>JASKUP010000088.1:0-2932500 GCA_030448955.1 Trichopoda pennipes | reverse complement strand
TATAGATGCTATTTTGTAAATATTGAGGTTTTCAACAAGAAGTTTGTTTTTCAATTGGAGCAACACCAACAACATGATAGTTTTGACATTTAGTTTTCGGAAAACATAATCGCGCTTCTGAGAACGCTATTAAAAATTTGGTCGTAAATTTCAGTTGACTGGCGCAATACAAAATGTTCGTTCAACAGAAAACATCGCAGTCATGAGCCCCTGTAGGCTAGTAGGTAGTGTACTAGCTTGGCAGTATGGGGGTTGTGGGTTCGATTCCCAACGAAGACCTTGGTTTTTCTTCACTACAAAAATAAAAATTGACTGTCGGTGGGGCTGCTCAGCGATGAAGGCATAGTCACTGGTCGCTGTGCTTGTCTTATATACGACAGTTAATTTCCGACTATCCTTCTACTTTCACCACCTGTTTCATCTTTTCTCTATTCCTTTCCTAAAGAATGTAGCACAGTACTTAATTAAATAGGCATTGTTGCGTGAAGTGCTACTTCTATTTAAAAAAAAAAAAAAAAAAAAGATCAATTCCACCATATGGCAAATTTTGCATAAGGATTTGACTTTGAAGCCTTACAATGTTCAACTAGTGTAGGAATTGAAGCCGACCGACCATTCACATCGCCGTACATTCGCTCAATTCATTCAGGAACAACCGGCTGGTTTTTCTGAAAAAATCATATTTTCAGGCAAATCCCATTTTCACTTGTCAGGAATTGTCAACATTACGTGATAAGATTTACATCTGCACCGGCAGTGAGCCATAATCAGATGGTGGCCATTACCACTGTGAATGGTATGTAGCGCTATTCTCGCCCTAGAAGGCCTTCGAATCCGTGCATTCTCCGGTCACTCCTGCTCGAAGTAGGTCGCAGTCTTTACTCCTTGCTTAAGAGTTGGAGACTTTCCAACTCCTGGTCCAGAACGGATGAAGCTTAATATAATTAAGAACACGACGGCATTCATTCTCACTGGACCTGAACCATTTATTGTGTTCATTGTGAATGATCCGACCCACAAACTCTCACGAGGGCCTCAAAACCACAACCACCACGATACTCCCATATAGGGGCCAACATCAATAATCAGCCAGAGAACAGCTAAATGTCTAATGCTATGAACACAACTGGAACGAAGGACGATATTTATCGCCGCGAATATTCGCCATCAAAAATAAAACACATTGGTGTATATGAAAATGCACACAGTCACAACGTCGGTCCAAATTCGTTGTACGCGGCGAACTTGAAATAGATTTATTTCTATTTCTTACGCCGACGAACGACGAACACATCAGTAATATGTGGCCATTTTGATTTTGGTTTTTAAGTGTTTTAGTAAAAAAAAGTTAATTTTTATTTTAATAATTTAATTTAAAGTGCTAAGGTTTGGCTTATTATAATATTGGATTGTAAAACATGTTTGTAGTGTTTAATTTTTTGTTTCTGGTAATGCTAAATTTTTTAGCAACCAATTTTTTTCAATGTGGTCACCCCATTAGGTGTTCTACTATAATAAGATAAAATTAAAAAAAAACTAAGAAAATGGATACAACTGAAATTATAATTGAAAATGTTTAACTTCATGAATTTTTATATAATCTAGGATGAAAAGGATATAAAAATGCCCAGAAAAAGACGGAAATATGGGAGAAAATTGGCGGCTTAGTAAATTTATCCGGTAAGAAGAAAATATTCTATGCCATATTTTTACATACACAAATGCAATATTTAGGTAATGTATGTAGAAAACGCTGGAAAGGACTCCGGGATACATATAAACGTCGTAAACGAACAGCTCATTCATTCTACGAATTCATTTGAATTGAAAACGAATTAAAATTGATTTGACAAATTCATTTTAATTCGATATGAACTGCAATAACTTTCCTTTAAATTCACTCAAATTTCATTAAATTAATTTTTTTTGGGTTTAAGGAATAATTTTAAAATTCGCCAATTCCGTACATGAATGACTTGCGAGTTAATTTTACAATCATTGATCTATTTAGAGCTCTGCATGTAATTTACTTTATACGAAAGATAATCTTTTGACATTATAATTTTAATATAACTTCTGTCGCATGATTGCCACGACTGTCTCGGATGAAGTCTAATCGATGAGTTTTACCAACAAACTAATCTTGTCCTTCAGATGATCAATCGCAAATAGTCTAGCTGTGTTAAATTGTTTGATATTGGCACCATGAATAAATTCTATATACAATTTTAAGTCCGATTTTGGCCAAAAACTTAAAAAATAAAAATTAAAATTTTCACTTAATCTGATATTAATTACTCATAATACAAACATAATTTTATAATAAAATTGTTTACGAAAAGTAAGAAGAAGAAGAAGAAGCAGAAGTAAGAAAACCTGGGAAAATTGTTTTAGTTTGATAATCTTGCTTGACATCCCTGGCCCAAACAAAAATGGAACCGGTAATGTTTGTAGTACTTTACTTTATATACATGTACATATGTTCCAATTCAAATATAAAAACAAAAATAATATACATTCACACATACACATGCACATGTTTGCAATTTTAAGTTTACTAGGTCATCGGCATCAAGACCAGTTTTTAAAATTTAATAACGTTTTTCATTTCAAGCGTTTAGCAATTTTTGTGTGTCTTTATTATGCACAATGTTGCACGTACTATTCATTCAATACACAAGTGCAAAACTGATGTATTTAAGTTGCAAAAAATATTACAAAAACAAAATCGTTTGCGAAAGAAATCATTAATAAATTTTATATAAAAATTACAAAAAGAATTTCAACATACATATATACATACGTATGTTAGTAGCTTTGTGCCGTTAAAAATGACTTTTGTAGAAAAAAACAAAACTAAAGTATACGTCAGAGTATATTTTGGGAAAGTTTAAATAAATAAAATTAAAAGTTGGCTGGTTCTTTTAAGATTTCACCAGTTAAAAGTTAACGATGTCAGCAAAATTGTTTACAAAATATAATTGTAACAGCTCAAGTTTTTGCTTTGTTCCACTTCAGGCAACCATGCCTATTTAGTCAAGTACCGTGCTACATTCTTTAGGAAAGGGATAGAGAAGAGATGAAACAGGTGGTGAAAGTAGAAGGATAGTCGGAAATTAACTGCCGTATAAAAGACAGCACAGCGACCAGTGACTATGCCTTCGTCGCTGGAGCAACCCCACCGACAGTCAATTTTTATTTTTGTTTTGTAGTGAAAAAAAACAAGGTCTTCGAATCGAACCCTTGTACACTATCTACTAGCCTATAGGGGCACCTAAATTACAAAAGTTTTGCTTAAAACTTAATTTTTTTGAAATAAAATCTATTTTTGAAATATTTTAAAAGTGATTTTAGCTCTTATCTTAAAGACTAAATTCATTAACATTAATACAAGTTTAATAAATGTTTGTTTTAATAGATTCAAAAACATTTTGGAACGAACTTAAGCCTCACTCAAATTAGTAATAAATGCTAGTCGCTTTATAGGTAACATAATAAAGTAACCCTTAAATAACTGTGACAAGTGAAATTTAGTTAACTTTAAACAACAATTGGTACAACAATTTTTGTTGTTTTTATCGAAGTGAAATTATGGCAACGCTAAAAATATCATGGCTTTGTAAGAAATATTAACCACAAACTCTACACTTGGCAAAGAAGTTTCAAAAACTTGCCAGAAATACATATTTTTTTCTTGACGTTACAAATTGTAAATATAATAAAAGTTTTTTATTCAGGCTTAAGATCGGGTTTTTATTTTTTTTTTTTTTTATTCTTGTAATAAAATGAAAAGGAGTTTTGCTCTTAAAAAAATATGAAACTGAGGCTGAATAGAAAAAATTATGTGTTGCAGGAATTTCCCCCCCGGGGGCACATTTGTGGTCTTTATAGTACGTAACAGCTATCTAGATCTGTGCAACTGGGGGTATAAAGAGAGCCCAGTCCTCTGAAGACAGGCAGGGAGTCAACTGGAAGCTCCACTTTATTTCCACGGGTATCAGTGAACCCGCAGAGTTCATTATTTGTCTCTTTAGACATTTAATAGTTCTCTGACTGATCATTGAGGTTGGCCCCTATATGGGAGTATCGTGGTGGTTGTGGTTTTGCGGCCCCATAACAGTATAACGGTTTTCATGGTGGCCAGGATCATCTCACTGATAATGACACGCAAAATGAGTGATCCAGTCCAGTGAGCATGCTAGACATGTGTTCTGGACAGGAGTTGAAAATCTCCAACTCTTTAGCAAGGTGTGATGGATTGCAGCCCTGCCCTGCAATCATTAAAGTTGGAACTAGGTGGTTCTGTTGCTTAGAATTATGTCTTCGGCTTCCTAGGGCGCTGTATGACGTTCCAAATTATACAATAGTGGTTTGTCCACCATCTGATTAAGGCTACATAGCCAGGTGCGGATGTAAAACAAATCACACTCTGTTACAGGAATTAGGAATCTATCCGTTCATTAAGTGAAAAAATTTTGCAGAAAGATTTTTGCCTAAAGCCAAAAGCCTCGAATTTATCATATACCATAATCTTTTCATTTGAGCTCTGGAAAAGTTGGAAATCGATATTTTGCTTTAATGTAAAATTATGTGCAATAACTAGAATTGTGATATATGAAAAAGAAACCATAACAGACCCTACCGACGACTCTATTGCATACAGAAAAATTCATCATTTAATTAAGTTTACATGCTGGTAGCAGCATTAGACGCGTAATTCTCTAAAACTAAAGTCACAATTGGCATTACGATCGATAGAGATCGCTGTCGCATCTATGATTTTTTGTTTGAATATTTAAATGACATTGAATCGGATGAAATATGGTTTCATGAGACTATCAATACATGGTATACGGCAACTGCAAATATTGACCTATTAAAATCAAAATTTGGTGATAAGTTGATTTCTAGAAATATACCTGTAGAATAGCTTTCCAGTTTGTGAGATTTTTTTATTGTATGGCTGGCTATGTGAAGTCATTGATTTTTGCCAATACACCAGCAACAATTGTGACCTTGAAGAATAACAGTTCAGCACGTTCAGTAATGCTCGAAAAAGTGGCCCAAAACTTTGCATTATTTTAACATTTTGCCCTTCAGATCCCTTTGTTACAACATGGTTTTAACAACATTTAATGGGAGCTACATAGATCAACCAACCTTCGATATTGTAGAAATTATATCTTCTTAATTCTTACGACCTGAAAAAGCATCACACAGTAGTTGACTTGTTAAATTGGTGTTAAGAAGAAGAATAACTGCCATCTTGTTAAGCTTAATTTGAAGGAAGTATGTTTTCATGATGTCTTAATACTCTTATAAATGTCCTAATTGCCTTTCACACAGTGGTTGAAATAGTTTGTTTTTGAAAACTTTGGTAGCTCTTCATTTTTAATGCAATGTTCTGTTTTTAATTTTCATGTTTATTTTTTTAGAAAACCCCGACTTTATTAATTATGAGGCTGTCAAATCATTTTTGGAGTTTATAGCTAAGAGATAGAGCTTTAATAATTTTTTCAATCAGTGCTTTGCACTCCGAGTAATTTTAATGTAATTCATAATTTTATTTCCAAATTGCCAATGTTTGGATAGGGCTTGAGGGTGAACCCTAACAATTTTTGACTCAGTTTTTCTATTATTCGTATTTGATATAGGTTGTCTTTTAAATAGTAAAAAAAAATTTGCTAACACCGAAGTAAGTTTCAATTATATAACCAAAATGGCAGTTTTTACAATTTTCCAATTCAGAGGCTTGTAACTTTTTAACGAAACATGCTATCAGAACTAAACTTATTCTATTATAAATATTATTAAGAATATAGCCAATATCTTGTAGTGTTAATCCGAACATACATTAGTGCATCACGTTAAAAATACTATATTAAAGTTGGCAAAAAATTAAAAAAAAATTTTTTCTAGTCCGATTTTCTCCCAAACTAAAAGGGGTAACTTCGACAAGTAGACACATTTTTTGTAGATATTTTCAAGGTCTACTTAAGTTAAAAAACTCTTAACATTTGAGTTATAAATAAGCTTTTTATAACATTTTTAAAAAAATTGTATACGCTTGGTATTCAAATTTGGGGACATACCTAAAAGCCCCCCTTTATCCTAGCGGCCGATAGTCTGTAACTTCACTCAGAAATACCTCGTCTTGACCTCTGTGAAATTAGGATATCATTAGAATATCTTAAGTGGTTCATAAGGTACCGAATTATTTCCCGGGGCCGATAGTCCGTAACTTCACTCACAAATATCTCAGCTTGACCTCTGTGATGTTAGGATATGATAAGGATATCTTAAGGATATCTTTTACCCCCCCAAAAACGTTTTCAAACCACTGTGTTTCGCGCCATGCCTCATTGGCTGAAGAGTAAGCTTAAATATTGCTTGAATTCCGGAAAAACCTTTAAGTTACAAGATTTGTATTTTTAAAAGCGTCATATCTTTAACAATTAAATTCAATAACTCTAACATTTTTCTTAGTAAATCCGGTCATATTTCAATGAAATGATAATCTCTGTACGAGTAATGTATTTTCTAATAAAAATAGAAAAATTAAAAAAAATTAAAAAAAAAAAAATAAATAAAAATTAAAATCTCTTAATGAAACTGCATTAAATCCAAACAAAAGTGTGAATTTTGATTTCCTACATGTCTTGCATAAAAGTATCAAGATTAGAATCATTTTATGTTTTATTCTATTGCCGTTGGCATCATTCACTAACAGTTCCTCTGCATTTGTTGTTGTAGTTACTTGCTGTTGTATAAATAGTTTTATAATTATAAATATCATTGTATATGTAGTTGTACGTCATTGTTGATGCATATTCATTCATTCATGCATTCATTCATTCTTGCAGTCGTTATTTTATTTTAAAACTTCTTTCATAATTCTAATTCAAAGTTATCTTAATTTTGTGTATTCTTTCAAATAGTGAGAGTCTCGAATTAACGAAAAAGATGATATTATTTGTATAATAAAACATTTGTTCAAAAAACTAACTAAATAACCATTCACGCCTTTAGACCTTATATCGCACCATAAATTAACACCTTGGCTTCGCAATAATCGCTCCAGGATTTTCAGAAGCTTAAATGCGCCAATTTTGGTTGTTGACATACCCTGACAAGTGAAAATGGGCTTCGTCTGAAAAAATTATTCTTTTAGAAAAACCGGTAGTTCCTGAATGAATTGAGCTAATCTACGGCAATGTGAATAGTCGGTCGGCTTCAATTCCTGTCCTAGTTGAACCTTGTAAGACTTCAAAGTCAAATCCGTACGCAAAATTCGCCCTGTGGTGGGAAACTTCAAGAATAAAATGTTGTTCGAAGGAGAATCTTTCGAACTCAATCCAATTGCTGATTTATAAATTTATCTTCGATCCTTATGCTCCATTCTGTTATGCTCAGTGGGCGAAGTCCCAAAGATATGCACTTACGTGCTCAGCAATCTTAGAAATTGTGCCGTTTTCTTCTAGCCCAAGCATATATTCGCTAGCCCAACAGATTGTTAAAAAATTTGTCATCCTACTCTCTATTTTTTAGTGTATATTCAATTGTATATTCAATTCCTCGGAAAGTGCTTTTGTGGACACTAGCTAATATCAAGCACCTTATCTATGAGAGAAAACTTAATTGGATATTAAAATTCCTTTTTTTAAAAGGTTGGCACATAACTTTTCCAGCACGATTTTTAAACTTTCTTTTCTCTTTTGGAAATGACCTATAAAATGATCAAGTTGCATTAAAACCGTTAAACTTCAAAAACATTTATATTTATACTAAATCTTTAATTGTTTAAAAAATTGCTGTAGGAGATTTATTATTCGTTTTTAACATTGTTCTAAATATTTAACGAGGTGTTTTATTTTTATTTTTTTTTTCTAAGTATTTTATGGTTATTGTTTTTATCTTTACGAGCAGCTTGAAAGCTTTATATTTCAACGTCATATTGAGCTTATGTAACTTGTATATGCACACACACATACACACACACATGCACGCAAATATGTTCATAATATATTTGCTATCGCATACAAAGCACAGCGAAAAATTAAGTACTTCCGCTTAAATGTCAGTACAAATGTCAGTGTTTGTGTGCAAAAGAATTATGCATTGTCGTGTAATCGTATGAATACATTTGCGAGTATTTATTTAAGGAAGAAGGCAGACCACAAATTTCTTTAAATTTAAAACTTTAATTAAAAGACCAACAGAATATTGGTAATTATCCATTAAAAACAGTAAACTTAAGCAGAAACTTTGGCTGAGGAAAAACAAAAAATAAAATTTGGCAAACAATCAGCTACAAGACCTGCTGGTGTATCCTATCTAGATATCCTTGTTACATCTAAAATTCTAGAAATGAGCGAAAGAAAAGATGGGAAATTATTTTTTTAATGCTTGACGTATAGGAAATAACACTTTTCTGGATACAGTATCTATAATTTATATGTTATGAAGAATAGATAGATTAGATAAATTATATAGTAGCATGCTAAGGATGGATGCAACCATATAAATGAATATGCCATTTCTTACCTGTTTAGATATTATTCGATATTTTTCTTTCATATCGGACTGAAATGCCAAGTGATTTTCTGTTGAGATAACACATAAATCGGTCAAAAAATAGTAGCCAAAATACAAAAAAAAACGCGGCAATCGGGCAGTTAATAACAAGACTCGGGAGAACACCACTAACACGGCAAATGTATATGAGGGAAATGGAAACAATATACACCATAGCGGAAAACAACGGATACAAAAAGCGCCACGTAGATAACATCAAGAAACAAATTAGAACGAACAAAGAACAGGGGAATGAAAGGGAAAAATGGGCTACATTAACATATATGGGAAAATCAACGTACAAACTGGCGAAATTCTTTGGAAAACACAACATCAATACGGCATTAAGAACAAGAAACAGCCTAGACAGAATACTACAGAATAAAACAACCGAGGCAAATATACTAGATAAACGAGGAGTGTACAAATTAACTTGTACATGTCATTATAGCTACATCGGGCAAACAGGACGAAAAATTAAGACCAGATTTAGGGAACACATTAGAGACTATAACAAAAAACTACGAGAAGCGAAATCAACTCCAGAAAAATTTTGCGAACCATATTATCAACAACAAATGTACACCAGGACATATAAAAACAACGGTTAAACAACTTCATACACAGCACAAGGGAAGGAGACTAAATGTATTAGAAAACATGGAAATATACAAACAGAAAACATTTGACGGATGAATAATAAATGAACAAATAAACACTGCTTCGGACACAATATTTGAACCATTGAAACGTTTTTACAAGAAAACAAACTCTTTACGCAGGTGCACAAGACCAAAGCAATAAAGAATATCATAAACGTACAATTACAGATTATTATGTCACATAAAAAAAAGATAAAAAACCCAATAGGTTCACATATAAACAAAAAAAGACAACAGGCATGATCGTAAAAGGATTTAGTTAGAAAAAAAGACGAATGAAAACGGAAGCGACAAAATAGGTAAAAAGAGACAAACGAAAACGTAGAGAAAGAGAGACACAGGCAAAAGAAAAAGACAGAAAGTGATGAACGCAATAACACGAAGGGAGACACGAACTATATAAACACAACTGACAATAGAACGCAACTAGTACGAAGGCAACACTGAAGATGGCAAACAGCCGAAACCGGTTTGTTCACAAACCAAATTTGACGAGTGTAATAAGATATGTATTTTGTAACTACCCTGTATATTATAACACTTAAATGTCTAAAAGCTCTCTCCTTCTACTTAGTCTAAGATATACTTTGATGACATACATTCTGTCATCTGTTTTCCAATAAAGCAGTCATTATCAGACCATGATGAAGTAAAGAACACAACATCTCTCAATTTATTACATGGCGCAGTCGGTAAAAAGAACAGTAAAAAGCATTACATGGGATTGGCAAAGGCAGAAAAAAGTCTTATTGAAAGGAAAAGCAAACCACGTGGAAGACCACCAAAAACAATTAAATATATTTATAAAAATATTGAAATGGACCACGTAAGAAAGATTGACGAACTAAAAACTAGTGGAAACCTGTCGGAAAACTGGAGAATATTTTGGCAAAATTTCCAAATATTCGCCACGGCCATTGAATTGGAAAAAAAGAAGGGAAATGTAAAAGTGGCTATTTTTCTTAATATCGTTGGACCTGATGCGGTAGAATTGTTCAACACGTTTTCACTAACTGAAGAGCAAAAAGAAGACTATGCTGCAGTGACTAAAGCATTTGATGAATTTTGTAAACCAAAAGGCAATGAAGTTTATGAAACATTTATGTTCAGTAATCGATGCCAAGTAGAAGGAGAACCGTTTGATAATTTTCTCATGGATTTAAAGAAGATGGTTCGAAGATGTGGATTCAGCCAGGAGGATAGGATGGTGCGTGACAGGATTGTACTGGGAACTAATGATAAAAAGTTGCAGAAAAAGTTATTGGATACCCCAGATTTAACAATGGATAAAGCTGTTCAATATGCGAGAGCTGCAGAGGCATCTAATCAACAGATGGTTACATTGCAAGGAAGCCGGGAAGTGGTGAATTTTATGAAGAAAAGTAAGGGAAAAGAAAGTTTCAAGAATCAACATGACCCAAGGAATACACAGGATAAATCAGAAAGTAAAACAGGTATTTTCAATTGTACATATTGTGGTAATAAACATGTTAAAGGCAAATGCCCTGCTTTTGGTAAAATGTGTAAAATTTGCAAACGTAAAAATCATTTTGCTAATGTTTGTAAATTTAAAAATGTACAAGAAGTAAAATTAAACACTTTTGATAGTAATTCCAGCTTATATCTTGATTCAATATTATCTAATCATAATTGTGATACATGGTATGAAAACATTCAAATAGGAAATGAAAATATTAAATTTAAATTGGATACGGGAGCTTCCATAAATGTTTTGCCATTTAAATATGTTGAAAAAATAGGCATGAAAACGTATGTTCAAAATTGTAGTGACAGATTAGTTGCTTATAATGGAACAAAAATTCCGATTATAGGTGTCATAAATCTGAATTGCAATGTTAAACAGCACATGACTAAATTAAATTTTTATGTAACATCTGATATCAATAATATACCAATTTTGGGTTTACAATCTTGCGTTGATTTGAAATTAATTAAAAGAATTTTTAATATTGAATTAAATGAAAATATCTTAAAAACTAAATATGAAGAACTTTTTCGGGGAGTCGGTTGTATAAAAGATAATTTTACAATAGAATTAAAAAATAATGTGATTCCGGTTGCTAAACCAGCAAGGAGAATTCCGTTAACGCTCAGAGAGCCTCTTAAACTTACTCTTGATAGAATGTGTACGAATGACATTATAGAAAAATGCGAAAACCCGGGTTCTTGGATTTCGAATTTAGTTGTTGTAGAAAAGCCTAATAAATCTTTAAGAATTTGTATGGATCCAAGGGAATTGAACTTGGCTATTAGGGATAATTTTTATGAAATCCCAAAATTTGAACAAATTAAGCCTAAATTAGTGAATAAAAAATTTTTTTCAGTCTTTGATCTAAAAGACGGATTTTGGCAAGTTGCTTTGAGTGAAAAATCAAAAGAACTTTGTACGTTTAGCACACCATTTGGTTGTTATAGATTTAAAAGGCTTCCATTTGGAATTAAAATAGCTCCAGAAGCTTTCCAAAAAATTAATGAAGAGAATTTTGCAGGCATTGACAATATAATTATTTATATAGATGACATTTTGGTAGTCGCAGAGAATGAAAAAGAGCATGATAAAACAGTGAGCGAATTAATGGAAAGAGCGTTAAAACATAATGTAAAATTTAATTGGAATAAAATACAATGGAAACGGAACGAGGTTATGTTTTTAGGTCACAAAATTTCTGGAGATGGTATAGAGTGTGATAAAAACAGACTAAAGGGAATTGAAGATATAGGAGCTCCAAAGTGTAAAAAAGATTTGCAACGTCTTATGGGTTTTATAAATTACTTGAGAGATTTTATTCCTAACCTTGCGGAGGTCAGTAATCCGTTGAGAGAATTAATGAAAAATTCAATTGTTTTTAATTGGACAACTGTTCATGAAAATAGTTTGAAATCTATTAAAAATTTAATATTAAAAGCTCCTTCTTTAAAACCATTTGATCACACAAAACAAATAGTAATTCAAACGGATGCTTCAAAAAATGGGTTAGGCTGTGCATTAATGCAAGAAAATCGACCAGTTTGTTTTGCGTCCCGTAGTCTATCAGATGCAGAAACTCGGTATGCACAAATCGAAAAAGAGATGTTGGCAATAGTTTTTGCGTGTGATAAGTACCATGATTATATATATGGACAAAATGTTAAAATTGTGACAGATCACAAACCTCTGTTAGGAATTATGAATAAAGATTATAATAAAATACCATCAATGAAATTACGACGAATGAAATTAAAATTGGAAAAATACAAATTGAATCTTAGTTATTTACCTGGTAAATACATGTATCTGGCAGACTGGTTGTCACGAAGTTTTGATAAAAAATCAACTTCTGTAGAAGAAATAAAGGGTTTAGGAGAAATGATACATTCCATAAATGTCAGTGAGGATAGGAAAAATTTAATTCAAAAGGAAACTCAAAACGACAAAATTTTGAGCAACATAATTAAATACTGTAATAATGGTTGGCCAAAAGAAAAAAACAGATTACCTGAACAGTTGAGATTTCTATGGAAATTAAAATCAAATCTATTTGTTGAAGATAACCTTGTATTTTTTGAAGATAGGATTTATCTACCTAAAAGCTTAACAAAAGACATATTAATTGAACTTCATAAACCACATTTAGGGTACGAAAAGACTAAAAGTAGAGCTAAACAAATTCTTTATTGGCCGTCTATGAACAACGATATTGAATTGATGATTGACAACTGTAAAATTTGTCAAAGATTTAGATATTCTAATATTAAAGAGCCATTGATAAATCATAAAGTACCGGATTTGCCATATGAAAAATTAGGAATGGATATTATGGAAATATCGAAGGAGATTTTTTTAGTTGTAGGTGATTATTTTTCAAAATATTTAGATATTATACCTCTAAATAAGAAAACTGCTTCAGCAGTAACTCAAAAATTAGATGTTCTATTTTCATGTCATGGATTACCTAAAGAAATAATAGCTGACAATGTTCCTTTTGGATCATATGAATTTGTACAATGGGCTAAAAAATTAGATATTAAAGTAACAACAACTAGTCCCCGATATCCAAGATCAAACGGTTTCGCAGAAAAAATGGTACAAATAGCGAAAAAACTTGTTATGAAAACAAAAGCAGAAAAGAGTAATATTTGGCTTGCTCTTTTAGAATATCGAAATTCTCCTATAAAAAATTCTAATTTATCTCCATCTCAAATATTAATGGGCAGGAGCACAAGAACTTTAGTCCCATCAAAAAATTTATTTTTCTATAATAATAATAATAGTAAAGTAAAAGCAACAATTGAACAAAATAACAAGTACAACAAAAAATATCACGATCAAAATTCAAAACAAAAAGATGAATTTGCAAAGGGGGAAAAGATATGGGTAAAAGATGATAAACATTGGCAAGAAGCAAAAGTAATACAAAAACATAAAACTCCTCGATCGTATATTATTGATAAAGATGGCGTGGAATACCGCAGAAATTCATATTTTTTAAGAAAACGCAAATAAAATTCAATTTTATTTTAAGTCTATATCATATGTTAAATTTCACTATGAAAAATGAATTAAAAATGTATTAAATTTGATGTGAAAGAAAAGAAGAATATTTTATATGAATTTATAATAAATAATAACTTAATTAAATAATAATTCAATTTTATTTTAAGTCTATATCATATGTTAAATTTCACTATGAAAAATGAATTAAAAATGTATTAAATTTGATGTGAAAGGAAAGAAGAATATTTTATATGAATTTATAATAAATAATAACTTAAAAGGGGAGATGTAATAAGATATGTATTTTGTAACTACCCTGTATATTATAACACTTAAATGTCTAAAAGCTCTCTCCTTCTACTTAGTCTAAGATATACTTTGATGACGTACATTCTGTCATCTGTTTTCCAATAAAGCAGTCATTATCAGACCATGATGAAGTAAAGAACACAACATCTCTCAATTTATTACGGAAAACCGCACCCAAATAAAAGTAATTTTAGCCCCGTCGGAAAATCCAAGCACATACCAAAATATATACTTGTAATAACCAAAATGTGTCCATTTATTTGATCTGCATCAGAATTAGTTACCAATTTTGAGATAATTTACGAATATTTAGATTTCGCTAATATCAGATTATGGCGAAATACTTCTTGCTTTTCTTTTAAAATCTTTAATACTATATAAATTTCCCTATAAAACTGAAATCAACTAGATATCTAGATGTTTACAAACAATAAATGTATTTAAAAAAATATCGCAATGACAGTACTCTCACATTTTTTTGGTCCTGTTTGTTTAAATTTTAAAAGAAAATAATTATCAAAAAAAAAAACTAAAAGAAATGACCTATTATGTCCTTTTACAAAATACGTTATTTCTAAAAAATCTTATGCACACAAGACAACAACAACATGCTTATTAAAGATTATAGGAAATAAGATAATCAACAAAAACAGAACAAAAAAATGGCCGAACATGCACTTATTGAATGATGATAACAATAACAATATGTGATGATGATATATATGCCAGAACCGCCCAACACAGATACACAGGGGTTTTTCAAGTTTGTTTTCTAAAACAAAATAAAACAAGAAAATTTAGATTAGCACGATTAAAACTTTGGCAATTATGAGTGAAAAATGCTATCTGACAAATGTCCACCACGACCACGCTGACAGATGTCGATTCTTTCATCAAAGTTTTTAATCATATTTTTTTGGCAAAATGGCGGTCCTATTTCATTAATCACACACGGATTTTAAGTTTTAAGGCTGAAATCGATTCGATTGGCTCCCTATAAACTCTGACCCTAACATAGCCCCACAGAAAATAATACAGCGCTGCTGATTGTTGTGAAATTATGCGATCGGGAAATTTGGTTTGTAATAAATTGATCCTTTCATTGGCTGTGTGATATGCGGCACTATTCTGTTAAAACCACATATCAGTAATATTCACGCCATCAATAATAGGCAAAAATTGAGTTGTTAGCATCTATGATAGCGTGACCCATTAGCATTAGCGCATTTCCAGTCTCATCTTCGAAGAAAAAAACCGCCTCCAGACCACATAGTGCACCATACAGTGACACGTTGAGCATGCAAAGGCTTCTCAATAATCGCTCTAGGATTTTCAAGAGCCCCAAATGCTTGTTGACATACCCTGACAAAGGAAAATGGGATTTGCCTGAAAATATGATTTTTTCAGAAAAACCAGCCGGGTGTTTGTGAATGAAATGAGCAAATTTAGGGCGATGTGGATAGTTGGGCGGCTTCAATTCCTGCTCCAATTGAACCTTGTAAGCTTTCAAAGTCAAATCCTTACGGAAAATTCGCCATGGAATTGACAAATTTAGATCTGCTTTGAAACTGTGCTGTGGTTGCGATCTGCAATGTTTTTAGTTTAACGATGTTTTCAGTAACTTTAACAAAAGCACCATTTTCATAGTGGATTTGAATTATTTTAATGCGATTATCGTGCAAAATAGAATTCATTGTAACAATTGCATCTACTACGAATACGTGAAAAAACTAAATATCAAAAAATTTAATATCATGTTGTTGGTGATGCTACAATTGAAAAACAAACTTCTTGTTCGAAAACCCGATATAAGTACCATCATCTGGGCAATAAAGTGAGTTTAAGTACAAAAATTGTTGAGTAAAGACATAAAAATAATAAAGCATCTCTTAGGCGTTACAGTGGTAAATAAAAACGCCTTCGTCTGGCCTTATAATGATATTACAATTGATTGATTATACCGTAGTAAGGAATCTTAAACGTTTAAAAATAAAATATCATATGAGCAATCAAACAAAGAAAACATAAAGTCCACAATTAACTCTTTCAGCCGCAGTCTTACATATATCATTTGAATAACAAAACTACTGCATTTTTGGTTTGATTAGGGTTTATTTATTATAAAAAAAAGAAAAAAATTAATTTGCCCTATAGGCTTTTGTGGAATTGGGTGGTTAGTTAAGTAACCACTGTGACGGTTCGCAAAAAAAAATTCAAGTAAAGTGTTTATACTTTTATAATAAAAAATTAATTCTGATGGAAATCGGAGAAACATGTCTTATTTGTGCGTATGCAAAGAGGAACTTTGCAGGTTTTGCATTGCCATATAGTACGCACTGAATTATTTTTGATGCTGCATTTTGCACATCTCTGGCTGATGCATACTGCTTTCTAGACGCAATTCTCTTGGTACTGATGGTTTGTGTTTCTTTATTTGTACCGAAAGTGGGGAAGAGGATTCCGAAATTGAGCGCTTAGTGCCTGATTTGAATTTTTTCGCCTGAACTGGTGCTAGGATCCCGCGGTAAACACTTCTTCGAAAATCTTTGATACTGAGCTGATCATGTTCTGGGTGGTATGTTTTCTGGAGCTCTTTATATGTTATATAAGAGTTTATGATGGCGCAGTCCAGAAAATGGAAAAATATTCGATGCCACCATTTGCGAGATTTTCGATCAATGGCATAAGTGCTTTTCAGTTGATCATATTTATCAACATAATTCATACATCTGTTATGTTGTATGACAGGTTCAGGACAATTTAATTTATTTATCTCTCCATTGCATTCTCTGCGAGTAACAACACCTACCTGGGCTGGATCTATGTTGTTGGTGAGAATAAAAACTGATCTTTTATCCTTCCATTTTATAATAGCCACATTCTCATCACTGACCCTGTAATCATGCTCTCCTCGTTTAAATGTTTGTCCTCTTTCAGTTGTGGTAGAAATTTGCGACTTGAGTTGACAGTGCCACAGGCCAATATATTATCATTATACAACTCTACTTGCAAAGGACAGCTATTGATATATAAATAGCTATATTAAAATATATTTATATATCAATATGATTTTGATATTTAGATTTCAAGTTCATGCAAAATTTTGGAACAACTTTTCCTCCTAGATCAGTTTGTATCTTCTGAACGTCCTTTCCAAATCTAAACAATATTCAGACTTAGCACACATCATCAAAACTTTATATCCTCGTTTGATTGGCTTTTTTGGCATATATTGTTTGAAGGAATTTCTACCCTTGAACTTTATCATGCTCTCATCTATAGCCAGTTTTTATGGGGCGTAATAATTTTTATTAAAATTTATTTTTAGAGCATCTAGCACAGGTCTAATGTTAAATAACAAATGACGAAATATTGTCTCTCGGTCTCTGGTTAAAGATTGTTAAAGTATTTTTTTTTATATTTTTGATAAACTCTTGTGTCTTAATACAGGCGGCAATTGATTCTATACTTGTGCTGTTTTAATAAAATAAGTCTTTTTAAAAATAGAAGTATATATCATGGTTATATAAATTTGTACATATTTCTAAAAGAGTGAATGACTGACTGCGATGCGACAAATTAAGAATGAAGGACTTTGAAATTAGTTTGTTTGAACTCACTATCAGTTTAATTAACAAGAAGTTTGAAAAGCTACATTTTAAAAATCGAACAGCATATTCTGAAATATGGTCCCTAAAACTAAGTTGGAATACGAATCGTATAACTTTATTAAATAAGATCTTGCTTTATCAATTGACATGCAAGAATAAATTTCCAAACAAACATTACTAATGCATTGCCTACTTTGTATCTGACATGAAATCGTAAATGTATATTTAGGTACAATAAACTTCAAATTAACATTTGAAGATGCTTTATTTATGTGATAGAAATAATTTAGTTTGTTGCAAAGTAATACATTTAAAACTCGCATTCTATTTACACACTCTATACAATCTCCGCGACTTTGAATATACAAATTTTGTAAAATTAAAATAAACTTTAAATTTTAGTTTGAAGACAATTTGAATGTATCTAGTTATCGATTCTACAAAGAGTATTATTCACCACAGTCTGCAAGTTATCAGATGATTGTTTCTTGAAAAATAAAAGCTGAATACCATCAGCAAATGTATAGGTTTCGTACGAATTCGTATTCATTTCGTTACATTGTAAAAAGAAGTGGTTCGAACCCTGCTCAACCCCTGAACTAATCGATCTTAAATGTAATTGTTTCCCATTATGTGAAACAATATGTTTGAGTGAATGTAAAAAATTAATTTAATTTACCTAGCATCATAGAAGTGGTTCGAGTATTGAACCCTGCTCAGCCCCTGAATTAATCGATCTTAAATGTAATTGTTTCCCATTATGTGAAACTATGTTTGAGTGAATGTAAAAAATTATGTTCAATGAAACTAGAACGCATGTGTCGTTCATTTTTTTCTCTCCTTAATAATTTCGTTTAACTCCAATAAAGCTGAAACTCGAATTGTTTATTATTTAGTAATAGTATGCTGAAGTACCCTAGACAGTTATAGTTTTGTAAGAGATGCCCCTGTGGGCTAGTAGGTAGTGTACTAGCTTGTCAAAATGGGGGTTGTGGGTTCGATTCCCAACGAAGACCTTGGTTTTTTTTCACTACAAAAATAAAAATTGACTGTCTGTGGGGCTGTTCAGCGATGAAGGCATAGTCACTGGTCGCTGTGCTGTCTTTATACGGCAGTTAATTTCAGACTATTCTTCTACTTTCACCACCTGTTTCATCTCTTCTCTATCCCTTTCCTAAACAATGTAGCATGGTACTTGACTAAATAGGCATTGTTACCTGAAGTGCTACTTCTCTTTACAAAAAAGAAAAAAAATAGTTATAGGTTTTAAGTTCATTAAATCTAAAGTTCATTAAATCTAAAGTCGGTCCACTTTTTGGTATTGGAATAATCTATATAATACACTTACAAAAATATCTTTGATAAACAATATCTCTCTATTATTAATTATGTAAAATGGTGATGATGATGTGTCAATAACACTTTTTTACCTGCCATCGTTTCAGTGTCTGTCAAATTATTCAACTAGAAACATTGTTTGAATGTCTACGCAAATATTTGAATAATTTTTTTATGAGCTGCTTTTTTATGTGGTATTTGACTGTAAATCTTCACTTCTTCTTTATCATTACGATTATGTGTTTTATGGCCTTTTAATATATCTTTTGTTGTATCCGTTTTCGATTTACCTTATTTCCAGTAATATTTTTTATTATTTGATTTCTTTGTCTGTTTGTTTTTGTGTGTTTGCATTGATTTATGTTTGTCGGACAATGTTTAACTGCTTTCTTACTTCTAAATTTTTTTTCTTAAATATTTTTGTTGTATTTGAAATTGATTTTTAAAAATCTAATTGCATAAAAACAAAAGTGAAAGAGAGATTACAATAGAATTTAATTAAGCGAACATTAAAGTGTCAGTGAAATATTAGAGTCAATTTAATTTTGTTTCAGTTTTTCTTTTATTTTTTTTTTTTTTTGTTAATGGCATAACTTTATATTTAAGCCAGTATTATTTTCAGAGGTTATCGAAAAAGTTAAATGATTTTTAAATATTTGATTAAAATCGATTTTGTTTTTAATTTAATTTTAAGAAACAATATTTCGTTATTATTCTTAATGTTTTTTTATATCGTTAGAAACTTATTTTTTTGTAGTTAGGAATAAGTTTATTTCAAGTCTCAAGTTTCTAAATTGAAAGGTAAGCTGAGTTTGAGAGCTTAGCAATTACGATTCTACGAACAATATTTTAAGCTCAGCTTAAGATTTTTTTATTAAAACTATTATTTTATTTTTTGTTTTTTAATATCCGCAACTGTATTACGTAGATTAATTAAGGAAAACAGAATATTAAAAATAAATTAAATATATAAAGAAAATATATGCTTAAGGTCCAAGAAAGAAAAATACATTTTACTGAAATAGCAAAGCTGTGACTATTTTAATTGCTAAACTTCAGTATTACCTTAAGGCTAATAATATATTTAAAATTGGTATTGGCCTTTCCCAAACGATTTTGGTGTATACTTGCATAAGAATGTTAAATTAGTCGTTAAAAAGTTAAGCAAGAAAACTACTTCAATGGAACCCATTTCAATACAAACAAAACGGCATCTTTTCGTCTGAAAATATAGCTCTTGCTTTCAGGATAAGTTTAAAAAAAAAATTATATAGTGGCGCAAGTTTACATATTTTAAATTAAATTATATTTTAGTATTTTCAGTTTTATTCGACCTGTTTTTATTTCTTTTAAATTTTAATCTTTTAAACGGTCCTTTAAATTATAACGATTTATTTTTTTTTCTCTCGATATTTCGCTTTCCTGAAGAAGCTTTCCACAGGAAAGCGAAATATCGAGAGAAAAAAAATAAATAAATCGTTATAATTTAAAGGACCGTTTAAAAGATTAAGATTTAATTATATTTTAGTTTTATATTTTTCTTTTTTTTTTCTTTTTTTTTAATTACTTCATTTATTGAATGTTTATACACCTTATTTATAAATATTATTTAGGTTTATCTTCTATGCTTAATTTTTTACACTCTAAATATTCACTAACATTGTCGGTCGTACTTCTTTTTAAACCGTGTCGATATATCCTCTGGTATCCATGAATAATTTTTAAATTGTTCCTCAACTATTCCTAATCAATTTTTAGCTGTAGCGAGACTTTTTGGACTAAGTTTTATTACAAAGTTATTATTTTTCAATTCCGTAACAAATAATCTATCGTGGGCGTAATATGTTATATTTTTTTATTATATTTTTATAGCTTAACAAGCGGGGAGCAGTAAAATTTCATTGCCGTTTTTCGTTTTGTATGAGCTCAAAAGTTGCCACATATTCATCTGGCTGATGAAGTAAAAACGCAATTTAGTATTTCTCGTCTTCTGATTTTATTGCAAATTTGATGCCTAGCGCTGGTAGTTCTAAGCATGAAAGTTCTTTGCTCTCTTTAAAGTCCCAAATCTTAATTATTTTATCACCAAAAATCGACATGACCTAAACAATAGCTATGGATATCATATGTTACTGGATTCATATTTTATTATATTTTATCGTAATTCATATTTTATCGTCTCTATCGCACGTAATAATAAATTTTTCATCACCTCACCATAAAATATTATAGACAATACTAAGCTGACCAAAAAGTAATTTGGAAGCGTTTTCATAGTAGTCGCAATCATATACACAACAATCGGCAGTTTTGTCAGTAAATAATAAACGTTTTGAATCGTTACTGAAAACTAAAGCCAAAGAAGTTCTTGCTAGTGATATTATAGATACAAGTTCGGCATGTTCTAATCTTAACTTGTACAATAACAAAGCCTTTTGCCCGGCTGTTGATGATTTGGTGACGTTTTTACGTGCTGAATAGTTGGTTTTTTTTTATAGGTTCTGCGTATACTCTGTTTCATTTTGTTCGTCTTTATCCCCGGCACTATTCGGTGTTTTTAATCCGCATTTAGTTAAATCGTTCGGCAGAATAATGTCCTTGAATATCTGCAAATCATTTGGATTTACAAATATTATACGTTTACAAAAAGCAATAACTAATTTTGGTCCGCTATAGAATATACTACTCATATTTGTCAAAAATTCAATGATCCACACTACTCAATCTATATTTTATATAAATTTCAAGTTACTGGCTATCCACACAATATCCTATCTATATATATATAAAAATTAAGCCCAAAATAGATGTCCGTTGGTTGCCAGTGTTTGACGAGATGCGCCGTAGGATTTCCACCAAATTTTCACAGTACCTTCGTAATGTTTCAATCCACAGTGCGTGTTTAAATCCAGACAAATTTTTCAAAAAAATCGAATTTTTTTCCCATTGAATACTTCGACTCAATGTCTTGTATCAAATGAAATGTGTGTTTTCATTTGTACGTTGCTATGTGTGTGTGCGCTTGCACAGAATGCTACGGCAGTACAAATCCAAATATGCTCATGTTCATAGCAAGTGGATGTGCAAACAAATACAGAATTTTGTTTTCCATATTCTGTTGCACTTTGGGTATGTGTGTGTAATTTGCGTGTTCAATTCCAAAATGATCCCACCACAAAAATGATTACGCTTCCAGATAATTTTTGCCACTTTGCACAATCAAAACAAGAATTGGTCACAAACGTATTTCCCGGTAATGCACAAAATTTCAGAAACCATGACCATAAAAAATGCAGATGTTTCGGATATTAATGTGACAATTTTGAATGATATTCCCGAGGAAATTTTTACCTTCAAATCGGTTCACTCTATTACTAATGAAGACGATGTTGTAAATTATCCAGTCGAATTTTAAAATTCTCTTGAGTTACCTGGACTGAAAGTTGATGTACGAAATATTTTTCTTAGAAATATCTGCCAGCCACGACTTTGCAATGGGACACGTTTAGTAGTCAGTAGTCAGTTCCCCATACGTGTTGCTTTTGCAATGATCCCTGTCTTTCGCACGGTCAATTATATGTATCATGTTCACGTGTTAATAAACCAACTGCTTTGTTTGTCTATACCGCGAACCGAACGCAATCGAAGAATGTCGTATATGTAAAAGCATTGCAATAGAATAAGACGTATTATATAAGCACACAAAAATATTGAATTATGAAAAAGATGAAATTATTAAAAAAAACATAAGGACGAAAAAAAAATGACTTAAAAAGCAGTCACAGGCACGCTAGTGACTATATATGAAAAAGGGACATAAAAACCATATCTCGCTTAGATCGCCTTAAGGCTTTATAGTAATAGTAATGATTTTAGTACTTATTGCTTCAGCAGTAATTGCTGTCACTCTAATATGCTTTAAAATACAAGTACGTAAACGTCAAAATCAAATATATATGCGAACGCCATTTTATTATAACTTTCTTAATAATATACATCTGTTGTGGTTAAAAACGATAAGTTTATGCATTTCAAATCCTCTTTTTATGTGGATACTATTTAACTTAAAATTCAAGTTTTTAAAACCTGAAAATGTAATATAAACTTACTTGAAGTCATTATGGGAATACTCTTTAGTTTACTATTCAATAACTATTGTTATGGAGAATTAGCAATACACACCCTCGTATTAAGTTTTATTTTGCCTCAAAATACAAGACCACATACGTCAAAATCACATCATTATGGGAAAACCCATAAAATTTTATTCGCTTTTTTATACTTGTTTTTATGGCGGGTTCTCTCTTTTATTTCGTATTTTTGTTTTTAGTTTTTGTTGTTGTTTAAGGCTATTGTGAAACAAATTTTATTAAATTAAGAATGTAATACATAATGATCCCCCAGGGGCATATAAATATGGTCTTTATAGAATATTCCACTATCTAGACACAGTGCAACTGGGGAAAAAGGGAGCCCAGTCCCCTGAAGTCAGACAGGGAGACAACTGGAAGCTCCACTTTATTTCCACGGGGATCAGTGAACCCGCAGAGTTCATTATTTGCCTCTTTAGACAGTTAATAGTTCTCTGACTGATCATTGAGGTTGGCCCCTATATGGGAGTATCGTGGTGGTTGTGGTTTTGCGGCCCCGTAAGGGATTTATGAAAATTATGGTAGCCAGGATCATTTCACTGATAATGACACGCAAAGTGAATGATCCAGTCCAGTGAGCATGCTTGACATGTGTTCTGGACAGGAGTTAGAATCATCGAAGTTGCAACTAGAAAGTTCTGTTGCTTAGAATTATGCCCTCGGCTATCTAGTACGCATGTATGACGTTCCAAATTATACAATAGTGGTTTGTCCACCATCTGATTAAGGCTACATAGCCAGGTGTCATACATAATGATTCAAAAGAAAGTCAAGTATGCTGACATTTTTTAATCGAAAAAATTTTTTTTTTCAAATAAACTTCACCAACTGATAACTTTTAAACTCGATTATAAAATTCGACAGAAGTTTCTATGAAATATCCACATGCGATTATTGAAGAGAATATACAGGTTAACTGTGCCATTGTTTGGCAAGGATTTGCAAAGAGACACTCCTCAGTCGGTTGCTTCTGCTGTTGTTCAGTAGCACATTTGTATACTCAAGTTTTAATAATTATATAAACTAGATAAAGTGTGTGGTTCCAGCACGCTTGTCGGTTTTTCGTTTTACTAAAAACTTTATTTAAAATTAGGAAAAAATTTATGTTAAAGTCTCTCACGAAACATATATTCAAATTAATATTTTAGTTCGTTAAATTCCAATATGCACTGTATACACTGATGGACATAAAAACTGTGGTATTAATTTACTGATAACTAAAGTTAAAATATAATACAATATGCCCACATATGCTTAATATATATTTTCATACTATATATCTGTTTAGGGAATTTCTTAAACTTCACAAGCTATTACTGCTAATAGCATTTCGTTATTGATTGGTTTGTGTGAATAATAAATTGTGTGAATAATAAATTGTGTGAATAATACATAAAGATTTAACAATCATTCACTATCTTCACTTACCATCTTTCCATATTTACATGCTATAAAATCATTTAATTCTATGCATCTTATCTCTTCGTTTCCTTCAAGTATCGACAAGTGTGCTTTAATTGTATCTTATTAAATCTAAACTAGTTAGTTGCATTGTCTTTCATATAATTGAGTAATCGATTTTGTTGCTGCTGTTGTTGTAGTAGTTGTTGTCGTTATGTGTTTTTCACAAGTCAAGACAATGTTGAGAAAGTGCCATTGGAAGTGGGATGACATATATCAACTGTTGCAATTGTCAGCACTAATGACGCCAATGTTATTTTTGTAGTTGTTGTTGTATAGTTTGTTTTTTCTTCTTTTAAGCAGCTTAATTTTAATTTAACATGTGTATAGTATGCAAAAGAATCTTTAAAAATTCTTTCTTAAAAAACGCAGCAAAATTAATTATTTACATGTTGTCATATTTGCTTGTTTAAAATAAGGCTATTGTGCTAAGGACTGGAGAAAAAAAATAGGGGTTTAGGGTAAAAAAATAAAATAACTCAAAATAATATTTTAAGAATAATATAATTAATATGCCTTTTTAAAATCGGTTCGTGTTTTTATGTTTTTTTAAACCGCATACAAAGAAAAAGTGAGATAAATCGCTTGGAAATTGGGCCCGGCTTATTGACAACCTGCATATAAATATTTGTTTTGAAACGAGACGCGTGGAAAGATAACCCAATCACAATATTATTATTTTCTAATTATATTGATATAAGTTGCTCGTAGACTAAAAAGTATATTCGATTGAAAGTTTAGCTTAAGAGCCTTTTATCCGGTACCTTTAACTTTAGTTGGCTTTGAAAACCTTGTTTAAGGCTTTAAAACTGTAACAAAAAAAAAAATTTAAACGAAAAATAAAAAGAGAATCACTTTTATTTGGGTACGGTTTTCCGTCGACCCTCGTCAAATTTGGTTTGACGGTTTCCGCTGTTTGCCATCTTCAGTGTTCTCTCTATACTAGTTTCATTATATTGTCAGCTGTGTTTATATAGTTCGTCAACACTGAAGATGGCAAACAGCCGAAACTGGTTTGTTTACAAACCAAATTTGACGATGGTCGATGGAAAACCGTAACCAAATAAAAGTAATTTTAGCCCCGTCGGAAAATCTAAGCACATATCAAAAAAAGAATCCTTACAAAAATTTACATATGAAAATTTCCCTATTTTCGTGTACCTACTTCAACAAGATCAATAAAGATCGAATTCTAAACTTTAGTCTGAATACTCCTCTGCTATTAAATACGAAATTACGTTTCAATAACTCCAGCCGTTTAAATGTTGTGGACAAGTAAAACATTCCTAAAATATCGCTCTTGCAGCTTAAAATGTAACTCAAGATACAACAATAATAACCCACCAGTCATAAAAAATAAATACAATTCATCAGTTTTTAAACAGTTTGGGCGCTTATATTAAAATTTCTTGTGGTTATAGCAGAAATGTGCTCTAAAGAAACACTCTTGTGAATTGTGTGAAATTTTAAATTCTAGATCGCCATTTAGAAACTTTGAAATTATTGACATTTTGGTTTATAAAGCCCCACTGTGCGTCATGTTATGAACTCATTTTATATAAATATTTGAAGATGTGCTCTAATAAAGTACCAATTGACTCTGAATTTTGCTTAACATACTTTTCGATAACCAATATCACCATCTATTATTTCTTTCTGTGGTGTTTGTAGAATCTACATCTTTCTGTTAACAAGCCTTGAATCTTCAAGAGCGAAAACCGACAAAAAACTTAATACATAAAGCTAGTGCACTTGAAATCTTCCAATTTCTTAAATTTTATTGTAAAAATTTAAAGGGGCGATAAATAAATAAAAAAATACGCATTTATATACGCAGGGGTACCAACCACAAAAAAGGGACTAGTACTACAAGCTTCTTAACGGCTGCTATCGTAGTATGGAAACAATAATTGTTATTTCTTTATAACGATGATTAATAAATTATTAGATTGATAACAGAATAAAATATTTTATGCTATTGTTATATTTTCATTTTGCTCCACTGTAGTATCTAATACATGTAGGGCGTTTATATACATAATTAAATAAAATTTTCTATTTACACTTTTAGCTAGATGTAGGTACTTACAAATTAAATTTACACATCCGAACAACTAGGTCTAGGTCGATGCCACACACCAACAGCAAACGACAAACGACAGCAGCAAACATAACAAAACAAAAAAAAAAACTACACATAGAACTAAAAAATACAACATCTTTTGATTGCTTAGCACTTAACGAATATAATACAACACCCAACAAAATAAATAGTGCTTGCAAATAGATTCTGTTATTTTGCCTTATTCTTAAGTTCTTTATTTTTTTTTCTTTTTTTTCATAAAAATTTGCCTGGCGTATTGTATCTTGTAGTTTATTAGGATGATACGTACTCAACATGAAACATATGAAACAATCATTTCAGAAAAAAAAATTTTATTTAATTGTTAATTTTAAAGATGTTATTTATTTCATAACCGGTCCCACAAAAATGCTTATTGCAATATTTTGTGCTTCAGACAGACCTTAAAGTTTATTATCGCATGGTTACTTTTCTATTTAAATTAGCTCAACCCTAAGCATTGAGGCTTATATTCAAATGAATACACCACAGTGGGTTAGATTAGAATAAATTTTAATAAATATAGAATTGGTTAGCCACTAATAATATACTGCACAGGAAGCACAAATAGAGTTACGTACAAATTTGAAAGACAAAGTTAAAATTTGCATGTGCATCTCTAGACTGAAATATCTGTATATATAATTGTAAAAATATACATTTTCCCCTTTTTCCCTTGTGTTTTTTAATTCTTTTTTTTTGTAAATACTTCTAGTGTTTTTAAATTATAATATTACGAACAAATTTGAAATCTATCGTAATCTTTAAATTATTAAAAATAAGAAAAAAGAAAAGTAAAGTAAAAGAAGAATTTTTGAGTCTCTTTTCGGAGTAGTTCTAGGCCCCTTACTATGTAACCTGGATCCCTTTATATAGGAGAGTCTATGCTCGTATGTTTGTTTTTGCGTTGAAATGAAGTTTGTGTCGATTGCCAGGCTATTGAAATTCATCGAAATCGATACATGTTGAGATATTTAAAAAAATGTCGAGCGTCTTTTTCTTTGTTTTTAAGATGGTGTAGTTGAAAACCACGCCCGAAAATATACAAAGAAAACATACCACTGAGACCCATTGTAAACTACAGATCTGTACCAGCATATCATCTGGCTAAACATCTCACCTGCCTACTTGAAGAAAAAGATAAATTTACAAAACACATATACTATACGTAATATACAAGACCTTGCTGAAAAAACACATCATGGATCTATATACCTCAATACCAGCGGAAGAAACCTTAGTATACGACAACCAATACCTGATGGATTCGGCATGGGAAACCCAACTTCATCTATCTTCATGGAAATATTCACTAATAAAAAAACACAAAATAACTCAATGCTATAAATAAGGTGCCCCTGTAGGCTAGTAGGTAGTGTACTAGCTTACAAAACTGGGGGTTGTGGGTTCGATTCCCAACAAAGAACTTGGTTTTTTTCACTACTAATAAAAATTGACTGTCGGTGGGGCTGCTCAGTGATGAAGGCATAGTCACTGGTCACTGTGCTGTCTTATACGACAGTTTATTTCCGTAACTATTCTTCAACTTTCACCACCTGTCTCATCTCTTCTCTATCCCTTTCCTAAAGAATGTAGCACGGTACTTGACTAAATAGGCATTGTTGCCTGAAGTGCTACTTCTGTTTAAAAAAAAGTAGATGATATCATATGCATTCTCGAACAAAACAACGCCGAACAAATTTTAACATCATAATATTACATACACAATGGGAAAAGAACAAAGACAAGACACCCTACCCTATATAAATGGGCAGCATTTAGAGATATGTACACAAACTTAAGATAATCCCAGTAACTCCAGATAAATACAAGAAAGAACTCGACACAATTTACAAACTCACTACCATGGGCAAATTTCTTAGACAATACAACATTAAAAACAGGAATAAAAAGACAAAGAGACAACCGATACAACACGACGGCACACTTTTATTTACATAGGGCCAGAAATATATAGATTAACTAACCTTTTCCACAAAGAAGGTTTACTCACATAATTAAAAACCAATAACACTCTGAGATAATCTCAGGATGTCGAGAGAAACAACTGCAAATTTGGTTCCAGCGGAGTATGCAGTTTTAATTGTACCTAAAAACATATTTATATAGGACAAACTGGACGAACACTATAAACAAGATTTACAAAACAGATATGCAAAAAAGGACAAAGACTAGATATTCTGGAAAACATGGAAATCTACAAAACAAAAATTTTGAACAGCGACATTATAAACGAAAAGGTAAACACTACCTCAGACATAAAACTACTCATATACTCGAACAAACGAAAAACAGCTTGAAACGGATACACGTACCTGGATAATAATAAAAGATGGAAATATTAAAATTTAGCCCCGCATAAAATGTCAGGTGGCGAGTAGATATGACCTTAATGAAAGAACTACCTAAACCCGAAAACTGACTCAGCAGCGCAGTTTAGAATACGGCTTGAGAATGATATCGAAAGGGCTGGACTTTCACACCGAACAAACGGAAAGGAATGACAACAGTTGGATGGTTTTTATTTTTGTTTTTGGCTTTTTTGTATTGAAAGTTTAGAAAAAAAAGTCTAGATTCAATATTTCACTAAAATACATCAGTTTCACTAAAATTTTTACATAAATGTTTAATTTAACCGAAAATTGTACTTGCAAACCAGAAATTTCAATTCATCAAAAAGCTGAAATTACAGAAAATATTTTTATAATTTAAAAATTCGCTAAAATATTATCATTCAAAATTTCTATTAATTAGTGAGTTGGTTACAGCTGCTTTATTGCCATTTTTATTTCAGTTAAAATATTATAAAAATGGATATTCAGTAGATAAAATATAAGACAATGGCAGAAACTTTTTGTTAGTAACTGTTGTACTCCTTTTATTTTGTTTTTTTTTTTTTTTTTTGTATATATGGGGTTTTTTGGGCTGTTATTGACGACATGGATATCACTGACAACAGGGCGGTGCCACATGTCACACAGCCAATGAAACGATCAATTTATTGCAAACCAAATTTCCAGATCGCATAATTTTACGACATGCAGCAGTTAAGTGGCCAGCCAGATCGTGTGGTTTAACACCACTGGATTATTTTTTTTGGGACTATGTTAAACAGAGTCTACACGGAGCCAATCCATTCGATTTCAGCCTTAAAACTCAAAAACCGTGATGTGATTAATGAAACAGGACCGCCATTTTGTCAAAAATTAATTAAAAACTTTGATGAAAGAATCGACGACATGTGTCAGGGTGATCGTGGTGATGGACATTTGCTAGATATTATTTTTCATTTATAATTGCCGAACTTTTCTCTTCATAATACAGTAAAAATTAGAATCGTCTTAATTTCAATATTTGTTTTATTTTGTTTTAGAAAACAAACTTCTTCTTGTTAAAAAACCCTTTATAAAGAGCCATTACATGATACACGGGAATCCCGGCGGCTTCTACTAGGAAGAAAGCAGCTACTCGTGAGACATAGACCTAAGTACACCAAAATATTTTCATCATATCAATGAATTTTTCCGCCAAAAAATCTATATTTTATGAATTTGGTGAAGGGTATATAAGATTTGGCAAAGCATAAATAGCAATCTGTTTTTTTTTATTTATGATTTTATTTAGAAATGCAAGCTTTTTTCAAACAAGTTATTTTTTACAGAATGTAAAAAATTTGACGCTAGCAGATAGTTATAAATAGTGTAAAGCAGTTACAACATCTATTTAATCAAACAGTTTAAGTAAACAGAATACCAGAAAGGTATCATTAACAATGACTAACAGTTGGTTATAATGAAACTTACACAAAACTCTAAGCATATATCCAGTCTGTCTAATTCATCTTTATATATTTTTGCTCTTATTTTAGTTACCCATTATAGCATCTTCCATATTTAATTATTCGTGTTACAAACAAAAATAAAAGAGCAAATTAAAATAAATCACCAAAAGCCAATGTCTATACTAAAAAGTTCCGTAAAATCTTTTAAAGATTATTGGACGATCGAAAAAGTTTAGAGAATCGCTGAGGCATTTCGAGGTTTTTTTTATATTTTTGTTGTTTTTGTTGCTTTTTTATTTTGCAAGAAAAAGCCATCGAAGCATAGGGACTGCGGCAACTTGATCGGAACTAAAAGGTACTAAGTTTTCAATATAACACTCATGTGTCTTTACTGGTTTTACTAAAAGAAAAAACATGGTTAAAAAAACTAATATTGTAGTTACTAGAGTCATATTGTTGTCTGGCAGAATAACAGTAAGAATAATATTGTTAAATATTAATACTTATTTTGAGATGTATTTCTTATTTCTTTTGATATTTTTGATTTATTTATTTTTTGATTGGCCTCACTATGCATGTTTTTTCATTTGCTTGTTTTATATCTAAGAATGAATGAATGCAACAAATATTATTCCTAATGTTCGTTGACGTTGTATTTATTGGGCGTTGGACGCAATGTGCACCCACCATGAATAATAAAACACAAGAAGCCCAAAAACATCAAAAACTTTTAGTCATTTATAGTTTAAAAATATTTTTAATTCTATTATAAACATTTTTTTCTTTTAATTGTTGCTTTTTTGGCAGATGCCTGCCTCTCTGACACACATAAATGAAACCGACAAATATAATTTAATTTATTTGAATTTAAATTATTAGTTACAAAAAAATTTTAGGAAATCTTAATTTTTCAAAAATGTCTGTCCTAATTATTTTCAATTTTTTTTTATTAATTTAATAGCTTGATAACAAAAAGAGTTTAAGGATTTTTAAACTTTTACAATTACAGTTTTTCCAGAATACTGCTTTTTTCATATTTTCTTTTGTGCTTTTTCCAAGTAAAAAAAAATCTAATTTTAAAAGTTCTCAATATTTAATATAGACCTTAAGCTTAAAAAATTAATTATTAAATAATTTCTTTATTCAATAATTTATTCTATTATTTATTTTCAGCTTTTTTGATTGAAAAGTATTAAGCAAACTTTTAAGGGATACTAAGTCTAATGAGGGCAGTTCCTCCAAAAAGTATACGTATTTAGTGGAAATGAAATAAACTTAAAATTTTCCACTTTTCCTTATTTAGTTTCATTTCGAAAACAAAAAAATAATAATGAAAAACTTATTTACTATAAGCGATTAATCCATTAATCAATTTCAAGCACTTTTGAAAAAGATAACAAAAACCCCATTCAAATAAATTAATTTTATCAAAATGTTATTTTGTATCTGCAGGCAGCCAGAAAAACTATTTGACAAATAAGTTCATTGTTTAAGAGTAAAACTGAGCGGAAGGTGGGCTGTAAAAAACTGGGTTGGCAACCACTTATACCCGCCAAATGTTTATTTTGTTCTCTTGTTTATTTAGTTTCCTTTTGTTAGGCATCTGTGATTATATTTTTGGCCAACTTTTTAAATGTTTTCATAGATATATCGTATTTATATTAAATGAATTTTTTCGTTGAATAGCATTGTTTGGCTACATTTGTGGCATAAAAGTGAGAATTTAACATAAAAAAGTGGCAATTCAAAACAGTGTGGGCGTCGTAAATTTTAAATTCATAACTATAACGTAAACATTTTGTGACAAGTGAGATTGATGGGTAAAGTTAAGAGAATAACATCTCTTTGCGTTTAATTTAAACCATACTTCATATCTCAGTTATAAAGGGTTTTTTAACAAGAAGTTTTTTTTCTAAAACAAAATAAAACAAACAATTTAGATTAATGTATTACGAAGAGACAGGTTTAGTAATTATGAATGAAAAATGATATCTAGCAAATGTCCACTACGACCACGCTGACAGATGTCGATTCTTTTAATCACTTTTTGGCAAAATGGCAGTCCTATTTCGTTAATCACACGGATTTTGCGTTTTAAGGCCGAAATCGATTTCATTGGCTCTGTTTAGACTTTGTCCTTAACATGGTCCCGCAAAAAATAATTCAGTGGTATTGAATCACACGATCTGGCTGGCCACTTGAAATTATACGATCTGGAAATTTGGGTTGCAATAAATTAATCGTTTCATTAGCTGTGTGACATGTGGCACCGTCCTGTTGAAACCTGATATCAGTGATATCCACGTCGGCAATAATAGGCTAAAATTGAGTTGTTGGCATGTCGCGATAGCGTAATATATTGCCCGTTACCGCGTTTCCAACCTCATCTTCGAAAAAAAATGGCCTAATCACCCTCCAAACCACATAGAGCATCATACTGTAGCACATTTAGCATGCAAAGACTTCTCAATAATCGCTCTAGGATTTTCAGAAGCCCAAATACGGCAATTTTGCTTGCTGACATACCCTGTCAAGTGAAAACGCGCTTCGTCTGAAAACAAATTTTTTTTAGAAAAACCAGCCGGTTGTTCCTCAATGAATTGAGCAAATCTGCGGCGATGTGAATGGTCGGCCGGCTTCAATTCCTGCACCAGTTGAATCTTATGCAAAATTCACCATGTGGTGGTTTTGGATCACCCTAATTGTTGATAACGTTGAGGAATTGACAAATTTGGATTTGTTTCAACATGGTGGTTCACGGTTTCAGTTAAACGACCCGGTCGAACACGTGTTGGTGTTCGCATATTTTGTATCGACCCTGTTGACTGAAATTTAGCAACAAAATTCTTAACAACGGTCTTAGAAGGATGATTATGTTGTCCGTAAATATCACGAAATGTAACTTTAATAGAACCACCATTTTCACAGTGCATTTTAATTATTTTAATGCGATTTTCGTGCGTTATTGAATTCATTGTAAAAATTATCAATGAATCTATACTACGAATGCGTCAAAAAACTTAATTTCAAAACTATCATGTTGTTGTTGGTGTTGCCACAATTGAAAAACAAACTTTGTGATGAAAAACCCGTTATTATTCGTTTTCATTTTATTCTTCATAAAAATATTATTATTCATATTTTTATTTGTTGATAGCAGACTTGCTCCATTAATAGCTTCATTAATTTATAATTGAGCCCACCAATAAATAAAAACAATATAAAACCCATTATTAATCATAAATAGAATAAATCAATTTTATTATTAACTTTGAAGTTAGCAGCAAGCAGGAGGACAAGAAAAGAGCACAAAAAGACTTTGTAAAATTCGAAATCAGAAACCTTTACGCCAAAAAAGAAATTACGAACTCAAAAATACTAGACATTCATCTTAAACTAGCAAAACGACTCCCAACCGACGTACTCATGAACATATTACACCAAATACGAGCAGAAATCGCGAGAACAATAAAACAAAAATACGCAACTTTAAACAGGAAACTCAAAACACTAACACATCCAACAAACAACGGAACGCGCAAAAATAACAATTTCCACACTAAATTTTTGAATCTAACAGAGGTCACCATCAGTAGGCAAGAAGCTCAATTATTGGAGAAGGGATTAAAACACAACATCACAGAAAACAACAAGAAAAAAGAAATAGAACAAACCATTGTAGACACAGAAGTCGCAATAGCGATGATCCCAAACGAAGAACAGGAGCAAGCTAGGCACATCTGCAAACAAATAATAGAGAAGGAGGCCAAATCTACAAAACACTTAAACGGAGAGCACAATACGAAACGTAAACTGGAATCGAACAACATCTTAGTCAAAAAAGCAGACAAGGGAAACACAACGGTGCTCATCGGCAAACATGACTACATCGAAAAGACAGCACAGTTAATAAAAGACTCTAAGTGCAAGGGAATTGGTAAAAATCCTACGTACGAATACCAAACAAAAATTAAGGAGATTATAAAAAGGGCAACAAGGATAATAAAACCAGACATATCGCACACATTAACAGTGATGAACCCATCCGCAGCATCTATGATAGCACTATCAAAAACACACAAACCAACACATCGAGGAGACCCATAAATTATTACAAATCTGCAACGGACTACAGACTTTCAAAATATATGAAGACAATACTAAAATAGCCAACACTACAGAACTGATTGATAAACTGGAAAATGTAAAAATAACAGAGAACACAAAATCTGTCTCTTTCGACGTAAAAACTTGTATCCATCAATTCCAGTAACGGATATATTAAACATTGTTCATTAGGCAATAAATAACAAAACGGAAAACAAGGAACTGGCAACTGAAAGCGACACTAGAACAGCAGTACTTTAAATTTAAAAATAATATATATAGACAGATAACAGGACTAGGCATGGGAAATCCAACATCTGCAATCCTCATGAAAGTATTTATGCAGAACTTAGGAGTAAGGGAACTAGAAACCAACTTCGGAGTAATATTCTATGCAGGATATGTCGACGACATATCCTACAGAATACTACAGAATAAAACAACCCAGACAAACAAGGAGTGTACAAATTAACTTGTACATGCCATTATAGTTATATCGGGCAAACAGTACGAAAAATTAAGACCAGATTTAGGAAACATATTAGAGACTATAACAAAAAACTACGAGAACCAAAATCAACTCCAGAGTCAAATTTTGCGAACTATATATTCAACAACAAATGTACATCAGGACATATAAACACAACGGTTAAACTGCTTCATACACAGCACAAAGAAAGGAGACTAAATGTATTAGAAAACATGGAAATATACGAACAGGAAAGATTTGACGGACGAATAATAGATGAACAAATAGACACTGCTTCGGACACAATATTTGAATCATTTAAACATTTTTGCAAGAAAACGAACATTACACTGACACAAACACGTTACGCAGGTGCACAAGACCGGAGCAATAACGAACCTTATAAACGTACAATTACAGATTATTATGTCATAGAAAAAAACCCAGTAGGTTTACGCATGAACACAGACGAATGACAAGCATGGTCGTAAAAGGCTTTAGGTAGGAAGAGAGACGAATGAAAAGGGAGAGACAAATTAGGTAAAAATAAACAAACAAACGAAAAAGGAGAGTGTGATTTGTTTTACATCCGCACCTGGCTATGTAGCCTTAATCAGATGGTGGACAAACTACTATTGTATAATTTGGAACGTCATACAGGCGTCCTAGGAAGCGGAAGACATAATTCTAAGCAACAGAACCACCACGATACTCCCGTATAGGGGCTATCCTCAATGATCAGTCAGTGAACTATTAAATGTCTAAAGAGACAAATAATGAACTCTGCGGGTTCACTGATCCCCGTGGAAATAAAGTGGAGCTTCCAGTTGACTCTCTGCCTGTCTTTAGGGGACTGGGCTCCCTTTATACCCCCAGTTGCACAGATTTAGATAGCTGTTACGTACTATAAAGACCATAAATGTGCCCCCGGGGGGGGGGGGGGCGAACAAGGAGTGAGAGTGATACAGACAAAAAAGAGAGAAAGTGACGAATGCAATAACACGAAGAGAAACACGATCAAAACGAACTATATAAACACAGCTGACAATGGAAGGAAACTAGTATAAAGAGAAGGCTGAAGCGGGCAAATAGCCGAAACCGGTTTGTTTACAAACCAAATTTGACGAGGGTCGAAATAAAACCGTACCCAAATAAAAATTTAATTTCAGTTTAAGTTTATTTAAATTTATAATTTTTATTAAGAAAGAAATAATTATTTACAAAGTTTTGTTTTTTACATATCGCTCCATTCCTCACTTACCAACATTCTTCGTATTTATCTACTATACGTTGTTATGTTAACATTGTAATTTTCATCTATTTAATCAACGATTTTATTTAATAACAAAAAAAGAATATTCATAATCACTCAATTTCAATTTGGTTAAACAAGGTCTGCACATACACTCGTCAAGCCATGTTTCCTTGTTCTCTTTATTAATAGTCACATATATTTTTCTTGCTTTCTTTTATCGGTGGTTTAGCTAATGTAATTTTTAATTTTTCTTACTATTTTATACACACCGCCATATATGTGATGCTATTGTAGTTGTACCACTGATAATTGTGAAAGAAACATGTGAATGCGAATTAAATAATAAAAATTCTTTTTATGTTTATTTTTATTTTCAACTTTTATTTAACACAACTTTATTTTATTCTTAACACAACTTTATTTCCATCAATCTTATTTCAATCTCTTTTTTTTACTGGAATGCTCTGCTTAAATACTAATTTTCAAGCATACTAAATAAACACACCACCGTCTGTCTGTGTTTCCACTTTTTCTCTTATAGTTGGAAAAACACAGACATAATTATTTGTGTTTACTTAGGATCCTTTTTTCTTTCTCTTGCGTTCTTTAAAAATTATCTATTGTCATTTGGCAATTGTCATTCAATTACCAAATTTTCCCGAATCTACATATAATTGTAAAACTTGGTAATTGTTATCTAATTACCAAATTTTCCCGAATATACATATGATCGTAAAACCCGGTAATTGTTATTTAATTACCAAATTCTCTACATATAACTTGCGCGGTGCCATGCTTGAAATTTCATATTTTTATATTATTGAATTTATTAGTGATTATAATACTCAAATAATTCGACTCATAATTATATATTTTATTTTTTTTTTAATTTTAATTATATTTTGTTGTTTTTTTTTAATTTTCAAAAAATAATATTTTTTGACTATATTTAATGAAAAAAAATCATTCTACTTAAAGTTTTTCTATTAAAAAAATATTTTCAATCTTTTATGTTGTAACATTTTCCAAAATATGTTCTTGGAACAATTTTTCGAACTCTACACAGAAGTTTGCAAACCGAACGATTTTGTCGAACTGTTTTGCAAATGTTTATATATAATTCAGCTGTTAGTATTAGAACTATATAGTATTATTACTATATGACAAAGCTGGACTCAAATACTTAAGCGATTCTGAAAACTATAGTTGAAATTCCAAATTGTCACTTTAAATGCAAAAAGACGTAAAAAATATCCTTGCTATCAAAAACGACAACGTTATTAAAAAAAATTAAACTGATAAATAATACTTTTTTATTTTATATATAATTTTTCAAAAATTAAATATGTACTAATCTTTTAAATGGTCTTTTTTAATTAAATTTTAACGATTTTATTTTTTCTATATTTCGCTTTCCCAATGAAAAGTTTCTTCAGGAAAATTTTAATAACAAAAATTATTAACAAAAATTGGAAAAATTTTTTGAAAACAATTTTTGTTAATAATTTTTGTTATTAAAATTTTCCTGAAGAAGCTTGCCATAGGAAAGCGAAATGTAGAAAAAATAAAATCGTTAAAATTTAATTAAAAAAGACTATTTAGAAGATTAGTATATATTTAATTAAAATAAAAAGGTCGAATAAAATAATTTTTCAAAAATGAAATAAATTTAATTTAAATTTTTAATATTTCACCACACCTATAGTTGGCATTTTTAGGAAAAGAAAAGTGTATAAACAATTAAAAAATTGGAATTAAAAAAATTATTTAGAATTTACGAAAAAGGTTAATAATAATAAAATGTTATACTTTATAATTATTAAGTTTTTAACGTTTTTGCTTCTGCTATAAAAATATAAAAAAGAATATTCACGTGCTTTTACATTTAAGGTACCGAAATAAAGCGTTGTTATACAAACAAAAACCGATTAAAGTTTTCGTCAAAGCATGTGACATGAAAAATTCAAGTACGAGGGCGATGTGATTTTCAGTTAAGAAGTGATATTAAACTTGAATTGGCCAGATGACTAAAAATTTTTGTTATTACGACAAAAGAAGGAGGAAAAATGAGCTCATAGTTTGGGGTGCAGTAGCTATAACGTATTATGGCACATTTGATTTAGAATTATAAATTAAAAAAAATATTGGAAAAACCAACAAGACTCTGTGGCAATGGACTTCGGGATATTTTTGATCGACTGCGTGACTGTGCAACAATATAATATTTCTATATATTATGCCACAGTTATAAAAGAGCAACATTTTCTTTCGTCTTCTATATGTATGATTTTGTACAATGTGAATTGTTTGTGTGGCGCACCTTTAGTGTATACTAAATCACATTTTCCTGTTTAGATGTAAGACAAAATAAGATTGTTCAAGTTTATTTTAAATTAATAAGGAAAAAGATTTTAAAACAAAACTAAAAATATAAAATAACAGAAACTATTAAAAATTATTAAAAGCATTAAACAAAATTAAGCCACATAGAATAACAAAAAATATATTTATAGCTCTCAAAGGCAATCTCATTCAAAAACGACGCCCTGTGCAAAAGTTGTTCTGGCACCGCAAATAAATTTGGCAAAACATTTAATTGTTTTAGTTAAAAATTTTTTTTTATCATTTCAGTATTCAAAAATGTTCAGATTTTTGTTCATTGAATGAGGGATACAAAGTAGTGCAAACTATTTTTATTGGGACTTGCAGCTTGCAATGATGACTAAGAGGAGTGAGTGCTGTTAAAATAAGTTTCACTTTAAGCAAAATCTACAATAGCAAAATATTTGCGATTGTTTAAGGTCGAACTGTAAGATTCTTACAACTATTATTTAAATTAATGACAAGAAAACCTGATTTGATGAATTTACCTAAAGACGGCCTATGGATCAGACAAAAAAATTTTTGTATAAGAATTCTTAAAGATCTAACTAACCACAACACACCCACTTGGGGGCGCATTGATATATCTTGATAGAATTTCACCATTAAGATATCTGTCATCTGGGAGTAAATTGAGACCAGTCTACTAAAGGCGAGCAGGAGGCAACTGGGAATCAGTAAGGCGCAGAGTTCAGCTTTTGCTGTTCTCTGACTGAATATTGAGGTTGGCCCTTCGGGGAGTATCATAGTGGTTGCGGTTACGTAGGCCCTCATAAAATGATTAAGGGGCCAGGATCATCCCACTTTTGACCAAGAGCACAGAGCAGGCTGGCGGTCCTGCTCCGAGCTTCCGAAATTGCAACTAGGAATGAGCTGTTGGATAGAGATATTCATGGGCTGCGTAGGGCGTGGCTGCATGCTATATATCACTAAAGTGAGAGATGAAGTAGCAATACAGCAAACGATCTCTATGAACATGGACAAATGTTGAGTAGTAGATTAGAAATAATTGTTTCTCTGAATTTCTATAGCATTCTTGATATAAATATATTCCTTGGGAATTTTCGAACACTTTGATTTCGATTAAAATACACAACAAGTATCAGGCTTTTCAACAAGAAGTTTGTTTTTAAGTTTGTTTTTCAATTGTGGTGACACCAATAATATGAGAGTTTTGACATTTAGTTTTTGGCGTATTCGTAGTATTGCTACAATTAATTCAATTGTGCACGAAAATCTTATTAAAATAATTAAAATCCACTACGAAAATGGTTGTTCTTTTAAAATTACGTTTCGTAAAATTCGTGATTTCGTCGCACAGCATAATCGTGCTTCTGAGACCGCTAGTAAGAATTTGGTTGTTAAATTTAAGTCGACAGGCTTGATACAAAATGTACGAACACCAACGCGTGTTCGACCGGGTTGTACAACTGAAAAAATCGCAGTGTTGAAGCAGATCCAAATTTGTCAATTCCACGACTTTGTCACCAATTGGGGTTATTAACAACCGCCACTTGGCGAATTTTGCGTAAGGATTTGACTATGAAGCCTTACAAGGTTCAAGTAGTGCAGGCATTGAAGCTGAACGACCATTATGATCGTCGTAGATTCGCTCAATTAATTCAGGAACAACCCGTTGGCTTCTCTGAAAAAATAATTTTTTTAGATGAAGCCCATTTTTACTTGTCAGGGTATGTCAACATGCAAAATTGCTGCATTTGGGCTTCTGAAAATCCTAGAGCGATTATTGAGATGGTGTCACTGTATGGTGCGCTATGTGGTTTGGAGGCCTGATTGGGCCTTTTTTTCGAAGATGAGGCTGGATATGCGGTAACGGCCAACAGATCATGATGTCGCGAGATGCTAACATCGCAATTTTAGGCTATAATTGACGCCTTGAATATCATTGACATGTGGTTTTAACAGGACGGTGCCACATGTCACTTAGCCAATGAAACCATTAATTTATTGCAAATCAAATTTCCTAATCGCATAATTTTACGACAATCAGCATTTAATTGGCCAGCCAGATCGTGTGATTGACCATCAGTGGATTATTTTTTGTGGGTCTGCGTTAAAGACAGACTCTATACGGAGCCAATCTGTGATGTGATTAACGAAATAGGACCGCCATTTTGCCAAAAAGTGATAAAAAACTTTGATGAAAGAATCGACATCTCTCAGCGTGGTCGCAGTGGACATTTGTCAGATATCATTTTTCATTCATAATTGCTAAACTCTTCTCTTCGTAATACAACAAAAATTTGAATCATCTTAATCTAAAGTTTTTGTTTTTTTTTGTTTTAGAAAACAAACTTCTTTTTGAAAACCCCTTTAAAATAAATTTCTAATTTGTCATTGACTTTAGGTGAAAGCAGATATTAACTTCTTTTCGTAAACGAAGAAAGAAAATAAAGAATTTAATACAAATAATATTCGTTAAAAATAATGCCAAAATATTTCCATTGGTTTTTCAAGTTTTCATTTAACAGATGGTTTTCATTCAAGCTCTTGTTGCTATTTAAAAAAAAAAACTAAAAATAAACGAGTTTTTGAAAATACAAATGAGCGAATTCGTCTAAGTAAAATTTAGATGTGAATATCTTGCTTTTTCCTGTCGCTAAAATAAGGAAACAAAAACCGAATATTGAGATGCCATAAATACCTGAAATGTTCATACATCCACCATTGATGAACCATTCTTTCAATTACCAATGACGCATAGCGTATTGCTTAGTTTTACATTAAAATGTTTAAAATGGATGCCGGGCTAGCTTAGGACCAAAATAAACATAATCGTTTGATTTTTTTTGGCGAGCTTTTCAAGCACAATTCTGAAAAATTTCTTTAATATTTTTATCGATGATTCCATTTTTTGTAATAAGAAATCCACGATGATTAAATTGGGTCTTACATAAAAATGCCTATAATTTTCCATAGATGTTACTTCATCGAAATTTTGCTGCATCAGAGCAATTTCCTGAACCCTGACAATTACCACCAAATTGCAAATTTGTTCTGCACTTTTTCAAATGATAGAAATTATGATTTGTTTTCATTTTGTGAGATACCTGGAGTCCAACAGCTTACTTAGCGATGTACGGAAACTATTCCATGGGGCTAGTTTTCCTTTCGGAAAAATGGTGTCACTCCATGCATCTATTAGGAGATAGTTATGTGGTTGCTCTAAATATTTCCAAGGTGGTTGATAGACAAGTTGTTTGGATTTGTTCCTCCAGTAAATGAAATACTATTATCATTCCTTTCCATCTTTGCTGGCTGTGGCATGATGCACTTTTGTCAAAACTATTGATTTTGGTGTTGGTAATAATTTCTTTAGATGTATATCGAATTTTCTCAGAAATCGCACTATACGAGTTGCTATAGATGGCATTTCGTCAACCGAGCTCTAGAATAATTTAGTGGGACCGCAAGGCTCCAATCTTTCTTCTATCCTGTTTCTTAGTTTTCTAAATGACTTTATTTATCAAACTTTCAACCCTTTATTCTTTTTCGCAGATGACTCCACCATTTGTCATTCGTATTCATTCCGTAATAGAACGAATTAGTTGGAGGTGAGGTTAAAAAGGCAAAACATGAACGATACGCTCAATTATGATCACGCAACAATCTCCGAATGGGGTCGTGTGAATAGAGTCGATTTTAATGCCCATATGCTGCAAGCCTATGCATAGATGTGTTTTCGGAAATGTTGCTACATCTGTTATTATATGTGATATAAGTATTAAGGAATGGAAAGCTCTTGATGTTCTTGGTATGAAAATCCAGTCTGATGTTCGATGGATTAAGCAAATTTTTCAGGTTTCTAAAAAAGCTTTCAAGTGCTTCGGTTGTCTGAAAAGATGCAAAAAATACTTCACTCCATCAAATCTTCGTACTATTTATACTACATATATCTGTCCAAAAATGGAATACAATTGTCATGTATGGGCCGGCGCCCTAAAAACTAATTTGGAGTTGCTCGAGCGCATATAGGAGAAAACCGAGAAGCTCATTGGGGACAGTAGCGTATCTAACTATATTTGTTCACTGGAACATCAACGCAATGTGGGTTGTATTTCATCGTTACTACAATGGTAAGTGCTCTAATGAAATTGGGAAACTGGTTTCCGTTAGCCACACGTTTTTGTGTTTAACACACTGTTCGTTAGAGCCCATGCATTTGTGGTTAATTGGCCGGTGAATCGCACCACGTAAAATTTTAGTTCTTTAAATGAGGAGTCTATCTTCGCAATAAGATTATGTTGTAGATGTTCTAATGTTTTACTTGGATATTTGTGTACGTGAGGTAGGTGTTTAGCCAAAAAGGTAAATGAAAAAAGAAATGAACTGCAATTAAAAATGTTCTTTTTTGAAAGGAATAAATTTAAAGAAAACAGATTGTCCGTAAAATTATTAGAAGAAATTTCCTCTTTCGAAGAAATTGCTAAATTTTATTGAAATATAAACATCGTTATTGTTTCTCTTATTGCAAATTAGATATGAATGACTTTTTTTTAAATTTAATTAAAAAACAATACAACAACAACTTTAATGGTTTTCACATATTTTCATACTGGATGTAAATATTGCAAAGCACTGTTGGTTGCATCTCGTTGCATGACTTGTTGTTTAACAAACAAAGACAATAAAATCTATAAGAAATAAAACGTTAATGCCCTTTAACATTTGAAAAAACAAAACCAGTTTAAAAGATTTATTTATTTGTTTTAATTGGAATTGATTTCATAGTCCACACATTAAGTACTCTTATTGTCGTTTCCACTGTAGTCGCATTAGAAATGATTAAGTTACAACATGTGGGAAAAAATTAACAGTAAGCAAAAGTAAAGGAGTCATTCAAATTTCATTTGACAGTAAATTTATAAACTTTCTTAAGAAGAAGCATAAAATAAAATCGGAGCTTTTAGGGAAACAACTTTTTCAAACTTCTAGAACTAGAAATTTTAGTAGTGTCTTGAACAAAAATAATCAAGAAGATACTCTTAAATGAAGTTTAACCATATAGAAATGGAGAATTACTTGACCTATACCGAATAAATGTTTTTTACTGCTTTAAAAAAATTAAGTAATTATTTACTAGAGATCAATTATTTTAATGCAAAATAAAAACTGGCAACTACTTTCATTATCGGTAGCAGCAAAAAAACTTAATGTTGCCGTTGTCTGATAAATAAGTTACTTTTACCATTAACTAACTGTTGTGTATAGAATAACAAAAAGAGTCGAGCAGGTACGTTGAACTTTAACAGGCAATAAAAATAATTATTCTTGAATACAATCGAAGTTGAAGAAAATAAACAAAGTCACATCGCATGGTGTTCTGGATGGCTGCACATCTTAAAGGCTCATGTTTGCTTAGAAATATCACATGTTATGTAAACAAGAACGAAAGACTTTTTCAACAGCAGTTTTTTTTCTAAAACAAAATTAAACAAAAAATTTAGTTTAAAATGATTTAAATTTTTATTGTTTTAAGCGGGGAAAAGTTCAGCAATTATGAATGAAAAATGATTTCTGGCAAATGTCCACCATGGCCACGCTGACAGATGTCGATTCTTTTATCGAAGTTTTTAATCAGTTTTTTTTTTTTTTTTTGGCAAAATAGCGATTCTATTTCGTTAATCAGATCAAGGATTTTGAACTTTATGGCTGAAATAGATTCGATTGATTCCGTGCTTTAAAGGCAACGTGTTATCATTTTAGTCTTCAGCCGTGCAAAACTTTAATACAATGGGGCTGGTCGTTTACAATAATATTGTTACGGTTCTACCTTTTATAAACGTTTTGTTGTGAGTTCTTTATTGCAAAAAAAAAAAAAACAATTTACTTAAAATGCACGTCTTTATTTAACGAAATTTAATTTTACACTGATTGAGAATCCACTCAGACGATGCCCTTTTATAATTTTTCATTACAAATCTAGAAAACTTATGAATCTTCTACTCCCTTTGTATCACATTTTGTTGTTGTATGTTGTTTATTCAATGTGTAGGCGCCGGAATGTCTGTGTGTGTGTATTTTTGTTTTTGTTTTTATACTGATAAGGTATCTGCTTGGGATTTATTTCAAAATATTTGTTGTTGTCTTTTGTAGAAAAGGTTTCTTAGAAAACAACGCAGATGGTAAACAGCATACATGTTTATTGTTGTCAAATTTGTTTTTGTCTTGCATGTTATGCAGTTAGTAAACAGCATAACAAATTGTTGTTGTTTGTGTATAAAATTTCTACGCAGTTTGTAACTAGAAATTTTGTTGTTGTTCCATCAGTTTTCTTAGCAAGCCACGCAGTTCCTAAACAACATTCCCAGTAGTTTGTTTTATTGCTCAATTATTTTATTTTAAAACTTAAGCAAGACACATCCGTAACAATATTTTCATTTTTTTACCAATAGCCCACGAACGTATGGCAATATTATTCATTTGATTATAAATTCTTTGAATTGTTTGTGGGACCAGTCAAACTGACTTAATTATCTAAAGTTTACTACAATAAAACCTTTATACTGCGAATATTTTATCTACATTTTTTATTACAACAATACTTAGAGTGCTATAGTCTTCATACGTTATCTTTTAAAATATGTCATATGTGTTTTAGCTTGAATTATGATAAACTTTATTATAATTTATATGATGTTTACAGTGATAAAGTTGCCTTTCTCTGGAGAATTTTAATTGATAAATATTTTTCCTGTAATCGATTTAATAATGTAAAATAGTGGAAAGATTATAACAAATACCACTGAAGCTGATAAGATAAGTATATGATAAAAAACTAAATAAAATCTATTGATCTATAACTGTGGCGTTTTGTCTTTGCATTTTAGAGTCTAGCGATTTTAGTGTGCAAAATAAAAAATTCTAAAATTTGTATTGAAAACTTTCTGACATTGGCTTCATTCTCAAATCGTTTTCAGATACATTCTAAACGCTGTTCAGCCAGTATTTTTTTTTCTTAAAACTAAAAAATAAATGTGATCTTAAGCGATTATATGTAGTAGCGATTAAAAGCGTTTTGTAATTATTGAAAAAAGAAATTTATAAATTAAAAAAAGTCAAAAATAAATATTCTATAAAAATAATTTTAATTGATCCAACATTATAACAACATAAGACGACAAATCCAAAGATAACATGGCAATGAAAGTCTAAAATGGATTCGATTGGCTCCGTATAGACTCTGTCCTTATAATAGCTCCGCAAAAAATAATCCAGAGATGTTATATCATACGATCTGGTTGGCCACTTAACCGCTGATTGTTGTGAAATTATGCGACCGGGAAATTTGGGTTGCATTAAATTGATCGTTTCATTGGCTGTGTGACATGTGACACCGTCCTGTTGAAGCCACATGACAGTGATATCCACGTCAATAATGGGCCAAAATTGAGTTGTTTGCATCTCGCTATAGCGTGATCCACATTGACCGTTACCGCATTTTCAGCCTCCAGACCATATAATGCACTGTAAAATCACACGTTGAGCATGCAAAGGCTTCTCAATAATCGCTCTCCGATTTTCAAAAGCCCAATTGCGGCAATTTTGCTTGTTGACATACCCTGACAAGTGAAAATAGGCTTCGTCTGCAAAAATGATTTTTTTTTAGAAAAACCAGCCGTTTATTCTTTAAAGAATTGCGAATTTATGGCGATAAATTTGGCTTTAATTCCTGCAATAGTTAATTCCTGCAATAGTCAAACCATTACGCAAAATTAAGAATGTGGTGGTTTTAGATAACTCTAATTACTGAAAACGTCGAGGAATTGACAAATGTGGATCTGATTAAACAATGTGGCTCACGACTGCGATGTTTTTAGTTAAATAACCCACACATTCTGTTCAAGCCTGTCGACTCAAATTTAACGACCAACTTCCTAATAGCGGTCTTATAAGGACGATTATGTTATCCAAAATTATCATAAATATTACGAAATGTAATTTTAATAGAACCAGCATTTTCATAGTGGATTTAAATAATTTTAGTGCGATTTTCATGCGAAATTGAATTCATCGTAACAGTTGCCAACGCATCTACTACGATACGTCAAAAATCTAAATGCCAAAGCTATCATGTTGCTGGTGTAGTCGCAATTGAAAAACCCATTATTTTTATTTTTTTTAATATAAAATTGCAAAAGCCTTTTTTGATTTTACACATGATGGCATTTATAGCGTATTGAAGTTGCGAGATGCATAACTCTGTCCAGTCCATAAAAAGTGTAGCTTTGTAGTTATTTTAAGTTTTTAGATGTTCAAATCCAAAATAAATAAAGGTTTCTGAACATTTATTCTACTGTCCACCATTTTCGTTATTAACTTGGCTGACGTTTTAGATATTTACACTGGGGAAAGTACCGCAAGAAAATTCATTTTCTGAAAAAGCATTATGTAATATAATAATATTGTTACGTTTATACCTTTTATAAACGTTTTGTTGTGAGTTTTTTACTGCAAAATAAATAACACCAGTTTTTAGAATTTTTAAATTTATAAAAATTTTATTTACTTTAACCACACAAAGTTGACATTTCAGAACAATTTACTTAAGATGCACGTCTTTATCTTATGAGGTTTAATTTTACACTGATTGACTATCCACTCAGACGCTGCCCTATTTATATTTGTCCATTTAAAGTGTAGAAAATTTAAGAAACTTCTACTTTGTTGTTGTATGTTGTTTATTCGATGTATAGGCGCCTGTATGTCTGTGTGTATTTTTGTTTTTGTTTTTATGCTGATAGGGTTTTTGCTTGGGATTTATTTCAAAATATTTGTTGTTGTCTTTTGTGGAAAAGGTTTCTTTGATCATCTCTAGCGCACTTTAAACTTTATTTAAAAAATTCAGTCAAAGCATGGCAACACAAAAATTATATTTCTGTTTTACAATATTTTATAACGTAGAAAACACAGAAAATAGTAACAAAACAAATAAAAAACTCTTGGGTATAATATTGTTACGGATGTGTCTTGCTTAAGTTTTAAAATAAAGTAATTAAGCAATAAAGCAAACTACTGGGTATGTTGTTTACGAACTGCGTGGCTTGTTAAGAAAACTTATGGTACAACAACAAAATTTCTAGTTACAAACTGCGTAGAAATTTTATACACAAACAACAGCAATTTGTTATGCTGTTTACTAACTGCGTGACATTCAAGACAAAAACAAGTTTGACAACAATAAACATGCATGCTGTTTGCCATCTGCGTAGTTTTCTAAGAAACCTTTTCCACAAAAGACAACAACAAATATTTTGAAATAAATCCCAAGCAAAAACCTTATCAGCATAAAAACAAAAACACATACAGACATACAGGCGTCTAAACATCGAATAAACAACATACAACAACAAAATGTGATTTAAAGGAGAAGAAGATTCTTAAATTTTCTAGACTTTAAATGGACAAGTATAAATAGGGAAGCGTTTGAGTGGATAGTCAATCAGTGTAAAATTAAAACATCAAGTAAAGACGTGCATTTTAAGTAAATTATTCTGAAGTGTCAACTTTGTGTAGTTAAAATTAATAAATTTGTTATTAATTTAAAAACTCTAAAAACTCACAACAAAACGTTTATAAAAGGTATAAACGTAACAATATTTTATTTAGTTTGATATTTCCACATGAATAGATTGATACCTGAACAAAGCTTCCAAATTGTGCAAATTGGGCCCCAAATAAGATTGCAGTTGATTCCGGTTTTCATCAGCGAATTTCGTTTAATTCACTTTTCGTACAATGGAGTCGTGATAATATGATATTAACACACTGTTACATTCAGAAAAACTATGAGGTGGGTGTGTTTTATGAACTGGCGGAATAATTCGTCCATACTTCTTTAAAGACGATGCTGGTTAGAACGTTACGGTATATGGTGACCGCTATAGAGCTAGGATTCATTAATACAACAACCGTAAGACGACGCAACATTACACAATTGGTTTATTGAAGGAAATATTAGGTAGCCGCATAATTTCTTGTTTCCAACCCGTGAATTCGTCTCCTAGATTGGCCACTTGGAGGGAAACATGCACCGCCTTATTGCCGATATACATGCACAAATATTGGAGAAAGTCATCGAAAATTGGACCCCCAGATTAGACTACGTCTGAGCCAGTTGTGGCGGCCATATGCCAGAAGTCATACTTAAATTATAATGCCAGCAGATTAATTTTCGAATAAAGTAAAGTAAATTACAAATATGACGGATACAGCAGTTCATCGGACAGAATGATTTCGTTGCCTAGAATAACTGAATTTTTATTTGTTTCCTCATATCATTTTCGTATTACTTCGTTTGCAAAATACCATACTATTGATTTGCTTGCACTAAACATAGATGTGGTGTTGTCGCTAAACTGCCAGTTAAAAGTTTAGCTGAGTTTGTATTATTGCAATCGATATAACAAATCATAAAATAAGAAATAAATAAATAATGTAAATAAAGTAAAGTCCCATACATAAGTGGTTTTCTACTATTTGTTCTCATCTTTTAAGTCAGTAAGTAAAAAATATAAAAAATAAAAAGTATAAAATAACAGGGTGCTCCATAGAAGACCTATTCTTAACGTTTATTGTGTAACATTTTAAATAGTAACATACAAATATTTGAAACTTTTAACATAAAATAAGAAGAACACAAAATTACAAATTAAAGAGTGGCACATATATTGTGGGCAAACTTTCGTGTGTAATTTACTGAAATGAGGATGATATCACCACTGAAATATATTAGAACTGCAAAACCATCCTTGACGACATTTAGGCAAAAAAGAAAAAATGGAGAAGATGACAGGTACAACTATTTTAATAGGTTCAAGCCGTTATGTTAAAATTTGAAGTTAATGCCAAGTAAAGTTGAACTTTCCAGACAGGTGAAAAAATTAGAATGTTAAATGTAATCTTTGCGTGTGTTGTTTTCTTGTTACTAACAATATTAATGCTAAGTAATGTTCACTTACCCAGAGAAGATTCGTTCAAGCGTGTCTTAGTTTTCGTCTCTAATCCAAGTTTAGCGCTTTCTATGCTAATGACAGATGTAATTACACTGGATTTGATTGACTAGCCATTCTATGCTGGTTTATTGAATTTTATTTTATGATGCTTTTAAATACAGTAGTCAAGGTTGCCAGATTTAAATATTATTAGTTACTTTGACTGTTTTTAAAGCAAAAATGTATTATGTAGAAAGAAGTTTAATTTTATTATATAACTACTTCTATAGTGATTTAGGCTACAACGCTTTATAGGAATCTGCAACTTTAATGTAATGGACCAAGAGGAGGTAAAAAAAACAAAAATTCACATAGTTCACAAAACTAAAATTATTGTGTGAATTGATATAATATTGAAGTCGAATATTATTCTTAATAAGTTTGTCACATGATTAGCTCCTGATGGGAGGATATTTCTTTGTTGGATTACTGTATAATAACATAGCTCTAGTAAAGTTAAAAACCTTTCTAAGCATTATTTTCCTTCCGAATCCAAAGAGTAAAAAGGTATCTTATTACAATGTCTGTTTCCAGCATCGTAGCAGCTGGCATATAAATTTTTGACAAATGTGACATTATTATCGGTAATGAATTATAAATAGATAAATAGAATTCTGAATAATTGTATATTGTTTTATCTCTTAAATTATAAAAGGTTTGAAAAATTCGTGAAATGAAAAATTAGTAGAGGGCCTAAACATATTGTTGCGAAAGTGCCTTGCTTAAGTTTTAAAATAAAAAAATTAAGCAATATAGCGAACTACTGGTTACAAACTGCGTAGAAATTTTATACACAAACAAAAACAATTTGGTATGCTGTTTACTAACATACATGTATGCTGTTTACCATCTAAACGCGCAAGACGAAAACTAATTTTACAACAACAAATATACATTTTGTTTACCATCTGCGTAGTTTTCTAAGAAACCCTTTTCTACAAAAGACAACAACAAATATATTGAAATAAATCCCAAGCAGAAACCTTATCAGCATAAAAACAAAAAAAAACAACCATACACAGACATACAGGCGCCTATACATCGAATAAACAACATACAACAACAAAAAGCGATACAAAGGGAGTAGAAGATTCTTAAATCTTCTAGACTTTAAATGGACAAGTATAAATAGCGAGACGTCTGAGCGGATAATCAGTCAGTGTAAAATTAAACCTCATCGTGTAAAAGCGTGCATTTTAAATAAATTGTTCTGTGTCAACTTTGTGAAGTTAAAGTAAATAAAATTGTTATTAATTTAAAAATTCTAAAAACTGGTGTTATTAATTTTGCAATAAAGAACTCACAAAAAACCACAGTTGCTTCTGGTGTATAGTTTGCAGACGCAAACAACTTTTTAAGTTAAAAAATATTTTTACACGTACGTTGAAATGCCGTTTTTTTCGATAAATCTGACGATTTTAGATTACGTTGATCAGGTAACTATAGCCATTCTTATTTCAATAAGTTTTTGTTAAAATTATTATGGGAATAAAAAGAGTCTATGGTTGATTTAATGTTTTCATAAATTTTGCATCTGTTTTCATTTACGTTAGAGTTTTCCGTAGTAACAAAAAGTGTATTTCGAAATTAATTTTCTGGTTACTCTTTTTCCCGCAAATTATTTCAATTTGGCTTACTTTGGTTATGGTATTTAAAATTACCTCTATGCGCTGGCGAGAAAATTGTTTTGCAAAGAATCTAGATAATTTACGGCAGGGCAGCATTAATTTTCATGCTCATATATCGCATTAATACTTGATTGCGCGCTCATTGTTGGGTACAAATATATTTGTGAAGTCTTTAAGGAAACAATTTAGAAAATGCTCTATTTTAGAAAATGGAATTTCATGTTTCAAATGATGCATTTAATATATGCTGCTGTTTTAATAACTAAATATTAAATAAGACGTCAGAGGATTTTCTGGTACTCACAGGGTCAAAAATTTTAAACAGAGTTTCTTTCCAAAGGGTATTTTATGAAGCATTTTCTATCTTTAAATCTAAATAAAATAATTAACTTAAAGATATCAAACATTGTTTATTTTTTGAAAGGCTCATCGATGCCGCTTTAAATGGAATGTACAACAGTGTGCAAGCACTCGAAATGGCTTCGTCGGATATCGCGCATCCACGACTAAAGAAAATTGCACAAAAAGAACTCTAAAGGTGTCAGATTTTAATGACAAGTTTATATCATCTGCACCCTCAAATCGCTGGTGCAGAATATTTAATAAGGTCAAATAAATAAATATGTAGCAAAGCTACAAAATAACAAATCTATTATAAACCTAAATATTGTGATATATGAGTAAGTATTTTCAAGTATTAGTAAAACTTAATTAGTATTCTTCCCCTTAACTTCCGCAATATATTATCCACAAGCAGAAAAAATAAAAATAAATAAATTATTAAAATAATCCATGAATTTCTTTCAGATAATTTTGCTATGGGTTCGTAAAAACCTGAAAATAATGAAAAAAAAAAATACTTTACCCATTAACACAATAATTTGTTACCATAAAAATACGATATAATACACACCTATATTTTTTTACATACCTATAATATAAATAAGGGGACGGACGATACGAGGAAAACAAATTAGGAATTGCCAAAAAACACTTGTTTAAAGAGATTAAAAATATAAAACATCAAACCGTTAACTAATTCTTTAGAATATTGTTTATTTAAAGGAAAAGCTTTTTCTTGCATTTCTTTAAATTTGAAAAAAAAAAACAAAAAAGATATGATATGAACAAAAACATATTAAAAGAGATATTCAAATACATATGCATGTATGTATGTGTGTATGTACGTATGTATAACATTTTGGGACTTTGACAAGTTAAAACATTAGCAAATGTATAAAAGAATATACTTATGTAGGCTTTAAGTGAGAGCCAGAAACAATTTTGGGATTTTCTTTTTAACTGTTGTTTCTGTAAAAGAGACAGAGAGCATGTGTGAGAGCAAGGGAGAGGGTATTTTCTTATCAAAACAGAGAGAATTTTTTGTGTATGTTTAAGATAACAGCAAAACAGCATATTATTTATTTTTGTAAAACGAGGGTTGTCACGATATATTTGGGAGGACTTAAATGTTGTGATCTTAATTCCAAATCTAGTTGAGTCAAAGCAATTTAAAAAGAATGGAGACCAATTTTAAAGAAATGGATAACACCTACAGTAGAAACAACTAATGTTTTTAAGACATTTTAAAACATTGTAGTTTGTGTGTCTTAAACGATTGCAAGCCATTTAAGGCATTATCGGAAAAGAAGGTTTAGTTTTTGTGTTATGCAATGTAACCGAATTTATTTCCTGATTTGACAAAACACGAATTAAAGACTTAAAAATGTTAAACTTAAATGTTAAATGTTAATTTGTTTATCATATCATCTTGCAATTTAAAAAATCCTAGATACTTGAGTGAAAATCCTATTAAAATTATGATCAAAGTATGTAATTGTATAGCATGGGACTTAAAATTTTATTCGATATGGGCTTCAAATATAATAGTAAAGTATACCGCCAAACGGTTTTGCAATATTTGTAAATAATTTGTTGTTTTCTGCTCTATTAGCTTTAATCCAAACGATTATTGTTAGTATAAGCGTTCATATTTAAAATAAAATTTAATTAAAATTAATTAAGAATTTAAGGGTAATTAAAACAGCTAATGTAATCTAACGAATTGTTAAAGTTCTTTTGTTTTTTTACCGATTGGTAAAAGTATCTTTAGATTTCACGGCTTTGTCTTTATTATTCTGTGTGTAGCACAAAACTAAGAAAGTTCCCCTTTTAGAATCTTTTAAACTTTTAAAAGTTTTTAAAAGATTGTTATTGTCTGATGTGTTCTTAACTGCGATATACATATGTATGTATTTAATAATATTACTTTTAAGGCCGTGTCAGATACAACTTTTGCTTTGCGTTGCGTCAAAGTTTCGCTTTGACATTTGAGTTAAAATGTACGTAAATGTATGAAAGTTGCCACATAAAGCACTTTTGACGCAGCGCAAAGCGAAAAGTTAACCAACATTCAACTTTTTGCGCGCTTTGACAAACACCTGGCTTTTATTATTTGTGTTTGTGTATTTGTGTGTGGGCGTAAACAAAAAATTCATGAGTGTTGTCAAAGTTTATTGTGACATACACAACTTGATTTACGCTTTTGCTTTAAAAATTCAAATGTCACGCAAAGCAACAAAGTTTTATCTGACACGGCCTTTAGTGCCTGAAAGCTATGTTGATTGAGATTTTCTAGGCCCATTTCCCTCCTACTTCTCTTCCAATTCTAATTGCTAAATATCTTTAACCGCTGTATTAATGCTTTATATAAATTTATGTATATAAATGTGATTTCGTCTTTAAACCCAGCGACACAAATGCATATGTATGTATGAGCTGTGTTTTTCCACTCTCAGATAGTGTTTTATTTGTTTTACAACTCCCTCGTATTTTTTTTCTTGTTGGATTAAAGAGAATGAGTTGATAAATTCAATAAATGTTCCTGTTGTGAGTTTTTTTCCAATTGAATTTGAAAAAAATCTAATTTGTTTGAAAAATTCTCTAAGCGGCTAATAAACAACAACAACAACAACAACTTCATTGAATCTTTAAGATAGTGTTGATATCAAGACAGGCTGTTGTTGTAAATGGCTTGTTTACATACAATAAACACAACAACAAAGGTAGGAACGAAAAAGAAGCAGTATAAAATCACAACGTGTAGACAAACAATAACAAAAAAAGAAAAATATAAAAAAACAAACAACAATAATAAAAATAAACTCATCCAAGTACAATAACAAACAATGAAAACACAACTACTGTTTTTGTTTTGTTTTTGTGTGCTTTTTTTTTTAGTTTGCTTGTGCTTGATTATGCTTGCTTTTTGACCAACCAATCGGTTGAGGTACAAACAGTTCATAACGAAACTTTGTAGGTTGATGTGTAGAAATCTGCTTGTCGCGATAGTGAAATTGTGTTTTTTATTTTTTATTAAATAATTTTTTGTGCTTAAACAATTAACAACTAGTTCGAAAATTACAAAATAAAAAATAATTTTCTAAAATACAATTGCTGCTTAATAGCACCATAAGAATACACAAACAAACAAAAAATTAGCATTAATTTAATTTGCGTCTCTGTATGCAAAATAAAATTTATTTAATTTTTGTATTTGTTAATATATCGCTAACAATTTAAAAAAGTAACCAAATCAAAATAAGAGCAAAAAAAATAGATATTCTGTTCAATAATTTCGCTATTTTGTTTCGTTCGTTTACGTCTTTGGCATCTACAACATTAATTCCAAACATAAATGTTGTAGTTCGATTGCGCTTAATTTACTATTTTAATAAGAAAACGAAAAGCAAAAAACAAAAAACATCAATAACCCCAAAAAAAAGTTTTTCTTCCTTTTGTCTCCAAATTCTTGCATAAAAGAAAATGGGTTCAACAACAAAAACAAAACAAGAAAATAGTTCTGCATGTCAATTTTAAATCTGCCTAAATGTTATAGAAGAAGAAAAATAACAACAACAACAAGAAAACTTGTACAAAACAACAACAAAACTTTCCATTGCAAATTAGATTTTTACAAAAAAAGAAAAAAAAAGTGAAAGATATAAACTTGAAAGAAAATTAGAAAAAAAGAATCCAACAGAATGTTGAAATAGAAAAGTTTTACAACAAGAAAAAACAAAATAAAGAGAAAAAATATAATTCAACCCAGTCAAGAAGTTAGAAATCAGAAATAAATTTTTTGTCTTATATTTCGACTCGATTTTAAATATCTAACAAATCAAATTTAGGGCAAAACAAAACAACAACAAGAAAAATTGTTTTAATATTTAAATCTTCAATTTTAAGTATTTCAGTGGTTTTAACGTTTACTATTTAAGATGTTCTAAATCTTATTTCACCAGGTAAGTCAGGAACTGTAAATTAGGAAAATCTTTATTTTATTCAGTTTCATTGATGGCTGTCTTATTTTAGCACAAAGTCTCTCTTATTCTTTTAGAACTAATTTGGCACTATCGTCTTATATGTCCACTTCCCCCCCCGGGGGCACCCCCCAGAGGCACATATATATGGTCTTTATAGAACTTCGACTATCTAGACACAGTGTAACTGGGAGAAAAAGGGAGCCCAGTCCTCTGAAGCCAGCAGGGGTACAACTGGAAACTCCACTTTATTTCCACGGGAATCAGTAAGCTCGCAGAGTTCATTATTTGTCTCTTTAGACATTTAATAGTTCTCTGGCTGATTATTGAGGTTGGCCCCTATATGGGAGTATCGTGGTGGTTGTGGTTTCGCGGCCCCATATCAGGTCTTTTGTTTAATATGGTGGCCAGGATCATTTCGCCGTTAATGACACGCTAGGTGAATGATCCAGTCCAGTGAGCATGCTAGACATGTGTTCCGGACAGGAGTTGGAAAGTCTCCAACTCTTAAGCAGGGAGTGATGATTTGCAGCCCTGCTCTGGAATCATCGAAGTTGCAACTAGAAAGTTCTGTTGCATAGAATTATGGCTTTGGCTTCCTAGGACGAGCATGACGTTCCAAATTATGCATAGTGGCTTGACCACCATCTGATTAAGACTTCAGAGTCAGGTGCAGATGTAAATCAAAACACGTCTCTCTCCCCCAGGGGGCACATTTATATGTCTTGACGGAATCGCATCGTCATTACATGTGTCACCGACGGTAAAAGGGAGTCCCAGTCCCCTAATAGGCTAGCTGGAGCGCACTGGACAACTCCGCGTTATTTCCAAGGGAATCAGAAAGCTCCATATTTCAGCTTTTTGGCTTTTTAGCCTTTTAACTGTTTTTTTAACTGATTACTGAGGCTGGCCCTTCGGGAAAATCGCTATGAACACAATGATTGGTCCTGGTTCAGTGAGCATGCCTGCGGTTGTGTTCTGAAATTTTATTAAGCATGTGTTCTGGACCGGAAGTTAGATAGTCTCAAACTCTTCAGCAAGGTGTAAGCACTCTGGCCTGCTCCGAGCTCTCAGAGTTGCGACTAGGAGTGACGAGAATGGAGATATCCGAAGGCTTCCTAGAGCATGTGTGACGCTACATATCATTGACAGTAGTCCCCCCGGGGGCAGATTTATCGGTCTTTATGGATTAATTAACCATTTGGACCTATGCTGCTGAGGGTATAAGGGAACCCATTCCGCTTGAAAACAGCAGGGGTCAACTGGAAACTCCACGTTATTTCCACGGGAATCAGTAAGCCTCAGAATTCCGCTAATTGTCTCTGTAGCCTTTTAGCTGTTTCTCTGACTGATTATTGAGGTTGGCCCTTCGGAAGTATCGTGATGGTTGTGGTTTCGCGGGTCTTGCATGAATTGATTTAGAGGGCCAGGATCATCTCGCCTTTAATAATACCAACAGGCGAATGATCCGGATCCAGTGAGCATGCTAGTCATATGTTCTGGACCAGGTGCTGGATAGTCCCCAGCTCTTCATCAAGAAGCAACCCTGCTTTGGAACTGCTGAAATTGTAACTAGGAATGACCTGCTGCTAGAACTAGTCCTCTGCTTCCTAGGGCGTGAATTACGTTGCTTTTTATTCCCAGTGGTTTGACCACCATCTGATTAAGGCTTACAGCCAGGTGCAGGTGTAAATCTTATCACGAAATCATCGACAGCGGTTTGATTTTGACGTAAATCTTATCGCGTATATATCTACTTGTTATTTTGCGAACTTAGTTTGAATCTCTTACGGATTCGTTTGAAACTTTATTATACGAGTATTAATATGATATGCCAAATGGCGGCTCGACATATTGTTGATATTGAATATTGTCAATGTGGAGATATGCAGCGGTGACCAGCCCTTTTGGCTTACTAGAGAATAGGCACAAAGTGCTTTTATGATAAAATGTGTTGTAATGAAATCTAGTAATAATATTGGTTAGCAGTCGGTTTTGCACATGCCAAAGTCTTTACCGATAGCATATCCCTACTAAAAAGCACATTTTTAAGGAGATTCGTTAAAACTTTAACATTTACCTAAAAAATTCCTAATGCTAAAAATTGATTTATTTTTCCCAAATCGTTTCCCATTTCCGAAGTATCTTCTGATATCGTCATCTCGTTTGGATGATAAAAATTATGTAGAGTTTTGCAGCTGTATCTTACAACAACATAAGTATCTGCCACTAAAATTAAAGAAGCTGAAGATCGTAGTGTACGGTAAGAAAAAAAATCTACCCCTCATTTATTTGAAATCCCTATGTGCCTGCATATGGGTATTTCCATACCATGTTGCGAATACAGAAGCACCCATTTAGACGGTACTATATGTAAAAAAAAACTGAACGCGCATTTTAAAATATCAAGCAAAATAAGCATACTTATATCGTATCGGAAATAAAAGACAACTAAGAAAAACAATGTTGGTTTACTTTGTTTTTATTAGACTTCTTTCTTGTACTTTTCAATTGATCGTTTTCAAATAAAAAGTCTCTTGAATGATTTTTTAATGAATAAAATTTAATATCGCTCGTGACATACCGTACGTTACAAAACTTTTCTTATAGTACCTTGTTTTTCACTTTAATTTCCAAACACTGGCGACCCATAAAATACAAATGACAAATGACACTACGTATGTAACATTAGAAAAACATCGAAGCCAATTAAAAAAATACCGTTAAACGAGATCTATCTTTTTTCTTTTCCCATTAATCTAGTTGTATCTTGTTATAACGTGCACTAGCAATATTGCAAATGTTACAATGTTTTACAGGGTTTGCTTTCAGACGTGGCTAACACAATCATGGAATTGCCCATATATGACCTTTCCATGTTTGATGTCAATGTTTTTATTAAGTGTTGAAGATTAATTATTAGAAAACCGTGAAATATATTTCACACTTATGTCGTATACACAACTGTAAAACAATTTCAGTACAAAATATTGTATTTTAACCCCTTAAGTGGAAATGACGAGTGTCGCCCTCGAACATTTTCTGTGCCAAGTTCGACATTGACGGGCTATGCCCGCCGCATATTTAAATGTTTCAAAAGCAGTAGTAGTATATTTATTAAACTTAAAAACAACCGTTATGTTATTTATGCATTATCTTGGCTTCTTTGTTCTCTAAAATTCTCTCATTGTAGATAACGGTACTGGGCGTTTTGTAAAAGAAAACGATTGTAACTTTTCCTTATTCAGTTTTTCAGTGAGTTTTTTAGAGTGCTGTAGTCTTTTAGCAATATATTTTGCTATCTTTGGGAGGTTGTTTTATAAGTTTATATAACTAAAGATAACAAATACAGACTATTTAAGCACGCATGTTTCTTCGAAATTAAATCGTAAGGCAAGGGGTTAAAAAATTCCCAGAAATGTTTTAAAAATTTCCAAAAATAGAACTTTTGAGAATTTTGGGATGCATTTACTATAAAACGAGCTGGAGGCGTAATTGCATTTAATTGACTTTTTAAAAATTTTTACAGGGTTTGCTTTCAGACGTGGCTAACACAATCATGGAATTGCCCATATATGACCTTTCCATGTTTGATGTCAATGTTTTTATTAGGTGTTGAAGATTAATTATTAGAAAACGGTGAAATATATTTCACACTTATGTCGTATACACAACTGTAACACAATTTTAGTACAAGATGTTGTTTTAAAAAAACTCCCAGAAAAGTTTTAAAAATAGAACTTTTGAGAATTTTGGGATGCATTTACTATAAAACGAGCTGGAGGCGTAATTGCATTGAATTGACTTAGGTTTAGAATTAAAGAAAATTTAAAGATTATTTCTTTCGTGTAAAGCTTTGCATAAAAGAAGCTGCCAAAGCAATATCTAAATTGTATACCCTTGTTTGGTTACAACTTTTTATATATACATAACAAAAAATAGACGCTACTATTTCGCCAAAAAATTACAAATATCGAATTTTTTTAAATTATAAATTTATTTTCTGTTTTTTTTTTTAATTTATAAATTTATTTTGTTTAAGAAACGATGTCGTCTTTTAATGCAAGAAATATAATTGTCAGTGTAAAAAGGTTTAAGAAAATCGGCAGGGATTTGAATGTGACAGAAGCTAAAAGAAAAGTGAGTGAAAAATATAAAAATTACAATTCTTCAGTCCTTTTAGATCTTGTTAAGCCAGAACTTTAAACTTTTAAAATTAAATTAAAATTTAGTGTCTAGGGAAATTGTAATTTTTTGTATATATTTCATTTTTAACAATGATAGACTTGGCTATATCTCTACTAGAGTCGTTTGGATTTTTACTATTATCGGGTTAGCTGTTAAGGACTTGTTTCCTCCAAATCCCATTTATTAGACGTTTGATAGAAATTATCAAAAGAAAGACAAAGTACCAGTTATTATTAAAATTGGTTATTGTTGCCTAAGCTTAGGAATATTGTAATAAAATTGCTTGTGCTGACTTGTCTTGTAATCGCCCAATACATTTCATAATGTGATAGAAAGCAAATGAAGTGCTATAGCAAATTAAGATTATTAAGACATGTGTGCTTATATTTTCGCTTTTTCGCTATAGCATGTAAAAAATTTATAATAAAAAATAATACACATAACAATGTGAAAATAGCAATCTTTTATAAGGAGTAAATTGTGGCCTTGACCAAGGAATAAGTGTCTTCTGTAAGAAAGATCATCATGAAATCATATCAAAAAAATGTCTGCATTGTGTCTTTCAGTCAATGAATTTTCTTTCGACTTTATTTTATTATGCTCGCAAATATGATTTTAATTGTTTAAAATATTTGTTTTCTTATGACATATGAGAAATTATCAATTTATTTATTTCGTTATACATTTAATAGCAACATTTTTTTTCTTTAAGACGAAATCAAATCCAAGTCACACGTTTTTATTTACTAATAATGCGTATTTATTTATTTTTTGTTTCTTCCCTATCTTACCCAGTTTCTACAAGTATTAAATGATTTACTCTTGACTTTTTCACAATTGAAAATTTACACTCGCTCTGTCATTTTCTCTATTTTCTTTTTTATCAGCTTTACTTAATCTCAAAGTATAAAACATTAAAAGTATTGGTATCCAGTATGTACTTTTGAGCAGAACTGCTGTTTAATTTTTAAGTCCTCCAAATTTAAAATTAAAACTAAATATTATTTAAACTTTTTGAAATTAATTTAACCTTTTCTGGTATTTTATTATAAATAGATTAAAGCTGGAGCAAGGATCGCAAATTTTTTAAGTGCTAAAATTATACTTCTGTTAATATTCGACACAAATCTTCGGCGTTGAAATTGGATTTTGGTTAAATGGTACGTTTATTAATAGAATTGTTCCATTTGGAGTGAAGATAATTTTCCAGCTATCACGAAATAAGCATAAAGTGCCAACTATAATATGCTTAAGCTGGCTTAAGCTAATGTCAGAAATCGAACGAAAAGTCTGTCAAATGTTAAAGCGAATCCTTGAAGACTTTTACGTGACTATATTGTACTTACATGAATATAGAAATTATTATGCACAGTTGCACACTTGTTGTATTCATACTTTTGCAAAAAAAAAATAATTTCCTTCTAAATAAATGAAATTTATTAGCAAAAAGGCATTAATAATCATTTTTGTATACTTATATAAATCCTTATACAAATTTTTAATTTTTTGTTAATAGTTTTAAGATAATTACGAAAGAAAAATTAGACATATATCGCTGTATGTATTATTTGGGCCAAAAGTACTAAAAAATGCAACTGTATGCATCATTGAATTTATAAACAAAAATAAAATTTTATTGTAAATTGTGTGTTAAAAAAATGGAAAAGAAAATTAAATGTTTAAAGACCATCGTTCCTTTGAATTGCCGTTATAATAAAACGCGTCTTTTTTGTCATATAAGCCATTTTTTCTTTGTACATTTTCTATTAAATTAAGATAAAATAGTTTTTGCCCTCTATTGGAATTTGTTTACTAATGTATCTATAATACAATGCAAAACAGCTATTTCCGTAAGGAATGTGCGATCAGTTTGGTACTTTGCTTAAGCAAATGACATTTGACGAAAAATTTTGTTAAGTACATTATAGTTTGCCACATATGATTTTTAGGTATTTGCACAGTTGCTTAAGTTGCCTTAAGCTAGTATATGCATAATACAGTTGGGCCTTAACAGCTTAAAGAAATGGTGACACTCACCGGCTCTTTTGGCTTACTAGAGAATAGGCAAAATGCGCTTTTAAATATAACAGAATGTGTTGTAATGAGATCTGGTTATATATAGTTGATTTCCAGTCGTTTTTGTGTAGGACACAGTCTTTACTGATAGCATATTCCTAGTGAAAAAGCACATCTTCTTAGAAATTCGTAAAAAATTTCAAATTTACCTAAAAAATTTTCAATTCCCAAAATTTATTTCGTTTTTCCAATTTTTTACCCATTTCCAAAGTATCTCCTCTTATCTGAAAACACTATTCTAACTGATAACGTTCGCCCGATTGGAATATTAAAAAATTGCACTGAATAAATTTTAAAAAATATTAATTTATATACAAAAATCGTGTCAAATTAAACATGTCTAAGAAGAAGTAAATAAATTTTCCTACATTTCAACCAAAAGATTTTTATTGGCAATGCATTGTTATGGTTTTATTTGTAGAAAAAGTAAAGTGTAGATAAATATATTAAAACGATTCTGTTCAAAAATAATATATAAAGTACACAACAATAAATGGCTCATTTAAGAAAATCACCCTGTATAAATTTGCATTATTCGGTCGTAATAAATACAGAGTTCACTTACTCTGCTGACATCGCCGTCCCACATTTTATTTATGTGAAAATAAAATAAAATAAAATAAAAAAAATCTGTACGTAGTAGAAATTATAACTGAATTTAAATAGATCCATTAAATTATATATAAATGAAAACAGCGACTAAAGTGTTAATGCAAAAAGAAAATAATTATTTAAATTAAAAAATGTGGTTAATTTATTCGCATTACAAAAGATGTTTGTGTGTGAATTTATATTTATTAGAGAGATTAAATTTCATCAGTTAAACCGGCAATTAGAGCAAATCTTTTATAAATCGTAACACAAGCAGGAATCACAATTATCAATTGTCCATTTTAGCGTTTTCATTTTCTATTTGTTTTTAAATTCAAGGTTTTTTCATCATTACGTATAGTCGTGCCTAATATAAAAAAGTCTGATATGGTCACCCTAAATTCTTGTTTTTTTAATCTGCCGTGACTTTCTGTATTATATGAAAAATAATCAAAACAATAATAGATGTAATGATGACTAACTTTTTACATTTATCTGAAATTCATACATTTGTTTATTTTACAAGGGAGCAACAATATAATTCATATAAAATTTATTTATTTAATTAAATTTGACATGGTGATGAGTGTCTAGGGAAATTTGTATGTGCGATATTTTTATTTCAAATATTTCTAATTTTAACAATAAAAGTTGCATACAGAGAAGGAAAAGAACATATTCTATTCTATTAAATTATATAATTTAAAGCAGCGTTATGGCATCAGTTAAAATTACCTAAAATTGCTAATGGCTAATTGCTTATCTAGGGAAATTAAATTCTAGTGTAATTATAAGAGACACCAACACATTGCGTCAACACAACACACCGGAGACCACGCAGTAGCACCAAACAGCACGAATATAACTTTTTTCTATTTTTCTCAAAACGCCGGGTAGTATGCAAAACGGTTGATGCAGCTTGTGTAAAATTAGACAGCAGTCAGCTGACAGTTACCTGTTGATAGGAGTAGTGAGTGTTGTCATTTCGGTTAAGAGGCAGTAAATTAAAAGAGTTTCGAATTTATTGAAAGGAATATTAATCCTAGTCTTTTCAAGGTTTTGTTTACTTATAGTTTGAAATTTGATTAAAGTTTCAATTAAATGAATTATATTTTTAATTTATATTAAATATGTATTAATCTTTTAAATGGTCTCTTTTTAAATTAAATTTTAACGATTTATTTTTTCATTTTTTTCGATATTTCGCTTTAAATTAATTAATTATTTTTTTGTTTTTGTAAAATATAAAAAATAATTTCCTGAAGAAGCTTTCCACAGGAAAGCGAAATATCGAAAAAAAGAAAAAATAAATCGTTAAAATTTAATTTAAAAAGATTAATAAAAATAAAAAAGGTCGAATAAAACAGAAAATAATTTTTAATTAATTTAATTTAATTATATTATTTTTTTAACTGAACATGTAATTTTTTGAATTAATTTTTTAATTAAAAAAAATTGTATTTAATTTTAAAATAAATATATAATTGAGTCAATTAAAAATTAAATTTAATTATAAAAACAAAACTGAATTTTTAACAAGTGCAAAAGCTTTTTTCTGTTACAGTCATGCTTTTAGATCGAATGCAAGCAAAAATAATTCAAAGAACTACCGGGTTTATTGCTTTGCTGCAGCAATTTTAAAATGGTAAACTGCTACATTTCATTTACTTTTTAAATTTTTGCTGGAGGAATCTTAAATCAAGGAGCACTGTAGAAGATGGGGGGATTAAAAATATCAAACTTTTATAACTCTTAATGCAAAATTTTGTCAGAAATTTTCTAAATATACAAATTTAAAATTATTTGTTTTTGAATAGCTTAAACAAAATCGTTCCAAAATCTCTGTTCTTTGAAGCATGAAAGGTATGTTTTGAATAGACACACTTTTTACTACTTTAAATAAGTATAATTTTGCTTGATTATTTTTTTTTTGTAAAAAATATACTATCAACTTCTTTTGATATTCAAAATTAAATTTTAAAATTATCTAGTTAATAGAAAAAAGGCGTGTACCTTTAAAATAGGCTGACGATAAACTTTTGCATTTAAAATTTAATTCTACACTTAAAGGAAATTTCCGCTTAATCACAATAAACACCCCTAATTAATTATTTTAGCTACTAATTATTTGATATACAAACATATTGTTTGCTTCTTAAGTAACAAAATAATAAAACTTGGCAAAAAACAAAAAAAAAGGAAAAAATAAAGTTGCAAATGAATTTGTACAGAAGCAAACAGTTATTTCGTTTTTTTTTATTGAAACTTAAAACTTGTTTATGTCCACAACGAAATATTTTGTTTAAGCTCTTTTTGTGTTTTTCATTAAGAATTGTTAATGACATTTAACAGCCTATTTACTTAAATGTTTAGTAACCATTACGACACCATTTAATGGCAACTTATACTGTTTCACCTAGTATACCAGAATAGCACAAAGAGATCTTTATCAAATTTCTTGTCATTCAACAATTATGCTTTCGTTATTTTGTTTTTCTATTCAACAAGTGTTTTGTTTAAGGCAACATTAAGGACTCCTTAAAATTTACACTTGTTTGATTGTAATGTATTGTTGATCAAGCTTGTTGGCTACCGGCTTTTTCTTTTTAATTTCACATTAAGTTATTAAAATACTTTTGTGTTTCTATTTTTTAAAAATAACAAGTAATTTAAAGAAAATACCTAAAAATTATTATCAACATGCAAATCTGCAGTAAATATCTTAAATAACTTTAAAGACTTGCAAAGAGAAATAAACTTTTTTATAGTGACATTGCCAGCCATTGCGCTTGCCAAACCATCTTCTTATAAAGCTTTGAATTTTTTTTTTTAATGTTTTCTTCACTGTATTCAAAATACATTTCAAACACGAAAAAAAGAAAAAGAAAATACGACTGTAGAACTCCCTTGTCTTGTTAAAAAGGGTTTTTTAACAAGAAGGTAAAACAAAAACTTTAGATTAAAATGATTCAAATTTTTATTGTCTTAGGACAATTTGAAAAATAACATCTGGCAAATGTCCACCACGACCACACTGACAGATTTCGATGCCTTCAACAAAGCTTTTAATCACTTTTTCGCAAAATGGCGTTTCTATTTCATTGATTACATCACGGATTTTGAGTTTTAAGGCAGAAATTAATTTGATTGGCTTCGTATAGACTCGGTCCTTAACATAGTCCAACAAAAAATAATCCGGTAGTGTTAAATCACACGATCTGGCTGATGAATTATGCGATCTGGAAATTTGGTCTGCAATCAATTGATCATTTCATTGGGGGTGTGACATTTAGCACCGTCCTGTTGAATTTACATGTCAGTGATATCCACGTCGTCAATACCAAAATTAAGTTGTTTGCGTCTTGCGATATCCCAATCACGCCTGCAGACTATAAAGCGCCTTACAGTGATTAGTTGAGCATGGAAAAGCATCTCAATAATAGCTCTAGAATTTTCAAAAGCCCAAATGCGGTAATTTTGCTCGTTAATATACCCTGACAAGTGAAAATGGCCTTCGTCTGAAAAATGTTTTTTTAGAAAAACCAGTCGGTTGTTCCTGATTGAATTGAATTAAGCGAATCTGCGGGGATGTCAATAGTTATACGGCTTCAATTTCTGCACCACTTGAACTTTGTAAGGCTTTAAAGTCAAATCTTTACGTAAAATTAGCCATGTGGTGGTGGTGGTTTGTGGATAACCCCAATTATTGAAAATGTCGAGGAATTGACAAATTTGGATCTGCTTCAAAACTGTGGCTCACGGCTGCGATGTTTTCAGTTAAACGACTCGGTTGATCACACGTTGGTTTTCGCACATTTTGTATCGACTCAATTTTAACGTTTAAATTCTTAATAGAGATCTCAGAAGCACGATTATGTTGTCCGATGTCCGATGCTTTCAGTTGAACAACTCGGTTGAACACACGCTGGTTTTCGCACATTTTGCATCGACTCAATTTTAACGTTTAAATTCTTAATAGAGATCTCAGAAGGACGATTATGTTGTCCGATGTCCGATGCTTTCAGTTGAACAACTCGGTTGAACACACGCTGGTTTTCGCACATTTTGTATCGATTCAATTTTAACGTTTAAATTCTTAGTAGAGATCTCAGAAGGACGATTATGTTGTCCGAAAATATCACGAATTTAACGAAATGTAACTTGAAAAGAACCACAATTTTCTTAGTGGATTTTAATTGATAAAATGCGATTTTCGTGCGTAATTGAATTCATTGTAACAAAAACTACGAATATGTAAAAAAAAAATAGATGCCAAAACTATCATGTTGTTAGTGTTGTCACAATTGAATAACAAACTTCCTGTTGAAAAACCCGATATAACACTATAAACTTATTTGTTAATTTTATGAAAGAATGCAATAAAATAAATTAAAATAAATATTTAATGTTGTATTCGATTTCTTGACATAATAGTAATTTTTTTTAAATATTTTCAATACAACTGTTACACAGAAAGCGTATTAATGTCGTCCCTAATACTAAAAATTGAAAGCTGATGCGAAAGTGATGTGATATTCATATATAGTTTTTATTTCTTGAGCTGTAACTGGCAGACACGTCACAATTGCGGAGCGTATATTAATGCTATAAGTAGACATACTCAAATTCAGTAGGGGACAACCTTTAATTTAAGTGTTTTTTGCCATTTTTTCCTAAAGCGGGCATATCTTACTATTACTGTATTATTGCACTTTCTTTAAAAATTTCAAAAGCCTTAAGATATACTCTTTCGATGCCTAACCGTAAAAGGAAGTTATTAAAATTGAGGAAAACCATTAAAATATGTTTTCAGTAAAATAAAAAGTCTAATATTTCTTAAAAAATCAATATATATCGGAATTATAGTGAAACCCAAAATAACTTATTTATAAAATAACAACTTTTAAATTTTCCTGCATTTTTAACATCAAATTGAAATTTTCCCTAGAAGAGAATATATAAATTTATAACTAGTGTAAATAGACAGACGCCCCCAGCCAACAAACAAACAAACAGTGCTTACAAATAAATTGGCCTTCAGAATTTTAGTAGTCGTTAGAGAAAATAAGACAAATAGAGAAATAAACATTTCTAGAAACAATAACAACAATGAATAAAATATTTGACTCACCACTTGTTAAATTAAATTGCATAACAAGTGCTGGTGTTTTTACTGTTGTTGTTATTGTTATGCTTTTGTAGACTTAAGTTGGTTTCACACATAAATGAATATACGTACTTACAGCTCGTACATACACCCAAAAGAAGTTAAAACCATAATCATTAATCTTTTAAATGTGGGGCGAATGTTGTTAATATTAATGTTTAAGTCTATTTTTAAAGGTTTAATTTATGAGGACGAGATATTGTTTGTTGGTTCCACTCCAAGTCTAACGTTGATTATATTTATGAAATCTTAGTTTATTATGTTTCAATCTACAAGCTGAATAAAATTTCTTGTAAGTGTAAAATAAAAAGATTTGAAGAGCCAATCATGTCAACGTCTGATGGATAATTATAAAATAAACTTCGAAGTCATTGAGCTGGTGTAGCTGACATAAACTTTCTACTCGGTCTGTAGCCCGAGTGCTACTACATACTGTTTTTGTTGTTACAATAACTTCATTATTTGTGAACAAATGAAATCCCACAACTGTTTTACTAGTAACTATCAAGACAAACGGTTAAAAGCCTACACGCAATAAGTAGGTAACATATTAGTCAGACTTTCTACTCTTCTGGACAAATAGCTTCTTTTTTTAGCAGCAATAGTTCTATATAAATTCTAAATGTGTGCTCGTTTCACTTTAATACAGTGATTTTGGTATTGCTTTTTTAAAGCAAGTTCTCGCATATGAAAATCACGTCACTATTGATTGGGACACCCTTTAATTTAAATTTATATTTTTGCTACTTGTTTGTTCCTATAGCGTACATAATTTATCATAAACTGCATAAATTTGACGTGCCTACTTAGCACAGTTTAAGACAACATTATTTTTATGAATACGTTATTGGCTATAAAAAGAGTTTTTCAACAAGAAGTTTGTTTTGTAAAACAAAATAAAAACAAAAAATTTGAAGAAAAAAGTGCAGCAATTATGAATGAAGAATGATATCTGGCAAATGGCCACCATGACCACGCTGACAGATGTCATTTCTTTAAGCAAAAATTTTCATCACTTTTTGGCAAAATGCCGGTCCTATTTCTTTAATAACATCACGGATTTTAAGTTTTGAGGCTGAAATCGATTTGATTGGCTACCTGCAGACTCTGCCCTTAATATAGCACCACAAAAAATAATCTAGTGGTGTTAAATCAAAAGATGTGGCTGGTCGCTTAACTGCTGATTTAGTTTAACATATGTGACATGTGGCACCGTTCTGTTGAAACCCCATGTCAGTGATATTCATGATGTGAAAATAGGTCAAAATTGACTTATTAGCATCTCGCGATAAGCATGATCTATTGACCGTTACCGCTTTGCCAGCCTCATCTTGAAAAAAAAACGGCCCAATCACGCCTACAGATTACATAGCGCACCATACAGTGACACGGTGAGCATTCAAATGCAACAATTTTTTTTTTTTATTAACATACAAGCAAAAGTGCGAAGTGAAAATGGGCTTCGTCGGAAAAAATGATTTTTTCAGAAAAACCAGCCGGTTGTTTCTGTATGAATTGAGCGAATCTACGGCGATATGAAAGGTCGTCGGCTGCAATTCCTGCATCAGTTGAACCTTGTAAGGCTTCAAAGGCAAATCTATATGCAAAATTCGCCATGTGATGGTTTTGGATAACCCCAATTGTTGAGAACGTCGAGGACTAAAGAAATTTGGATCTGCTTCAACCTGTGGCTTATGACTGCGATGTCTTCAGTTGAATGACCCGGTCGTGGGTATTCGCACATTTTATATAAATTCTGTCCTTTCAAATTTAACGACAAAATTTTTTATAGCAGTCTCAGTAGGAAGAATATGTTTCCGGAAATATAACAAATTTTGCAAAAAGTAACTTTAACAGAATCACTATTTTCATAGGGGATTTTAATTATTTTAATACGATTTTCATGCGAAATTGAATTCATTGTAACAATTGCCAATGCTTCTACTACGAAATCGCCAAAAAACTAAATGTCAAACCTATCATGTTGTAGGCACTGCCACATTGAAAAACAAACTTCTTGTTGAAAAATCCGCTATATAGCAAGTTGAAGTATAAGGACAACAGTTCTTCATAAATTGAATAAGGCCAACATTCAGTTAATGCCAGTGAAAGTAAAAAACAAAATTTTAAAGATAAAAATACACACCCATAATTAAATACTTTTCCTATAAAGAATTATTTCTACTGCGAGATGATTGTTTTCAAAAGCATCACGTTTAAGCTGTTGTTGTAAACTGTTTTAATCGAGTATTCGCCTCTGCGTTTCAATACGCTATGAATCTTTAACATTGATATGAATGTACTTAATGTTTGTATAAGTTTGAAGTGGTGTGAAATGGTCAGTTGTTCTTATCTTCTCTCTTGTCTGATATTCGTTCAGTCAGCCATTTAATTGACTTTTACTATTTGAAATTCCATGTAGAAAACTAAAATAAAAAGAATGCAAATAAAAGTTTTATTTTTAGTTGATTTCAGTCGTTTTCATTTCAAAAAGGTGAAGGTTTAAAACCTGAGAAAAATATAAATGAAAAACAAATGAATTAATATTAAATATACTGAATAAGTTCACCTTTTATAATAAATTATTAAATTAGATCAATTCAATAATGTTTTTTTCCGATGATTTTCTTATTTTTATTTTACTGGAATTTTTTCTGCAAAGAGATAATGAATTCAAGACAAATGTTTAAAGTCTGGTGCTTAAAACTGGATTTTCTTTATTGATACACAATTTGTAGGTTATTGCTATGAAATACGTTTGATATTAAGAAGACACCTTGACATCGATATAATTGTTGAAAAATTTGTTTAAGAAATGATAGCAAAAATGTTTTAGTATATAACATATTTTTACATTAAAATCAGCAGATGCTTAACTTCTATATGCAAAAATTGTTTATGTAAAGAAATAATGTTTTTGTAAGAATAAAAAGACAAAAATTGGGCACATAAGAAAACACTAAAATTTGGTAAAAAATTGTTGGTTTTCATTATTTTCATGACTGAAAATTTAAATAACGTGAAAGTATTTTATACATTCTCTTTTTCTCAAAATTAAAATTTTTGCTGGTACCATATTGTTACGGATGCGTCTTGCTTAAGATTTAGAGGAAAATAATTAAGTAATAAAGTAAACTATTGGTTATGCTTTTTTGTTTACTAACTGCGAATTTTTCTAAGAAAACTTATGCACACAAGACAACAACAAATATGTTAATATAAATTCCAGGAAGAAATTTTAACAGGATGAAAATCAAAAACAAAAATACACACAGACTAACAGGCGCCTATACATTGAATGAATAACATAACACAACAACAAAATGTGATACAAAGGGAGTAGAAAATTCTTAATTTTTCTAAACCTATAGCGGACAAATATAAAAGACAGCATTAGTTAGTTAAAACATAAACCTCGTGAAGTAAAGACGGGCATCTGTAGTAAATTGTTCAGTAGAGCCAACGTACAAATTTTACTTTGTGTTTAGTGAAAGTAAATAAACTTAATTAATTTGAAAACTCTAAAATCTGGTGTTATGTATTTTCGCAATAAAGAACTTAGTAACAAGAAAACGTTTATAAAAGGTATAAAACTAGCAATATTTATGGGCCTTAAATTGTTTTAAAATTTTAAAAAACTTAAACTTTTCAAAAAGTTTATAAACATGGAATTATAGCATTATTAAATGTTATCTAATTATAAATAGTTTAAAGCAGATAAGAGATGCCCTAAGCCCTACATAAGAAAAGCTTTATTTTATTTCTTACACCTAAATGTTGTAGGTGAATTTCGTTATAATCCATTCTGCATAGTCTAGGCTTATTTCAAATGGTTTCACGATCATGCCCCACATTGTGAGATATTGTCATTATATATGCCAGATTTTTTAAATATGTCTGATCGATTTGCTAATTTTCAAAAAAAAATTTCATAAAAAATTAATTTCTGTAGGATTAGAATTGAATTTTGCTTGTATGACAATGTGGTATGGAAACACATTTTTTCTTGCAATTTTTCTATGCACAGAATTCTATAAGATTTTTTAGTGAATAAATGGTACGATTGTTTAGGATATTCTCACTTTCTATATTGTACTCACTATAAAGAGTTATGATTAATTATTAATTTTAAATTTAACGTAAGCTACTCCGAGAATAATGTGTATTTTCGAGTTTAAGTTTCATGGTAATGGACCGGGGGATGAGTAATTTCCACAAAAACAAAATATTATTTTCTTAACATCTGATTATTTTCTTATTTTCGTTTAAAAATCAAAACTGAACTTGTTTGTTCAATTCTTTCTTTTGTTCATTTAAAACACTGTTTCTAAAAAGCGCGAAATCCTAGAAATCTGTTAATGGAATGACAGCAATAATATTTAAAGTGAAACATTTGTTAAAAGAAATGAATTAAAAAGTATTTGTTATTTTTTGGTAAAACTGTTATCTTCAGTTTTTATATAAATCCACATAATATTTTTAGTGATAAGTGGTGATGAATAGCAACAACTACAACAAAATTTTTTTAATTTATGTCTTTTGCATGCATTATACAGTGCGATGACAATATGAAATTAATTATTAAAGATTTTTTTGTAATAACTCTAATTTTAAAAAGAATTGAAGCAAAAAAAAAACTTGACAAAATTCAACAATTTTAAACGAGGTAATACGGAGATCACCGTTATCAATAAAATGCTCATTTATAGTCTCCTTCCTAGAGGAAGTGATGAAAATTGCATTCTAATAATAATGAATAGAATGCCAGGAATTTTAGGCATATTCAATGAATTTATTATTTTTATTACAAAATAAGAAGTTTTTAACTTAATGACTAATTTTTTAAGGTCTTCTTGTTTAAATTATTATGATTTGGAAAATTTGTACAGCTCATTATTTAGCTACTTTTGGTATCTTAGGTTTTTACATTCATCATTTCTTTTGGAAAAATGAAATTAATATAAATATTTCAACATTTTTTTTCACATTTTCCTAAAGGGTATGCCCGATTACTTATCAAAGATATGCTATTTGCATAACGGCTTACTATGTTTTCGTTGCTTTCTTTTCTTTTAATATATTTTTTTATTTATTATTTTAGTTGTCCATAGGAAAGTATAAATAACGTATAAAAAACAGTAAAAATCTTTATAACAAATCCACCTCCCATGGGGAATGTGACAAATAAATTATTTGTAGTGCTAGAAAAACGGGTTAAAGAGAAGAGTGTTCGTAGAGAAAAGTGTTTGTATACTGTCACTCCAACCTCTTAATATTGTTTTGTCATCATTGTTGTACTATTTTATCGTTCTCATTTGTATTTATATTAAACTATTTTTTTTTTGGATTTTTGCTTTTATTTTGTTGTTGAAGTGGTCATTAGTTTTCTTGTTTTGTTGTGTATACAGTACTGTGTAAAACAACAGTAAATAAATGAAAAGTACATTCCAGGGATTTTTTTTATTTGAGGAATATTAAAAATTTATTTAAAGTTTAATGTAAACTATTCAATTCTTATTAGTTGATAAAGAATAAATATACTATTATTTATTAAAAGAAGAAAATTGAGTGTTTTTTAATATCAATAAGCGCACATAAGGATATTTTAATTTTATTTAAGTAATAAAAAAATAATTAAGTTTTAGAAGCCAACCAATCTATTCACGAAAAAAACATTTGCCTCTGTATTTGAGACGGATTTATATAACATTTTTTGACTTTAAAACTGCAAGCGGTTGAAGCAGCTAAAACTGTTTTTTTTTTATATAAAAAAATTAAAGTAGAAAGTTGCTACTAAAAGAAAAAAATTGAGTGTCTTTTAATATCAATAAGCGCACATAGGAATAGGTATTTTAATTTTATTTAAGCGATAAAAAAATAATTAAGTTTTAGGAGCAAACCAAGCTACTCACGAAAAAAACATTTGAAAGTATATATGAGACGGAGCTGGGGTCTTATATAACATTTTTTGACTGCTACCGGTTGAAGCAGCTAGAACTGTTTTTTTTATATATAAAATTAAAGTAGAAAGTTGTTTCTAATTTTTACAGATTATTAAAACTAAAATTCTTTTTTCACAAAAATTGGGGCTATAGAAAATGGTGGTGTTATATTGGAATTCTTGTAAGATTCGACAAGTCTAATATCTACCGTTAATAAGCTAAAAGAATCACTTTAACTTAAAGCAACCCTTTAAGTTTTTAAAACAGTCAAGCACAATAATAATAGATACAAGATATTACGATCTATATTAACAACAAATAGTCTTCCATAGTCTTGTTAAATTATTTCCAAATTTTAATATACATTAATATTACATTTATAACGAAAACCTATTGTATATACCTAAAAGTTTAGCATTTAATACGGTCATACGTAATTATAACGAACACAAAATATAGTGATCTATATTAACAACAAAACGTCTTCCATGGTCCTATTGAATTATTTCCCAATTTTCATACAAATTTTGCTGCTTTTATAAAGAAGTAAGTTCAGAAAGTTAGGTAACAAACAACGGCCAATTTTAAATTGATTAATATAAAGTTGATAAATGTTAACAGCCGTATGCATAAAAACTTAAAGTAGGTGTAACTGCCGTTATTAAGAACAAATTCCTAAAGTTGTATTCAAAAAACGTTTTTACCTTAACATACCTTTGTTAACTTAAATGTAGGAAAACCCTACTATAAACCTACAATAAATTAACAGTTCAATTTTATTATTGAAGGTTTAAGAACAAAACAAATTGTGTTTACAATAAACTGAGCCGTTTATTTTAAAAGTGGCATAAGTCACTTTGCTTTTGTCATCTTTTTTCTTTTAAATTAGTTTATAAATCATTTATAGGGAATATCAAGGTAAAATTGAATCCATTGAATTTTTAGCCATTTCAACTAGTCTGTATTTACTTTTCTTTTTGAAACGGATTTTTCTAATGATTGTGTTGAAATAAAATCTTTTTTCTCGATGTTGTGTACTGTGAAGAATTTTTTCGACAGGGGGCTATTACTACTATTACTATTTTGTCCTTTACATGAGCCACTATGTGCAATAATATGCTTTTGAGTTGTGACATTCTTAGATATTTTATACAACACGAAGCAACTTTCTGAGAATAAAAAAACAACAGAATAATGCTAATTATGTGTACTATATTAGATATCACTATAATATAGTTCAGAAAACTGCACAATTTCTCGTACTAATAAAAATAAGTAGAATAATCACAACAATACTTCGCACACACTTCTTAAATGTTTCCATTTCTTTCACACTAAGCTCTAACGCCACTTTCAAAATAAACATTTTTGTTTTACCGTTAATTAACAACTCAATACTCCTCAACTTATTAATTTTAAATTAATTAAAAATGAAAAGAAAACTGTTCTGTTTTAACTTATGCCACTTTCAATGTAAACGGCTCAATGACAGTTGTACTTTGTTATTTCAAAAATTTTTAAAAATGTTTATTAAAAACAAATTTTAGTATACAAATAATTATAAAAACTAAAGCATAACATGTCATTCGATACAAAACATTTTTACATCTGTATTTTTTATTTTATAAAAATATAATTATAATTAATTATTTTAAGCAAAAGTTTTATTGATGAACATATGTATAATCAAAACAAAGCTCGTTATCCGAATACTTAGTTTTTTAGTATGAACAAATTCTTTGTAAGTTCTTCGTAAGTTTTGCAAATTGACCTTTTTTGGGTTCTTTGCTTTTTATTAAAAAAATTAATAAAAAACAAAAAAAAAATATGTTGATTTTTCTGAAAACAATTAAAACATTTTTTATGGATCTAACTACCCCGATAAATAATATTAATTTTTTTACATCGTTAACTACAAAGTGACAACTGAAAATAGTGGCATTGCCAGAATCAAAATACTAATTATACTAAAGCATACATTAGCTAAAGTTCTGTTTTTGAATACCATTTTTGAACAAACGTTTGTTAGCCTTAAAGTGTCTGTTAACTAACGTGTACTTTAAAGCTCAAGTAAGCGTTTTTTATGCATACAGTCGTAAGTATATTTATTCAGAATAAAGATATTATACATGTCATTTTGTTTTATTAACATTCATAATTCACAGTTGTTTAAACAAAAAATTTATAAATTATTTTTTATGTGTTCGCATATATTTTTTTTTTTTAGTTTTAAACATACGAAGTTAACAGTGATTCTAAAAAGCTTGCCCCTCGGCATTTGTTACAACGTTGCTTGACTTTACCAGGTTTAAAGTAAATAATGGGCGTCAACACTTTTAATGACATTAAATTTTTTGCGTTTTTAATCTGTAAGTCTGTAATTATTTTCTTGACACAGATCCAAGTTATCTCTATATTTATTTAATGCTATTGTACATTAATTAAATAAACATCGACAATATTCCAAAATCTTTTGTACTTTTTCATGCGGAGAAAGTGCGGAATGGACCTTTCTTGTTCTTTCGCTTAGATGTGGCGATATAGATCCTGGATTACATATATGTGAAATGAAAAGTGTTGTCGGAATTGGATATGAAACCAACAAAAAACCTAAGCATTCCGAAATAAAATCTTTTGGTTATTTATAGTATTTTCAGGTTTTTGGTTTAATTTTTTAAGAAGATTATTTTGCAAAATTATAAATAAATTTATTTATATTTTATAAAATTGAATATTTTTTTATTAGAAATTAGAAACTTATGTAAAAATATATAGCAGGAAAAATTAACTATAAATTGCTTTGCAACAGCTGGCTGAATGACTTAAAAAGGCAAGCAAAATATTAAGGGGAAAGGAAGCCTTAAGTATTTCATCTAAATCTTATGAGACCGTGTTTTTACATAAGTTGATGCTTAAGAAATACAATACGTAGAAAAAATCGTAATGAAACTGCTAGTTATAGTAAGTGCCAGGATCATATGCAAAGAAGTTTTATTTAACTGATAAAAAGATATCTGCAAAATAGCCTAGCACTCAGTGTAATATATTAAAGGCTGTTTTTTCCGTAGCTCAAGTAGATTACTGCAATAACGCAAAATTTGGTGACTTATCTAAGCGTCTGTCTTCTAATAACGAGTATGCAAAATAGCAGTAATTAAGCAATTATTTCATTAAGAAATAAGGATCATTAGCATTGTAAATAAATGAACAAGTGCAAGCGACATCTAATTCGAATATCTGTTTTATTTCCATTTGAAAATAGACAAACCGACTGGCTTTCATGACATCAAATGAAAGCAACATTATTTTACAAAACTATTTTATAAACAAAACTTTGTGATTATAAGATAACGAGCTATTTGTTTTTGGTAAAAAATAGGGAGGGGCCCCACATTATTTCAATGGAGATACACAGTCGGGAAAAACAATTCCAAAAATTTGTACTTTGTAGTCATCAATCTACACGACCGATCGTGATCTTTTTACGGCTTAATTATACATATAAATAAAGAAGGCAACATAAACTTCTTTTCTATATTTAGCTAACTTTATTACTTTTGTATTGCACATAACTACGGCAATTTGCTTGAAATAATTTATATCCATCAGTAAAGTAGCGTGCAATAAGTTGAACTAACAAAAAACCGTGTCGCTCAAAAACTCACAATGATTGCAGCAATTGTTTGTTGATGAGTTTTACACAACAACAACAATAGCAGCAACAACAACAAAAATCAACGGTAATATAAATTTAACATTTATATTATCTGTTAAGGGGCATAACGAGAGTAAGAAGAGAGCATTTTTTGTTGTATATTTATAGTCGGAAAATAATAAATTAAAATTTTTTCTTTTAAAATTGTTGTTGTAGTTTTTGTTTTTTCTTTCTTTCTGAAACTTTGTATGGAAAGGCGATAAAGTAAAATTACATAAAGAGATGATATGCTTACATAAATTTTAAAGTATGTTGTAAATGTAATTTTTTAACTACATACATACATATCAAGTGTTAAAGTCTTCTTCCTGTTTATTTAAAGTTGGAATTCGTTTTTTTGTTTTTATTTTTAATAAATTCAAAGGCTTTTAAATTCTTAACTAAAAAGTACCCTGAAATAAATTTTATATTATCCTTTTTTACATTTTCTATGCCATTGTTATGAATTGTTTACATTCTATTAAAAAAAAAACAAATCCTTTTTTATATCTATATTTCCTCATTTTCACCTTTTCTTCCTTTTTAATTTCCCAATGTCACTCTAGTTTTTTGCCTCTCATTTACTTCGATTTTCATTCCTTAACAAGTTTTCACTCTCATTTACACAAAAATTTTTTAATTATACATACATATACTTTTTTAATCTCTCATTTTCCAGTTCTAGTGCTTCTGGAATAAATTTCTCTCACTTGTCAATACAAATAATTTTCCATTTTGACATTTGTCTTACATGCGCATTGCATGCGATTTATCAAGGATTTTTACTTTCTGTTTATATTTCCAAACCTTTTTTTTTTGTATTGTTTTTTATTTTTGTTTGCTTTTTGTTTTGCTACGAATATTCGGAAACCACAAAAAAATGTTTAAAAAGTTTAAGGAGCTTTCAAATTGAATTATCTGGTTTATCCTAATGTCCTTCTTCTTTATTCGATTAAAGAATGTTGACATTCAACTTTTATAAGAATATTTTTCACAGAGAAATTAAGGTTTTTTATAACATCAATTTTTAGATCTTGTTATGTCGTTATATTAAGAAAATTAAAGAGTCTATTTTATCAGTCCATTGGAATTTGTTGTAATTTCTTAAAGTGCAAAACGATTGATTGTACGGTAGAATTAGTTAGTAGACTATAGATTAATCCATAATTAATGAAGGTCATCAAAATCTATTATCCTAAAAACTGAACCGATATAAATCTTAAAGAAATATGGTTACTTTACGTCCACTAAACGCCATCTTGCAAGGAAATCTCTGCATAACCAAACAGTAATACGTAAGTGTATTTAGAAAAAAAAAATGGAAATAAGTTTAAGCCCCAGCTCTTAAAAAGAATTCAAAAGGTCATCGTAGTAAAGGCAGAGTAAAATACAATTCAAGAACAACGAATTACAATATGCAGCTCTGCGATATAATACTGTCATTAGAACCTTTCCGTTCGCACCTTCGGTGAATTTTCTACTGGGAAACTACTGCACAGTAGGGCAGCAAAATTATATTATAATATAAAGGGTCCGTCAAATAACCTTTTTTTTGTTTTAAATGCTTTAAACAAAACTACTGAATATTTTCTCAAATTTCTTTTTTTATTTGCAAGTACGATCCTTCCGGTTAAAAATCGAAAATAATTTCATTTAAAAGGCTGTTTACGCTGACCATGCAGTAGCCTACACGATCGGTTCAATTTTTAAGCATACTATTGATTGTGTGCAGCTGTATTTCACCAATGGCTTTACGAATATTGCGCTTTAAAGCGTCAATTGTCTCTGGCTTGTCGGTGTAACCTTTATCTTTGACGGCACCCCACAAATAATAGTCCAACGGTGTCAAATCGCAGCTCCGAGATGGCCAAACGACATCAGCTCTGCGGCTGATAATGCAATCTTCACAAATAGGGCGCAAAATATCAAGTATAGCTTCGGCTGTGTGGCACGTAGCGCCGTTCTCTTGAAACTAAATGTTGGCAATATCCTCCTCTTAAATTTTTGTGAACAAAAATTCCTTCAACATGGCCCGATAACGATCGATATTGACTGTAACGGCCACTCCTTGCTCATTTTCGGAGAAAAATGGCCCAGTTATGCCTCTGGACCAAAATCCGCACCAAATAGTGACTTGTTTTGGGTGCGTCGGCTTTTCAATGTATGCGTGCGGGTTGTCTGTGCCCCAAACGCGACAATTTTGCTTGTTTACATACCCACCAAGATCAAAATGAGCATCATCTGAAAAGATGATTTTGTTTGCAAAATCGGGATCTTCTGTAAGTCGATCGCAGGCACACTTAGCGAAGCGAAAAGGCATTGGATGGTCACTTGGCTTCAACTCCTGAACCAATTGGACTTTGTATGGCGTCATACCAAGCTCTTTATGCAAAATTCGTCTCAATGATGTCTCTAAAATGTTCAATTGTTGAGAACGACGGTGAATTGATGTTGATGGCGCTTCACGCATACTTTCTGTCACAGCAGCAATATTCTCGGGTGTACGCACTGTGTTTGGCTTTTCACGCTTTGGTTTATTGATGAGGATGCCAGTTTCCTTCACTTTTTTCACAAGATAACGAACATACGGCGCTGACGGTGTATCTCTCTTCCAAAATCCGTACGCAATTTTAGCACACATTCTGCAACATTACCATGACTTTCAAAATAATGCCGTTATATTTCCCAGCGTTGTTCAAGCGTATACACAAGCATATTCGTTCAGCGGAGGGATAAATAATAATTGATAAATTTGTTCTCGCTTTCTGGTAACTGTTGACTTTTTTCACATTACATAGAATAGTAAAGAGAACAATAGTCAGTTAAATATGAACTACAAAAATTTTAAATACGTTCAAATGAAATATACATAAATTATAAATAAAATTCTGTGAATTTTTAGGTGAAGGTTTTACTCTTAAGGAAAAAATAAAATAATTTTTTAAATCAAAAAGCAATTGCTCAGAAATTTATATCTAAGATATGTATCTGAATTTAAAGACAGATTGATGATAATCGTATGCTCCTCCCACTATGCTGGTTATTCGATTTATGTCTTCTCCAAATACCTTTTTTATCCACTTCAAAATATCCTTTTGTTTTCTATTATATTCCCTGAAAAACTTTTTTTGATTTTAATATGGATTACAATTTTTTAATGGAATTGAAAATGTTTTTTTATAAAATTTTTAAATATGAAAATACATTTCTTTTATTTGAAATAATTTTAGGTTAATTTACGTTAATTTTTCTATATTCATTAAAACATAAATATTTTATGATATTCTCATTAAATATTTATTATTAAAAATTGTATATGTATTACTGTGGGGAAAGCATACCCATATGACTATTTCACTACTGCTCATCATCAAGATCATCTGTTGATTTTACCCCGATTTTTGTATAAAAAGATCATGAGTCATATATATTAAGCCACTTTGACTATACAGGAGTTATATTCAAGCAACAATAAAAACACAGCAAGACCCAAAACAAATTATTATTTCATTTTTTATACATTTTAATTTTTTCACTTTTTTACGTAATAGTTTACATTTCAAGCTATTTGCATGTAATTTGAAAAAAAAGTAAATAAAAACGTATTTGTAAAAAAATTAAGAAAAACATGTTATAAGTTTTACAAAAACGCAATGTGCACATGCAATGGAAATAAACAATTTTATTTTTTGGAATCAATTTTTAATTTAAGCTACGTTAATTTGTGTTAGATTCCTTTAATAATTATTTCTTCTGCTTAAGTTTTAAAAGAAAATAATTAAGTAATAAAGTAAACAACTGGGTATGCTGTTTATTAACTGTGTGGTTTTCTAAGAAAACTTATGCACACAAGACAACAACAACTATATTAAAATTAACTCCAAGAAGAAACTTTAACAGGATAAAAATCAAAAACAAAAATACACACACAGATCAACAGGCGCCTATACATTGAATGAATAACATAACATAACATAAAAATGTGATACAAAGGGTGTAAGAAATTCCTAATTTTTCTAGACCTATAGCGCACAAATATAAAAGACTGCATCTAAATGGATAGTTAGTTAGTTATAAACATTGTGAAGTAAAGACTGGCATCTTTGGTAACTTGTTCTGTAGTGCCAACGTACAAATCTTACTTTGTGTGTAGTAAAAGTAAATAAACTTCTAATTAATTTGAAAACTCTAAAATCTGGTGTTATTTATTTTGAAATAAAAAACTCAGCAATGACCTTTATAAAAGGTATAAACGTAACAATATTTATTATTCAAAAAAGTGTTTTTGTAAAACTTTTTATAAATATTTTTGTTTTTTTTTATTTTTCAAATTACATAAGTATGTGGAAAGATTGAAACTTTGTTTTCGCAATGCTTGCTGTGTTTTTGTATAGAAGTGTTTTCAAGTTCTGTTGTTTAGTGTGTTGTTTAAATGAGAACTCTCATTTAATTAATTTGGCTTACGATATAAGACACTTGAATTTTCTATACAAAATTTGGGGTAAAATCACTGCTATATAAGCAGTAGTGAAATGACCATATGGATATTTCAACTCCCGCAGCAATGCATTTCAAATATATATTTTTTTTATTTTGAATAATAAATATTTTATGAGAATACCATAAAATATTTATTAAAGAAATCTAGCACATATTAACGCAGATTAAATTAAATAAGTATTGCAAAAACTAAAATTGTTTAGTTTTATTTTAAATATACTTTTAATATTTAATAGCGCAGTGAACGGTATATGGAAAGCATTTAAACTTGTATAGGACATAATTACTGACGTATTTTTCTCCACACCTTTGAATTATATTGCTTTAAAGGTTGATGACTCCGTTTATAACTTACAATTCCATTTTAAAAGATATAAACAATTTTTTTGCTATTTTTAATTTGAGGTAAATATCAGCGGTGTGTTCATATGCCATCAGTCATATCGAAATACTTTTTATGGTTATTATAGCGATAAAATAAAGAACAAACAATTTCATAAATGATAAATGATTGATAAAAAATTGCGATATTATTAAATATCCATTAATGCTTTAATATGGGTACTATAAACGATAATTTGAATTTTATCTATAAAATAATATTTAATAAAATATGTTTTCATAGCAGTAAAATATTTATTTCTTTTGGTTTTATATTCAAGGACACTAAGTATTCATTAAAGAAATTGTTAAATAAATAATTTTATTCTAATTTTATGCGGTGTAAAATTCTACAAGATTTTCAAAATAAAAACAAAATCAATTATTTATAAAAAAAAAGATTGCTGTTAGTGAATTTATTAAAAAAAAATATATACGTGTATGCAAATGAAATACATATTTATTTTATTAAAGGTGTGCGTTCAATAAAATTGTAACACAAATTTTTTCCAACAACTTTAAATGGAAGAAATAAAAATGTTAAGTTATTCTGTAAAAATTTAAGATTTTTTCATTCATTGCAGTTTTGTGACTTATTTTATTTAGTTGTCAATTAGTTAATCTTTTGCTTGCCAATTATATTTTAAATTCGCCGAGTTTGATTATGGAAGGTGAACATATATCACGTAACATTTTTATTTTTTGATTTGATGCCAAATTTTATATTTGATCTTGTGACAATTGTATGGGCAATTGTTTAAGTAATATCATGGTGCCATAATTTATTAAGGTAGGTGCAGTTCAACAGCTGAACTTTTGTCATCATCGATATGAAATTAAATGTAAAAATATGTATTTTAAATTTCTGATGAATTATTTCTGTTCCAGTGAGTGTTCTATTTAAGAAGAAGATCATTCTTATGGTTATTGCGGGGTAACAAAGCACTATCTGAAAAATTAGATTTCCTGTCGTACTAGCATAAATTATTGACGATGTTGCATGGACGCAGAATACTTAAATAAGACATAAGCGATTTGTTAATTTCGCATGCTGTTTATATTGCAAGCAATATAAGTCTAAAATAGGACATCTCGAACATAACAATTTTTATTAGACTTAATACTGTTTTTACTCAATTGTTTAATTTTTTTAATCAATTTAACTAAAGCAATAAATAATTGTAATTCACCTTAAGTTCAGTTGATTTAAATTTCAAAATTTAATAAGATAGAAAAATTAGTTAAAAATTTGAGTGTTAACTTCTAAAGAGAAACACGAAAGCCAGCTTTTACTTGTGTTACCTAATTATTATTAGTTTGAAATATTCCTCGTAATTTTATTTACAAAATTATTTGGTTAAATAATGTGATGTTTATAACATTCCGATGACGGAAAATGCTGCATTATATTCTATTATATTATTTAAAAATAATAAATTATTAGTAAATTTAGTAAATAAAACAATTTTAAATTATGCGAAAATAACATTATTTACTTGTTAAAAATATAAATTAGAAAGGAATTAAAAATTAAGGAACTATACCAATGCACACTGGGGATTTCGCGTAAAAAAGTCAAATTGTCAACATATCTTTATGCAATATGCAGTGATATTTTGAAATTTAAGACTAAATGGTACAATCAAATCAAAAAGAATTACTCCGATCTGACTGCTAGTTTTTTTTTATAGCCGTCTCAAGCTCAGTACTTGTATGTTATACTGAACCAACTTAATTTCAAAACGAATAGTATTTTATTATTTTTTTTATTTTTTATTTAAAGTAGGATATTGCAGTATACTAAAATTGAAAAAATAAAACAGACTTAAGTTTTTTGTGTTTGTTTATTTTTATGAATATATAAAAAAAATCCCTTTTTTCTCCAAACATTTGGACCTGCAATTTTAGCCATACTTTCTTACAGTTGGAAATCACTACTAATACATTGTCTCATATCTGTTTTTACAATTTTAATCAATTTAAAGTGCCACCAGGTGCCACCTCTCAATTTGTTGCATTCAGCTGATTGATTCGCAACTTAAATCTAATAAGGCCCTTTTGTTTAACATAACTCAAGAACCACTAGTCGGATTTTACATAAACAAATTTAGAAAAATCCAGAATTACAAGTACTTTCATCTGTTTTTATAACGTTTCGCTACATAAGTAACAGTTTCAAAGTTAAGTTATAAATAAATGTATGAAGAAAAAAAATATTTTTTGCCTAAAAAGCTAATTTTTTTTTCTAATTCATAAAAAATCCAAAACGGTAAAAAAAGTGTCAAGTCCTATTACTTTCGGGTAAAGTCGTATAACCTATGAACAAAATGAGACATAACTCATGAAAATCGATGAACGCGTTTCGCTTTTATGCACAATTAAGTAAAGGTATGAATTTAAAAAATTTGCTCGAGATATGCACAAATTTCTGATTCTTATTTATTTACAGAGTAGCGAAGTATTCACTCACTGTTCATACATGTATGAATATGTACATTTCATTTTTTAGCCGCTTCTTCTCATACATGTGTGAGAGACTACAAATTATTTTGTGTTTTCTCATTTGTGAATGCGACGATTTATTTTTTTCTTTCTATCCATAAGTGAAAAAATGAGAAACACACAAGTGTTCATTTTTAAATATTTACAATTTTGATAATTTTTCATAAATGAAAAGGTCGTAAAAATATGTGCGTTAAGCATTCGCGTACATAAACGCACATATTTGATAATGCGCAGTTGACGGCGTATGCAGGAAAAAAAATGTTTTTTTTTATTTCTTTTAGAATATATTGCCATATTGTATTTTGAGTTAATATGTACCCATGTGTTTTTACTACAATTTACGGTAAACTGCGATCGTAGGTAGAAAATTTTTTCACGTTCATTTATGAGAAATTTTATAAAATTTCAACGTTCATAAATGAACATGTACATTTATGAAAAATAACATTAATGAGAAGTAGCTAATTTATCATTTATCACATATGAATAAGACTCGTAATTCTTATTGTTCGCATTCATGTATGAAAATAACCAGAACATTTTTTGTTGTTCGTTTATGAGTGTGAAAAATAAATATAAAATTTTAGATTTCTCATTTATGAAAAATATCATGAATGTTGATTTTTGAATGTTCATAAATGAAAAATTCTGAACCCTGTTTATTTATGACATCAGTTGCACCACTTAAATTATCATTAGGTGATGACATACTTAAAGAACAACAATAAACCTTCTTCCACACAGTATTGTAAAACACTACAGTTTTTGCATACGTTAAAATGACACTTCAAGTTATACGAGAGGAAAAGAGAAGAGTCGATGAGGAGATATCTCAACTAAAAGAATTTGAGGTAACAGTAAATAATCGCATGAATTATATTTTACAATGATTGACGGCAAGACAGCACAATCAGTAATAGAAACACCAACAGCATCTTCTTGTTTTATTTGTGAAGCCACAACATTCACGATAAATAAAATCGAAGAAGTTCAAGCTATGCCCGTAAATGAACAAGCACTGCAATTTGGTGTGTCACCACTTCATGCACGTATTAAGCGGATGGAGTGTCTTTTGCATGTAGTATATAATATCGAATTTAAACGTGGAAGAGTCGACTCAAATACTCGTCCGATAAAAGAACCCCAAAAATGTTTAATAAAGCGTGAACTTAAAGAGAAAATAGGAATACAGGTTGATCTGTTAAGCAGGGCTATGGTACGACAAATTCAGGAAATACGTCATGAAGATTCTTCACGAATCTTGCATTGATTTCCGAAATAACGGGTCTAGATGAAAACATAATGAAGAGGTTTTCAATAATTCTCGCAGCTATAACAATCACAGAGGTAGTAGATTCAAAAAAATTTTGTGATTTTTGTTTGGAGACGACAAAAGAGTTTGCTGCACTTTACGAGTGGTACAATATCCCCCACCTGCACTTCACAAAATTCTGATTCATGGAAAAGATATTATTTAAAAAATTAATTTTTCCTGTAGGCCTACCATCCGAAGAGGTTCAGGAAAGTCGTAACAAAGACTATAAAAAATATCGCCTTAGACACTCCAGAAAATGCAGTCGAATTACCACGAACGAAGATATTATGCACCGAATGATGGTAACATCAGATCCCATGATTTCACATTTGACGCCCTAATTTAGCCAGAGAAAGCATAATGTTATAAGCGGCGAAGTTAAGGCTCTTTTAGAATAATAAATTAAAAATAGATTTAAAATAAATAATAAATTAAAAATTAAAAACGAATTAATTTAAATTTTTTTGTTAGTTATGGCTTTTACCATTGCAGGTAACGATCGACATTTCTCTAACTTTCTTTATTTTGATAACTTTTGTGTATTACTACTATAAATAAAACTGTGATGAAATCCCTACATTTTTTGACAAATATATTTTTTTCCTCACCTCCATACAAAAATCCCCCGTGTGTTCCATGTGACATGCAAAAAAAATGCTTATTGGTTTGCATGTGTGCATGTACTGAATAAATGGAAGTATAAAACTTGCATATTAAGACAATCTAAGGTTCGAAATTTCCAAACGATACATCAAAAATCTTAATAATGAAAATTTTTGGACATGTGCCGATATTATTTTTAATTTAGTTTTAGGGTTTAGAAATACTTTTGCGATTAACGAGAAACATATAGAACTTTTTATCTGTTTTTTGGGTTTTGCAAGGACAAAGTTATAGAGTGCATTAAATTGAATGTGATAGTGATTTTCAAGGATTTAAAAAAGAACAAAGTCTTTTTATGGTGACATATATTTTTTATGTCACTGTATGGGTCTCAAATAAAACAAATTCTTTTTGATTTGAACAAAATATAGAAAAGCCATCCCCGCTTTGGGATATTAGAAAATATGGGATATATTGAAAATTTAGCAAAAAACTGAGTTTAATAAGATACGCGTATGAAACCTAAAGGACTCCGTGTAAAGTTTAGTCGAGCAATCAACCATCAATTTTCAAAATTCAAAAATCAATTTTAGTATTTTTTTTTTAAATAAAATTTCGATTACTAGCATGGTGAAAATGGAGTTAATAAAGAAAATATTATTTCAATATTATAAAAAAAAACAAGAAAATATATTTTAAAATAAAGTACGTGCAATATTTTTTTTAAATGCACGGCAGTCTTAATATTGCAAATATTGTTTTTACAAAGCTTTTTCACTTTTATAAGAATTAAATTGAATACTAAATATATTATTCAACAATCGCTGCGTCCTCTAACATATCACAATCAAATTGCCATTCAAGCCATGGAATTGCTAAAAGTAAAGTCATTTTTTGAATTTAAAAAAAAATGCATATTTAAAATGTATTTACTGGATGAAATGAATAATGAAGAGTTTAAATAAATCGCTTTAGACGATCATTGTGATTTACAGTAGTTGTCACTTAAATGTGCTACGGTTGAATAGAATAATTTTTTTTTTATTGAAACAACAACTTTTAGCCTTCAATTGTATGTTTATTTATGAGGCAAATACGTTCTCCGATCTAGCTAGATCATTAGTTATATATAAAAATGGGGAAGAATAAGGATTTAATTTACAGTTTTACACTTACATTTGCTTAGGAGATCTGCGATACCATATGCTAAAATGGTGGCAACTTTATTATCACAGTGCAAATACTGAGTTCGGGTCTTGTAATTTTTTTCTTAATTTACATCGGCACTTTCTTCTTAATAACACACAATACACCTATCATCTGACCCTATGGAATCTTGCCTTAACATGGAACTTTTTGACTTTTGCATGGAACTCTATAAAAATCTAGCGGGATATGTATTTTTAGTATATGCAACATTGACTTCTTCTTGCGTTAAATATGCGTCTTATAGTTCTTGCAGCTGCTATAATTATTTTCCCTAATGATATATCCCCGGGGCACATATATATGGTCGTTATAGAACTTCGATTTTCTAGACACAGTGCAACTGGGGGAAAAAGGGGACCCAGTCTCCTGAAGTCAGCAGAGGTACAACTGGAAACTCCACTTTATTTCCACGGCAATCAGTAAGCTCGCAGAGTTCATTATTTGTCTCTTTAGACATTTAATAGTTTTCTGGCTGATTATTGAGGTTGGCCCCTATATGGGAGCATCGTGGTGGTTGTGGTTTCGCGGCCCCATAACAGTATAATGGTTATTATGGTGGCCAGGATCATCTCACTGTAATGACACCCTAAGTGAATGATACAGTCCAGTGAGCATGCTAGACATGTGTTCTGGACAGGGGTTGGAAATTCTCCAACTCTTAAGCAAGGAGTGATGATTTGCAGCCCTGCTCTGGAATCATTAAAGTTGCAACTAGGAAAGACCTGTTGCATAGAATTATAGCTTCGGTTTCCTAGGACGAGCATGACGTCCCAAATTATGCAGTGGTTTGACCACCATCTGATTAAGACTACATAGTCAGGCGCAGATGGAAATCTAATCACACAGTTTCCCTAATGATATACGAGTTACCAACAATCTATTATAGTTTTTTTTTCGGGTAGTACTTTCTTGTCTCACAGTTTTTTTTTTGGTACTTTTTAATATATAAATTTTAATTTTTTAGTAATTAATTTTAAGCACAAACAATTGTTCATTATTTTTGTTTTTCCTGATGATGCCAACCAACGGTGTGGCGAAATATCGAAAATATAATAAAAAATAAAGTTTTTTAAAAAATTTTTTATTAAATAAGACCTAGTGCTTAAAATTAATTAATTAATTAATTAAAAAAGGTCAAAAAATTATAACTATTATATAAATTTTAATAACTTAATATTCGAATTTAGGTCAAATTTACAGAAAACCCACTTTTTTGGTATACCTAACCATTTTATGTTATCCGTAGGCAACTGTATAATGAGAAATATTGAGTGTTCGCTGGGAAGGTATACTACTTTGTTTTGCCGTCATTTTGGTAAACATTAGTCTGGACAGTTCATATTTGGCAGTTGTAAAGTGTTATGGACAAATATTCAATAAACCAACGTGTTTTAATCGTTAAAACATTTTTTCAAAATCAATCATCGATAACTGTGACGATGACAAAGTAACGTGAAATTTTTGGAAGAAACCATGTGCTAATAAAACTTACTATTAATCGTGAAGTGAATCATTTTGAAGAAGAAGGGTTCGTAGGTGATAGGCCCAAGCATGGGTCACAACGTACTGCAAGATCGGCTGAAAACATTATTGCTGCTCAAGAAAGTGTTCAAAACAATCCATCAACCCCGATTCGACATCGCCCTCGGGAGCTTGGACTTCAAAGAATAATTTTGGGCATAATTTTGCACAAGGTTTTGCAAAAAGATTCAGTTGACACGAAACCTTCTTTCAGAAGACCATATACGCCGCCGCACATATGCCAATAGAATGTTACTCTTCGCCCATGACAACCCTGATTTTCATGAAAAAAATCATAATGAGTGCCGAATAGATGGATATGTGAATAAACAGAATTGTCGGCTCTGGGGAATGGAAAACCCTCAAATTATTCAACAGCCACCTTTTTATCCATTAAAAGTGACAGTCTGATGTGTAGTTTGGTCAGGCGGAATCATTGGATCTTACTACTTGGAAAATGAAAACGGCGTAACTTTAACTGTGAATGGGGAGCGATATCGTGATAGGATTGAAAACTTTTTAACACCGCAACTGCATGCTTTGGGCTTGATTAACATGTGGTATCAACAAGACGGTGCCACATCGCATACAGCCAGAATTACAATGGAATTACTGCGAGACCTCTTTCCACAACAAGGCTAGTGCCCCTGTAGGCTAATAGGTAGTGTACTAGCTTTTCAGTGTGCGGGTTGTGGGTTCGTTTTCCAACGAAGACCTTGGTTTTTTTTCACTACAAAAATAAAAATTGAGTGTCGGTGGAGCTGCTCAGCGATGAAGGCATAGTCACTGGTCACCGTGCTGTATTTTATACGGCAGTTAATTTCCGACTATCCTTCTACTTTCATCACCTGTTTCATCTCTTCTCTATCCCTTTCCTAAAGAATGTAGCACGGTACTTGACTAAATAGGCATTGTTGCCTGAAGTGCTACTTCTCTTTAAAAAAAAAAGTTGTTTCAAACAATGGTGACGTGGATTGGCCACCAATGTCGCTAGATTTGACTTCTTTTTTTGAAAATATTTGAAAAGTAGGTTTTATGCAAGCAAACCAGAAATGGTTGAGTAACTTAAACAAAATATTTGTGAAGAAATTAATGAAATACCGCGTGAAATGTGTGAGAATGTAATGAAAAATGTGCTCAACAGGGCTCACATATGTGAGTATAACAAGGATGACAATTTACCTGATATTGTATTCTATACATAAGATCTTTTCTCTTTCATTTTACCAAAAATTATAAACAAACAAATTAGTATAACTGCTCGGCAGACACCCTGTAAAAATAGTAAATTTTTTTTTGGAATTCAAAATGCATTTTTGATTACAATAATTGAATAGAAGAACGATGTTACTGGTTTTTGTATGTTTAAAATATCAAAGGAAATGCAATTCTAATAAAAGGTATCAAATGCATAATTACTCTTTCGCAAATATGCATTTTAATGAACGTTTTAAATATTTCTCTAATGGAAATTACAATTATAATCATTTCTATGGGAAACTGTTTATTCGAAAATCAATAAACACGATATCTTAAACAATAGAAAATACAAAATTAAATTGTTGCCTGAATGTATTTCATTCACATGAACAAAAAATGATTGACTGTCGTGATGTTTTATATTTATAAAATTTATATTTATAAAATTGTTTAAGTTTTATGGTTGTAATATTATTTTTGAATTTGAAAATGTTACAGAAAAAATTGTGCATTCTATTTGTTGGTTGGAGAACGTTTGTTTAATTTTTAATATTTTTGTTAAAGTTTAAATATATTTGTATGTGGTTTAGAAAAACAATTCTCATATTGTTTATAGAGTTTCAAACTTTTTCTAAAAATTGTGATAGTGTTTTAGGATGAGCTAACTTAAAGGAACTAGTGTGTTTTAGTTAGCTCATCAGTTTCTCCAGCCAACAAATAAATTGCATTTTAAATGCAAAATGGATTTACAATTATTCTAAAATACATTTAATACAATAAAAAATAAACCTTTAAGGAAATAAATAGTTTGCTGCAGAAAATTTGTTAGGCACTTAAATAGCTGGATTGTAAGCACCAATTATACAACAATTTCTTTATATATTTGAATCTACTTTCGAAAAACAAAAAATCGTAACTTATAGTGATCAGAAAAGTACTATTCAAAAATATTTTTTTAATATTTAAGAAATATTTTATTCCCGTTAGGGATAGCATAGCATAGTCCCGTATCGTTCAAGTTTATATAACAGATTAAGTAAAGCCCTTAGAAAGCTTATTTTTGAAAGTTACCCAACATTTAATTACTACAGAACACTTTCCAATATATTATTAAAATTACACTGAGAATAAAGTAAGTTTAGAAGTAAAACTCTAGTAGTATAGAAGTAAGCTATACCTAGTAACAAGTTGTTATTTCAAATGGCGTTACGCCATTAGAAAAAAATATTTATTGAATGTGATTTTTCATTTTGATTGTGACACGTTTTTTAAAACTTGTTTTTTTTCTATTGGAAAGCAATAACGACCACAAGATAATTTTGTGATATTTAAAAGTTATTGTGTGTCCACTGTGCACACTTAATTTTAAATTTATTTAAAGCAAATTGCTATAATTTAACTCTACCTAACAACACCTTAATTAAAGTCACAACAGACAGTTATTAGACTTTGATATTATTTGAGTTTAAGTGCGTGATCAACATGGGTATCTAACTAATTATTAAAAAAAAATACAATTACAGTAGCAAATTCAACAATAACTTCGGCTCGAAAACCATAAAATAATTCAAAATTTAGAGCAGGCAAAGCAACAAAAGAAAATTAAACAAAAATTTGCCTAAAAACGTGCATTCATGATATTAAATTGTCTTTTGCAGTTTAGCACTTACTTTTAATTTAAACCTTAAAATTGTAGGTATATCTTTACCCCATGTTAAATAAAAAAAAAAACAAAAATACACACGCACAAACTCATAAAATTACGATCCATTAAATTGGCTTATTTTTATTCTCAGACATAAAAAAATTTGAGGGCGTTTAAAAAATCATTTAACATCAAAAACGAAAAGAGTAAAATAAAATGATCTTGAGAAGTGCCTCGTTAATTTTATAATATGTGTTGAACGTCATACAGTCGTCAAGTAGAAATGACCCACTAGAAAAAGATAATAATAGAAGACAAAACTTTTGCTTAGCTAATGCTATTTAAGGTTTTATTCCATATGAAAAGTTGGTCCAACTGTTTGTTTTTCGCTTTAATGTTAAATTATTAAAAACATTGCATCGCCATATTACACTCTCTTGCAAAAATGCTCATCCAATTATGCCTCCTGAATGTATTTTTCTAATCTATATCCTTCATTTCTGTAACAACGTTTCGGATATTCGAGCTCGTGGGGAGTGTCTTCAAAGTAAACAATTTACAGCAAAAACATATTTTCCCCACTTTAGATTACAATTTTAATGAATGCGTCTAGTAAACAGAAATGATGTATGAAGCATATTCGGATATAACAGTGCCATTTAAAGAAATCTGGAAAAATATTAAATAGGCTCAACTTATATCATCAAAAAGCGATACATGAACAATATATTAATAAAGTGGAGATTATTTGTTTAACTAACTGTTTTGCTTGTGGTATCATCTTGATAAAACGAAATGCCATCTATGATAATATGCAAATGTAGTACTATTCTCGCGCCACCATATAAAATAGTAATAGCAATCACCTGTATAACTCAGTTGGTTGCAATTTGTATTCAGCCGCCACACATTATTTTTGTACAAAGAAAAAACCTGGTGGTGGTAACTAACCATAATCTAAGAGCAACATATGATGCTTGAATTATATATGAATTATATTGAATTATATATAGTTAATGTCCTTAAAAATTTTGTCGAAATTTCAGCAAAATTTATTTATTACTTAACTAAACTGTTGTACTTTTCAAACTTTTAAGGATCAGATCGTAAAACCTGAACTGGTATGTCGTAAAAATAATATTTTTCATGCAACTATAATACAACTTAATCTATGTTAATTTATGCAAGATTCTTTTAATAAGTATTTTATGATATTCTCATGTCATAAATTATTTATTATTCAAAAAATATATTTTGAAATGTATTACTGTAGGGGAGAGCATATCCATATGGCAATGTCACTACTGCTCATATAGATCATCAGTGGATTTTATAACTGTACAACACAACTCTATATTACTTCAAATAGTCATTCGCCCGGGGAGTATATCTATATATCTTAACGGAATCTCACCGTCATTATATGTGTCACCGGGGGTTAAAGGGATCCCAGTCCCCTAAAGGCAACTGGACAATTCCACATTATTTCCACGGGAAGAAGCAAGCCACAGAGTTCAGGTTTTTAGCTGTGCTCTGATTGAATAGTGAGGTTGGCCCTTTGAGAGTATCTTGGTGGTTGTGGTTTCGCAGGCCCTCATGAATTTTAAATAAGGGGCCAGGATCATCTCACCTCTACTAAAAACTAAGGGTGAATGATCCGGATCCAGTGAGCATGCTTGTCATGTGTTCTAGACCAGGAGTTGGATAGTCTTCAACTCTTCAGTAAGGAGTAGGGGTTGGCGGCCCTGCTTCGAGGCTTCCGAAATTGCAACTAGGAATGACCTGTTGTATAGAATTATGCTTTGGCTTCAAAGCGCGTGGGTGCACGCTGCATATCACCCAAGTAATTTGATGCACCGTCGGGTTATGGCTTACACAGCTAGGTACCGACGTAAGCCTTATGACTCATTACTGCAAACAATGACACAAGCCATTATATGGTTCTTGTGATCATACCATATTTATGCCTTTTTTCTGCATGCTCTGAATCCCGAATATAGAAATTAAACACAGGTTGGTCCAACAGCTACCACTATAATTTAAACATTTTTTAAACAGTAGTTTATTTAAAACACTGAGCGAATAACTTATTGATTAATATGAGAAGAATAAACATTATTTTAAGCTCAAAGTTGAAGCTTGTTTGCATATAGTCGAACCAACGATTAACGAAACCATAACCTTTTATATTTAAGTGTATCCAACAAGTTAATTGACTCTGTTCCTCTATTTCTTAAAGAACTTAATTTGATAACTTAAATATTTCATAAATTTTCTTATAAATTTCTTAAAGAAGAATTACGTGATGTAGAACGCTTCTTTAAAATGTGGAATTAATGCGAAAAAATATCTTGAGAAAAAATCTCATGTTTTTCGGAGGGTCAACATTTTCATTTTAAGCTCCTGTAAAATTCTTACTTACATCAGATTTTCGGTAAAGTTTGACATAAGATTTCTAATTGTTTTCTGAGAGTATATTTTCCTATCGAAAACTTTTGGGGCGCAGTAAAAAAGAAAAAGGAATTGTGTGTACACTCTCTAGTATCGTTTGCTGCTTGTCACATATCTCTCTCTACAACAGAACACTTTAAGAAATCTGGGCTTAAAAATTTTTAATGTAAATTAAACAAAAAAATGAAAAAAAAATAAAATTTTTAATAAGAATATTTAGTGATGGCAAATTTTTTTAGTTTTTTTAATGGGTTAATTGGAAAAAAAAAATTAATGAAAAATCATATGTGTATTTAATTTTGTCCACGCACTGTATGTTTAAAGTAAACCAGTTTATTTTCATTTTTTCTAATGGGAGTAAGATTTTGTTTCTTCGAAATATTCTAAAGAATATTGACTTAAGGTCATTAACACCGCATGCATAATTTTTATAATCAAAAAATGACTTTAAAATCTTAACTAATTTTTTAAATCATATAATGGCTTCACAATAAAAAAGCACATAACGAATTAATTTTACGTATATGTTCTCATATATTTTTCAATTTCTGACCATGAAATTAAACTCACTTATAAACTCAGTTGTGTTATTGTTAAACGAATTTGGTATAAAGTTTTTATGAATAGCTGCATGTTTTATATTTTTCAAAATGTTTATTTTTAAGTACTAAATGATTTGCCGGCTAAAAAATTTTTTTGTTCAATCATTTTTTAAGTGAATAAAATTTACCCGCACAATAACACAAACAGAAAACCAATAAAAGTTTTGTTACTTTCTTTTATTGTTCTTCTTTTTAGGCTCTTGTCTTACTTTTGCAAATATTATTACTTTCTATTGATGTAGGTCGGCGTTGCCATATGTTGATATTAGGGTGGTAATAGTTTTCTGATTAAATAGTCAGATATACTGCTACAGAAATTTTATGACACAAATTTTTAAAAGTCCCTTCTTCTACACTTTTTCATACGTCTCTCTTAACTTATATTGAATATGATAATGTGACAAACATACACTAAATTGAAAAGGTTAAAGGGGCTGCCTTACATTCAAATAATTTTAGCTTCTTAGTGATTGTGTTAAAGTAAAATAATGTGGTCATTAACATAGAACTTCAGGGAGATAACGATTTTCTTAACTGGCAGAATTATTGAAAACTTTAACTATCGGGTTTTTCAACAAGAATTCTAGTTTTCAATTGTGGCAACACCAACAACCGTATTCGTAGTAGATGCCTTGGCAATTGTTACAATGAATTAAATTTCGCGCGAAAACCGCATTGAAAGAATTAAAATCCACTATGTGGATTAATGTGGTGGTTCTGTTAAAGTTACATTTCGTAGAATTCGTAATATATTCGGACATCATAGTCATCCTTCTGAGACCGCTATTAAGTATTTCGTCATTTAATTTGAGTGGACAGAGGTATGTCAGAGTCTAAACACAATACTGCGATATTTTATTGCGGTGCGTTTTTTCATACGATTTTGTAGTAAAAAACCGCAGTGCGGTGCGGCATAAAATTAAAATCTATTTTATTTTATTGCGGTTTTTTTTATTCTCTCAATTTTTTACACTCTTTCTCTTTCTGATGTTGCCATAGTTTTTCATTAATTGGCGGTGTTCACAACATTATTGTAAACAAAACACATGTGATTTTGAAGTTTATATTAATTGTTGTGGGATCAATAAAAAAGGTGCAAAAAGCATAAAAGTAAAAATGTTACTATGTCTCGTGGTTTCTAATTCCACACATAAATCAAACGTGGCCTCTACCGAATTTACAATGTTTTTAATAGCTTGAATTTTTTTATTTACTGCCATCATAAAATATTTAACACAAACACCAAATTGTACAAAAATTTAGGCACAAATAAATTCCAAAAAAATGTAAACAAACAATGACAAGTTTTGCCGCCGCCGTCTTCCGGTGTATTGTGTTTATTTCTCTCTCCCGCAACGAGAAATCGCACCGCACCGCAATGGTTGTGTTTAGACTCTCAACAAGAAAAATTGCCGCATTTGGGCTTCTGAAAATCCTAGAGCGATTATTGAGAAGCCTTTTCATGCTCAACCTGTCACTGTATGGTGAGCTTTATAGTCTAAAGGCGTTATTGGACAGTTTCTTTCGAAGATGAGGCAGGAAGTGCGGCAACGGTCAATGGATCACGCTATAGCGAGATGCCAATAACTCAATTGTTAATTATTATTGACGTCGTAGATATTACTAACATGCAGTTTCAACAGGACGGTGCCTCCCTCATATCACACAGCCAATGAAACGATCAATTTATTGCAAAACAAATTTCCCGATCGTATAACTTTACAAAAAACAGCCCTTTAGTCTCCTGCTTGATCGTGTTATTACAACACCACTGGATTATTTTTTGTGAGACTATGTTATGGACAGAGTTTATACGGAGCCAATCGAATCGATGTTAGCCTTAAAACTTAAAATACGTGATGTAATTAAAAAATAAAATCGCCAGTTTGCCAAAAAGTGATCAAACTAAAAAAGAATCGAAATCTGTCAGCGCGGTCATGGTGGATATTTGCCAGACATAATTTTTCTTTCATAATCGCCGAAAATTTTCTCTTCAAAATGTAATAAAAACTAGAAACATTAAACAAAATTTTTTGTTTTATTTTGTTTTAGAAAACAAATTTCTTGTTGAAAAACCCTGTATAAAGATTTCAAAAATATTCAGTTTAATATAAAAGCTTTCAGTTTTTTTTTGTCATTCAAAAGTAAATATCTCCTTAATACTTCTATATAGCAGACATTATTAAAGCTATTAAGTTTAATTTAGTTTATTGTGACCATTTCAGGGATATTAAGAAGCTAACAAGCTAACAAACCAACAAAGAATTAATTTTGATAATAAATAAATAGAAATGTGTGTGAAATGAAGTTTTTGTATCTTTTTATATTTTTATATCAATTCAGTCAAGGGCCCAATAAAATTTAATAGCTAATTTAACTTTCATTTATTTATATTTTAGTGTGATAAATTTTATATATTAAAAAGAAAATGAAAAACTCTTCTTTTACTAGCAGTAATTAAGACTTCTCTTTTGAATAGCATAAGGTATGCGAGGCTTAAGTTATATTAAAAAAAGCTGCACTTTTACCCCTTGTGCAATAAAGGTAGGGCTGTCAGATGAAAATTTTCAAAATACTTCTCAGTCACTATTAATCAATTAACCATTGATTTAGTTAAAGTAAATTTTAGTGTTGATTATAAGAAGGGCTTATCAGTGCTATACACAACTATAAGACTTCATTTGCTCCTTTAAAAACTTTGTTTAGAATATTTCGGAAGAGTTTATGTACATCATGTGTCTAACTAATATTTATATTTTGTGATTTATATAAATAACAAGGAATGTTTGAAGATATTCTTCTTGAACTTAAAGCCTAGAAAATTCTGCATATAATTTATCGAAATATATAAAATTTCAGGCCATAAGAATCAGGTTCTAAAGGAAAAACAAAGATTTATATTAAACAACTTGTGACGACCAAAAGTCGGCAGGCTCGTTTTTGGATCACATAGCAATTCAACCGCAAGCAATTAGACTCTATTTATATGTTTTTCAAATTTTGTAATTTTTTTTTTGAATTTCACAAATTTTTACACTTTTTACATTTCTGAAAATTTATTGTTTAATGAATTTTATAATTTTTTTTAAAAGAGAACATTATTATTATACACTTTTCATTTTATATAATTCATAATTATATTTTATAATTACATTTATTATTTGTTAATGAAATATTTGAAATTATAATAGCCGTTAAGAAGCGCCACCTATTAACACGAGGATACATCTGTGAGAAGAACATACCATTAAACACAACTTTAAACAGTAGCAATCAGCTGTAGTTTAGTGGTATGGGTGTGTATGTGTGCCTGGCAGGAACATATAAAAGCGAGATAATTACGTTTTTAAGTGGAGTTGGCCACGGGCAAGCAACCGGGCAAGACTTCTTTTAAGTGAGTTAGAATTTTATTCAACTTAATTAAAATAGTCTTGCAAATAGGTTTCTCTCGTTCAATCAAAGCCAGAATCTTATTCGACTTTGAATTAAGCGAGACTCGCTAAGGTCTCCGGCTCAGTAAGTGCTGTCGCTGCTTCACCTGGCCAGAATTTTATTCGCCCAGGTGACGGAGCCCAGAACCAGGCCGCGCTTTGGTCAGCAAGGCCAGAATTTTATTCGCCCTAGCTGAACAAGACGGACGAGGTCGTCAATAGGCCACGGAGAGGTTGATCGTCATCGGCAGGCCCAGTAAGTGCTGTCGCTACTTCACCTGGCCAGAATTTTATTCGCCCAGGTGACGGAGCCCAGAGCCAGGCCGCGTTTTGGTCAGCAAGGCCAGAATTTTATTCGCCCTAGCTGAACAAGACGGACAAGATCGTCAATAGGCTAACACCAATTTCGACGTGGAAAGGTTGTCTCAGAATCTTATTCGTGACAACCGCGACAGGTCAAAGATTGGTGGACAGGCCAACTGTTCTGCTCAGACTGGACCAGAATTTTATTCGCTCCAGTGTGAGAAGCAGTAGGCTAGCCGACGGAAAGTGGAGACGAAAGCTCTTGAAGGCCACGAAGCGGATGATCATCGTTGGCGTGCTCCGTTGTGGTGCAGTTTAATTATAACTTATTTTAAGAGTGAATTATAAATAAAAGAATTTTTTTAAAAAACAAAAGTGTCTCTTGTGATTAATTGAAAAACATTTTTTTGTAACGAACCCTGGACGCCGCGAGCTTTACCCCAGCATAACGCGAGAACGTGTCGTTACAAACTTTTGCTTAAAAAAGTTATTTATCGTTTATCGTTGAACGAAAACGTTGCTACTGCTACAAATTTATACAAATTTATTGTTGTGTATAAATAGTTCGTTAGAAATAAAATGCCCCTCGACCCACTTAGTAGTTCAAGGTATTAAAATTTATATACATAAAAATAAATTCAAACTGGTTCACATTTTGTTCATTTTTTAACGCTTCTGGAAAGTGTTTCAGATAAAGTAATTTTGCAAATTCGAATTATGCTGTTTTTAATGAAAACTATAGTGATTATTTATAATTGAAAGTTTTAGCTTAGTTTTCATCACCATCGTTATATCTTTGTCTTCTATATTGATTAAGATTTTTTGTGTCTGCTAGATGAATTTTAATAAAACGGAGGAGGAAGTTACCTTGGTATTGCTGTCAATGTTTTCGCGCGAAAAAAATCATCCCCAAGAATGTAGGCGGTTTAAACTATTGAAATAACCCTGGAAATTTGACAGTACATTTTAATATATAAAGAAGCTTTCAATAAGAGAACTTCCAAAATTATCAAAAAACGAAATAACACTAGGAACTGACTGTTTAACATAACGCAACATAAACTATGATACACAGACTTAAGATAATCCCACTTACTCCTGATAAGTACAGCAAAGAATTCGATATAATATACACCATTAGCTAAATACGATGGATACAAGTCCACTACTATCGACAAACTTCTTAGACAATATAACACTTAACAGAAACAAAGAAGAAAAAGAGACAACCGAGAGAACATGACGACACACTTTTACTTACACAGGACTAGAAATATATTGATTAACTAACTTTTTCACAAAGAAGTTTTACTCAACCAGCAACACTCTGAGTTATTATCTCAGAAGATCGACAGAAACTTACTTGTATCTGTAAATATACTTATATAAAACAAATTGGAAGAAAACTAAAAACAAGATTTACAGAACACATATGCTCATACAAACGAAAAGGAAAAGAAGATGACGGAAAATCATACCCAATTAAAAAAGAGAAAACTCCAACTTTACATTACAACATTATAAACGAACAGGTAAATACGATTTCAGACGCAATTTTCAGATTACTACTATTCACACACTCTAACGAACGAAAAAACACCCTCAGACGTATACCTTTATCTGGAAAGGCGGCAATATTAGATTAGCCCAGCATAAAATGCCAGGTGGCGGGCAATTTGCTTACTTGAGTAGACACGACATTGGGAACTACCTAAACCTGAACGAACACTGACTGAGTCCAGAACACGGCTTGACAATGATGTCATTACGTCAAAAGCGCTCGCCGATCACATCGAACAAACAGCAGCAATGACGGTTTACACCAGAGAAAATGACAACAGTATTTTATTTACTGGCGGAACAAAACCAAACAACTTAATGCCAAATCTAAAAAACCACAAAAAAAGCAAACACAATTTTAAAAAATAGTTATACTTATTAACGTTTTTAAACGCTAAATAATCAATTTTTTTGTTCAGGAATGCCCTTATTATTTAATGAGAGATTTTCTTTCGGTCAGTAAAAAGAACTTAAAGCTTTTTGACTTTCTCCATAATATTTTTGTAAATATTCCTTCAGATGTCGCTAATAAGATGAACTAGAAGCACCATACAAAATAATCATTAATTCCACCCAATTAGGAATATGCAAGGCATATTATTACCAAAAAAAGCTATAGCTGTGCAGCTTAAGGATAAAGCTTTTTCTTGAACATTAAAAAGCTGCAAAGTAAAGCTGCAAAAGGAAAACAAGCACCTGTAGAGCAAGAAAAAAGAAATTAAGTGACTTTAAATGTATTTAAAATTTAAGTTGTTTTTTTATTAAATCTTTTGTAAAAATTTAAGCAAAATTTACAGAAAAATTTTAATAGACTAGATGAGGTAAGAAAGTTTATAGTAATTGCACAGCGTAGGAGCTTTCTAAGATAGTATATTGGAACTTACCTTATAGTTTTTGTACACTTCGGATATGCCTACAAAAAGTGAATTAAATGAAAATATTTTATTTTTTAATTAATCTTTAACGATTGATTGTTGTATTGAACAAAACGCGTTTTATGTACGTTCACTTTCATCAGGACATTTTTTAAAAATTTTATGGGAATTATAATTTTCTTTTATATTTTACTTCTTTAAATAAATAAAAAATTTAAATTAAATTTAACAAATATCAAAGTTTGCAGAATAGAATGTTGTTATGATGTTATTAACAGGGCGTGCGAATTAAATAACCATTTAAATGCACGCATTGTATATACAAGAAAAAGTGTTAAAAAATTAGCTTCGAAATGAATTGATAGAATTAATATTATAATAAAATTATTATCATGCTTTTACCATGTATTAATGCAGCTTAGCCAAACCTCTAAAACGGATTGCTTAGTTTACTAATATTTCATGTCTGAAGTAAAAGTATGAAAAAAGGATTTAACAGTTTTATCACTGTTAAGCTTAAATAAGATCTTAGTTTTTAAAGATGTGTTATTTTTTTTTTTGCTTATGAAGAGTATAGCTTAGTTTCTTCTTTTTAACCGATATTTTTTTCTTATCTTTTTAGGTAATAAAATAAAATGTTTAAATGTGCAGTAAGTTAAAAACTTTCCATTAAAAATTAAGTTTATTAATAAATAAATGTCTTTTACTTGGGCTTATGTTCGTTATTGGTAAATAATTAATTGTCAGCCAACAATTAGGATAAGAAATGACACACATATAAATATGTTAATGTTGCAAACATACATGCCAATTTCTTTAACAATAAATGATAAATAATCCTAGGTATTTTAGCATTATAATTATTTTCCGTAGTGGTTATGCTTTCCAATGAAAAGGTTTCATGGATTATTAGTTAAAAAAAATAACTATCATTACATATGTTAAAATGGTTTTAACTTTACATAAAAAGCATAATATAATAACATAACGTAACCTGTCATAAAAAAAACATAACATGACATAACATAACATAACATAACAACAAAGCATAACATAAAAAACATAATGTCGGGTTTATCAACAAAAAGTTGGTTTTATAATTGTGGCAACACCTACAACATAATAGTTTTTGCATTGGCAATTGTTGCAATGAATTCCATTTCGCACGAATATCGCATTAAAGTGGTTAAAATCCATTATGAAAATAGTGGTTCTGTTAAAGTTACATTTCGTAATATTTGTGATATTTTCGGACAACATAATCGTCCTTCTGAGACCGCTATTAAGAATTTGGCTGCGTGTTTGATTGGGTCGTTCAACTGAAAACAATGCAGCTGTAAATCACAGTCTTAAAGCAAATCCAAATTTGTCAATTTCTCGAGGTTCTCAACATAGCGAATTTTGCGTAAGGATTTGACTTTGAAGCCTTACAAGTTTCAACTGGTGCTGGACTGACCATTCATATCGCCGTAGATTCCTTCAATTAATTTAGCAACAATCGGCTGGTTTTTTTTTTAAATTTCATTTTTTCAGACGAAGCCCATTTTCCCTTATCAGGGTATTTTGTGGTAAGATTTACATCTGCACCTGACTGTAAGCCTTAATCAAATGGTGGTCAAACCACTGGAAATGAAAAGGAATGTCATTTACGCCCTAGGAAGCCGAGGACTAATTCTAGCAATAGGTCATTTCTAGTTGCAATTTCAGCGGTTCCAAAGCAGGGTAGCAAACACCTACTCCTTGCTTAAAAGCTGGAGACTATCCAACTCCTGGTCCAGAACACATGATTAGCATGCTCACTGGATCCGGAACATTCACCCGTTGGTGTAATTAACGGCGAGATGATCCTGGCCCCCTAAATCAAATTCATGCAAAGGCCGCGAAACCACAACCACCACGATACTCCCGAAGGGCCAACTTCAACAATCAGTCAGAGAAACAGATAAAAGGCTAAAGAGACAATTGGCGGAACTCTGGGACTTAACGTGGAGCTTCCAGTTGATACCCTGCTTGCCTTCAGGGGTCTGGAATCCCTTATACCCCCAGCAGCACAGGTCTAGATGGTTAAGTAGTCCACAAAGACTGATAAATGTGCCGCCCGGGGAGGAGCCATTATCGGGGTATGTCAACAAGCAAAATTGCCACATTTGGGTTTCTTAGAGCGCTTATTGAGAAGCCTTTGCATGCTCTATGTGTTACTTTATGGTGCGCTGTGCAGTCTGGAGGCATAATTGTCCCGTTTTTCTCGAAGATGAAGTTGGAAATGCAATAATGTTCAATGAACCACACTATCACGAGATGCTAACAATTCAGTTTTGGTCTATTACTGACGGTGTGGATATCACTGACATGTGGTTTCAGCAGGACGGTGTTAGATTTCACACAGCCAATTAAACGATCAGTTTATTGCAAAGCAAATTATCTGATCCCACAATTTCTCGACACTATTGGATTATTTTTTATGGGACTAAGTTAAGAACAGAGACTATACGAAGCCAATCGAATTGATTTCAGCCTTAAAACTGAAAATCCGTGATCTGATTAATGAAATACGATTGTCATTTTCCTAAAAAGTGAATAAAAATTTTGATGAAGGAATCAACACCTGTCAGTGTGGTCGTGGTGGACATTTGCCAAAAATAATTTTTCATTCAGAATTTTCGAACTTTTCTTTTCGGAATACAATGAGAAAATAGATTCATCTTAGTTTAAATTTTTTGTTTTATTTTGTTTTAGAAAACAAACTTCTTGTTGAAAAACTCGTTATAATATTTATTCAAGGTGCTGGCTTAAATTACGAGTATATTTTTCCCCTTATTAAAAAAAAAATAATAAAAGTCAAATGATAAAAAAATTTATGTCCGATTTTTGATGGATTCATATGATTAGATTATTAATTTCTTGAATTCGATTTGGTGATAGTAAATATGATTAAAATTTCACGTGATTGGCTGATATAAAAGCGCCAACCAAAGATGACTATTGAATATTTAACATTGCAAAGTTATTGCGTGGTTATTTCAAGTATCATAAATAATCATTTGATTAAAATCAATGTCGTATATTTCTTACAGGAGTTAAAGAAAATATTATAATCTTTATTTTGCCAGTTATGCCATAAACAGTGTTCTAAATAATGGGTGAAATAAAACCTTTTAGTGTTATGCTTTTACATTTTCCTATAAATTTGGAGGTTTGTAAACCTCCATCGAATCTATCTACTATGGCATCCATTGGCAACCACCTTTCGGGAATCTAGTTATAAACACCGCAGTCACCATATTACAACTCGGGGGGAATTTAACAATAATAAGTCCATGCGGGCTATAGTTTCTTGTGGTGGTATCAGTAGGACTCTGCTCTCACTTGGAAATTTCTTATTTTGCAGTTTCAGGCTGGAGCGACAGATATCATTTTATACCTAAGCAGCGATAGCAACTAGCAATCAAAATCTAAATACAAAACAAATAACAGCTTCGAGAGATTATTACAGTAAAGTGAAACCTTTTAGTAAAAAAAAAAATAATATAAATAAAGAAATTATATAAATTTTTCTTTTTATTAAATTCTTTTACAAGCAAATTTCCATTTTTTAACTTCATCCAGTAACTCAATTAAATTCAGGTCAGTCATTTTTTCTTTTTTTTTTGGTTCGTTCTTATAACGTTTACATAATAAATTCTATAGTTGTTAATAAACAAACAAACAAAAACATCAATAAACAAAAAATAACCATCGTTGAAAAACAAAACCAGGTTATTCAATTGAAATTATGGCTTTCTAGCTGCTGCAAGTGCTTCTTTTAAAATAAAGAAAAATAGTATTCATGATTTTTTTTTATTAGTTTGCTACAATAAATGATTTTATGATTATTTCATTATAAAATTTATTAAATAAAAAACAAATAAACATTAATTCCATTTCACTCTATAATAAAATCATTTATTTTTTATTACTTGGTTTGCGACATTTGTTTTGAAAGTGATTTTGTGTTCAACTTTGCTAATTTCTTTTAAAAATTGTTCTCTTTTGCTATTCTCCTTATTTTTTGTATTATATCCAAAGAAATCCAAATAGGAAATCGTTAAAGTTTTAAATTTTGAAGGTAAACTAAAACCAAGGTACCAGAATTAAGGTTAACAATGTATGCGAGAGAGCTTTTAAATAGATGATGTATTAAGAAAGAATATATTCTCATTTTATCGTTGCTTATACTAGAACTTCATATACCGAATTTGTTTATATGAAAAAAAAAGCACTTAAATAAATACTGCCGTCATTTCTTGCGAGCAATTCGGTTTACACCGTCAGAAATGACAACACTATTTCATTTGCTGGCGGAACAAATCCAAACAACTTAATACCACTTAAATTATGTTGTGTATGACATTTAAACGTCAAGTCTAAAAAGGTTAAAAAATTAATGTAAACGTACCTAAATGTACCATTTATTTTTGCTATTAAAATTAATAATTATTTTAGTATTTATTTCACAAAAGGACCAAAAAATGATGACACATAACTTGGCTGAACATATTAAATATCGGGTATTTCTTTTTATAGAGATATAGAATTTTCAGCTGGCAACACTTTTTTAACTGCCAGCCATTTCGTAAGTTGTTAATTGATTTATGTTTGGTTTGGCAACATGAATGGACTGACGCCTGAACAACACTTCAAAAGACTGCAAATTGGACACACATCAAGATTGCCGTTAATTCCAATTTTCATAGCCGAATTTAGTTAAGCGATGAAGTTCATTTTTGTCTATAAAGAATAATTTTATGTTTGGAGTGATGATAATCCTCATGAGGATGTTGAGACAACGTTGCATCCAGAAACACTAACTTTTCTGATTTATAGGCTGGTGGAATTATTGGTCTGTACTTCTTTAAAAAATGATCAGAACGCCACAGTCAATGGTGGTTAAAAACAAGATTACTGCATTTTCGTTTATCAGTTGAATAACCATCAGCTGCAGGAACTGTGGTTTCAATAAGACAGAGCAAGATATCATACAGCTCGTGTGATAAATAATTTATTAAGCAAATCCGTGAATTCACCTCCGAGCTATTGCGATTTAACCCTGTTCAACTATTTTCTGTAGGGATATGTGAAGTCGCTAGTCTACACCTATAAGCGCGAAACGATTAACCATTTCAAAGTTCTATACCTCTATAAAAGGTACTCTTTATTTAAATTTCAAAGTTTTTGTTTGGCAATTTTTTTTTAATTGTTTTATTTGCAATCTATTTTACAATTTAAATGATAAGCAAATTTCATGATTTTTAAATAACATGCATTGAGTTTTCCTTAAAACTCAGAAAAAAAAGAAAAGAAATTGTTCTTTTGTAATTTAAATAGGATTTAACAAATTAGAATTTTTCTATTTTCGGAAAGGAAGCTCAAAAACATGAAGCCTTTTAAGTCTCTGGATTTCATTGCTGTCATCTAACAGGTTTATTGCTAATTAGAATGATTACTTAGTCTATTAAGGTATCTTTCACTGAAGTTATTGATCTCATCTTTTACCATTAAAATTCGAAGATTTCGGGGTATGTTTTTATTGCTAATAAGCCATGACGGATTTGTTAAAAGTCTAAGTGTTTTTGACTGGTATCTCTGTAATATCTTAACGTTCGAATTACTTGCCGTCCCCCAAAGTTGGATAGCGTATGTCCATATAGGTTTTAGTATTGTGTGGTATAAGAGAACCTTATTTTCCAAGCTTAATAAGCTTGATCTTGGGCCCAATAACCAGAACATTTTGCTTGTCTTTAATTTAAGATGCTCACGTTTCTTTTTGACATGCTCCTTCCAAGTAAGCCTTCGATCGAGATGAAGGCCTTAATATTTTACAGTGTTGCAACTCGGTATAGCTGTGCCATTTAAATAAACAGGAGAGCAATCATTTTTCCTTAGCGTAAATGTAACATGAACGGACTTTGTGTTATTAACTTTAATATTCCATTTTTGAAGCCAATCTTGAAGAAGATTCAATTGACTTTGTAGCATCGCGGAAGCTATTATCGGTGATTCTTTTAAGGCTAATAAAGCAGTATAGTCTGCATATGTAGCAGTAGTTATATTTTCAACTGTTGGCATATATGCTGTAAAAATTGTGTATAATACTGGACCCAGGACACTACCCTGTGGAATACCCGCGTTAATACATCCAAAACTTGAATAATTATCATTTATGCTCACATAGAAGGATCTGCCTTGAATATATGTTTTTAGTATCAAATAAAATGGGGCTGGGATGAGGTTTTTCAATTTATACAGAAGGCCACTGTGCCAGACTCTGTCAAAAGCCTGTTGAATATCTAAAAATACAGCAGAACAATACAATTTTCTTTCTAAGGCGTATGAAATGTTGTTGACAATCCTATGACACTGTTCTGATGTTCCATGTTTATGCCTAAACCCGAACTGATAATCAGGTATAATATCCTGTCCCCCCAAGATTGGCATTAATCTCCTTAAAAAGAGCCTTTGAAAAATTTTTGAAAAACTTGACAACAAACTGATTGGTCTATAGGATGCAACATTATTATCGGGTTTGCCAGGTTTTACTACCATTATTATTTTCGCATATTGTTTGGCAATTTAATATGAAAAAGGTAAAACATAAAACAAAATTCATTATTTTTTCTGTTTTCCACTGAACTTAAAAGTAATATTTAAAAGATCGTTCAGTACAACGAATTAAAAAAAACTGTAGCCCTCTGCACTATTCGTGTATAAGCTAAAGTATTGTATTATTAGACACAAAAAAAAATAACAGAAAAAGAGTAAACTTAGAAACGTTCAACGAAAAAAAAAGTATTTATTTTTTACGTTTTTCAGTAGGTTTCTAAAAATTTGTTTGATACGTTGGGGAAATGATTCTCAGTTATATAACTAATTATAATGCTTAATTAATAGTAATTAATATTATCAGTTGCTTTGTTTAACAAACAGGTGAATAAATTATTATTTCTATTCTTAATAAGTGTGTTAAGTGTAAACAAAATAAAAGAAAAATGTTATCTTAAGCACGTTAGCCAGAAAAACGCCAGACACGTTAGCCATAAGTTCAAATCCCAGCAGTACTTAATTAAAATAACTAGTTTTAGTTTTATTATATTTTCTTCAACTTTCTACTTCATTTTCTTTGTACAGTGTCTGGGATTTATTTTCCCAATTAACTATCAACAATTTTTGTATTTGGTAGTATAAATATTGTGATATGAATATGTCGAATAAAATTTGATATATACGTTAAAATGGGGTGTATTGATAAAAAACACAAAATAATCGAATTCATAAATATTGATGGGTAAATAGTTTTAATTATCATTTTCATGACGTTGTTATACATAAAGCCAATTAAAAAAAATTATTATATTTTTGAGCTGTTATTTTTATTTGATTCACAGAATGTGAAACTTTATTTCTATTCACCCTGTTTACGGTATAAATTTGAGTTTGAGAATATGATTTTTTCTGATAGTCCTCGGAACAGTGAATACAGATATAGGCATAGTTAGGTAAGTGTTAAATATAGATGCACTTATACTAAAGGGTTTTTCTATCATTTGGATATGACTTTTACTATTTTTTTAATAAGGGGAAAAATATACTCGTAATTTAAGCTACCAACTTAAATAAATATTATAACGATTTTTTCAATAAAAGTTTGTTTTTTTTAAACAAAATAAAACAAAAAGTTTAGATTAACATGATTCAATTTTTTCATTGTATTACGAAAAGAAAAGTTCGACAATTCAGAATGAAAAATGATATCTGGCAAATGTCCGTCACGACTACGCTGACAGATGTCGATGCCTTCATCAAAATTTTTAATACTTTTTATTTTGGCAAAATGGCAGTCCTATTCCGTTAATCACATCACGAATTTTGAGTTTTAAGGTAGAAATCGATTCGGTTAGCTGTTCTTAAAACTATCCTTAAGATAGCCCCACACATACACACATTTGCTATCAAGCCTGTCGACTCAAATTTAAGGACCAAATGCTTAATAGCGATATCAGAAGGACGATTATGTTGTCCGAAAATATCACGAATTTAACGAAATAAAACTTTAACCGAGCCACCATTTTCATAGTGGATTTTAATTATTTTAGTGCGATTTTCGTGCGAAATTGGATTCATTTTAAAAATTGTCAATGAATCTACTACGAATACGTCAAAATACTAAATGTCAAACATATCATGTTGTTGGTGTTGCCACAATTGAAAAACAAACTTATTGTTGAAAAAACCGCTATATAGGATCGGAAATGATAGCAGGAATGTTTAAATGCAATGGACATTTGTTACTACGATTTAACATTTTAAAAAAGGTAGTGTAATTCAGGGCAGTGTACTGAAAAGGGCCTTACAAAATTTATTCAAGAATCTAACAAAGTGCAATTTGAATTTCTAATAAATTTATGCATAGAAAAACAATTTATGAAAAGCACATTGAAGGTAGGTTTTAAATTAAGCCCTTCTTACACTTATGTTAATTATTGTGTTATTCATATCAACTTGGACTTGAGAAGGTTGGAAGCAGTGTATTTGTAAAATTAATTTTGTTATTTGAACATTGATTGTTATTAAATATATAAGTATTAATCATAATAGTGGTCTTTTTAAACAAATTTATCACATATATTTTCAATATTTCGTTTTCCTTTTAAAAGCTTCTTCAGGAAATTAAAAAATTTTTTTTTTAAATTATTAAATTAAAATTATTAAAATAAATTTTTAAAAATTAATTTCCTGAAGAAGCTTTCCAAAGGAAAGCGAAATATTAAAAATATAAGTCATAAATTTAATTAAAAAGACAACTATTAAGATTAATATTTATATATAATTAAGAAAAAAAAGTCGAATAATAATAATAATCAAATTAATTGTTATTTAAATTTTTAGTTTATTTATTGAATTTTTTTGTTTAATATTTTTTTATATTTATTTCAATTGCAATGATGTATTTTTGTGATAATTACAGCTTCTCATCGTTAAATTTATTTCCGGCTATTAAAACTAAACTACGTTACCCAGGGCGACAGTTATAAATTCTTATCGCTCTAGTCTTGTCTCGTTTGGCTTGACTGACTGCTTAGTTAGTACTGCTAATTAAAATTTTGTTATCTTAAAAAATAAAAAAAACAAAACAAAAGCAACTTTTATGATGTTTTCATTATTTTTTTATTGTTTGCAGTTAAAAACGAAAGTAAAGCGCAGATAAAAATAAGCGTGTTGAAAAGAAATTTCTAGTAATTCTGGAATGAATGAAAATTATTATTTAAAATACAATAAAAGATTAATAAAACAGCGTTACATGATGACGTTAAAATATGTAAATATACATATACCTAGCGTTATGGTAAGATCCCTATTATTTATAAAATATTACATGTTTTGGAAAAATATTTTAAACGCACGTTCAAACAATTTTCTTTTGTCATTCCTTTCCGTCTTTGCTGGTTGTTTTTTTCAGTATGAACGGCAAGCGTTCATGCAATGTAGTGCATAGTGTAGGAAATTAGGTTATGGAGGCGAGGAAAGAGAGAGTAGTGTTTGTGGATATTCAATTTGAATTTCTATACATTGAAAGGTACAGGAAAGACCTCTAGAGGGAGTTTATTATTTCTGCCTGTAAAGCGTAGTGCGATTTACTGTCCACAAATGGATGCACTCTCAACGAAAATCGATTTAAACGCAAATAGTGCGAGTTTTGCAAACAAGTTCCCTAATTTCGTTAGATCACTTAACATTGTAGTAACGATAAAACTTTGAAATACATTACATATTGTGTCGATGCTCTAAAGGTTTAATAGAGTTGGATACCCTACCATCCCCAATGAGCCTCTTGGCCCTCTCCTGGATGCGGTCGAGCAACTCCAAAATAGACTTTGGGGCGCCGGACCATACATGAGATCTGTATTCCATTTTTGGACGGATATAGGTGGTTCAAGTAGTACGCAGATCGGATAATGGAAAGAATCTCTTGCCCCCGTTTTAGAAAGTTACTTTAGAAACTTGAAAAATGTATTTAATCCATCGAATATAGCACTAAATTTTTATGCCAAGAAAATCAAGAGCGTTCCATTTCGTAATACCTATATTACTTATAGCAACATATGTAGCACCATTCTCGAACGCAGATCTATGCTTAAGCATGCAACATTGCATCTAACGGGCATTAAAATCGGTTATTTACACCATCCCATTCCAAGATTATCGCGAAATCGTGATTGAGCGTATCATTAATGTTCCGCCTTTTGCAACTTACCTCCAACTGGTTCGGTCTATTGCCAAATGAATAGGAAAAACAAATGGTGCTGTCATCTGCGAAAGAGTAAATAGGGTTGAAAGTTTGACAAAGAAGGCCATTTTGAAAAATAAGAAATAGGGTAGGAGAAAGAACGGAGCCTTTGGGTACTCCTGAATTAATCTGGAGCTCGTCTGATGAAATCCCATATATAACAACTCTTATAGTGCAATTTCTGAGATAACTCGATATAAATCTAGAGAAATTATCACCGACACCAAAAGCAGCAAGTTTTGACAGAACTGTATCATGCCGTACGCAATCAAATGCCTTGGAAATAACTAACGCCACTCTCCGAAATGAAGTGAAAAGATTTACATCTGCACCTGGCCATGGGCCTTAATCAGATGGTGGATCATTACCACTATGGATGATATTTAGCGTCATCCTCGCCCTAGAAGGCCTTCGGATACGTATATCCTTCAGTAACTTCTAGTTGTTACTTCAAAAGCTCCGAGTAGGCTGCAGCCTTCACTCCTGACGCTTAATATAATTAAAAACACGACGGCATTCATACTCACTGGACCTGGACCATTCATTGTGTTCATTGTGAATGATCTGACCCACAAACTCAAACGAGGGCCTCGAAACACACAGCCACCACGATACTCCCGAAAGGCCTACCTCAATAATCAGTCAGAGAACAGATAAAAGGCTAAAAAGACAAATAGCGGAACTCTGGGGCTTTACTGATTCCCGTGGAAATATAGTGGATTGTCCAGTTGGCTCCTACTAGTCTAAGGGGACTGGGCTCCCTTTTACCCCCGCAAGACACAAGTCTAGATGGTTGTGTGATCCATAAAGACTTATAATGTGCCCCCAGGCGGGCCACTCTCCGAAATGATGTATGGAGCTACACCAGTGTTTAGATAGGAAAGCCAGCAAGTCGACCGCTAAGTAAGCTGTTGGACTCCAGGTACCTCACAATTTAAAAATTAAATATAATTTCCGTTACTTTAGAAAGTGCAGAACAAATTGCAATTGGGCGATAATTTTTAGGATTGTTAGCCTCACCCTTTTTGGAGATTGACGTAACATTAGCAACCCTTCAACGCTTTGGAAATTTACCGGCATGATACAACTTGCTAAAAAGAGTTACTAACGGACGAGCTAGCTCGAAGAGCACTGCTGCCAGATCAGTGCTGGTATTCCATCTGGCCCAGGAGACTTGTTCACGTTGAGATATGCTTCCAAAATCGCTGCTAGACTATTAACGCTGCTAGACTATTTTTTGTATGGATATATCTGGTCACTACGTACATATGCTTGAAGCAATTGACCACTCGGAGGGTACCATTAGCCACTTTATTGCCTTTTTATCTGCTCGAGCTCGAAAGAATATCTTCGGCATAGTAACTCTACCGAGCTCGGGCGGTAGTTGACTACTTTCAACCAAATAAAAATTATTTGTAAATATACCAGCTGAAAAGTAAGCCTTATTAAACGGGATGGTGAATATGTGATAATTTTTTAAGAGTCGGAACAGAAGAACTAGCTGCTACTTTCAAATTATGCTGCTACTTTCAAATTATGCAAATTGGAGCCAAAACAAGATTGTCGTTGATTCCGATTTTCATAAGCGAATTTTATTTAGTGATAATAACGCTAACTTTTGTTTGAGTGCATATGTCAATAAACAAAATTGCCTTATTTAGGGTGATGATGAGCCTTAGGAGTATGCTAAAACAATTTTATACCCAGAGAAACTGGGGTGCTTTAAAGGCTGGTGGAGTCATTGGTCTGTACGCCATTAAAAACGAACGTTACAGTTAATGTTGAACACTATGGAGCTATAATTACTAACTATTTAGTTTATTATTTAAACAATCACAATAGACACAATCTGGGATTTCAACAAGACCATGCAATATGTCACACAGATCGTGCCATAATTGATTTATTGAAGGAAACTTTTGATAACCGCATAGTTTCACGTTTCGGATTTACGAAATGGCTTCCAAGATCGTGCTTTTAACGCTGCTAAACTATTTTCTGAATGGATATATCAAGTCACTATGTACACAAATATGCTTGAAGCAATTCACCACACGGAGGGTAACATTAGCCACTTTATTACTGATATAAGGCTACAAATGTTGGAACAAGTCATCGAAAATTAGATCCCCAGATTAGACTGCATCCAATTCAGCCGTGGCGGTTATATGGCTGAAACCATATTTAAATTATAATGCCAGAAGATTATCTTTTCAATAAAGTAAATTTCATGTCCAATTAAAAAAACTAAGCTTTGTTTTATTTCATATGAACGTTCTATACATCTGTAAAAACACCCTTTATATACACTATGTAAATTTATGGCTCAGCTTATAACTGTTCAAAAAATAAGGCATTATATCGGGGTAACCTTCATTTCATTTAAAATTCCTTGTACTCGTTCTTATAGCACGTGGGAAAGCATATTCCGTAAAAATTTAAAAATCATGCATGTAATGGCTTCAAAGATTAGGTCATGTCTTTGAAACCTCTTCGTCTTTAAATATATTGTTCATAATTCATATTTCTTAACGGTCATATTTCTGTGCAATTTCTCAATGCCTGTCTAATATGTTAAAAAACTAAAGCGATATTCGTTTAAATCACTTCACTATAGAAACACCCTTTATATTTTAGTTTTGTTTTAGTTTCTTGGACTTATCTATTGCAGTTCAAAATCCAATTCAAAAGCCACTCTGCGCAGGAGGTTTTACTGACTGACACTGCATATTTGGCATGTATGACTAAATCATTTAATAAAATACAATGTTTTTATGAATGTCACCTTTAAATGTAATAATGTAATGGTTGTCCTTGTAGCGACTTTAATAAATTCTGTTAAAATTTCAGTAATTTAACTATTGCGATTCCATAAATAGAGCAGATAGAGAGACCTTATAGCGAAAATATAACAATTGTATACATGTAGTCATTGTAGCTAATGGACGTTTAATGGACGATAATCAATCTAATTTAGAACACTACTTTAGTTATTGTACCCTGTGATTCAGAATGGAACGCAACAGTTATAAGACTTCACAACTTCAAGGAATCCAATGGAGTCCAATTTAATATCTTGTCAAATCTAGATTATTCTCTTTGTTATTCTTCACCAGGCAGTATCTGTAATGAAAAAATGGATTATCGCGAATTTCTTAAAGCATTTACCAGTTTTTTTTAGTATATTTTGAATAACCATAAAGATAAAATGAAATATTTTTTAACCTTGAAAATTTTTTAAGAGATAATTATCTTTATGAAATTTAAAACAATTTAAGTTTGTGTATACTTAAGCTAGCTTAGTAAAAAAAATATAGCGCACACATGATAATTTATTTTATTGCAAAACCTTAATTTTTTTCTTTATTCATAAAATTATCTTTTGCAAAAAATTACTGAAAACAAAATATGTAAAAATAGTAAACAAATTGCATTTAAAAAAATTTAATTGTAGAGAGATATTTAAGATGTTATGATAACATAATTATTATATATCATAAAAATGAATCGTCAGTCAAGAATGAAACTTACTTAATTTTACCAAAAATTTTTATTCTACAAAACAACGTTGTTTTGGAAAATATTTAAAAATTAAAAAAAAACTAATAATTTTCTAAATCATCTGCCTTTTAGTACGAATAAATAACATCACTGAACCAAATACTGTCGAAAATCAACTAAAAAACCATATAGAAGTATAGAAGACAAAGAAAAAAAAACATCACAAATAATTTTGCTAATTGGCGGAAACTTTAGTCCATTGTCTTACACACATTCTTATGCTGTTATGTTTAGTCGTCATTAAAACAGCGCTGAGAGTGCATTTTGACCTATTTTTTTTTTAAGTACACTGAACAGAATTTATTCATTATTGAATTTATGGAAAAATTTCAAGTTGTTTTAAACAACTCAACCTTTTTTTTCTCACAACAACACTGCTCTAGTCTAAGTTTGACTATACATATATACATACCTACTTTTTAATGACATTCTCAAAACTTATATGGTGTTGTGAAATCTAGTATGGGGCATTGCCTTGGAAAAAAATTAAATTAAGCTTATTAAAGATTTAAAGGTAAATTACATCTAAATAGTATAACGCGAGAAGTGGTACTAAATTGTTAATTTAGAAGTTATAGTATCTACTTTTATTAAGAGCATATACTTAAGTTATAAGAGCTTCGCCAAACTTACCTTCTAATGAAGTTTTTCTCTTTTTATATGTAAAAATTAAAAATGTGTATAAACATATTGTTACTTTTATACCTTTTATAAACATTTTGTTGTCGCTGAGCTCTTTATTGGAAAATAAATAACACCAGATCTTAGAATTTTCAAACTAATTAAAAGTTTATTTACTTTAACTACAAACAAAGTAAAATTTGTAATTTGGCACTTCAAAACAATTTACTAAAAATGCAAGTCTTTACTTCACGAGGTTTATGTTTTAACTAATTAAATATCCACTCAGACGCTGACTTTTATATTTGTCCGCTAGAGGTCTAGAAAAATTAAGAATCTTCTACTCTCTTTGTATCACATTTTGTTGCTGTTACGTAACTCGTTCAATTGTTGTTATTTTGCTTGTATAAAATTTCTGCGCTGCTTTTAACTAGAAAGTTGTTGTTGTCTTGCGTGTATAAAATTTCTATGCAGTTTGTAACTAGAAAGTTGTTGTTGTCTTGCGTGCATAAAATTGTCTTAGCTAACTACGCAGTTAGTTAACAGCATACCCAGTTGTTTACTTTATTCCTTAATTATTTTCTTTTAAAACTTAAGCAAGACGCATCCGTAACAATATTGTTACGAATATGTCTTGCTTAAGTTTTAAAATAAATTTATTAAGCAATAAAGCGAACTACTGGTTACAAACTGCGTAGAAGTTTATACACACACAACTACAATTTGATATGCTGTTTACTAACTGCCTGGCAATGAAGAAAAAAAATACATGTTGCTGTTTACCATCTAAACACGCAAGACAAAACTTAATTTTACAACCACAAACATACATGTTGTTTACCATGTGTGTAGTTTTCTAAGAAACCCTTTTCTACAAAAGACAACAACAAATATATTGAAATAAATCCCAAGCAGAAACCTTATCAGCATAAAAACAAAAACAACTATACACACAGACATACAGGCGCCTATACATCGAATAAACAATATACAACAACAAAATGTGATACAAAGGGAGCAGAAGATTCTTAAATCTTTAAATACACAAATATAAATAGGGAAGCGTCTGAGTGGATAGTCAATCAGCGTAAAATTCAACCTCATCAAGTAATGACGTGCATTTTAAGTAAATTGTTCTGAAGTGTCAACTTTGTGTAAATAAAATTGTTATAAATTTAAAAATTCTAAAAACTGGTGTTATTTATTTTGCAATAAAGAACTCATAACAAAACATTTATAAAAGGTATAAACGTAACAATATTTTTCATGTAATGTTCGGTTTTTCATTTTTACAGAAAATGTACTGCGACTTTACTCAGAAATACCTCTGCTTGCCCTCTGTGAAATTTCATAAGGATATCTTAAGTGCTTAATGAGCAACCGGATTATTTTCAAAATAAAACGTTTTCTAACCAATGTGCATGGTTATCTGATGTTTGAAAAGAGCGAATAGAAAGTTTTACAATTGACTGTTAAATAAATAGCTTTTCATTTAGGAACTTTTTTAAGCAAAAAATGCAATTTTTATAAAATTGGCATAACAAATGAACTGACGTTGAACATGTTTATGTGTTGCCCGAAATTTTGCTTGGATTTTACAAACTTGATTACACTTGATTATAAGTAGTGAATGCAAAGTGCAAAAGTTAGTAACAATTAATTTTTAACGCTATTATTGTTATATTTAGCAATTTTACAATAGTAAAATTGATGACGTAAATTTCTTCATTACTTAACAGTGTAAGGAACATTTGATTGTTCTAATAACCATGGAACTAACAAATTAAACACAAATTTTCTACGCCATTCACCATGACATGACACGAAATAAGTTTTAAATATTTAATTTTTAAATATGTTTTATCGCAACTGTTCATATAAATACCAATTTTCTTAATGTATTCGCATTCGTAATCATAACTTGCGAAGCTATTGCTTTAATGGTTACGTTTTGTTATAATTTTACATACATTTTGAGCTTTATTTCCCAAAACAAAAACAACTATTTCATTTCTTATGCTTTTGCGTTTTTCGTTTTTCGTTTTTTCTTTGTTTTTCAAAATGGTTCTGCAAATGTCTTTGACATGGTCCATTTCATTAAAAAGTTAAATAAGAAAAAAATTCCATTTTAAGTTGTTACTTTTATTCTAAATAGACAAAGACTACTGTCATATTTTCTATTCATATTTTGTTTCATAGTTTTTGTAGCAAAACTAAAAGTTCTTTAGAGTTCATCCTTAATTATAATGATCAACTTTGGAATCTATTTGAATTCTATTTGGGGCCATACCACTCCAAAGGCATTTTAGCTTTTCTAATTTATTATCTCGGTAGTAAATATTCAAACATAATATTGTGAATAGAAAAAGGTAAAAACAAAAAAAAAATGTATCGTTAAATATTTAAAATATATTTTACTTAACAGCAATCATTCGTTGCTAAAATAAAGAGACTTGAGAGAAAACATAAGTTGAAATTCAGTTTTAGAAAAACCTTTGTAACATAAATAATTCTACGAAGATTTTTTTTACTTAAATTAATTTTTTTTTTTGAAGTAGCAGAAATGATAATAAAGGTGACGATGGAAGAGGTAGTTGTACATTGGATATTCGTGTATCTTTCATTTTAACACAGACTTATTTGCATAATTTTTTCTTCTATTTACTCTCAGGATTTTCAACAAGAAGTTTGTTTTTCAATTGTGGCAACACCAATAACATGATAGTTTTGACATTTAGTTTTTTGACGTAGTTGTAGTAAATGCACTGGCAATTATTACAGTGAATTCAATTTCGCACGAAAATTGCATTAAAATAATTAAAATCCACTATAAAAATGGTGGTTCTGTTAAAATTACATTTCGTAAAATTCATGATATTTTCGGATAACATAATCGTCCTTATAAGACCGCTATTAGGAAGTTGGTCGTTAAATTTGAGTCGTCAGGCTCGATACAATATGTGCGAACACCAACGTGACCGGGATGTGCAACTGAAAAACTCGCAGCAGCATAGTGTTGAAGCAGACCCAAATTCGTCAATTCCTTGACGTTCTCAACAATTGGTGTTATCCAAAACAATCACATGGAGAATTTTGCGACTTGGAAGCCTTACAAGGTTCAGCTGGTGTAGAAATTTATGCACGTCGCTTAGATTAGCTCAATTCATTCAAGAACAACCGGCTGATTTTTCTGAAGAAAACTATTTTACAGACGAAGCCCGGTTTCATTTGTCGTAATCCCAGAGCGATTATTGAGAAGCCTTTGCATGCTCAACATGTCACTGTATGGTGCGCTATGTGGTCTGGTTGGGCTATTTTTGAGGCTGGAAATGTGGGAACGGTCAATGGATAACGCTACCGCGAGATGCTAACGACTTAGTTTTTATCTATTAGTGAAGACATGGATATTACTGACATGTGACTTTAACAGAATGGTGCCACATGTCACACAGCCAATGAAGTGATTAATTTATTGCAAGCTCAAATTTCCCGACCATGGATATAACAATCAACAGTTAATGAGCTAGCCAGATCGTGTGATTTACCACCACTGGATTGTTGTTTGTGGGACTATGTTAAGGGCAGAGTCTATAAGGAGCCAATTGAATCGATTTCAGCCCTTAAACTTAAAATCCCTGATGTGATTAATGAAGTAGAATCGCCATTTTGCCAAAAAGTAAAAAAAATCATTAATGAAAGATATTTTTTAGCTTGGTCATGGTAGACATTTACCGCATATCATTTTTCATTCATAATTGTCGAACTTCTCTCTTTGTAATACAATAAAAATTAGAAATTATTTTAGAAAAGAAACTTCTTGTTGAAAAACCCTTTAGAAGTGTAGCTAAACACTTCCTTTATCTATTCAAAAAGAATGAGGTAATGGAATATTCAAAATGGCTGGGTAGGTTCACAACAAAGTTAAAAGAGGTAATAAAGATGGTTTTAGTTGCTGGATTTAAGTAACGCCAGCTAATGAGATTGGTATAACCCTATCAGCTCACATTTTATTGTCCTGCTAAGTTTCCGAGTAAGTGATTTAATTTTTTTTTAACAATTTAATAGGAATAAATGTTAAAACACAAATTCCAAAAAAAATTATTTGATTGATTTTGTAAACTTTTTTCCGGCGAATTTATAGCAGGTGGATGGATTGGTCTTAAAAACAATTTGCCCAAACCTTAAACTCCGCTGCTCCTGTGACTTTGGAACTCATAAAAACCTAGTGAGTTGATCAATCAGCACCTTTCAAACACTATTTTGTTGCTACTCTCTTCGTGTGGTGACTATACATATGCACTAACTCACCTACCGCAGCCACTGAATATATTTCTTTTTCATTTCTAATCGAGACTTTTATTTGCTATTTTTTGCTTTTTAAAGATCTTATCATATAATCCGGTTACATACTTATTGTTTTTAGCTTCTAAAACGCGTTTGATATTTTGACTTATGACTCGTGATGTTCTGTTTAACATATAAGCAGAATTACATTCCAAAGTTGTAAGTGGTGAAAGTTACAAATTATTCGAAAATGTTTACAATAAATACAAAAAATAGCAATCCTAATTATCTATGTATATAAAAATTAAGCCCAAAATAAATGTCTGTTGGTTGCCAGTGTTTGACGAGATGCGTCAACAAATTTTCACAGTACCTTCGTAATGGTCGTTCGCTGGTTTGTATCTTTGTTTCATGCGTTTACGCGCAATTGTGCGTCCACAGTGCGTGCTTGAAACAAGACAAATTTTTCCAAAAAATCAAATTTTTTTGAATACTTCGACTCAATGTTCTGTATCAAATGAAATGTGTGTTTTTGTTTATACGTTGCTGTGTGTGTGCTTGCACAGAATGCGACGGCAATAGAAACCGAAATATGCCCATGTTCATAGCAAGTGTATGTGCAAACAAATAGAAAATTTTACTTTCCATATTCTGTTGCATTTTTTGTGTGTAGGTGTGTGTGTAATTTGCGTGTTCAATTGCAAATGATCCATCAGCCGAACGTTTTTCAAAGCAATTGTTAGATATTGAGAATGGCGCAATTTCAATTGACCCCACCACAAAAATTATTACGCTTCCAGATAATTTTTGCCACTCTGCACAATCAAAACAAGAATTGGTCACAAACGTATTCCCCGGGATTGCACAAAATTTTAGAAACCATGATTGGTTGGGGGAAAGAGCTAAGTTGCGAAGAATGCATATGTTTCGGATATCAATGTGACAATTTTGAATGACATTCCCGGGGAAATTTTTACCAACAAATCGGTTGATTCTGTTACCAATCAAAACGATGTTGTAAATTATCCAGTCGAATTTTGAAATTCGCTTGAGTTATCTGGACTGCCGCCCCACCGCCTACAAATGAAAGTTGGTGTACCAATTATTTTGCTTAGAAATATCTGCCAGCCACGACTTTGCAATGGGACACGTTTAGTAGTCAAAAAAGTCATGAAAAATGTGATTGAAGCAAAAATTTTAAAATAAATATATAAGGGCGATGTGTTGATACCACGCATTCCTATGATTCCTCCAGATTTGACGTTTGATTTTAAATGGCTTCAGTTCCCCATACCTGTTGCTTTTCAATGATCCCTGTTTTTTGCTCGGTCAGTTATATGTATAACGTTCACGTGCTTTGTTTTTCAATACCGCGAACCAAAATCGATCAAAAAATGTCGAAGAAATGACTTGCAAAGCAGTCACGGGCACGCTAGCTTATTTATAAATAAAGACTTTATTTATTTTAATTAATGTAAACTAAATGTGTTTACATGCGTTTATTTTCTCAATTTTTTTAAACCCCAAAGGAGCCTTGGAACTTATTTTTAAAACTGACTACTGGTATCGTTTATTTATTTTGAAAAGTTTTGAATTTTACCGTAAAAAATTGCCGATGTTGATGCATAGGAAAGAAGGAAGAACCATCGAATATGGTTGTCCGTTATATCCGCACTTTTTTTCTGACTATGCATATGGCTCAATAACTTAGTTTCTCCAGATTTTTTTTTAACATTTTTAATAAACATCTCTTCTGAAAATATTTCTTCATTATCAGTTTGTACTTATGTTTTTAGAAACATGTCGATAAGCCATTTTTCGTTGTTCTTATTTTCATTAAAACTATGATATATCGGACGTTTTTATAGAGGTATAGAACTTTGGGTTGGTAACACTTTAAGGTGATTTATATTTAGTTTTGGTTTTGGTTGGAATTGGCCTTTCCACATGAATATACTGATGCCCGAACAATGCTTTAAAATTGTCGAAATTGATCCCAAAACAAGATTGCCGTTGATACTGATTTTCATAAGCGAATTTTGTTTACATATCAAGCTCCTTTCGATGTATTTATTGATAAAACTGCCATATTTGGTGTGATGATAATCCTTAAGTGTAAGTTGATACACTGTTACACCCAGAAAAACTGACTGTTTGGTGTAACACTTTTGGAATCATTGTTTCATAATACTTTGAAAACAGTGCTAGTCAGAATATGACAGTTATTGGTAATTGCTTTAGAGCCATGACTTAAGACATTTTGGTTCTTCAATTGCTCAGGATCTATGGTTTCAACAAGATGTCGCAACACGCAACATATCAAAAAGCTTAAGCCACAATTGATTTATTGAAGAAAACGTTTGTAAACTAGTTTCCCTCACCTACATGATCGGTTTATTTAAAGTCGGCTGATTATTTTCTGTGGAACTATATCAAGCTCGAAAAAATTGATCACTTGATGGACAAATTTCGTGGCAGTATTGCCGATTTACGGTCACAAACGTAGGAAAAAGTCGTCGTAAATTGGCGGTTATATCTCAGAAGTCATACTAAAATTATAGTCCTAGAAGATTATCTTTCGAACAAAATTAATTTCATATCAATTAATTCATAATAATTTTATTCCATTTCAAAACTCAATACCTCTATAAAAACACCTTCTTTGTTTTTTTAATTTTCTGAAGATAATTGAAGACGAATTATTTTTTGTATTTTATTAAAATTTATTCAGGTATCTTTTTTATGTTATCAGCCTAATGCTTAAATATTAATTTAAATTTATGAAATTGTTTTCTGCCAAAGGTTTTAAATTACTTTTATGTAAATGTAAACAAAAACGCCTCCAATATTTAAATGCAATACATAATAATATATTCTACTACACTCTCATTCTTAAGGATGGATTTTCTTTAACATTTTGTTTGATATGTTGTGTCAAAATGACATGTATACGAATAAAATAAATGACAGGAGGGAAGAAAGTTATTATCAAAGCAGACAATTAACTGCTGATTATATTAACAAAATGAAAGAAACAAAGCAGCAATGTTAAGAACTATAAACAACAATAATAACAAAACCGTCAGCCTAAGGAAAATAATAAATATTAATAAAACCAAACAAAAAACAACAGAAATGCTGACTAAACTTATCAACACTTAGTAATAACTAAAGACAACAGCAGCAACAAAACTACTTACATTTACTAAAAAGGTAGACTTTTTTCTATGGAAAACAAAAGAAAGGCAAAATAAATTTTATATCTGCCTGCTATTTTCTCGGCGTTTGTGTGTGCATATGAATACATTGCTGTCTTTCGTTTAACTGTCCACATAAATAAAATAACAAGACAATAATATTGTTATAATTATACCAAACAACAAAATTATTTATAAATATTATTTTTATAAAGATTATAAATAAAAGTATGTGTAAAAGTAACCATGTTCGAGAGAATGTGTAGTTAAGCAGATTGTAGCTATTATTGTGTTTAATGCGGTGAAACGGCGATGAACAGTGTTAGGAGTGTGTGCATATATTGTTTGGTCATTGACCTGTGTGTGCGATCGCCACTCAGCAGTATTTTAAAGAAATATTTTATAAATATTTTAAAATTTATTTGAGTTTTATTTAAATGAACTAAAAACAAAAAAAATAATAATAACGAATGCTAAAAATTATTATCAGTACAGTTATGTGTTGAGGACAGCAATTAAGATATTTAAAATATATTTTAAAAATTGCATTTATAATAACATGCGAATAACAAAACGTGCAAACGGTAGCAACAATATTTTGTTTTCTTGTTTTATAAAAACAGAGTTTTTAATTTTATGAAGACTGTTAAACAGAATTTATTTTTAATTAAAGAGGAAAAATAATTGAATAATAATGAGTTGAAAGGGTATGAGAAAAAACATTAGTAAAAAAGGAAATATTTAAAATGTGTTTTCTAAACCTTGATAGAATTGCCAATTGTAAAAAATGTCGAAAGATGTTCTCACATTTGGAAATAATTTCATACATGTGGCTACCACGACTTCAATAAAGGCCATTGTCAAATTTTATGTCACTTTTAGGAACATTTCTCACTGGACATTATGACTAACACGAACAATATTCGCGTAAATTGAGGCGAACTTATCAGCATGTTCCAGTTATTTCTTATGTTCCATAAGATATAATTGAAAAGTATCAAATCACATTAACTTGAAAGCCAGTTGATGCGTCCATTTCTCAATCTCAAGTTACCGCAAATTTTTACTTTAATTACCTACTATAGCACGCGGGATTATTTACGTACCAAAAATATCGTCAGTCATAATTTTCCCATAAAAACTCGTTAGTCATAACTTGGCTGAAAAAATTCATCAGTCATAATTCTTTTTTTAGCAGTCCTAATTTTCCTATAAATCATTGTTGTTCGGAAATATTTCTCCTTAGAATATTTTCACAGTCATAATTTTTCTGTTAGAAATATCGAGGGCTTCCATTGTTTCTATACAAAAATTTCGTTAGCCATAATGTAGTATGTTGTGGTATGTTTTGGTCCAGCTATCGAGGCTGGTTATGGTAGAAACTATGTCCATACTTTTTAAATAATTTTATTTTTTTGTATTCTTTGTTTTTGTTTTTTTAATATAAAAACTTTTAATTTAACTAAAAATATTTATTATCTCAGAAACACATTTAACTACGACTTTATCTATACTAATCATCCTGATGGCAAAGCGCACGCTGGAGCTGGCTTATTCATTAAATCTTCTATACGATACGCACTTGCTGAGCAATTTCAAAAACCTTATATACAAGCTGCAGGAGTTAGAATAATTTGCAATAATACACCTGTCAACATATATTCTATATATTTCTTTCCAAAACACACAGTAAAAAGTGAGGACTATGTTAACTTCTTTAAGGCAATTAAACCCCGTTTTATTGTAGCTGGTGATTTTAATGCAAAACATCCTTGGTGGGGTTCCCGGCTAATCAATCCAAAGGGTAAAGAGCTGCATAAATGTATTATTCATAATAATCTTAATGTACTATCAGGAGGTAGGCCAACATACTGGCCTACGGATCCAAGAAAAATACCAGACCTTCTTGATTTTGTAGTGTATAGCGGAATCTCTAGACAATCGCTTGATATTCTAAATGATGACAGCTTAAGCTCGGATCAGACGCCTTTCCTTGTTAACTACGACGTTAATATTAAATTAGCCTCTAAAACTGTTAAGTTAATTAAACATAATACAAATATGAACTTTTTCAAAGAATTCATTGAACATAATTTAAATCTGAAAACAGAAATCGAAACTGGAGAAAAGTTAGACGAAACTGTGGAATCATTTACGCTATTAATACATGAAGCTGCGTTTTTATCTACGCCACAAATAGTGCACCCGCAGGACGTAGGCCGCAAAGTACAAGAGGTGCCCCTGTAGGCTAGTAGGTAGTGTACTAGCTTGTCAGTATGGGGGTTGTGGGTTCGATTCCCAACGAAGACCTTGGTTTTTTTCACTACAAAAATAAAAATTTACTGTTGGTGGGGCTGCTCAGCGATGAAGGCATAGTCACTGGTCGCTGTGCTGTCTTTATACGGCAGTTAATTTCCGACTATCCTTCTACTTTCACCACCTGTTTCATCTCTTCTTTATCCCTTTCCTAAAAGAATGTAGCACGGTACTTGACTAAATAGGCATTGCTGCCTGAAGTGTATTTCTCTTTAAAAAAAAAAAAAAAAAAAAAATCAGCAGCTGCAAGAGAAATGATAAGGCAATCAAGAAGACTAAGAAGAATTTGGCAACGTACGCGAAACCCACGGGATAAAACCAACTGGAACTTATCAATAAAGTTATGCAAAGAAATGTTAGCGAAAGAGCGAAATGATAGTATCAATTCCTATCTTAAAAAACTAAAACCCCAAAATAAAAACAAAGAACACGAGCTTTATAATTCCGTCAAATTGCTCAAGCGGCCTACAAAAAGAAACGTTCCTATTAAAAACCCAAATGGTGTATGGTGCAGAACAGATGAAGAAAAAGCTAATGTTTTTGCTAATTATTTGGAAGAAACTTTTAAACCTCATTGCTACAATGACAATGCAGATGATATTCTATTATTCCTAGATACTCCATGCCAAATGGACCTACCAATAAAACATATTAGTGCAAGCGAAACTAAATTAGCAATAAATGTATTAAACAACAGAAAATCCACGGGGTATGATAAAATAGATGCAATTACAATAAAATCATTACCAGGTGTTATATTTTTAACTCATATTTTTAACTCCATTCTACGTCTTCAACATTTTCCCTCACAATGGAAATGCGCTGAAATAATTATGATTTCAAAACCAAATAAACCAGAAAATATAGTAACTTCATACAGGCCCATTAGTTTACTCCCCATCTTTTCTAAAATATTTGAAAAAATTCTTTTATGTCGTCTAACACCCTATCTGCAAAAAAAGAACATCATACCTGACCATCAATTCGGTTTTAGAAGTAATCACGGAACGCCAGAACAATGTCACCGAATAATAAAGGTGATATCTAATACATTTGAAAACAAAGAATACTGCTCAGCTGTGTTTTTGGACATACAGCAACCGTTCGACAAAGTTTGGCATGTAGGACTGTTATACAAATTAAAAAAGATACTCCCGGCTCCATTTTACATGTTTTTCCAATCTTATTTAAAAAATAGAAGCTTTTACGTCAAAATTAACAATTATACTTCTAACATTTGTCAAATAGCGGCTGCAATTCCGCAGGGTAGTGTACTTGGCCCAGTATTATATACTTTATTTACGTATGATATGCCATCAAGCGATAGTGTAACTGTTGCAATATATGCGGACGATACGGCATTCTTATGTTCTAATCTATCACCTTCAGAAGCTTCAAGAACCTTACAAGCACAACTGGACAGCTTTTACCTTTGGCTCAATAAATGGAACATTGTTGTTAACATCCAAAAATCAAACCATATTACTTTTACAACAAGAAGAGAGAGTTGTTCAGCAGTTTTCCTCAACGGCACAGAAATTCCTAGTGGTAATGTTGTAAAATACTTGGGTCTTAAATTAGATCGACGTCTTACATGGCAAGCGCATTGAAAAGCTAAAAGGAAGCAACTAGACATTAAACTTAGGCAAATGTACTGGCTGCTTGGACCAAGATCACAATTATCATTGGAAAATAAAGTCTTGCTCTACAAAACGATATTGAAACCTATTTGGACCTATGGCGTAGAGCTATGGGGAACTGCCAGCAATTCAAACATAGAAATATTACAAAGATTTCAGTCTAAAGTTTTACGACTAATTACAAACGCGCCTTTTTACTTAACTAACAAGGCTTTACATAATGATCTAAAGATACCGTTCTTAAAATTTGAAATTAAAAAATTTAGTTCAAATTATTTAGAAAGACTAAGTAATCATACTAATATTTTGGCAATCGCACTATTAGATGAAACTGATGATGTCAGAAGACTTAAACGAAATCATGTACTAGATCTACCATTTATTTAATTTGATCTTAATTTTGTATATAATACATATTAATTATTATTTTCCACCGAAAATACAACTTAAATCTATATTTTGATTTACGTAAGTACACATATACTTTACTTTATTGTCCCCTCTGGAGTCAATAAGACATGTTATTTTTGCTTAAATTTATAAAATTTGCTTATTATTGTAAAATAGATTGCAAATAAAGATATACATAAAAAAAAAAAACTAAAAATTATATTATAAAAAAACTTATTGTTGCATTTTGTTGTATAGCAATTGCGCAAATGAAACTTAAAATCGAAAATATACTGCTGCATAATATCGTTAGACAATGGCTAATATCTTTATAGACTAGGGAAGATTAATACTGACCGAAATATAGTGTTCGTATAAGTATCAGTGTTGCCGATATTGATAATTGAGTACATCCCTTATTATTATAACTTACGATTTGATTACATCTAAATAAATAGCATCTGAGGTCATAAGATTGAAAGCTTACTTCGAAATAAGATGATTTCAAAAACAGTAGGACTATTAATTTATTGCTTATTTTTTAATGTTTAACTTCTAAGCTTGAAAAAAAAAACGAAAATGGATACACGATTTGTATATTGGCTGCATATATATGATTTTAAAATTTTCCTCTTTTGACATTTTTAAGCTTTCGTAACATTTTATATTTTTTTCCAAGCCTTTATTCGTATTTAAGTTTGTTTTTTACTTCTAATTCTAATGTAAATAATTAATTCTTCTCTTTTTTATTATTTTTATACTTTCAGGTAATTATCTATTAAATGTTTCCAATATGACACAACATACAACTTTTTTCAAGTGAATGACAACAGAAGAAGCTAATTAAAATGTTATTTAGAACAACATGAGTAAGAAATTATGTTTTGCAAAAAATCTAAATAAAAAAATATTAGAAGCCATAGAAACAAACAATAAAAATAATAATTCTTTGAACTAAAAAACTACATAAAAACATAAGAATATTTGAAATAAATCCAACATACGAATAATATGCCAGCAAGTATAAAGAATTTTAAATGTTTTTGTGTGTTGATGATAATTATGAATGACGATTAATTTCAAAACTATGCAGAATGTGATGTTAATTGTGATATTTTAATTAGATAAAATGAAAATGGGAGAAAAGAAAATGAAAAAAGTGAAAATAAAAAAAGACATCTAAAAATTTAGAACAAACATTAATATACTTGTATTCATTTCTTTTAGCTTTATTATATGCTTTTACTCATTTACAGTAGCGGTCAAAACGATTTGCAGCTCAAATAACATTACATACAACACAAATACATTTGTCTTTGCTAGAAAAATGTATGAAAAAAAGGAAAAAATAATTCTTAAATATTTCTCAAGGCAGAGATTTTATTTTAACATTTTAATTTATAAAAGAAAATTTAATATATTGACTGCGGTAGGGTTATGATTTAAAATATTAAGTTGTTTTGGTTAAAGACTTTCTTAATGGCAGTTCTTAATGGCATTTAAAATGCTAAAACAAACTTTAAACCTTTGAACTCATTTATCTCAGTTCGAATTTTTTTTTATTTCTTTTCAATGCCATAACGAATTGTTCTATTAAGTTACTTAAACCTGATTTTAAAAATCCATATGTGAGTGGAACATCTTCTTTAACACAGTATATAAACAAAATTTGTAAATATACTCACATTTTTTGTACCTTTTCTTAGAAAAGAAAACTATTTGTCATCTAAACAAATATAAATAAAAGAATAATAATTAAGGGTTACCCTCGCAAAGAAACTAGAAAAACCAGGTCAACTTATAGTCGAGTTCTCAAGATATTTTAGCTTTTAAATCAATAACATCTTAAATTACTATCTGTTTGCAAATGATATAGCCATCCAAATGCCCTGCCTATTTCAATCTTGCATTATTATTCACTAAATAGAAAAATGTAACCGTTTCATTTATACAGGGTATTCGCCGGGAAGGTATACTACTTTGTTTATTTATAATTTTTGATTAAATAAAAGAGAATGGATCTTATATTGATAAATGTTCTATTTAATATTAGCAATTATATATGGAAAAGTATGACAGATAAATTTCCGCCTCTTCGAGCCCCCTCTTGAACATATTTATTACATTCTCACACATATCTGGTTTGTTTCCACAAACTGTGATTTTCAGATATCCCCACAAATAGAGGTCCGGGGCAGTCAAATCCGATCATTCAACATCAACATTTCTTAAAAAAACTTGTTGTTGTGGCAAGAGGTCTCGCAGTTACCCAGAACCAACTATTCTGTTTACTCACATATCCATTCAAATGAAAGTGTGCCTCCTCACTCATTATGATTTTTTCATCAAAATCGTGGTGGGTTTTCATGTGCGAGCTGTAACATCCTATTGGCATATGTATGGCGGCGTAAACACAAATCCTTGTGCAAAATTGTGGCCAAAATTATTTTTTGAAGACCAAGCTCCTGCGCACAGTGTCGAATTGAGGTTGATGGATCAGCCGATCTTGCAGTATGTTGTAGTCCATGCTTGGGCCTATCATATACAGATCGAAATCATTCACTACACGATAAATAGTGCGTTTAGTTGGCACGTTGTTTTTCCTAAAAATTTCACGTTACTTTCTCATCGTCACAGTAATCGATGATTGATTTTGATAAAATATTTTAACGATTAAAACACGTTGGCCTATCGAATATTTTTCCATAATAAATTTGCCACTTGTCCACTTCACGACTGCCAAATGTGAACTGTCAAGACTAATATGAAGGCAAAACAAAGTAGTATAACTTTCTTGCGTACACCCTGTGTAAAAGGGGTTTTAATGAAGATATAGAACATTAAAGGGGAGCGTGATTTGATTTACATCTGCACCGGCAGTTAGCCATAATCAGATGGTGGTCAAACCACTATGTATGGTATGTAGCGCCATCATCGCCCTAGAAGGCCTTCGGATATGTATATCCTCCGGTCACTCCTAGTTGCAATTTCAAAAGAGTTGGAGACTTTCCAACTCCTGGTCCAGAACGTATGAAGCTTACTATAATTAAGAACACGACGGCATTCATACTCACTGAACCTGAACCATTCATTGTGTTCATTATGAATGATCCGACCCACAAACTATCACGAGGGTCTCGAAACACACAGCCACCACGATACTCCCATATAGGGGCCAACCTCAATAATCAGTCAGAGAACAGCTAATTGTCTAAAGAGACAAATAGTGAACTCTGCGAGCGTACTGATTCACGTGGAAATATGTGGATTGTCCAGGTGACTCCTACTAGCCTTTAAGAGGCCTGGTCTCCCTTTTACCCCACAAGACACCAGTCTAGATGGAATAGTAGATTCCAAAAAGACTATTATGTGCCCCCGGGGGGAAACATCAAAGGGGAATACAACAAATAGATACAAAATTTACTTCATTCGAAAGATAATATTCTGGTAATATAATTACAATATGACATCTGACATGTTACCGCCAAAGCTGGCTAGAAGCCTAATCTGAAAGTCCAATCTTCGAAGACCTTTTTTCCAACATTTGTACCCACATATCGCCTAAAACGCCACGGTATTTGTCCTCCAAGTGATCAATCGTTTCATTCTTATGGGCGTAGACGAGCGCCTTCATATATACCAAACGTTTTCTTCAGTAAATCAATAATGACACGGGCTGTGTGCCATGTTGCGTTATCTTGTTGAAACCATTGCTGCTGCATATAATGCTTGTTCAATGGATGAACAAAAAAGTCACTAGTCATGATTTTACAGCGATTGCCAAAGACCCTATTGTGCTGGCCAGCATCAATTTTAAAGAGTACGGACTCCACCTATGCATAAAGCACACCAAACAGTTCTGGATGTAACGCTGCACAGTGGTTTAAAAACATTTGTTTTTTGGAAATAATTCGGCATAGCTCAAGAACCACAGGGACTAAACATAGTTATTTGTAAGTGAAATTACGGGCGATCGGTTCCCTAGTGTAAAGGGCGGCTTCTGAGTGTGGCCCCAAATTCTGGTACCTCAGGCATACAATTTTTCGGAAACCTCATAAAAAGTTAATTTTTTATTCAAATGTCGAAAGTTTTTAATTCGGGAGAAAATTGGGATAGAGTAAATTTTTTTTTAAACGGATTATTATTGTAAGGTATAACCTGTATTCTTGATAAAATTTACAATAAAACTGTAGTGAGCTTAGTTCTAATAGCCCGTTTCGTTAAAAAGTTACAAGCCCCAAAATTGGGGAAATGTAAAAACTGCAGTTTTTTTAGGATTTCTCTCAAAAAAGTAGTATGATGTTTTTGTTTCCATAATTAAAACTTACCTCGACACTAGTAAATTATTTTGGACTATTTTATAGACAGCCTATAGAAAAAGTGAATAACAGAAAACATGCCTCAAAAATTGTAGCAGTTAACCCTCCAGCCCTATCGGAACATAGCCAATTTTGAAAGAAACTTTATGAATTTTATCAAAATTCCTCGGAGTCCAATACTTCTGCTTGGTCTCTGTAAAGTTTCATTAGGATATTTTAAGTGTTCAGAGATACCAAATTATTTCTAAAAAAAAAACCAACTTGACACCAGTTAAAACAGTGTTCCCAATAAAGTTCTATATCTCGATACAAAAAAACACCCGATGTTTTGGAAAAATACAATTCAAATAGTGTGAGTTTCAATTTTTTTTAATTGCTTTTGATAATTCTTGTTTGATTTTTATTTATTGAATAGAAAAAATGTTATTTCTTGAGTTTATATTTTTTTATATTTTTTTATTGCCTGAAAAATACAAAATATTTTTAAAGACAATTTTGCTTGAAAGTTAAAATTTATTTGTAATTGACTTCTACACACAGATGAATGTTATCAATTCGTTTAAGATTTTATGCTTATGTCAGTTTTAACTTGTTAAAAATTAAAAACAAAAATAATTTTAAAAATTTAATGATTTTTACATGTCGATTGAACCGTAACTGACACCCACATTTAATTTAAATTAAGAAATTAAAAGATGTGCGACTGTTCTAAAGTCGTCGAATTGTTTAACATCATCTTTTGGGTCATGAACAAGAATAAATAATCGCTTTTGCATGGCGATTTACATGACATGGCGATACACTGATGTGTCGATTGGGTCTACTTTAAGCGTTTGTTGATTTTAAATAAAACCATTATGTTACTTTCCTTATTTATTTGTCATTTTGGTAATTACACTAAAACAATGTTACGTTCGTTAACATGACTTTTTGGAAATTAATATAGATTTGCTTTTCGTACAAGTAAATTAAAAAGTTTCTTCTGCTTTCTGAAATAGCCGTAAAATGACAACATAAAAAGTTGGTTTATAATTTTATTCTTAACAAAAACAAAAAAAAAAAAAACTAAAAAAGGAGTGACTACAAAAAAAAAAAAAGAATTGTTTAAATTCCATTTCCAAGTTAGTTCAAAGGTATTAAAATTTGCTTTAAAAAGCTGAAATTAAATCTAAATCTGATTTTGTGAATGAAGGAGATACAAAAAAATTTACAAAATTTCTTCCTATTCTTTCTTGTCACACTCAGTTACCAAATGAAATAACAAAATGTATGTCAAAGAATGTACTAAATAGAACAAAGTTGACAAAAAAATTCATTTTAAAAATTTAAGCAAAAAAGTTTAATGTTACAAAGTAATGAGGTAAACGGGAAAAAACCTCAACTCACTCATTCAATCATTAAAAATATTCTTTAACGAACCTTAACGCAGCTCACGAAAAAAGATAAGCTGTATTTACATATAATTAAACCTTTTTTTCCTTGTCTGTTGTTGTTTTGCCAACAATATCTTAACGAGGAAAACATTGTTTTTTTTTGTTACGAAAAATAAAACAACCAAATAAATACGATTGTAGGAAATAAGTTGCAGCTAAAGTTTGCTATACAAATTGTTACCAAAAGATTTGAGTTTATATTTTTCTTTTTAAGTTGAAGGTCTTAAATTATGAAAGGAGTACTCAGTTAGCTGGAATTTTAATAACATTTGAAAATAATTTAGTGGACCCATCAAAGAAATACTTTAATAACACAATATGTTTAATATATAAAGGGGTTTTCAACAAAAAGTTTGTTTTCTAAAACAAAAACTATGGATTAGGATGTTTCAAATTTTTTTTTGCATTATGAAGAGATAAGTTCGATATATCTGGCAAATGTCCACCACGACCATGCTGGCAAATGCCGATTCTTTTATCAACGTTTTTAATCACTTTTTGGAAAAATGGTGGTCCTATTTTGTTAATCGTATCATGAATTTTGAGTTTAAAGGCTGATAACGCTTCAATAGACCACAATTGAGTTGTTAGCATCTCGCGAAAGCCTGATCTATTGACCGCATTTCCAGCCTCATTTTCGAAAAAATCGGCTGTATCACACCTCCAGACCACATAGTGATATTCCAGTGACATCACTTCGTCATTAAACGTTACCGCATTTCCAGGCTTATCTTTAAAAAAAAAGGCCCAATCACGCCTCCAGACCACATAGCATACCATACAGTGGTACGATGATCGCGTAAAAGTTTCTCAATAATCGCTCTAGAATTTTCAGAACCTCAAATGCGGTAATTTTGCTTGTTGACGTACCCTGACAAATGAAAATGGGCTTTGTCTGAAAAAATTAATTTTTCAGAAAATTCAGCCAGTTGTTCCTGAATAGTTGAGAGAATCTACGGCGATGTGAATGGTCGGCCGGCTTCAATTCTGCACCAGCTGCACCTTGTAAGGCTTCAAAATAAAATCCTTACGCAAAATTCGCCATGTGGTGTTTTTGGATAACTCCAATTCTTAACAACGTCGAGGAATTAACAAATTTGGACTGCTTCAACACTGTGGCTCGCGTTGGTGTTCACACATTTTGTAATTCTTAATAGCGGTCTCACAATTTTGCGTAATGTAACTTTAACAGAACCACCATTTTCATTGTGAATGTTAATGGTTTTAATGCGATTTTTGTGCGAAATTGAATTCATTGTAATAATTGCCAATGCATTTATTACGAAGACGTCAAAAAACTAAATGTGAAAACTATCATTTTGGTGTTGAGAAGTAAACTTCTTGTTAAAAAACCTGACATTTGTATTAATTTAAAACTAGTTCTGATTAATATAGGGTGTACCCCGGGAAGGTATATTACTTTGTTTTGCCGCCATTTTGGTAAACGTTAGCCAAATACGAACTTGGCAGTCGTGAAGTAGACACCTGCCAAATTTATTATGGAAAAATCTATATATATAAAAGAAAGTGATGTTAGTTACTACGCTTATAACTCGAGAACGCCTGGACCGATTTCGGTGATTAGCACCAATTCGGACAGGTCTCCGGCCAAATAAGAAGAATACACAAGAAAATTTTGGAAAATTTCCCCAAAAAAAACATTATGAAGAAAATTCATTTTCACATACATTTTTTTTACAACGCTATCTTAACTCAAGAACCCATAAAAAAACGTGATTGTAAATGCTATATTGCCAGTAGATTGCGTTGTATGCACACTTGGCAGATGCAATGACATATGTTAGTAGTCAAAAAAGTCATGAAAAATGTGATTGAAGCAAAAATTTTAAAAGAAAAATATAAGGGCGATGTGTTGAAACCACGCATTCCTATGATTCCTCCAGATTTGCCGTTTGATTTTAAATGGCTTCAGTTCCCCATACCTGTTGCTTTTCAATGATCCCTGTTTTTTGCACTTTCAGTTATATGTATCATGTTCACGTGCTTTGTTTTTCAATACCGCGAACCAAAATCGATCAAAAAATGTCGAAGAAATGACTTGCAAAGCAGTCACGGGCACGCTAGTATTCGATAAACTAACGTGTTTTAATCGTTAAAACGTTTTATTAAAATCAATCACCAATTACTGTGACGATGAGAAAGTTACGAAAAATATTTGGAAGAAACAACGTGGCAACAAAACGCACTATTTATCATAGAGTAAATGATTTCGAAGAAAGAGAGTCTGTAGGAGATACGCCCAAGTATGGACCACAACGTATTGTATTCGATACATAATTGCCGACATTAAATAAAACATTTATCAATATAAGATCTGCTCTCTTTCATTTAATCAAAAATTATAAACAACTAAAGTAGTATATTCTCCTGGAGAACACCCTGTGTAAAAGTAACTTAAAAAGTTGTAAATAATAATTTTTCTTTTTAAATAAAATTGCAGCAAAAATACATTTTACTTATACTGCAATTAAATTTTCGTTAGCAATAAATTTTACTGATTATCAGCATTATTAGTTACGTTGTTTAAAATTTATAAATATAGGGTGCGCCAAATAACAATTTTTTTTAAATGCTATAAACTCCTACCATAGCAAGGTCTTTATGAAAAATTCATCTCAATGATGTCTCTGAAATGTTCAACGACGGTGAATGGATGTCGATGGCGCTTCACGGACACTTTCTGCCACAGCAGCAACATTCTCGGGTGCACGCACTGTTTTTGGCTTTTAACGGGTTGGTTTAACGATGGGGATGCCAGTTTCTTTCACAAGATAACGAACATACGGAGCTGACGGTGCTTCTCTTCTTCCAAAATCCGTACGCAACTTTCGCACACATTCTGCAACATTACCATGATTTTCAAAGTAATGTCGCAATATTTCCCAGCGTTGTTTAAGTGTATACACAACCATATTCGTTCAGCGGAAGGATAATACTAATTATCTGTTAAATCAAACATGAGCTAAGTGTTACCATTCACGAAATAAGCACTAGCTGAAAAAAACTTTAGATTGCGGACCCTATATAATAAATATGTTACTTATGACTCGCATTGTCATTTTCAAATTGATTGAATTGATAAGATCAATTCGGGAAATGCTTAAAATGTAATCCTTGTTTTTTGTAAGTAGTCCTTGAAATAGATAAGTTTTACACTAAGAAAATCCCTGTGGTAGAAAATATAAAGTGTCAGCAATACTAATAAAATTGCTTAGTGTGCTTGCTGTGTATTGTACGACTTTTGTAAACAATATTTTTCATCTAAAAATATCTGTTTTGACAACTTTCAGCGAAACTGTTGTTTCTTCGTTTTCTAAAATTTTTCTACAGCTGAGACAGTACTGTCACTTCTATAAATCACATTTCACAGCAGCTGGAATTCCAATGCAATTGAAATTGGGGGTCATAATTTAACATCCTAAAAGGTCTCCCCCCGGGGGCACATGATAATCTTTTTGGAACCTACTATTCCATTTAGACTGGTGTCTTGCGGAGTAAAAGGGAGCCCAGGCCCCTCAAAGGCTAGTAGGAGTTACCTGGACAATGCACATATTTCCACGAGAATCAGTACGCTCGCAGAGTTCACTATTTGTCTCTTGAGACAATTAGCTGTTCTCTGACTGGTTATTGAGGTTGGCCCCTATATGGGAGTATCGTGGTGGTTGTGGTTTCGAGACCCTCGTGAGAGTTTGTGGGTCGAATCATTCAAAATGAACACAATGAATGGTTCAGGTCCAGTGAGTATGAATGCCGTCGTGTTCTTAATTATATTAAGCTTCGTTCGTTCTGGACCAGGAGTTGGAAAGTCTCCAACTCTTTAACAAGGAGTGAAGGCTGGGGCCTACTTCGGGCTTTCGAAATTGCTACTAGGAGTGACCGGAGGATATACGTATTCGATGGCCTCCTAGGGCGTGAATGACGTTTGCAAATCATTCAAGTGGTTTGACCACCATCTGATTATGACTACCTAGTCGGTGCAGATGTAAATCAAATCACATCCTAAAAGGTCGTGTTTGAGAATATATTAGAGAAGCAATAAAAACTGAAACCGTACCATTGATAACGATAGAAAATGTAGCTTTAAATGCAGAACACCCCTTAGGATATTCACATCAATCGTTATTTACTTTACTTTATCTCTTAACGAAACTTTAAGACCACAAGAAATGGTTTAAGTACTCGTTTCCGCTAAAAAATTTTTTTTCTTTTTCACTTGTGTTGCAACTTTCATACTGTGTAGATAGAATTTTCCTTAATTTAAATAAATAAAAGTGGATTATTTCCATTCCCTTTTATAATCAATCTATATTTCATAGTGTAATCTCATTGAGTAACAAATCAGTTTGGATTTGTTTTGGCTCAATGCATTTAACTTTTCTACATGCTGCAGATTTTAATATCCTTCCAAGTACCTGAGCTGATTATAGGTTGACCGTTCCCGTTCTTGGTTTTACTTAAAATATAGAACTAACTGACTAACATGCACTATGCCTTGCGGAAATTGGAAAATTATTTTCAAAAAATGTAGTCATTCATAGATTTAGATAAGGTTACTAGAACAATTAAATTAGTTATAAAGATTTTACTGGTAATGCAATAAAAATTTCAGTAATCAGTAAAAAACTAATGCCAATTGAGTAAAAGAGTACTGGTAATGCAGATTAACTTTCAATGTCAGTTTGAAATGAAAATAAAAAGTAATTAATTACATCAATGTATTATACTCAGAAATGAAAATATACATGAACCTAAACCTCAGTTAAATTATTTATTTAGTAATTATGTAAATTTTCCTAAGTAAATTAATAAATGGTAATTAAACGAGTAAAGTAAACCAATATATATATTGGTTATATGTGATATATTGATTTTTTTAAAATTTCTTACTTTTAAGAAATTTAATATTTTAAAGTGATTTAGTTTGCCCGAACCCTGATGCCATTATTATGGCTCATAAAATTTCGTTACAGTTTTTAATGTGTAAATAGGGTGTATCGAAACGTATTAGTATTGCTGTTTTCACTGTAGTGTCAAATTTTTTTCTCATCACGTACTTATATACGAAGTAAATAATATTCGTTACAGCTTAAGAAACGGTACTTATTTCTTAAAAAGAATTCGTTATGCTTGGTGTAATTTAAGAATATGTATTCGTAATTAAATAGAAAAAAAAATAAGGAAAAAGGAGAAAATCTAGACAAAAGTTTGAAGAAAACATTTTTCGTACACGATTATTTGTTGTTTGTTGCAAATGTTAAAATTAGTATATTTAACTTTACCGCTTAATTTCGTTTACAGTATTTTGTAATGCTTTGCTTTGGCCTTCATTATGATGACTGTTTAAATGAAAAGCAAAGCACATTTTAATGATGCTGATGATAAGAAAAAAAAACGCCCAAACTTAAATTTATTTCATACCCAATTGGAATCAAGTTTTAAATATTAAATTGAACTTTCTGTTTCCATACAAATATCGAAATTAAACAAATTTGCATTTTCATTGATTTTAGAAATAATTTGACTATTTGAAAATAATCTACAATTTCAAATTCGTTTTATTCGAATATCATTTACCACCAATTATATTTTAGTATTTAGGAGGGAAAGTTACTGAAAATATGAATGTCATTGTTTTAATCATTAATAAAAAGTACTATTATCACTTAGAAGTTCAGATAATTTCTTTATCCACTATTTTTTTCTTTGCAAAATAAATTAATTTGAAAAGGTTTTCTATTCGTATCGAAATCGATTATGCCGACGGTTAATGATGTATAATTTTAAGCACTTATTAGATTGAACTTTACTCATTTTTTGTATGTTGGATTTAGCATTTCTAATAGCTTTGTGGCTAAGATTAAAATATTGCCATGTTTTGCTCTAAGTCAAACTTAGTATTTTAATAAATACCAAAACGTAAATTTGTATATTTTTACTTTGCTGTGTTGGCACTTTAGAATATAGCTTTGGCTATATTTCATCTTTCTCGGTTCCTTGCATACTAAACAAGTGCTAATCTAACGCAGTTATCCATGCAACAGCACTACGACTCTCACGCGAGGCATGGACCATGCAAAATACCTCGCATCCAGACCACTACAATCTCCTTTCTGTTTTAGCCAGTCAGATCACTTTACCTAACTTAGCGATCACTGCCACACAAAAGCTTTAAAAAACTGTTATATTCCTTAATGCATAGATAACTAGACTATCATTATTTGCTGGCCTGCAGTATATAATAATTGTCTTCATATCGCTAAATACATAGACTTCTGGAAGTCTGTACGCTGTTTTGCTAAAAAATCGTCTGTATTATTTTCCCTTATATGAATGTCGCCGATGGGATTGCAGCAGAGTAGCGAAGTATTCACTCACTGTTCATACATATATGAATATGTACATTTCATTTTTTAGCCGCTTCTTCTCATACATGTGTGAGAGACTACAAATTATTTTGTGTTTTCTCATTTGTGAATGCGACGATTTATTTTTTTTCTTTCTATCCATAAGTGAAAAAATGAGAAACACACATCATTTTTGAATATTTACAATTTTGATAATTTTTCATAAATGAAAAGGTCTTAAAAATATGTGCGTTAAGCATTCGCCTACATAAACGCACATATTTGATAATGCGCAATTGTCGGCGTATGCAGGAAAAAAAATCTTTTTTTTATTTCTTTTAGAATATATTGCAATATTGTATTTTGAGTTAATATGTACCCATGCGGTTTTACTACATTTTACGGTAAACTGCGATCGTAGGTAGAAAATTTTTTCTCGTTCATTTATGAGAAATTTTATAAAATTTCAACGTTCATAAATGAACATGTACATTTATGAAAAATAACATTAATGAGAAGTAGCTAATTTATCATTTATCACATATGAATAAGACTAATAATTCTTGTTGTTCGCATTCATGTATAAAAATAACCAGAACATTTTTTGTTGTTCGTTTATGAGTGTGAAAAATAAATATAAAATTTTAGATTTCTCATTTATGAAAAATATCATGAATGTTGATTTTTGAATGTTCATAAATGAAAAATTCTGAACCCTGGATTGCAGTAAGCACACATCTCTACCAATGCAATCTACCACGGATACTTTGCCTATGCTAACAAATTGTCTTGCTAATCTAAGCATGATGGCTACTTTGATCATGGGAGAAGTAACTTTATTCACCTCTGTTTTATCATGCACATAAAGACAACAACAATAGTGTTTTATTATTACAAATATGTAAGAATTTGCCGAATTTTTATGTTCGTAACAATACACCAGTTATTCAACTAACTATCGCAATTTTTATGAGGTCAATATTGCTATTATAAAAGTGTGAATTTTAGTTAATCTTTATCAAGTACTCGACAGCATTATTTAAAGACAATTTGCAATAAAGTCTCCAATAGGACTCAATTCTTTTGAAGGGGCTAGATTCACTCTTATTTGTGTACGGTTTTCCGTACGAAAAGAACACTGAAGATGGCAAACGGCCGAAACCGGTTTGTTCACAAACCAAATTTGACGAGGGTCGACGGAAAACCATACCATAATAAAAGCAATTTTAGCCCCGTCAGAAAATCTAAGCACATATCTTAAAATTTAAAATATCAAAAAATTTCCTGTGTTATCGATTTCAGCTCGTGCCAGCCTACATTATGTCCTTTCTTGGTGTTCCTCCTACTACACAACATTTTTACCCCTTTATGACTCACCAATTCTATTTCTTGGCGTAATTAAGACTGTCCACCCTTTTCAATGACGACCTTATAAGTCGACATCTGTGATGGCCATTTTCTTGACCCGAATGTAATTTTTTAAGAACTGTCAGATAATGGACTAGAGTTTGATTTGAATTTATTATTTGTTCAGTGAATTATTTAAAAACTAAATATACTGTAAAATGGGAAATAACTTCATAATAAATTTAATTATTTTTTCTCTTGCTCTAGCAGCATTCAAAGATTAATAAATTCCAAACTACATTCTTATCGAGACTTTGGTACAAAAGAATAAAAACTTTAAAACGTTCAAAAAAATCCGTTTAAGTATTAATGCTATATTTGCAATCGGCCCCAATGTGCAGGGTACTTCTATTTATTAGAAAAACCTTCTAAACATTGAGTTATTATTCTTTTTTTTTTGTATACTTTAAAAGATTTTACTTTACATTTTTTTGGTTGTAAAAATTACAAGATAAATTTTGTATGACACAAAATTCCTTCTGGGTCTTTCAAATTCATTTTACCAACCAAAAAGGTTTGGCTTCTTCAAAACTAAAATAAAAAGTTAAAACCAACGAATGCTTAAATCTATTAAACAGAAACTTTTATTGCAGCCAAAGAGTTTTCAATGTTTAAGGTTTTTTATTTCATTCAGTTCATAAATTTTAACTTATTCAAACAACCAAGTAACCTCATTGATTATATCGTATCTATATATATATATATTGATTGTATCGTCTGTCTGCAGAAATTGTGTGTTGTGGTTAATAGTTAATACCGTTGCCATATGATGTCTGCGGTGGGTGGCCATGATGACGATGGTGGATAAATAAAATGTGGATCACGGTAAACATTTAAAATAACTTAAATTGTAAGTGAAGACATTAATAAGAAATACGTTTTCACACTGAAAAAGATGTTAAAATAAATAATTTGCGATTCGAATGGTAACAAATTTTGAATATTTAATATTTTTTACACATTTCCTTAAAAACGATTTACTTATTAGTAAATTAAAAATAAATAAATATAAATTAAAGTACTTAGTAAAGACAATTAAATAAAATAACAATTTGATTATTTGTAATTAACACAAAAATTTGGCTAATTCACATTATTATTTTCAAACGAGGGTCGGACAATAAGTCCTTTAATTGAAATGGCAACACGAATAGTGTCAACAAACAACTGTCAACTAAATTTAGTTTGCGTTTGGCAGTTGATGGTAGTACACTACTACTCGTTTTAAGAGGACAACAAAATTAGTGAATTTGGTCTTTCTTTTTATAAAAGAGAAGTAGCACTTCGGGCAACAATGCCTATTTAGTCAAGTACCATGCTACATTCTTCAGGAAAAGGATAAAGAAGAGATGTGAACAGGTGGTGAAAGTAGAAGGATAGTTACGGAAATCAACTGTCGTATAAGACAGCACAGCAACCAGTGACTATGCCTTCATCGCTGAGCAGCACCACCGACAGTCAAATTTTAGAAACTCTTTGGTCTCCGGTAAGTTTTGGCATTGTTTCTTTGAGAAAAAGTCGCCGACTTGTTGACCCATTCTCGCATTACTATATTATACTCGTGGTTTACAAATTTTTATTTTGCATTTTTTTATTCTGTGCATTTTTTTTAGATTAACAATCAACTGTGGATCAGTAAACAATTGATTTTAATTACTAAAAAAATAGAAATTTTTCTAATAAAATAGGTACGAGTATTACTACATCTAACAGTGGTTGTAGTGATTCTTCGCATCGATCTATCTTAGATTGTGCGCATTGCATTTTGGTTCATTTCGGCCATTGACCAGTGTTGCGTGTTTTTAAATATACTCCTCTTTACAGCGTAATTTAAGGTCAAAGACGTATTCGATTAAAATAAATTATATTTTGTTTCAAAGGTGTAACGTGTTGAACTCTAGTTGCTAATTGTGTTAAAGCATACAAAATAACTCAGTTGCAGTGAATAGAATTAGAATTTTTATTATCGCAGTAATTTCAAAAACTATTTTTTTTGCAATTCATAACGTAATCTACAGTTTTCAAATGTTTTTAATGTGAATAAACTAATTAAAAAAATTAAAAATTTTTTAATTATTTGAAGTTTATAAATATTTTGTAAGAAACATTATTGAAGTACCAGCGTATTTTCTTGATTTACAGCTTTTTTTTTGCTGAATTAACAAAATATAATCTTTTTAGTTTTTGTCGAATATATATTTTTAACCGATAGCTCTTATCCAAAATCTAACAAATTTTACCCGAATAATGGCCTTTAAAGCTCTCCTAACTTCTTTATTATTTGTGAATGGTTGTAAATAATTCTGATATCAGGTTCATTATAACCTTCATCAGTATTGTTGTTATTTTTCTCTGTCCTTTCTGACTGTTAATCGTTCAATATAAACGGCGAGCGCTTTCGATATGAAGCCGTGATCCAATTCGTACTGGTGAGTTAGTGTTCGTGTTTAGGTAGTTCTGTTGTTAAGATCGTATCTACTCATGTAGCTCCCTCCAGGGGCACATAAATATGGTCTTTATAGAACTCCACTATCTAGACACAGTGCAACTGGGGAAAAAGGGAGCCCAGTCCCCCTGAAGTCAGACAGGGAGACAACTGGAAGCTCTACGTTATTTCCACGGGGATCAGTGAGCCCCGTAAGTTGTAGTTTTGCGGCTCCATAAGGGATTTATGAAAATTATGGTGGCCAGGATCATTTCACTGATAATGACACGCAAATTGAATGATCCAGTCCAGTGAGCATGCTAGACATGTGTTCTGGACAGGAGTTGGAAAGTCTCCAACTCTTTAGTAAGGTGTGATGGTTTGCAGCCCTGTCCTGGAATCATAAAGTTGCAACTAGGTGGTTCTGTTGCTTAGAATTATGTCTTCGGCTTCCTAGGACGCATGTATGACGTTCCAAATTATACAATTGTGGTTTGTCCACCATCTGATTAAGGCTACATAGCCAGGTGCGGATGTAAAACGAATCACACTGGCACTTTATCCAACGCTAATCTTTCAATATCTCTGTATTTTATTATTATTTAGACAGGTGTGTCCCTCTGAGAGTGTTTTTCGTTTGTTCGTGTGTATGAGTAGTATGATGTGAAAATTGTGTCTGAGGTCGTGTTATACTGTTAAAAGATTTTGTTTTTTTAGATTTCCATGTTTTCAAGAGTAACTATTCTTCGTCCTTTTTTGCTAGGATGTAGTAATGTCATTCATTCACCTATTTCCCTTGGTGTGTGTCCATCATTGTCAAGGTGTAATGCATTCTTGGTAACTTTCTATAAACTTGCGAATAATTTTTTAAAATTTAATGTTAACATAGGTTTACAAATTTTTCAAATTTGCTATAAAAGTGCGCATTCATTTTTTTTCTAACGGTATCTGTTATTAGTACTGATGCTATTGATTTTTCAGCAAAACACAAAAATTCTTGTGCGGTTAAATAAAATAAGAATCGAGCAAAAGCCATAAAAAAATTTGAACGATTGAAAATGCCCAAAGAAAATTACATTGAAAAGGTTATAAACGTTTGCCAATAATGGTTAAGTCAGCTTTTGCTATCGGTGTTGCTCTATCTCTAGTTTCTATCGACATGACAATTTTAAAATAGTAAGTGTAAAAAAATAAAAAGGGTTTTTACATTAATGTTTTCTTATAGAGGTATATAGAGCTGTGAAATGGAATGAAATTTAGTTTATTCGAAAGATAATCTTCTGACGTTATAATTTAAACATTACTTCTGGCATGTGATCGCCACGACTGGCTTGGACGTGTTATAGTTTAGAGGTGTAATTTTCGGTGACTTTTTTCAACATTTGTGGGCGTATATGGGCAACAACGCAGCATTTGTTATCCAGCAAGTGGGAAAATGTTTATTTCTTATAGACTAGCGACTCCACATATCCCCACAGAAAATAGTCTAGGGGAGGTAAATCGCACGATTTTAGAGACCAATTTGCGGGTCTGGAACTAAAACGTGAATCTCCGTACCGTACATTTCTTTCAAAAAATTATTTATTGCACTAGCTGTATGACATGGTGCAACGTCTTGTTAGTTGTTCAATTGATAAACGAAGCAGTCATAAGTCAAGGCTCACCACTGACAGTAACTTTCGCTTTCAAGGAAGTACGGATCTATGATTCATCAAACAGTCAGTTTTTCTGGATGCAACGGTGTCTTATCATACACTTGAGGATTTTTATCGCTCCAAATACGACAGTTTTGTTTATTGACTTATTTATTCAAACGAAAGTGAGCTTCATTGCTAAATAAAATTAGCTTATGAATTAGCTTATCTCAAATGAAACAGACTCTACGATAACACCAGTTGCTATTCAAGAATCTGTGGTAAATCTAAAAAATTTTGTTGAATTGCGCTGAAAGCAGTTATCAATGAACTGAATCCGAAAAAAGCTCCTGGTAGTGACAAAATCACTAACACTATGGTCACGAATCTGCCAAATTCGGCGCTACGAACTATTATGTTTATTTTTAATTTAATGCTAAGAACAGGTTACTTTCCTTTATCTTGGAAACAATCTGAAATGGTTATGATTTCCAAGCCTGGCAAAGACGTTACGCAGGTATCATCATACCGTCCAATCAGCTTATTACCTGTTCTCTCTCTAAAATATTCGAAAGGTTGATTTTGAAATCATTAGCGGTGCATGTTATTTCAAGAAATATAGTCCCAAACCATCAATTTGGATTTAGAAAAAATCACAGCACTATCGAGCAAGTACATAGAATTACAAATTCAATTCGAGAAACTTTTGAAAGTAAGCATTACTGTTCTGCACTATTTATAGACATTACGTGATAAGATTTACATCTGCGCCTGGCTATGGAGCCTTAATCAGATGGTGGTCAAACCACTGTGAGTGAAAAGCGGCGCCACTCACGCCCTAGGAGGCCGAAATCTAATTCTAGCAACAGGTCCTCCCTAGTAGCAATTGCAATAATTCTGGAGCAGGGATGCAAACCACCACTCCTTGCTGAAGAGCTGGAGACTATCCAACTCCTGTCCAGAACACATGTCTAGCATACTCACTGGACTGGATCATTTTCCTAGCGTATCATTAACGGCGATGTGATCCTGGCTACCATATTAAACAACAAACCTGATATGGGGCCGCGAAATCACATCCTCCACGATACTCCCATATAGGGGCCAACCTCAATAATTAGCCAGAGAACAGTTAATGTCTAAAGAGACAAATAACGGAACTCTGCGAGCTTACTGATTCCCGTGGAAATAACGTGGAGCTTCCAGTTGTTCCCCTGCTGATTTTAGGTGACTGGGCTCCCTTTTTCCCCCAGTTGCACAGGTCTAGATAGTCGAAGTTCTATAAAGACCATTTAATGTGCCCCCCGGGGGAAGTATTTATAGACATATCACAAGCATTCGGCAAGGTCTGGCACGAAGGGCTTCTACATAAAATTTCAACATTTCTCCCGTTAAACGCACTAAAAATGCTCGCGAGCTATTTAACAAATAGATCCTTTGTAATAAGGTCGAAAAACACTTATATTTACATCGAGTAAACAAATTTTAGCTGGAGTTCCGCAGGGAAGCATACTCGTGCCATACCTGTATATTTTGTACACCGCAGATTTGCCCACATGTTCAAACACATACACACAGCATTCCTAAGTATTCATAAATAACCAGAATTGGCATCGCAACAACTTCAAACCCACATAAATGAGTTGGAGAAATGGTCACATAAGTAGAAAATAAATGCGTTCACGTGAAAGTTATTTCACGTTAAGAAAGAATAATTGTCCAGCTATAATAATAAATGGAGCTGGCATCCCAGAGTAGACCCATGTAAGGTACCTGGGAAAACACCTCGATCAGAGTCTCACTTGGATACATTACATTGCAGCTAAAATCACACAGCTCTAAATTAAAACCACCCAACTTCTTTGGCTAATTGGGCCACAATCTTCACTTATCTTGGACCTTAAAGTACAAAGCGGTTTTAAAATCTATATGGTTCTATGGAATCCAGCTAGGGGGGTCCGCCTCCGCATCAAATGTTGAAAAACTACAACGAAGACAATCAAAGATCTTGAGAATGATTACGTGTGCTCCTTGGTAAATGCGGAATAATAATATCCATAAGGACCACAATATCCCTACCATTCGAGAAGAGATTAGAAAGTCATGCACAAACTACGTTCAAAAATTGCCAATCATCCCAATTCGCTTGCAAGGAACTTGTTATAATTTGAGGGCCACAGGCGTCTAAAAAGGTGCAAACAGACAGATTTAATATTAAAGAAAAAAAAATGAAAATCGGAATCAACGATTATCTTGTTTTGGTTCCAATTTGCATAATTTTTAATCTATTTCATTCTATTTATACCGAAATGCCAAATCAAACTAAATATAAACCATATGACAGCTAACAAAATGACCGTCAGTTATAAAAGTTTTGAAAACTTAAAGTTCTATACCTATATAAAAAGCACCTTTTACCAAACAACCCTTTTACAAAACAAACATTTCTAGATATCGATTTTAGGTTGCAATTTAATTTTTGTTGTGTTTCTTTCCCCACTTTTAAGGGATAAAATATATTTAAACCAAAATATTTAAATGCTCCACCTACGAAAAAGAAAGAAATAAACAAACCCATGTAAATATGTATTTTGAAATAGGAACAAATTATTTGAATGTTTGTTTGGTTGTGCGTATTTTGTTGTGTGGTTAAATTCACCTCATTTAAACTAAAAAACCATGTGTGGTAATGATTATAACATGTCTTTGTTCCTGTTATTTGTTTTTTTGGGTGTTAGACATTTATTTTATGTTGTAGTTTATAGTTTGTGCTGCGGGCTAGCTTTGTATCTTTGTTATATTTTTTTTACCTGTATTCAGAAGATCTGAGCTATAATTAAATCTGAAAAAACACTTAGTTTAGGTAAATCACTGCGCTGGAGTACATTTAAAAGAAATATCATCAGTAGCTGAATATTGGCTGAATGGCTTTTCAAATAATTTTTAATTTTCCTGTTTTTAAATGTATAGTTTTATTGATAAGAAAATCATTTGCTACAATAGTTCGCTAGCAAATTGCTCTTTCAGCCAACACAATAAAAATTAATAAAAAAAAAATAGCTAATAGAAAACCGCAGAAAAAAAGGAAGCTGAAAAATAATGATGAAAAACAAACACCAACAATGTGGCTGTGACTATTCAATCAACCGCATCTCCTAGCCAATTCAGTGAAGCAAAATCATTTGCCTTAATTGGCTGGCGTTGGTGGCTGTTGTTTGAAAACATCTCCGGAAAAACAAAAACACAATTAAATTTATTTTCAACTACTTTGGAGTGGAAAAAATAGAAAACCTCATTAAGAAATCAGTGAATAAATGAAAAAAATAAATGTTGCGCTACTTGCCACAGCGCGTTACAAATTGTAATTGCAACACCTGTGGTAACGACTAAAATAAACAGTTTATATTTGCCACTTGTTGCAGCAGCCACAGCATTTTCTTTGCTCTTCTTTTCTTCTCTTTTGTTTGTTGTTCAGAATGGTTTCAAAGTTTCCACGATAATATTTTTGTTTTTGTTTCTGCTTAAATTATGTTTAGTTCTCAGTTTTCTAGCGAATTTGGCGTCACATACACATTTATTTGTTGCACTTGTTTGCTGTATGGGATTTGTGATACTGTAGCTTGTTTTCTTATTTGGCAAGTGCAGTCAGTTATTTGTTTTTGCATTTTCAATGCAATTTTAGTTTCATTTGTGAGTGAAAATATTTAAATGTTGCTGTGTTCTTTAACTTAATAAAAATAATATGAAAGACTTTCCGTAAAATGCCACAAAAAGTGAAAATTTTAAGAAAATAATAATTTTCACTTTGAATACTAGAAAGTCAAATGAAAATAAAATTTATAGTTACTGGTGTGAGTGTAAACGTTTTCTCTTAAATTACTGCATGAGACAATTTTTAATCAATTAAATTTTCTCTATAATATTTTTAATAAGGAAAACATTTTGAAGGCTGGCTGGCTGAACGAAGGAGCTGGTGTTTAATAATATATTTTTTGAATTTGGCGCAAAAATATAAGCATTTAGTTCCTAGAGGCAGTTGAGATTTAATTTTAATTTTTAATTTACGGAAGTAAAAGTTATTTTTCTAGTTTTACAAGTGGCTTGGAAAATAAAAAAAAACTTATTTTTCAACCACTTTAACTCATTTAAAGCAAAATTAATTTCCAGAGTCTGTACAAAAAATCATATTTGTTAAAGTAGATTAAAATAGTTTATAATTTGTAAGCAAAATAAAAAACTTAATTAACTTTTACACAAGGGCTTTATAAAGGCTTTTTCAACAAGAAGTTTGTTTTCTAAACGAAAATAAAATGTAAAAGTTTGATTAAGATTGTACAAGTTTTAGTTTTTTTACGAAAAGAATAGCGGCAATTACGAATGAAAAATGATATCTGAAAAATGTCCATCACGACCACACTGACAGATGGTCGATTCTTTCATCAAAGTTTTTAATCACTTTTTGGTAAAATAACGGTCCAATTTCATTAATCACATCACCGATTTTGAGTTTTAAGGCTAACTTCGATTGGCCCGTATAGACTCTGTCCTTAACATAGCCCCACACAAATCAATCCTGTGGTGTTAAATCACACGATTTTGGCTGGCCACTTAACTGAAATTATGCGATCGGAAAATTTGGTTGCAATAAATTGATCGTTTCATTGGCTCTGTGACATGTGACACTGGTCCGTTTAAACCACATGTCAGTGATATCTGCGTCGTTAATAATATGGCAAAATTGAGTTGCTAGCATCTCGCGATAGCGTGATCCATAGACCGTTACCTCATTTCCAGCCGCATCTTCGAAAAAAGCGGCCCAATTATGCCTCCAGACCCACATAGTACATCATACAATGACATGTTGAGCATGCAAAAGCTTCTCAATAATCACTCTAGGATTTTTAGAAGTCCAAATGCGGAAATTTTGCTTGTTGGCATTCCCTGGTAAGTGAAAATAGGCATCGTCTGAAAAAATAATTTGTTAAGAAAAACCAGCCGGTTGTTCGTAAATAAATTGAGCGAATCTACGGCTTCAATTCCTGCAACAGTTGAACGTCGTAAGGTTTTAATGTCAAATCCTTACTCAAAATTTTACATGTGGTAGTTTTGGATAACCCCAATTGTTGGGAACTTCGAGGAATTGACAAACTTGGATTTGCTTTAATACTGTGACTCACGGCTTCGATGTTTTCGGTTGAAAAACCCACTCGAACACACTTTGGTGTTTGCACATTCTATATCGCCTGTCGACTAAAATTTAACGACCAAGTTCTTAATAGCAGGTTCGGAAGGACGATTACACTGTCCGAAAAAATCGCAAATTTTACGAACCAACTTTGTATTTTAATGCGATTTTTTTGCGGAATTGAATTCATTATAATGATTGACAATGCATCTCTACGGATAACTCAAAAAAGTAAATGCCAAAATTTTATTGTTGTTGGCGTTGCCACATTAACGGAACAAATTTTTTGTTGAAAAACCTGATATAAAAATTGAATTTTAAAGAACTTACTCACTTCTTGCTTTATGTAAAGTAAAAAAATAATAATTATTATTAATTGAAATTTTTAATATTTTAAAAAATAATTATTTTTTCAAGCATAAAGTTTTGGTATAAAAATTGAGTAATTTTTATTTTTATTTTCAATATTTCGCCATACCATTGGGTGACATCTTCAGGAGAAGAAAAGTGTATAAACAATTTAATAAATCATTCAATATTTTAAAAATAAATAGAAAATTGCTAATACATGTTTGTTTCCCTGAATCTGCCACCCAATTTTGTGGCGAAATATTAAAAATAAATAGTAAATTAATTTGGAAATTTAGTATAATAATTAATTTTTATGTTTTATAAAGTAAAAATTTTTCTCTTAAAAAGAAAATATATAAAATTTTTGGCTTATTTGATTATTATTTTTATTCGACCTCTTTTTTTTAAATAATTACATTTTGATCTTAATAACGGTCTTTTTTAAATAAAATACAGTGTTAAATTTACTTAAAAAAGACCGTTATTGAGATCAAAACTTATTTATATATTTTAGATGAGTTGGGTAGTTGACTTTTCTTTTAAATTCTAACTTTCTAAGACTGAGAGGAAGTCTTACCAAATGTAATAAATTTAAAATTTTCTAATATGCCGGCATATATCAGGCAATAACCAACTGTTTATACAGTTGCAAAACACCAGTATAATGAAGCGGACACGATGACGATCAAAAATTATAAAAGAAGTGTCAGTAGAATATCTGTAAATAGTTTTAATAAATCTATCTATTTTTTGTTTTTTTAACAAAATTTAGGTGTTCAGAATTTCCGATTAAATCATTAAAATTCACCGATGTTGTGTTCTTTTTGCAACTGTTAACACCTTTCAGTGGTCATTTCGCTAGCGCGTTTTAGTTTCTTTAGAGAACTCTCAAAAAATGAACAAACAATTTTTTATATCAAGATCAAAAATAAACACAAAGATCGAATTAAAAAAAAACAATAATAATCAACGAATAATTTTTATTTTTATTTTCTTTGTTTTTGGACTATTTATGCCATTAAAGATAATAAAATGTTTATGCGGATACTTTGGGTAGTTAGAATTAATTTAAGGTTAAATAAATAATTTTAAGATAATTTTAAGTGCATAAAATAACATCTTTGCTATTGCCTTAAAAAATATAAAAATAAATACCTCCAAAAACTATATTGTGGCAGTTAGTTCGATTTTACTAGTTATTTCTATTAATTCAGACTAAAGTTTATTATCAGAAAAAAATCTACAGTATGCTAAGGCGTTAAAAACAAACAAAATATAAAAAAATGTTAAAATTTTTTTTTTGTGAAATACAAACACTTGCGAATTCATAATTAAAGTTAAAGTCTATTTATGTTCCTGAATATTATTTTGAATTAACAATCTTTCATTAAAAACTCAGTTTTTTTAATTTTCCATTTTTTATATTGTTGGCCTCATGTAGAAAGGGCCTAATTTACATAATTGTAAATTCACAGGAGGCTGTAAAACCATAACGAAATTGTCTATGTCAAATACAGATGTTTGTAAAACTATTCTTTTTAACATTGTTGCCTTAAATTTTTGTAACGAGGTGTAGTTGTATGAAATGTATTACAATTATCAAAAAAAAAATTAATTTCGAAAAAATTCGACCTTAGGACCTTCTTGCATGGAATCAACTATAGCAAAAAAATACTATTTTTTAAGCTTGAAAAAATATTTTCGTGTTCCTTAATTTATTACCTAAATGTTAAGAGATTTAAAACTTAAGTATATCTTGAAAATATCTACAGAAAGTGTGCTTATATCTCTAGGTTACCTCTTTCAATTTGGGAGAAAATCGGGTTAGAAATTTGTTTTTTTTTTATTTTAGGCCAACCTATTTTTGACCTGGTGTGCTCATTAATACTCTGATTATTATTATTACTGGCTGCATTTTTGGTAAAATTTACAATAAATCAGTAGTAAATTTGGATCTGAGAGAATATTTCGTTAAAAAGTGACAGGCCTCCGTAAAAACTACCGTTTTTTAGGATTTTCTCCAAGAAGATGGTATGGTTTTTTTGCTTATATAATTGAAACTTATTTTGGCACTAGCATGTTTTTTTAGACTACTTTAAAAACAACCTATAGGAAATATGAATAAATGAAAAATTGGGCCAAAAATTATAAGTGTTCACCCGCCAGCCCTATCCGAACATAAACAATTTTAAAACAAATTGTAACAAAATTCCTGCAAAACACAGATTGTAGAAAGGTATATTGATTATTAAAGTTCCATCTGTTGGCTATATATTCCAAAATGGATTTGATAACCCTCTAGTTAACAAAGACAGAGTGACCAGTATTCTAAAAAACATAGGAAAATTTTTCCCCGTGTAAGGAATTAATATTATATTTTACCATTTCCTTAAAGGCTCGCTTTACCGTGAAATCTACAATTATAAAAGTAAATAATCTCTAAAAATACGACGCGTAAAGAAATGTTAACAAATTGTTAATTTAAAGTCATAAGTTTCCCGCTGATACCATCTAATTGAATAAAGAGCATATACTTAAGTTGTAGGGGCTTCTCAAACCTCGACTTATAAAAAAGTTTTTCTCTTTTATATTTTTAAAAAGAAAAAATATGTATAAACACATTTCACACACAATGTGCTTAAACACTCTTTTCATTTTCACATACAAAGAAGAGAGCAACGTCATTAGAAGGCATCCACAGCTTCACTACCTCTGCTTGACGTCCGTGAAATTTCATTACGATATCTTACTTAGTTCATGAGCTATCGAAAAATTTCGAAAAAAAATCGTTTTAAACCACTGTACGCTTCTTTGCTTTCAAAAGCGAAACAATTTTTCTTTGTAAAATTCATTTTTATTGTTAAAATATATTCTTACATTGTGGTGCTTTAGAAAAAAATATACATAAAGTTTCAATGTGCTCCCACCCAAAATAATTCGTTTTTCTTTAAAAGAATTCTTATTCGAATGTTAATCAATAGTTCTTGTGCTAAAAATATATAAAAATAGAAACTTTAACTTAAATATGTGTGTTTTGTTGTTGCTGCTTCTTTAAATGCAAAATGTAGTGCAGATGCTTATTTGCAAACTTGAGCGAAGGCTAAAAACGCTTCGAAAGTTTATAAAACAAACAAACAAACAAACAAACTAATACAAGGTTTCTCTTTAACAATAAGCGCGCTTAAGCTGTTTTCAATAATTGCAAATAAAAAAAAAACTATATAGAACCACTGTGTTGCCACTTTGTTTTGCATAAAATGCTGGAAAAAACTATAATAATATTATTTGAGCTAAAGCTATTTAAATATTTCAAAATCTTGTGAAAATACTAAAATTAATTATAATTAAAGGAATATATATTTATAAGAGAAATATAAATATACATTCCGTAAAGGTCGAATAAAATAAATAAAAATTAAAGGAATATTTGTTAAGCCGGCTTAAGTTCAAGAATATATTTATTTCGAATCCTTGAACAAGACAACGCCGAACAAATTCTAGCAATCCATAATAACATTACATTCATAATGGAAAACGAACAAGATTCTGTCTTTGCATTATATTGACATCACAATAAGACGACAAGCTGATTGTTTAATATTTGCCAACTACGACGGACACTACCATCCACATCCGCTCGAACCACCCAACCCAACATAAATTAGCGGCATTTAGACATATGACTTAAGATAATCCCACTAACTCGACACAATTTACACCATAACTAAAAACAACGGCTACAAACTTCTTTGAAAATACAACACTAAAAACAGGAATAAAGAAGACACAGAGTCAAGCGCTACAATACGATGGCACACTTTTACTTACACAGAACCAGAAATATATGGGTTAAATAAGCTTTTTCACAAAGAAGGTGTATTCACAGCATTAAAAACGAACAACCCTCTGAGAAACAATCTCAGAGCATCGAAAGAAACAACTGACAAATTTAGTTATATATAGGACAAACTGGGCGAACACTAAAAACAACATGGTAATCTACAAAACAAAAATTTTTAACAAAATTTTTTTTTATAAACGTACGGGTAAACACGACCTCAGACACAATATTTACATCACTAAAACTACTCATACACACGAACAAGTGGAAAGCCCCCTCACAGGGAAAAATAACCCGGCATAAAGTGCCAGGTAGCGGGTATTCGGTCTTCATGACGTGATAAGGTTTACATCTGCACCTGGCCGTGGGCCCTAATCAGATTGTAGACCATTACCACTGTGGATGAAATGTAGCGTCATCCTCGCCCTAGAAGGCCTTCGGATACGTATATCCTCCGGTCACTCCTAGTTTGAAAGCCCGAAGTAGACCGCAGCCTTCACTCCTTGTTGAAGAGTTGGTGACTATCCAACTCCTGGTCCAGAATGCATGAAGCTTAATATAACTAAGAACACGACGGCATTCATACTCACTGGACCTGGTCCATTCATTGTGTTCATTGTGAATGATCCGACCCACAAACTCAAACGAGGGCCTCGAAACACACATCTACCACGATACACCCGAAGGGCCAACCTCAATAATCAGACAGAGAACAGCAAAATGCCTAAAGAGACAAATAGCGGAACTCTGGGGTTCACTGATTCTCGTGGAAATATAGTGGATTGTCCAGTTGACTCCTACTAGCCTTGAAGGGGACTGGACTCCCTTTACCCCGCAAGACACAAGTCTAGATGGTTGTTGTAGGATCCATAAAGACCTATAATGTTTTTTTTTTTAAGAGAAGTAGCACTTCAGGCAACAATGCCTATTTAGTCAAGTACCTTGCTACATTCTTTAGGAAAGGGATAGAGAAGAGATGAAACAGGTGGTGAAAGTAGAAGAATAGTCGGAAATTAACTGCCGTATAAGACAGCACAGCGACCAGTGACTATGCCTTCATCGCTGAGCAGCCCCACCGACAGTCAATTTTTGTTTTTGTAGTGAAAAAAACCAAGGTCTTCGTTGGGAATCGAACCCACAACCCCCATATTTACAAGCTAGTACACTACAGCTACAGGGGCACCTAATAATAATGTGATATTAAATAAAGAACTACTTAAACCCGAACACTGGCTTGAAAAGAATGTCGCCAACGAGAGTGCTCGCGGTTCATGCCGACCAAACAGCCAGCAAAGACGGAAAGGACTGACAACAGTGTATTAAAATAGCTTTGATATTTGAGGTATTTGATTTCTTTGTTGACGACTGAATAAACGGAGTTAGCATATCTAAAATTAGGTTAGCACTTTGCTGACATGTTAAGTTGAAAATTACTTTAGCACTAGTTTAGATGTGTGTTTTTAGTACACTTAAAAGTGAGCTAATAAAATATTGTATTTTATCAATTAAATTGAAAAATAGGAAAAACAACTTCTCAAAAGATTAAAAATTCATCTAATTATCGATAGATAAAAAAATATCAGAATATCAACATTCCGAAATTGGAAATATGCAACCTTATTGACTCCTAATTTCGATATTTTATATTTTTCAGGGTCGACTAAAATGATAAAAATCGCTAAACGATATTAATTTAAGTCAAAGTACAAATTTCTTTTCAAAACCAAAATCTCATTGTAAATTTCAGGTCTTCACACCTAGCGTGTTTAACATCTCAATCATGTTTAAGCAGTAAACACGTCGATTTTGAGATGTTTTACCTTAATCTTAAATGATTTGTTTTAGATTTAAACACGTCGTTAAAAAGGTAAATTCCAAATACAACTCTGAATTTCATTTCATTTTGGGATGTGCTAAGTGCGTCTTTGCTTTTGTAGGCTAGTAGATAGTGTACTTAGCTAATCAGTCTGGGGTTTGATTCCCAACTAAAACGACTATTTTCACTACAAAAAACCATTTTTAAGGAAAAAAAAGTAGATAAAACGTCAGTCTTTAACATCTCAATTATAGTGTGAACGGCTGTGTTTAAATTTTAAAACATTTTGCTTAAACGCGTTCAAAAACACAAGTGAGAACTTAGTATAAAGGTTTGTTTATAATCACTCGTGCCAGTGTCGTTTCAGTTGCGTTTCGTCTTAGTGAAATATGAAGTTGTTTACACACGCTTGCTTCACCATTTGTGCTGCTTCAGTCTTCAATCCGTGTATTTAGTTTTGGGTTTTCAACTGATGCACTGACGGTAAGTTATTTCATCAACGCGTTTATCGGCTAGTGCGATTCATTATAATCCTTTTTCAATTTTTCGTTTTGTCTAAGCCTTTTGAATCCATTTTCCCTTTTCTAATTAAAGTTCTTAATAGTGAAGAGCTGTGGAGGAGTTAGGGCGCGGCTCCGCTTCCCAGCACTCGAAAATTGCTACTAAGGTATATGCACCTAGTCTGTATGCATCTGAGGGCGAGGTAAAACGCTTTTTTCTACACCTAGTGCTAAGACCATCATTAGATTAAGGATTCGCGGCCAGGTGCTGACGTTAATCCTGTCACATATCTGCAGATAATTGCTTCTTCATCCGACTTAGTATCAAAATTTTATTTATTCAACACATACGGGCATTGATACGGAACGGGTGATTAAAAATAAATCTTAAATATTAGTAGAGTGTATTACAAACACTACAAAAACTAAATTTATTAAAAAATTGCAAAATAGGGAAAGATTCATAAACAATAAAAGGAATCAGCATTTTTACAAGCAGAACTGAAAAAAGAAATAGAATCGAAAAAGTTGACTGAAACACAAATATTGCAAATAAACTAAATTTAATGTTGAGTTTTATTTTTCTTCTGTGAGGTTCAAACGCAGCAATTACCTTAACTTCATAAAAGGCTTTGTCTTATCTTTTGCTCCAAGCTATTATAAACGTATTACATTTAAAATAAATTACAATATTTTATTAAAATATATTTATTGCTATAAGACCTATTAAAATGTATTCTGAACTGTTTTTGTGATTTGAAAACTATTTTGAAAGAAAAATTAATTTAATCCTTTTGCCTGTGTTTGTTTTTTCATTATTTGAACAATGAAAGAATTTATGTTTCAAATGATAGTAAAATATAAATAAATTATTTGCCACTAACCAAAACTGACAATAACAATTAACAATTTAAATCCCTTTCATGGACGAATCAATAAATTGCAATAAAAATATATAGTTTTGATTTTTACAAAATTTACGCTATTATACATTTAATGAATGAAAAACTAGAAAGAATAATAAAATTAAAACATTTTAAAATAAATGCATCCTCTATCTTGTAATGTGTTCTGTAGGAAAATATGTACATAAGTCTATGTAGTATTAAGTTTTTTGCACAACCCTCAAATCACTAAAATCGCTTTAAAGCAAAAGGTAAAATCAAACTAAGCAAATATTTAATGAAATAAGCGTAAGTATAAAATAATTTCCTGTCTCTATCTTTCCCTTTTAGTGCAATATTTATAAATTGTGTGTTTTTGTATAAAATTGAAAATATTTCCATTTTTGTCTTTTTACTAGAATACAATTTTCAATTAAATAATTAAGTTTCTGATATAATTTCTGAGTCTTTGTTTAAAAATTGCCTAAGCTCCATTAATGAGTTCTTCAAAAAGAAGTTTGTTTTTCAATTGTGGCAACATCAACCACATAATAGTTTTGACATTAAATTTTTTGTTGTATTTGTAGTGGATGCCTTGGCAATGGCTACAATGAATTCTATTTCGCACGATTATTTTATTAAAATAATTAAAATCCACTATAAATTCCTGATAGTCTCGGAGAACACAAACGTCCTTCTGCGACCGCTTTTAAGAATTTGGTCGTTAAATTTGAGTCGATAGGCCTGATATAAATTGAGCGAATAGCAACGCGTATTCGACTGGATTGTAGAAATTGGAAACATCGCAGCCGTGAGCCACAGTGTTGAAGCAGATTAAAATTTGTCAATTCCTCTACGTTATCAACAGCTGGCGTTATCCAAAACCACCACATGGTGAATTTTGCGTAAGGATTTGACTTTAAAGCGTTACAAGGTTCAACTGGTGCCGTTGATTTGCGCAATTTTTTTAGGAACAACCAGCTGATTTTTCTAAAAACAATAATTTTTCAGACGAAGCCCATTTTCATTTGTCAGGGTGTGTCAACAAGCAAAATTGCCACATTTTAACTTCTGAAAATCCTAGGGCGATTATTGAGAAGTCCACCTGTCCTGTGTCCTCAATGTGTCACTGTATGGCGTGCTATGTGGTCTGGGGGTGTGATTGGGTCGTTTTTACTCAAAGATGCGGTTGGCAGTTTTGACCTATTATTAACGACGTGGATATTACTGACATGTGGTTCCCCCCGGAGGCACATTATAAGTTTTTATGGATCACACAACCATCTAGACTTGTATCTTGTGGGGTAAAAAAGTGAGCCCAGTCCCTTTAGGCTAGTAGGAGCCAACTGGAAAATCCACTATATTTCCACGGGAATCAGTAAAGCTCCAGAGTTCCGCTATTGTCTATTTAGGCATATGGCTGTTCTCTGACTGATTATTGAGGAAGGCCCTTCGGGAGTATCGTGGTGGCTGTGTGTTTCAAGATCATCGTTTGAGTTTGTGGGTCGGATCATTCCTATTGAACACAATGAATGGTTTAGGTCCAGTGAGTATGAATGCCGTCGTGTTCTTAATTATATTAAGCTTCATGCGTTCTGGACCAACTCTTCAGCAAGGAGTAAATGCTGCGGCCTACTCTGGGCTTTTGAGGTTGCAACTAGGAGTGACCGGAGGATATACATATCCGAAGGCCTTCTAGGACGAGGATGACGCTACATTTTATTTTATTTATGATCCATCATCTGATTAACGCCCACAGCCAGGTGCAGATGTAAACCTTATCACGTCATTTCTGACATGTGGTTTCAACAAGACGGTGGAACATGGCATACAGCCAGTAAAACGATCAATTTAATGCAAACCAAATTTCCCGATTGCATAGTTTCACGACAATAAGCAGTTAAGTGGCCGGCCATATTGTGTGATTTAACACCACTGGATTATTATTTGTTGGGCTGTGTTAAGGGGAGAGTATATACGGAGGGAATCAAATCGATTTCCGCATTAAAACTCAAAATCCATGATGTGATTAACGAAATTGGACCGCCATTTTGTCAAAAACTGATTAAAAACTTTGATAAACAATCGATGTATATTGGTAGTCACTGAGCTGAGCTTGCGTTATTTTAAAAGAAATATGACCCAATAATAACTAGAAGCTAAATTCAATATCTAACCTTGATAAATTATGTACGCAGTTGCTTTTCGATAGTTACGTGCCGTATCCCAGGAATCGAGATGAAACAATTTTCACTATTATGAAATTTTCAAGGCGAAAATTTCTGTAGAGTTTAAAATGGTTATAGGCGAATTAGCAGAATTATAAATTCTTCCTTAATTTTAAAATATCGTATCAGTGCTTAGTGTGAGTTTACCATTTCTAATGGTTTTGATGCACAAAAAGCGATATATTTAAATATTGCGTATTGTTTAAAAAATATAAATCTCTTTATGAAATAAATAAAATGAAATAAATGAGCTTAAGCCTGCTTATGTGCTTGAATACAAATATTGAAAATATTTTTTGTTATAAATTTTAAATTGATTTTAAATCTTATATAAAATCAGAAAAAAATGATTATATAAAATTTCCTTATTCCTTTTAGATGATCCTCTGTTGCCATCAACAAAATAATCTGTATAATATCTATATTTTCAATAATAAATAAAACTGCTATTTAATAATAAATTTCCCAACAAATATTTCCGGTATTTATTTTCTCGTTTTGCTCATTTATGATGACCTAAAATGCATTCACATGTAAAAAAAAAGGAAAAAAAACAAAATAAAAATTATAAAATTCCAACTAAGCTCACAGGATTTGCTGTCGGTTACATATTTCTTTACATTTTGTTGGTTTATGGAAATTAAAGTCACATTTTATTTATTAAACTTTATTTCTGGATGGATATTTATATCAGTTAAAAATAAATATTTATCGTTCCACAGAATTTTAAATTGCAACTGGCTGTAAAATATTGTGAAATAATTTTTCAACTATTTTATAATTTTATTTTTTAAATTAGGAGGTCTGAATAATGTGTGTAATATTTATAAAATATCTAAAATGAATTAAGCGAGCCCATGATTCATTTAGTCATTCTGTCTGTAATAGTAAGATCTATTTCTAAGTTTAAGTTAATGCTTCTTTTTTTAAAAGGATATCATACTTAAAAATATATTCCCAAGTTTGATTTATGTTTAAGTGCTGTTCAAGGTAGAAATTAAGACTAATTCTAAAATATAAATTCTTAAATTATTACAATAGATTTGTAGTCATGCTTAATTAAAGTTAGAATTCAGAAATTATGCTCGTACTAAATAAGTATTTTCTTGAATTAAGATTTTGCTGTTTGATATTTAATTATTTCAAATACGCGTTTCACATTTAGTAGGCTAGCTAGGATAGGTACGTCGAAATGTGAAGCGCCTTTCACCTATAGATAACAAATGAATGAGAGATATCTAGAATAATTTACTAGATGTTTATAACTTAACATGATACCAAGTTACACTTCACTTTCCTTATGCCGAACACCTTCTCTTGATTATCATTTAGGTGCCCCTGTAGGCTAGTAGGTAGTGTACTAGCTTGTCAGTATGGGGGTTGTGGGTTCGATTCCCAACGAAGACCTTGGTTTTTTCACTACAAAAATAAAAATTGACTGTCGGTTGGGCTGCTCAGCGATGAAGGCATAGTCACTGGTCGCTGTGCTGTCTTTTATACGACAGTTAATATCCAACTATCTTTCTACCTTCACCACCTGTTTCATCTCTTCTCTATCCCTTTCCTTAAAGAATGTAGCACAGTACTTGACTAAATAGGCATTGTTGCCTGAAGTGCTACTTTTCTTTAAAAACAAAAAAAAAAAATCATTTGTTTGGCTCGATGCAAAACAAAGATTCATTTTAATTAAAGATGCAGCACGTTCAATTACTGGTTCTAGTGGCCTACCACAAGGCCTCCCACACATAAAAACATAGAACTAAAAATTTAAACTCGATTAAAAATATTGTTAAAAATTTGTAATTCCAATTAAATTGTTTGTTAAAATTACACCATCCAATAATTTTATCAAATTAATAAAAAAAGTTTTAAATTTAATGTTTCTATAGATTTTATTATGAAAAACACAATTGATTTTAAAAAGATGATTTGAGGAAACTAAAAGACGTAATAAAAATATTTAATTAAGTTCAATGTAAATTTATTCAATAAATTTTTGGTTTATATTTTTTATTTTATTTAAATTTATTTAAAAAGACTATTATTAAGATTAATACTTATTTTATTTAATATTTTTTCTTCTTACGAATGGATCGTAGAAGAACATTTTTTAAATGTGTTGAAAGTTTTTTCCAAGCTATGCTTCTCATATAAGTTGTAGTTTTTGCTAAGAGCCGACCTAATGTACACAAGCGATTGTCTGCATTTAATATACCAGAGAGACATGAAAAATCTCAGAACACAATTTTACATTGTACGTTTGTGTGGGAAAGATCATTAAGAAACCATGTAAAAAATCGAAATTGTATTTGCTGGTATAAAATCTTTCAAAAAATAAATACAGGGTATCCGCTGGGAAGGTATCTTACTTCCTTTGTTTATAATTTTTGATTATATGAAAGAGAATGTATCTTATATTGATAAATGTTTTATTTAATGTCAGTAATTATGTATGAAATACAACATCAGATTAATGTCTGTCTCTGTTAGCCACATTCTCACACATTTCACTCCGTGTTTCATTAAAATCATCACGAATATTTCGTTTGAGTTACTAAAGCATTTCTGGTTTATTTGCATAAACCTTGCTTTTAAGATGTCCCCACAAAAAGAGCAGTCAAATCAGGCGACCGTGGATCCTAATCAACATCACCATTTCTTAAAATAACTTGTTGTGGAAAGAGATCTCGCAGTAATATCATTGTTATCTTGGCTGTATGCGATGTGGCACCGTCTTGTTGATACCACATGTTGATGAAGCCCAAAGCATGCAGTTGCGGCGTTAAAAAGTTTTCAATCCTATCACGATATCGCTCCCCATTCACGGTTATCGTTACGCCATTTTCATTTTTAAAGAAGTAAGGTTCAAGGATTCTTCCTGCCCAAATTGCACACCAGACTGTCTCTTTTAATGGACGCAAAGGTGATTGTTGAATAATTTCGAGATTTCCCTTTCCCCAGAACTGACTATTCTGTTTATTCACATATCCATTCAAATGAAAATGTGCCTCGTTACTCATTATGATTTTTTCATGAAAATCAGGGTTGCCATGGGCGAGCTGTAACATCCTATAGGCATATGTACGGCGGCGTATTAACTGAATCTTATATGGAAACAAATCCAAATCCTTGTGCAAAATTGTGGCTTAAGTTATTCTTTGAAGACCAAGCTCCTGAGCATCGCGTCGAATTTGGGTTGATGGATGGTTTTGAACACTTTCTTGTGCAGCAATAATGTTTTCAGCCGATCTTGCCATACGTCTGTCGCCTCTTTCACTTAACTTTCTCATCGTCACAGAAATCGATGATTGATTTTGATAAAATGTTTTCGCAATTAGAAAGCGTTGGTTTATCGCAAATTTTTCCATAATAAATTTGCAACATGTCTACTTCACGACTGCCAAATATGAACTCTCAAAACTAATGTTTACCAAAATGGAGACAAAGCAAAGTGGTATACCATTCCGGCGGAAACCCTATATTATTCTTATGTACGGCATACAGGACATGCTGTTGCAAAATTCATGCAGTTTTTCGTGAATGTGTACAAAAGTTTAGTTTGACAAGGGTTAGGTTTAGACATACTTATTTTAAAAATTGTTGTATTTTACATTAATTTTAAAGCAAATAAGTAAGAAAATGTATTTTTTGAAATAAAGGGAATTTTTGATGCTGATTTAAGGAGCTACTAATAAAAGATGTTTTTATACATACAGGTATAACTTTAAATTGGCAATACTTTTTTTTCGGGCGGCCATTTGTGAGCTAAGTAATTTGTGTTTAGTTTAGTTTGGCATTTTAACATGAATTGACCGAAGCCTAAGCACCGCTTGCAATTTGCGCAAATTTATTTTAAAAATCATGGTTCTGTTCGAATTACCCGATTAGAATTTTATAAGCGAATTTTTTTTAGCGACGAGGTTCATGCTATTTTGAATGGATACGTCAAAACACAAGTATATATTGAGACACCTTCACATCCCAAAAACTGACTGTTTGGTATGCTGTATGGACTGGTGGAATCATTGATTCATAATTCTTTAAAAAGAGTGGTGATTGGAATATAACAGTCAACAGAGTCATAATTACCAACGTTTTCGTTCGTAAATTTAACATCTGTGATGTGTAGTAGCTGAGGTTTGAGCAATTGTTACAAAGAATTAAATTTCGCACAAAAATCGCATTAAAATGCTTAAAATCCTCTAGGAAGATGGTGATATTTTCGAAAAACATAACCGTCCTTCTGAGAACGCTATTAAAAATTTCGTCGTTAAATTTATGTCGACAGGGTCGATATAAAATGTGCGAACGCGTATTCGCCCGGGTTATTCAACACGGCTGCGATGCCGTGAGCCACAGTGTTGATGCAGATCCAAATTTTTAATTCCTCGGCATTCTCAAGAATTGGGGTTATCAATAACGCGAATTTTGCCTAAGGATTTGACTTTTGCAGGAATTGAAGCCGACCGACCATTCACATCATCGTAGAAACACTCAATTCATTTAGGAACAACCGGCGGCTTTTTCTGAAAAAAATAATTTTTTCCGACGAAGCCGAGCGATTATTAGGAAGCCTTTGCATGCTCAAGGTGTCACTGTATGCTGCGCTATGTGGTCTGGAGGCGTGAAACGATCAATTTATTGTAAACCAAATTTCACGATCGGATAATTTTACGAAAATCAGCATTTATGTGGCCTGGCAGATCGTGTGATTTAACACCATTGAATAATTTTTGTGGAGCTGTGTTAAGGACAGCGATGTCCGCCTCAAAATTAAAAAATTAACGAAATAGCACCCCCATTTTGCCAAAAAGAGATTTAAAGAAATCTGTCACTGTGGTCGTAATACAATAAAAATATTAATCATCTTATTCTAAAGTTTTTATTTTATTTTGTTTTAGAAAACAAACTCCTTGTTGAAAACCCCTTTACAAGAGTTACGCAATACTAACTAATATTTAAAGAACACACACTCCTACATTCATACCTAAGTGTGTGTGATTTGACTAAAGGGTATTTAGATATTAAAAAGTATGGATTTCATCTTTATAAAGCTGTGGTTAAATGAAATTTAACTGTGACAGTAGATGGTTTAAAATACAACAGTAGGTGCTTGTGCTGATTTTTCAACAAAGAACGGGAAATATTTTGCACAATAAATAACAAAATATTTTAAATTAAAATTAAATAAAATTTTTGCGCTTAACTAAATTATTTAAATTATATCCACGTTAATTTGTGCTAGATTGCTTTTAAAATAAATGTTTTATGATATTTTCATAAAATATTTATTAGTCAAAAATTATTTTAAATTATTATTACTGTGGAGAAAAGCATATCCAAATGACCATTTCACTATTGCTCATTTAGCTCATTAATGGATTTTACCCCAACTCTTGTATAGAAAATTCAAAAGTCTTATATCTCAAAGCCAAATTGATTAAATGAGAGTTTTAATTGAACCAAAATAGCAAATAGACCTGAAAATTCAAAAATGTTTTCGAATATTTGAAGTTTCTGTTGTCTATAGTGGTTCAATGAAAACTCTCATTTGATTGGTATTCAGTGTGGAAAGTTATAATGGGGGAATTTATACAAGGACAGAGAAAAAGCTTAAATCTTTAACACATGCCCTTGATTTTTCGAAGAGTATTGTACACTTAGATTTATATGATGAAAAAAACATTTAACATTCCGTTATATACCGGAATAACATTAAATGTTCTCTTATTAGATGCGAAGTCAAAATGGAAGGAAGAATCAAATTGAATATGAAAAATACTTTGCAACGGAGACGGGTCCAATGTATACAACAAAATATAAAACGAACTAGATTGGCTGCACATGATTCAGACTATAAAACACGTAAATGAACTGCGCATCCAAAAACAACATTGGCATTGGCACTGTGGAACCAGTAGTCATTCTCCCAATTTTGATGATACAACATTACAACGTGAGAGTAATTATGAAGAGAGATACACAATTGAAGTGTGGAAGTATAAGTAATTTTTCCACAGACATAAGAATGAATTTTGGAATAGATATGGAAAATTGTGCGCAATGTATCGTCATATTTTTTCGAAATATAAACAAAAGAGTTTTTTGTAAGCAGGTCACTATTTTTAAAAGGGGACAGCCTTACTCAATGTCAGCCATTTTTATGGTAGTATTTATGTCTTGTGTATATTATTGTTTTGTAGTTTTTTTGTGATAAAGAACACCAAAGCTGTTCCAAAAAGATATTAAAATAAAAAATACAACTGAAGCAGAATTTAATTTAAATAGAAAGGATTGACCTCGAGCCCAAATAAAAACAAATCATGTTATTGATTTTATTAATTTTAAATAATTCTTTTTAGCATTATAAATCAACTATTTTGATAACTTTTAATTATTAATTCATTATTTTTTTTTAAACAAATTTAATTTCAATTATTGATTTAAAATCTCTAATTAGTTCGCAACATAAATTCGTTTTTTCCTGTTGTTTTTGTTATTTATTAATTAAGTTGTTTTTTATATTTTTCATTTCTAATTCATTTTCGTAAATTAATAATCTTTAGGGAATTATCTTCTTATTTGTTGCAGTTTTAATTGGCTTATCATTTCTAATTATTTCCTTTTAAGTGTTATTTGTATGTGTGTGTGTGAGTAATGTATAATAAACTTCGTTTCAGAGGTCTTAGTTTTTAAAGAATTTATAAAAAAAGAAATATATAAAATAAGCAGATAATATTTGAAGCATAAAAGTGTTTATTATAGGAGTGAACCGATTTCTTTGGTACCAGTGTTAAAGCTATTAACCGATGGATGGAATAGCACAATACCCTTCCTCCTGTGAAAAAATATTATGTTTACATAAATTTTCATGTAAAAAAACAAAAAATAATATTTCTATTACATTTTTTTACTATGTATCCAAGTGTAATTTCTGTTTTATACATATTAAGTCTAGTAAAACATCGTTAAACATAAAAAATATGCAAGCAATTTAACGTTAGATAAACCAATCAGCAAACAAAACAACTTTGTATGTAGAATGTGTTTGAAATCCAAATTGTTATCGACTATTGCCATATTTTTTCAAAAGAAATTAACAACATTTTTGCACAATTTGTCAATAAAAAAAGAGGAAAAATTTATTTTAATTTACATTTAAATCTATTGGAATCTAAAATGCTTTAAAACAACAGCAACAACAGCAATATCGGCGCCTATAAATAATTTCTTTCAAACAATAGGAAATGCCAGAGAGGTGAAATTATCAGTATGAGGTAAATTTTTTGATATTAATAGTTTAACTGTAACGAGCAAAAATTGTGAATGAGTTGCATTTGCTGTATCATCTCTGCACTACAAAAAAATATTCTTTGAATGTTTCCTACACTAAGTTAGTCAATTTATACTAATTTTGGGGTGATAAAAACGAAAATGACAATAAAAAAATTTTAATTAGCTCTGGTTTTTGAGATACACCGTACTTAATCTTAAAGAGTAGTTATACTATACGTGAAAATTGAAAGTACACAAACAATATTGGTATCTTTCTGTTAGAATATTTTAAGTACAAAATTGATAAAAAAACATTATTCTTAGTGTTTTGACAAATAAAAGAAGTTTGTACCACCAAATTTCAATTAAATCAACATATTGCATTGCAAGATTTCTGTCCTTTAGTTTGTCTTTTATAAAACACTTCTGGAGCATCCCTACTCACAGACCAGCAAGCATTGCTTCATTCCAACGGCACTGATATCTCTGTTCCATTAAGGCAAAATCTTGATGGAATCTTTCACCATGTTCGTCACTCACAGCTCCACAGTATTGTGGGAAGAAATTAAGATGAGAGTGAAGAAAATGAATTTTTAAGGACATGTTGCATCCAAGTTGGTGGTAAGCTTGAAGAAGCTCTCTAATCAATGCTGTGAAGTTATCATCTCTTTTCTTACCTAAAAACCAATGTACAACTCCCTTAAAGGCTTCCCAGGCTCTTTTTTCATTTCCTGTTAAAATCATGCCAAAAGCAGGATCATTTACGATTTTACGGATTTGGGGCGCAATAAAGTTGCCTTCCTTGATTTTTCTATCACTTAACCTGGAAAACTTTGCTCTCAAGTACTTAAAAGCTTTTCCGTCCATGGCCTTGACAAAGTTTTTCATTAGTCCCAACTTAATATGTAATGGGGGAAGGAGAACATCCATACGTTCTATAAGAGGCTCGTCAACTACATGTTTCTCATTAGGGTTTAGGTCTCAAGTAGGCCAGTTCACTTATTTATAGTGAGATTTTCTATCCCGACTGTCCCACAGACACAAAAAACAACAGTACTTGGTGAACCCTAATTGCATTCCTAGGAGTAAAGCTATGACTTTCAGATCACTACAGATTTGCCACTTGTGTTGTTCATATTTGATTGATTGGAGAAGTGTTTTCATATTTATATAAGTTTCCTTCATGTGAACTGCATGACCTATAGGAATAGAAGGTAGCTGATTTCTATTATGCAAAAGTACAGCTTTTAAGCTTAGTCTCCAAAAGCCATTGCCCGGTTTTTATTTTTCAGCCACTCTCGCAATATGACGGAACAAGAATTGCAACATATATGAGGAGCCCATGATTTATCTTGGTCTCCAACTTTCACACCAAAATAATGTTTATAGGCAGACTTAACGATAGGTGTCATTTTACGTTTCTGAGCCAAAAATGTTATTTCACCACATATAAAGCAAAAGCTATCGACGGAATTTACATACTTTCGAGGTATTTCAGCTCAGCAGTTAAATTAATTTTAAAATCAACTTCACACAATAATTTCAATAGCAACCAGCTGAAGAGAGGGAAATTATGTAAACAAACATATGTACCAACTGTTGGTGATGAAATATTTCATTTGTTGAAAACTCAATATATAATATATAATATAATGATACTGTACTTTGAAAACAAGAGCTAGTCATTTTCGGTTTTAACACGTGAAGATATATTCAAATCAGCTAATTTCAACCCTGAAACAAAAACTTTGTTGTGCAGTGTTATTGGCAGTTTATTTTTAGATCCCAGATATTGAAAACAGTTTTTAAAAATTAAATGAAATGTGCTTAAAATGTTTCATGTGTGTTAAAATAAATTTAAATTCAACTAGCAGAGACATAAACCAACTTTTAGTTAATTTTGTGGTTAACAGTAGAAAAAAGGAAGAATTGCTGGTATATATAAAGGGTTTTTCAACAATAAGTTTGTGTTCTAAAACAAAAAAAAAAAAAACAAAAAAAAAGCAATGAGAATTTAGATTAAGATGATTCACATTATTATTTTATTACGAAGAAAAAAGTTCGGCAATTATGAATGAAAAATGATATCTGGCAAATGTTCACCACGACCACGTTGACAGATATCGTTTCTTTCATCAAAGTTTTTAATAACTTTTTGGCAAAACGGCCTAACTAGTTTTAAAACTGAAATCGATTCGATTGGCTTCATATAAACTCCTTAAATGACGGGACCGGGAAATTGTATTTTCAATAAATTGATCGTTTTTTGGCTATGTGAAACGTGGCATCGACCTACTGAAACCACAGGTCAGTGATATCCACGTTGTCAATAATAGGCCAAAATTGAGGTGTTATTATCTCGCGATAGCGTGATCCATTGACCGTTACCGCAAACCAGTATCATCTTCAAAAAAAAGGCCCAACTATATATAGCACCATACAGTGATACTTTGAGCATGCAAATGCTTCTCAATAATCGCTCTAGGATTTTCAAAAGCCCAAATGCGGCAATTTTGCTTCTGGACATATGAAATTGGGCTTAGTATTAAAAAACGATTTTTTCAGTAAAACCAGTCGGTTGTTCCTGAATGAATTGAGCGAATCTACGGCGTTATGAATGGTCGGTCGGCTTCAATTCCTGCCCCACTGGAATCTTGCAAGGCTTTACGCAAAATTCCCCATGTGGTGGCTTTGGATAACCGCAATTGTTAAGAACGTCGAGGAATTGACTAATTTGGATTTGTTTTAACACTGTGGCTCACGGCTGGAATGTTTCCAGTTGAACGACCCGGTCGAATACGGGTTGGTGTTCGCACATTTTGTATCGAGGCTGTTGACTCAAATTTAGTAAGCAAATTCTTAATAGGGTCTCAGAAGTATGATTTTGTTGTCCAAAAATATTGAGAATTTTAAGAAATGTAACTTTAAGGGAACCACCAATTTTGTATTGGATTGTAAATATTTTAATGTGGTCAATTGTACAACCTGGTCGAACCACGTTGGTGTTCGCAGATTTTGTATCAGGAGTGTCGACTTCAATTTAACGAGCAAATTCTTTAGAGCGTTCTCAGAAGCACGATTATGTTGTGCGAAAAACTCATAAATTTTACGGAATGTAATTTTAACAGAACAATCATTTTCATAGGGGATTTTAATTATTTTAATGAGATTTTCGTCCACAATTGAATTCATTGTAATAATTGCCAAGGCATCTATTACGAATACGTCTAAATGCGAAATTTATTACGTTGTTGGTGTTGCCACAATTGAAAAACGGACTTCTTGTTGAAAAACCCGATATAAATAAATAGTGACAATAATAGTATTCTTTTATTTGTTATTTCTTTGTTTGGCTATTTAATAAATTTAATAAATTTGCTTTTATCAGGTACGATGACTAAATAACAATCACATATACGTACTGAAGACCTAATTTTACTATTAAGCGATAAGTAGGATAGCAAAGTTTCAAGAGCTTTCTTTAGGGGCATCTTATTATGGTCGATGATGCCATAGTGTGACTGAATTACTTCTAATAGGAGAGGTAGTTCTTGGTGGGATGGTGATACATATATAGATTTTTATATGTGTGCGGAGAACGATTTAGAAGCTTCAATCTTTAATAATCCTGTGGAAAAGTTTGGCATGATTTTTTATGTGTGTGAAAAACCAAGTCGCTTTAGTCGAAGCAACTGCTAACATGCTGGCGGTGCCAACAGTCTGGCAACTCTAACTTTAGTTTATTCATTTACCTTCATTTTACAATAGTCACTGAAAAAAACTTATTGTATCTTATTTTTACAGAATATATAACTTTCTGCCAAATAATATATACACACGATGCTTTGTAAAGATACACTACATAGTGAAATCATATTATCTAGAACTTCTGTTATTTTATCTCACAATATTTCATAGGCCCTTTAACGTGTTTGAGTTTTGTAATTAAGAATTCATTAAAGTAATTTACACTCTTGTATGACTGTCTATTGGACTTCTAATGTAAAACACAAAACTTGTTCACACAACGTTAACAAAGCCTTTAATATCGTTACTGTTTTAAATATCAAGGACACAATTTTAACATTGTGGCAATTAAAACACATAGATATTTTCAGCTACAAACACCCAACTTAACTTAAGGCAGAATTATTAATTGACCCATTAAAATCAACATTTATTTACATTGTCTATGTACTTGTATTGTTCCATTTGGGTAACAGTGTGCATTTACTCGTGAATGTAATTTTGCATGCGAGTCGTTGCTATAAAATCTTGTTGGAAATAATAATAAAATTGTGTGGCAATGTTCATTTAAGTGTGCAAAAAAATAAAAGTGTAAATCTTTATGATGTGGCCGTTAATAAAATTAAATGGACATGCATTAACATGTTTGCGCAAAAAAAAAAAATTAAATTAATTGAATATCAATTATAAATTAATTGATTTTACTTAAACTGTTTGTGCAAATAGCGAAATTATGTAAACAAAAAACAACAACTCTTACATGTGTTACATGTGCCTAAAATGCCCGTTTTATTAAAATTTTAATCTTAAGCTGTTTTCAAATAGCATCTGTATGGTGGTATAGTTACAGTGGTTGACTAAAATCTATATTAGATACACTTTTATTTTTAAGAGGTTATTTTTTATATGAAGATGAACACAGGAAATAATTTGATAGAATGCTATCTTAAAAATTATTTCTGAAAAGTATAAAAGTTTGTTGACTTTTGTCAATGAATGTTATATCAAATATTAAAATTATTGTTCACAATAACAAATAAATAAAGGAAAACTTAAGCTTTTAGTTTGGCTTTAGTTCATTATACCATCTGATTAAATCTCAAAATAAACAAAATAGTTAAAAATAATTCATATACTATTTGACCTTAACACTTTTCAAAGGGGCTGTTATTAGGCATCTTTCTGCTTAACAAACTATTCCCGAGAAATTAAAAACGTAAAATTATATATTTTTATTCGTTTTTGTCTTGAATGGTGTTAAAGAACAAACATTATTTTAAAGTTTGTCAAGTTTCAATAAAAGGGAATGTGTATGCCGACTTTAGGTAACCACTTTACTTTTGGTTTTTTTTTTTATAAATATTTCAAAATAAATTTTAAAAGGATTATAAACATCAAAGTAATTTTTAATTAAAATCTATGGCGTCAGTTCCTAAATAACACAAAAAAGCGTACAGTAAAATGATTCATATTTTGATAAATTAAGTCGTTTTCAATGAAGTGAGTTTGATGTTAACACAAACGGTTGACTTTTTTTTAAGTTCATTTTTAATGACTAAATCAATTGCATATAATCCACCGTTGCTTAAAAGGATTTATTGTGTGCTGAACAATAAAGTAAAAAAGTGCCTAACACACGCGTGCAAAAAGAATAATTTATAAATTAATTTTACAGCCTACACCCATCCTCTCTCCATGTACAAAAACCCATTTGTTTATATTTTAGCTTTAGTTTGTATCAGTAGATAGCTTAAGTTAAACGATTTTTATTTCCTCTATAAGAGCAAGTATAAAAAATGTAAATTAAAAGTAATAAATTCTACGTTAATTTGTGCTAGATTCCTTTTATAAATATTTTTTGAAATGTTTATAAAATATTTATTATTAAGTAGGTGGTGTACCAATTTGTCAGTCTGGGGGTTGTGGGTTCGATTCCCAACAAAAAAGACTTTAGCTTGTTTTACTACAAATTAAAAATTGACTGCCGGTGGGACTGCTCAATGATGAAGGCATGGTGGTCACTGGTCGCTGTGCTGTCTTATACGACAGTTAATATCCGTAACTTTCCCTCTATTTTCATCACCTGTCTCATCTCTTCGCTATACCTTTCCTAAAGAATGTAGCACGGTACTTGACTAAATAGGCATTGTTTCTTAAAAATAAAATATAACTGCAGAGGTAAGCATATCCATGTGGCCATTTCACTCATGCTTATATAGATCATCAGTGGATTTTATCTCAAATTTTGTATAGAAAATTCAAGAGTCTTTTACCTTTTATCTTAAGCTAAATTAATTAAATGACAGCTCTCTTTTAAATAACCCAGCCGACATTTCGAAAACAAAAACACTTTTTATTTTCAATCTTTCAACATAAGCGTTTCCTTTGGAAGCCATTCATATGTCATTTGAAAAATAAAGAAAACAATGCAATTGAAATAAACAATTTTAAATTTTTAGGGTGTTCCTATAGTGACGTGACTGTAACGCATATTGCTTTAGTATTTCAAATGTAGTTGGCAGATATTTAGCATTAATAGGTACGCTGCACAGTGGACCTTTGTTACGAGAAGGCGGCCAAAAGTCCTTTTTTTCATGGTCCTCAATTGTAAAATTTTTAAGTTCATTCGAAGGTAGATACTAGTGTACCTCGGGAGCCAAAAAATTAAAACTTTATTTTAACTTTATCACACTGAACAGGGTGATTCAAAATGACCATTTTCAGTATTTTGCTAAAATGAGAAATTTCTTAGTAAATTTTTGATTTTTAAACATCTATAACTTTTTTGTTATACAAGATTTTTAAACGAAACAAACTTGTATAATAGCATTGTTAGCTATTAGTATAAGAAAACTGAAAAGTTTTTAATTAATTTTTAGAATTAAATTTATTTTTTTTTAGAGCTCCAAATATTTTCTAAATACTCTTACCTAATAGAGCACAACTTTTAAAGTTCGTTAGGGAATGTAAAAGCATTAGCACTGTGTCATAGCCCTAAATGTCTCCTACATGTCTATACCCTATTGTGTACCCGGCACGATTCGACCGTGAGCACCAGAACAATTTTTCTGACACAAGGTCGAAAAGTTTTTGCAAAATGGAATTAATTTTTTTTTCTGTTTTGCTATTTTGTACGGCTTTTGTGAGAGACGTTGTTTACATGAAAGAAAAGAAAGAAAAAAAATTTTTAGTTCAAAGTCATGCACAGTTGGTCACAAAAATATTTTGCCTACTTAAAATAACGAAATTTCATATAATTTAGGAGGTCACAAAAGTACTTTGCTTTTTAAATTGATTTGCACTGATTGTAAAATAGTTTTATTTTTTAAAAATTCAGAAAATCCAGAAAAAGCGTTAGCACTATTTTTGGATTTAAGGTTAAGCCAAAATCAGTACCAGGAATTGCGGAAGCGAACAAATGAAAATAGTTCTTTGATTTTCCCACAGTATACAGATTTAGTCGCTGTCATTAAAAATTGCCTACCTTCACAAACCGCTATAACTGTCACTTCTACTTCAGCAGAAATAAAATTGCAAGACCTTCTTAAACACACTACCGAACGCTTTTTAAATACGTTTGATGCTAACCGCTTGAAAAAACTTGGAAATAGCAGCATTACTTTAATTTCTAAATGGGGATGTGATGGATCTTCTGGTCAGAGGCAATACAAGCAATGTAATGCCAAAAATTCATCAGACGCTGATTTATTTATGATATCATTCGTTGCATTGCGATTCATAAAAAGTTATACCGAGTTAGAGCCGTCAACTAGTACAGCAACAGAAATTAATATATGGAAGAATGAAATACCCTCGTCAATAAAATATTGCAGACCAATAAAATTTACTTTCAAAAAAGAAACAAAAAATTTCCTAACTGAAGAAGTCCGAAAATAAAAGATGAAATTAAATATCACGTTAATAAGGCCATCTAGTTCCAGAAGATAACACGTTTAGGGAGCATACGAATTTAGATTGTCGCCTCTTCATATTAGAATACGTTTTATGGAGCATATTCTTAAATTGGCCTAATCATCGATCAGCCAAACCAAGGGGAAGGAAATACTGCAAATAGATTTTTTTTCAGATATAGAAATTGCAGCATCTATCACAGGAGTCGATTAATTAATAGTAATTTTTCCAAACATAAGATTTATTTGTATGTATTTTATTCCTTTACAATTTTTTGTACATTAATAAAGTATTAATCAATTAACAACAAAAGCTTACATATACGAGTAGTATTTATGTTTTTTTTTTGGGCTTAAATACCTTCTTTTCTAACGTAAATTTGAACCAATGAATATATTTTTTATGTTTTTTATGTAATGAGCTAATTTTTAACTCAAACTGTTTCAAAAAATCAATCTTTGGTCTTCGTCCAAAAAATTTCACGGGGACAAAGCTTAGCCCTATCTGACTAAATTTAAGTTTTCAATAAGTATAAGTTCTAAACGTGAGTTAGAAATATAAGACTTTATGTAAAACAAACTCTTTGAACAAGTTTTAATACGTTACTTTCGTACCAAAAATTAGCTAAAACTTAGAATGTATTTTTAAACCTATCACAACTATATTTCTAACCAGTCGATTTTAAATTTTTATACCTTAAATGTAATGTATGTAATAATGCTGTAAAAATAAATGTATATGGTAAATTAAGGGATTAAAGGGTGTTTCCATGTAGGTCGTGCTTTTGGCGAACGTGATCTTTAAGAGTAAAACGTTATAGGCAGACGCCTGAAATTTGCATAGAATATCAGTTTCGATGTATGCGTATAAGATCAAGATAAAATTAAACAAAGAATATCACGATTTTAACATTATTTTAAGTATTTTTATATATTAAATAGAAAAAGCAAACTTTTAAAATTTTTAACAACCCAATAACACAGTACAATATTTTTCACCTCATTGAATTGGGACTCAATTCTGAGAATTGCTCATGAAAACAGCCCCAAAAATAAGAACTTGTGCATCATTCATTTTGTCAAGTTGGCTGCATTAATAAATTAATGGGTAAACGATTTTAATTACTTTTTCTATATTTTAACTCGGTTATATGTCGGTATACCATACGGAATATCTCTAATACCTCTGAAACAAGTTGTAGATATTCAATAGGAGAAACAAAATGCATCCAGTGTGTTTTGATAATATCACAAAAATACACCTTTTTTCCACAGTTTTCACTTTTTAGCTTGATAACTTGATTACAAATTCAGAAAAATGCTGTTTGTTTTTCTCAAGTCAAGTAAAATTTTGCATAAATTATATGTGTAGAAAAAGAATACTCGATATCACACAATAACACTCTATAACTTCACTTTTAATTTTTTCTCTCATGCAAATCTTAAAATCTAATAAAACTTTTTTTTGTTCTTAATTATACAATTATGATTTTACGTTACAAATAAGCAATTGGAATTTGAAATTTCTTTTATTTATTATTATATATTTCATCAAGGTATCCGGACCTTTTCGGGGTGTACACAAGTATAATGTGCAGCCAAACAAAAGAAAACCGCCTAAGCGATAAAAACTAACAAAAGAGATGTTCGTTAAATTTACAGTAGCTGCGTTCTTTACTTTACGCGTAAACACTGTTTTTTTTCTTGTAAATTTTGTTCTGCATGAAAATAAATATTCCGATTCATATTTCAGCTACACAGAAAATATAAGATTTTTATTTGTTATCTACGCATGAAAACAAAGGCGAAAACATTTTCAATTATTATTCATCCTTGTTAAAGTTGACGCTTCTTTTTTCCTCCATAGCTTTTTCATATTTATGTTCCGAATCTGCATTATCATCCGAGTTAGATATATTAGTCAAGGGTATATTTTCTTCAGTGTGTCCACCAATTTCAGCATCATTGTCATCTTCGGTGCTTTCCCATTAATAAACATCCCATTAATAAACATCCGCAAGCAATGCATCTAAGTTTTTTCCTTTAAGTCCCTTTTTCATTGGAATGATCATCTGGTGGAACCTCTTCTCATGTTACGATTTTTGACGTAAATGTGCCGAAAGTGTAACAAAATAGAAGTGCTTGAAATGTTATAATTATATCATGAATGCATTGAATTTTTTTTTTAATAATACAGCATCCTGTCCACTCGTGTCGGTGTCTCGCTCTCGATTCTTTCCTAAAAAGCCTTCAATGACTTGTTTCAATGCATCTTATGTTTAGAGGTGATTATAATGTGGATTTGCGAATTTGTAATCCAACTATTGAGCAAAAAAGTGAAAATGTGGAAAAATGCTTTTTTTTGGGATTATCAAGGTATTGGATGCATTTTTTTGGGATAGGTTTGTTCCGCATTTTTTTCTCCTATTCAATATCTACAACTTTGTTTCAGAGCCAAAAGAGATATCCCCTTTGGTATACCGAGATATAACCCTGTAAAAAAATATAGAAAAGTAGTAATAATCCGCCATTCGTATGACCATTAAATTATTAGTGCATAATATTTTGAATACTTTCACATCCAATTCTTAGAATTGAGTTTTAAAATCATGTGTTTCTACTGAGTAATACAAGTAAATAGAGGGAATTTCAAATTGCGGAGTTACCACACATGTTAGGCGACATTTCATGAGATAGTGCAAATCGCACTTTTAGCAATTAATTTAAAATTATATCCTTAATTTAAATTATTTGGGCTTTTATTGTAAATTTGATCCCTTTTTTCGTCAACATTTTTTCTGTGAATTAATTTAAAGAATTCTATTTTTTTAGCTGCATAATAAAGTTGTTAAAATTTTTGTTTATGCATTTTTTACGTGTATTAAATATAAAATTGAATATAAAATATAAAAAAGAATATAAAATTCTCCACTATAAAACTCATGTTACCACGATGTTTTGTTTTATTAAAAAGTTAACATCACTACTTCGAAAACCGATTTAAAAACTACAGGCACTGTGAATTATTTAATGTAAGCCACTATTAAGTGGTCCATTCATACAAATTTTTTATTTTAAGCTGCGGCATATAATTTTTTGTTCATCGAATTTTGCTTTCAATTAATTTGTTTTTGCATATGGCTGTTGAGTCACTCATTAAGTTTTTATTTTAGTTTTTTTTAACGCCACACAATTTAACAATAACTTTATTTGGTATTTTCTTTTTTAAGTTTTTTTAATATTATTTTTCATTACAGCTTTATTTGGTTTGGTGACAGATACATTTTATTTTTGAGAAAATTTTAAATTGATATGCATTGTAAATGCATAAAAAACATTTTTTATATTTAATATGTAAACCAAAACACACATTTTTTTGTTCACCGTCAGATATTGTTTGACGGCCAGCCCGAACTGTAGTCTTGCTTCCCAAACAATGGCATGAATTAAAATTCCTTAATTATTTTTTTTTCAAATATGATCAGTGAAAAATTATCATCGAAGTCAATAGAAATCCGTCAGATTTGTTATTTAGAAGTCGTAAAAGCTTTATTGAAAGTATAGAAACACCAAGACGGCATTGTGATAGTCAAACTAGTTTTTTACAGCCTTAAACTTGGTGTTCGTTCAGTAGTTTACTAGTTATTCAGCCCAATTACGAATATTCTCTAGAAATTTATTTCTCACGAAATTTACTTTTCTCGAGAAAAAATTCCTCCAATCACAAATTCCGCGGGAACAAAAATAATTAAAAAGTGGCATCATTGAATTTTATAACCAATTGTTTTGTTTATTTACATTTTTTTTCCTTTTTTTGTTTGTAACTTAAGATTTTTTATTTATTTACAACGTTTATCGGAGAATTTTATTTTTATTTTGATTAAATAAAGGAAAATATAAAAAGAAAAATATAAAAAAATTCTTTTTTTTTCCAAAATTTTTGGAGTGCCTCTTTGTTACCTTTAAAAAACCCGCACGCTATATCTGCGTTGACTTTCATCACGGTAAGCAAATGCTGCATTTGCTGCTTATTTGTGTTTTTTGACCTAATAATAAAAATTATAAAACCAAAAAATATTTAAAAACCAAACATTACTTACATTTTTGTGCAAACTCCCTTCTATATAGCCAGTGGAAGAAAACTTGAGAAATTTCAATATTTTCTCCCTTTTTTTTTCATTTATGCGGAATCACGCGGAATTTTTATTCATGATTGGGCTGATTATCTATTAAAATAAACATTTGAAGTAGTAAAGCAACTTCCCTCACTAATGACAATAGCAAACGTTAATAAAGACTTTGGTAAATTTGATTACTCTGAAAGCAGGTATTTTGTGTTTTGCGAAACGTTATTAAAATTGTGATATTTTGATAAAATTTCTATAGTTTAGTGACACTCTCATTTCCTTGGTAATATAGTGTTTATTTCTAATATTTCGGTTTTAGTTACAACAAAAAATACGGTAGTAACAAAACTCTTCCATTGATTAAAACGAAAAATCATAAACACGGTCTAGCACCTCTTTCGAAACCATGCTTAACATATGTGAAAAAATTTACATCTTCGCCTGGCAGTGAGCCTTAATCAGATGGTGGTCATACCATTGTAAGTGAAAATCAGCGCCACTCACGCCCTAAGAGGCCAAAGTCTGATTCTAGCAACAGGTCCTTCCTAGTAGCAATTTCAATGATTCCAGAGCAGGGCTGCAAACCACCACTCCTTGCTGAAAAGTTGGAGACTATCCAACTCCTGTCCAGAACACATGTCTAGCATGCTCACTGGATCTAGGATCATTCCACCAGGTAGGTGTTGTTAAAAGTGAAATGATCCTGACCACCATATAAAACTGAACTGTTATGGGGCCGCGAAACCACAACCACCACGATACTCCCTAAAGGGCCAACGTCAAAAATTAATCAGAGAACAGCTAAATATTTAAAGAGACAAATAGCGCAACTCTGCGAGCTCACTGATTCCCGTGGAAATAACGTGGAGCTTCCAGCTGTACCCCTGCTGACTTTAGGGGACTAGGCTCCCTTATACCCCCAGTTGCACAGGTCTAGATAGTCGAAATTCTATAAAGACCTATAAATGTGTCCCCGGGGAGGAGCATGCTTGACATATTGGTTTTCTGAAATTCTTATGAATCTTTGGCACAACTTATTTCAATTTAATGTCAAACACTATCACTAATTGGACTCGCCTCTGTATAAAGATCTAGTACCACATATACTTTGTGTGGCCAAAAATTAGTAGTAATTACAAAAGGAATAGTGAAGGGTATAACAAATAACAGTAGATAAGCGTAGCTACTAACAAAATCTCATTAAAAGGCTTTTAATTTAATGTATATCCCGCTGACGTTTTCACCAATAAATAATAAATACTTCCTGGAATGGAAAAAATCCCTAGGGTGCTAATAAATATTTTTAAAATCATCATCATTATTCCGCTTAAATGGAGTTTTAGATATAATTGAAATTTATATTTAGCTTTACTGGTCCCATTGTTTAATTTTTGCTGAACTTTTTGCGATGAAAGCCTAGCACTGGTCACTAAGTAATCTATACCTAAATATATAACATAGATTGTCGGATTTGAATTTCTTGCTTGTTGTTATGAAAGGACGATTCAAAATAGACTTCTGCAATATACGCGGATTATATGCTCACATTTGTCTCCATCGGCCGGATATTTTAGCCTTATATAAGACTCAGGTATCTGAAAATGCCAGCAACCACTAGGTGCATATGATCCTGAATTTAACTGTCTCTGGGTTAAATTATGGATTTCTTGTATTTTGTGTTTTTCTATAGAAGTCCAAAGGCGGGTAAGGTTTTATACCTTAACTGGCTTCGATTCTCCTTTCGACTCTTCTTTCGACTCCATATCAAAGATTCTCGATAGTTGCCCGAACAGTGAAATTGTTGTTTCTGGTGATTTTAATATCCACAACTGTTCTTGACTCTGTCACTCAGACCATACAACTACAGAAGGCAGTTTGCCGCGCACAACCACCTTGTGCAATTATTGAATGAGACATAGACAAATTTCTTGTTTAGGGTACCAGAGTCCCTTTTCTAACTTCACATCCCCAAAAGTTTCCTGACACTTTCAAAGCAGGAAAGTTCAAGTCGAATCTTCACAAACTTCCTTTTTCCTCCTCCTCATAATCTAATTTCCTAGTTCTGAAAGATATAAATATTACTACTTCCATTTCACTGATAGCTCTACAGGCAACATTCATCCTTATTTAAAAAACTTAATTAAAATAAAATTTAATTTGATAATTTTTATAGTTTTTTAAACGATCTTTTTTATCTTTAATAAATATCTTTTTTCTTTTTTTAGATCTTTTTTTATATATTTTTCTTTTCAATATTTCGCTTTCCTTTGGAAAGCTTCTTCAGGAAAAAATTTAAAAAAAAAACAAAAAAAAAAAAAAAAAAGAAAAAAGATATTTATTAATAAAATTTAATTTAATTTAAAAAATACACATATAAATGCCGGACATCTTACCCGATATTCTTTATTCATTAAAAAACTAACAAATTAGTGTTGCCAATAATTTGACAAAGAGTTTGATGAAGTTTTCACACTAATCTTATTTTATAGTACCCAATATAATATTTGTTTTATTTTTCTAGTTAGAGTTATTTTAATGTCAATTACTACATAAGCCAAAGATGTCTTTTTTTGCTGGGTACTTCCTTCAATCATTCAAGTTTCTGTTTTCCTATTCATTCGAAATATGCTTTTAAAAAACATTTATTTACACATTAAATTATATGTTGACCGAATGAATTTTTTATTGCCTTTTATCTGTCTTATTAGACAACAAAACCTCTGACCATTTAATTTAATTAGGTTAATTAATTACAATTATAACATCAAAACAACATGAGTACGTACAAAAAACGAATTGTTTTTATTGTTGTATGAATTTTTAAATTCAATTATTTTCAAATAGAAATTAAATTAGAGAAGCTCACTTTTGAATAAACAGAAATTTATTTCGAATAAATAGAAATTTATTTATTATTATTATTGAAGAAAGATTATTATATCGTGATTAAATTAATGTTTAAGGCAACTTTGATTTGTTTACTGAATTAATATATTTTGCTACAAAGGATATACTATGATTCTTGATGCTATATTTTTGTCTCTGTTTTACAGAATTTTTATAATATATGTAATGTGGATTTTGCCGTATCACAACATTTATAATACCTACTGCTGTGGAGTGGGACTAGTGAGAGAAATATTATTATAATTGAAATGCGCTATAAAAAGTTTCAGATATTGACTGGAGGCTATTTTTTATGTGCAATGACCTGTACAAAATATTAACGCCTAAAAATGTGTTCTTGATTCTAATTAGGTTTTCATATGCTTAATTGGTAATATTCTAGACGTTATTCTGTGGGCAGTTAAGTAATTTTGAATTCTCAAACCCAATTTTACATACAAGAACCTATAATTAAAGCAAAAAATAAAAAAAAAAAATCTGCTTGATATTTTCAAGCAAGGTTTCATTCTAAAACTAAATTTGGTCTTAATAGCTTAAATTGAGCAGGCAAACTTGAGCCCACCATGCGATCCATTTGTGTGAAAGAGAGAGAGAGAGAGAATAAATAAGAAGAAAGAGGTAAATAGATATTCCGGAGTCATCAGCTAAGTATTCCTATACGCATGGGATACAGTCAGCATGGCTATATCTCGACTGCTTCGTATAAAGAGATTGGTTCTGCCAAGGTCGCTATCGAAAACTTTAGCAAGATACTCAGGTCTCTTAGGAAAAAAGCTTTATTCTGTCGGCTCTGGATAGGAGTAGAGAAGAAGAGTTGTTGTCACATCCTCTTTCATCCCTACAATTCGTACAGTGATTGTTTTTCTCTCCCTTAATCAGGGCCACTATACTGCGCAATAGCACTCTCCAGTCCAACGTCTGCGCTATATAATCCTAATATTTGCAGAGGCCAGTTCCTTGAACCATCTTAACCCCGCTCACTCAAGAGAGGTAGTCAATACACCTCACGTTGCTTGAGAGAGGAATGCCACGAGATTATCAATATTCCTATCATAGCAAAGCCTCTCACTGGCCATATGATTTTCAAATTATTAGTTTTTTCTGTTCTTTTTTTTATACGAAATATACCAAAATGTTGAATTATAAAAAAAAGCACTTATTTCTGCTACTTTTCTACTTTAACAAAAAGACAAAACCCTTAACACAGAAAATTGCCATTCGTTCGTTTTGTGCTTTCGATTCTGATAATTCTAATAATTTTGTTACTAATCTAATTCCCTATATAGATGACAGAGTTCTATATATTTCCTCAATCGTGTGCACCCTAATGTACATATGCCAAAAGTATGAAAATGTTTTTTACTTTTCAAATTATTTATTGACTATAGGAATATGTATACAGTGATAGTTACAATATTAGTAACAGGAAGATTATTGTTTCATTCAAAAGGAAAACAATTAAAAGAGTTAATTAATTTTTACTCTAATTAACTAAACAAACAGGGATGTTTATAATATTCACGACCGATATTGATGCTTATCTTTTCGTGCATTGCAATAACAGAATGCATTCGAAAAGTCTTAAGGAATTATTTTACCAAAATCTGATTCTCATAGAGCTTTAGGAATAAATTAATATTGTTATACAAAAAAGATTGGAAACAAGATAGTTAAGAGATAAATTTATTGATGTCTGTTAAAAATATTGAAATGAATAACCGAAACGAATGCGTACATAAATATGAAGTAAAATAGTTGAACAGCGCACAGTGGGAAATGGTTTCTGGAAATGAGGAAAAAAGGTGGCAACGTCACATGTATAAAAAAGCTTTGGTAATTTTTTATTTTTTCTTTAATAGTGCGATAACAACTTTGGCCGGTATGTCGGTCAAAGTTGTTAAAAATAATTACTACTAACAGATGGCGTATTTCTGCTTGTGATAAACCAGAAACAAATAAAGGCTATGTAACATATTTTGAGCTACTGCTGCAACTGTGCTAGTAGTGTTGTTTGTATTGAGTTAAAATTTTAGCAGGGCTCCCAGAGACAAATACATGAAAGACAAATACATGAAAGACAAATACATGAAAAATGTGCAGTGTCGACAACAAAAAGTAGGTTCGTCATAATTAGAGAAAAAGAAACATTTAAGGCGGCTGTAAAATAAAACAATGAAACAAATCGTGGTCCAAACTTCAAACAGTACTTATCTAGCGAGAATCGTTTTTTCGTCCTTCCATCCGGAAGGATCCTTATTTGGCCCTGTTCCACTAAGACTGCATCCAGGTACCTATTTTGAGCATTAAATCAGTGCTGGATTATCGTCACTATATCCAAGTCACGTATCTTTGTGCGGAATACACGTTCCATAAAATTTGCTTTAACAGTCCAGTTTTCAAGACTGCTAACTATTTTGTCTACTATATTCGCTGCTGTCGTTCGGCCAGTCTGTGTCTCCATTTTCGCGCAGTATTCAGATCAACGGTGGCACTTCAAGAACGTATGGGAAGCGTCGTAAATGTAGAAGCAAGTGCTGCATTTCCTCATATCATATAGGTACTAACAAAAGTAGTCGTGTCCAGATAGCATCTGCGTTAAGTAGAAATTTACCCCTCCGTTTTCCGTTATCATTTGGTATGTCAATCTTCCATAGTACTCGCTCCTCCATCGCATCAGTCATTTGTCTATGGTTTCCGTTTTTATGGCAGCTATTTCAGGTGCTGCTAGGGAGTTATTCTGTCTAGCGTAGTAGATTTGCCTTCGCTCTATGGCCAGTACATCTGTGTGATTCGATTTACATCCGCGCCTAGCCATGAAGCCCTAATCAGATGGTGGACCAAACCACTGCATAATTTGGAACGTCATGCTCGTCCTAGGAAGCCGAAGCTATAATTCTCTGCAATAGAACTTTCTAGTTGCAACTTCGATGATTCCAGAGTAGGGCTGCAAATCATCACTCCTTACTTAAGAGTTGGAGACTTTCCAACTACTGTCCAGAACACATGTCTAGCATGCTCGCTGGACTGGATCATTTACTTAGGGTGTCATTAACAGTGAGATGATCCTGGCCACCATAACAACTATTACACTGTTATGGGGTCGCGAAACCATAACCACCTCGATATTCCCATATAGGGGCCAACCTCAATAATCAGCCAGTGAACTATTAAATGTTTAAAGAGACAAATAATGAACTCGCGAGCTTACTGATTCCCGTGGAAATAAAGTGGAGTTTCCAGTTGTACCCCTGCTACCTTCAGGGGACTGGACTCCCTTTTTCCCCCAGTTGCACTGTGTCTAGATAGTCGAAGTTCTATAAAGACCATATATATGTGCCCCCAGGGGGTGGCCAGTACATCTATCTACCGCATTCCGTCTATTACAAGAACAGCAGATGCCGATACAGTGCGGTAAGCAGAAGCGACACGCAATATTAGTACTCTTAGCAGTCCTGAATATAAGTGTTAATAGTGGGTGGACATGTTACCGGAACTATAGAAGGAATACAAGAAAAGAAATGGTAGAATGGTAAAATAAAGAATAATTGTCATGTCTTAATAAGAGAAAAAAAGATATTTAAGTCATCATATTTAAGTTGGGATCTCGCGACAATATCAATTGAGGAAGAACACTTGATGCTAAAACTTCTAAAGTATTTTCATCACAACTATATATATATTCTCATACTTTATTGAAAAATATAGATTTACAAACAAGTAAACATAGCACATACATGTGAACAATATCTTTTATATCGTTTTAATTATTTTTAATTGCCGACAATATTATTTTCTTTTTTATTTCCCAACATTAAATATAAGAGTATAAGGGGGAATGGAGGGAAAAACACTTTTTTATGTGGCAATACTGCATTGTAATGATCTTTGCAATTTTCATTTAACATACATACATATAATAAAACATATTTACAATTTTACTTTTGTGTTTCAACCCGCGTAAAAAGATTTATTTATTTATTTATCATTTTATTTTTTCATTCATGTTTTTATTTATTCATTCGAGTATTTAAATGTTTCTTTTTATTTGTTGTATAGTGTTTGTTGGGTTGTTTTCTTTCATGTATTGCCATATTGACATATCAAGCGTAAATAATTACAGCAATTATAACTTTTATTTTGCATTTGTATTTTATTATTAAAATTTCACAATTTAAGTGGCATATGAAGGCTTTCATAAGGATATTAATGTTAATAATTTAATTAATGAATACAAAATTATTATATAGTTAAAAGCAGCTAAAGTTAGTATATTGTTAAGTTTTTCTATTAAGCAAAATGTTATAACAAAACTTTCCCTTTTTATATTTTTATTAACTACAATTTTTTGTAAAACTTTAAAAAAATCTTTATTAAGTAATCTATAGTTCATCGGAATCATTTTCAATTTAAGCCATTTTATTTCGTGCTTGATTTCTTTAAATAAATATTTTAAGACAATATCACGAAATATTTATTTAAAGAAATTAAGCACGAAATAAAATTGCTTAAATATCTTTATTTTTATTTCGTTTAGAAAATTTGATAAGTAGCTGCTGATGCCATCTGAAATTCAAAAGAAAATATTGCTTTTTTTGGCTTTCACTATGCATCATTATTGGCTGCTGTTAACAATTTTGTACAAAATTAGTTCTTGGGTGCTAACAAACGTTAAAGGCCCAACTATTATATACATAAGCTGGCTTAAGCCAACTTAAGCAACTGTGCAGTATCTAATATGGCAAACTATAACGAATAATATATACTATTGTTGCCGCCACAGCAAAATCGCTGGATGCATACCATTTTTATCGATTTATTATATGCTTTTTACTTCTGTGTTATCTCTAAGAAGAAAAGAAAGAAAAATACTTGCGGCCATTTTGATTGAAAAAAGAACGTTCGAGAGGCTTGCGCCTGGTAGTGATACAAAAAAGAACAACATTTTATGCAAAAATATTAATTCAATTACAAACATAAAATCTTGTGAAAGGAACTGTCAATGTAACCTTTAACTGAATATAATAAATAAATTAGGTCAAAAGAAAGAGTGATTAATTAAATTGTCTTTTTATTTCTCGTGTTCAAAATTCGAGGAATATCACCACTGCAGAGCTTGGGCAGCTTCACCCGACAACAACTATAACAAAACTTTTCGTCAAGTTTCGTTAAATGTCATTTGCTTAAGCAAAGTACGAAACTGATGTCATATTTCGTACGGAAACAGCTGCTTTTCCATTGTGCATTGTTAAAGCTATATTGCAAAAAAATTTAATTAATGCACATAATTGCATTTTTTAGCACTTTTGTCCGAAATAATACAAACCGCGAAATATGTGTAATTTTTCTTGCGTAATTTCCTTAAAGCTATTAAAAAAATTATAAATTTGTATAAGAATAGTATTAAGTATACAAAATATGATTATTAAACGCCTTTTTCTTAATAAATTTCATTTATTTAATATTTAGAAATTATTTCTTTGCTAAAGTACGAATTAAACAAATGTGCAACTGTACATAATAATTCTTATATTCATGTAAGCACATTATAGCCACCTAATAGTATTTTTGAGATTAGCTTAAGCCAGCTTATGCGCAAGAAAAGTATTTGTAAACTTTAAATGCAAAGAAAACTGTGCGATTAAACAAAATATAGTGGTGCCCCTGTAGGCTAGTAGGCAGTGTACTAACTTGTGAATATGAGAGTTGTGGGTTCGATTCCCATCGAAGACATTTGTTTTTTTTTCACTACAAAAATAAAAATTGACTGTCGGTGGGGTTGCTTAGCGATGAAGGCATAGTCACTGGTCGCTGTGCTGTCTTATTATACGGCAGTTAATTTTCGACTATCCTTCTACTTTCACCACCTGTTTCATGTCTTCTCTATCCCTTTCCTAAAGAATGTAGCATGGTACTTAACTAAATAGGCATTGTTGCCTGAAGTGCTACTTCTCTTAAAAAAAATATCAAATATTAAAATCAAAGAGTTCCTTCCGTTTACTTTTTAGGCAGTTGCATGATTTCCATGTAGAAGTTACGAGCATAACATCTTATCTTTACCGCCCATTATGGTAGATACTGCATTGTGTAAAGGGAAATCTCAACACAAGGGGTTACAAGATCGAAATTTTGTGCAGAATTTATTCCAATTAATTATTAAAAATATAGAATAATAAATCTTTCTATCTAAGCCTTCCAACACGAGTGAGTTGGCTGCACTGAGAAAAATTTCACTCTCATTTGCAGTCGTTTATTGATACACAACTTTGGGAAAATGTTGCCAGCAACATTTCAATTACTTTTAACAATAAAACCAGGTTAACCAGGGTACTACTTGTGTTGTAGTGTACTACATTATTCATACAGCATACATAGTGTATGCGAGCCGACACAACTCATGTAGAGTATCTACATGCAGTTCTATTGTAAATATGCCAACACATTTTTGGGTGTCAATTTACATCAACACCTTGTGTTTGGCACGTGTCGGACACTTGATCACTTTACACAATTTCAATAGTTTTCATATGTTAATGATAAAATTGAATGACTTTGTAAACACTCAATTCTGGATTATAAGTTAGATTTTCATAAGTAGTTTATAAGCCATAGAAAATTAAAGAAAGATAGACTATTATTTGATAACTTCAGCTGCCAGCATATGTCTTGTTTCAATCATAGTTTCAATCTTCTGGCAGTTCCTTTGAGCGCCTAACCCACTAGCTGACACCCTATACAGCTATTAAAATATAGAAAGGGCTATAGGGACAATAACTACAATAAGATCCTGCCATCCTGCCTTCATCCTAACCAACTACCTTTACATGGCGATCCTGTTATACCTTTACAGTGTAACATTTTTTATGAATTTTACATACACATTTTTTTATGAATGTAGTTTGACTGAATTCAGTTCGGAAAATTAATCGGAATTTTAGACTAAAGATGTTAATAAGTTCATTTTTCGGTTTTCAAAAAAGTTAGGTCAAGGCTTTTAGTAAAATGTAACCGGTTTTATTGGAGAACTCTTTAAGAAACTTTAAATATTGCAACAAATAATTGGCTTATTAAGAAGCCACGTTATTGGAAAATAACTGCTCAACTATTATATGCATTTTATTTTAATTTATTCCGCCTCTTGTTTTGTGTTGTAGGTTTCTTTTCTCTCTAACGGAGCTACGTGTCGGCTGGCCGACATGATCCTGTGCTTCACTGCAGGTTTCTACCTCCATTTCGATGTTATAGTTTTCGAAATTTCTTCTCACTATTCAAATTTCAAATAGGTGTTTGTTTTGTTCTTTGTCGGAGATTACTGGTGGATGTTTTGCTTTCTCAGCCAAAATATTCTCTGCATTTAATGAGAAGCGTTTTTGAATATCTGCATTACACCAATATTCAATTCAATCAATATAAAATTGTTGAAAATATTTAAATTCATTTTTGTCGATATATTTAGCGATAGACATATGGCCAAATGATTAGTTGCTGATTTTAAATCGATTAACAATGTCTAGACCCAAACTACAGGTTGCTTCATATATAAAAAAAGTATTCACGTCCTCCAGGTAATAGTTCAGTACTATCTTCATTTTGGTTATATTTACTTGCTGAGATATAGTTTGATTTGCATTTAATCTATGCGGCCTATGGATATATCTGTACGATAATACATAGATATCGACTGCATAATCCAATTCTTCGAATATTTTTATTTAGTACACATGTTATTTACTCTGGCAAAAGGTAGAGCGTTTAAGAGTATGTAGTTGAGAATGATATTTTTCAATCAGGAAGAAAGAAAACATTTCATTATGCATGCTTTTATTATATCTAGAATTTTACTAAGGATTCCACTACAGGACAGTGTGCTCTATATTTCCGTATATATAAATGAAGGTGTATTTTTGCAATAAATGTGAATATTTATTTATTTATTCGATACACATATAAAATAAGCCTTCGCTCTCTTTATTGAGAAGCCTTAGCAACATTTTAAAAAAGTTCAGCTATAAAACATTTTTTCCAATTAACTTAAAACATAAAAAATAAATATTTTTGGCAACTTTTTAAGTGAAAAAGTATGTTTGTTTTTTTTTAATAATTAAATATTTGCTACCAAAAATTATAAAATGTTTGCATTCTACTAGAACAAGGGCATTTTGAAGTGGAAAAGTTTTCCATAAAAATATCAAATAATAGTAGCTGCAAGCATTGAATACTAGACATGAAATATATTTTATATGCTTTTTATATATTTATATGAGTGCTTGGTTAGTTGAAGCGTAATTTGAGATTGTCTGAGGGATGAGGTCATTTTCATTGAAACAAGGAAAGATAGGAAAATCAAAATGAGTGGAATTTGTTAACGATTTATTTTAATTTTGCACTTTCATTGCTTCCATGAAAACTGTCTCAATTCACAGAGAATCTCATATTAAAAAATTCCTAAAATGCCCAAAAACCCTTTCCAACTCGAACTGTAGAAAATGGAGAACTGTAGAAGGACACCTTGTAAACAAATCCCACTCACTTCGATTCTGCTAATTTTTGTTCTTTCCCTGAAAATCCGTTTGTAAATGGTTTTTCAACAACAATTTTGTATTCGAAAACAAAATATTTAGATTAAGATCATACAAATTTTTATTGTATTACGAAAACGAAAAGTTGGGCAATTACGAATAAAAAATGATATCCGGCAAATGTCCACCACGACCATGCTGACAGATATTGATTCTTTTATCAATGTTTTTAATCACTTTTTGGCAAAATGACGGTGCTATTTCGTTAATCACATAACATTTTAAGGCTGAAATCGATTCGATTGGCCTAGTATAGACTCTGTCCTTAATATAGCCCCACAAAAAATAATCCAGTAGTGTTAAATCACATGATCTGGCTGGCCACTTAACTGCTGATTGTCGTGAAATTATGCGATCGGGAAATTTTGTTTGCATTAAATTGATCATTGTTGAAACCACATGTCAGTGATATCCACGTCATTAATAATAGGTCAAAACTGCCCAATCACCCCTTTAGATCACATAGCACACCATACCGCTCTAGTATTTTCAGAAGCTAAAATGTAGCAATTTTGCTTGTTGACAAACCCTGACAAATGAAAATGGACTTCGTCTGAAAAAATGATTTTCTTAGGAAAACCAGCTGGTTATTCCAAAGAGAATTGCTCGAGTCAACTGCACCAATTGAACCTTGTAAGGCTTCAAAGTCAAATCCTTACAAAAAATTTACCATTTTTAGTAGTTAATTATAAAGCACTAGGTCAATTTAATAAACAATTTTTAAAAAACTTTCATTTTTGTTCAATTTGTTTGTTCATTATTTTTGTTTTCCTGATGATGCCAACCAACGTTGTGGTGAAATATCGAAAAAATAATAAAAAATAAAAGACCTAGTGCTTTATAATTAACTACTAAAAAATATTAAAAAGGTCAAAAAACTATAACTATTATATAAAAATTTACCATGTTATCCAGTGGTTGAGAACGTCGAGGAATTGATAAATTTGAATCTGCTTCGACACTCTGGCTCACGGCTGCGATGTTTTTTAATTGAACAATCCAGTCGAATACGCGTTGCTGTTTGCATAATTTATATCAGGCCTGTCGACTCAAATTTAACGACCAAATTTTTAATAGCAGTCTCAAAAGGACGTTTATGTTGTCAGAGAATATCACGAATTTATATCGGGAAGTTTAGTTTGCAATAAATTAATCGTTTCTGTTGAAACCACATGTCAGTGATATCCATTTCGTCAATAATACGTTAAAATTGAGTTGTTAGCCCTTCGGGATTGCGTAATCCATTGACCGCTTCCGCCTTATCTTCGAAAAAAAGGCCCAATCACGGCTGCAGGTCACATAGCGCATCGCATATCGGCACGTTGAGCATGCAAAGGCTTCTTTATAATCGTTCTAGGATTTTGAGAAGCCCAAATGCGAAAATTTTGCTTGTTGACATACCCTGGGCTTCGTTTGAAATTAAATAAAGAAATATTTTTAAATTTATCTTCACACACATTTCCTTATTGTCAATTTTTATTCTTATAGTTTTCGACTTTACTTCAACAAAAAATAAATGATATAACAATGAATCAATGGCAAATATTTGTAGTGAATAAAATAAATTTAAGCTCTTGTTAATGTTATTTTGTTAAAAAAAATATTATGGTGAATTTTTTATTGATAATTGATTTTTTTTTTCAAATTAATTTATTCAATTAAAATTGATAATTGAATTTTTCCAATTTTCAGTACATTAAAGCAAACAATGGTAATAATAACCGCGGTCCGAATTAATTAATTTGAAACTACATCTAATAGAAATATCCTTAAAATTCTGAAAGTAACCTGTGGTATTTAGGAATGACATTTAGAGATCGTTTATTTGTCTTCTTTATTTATAAGAATCTAAAATATAATTAATATCTAATTTTTTTGGATTCATAGTATAGAATTCATAATTGGAATGACATAAGTCTGTATCTACCTTTTCTATTTCTTCTGAAGATATTTAAAATCTCAAGATACAATTTTGTCTAATTTATTTATAATTTTTTTGAGGGCAGACTTTTTCATTTCTTTATATAAATTACTTTAAATTTCAAGATGTTTGTAAAATCAGCTTTCATCTTGTCTTATTTTTATGAGCAATAGGTGTTGACAACTAATTAACAAATTTCTTAAATAAAAATTTTAATATTCTTATTATCGATATTGTTGGTTATTCCATTTTATTAAATTATTTAAATATTTATTTACTATTTATATACTATTGAACTCTTTTCTTTTCGTGCTGCCAATTGCAAATACTTTATTGTCTAATAATAATAAAATTAAAGTGTCTTCTATTTATTTTGATTTTTGATTTTTATTTTCTATTATATTTTTAGTGTTGATTGTTAGTGACCACTCAACTTGTTTGCAAACAATTTTTGTTTGTTTGTGCTCTTTTCAATTTTACTACTGGTTTTGCTTTAGTATAATTTTACTATTTTTTAAATATTATTTTCTTTTTTTCAATTATTTAGAATATTGAAGAGAAGATAGTTAGTAAATGCTTTACATATTTCGATAGATTTAAGGCATTTTTAAAAACAAACTTGATGTAATGCAAATATTTTTGTTTGCAAACGTCAGAGTATAAAATTGTTATACCATGAGTATATTCTAGAAAATGTAAACACTAAAACAACCTTTTGTGCTTATTAAAGTTTTATTTACTTTCGTATAGAAATTCATTTAATTTTTCTACTAATTGGGTACGCTCTTTCTGAAATTAACTATTTAATAAGCGAAATTTGTTGTAAGAATAAATAATAATTGAAAGATTTTAAATTCAATTTAATGACAGCAAATAAAGCCTTTAATAGATTAACTTTTTTCTATGAATGCAGTTCAATACACACTGCTGGACTACTTCCAGTTGAATAAAGAGCATGAAAAATATGCACAAAAAGTTATTGTGGGCTCAGGCAAAATCTTTGTTAATAACAAATTGTACTTTAAGCTAAATTTTTGTTGGCAAAATGAAACGATTCACAACGTTTTTATCATTTGGAGAAACAATAGAAATCGTGTTGTAGTTTCCAAATGCCTAGTTTGATTGTATTGCCACTTTACGCTCCAGATGAGTATCTGTTTCTAATTTAATATTATTACACTTCTCGGGTGTATGAAAAAATTTAAGTTCTTGTTTATCCATTTATTTAGGAAATTACAAAATCTGGCAATATCTTTTATAAAGATAAAAAAAAAACTAATAATTAATACAAACGATTAAAAACTACAATTTATATAATTGCAATGCAACCCATCAAAACTAGGTTTAAAGAAGAAATTTCAACCTCCTTCAGTCGATTAATGCCGAAAACTCCTAAGATCGTTTCATTAAACTTTTCTGATAGAAATATATCATACACAAAAATATAGAAATCGCAATAAGAATAGAGAATAAAAACTGATGATCAAAAATTTACACATATATAACAACAATACTGTTAAGAAGATGCTTTGTTTTGTTTAAGAAAAAAAAAAAAACAATTACCAGCGAAAAACTAAACGAAATCACCTATTGTATCTTTTTCAACTTATGCAGTATCTATAACATGATTTTAAAAATTTTCATAAAATAACTTAAACAAACAGAAAATAAAAACAACTAATACAGAGCAATAATACACACAACCAAACACTGAATAATGATAACAACAACAATATATGATGGTGGTGAAGTAGAATTTTGATGTATTTATATGCGAGAACCGCTTAAAATAGAAGATATAAGAAATATCTGTTGGGCAGCAGTTAGTTGAAGCGCAAACATCGTCGAGTAAAGACATAAAGATAATAAAGGGGGTTTTAGGGGTTAAAGTGGTAAAGTTATCATAGTATATCTTTGTATATTGAAAAGAGAATAAATCATGGAATTTAAAGCTGTGTATAATTATTTTGCAATAAAATAACGTTTTTAAAGAAATAAACGTAACAATACACTGAAATTGATATGGGTGGTGTAAGAGCGCACGGCTTCACTGTGCTTTCCTACACTAAAACTAAATGCTAAATCAATCGTGACACACAACTATATTCTACGACTATTTTTTTATTTAAAGTCCTTTTGATAGGCTCGCTGCATAGGTTCGCTACTTTGGTCACTCTCGTACTAATTATTTATTTTGCCTATGACCATTATTTTTATTTATTTGGGTGCTTTGAAGAGTTTTAAAAATGTGTATTTATTAAAAGAATAATTCACTAATGGCTTAACAATTTAACATTTTTTAATTTAGTTTTGAATTTTGGTAAGAAGGGATAACATATTTTAATATTAAATATGTAGTAAAAAAGGTTATATTCAAAGTTAAGGTACATGTTAAATTGTTATGAATATGCTTTCTTTAAGTTTTAAAAGAAAATAATTATCAGTGAAACAAGTAAACGAAGTGACTTATTGTGTCTTTTTTACAAGTTGGCTAATTTCTAAAAAAAAATTGAAGCCAACAGCAATATGTTTATTGAAGTAAGTTAAGTAAAACAAACAGAAAACAAAAAAAAAATAACACAAAGCGAAAAAAACAACCACAGACAAACAGGCGCCTTTACTGAATAATGATAGCACTAGTATGAGATGGTGTTGAAGAAGAAGTTTTTTGTATCTGCGAGAAACGCTCAAAAATAGAAACTACAAGCACCATCTGTTGGCCAGCAAAGTTAGTTGAAGTGAAAACATTGTCGAGTAAAAATAATAAAGCAACGTTAAACGTTAAAGTGATAAAGTAGTATCGTTTATTTTTGTGTGTATAAACGCGAACAAGTCAATAAATCGTGAAATTTAATTTAAAATATAAATATTTTGTAATCAAGGTACCACGAAATGTTTAGGAATGATTAATTAAATTTTTTTGAATTTTTTTTTTGTAACTACCAAAGCAGGTGCTAAAATAAGGTTTTCAATTATTTCATAATTTCTTTGCACTTTCTGCAATTTGTACTAAAGTCAAAATGGAATGTAATTTGATATTAAAAGTTTAACAATTTTGTGTTATGCTACGAAAACAATTTTCATGTCGTTGATAAAATTTTTATACTTAAAGAAATATGTTTTAAGCTTTGCTAAAAGTTTGAATAAAGGCTTTTTGATGAGCTGTCTCTATTAATCAATAAAAGATACCAGCTTTTCCGATCAATAAATAAACTGTATTTTTAATTTTAAAATAGTACGGGTTATAGGCATTATATTTTGTTTTTTTTTTTTAATTGGAAACCTTATTAGTTTCCATATTTCTTAAATAAAAATTTTTCTTAAATTTTACTTTAACTAAAGAGTCGCGGGCACTGATAGTAATAATTTTTTTTAAATTTATTTCTCTTACACTATTTATTAGCTTTAAGGTATTTTACAACTGGCCGTCCTTCAGCCAGTTTAATGTTCAGTGTCAATTTTGACATTTTTTTAATAGTTAAAAAATAAACAACTCTTAACACGTGCATGAACTTTAATAAATTTATTAAAAACACTTAAATTTTATTAAGAGAAATTAAAGCAAAATTCATAAATTAATGTGTATTTTTGATGTGTCTTTCTTTACAGTTTCATGTCTCTGGGACCTTCTGTTAATTGTTTAAGATTAATTTCTAGAGGTAAGAAAATTTATTTATTCTTTTTTGCTTTTACAATGACACTGAACTTTGTTTGCTTAACCAAGAGAGAATTAAAACGTTTGATATCGTTATGTCAATGAATATTGTGGTGACACACCTAAAATATTTCAGTGGACATTTTCAAATTGTTATAACTCTGACGACACTCTAACATAAGAGGGGATCCCTTCTTAGTTTTTAAGTTTTTTAAGTAAATTATCCGCCTAAAAAAAAAGAAAATATGAATGATAGTTATTGCATAAAAAAGAAGCAAAATTACAAATAATTATCAAATTTTTGTGTAGTTGATAGTAATAATATATATTTGTCAAGATATCGATATAAAAGTTTGGTAAATTAACAAATGAAAGACTATAAACTAGAGAGCTGTTTATAATCTCTGCTTCCCAACAATTTTATTATTCTATTAAATTTAAAAATTAATAATAAATCAAAATATTAAAAAAAATATTTTTTGCCTAAATGTCACATCACTTGTGAGACCAATTTTAGACTATGTTTCAATAATATGGGACCCACAATACAATGCGCATAGTAACCAATTTGAAATGTTTCGAAAACAATTTCTAATTTTCTGTTCACGAGGTTTAACATAATAGTTTAAAAATGTATCTTCCATTATTTTTACGTTGGAAAATTTGTTTGAAAAATTTGCAGCCGAATTCCTGATTTTTAATATCTGTTTCAATGTTCCGCTTTATTTAGCTCAATGTTATAAACCACTGTTCTTGCAGTTCTTCCGATATAATTATTCAAATGCGGATTCAATACAAAAAATTTGTAAAGAATTTTATAGTCTATATAAATTTATTGATTTTTCTTTACTAGTGTTGAACAACTAATTGTTGTTTTAAGTAAAAAGTGCATGTTATAGTCTATGCAGTATATTATGATATTCTCATAAAATATGTGTTATTCAAAAAATTTTTTGAATGTATTACTGTGGGGAAAACATTTATTTTCTACTTCCACTACTCATATACAATAGCTCATCAGTGGAGTTTAGCTAAGTTTTTTGGTTCACTGGTTGAATATAATTCTTATTTAATCAATTGTGGCTTGAGTTTTATATAAATTTACATACGAAATTACACTCGAAATTATTTAAATTTGAAAATAAAAGTGAATAACTTTTATTTAACACATTTGTTAATTTAAGTTTTTTTTATTCCACTTAACCCATGTCGAATAAATGTGATAAACTTAACTAAATTATTTTAAGAAAAATGTAACCAAACTTTTTTAAAGCATGTAGATTTAAATGTAGAAGGTGGCAAACATTTGTCTTTTTTTTAGTCTTAAAAGAAATAGTGTAGGAACAGTAAAATATTTTAATTTTCTAAAATAATAGTTATAGTTAATTGACCTTGTTAATTTTTATAAATAATTCTTTTCTTCTTATATAAAAATTAAGTAAATTATTATTTTCAGTTTTATTTTTATTTTTATTTTTGTTTTTGAAAATATAAAAAATAATTTCCTGAAGAAGCTTTCCCAAGGAAAGCGAAATATTGAGAGAAAAAAAGAAAAATAAATCGTTATAATTTAAAGGACCGTGTAAAAAGATAAAAATTTAATAGAAATTAAGTAAATTTTTATTTTTGTTTTTGATATATCTCCTGTCCCCTTAATTGCAAATGCACTGGGAGACACACATACAAGGTGATCAAAAAACTGACTGATGTCGTTTACCAGATACAGAGATATCATAATCTGAGCTCCAAAATGTAAGTGGTCCACCTGGAACGGCTGCTTAAATATGGCCAAGAAGATACTGAGTCTGTTCGGGACGAAAAGACTTAAGTGGGCGGGAGTGTAACGATGATGAAAATAATTATTATTAAAAAAATAAATAAACGAAACGACCCACTGTGCATTTTACAAACTGTGTAGTCTTCTAAGAAATCTTATACACACAAGACAATAACAATATGCTTATAAGAAATTCTAGGAAATAAGCTAAATAATAGAAAACTTAAATAAGTAACACAGAACAAAACATACAGCCAATGTGGAGTGTTGTTAAATTAAAATATTCTATTCTAGCTTTTCCGTATTTCTGGTTTGCGGGTAAAGTTATTTTAGACGAATAAATGATATCGCTTTAGGGCACTGTCTGTAAGATACACGTACGTGATACAACGCTTATTTTGCTTCTATGTTTTTTTCTTTTTTGGATCCAGCGCAAATATGCTATTACTGCATGCAGCAAGGCAAATAAAGGAAAAAAAGTAAAATAAAGCTCGCTTGTTAAATTTATATTGTGCGTTAAATTTATGTACTGAACAAATATATTGATATTTGTATATTGACATGCTTCCATATTCATATTTGTTTTACTTGCCGTAATTTTATTTTGTTATTATGAATTTTTTATAACCTACACATGTGTTTAAATTTATTATTAATTTTGTTAAATTTGATTATAACAAAAAAAAAAAAAAACAAAAACAAATATAGAAATTTGGTTCGCATGCACTCTTATTAAGGTATTAATATTTTTATGTAAATTTAATTTAATTTAATTCAATTTGTAATTATTTATTTTTAGATTGAACGTATATAAACACTTTGAAGTAAATATTTACTTACCTTAAATTTCTATATAAAATTTATAAAAGTTTTTATACAGTGAAAAATATAACTGTTAAAGTATACTTTACATTAAGATTGAAAACAATCCCGAATAAATAATCTTTTGTTTTAAATTCGTAATTAATAAACAAAATTAAAATTCATGATATTCTTATCGTTCAGACGGAATTTTAGATAAATTTTAAAATTGACATGAAATTTACTTTGTTTGAAAGACATTATAATTTATATACGATTTTGGGTATATGGCCGCTAATATTTTGCATGTACTCTAAACTGAGGGATCAATTTTCAAAAAAATTTTTCCACAATTTGTAGCCCAGGCGCGGTAGTCAATATTTTTGGGCTTACCGGTGGAAACTAGCGACTTAAAATATTCTAGCGGCGTTAAATCACACCATCTTCGGTGGCTAGTTCATTGGTCCGAAATATGAAACTATGTGGTTACCAAACGTGTCTTTCAATAAATTAATTGCCGCTGTGTGACATGTTGCGGCATATGTTGAAATCGCAGATCCTGCACATCCTGGTTTTTCAATTAATGAACCATTGCTTAAAACATTCTGACCAGTATCCTTTTTAAAGAAGTACGGACCAATTTTTGACACTGTCTGTAAGATACACGTACGTGATCTAACCCTTATTTTGCTTCTATGTTTTTTTCATAAAGTACACCAAACAGTTAGTTTTTCTGGATGAACCGCTGCCTCATTATACAATTACGGATTGTCAGCCCTCCAAATATGGCAGTCACCTTCATAGCTACACAAAATTCGTTTAGGAAAATCAACCGCAAATATGTTTTGGGTGTAATTTCCAAAATTGCCTGATAGGAGTTTTTCAACTTGTAACAACACTAACAACATGCTAGTTTTCACATTTAGTTTTCTGGCGTATTTTTAGTAGATGCATTGACAATTTTTACAATGTATTCAATTTAGCACGAAAATCGCATTAAAATAATTAAAATTCACTAATGAAATGTTAGTTCTGTTAAAGTTACATTTCGTAAAATTCGTGATATTTTCGGACAATATAATCGTCATTGGGAGACTGCTATTTAGAATCTGGTACGAAAATTGGGGTCGACAGGGTCAATACAAAATGTGCGAACTGAAGACATCGCAGCCATGAGCCACAGCGTTAAAGCAGATCCAAATTTCTTCAAATTTGCAAAACAACCACATGGCAAATTTTGCGTAAGAATTTGACTTTAAAGCCTTACAAGGTTTAACTAATGCAGGAATTGAAACCGACTATTCACATCGCCGTAGATTCGTTCATTCATTTATTTTTTTTAGAAAAGCCCGTATTTACTTGTCAACAAGCAAAATTGTCGCATCTGGGCTTCTTAAAATCCTAGAGCGATTATTGAGAAACTTTTGCATGCTCAACGTGCCACGCATGGTGCACAATGTGATCTGGAGCAGTGATTGGGTAGTTTTTTCGAAGATAAGACTAGAAATGCGGTAACGGTCAATGGATCATGCTAACGCGAGATGCTAACAATATCACTGAAATGTGGTTTCAACAGGACGGTGCTACATGTCTTACAGCCAATGAAGCAATCCTTTTTTTTGCAAACCAAATTTTCCGATCGCATAATTTCACGACAATCAGCAGTTACGTGGCCAGCCAGATCGTGTGATTTAACACCACTTGATTATTTTTTGTGAGTTTATGTTAAGGATACACTCTGTATACGGAGACAATCGAATAAAAAATCCGTGATGTGATTAACGAGATATGACCGCCATTTCGCAAAAAAGTGATTAAAATCTTTGAAGAAAGAATCGACATCTGTCAGCATGGTTTTTATTCATAATTGCCAAACTTTTCTCTTCGTAATACAATAAAAATTTTATTCATTTTAATCTACATTTTTTGTTTTATTTTGTTTTAGAAAACAAACTTTTTGTTGAAAAACCCTTGTTAAGAGAAAAAATGTAGACACCTTATTGTACATTCTTAGGACTTAAGACCCTTTTTAGTTTCTCTAGTAATAGATATTGTAAGTCAACTATTATAACTGCAAAAATAAATATTAAACTATGCCGAAAATTTTAATTTTGAATTAATTTTTAATTATTTTTGATTCCATATTATCAGCAACTTAACTTAAGGTATAATTTATGATAACAATTCTTAAACCGGGTTTGTTTCATTTATGAAAGAGAAATGAAACCGTGACTTAATGTATAGTTAGTTCGTTAAATAGTTCCACAAAAACTGTGCACTACTTTTTCTGAATAGGATAAGTACAGTGTTTTTATATGTTTTTTTTTGTACAACTCACATGTTATTCTATGCCGATACATTAATATATCAACTTAACAACCGAACTCCCAAAAATTGCTGAAACATAAATTTTAAAAAATTTCCTTCCGTGTGTATTTTTTGGTCCATTTTTTCAGAATCCCTTGTTAAAAAGATACTATTTTAAAAAGGGTTTTACTTTGTTTGTCCATTGTAGTTATTTTTTCTAACTTCAATGATTGTTTATACTGCTATCCCGTATAAGAAAATGTATTATTGGTGTGAATAGCTTTTTGATTTGACATTAAATAGTTTTCTTGCGTATTTCAATTGAATCAAAACAGTTAATACACCAAAAAAAAATCCAGATTCGGAATTTTTAACAGTAGTATGTAAACCTGCCATGAGGGCAATCTATAATGTCCAAATTTAGGCTTGTTTTTATCATACAATAAAGTACTGATTCTGTGTAATTTTGAATTGTGTAAAATAGATAAGTCAAATTATATCATAAAAGAGGATTCCCTTTAGTATCTGTTTAATTTTTTTGGTACAAACTATGTTGGGATTATTTTTCAAAAGACATGCTAAAACCATGTGTAATGTAGCGTCACTCTTTCGGCATATCCACATAGCTTCACAATGAGAACTCTCATTTAATCAATTTTGTTTGAATTTTCTATACAAAATTTGGGGTAAAATCCACAGAAGATCTATGTAAACAATAGTGAAATAGCCATATGGATATGCTTTCTCCCGCAGTAATACATTCTAAATATATTTTTTTAATAATAAATATTTTATAAAAATATCATAGAATATTTATTAAAGAAATCAAGCACAAATTAACGTAGATTTAATTAAAAAGTGATTCCAAAAAATAAAATTATTTATATACATTATTATTTTTCAAATATTGTTATTTAACTATCAAAAATACTTTTTCAGTCAGCTGAGTTTTCCTTCATTCTTAGATCATGAATTATAATTTTTACGACTAATATTAGTGTCACAAACTAAAGGACAAAAAAGTGAATGCAATTGCTAAAATTTGAATATAACTATTAAATTTTCGCTTTATTAATTCTCTTCTAGAGCGTTTAAACATGAATATTTTCGAGTTATTGTCTTAATATAAATAAATAAATAAGTTATTGAAAATATATTTTTTTTACGTTTAATTCAATAACTTTTACTTAAACGAAGAATTTAATTATAATTACATTATACACGAAAACAAAAGTAAATATTATTAATTCTGGTGCTGTTTTTAGGGATCTGCCAATTTAAGACACGAGTTCTAATGTTTGCCTTCATTCAGTTAACAAAAAAATAAATGTATTTGAACAAATTAAATTAATATTTCTACTACAGTATGCACAATAGGAATTATATATATATATATATATATATATATATATATATATATATATATATTATTTGTGTTATTATTTTCTGCCTTGCTCTACAGTAAGGAAATTTGATCATGATGAACATTAATTTTGTATCCTGAATTCAAGCCTTCACTCTTTTTTCAACAGCATAACTGCAGTCAGAATCACTCGTTAAATGACAGTAGTGCCAGTGTATTCAAGTGTAAACGTTTTAGGATTTTTTTGATAAATTTCCTCTTCAATAGTAATGGCTACAATTTTATTTTCACTTGAATTTGATTGGATGATGAAAGTGTGTATAACGAAATTTATTGACAAAAAACTTTGCAAAAAATAGTCTGTCTTTTATGTCTTTTTTCAATTATGTGCAAACCTTTGTTAGTGTAATAAATTGTTTTGTATTTATTTGAATATTTTAATAAAAAATCTTGTATTTATTTCTTTGGCTCTTTTGTTGTTTTCTGACCTTCGGCCTATAAAAGATGTTACTTTTTTCTTTCGAATTATTTTACTTTTATTGTCGACATTCCTGTTTTATTTTGTTTGTATCGCAAATAATGTATTTCAGCAAGGCTTAAATATGTACGCATTTTTACACCTTAAATTTTGCTGATATTGAACAAATAAAAGACAACTTCCAGTCTAATGCCGGTTCTAATGCATATTTTAATTATTTTTTATAAATTCTAGGAAAATAATATTTTGCATTAGAGTTTTGGAAATTGATGGTAAGCGAAGACATTTGCATAATATCTTCAATCATGACCTTTTCAATATCTATGAATGGTGTCTTTCAATTAAGATTAATTTTAATTTTTATTTGGGTATGGTTTTACGTCGACCCTCGTCAAGTTTGGTTTGTGAACAAACCGGTTTCGGCTATTTGCCATATTCAGTGTTCTCTCTATACTCGACGTAAAATCATACCCAAATAAAAATTAAAATTAAGCCCCGTCGGAAAATATACGCACATAGTAATTTTAATGTTTAGAAATTGCATTGCTATGTGCTTTCGCACAGATACGGTAAGGCCAAATATGTTATCTGTTATTATAGTTGATAGAGAGATGTTATGAAATCAAAAACTCACCATTTATTTAGCGTGAAAATTCAATATATCTGTAGAAAAATCATATTTTTAGGTAAAAAAATGGCGTAAAAGATATTTCACTATATCTGATCGCTTCTTTTTCCAATTGAAAATGCAAATGCACAATTCTCATGTATAGGTCGGTGTTTTGAAAAATATTTAAAGTCATTTGACCACGTACAGGGTAAAGGTAAGAGGCTCATTGCTAACAGTCATGCAGGTTTACGAACTCACTGAAGCCTTGACGCCTAATGTGTTTCACTTTTTCAACGTACTGCAAGGAAAAGTGCTCCGACGAACTTGTGTGAAATAAACATTCTGCAGAAGACTTTTCTGTCACTTTCAATAAACAATGATAGAAATGTCCGCTCTAACCTCAATCTTACTACCTAATTTCCTAGTACTAACGCATTACCTTACATGAGCAAAGATCGTCCTCTGAGTTCTGGTCTTATCAAAACAAAAAAATAAGACAACGATAAGGATAACAAAGTCAATACAAGTAGGCAGACCTTATGCTGCCTTTTGGTTTAACAATAAAAGCAAATTAGTAAAGTCACTAACATTTACTGTTGAACTCTATCGAAATTTAGTGTGCGGCCAGAATATGTCTTTTCATTAATATGCTTTCAATTTCAATTTATACTTTTTGGCAAAAACCAATTTGTCAATTTGTCTAAGTCCTAATAAATTTTTACAACTTTTTTGCAATTCAATTTTATTTAATGCTGACATCACAGAATGTATAAGAATGCTATAGAAAGATAGGCAGATAGACAGACATACAGCCACTTACAAAAAAAGAGACTTTTCAATTTCCAGTGTAAATATAAACAAACAAGCAGATAAGCAAATTTTAACAAAAGACACATAAACTCCCATATTAGTTTTCAAAACAAATTTTCTAATCTTGTGTTCAATATTTCTCTGTCTCTCTCTGTCTATCTATCTCTCTCTCTCTATCTATCTTTCTATCTATATATAAAATAAACAAATTTGCTATTTTTTTAATTTAAGATTTCACTAAAACTTTTTCCTACTCCTTTTCATTTTTAAAATGATAATATTTCGTGTAATGCGTTTCGTTGAAACAAAAATGTTTTGGAAAAGTAAAAATTTAAGCTTTAAAAAAAAAACTTTTAAAGGCAGCAAAGAGAAAAAAGCATAAAACGTGCAATATTAAAATGTGGACTTTAATATAAATGACAAACAATGACTAGCAAGAGCAATTTACAATACATGTGCTTAACAACATAAAAAGAGAATATTAAAAAATATTATCTATTAATATATCAACCCTCAATGGCTGTCTTACATCCCACTGCAAGCAAAGGAAGCAGTTCAGTCTTTTAAGCATTAAGAACAAGAGCCAGTGTAAAACTGTTTTTTATGGTGAAAAAACTCGTTGGCATAGTCTGAAGAACTGAAAACTGGGTTCTGCATTCACATATTTCTTTATTATATTCTAACGTGTCAATTCTAGTCTAATTTCTTTTAGTCGTGTCTAGTCAAATCTATTATATTCTATATTCTATTATATTCCAGTTTGGTCAATTCTATTTAAGTCAATTCTAGTCTCTCTATTTTAGTTGAGTTTATTCGAATCTATTCTAGTTTATTATGGTCTAATCAATTATATTCTAGTCTAGTCAATTCTAGTCTAGTCTGGTCTAGTGTAGTCAATTCTAATCAATTCTAATCAATTTAAGTCAATTCTAGTCAATTCTAGTCAATTATAGTCAATTCTAGTCTATTCTAATCAGTGTATTAAAGAATAGTGTTGCTCTTCGAGTCTAATCCGGTATATTTCAGTCGAATCTAGTCAATTCTTCTCTATTATATCCAAGTGTACTCTATTCTAGTCTATTCTATTTTAGTGTAGTTTATTTTACTCAATTCTATGCTATTCTATTCTATGCTATTCTATGCTATTCTATTCTATTCTATTCTATTCTATTCTATTCTATTCTATGCTATTCAATGCTATTCTATGCTAATATATTCTATTCTATTCTATTCTATTCTATTCTATTCTATTCTATTCTATTCTATTCTATTCTATTCTATTTTATTAAAGTCAAGTCTTTCAGTGTAGTTTATTCTGCCCTATTCTATTCTGATCTATTCTAGTTTCGTCTAGTCTTTTCTATTCATTTTATTCTAATATAGTCTGTTCTAATAATTTAGTCTATTCTAAGTTTTCGAAAACTAAAATTTTTGTGAGATTTTATATTTTGCGTTGCGTTTTTTAAATAAGTTTCTTAATACAGTGAATGCAAAATGTTTAGAGCCATGTTATACTATGATATTTAAAGGTTAGACCAAAATTGGCATAACCTGTTTTAAAATAAAAATTGTGATTGATAGATGTTTGCATTGTCTATCCCATTTTATATTTCTTTAAACTTTTTAAAATAATTGTTTATGTACGATTATAGTCACCTTTAGAGTTTCTTATTTCATTATGGCATTGGGGTATCTAAACCTATATTTGTTGAGAGACTTAAATGAACAATCAAAGTGATGATTCTGTTAAAGTTATATTTCGTAAAATTCGTGATATTTTCGGACAACATATACGTCCTTCTGTTAAGAATTTGGTCGTTAAATTTGAGTCGACAGGCACGATATAAAAAAATGTGAACACCAACTCGTGTTCGACCAGGTCGTTCAACTGAAACCATTGCAGTGTTGAAGCAGATCCAAATGTGTTAATTCCTTGACATTCTTGATAATTGGGATTAGCCAAAACCAGCACATGGCGAATTTTACGTAAGAATTTGAATTTGAAGCTTTATAGCCAACTGGTCGACCACTATCATCGCCGTAGATTCGCTCAATTCATTCAGGAACAACCGACTGGTTTTTCTTAGAAAATAATTTTTTCAGACGTAGCCCATTTTTAGCTGTCATGGTATGACAAAGGGCAAAATTGCCGCATTTGAGATTCTGAAAATCTTAGGGCGATTATTGAGAAGTCTTTGCATGCTCGATGTGATACTGATTGGCCCGGTTTTTTTTTCGATGATAAGACTGGAAATGCGGTAACGGTCAATGGATCACGCTATCGCGAGTTGCTAACAACTTGATTTTGGCCTATTGACGAGGTGGATATCACTGACATTTATTAACGATAGTTTTGTGCCATATTTTAAAATTAAGATTTTATAAATTCAGTTCAAAAATGAATGAAATTTTAATTTCTTAAATAAACAAAACCAAAGAGTAAAATTAAATACATAAACATTTTTGTTGATAAATATTTACAGTTTGTTTTAAATTAAATTAAATCGATTGAAAAAACAACAAATCGGTGTAATTGTTTATCCTTACAAAGATTTTCTCAAATAATAATAATAAAAATATCATAATGAATGTATGCAAACCGAATATAAATAAAAATTAATTAAATATACAAATAAGTTTTATTTTAATATTTGGTGTTTCAGGCTCTATAAGAAATAATAATATTTAAATAGGTTTAATTATTTTGTATAATTTTTCTTTATTATTATTATTTTAAAATAATATTTGAATTTTTCTAAAGGACAGTGATTGGGCCGTTTTGTTCGAAGATGAGGCTGAAAATGCGGTAACGGTCAATTGATTACGTTATCGCGACATGCTAACAACTCAATTTTGGCTTACTATTGATGAAGTGGGTATCAAACATTTACATTAAAGATTATAAACAAACAAAGCAGTATATACAGGCGGACACCCTGTATGTACGAAATATATAATTTTTTAAAATTTTTAATTTTTAATTGAAATTTTTATTTATTATTAAAAATAAGAATATCTAGATTCCTTGTTCATAAATTCTATAGTTGGTTATTAAGATTGGTAACTGGAATTGACAAGATTATTGAAGTTTAGTAAAACAAAATTGGAGCTAGATTAATAATTCCACTAAAAAATTTTTTGAATTGAATAACAATAATCATGTTAACCTAACGTTTATCATTATTATATTTATCTCATTTCTGTGCTGATATGTGTATAGTAAAAGAAGCGGCAGTTACCGCAAAATAAAATAAAATCTTTGTGATGGAATAAAACATAGAATCTATATTAATAGCATTAAAGGTATAAGAACGATATGGCAGTTGGGAAAGCTTTTACATAGTAATTTAATTTTGTTACTGTGAGGTAATAAGTATGCAAACGTTTTCTTTTTCTTTTATAATTAAACTTCGTTCCCAATACATTTCTTAAAGATATTGAAGCGTTTTTATTAGTAATGAAAAGGTATGATACAAAAATAAATAAAAGTATTAACCTAAAATTTCAAAAAGATAACAAAAATACGATAGGCTATCAGTAAAATTATGCGAAGTTTTTAACATACCAATAGCTGCAATATTAACAAGGACATTATTGACTTTCCGCAATCAAAAAGCCATAATCATACTCTACTTCTTTTGTCCACCAATTAAAAATCTTGCCAATTTTGTCTGATGAAAGGATAAAATGCTCTTTATAAAAACATTAAATATATGAAATCTATCCATAAGAATACTGAATGACTCAAATGAAATCATGTATCGAAAATACATTAAAAATATTGTTTTTATTTAAAAATGATTCAGATGAGCTTACAGCTCTTCTTTACAACAATTACAACAGCTTCTTTATTACAACAGTTTAATGTGAGAATATTTTCCCATTCATGAAGGATCAGACTGGTCAAATATTTAATGAAATGCACTTAATATGTAAAACATTTTCATAAAATCAATTACCAACTTATTTTATAATTTTTGTATATTTAATTTTATTTTCATGTCACACAAGTCTTAAAAATATTTCTCAATTTTACTAATTGGTTGACATAAGAGTATGCAAACCCATTTTAATTTCCATACATTTACTTATGCTCAAATACTTTAATTAATAAAAGCTGTTTGGCGTTTACTGTGAAAATTACATTATGTTGCAATGGCTGTACTCATATAAATTTAAAGCATATTACAATATTTAATTACTTAATTTTTATTTAAGTCATAAAATATTTTGCAATGTCGTTAAAACGTTATTTGGTACTAAAAGAGCAGTAAAATTATTTCTATTGTTTTATAAAACTTATTACAATAAGTTGAAAATATTAAAGATAAAAATATAATTTACATGTGTAAATTTTAAAAAGTAGATAAAAGTAATCCACATATTATAAAGTCTAAAATTATAATCCAATGGTATTGTTTTTAATTCTATCATTTATTTATGGGTTTATTAGTGTACGGGGTTTTTCCAATTATAATTTTTCAATACTCTGGCAATGCCCGCATAAAGAGTCATTTATTAATTTTGGCGAATTCATTATATTTAAAATAATTAACATTTCTTTTTTTTTTTGCTCGTAATAGAATATATAATAAGACGAATGGTATCATTGAACATTTTAATAAGACGTTATATTATACTACCGTGGCCATAAATTTGGATTGCTCACTCACTGATTTGTGTTGTTTTTACTTATATATTTAGCCTTTTTCCGCAATAGGATTATGAATCAAAATTTTAATTTGCCGGCTTGATCACATAGAAACATTTACCAGTAGTACAAGGTTGATTGAATAAAATACTCTGACTTTTTCCTCACACGTTTATTCATTTTAATAAACGTTTTGTTATGTTAAGTTCTTTTATTACAAAATAAAAACGCACCACTTTCCAATTTTAAATTAAATTAAACGATTTATTCAATTTTAAGACACAGAAAAAAAAAATACGATGGCAACTTTACCATTGTAACGTCTAAAAAATGCTCTATTACTTTAATGTCTTTACTCAACGAGATTTCAACTTGAATTTATTTCTATTGCCAGCGGTGGCGCTTATAAAGGGTTTTTTTCTTAGCAAGAAGTTTGTTTTCTAAGACAAAATAAAATATAAAATTTAGATTAAGATGATTAAGATTTTACGTAGAGAAATGTTGGGTAATTATGAATGCAAAATTATATCCAAAAAAATATCCCCCACGACCACGCTAATGATTCTTTCATTAAAGTTTTTCATTACTTTTTGACAAAACGGCGGTCCTATTTCATTAATCACATCATAGATTTTGTATTTTAAGGCTGATATTGATTCAACTAGCTCTGTATAGACTCTGTCCTTAGCATAGTTCCACAAAAAATAATCAAGTGGTGTTAAATCAGACAGTAACATCTGTCCACTTAACTGCTGATTGTCGTGAAATTGTGATCAGGAAATTTTATTTGCAATAAATTGATCGTTTCATTGGGTATATGACATATGGCACCGCTCTGTTGAAACCACATATCAGTGATATCCACGTCGCCAATAATATGCCAAAATTGAGGTGTAAGCTTCTCGCGATAGCGTGATATATTGACCGTTGTGCCTCCAAACCATAAAGGGCACTATATGGTGCTACTCTGAGCATGCGAAGGTTTCTAAATATTCGCTCTAGGATTTTCAGCAGCCCAGAATAATTTGGCAATTCTGCTTGTTGAAATATCCTGACAAGTAAAAATGGGCTTCGTCTGAAAAAATATTTTTTCAGAAAAACCAGCCGGTTGTTCCTGAATGAATTAAGCGAATCTATCACGATGTGAATTATCGTTGCTTCAATTTCTGCACCAGTTGAACCTTGTAGGGGGTTTTGGATAACCCCAATAGTTGAGAACGTTGAGGAATTGGCAAACTTGGATCAGCTGTAACACTTCGGCTCACGGCTGCATTGGGTGCGTTTGTATTCGCACATTTTGTCTCGATTCTGTCGACTCAAATTGAGCGACCAAATTCTTAAAAGCGGTTTTAGAAAGTCGGAATTTTACGAAATGTAACTTTAACAGAACCACCATGTTCATAGTGGATTTTAATTATTTTAGTGAGATTTTCGTGCTTAATTGAATTCATTGTAACAATTACCAATGCATCAACTACGAATACGTCGAAAGATTAAATGTCAAAACTATTTCATTGTTGGTGTTGCCACAATGGAGAATCAAACTTCTTAATGAAATAAAACTACAACATATTTTTTTTTAAAGAAGTACCACATCAGGCAACAATGCCTATTTAGTCAAGTACCGTGCTACATTCTTTAGGAAAGGGATAGAGAAGAGATGAAACAGGTGGTGAAAGTAGAAAGAACATATTGTTGTGGTTATCGTTATTCAGTGAACTTGCCTGTTTGGCTGTGTGTTTTGATTTTTTCTGTTAATTGTTTTTGTTTTCTGTTTTTTAGCTTCTATCCTGGAATATATAATGAGCATCTTGCTGTTGTTATCTTATACGTATAAAATTTTCTAAAAATCTACCCAATTTGTAATATACACAATAGGTCGTTTCGTTTACTTGTTTACTGATAATTATTCGCTTTTAAAACCTAGACAAAACACCTTCATAGCAGTGTTCTATTCCGAATTCTACAGATACGTGGAAAAAACTGTTAAACCAAAAATGTATGTATCTAAGCGCGAATTTTTTTTTAGGATTGGCTTCTGCAATGCCTCAGAACAAATTCATGTATCACGTTAAATGTTGTGATTTCCATCTAAACGGGCTTTATTTTCCCTGATCCTTAAAATATGAGATCAAGGGCCTTTACATGACTATTTAATTATAATTAAATGAAGAAACTTTTCGTTTTTCATAAATATTAATTTAAAATAGAAAAAGTACAATTTACAAATTTGGATTATAATGGGTGTCAAAAAATAAGACGATATCGTTAATTTTTTTATTGAATTGTGTAGCATTAAGATCAGATTGAAATAATATTTTTGGCAATTTGACTCCATGGCTTTGCTATGCCCGTACGCACCCTTTTGCCGAAATTCTTAATGACCTTTTCAAGTAATTGTGTCTTAATTTTTTGAAGTGCTGCTTAATTTCGCTTTGAAATAAATGAAGGTTTGCTTTTTGACATAGATCTTAGATTTAAAATAATCCTCTAAGAAGAAATATAACAGTAAGTGTTTACGCAGTCTAGGAGGTTATCAGAAAAAGTCCCATGTAGAAATTGAATTGTTTCATTGGCTGTAGGATATGTGGTACCATCTTCTCGTTGCAGTTAGATAAAGGTCACATCGAATTTCACGGAAAGATCTGGCATGGTATCGAGATGCTAGTAATAGTAACATAATGTATGTGAAATATAAAAATTTCCACCAAACTGTTGCTTGTCGGGGTGCGTCGGGGTTGTTCAAATGTAGGGTGTGTGGTATCATCTCTTTGTTGAAAGCCATGGAATTTCACAAACTAGGACGCTAATTCTGATTACCGAAATGACATGATACACTATTAGAAAAAGTCTCATGGAGAAATTGAATTGCTTCATTGGCTGTAAGGTGTGTGGTACCATCTCTTATATAATTTCATTGAAAGATCTGCATTATCATGGGACGTAATTGAGCACTAATAGTAGTTACTTCACTATAATATATGAAAATCTACACCAAACTGTTGTCCGTTGAGGTCTATTTGTTATTCGAAATTATTATTTGTCGATTTTCCGAAACCCAAACCCGCCAAAACGTGGAATTATGCGTCGTCGCTTAGGTTGAGTTTGATCGAAAAATCAACATTCATTCCACGATTTGTTGTTATTCATAACCCATTTTACCATCACTAAGCTGTCAAAAAGCTTTTTTTAGTATTCTCAAAAGTAACGTAAAATAGCGGCAAATTAAAATTTAACATTAAGTTGGGCCACCCTATATTATTTTAATTTCCTAATTTCAATAGATATCACTACTCGACACTAATTCTTTTTGTTTTGACTATTTTTACTTTACCCTAATCAATCACTGAGAATCGAGTTAATTATAAGTCATAGATTAGACCTGCTTAGTAACAGTGTTGAGATTGGGGTCCGAGGAATTCAATTAATAAAAGACTTTTTTGTTTAAAAATATTTTTTTAAAAATTAAAATTAATTGTTTTTTTATTATTTCTATTCTTTCTTTAATAAATAAGTATTTATCTTTATATAGATATTTTTTAAACAAATTTACAAATTTAACACAAATATATTCAACATTTCGCTAGCCGGGTAAAAGCCTCTTTAGGAAATTTATTTTTATAATTAAAAAAAAATTTAACAATTTAAAAAAAAATTCAAAAATGTTTTTTAAATTATTAATAATTTTTTTTTTTTAATTATAAAAATTAATTTCCTGAAGAATGTTTTCAACGGAAAGCGAAATATGTGCTAAATTTAATTAAAAAAGACCTATGTAAAGATAAATACTTATTTATTAAACAATTAAATTAAAATTATTTGTTTAAAATTAAAATTGTTTATGGATGGAATATCATCCATCAAAACTCTTCTTCTCTTATTTTCCCAATTTAGAAATTTATCTTGTTGATTTCGTATTAGCTTAACTTTTTTTTTGGCTTTTTATCTTAAAACTCATTATAAATAAGAAAGCAAAAAAATTATAAAATTAGTTTAACACAAATTTGTTATATTTTTCCTACTAAAAATCGTTGCTGTTATTTTAATCTTATTTGTTATAACACAACTGGAAAATAAAACCAAAAAGTATTTTTTATGCGTTCAATTATATTTTAAATCACAGGCTTTTAAATTATTAAGCAACTGTCGCCGTTGCTCTTGTTAATGCCGCTTGTATTTTTGTTTTTTTTTAAATCATGTGGGTCTGTTAAAAATAATTGTCTTGTTTGTTGTTGACAAAATAAATTTTACATACGAGTATTTTACAATTTTCATTCCTTTTAATATATTATTTTGTTTCTTTTCCTTTTTTTTTTGGGAAAGAAAACATTTTTTGAATTGTTGTTGGGCTTTTATTTTTTTTTTACCCAGCTTTCCATATTATAAATTTAAACTTGTAGCAGGAGATTTATACTGCCTTTGTTTTCGCACTGTTTTGGGGGGGTTGATTTATTTTTTTATTTTTTTGAAAATTATTATTAATATTTGTCTCATTTGATGATGATGATGGTAATTTGTTTTAACATTTATTTTGATACAAAAAATATATTTTTTACTTACATAATTTGTTGACATGCAAAACGTTAACTGAAACAGAGCTAAAGATAAATAAAAAAAAAATAATATTTTTGCAGAAACTCATTGTTTCCATCTCAGTATATGAAGGCTGTCCACATATTCTGTAAAGGAATTTAAAAATCTTTTGTGTTGATTTCATAATAATACAGGAATGGATTGCATATGGTATATGCACTAGTAATAACTAAGAGAGAAAGGCAAAGAAAAAAGCAAAATAGAGTTGATTTAGCCATTATCTAAGAGAAACCAATGATTGATTGACGTATATGATTGTGGTCAAACCATACAACCTTTATAATAATAATATTATTGCGATTGATTTTTTAATTCAAACTATTTTTACATTTTGCTTTAACTTGTTCACTTTATTTGTGCTAGAATGTTGCGTACATTATACAGCTGTTACACTGTATTTTGATAATAAAAGAAAACTATTCGAATGTAATTGTAAAATATGTGGTACCACCCTTGAATTATATTTTTATAAAAGTATCAAATGTCATCAATAAAATGGCAGACAAATAGAATTTTAATGTTTAGAAAGATGTAAAAAAATGACCACGTAATCCTTAAAATATTTATTACAAACCAACTCACACTCTCATTTTACAACTTTCATTTTTAGAACATTTATGGTGAAGGTCTTAAATGACAAAAAAATAATTTACACAATGTCAGTAACTAAAATAGAAACAAAAAATTCAAATAAAATTTAAGTATTAAAATGGTGCTATAAAAAAAGGTCTAAAGGGACTTCTGAAATATTAACTTCTCCAGCACAAAAAGGAAACGACAAAAATATATAATAAAAAAAAAATATAAGAAAATAATAAAATAACAATATGAGAAGTCAATTTGCATTATTAACACTTTTGTTTTTAGCCATTAGATATTCTCTGGATGCCTTAATATCTTTGAAAGGTTTGTAATGGAATTAGTATGAGGTCGCATAAAAATTCATATGAATTTAGTGAAGTACACTTGCTAGGTTATCGTATTATAGAACAAAAGCTAATCTTATATCTTATATAATTTTTGTTGCGGTTTAACAAATTAACTTATCCAGCTTTATCTCTAACATTTGTATATTTTTTGAAGATTTTTGGACGTATAGTACGGAATTTTTATAATATGACCACTGTGTCTGGCCGATTGGAGGGCTCAGAAATTAAAAATTTTAGATTAACACATGTTTAAGCAAAGTCCCGGTTGTCGAAGTTAAACTATAGAGTCCGCCTAATAACTTTTTTTTTTGTTTTGAATGCTATAAACAAAACTATACAGCTTCGGCTGTGTGGCACGTAGCGCCGTTCTGTTGAAACCAAATGTTGCCTCTTCAATTTTTGTAAAGAAAAATTTGTTCAAAATGGTCCGATAACGATCGCCATTGACTGTAACGGCCACTCCTGAAAAATGGCCCAATTATGCTGCTAGACCAAAATCCGCATGAAACAGTGACTCGTTTTGGGTGCGTCGGCTTTTTAACGTATGCGTGCGGGTTTTCTGTGCCCTAAATACGACAATTTTGCTTGTTTACATACCCGCCAAGATCAATGAGATTCATCTGAAAAGACGATATTTTTTTGCAAAACCGGTATCTTCTGTAAGTCCAACCACTTAGCGAAGCTTTGTTCAAGCGTATACATAACCATATTCGTTGAAGGATGAAACTATATATCTGTCAAATCAAACATGTGCTAAGTGTTATCATTCACGAAATAAGCACTAGTTGAAAAAAAAAACATTAAATTGCGGACTCATTATTTCAATTTCATATCCTTTAATGAAATCAGCAATGTATTAATGCATTGACAATTCGTTATAACCGATTCACCAAACCGAACGACTTGGCTGAGCTCTTTACAAATGTTGATATATAAATTATACATTAAGCTGTTAGTAAGTGATTCTGAAAACTATGGTGGAAATTACAAATCGTTCGTTAAATGCAAAAAGACATAACAAATATTGTTCATTCGATAAAATTTTTAGCTTTTAACTATCAAAAATAACAATTTTATTGAAAAACATAAAATAATAATAAATAATAATATTATTTTATAAATAGTTTTTCAAGCATAAGGACTTTATATAAAAACTATATAAATTTTATCTTTATTTTATATATTTCACCACCCCATTAGGTGGCATCTTTAGGAAAAAAAAGTGTATAAACAATTAAAAAAGTTAAAATTGAGAAAATTATTTATAAAATATTAAAAAAGTTAATTGACTAACATTTTTATATTTTATTATTATAGAGTTTTTAATGTTTTTGCTTCTTCTATAAAAACATATAAAAAATATTTACATCCTTTTACATTAAAGATAACGAAATAGAGATTTCAATCGCTATTACGCAACAGCAAAACCTTTACTATTTTCTTTAAAGCATGTGACATGAGACCTTCAAGTACGAGGACGATGTGATTTTTAGTTAACAGGCGAAATTAAATTTGAAATGTCAAGATGATTAAAAATTATTGTTATTATGACACAAGAAAAGAGAAGCTACTTTTAAATCGTCATCATAAGAAGGCAAAGTGAGCACATAGTGTGCGGTGTCGTATATTATAAGGCTCTGTAACAATGGGCTTTAGGATATTTTTTGTCGATTCCGTGACTCTTCAACAGGATATTACTGCTTTACATAATGCCACGGTTATAAAGTTATACAAGAGCAAAATTTTTTTTCGACTTTTGTATAATGTGCATTGTTTGTCTGGCAAATCTTTAGCTTATGCAAGACCACATTTCCCTGTTTAAATATAAGGGACATTGAAGTCTTTTTCCAATTGAGATAATATCCAAAAACTGATTTCGAAGGGCAAGAGGTTTTGTTTTTTAATATTGTTACGGATGTGTCTTGCTTCAGTTTTAAAATTAAATAATTAAGGTATAAAGCGAACTATTCAGCATATTGTTTACGAACTGCGTGGCTTGCTAAGAAAACTTATGATACAACAATAAAATTTCTAGTTACAAACTGTGTAGAAATTTTAAAAACGCAAACAACAACAATTTGTTCTGCTGTTTACTAACTGCGTGACATGCAAGAAAATAACAAATTTCTGTTTACTAACTGCGTAGAAATTTTATACGCGAAAGACAACAACAAACTTATATGCTGTTTACCATCTGCGTAGTTTTCTAAGAAACCTTTTCTACAAAAGACAACAACAAATATTTTGAAATAAGCCTCAAGCAGAAACCATATCAGCATAAAAACAAAAACAAAAATACACACAGACATACAGGCGCCTATACATCGAATAAACAACATACAACTACAAAATGCGATAAAAAAAGGTAGTAGAAGATTCTTAAATCTTCTAGACTTTAAATGGACAAATATAAATAGGAAAGCGTTTGAGTGGATAGTCAATGAGTGTAAAACTAAACCTCATCAAGTAAAGACGTGCATTTTAATAAATTGTTCTGAAGTGTCAGCTTTGTTTATTTAAAGTAAATAAAAGTTTTATATATTTTAAAATTCTAAAAACTGGTGTTGTTTGTTTTGCGATGGGGAACTCACAACAAAACGTTTGTAAAAGGTATAAACGTAACAATATATTTAATCTGAATAAAATTTAAAGTGATTTGTAGATCGCTGAATCTCTATGTTATTGTTATTTAGTGCAGAACATTTTTGGAAGGCACTAATATATCCGACTTATATGCCCAAACCTAATTGATAGAGAAGCATTTGGTATGTCGCCTAATAATTTATTTTTATATTATTTTAGATTTGTGGATGATGCTTTGGAAGTAATATCACGTTATTGCTAAAGAAATTAATTCAGCACCCTACTTCTCTCTTATACCCTCCCTAAACTAAAAATAATTTTAAATACTATTTTTGCGTCCATACACGTTAACTTTTAAGTTTCAAATAAAAAAGGTAAAATTATTAAAAATAAATAAAACATCAAATTAAATGACAAGATATATATGCAGAAAGCTTATAATCTATAATAAATGCTTTTGTCACCATATGTTTGCTAACAGCATAATGACCAGTAAGAAATTTATTTGCTGTCAGAACTGCTTTTTCTGTGTAAATTTATCTCTTCTTTTGTTCATTTTTTGAGTACCCAGTGTTTCTTTTGAACGACTAGTCCTCAAAATAATTTCAATTATAATTTCTTTTTGTTACTTATTATACGAATTAAATCAAAAATATTCTTTCTCTCACCTATATAGCTAGATGTTGTTTGTGATATCGGAAAATATTTCACAATTTCATTTCAATATTTAGATTTTCATATATTGCATTCACTTTTTTGAAGCACACCTCGTTGTTTGCTGATTTTTATTTTTAGATTGAAGTTTAGAAAAAGGAAACAATAAATATTGAAGTGACTGTCAATTGTTTTTTATTTGTTATTTTGCTTAAATTAAGCTGCAAATAATTTATTGCCTGTATTTTTTTAAAGTTATACATTTTTTTAGTGTCTATTCTAAACGATTTATTAACAGTAGAAGTAATTTAGGAATACTTGTATTTAAATGTAGAGTGTATTGCAGAAAAACAACGCCGAAAAGTCGTCTTAAATTCTTTATTTATTATTTTAACTAGAGGTGAAGGCTTAATTTGCATCAGAATAATAGAAACAAATTAAAAACAAACAAACAAAGATTAATGAAGTTTTGTTCTTCCAATTGCTAATTTTAAAAGCTTTTAACTTTTGTGATGAATCCATTTCCAATTGACTTGAAAAATGAGTTACTAAAAAATAGTGAAAATCAAACCACGATCCACATTTTGGAAAGTTTTCAAAAATCAATTAGTGGCTGCATCTATGAATTGATAAAAAAAAATAAAGACTAAAAGCACTTTGAAGCACTTCTTTTGACGTTCATTGCTCATGATGCAGAATTAAATTCAAAGTTTACAAGAACTAACAAATTATTTTTAAACATAAATTAAGTTAAGTTGATACAATTTAGTCTGCACCTGACACGGATTAATAAGTGTATTTTGATGATTTATAGAAAATTGATAACAGAGGTTAATGTTGTTAAGTACTTGGGAGTGCGTTTTTGAAAGGTTCATATGGCAAAATACATATTTTCACAATTTTCTGAATTCTATTACTAAAAGCTTATACAAATTCTGAATATAACATCTGCAGTTCTGAAATCTATGACAGTATGACTTTCGCATCCTGTAGTCCGCTAAGCCGCACCTTTCCAATTTTGACACATTTTTGGGCATTTTTGAAATGCTCATAAGGGAGAATGCAGATTTTAAAATTTTTCTAAATTTTATTACTAAAAACCTATACAAATTCTGAATATGACCTCTACAGTTCTGAAATCTATAAGGCCATGGCTTTGGCTCCCTGAAGTCCGCTAAGCCGCACCCTTCCAATTTTGACCCAACTTTGAGTATTTTAGAAATGTCTGTAGAGAAAAAGAAAAAAATCATGCATTTTTCAATCTTTCTTTCTTAAATTGTTTTATTTTGACTTTTTATGTTGTGTTATGAATAAATAAAGTTTAAATTTTTATAAATATTTTTGCTTTTTATATTATTTTTTTAATTTTCCTACCAAAATGTTAAAATAATTCAACTCTGTTACCTTAATATTTCATGTGTAAGAGTTATGTAAGCTATAACTGGATAAACTCTTCTCGTTCTCTACAAAAACGTGTGCACGAATTTATTCTCGATGAAAGAATCTTTTTCATATCTTTATATTTAATATTGATTTTCAGAAATTTTTTGACTTTAATTAATTTTTTTGGCTATTAGCGACTAAATCTAAACTTTTATTTATATTAAGCGGGCGACTAATTTCATGATATATTCAGAGTATGAGAATTCATTTTCTATTTCTATTAATAAATGCTTAAATTTAAAAAACTTAAAAATCCTATAAATTATTTTTTAAATGTTTTAAATATTTAAATATTTTAAATATTTATAAGCTTTTTTTATTTGAGACAAAAATAATTTTATTTATATTATTCTACTTTAAGCAAATGGTGCAATGTTCTGTTTTGAATTTTTTATTAATAATCTATTGGTGACATATTATCTTCATTAATTTCATGTTCTTTTTGTTATGTTGAAACAAATTTTTATTTTTCTTTTACCATACTAATTTGTATGATCCCTCCTCTAAAAAGGGGGTACAGCAGAGTTTTTTTTGTTTTGTAACGATTTGTTGTAAAAATCACATTAAATGTGAATTAATATTTCACCATTAGCTTTTATTGTCTTTATTAAATGAGTGTGTAATTATCACACCATCATTATCGAAATAAATGAAAAATTAATGAGTTTTTTTTTACTGGTTAAGTACAAATAAATAAGTTTATAAATAATGCGTTTGGTAATTAAACTTTAGATTTATAGTGAAATGAGTGCTGCAAAGAAAATTATTTAATATACTCACTTACATGAGCTTATTTGTCGTATTAGTTTAATGACCATTACTGCGTGCTTGGAAGCTTAACTGAGAATTAAAACTAATAATAATTTTTTATATATTTTATATTTTTACAGTATATTTCAAAGACAATTTCTAACTAAAAATATTTATTTTTTCGTAGAGCTGCTATTAAACCGCTAAACCTTTAATGGATATATTTTCACGCCTTAAAATGTTGACTGAAAATTTGTGTGGAATTATAAATGGGTATGAAAATCTTCTTTAAAAATTGGGAAACATTCTGCGGCAAATTAAAATGTTTTTTTTCAAAATATGATTTCTGAATTTAATCAACAGTTCTCTGTTCTAGCTAGTGTTGTCTTATTAGGGGCATTTTTTGAAAATTCTGATAAAAACTCAAGTTTACTTATTTTAATTATTAATACTACGGTAAAATTTGAAAATTTTGAAAATTTTTACAGGGACTTGTCATTTATATTATTTCAATTTGCTTACCATGGTTTTTGAAAGCCTTTTAGCATGGAAGTATGTTCCTATTTTCTACAAAACTTTTTACACTATAAACATAATAAAAGTAAATAAAATTTGATTCAAATATAATAGAATCAAATTAAAGAAAGAAATTAAATCTATAGTTTTAAATTGATTGCTTTAAATCTTCCCATTTAATTCTTTACTTACAGACATAATGCTTAACTCGATTTGTTTTAAATTGTATTATTTTCAAAGATATTTGTGGAGATAGAAAATTTATTACCAGGAGATTGTAGGTTTTTTTTTTGTATCATAATATTATTTGTTGAATCTTCTAAATTAATAGAACTAACAATAAGTGGACAAATCTTAAATCTAAAAGTGAAAATTATCTTTATGTCTAGCCAATGCCAGCCAAAAAGTTTTTGTTTACAAGAAAAAAAAAATATTAAAAATTACTTATGCTTATGGCCATAACGTCTCTCCTTTTTAGACGATTGTAGCCTCTATCATCTGATATTTAAAGTGCCAAAATATTTGGATGAAAATCTATCTCGACTTAAACTGATTAGAAAAATCCTAATAATTTAATTGGTTAAAAGTAGTCCTCTACTTCCCTTATAACGATTTAGTTTAATATACTTTTCTATTTCTTTTCATTATTCAAATCAATACGTAATTAAATAAATAGGCCTAAATAAGTAGGCCTAAGTTCATGTATATATCAAAATTTATTAAAAGTCAACCTTTCATTACTTGGTAAATTTTTTTATTTGCTATTAAGAAAATATATATTTTTTCGGATTATATAGTGAAGTTCCATTGTCTGTTTGTTGTGAAATTCTGTAAGTTTAACTAGAAATTTCGTCTTTGCTGTACTGAGGACTTTAAATAAATAGATTTTATATTTTTTCTCGGACCAGCACTCAGGTGGTGGACCCTACAAATGCAATGCATTGTGCTAGAACTAGAAAATCAGGTTTTTGGGAGCTGGAAAAAGGGAGTAGTATTTGTAGAAATTCAATTTAAAGTTTCCTACATTGAAAGTGACAGGAAAGACTTTTGGAGGGAGTTTATTTCGCATACGGTTTGTTTTGCTAAAAAACTAATTTTCTCTGTATTTTATATTTTTATTAACCTCTTGATTAATTGAAATTTTTGATATTATATCAAATGAATAATTAGGCCGGCTTAAGTTCATTTTTGATTTTATTTCTAAATTTTTATAAAAAAAGAAAAATCATTTACAAAATAATGGGACGTTTTCCTAAGTTAATGAAAAAATAACATACCAGCAGAATGTAGTGCAATATTTTTTGGACCGCTATATTCGCTATTAGCATACGTTCTAATCTTAAGCAGAATTAATTAATTTTTTTGTTATCAATTCATATTTTAAGTTGAAAGCGTGGATTTTTAAGCGATACTTTGAGTTTTAATGAAGTTGCTTCTTAAGAAATGATGTCAGCCTTAATATTTGCAAAAACTTTCACAAAGTTCATTTGTTCTTATAGATAATATTTTATTCGCGATTTATTTGTTATTCTATTAAGTTATGTAGTGTGTATATTTTGTTGTAAATTGTAAAACAGTTATTAATATATTCTTATTACATTGTTTAGATATTTTCCAAATGCTTGCCATTCAGCCATTTTTATTAATACATTCTAAGTTAACAATAATTTAAAAATCATATACACACATAATTACAAGCTATTTTCTAATTTAGCCATCGACATTATTTCACCAATCCATGTTTACAAGCAAATGTTAAGTTGTTATTAAAGAGTAGTGTTTTTCACAATCAAGGATTAATACAGACGACAAAAGGACAAACGTTGAAGGCGTATTTCGATGGCGTTTGTAATTGCTACTTGCTACTTTTCTATTGCTATTCCTGGCAATAATGTCTCTTGTTGCAAACAACACTAGTAAAATACCATTATCACAAGCAATAACAGTACCAGAAAATAAAAACAAATTAAGTAAAATACAAAATGAACCAATTTATTTAACTGCCCTCTTTTTGTAGTTGATACTTTTGCTTTATGGGGCATACAATTTTTTATTTAAATTTACTTCAAACTAACATAGTTTAAAAGTTAATGACACCCTTTATTTATCATGCTTATAATTGTCTTCAATAAGATTAAACGATTATTTACCAAACATCCGGAGTTAGATTGAATGATGCTTAAATTTGCATTGAATATTTCACGTTTTTTTAGGAATATTCAGAAATTTAACCAGATTTATAAAATTTTAATTTTTTTCAATTTGGCCATCTTAAACCCAATGTTATAATAACAATTTCCATAAGATATATAACTTCAATTTGACATGTATTTGTATATATAAAATTTTAGGCTGATAGAACTTATGAAAGTGTTAGCTGCCAAATAAATGGCCATACTGCATTCACTTCTTGAATATTTATGATCTGCATATTCTGACAAATCACCATGAGCATTGCTAAAACATAAAACCAAATTTGATTTCAAGACTAGTCATTAATTCAGCCATCAATCAATTGCATAGTAATGAGGCACCATAATCAAGGATTTGTTGTTTAAAAATATGCACAACATGTGTTATCATTAAAAAAAAAATACTTGTAATATGGCAACCTTGAACTTATTGAAATACAATAAAATTTTGATGATTATTTGATTTTGAGAAATGTATCTATAAATTAGTCTTGGACAACTGTGTGATTAGATTTACATCCGCGCCTGGCCATGAAGCCAAACCATTGCATAATTTGGAACGTCATGCTCGTCCTAGGAAGCCGAAGCTATAATTCTATGCAACAGAAATTTCTAGTTGCAACTTCGATGATTCCAGAGCAGGGCTACAAATCATCACTCCTTGCTTAAGAGTTGGAGACTTTCCAACTCCTGTCCAGAACGCATGTCTACCATGCTCACTGGATCTGGGAACATTTCTCCAGGTAGGTGTTATTAAAGGTGAAGTGAACGATACTACCATAAAGGGCCAACCTCAATAATCAGCCAGAGAACAATTGAGTGTCTAAAGAGACAAATAGCGGAACTCTGAGGGTTACTGATTCCCGTGGAAATAAAGTGGAGTTTCCAGTTGTACCCCTGCTGACTTCAGGGGACTGGGCTCCCTTTTTCCCCCAGTTGCACAGGTCTAAGTTGTTGCTATATATGGCCAGGAATGTTTGAAAAATAAGTCAAAGTTTAGAATGCCCTTCTTTAAAAACAGCCACGGTTGTCAAATGCCCGCAATCATTTTTATATATTAATGCCATATAGGAATCATTATAGGAATTTTAAATAATACAAATTTTTGGATCAAAGTTTACATTTTTATGTGACTTTTAAAAACTTTAAACTTCTCAAGGCCTCTACATTGGGTGACTCTTACTGCTTGAACTGAAGGTTTGTTTGAAGTGCTTGGCACTTGATTACTTAATGACAGTAAAGAGACATCATGCAGCAGGAGACATCCTTGAAAGTTTCGAAGATACCTATTAATGCTGTAATTATATAATGGCCGTATTTGGTTTTCTGTGATGTTAAGCAAAAGAAAAGTAGAATACATATGCATTCATGTTCACAAATACGAAAAGTTCGGCAATTATAACTGAAAAATGATATCTGTAAAATGTCTACCACGACCACGCTGACAGATGTCGATTCTTTTGTCAAAGTTTTTAATTATTTCTTGGCAAAAAGGCGATCGGGCCTATTTCGTTAATCACATCACGAATTTTGAGTTTTCAGGCTGAAATCGGTTCAGTAATCCACTGCTGTTAAATCACACGATCATGCTGGCTACTTAACTGCTGATTGTCATGAAACAATGCGATTGGGAAATTTCATTTGCAATCATTGTGTGACAGGTGGCACCGTCCTGTTGAAATCACGTGTCAGTGATATTCACGTCATTAATAATAGGCCAATATTAAGTTAACATCTCGTTATAGCGTGATCCTCATCTTCTAAACGAAAAAAAAACAAAAAAAAAAAAAAACAACGGCCCAGTCACACCTCCAGGCCACATAGTGCACCATATATTGACACGTTGAGCATGCAAAGGCTTCTGAATAATCGCTCTCGGATTTTCAGAAGTCCAAATGCGGCAATTTTGCTAATTGATATGCCCTGACATTTCGTGATAAGATTTGCATCTGCACCTGGCTGTAAGTCTCAATCAGATGGTGGTCAAAACACTGGGAATGAAAAGCAACGTCCTTCACGCCTTAGGAAGCCGAGTATTAATTCTAGCAACAGGTCTTTCCCAGTTAAAATTTTAGCGGTTCCAAAGCAGGGTTGCAAACCACTACTCCTTGCTGAAGAGCTGGAGACTATCAAACTCCTTGTACAGAACACATGACTGGAATGCTCACTGGATCCGAATCATTCATTGATCCTGGCCATCATAAATCCGTTCATGCTTGGGGCCGCAAAACCACAACCACCACGATACTGCCGAAGAGCCAACCTCAATAATCAGTTAGAAAAACAGCTAAAAGTTCAAAGAGACAATTAGCGGAAACTCTGGGGCTTACTGATTCTCGTGGAAATAACGTGGAGCTTCCAGTTCATTCCCTGCTTGCCTTCAGGGGACTGGGCTCCCTTATACCCCACAGCACAGATCTAGATAGTCAAGTATTTTATAAAGACTGATAAATGTGCCCCCGGGGAAGGTCATGCCCTGACAAGTGAAAATGAGCCAGTTGTTCCTGAATAAATTAAGCAAACCTACGGCGATGTGACTAGTCGGTCACCTTATACGCAATGTTCGCCATGTGGTGGTTTTGGTAACCCCAATTGTTTCAATACACAGCTGCGATATTTTCAGTTGAACGACCCAGTCGAACAGGCATTGCCGCTCACAAGTTTTGTATCTAGCCTGTCGACTAACATTTTAAGGACAAAATTCTTAATAGCGGTCTCAGAAGGACGGTTGTGTTGTCCGATTATTTGGCCCAAAAACAGCCTGTGGCAAAAGAGCACTGTTAAACAGCTTTTTGTTTATAAACACAGTTGAATAAATATTATATTAAATGCCCCATAGCTACCTATGGTCTTCTTTGTATCTAGGAATGCAGCTAAAATTTCTCGAAAGTTAAAAATATATATTTTTTCTATTTTAGAATTTAATATTCAAGAATTATTTAACAATTTCACTGTGTATTTATGTGCTTCCGTGTATCCATTAGTTTAATGACAATGGTGGCTGTTCTTGCAGTTTTAGTTTGCTCTGATGATGAGTTTTTTATAGTTTATTTTACTCATCGCAATTTACAGTTATTGCTCTTGATTTAATGTGAGTTTGGGCCATTTTGTTTGTATATGCTCAGAAAAAACCCGTTAGTGGTGGCAATGACTTTGTGGTGACCAGCTAGTTTTATAATAACAACTTTTTTTAATATTTTTTTTAGCTAAAAAAGTGTTTTGCTTTCACAACCATTGTTTTGTTTGTTACAGGCCAAGTGTATTTTTTAACAAATGGCTAAAAGTCAACAACTATTAAGCACACACACATACATACATACATTTGTATTTAAGTTTATGGAAATAATTGGAGCAATAGCAGCAATTGCTTTTTAATTAAGCGCCATACTCTAAGTGCAAGCGTGTATTTAATTATTGTGTGAGAAGCGTAAGAAAAACTTTTTTTTTATTATTCTATTTTTTGCATTTAGAAGGAGTTCTACGAAATCAGTGTTATTTTTAGAGAAGGTTTTCATGATTTTATGTAGATTCAAATTACTTTAATATTTATTTAATTGCATTAGGTTAAATTAATTCTGAAGTGTTTGAGCTAACTTAACAATTTGATAAAAAAAAGATTTTATAATTGCTTTATATTTTCTATTTGATTTTATTTATTTAAAATTTTAATTTGGCTTAAGTTTAAGCACATTTTAATTTCTAAATTAATTAAAAAGAAAAATTATTTACACAATTTTGTATTAATTTTAAAAGAAAATAGGGAGCATTATGCAGCAGTAGTATGGAAAGCAAAACCGCTATATACGCCACTAGCATGGTTTGGAACTATCTGCTCTTAAATTCTGTCCTGTACGTTGTAAAAGAAAAAAATTACAAACTATTGATTATTAATTTGGTTAGACAATATTCACACACAATCCAAAGCTTTTTTCTTAAATTTGGTATAGTTTAGTATAGAATGGGAGAATTCTATTCTTTAAAAAACAAACAAAAAATTAAGATTTTTTTATTATTTTTTTTAATTATTTGTCGACTTCGTACCATGGTAATCAAGAGTTTTATTGTTTTTTATTATTATTTTAACAGAAATTTTCATAGAATATCGATACGGTAAAAAAGAGAATGAGAAGATTATTTGTTTTTTTTTATCAACAAATGAACTATTTCATCATTATTTTACCCAGGTTACAGTCTGGACTTTTTTGTTGTGGTAATATAGTGCTATTCACCTATTTTTTATTCCACACACTTTTTAAAACATTTTTTACATAACCGTCATTTCCCGATGTAAATAATTTTATAACGATTCATTTCTTCTTTTGTTTCTTTTTCACCTCATCCCCGTTTATATAATTTAGTTATTATATTGTTATATTATACTTACTTAACTTAAGTTACTTTTATTGAAACCTTCATAATTATATACTTGATTTTGTTTAAATCGAATAAACCACAGAAAAATGTAAACATTTATTTAATAAAAAATTTCATTTTTTGTATCATCACTCAATTATATCATACTAATGGCCTAGGTGAACAGTTGTGAAAGAAATATAGCACAATTAATTAAATACCAAAATAAAAAACATAAATAAATCTCTTCAAAAAGTTTTTATAACGTAAAAAATAATCATGTATTAATCTTTTTAACGGTCTTTTTAATTAAATTTAACAATATATTTTATTTCTTCAATATTTCGCTTTCCCTTGGAAAGCTTCTTCAGGAAAGCGAAATTTTGAAAAAAATATATTGTTAAATTTAACAAAAAAAGACCGTTGAGAAGTTTAAAACATATTTATTTAAAAAGGTCGAATAAAAACAATAATCAAAAAATAACGTAAAAAATATATAAAAACAATTTTGTATTAAGGGCTTTCAAATATTTCAGCAGCATTTAATTAACTTTTCATTATATAGAATTATATTTTCTCCCTCCTGTTTGAATTTAAGGATTCTATGGCAATCTCCTTTTTATGGATAAAAGATACTCTTAGAAACGTGAAAGCCAACATGCAGCATAAAAACAATAACGATCAGTTTATTTATTAGAAAGTCCTTGAAAGCTATACAGAGGCTTGGCCTTTAAAGGTCTCTTAATAAAGTTAATATAATTATAAGGAGTTTTCATTAATTTATCTCTCTTAAAGCCCATCTTCAGAAGGTGTAGTAATGATCTGAACTGGGTATTGCAAAATTTGCTTTGTTAAAACAGCTTCTTAAATAATTTAGGTAGTAGTACATTTATTTGTATGTTTTAATTATATTAACAAAAATATTGTAACGTTTACTACTTTTAATAAACGTTTTGTTAATTTTGAGTTAGTTTATTCCAAAATAATAACCCAGCACTTTAGAGTTTAAAATTAGATAAAACGTTTTATTTAAACACAATGGTTGTGACTCTAATGACTCAACTTGTATTAATACATTTGTCCAGCAAGTGAATTATACTTGAAGAATATTATACTTCAACATATTCAATATTGTTGTTATCATTCAGAGTAGGTACCTGCTAGACTGTGTGTTTCGGTTTGGATTTGTGTTGTTTTTGTTGCTTTCTTATTTGGTAGAATTTGTTATAAGTGTGTTATTGTTGTGTTGTGTATATAAGATTTCGTAGAAAACTACGCAGTTTATAAAATGCAAAGTGGATCGTTTCGTTCAATTTTTATTGATAATTATTTTCTAAGAAAACAAATTGTCTTCGTAACAATATTTTGCTTAAAGGTGCAACTAGACAAAGAGTTTTTCTATATAAATTTTCATATAAAAAACGACGTGAAAAGTGGCAATTTTATTTTTGACAAAGAATACTTAAAATCTCTTGTTTGAGTTAAGCGTTTTTTTTAATAACGCTACAATACTTCCAAAAAATCACGCGGTTATTTTTTACTTTTGAGGATGTGACAAAAAGAAAAATTGACCATACAATAATTACACATTTCATTCATTCTTAAGGTTCTTTTAATAGCATAATAAAATATCACTGTATTTACAAAGCCCTGCATAACATTGTTGACAATATTGTTATCGTACGAAGCACAATTACTTAAATTTTACTTGAATGATTTTCGTCCAAAAACAAAGAGTAGACTTTTTTTACATGTTCCGTAGTCACTTCGGTGGACTTACGACATTCGTATACTGGCGGTATGGCATAACGTACCCATTTTTTGTTAAAATAATTAAAGCAGCGGGATGCAAAATATAATTTTCCTCTTCACAGCATATCTTAAGTATTTCATTCATTACCTTTTCAGAATAGGGTACAGTAAGTATAATTATCATACGATCGAGTAAGTCAATAGGTATACCATGGGGACTGCGATAATTTGTTTCTCTAACACGAGTTATGCCACAAGCGGAGTCATGCCTGATTCTAATGCATGATTGAGATAGGAAAAGCATTCAATACCTTACATGTGTACTTTGTCTATAAATAAAAAGCCAGGATTGATTTCAGCTTTACCCAACACTTCAGCTTCATTCTAACACTTTATTATTAATGTGGTCTCGTACCTCTTGTTTTATCTCACCTGTATCACCAGAAAATAAAGTTAAAGAGCCATGTGTACGGCTAATGATAACATCAAGTACATGCAAGGTTACGGTGTGACACTGAACAAAACGGGTGTGTGTACCAGTAACATCATAATCACGAACTCTCGTAAAACTACGTCCTAGTTTATTGAACTTGCCAGAAGCATTATCTATAGTTATCACATCGAAAGCTTGAATTTTTTCCTTAATAAAACAATCAATAATTTTATTTCCCAAATCATAATTGGTCTCCATTTCTGTAGTTTTTAAGGTGACCTTAAGAGAATAAAAGCAAGGGGATAAAATGGAATTTAAATGATAAAGCGATCATTTGTAAAATATATTTTTTGTCTAAAATTTTTGTTGGTAAAAAATCTTGCCAATCTTTTAGACTGTGCTAGTTGCAGGGCGTTCAATCTGTATTTCTACCACCTTACCCTCGATTATCTCTGTTTTTTCCTTAATACGTATTCCAATACTTCTGCGTAAAGTCTGTGACAGAGTTTCAGTATTACTCATTACCAAAGAATATATTTTTTAGCCTGATATGCTAGTAAATGGTGTTTCCGTACATATGGCTTGAGCCATACTAACAACTCTGGCAGTTTTACTAGTACTCGGGTCACCGGCTAACAATATACAACGACCAGTTCTTTTCCCTTTACGCACCATTTGTACAACGATACCAGCCGCACGTTGAGCATCTTTCTGGCCAACCATACCCTGTGACACAGTGCCGGCTTCCAAGACATCTTCTAAGTCCAAATCACGAATGTGAGTGTAATATCGCGCACTTCAATTTTTTACACCGCCATTTATACAATGTTCCTTTAAACGTTTACATTTTTCAAGTGTGATATCTTTTTATAGGCGATTTTAAGCTTCTAGAGTCCCTTGTCTGGCAGCCTGCTCAGGTTGTTTATTTTATAAACTTGTTAATATAGATGTGAGCCAATTCTAAGAATTATTCAACAGTAACCAATATAAAGTAAATACATTTTTATTAGATATTTGGTGCGTGCGGATAGTATAGAAAATTCAGGTTGGTTGGACGAACAGCATACACCACACCTAAAGGTTTTTAAGGATTTTTTTAGCGTCACATACATGTGCTTGTGCATTAGCTAGCTGTCACAATGATGGTCGAAGAATTTAACTTTTTTATTAGCTTTCCTACGATGAACGATAGCGATGTATTAGCAGGAATATGCACATTATCTGGTTTAATAATGGCTTAAAGTGATTCGAAAGTAAAGAAAAATCGAATGCAATATTCCATTTTGTGGACAAAATTTTAACGTTTTTCGTTTTTCTATTACATTCTTGCTGGAAATATGCTCATATATTTAATATAGAATTCTTTGTTCACCCGGGAAAAAAGCTTTATTATTATTTTTAATTAAACTGATTTATTAAGTATAAAGTTAAAGTTTATATTAAATATTTATTGGAATTATATTCAAATAATTTTAAACTTGCAACCACACATTAATTTTTAAAGTAAATAGAAGACAACCACAATCATGTGAATAACAAATTTGTAGTTTAAATTCCATCGAATGTTGTGATATTTCGTATTTGGATATGTATAAATATTTTATACTTTAATTTATTTATCTTGCTATTAACTTTTCAAGAGAGAAAACCACAAATCATTAAGTTAATTTATTTTTCGGATTATTAAATAATGTTGTTGCTATAAGACGCTACTTACTGCTTGCTTGCGGTTCTTCTAAGTGTATCAGTATACTTAGTACTGGGAATGTTAAATAACATTTGTTTTTTTATACAATAGATAATAATAAATATTTTTATACATCTTTAACTAAACATAGATTTAATTTAACCTGAATTAAATTAATTCATTAGTTATAATACAGAATAGTATTACCGGTGATTAACAGAAGCCAAGAATAAATATATATGTGACGATTATTAAAGAGTACAAAGCAAATGTTTTGCATTTCACTGGGTCAATTATTATTGTTTGAAAAGGAAAGATTTCTGGTATTTTTATTTATAAAATTAGATGGTTAATTATATACATAATACTTACAACGTGGATAACCTAAGGCAGACAGATGCAATAGTGGTTGCAGGGTGCCAGAATAAGTTGCATTATATTTAGTAAGCACAACAGTTTTTCTGTTTTCTTTAAAAATTGACACACCGAAATGTGTAAATAATTTTATTTTCTTAATAAATTTGCTATTTTAAAACATACACATAAATTTAAATAAAATAAAATTAATTCTCTTCTTATTAAGAAGAATAGCTGTATTAAATTTTTAAGTTTACGAAAATAAATCATTTATTTCAGCCTACAATATAAAAGAAAATTTATATTAAATAAAAATATGTTCATCCTAGTTTCGCAAATTTTAGTCTTTTTTCAGTTTCTGTTATTATAAAAAACAATGAAGAATATCCAAATGAATTATATTTTGTGGATAATAAATCTTTTGTATACATTTTATGTTTTGCTTATCGTAAAACATCTTCATTTGTTTAGCATAATAATATTTATTTATCTACTTCTGCTATCTTTCTACTTTGACGTTGTTGTTGACACATAATACCTGCAGGCTTGTAGTTGTTATTATCCTTACGGCAGTTTTTAATTAATTAATGCATTAAATTAATTAAAGTCAACGTACAGTGGAGCAAATACAATAGCCCGCAAAATGATAAAGGGGTTTTTAACAAGAAGTTTGTTTTCTAAAACAAAATAAAACAAAAAATTTAGATTAATATGACTAAAATTTTTATTGTATTACGAAGAGAAGAGTTCGGCAATTATGAATGATTTCTAGCAAATGTCCTCCACAACTAAGCTGACGGATGTCGTTTTACTCATCAAAGTTTGTGGGAAAATGGCGGCCCAATTTTTTTAATCACATCACGGATCTTGAGTCTTAAAGCTAAAATCGATTTGATTGATAGTAGATTGATTTGATTCAAATTTTTATTCTATTACGAAGAGAAGAGTTCGGCAATTATGAATGATTTCTAGCAAGTGTCCACCACAACCACGCTGACAAATGTCAGTTCTTTCATCAAAGCTCTTAATCACTTGAAAAAATGGCGCGCCTTTTTCGTTAATCACATCGCTGGTTTTGAGTTTTATAGCTGAAGTCGCTTCGATTGGCTCCGCATAGACTCTGCCCTTAACATAGCCCCACAAAAAAAAAAAAATAATCCAAACTGCTGATTGCATTGAAGTTATACGATCGGGAAACCACATGTCAGTGATATCGATGTCGACAATAGCAAGCCAAAATTTAGCTGTTGGCATTACCGTTACCGAATTTCCAGCCTAATCTTTGAAAAAACGGCCCAATCACGCCTCCCAACCACACAGCGTACCATACAGTGACACGTTGAGCATGCAAAGGCGTCTCAATGATCATCCAGAAGAATTCGGCAATTTTGCTTGTTGACATACCCTGACAAGTGAAAACGGGCTTCGTCTGAAAAAATGATTTTTTCAGAAAAACCAGCCGGTTGTTCCTGAATGAATTGAGCGAATCTACGGCGATGTGAATGGTCGGGCGGCTTCTAATACTGCAGTAGTTGAGCTTTGTAAGGCTTCAACGTCAAATCCTTACACAAGATTTGCCATATCGTAAATTTGGATATCCCCAACTGTTGAGTTGGGGCAAATTTGAATATATTTTATAGTAGATGCATTGGCAATTGTTACAAGACCAAGCCTATTTGCCATTTTAAGGGTATGTTAACAAACAAAATTGTCGCATTTGGGCTTCTGAAAATTCTAAAGTGACTATTGGGAAGCCTTTGCACGCCATGTGTGCTACGTGGCCTGAAGACGTGATTGCACCGTTTTTTCGAAGATGAGACTGGAAATGCGGTGACGGTCAATGGATTACGCTATCGCGAGATACTAACAACTTAATTTTGTCCTATGACGACGTGAATATCACTGACATTTGGTTTCAACAGGACGAAGCGACATGTCATACAGCTAACGAAATGATGAATTTATAACAAATCAAATTTCCCGATCGCCTAATTTCATGACAATCAGCAGTTAAGTGTGGCCACCCAGATCGTGTGATTTAACATCACTCGATTATATTTTGTGGGGCTACGTTAAGGACAGAGTCTATACGGAGCCAATCGAAGCCACTTCAGCTATAAAATTTAAAACTCATGATGTGATTAACGAAGGAGGGGCGCCATTTTTCCAAAAAGTGTTTAAGAGTTCTGATGAAAGAAGCGACATCTGCCAGCGTGGTTGTGATGGACATTTGCTAGAAATCATTCATGATTGTCGAACTCTTTTCTTCGTAATACAAACAAATTTGAATCAAATCAATCTAATGTATAAGATAATAACGGTAATACAAAGACATACATTTAAAACGGCTATAGTTAATTTGTAATGCGGTTAGGAAAACTCTAACCACAAATATGATCGCTAATTTACTAATTGGCTAAGAATAATTATTATATAAACAACATATTCTTTTTTGTTTATATTTTCAGCCAATTTGTTGATTGAAAATAAAAACTATTTAAAATTGGTAAGTGTTAAGTTAAATATAAATTATGTAAAAAAGTCATAAACCAAAACAAAATGGAGGCAGCAGGTTGAGAAGCTTCATTTAATGTGCTTAAAGCATGGTTACATATTTTTTCAAGCTTTCGTCTTTGCTCGTAATCTGATAATACAACGGGTAATCATGTGTTATTTTACTGTAAAATAATAAATAGTCCTGACTTCACTGTCAGTTACAAAACTTAATAACTTTGGATTGCCAGTAGTTGTTACTTCTATTGTATAAAATATTTATGGTGCGGTTTACGAGTGCATGTCAAAACCTTTAAAGCTTTTTTTTTGTTTTGTTAGATTAAATTTAGTCTTTTATGCTTTTTTGACTTCCTATACAGAAAACAAAGAAATAATTTAAAGTAAGAGCAAAAATTTTTTTCGTGGGTTTCATTTCATAAAAGGGGGACTCTTACAATTCGAATGAAGATACTGTGGTCTGACAGTGACAATCATGTTTACACAAGAGTTCAATCTTTGTAAACTTTGCGTTGGCTTGTTAAGAAGAAAAAAAAAACTGTTGATTTTTCTCTTTGAGATTTAAGTGGTTTTAAGCTGAAAATAATTTTCTAGAAACGTAAACAATGTAATGCTAAAATACACAGATACATATGTACATATATATATATATATATTTTGTGGTCTATATAATTTCAAACAGTTTTATGAAAAGTTTTGTTTTTGCTAATTCGAATTTCAAAGACTTTTAATGTTTGCAGAACAAGCACATTGTGTGAATTTTGTTTTATTTTATTTTAAAAGTTAAAAGCCTCTTTAAATTTTTCTCATAACAAAAAATATTTCATGTCGAAAAGAATTATTATAGATTTTTAAAGTAACCAAAGTTGTTAAGAAAATGAAATGTAAAGTCTTTACATGTTGTAACAACAAAAACAAAAGCTAATGAATATCATTCCTTTAAAGTGTTTTCTTGTGTGTGAGATAAAAATTAAAACTGTAAATTTTCTTTTTCTCCACAATTTTAAAGTTATGTGTGTTGTAAAGCTACAACAATAGGATAATTGCCCTACACATGTTCAGCGCTTACTGTGTGTAGGTTTGATATAGGGATCTAACAGAAAATCAGTAGTTCAACTCCTAACAGATCATTGTTGCTGTTGTTAGCTAAGCGAATTGTATTAACTCATAATCCTAATTTATATTGCCCTAAACGCCGAACACGCGTTTGTGTTCGCCTGATCGTTGAACCTGTCGACTCAAATTTAACGACCAACGACCAGAAGGACGATTATTGTCTACGAAATTATCGCGGATTTTACGAAATATAACTTTAACAGAACCACCATTTTCATAAATACAACTTCTTTTTGAAGAACCCGATATGTATAAACTTTTGTCTAAAATATTAATATTAATTTTTTGAGTCGAAGGCTTTAAGGTGATAAAAAGCATTAAAAACGGTTTCAGTTTTCAATTGCAGCCATAAAATAAAATCATTAAATCTAAGGCCAAGTATGATTAAACATATTTTCAATTAAATGCTCGAAATGATAATCAAGTTATCGTAATAATTAAAATAATGTCAAATAAAAATTTGCGAAAAACCCTGTACACATTTCATTTCCGCAGCCCTCAAAAATTTGTTATGCCCAACTGTATGTCTGGCAACACTGCTTCTACCAGTAGTTTATAATGTAAGTAAAAGGAAAAAAGACGTTTAAACTTTTCACGGACTCAATAAGATAAGTTACTAAGGCATGCTACAACAGCAGTTGAGATGACTAGATGGTTAAATAACTTTATAGTTAAAACAGAAATTTTTCGCCAGGCCTTTAGTTAGAAAAAACAGTTTCAACTAAATAAGTGTATGGTGCAGTCGTGACTTTGTTTGTAAAATAAGACGCCGACAAATTTGAGTATCCTTGAATTTATAATGCGTGTTCCCAATGTTCTATAAAAATCGAAATTCCTAATTAAAAGTTTTATTTCCAAGAATTCCCAGTAGCTAATTTATTTTATACCAAATATTCCCCTGAAAATAAAAGCGTTATTTACATTTATTGTTGGAAAAAATTCATCTTAAACCAGTATTTCTTAAAGATAATCAATGTTAAGTCAATACTAATTGCGCCTGCGGCATATTTATAGCTTCAAACAATTTTCTCAAAATTTTTATATGGAGCAGAAAGATTGTATGCATCTATTACCTTATTGGAAACAATTGTTAAAACAATTAAAATATGAAAAACAAAATTTTAATAATGTTAAAAGTAATGTAAAATCAAAATTCCCAAAAAATATCTAACCGTCAAACTTAAGTTTTTATCCCCAATGTGTTAAAAATATTCCCTAATCTGGGAACACTGCAGATACAGAGAACAAATAAAAACTGAACAAAAAACTTAACAAAAGTGGAAAAAAGTAAAATAACAAATTTGACGTGCATTTGCAGTTAAGGAGTGCAAAAACGTTACCGTACCGTACAAAGTGATACTTAAAATATTTTTCTAAATGCACTTTTTTGTCAAACTTTCAACCCTATATACTACCATTTGTTATTCGTATTCACTTGGTAATAGACCGAACCAGTTGGAGGTGAGTTACAAAAGGCGGAGCATGAATAATACGTTTAATCTCGATCTCGCAACATTCTCGGAATGGGGTTGTGTGCATAGCGTCAATTTTAATGCCCGTAAGACGCAATGTTGCACACTTACGAATAGATCTGTGTTTGGAAATGGTGTTGCATCTGTTACTATGGGTGATATGAGTACTACAGAATTGGAAGCTCTTGATGTTCTTTGCAGTATGATGTTCGATAGACTAAGCACAATTTTTAGGTCTCTAAAGAAGTTTACAAGTGCCTCGGTTTTCTAAAACGATGTAAGAGATTACGTGATAAGATTTACATTTGCGCCTGGCCGTAAGAAGTAATTAAATAGTGGTTAAACCACTGGAAATGAAAAGCAACGTCATTCACGCCCTAGGAAGCAGGGTTGCAAACCACCACTTCTTGCGGAAGAGCTGGAGACCATCCAACTTCTGTCCAGAACACATGACTAGCATGCTCACTGGATCAAGGAATATTCCACCAGGTAGGTGTTATTAAAGGTAGAATGAACCTGGCCCAATTAAAAATAGACCTGCTGTGGGGCCGCGAAACCACAACAACCACGATACTCCCATATAAGAGCCAACCTCAATAATCAGCCATAGAACAGCTAAATGTCTAAAGAGACAAATGGCGGAACTTTACGAACTCACTGATTCCCGTGGAAATAACGTGGAGTTTCCAGTTGTACCCCTGCTGACTTCAGGGAACTGGGCTCTCTTTTTCCCCCAGTCGTACAGGTCTACATAGTCGAGCGTTCTGTAAAGACCATAAATGTGCCCCCGGGGGGGGGGGGGAGGAACGGTGTACGAGATACTTTACTACATCCGAACTTCGTACTATTTTTACCATCTATGTCCGTCCGTAAATGGAATACAAACAACTCTTATATATTGACCGCCGCCTCAAAGTCTATTTTAGAGTTGCTAAAAAAATGGCTCATTGGGGCGGTAGGGTATCCAACTCTATTGACTTCCTAAAGCATCGACGCAATGTAGGTTGTATTTCAGTATTTTATTGTTTGTACAATGGTTAGTGCTCTAGTAATATTAGGGTACTTGTTCCCGTTACTCGCACGTTTTGTGTTGAGAGTGCATACAGTTTTGGTTGATTGGCTAGCGAATCGTATCACGCATTACAGCGAAAGTTCGTTTAATAGCAGAACAGTCCGTATGTAGAATAAACTCTCTCCAAAGTCACTTTCAATGTAGGAAAGTTTAAATTGTATATCCACAAACACTATAGATAAATATTCACTTTAAATCGAAGGTTTCGTCTAATATATAGCGAACTTTTGTTAAAAAGCCGTACAGGTGTTTGCATATATAATTTTATTTTCGGTAGAAAAGGCACGCCTACTGCTTCAATTTTATTATTATAAAAGTGTGTTACATTGGTTTTTTCCTCGCTAAAGTTTTAAAATATGTGATATTGTAACCATGTCGCTAATTTTTTGATTTATTTGTGTTAAGATACGTGGATAGAAAATTACGACGGCTATTTGCGTGAACTTTATTGTATTTCTTATTCGTTACTAAAAGAAGCTGAGAGAGTATTGAGACGATCGTGCTACTGAAGCTAAAAGAAAGGAATATAACAACCGTTTCACATGCTATACATTAACTACTTCAGATAATTTTATTTTTAAAGAGAAGTAGCACTTTCAGGCAACAATGCCTATTTAGTCAAGTACCGTGCTACATTCCTTAGGAAAGGGATAGAGAAGAGATAAAACAGGTGGTGAAAGTAGTATAGTCGGAAATTAACTGCCGTATAAGACAGCACAGCGATCAGTGACTATGTCTTCATCATTGAGCAGGCCCACCATCAGTAAATGTTTATTTGTAGTGAAAAAACCAAGGTCTTCGTTGGGAATCGAACCCACAACCCCCGTCTTGTAAGCTAGTACACTACCTACCAGCCTAAAGGGGCACGTATTTGACCAAACAGTTTCCTCATGTAGTACAATTACAACTATTTTACGCCCTCTGATTGCTACATTGTATTCCTCTCAGGTAACTTAAATATCTATCTTGTAGAAAAAACACTAAACAACGTCCAAAAATATATAAAAAATAAACTGAATTAAAAAATTTAAAAAATAATTCTTATGTCAATGCACGTAATCAGCTGCTATTATTGCACGTTTCTTTATTCTTGTCAACATCAGTACTCTTATTTTAACAAAGTATTTACTCTATTCAAACTGCAAAAACAAATAAACAAACCTGTTGACTTGTAATCAGCTTTAAATGAAAACTGAAACCTTGAAAACTTTTCCTTTTCATTTTACACAAAAAAAAAAAAAAAAACAACAACAAAAAGTTACAATGTTCAAACAACAGAAATAGAAAACGAAAAAATTGCTTTAAGACACAGAAATTAAACAGTTAAGAAACTAAAAGAGAAAAGCAACTCAGTTGAAGTACTCGTAATACAATCTTAGCCCTTCCAGCTACACTACACAAGTTAAAACTAAAACAGTGCACAAAAACTGAAAATACTACTTTCACATAATTTCACTTAATGTTGTTAACGTCCACCAGCAACTACAAAAAAAAAAATATTATTTTCCAAAAAAAAAATCTACTCAGTTGATGTAGAAGCGACACCAAGCGCCAACAAGCGCCCAACTCAAAATCGTATTAGATAGTCAAGTTTTCATAATCAGCAAAACAATTAAACAACAGAAACAGAAATAAAATAACAAAAATATAACAACAACATGATAATATTCTAAGAATATATGAGATGACAGTTTCTCTAATACAAATTAAATATAAGTTTTAATAACTTCTTTAGAAGTTGGAGTATACATTTGTGTCATAAATACGTGTATTGTAAAAAAACTTGTTGTAAAGATGTAAGATTTAATCAAAACATAAAAATGAACAAATTTTGTTTTGCTTTTTTATTTTTGTTACTTTTGATAGTGAAACTGAAAATGAAACGAATATATTGAGATAATTCTATATATAAAATAACGAATAAAAGCCATTTTATACTATACCGAGCAATGAATTCACTTATTTATTCATTAAGTTTTTCTATGATTTTAATTTATGTTTCAGTTATATGCTGGCTTTCGCCGAAAATAGGAATCGGTTCAATGCTGTAATTCTTTATCATACCTCTTTTTGCTTTGGACCTCAGTAACAATTGTAGTGCATTAATAATTCGAAATGATCATAGCCTCGAAAATATTGTTACGTTTATTCCTTTTAATAAACGATTTGTTATATTCTTTTATGTTCTTTTATCTAAAATAAAAATACCGCACTTTAGAGTTTTAAATCAAATTAAACGATTTATTTACACACAAAATAAACACGATGGTAACTTTGTTGTCTTTACTCAACGATAACTGAACTTAAAATTGTGCTTATATAGTTGTTTTAGGTGATTCTCGCATATATACTGTTTTTCAACAAGACGTTTTTATTTCAATTGTGGCAACACCAACATAACAATTTAACATTTAATTTTTTGACGCATTCGTAGTAGATGCATTGGCAATTGTTACACTAAATTCAATTTCGCATGAAAATTGCATTAGAATAATTAAAATCCACTTAGGTGAAAAATGGTGGTTCTGTTAAAGTTATATATCGTGATATTTTCGGACAAAAAATCGCCTTGTGATACCGCAATTAAGAATTTGGTAATAAAATTTAAATCGATAAGCTCGATACAGAATGTGCAAACATAAACGCGTGTTCTACCAGGTCGTTCAACTGAAAACAGCGCCAACGTGTCAATTCCTCGACGTTCTCAACATGGCGAATTTTGCGTAAGGTTTTTACTTTGAAGCCTTAAAAGGTTCAGCTGGTATACGAATTGAAGTCGATCGACCATTTACATCGTTGTAGATTCACTTAATTCATTCAGGTACAACCGGTTGGCTTTCTGAAAAAATTATTTTTTTCCAACGACGCACATTTTCGGTTGTCAGGATATGTTAACAAGCAAAATTACCACATTTGGGCTTCTGAAAATCCTAGAGCGATTATTGAGCAGCCTTTGTATGCTCACCATTTTCGCTATATGGTGTGATTGGGTCGCTTTTTTCGAAGATGAGGCTCGAAATGCGGCAATTGTCCATGGATCATGCTGTCACGAGATACTTCCAACTAAATGTTGGTCCTTTATTGTCAATGTGGATATCACTGACATGTGGTTTCAACAGGATGGTGCCACATGTTACACAGGCGATGAAACGATCAGTTTATTGCAAACGAAATTTTCCGATCGCATAATTTCGTGACAATCAGCAGCTAAGCGATCAGCTAGATCGTGTGATTTAACACCACTGGATTATTTTCTGTGGGGCTATGTTAAGGACAGAATCTTTAAGGAGCCAATCGAATCGATTTCAGCCTTAAACCTCAAAATCCGTGATATGATTAACGAAGTGATTTTGCCAAAAAGTGATTAAAAACTTTGTTGAAAGAATCCACATCTCTCACTTTTTTTTATAATTCCCGAATTCTTCTCTTCGTAATACAATAAAAATTTGAAAAAAATTTAGAAAACAAATTTCTTTTGAAAAACCCTTTACAAATATATTCTACTTTAACATCATGCCATATTGTTGTTGTTATTTATTCTTCAGGTTAGGCATTCGTTTGGCTGCGTGTTTGGTTTTTATTCAATGATAGTTGGTTTTGTTTTCTTTTGTTTATCTTATTTGGTAGAATTTCTTATAAGCGTGTTGTTTATAGCTTGTGCGTATAAGATCTTTTAAAAAGCTACGCAGTTTGTAGAATGCACAGTAGGTCGTTTCATTTACTTTTTTACTGATATTTATTTTCTTTTAAAACTTAACAAATCATCTGCGTAACAATATAAAAAAATCAAAGAAAGTACTTTCCGGTGAGAAGATAAGTTCGAAATTATCCAGCAAATATAAACGGTTAAACTAAGATTGCTTTTGATGCCAAAATAATTCTTCGCAGGTTATGAAAATAAGAAAATCGAAATGTTTTCTCTAGTCCTATGTTTTGTCCTCTGCAGTGATTGAAACAAATACAGCGAAAAGGACAGCCCATTAAGATTTTAAATTATAATTTTAGATTAAAACCACACAGCTAGAAAAGAAAACGATGAGAATAAAATTTAAATGTTTTAAGAAAAATCGTTTTGCAAATCTTTATCGTTTAATTTGCTCATTTAAATAGTGAATGTAACGCTTATTTCTTGGCGAAGTACAAAACGCACTTTTGCACTATTTGATTGAGCAAATAAGTGAAAAGTCAAACTTTTCGTCTATCTGTTTTCATTCAAAAATTGTTTATTTTGGTTTTCATCATAAAAAAAATTTAAAAATTAAACATTTGTTAACGTTTGAATTATTATCATAGACTGAATCTCTGTGTTCGAACTTTCTATTTAAAATCACGTACATCTTATGTCGCTAAGAAAGTTTATATTTATATTTTTGGTTTGCAATATATGCAATAGTATTTTCGCTTAACTTCGTTCTTAAATTAACAGTTTTGTTATTGATTTGAAACATAGATTGTCACTAATGAAGTTTCTTGCTTCGATTTACAAACGTTATGATGGCTACCGTACACATTGCTTTTGCTTGCAATCTTTATCCTCCATTTATTGTTAAAACTTTATCAAAAAAATTTTTTCCATTACTAATTCTTATTTTAACTGCAACAACACGAACAAAATGACAAGTTGAAGTTAAAACAATAGGGCTTTTTTTCCCTCTTGATTTTTTTTTTGTTTTGTCTTTCTTTTCATTTATGGCTGTTGGCTTAATGTCAGCTAGAAAAAACACAATTACCACCAGCAACAATTGAAGCCAAAGTATTAACAACAACAAAAACTAACAGAGTTTTTATCAATGACACTAATGCACTTTGTGTTGTTATTGTATTGCTTTATTTTGTAGCAGCATTTTTTTTATGAATGTGTTAAGGAAAATTCATTCATTCATATCATTTATTTACTTTAACAATATGTAAGTGTGTGCATGAATGGCTGTGTGTGTGTGTAGGTTGTCGAAATTTTCTGAAAATTAAAAAAAAATCTAATAAATATTATACAATTTTCTCATTTACATTGTGCAGGCTATTGGGTAAGAAATTAAGAAAAACAGCAACACAAAGACTGCGTGATTGCCTCTGTGTTGCTGTGGAAAGAAAAACTAAAAAGATAAAACAACCCAACAAAATGAAAACGTTATAAATAACATTTTAAAGAACAAAACCACAGAGCTGTTACACTAAGTTGTTGTTATAAGAGCGAACAAATGTTAAATTGTAAAAAATAATAAAAAAATTGATTTTAGAAGAATTAAACAAAAAAAAAAAATAAATTTATGTTGTTCGACATATTGATGGATGAACTTAGCTTAAAAATTATTTTAGCAACTGTTCATGACTGAGCTTATTCTCAACGTCCACATTCGGGCATTACTAACTAATAATAACCTGAAAAAATATTGACAATATAAGATCTCATAGGAAATAATCGACAGATGTCAAACTGCATTGAGCCTGCAAGTTAATGTCGTCCATATTTTCAAAGAAAACCAATCATTCATCAAGATCTGGTAACGTGCTCTATTAAACATAACGCGAGTTTCAGCTTAATTTTTGAAGAAGTTACAATGATCTTTTTAGCACATAAATCGGATTTTTTTTGGATGTGACAACACGTTATTGTAACATGTTCGTACTAGATGCATTGGCAATTGTTACATTTTGTGATAAGATTTACATCTGCCGCGGGCCCTAATCAGATGGTGGTCATACCACTGGGAATGAGAAGCAACGTCATTCACGTCCTAGGAAGCCGTAGACTAATTCTAGCAACAGGTCTTTTCTAGTTGCAAAATCAGCAGTTCCAGAGCAGGACTGCAAACTACTACTCCTTGCTGAAGAGCTGGAGACTATCCAATTCCTATCACATGACTAGCATGCTCACTGGACCCGGATCATTCACCAGGTAGGTGTGATTAAAGGCGAGATGATCCTGGCCACCATAATCATTCATGCTTGGGGACGCAAAACCACAACCACCACGATACTGCCGAAGGGCCAACCTCAATAATCAGACAGAGAAACAGCTAAAAGTCTAAAGAGACAATTAGCGGAAACTCTGGGGCTTACTGATTCCCGTGGAAATAACGTGGAGCTTTCCAGCTGACCCTTGCTTGCCTTCAAGTGACTGGGCTCCCCCATACCCCCAGCAGCGCAGGTCTAGATATCAAGTATCAATTGTTACAATGAAAATTGTATTAAAATAATTAAAAAGTTACATTTCGTAAAATTCATGATATTTTCGGACAACATAATCATCCTTCTGAGACCGCTATTAAAAATTTAGTCATTTAATTTGAGTCGACAGGCTCGATATGGGCATATTCGAGAGGTTTGTTCAATTGCAAGCATATTAGCCGTGAGCTACCGAGTTGAAGCAGATCCAAATTTGTTAATTCTTCGACAATTAGGCTATTCAAAAACACCACAATGCGAATTTTGCATAAGGATTTGACCTTGAAGCCTTACAAGGTTCAACTGGTGCACGAGATGAAGCTAACTGACCATTCACATCGCTGCAGTTTCGGTCAATTTACTTAGGAACATCAGGCTGGTTTTTTCCGAAAATTTTTTATACGAATCCCATTTTCACTTGTCAGAGTATGTCAATAAGCAAAATTGCTGCTTTTAGGCTTCTAAAAATCTTAGAGCGATTATTGCGAAGCCTTTGAATGCTGTATGGTGCGCTGTGTGATCTGGAGGCGTAAGTGGCCGTTTTCTTCAAAGGTGAGGTTGGAAATACGGTAACGGTCAATGGATCAATCGTGAGAAGCTAACAACTCAATTTCGGTCTACTATTGATGAAGTGGATATCACTGACATCCCGTTTTAACAAACCAAATTTCCCGAACACATAATTTCACGAGATTTAGTAGTTAAGTGGCCAGCCAGATCGTGTGATTTAACACCACTGGATTATTTTATGTGGTGCTATGTTAAGGAAAGAGTCTTTACGGAGATAATCGAATCGATTTCAGCCTTAAAACTCAACAAAATAGAACCGCCATTTTGCCAAAAAGTGATGAAAGAATCGACAGCTGGCAGCGTGATTGTGGTGGCCATTTGCCAGATATCATTTTTCATTCATAATTGCCGAACTTTTTTGTTTGTAATACAATAAAAAATTTAATCCTTTTAATGTAAATTGTTTGCTTTAATTTGTTTTAAGAAATAAACTTCTTGTTGAAAAGCCCTTTAGAATAACAAATCCATTAAGTTAAATAAATTGATGATTGAGTTAAGGATTGATTTTCGATTTGATTTAAAAGCTAATGTGTCAATCTATTTACGATAATTACTTGGGTTATTGATTAAAAAAAAATCAAAGAAGAGAGCAAAAAAGGGGGTTTTACCGAAAAAACCCACTATGAAAATAAAAAAAAAATTTAATGCAAGAAAACAGATATTATCCATTAAATGTAGTAAAAAGAAGGGGACTAATTTCTTAGGGACTACACAACACTCACAAAAAGTCTAACGATTGAAATGGATAAGAATTTGTGCATTTGGTTTGATTGACTGATTTGGCTGAGATTTATTTATTCCCTGTGGATGTAAAATCGATTAAAATTTAATAACTTGAAAATCTTAGTTCAATTAATGATTTTCTCCTTTCTAATTAGACATATCATAGTGTGAATGGAACATTTGAACAAAATTACCAGCAGCCAATATTTGGAACTGATTGATCTTATTTACATTTGGTTATTGATTTTGATAGTATAAATTAAAATAAGTTGCTTGAAGCTAAAATTTTTTTCATCTATTTCCCATTTGTAATAACAAATTATACTTTACGACCTACAACGATGCGATGAATGAAAGCATACATAAATTTTCTTCCATAAAAATTTGTACATAATTTCTTAAATCCATTATGCCCCATCCAAATGAAACGAAACACCGTAGCACAGAGTAACTGAAAATTTGTAATAAACAACATGTAATAAAAATCAAATTACGCATTTATGGCCATGAAATTTCATGAGCACGAGTAGCACAAGATACCCCATTTATTTTAGTGCAATTGATGATCAGATTTCTTGCAGCTTGTAAAGATGTTAAAGATATCGGTATGGAAATGTTTGCAAGCATTTTGGTTTATTACACATTAATCAGTTTAAGTATTGATTATTTTCAATGCAAACGTTAATAAGACTGCTCTTGCATTACACACACACACACACTTATATATATATGTATGTATATAATTTTTTATATACATACATTATGAAAAGTATGTGTTCATGCATCTTTTATTATTGTTGCAAAAATTGCATCGAATAATTTGCAATTGAAGTGAATTTTATCTCAAAAGCATATAATTATCAAATTTTACATACCACATTAGCATTTATTAGATGCCACCTATAACTTAGTGTAGAAAAAATAAACGAATTAAAAATAATCGAATAAAGCATTTCGACCATATTATTTGCCAAGTTTTGTTATAAAATAAATGAATATTTTTGATTGTCCCACTCAAAAAGCAAGAAACAGATGATCAAAATTTTTACATAGACAAATTAGACAATTTTATAGGAAAGGGTCTTCGCGTTGTAGCGCTTTTTTCCAAAAAATTACGATTTTTCACACTATGTAAATTTTAAATGTTATCTATAACGTTTAGAAACCCTGTTCTTTAGGGTTATAATCACTTGTCCATGGAATGACCTTTAATTTTTTTTTTGGGTTGTTTCTAAATGGTTTTTGTTGTTAGAAGTTATCGGTATGAAAACAGAGGATCGATCAATAGCGCTTCAAAAGATAATTAAAATTACTTATGTTGTGCCTGGCCACCCTTAAATTTTCTACTCTGAAAGAACATTCCATTCTACAAAGAAGTACTATTTTTGTGGTCGATTTAGAGACGCAGAAATTTAAATTGTTTTAATGAAGTATGTTCTTAGAAATTAAATAACAGCCAGCTGTATATTATCCATAAAAGTATAAATTTATTCAAAATAATATTGCTGTTGGATATGTTTATAAATTTACGAATACCCTCGTGAGTGGTAGAAAGAAGTATTTGCTTTGGCTTTGGTATAAAAATTTCAATTTAATTGCCTGCTCGATTTTTGGAATAATCAAATTTAAGACATAGGAACCTTAAATATTTTAAATATACTCTCGAATATTATAAATAGCACCGCAGGAATTATAAACTTATTTATAGTGATTAAAGAAAGTCTTTGTTAAGGCGGAAGGAATTGAGTTTATTACAAAATGCTATTTTGTTCTGTGTTATTTTTACATCACTAGTAATTTTATTTAATTTGAATGAATGAAATGTAAAGTCAATGTAACAATTTAATTGTTCAACAAAAATTGCAGCAGCTCACGAATGCACGTTCTTATGTAATGAAATTGTAGCGTTTATTAATTTGTAATATCTCTTTTTTTTAATGAAAATTAAATTCCAAATAGGAAAATTGTTTGTTTGAGTGTTGTTGAGAAAACGTGATGAGTTTGAACAATTATTGCCTTCACTTTATACTTAAAGCAAAGAAACGATGGCTAGCAAACAAACAAAAAAGGAGATGAATGAAACAATATTTGCAGAATTATAAACCGTAATGAAGAAATAGTTTGGTGAATACAAAAGCAAATCTTTAATCTTTGCAAGAAATATTTAAGGCATCAACGCTTTCATCTAGGAGTTGGGAGTTTTTTCGTTTTCCATTTAAATAAATTTGATAAGAGGGCTGGTAATATTTTTTTTTGCAATTTAATAAGCGAAAATTATGAAGCGATTAAATTGCAATGTATAAGATAACATTCTTCTATATTGTTTGTATTGGTGAATTTTGTTTTTGTTTCATCATTGTGTTATGTATTAAAATATTTACTGGTATAATTTTGAAGGAAAGTAGCTTAAGCAGAGGAAAATTTATATTTTTGTTTCATTAAATAAATAAATGAATTAATATGGTGTTTTCGTTTAAGAAGAACTTTGGAATTGTGTCCAGAGATAAGAGAAAAGTTGAATCCTGTTTAATTGCAATAGGTGGAATTGGAAAGTCTTATATTATATCGTATTACATATAGTATAAAATCTTATTGGTTATTGATCAAGTTAAGTTTTATGTCAAGTAATATTAAAGAGAACATTGAAGATAGCAAATAGCCGAAACCGGTTTGTTCACAAACCAAATTTAACGAGGGTCGACGTAAAATCATAACCAAGTAAAAATAATATTCAGTTGAAGAATAAGGACACAATAAGAAATATACTTCATGACAATGATTTTCCAGTAGAATTAACTAACCGATTAATTAGACAATATGATAATCATAGGCATAATTTAGGAAATACTATGGCAGAACCAAGAATTTATAAATCATTAACTTATGTTCCTGGAATATCAGATAGATTAAGAAAGTCTAAAATATACGACACTGATAGATATAAAATTGCACACAAAACACATTAAATAGATTATTTAGCAATATGAAGGATAAAATAGGAAAAATGGAAATTTCTGATGTAGTATACAGGATATGTGGCGGTAATGACCAGGTGAACTGTGACAAAGTTTAAATTGGGACAACAAAGAATAAACTTAAAACAAGATTAACTGGTCATAGATGTGACCAAAAATATAGGAATATTTCAACACAGAAGACATCCTTATCTTCACATTGTAAGAAATATAATCATTATCCTCAATTTGACGAAGCATCAATATTAGATATAGAAAAAAACTACAAGAGACGTTAAATGTTAGAAATGTTAGAAATTGTTAATATACCAAATGTAAGGAGAATAAATTTCAAAACAGACACAGACAATTCAGCGCAGAATTATTGGTACTTAATACAAAAGACACATAATTTGTTATAATTATTTCTTAAGAACGAATTTGTTATTTAGTTTCCGTTTCCTTGTTTTTGTATGTATGTTTAAATATTTTAATTTTAATTTTTGTATGTTTGTATGTATGAAGAAAATTATTATTTTTTATATGTTTTGTCAAATATTTTTCAAAAAATTTTTCTTTTCAAATTGTTATAATTTTTTTTTGAAAAATATAAAAAATAATTTCCTGAAGAAGCTTTCCACAGGAAAACGAAATATCGAAAAAAATAAATCGTTAAAACTTAAAAGACCGTTTAAAAGATTAAGATTTAATAAAAATAAAAAAAAAGGTCGAATAAAACTCAAAATAATATTTACAAAAGATTTTGTTTTTTGGTGTAGCAAGAAGGACAAAAAACAACTGTAAGGTAAAGAATAAGACAGTTAAAATGTTACACACAAACATTCCTCGTGAAGTTTAAAACAAAATTCAAAAAATTTAAAAATTGCATTTCATCGTAAAAACATCAAATAATGACAATACACCTTGCATAAACATAGACGTTTAAATAAGTCCTTGTTGGATATATTTCTGTACAATTAAATAATTTTACTGGTTTTACTTGTTTCAAAAGGCATCGATAATTTAAAATATCTTGTTTAATGTTACCTAGTGGCAAAGGAGAGAAAAACTGTTGTTGTTTAGCAAACTATTATTATATAACATTTTTTTCTATAGCTGCATACGTCATCTGCTTTATTTCCATCTATTCTGAAAGAAAAACCTTTAGGTCAGTAATGGATTTGATTATTACATCAGTGATTTTTTCATTAATAACGGGCTAACAAAATACTTCATTGTATTAATCAAACATTTATTTGATGTCATACTCTTAAAACTCTAAATTCTCATATTTATATATATTCACTAGCAAACCTGGCAAACTCCCCTTCGCCACCAGATGGCTTCATTTTTTGTAACATTTCGTTTGGGGATTAAAAGATGAAGAAAAATTAATTTTTTTGTTTTCTATTTGAAAAGGAAAAATTTTATTTAATTGAAAATTATCCGTTTCATTGAAGTGCTCTTTAGCAAACAACATTTTTGGTTTTTTGGTCTGACGGTAATACAAATAAAGCGGATGGTTTCCCAACGCGCAACGTATAGCTGCCCATGTGAAAAACAATGATTTTCTAAATTTATCCCGCAAACACTAAGCGATTGGCCTTGCCAGTTGTTAATTGTCATTGCGAACGCAAGGCAAACCGGAAATTGCAATCGTTTGAAGTCAAACGGAAGATCAGTCGGAATCATTGGTATTCGAGAAGTACATACATTTTCACCTGCATACTTTCCGTTAATAATGGTTGCCTTAGTCAATTTCGGCATAAGTCTTTTCACCGCAAGTCGATTACCGTTGCAAAGTCACGGTGGATTCAAATTACGCAATATCACAATAACTGAACCAACTTTGAAAGTTATGTGATGGAAATCCTGATAACTCCAGAGAGTTAAAAAACTCCATTGGATAATTTACTGCATCATGGAGATTTGTTATGGAATCAACTGATTTGTATGTCACCAAATCGCTATCGACTTTTTATTGAATGGTGAAATTCAGTGCGTGTACAACATCATTATTCTTTGCGGCGAGAATTGCTCGTTGACTTAACCAAGCATAATTCTGATAATTCTCACTAATGTTTGGGAAACCATTTTCAGTAAGAGCTAATTGAGAGTCTACAAATCGGCAAAAGTCGTTGGTAAGAGTAATTAATCCAGCTGTCGCATCAACTGGGACTTTTCCATTTCCAACAGCTAACAATTGCTTGGAAAATTGTGCACCACTTTGATCACTTTGAAGTTGAACTCTTAGTGATTAGCGATAATGTTTTTACGTTATTCCACAAAGGTGATGTCTTCAGGCAAGCATTCAATTCATCTGCAGGCGTTGTACGGGGAATTACTGGCAACGTCTGCATAAAAACGCCTGCCAACGATATCATCAAGCCGCCAAAGGTGTTGCTATTTGATATATGCGTTTATTTTCCGAGAGTATAAAGAGAACACTGAAGATGGCAAATAACCGAAACCGGTTTGTACCCAATTAAAAATGTTGCTATTCCGCCGAAAATCCTTCAGTGTGAAATTAAATCCTTCAAGTGATTTCTTATGTGCCATTGTGCACTGATCCCAAACAATGAGCTTGCATTGCATCAACAATTTTCCCATTACACTGGATCGCGAAATATTGCATGTTGGAGTATCAATTGTGTTTAAATTGAGTGGCAACTTAAGCGCAGAATGACCGCCATCTAGAAGAGTCACCCCAATTCCAGATGATGCTAACGCCAAAACTATGCCACATCTTGATCGAATAGTGGTCAAAATCAGTGAAATGACAAATATTTTCCCTGTTCCTCCAGGTGCGGGCAGGAAGAATAAACCACCAGTATTATTGTCCACCTCTTGCATAAATGTTTCGTATATTAGTTTTTGCTGTTCATTCAGCAACGGCACATTATTGCAAACGAATTCCTCCAATGTATCAACATTGCATTGCAGCTCTCGATTTAATTCTTGGTTGAATGCATCGTGCATCGATCGATTTGGCGCAATCATTCCTACTACAATCAATAGCTTGTTTGGTATAGTCCATGATCCTCGATCAGAATCAATCCTTCATTGTATATTTCATCGGTTATTTGCATGTCGGGATTATTCGTTCGAATGTGCAAGCGATGCAAGATATCTTCACATGTGTCGTCTTTGTATTTGTTCCATCACTGAATTAGTTGTGAAGTGAAACATGTGGTGATGATGGTACGCATTTGATAAAACAACTGAATCCGCAAGTGTTAAATCCCAATGAGAATCGTTCATCAGCAAACCCAATAGTTGACATGCTTCTCGATATGTTTGGCATTGGTGGCCATTCACAGTCTTCAAATGCGCAAATGATTTTGGTCCACGTACATTAACCAACAGCATTCACAAATATAAACATTCATCATTTCTAGGATGAACAGTATACATGCCACCTAGTGAACAGCGCCATCTACTTAAAATAATACTCACACACCACGTACTGGTGCCGTTGTGGTACATGAGATGGCGCTGTATTTGAAAAATGATTTTTTACAAACAACGTAGTTGCAATGGAAATAAACAATTTAGTTTTTTGACACATTTTTTTTAATTTAATCAACTTTAATTTGTGCTAGATTTTTTGGATAATAAATATCTTATGACAATATTATAAACTGTTACAATATCATAAAATATTTATTAAAGGGATCTAACACAAATTAACGTAGATTCTATTTGAGTTAATTTTAGAATATTAACTTGAACCGAAATATTTTAAAGTTCTTTTTTATTGTATTTTTCATTGCTTTTTAAATTGTAATAAAAAAAAAATGAATCTCGTTTTCATATAAAATTCATAATACTTGTAGCCTGTATAAAGTTTTTATTAAAATTATAACTATTTATTTACGTAGTGGTCGCATTAGCTGGTCAGACATACTACATTATAACTATAGCATTTGGTATTTGTGACACGAGAAATGAGTATTAATAGCGCATATTTAGTTCACCGTGAGTGTAATTGTAATTTAAAATATTCTTCATAGTTTTAATTGACGACCTTTACAATTGTTTTTAAATTTTTAGCCCTGTGTAATATATAAAGGTGAACGTAATTTTGTATGTCTAAGAGGCTTTTTATATAAATTGCACAAAGGAAAGACCAATAAAGAAAAATATTAAAGCCCCCTTGACTTGAGACAAATTGCGCAATTAACAATTTATATATTTTATCGCATACAATTCTCTATAAGTCCTTAAGCTATTAATTTAAAAGTTGTAGACATCTCAATCATCTATCTTAAAGCATAACGAAGTTTTCTACAGGCTGTTAAAGTAAATAAAATATTTATCAAACTAAAATTCAAGTAAACGATTTTTTACATTTTATTGTTATTAATTATACCCAAAATGAAAGTGAGTATCAACTAAAACAACACCATAAGCTTGTACGTGCTGATTTTAAGTTTTATAAATTTGTGTTGAGCGGTATTTTGTTTTACCAAGAAGCCTGCAGAGTTTGCATGTTTTGTTTGTGCTTCTGTTTGGGGTTTTGTCCTATGTTTTGTCGACTTGTCATCTAGCTGTTGTAAATGCAATTTTGTTTTAAGTAACCAAAATTAAAATAAGGGAAACATTTTTAACTTTTTTATGCTGATATAAATTGTTAGACATTTAAACGCTCTGTTGCCACTTAGACTCCCTGTAAATTATATTTTTTTTTTTCATTAATGCATATTCCAATAAACTTTTTTTAATTTTTTTTATTTTCAATTTCATTATGAAATAAGCATTTGCCTCTGCCAAAGGCAAATGACGAATACAGGCCAACTGTCATTATTTGTTTTCCATCAAAAGTTTTTGAAAAATTGTTGTATCAGCAATGTTTTCAGACGTCAACGGCAATCTGATTTTCTCCAGAATCATAGCTGCATTACTGTTCTTGCGCAAAAGTAATTGAGAATATACGCTAGAAACTGAAAAGTAGGAAGAAACTAGAAACTCTAAAGCATTTGACAAGATGGATCATGATATATTACTTCGAAATTGATTTTTTTTTCATATTTTTAAATACATCCGTCAAAGTTAATAGCTCATATATTATATCAAATTGCATACAGTCGGTTTTTGGCGTGATAAATTATAAAATAAATTATTAAAAGTGTGCCACAGGGAGCTATTTTAGGAAAACTATTATTTTCAATATATGTGAATGATTTTCAAAAAACAGCTTTCAAAATAAAACATCCACCTATACGCAGATAATGTAGAACTTAAACTAAGGTAGACGAGCTGAAACTGGTCCATCTATTTAAATAATAAATGAATTAAGGAAAATTTATACTGGGCTTGTGCAAACGGACTTTACTTAAATCCTTATAATTCTAAGTGTCTGAGTTGTAGTAGGCAAGTTAAGCCAAATTTTTTTCGCGAGACATTGTTATGAATGACGAGAATATTGAAATTGTTAATAACGAAAAATTTCGGTATAATTTTTAACAACTGGTTGACATGTTCAGACTACGTAAATGCTTTAGTTGGTCAGGTGTATGTGAAGTTATGGATGCTCTAGACCATGCAAGATTTCACTCTATAACAGATAAGAGCTTTGCTCGCCAAGGCATACTCGATTTCAACTTTAATGTATGGATGTGAATTATTTGGCAACTGTGACGCCGCACACTGGGGATTTCGCGGAAAAAAGTCAAATTGTCAACATACTATTTATGCAATATGCAATGATTTTTTGAAATTTAAGACTAAATGGTACAATCAAATCAAAAAGAATTACTCCGCTCTGACTGCTAGTTTTTTTTATAGCCATCTCAAGCTCAGTACTTGTATGTTTTACTGAACCAACTTAATTTAAACCTAAGAATTTCAAAACGAATATTATTTTATTATGTGAGCTAACGTTTTTCTTTTTATTTTCTATTTGAAAATTGAAAAAAACAACTCTGCAGAGACTTAAGTTTTTTTTTCTTTGCCTATTTTTATGAACATATAAAAAAATCCCTTTTTTCTCCAAACATTTGGACCTGCAATTTAAGCTTTACTTTCCTGAAGTTGAAAATCACTACTAATATATTATCTTATATCTGTTTTTACATTTTTATTCAATTTCAAGTGCCATCAGGTGCCACCTCTCAATTTGTTGAATTACACAGTGCAACATTTTTCAGTTGATTGATTCGCAACTCAATTCTGATAAGGCCTTTTTGTTTAACATAACTCTAGAACCACTAGTCGGATTTTACTTAAACAAATTTAGAAAAATCAAGAATTATAAGTACTTTCATCTGTTTATATAACGTTTTGCTACATAAGCAATAGTTTCGAAGTTATAAATAAATGTGTGAAGAAAAAAAAATATTTTTTGCCTAAAAAGTTATTTTTTTTTAATTCATAAAAAATCCAAAACGGTAAAAAAAGTGTCAAGTCCTATAACTTTCACGTAAAGTCGTATAACCTATGAACACAACGAGAAATAACTCGAACATCGATGCACGCATTTCGCTTTTATGAACAATTAAGTAAAGGTATGAATTTAAAAAATTTGCTCGAGATATGCACAAATTTCTGACTCTCGTTTGTATTTGACATCAGTTGTACCACTTAAATTATCATTAAGTGATGACATAAATAAATTAGTACGGAACAACAATTAACCTTCTTCCGTACAGAATTGTAGAGCACTACAGTTTGCATATGTTAAAGAGACACTTCAAGTTAAACGAGAAGAAAAGAGTCGATCAGTTATCTCAACTAAAGGTATGTGAGTTAACAGTGAATAATCGCAACTTTAGAGTAAAATATGAATTATATTTTACAATGATTGACGGCAAGACAGCTCAATCACTAACAGAAACATCAGCTGCACCTTCTTGTTTTATTTGTGGAGTCACAACATCCAAGATGAATAAAATCGAAACAGTTCAAGCTATTCCCGTAAATGAACAAGCAATTTGGTATGTTACCACTTAGTGCGCGTATTAAGCTGATGCATGTGGCTTATAAAAGAAGCCCAAAAATGTTTGAAAAAGCGTAAGCTTAGAGAGAAAATTTAAATACAGGTTATCAACCCGTTAAGTAAGGCTCTGGTACGACAAATTCAGGAAATACGTCATGCATTGATTTTCGAAATCACGGGTCTAGATAAAAACATAATCAAGAGGTTTTCGATAATTCTCGAAACTATAACAATTGCCGAGGTAGTAGATCCATAATAATTTGGTGATTTTTGTTTGGAGACGGCAAAAGAGTTTGTTGCTCTGTACGAGTGGTACAATATCCCCCACCCACACTTCACAAAATTTTGACTCATGGCAAGGATATAATTGAAAAGTGTATTTTTCCTATAGGCCTACTATCCGAAGTGGCTCAGGAATGTCGTAACAAAGACTATAAAAAATATCGCCTAGCCACTCGAGATAATGCAGTCGAATTGCCACAAACGAAGAAGATATTATGCACCGAATGATGGTAACATCAGAACCCATGATTTCACATTTGACGCCTTCATTTAACCAGAGAAAGCATAGTGTTATATGCTGCGAAGTGAAGGCTCTTTTAGAATAATAAATTAAAAATTGATTTAAAATAAATAATAAATTAAAAATTAAAAAAAAATAAAATAAATTTTTTTGTTAGTTATGTAAAAAACATTGTAAGTAATGATCAATATTTCTCTAACTTTCTTTATTTTGATTACTTTTGTGTATTACTATATAAATAAAACTAAATATGTGATGAAATCGCTACATTTTTCGACAAATATATTTTTTTCCTCACCTCCATACAAAAATCCCCAATGTGCGCCGTTAGTAAAAGAAAATTGATTGTTCTATATAATAATATGTTTAGATATGCCTATGGTTTGTTTGCATTTGGGCACGTTTCAACAAATCTTTACAGGCTGACCTTCGAAAGTCTTATAAAGATCTGTACTTTGGCTTTTTTACACAAAATGATACAGAAACCCCCTAAATAATTGTTTGAAAAAATATGTTTTTTCCAATCGCCTAAAAACCGAAACATTATAATACCCCGACATCAATATCTAGTGTCTGAGTGGCAATTTTATATTTGTATGCTACTCGCATTTGAAGTAGTCTTCTACCATATCAGCAACTTAATGGCAAAGCTAATAGGTTCAATAATTTTTTATTTACTCTTTTCGGATAATTTTTCTTATATTATTTATTTATTTAAATATGCTATAATCTTTTAAACGGTCTTCTAAATATTTTACGATTTTATTTATTTTTTTTCGATATTTCGCTTTTAAAAAAATAATTTCCTGAAGAAGCTTTCCACAGGAATTTTCAATATTGAAAATAGAGTGTTAAATTAATTTAAAAAAAGACCGTTACTAAAATTAATAATTATTTATTTAATAAAAAAAGAGGTCGAATAAAAATAATAATCAAATTATTTATTTAACTTTATTTTAAAATATTTTATTTATTTTACTTAAAATTTTACTTACAATTTATATAACTTTTTCAAAAAAGCTTAGGTAATGCCTTTCTGTAATATAACCAAGATCAATAGCAGATACGACAGCATTACTTTAAGAATTTGATATTGTAATAAATTAGTTGATTTCTTCTTCTGCCTTAATTACTTTGACGTCTTTTGTTTTGGTAGAAGCACAAGTAACCATAAAGTAGAAAAATGTGCACCACTTATTTCAGCTATTTTTTACATAAATGTGTTTTACATACTTAAGGAAAACTAATGAACAACAAAAGGAAATCTTTTCGCGTGGTTTAGTTTACCAAATAAAATTTCTTAAGATTTCTTTTTTAAAGAATTTTTTTAAAAAATAAAACAAAGGCACCAAATTAACTAATTGGTAGTGAAAATATTACTATCCTCCTTAGACTTTTGAACATTATTTTTGCTCTTTATTTGCTTGTTTTTTGATGCGCATAACTAACAAAGTTTAGTTATTGAACAGAGCGGGTAATTGACACTTTAAAAAATTAGCAAAAAACAAAAGAGGGTAATTTATACACAATATACTTTTCGTATTTTCTTCATATTGGACCATGAATTATCTAAGTTATGCTTTTCTATGCCAAGTTAACGAAGTAAAATGATAAACAGCTTAATTAATAAAATCCTTTAATAAGGGAAATGCATAAAAAAATATCAAAATAAGAAATTATAAAAATAAATTCTTGTCTATTTTTTCAGTTTAAATAAATATTTTCGTTTTCTTTTCGTTCCCTCTTTTTAACAAAATACAATTCTTAAATATGCATAATCTGATTTAAAATACTTTTTTCTTTCATTTCTGTTTTAATGCGACCATTTCATGTACCGTAAAATAGGGGGAACTAAAACGAAAAAAAAAACTTTTGCCAAGTATCAGTGTTTACACAGTAATCATGGTGTTTGGCAATATAATGAATATTTAATGATTTTTCTTGATTTATTTTTTTATTCTTTTGCAGTTTTATCTTTTACTTTGTTAAAGATGACAACAAAAAATAAGTTATTTTTGCTCTAGTTTCAATAAAAATATTAAGATTAAAGTTTAAGAGGTGATGACGCTTTGGGGCAACCATATAAAAGCTTTAAAGCGATGCCTAGCTAAATTACCAAACTACAAAGCAAATTTACTGCTAGATCAATTCACATCAGCTATATAACTTATGTTAACACAAAATTATTTATGATTAAAACTTTTAAATCTGTTAGGTGAGCATAACACAAAGCAAAGACTTTTAAAAGTCCTAATTGCCAATATGGAAATGTGTTTTTTATTTTTTATAGTTGCTAGCAATTTTCTTAAATAATTAAAGCAAAATTTCCAGGTTTCTTAAATTTATAAATAGTTGAACTCACTTTTAAACACAAATTTATGGGATTCACAAACAATTTATTTATGCGGATTATTTCATATCTTTCAAACAGAACTCAAAAAGTTCGTTTTAACACGCTTATTTGTAAAGAAATAATTGTTTCATCTGGTTTCCCGCAGGGTAGCCATCTACATATGTCCGTTTTTATTTACTTTGTTCCTTAGTAATCCACCCAATGCCATTACATACGCAGACGACGTGAAGATATTTGAAACATATTATCATCACGCTGATCATATTTTCTTTAATAGAACTTAAATGCATCTAGTTACTGGTGTAACATTAACCTTGAGAAGTTGATCCTTAAAACTGCAACTATATGTGTTTCTTCAGTAGTATATTTTCAACGGCTACGAACTTGAGAAACTAAGTGCAGTTTCAGATCTTGATATTTTACCAGATGCATATTTCGTTACAAATAACAAAGCAAGTGCAGTTCTTGGATTCATAAAACGCTGAGCAAAGGAGTTTGGTGATACATATATCACAAAACATCTTTATACTTCTCTTGTCAGACCACACTGGAATATGGTTAAATAATTTCGGATCCAAGTCCCATAGTAATAGATGTAATCAGTGCAAAAGCAATACTTGTTATTTTGTGTTCGGGTCCTACAGTAGTAGACTCGCTCTAATAAATCTAGTAACTGTAAAAAGGATAATGCTAAATGCCACCTTCGTTTTAAATTTAATAAAAGATTTCTTAATAGACAAAACTGGACAGCTTCGGCTGTGTGGCACGTAGCGCCGTCGTGTTGAAACCAAATATTGGCAATACCCTCCTCTTCAATTTTTGTGAACAAAAATTCGTTCAACATAGCCCGATAACGATCGCCATTAACTGTAACGGGCACTCCTGAAAAATGGCCCAATTATGCATCTGAACCAAAATCCGCAACAAACGGCTTTTCAATATATGCGTGCGGGATTTCTGTGCGCCAACTGTGACAATTTTGCTTGTTTACATTCCCGCCAGGATCGATGAGCTTCGTCTGAAAAGATGTCTTTTTTTTGCATCTTCTCTAAGTTGATCGCAGACCCACTTAGCGAAGCGTTGTCCAAGCGTATACACAACCATATTCGTCCAGCGAAAGGATGAAACTAATTATCTGTCAAATCAATCATGAGCTAAGTGTTACCATTCACGAAATTAGCACTAGTTGAAAAAAAACGTTAAATTGCGGACCCTATAGCAATATTTAACGCGACTTTCAAAGGCCACTTGATTCTATCAATGTGGCAACACCGATTTAATTTCGAAGAGACAATTGGTAACAATTTTTTCTTTGTGGTACAACTTACAGCAAAGCAGCTCAGATGTGATTGCCTTTCACAGTAGAATTTTCCAGAATTTCGTTACCAAAAAGAATTTTAATAAAATGATATTTCATAATAATCAAGTTTTGTTGTGTTTGTTATTTATTCAAAATCCCGAGGAAATTGCTGGCTTGACCGATAGCCTTTTCAACAGTTGCATTTAGTCTTACGCGCTATTTTAGTTCACTGGTAATTAAAGTATTCAGATCAAATTTTGCTAACTCTGACCGGTTTTTAAGAATTTGTCCTGAGTTTAATAAATTTTATAAGCATATTGATATTTCTTTAAATGTTAATGCTGTTAAATGTTATATAATTTTATATTTGAATAACTAAATTAACGTTTAATGTACAATTGGTATTTATTCTTTTAATGTCTGTAAGGATCTTGGATCGAAAGGGTAAATATATAAAAAATATAAATAAATAATTAACTATTAACTTTTTTATAAGAATCTGTGCAGTGCCAATTTTTATAAGGCTTCGGGCGTATACTCTATATTATTTAAAAAACACTTATACGTATTATTTTAAATATTCTTTGATTTTAAATCTAATACCATTTGATTGATATGAAACTCGGCAGGTTTTAAAATGACCGTCCAATAGATTCTGAAGATCTAATGTTGAGTTAATACTTTTCAGGTTGCTATCGTTTGTCTTACTATGAGGGAACAATAAAAGTGTTTTACGGAACGTTGAGGACAGCAAAAGTATGATAAATACTGGAAATTATTACAAGAGAAAGACGATTAACCTAGGGGTTAACCAGTGCAGTTAGGAGGAGGGACATATACTTAGGATCTTGTTGTTTTTTCTGTTTTTTTTTTTTTTTTTGCTTTGGTATTGCTTTATTAAAGAGCAAGAGGAGGCAACTGAACCACATGGGTGGATGATTTTCCGCAATTGTTACAGTTTTTTTTTTTTTGGTTTTTATATAGATGCAAGTAGAGAAGAATATGTGACAAAACAAATATCTCAATAAGTGGACGGAATACTGTAGAATCACGCTTGTAAATATAGAGCCGGTTGGCATTAGCTTTAGTGGTAAAAATTTATTGATGTATCTAACATCAACCTCATAAAGTTCCATATTTAACTCAGAATTAGCTGTGAAACGTAAGAGTTTTCAATATTTTATTATAAATGGCTGTGTAATAGTGAAAAATTCTTTGCCAATACTAATTTTTTTTACTCTTAACACAAAAAGCAAATGCTTGATGATCATTCACAATATTATTGCCTTTTTTGGGGGGTAGTTTTACAAAATCCTCTAGCGCTACTCGCCGAGGTAAAATAATAAAAACAAACTTTTTGTTTGGTACAAACTTTGCAGCTATAAGGCCACTTAGTACCTCTAGAAGCAACCACAGCAGACTATTCTAGACTAAATATAACGTGCACTTGAAGTTTTATAAGAAATTTGGTTTTTTTCACTCTGTATCTCTTTGTTAATGAAAATTAATCTACTAAAATTGTTTTAAAAACAAAACTTCCAAATATTAAAAGTATTAAAAATTACGCTAATGACACTGCGTAAAGGTATGACAGAATAAAAGTAAAAAACAAATTGCTTTCTTTTATCGAAACTGGCGATTATAAGAAATTTTATACACGCAAGACAACAATAACATACGTATACCGATTTCTATGAAATAAGATAAACAATAGAAAACAACAAACATAGAGGAAAAACGAAAAACACAGACAAGCCGGCGCCTAAACTGAATAATAATAACAACAACAATACGGGGTGGTGTTAAAGTAGAATATTCTTGTATGTGCGTGAACCGCTTAAAACAACAATATTAGAACCAATTGCTCGGAAGATAAATAAATTCAAGTTAAGTCGTCAGTGAGTAAAAACCGCACAGTTGTTATCGTACTTATTTTTTGTGTATTGAAAGCAAATAAATCGTTTAATTTATTTTAAAATTCTAAAGTACTGTGTTACTATTAAGCAAAAAAGAAATACAATATAACCTAACGTTTATTAAAAGAAATAAAGAAACGTAACAATATAGATATTCGCAATAATAAAAATCATATTGTTGAATTTATTTTATTCATTTAATAACATGCGTCAAGGATTTTCTACTGTTTTCTATTTCGGAACAAAATCTTGTGGAATTTAATAGGGATAGCCGAAGTAGGAAGTAGGAAATTTAATTAGCTTTAAAACATTATTTCTCCTAGTTCTAACTAGAAATTCAAATATCGAGGAAAAAAAGGTTTCCTTATTCATCTACATAGTCTTTCTTCTTATTCCTCGTATGTAGAACGAAGTATCAAAAATAAAATAATATTTTCGTTACGATCAATAATGTATTCGATTATAACTTACTTACTACGTTGTAATAACTAACATACCGTTAAAATTTGGGATATTTATTTCAAGAAACCTTAATTTCAATTCCAAAGATAATTTCATAAAAAATTCTTTAAAATTTGCGGTAACAGAAATACCAACGAAATAGAGAAGCTTATTGCGTGACTGCTAAATTGTATATATATATATTAACGAATTTCACTTTCTTGAAATAGAGATTCATTTTAACAAAGTTTTATCACTTGTTAATCCCCGTTGCAGACGCTATGTTAGTATAAATTTAAGATTAATAGTGGCCAGATTATAATACTGACATAAAAATGCCAAGTGTAAAATGCCGTGATATTTTCTTTTGTCTTTTTATGTTAAAAGTCAACAAAACTTTTGCAAGGGCACGCAGCCATTGATCTCTTCCACATCTCGACATATGTCTTCGGAGGTAAAAAGCGACATCAGTCGCATGCGTTAGCAGAAGCCCGAAACTGGAAGAGACACAGGACTTTGGTAGTTCGACCAGTAACTTTTTATACAAATACTGGTGCCAGAGGTCTAGTTGTCCGTAGGGCTATGGCCCTGCGCTGATTATTAGTGAGGCCCCTCGAGTATCAATGTGGAAGTTGAGGTTTAATCGGGCTTTAAGGCAAGTTTTGGCCTTGCTATCGTGCACTCGAAAATTGCTATTTAGACTTGTATGCATCTAATGTGTATGCATCTTAGGGCATGAGTCGACACACAGTAGCTCAGAATCGTATTTCATATGTATTTATTATAGTCATAAATAGATTGTAGATAAATAAAACTTTTTAATTAACAAAGATTTTTTTAGAAATTCTTTTTTTAGTCAATAGATAACATCTTAAGCTTTCATCGAGTTTAAGTTTTATTAAGATCAGTACAGCGCGCTGCACTTAAAATTATGCTTAACAATGCTTACATATTTTCCAGTTTTTGGTCAATTTTAAAATAAAACAGTGTAACTTATTTTTTCTTTAATTATGTATTTATTATAGTCATAACTAGATTGTAATAAATAAAAGAACATTTAATATTAATATTTGTATACTTCGTTTCATTCAAATATTAAATGCAAATCATAATTATTATTCATTTTGCTGGAATATTTCCTGTATATATTCTATATTCTGCTCTGTATTACTAGTGTCCTGTAGCAATGCCTTAGCTTCGGTATAGAGGTCCGAATGATTTACTTTCCATGGACTTTGAATGCTAGAGATGAAGGGATCTGACGTTGTCAATAATTTATAAAATAAATCTTTATTTATAGAACTTCGTAACATTTTTCTGGCATTATGTTCTCTGTAAAATCTGTAATCCTTATTTCTTTTTTGCTGGCTTCCTCTGATAAATCTCCAATTGGTAATAAATGAAGCTTAGTGACATCTTCTCCATGATAAAAAACTTTGTGCACTGTTGCTGACATATTTCTAAAATTGTGTTTGGATGTATATATAGCAACGTTTCCCTTGGCATAATCACCAAATTTCCTAGCGTTAATTTGTTCATTGCACGCAAGTACTTCAGTAATTGTTTTAAATCTTGTTATACCAGATTAGTTTCGGGATGCAAAATGAATCTTCTTGCTGTCTTGCCACGTTTGTATCGCCTGATACTTGTATTGGTTGATCTATAATTATCCCATGTTTGAGATATGTTTCTTTTGCAATTTCCTTTTTTCTTTGTTGGTGTCATTATTACTTTACTGATCCTAAAGATCCGAAGTCTAAATCATAGCTAATTTTCAGTATGTGTTCCATAAACCTTAACCTCGTATGTAGCGGTGATAATCTAAATTCAAATGCATCATACTATCTACTGACTTTGTCGGTTCTTGGTTTAACCGACTTGATATTGCTTTACATATAATACAGCTGGATGAAGCTTTTGTATCAATCAAAACCTGGGCAGTTTTTCCGTCTATCCTTGAAAGTATTAATTGCTAATTCAGTTTAATAGCCTGTTCATCTATCTCTAACTCTAATGGTTTTAGTGTTGAAATTTAAGCTCTAATGTCACCTACTTCATTCTTAATGGTATCACGAGTTTCTTTTTTATACTCAAATTTTATTGGTCTGTAGTATTTCGTAGACGATGGAGTATAGTTTTTCCAAATACTATTTGTTTGCATTGTGCTGGACGAAGGTTCCAAGTCTTCTAAGTTCTTTATCAATCGCAATGGCACAAATGACAGCATGAACATATCTGTGTCAGAAATATTACCAATAAAAATTTTACAAAAAAGAGTCAAATTGTAACCTTTCGGCTGTATGATCAAGTAGAGCTTGCAGTTGTAACTGTGCCGAAATTGGTGTGATTTTGATAGATTCCTTTGGAGGATAACTGCAGTTATGTGATAATATGATGGGTATAAATTGTACTTTATATATCTGTACTCTACTGAAATAAATTTTAAATATTTTTTTCTATAATTTTTAGCAGGTAATTGAAACATCTGTGTAAAAATACATGAAAAATTCTAGGACTTTTTCAACCATTTAAAGAATTATTTATGCCGTTTATAACTTTCCTCTCTTTCTTCTTACGTTTTGCTATCTGCAATTTGTTTTTATGGCAGTGAATAGTTTCTAAAGTAAATTTACTAGCAAGTTTAATAGAATTTTATTTGTAAAAATGTTGAGTATTTTCATTAAAATAAAAAAAATATTCTACGGGCTGGTCCGGGCAGGTGCAAAAGTATACATAGGCTTAAAGAAAACACTTTTGCCTTACTTTGGGTGATTCCGATTTTTTGTCCTCTTTTGTCCTTCAAGAGTTATACACTGTTAAACTTCAAATTATACGAATATATGGCGGTTTCAAATTTATTACATAACATAAACCATTTGTGAAAAACAACAGTCTACCGAACATAACAAAAAAAAAAACGCAGCCCATTATCAATAACAGTTTTCAAAAAAACGTAATTAATATGAGATCATATATTACATTTTTTTTATTTCTAAATTAACTTAAATTCTTTGCTTTTAGCAGCATGCCACGCCTACTACTGTTTTGCCCAAATTTGTTGGCTACCTAAGTTCTGATCTGTTTCCTTTCTGATGGCATAAAAATTTTAAAAATCCATGTCAAAAAAAAATATAGGTTTTGGCCAATCAAAATTGATTCTGAGCCACCGTGTGACGCTTTTTTCCTACACCCAGTAGTAAGACTGGCCTCGGGGCCAGGTGTTGATGTATATCCTATCATGTATATCTTACAGCCCTAAAATAGGAAAATTAAAATCAATTTTAATAATTAAAAAAATAATGACAAAAATAATTAGAAAAGCGATATTTCTTTTAAAAGCATTTAGGTCATTTTAAAAATAAACAGTTTCTTAAATATTAACAATATTCAATATGATGACGACAACTATATTTGCTAAGCAAAACTGTGCGACTTTTGTTGTGTTTAGAGATTTCTCGTAAACAATGGTACAATGAAATCAACTAAGCGTGAAAAATGATGAATTATATTCGCATAGTAAAACTAAAATAGTTTAAACAACAATATTTTCGTTTTTTGTTTCATCTGTTATTTAACAGCGAAGTTTTTTTATTTGTTTATTTGTTAGTGCGTCTTCCTAGTAGTTTATACGTTTTTTTTAGCTTATGTATTTTTGTTGTTTTTATTTTTATTTATTAATGACTGCTTCTAGCAGAAGTATCTGTCTGGTAGTTTTATTATATCTATTATCATTATTATATGGAATGAAGCTTGAAGCTGATGATATCTTAATAATCATACGTAATTTATTATTCATCACAGTTGAGTTAGGAAAAAAGGCAAATAATGAAATATACATATTTTCGCATCTGGTGTTAGTTTTCTTAACTACAGCTTCTTAAGGAGATCTGATATTATAAGTGTCATTTTATAAAAAAATAATAAATAGAAAACTGATCCGATGTTTTAGCCCCTAATATGGCTAAATGTAACAAGGCTTAATTAAGAGTGCCAACCAATTAATAATAGACATAACAAAATCAAATAGAACCCTTGAAAACAGAAGTTATACATGTTTTTTCTCTGTGTGATGTAACGATCCTTACGGGTTAAGATCTAGTTTAAGGATCACACGTAACCCAATTAAATATATGGAAGTCTGTGAACCCGTTTTGATTGATCGTTACATATTACGGCAGCTTTGTACTCGGAGCCTTATTTATTTATTTTATAGTTAGTCTATGGATTCAAGAACTTTATAGATATTAAAACTAAATGATAATTGTATATTTAGCAGAATTAACATTTAAAGAAGAATCAGTATGATTAAACTTAGTAAAAATCCTTAAAAACCAGTCAGAGTTGGCATACTTTAACTATAAGCGAATTAAAATAGTACGTAGGAAGAAATGGAACGTTAAATCAAATATTGCTATTAAAAAAATCTGAGCAGACATTTCGAAACAAGGTGGCATTTAACACTATTCTTCGCCTTTTTAAAGTCGGCAGCTTTATTAGAGCTAGTCTACTAGTGCAGGATGGTAGAATTAAGGCATTCCATTGTAAGCTTAAAAGGAAAAATAACAGGAACTGCTTTTGCCCCAATTCTATGCTATTTACTATGGACTTTATAAATTGGATTCCAAATTATTGAGCCATATTCCAGAATATGTCTGACAAGAGAAGTAAAAATATATTTTGTGACATTTGAGATGAGATGGGAGCACAAATTGTTGTTAATTTGGAAGAAATTGATGATTAAAGCTGTTTACTTATATTGAGTGTGACGTTTTTGGTCACCCTAAATTTTATAATTCTGTTATTTAGTACTGTTATTGATGACCTTTGTAATTTGATCCGAAAGGGATCCTATGGTATAGTTAATGCATTTCTTTGATGGTCCCTGCTTCGGTATCAACGATTTTGTGTGGTATAAGACCTTTAAACGATAAACAATGCAGATTTACAAAAATGTTGTCAAATAAAACAGGATGTTAATAACTTTGTGGTAACTTATATACTAGTATTAGTGTTAGTTAGCTCGTTAACAATTAATAATATTTGCTTACGAAATGATTTATAATATCGCCTCCGAAGTTTTTGACGAGATGTCACAAACCACACCAACGTAGTTTAAGTGAGTTATACTGGACTACAATTTTTTAAGCTCACTCAGTGGATACGAGTAGTCTTGTTTACTTGGAATCTCTCAAATATCTGTGGTGCGTTGTCCAATATAGTCAAGGTATGACGCATGTAGTGACGATGTATTTTCGTGTATTTGACATAATGAGTAGATTAGAAGACGCTGGTACATAACGATATAAAAATTTCTTACTTTCGGTGTGTTACGCTGCATAATATACAAAGCAATAACGGGAAGTTACTGTTTGAAGCCTAATATAAAAATTTAGTATAATGTAATGGATGTAAAGTTATTTTTTAAAGGACAAATTATAATTATAATTATAATTTTTTAGAATTAAACAAAAATCTTGTTGGCTATAGAATTATACATATAATTTTATAATATTTATTTTTTGTTTGGGTACGGTTTTCCGTCGACCCTCGTCAAATTTGGTTTGTGAACAAACCGGTTTCGGCTGTTTGCCATCTTCAGTGTTCTTTTCGTAGTACGAAATGTTTACCCCATCGGAGAATCCAAACACATATAATATTTAGGTAAATTAGTGTTTAAGTATAGCAGCGGGTTTAGCGTATAGGATAGCTATTGTTATTTGAACTTATTTTCGTTTATCATGCTTGTTTTTTTAAATATTTATATTTTTAAGAAGGAAATTTTTTTCCAAATATATTATCGCAAAATTTTAATAAAAAATTTTATATTTCGTAAATTATTAATTATTTTCTTACAAAGAATTTTCTCTTTAAACTTGAATTTATTAAAATCTTTAAATTTTTTTTTGTAATATTTCAATTAAGAAGAAGAAAATGAAGACTTAACGTTTTATTACATTCATAATAAAAATTTATTTATAACAGTAGTTAAAATTTATTTTTATGAATGGTGTATTTATTTCTATTGTGCTTATAATAGTGATTATAATGCGACATTTTATTTTATCGGCAAACGGCCTTAATAGTTTTGAAATAAGTTAAACTTCTTATAAAGAGTAAAGAAACAATAGTTTTCATTTCAACTTTCAAAAAAAAAACTTTCAGGAAAAGACAAAAAATTAAACAGAAATTTTGTTAGATATTTATTTTAATTGAACAATGATGTGGAAAAATAGTCGTTGCGTTTCTGACACGTTTTTGAGATAAGAAATGAAGAAAGCTTCTTCTCTTTTTTAAGCGCTGCAAATTCAGTTCATTTAACAATTTTCATACTGATGTTGAAATATTTTCAACATTTTGGCTTTATTTTTATCTTTATTTTCATACGAACAATTTTTTGTGTTTTAGCCAATTACTATTTTTTTTTCTTTTTCATTTCCCACTAAATTTGTGAGTATCGTGTGTTTCAAACTCTATTAAAAATTTCATTAAACTATTTTATACTGAATAATATGCAGCATGGCTGATCTCATTTTTAATTACAAAAAAAATTTCCATAAATTATGATTTATGCAACAAAATTTTAAGATTAAAAACAAAAACGAAAAATTCTTCTAAATTCCTAGTAAGGGAACGTGATATTTAAGTAAGTTTTGTAAATTAGTTTTCCAAATAGTCTAAAGGGGAGTGCAAATATGTTTGTCGTTCTGCAGGGGTTTCATTGTATTAATTAAGAGTTAAAGAACACACCTCTATTAAAGTTTTTTATCCGCATTAACTATGGCAGACTGCCGACTGCAATCTTTAAAATTTTAATTTAGAACTGCATTTGAGCATGCCTGAAGATAACAAGGTGGCTTGTTGTTATTTGTGTTGAATTTGTAGTTGTAGTTTAATTAAACTAATTTATATTTTTGTTGACGGCAATGAATACCTAAGTAATGAAAAGATAATAATATGCAAAATATATAATTGCTTGAAAATCTTTTATTCTAAAGAAAAAAAATGGCAATATAAATTTAAAATAATATTCGGTTATTTATTAAAAGATTTAAACATATTTTTGTATAGAGCATTGATTTAGATTTTTGAAGGATATATTTTAAGAAGTTACTTTCCCCGGCTTGTCATTTTTCCCTGTCATTCTTAATTGTCATTTAATAATTAAAGCGATAAAAAAACGCATTCGGCCTATAACGAATAACTACTATTTTTGACATAAGCTTATAACAAAAAAAAAAATAGCAGCACTTACTTTATATGAATTAGATATTATTTACACAGTTTATAAAGACTATGTTATAATTAAATTTTTCTTTTAATTTTTTTTTCAGATTTCGCTAAAAACCTGATCTTATAAAGGCAACATAAAAGGTAAATAAAAGTTTTATAAATAAAAATTCTTAAATCTTAAAATTTCATAAATTTTACAAGAAAAAACATTTTTTTTCAAGTTAATCTAGGTTAAATTTTTTATAAAAAAATATTAAAAAAAAAATATTAGTCATAAGTTTAACTAATAAAAATATTTGTCATAATAATTACATTAACACAACAATTTGTCTGTTAGCTTCCAAAATTGCTACCTTAAATATATTTAGCAATTTTTATCACATCAGTACCTGTTTTGGCTGCGGGTTCTCAAGTTCCTTCGAAATTTTAATTAGATGAACATGTCAGTTGACCGAACTAAATACTGTTGTAATTTAATGTTATACACTAAAATTAAGCTGCTTTCATACTAGACAATTTTTGTATCTGTCATTTGGTGTTTTGAAAGAAATTTTTAATTTACAGACGATGTATTTTTTTTTTTGTAAACTTGCGTGGACATACAATACCATCTGTCATAATATGCGGGTTGTTTTCAGATAATTTTTATCATATTTATTTTATTTCGATTTGTTCCGGCAGTAAATGAAATGCTGCCGTTTTTCTTTTCCGTCCTTGTTAGCTGTTTGTTTGGTATACCTGATAAGATTTACATCGTCACCTAGCTATGGGGCCATAACACGATGGTGCATCAAACCACTTTGGATGATATATGGTGTGCACCCACGAATTAAGAAGCCGAAGCATAATACTATCTATCCAACAGGAGCAGGATAAGCACTCCCACTCTTTGGTGAAGAGTTGGAGACTATCCAACTCCTGGTCCAGAACATATGACTACATGCCCCTTAATCATTTCATGAGGGCCTGCAAAACCACAACCACCACGATACTCACCGAAGGGCAAACCTCAATATTCAGTCAGATAACAGCAAATGCTGAACTCTGGGGCATACTGCTTCCCGTGGAAATAACGTAGAAGTTGCCCGGTAGGCCCCTGCTGGCCTTTGGGGTTCCGGATCCCTTTTACCCCTATTGTGCCCCTCGGGGGGGGGGGATTTCTTTGGTATAAGTGGAGAGCGCTATTTATAACGCTTTATGTGTTGCAAACGAAAATTGTTTACAAGTTTTACAGTGAGAAACTTGATAAGTTAGATGTAAAAAATATATTTTACTAAAGCAGCTTTAATAATATTAAACTTGGTGTTAACCAAATTAGAGAGGATTTTTTTTTTTTAAAGAGAGTCAAGTAAGTCAAGTACCGTGCTACATTCTTTAGGAAAGGGATAGGGAAGAGATGAAACAGGTGGTAAAAGTAAAAGGATAGTCGCAAATTAACTGCCGTATAAGACAGCATAGCGACCAGTGAGACTATGCCTTCATCGCTGAACAGCCCCACCGACAGTTAATTTTTATTTTTGTAGTGAAAAAAACCAAGCTCTTCGTTCGGAATCGAAACTACAACCCGCAGACGTACAAGCTACCACACTAACTTCTAGCCTACAGGGTCGCCTATTAGAGAGGACTTTATACTAAGATCCAAATGGTTACACACCATAAGCTAAGCCAATTCCTGCACCTTATAGAGTTTTGGAATTTCAAATAGTTTTTGGACACCACACTTTTAAAGTCCAAGATATTGTTAGTTAAGGTGTTTTATTAAAATTTAATGATGTTATTCTATTTAACGTTGCGTGCGCGACTCCATCAAAAGTTTATGTAAAAAAATTAGTGTGAAATAAATAAAATAAAAAACATCTAAGCCCGAAAACTGGCTCACCAGTATAGTTTGGAATATGGCTTGAGAATGGTGTCTTCACTTCGAAAGCGTTCGCTGTTCATACCGAACAAAGAGCCAGCAAAGACGGAAAGGAATGAAAGGAAGCAATTTATTTACCGGCGGAACTAATCCAAACATCTTATTAAAAATTATTGTTCTGATGTTTTGTCCGGTTATTTTGTGAAAAGTTAGAAATGTTTCTGCCTTCATTTGAGCAACATTTTGTCTGCCTGCGGAATATAATACAAATTACATTTATTTTGGCGAAATTATAACACATAAAACTTGTGATATTTATATATTATATTTATAAAGAAAATATTCTGAATATGTCAAAGCTTAAAGCCGTTAATACGACAATAATAACTTGTTTTACTTTTACACAAATCTTAACAGATTAACATATTTTAATAGAAGTAAATGAATTATTTCTTAGATTTTCCAAACCATTTTCTCACCAAAAAAATTAATTGTAAACTTATTTTCAGCTTTATGAAAGCCATAAGTAGGTCAGTGGGTTGATGTTTAATTATCTATCTTAAAAATTTAAGCTGAGGTCGTAAATCTGAAATACAGACACCGTATTTACGAGGTTTAATTTATTTATAAAGGCAAAAAAGTGATGAGCGGATGTTAAAACATGCAATATGGATTCGTGTAACAATACAGAATGTATGCTGAGATCAGCTCTTATTATGTGGCACATCTGTGTACATAGATTGCACTGCGTAAAAGGGGCATAACTTAAAATGTAAAGTAAAAATAATAAAATATCATTCCACTTTCATATTGAAGTCTTAAAAACTTTGAGTCATATTTTTTATTCTTAGTGCCTGTTTTTTCTGTTTATATATTTAAATTAATAAAGCATTTATCAACGTTACAGGAATAAACTTAAGACTAATGAAAAAATTGAAATGTAAAACTGAAAATTAACTTAACTTAAATTCATAACAATAATTGTTTAAGATAAACCGCACCTTAGCCAGATCAACATCAAACATACAAATGCAGCAACCGCACACAAATCTTAATTGAATACAAATTGCAGCTTAAAACTTTTCAGCCAATTTTATCCTTCAGTAACCATTATTTCCGCATAAATAAATATATTAATTCTAAAAAAAAACCTAAACAATAAAACACTTAAATAAACAGCAGTAATATGCAATAATTATGAACGTTGTCAATTCTTAAAATGAACTTTTTTTACAAAAACTGTACATAAATTTGTATGCCGGATAATAAAATTTACACACGTTTTACAACTTTTAAGAATTTAAATTTTTTATTTCAATTATAAACCGATAAATAATTGAATTAAAATAATGTGCACTTGTACAATGATATAACAGAAATGCGCTAAATATAACATGGATGCATAAGTGAATATAAATAGATGTTTGCATGTGAATGCATATTTGTTGGAAGGATTATTTTGTAATTTGACATTGTGTTTATGGGGCTTGAATGTATGTATTAATATTATTTGCTTGAGACTGACTGCCGGAGTTGCAAATATAGTGATGCGTATTTCTAAACAAAAAAATGTCATGCTCGTGATGCTTGCAAATGATTTTAGTTTAGAAAACCAAACAACCGACACAAAGAACCAAACGTGCTGAAATAACACGCGAGCCGTGGATTAAAAAATATATTTAGGGAAAAAATTTAATTTAAAAGATACAATTTAACAAAATGTCAGAATTTTTTAAAAATTTACATTTTTAACAATAACTTTCTATAGAACTAAAAATAAAAATAAAATTACTAAATAAAAATATGCTAAATTAAATTTTAATAACAAAATAAAATTTATAGAAAACGTAAATTGATGGGGATTGTGGTATCAAAACTTTCGTCTTTGTAGGAATATTGACAGATTCATTCTTCGATTTATTAAGCAATCATTAATCGTGGTGCACTAACGATAACCCTTTACCTAAACGTGAACTTCGGCTTTATCTTTAAGAAAATAAAGTCGAGTGATGCCTCTATTATTTTTTTTTTTAAAAGAGAAGTAGCACTTCAGGCAACAATGCCTATTAAGTCAAGTACCGTGCTACATTCTTTAGGAAAGGGATAGAGAAGAGGTGAAACAGGTGTTGAAAGTAGAAGGATAGTCGAAAATTAACTGCCGTATAAGACAGCACAGCGACCAGTGACTATGCCTTCATCGCTGAACAGCCCACCGACAGTCAATTTTTGTTTTTGTGAGGAAAAAAAACCAAGGTCTTCGTTGGGAATCGAACCCACAACCCCCATACTGACAAGCTAGTACACTAGCTATTAGCTTACAGGGGCCTCTGTTATGGAGTTTGTTTATTAAAAACCCCCATTAAACCTTTACTTCCTGAAGCAACTTTAATTCTAGCAACCGATGACGAAATGATATAGTTGAATCTGCTTCCACCCTTTCATTACAGTGATGATATTCTTTTCGATATGCATATTTCCGCCTGGAAGGTATATGCCGCCATTTTGGTAAACCGTAGTGTTGAGAGTTCATATTTGGCAGTCGTAAAGTAGACACATGGCAAATTTACTGTGAAAAAACATTCGATAAGCGAAAGTGTTTTAATCGTTAAAACATTTTATCAAAATTAGTCATCGATTACTGTGACGATGAGAAAGTTACGTGCAATGTAGTGCGTGACTTCAAAGAAAGAGGGTCTGTAGGTGATAGGCCCAAGCTTGGATCACAGATTACTGCTGCTTAAGTAAGCATTCAAAACAATTCATCAACCTCAATTCGACGCTTGGTTCAGGAGCTTGGTCCTAAAAGAACAACTTAGGCCGCAATTTTGCGCAAGGATTTGCATTTGTTATCATATAAGATTCAGTTGATGCAAGAGCGTCTTTCACAGCGTCCTACACCGCCATACATATGCCAATAGATAATGAGTGGCGAAGAACATTTTTATTTGAATGGTGACAGTCTGGTGTGCAACCATTGGACCTTACTTTTTTGAAAATCAAAACGGCATAACGGTAACCGTGAATGGGGAACGATATCGTGATATGATTGAAAACTTCTTAACACCACAAATGCATGCTTTGGGCTTGATTAACATGTAGTATCAACAAGACGAGATCTCTTTCCACTAGAAGTTATTTCAAGATATGGTGATGTCAATTGGCATCCACGGTCGGCTCATTTGACTGCTCCGAACATGTGAAAAGCAAAGTGGGAATATTTGAAAACCAAGTTTTATGCAAACAAACTAGGAACCCTTAAGCAACTCAAACAAAATATTCATGATGAAATTAATGAAATACCGTGTGAAATGTTTGAGAATGTAATGAAAAATGTACTGACAAGTGCTCGCATTTGTAAGCCTAACAGAGCTGGTATTATATTCAGTACATTAGTGGCGATACTATATAAAACATTTATCAATATAATATCCACTGTGCTTTATTTAATCAAAAATTATAAACAATCAAAATTATACACACCCTGTATATGATGTGTTTGACAGTTGACTTTTTCAGGCGCACGATTATGAACGTCATAAAAAAGACCAATTCATTTATTTTCTCGTACTAAATCTGGCTAAATGAGAAGCGTTATTCAAACTTGAATAAATTTATGACTATTTGTCTGTGGTTATTTATAAATAAGCAAAATTGAGATCAGTATGACAAATTGTTTGACGGTTAACCCTTTCGTAAGAGCTTAAAAACACCCGATATATTTAATGAAACAAGGAAGAAAGTTTAGTATAACAAAATATAGTACAAAGTTATAAAATAGAATCTAAATCTTAAAACGATAAATTAGTAGTTGTTTTCAGAAATATATGTCGCGTACATATTTGTATTCAAAATAACTTTTTACAGAATGCTACATAGTCGATGTTTTAATAAACATTTACAAAATGTTCTCCAAATAATTTTATTTGCTACCTTAACCTTATTTTCCCTTTTAACTTATTCAAACTACTTTGGTTTTGTAAATATCATTTTCTAGCAGAAGAAACATCAGATAAATAAAAGCAAAACCTTCAAATATTTGTCTTTTTTGTTTTTTTTTGCAAGTTTTGTGTATCCTTGAAAGTTACCTGTATTTTCCACAAGCTGCAATTTTTATGAAACTTAAAATTCTTTTAAGCATTTCTAGCATTTCAACTAGAGGAATAAAAGAAAAAAATTATAAATTTTCATTCAGCATTTTTATATTTCTAAGGAACAATGATGACATATTTGTGTGCAGAGGAGGCAGGCTGTTGAATTTTCGGATACAAGCTTTTTGTTTTACATTTTCAGTTACTTACTTTTCAAGAGTATGTGTGTTTGGAATCCTACAAGAACAAAAAATGTTTCTTGTTTATTCTTTCTTTTTTTTTTAATGTGTTTTTACAATTGGGTTTCAAAAACGGAATGTAAAAGGAAAGTGCTTTAAATGCATTTTATTTTTATTTAGCTGCAAAAATAGCAAAAACAACAATAGCTGCAACAACAAAATGTTTATGTATGTGTTTCTACATCCTTAATCGTTGTGGAGCAGTAGTACAGGCGCATATTAAAATTAAATCCGAACTGTTGAATAATATTTTGTTACTGAATCAATAACTTGCATAGTTTCATTGAAAATAAAGGGTTTTTTAATAAGAAGTTTGTTTTCTAAAACAAAATAGAACAAAAAATTAAGGTTAACATGAATAAAACTTTTATTGTATTACGAAGAGAAAAGTTCGGTAATTATGAATGAAAAATGAGATCTGGCAAATATCTACGGCAGCCACGTTGACAAATGTCGATTCTTTCATCAAAGTTTGTAATCACTTTTTGGCAAAATGGCGGGCCTATTTGGCTCCATATAGACTCTGTCCTTAACATATCTCCACGAAAATAATCCAGATGCCACTTAACCGCTGATTGTCGTAAAATTATTCGATCGGGAAATTTGGTTTGCAATAAACTTATCGTTTCATTGGTTATGTGACATGTAGCACTGTCCTATTGAAACCACATGTCAGTGATATCCACGTTATCAATAATAGGACAAAATTAAGTTGTTAGCATCTAGCGGTAGCGTGACCCATTAACCGTTACCGCATTACCAGCCTCATCATCGGGAAAAAAGGCCATAATGACGATTCCAGACCGCATAGCGTCATCTTTAAAAAAACGACCCAGTCACGCCTTTAGATTACATAGCACACTATACAGTGACACATCTGAGCAAAAGCTCAGATGCAGCAATTTTGCTTGTTGACATACCCTGACAAAAGAAAATGGGCTTCTTCTGAAAAAATGATTTTTTTTAGAAAAACCAGCTGGTTGTTCCTGAATGAATTGATTGAATCTGTGGCAATGTAAATAGTCACATGGCTTCAATTTTTGCACCAGTTGAAAATGGCTTCAAAGCCAAATCCTTACGCAAAGTTCGCGATGTTGAGAACGTCGAAAACTGTGGCTTACGGCTGCGATGTTTTCAGTTGAACGATCCGGTCAACCAATTTCCTAATAGAACGATTAGGTTGTCCGAAATTTTCATGAATTTTACTAAATGTAGCTTCAATAGAAACACCATTTTAATAGTCAAAATTAAATGTCAAAGCTATCATGTAATTGATGTTTCGCAATTGAAAACAAACTTCTGGTTGAGAAACCCGATAGAAGGGTGTGATAAAAATAAATTGATTTGATTATTATTATTTGATTTTGTAAAAAATTTATAAAATAAAAAATGAATGAATTCTGTTAGGGTTAAATAAAGAGTGTAGATGTGTTAAAGAAATGTTCGGACAAAAATATATAAAGTTCGACTATATATTTCACGTCTTTAGGGGCTTCATTGAGGCAGTTATACTGGTGGAAGAAAATTTAAAAATAACTTTCCTTTTGTATCGCACCTTTCTTAGAGAATACTGCTATGCGTCTTTAATGTTTGAAAATAATCGTAAAAGGGGCAACTTGTGGAAATTTGATTGCCTTCTTATGAGCTCTTGAGATTTCTCTCATATATTTGCCCTTAGCCAACCTTCTCCAAATTTTTGCATCAAAAATCCTAGCAAACGAAATAGAAAAATCTATCTTAAAAATGACTAAAAATCAATAAAACAAACAACTTTTTCGAATACTAAACTCAAACAACTGTGTATGGGATCTAAAGGATTTTCAGTGTTCACAACTTTTATGACTTGGACTGAAACAAGTGCTAAGGAATACATATAAAATTTTAACCACCATTTTCCTTTTTGGCCCCACTGTCTATCAGATTTCAGACATGTCAACATCACCATTAATATAAGAAAAAAGATTTTTGTTGTTCCTAGTGTTATTTTCCTCAAAAATTGCAACAAAGAAATAAATAAAAAGAAACGCTTGTAGATATTTTGTTAGAACATTGCTTTTGTGTTCCCTTAGAAAGAACAAAAGAAATGATTTGCTTTATGCATTAAAAAAGGGAAACATGAAATACATTTGTAGCAACCAGCCTAGACCTTATACTTCTATCATAAAGCAATGCTATAAAATTTATTCAAAATGGTTGTAGCCCAGTTAATATATTATTTTTTATTTAGAACAGGGTTTTCTTTTCTATCGAAAGGATATTTTTTTTTAAAGGTATACAACCTTGAAATGCAATAAAATTAAGAAGTATTTTTTAAATTAACATGAAATTTACTTTAGTTGAAAGATAATCTTCTGGCTTTATAATTTAAACATGACTTTTGGCATATGACCGCCAGGTCTGGCGTGGACGAAGCCTAATGTGAAGGTTCGTTTTTGTATGAATTTTTCCAATATTAGTGGACATATATCGGCAATAACGAGACGAGTATTGTGCTACATGTGGTCAATCGTTTCGGTCTTATAGGCATAGACTAGCCATTTTTATCGGCCTTAAATCACACGGTATTGGAAGCCAATACACGAGTTCAAAAGGACAAGCTGTGCGGTTACTAAACAATCCATAAATCAGTTGTGACATGAGCTGTGTAACATGTTGCGGCTTCCTATTGAAACCACAGCTCCTGCATATAGTGGTTGTTCAACTGATGAACGAAATAGTAAATGATCATGGTTCTCTAATAGCCTGAGCAGCATCATTTTTGAAGAAGTTTGGACCAATGTTTCCACCAGTCCATAAAGTCCATAAAACAGTTAGTTTTTCTAAATGTAACGGTGTCTCAACATCATTATCATCACTCCAAATACGGAAGTTTGTTTATTGACGTATATACTGAAATAAAAATGCGCTTTAGCGCTAAACAAAATTTGATTATGAAAATCGCGATGAAAGGTAATGTTTTCTTTTCGGCCCTAGTTGCACAATCTGTAAGTGTTGAATTATTTTTCATATAAAAAAACATTAAATCTTTATGGTACAAATGAATTTTGTGAATTTCGCATAAACGAACTAAAAGAAGGGAAAATTTGAAAGACAATTAATTCTTTTATGGTTCTGTAGGTTAAATTTTTTTCCACTATATTCCTAAGCATATTGCAAGCATAAGGCATATATAGTAATTTAATATTAAGCGGGATAAAAATGTTCCACCTTAACAATATATGGTTGCAGTGAACAAATTATAGTTGTTCTATTAAATAGGCTTTTTAATATGTAATCATAAAGTAGATATTATGAACTAATACTAAAATACTGTTGCATAAGATGAATCCAACTTTAATAAAACTGCAACTAAAACCAAGCTATCTCATAATAATATAATAATATATATTATTATATAATAATATTGTATATTACTGAGTATCTTAGATAATAATAAAATTATAACTATAACTAAGTAAAACCAAGAAATCATTGTTTTTCCTTCTTTTTTAATTCTATACTTTATAATAACTTTTAAAATAATATGCTCTGATATTGTATTTATTAAAGTAAATTGTTTATGTAGTTGTTATTGTCAAAATCTAAAAATGTTTACATTTTGAATAAATTGTTTTGTGGGTTACATATAAGAATTTTTAATTATTAAATAAATATGTGAATGTCATTTCGTAAGCATGATCTTAAAAATTATTTTACGTATGAAGCTTAAAAAAAGGAAAATAGAAAGACTAAAGCTTTTTGCATTTGCCTTACGGGTATTTTTTTATTTCAAGTGCAGGAATATTTATTTTGTTTAATGCAACCTTTTTTTTAATTTATTTAAATATATATATATCGTTAACTATTTAATTAAAATACAATAAATTTTTATTTTAATTTTTATTTTTTCAATTGTCTTTTATAGTCTTTTTATTTTGCATCTGATCTCAAAAGAAGAAATGTCTTCAGCTTTATTTTGTTCGAAGATAAAAACAATGCAACATAAAAAATATTCCGAATTTTTGGGAATATTTTCTTGTTAATTTTGAAAAAAAGCAAGAACCTCCGCAGCTATTCAATTATTCAGTCAGTGAGTAACAAACCTAACAACCTTACAACCCCCAACCAGTTTAGTCCGACCTTTACTAACCAATCAACCAACCAACCAACCAGCCAACCAACAAACCAATCAACCAACAAACCATTCAACCAAGCAAAAAATATTCAATGTAAATAGTGTTAATAGCACTTTTGCTACAACTGCCACTACGGAACAAACCCTGTTGTATTCTTACACTCTATATCTTGTATTTGCTATTTTGTAGCTTATACACATTATATATAAAAAAACGAAATAGAAAAACACATCCTTTAATGCCTTTAACTGCAAGGCCATTGTGCAATAGTAGTGGTCCTGATGTAAGTAGTTTTATTTACGTTTTAGGCTTGTAAAACCATTTTACATTTTGTTTTTGTTGTCATTTTAAGAGTTTTGTTGTTTGTTCTATTATTTTGCCTGTTTTCTTTTTCTTGTATTATTTTTATGGCTGCTGCTTGCTATTTCTTATGTTTTTTGTATAAATTTAAAATATTGATTACACAATCTATATAATTTATTTAATAGTAGTTACTAAGTGAGCTGTAATTCGAAGTTTCTAAAATCGCACAACACTAATCTGCATGAAACTAAATCATTCATTTGATGGCAGGACTTTTAGATTTATCCCCTTTTTTTGCGACGATATTTTTAAGCTTTTTCGATCTTTTTTATTTAACTCTGAGCTATAGCTATAACTATCCGAAAATAAATTAATAAATATTCGAATATATCCAGAAAATTATATAAATCGAAACTCATTTATAATCAACACATTTAGTCAGCTCCTGAGAATTTTTCAATTTTTTTACGCACAGAAAATATTTTGTCAAACAGCCTAATTTATTTCCTAAGTCTCACAATGCTGACCCATTTTTTATTTATTTTTTATATATAAATAACTTATATTTTTGAATAATCTATGGCATTTTTATGTTATTTTTATTTTATTGGTTTTTGTTTTTATTTAACATTTTTGCACTTAAGGAAATTTAAGTTGACAACACTTTATTAACTGGCGGCCATTTTCTCAGCTTTCATATGATTCGTTTATATAGCTTCCAAATTTTAACTGGCTGACATTTTCTCAGCTTTCAAATGTTTTGTTTATAAAGCTACCAAATTTTGCAAGCTGGGCCCAGAAGATAGCTGCTGATCACTTTTATTTGTAAAGATACATCATTGGAAAAAGCTGTCATATTTTAAGTGATGATAATCCTTAGGTGTATACTGAGACACCGTTACATTCAGCAAAACTTTATTGTATGTGCTTTATGAGCAGGTGGCAACATTGTTTCGTACTTCTGTAAAACAGTCAGTGATGACTACTGTAGACCGTTGATCACTGACTTCTACGTTCATCAATTTAACAACCATGATGTGCAGGAGGTGTCGTTTCAACAAGATAGCGCCATAGCGCACAGTTTACGAGCAAAATTATTTGCCGGGGGATCTGAGAGAGTGCTTTAGTTTCTTTGAAAGCCTTTATATTGTTTCCAATTATAGTTTAATTTTTGAGGATGCCACACGGGAACTGACAATGCTACACTTCAAAAAACTTATTTTCAACTTAGAAGTGCCCCAAAAATTACATTTATTTATAGTTTTTTTTTTTTTGCTAATGTAACCACTCTTGGCTTATGACTCACTCTTAATATAGTTTATAATCCGGTGAATAAAAGGCAATCTTACAATACAAACTTTTAACTATTTACGTTAATCTACTTTTTATGAGAATTAGGAAAACGCAATGTGTGTGTTTTTATATTTAGTATCCCTGTAGATATTAAATAGTAAATAATAATTGTACATAAAACTTAAGTTTAGTTATGCAGATATAACATTATATGACATTTAACAGAATTAACATTTAAAGAAAAATCAGTACAAATTCTTAAAATCGGGTCTGAGTAAAATAATTTGATCTGGTTACTTTAACTGCTAGTCGAATAAAATAGCGAATTAAAAATTAAATCTGAACACACATTTCCTTTTATTAAATTGAAAACAAAGATGAGCAAAGAGCGAATAGAATGGTAGAATTGAGGGATTCCATTGTAAGCCTTCGAAGACAAAATAACAAGAACTCAGGGTATGACCCCTACCTCTGCAATGCATTGTGCCAGAACTAGGAAATTAGGTTACGGGAAGTAGGAAAGAGGGAGTAGTATTTGTGGACATTCGATTTGAACTTTCTCAGACTAAAAGTGGCAGGAAAGACCTCGGGTGGAATCTTATTCCACATACGGACTGTTCTGCTGAAAAACGAATTTTCCCTGTAATGCGTAGTGCGATTCACTGGCCAATCAACCACAAAAGGATGTGCTCTCATCGAGTCAACCGTGAAAACGTGCGAGTGTCAGGAACAAGTTCCCTAATTTCATTAGAGCACTTACCATTGTAGTAACGATAGAATAGTGAAATGCATCCCACATTGCGTCGATGCTCTAGAGAATCAATAGAGTTGGATACCCTATTATCAGCAATGAGCCTCTTGGCCCTCTCCTGTACGCGGTTGAGTAACCCCAAAATAGACTTTGGAGTGCCGGCCCATACATGAGAGTTGTATTCGATTTTCAGACGGATATAGGTGGTATAGATAGTACGGAGATCGGAAGGGGTAAAGTATTTTCTACACCGCTTCAGAAAACCGAGGCACTTGAAAGCTTCTTTAGAAACCTGAAAAATGTGTTTAGTCCATCGAACATCACACTGAATTTTTACACCAAGAACATCAAGAGCTTCCGATTCCGTAATGCCTATATCACCCATAGTAACAGATAAAGCACCACTACCAAACGAAGATCTAAATCTAATACTTTTTACTAGAGAATCATAAAGATATTTTGTGATACATTGATCACTAAACTCATTCGCCCCGCGTTTTATAAATCGAAAAATTGCACATGGTTTTTTGGTAGCATCTAGTAAAATTCCAAAATCTGAAACTATATTCAGTTTCTCAAGTTCATAGCCGTTTAACACGGAACACACTTTTTAAGGTTCAACTCTAATGCGATGTGGTACCTTCTTGTAAATACCACATGTTTATTAAGCACAAAGCGTGCAGTTGTGAGATTAAAAAGTTTTCAATCATATTACTATAACGCTCCCTATTTGCAGTTACCGTTACGCCGTTTTCGTTTTTATAGAAGTAAGGTGCAATGATGCCTCCTGTTCAAACTGTCTGTTGAATAGTTTGAGGGTTTCCCATTCCCCAGAACCTACTATTCTGCTTATTCACATATCTATTCAAATGAAGATGTGCCTCGTTACTCATTATGATTTTGTCATGAAAATCAGGGTTGCCATGGGCGAGCTGTAACATCCGGCGGCGTAATTGGTTTTGTGGAAGAAGCTCTTGTATCAACTGAATCTCATATGGAAACAAATACAAATCATTTTGCAAATTTGTTGCCAAAGTTGTTCTTTGAAAACCAAGCTGCTAAGTACGGCATCAAATTAAGGTTGATTTAATGTTTTGAACACTTTTTTGGGCAGCAGTAATGTTTTTAGCCGATCTTGCGGTACGTTGGGCCTATCACCTACATACCCTCTTTCTTCGAAATTATTTACGACACGATAAATAGTACGTTTTGTAGGCACGTTGTTTCTCCCAAAAAATTTCACGTACCTTTCTCATTGTCACTGTAATCGATGATTGATTTTGATAAAATGTTTTAACGATTAAGATACGAGGCTTATCGAATATTTTTCCATAATAAATTTGGCACATGTCTACTTCACGACTGCCAAATATAAACTGTGTAGACTAGTGTTTACCAAAAAGGCGGTAAAATAAAGTAGTATACCTTCCTGGCGGAGACCCTGTATCTAAGTCCTTTTGCAAGAGAATATGATCAGCGTGAGGATTATATGTTCAAAATATCTTCAAAACGTTTGAACGTAGAGCATAAATAAACAAGGTAAATAATAATGGACCCAGAGGGCTATCCTACGGCATACTTGATCAAACAATAATTTCTTTGGAAATAATCGTGTTAAAGCGAACTTTTTTAATTCTGTTTGAAAGATATAAATCAATCCACATAAATTCATTTTTTGTGAATCCCATAAGGTCTTGTTTCCTTATCAGAAGTTTGTGATTAACCTTATTAAAAGCCTTACTAAAGTCGGTGTAAATAACATCCGTTTGTTTAGGTTGAACAAATCCGAGATCGTTAATTCTGAAAGATTAGTAATGGTTGAACAACCCCTTCTATACCTTACTGAGCAAGAGCCAATATAGATGATGGGAAAGATGATCAGTAAAAACATTTTCTTAAATTTTAGGAATAGCTCTAAGTTTAGCAATACCTCTATAGTTCGGCAATATAATTCCTACAACCAGATTTCAAATTTGGAGTAATAAAAGAATTCTTCCATATTTTAGGAAAATAACTAAATATCAATAATATGTCAAAGATTATTATAAGAAGTTTTGCTAGTGCCGTAGTGCATTTATTAAGTATGCAACTCGGAATACCATCCGGTCCGGATGATGTATGAAAATTTTAGCTTTATAATAATGTGAAATTAACAATGATCAACTAGTTCGAAATAAAAATAAAAAATAAAAAAAAAATATGTATTCAATTGGATGTGTTTAGTTTTAACAATGAGCATAGCTGAAAAAAAGGATGGGTTTTATAATATTCCGGGAAATTTTGAAATTAGAAAATCTCGAAAACCTGCGTAGAAGTAGGTGCTTCAAAATATTTCGATTTTTTTGGCTCGATTTTAAGAATTTGAATAATCTGAAATAGAAAGAAATAAAAGTTTAGATAGAGAACCTTTAACAACTTAATTTTAGCTTCAATTTGGAGTAAGGAGAAGTAATCAATATGGGGGTTGTGGGTTCGATTCCCAACGAAGACCTTGATTTTTCTTTTTCACTACAAAAATAAAAATTGACTGTTGCTGGGGCTGCTTAGCGATGAAGGCATAGTCACTGGTAGCTGTTGCTATCTTTATACGACAGTTAATTTCCGACTATCCTTCTACTTTCACCACCTATTTCATCTATTCTCTATCCCTATCCTCAGGAATGTAGCACGGTACTTGACTAAATAAGTATTGTTGCCTGAAGTGCTACTTCTCTTTAAAAAACAAAAAAAATAAAAAGGAGAAGTAATCAACATTTACATGAGTAATTTGTCCCAAATTTGTAAATTGTTATACTTAAGAAAAAAATTTAATTAAACTTTAATTTATTCAAATATTTAACAAACAATAGCTTCTTATTTTAGCACATACATTTTTCTTTAAGAAATAAAAGTTGTAAATCTCTAGATTTTGTAGGAATTTATTTTTATAAATTCGGTAATTATTTTCAGTTTTATTCGACCTTTTTTTAAATTTCTATTAAATTTTAATCTTTTTACTCGGTCCTTTAAATTATAACGCTTTATTTTTCTTTTTTTCTCTCAATATTTCGCTTTCCTTTGGAAAGCTTCTTCAGGAAATTATTTTTTATATAAAATTCGGTATTTAACAATTCTGGAAAATCTCATGTTTTCTACTAATTTTTGTAACAAATTTACAAACTTGACTTTAAAATTAAATATTGTTTGGCTTTGAGTTAAATGTACACAAGGGTTATATTAAAAATTGACATAAATATAAATAAAGTCACGGAGACCGTTATTTGATAACACCTTTCCGATCAAGTCTGGCTTACGATATCTCATCAAGATTTTTTTTTAAATATTTTCGTGGCTCCAATAATACATTTTTCAGTCTGTTATATTTCCTATTGGAATACACTATTTTAAATTGACAATCAAGCTTTTTTTAACGTTCAATTACAAAATCATTTATATCGCTGTTGTGTTTTATGTTGTCGATTTTTCTGCTTCTGAATTAACAAATGAAAAATGTCTAACGCATGATTAAATATCGAGGAAAAAATTGCTCACTGTTGTTGTCGCTGTTTGCTGTTATCTTTTTGACAAAACTAACTAATGAAAAATATATAACAATGAAATGGTGATGATGTACAAACTAAAACCAAAACACTAACAATTCATGTTTGCAACATGAAAGCAAAATTTTCTCTTCAAAAAAGAAAAACCGACAAATTGTGAGAGAAATTTTTGTCAACTTAGTTGAAGCAAAATATAAATAATGGAAAAAATATACAAATAATTTAGGTCGAGCGTAAAGTTAAACAAACACGCGGAAATGACACAAATTGCTCGAATAATTTGGCTACAAAAAGTCAACCCAGGCAATGTGACCCACAGCGCAACGATAACATACGGAAATTACTTGAAATGAAGAAAAATTCAACAAAAACACAAGATGTCACATTGAGGAATAAAACGACATGTCCTAGAAGCATTTCATTTACAAATATAGAGAATGCAACTAACAACTGTAATAGCAGCTGCAGCAAAAGCAGTAGCTGTAACATTAACTACATTGATAATGCAACAACAACAATCAAGCTAAAAGATTCATGGGCTTTAAGCCAAAGCAATGGGCAATTTGCCAAACATTTACAAGATGTAGAAAATGTACAACTACATAAACAACAACAACAACAGCTACTACAAAATATTGTCTTTGATTATGGCAACAATAGAAAACTTAATGATAGACGTAATAGTTGTGATGTTGCAACAACCACTACGTCTTCTTCTAGTGCTTTTTTACCATCCGCAAAACTAAAGCGCTGGCATGTTGGCTATAAAAAAAATTATGATATAGCAACAAACGATATAAAATTGGCTAAAAGCCTTTTGGGACTAAATCAATTGGAAACAAAAAAAGATAACTTAGAACCGTCAGCAGTAGTAGTATCAAAGGCAACATCAACAGTCGCCTTAACAAAGCTACACAATCAATTAGTTGGTGGCTGTAGCAGCCTTTTAAATAATTTTACTCACCATCAGTGTCAAAATTTAGATGCAGATGATGCAGCAGAGAATAATAATGAAATTGCTGATGCTGAGAATAGTCTTAGGATAGACAGCAATTGCAATGTTGGCTTTATGCAAAAACCAAACAATAATTATAGAGCATCATGTCCCGCAGCTACAATTGCAACAACAAAACCACGCAGACCTTCTCAGCTTTGGTACAAAAGAAAAAAATGGTTTTCCCAGGATGATGATGATGCCCTACAAATATGTTTTCCCAATCAAATTCAAAGGGAACTGTTGAGTAATGAACAAAATAATTCAGAGTCAACTTATACCTTGTCTAGCAGGGCTGCAACAAATACAGATGTTAACAATCATTGTTGGTCAATACAAACAAATAGCAGTCAGGCAGAAAATTATATAACAAACGAAAATAATAACGTTAGTTGCATAAGTAACACTAATAGCAGCAGTATGCTTCAACTAAACACAAGTAATGAATTTTTTAACTACAATAAAGCATATCAACATAATGAAGATAGTTTTAATGATCATTACGAATTAAATTGCAACCACAACAACTACGATAACATTATATCAGCTGAAAATTATTGTAATGAATTTCAAAACTCATTCGACAAGGACAAAGATTTTTCTTTAAATTATAAGGACATGCAAAATGGCAATTATGGCAAGAATACCTATAAAAATGAAACTATTATTAAGGACAATTCACATCGAAATGAAATGAAAAAAACTCAAGATACGACTGACCACCAAAATTTATTACCACAAACACTTTCGTCGTTTGAATGTGTAGAGCCAAACAACAGTTCGGCAAATATTTTAACAAACTATCATAAAGGAACTAAAATCCCTAATGAAATTTCAAATATTCAAAGACTACAAGAGTACGAAAAGTCACCATTACCATCACCTGCATTAGCAAATACATATTTTGAATATTCTATTGATAAAACCTCAAAAGCATCATCATCATCATCATTTCTATGCTCACCAGAAACAACAAAGCGTTTTGTAAATATCATTCAAGATGATGATGCTGGTGATACAGAACAAGAGCAACAACAACAAGAACAACAACAACAACAGAATAATATTGTGTTTGAAAATCAACAATATTTGCCAACATCTATTGGGGTTGCGGTTACATCTATTAATAAACACAACAGCAACAGCAACAACAATCCTTTGATAAATAAAAGGTAAATGTTTAAGTAAACTTTTCTCGGCCAAAGGCTGGGGAAAATGTTCATTGAAAAAGGCAGAGAAAAGTCTGATCTTGGGGTTAAAATTATTTTCTATTTCATGTTTTATAAACAAATATATTATTTTGAATGACACTTTAAGCATTTCAATTATTTCATAAATTTATTCATAAAAGAATAATGAATTCTACAGGGTTTTACAACAAGAAGTTAGTTTTCTAAAATGAAATAAAACCAAAAATTTAGATTAAGATGATTCAAATTTTTATTGTATTATAAAGAGAAAAATTGGGAAATTATGAACGATATCTGGCGATCCTTTCATCAAAGATATCACTTTTGGCAAAATCACAGTCCTAAAGCTTCTGTCCTTAACATACCGCCACAAAAAGTAATCCAGTGGTGGTAAATCATACGATCTGGCTGGCGAATTAATTGCTCATTGTTGTGAAATTATGCGATCGGTAATAGCAAATGTCAGTGGTTCCATGTTGTCGAAAATATCCCTGTAGCTCACAGCTGCGTTGTTTTCAGTTGAACGATGCGGTCGAACACGCATTGGTGTTTGCACATTTTGTATCGAGCATGTCGACTCAAATTTAACGACCAAATTCTTAATACCAATTTCAGAATTACAGAATTTAACAGACCATTTTCATAGTGAATTTTAATTATTTTAATGCGATTATAGTGCGGCATTGAGCTCATTGTAACAATTGCCAATACATCTACTGCGTATGCGTCAAAAAAAAATTTAAATCTATCATGTTGTTTTTGTTGCCACATTTGAAAAACAAACTTCTTGTTGGAAACCCCGATATATTGGTTTTCTTTTCTTCGTGTTTTGCATATATTACCTCTTTTTGAGCCCAAGCCCGAAATGGTCAAATAAAATATTGAGAAACTCTACCTGTGTTTATGTTGCTGTCAAAAAAAATTAAAAGTTTTTAAGTTTAAATGAAGTCTATTTCCGACGTTTTAAATAAGATTTTTACTTTACCAGCACATGGGTAATATAAAAAATGTTGAGATGATATATAATATAATGATGTAAAATATTCCTCTATGAAGTTTTAGAAACAGCACGAGTATCAGTCCCAACACCACAGGTTAAAAGGACGTATTTCAGTTGGTCTCTTTTTTTGTAATTTCTATAATATTGGTTTCATTTTGTATAGGAAAACAGATTTAGCGATACCTTTCTGTCCGTTTAGTTGTCTCTCCGAAATTTTCCCATATCATGTTATGGGAAAATATTTTTTATACGCAGATTAAGCTTAGAAACTGATGACCGTTGGCTGATGAAAGTTTTTGTAGATTATGTCTCATGAAACGTTTCCACAGAAAAATTATAATTAATGAATTTTTTAATAAAAACATTATGACGAATACGAATGTTGATTTTCTTTTATAGAAAACTTTTGTCAGATGAAAATTTTCTATGGAAAATTTATGACTGATGATAATTTTCTGTAAAAGGCTGATTTTATTACTTTACAGAAAAATATTGACTGATGAATTTTTTTCTAGAAAAATTTTGACTGAAGAATTTTTTTTATTAAAAAAATTTTGAGTGATGAAATTTTTTTATTAAACAATTTTTGACTGATGAAATTTTTTTATTAAAAAAATTTTGACTGATGAATTTCTTTAATGGAAAAATTTGACTGATGAAATTATTTGTAGGAAAGTTATGACTGATTGAAAATTTTGTTACAAATAATAATTATTTTCAGTTTTATTCGACCTTTTTTTGAAAATATAAAAAATAATTTCCTGAAGAAGCTTTCCACAGGAAAGCGAAATATTGAGAGAAAAAAAAATAAATCGTTATAATTTAAAGGACCGTGTAAAAAGATTAAAATTTAATACAAATAATAATTTCATGCATTCCTCTCTTCGTGCTCTTGTTTTGGCTAGCAAAACTATTGAACAGACCTATTATTAATAAATGAAGAATATGCATAAAAATGTGAAAGATGAATGTTCAATATTTATCTGTTTGCATTTTCCTTCCAAATGGCCAGTCCATATGCTACAATATAAAATGACTTACTGATAGATTGTGTTAGGGAACAATAAAATTTTCCAAAAGAAAAAAATTTTAAATTAAGTAAAATTATGTTTAAAGTTTGTGTGCAACATGAGATCTCTTGCAAGTGAATTTTATTCATTGAGCTGTATAATGAATGTCTCTTTTTTATTATGCAACAGTAAAAAAGGTAGCCACAATAAAATAATTATGTTAAATATTTTTATAATGTTCGTTGTTGGATTAATGTTATGCTTCAGTGACATTAAGAAATGCTGTAGTTGGTATGAAATGTTGTTTTATGTATTTTTGTGTATTTCATTTTTTTAAGGAATTTCAGTAAATAGTAAAAGTACTGCCTATATAAAATTATTAACTTTAATAATTTTTTTAAATAATATAACTATGCTAATCGTGCTTGATTAAATATATTAATTATATATTAATTTAGGTGCCCCATAGTCTAGTTGGTAGTGTATTAGTTGACAAGAATGGCGGTTGTGGGTTCGATTCCCAACAAAGACCTTGGCTGTTTTTCACTAGAAAAATAAAAATTGATAATCAGTGGGGCTGCTCAGTGATAAAGGCATGGTCAATGGTCTTTGTGCTGTCTTATACGACAGTTAATTTCCGTAACTATCCTTCTACTTTCACCACCTGTCTCATCTCTTCTCTATCCCTTTCCTAAAGAATGTAGCACGGAACTTGACTAAATAGGCATTGTTGCCTGAAGTGCTATTTTTTTTTAAAAAAAATAAATTTTACTTAAAATATTTTCTTTCTATAAAACAAATATAAGTGGTTGAATAATTTTGTTTCAGTTGCAGCTAATGATTAAACATATACATACATACCTGCAGCCACATATTATTAAAGCAAAAGTATATTCTGTTCTTGCAACATTTACTCAACTATTTCAATTAGAGAAGTTTTCTAGCAAACAAAAAAAATACTTATTTAAAACTTTATTCCATATTTTAAGAAAAAGGCTTAAGCTGCAGGAAAAATTGTATTTTAATAAGAAAATTGCCAGATAGAACAAAAGTCTAATAGTAGTCAACGAAAGAAATTGCAACCACACTTTCTTTAATTTTTTAACACACAATTTTGCTTAGAGCAAATTAAAATAAAAATGTCAAAAATAAATTTAATTCAATATTTTTGTGCATTTCATTGAAATAATATTTATGTTAAAGTACTAAAATAAAAATACTATTTTTAAATAAGTAAAGGAAATTTTAATGGCTAATTTTTTCTAAACTTAAAAATTGTAAATTTAGAATTTAAGAAAAAATATTAAATTGTGTGATAATTTTTAAAAAAGATTTAAAATATTTAATCTTATTTGGTTTAGTGCTGCGCTATTAGAAATACTACGTTAGGTTTGTTTATGTGTTTCTATTTTGAAATATATATTTTGAAATATATAAGTATTAAAAGCGGTATTTTTAAATAAATTTATCACATATATTTTCAATATTTCGCTTTCGTTTGGAAGGCTTCTTTAAATTGTCCTTTTTATATGCTATTTGGTTGGATGTTTGTCCATATTGTGTATTTCTATACTTATTCTAAGACAGTAACTTTATTTTGAAAAATTTATTTAAAATTAAAAATATTTAATAATTATATTCTGGGTGCAATATGAAACGTACCGATCATCATGTGCACATAGCTAGGTGCCCCTGTAGGCTAGTAGGTAGTGTACTAGCTTGCCAGTATGGGGGTCGTGGGTTCAAAGACCTTGTTTTTTTTTACTACAAAAATAAAAATTGACTGTCGGCGGGGCTGCTCAGCGATGAAGGCATAGTCACTGGTTGCTGTGCGGTCTTATATACGGCAGTTAATTACTGACTATCCTTCTACTTTCACTACCTGTTTCATCTCTTCTCTATCCGTTTCCTAAAGAATGTAGCACGGTACTTGACTAAATAGGCATTGTTGCCTGAAGTGCTACTTTTCTTTAAAAAAAAAAACTAAGTCAAGAACCACTTATTTCAAGGCGACTTATTTAAACTGCATGTGACAAATATAAATTGTATATAACGTGAATATTCTGAGATATTTAAAATATTCCCATAATGTGCCCAAAAGTCTTGGTGACTTCTTGTCAGACTACAATTGATTTCCTCAGTTGTAATGCCTTTGTAAATAAAAAAAAAATAAAACTAGCAGCAATTACGAAATAGAAAATTTACATTCAGATACTTTTTGCTTGCCTTCCTCCCTTTTAATATTCCAAGAAAATCCTAAAAGAAATATAATCGCAAAATGTATATTCCATATAACAAAGTTATGGTAATGAATTACAAACTTAGTAATAATTAAGCAATATAATTTTCATAAAAAAATTTCTTTTGATTTTTGCTAAGAAGACAAATTTAGTTAAAAATACAAAAAATATCTACACAGTGATACGCAAAATCTTTATCGTTTTTATAATTGGTGTCTATACACTTTTTCTCTAAACAAAATTTAGGAAAAATCTGCTTAATAGATATGCTTTCCCTATAGTTATCGATTCTATCGTTTAATTTGTGATGCCTGATTTTTGGGGAATTACATAAAATGTTACTTTCAATTTCATAAAGATTTTTTATTTGTTTTTGATATCAAATGCAGTTAAAGTGAAATGATGTATTAAAGGTTTTCGATATTAAAATTGTTTATCTATTAAGTCTATAACAAAATAATCAGTTGCTTTTTTAATGGATTTTTTATTTATAATTTTATTAGGCAAAAGGGAAATTATTGTTAAACGATGTGTTAATTTATTTAAGACCGGCCGTACATTAGACATGTTGTATACTCAATTACGGCACTGTAGAAAACATTTTTAAAGTTTTTAGTATTGTTTTTGCTATTTCTATAATGAACAACAATTTATACTTTCCCAAGTTAATAAATACAACTGTGTAATGAACTGTATGCTCAGTACATTCAGTAGTGTTGCGTTTTTTTAAGTTTTAAGCCAAAAATAAAGGCGGAAAAAGAATTTTAAAAATTTTATATACAGATTCTTTCAATGGTTTTACCACCTGAAATTATTTGGATTTATGTACCAGTTTTTACACCATAATCCTTTTCTAAATCCTTTTTTTCCTATTTTTATAGCAAGCAGTAAGACAGAAATATTTGCACATGCTCTTTTCTTCACTTACAACTTTAAAAGTAAAAACTTCTAGAATTTACTTATAATGCGTGAGTCAGACATTGAGTTTTTTTAGTACCAGACTTGAACACCAAACATGTGTACTGTATGGTCAGTATAATGCTAGATATATACAAGAATACATGGCAGAATTTTTAGAGAATTTTCAACTTAAGACTTTTAAACTTCATTTTTATTTTTATGTTGCCTTAAGCATATAATTTTGTATGTCTCATATTTCCTAATACAACACGAAGTCGTCTGTATCGCGACCTTAAATAAAAAAATAATATAAAATGGCAGCAGTAGAAAAATAAGAGAGTAGGTAGCAGCTGTTCTAATAATCGAATCATTGCGAGTTTCTTAATATTTTGTCGTCTATCTTTAAATAATTTCAACAGTTTTTTGGTTCATTTCATTTGAAAATTTTTTCACCATATTCTCTTTTCAATTTTAGTTGCATCTCATCGTCTTCTTATTTCAATAAAAATTATTTTAGTTAAATTTTTGCACGCTGCTTATATTAATAAATTTTCCTAGGCGTATGAGTTAGCGCATAAAAGGTACAGAGAACTAATATTTCTTTAAATATTTCATGTTTGGTTGCCTGGTATGTATGTGAAAGAAAATGTGCTTTGGAAGCCTGTATGCAACCTAAGAATGCTTCTTTTGTCATTCTTTTGTAGTATCGTGTTTTCAACAAGAAGTTTCTTTCTCAATTGTGGCAACACTAATAATGTGACAGTTTTGACATTTAGTTTTTTGACGTATTCGTAGTAGATGAATTAGCAATTGTTACAATGCATTAAATTTCACAAGAAAATTGCAAAAAACTAATTAAAATCCACTATAAAAATAGTGGTTATGTTAAAGTTACATTTCGTAAAATTCGTGATATATTCGGACAACATATTCGTCCTTCTGAGACGGTTTTTAAGAATTTGGTCGTTAAATTAGAGTCGACAGGCTCGATACAAAATGTACGAGCACGAAGACGTATTCGACCGGGTCGTTCAGCTGAAAATATGGCAGCCATGAGCCACACTCTTGAAGCAGATCCAAATTTGTCAATTCCTCAACGTTCTCAACAATTGGGGTCATCCAAACCACCATATGGGGAATTTTACGTAAGAATTTAACAAACAAACATCACAATTGGTGCAGAAATTGAAGCCGACCGACCATTTTCATTGCCTTAGATTCGCTCAATTCATACAGGAATAGTTGGTTTTGCTGAAGAAATCATTTTTTCAGACGCAGCCCATTTTCACTTGTCAGGGTGTATGTAAACAACCAAAATGGCTGCATTTGGGCTTCTGAAAATCCTAGAGCGGTTATTAAGAAGCCTTAACATGCTCAACGTGTCACTGTATGGTGCGCTATGTGGTTTGGGATCGTAATTGGGCCGTTTTCCTTTGAAAATGAGGCTGGAAATACGGTAACGGTCAAAAAATGACGCTGTCGCGAGATGCTAACAATTCAACTTTAGCCTATTATTGACAAGGAGATAACACTGCCGTGTCATTTCAACAGCACGGTGCCACATGTCACACAGCCAATGAAACGAGTAATTTGTTGCAAACCAAATTTCCCACTCGCATATTATCACGACAATTAGCGTTTAAGAGGGCAGCCAGAACGTGCGATTTAACACCACTAGATTATTTTTCTAGGGCTATGTTAAGGACAGATTCAATACGCAGCCAATCGAATCAATTTCAGCCTTTAAACTCAAATTCCCTGATATGATTGACGAAATCGGACGGTCATTTTGCCAAAAAGTGGTTAAAAACGTTGATGAAACATTTGCCAGATGTTATTTTTCATTCATAATTGCTAAACTTCTTCCGTCGTAATACAATAAAAATTTGAATCATCTAAATTGTTTGTTTTATTTTGTTTTAGAAAATAAACTTCTTGTTGAAAAACCCTATATATATAGGAAAACAAGCTTTAGATGTTGTGTGCATTTTCGTTTAACCGACTTAATTTGTACGACTAACCAGATGATGTTTACAGCGGAAACCAGCTGTCTTTGTCCTATGTTCCGTTTGTTTAAGCAATTAATACGTTTGAAAATTATTTTAAAAACATTAAAAAAAAAATAGCCAAAGTCTAACTAAGAAGTTTCGCTGTCTTTAATTTAAACGATAACAATATGATCAAAATTAAAAAAAAATGTAAATCGAAAGTATGCTTCATTCCACTCGCTGCATGTATTTCAGGTTCCTCTGTGATAGCAGACTGAAATGTGTTATTTGGAAGCATATGCTACTTTGCCAAACTTTTTCGATAATGTGTTTAGTAACAACTGGTTGATTTAAATTTATTAAAAAAACCTCAAATTCTAAACATTAGAAAAAATTGAGTTTAATCAAATCTAGTTTTGTTTTATTTTAATTTACTTTAATTTAATTTAATTTAACTTTTTAGATTGGCCTAAATAAGGTCCCTTCTTTCCTTTACATTATTGTTGTGTTTTAAGAAGTTCACATTAAAAAGTTTTAATTTCTATTTATAAATTTTAGTTTTGATAAACTCGCCCTTTAAGGACAATTAAATATTTCATCATCACTGAAAACATTAAAGTTCTTATTTAATGTCCTTAAAATTTGCCTGTTAGCAACATTAAATGTTTCGCTAATTATAGCAGGTCGATATTAAGAATCTTCTTGTCATTTAACTTAAGTAAATAATAATAAAATTAATTAACAAATGCAAGTTAAAAGATAAAATTTTATTATCAGGAAACTCGTTTGTTATTGCAATAATCAACCACAGCAAAATAAAGTCTTAATTTAGACCACTGCGATTTTACGCGGGCATTAATAACAGACGTCAAATCATCAACACAACGTTACTAATGACAGCAAACATTTGCAATGCGACATTGTTGCTAAGATTATCAATTTCAAAGAGGAGAAGTGTAGATCACTAGTATTTGACTTCTATTAACTTTAACTAGAATAATTTGCACGACATTCTGATTCAAGTGTTAAATATTTTAGAAAAGCAAATATTTTACACATCACACATATTTTCTAGTTTATTTCTACAAATGGAAAATCTTGCTAAAAGCACAGTATGTAAGTGAGAAAAGCCAATAATCAATATTTAACATTTTTTTTTATTCAGCTGATATTTTATGCAAATTTTATATCATCAAACAATAATGTCACAAATTTATTGTCATTTTTGACAACAATTAAAAACTACAAAAAAGGCAATTAATGTGAAACGTTCTATTCTTTATTTAAAAGTGACAAATGTGTGTTCGTACTGTTTAAAAATGTGTTGTGTTCTGCCAAATGATCATAAGCGTCAATGAAATGTAAAATTTTGAATAGAGTAAACTGACACTGGCAAACAATATGGAAACAATGATAGCAGCAACTAACAATACACTCATAGCAACAGTAAAAATAATAACATCAAGCAACAGCAAAACAAAATCGAATAAGAAGATAAATACACTTGAAAAAAAAAAACGTTACAAAAACCTAAGAAAAAGAAGAAACAAAAAAAAAAAAATAGCAGACATAGCCAGACAGACGACCGGATCTAGAGAAAATAATTCAAGTATAAAGTGTCATATTGACATTTATTTGAAATTGATATGTTTCTGTTAAATGACTTACAGTGGCCCAGTCAACCAGTACCATCAACAACAACAACAAAACTTAAATAGCATTTGTAGTTTCATCAATAACAATCAATAGATGGGATTGTTGGGAATATAAAAATATAGAGATAATTAAAAAAAAAACGATACAAATATTCGCATTTACAGCGATACATACAAACAAACACACATGAGATCTAGTAAAAATTGAAAAAGTCAATGGCCTTTAACTAACTGTGATGTAAGATTTTCACACAAGTTCAAAATCAATGTCATTATTATCAAAAGTAACACTAACTACAACAGCATCTTTAAAAAAATTATTGGATAAATATAAGCAAGCAAGATATTAAGGGAACTAAACAAAAGAATCGTAAATACAGCTTTACGCCATACAAAGCATTAATGCCGGTTATAATTCATTCAAATGCAAATGAAGATAATGCTTAAAAGTAAAAAGATGCATATTTCAGCAATAACCAGGATATTTTAAGACAAATACATTTTTTATCGATTGATATTAATAACATGAAAGACAAGTGAAAGATAAATACTTTTACAAGATAAAATTTTCACATGCATACACAAATACTACACCCATATAAACACAACATTATGGATGTGTATAAATATACAATTCACAATTGTCAAACTGTTATTAAACTTGAAATAAATAAAAAATTAGAAAAAAAGGTTTAGTTGGAAATAAATAAATTTTGTGTACACGATAAAGATGTTTTCAATTCGTAGTCTAAAGGTTTTATTATTTTTCAAAACAGTTATACTAACTGAATAACATTCTCATATTTTCTACGCCTTTACAGCTTGGCTTAGAAGTAGATAGAGCAGGATCTTAGTCGCCAGCTTGTTGCCCTTCAAGTTTTTCGAAGGTGCATGTACTATGGAAAACGTTATGATGACAATATAATTTTCTAGAACTGGAATTCTAAAGACAATTATAATACTGCAATATAATTAATTTTTTATTTAATTATTTATTTAAAAAATGAAAATTTATTTTACGGAATCATTTTTAAGTTAATCTGCGTCAATTGTGCTAGATTCCTTTAAATATAAATATTTTATGATATTTCTATAAAATATTTGTTTTTAAAAAATTAAAATATATATTGTTACATTTATACCTTTTATAAACGTTTTATTGTTACTAAGTTATTTATTGCAAAATAAATAACACCAGATTTTAGAGGTTTCAAATTAATTAAAAGTTTATTAACTTTAACTAACAACAAACTTAAATTTGTATGTTGGCACTGTATTTACTAAAGATGCAAGTCTTTATTTCACGAGGTTTTTGTTTTAACTAACTAACTAACTACTTAGATGCTGTCTTTTATATTTGTCCGCTAGAGGTCTAGAATTTTCTACTCAATTTCTACTCAATTTTTATCACATTTTGTTGTTGTTATGTTATATACATTAAATGAAAAGGCGCCTATTGGTCTGTGTGTAATTCTGTTTTTTTTTTTGCCATTAAAATTTCTTCCTGGAATTTATTTGAAGATAGTTGTTGTTTTCTTGTGTACATAAGTTTTCTCAGAAAACTACGCAGTTGCGTATTTAAGATTTCTACGTAGTTTGTAACTAGAAAGTTGCTGTTGTTTTGCGTGTATAAGTTTTCTACGCAGGTTGTAACTAGCAAATTGTTGTTGTCTTGTGTGTATAAGTGTTCTTCGAAAACTACGCAGTTAGTAAACACCATACCCGGTTATTCCATTTACTTTATTACATAATTATTTTCTTTTAAAACTTAAGTAACCGTAACAATATGTTTAAGGGAATTTAGAACAATTAACGTAGATTAACTTAATTATTTATTTTTTAATTTGTTTGCCATTGCTTTTTATGGTAAATGGTTGCACAGTAAAATGTTGAAAAGAGTATAGTTTTTCAAAAATACATTAGTATTTAAGCGACCCTAATAATATGTTTATTTAGCTGTTAAATAAAATAAATAAAAATAAAACATTAAATCTGCTACGATAGCGAAGGTTTCAAGTTATTTATTTTTAATTTCGTAAATGTGAAATATAAAATTTAATTAAATAAATTTAATTAAAAATATTGCGATTAATTAGTAAGAATCTTAGAAAGTAGATTGTACATATTTATAATTTTTGTGTAAGAGAAATAATAAGAATAACCTGCTTTATATTTTTATGTTGGCAGAAGAATCTAAATGTTTTACATCGTCTTTAAAGAGTACAAGTAGTTACGTTTACGCTCGAAAAAAGGATTCAAAGCGTATTTCCAACAAAAGTGAAAGTAAAGAAAATGATATCAAAGAAAAAATGTCTTATTGCAATTTATTAACCAATGAAAAGAAATAATTTGGCAAATAAGCTAACCATTTACTCAAAGTAAAGTAGGTGGAAATAAGAAACTGTAACATTTCCCTAATACAGATTTTAATGATCAAAAACAAAGTAAAGCTTTAACGTTATTATCTCACTTAACCGGGTTAGATTAAAAAAAAATCATGGTTTTGAATCATTTAGTTAATGAGAAAAGTTGAGTCAAGTTAAGTAAAGTAAAGTTAATTTACTTGCCCAGATTATGTAAGAATCTCGAGGAGTGGCTCAAAAAGATTTAAATTAAAATAGTTCCGTAGAGCTTATGATGATGATTTTCTAGTGAAAACAAGCCTACCCAAGGAATAAGACAAATTCCTTATTCTCTGGGAAAGAAATAATAAGATCGAAATTAAAAAACTGCTTGTATACTTTGGGGTAAATTTAAGTATAGATTTTTATCTAATAACTGTGAATGTATTCTAAATATAATATAAAGTATTCAATTGAATTTAAAAGTAAAATTAAAACGCTTCATGGGCAAGATCATTAAAAATTTATGTCTTGTGGTGTAGTATCATTATTTGCTTTTATGTATTCTCAAGTTTTATAGAAGAAAATAGAAAATAGATATTTTTAGAAAAAAGAAAAGATATATATTTTGCAAAAAGAACATCCGTTAGGCTCTCCACTTTCTCCAATTTTCGCGGATATTGTTATGGAGAAATTTGTTAGATAATATTATTGCAAAAGTAAATGTTAAAACAAAAATTATAATAAAATATGCTAACTATTTTTCTTGTGTTATATTTGAATCAGCAATTAATAAAATGTTCGAAACATTAAATGAATACGTTATAAGAATTAGTTATAGATTGGCAGCAAAATACACTTGCTTCAGGTAAAATTATTAATTATTATTCTAAACAAAATAAAATAATTATTATTAACACAGTCAATAATTTCATAAGAGAATTTTAACGATAAGTGACAAAGAACTCCGTAGAAAGAATACAAAAAAATTAGAAATTTATTAACTGAGTAAGATTTTCCAATACGATTAACTAATAGGTTGATTAAACAATTTAATAATAGGAGGAAAAGTATTGTAAGAAATGTAACTGAACCCAAGACACATAAATCTATAACTTATATACCTGTTTTATCCCAAAGAATAGGGAAATCAACAAATTTTGATAATAATAATTAGCAGATGTCATTTGAGAATACTAACACATTAAATAGGTTGTTTAGTAAAACTAAAGATAAAATTCAAAAACTAAATATTTCTAATAAGATGTACAAAATTCTTGTAACGATAATGATAAGGAGAATTAGAATAGCAGGCATAAGTCAGATGAAAAATACAAGGATAAACATTATTATACTGTTAATCACTATCCTAACTTTAAAAACGTTTCAATTTTAAATTTAGAAAATAATTACAAACGTCGTTATATGCTGGAAATGTTACAAATAATTAAATTACCATTAACAAAATTAATAAAGTTTAAAGCAGATGGCGAAAATGCTGCACAAAATTATAGACATTTGATGCACAAAACTATAAAACAAAACTCTGTATCTATATCACATTAATAAATGATACTTTAATTTTATATAAAGTTTGGGATTTAAAGTTTATGCTTGAATATATTTGTAAAATAAGATTAATTAAGATTGTAGATTATATTTTCAAAATTGTATGTATGTCACTGTATGGTGCGCTAGTGGTCTGGAGGGGTAATTAGCCGTTTTTTTTAAGATGAGACTGGAAATGCCGTAACCATTAATGGATCATGCTATCGCCAGATGCTAACAACTCAATTTTGGCGTATTATTGACGTCGTGGATATCACTGACATGCGGTTTCAGCAGGGCAAATTTATTACAAACCAAATTTCCCGTACGCATAATTTCATGACAATTAGCAGTTAAGTGGCCAGTCAGATCGTATGATTTAACACAACTGGATTATTTTTTTGTAAGACTATGTATGTTAAGGACAGAGTCTATGCAGAACCTATCGAAACAAAATCTCTGATGTGATTGAGGAAATGGTACCGCCATTTTGTCAAAAAGTGATTAAAAGTGAAGAATCGACATCTATAAGTGTAATCGTGGTGAACATTTTCAACAGACTTCTTGTTGTAAAAACCCTTTATTTTTTTAATTTTTAGTTTTTATTGTTTTTTGGTTATTTTGTTTTGTTTGCTCTAAATTTTGGTTAATTTCCATTTGCTTGGCAACAATTTTTCATTTATTGATTAATTTGATAAATACACTTTTTTTCTTTCCCTAATGATGCCAACCAATAGTGTAGCGAAATATGGAAAACTACAATAAATAATACAGACAAAAATAATATTGATATAGACACCTAGTGCTTCATTAAGAAATTCCGCATAAAATAATTAAAGTTAAAAACAATTTTGTTAATTTTGTAACTTCTGTGAATTTAAATTTTCAATAATTTTTTCAAATTTTAATTTTTAAATTTAGAGAAGCAAAAAAATTTTTTTTGGCTAAAATGTAACACTTTAGTCTGCTCAATTTTTTATTTGTTTTTGTTTTGTTTGCAATCAAATATTTTCCTTCACTGGCTTAAATTGTCAAAATTTTTTTTTAGTCATATCATTATATCCAACTGAATCAATATTAGAATACAAAGAAAAAAAAAGAAAAACAAAAATAAATAAATAGATAAAACAACTCTTGAAACAGAAAAATGTCAACATCCAAGCTTTGCAAATAAACAACACCTAATAAAATTCCAGCTTCACAACTTCATTTTTTTTTTCAAGTAACAGCATAAATATTATATAAAAGTTAAATATGAAAGAGCAAAAAAAAATGTACTTGCCATTGTAGACAGCCAACCGAAGTGGTCTGTATTTGAAACATGTCCCTAACAAACTATTATGTGATGTATCACAGTTTCCAACATGCATCTACAGGACATTTAACAATGATATGACATCAAATCTAATACATCTCAGGCTGGCAAGCAAACAAGTATGTTTATGTATGTGTTCAAGTTTTTGTGGACCAGCAACACGACATTATGTAAAGGAAGGAGATCCTAAAAAGTAAATTTAGTCTTTAGATAACGAAATTTTTTTGAAGTATTATGTTTCTTATTATCGATAGCTATATTTTAGGCCACTGTTTTTCCAATTATATTAACTTAAGTCTACATTTTTTATTCTTCTTGAGGAGTAAATTTTAAAAAAATATTTATTATTTATCACTATTATTTTTATTGTGCTGCTTTTTTTACAGATTTTTATTATAAATAAATTTTTAATAGCTCAAGTGTTTTTGTTTCAAATTACTTGTTATTTATATTATAAATAACACAAGCATACACAGTTTTGGATCTAACCAACCAAATGCTGTTTGTAAGGTGCTTAATACGAAGCTACACTTCTTTTTTTGATATTGGTTCTAGTTTTCAAGATATTAAATGAAAACAATTTTTGACAATTAATCTCAATTTTATTCATTAAAAAGTGTTAAATTGTTAGAAATGAAGAGCAGTCGAAATAAGTCGCTTGTACTGCTTGGGATCTCTTTGACGTATTAAAGTCCAACAGTAGTCCCTCATTATCCAAAATTCTTGGTATAGTTTTTTTAATTTTCTCCAAATCTTGGTGTAGTCGCGCTCCTTGCTCTTCACTTAAATCACCCATGTTTTTAGGAAATAATTCAAGATGGAAATGCAGAAATTGTATTTTAAGAAGCATTGGAACTCCAGTCTTGCAATAATTTTGCAACCAACTAGCGATTAGCTCTTGTGTTTAACGAGAAACATGTTGTATATTGAAATGATGGACGTTGAATATTTTGTAAAGTTTCTGTCGTCAATTTAATTTTGAATATCAGGCCCGACAAATATTCCCTCTTTAATTTTGGTACTCAAAAGCCGACCCTTCACGGTCGATCGCTTTGACAATGTTTTTGATAAGGCCAAATTTATGTGGAGAAGCTGCAAGAAAATATTCTGTGGGTTCTTAAGTGGTTTTAAAGAGACGTTTTGTTTTCCACACTAATGCTCGTCTATTTCACGGCTATTCCGCAGATCCAAAGAGCAGCAAACTTTGGTAAAACCAGATTGCATCCCCATCAAGAAACCAATAACCTGTTGGAACAGTATATAAATAATTTATTCTTTAAAATTAAAGTGAAATTTATTTTTAAACCTTCAAATCGTTCCAAATTTTTCATTTGATGCCCTTTATATTTTTGTTTGGTCAAAATTTTACATCTTATATCGTAGCATTTCTTCTTTTGCACTGTTTGAGCAATCGGAATTGATGGTTTTATATTTCCACTTTGTGTTAGAGCATCTTTCAGGCTGTATTTTAAATAATACAGAACAAACGCCGTTCATTTAGATCGTTTGGTGTATTCATCGCATCAGACACACCACTGATGTCATGGTAGAAGCATATATTCTCCGTAAAAACGCCTCATTTCTGGTTCTATATACAGTTACTTTTGTTTGAGTGTTAAAATATTTCCTTTCTACATTCCTTATGCGAACAATTCTAATTTTGGTTTCAATAAATTCGAATCACAAGCTAGAACCAATTTTGAAAAACCAAACCCAGATGCCCCTGTAGGCTAGTAGGTAGTGCACTAGTTTGTAAATATGGGGGTTGTGGGTTCGATTCCCAACGAAGACCTTGGGTTTTTTTTACTACAAAAATAAAAATTGGCTGTCGGTGGGGCTGCTCAGTGATAAAGGCATAGTCTTATATACGGCAGTTAATTTCCTTCTATCCTTCTACTTTCACCAGCTATTTTATCTATTCTCTATCCCTTTCCTAACCAATCTAGCACGGTACTTGACTAAATAGGCATTGTTGCCTAAGTGCTTACTTCTCTTAAAAAAAACCCGGATTTGAATTCAGCCCCTTAAACAACGTCAAGACTTTTTCTTATCTACTCTGACCCAAAAGTTGACCGGAATTTGTAAACTTGTATAATTGTTTTAAGCACAAAGTTTTTGTATGAATTAATTTTATTTTTATTTTCAATAAAAATGTGTAAATTAACGCTCAATGATTGATTTATTAAATTTAAATTTAATCACTTTTATTTTCCTAAAGAAGCTACCCAATGGTGTGGCAAAATACTGACAATACAATTTATTTAATTTTTATATAAAACCAATTGACTATAAATGTCATTTTTTACAGTCTGTTGTTCTCTTTATTTTGTTGCCTGAAAACAATTCTCATTTAGTTAAAAATTTTAAATATTAAATGGAGCCAATAATGAATTAAAGCCACAGATGGCTTATAAAATCAGTGGCGAAATGACCATGTGGAAATGTAATAACTTACTTAATAGTTTCACTTTTTTGGCAATGTGTACTTGAAGATAATATATGGGAGAATGCCAGCAGAATATGTAACACAAGTCAAGCACCCTTTCATAATAATCTCATGAAGTTTCATAAGCATCTAGCAGCCATGGAATAAACTCTTCAAAGGTTGCTGTTAATATCCAAAAAAAAAATATTTTTTAGTTATAAATAAGTTATTAACATGCTTGCTCAATTTTGCTGTTTTAATAGACCGAATTGATGTTTAATAGATTTAAGGAAAAAGTAACGATGTATTAAAAAATCCCTGTAACAAGAATAAAAAGAAGAACTCATCAAATGCATTCATTATATAAGTTGTTATTGTATACTAAAATAATCAACATTAGGAAAACTGTTTACTTATTTTAATAATGCACTCTTTTTAAACCCTGCATTTTCATGTGAAAATGTAGACAGAGTGTAATAGACAAACAAACGGAACTAGTGCCTGCATTTGATTTTTTGCACACAAAAGCATTTCGAAAATTTCAAAACAAAAAAGAAAAATGGTTTTTAGTACTAACAGAATGCGAGGACGGTATATGAGGTCTTAACATAAAGAGATAAACAAATAAAGTTAAATCAAAATGCCTTCAAATTTTAAGTCTTTAAACGTTTAACTTACAAAAATCAAATTCACAACAGTTTTATTAAATAAAATGAATTTTTTTGATTTATTAAAAAAAAAGCCTTTGAGGCTTTTTTGTCTCTGCAGTTTGTAAAAAATTTGTCATTGTAGTTATTGCAACAAGATTTTTTAAGTTTTGTAGAGAAAAACTCCATCCAAATATAAAATATATATAATTGCAAATGTCTTCGAAAATTCCCATAAAATTATAGTTAATATGACAGAAACGCTTACTTTAGTAGAAACTAAAGTTTTGAATACCCAAAGTGAGTGGTTGAATACCCAAAGTATATCGAGCAGTATAAATTTATGTACAAAAGATGAGATTAAAGCAATAACAAACAAACTGAAAAATTATAACGCTCCTGGTATTAATAATATAAAGTTAATTCTGTTAAAAAATATGTCTGACACCTTCTTCATTTTCATTACAAACATTTTTAATTGGTGTCTAAAAAACGTTTATTTCCCTATTAATTTTAAAAGGGCTAAGGTTATTCCAATCCTAAAACCAGGAAAAGATGAAAAATCACCAAAAAGTTATAGGCCAACGGGCACAAATTTTTGAAAAAATTATCCTGCAAAGAGTGTTGCATTTAACGGAGGAGAACAATTTAATAAATAATGAACAGTTCGGTTTTAGGAAGGAACATTTAACAGTTCATCAAGTCAATCAAATAGTAAATTTTATACAAAACAATAAATACAATTGCCGATGCACTGGAATTGTGTTCTTAGACATTAAAAAAGCATTTGACACCATATGGCACAATAGTCTCTTATTTAAACTTAACCTCTTAGGATTTCCCATCTACATGCAAAAGGTCATTAACAGTTTTGTCAGTAATGGGACTTTTTATGTTACTAAAGATGGAAGTAATTCTGGGGTTCCACAAAGCTCTGTACTTTCACCCATTTTGTAATCCCTTTATACTTCTGACTTTAAAGTTTTAAGAAATCAACACTCAGCCCTATACGCTGATGATGCGGCTGCCATAGCAAGTGGAAAAGTTACAAATGCTATAATAAAAAATATGAGAAAACCTCTCGAGCACGCCAATAAATATTTCTCTAAATGGGAGATAAAGATCTATGACACAAAAACTCAAGCCATAATCTTTCCATATAATAAGTCTCTTAAAAGAGTTCTAAGCATTCCAATATTTATAACATCTTGGTATGACTTTGGATAAAAAATTAACATTAAAATATTATATATTGAAAACGTGCGAAAAGCCTATTAATTGTGGTCGTGCACTCTTCCCGCTCTTAAACCGCAGATCTACGCACAATATTAAAAATAAATTATTACTTTATAAGATTTGCATTCCACCATGACTTTTAGCTCCCAAATCTGGTACAGTAAAGTCGCAAAAGGGTATAGAAAAAAATTGCAGATTATCCAAAAAAGAAACCTTAAAATTATATACAATTTATCAAAGCGTTACCAACATTTCGATTACATAGAACTATTAGATTAGAAGATACCCCCAATGAATTTATTAGTAAATTAACAAAAAGCTTTGAAGATCGAAACAGATCATCTAAATATAATTTAATAAGCAATTTGTAAGTGTATATTCTTTCTAACCGTACATCACGTAGGTGAAAGAAGTTTATAACACAAAAATTTCTTAAAATTTTTATTTGAAAATTCAATAGAAAAGTTCCTTTTATAGTATAAAAATAAGATTTCATTTGCTGCAATACTTTATGTAAAAACTCAATATATGTATATATTAAAATATACATTTAAAACTGTTATATTGATAGTACAAAATAAAATAATAAAAAAAAAATATATAAAAATACAGGTCCTTATATAAAGAGTACCTCGTTATTAAGCAAAAATTTATGTTTGAATAGACAGGACAATCACTTTAGGGGTCTTGCTGACACATATGCTTACTTTTGTCTACATTGTTGGTAACCATTTTCTACAAACGTTGATTACAGCGTGGTTTTTGCAAGATTGCCAACTTTTCTGATGATGCTATGAAAAGTAGTTTCTCAAAAGAAATACGTTAACAACAGAGTTTGCTCTCTTTTTTTATAAAAATTCTTTAAAGTTTTATATTTCTATAAATAAAATCATTTTTTATATATTATTTAAATATAAAAAGAACAGAGTGACCTAAATTTATACACAAAATTCAAGTGTGTTTTTTCTTTGCTTTTCTAACACGGGCTACGTTTTCATGTTTGGAGTTTATTTGTATTAAAATTTTTGCTAACAAAAAAGAAACATATTTATAAACAAATAGATAAATAAATATAAATATATATGAATATATATATATTTAATATAAATATATATATATATATATATATATATATATATATAGAAATTTTTTTTTATTTTTGATGTAGCTATAGAATTCATAAATTAAATAATTTTGATAAAGATCAGTTGAAATTTATAAAGAAATTCCTAAAGTTAAAATTTAATTTAATTTTAATTTAATTTTAGTTTAATTTTTATAATACTTTCAATGTTCTTTAATTATAATTATAATATGAAACGAGTGAAAGTCAACATGGCTTTAAAACAGTTAACGTTATTACCACTAAAAGAATTGTGTGTGTATGTTTATTTTTGAGGGTTTGAGCGTCTTAGATCAGACTACAAGACAATTAAGTTAGGTAGTTTTTGAGTAGTCGAGCTGGCTTTTAGTAAAGAATAAGATGATGATGAGCTCAAGTCCCATCAGTGCCCTTAATAAACAAAAAATATTATGCTGTTAGTAGAGTTGCGTCTAGAGTTTTTTTAATTTGGAGACGTGTTATAAAGAGTTTTCCAAAAAGAAGTTTGTTTCTAAAACAAAAGAAAACAAAAAATTAAATTAAGATGATTCATATTTTATTGTATTATGAAGAGAAAAATTCGGCAGTTATGAATGAAAAATGGTATCTAGCAAATGTCCACCACGACCACGCTCACAGATATCGATAATAACTGTTGGCAAAATGGCGGTTCTATTTCGTTAATCACATTAAGGATTTTGAGTTTTAACGCTGATATCCATTCGATTGGCTCCGTATAGACTCTTCCTTAACATAGACCCCCTAAAAAAAAATTATCCATAATCCTTTATAACCTTAACTGCTGACTGTCATGAAATTATGAGATCAGGAAATTTGGTTTGCAATAAATTTTTCGTTTCATTGGCTATGTAACATATGGCTTCGTCTTGTTAAAACCACATGTTAGTGATATCCACGTCGTCAATTATAGTCCAAAATTGAGTTAGCATTTACCGCTAGCGTGATCAAAAAAAAAAAAAACGGCCCAATCATCCCTCTAGACGACATAGCGCACCATACAGTGACATGATGAGCATGCAAAAGCCTTCTCAATAATCGCTCTAGGATCCTTATGTGGCAATTTGGCTTGTTGAAACTTGACAAGTGAAAAATGGGCTTCGTTTGAAAAAATGATTTTTTCAGTAAAACCGTTCTCAGTTGTTCCTTAATGAACTGTGTGATTAGATTTACATCCGCGCCTGGCCATGAAGCCCTAATCAGATGGTGGACCAAACCACTGCATAATTTGGAACGTCATGTTCGTCCTAGGAAGCCGAATCTATAATTCTATACAACAGAACTTTCTAGTTGCAACTTCGATGATTCCAGAGCAGGACTGCAAATCATCACTCCTTGCTTAAGAGTTGGAGACTGGATCTGGGAACATTTCACGAGGTAGGTGTTATTAAAGGTGAAATGAACCCGGCCACCTTAGAACCATAGACTGATATGGGGCCGCGAAACCACAACCACCACGATACTCCCATATAGGGGCCAACCTCAACAATCAGTCAGAGAACAGTTAAATGTCTAAAGAGACAAATAACGAACTCTGCGGCTTACTGAGTGCCGTGGAAATACAGTGGAGTTTCCAGTTGTTCCCCTGCTGACTTCAGGAGACTGGGCTCCCTTTTTCCTTCAGTTACACAGGTCTACATAGTAGCCCTCCATTAAGACCATATATGTGCCCCCGGGGAGTGTTCCTTAATGAACTGAGCGAATCTACGGCCATGTGAATTGTTATTCGGCTTCAATTCCTGCACGTTGAACCCTGCACGGCTTCAAAGTCTAATCCTTACGCGAAATGCGCAATGTAGTGGTTTTGGATAACCCCAACTGTTAGAACGTCATGGAATTGACAAATTGGGATCAGCTTCAACACTGTGGCTCACGGTTGTAATGTTCTTAGCTGAACGTTGGTATTCACATATTTTGTATTGAGCCTGTCGCCTCAAATTTAACGACCAAATTATTTATAGCGGTTTTAGAAAGACGACTATGTTGTCCGAAAATATCACGAATTTTACGGAATCTAACTTTAATAGAATCACCATTTTCATATTGGATTTTAATTATATTTAATGTGATTTTCGTGCAAAATTGAATTCTCTATAACAATTGCCAAAGCATCTACTACAAATACGTCAAAAAACTAAATGTCAAAATTATATATATATAATACTGTTGGTGTTGCCACAATTGAAAGACCCGATATTATGTAGTAAGACTCAAGTAGAGGAAAAACAAATGCCTCTAAGGTGCTATTGTTAGGATTAATTTATTGTAAACAACATGTCAAAGGCAACAGTATGCAGGTGCCCCTATAGGCTAGAAGGTAGTGTACTAGCTTGTCAGTATGGGGGTTGTGGGCTCGATTAGCAATGAAGACCTTGGTTTCTTTTCACTACAAAAATAAAAATTGGCTGTCGGTGGGGCTGCTCAGCGATGAAGGCATAGTCGCTGGTCGCTGTGCTGTCTTATATACGGCAGTTAATTTCCGACTATCCTTCTACTTTCACTACCTGTTTCATCTCCTCTCTCTATCCCTTTCCTACAGAAGGTAACACGATACTTGACTAAATAAGCATTGCTGCCTGAAGTGCTACTTCTCCTTAAAAAAAGAGAGCAAAAAAAAGAGAGTTTTATATTTTGCCCGATTTTAAGAGAGAAATATTAATTAATTCTTTCCTAATTTTGGAGTGCCACAGTTGCTTTGTTCAAACTCACTAAGTAAGAACAATAGGCCGTTAAAATTTCCCTGGAGTTTACAAGGAAAAAAGGCAAATGTAAATTTCTAAATTTTAGGTTTTCTTTGATCGACTGTGAGTGAATGGGCATAGAGTATACGAAGTTCGAAATACTCAAACTGTTACAAATTACATTTAAATTGCTTAAAACTTATAGTAGATTTTCGAGATTATTTTTGTGTTAATAAGTAACTAGTAAAAATTTGTGCCATAGTGTAGCCTTCTTCCTACTATAAAGTATAAATTATCAAGAATATGATGGTAGCATGAAAACAACAGATTTCGAATATTTATTACTCAGTCGACTGGTTAGAATTTGATTCAAAATTTATTAACGAACGAGTAAAGAAATTGCATATTTTAATCTTATTTATTTATAATTGTAATTAATTCTGTAAAAAGTATTCTATTTCTTAAACGTTTTTTAAAACATACAAAACAATCCCCTAAGTGTTTTGTACCATTTCCTGCTAAGTGTTTTTTTTTATTTGTTGCAATCTAATGCAGTGAGCAATATTTTTAAAAAAAACTTCTGGTTTTTACTAACGTACGTATGTACGTACATACACACCCACACACTATATGTTAGTTTACGATAAAAATTATTGAATCCTAGGGGGAAATAAATATTTAGTTGCTAAAACAAAATTCAATTAGATTTTACTTTTCTTGGTTTTCTTTTACTTTCTCATTCCAACTCATTTTTCTATATTTTTTTTTTATTTTGCAGTACTAGCTTCAAATCTGAGATAACAAATTTTAGTGTTCATAATCAATTTTCTAACAATAAGTTTAATTCGAGTACGATCGAGTGTACAAATGCATCAACATTAGCTGAACGCTTAAAAAAATTTAGACATAAACAGCAGCAGCACCAGCACCAGCAACAGTGTCAGAGGCAGCAAATAGAGCTAGAGAAACTGCCTAATGAAAGCTTATCAGTAAATAATTGTTTGTCATCAGTTTGTGTCGGTAACAAAAGTGTTTTAAATATTAATTCATCGCACCAAAGAAATCAACAACTTGAACAGACAGGGTCATTATTAAGGCGCAAATTATCAGCTGAACAAATATTTCAAAACAACAACAGCTACAATTGCAAATTTAAACATTTGAATACAAATAATAATGAGAAAGAAATTCAACAAGAAATAAAAAACAATTTGGAAGGCAAAATTAATCCCTCCTCTTTTAATAATTTAATAACTAAACAAGAACAACAAAAACTAGAGTTCCTACAGCCACAAAACGTGGAAAACGTTATTGCATGCGATCCAACACTTGTGCCAAATACAGCCAAAGTTAAACGTGTAATTGTTCGCAAACGAATTGTACGACGAAAGTCAAAATCACAAGACATTGCAGAACCCGTAAAGGACGTTGCAATAAAACCATTAGCAAAAATAAAAACGACGCAGAAGAATAACACAACATTGTGGCTGCAAAATTATTTTAACAAATTCAATAATCAAAAACACAAAGACACTCTCTACTCCGAAAATGATAAGTTAGCTAAAAATAACACCCTAAACAAAAATACTTTAAACATTCCTAAATTAGTACGAAGTAAAGAAACTGGTGATTCCTTCATCATGGGCATGTTGAGAACAATGAAATTAAAAGAGCGCCTAGCAATAAGCCTAGGTGCAACTTTAATATTACTCACCTTGCTGTTGGTGGTTGATGTACAAATGGATTTTGGTGTCACAAATCATCATCTGTTGACATCACAGCCGGCGTCGATACAACATCATCGTTTACGTTTTATGGACGATGATGGCGGTAACGGTTTGCTGCGAGATTTAAAACGAAAGTTCCTGCAAAAAAGGTGAGTTTTTTTTTCTAAAATGTCATTATCAATTCTGTTTTTATAAATTTAGAAAATTAAAACGCGGTGACCTATTACAAAAATAATAATTTAATTAATTTTCCAGTTTTATGTAACCTGTTATCGAAAGACGATAATGTGTTAAATTTTTGAAATAATTTTATAGATTTTTTTCTAATGACAAGACTCCTAATAACAGAACTGTAAATTCTCATGCTTAAGATAAAATCTAATTTGCTTTCAAAAATGTTCTGATACAATGATGACAACTTATTAATATTTCACTAGTCATGTAAATTATTTTAATACGTTAAAGATGTTTAATTTAAATCTTATGTGATTAGCAAGATACCCTGATATTAACCACATTTTCAAATATATCGCGTTTTTCAACAAAAAGTTTGTTTTTCAATTATGACAACACCAACAATATGATTGTTTCGACTTTAAGTTTTTGACGTATTCGTAGCAATTTTCTTACACGAAAATCACATTTAAATAATTAGAGTCCACTATGAAACTGTAGGTTCTGTTAAAGTTACACTTCGTTAAATTCGTGATATTTTCGTACAGCATGATCGTCCTTCTGAGACCGCTATTAAGAATTTGGTCGTTGAATTTGAGTCGACAGGCTCACTGTGCGAACACCAGTGCGTGTTCCACCGGGTCGTTCAACTAAAAACATCGCAGCCGTGAGCCACAGTGTTAAAGCACATCCAAATTTGTCAATTCCTCGATGTTCTTAAAAATTGGGATTGTCCAAAATTAATTTTGCGTAAGGATTTGACTTTGAAACTTTACAAGGTTCAACTGGTGCAAGATTTGCATATGCACTGTAGATTCGCTCAATTCATTCAGGATCAACTGGCTGGCTTTTCTGAAGAAATCATTTTTCAGACGAAGCCCACTTTTAGTTGTCGGGGTGACCAAGCAAAATTGCCGCATTTGGTCTTCTGAAAATCCTAGAGTGATTATTAAGAAGCCCTTGCATGCTCAACGTGTCACTATATGGTGCGCTATGTGGTTTGGAGGCGTGATTGGGACGCTGAAGATGAGGCTAGAAATGCGGTAACGGTCAATGGATCACGCTATCGCGAGATGCTAACATTTAAATTTTGGTCTATTATTAACGACGTGGATATCACTGAAGCTTATTTTTACTTGTCAGGGTATGGGCTTCTGAAAATCCTAGAGCGATTATTGAGAAGCCTTAGCATGTTCGACGTGTCACTTTATAGTGCGTTATATGGTCTGGAGGCTTGAAATGCGGTAACGGTCAATGTGGATCATGCTACGGCGAGATGCTAACAACTCAATTTTGGCCTATTATTGACGTGGATATCACCGCCATGTGGTTTCAACAGGATGGTGCCATATGTCACACAGACAATTATACGACCATTTCATTGCAAACCAAATTTCGCAATCGCGTAATTACACGACAATCAGCAGTAAAGTGGCCAGCCAGATCATGTGATTTAACAGGGACTATGTTTAAGGACAGAGTCCTTACGGAGGCAATGAAATCGATTTCAGCCTTAAAGCAAAAATTTATTAAAAACTTTGGTGAAAGAATCGATTTCTGTTAGCGTGGTTGTGTTGAACATTTGCCAGATATCATTTTTCATTCATAATTGCTAAACTTTTCTCTTCGTAATACAATACAAATTTGAATCGTCTTAGTTTAAATTTTTTGTTTTAAGTTGTTTTAGAAAACAAACGTCCACTTGAAAAAACGCTTTATATTGGTAATGAAAGTACTTTGTAGGGAAAGCTGAAACATTTTGAAAACTCTTAAAATTTGCTTTTATAACTTAATTTATCTTATTTTAATTATTTTCTTTATAGGAAGGTAACAAATTTGATTTCTACTCTTTTAACAGATAGGACAATTAACTAAATTTGCTATTTAATTTAAAGCTGTTTTATGCAATTAAAGTTTATAAACACACAGCCATATGTAGTTAAAGTTTATACAATCCCATATTATTTGTCTCCCTTTTCAAAATACATTGCTGTTGGTAATATTTTTGATAATCTAAGTAAAATGTTTTTTACAATGGTACAAAATATATCAGGGGGGGAGCATACCCAGATTTTCGCAATTACATTTTGCAACAATTGATGATGAATATTAATTTTAAAGTGACCCTTCTTAAACATTTTAGTATTTTAGGTAAAATTTTGCATATTTAAATAATGTAAAATGTGAAAAATAAATTCTAGTTTAGAAGTGTAAACAAATAAACGCTTATATGTATGTAAACTCTTATATAGAAAATTATGCTCTTCTAGCTCAAATACAAAAACAATAGCACAGAATGTAACAAACCCCGTACAAATAGTACAATTATTGTAACAATTAAAATTTTTTCTACTCATTAGTTTAAGCATAAAATATATTTTTATTATCAGAAGCAAACAGCATTCAAATAAAAAACATTAATATAATCAAGTGTTACTTAATGCCATCTAATCTCTTCCTTTACGATCATGCCTTATAGCAATAGTAATTATAATAAACAAGGACTTTGCTTCAAAAAACAATTTGAACAGAGTTTTCTAAATATTAGTATAAATATAGAAAATTTTGAAATTGAATACATTCCGACGAATGTTGTAGAGAAGGAGAAAGTGCATTCCCTTCTGCTGATATCACAATTTTTTTTTTGAAATTAACGAAAACTGAAAAATGACAATTCCAGTGTAATTTATTTTTACGGTATTAATTTCAGCTGATAATTGCTGAAAAAAATTCTTTTAAGGTAGCCTGGACATGAACAAAACATTTCTCCAGCAATATGGAAGTATTAGGGAAAATGTATTAGTATGGGTATATGGATGGATGGAGCCAAATGCTTTTGGCTTTACAAGTAACGTTATTCGTTGTGTTTGTTCTTCTAGCACATATTCATCGAGCGCTCATAAAAATATCGGAAGATAAATCCTTAGAATCTATTGGAGTTTATCCTTCATTGTCTGTGTTGTAGCACGCCAGTAATAGTAATTTAACAGACGGATTATATATCTTATTTTACTAGAATTCTACCAAAAAAATTATCGCGAGAGAAGTTTGCAAAATTAAAAAGAAATTAAATAAAGGCGATGTCAGATAAAACTTTGTTGCTTTGCGTGACATTTCAAACTTTAAAGCAAAAGCGTAAATCAAGTGGTGTATGTCACAATAAACTTTGACAACACTCATGAATTTTTTGTTTACGCCCACACACAAATACACAAATACTAATAATAAAAGCCAGGTGTTTGTCAAAGCGCGCAAAAAGTTGAATGTTGGTTAACTTTTCGCTTTGCGCTGCGTCAAAAGTGCTTTATGTGGCAACTTTAATACATTTATGCTAAGTTCACACCTAGCGTGTTTAACATCTCAATCGTGTTTAAGCATCAAACACGGCGAATTTGAGGTGTTGCCCCTTTATGCTAGTAGGTAGTGTAATTAACTAATTTGTCTGGGGTTTGGGTTTGATTCCAAACTAAAATGGATGTTTTCACTACAAAAACTCATTTTTAAGGTAAAAAAGTAGATAAAATGTCAGCCTTAAACATCTCAATTATTGTGTGAACGGCTGTGTTTAAATTTTAAAACATTCAAAAACACAAGTGTGAACTTACTATTACGTACATTTTAACTCAAATGTCAAAGCGAAACTCTGACGCAACGCAAAGCAAAAGTTTTATCTGACACGGCCTTAAATGTGCTGGCCGTGAATTATCGGAGAGTGTTAAAGAGGATAAACATTTTGTTCAACTGCCACTTCATCCATAAACTCTTTTTCGGTCCTTTTGTAAACAAAAGTCCACTGAATGTTCTTTCGTTTCGCAAGCGAAATTCTTGCACTAATGAATGGTGACAGTACAAAATCTTGAGGGGCCATCTACTACATGTAAAGTAAATCATCCAGTATATCTTTACCAATTTAATATCAAGCATTTTTAATACGCTTCATAACCATAAATAATTTTTGGAGAGTTTTTAAAAAGTCTGTGGCACTGCACATTTTCAACCCTTATTTTCGTATGTTTTTAAACATCTTTATCCCTAATAAAAAAAAAAATAAAATAAATAAAATAACCAGAGAAAGCATATGCACCTTAATTCCTAATTATTATTATTTTTAATCCTTTTGAATCTTTTGTTTATTCCTTAATGACTTTCCTTTTAATTAATAACAATTTTGCGATATGCAGCCATATTTACGTGGTAAAAATATTTAATTATCACTTATAGTTTTAAGTTCGTAGACAAGCATAATTCTTTTGTTTTTGTTTCTGTTTTTTTATTACCCCTACATCGCTAAGCCACTTGTTGTTTACCAATTCGTTTTATCTGTCATTATTCTGACTGTTTGTGTCAGCAAGAAAAATAGTTATCTTTTATTATAATACCAGCTTTTCCAGGACACTAATTTGCAGTAAACAAAAGTTAAAAAGAAAATTAACAGCTGTCATTACGGAAATGCGCAGCTAAAGCTTTATTACTTTTAATATTTATTACGACTTAAAAATAAATTACGATAATGAAATAATTATTCTATTATTTATTCAAATCCAAAGTGAACGTTAAATCTTTAAATCTAAGAACAACATGGCATAATAGTTTTCAAAATAAAACAAAAAAAAATACAAGTCAAATCTTTAAATTAATTATTTAAAATTAAAAATAACATGTTAATGCTCGCAAACATTTAGTTTTCATATCTAATTTAATGTGTTTATTCTTTGTTATTGAAAGTAGCTGTCGCTAATACTTTGTAGGATTAGCATTACATGTCTTATTTCTTCTCAGTTACTGCTATTGTGTGGCAACAATTTTAAGGTTTCAATTTAAATTTTTTATTTTCTTGAGAATAGCAATCAGAGTTGTGGGATTCAAATGATAAACCTAAATACAACATTTCTCTTGTTAAAAATTTTATATTTTGTATCAAATTTGAACAACGGATGTATTAGCAACACGTTTGTTTTGTTAAACAAAATAAAAAAAAAAATAAGATTAAGATGATTCAAATTTTTATTGTATTACGAAGAGAAAAGTTCGTCACGAGCACACTGACAGATGTCGATTCTTTTATCAAACTTTTTGGCGGTCCTTTTCGTTAATCGATTGGATTCGTATAGACCCTGTTTATAAAATAGCCCTACAAAAAATAATCCAGTGGTGTTAAATTACACGCTCTGGCTGGTCACTTAACTTCTGATTGTCGTGAAATTATGCGATTGGGAAATTGTTTTATTGACATGTGGCATCGTCCCTTTAAAAAGACCACGACGTCAATAATAGGCCAAAATTAAGTTGTTAGCATCTGGCGATAGCGTGATCCATTAATAGTTATCGTATTTCTAGCCTCATCTTAAAAAAAAAAAATAAAAAAAAAACAACAACAAAGTGACACGTTGAGAATGCAAAATGCAACAATCGCTCTAGGATTTTCAGAAGCTCAATGCGGCAATTTTGCTTGTTGACATTCCGTGACAAGAAAAAATTGGCTTCGTCTAAAAAAAATTTTTCAGAAAAACCAGCCGATTGTTCCTGAATGAACTGAGCGAATCGCATCCAAGTGGTGGTTTTGGATAACCCCAATTGTTGACAACGTCGAGGTATTGACAAGTTTGGAACTGCCTCAGCACTGTGGCTCACGGCTGCGATGTTTTTAGTTGAACCCCCCGATCGAACACACATTTTGTGTCGAGCCTTTTGACTCAAATTTATCGACAAAATTCTTAATAGCGGTCTCAGAAGGACGATTATGTTGTCCGAAAATATCAGAAATTGTAACTTTAACATAACCGCCATCGATATGGGAATATTCGAAAATTTTGTGATTAAAAACTTTGATAAAAGAATCGACATCTGTCAGCATGGTCGTGGTGGACATTTGCCAGATATCATTTTTCATTCTTATTTGCCGAAATTTTTCTTCGTATACAATAAAAATTGGAATCATGCTATAATACTCTTCCGCTTATTCCGCTTATTTTTTATATATAATAGTTATAATTTTTTGACCTTTTTTAATATTTTTTTGTAATTAATTTTATTATTATTTTTTATTTTTCCTGATGATGCCAATCAACGGTGTGGCGAAATATCGAAAAAATAAAAAAAATAAAGTTTTTTAAAAGTAAGTAAATTATAATTATTCGGAATCATATTCATTATAAGCAGCAATATTTATTTTGTGCTTGATTCCTTTTTTTAAGTAAATATTTCATGATATTCTCACAAAATATTTATTTAAATAAAAATAAAAAATGAAATGTATTGTAATGGGGGAGAGCATATCCATATTGCAATTTCACTTTCGCTCACAAAGCTCATCAGTGAATTTTACCCCAATATTGTATAGAAAAACCTAAAAGTCTTATGTCCAAAGCCAAACTGATTTTATGAGAATTTTACCATAAAATCAACATAGCATAGACAGCAAGACTCAAAGACACTTTCATACAAACACTACAAAACATTTCAAAAAAAAAAAAAAAAAAAAAAAAAAAAAAAAAAAAAAAAAAAAAAAAAAAAAACATTGTTTATTTTCAATCATTTCTACATAAGGGTTGCCATTGGAAACCATTCATATGCAATTTGAAAATTCCAGAAAATAAAAAATATTTGTAAATAGTTTTACAAAAAACCAACGAGCACATGCAATGGAAATAAGTAAATTATAATTATTCGGAATCATATTCATTATAAGCAGCAATATTTATTTTGTGCTTGATTCCTTTTTTTAAGTAAATATTTCATGATATTCTCACAAAATATTTATTTAAATAAAAATAAAAAATGAAATGTATTGTAATGGGGGAGAGCATATCCATATTGCAATTTCACTTTCGCTCACAAAGCTCATCAGTGAATTTTACCCCAATATTGTATAGAAAAACCTAAAAGTCTTATGTCCAAAGCCAAACTGATTTTATGAGAATTTTACCATAAAATCAACATAGCATAGACAGCAAGACTCAAAGACACTTTCATACAAACACTACAAAACATTTCAAAAAAAAAAAAAAAAAAAAAAAAAAAAAAAAAAAAAAAAAAAAAAAAAACAAAAAAACATTGTTTATTTTCAATCATTTCTACATAAGGGTTGCCATTGGAAACCATTCATATGCAATTTGAAAATTCCAGAAAATAAAAAATATTTGTAAATAGTTTTACAAAAAACCAACGAGCACATGCAATGGAAATAAGTAAATTATAATTATTCGGAATCATATTCATTATAAGCAGCAATATTTATTTTGTGCTTGATTCCTTTTTTTAAGTAAATATTTCATGATATTCTCACAAAATATTTATTTAAATAAAAATAAAAAATGAAATGTATTGTAATGGGGGAGAGCATATCCATATTGCAATTTCACTTTCGCTCACAAAGCTCATCAGTGAATTTTACCCCAATATTGTATAGAAAAACCTAAAAGTCTTATGTCCAAAGCCAAACTGATTTTATGAGAATTTTACCATAAAATCAACATAGCATAGACAGCAAGACTCAAAGACACTTTCATACAAACACTACAAAACATTTCAAAAAAAAAAAAAAAAAAAAAAAAACAAAAAAACATTGTTTATTTTCAATCATTTCTACATAAGGGTTGCCATTGGAAACCATTCATATGCAATTTGAAAATTCCAGAAAATAAAAAATATTTGTAAATAGTTTTACAAAAAACCAACGAGCACATGCAATGGAAATAAGTAAATTATAATTATTCGGAATCATATTCATTATAAGCAGCAATATTTATTTTGTGCTTGATTCCTTTTTTTAAGTAAATATTTCATGATATTCTCACAAAATATTTATTTAAATAAAAATAAAAAATGAAATGTATTGTAATGGGGGAGAGCATATCCATATTGCAATTTCACTTTCGCTCACAAAGCTCATCAGTGAATTTTACCCCAATATTGTATAGAAAAACCTAAAAGTCTTATGTCCAAAGCCAAACTGATTTTATGAGAATTTTACCATAAAATCAACATAGCATAGACAGCAAGACTCAAAGACACTTTCATACAAACACTACAAAACATTTCAAAAAAAAAAAAAAAAAAAAAAAAAAAAAAAAAAAAAAAAAAAAAAAAAAACAAAAAAACATTGTTTATTTTCAATCATTTCTACATAAGGGTTGCCATTGGAAACCATTCATATGCAATTTGAAAATTCCAGAAAATAAAAAATATTTGTAAATAGTTTTACAAAAAACCAACGAGCACATGCAATGGAAATAAGTAAATTATAATTATTCGGAATCATATTCATTATAAGCAGCAATATTTATTTTGTGCTTGATTCCTTTTTTTAAGTAAATATTTCATGATATTCTCACAAAATATTTATTTAAATAAAAATAAAAAATGAAATGTATTGTAATGGGGGAGAGCATATCCATATTGCAATTTCACTTTCGCTCACAAAGCTCATCAGTGAATTTTACCCCATTACAATACATTTCATTTTTTATTTTTATTTAAATAAATATTTTGTGAGAATATCATGAAATATTTACTTAAAAAAAGGAATCAAGCACAAAATAAATATTGCTGTTTTTTAAAAGTTTTTTTTAATTTAGTTCTGTTATTGCAAAATAATAACACAGTACTTTATAATTTTAAATTAAACGATTTTTTAATTACTTTCAATACACCCACAACAAACACAAAGGTAACTTTGTGGTCTTTACTCAGTGATAACTCAACTAGAGTTCATCCGTTTGCCAAGCGGCTCCTGTATATACAAGAATATTCTACTTTAACATTACCCCATATTGTGATTGTTATTATCATTTAGTTTAAGCACATGTATGGCTGTATGTTTTGTTATTGTTCTGAGTTAGTTGTTTTTGTTTTCTGTTGTTTATCTTATTTGATAAAAATTTTTATAAGAGTGTTGTTGTCTTGCGGGTATAAGATTCCTAAGAAAACTAAACAGTTTGTAAAATGCGGAGTGGGTCGTTTCGTTTATCTTTTTACTCATAATTATTTTTAGTTAATATTAAACAAATCATATTCGTGACAATATGACATAATATAGATAATATAAAACATCTTAAGTACACTAAATGGAAGATAATTACGTTAATTTCATTAGTAACATAATATATTTTTATGGCTTGTGTAAGCTCACAAAACATTTGACTAGATTTAAAGGGTGAATTGCTCTTGAAATTTTCAAGAAGTTAAAAAAAAATAATGGACAACTTTTTAACCTTAATTCATACATAAGCTTCTGTTAAAAATAAGTTGTAATTTAAAAATCGCCAGAAAAATGTCAAGACAAATATTATGGCAACTCTATTTTCCTGTTTGGCGTCTAATAGTTTTTCAATGTATTTAATTTAAAGCAATATCATCACCATCTACACAAAAAAAAACAACTTGAAAAACGCATTTTGTTCATTTTAATATTTTACATCTAAAATATACCAGGAACAAGCAATTTGCTGTTTTCATAAAAGATCATGACGTGATATAAAGTGGTATAATTTAATTTAAAATAATATTTCTTACAAAATGTTTGTAAAATTTTATAACTTGAAACGACAGTGTATCTAACGATTTGTACGATTTGTTGTTATTAATTTTTTTTTTATTTTTTACTTTGTTGTGCAAGTCTTCTTCCGCTGCTTACGCCATTTTGATGTTTAAAAACACAACTTCCGCAACTATATGAAACTTACTACCAAAGGCAATGCAAAGGTATAAGTTTTTTAAAAAAAAAAAATAAATTTTACATAAGTTCGATATAGATTTGTTCTTTTACATGCGTTTTAATCCAATATTGCTCATGTTCATGTTGTTGTTATTATCTATATATTACTGCAGGTTGTTGTTATATAAAGCAGTAAACTATAAGGTGCTACCAATTCATATTACCTTCTGTTTTCCTTGACGTAACACTGTTTTTTTTAACACACATACATACAAACAAACAAACATACTGGTGTTTTAGTAGAGATATATAACCTTAAGTTTCCGTTTTTTTTAACTGGCCACCATTTTGTCAGCTGTCAAGTAATGTTATGTTTAGTTTGGTGTGGCATTTCAAAATGAATAGACCGACGCTTGAATAATGCTTCCAAACTTTTTGCAAATATATTTTGATAATCATGGTTCTGATTGTTTGGCGGTTTTTTAACTGTTCTTTTAAAACGAATAGTTTTAGCAAGATCACAACGTGGCAGAAATTTAATCCAGAGGAAATACAACGACTGCTTTCTCAACGACTGTTCTTCATTTATACAACCAGTCTTTGGAACTCTTTGCCATTCCATATTCAGAAACTTAACAACGCCTGCCTTTTTAAAAAGGCGCCACTTAATATAATTTAAATTATATTATTTTATTTTTTTTTTTAATTCGATATATACAGAAAATTTTTTGAAGCTCAAATACTGATATTAACGTATATACACTACAAAATGTATAAATCAAAGCTGTGCGATCCTATGGAAACTATAACGTTAAGATCATAAGCTTAACATTGCTTAATCTTTTGAAAGCACATTTGTATTCATTTGTTATCACCAAATTTAAAAAATTATTTTACTCACATTCAGCTAGATAAATGAATACATTCTTTCAATTATTGAGATGTCGAAAATAAGTGTTCGCCAACCCTTTACATATTTCTAATAACAAAAGCTAACTTTGGCCGCTTAATTGTTGGATTTTTTCTTAGATCAGACTTTCTTTGGTCACTTCCACCCTATTTACCAAGAACACTAAAAGCCGACATATTTTCTATTATAGATAACAAAAAAAAGATAAGAATATGCGTATAGAATATACTAGAGCAACAGAGAAAGTGTTAAACGTAAAGATAAAAAAATCGCAAAGCAAATATTATCAAAGTGTTAGTAATTGAGGAAGCTAAAAACAGAGCATGATAGTAGCAGCTTAGTTGGTTCAATAGGGTCTGGTTAATTAAGCAGACAACCGGTTTAAAGATGCATGATTGATAAACTACACATCAGGAATAACACATTTATTTGGTTGTCTCCAATAAATCGTGACAACAAATTAAGCTACAATCACAGAGCAATGAGTTAAAGAAACAGAAAATATATTGTTACGTTTATAACTTTTATAAACGTTTTGTTGTGAGTTATTTATTGCAAAATAAGTAACACCAGTTTTTAGAGTTCTTAAATTAATAACAATTTTATTTACTTTAATTACACAAAGTTGACACTACAGAATATTTTACTTAAGATGAAAGTCTTTACTACACGTTGTTTATTTTTACACTGACTGACTATCCCCTCAAACGCTGCTCTTTTTATATTTGTCCATTTAAAGTCTAGAAAATTTAAGAATCTTCTACTCCCTTTGTATCATATTTTGTAGTTGCATGTTGTTTATTCAATGTATACGCGCCAGTAGGTTAGTGTGTATTTTTTTTTATTTTTATGCTGATAAGGTTTCTGCTTGGGATTTATTTCAAAATATTTGTTGTTGTCTCGTGTAGATAAGTTTTCTAAGCAAACTACGCAGATGGTAAACAGCATACATGCTTGCTGTTGTCTTGCGCGTTTAGTTAGTAAACAGAAATTTGTTTTTTTTTGTCTTGAATGCCAGGCAGTAAGTAAACAGCATATCAAATTGTTGTTGTTTGTGTATAATTTTTTTACGCAGTTTGTAACTAGAAATTTTGTTGTTGTACCATAAGTTTTCTTTAGCAAGCCAAGCAGTTCGTAAACAACATACCTAGTAGTTCGCTTTATTGCTGAATTATTTTATTTTAAAACTTAAGCAATACACATCCGTAACAATATTAAATAACACAGTGTATTTGTAATAACTGTAAGGATTTTCAGGAAGACTTTGAAAACAAAAAACAAAAAAGTACGATAACGTTGCAAACTGTTCATAAAACAAAAAGTGTATATTTACTTTATCGCTTGAATGTGAATGCAAACAAAATACCATACATAACATAAGAAGCAAAATGCTCAAGTCGGCTAGGCATCCATATAATAACCAAACAAACTCTCAATTTATACAAACATATATAGAGTGCTGCTCTAAGATCGATAGAAATTAGAAAACTGTAAACTATTAACCGCATTGTAGTGCAGGACTTTCAGATATTTTTTAGCGGTGTAATCTAAAAAATCACCATGAACAGAATAACGCCTTAACAGTGGAAAAAATTATCGAGATTTGTTTTGTCTGGCCAACTTTCCATCGCTCGTGTGTAGATTTTATATTTTATATGCGAAGAATGCAATAGCACCAAAGTATCAAAGAAATGTAAAATGTTTGAAGAATGTACGAAAGAAAAGTATTGAATAATATTCAAATGTATCAATGCGTTATTCGTTGGAGCATTTTAAACCTTTGGAGTCTATTAACTGAACACTTTTGGGCATAAATCTTGGCTTATGCCTTCATAGTACCGAGTAGGTGGTGTAAGTAAAACCATTATATTTTTCATACTTTCGCCAATTATGCTCGGAGCAGTTAAAAATTTACCTGACGTTTTATTGTGTTCAACTTCAAATGAAATAAGAGCCCGCATTGAGGTCGACAGATCTTGTTACGGCACCATGGTTACTGATTGTTTGTTTTAAAGTGTAGGTCACATTTATCTAGACAAAGTAGAGATCCAGCGGGATTATGCTTCATGCGATTTTACAACTCTGGATTTATATCTTTGCATCCACACCGTTTATTTTATGCTGATAAACCAGAAATAATTTTTTGTTATTCATAACAAATAGAAGTGGCCGAAAAACTGCCCATTGTCCAGAAAAGGTGCGCTGGTCAAGTCTTTTTCAATTATTAAATTATTGACCATTCGTTTGTTACTTTTAACAATTTAAAGTTCTATCGTTACCTAAGGAAAAACTCTGCACTATGATTGTATGTATGTGCACATACTAGTTTGCCATAAAGGTGCTTAGAAAAATATATTGAACTAACAAACCAACAAACAAACTTTTGTACTCGTTTGCTTTGCGCAGAAAAGGGTAAATAGATTTTTGATTGTGTGCTCTCTTTAACAAAAGTGAACAACTATTATGAAGTACCAGTATTTGTTCTTAAATCTTAAAGCCAATAAACAAAATGTATAACAGCAAATATTATTTGCATACACTTTTATCCTTTAGTTGCCTGCAGCTGAAGGTAACGTTGGTTTATGTTTCAATTTTATTAGAACAGACCGCTCGGGCGCCTTTTAAATTATTTAGTTTATCAGTTTTTTCTTTAAGTTTTTTTTTTTACTTTTTACTAGTTTTTATGCAGTGCTTTCAATGCAATTATGCTTTAGTTTAAATAGGGTAATTGTTATTCCCTGCCGGATGTATAACGTCATGTAGTAGGTAAATGTTACTTATCTAGGCTACAAGTCAGAAGTATAGTTTTTGTGTTTTCCTTCTTATTCTTTATGTTTCAATAATAAAGTTTCAGTTAACGTCCCAAAGGATTTCACTGCATAAATTGAATTACTGTCTGCATGTGCCGCCTTGAGAGGAAGAAATAAATCAAATGTATGAAAGCAGCTTTGGCACTAGACTGGTGGGGCAGTATTATCTACTTTTGGAATATGAAATTTAAAAATATAAAATTATTTAAAATATTGTGGTCAAAAAGGTTATTGCGATTTCTTTTATCAAAAGTTTAATATTTAACAAAAAAAAAACTTTTATTTAAACTAAAACTTAAGCTTTATTCGTTCAGCTAGTCTGACCTTACCATTTTGTAAACATTATCTACTATATTAAACTATTTGGTTAAATAATTAAGACTTACAGCATGATCAAGATAGATAGACACAAAAATAATGGTGTCCTGTCTAGCGACTAGAGGCCCTACTAAATTAGGCATATGCTAGCTTAAGTCAACTTAAACAACTAATAATCATATGTGGCAAACTATAATGTACTTAGCAGAACTTATCGTCAAGTTTTGTCAAATGTCATTTGCTTAAGTAAAGTACGCAACTGATCGCACATTTCATACGGAAACAGCTGATTTTACATTGTGTTATAGATACATTAGTAAACAAATTCCAATAGAGGACCTAAGCGAAAAAATTTTTTAACTAAATTTAATAGAAAATGTACAATGAAAAAATCGATTATATGACAAATGAGACGCGTTTTGTTATAACAGCAATTCAAAGGAATGTGCATAGAAAGAAGAATGCAGTAAAAGTCGAAAGTGATACCTTGAAGAGTTTTGTTTGCGTTTTTCATCTTCATACTGATATGAGTTATATAAAGTGGCGAAGTGCAAGCACAGATGGAAGTAACTACGGGAACGTTTCTGAAAGGAAATGAAGAGGATTGAAGCTCCATAAGGCAATGGATAAGGCTGTATTGAGGAATAGGCACTACTGCTGCCTACGAAGTTTTTGAAAAGCTCTCTGGCACCCCGCCGATATAAGCATTTATATTGAATATTTTTTTAACTTTTTAACAATGTGAATCTTTATTTTGTAGTACTCGTGATAACGTTGAAGAACTAGACTCAACCTTAATAACTTAAGGGCCTTTAAACATTTTAATTTCTTTTCCATTGCTTTAACACACAATTTGCACCAAAATTTAATTTTTAATTGTTTATAAATTTCATGGTGCACACAGTTGCAGTTTTTAGTACTTTTGGCCGAAACAATACGAACAGCGTAATATGTGTAATTTTTCTTGCGTATTTTTCTTAAAACTATTAAACAAAAATTATAAATTTTTATGAGGATAGTATTAAGTATAAAAAATATGATTATTAAACACCTTTTTGTTAATAAATTTTATTTATTTAGAAAGAAATTATTTTTTGCTTGCAAAATTACGAATAAAACAAATATGCAACTGTGCTTAATAATTTCTATATTCATGTAAGTGCATTATAACCACCTAAAAGTCTTTAATTATTTGCTTAAGTATTTGTTAGACTTTTCGTTAAATTTTTGACGTTAGCTTAAGCCAGGTTATGCGTATTATTGTTGGACCTTAAGATAATGTTGAATTACATTTTGCTAGTGTAAAATTTTTAAAATTTGTAAAAATATTTTTCTCTCTTAATCAATTAAGATAATAAAATCTACGTAAATTTAAACTGGAGAAAACGTATTCACTTTAATTACTGAATAATATTCTCATTTAATAAATTTTTTTTTATCCATAAAAATAATGTTAATAAAATAATTTCGGGCTCAACGCTATAACGCTATTGTGAATTACCACATTCTGGTCGTCTAATCTTCGTCCACTTTTCATTCAATTTTTCGAGCCTTACTAGCGGTGTCACCAAAAATACGAACAATGAATGTTGTTGGCTTGTAAGCGTAGTTCTCATATTTTTCAGGCAAACGGAGTAACATTAGAAGGTGGTTGACACTTTCATATAAAAATCATATTTCCCCCAGCTCTATGTCCGTAACTCGAACTTTGGCTTAAGTTTCTGCATTACATTTACTGGATGCACTGGATACTGTAGAGTCTGATGTGGATTTCAATACTGTTTGTTTATTAGCAAAATCGTTACATGATAAGAGAGTCTCACAGCTAAATACAATTGAATTTGGTAGCGCTATTCATGATAATTTAGCAAAGCATGCTGCCCACAAATGTCAGAAAGTAGGTCAATTAAACCTTTCTGCAAAATCTTGCTTCAAAAAATATTGCTTTTTTCAAGTTTTTTGTAAAATATATCCTTAACAATGGCATTGTTAATGGACAGGATATAAAACTAAAATACTAATAAATTCTTACTTCAATGCAAGAGAAATGTACAAATTGCAGCAGCGTGAAATAATTGTGGATTTCTCTAAACACTTAACATTTTTTTTTTTGCCTTTGCATAAGTAAAAGAAAACATCAGTTATATTAAATATTAAAAAATTGTTTCTACAATTTTTTTGTTGTTATTTTTCTAGTTTCTTCTATGTTATTAATATGCTTTCTCTCTCCTAACCATCCTTCTTGAACAAACACGAAACTTGTAATTGTTTAAAAACTAAATACTAATTGTTTAATTTGCTTTTTAATTTTTAATGAGTAAAAAATAAGGATAAACTTGTTTCCGTAGAATTTAACCAGTAAAATATAAAGAAATTAAACTTCTTTTAATTACTTTTAATGGGTAGAAATAGTAAAAGAAACAAACATAGACATCATTGAAGTCTTTAATGTTTGTTGTGGTTTTCTTGTTTTGTTTTCTTGACTGATTTTAAGCATTTAAAGAAGAGGAATTTCTCCTCAGCCGTTGTTGCTCTTAAAGTTCTTTAAAAAGTCCTGCTAACAATTATTTTATTGTTGGTGAGTAAAAGCAATAAAATATTTTTTGTTTGTGTGGAAAGCACACATTCACACACATGCTTTCTTTTAGCTATTTTATGTGAAATAGGAAAACAAAAAAGAAATAAAAAAAAAATCTTTTAATTCACTTATATCCTTCTCATATCGCTTTTATGGTAATCATATAGCACTATATCATCCTACAAGAAATTCCCGCTGCAATAATAAAGATGAAAAAAAAACTTTATAGAAATCTTGTTATTTAATTTTATTCCTGTTCCTCTTTCTGTTCTTGTTTTGTTTGTTTATCCTTTGCACGCTTCATTTCTAAGCCCACTTGTAAAAGTTACTGTTTATACACATACCTCTTCACATGAACAGAAAGATTTGTACGGAACTATAGCAAATTCTTCTTAATTATTTTTTCGAGTGCTGCATTCTCCTAAAGTGGAGCAAATATTACAAGCATAAATTGAAACTATTTTTGCTATAAATTTGAAGTGCATACTTAATGTATGTCTATAGCTGTATTGAACTTAATTGATTCTCTTAGCTTCTGTTTGTGCTATTGGAAAGAAAGCCTGCCAAGCTTTCTTTACTATTACAAATTTTTTTTTCGAAAAGAAATTTGATCCTCTTGGAAAAAATTTTTTTTCAGTATCTGAAAAATTTTTCAGGTTTTATTTTCCAAAAAAAAAAAATTTAAAAAAAAAATTCTTTATCAAAAACACTTTTTGTTTTCAATAAAAAAAACGCCCATTTAATTAATTTGGCTAGAGTTGTCAGACTTTTCCTTTATATATTATATATAAGAATTTTCTATATAATATGAGCAGTAGTAAATTGGCCTAATGGATGTGCTTACCCCCCAGTAATAAATTTTTGGAGTAATTAATATTTTAGGAGAATATTATAAAATACTTAGTTTTAAAGAACTCTAACACAAGTTAACGTAAATTAAAATAAAATGTTTTCAAAAAATTACATTGTTTATATGCAATAGTAATCCCACACAATCATCTATATTTGATTCTGTGATGCGAGTGAGATAGAATTCTTCATATTTATACGGCGAAATACGAATAACACGATATCATATTTAAGATCGTAATTTTTATCAATTGACTCATACACAAGAAAATCTAACAGAATTTAGTTCTACTATGAACCTCCCCCGGGGGCAAATTATAAGTCTTTATGGATCCTACAACCATCTAGATTTGTATCTTGTGGGGTAAAAGGGATCCCAGTCCCCTTCAAGCCTAGTAGGAGTCAACTGGACAATCGACTACATTTCCACGAGAATCAGTAAAGCCCCAGAGTTCCGCTATTTGTCTCTTTAGTCATTCAGCTGTTCTCTGACTGATTATTGAGGAAGACCCTTCGGGAGTATCGTGGTGGCTGTGCGTTACGAGACCCTCGTTTGAGTTTGTTGGTCGGATCATTCACAATGAACACAGTGAATGGTCCAGGTTTAGTGAGTATGAATGCCGTCGTGTTCTTAATTATATTAAGCTTCATGCGTTCTGGACCAGTAGTTGGATAGTCTCCAACTCTTCAGCAAGGAGTGAAGGCTGCGGCCTACTCCGGGCTTTTGAAGTTGCAAATAGAAGTGGCCGGAGGATATACGTATCCGAAGGCCTTCTAGGGCGAGGATGACGCTACATTTCATCCACAGTGGTAATGGTCAACTATCTGATTAAGGATCACGGCCAGGTGCAGATGTAAACCTTATCAAGTCACGTCTACTACGAACAAGGAGAGGATGGGGCTCTTGCCTCATTTGGATAGGGTGCATGAGAAGCTGGTCCGGGTGGTTGAGTGCATGCGTTGAGTGCTAAGAAGTGAATGCGTGCTGCGCGTATCATTTACGGTGGGCTATTTGTCGCTTGTGCGGCATATTGTGCAGCGGTATGGTATGTGTCGCACGATATCTACTGGGTGTGTCACCTCCTGATTTGGAAGATGAGCGTCGAGCTTTACGTTTAGGCTGAGTAGGGGTCTTAGTTTGGCTCATGGTGAATGGACTATTGCATGGTTAAATGAAAGTGTGATGCCTGAATGGCAGAGGAGATAGGATGAGAGTATGAGAGAATGGTAGAGCCACGTATGGATTTTTGCGTCATATTCGGTGGGTTGGTGACAATCCTGATTTTGGCTTTGGCCTAAATCTGGGTTTCATCCTTACTAGACATGGTTCTTTGAATGAGTTTTTGTATGCTAGGAACTTGAGTAAGAGGCAAGGATGTGATTGTGATAATGATTATGAGGATTAGTGCATGTGTTGTGTCATTGTCCGTACTATTCGGATATTAGGGATTTGGACGGTATAGGGGCGAGGATCGTGGATGGAAGGTATGATGTGGGTGGGGTACTGTCGGTACCTGGCGGTTTGAGGAAGCAGGAGGAGGAATAGGTTTAGTAGTACTTAGATTAGTTTAGTTTAGGTTGGTGATTGCCTTGAGGGTGAGATGGGGTTCTTGGCTTGGGTGTGGATCGCCGGTGCAACTAGTTTTCTTAGTGTTGAACGGTGGCACTATCGTTTCACTTCTGCTTGCCATGGTCCCCATAGCTCCCTGTTTGCATGTGAGTTTCATATACTAACACATATATGTACATAGATATAGAAATACACAAGTAATAAAGCAAATGTATTTTTCGGTCGCAATTCCAAAAATTGCGATAATGACAATTTAATTACTGGTAATGAGATGTTAATAGTAATGAAATTAACTCTTCTGAAAGTTCCGCCGAAAATTACCAAAATAAAGAAAACGCTATAAAAATGATAGTAAAATGAGTTTAGAGAGTCAGTCGTATTTCCTCTCTTGAATAGACTTGTGTTTGAAAATAAATTTAAATTAAAACTAAAAACGTTGTGTTTTCTTATTTATATACAGAGGTGGAAAGCAACAATAAGAACAAAATAAAACTTGTGCATGTGTGCTGGTATGTGAATGTGTGTGTGCGGCTACCAATTTGAGCTTTTTGCGGCCAACTGGTGGTAACAGTCTGACCGGAGACAATAATCTGGTACCGCGGGTGCCAAGTGCCCCTGGAACTTCGGTTCCTACCTGGCAGTTGGTGCGACCCTGCGGAAGGTTTCGTGGTAGCTGTGGTGGCTGTGTTTTATGTCCAAATGCGGAAAGAGCGCAAGCTCGGCGTGGAGTTACATTGCAATCGGGTGGTGTGGCTCATAGAACGGAATGAGTGTTTGATAGGCTCCGCTCCTGATCAAGGCAGAGGTCATGACTAAAAACATGGTACTAATGGTTTGCTCATGGGAGCGTTGTTGGACGCATTGTATTTACACAGTGCTAGGACCACCGTCGGTTTGTGGCTTTCACGGCTAGGTATTGACGTTAATCTGTATCACGTCTACTAAGAACAATTACAAGAAAAATTGTGTTTCTGAATATTAGCTTGCCGTTTAAACAACTAATTTAGCGTGGATACTTAACAATGATTATTTTACTATTATACTTTAAGCCACGGAAAAACAGATCAGCCTTTTTTCAGCAATAATTCGTAAAACACTGAAGGGTAATTTTTATTTATTTCGAAAATTGATAATTAAAAAGATTGCTTGCTTAAACTACAAACAATTTATAACGTAAATTCTTAAAATTTCAGTGAATAGAGCTGTCTCAAACAGATCGATGATAAATTACGAATCCTGGGTTTTATTTTTTTAATAAATTTTTACGTTCGTAATTTAGGCAATTTTTCTTTTTTTTTAAATATCTACAAATTTTGAAAGTCTTGTTTTTTTACATTTTTTGTTTGCGACCGTTTTGGACGATTATTAAATTTTCTCGTATACAATTGAATAAGTGGCATAATGATTTTAAATAACAATAGTCAGTGTCAAAACTTAAAATGCTATTAGAAAAAATCTAATATGGACTACGAACACATTATTTGGAAAATATCTGGAAAAAGTGACTTTTAAGGAGTTTCCACACAATCTGTGACTGTGCATAGTATATAGTCGTAGAGCTTTCACGTTTTCGATGTTAATAATTTTCCAATGCATTCGATCAAAAAAATTTACAAAGCATCAAAGAGTCATTTATTTATTGAAGCAGAAATTCGGTAAAACTTCGAAATTTCAAAAGTGCAAAGTCTGCAGCACGCCATAATTTTGGGATGGGGATATTTAATATCCCTAATCCTTCGATACATAAGTAATTTTCCCGGTTGGCATATTTTGTTTAATTATTCTTGTTTATAGTGAGTTTCCTTGTTTTGTTTATTTATTCGTAATGTTAAACAAATAGAAACTAAAATAAAAGTCGTAGTAGAGGTACGTTAATTTTTTGAGTCATTCGCTACCAATGGTGTCATGTTAAACTTATTCACTTTTACATAAACTATTTGCTTTTGTTTGAAATTTCAATAAATATAAGCTTTGAATAGTATTTAATTTAAGTTTTTTTATTTTTTAAAGTTTTATTAACAATTTTTGTCTGTGCTTTCATTTTGTTGCAGTAATTATTCTGGTTCTAAAGAAACATCAACACCTCAAACAACACAACCACGTCCGGGAAGTGCTGCGGGTGGGAGTGCTGGCAGTCAAAGTGCTGGCATGGTTGTCACAGGCTTACAAGATTCAAATGCCAATGAAGTACGACAACCTTTGCTGACGACAAAGAAACCAATACCACATGATCGTTTTGATGATTTAGTTAAAATTGTTTCCGATAATTCAGGCAACTTGCAATATGGACATGTTATTGTTAGCAGTAATGGCGATGAAAGTGGAGGCAAAAATCCAACATTGGGTGAAATGATGAAAATGAAACCAAGGTTAGTTCAAATTCTTTTTAATAATATGAAGTATTTAGAAAAAAGTAATATTTTATTTATTAAGCTTTCAATACTGATGTAAAAAAAGTATAAATTGCATCTAAGGCAACTGCTGTAACAAAGATTATGTTTACTTTTCTTTTAAAAAGTATTTTGATTTCAAAACGATTTTTCACTCTGAAGGACTTTGCATATTTGAATATTTTCTCAAGTGCTTTTAGACTCAATGAATGATATGATTGTTCCACTATCTTTTTTTGCTCCTGCCCAGGGTTTCTTAAAGAATATAAATATCTCAAAAAAAGTTATTGATTATTTTGGTTAAAATATTTTTTCTCGGCTTTTGATGTAGATTATCTCTATTTCTTTGAAAATACGTTAGTTATATCCATTTCCATATTAAAGAAAAAATTTCAAATCAGATAAAACTACTTCAAATTTTTTTGTTTTTGTTTCGCTAACATCTACTACTTTTTGTTGCAAAATTTTAGCAAAAATATTTGCAATACTGTAAAAGGTTCTTTCAAGCATTGAGTTTCTACAGAAATAACTCTTAGAAAGTTTTTCACTATTAAAATCATTCGATTTTGTTGAATTAATTAATTTTGACTTTTTAAATGAAGGCAGAATCACTGAAGCAGATAACTAACATTATGCGTTTCTTCCCTTTGGTCTTCTTTGTAGTTTTCTGGTAACAAAAGTACCTTCTATGGATCACCCTCTAATTGCGATTCCTTATAGTTATTACAGTGGACATAGTCATACATGTTTTAATAAAATAAAAACCAAGATGCCATAAATGTAAAAATCACGTTGTTATCGGAATACCCTTTGTGTAATAATTTGATATTCGTTCTTATAGCAAAACTAGCAGGACATACTCTATTACAAATTTTAATCACCTGCCTTTTATATTTTCAAGCTTAAGGCTATGGTTGTCAAAATTACGTCTGCTATGGAAACACCCTTAAATTTTTTTATTCGTTATTTTTACACTAGTTTTTGCAGCGAATATATATTTCTATATATTGCGCATAAAATCTAAATGTTTACCTATTAGAGTTGAAAAATTAAAGCAATAGACGTTTTATAATCACAACACTTTAGGAATATCTGAGCAAAAATACTGATAAAAGTGCTTTCAAAAAACTAAATAAAATAAAAAATAAGAATGCAATAATTAAATAATAATTTAAACAATAACCGAAAAAAAGTATGTATATATCTAGACCGCATATTCACGGAGAAAACATGAGTTCATGTACATCTTTGTGAGATATGGTGACGATAAGCTACAACTATAAGAAAGAACTGACATAATGCCTTTAGTACTGCTTGCTCCATATCGATGGTAATGTTGAAGAAATCCCGATATTGATGAGATAGAGGTCAATATCATTCAACAATGGCAGAGTAAGCATGAGGCAAAACTATTGCTGTGTCACCGTCTACATATTTATATGAGTCTTTGTCAATGCCGTAGCAACTACATAGTCTCAGAAGTTGGTGGCTATCAACTATAAGTACTTACGCCGGTAAATGTTGAGTCTTGCTTAGTTTTGGAAAGAGTATGGTATTAAAGTAGTGCGTACCTTGCTCCAATGAAGGAAAAATTCTTAAGCTTGAGGGTGAGTTTGACTGTTTTTCTTTTTTTTCCCAAATTGTCCTGCATGGTTTTTCGGCAGGTGGTTCGGCGCTGGCTATTGACTGGGTCAACTATTTTTGTTGCGCGTATGCTTCTCAGTTGAAAACCGTTTTGCACCAATAACCTCTACGGTCTGACTGGTCAGGAATTACGCTTACTCTCGTGTAGGTCGACAAAATTTATTTCTTTTTGTGTAAATTTTGAATACATTAACTGAAGTATTATAAAATAAACTAGAGAAGAAAAAAATCAAATTATATATTTTTTTAAAATATTGTGAAGTGAAAGTTGGAAATTCTTCAATGGAAGACATGGCATTCCTGCTAATGCGGAAATATTTTGTTAAATTTCTTTTACAATTTTTTATACTTGTTGTTACAGCGAACATAAAAATACTTCAACTTAAAGTCTGCCTATTGCGATTTAAAGCCACAAAAGTTTTATAATTTTTAATTGTTGCGCACAAGAACAACAATTTTTTTTTTAAAATCAATTTCGAATAAATTTCACGACTGTGCCTATCACGGTTCTAGATTAAGGTCTATTATAGAGGGACAGACATTTTAACAAAAACATTACGATAACATACGAGATTATTTTGTGTTTACATAATGCTAAAAAAATATGAGAAACCCTAATAGCATAAATAGAACAGAATTTTATTTTGGCAGATATAAAAATGTATCGATAAAAAAACAAACTTTTAACAACGACGACGTGCTTAGTGCACTTAGTAACGACAACCAAGATGACACTTGAGATATAGAGATGTACTTTAAACACACAGATATCGTACTGAATAAATATATTCAAACTAATAAAAAAATGTATATTCCTACTTACATGTGTTTTACTAAAATCCTGCAGCACATTCAATGATGTGTTTTACCTAAAACCTGCAAATAAGACTTGCAACAGACAGAAGCAACTGCAGAGAGTTGGATAAAATATCAAGGAGGGGGATTACGCCCCCATATTTGTATTGGATTTTGGTTTCTTGTTTTTTTTTTTTGGTTTTTGGTCTGAAATTGTATTAGCATACACATTTATCCACGCATACTTATGCATATTAATGTTACACACATATATTATCATATGTGTTGCCGTGTAAAGTGTTCTCGATTTCTTTTCATTTATAGTTAAATTCTGTTAGACTACGTTACATAAATAGATTTTTACAACACGTCAATTGAGCGTAAATTTGAATAGATTTGAAAATAAAATCAAAATAATTTCATTGATAATCATTGAAAATTGCATTCAAAGTGGAGAAAAGAAATTGAACAGAAAATGTTATATTTTTATCTGCTATTCAATTTGCAAAAAAAAAAGAATATCTAAATTTAGTATCTCATATTACTAAAATGTACACTTTTAATGATTTGTAAAAATAACATTTATTTAATAATTAATTTAAGGTGGCTCTTTTGAACTAAAAACTTATAGTAAAATTGTTTCTTAACTCTTTAGCATTAAATTTAATCGGGTAATAATGATATTTATGCACCCACTTGTAATATTAAAAAAGAAATATTTGAGCCTCAACACTAAATGGATGAGATAGTAGAAAAAAAGTTGTATCTATTACTTTTAATGACTATTGTTTGCATGCAGAAAATATGAACTATTAAGAGCATAATTAAAGTATAAACTATATCGTTCAGACAAATTTCTAATAGAAAAAGTATCGATATATTACTGGCTCTTTAAGACGAAAAACACTTTTCGCTGAAATCCTTAAAATGCTTCCATGTAAGCACTATTGAGCCCAGATTTTTCATGGCTGATATATTCAGAAAAGTAGAAAAAAAAAAATAAGAAACTCATGTTAACATTTTTTTATCGTTTAATGTTAGTTTTTTTTTTATTTATTTACACTAAAATTTTTTATTTGGGGATTTAGTAATATTATTTTATGAACATAAAGCTAATAAATGTTTGGTGGAAAAGCTGTCATAAACACACTTTACTGTTTGTCTGCACTACTAGTCGGAAGAAAGAGAAAAAATAAAATGCGATTCATTGGTTTTGTCAATTTTATTCAAGAAGGAGGATAGAAAGATGTTTTATATGCTGAGGGAATGCAAGTGTTTCTTTAATAATCCATGAGAGATAATTTATATTAAATTTTTATATTAAATCACATATATATTGTTACGTTTATTCTTTTCAATAAAGGTTTTGTTATATTGAGTTCTTTTATGCAAAATAACACTGCACTTTAGAGTTTTAAATTAAATTAAACAATCTATTTACACACAAAATAAACACAATGGTAGCTTTGTTTTCTTTACTCAACGATGACTCAACTTGAATCAATTAATTTGCCCAGCCAGTTATCGTAAATAAAGGATCCGCCACCTAACGTTTTTTTTTTTCAACTAGTGCTTATTTCGGGAATGGTAATACTTAGCACATTTTTGATTTGACAGATAATTAGTTTTATCCTTCTCCAGAACGAATATGGTTGTATATACGCTTGAACAACGCTGGGAAATATTGCAACATTACCTTGAAAATCATGGTAATGTTGCAGAATGTGTGCGAAAATTGCGTACGGTTTTTTGGAAGAAGAGCAGCACCGTCAGCTCCGTATGATAGGTTTTTTGTGAAAAAAGTGAAAGGAACTGGCATCCTCATTGATAAACCAAAGCGTGAAAAGTCAAAAACAGCGCGTACACCCGAGAATATTGCTGCCGTGGCAGAAAGTATGCGTGAAGCGTCATCAACATCAATTCACCGTCGTTCTCAACAATTGAACATTTTAGAGACATCATTGAGACGAATTTTGCATAAAGACCTTGATATGACGCCATATAAAGTACAATTGGTTCAGAAGTGACCATTCAATGCGTTTGCGCTTCGCTAAGTGGACCTGCGATCGACTTACAGAAGATGCCGATTTTGCAAAAAAAAAAAAAATCATCTTTTCAGATAAAGCTCATTTTGGTCTTGGCGGGTATGTAAACAAGCAAAATTGTCGCATTTGGGGCACAGAAAACCCGTCTCATAGTCACTGTTTAGTGCGGATTTTGGTCCAGATGTATAACTGGGCCATGTTTCTTCGAAAATGAGCAAGGAGTGGCCGTTACAGTCAATGGCGATCGTTATCGGACCATATTGAACGAATTTTTGTTCACAAAAATTGCAGAGGACGATATTGGCAACATTTGGTTTTAACAGGGCGGTGCTACGTGCCACACAGCCGAAGCTACACTCGATGTTTTGCGCCCTATTTTCGAAGATCGCATCATCAGCCGCGGAGCTAATGTCATTTGGCCACCTCGGAGCTATGATTTGACACCGTTGGACTATTATTTGTGGGGTGCCGTCAAAGATAAGTGTTACGCCGATAAGCCAGAGACAATTAAAGCTTTAAAGGACAAGATTCGTGAAGCCATTGGCGAAATACAGCTGCACACAATCGATAATGTGCTTAAAAATTGGATCGATCATGTAGGCTACTGCATGGCCAGAATATTCTACTTTGTCCTCACTCCATATTGCTGTTATTATTAACATTCAGTTTAGGCTGTCTGTCTTGGTTTTTTTTTTGTTGTCTGTTGTTTATACTATTTTGTAGAATTTCTTATAAGAATTCTGGTATTGTTTTGCGGGTATAAGATTTCTTAGAAAACGAAGTAGTTTGTAAATCACAGAGTAGGTCATTTCGTTTACTTTTTACTGACAATTATTTTCATGTATGTATTAAAAAAATAATTCCAAGAGTCATGGTTGAAGTAGTAATACAAAATTTTGTATATAATTATTTCGCCCAATACTTTTGTAGAAAAATAACTTTTAACCAAAAAAAATAATATAGAATAATAAACAACACTGTAAAATATTATTTATATTAACTAAATATACATGTATCTATATATACATAATATATGCATAATAATGAAACAAAGATTTAGGGCTATAGTATCAGATGCTCCTGGGTAACGCAAAGAGACGTTTTATAGAAAATTTAATATTTTTTTTTTAAGTTTTCAGATAAAATATGTATGTCTGAAAATTGTAAGTACACGTATGCATACAATCATATTGTGAATACTATTCTTTTATGTGTAAACTGTTTGTTAAAATTCTAATAAATGATTTTGAAGGATTTCGAATTGTATCTATTCAATTAAGGATTTGGAAAACGATTGAGAGAATAGCTCTTAAAGTTACATTTGTTTGTGATAATATGACCAAAACCGCTTCGTTATTTTATGCAAATGAAGGGTCGATAAGTCAAAATATTTTTATTTTTAACAAAATAAAATATAAATTTGGTTTTTTGAAATATTAAAACAAGTTTTGCGGAATATTTTTATAACTTTATTTGAAGCTAGTCTTAATATAAATATAAATTATAATAATATATAATATATTATACTATTCTAAAATATTAGTATAATAGACAGCATATTCTTTCTTTCAATAAAAGTTGCTTTTTTAGGGTTCCTTACAGAAACTGTTAGAACGTTAAGCTAATAATTGTGTCTACCATCACTGTTGCTTCAAATTTGCACAGTTTTTATGTGCGTTAAAATTTTAACTCTTAACAACTAAACAAAAAAATAAAACTTTTCTGTTTGGGCTTGTTTTTGAACTGCAATAGATAGACGGTTGAATTATTTTTATGTTTTGTATATATACTATAACGTATAGTTTTTCGAATTTACTAGATATACAATTGAAACTAAATCGAAGCATGTAGTGATATATCTATAGACTCAACATTTAATAATGAAGTTAAAAATTTAGGTGTTGCATATAGGCTGTGATTTTGACAAATACGTCCTAAGTGTTGAGTTGATTCTTGAAATTTACAAAAAGTACTTGCTGCTTTGCCTGATATAGAGAGGAGTACAAAAAATTAATAGATTGGAAGTGTAAAGGATGGGGGTATTCGATTATGCCCAATGCCGGGCATGAGTAGATATATGAGTAGATATGATACTCATAGGGGAACTACATTAGCCCAAAGAAAAACACTGATTCACCAGTACTGTTCAGAACACGGCTAGTAATGACGGTTTAGACCGAAGGAAGAAGTGGCAACAGTAACGTAGAGGATATATTACTAGTGCATTATAAAATCATGTTTTGAAAATGAAAATTATTGGATACTCCTCTAATGTAGAAAGGGCATTATGTTTTTTTTACTTATAGTCTGTGTTACTATGACCACTGCAAGAGGCTTAAAAATTAAGATTTAAGATTAAAGGAAGACTTAAGCATGGTCCAGGAAAGTTTATAAATCTACCGCACGCTTGGCGGATTTATCTAAATATAGTTTTAATTATTCGCATCATTAATGGCATATTCCGAAAATCTAATAAAATCAAATAATCTTGAAAACAAACACAGAAATGTACCGAAACGACTAGAATTGCAATTGTTCGGTTTAATATAAAAACGGTTTAATTTTGAATTAGCGAGAATTTTATCATTTTATTAATATATGAAAAAATTTATTGATTCAATGGCAGGCATTAGATAAAATGAATTAAATAAAATTTAAAAAAATTTGATTTTATAAATATTACAACGAACTGCAAAAGGTTATGGCTTATTACTTTAGTGAAATTAACTCGTACTATTTAATTTTAGAAATTTTATTTAAGTGTAAAAAATTTTCTGTTCAACTCTAATATTTTTCATTAAAAATAAATAATAAATAGATATCTTTACACTTAATTTTTTTAGTTATATTATCTTATTTAAAAAATAATAATAACTAATTGATTCAAGTAAAGTATTTAGTTTAATTTTAAATTATTTAAGTTATAAATTTTCTCTTCTGCACTAAATGGCCTAATAACTTTAAAATTTCTATTTATAGCTAAAATCTTAATATCTACTTGTTAAATTTAACGTTGCTCATATAAATTTTATTAACATCAATTTAATATTTATTTAATTTAAAATGTTCATCACTATATTAACTATTAAATAAGAAGAAGAAAAATGAAAAAAAGATTAAAAAGTACCTTAAAGAGACGACATCACGTATTTGGTAATTTTGTTGTTATAAAAGCTGGGTAATGAAATAAAATCTATTGCCAAAGATGTTGATGCTATTTAAATTTAATGTTTTATTTTGATTTTTTTTTTTCAATAAACATTATTTGAGAAGATTAAATTATTGATATATTTTTTAATTTCCTGATTTTAAGCGGTATTTGTAATGGGCTAATAGCCTTTTTTGGTAAAATTTAAGATTATTATTTGCTCTTCAATTTTAAAATATCATTTCCTTTTAATTTCGTTTTTTTTAAACTTCGAGATAAAATATCTGTTTACTTTTATAATCTTTTTTAGTTTTAATTTGAAAATATTTATACAAAGATTTGTCGAATGATGAAGGCATTTTAATACTAACAATAATTTTAAAGATAACAGATAACAAATATAAAATTTAAGTTGTTATACGCAATTAAAATCCACTACTCCTTTTTGAATCTATTTTCTTTTTAATTTTTGTGTTTGTTTATTTGCTGTCGTTTACGCCAAATTGTGTAGTTTGTAGTCACAATTTCAAGATTGATTACCAAAATTATAGTAACCAACAATTACACAACAAAAAATGTACAACCGATCAAGGGGGACTGGCATTAGTCTACCTGCTGTTATTTCATTTGTTTATTTCTTATTTCAGGATACCCAGATTTCAATTGAAGAAGACAAAAACTGTTGCTTTTGCTGGAGAAAGAAATTTAGTTGGCACAGCAATTACTTGAAATGTTGAATCTATCCTCATTTACGTGACTCAATTTAAAAAAGAATTTCTGTTTTACGCTTTAATTTCTTTATTGAATTTCTGTTTTCTTTTTCATCCATCTCTTACTTGCAATATTTTACAACGGAAATTTGTGTGTATTCTTCGTATGTATATGACTAGGTGTCGCATTAATCCAGCGTGTATGAAGTAGCTTTATGAATGCTTCACTCAAAATTAATCAGATTGAGATTGTTAAATTCCAGGGCAGGATTTGTTTGTCTGTACGTAAAGTATCATTCATATTTTTACTATTTAAAAACGTGCAACATTCTAAATTGCTTTTGGTTGTAATTGTAATTTACACTACAAAAAAAAGTATTAATTTCAAATTCATTGTAACAATAATTTTCTTTTTATCTATCCTACTTGAAATTGCCAAACCCTCCTGGGGCAAATTAAAACAAATATCTTTTTTTCGTCTATTTCATATCGCATTTCTAAACATTGTTGGAAAGCCTAATTTAGACCAAAAAAACTAAATTTACTAGAAAAAATTGTATTACATATAAATATGTGTTGTATAAAAATGTGTAATAAATTTCGAAGGATTTAAAATTTAGTTTCAAATTAAGCGAAATTTTAACTTTTTGAAATATAGATCCTTAAGAGAAATTCAAAATTTCTTTTCAAGAAAAAAATATCTTAGTAAAATATTTGCGAGCACTGTAGCATGATGAGTATAAACCATGGTCTTTGCTTGAGGGTCTTCGTTTATATCCCACAGTGACTGCAAATTATTTAGCATACCTTATACAAAATTATATTATAACGACCTAATTTTAATTTAAATAAAACTTGTTTTTATTTTATCCAAAGATATCTTACACTTTATTTAAAAGTCCTTTTTTCAGGAATCCCTTTTTTCAAAAATTTTTTGGGTAAATTTTCGGCCAAATCCTTATCGTCTTGTTTTTTTTATACTTGTTGCGTTTCCATAATCATTTAATATTGGCATATGGCTTGCAATTGCGATTTATAGTTATAAACGAGTTAAAACGTCAAAAGAGTTGTATATTAGAGAGATCTGGTCGTTTGTATCAGTATAAAAACAAAAACAAAAATATACACAGTCATACAGAAGTCTATACATTGAATAAACAACATGCAACAACAAAATGTGATACAAAGGGAATAGAAGATTCCTACATATTCTGGACTTTTAATGGACAAATACAAAAGGACATCGTCTGAGTGGATAGTAAATCAGTGTAAAATTAAATCTGGTGAAGTAAAGACGTGCATCTTAAGTAAATTGTTTTGATGTGCCAACTGTGTGTAGTTAAAGTAAATAAACTTTTTATTAATTTAAAAACTCTAAAAACTGGTGTTATTTATTTGGCAATAAAGAACTCGCAACAAAACGTTTATTTAACGTATAAACATAACAATATGAAACATTTTATTATACAAAATTTAAGAGAAATTTATTACGTCTTTTTGTTAAATATGCTTTTATCGAAGCTAGTATACGTGTTATTTAAATGATATAGAATTGTACAAAAAAGCAAACTCTGTGGTGCAAATAGAGCTGACATTTAATGAAATATTTGTGCATTATTTTTCACATAAAATTTTTACGAAATTCTTTGATACTTAACCATTATATCATCTATTATAATTTGAAATTAGATTAATAAATTCCGTTCTTTTTTTTTCAATTTAAATAAAATTAACGCTTCTTCTCACGAGAAAATGAAAAGTGTTTCTCGTTTAACTGTTTCTTATATTCAATCCTATAAAAACTAGAGTTATGTTTTTAATGCCTCTTTGTTGAAAAGTTGCTAACATATTACATCTTGTTGCAGTAGCTTCCGCTAGCTGTCTACAACAAACAAGCAAACATAATTCATTGCAAATTTTTTTTAATGTTTTTTAGCTTCACAACAGCTGATGTCGTTGCATTTTACAGAACATGAACGTAATTACATAATTTCACTTTATTTCTTTATAGTGACAAAACTACTTGAAGATTATATTTTACTAAAAATTTTATTTTATTTAGAAAAGCAGTGAAAAAGAGAAATTACTGCTGAATATAAAGTTTGAATAATTAAACATGCACTTCATTAAATTTAAGTAAAAAATTATGGTTTTACTTACAGGAGAAAGTGTTAATATTAAAAATGTAGTTTTAAGAAAACTACTTAAACGGAATATAAAAATATGTTATATTTATGTAGTTCTTAAATAATGTCTTTCAACAAGCTCAGTGTGTAGCTATGAAAATAATTGCTTAAATTATTTAATTTAACTTTTTCTTTCATAAGTATTTTTAATGTATATTTTTATTTTCTTATACACACTTTTTGTACAAATTAGCAAAAAATTCAGGCATACTAGAAATTTCTTTAATTTTAAAAATTTTCAGATTGTTATTAATCTTATATTTTATTTTCTCTAGTCATCACCTGTAATGGGATATAACGCACAAAAAATTAGGAAAAATGTGTTTAATAATAATTGGACTCCTGAAAGTATGAAAAGTATGCAAGCGAAATATCAAACCTCTTAGAAAATATTAAATATCTTAACGTTTTTATCACTTTTCTTTTTAATGACTATCAACCGCTGCACTGTGGATTTTTTTTTAAAGGGAGTGGATTTAATGAAAAGAAATGGTTGAGAGCATTAAAAACCAACAAATTTAAATATACTTTTGCAAAGATTAACTCAAAATTGGTTTGTTTGGTTTTTGGGAATAATTTTGAATCTAACAAAATTAAGTAAATAGTACTATATCATTATAACAACAATGCAGTTATAAGTTAAAAGCGCATATTCTAAAACTTAGGTGAAAATACTTAAAGCAACATAATTATACCCTTATTTTGCCATCATCTAAACTACTAATTAAAGGAAATTTGCAGATATTTTATATGTAACAATTATATTGCTGCAGCAAGAGCGAAAGATGTAAAAACTGCTTTGAATACATTTTGAAGCATCACAACTAACTTTTTTTTTATTAATAATTAATAATAATTTTTGCGTCGAATCAAATTTAGATCAAAAATGATCATTGCAAAACTTAGGTGAAAAAGCTTGTAGTTAACTAATTATCTACTTAAATTGCCATCAACTAAAAAACATTTGACAAATTATTGAAGAAACTTTTTCTATAATCCCATTTGGTTTTTAAATGGACCCAAAATAAAAACGAAATTTTTGAGTGATTTTAAAAGATAATATTTTAATACTAAATATACTTAAACATATCAAAAAATATACCAAAATATATAACAATGTGCCTAAAATATACTAAAGTATTTTTAAATATACTTAAGTATATTGAAATATACTAAAATATATTAAAATATACCAAAATATATTAAAATATACTAGAATATACTAAAATATATTAAAATATTTTAAAATATATTAAAATATACTAAAATATACTACAATATATTTAAATATGCTGAAATATTGTTACGCCTTTTACAAACATTTTGTTGTGGGTTCTTTATTGCAAAATAAGACTTCATAAATTAATTAGCAGTTTATTTACTTTAACAATTTACTAAAGATGCACGTCTTTATTTCAAGAAGATTATTGTTACACTAACTAACTATCTGCTCAGACGCTGCCGTTTTATATTTGTCCACTAAAAATCTAGAAAAATTATGAATCTTCTACTTCCTTTATTGTATGTTGTTAATTCAATGTATAGGAGCCTGTATGGTTTTTCCTGAAATTTAATTTAAGATATTTGTTGTTGTCTTGCGTACATAAGATTTCTTAGAAAACTACGCAGTTAGTAAACAGCATATCAAATTGTTGTTGTTTGCGTGTATAAAATTTCTACGCAGTTTGTAACTAGAAATTTGTTATTGTTTTACGTGCATAAGGTTTTTTAGCAAGCCACCCAGTTAGTAAAGCTCTTCTTTAATTATAATTAGAAGTAAATGCTTCTATTTGAAAATTTCTTAACTCTACAAAAACTAATTCTTTTGTATAGTTTATTTTAATGTATGAGATCATAATATATTCCCAATTTTAGAATAATTTCAGTTGGATAAATATATTCCAGTGTTTAGAAGCTGTTTTAAAATTAATACTTACAAAAGACAAAAAGAACAGTAAAATCGAATAAATAAATAAATGACTTTTTTTTTAAATGGGAATGAATTTACTTAATTCGAAAAATAAACCTCTGGCATTATAATTTAAATATAATACAACCCGCATGGCTGGCTCAAGCCTAGTCTAATCTGGTGGTAAAATTTTTGAAGACCTTTTTAAACATTTGTGGCCATATACCGGTTATAACTCGACAAATGTTGTCTTTCAAATGTGTCAATCTTGGCACTAGGTGTGTGAAATATTGCACCGTCTTGTTGCAATTACAGCTCGTACAGTAGGGACCAATTATGCCACTAGCTGAATGTAACGCTATTTTAACATACACGTCATAATGCCAAATATGCCAGTTTTTTTATTGTCGTATCCACACAAACAAAAGTCAGCTTTATCGCTAAAGAAAATTCGCTTATAAAAATAGGGCTCAACAGAATTTTTTTTGCATCAATTTGTACAATTTGGAAGCATTGCTCAGGTGACAGAACGTCTGCCCATGCTCTAAGAAGCATAAACGGCATAGTAGCAATTTTCAGGTGCACGGTAGCAGGGCCGTGCCTCCAATCCTTGCTGAAGAGTTGGAGACTATCCAACTTCTAGTCCAATTGCATGCGCAAATTAGGACTTTAGATGTTAACTTTTTTGTTAGCATCTCTTCGGAACTTTCAGAATCAGAATAGGGCCGTAGCCCTACGAGCAACTGTTTCCCGTGGTACCAGTGTGGGTATAATAAGTCACTGGTCGGACTTCGACAGTCCTATGTCTCTTCCAGTTTCGGGCTCCTGCTAGCTTAGGCGACTGGTGATGCCTTTTACCCCCGAAGGCACAGTTCAGGATGGGGAACAGATGTATCAAGACTGCGTGTCACCGGCGGGTGCTCAGGTGAAAGACTGTGCATGTTGGAATGCCAAACTAAACATGAATCACTGGACAGCTGACAAAAAGTGCGCCTGCTAAAAAAAAATGCTGCCAATTTAATGTTCTGTACCTATATAAAAACACCCATTATATATTGAAAATAAAAAAGAACAAAAAGCAGAAAGTGACGAAAAAAGGGCAGCAGTTATAATTTAAATATACGTTGAACTGAATTTTAAAATTGATATTTGTAAAAATTTCAAAGATTTCACTATATTACGACACCATTTTCCACAGTGCGATGTACCATTTTAAGGACATAACTTCTTTCACTTACACTCTTTGGCTGTATATCTCTCTGTCTGTCTACTTATATGCATTTTTATATGCTCAAATAACACGTATTATGAAGCAAGAATTTTAGTCTATTTATATTTTTTTTGGTCACATTTTCGTGATAAAAATTTGTGTTGAATTTATTTTCCTTTAGAATTCGCTTATCTATCCTTATTCTTAGGAATGGAAAAAATGTTATTTGAACATCAGTTCAGTTCTTTTGCGAGTAGGTAAGTCCTTATTTTAATATTTACGTGTGCCGTATTATTGCGGTTTTCGCATTTTGTTTTTTAGCCATGATAATAGTAAATAATCAGTTTTAATAGCAACAAATTTAAAAAGTTAGACAATTAATTTGAATGATTTTGAAATGTTTATAGTGGTAAGGCATGTCACTTAGTGTCTATTAGTGTAACGATGACCTAGACACTCTTATTGTATTCTAGGTTTTCATAGTCTCATATTAATGGAATATTCATTTTATCTTTTTTTGTTATCCATTTAAAGTCTTGATAGCCTGATTGTTCAATAATATAAATATGAAAATTTAGTTTTAGTCATATTTTGTTACACATTTCTAGTTAAAAAATAGCACTGACAAAATTTTGCCTCATTTATGTCGATGCGTTTAACTATTTTATTTCGAAGCAGTTTTGGAAAATTACTTAAACTTTAAATAAATTTGCAGCAACTTTGGCATAACATTTTTATAACTTTTTTTTATATTAGCTCTTTAACATGCTGTATAATTCAAAATTACTGCAGATCAGTTATATTTTATTTTATTTTTTTGTTTCTAGAACACAATTATTAAAGTCAACGTTAACGTAAAACGTAATTAAGTCGACATGAACATGTGTGTGACTGTTTGGGATTATAATGTACAAACTTAACGCTCTTGACTTCCATACACCGGCATACAATTTTTATATATTTTTTTTGTAGCTAAATTTTATTCATTCATGCAGTTTTTTTTCTTTTGCTGGCTTTTCAAAGTTATGACACGCTTATTAAAACTTGCAGATTATTCAGTTTTCTTTTTTGGTGTTTCTTTTGTATTTTTTTTACCGCTGGAAGAATATATTATATAAAAATATAAATTTACAGAGATTATCACTTTAGAAAAAAAATATACATACATATTTCGTTGCGACAACAAAAACTTAACATAAAAATGTCACGTAAAAATAGACTCATCAAATTTTCATCGTTATAGCTAAAAATAAAATATTGTCTTCAAATAACAGGAAATTAATACTTGTTATAATTTATTTATGATAAAATATAAATATAAAAATCAAATATTTTAGATTAAACAATTACATTGCTGCAGCAAGAGCTGCCCTATTTACATTTTCTAGGGCAGCATTACAAATTAATTTTTATTAACAAGAGAGTCCACCACAGAATTCGCTTTTTTATTTTATGTATTTAGTACACTTCCGGAACGCTATTTTTGTGGCCAAAATAAATAGAAAATATTTTTTTTTCAAAAGGAAATATTTACCAAAACAAGACTCATGTCATAGAAATATTGCGTCACTGCCTTACTGTTATAAAAAGTATCAGACAATGCGTTTTCATAATAAAAGCTTATTCATAAAAACGAACGCATTTATTAAGCAAGAATTGGTAGACTTGAAGAAAACTAATTTTCTTATAAGCCATTTTTCTTAGAAAATATAAAATTTCTTAATATTTTTATAACTTTAACTCCGTATGATAAATCTTAGTCTTTCTTAGAGGTATAAATTTTTGGAATGCTACTTTAAATACTGCTATGTTAGGGCGTTTATCATATTAGCAAAATGCTTACAAACTTCTAAGTCATGCTCAGGTTTCTCTCTTTTATTATAAATTTTGCTAATAAAATTAAGTAGTTACGAAAATGTTAAAATCTGCTGAAAATATTTTGCATCCTAAAGTTAAAAAATGAAATAGTATTCTCTCTTTGATTTTGTAACATCTAAATAATATAATTTTTTTAGTACTCTTGTTATTGGCCAACCTTTACTAAACTATTTCTTCTTCTTTACTTTAATTACAGCATCAATGCAACAAACTTAGAGAAATTCCAGCTAAAAATCTCCAAGAATGAACTCTATTCGGAAAATGATACATTGGTCGATGCTTTATTACAAGATATGCATAAATTACCCATCAAACATGTTGGTAAGTACTGCAAGTATATCTAGGAACTTAGAATTCATGCACAAGCTGTGCTAGGGAATTCCTGTACAAGGATATTTTACAAAAAAAGATTGAAAATAAATTAGGCAACTTCTGAGGGGCGTTTTCGATTTACAAAATATTATTATACACTTTTAATGGATGCCAAGGATGCCTCACAAATGCGAGCCCTTTTGAACACATTTTTCATTACATTCTCATAAATTTCACGCGATATTTCATTAATTTCCTCACGAATATTTTGTTTGAGTTGCTCGTTTGCTAGCATAAACCTTGCTTTTCAGATACCCCCACAAAAAGAAGCCCGGAGCAGTCAAATTAGGCAACCTTGGAGGCCAATCAACATTACCATTTCTTCAAATAACTTGTTGTGGAAAGAGGTCTCGAAGTAATTCCATTGTAGTCCTGGCTGTATGCGATGTGGCACCACATGCTAATCAAGCCCAAAGCATGCAGTTATGGTATTAAAAAGTTTTCAATCATATCACGATATCGCTCCCCATTCACAGTTATCATTACGACGTTTTCATTTTCAATGAAGTAACGTTTAATGATATCTCCTGACAAAAATTACACACCAAACTATCACTGTAATGGACTTGTGTAGAACCGACTTTTTATTCACATATCCCTTTCCTCGTCTGTCACTCATGATTTTTTCATGAAAATAAGGGTTCTCAGCTTTTCATGGGCGAGCTGTAACATCATGTTGGCATATGCACGGCGGCGTAAGTGGTCTTGTGGAGGCAGCTTTTGTGTCAGTTGAATCTCACATGCAAAGCCTTGTGCAAAATTGTGGCCAAAGTTGTTCTTTGAAGACGAAGCTCCTAAGAATGGCATCGAATTGAGGTTGATGAATTGTTTTGAACACTTTCTTGAGCGGTAGTAATATTTTTAGTTGATCTTGCAGTACGTTATGGTCCATGCTTGGGGCTATCGCCTTTTTCTTAGAAATCATTCATTACACGGTAAATAGTGCGTTTTATTGGCACGTTGTTTCTCCCAAAAATTTCACGTAACTTTCTCATCGTCACAGTAATCGATGATTGATTTTAATAAAATGTTTTAACGATTAAAACACGTTGGTTTATCGAATATTTTTCGTTAATAACTTTACCATGTGTCTACTTCACGACAGCCAAATATGAACTGTCAAGACTAATGTTTACCAAAATGGCGCTAAAACAAAGTATTCCCGGCGAACACCGGGATTATATTATATTCATATTCAGATCCTCTATATATATTTATACAAGATCCACTAGACAATATTGTGCATGTATATCGATTTGGAATTTTTAAAATTTTGTTCTGTCTCTGTAATACCAGGAACATTACTAAATTAATTTTTTTAGTCGAACAGATATCGAATTTTAAAGAAAAATAGCGAAAAAATTGAATTTACGTAGTTTTAATTAATTCAATTTAAGTTTTTTTTTAAAAATTAAACTAAAATAACAAATCTATTGAAAAAAATTAAAATTATTAAAGATTTTATTTAAGTATTAAAATAATATTTTAGAAATCTTACAGCCTTCAATGAGATATCACTTCAACAACATCTCCATTTTGTAAAAAAGTTACCGGCTCAAGAGATAGTATAGTATTAGTATCATATTTACTTGGCAACACATTTTGTTTGATTAGTGTTATAATTGTTACCACACAATTGGCAGTAAACAATAAATATATTTGTTGTTAAATTAGTTAGTTAGTTAGTTTTTGCTTTATCTAATATGTTATTTGTCTTAGTTCTCGGTATTCTATATATTATGTCGCTATTTGTTGTTAATTATATATGTATATTTATATTATGTTTTTATTCTATAGTAATTATTATTTTTAGTTTTATTCGACCTTTTTTTATTTTTAATAAATCTTAATCTTTTAAACGGTCTTTTAAATTATAACAATATATTTTTTTGAATATTTCGCTTTCCTGTGGAAAGCTTCTTCAGGAAATAATTTTTATATTTAAAAAAAAACAAAAAATTATAACAATTTGAAAAGAAAAATTTTTTGAAAACATTTGGCAAAACATATAAAATATTTATTTATAATTTAAAAGACCGTTTAAAAGATTAAGATGTAATTCTATAGTAATATAATTTATAATATCACAAACACTTTTATTTATAAGATATATTCGTTTAGTTAATGAAAAGAAATGTGATAATATATTTGTGTTTATTTAAGCTCTATAAATGTTTATCTATAGCAGATAACAATTATTTCCTAATCTTCAATATACTATTTTTAGTTAACATTTAAACTTTAAAAATGAATGTCTTATACTTCGGTTTCCTATTGAACGACATCCTCTAAAGTATTTATTGCAGGATCTATAATATATTGTTAACTGCTGCATTCTATCTATAAAAAGAGTAGCAGTCATGTACAACTTTTAAGTGCATCCAGCAAAAGTAAAACTCTAATCTCTTATAGGTAAAAATTTGTATATCTGCAAAATAGAGAGCGTTTTTTACAGAGGTCTAGAATTTTAAAATGAGTTTTTTTTTTAATTGATATGAAATTTACGTTTATTGAAATATAGTTTTCTGGCATTATAATTTAAATGTAACTTATGGTATGTGACCGCCACAGTTTGCTCGAGCAAACTTGAGGTCCAATTTTCAATGACCTTTTCCAACAACATTTCGGTCTTATTGGCATAGACTAGCGACTTCAAATATAGCCACAGAAAATAGTTTGGCGGTGTTAAATAGCAAGATATTGGAGGCCTATTCACGGGCCCGAGACGGAAACTATGGCACATGTTGTATGGTATTTTGCGCCGTTTTGTTGAAACCACAGCCTCTACATGTCATGGTTAAATACTTGAAGAATGAAATTTTGGACACTTCTTTAAGTATCTATTGTTATATTGGAAGCTTATCATTTAATTAGTGTTCATAGATTTCTCTGCCGCAATGACCTTTATAATAATTAATATATGGATTTAAAAGTTCAGCGATATTAATGGCATGGATATGATTTATTAAATAAATAAATTATTGAAAAGCCTTTAAGTAGCATCCAGTTAATTAAATTAATTTAATATTAAATTAATTATTAATAAATTAATTTAATAATGGCAAACAAAGAGATGCTGTTATTATTCTATTAACTTAAATTTAAGATTTGTTTTTCTTTTTTTAACAGCATTAGAAATAAGATAAGATTTACTACAAAGTGTTTATTTGGTATAGTTAAGCTCAAATTAGTTATAAATAAATTTCTCTTTACCTTTAAAGCTAAGGTTTTCATTATTTACAAAGTTAGTCTTTTTGTTAGAATGGCAATTTATCCATTAAATTTAGTGATCTAAGAAATTTTAACATAAAACAAAAGTTTTTTTATTTTTGCTTTATAAATAAAGTACTCAGAAAACTAACACCAACACAATGACTATCCGGTATATTTGTACTAAAAGTATAAATAACAACAAAACCAACATTTAAATAATAATATCAACCAACTTGAAAAATACATACAAATATAGATATATATATACATATATTCACAAATACAAGCAAGGAAAACTAAACTTTTTCCATCAACCACTAACAAATCTTTTTAAGTATTTTTTAATGTTACTACAACTTTTACATTTATGTGTCTTTTTTAGTTTTTATTTTTTCCATTCTGTATATATTTTATTTACGTTTTTATGTTGGGTAAAAGTTTTGATTTATATGCATAATTTTTGAAAAAACATAATAAAGAACTACAAGAGAAAAATCCTGAAATCGGTATTGCTGATTCGACAGCTACTTTGGTAGTCCATTAAGTGGATGGAATTATCTGATAATGGATACATATATATAATTAAGGAAAGAACACAATATCTTTTTTTTCGTTTTTAATGTTTTTTTTTTAATAATTTTATCTTTTACACAATTCAATATATTTCTTTTTATTATATAATATGTATTATTCTATTGCAATGCTTTTACATATACGACATTCTTCGATCGATTTTCTTTCGCGGTATAGACAAACAAAGCAGTTGGTTTATTAACACGTGAACGTGATACATACAATTGACCGTGCGAAAAACAGGGATCATTGCAAAAGCAACACGTATGAGGAACTAAAGCCATTTCAAATCAAACAGGAAATCTGGAGGAATCATAGGAATGCGTGGTATCAGCACATCCTCGCCCTTATATTTTCCTTTTAACATTTTTGCTTCAATCACGTTTTCATGACTAAACGTGTCCCATTCATGGCTGGCAGATATTTCTAAGCAAAATAATTGGTACAACAACTTTCACTTGTAGGCGGTGGGGCGGCAGTCCAGGTAACTTAAGCGAATTTAAAAATTCGACTGAATAATTTACAACATCGTCTTGATTGGTAACGGAGTCTACCGATTTTTAGGTAAAAATTTTCCCGAGAATGTCATTCAAAATTATAACATTGATATCCGAAATATCTGCATTTTTCGCAGCTAAGATAGCTCTTTCCCCCAACCAATCATGGTTTCTAAAATTTTGTGCAATTCCGGGAAATACGTTTCTGACCAATTTTTGTTTTGATTGTGCAAAGTGGCAAAAATTATTTGGATGCATAATCATTTATGTGGTGGGGTCAATTGGAATTGCGCCGTTCCCAATATCTATGCTTTGAAAAACGTTCGGCTGATGGATCATTTTGGAATTGAACACGCAAATTACACACACGCACACACAAAATATGGAAAACAAAATTCTCCATTTGTTTGCACATCCACTTGCTATGAACATGCGCTTATTTTGATTTTTACGTCGTCGCATTCTGTGTAAGCACACACACATACAGCAAACGTACAAACGAAAACACACATTTCATTTGATACAAAACATTGAGTCGAAGTATTCAATGGAAAAAAATTTGAAAAATTTCAAAAACGCACTGTGGACGCATGAAACAAAGGTACAAACTAGCGAACGACCATTACGAAGGTACTGTGAAAATTTAGTGGAAATCCGACTGCGCATCTCGTCAAACACTGGCAACCAACGGACACCTATTTTGGGCTTAATTTATATATATATATATAGATATACACCTATATCTACTTAGGATTTATTTGCCTTTTCATCTTATGTTTTCATGACTTTTTTATTTGCTGTTCGAATAGTGCCTTTCAGTTGGGAGACGTAATTGAGTGACTCGTTTACACAGACTTGTGCTAAATTAACAAGAAAACACTGTATAATGTTTAAATCATAATCATATCGTCCATATGGGATATATCCATATGGGATATATATCTCGGAAAATGTTTCAAATATGCGCGGCTAGCTTAGCATCCAACTATTTAATTATTAGGATAATATTCTTAGAACATTATTAGAACGGCAAGTGAAAATCTTTGGAGTAGTTTGTCTGCTTGAGTCAGAAAGCAGAAATTTGGGCCAAAAGGAAGGATATTAATTCAAATACCATTTAAATTAAATAATACTTTCTCTTGAAATGTTTGAAATAATATAAAAAATGCAATTTTTTATTATAATAATTTTTGTTTTAATTTTTTCCGTTTATTCTCCTTGCTATCATTGGATGAAGTTTAAATTTCCGTCCCACAATTTCGTTTTTATATTAGACAACTGCCATAACATATACTTCATATGAATATTTTTACTTCATTCATTGAGTATACGTTACCACTAACCAATAGCGTCGTTTTTCAATGATAGTATAGCATATTTTAAGGAGCAGAAAAGAAGCCAGCATATGAGAAGGTATTGAGTAAATAAACGTTTTGAATAAATAAATGCTTTTGCATATATTTAAAAAAAGAAAAGATATATCCTAATTTATTTACAATTTTTAGGGCAAGTTGTCATTTAAAATCTTTTTCATTGTGATACTAAGTAAACTATTATACCTTTAGGTCTTAGATCTATAACCCATTAATGTACAAAAACTTAAATATAGAACTGAGTTTTCATTGCCTCTACAGTCAGCCAGTACAGAGTCGGGATTAATCATACCGTAGAAATATTTACAACATGACTTATGTTTTCTTTCTAATTATTTCTCCACACGTAAGATTTCAAATCTCCAAATCTCATTCCTGGGTATTCGAAAATTTGAATTTTAAATGGTAAAGTTTTCATAACAAATTTCATGAATTGCTGTTTAACTACAACATTTTATGAATAGTTGTGCTTCGATGAATACTTATAATGTTTATAAATATAATACGCTATTTTAAATATTATAAGGATTGTGGAATATAAACTATTATTTTGCTTAGTTAGACAAATACGAGTACAATAATATACTTTAGTTTACATAAAGTAAAGTTTCTTTCAATACTTTTTATTAATTTATCTCGAGCTTCTCTTTACATACGCACTCATTAGAAAAGACAAAACATTCTATTTATTTTGCCTTTTCGGAGTATGGCAAAAATATCCTTGTTAAACAGTTGCAACCGCATGTTAAAATATTCATAAATAAAAAGATGTAATAAAACTTTTTAAACGAGAAACTTTTGCTATCACTAGTTATAGTGTAATATTTTTTTATTATTCTTATTTGTAAAAAAAACTAATAAAAAACATTCTAAAACTAAATAAAATACTTTTGGTAAATATTTCCGGGCTTATTTTAAATTAAAAAAACAGTGAGTCGATTCAAAATCTTACAAAATATCTAAGGTAAAAATGTTATTCAAAATTTTGTGGGAATGTTGTGAGATTCAGGATTACTACTAAACCTTTATAGGGCGGCAGCAGTGGAGGTAATTCCAAAAACACAGGCTTTTACGGAGTTGATACATTCCGAATTTTAGAAAAATCTTATTTTATCATTGTTATAATTAAATATTATCATCATTTAATTTTATGTTTTGATGATGCGGCTATATGTTTTGCACAATACAAACTACAATTTAATCGTTGCATAAACCATGTTAAGTCCCGCTTCGGTTTTAATAACTTATATCTTAACTAAATGAAATGATCTTTAAAACTTTTGGCAAATTTAAAAAGTATTTTTTTATTTAATTTTATCTTTAAAAAAACTACAAAAATTATTTAATTTTATTTTTATTGAAATTTTGTTTTATTCATATTCAAGGGCTCATATCATGTGAGCAGTTTAGCTAAAGAGGAACGTTAAAGTTTCTCAATTCTTTTGCGATATAATTTTTCAAGCTCGGATTTTATGCTATTGCTTCTTTGTGATTGCTTTGTTTTCTAATTGAAGTAATTATTATTTTATTTTTTAATTAGACATAAATTTGTTATGCACAGTATAAAATAAATTTCTCAATTTACACTCTACTCTGAATAAATAGGATTATACCAAAAGTGTACCAAAAGAAAAATGTGGAAGTTTCTGGTAATTTGCTTTTCTAGGTACACCTGCCATTTTCCATTTATGTGTTTTCTATCAACAAAATACTTAAAAGCTTAATTTTGGAAAATTATTAAATTATTAAAAGCAGGAAATGAATAAACTGAGTTTGAGTAGTTGAACAAGGGTCCGCCATCCAACGTTTTTTTTCAACTAGTGCTTATTTCGTGAATGGTAACACTTAGCTCATGTTTGATTTGACAGATAGTTAGTTTTATCCTTTCACTGAAAGAATATGGTTGTGTATACGCTTGAACAACGCTGGGAAATATTGCATTACTTTGAAAATCAGGGTAATGTTGCAGAATGTATGCGAAAATTGCGTATTGATTTTGGAAAAAGAGAAGCACCGTAGGCTTCGTATGTTCATTATCTTGTGAAAAGAGTGAAAGAAACTAGCATACTCATCAATAAACCAAAGCGTGAAAAGCCTAAAACAGTGCGTACACCCGAGAATATTACTGCTGTGCCAGAAAGTATGCGTGAAGCGCCATCAACATCAATTCACCGTCGCTCATAACAACTGAACATTTCAGAGACATCGTTGAGACTAATTTTGCATAAAGACCTTGGTATGACGCCATACAAAGTCCAATTGGTTCAGGAGTTCATGCCAAGTGACCATCCAATGCGTTTTCACTTCGCTAAGTGGGATGCCGATTTTGCAAAAAAAAATCATCTTTTCAGATGAAGCTCATTTTGATCTTGGCGGGTATGTAAACAAGCAAAATTGTCGCATTTGGGGCACAGAAAACCCGCACGTATGCATTGAAAAGCCGACGCACCCAAAACGAGTCTCTGTTTGGTGCGGATTTTGGTCTAGAGGCATAATTGGGCCATTTTTCTTCGAAAATGAGCAAGGAGTGGCCGTTACAGTCAGTTGGTGATCGTTATTGGACCATGTTGAACGAGTTTTGTTCACAAAAATTGAAGAGGAGGATATTGGCAACATTTGGTTTCAACAGGACGGTGCTATGTGCCACACAGCTGAAGCTACACTCGATGTTTCGCGCCCTATTTTTGAAGAGCGCATTATCAGCCGCAGAGCTGATGTCGTTTGGTCACTTCGTAGCTGCGATTTGACACCGTTGGACTGTTATTTGTGCGGTTCCGTCAAGCCAGAGACAATTGACGCTTTAAATGACAATATTCGTGAAGCCATTGGTGAAATACAGCTGCACACAATCGAGAATGTGCTTAAAAATTGGACAGATCGTGTAGGCTACTGACTGGCCAGCCAAGGCAGCCATTTGAATGAAATTATTATCCATTATTAACTGGAAGAATTGTTCTTTTAAATAAAAAAAGAAATTTGAGAAAATATTCAGTAGTTTTTTTTATAGCATATAAAACAAAAAAAATTATTTGGCGGAACCTTTAGCACAAATTCATCTTGAAATGTTAATAAATATATTATAAAAAATATTCAGTAATCACAAAATAATTTATTTCTTTTTACAATTTTCTATATATTTTTAGTACAAAAGGAAGGTGGCACACAACTCAAATTAATGATTGAATATCAAAATGAAGAAAAAGCACTAATGAAGCCAATGCGGTAAGTTTGACATTCTATTTTTTTACAATATTTGTATTAATAAATTCAAATGTGGTGCTTTTAATGCTTTCTTATATAAGTGATTTTTGTAGGATTTATTTATTTAAATTTCTCAAAAATATCAAAACATAATTATTAAAAATAACTTGAGAAAATCTATTTAAATGGAATAGACCAGCAGTTGAGAAAAATTTAATAAAAATTTATTAAAGTAAATATTAATATGTTAAATTTAATGTATTCATTCTTCGAAAGTATTTTAAGTATTCATTCTTCCCAGATTACAGTTTGTTTTGGTTTTTAAACATTTTACTAAGTCATAACCCATTAGGGTTTGCAATACCGGGATACCGAATACCGGGATCCCGGGATACCGGACATTTTCAATACCATGCAATACCGGTATTACACGTAACTTAAATACCGGTTTCCGGTATTACAATAAAATTAAATTTTAACAAAGTTACAAATTTCTAAATGATTCAATAATATAAAACTTATAATAACTTCAATAAAACTTCAAATGATGCCAACAGATGGAGTTAAGATACCTTATATTTTACTTGGCAGCACTACACATAGCTGTCAGCTGTTATTGCATACAAGTTTTTTGTGATTCCCCAAAGTTATTGTGAAATTGTGTTATTTGTTTGTTGGATATTTAAAACTTAAAATAAATCGTAGTCATAAAAACAGATTTTAATTTTAATAAGTAAGTATTAAAATTAAATATTGTTATGTATTTATTTTATGGATAATTTTCTTTAGACTATGGAAAATTATGACTTTGAACAGAAATCGGCTGATGAAAATGCAGTGCGGTTTTATTTCCTTCGTGAAAAAAAGGACAAATTGGAAAGTGTAAGAAATGCAATAAAATAATTAAAGCTCTGGGAGGTAGTACAAGTAGTCTACATACCCATCTGAAGACATTGCATCAAATTAATTTTAAAAAAAGGGATGTTCCTAGCTCCAATAGTTTGAGTATTAGAAGTGGGCCAGAACCATCAACCTCTAAACTAAAAAAGAGTTCAAGTGCAAAAATATCATCATTTTTTGTTTCTGTTATGGCCAATTCTTTGGCTGCAGTTTAAGCTCGAATGACGGCATGTGATGGTTTATCCTTTAACATTTTTCGCTCTTCGATTCATATCAGGAAAGGTTTAGCTGCCAGAGGTTACGAAAATATACCAAAATCTGTAAATTGGATAAAAAAAATTAGTTATGGAGTATAGTGGAAAAATTCGTGACCATATAATTAAAGAATTATATTGATGACATTGACAATGGTTTAACTTTAATTCAAGATAACAATAAAGGTAATTCTTTGCTTAGTCATGAAGAAAGAGGTCCATTGATTCAAAAAGTTAGAAAAATTGTAAAGTTATTTAGACGTTCGCCAACTAAAAATGATAGAGCTTTACAGAAACATGTTAAAGAACAGTTTGGAAAAAAAATGAATTTAGTTCTAGATTGTAGAACGCGCTGGAATAGCTTAGTTGCTATGCTAGAACGCTTTGCCCTAATCAAGACTTGCATTCAAAAGGCTCTCATTGATTTGAATTTAAATACTGCTGAAATGTCGTTTTCGGAAAATGAATTTATATTGACATCAACAGTTATTTCAGTACTTCTTTCAATTAAATTAACTGTGGAGGCTCTTTGACAGAACAGAATACTTCCTTGAGTAATGAATTCAAGGAAGAACTCATTATTCGTGTACAACAAAGACGTACTGATTTATCAAGTCTCTTCCAATACCTGCATAACTCAAGCGAATTTGAAGTTAACCAAAGCACCGATTTTTTCCCGAATTAATAAGACAACAATCATAAGGAAAATTTTATACTTATTGCAACGCTTGTATTACACCAATGATAATGATAGTGACAACGTAGCAGCCTCTACTACTCAAGATGAAATAAATGAAGATATGTCTTCCGATTCAGAGCCAGAAATATTAATGACACTGAAGGAAAAACTGGATATGCCTAATTCTAAGAAAGTCAACATTAAAATAAAGAAAACTACAAGTGGTGTTGGTGTATCAACAAAGGAAAATTCGGAAACATTAAATAAAATTATTAAACAGGAAATAGCCTATTTCGAAGCTGAAAATATAAGGGGAAAATATCTCCAACTTGCATATGAATACCTTATGTGTATACCACCAACCAGCGTCGAGTCTGAGAGAGCCTTTTCAGCAGCAGGGCTGCTATGTACCCAAAATCGTTCTAGACTAAACGATACAACTCTGGACAAATTCACATTTTTGCGGGCATATTTTCTTTAAAAAAAATAAACAAATTATTATTAATTAACTTTTATAATATATTTATGTTTAATTTTTAATCAATCCAAAATTTATGTTATTTTTTTTATAATTGAATTGTTTTTGTGAATTAAATAATTTTTATTTGTTTTTTAATTGAATTTATTTTTATATTAACAGCTTTTTTTGTCCTCGATAAATTTCTTTAACTATACCGGTATTAATACCGGGATCCCGGTATCAATAAAAACAAATACCGAAATACCGGTTTTAGAAATTCGGTCCGGTATTGCAAACCCTATAACCCATAGAAGGTTTTCATCTGGAAGATAATTTCGAATTTATATACAAATTAAATTATTTTTGAGTGGCGTATGGTTAAGATTCTGACAGTAATTATATACCATCTCCGTCAGTTATAAAATATTTTAAGAAATCTTTCCTGTTTTTTATAATATGATGCATGGTGTTCCTGAAGTTAAAGCATGCTATTTATTGTATTCTATGTGACAACAAAATAAATGTTGTATTGACATATTTTGCTGAATTATATGTTTTTATGGTGTTTATATCTGTGTGACTCAAGTCACTGTCAATATTTTGATTTCAATTAAATATATTAAAATAATTAAAATAAATTCAAGTTAAAAAAAGGATATTTTTATATCTAGGAATCTATCTTTTATTATTAAATAATAAGTAATTTATAATTATTCGGAATAATTTTTAATAAAAGCAATTTTATTTCGTGCTTGATTCCTTTAAATAAATATTTCATGATATTCTCACAAAATATTTATTACAAAAATTTTTATTAAAAAATAAACATCTTATGATATTCTCATAAAACATTTATTCAAATAAAAATAAAATTATTTGAAATGTATTGTAATTCTCATAGAATTAGTTTGGCTTTGAATATAAGACTCTTAGGTTTGTCTATACAATATTGGGGTAAAATTCACTGACGAGCTACTTGAGCAATAGTGAAATTGCAATATGGATGTGCTCTCCCCCATTACAATACATTTCAAATATTTTTAATTTTATTTGAATAAATGTTTTATGAGAATATCATAAGATGTTTATTTTCTAATAAAAATTTTTGTAATAAATATTTTGTGAGAATATCATGAAATATTTATTTAAAGGAATCAAGCACGAAATAAAATTGCTTATATTATTAAATAATAATAAAGGCAAACATGATTTTTTAATATTTCTTAAGGGTCAGGATTTATTGTTTATTTTTATTTACTCACATTTTCTACGTAATGCTAGTTAAAATTTTAAATAACTAATGACATTTAAAACATAGGTATATATATATATATTTGAAAAAAAAATATAAGTTTGTAAAAGTTAGAAACCAAAATCAGTTATTAATTATATTGAAATATATTTTATCCTTATACACGTTGTATGCATCCTTTTTAAACAATGTAACAAATTTTTGCTTCAAGATGTTTTATTTTTAGGTGAGGTATATATAGTTAGGCGATGTGAGGTGAGGTATAATATTATATAAATATAATAATATAAAAGGAATTCTGTCTTCTTTTAAAAGTCATGCATAGCTTTTACGATTTAAAAATTTTTTAAAACACTCTTTGTAAGACGGGAAAGAATTTTTTAATTGAATTTTAGGGGAAATTAAATTTTGAATATTATATATTGTAATATTGTCAATCTTATGAAAAACTGAATTTATGCAGTTGGCGGTTGTTGATAAACAGATTGGAAAGCAAATGCATTATTAAAGGGTTTTTGGCTTTGGTAATCGGGAATCTGCATTAATGTAGTTTTTAATTTTTGTAGTTTTACAGTTTTTTAATTATATAATACTAAATATATAACTTCAAAAATATAAAACACTTCCCAGACAATTTAAAATATATCTTTCCAATAACTTTGATCTCCTGTTATCAATCTTACTAAAAATATTGCGAGAAAACGGAATGGTCTTAGAACAAAGATTTTAATTTTAAAATTCTTATAATAAATGATAGAATATTTTAATAGAAAGGTTTAAATTTTCATATACCCGTAATATCGTAACGCATAACGTCACTGATAGTGTAGCCACTATACTCTTCAAATTTAAATTGAAATATCAGCGGACTGGTTTTAGAATCTGCATAATTATTTTTAGTTATTTTTAGTTATTTAATCCCTTATAGCAGAGTGCTCACAACTTAAAATATAAAAAAGGAACCTGCAGATAGAAAAACACAAAATTTTCTATGCGTAATATGTAAGACTACAGTAAGTGTGCAGTTTACTTTTATCTAAATAATTTTACTGTAGTGCTTTTAAAATTGACATTTATTTTAAGTTTAAAATCAGTTGGGTATATTCTTGCTCTACTAATTTCTTTTAGCTTTATAAAGGGTTTTTTCTGTTTTCTAAAAAAATTATTAAAATGAATCAAATTTTTATTATATTACGAAGTTCGGCAATTTTGAGTGAAATATTATATCTGGCAAAAGTCCACCACGACCACGTTGACTGAAGTCGAATCTTTCATCAAAGTTTTTAATAACTTTTTGGCAAAAAATCACATCACAGATTTTGACCTGAAGTCAGTTTGATTGGCTTCTTATAGACTGTGTCCTTAACATAGTGCCACGAAAAATAATCCAGTGCTGTTAAATCACACGATCTGGCTGGCCACTTAACTGCTGTTTGTCGTAAAATTTTGCATTCGGGTAATTTAGTTTGCAATAAATCGTTTCATTGGCTGTGTGACATGTGGCATCGTCCTGTTGAAATTACATGTAAGTGATACACATTTTGTCAATAATAGGCCAAAATTGAGTTGTTAGCATCTTCCTGTAGTGTGATTCGTTGACCGTTACTGCACTTCCAGTCTCCACTTAAAAAAAAACAAAAAATAATACGGCCCAAAATATGGTTTTGGATAACACCAATTCGTGAACACATCGAGTAATTGACAAATTTGGATCTGCTTCAACACTGTGGCTTACAGTTGCGATGTTTTCAGTCGAGCCTGACGATTCAAATTTAACTACCAAATTCTTAAAATTCTTAAAATTCTCAAATTATCACGAATTTTATAAAATGTAACTTTAACAGAACCACCATTTTCATATAGGGTTTCAAAGGACAAAACGACGATTTTACAAATTCTCTAAGTGGTGATTGAGTGCTTCGAAAACAAATTTTTAGTCAACACACGACTAGAATTCAGAATACAACAGGCCAATAAAGAAGAACTGTATTGTCAACTTTTGTATTTAATTTTTGCTTTTATAACAGCTACAATCCATTAAATTTTCACTACAAAATCGCTTTTTCTGATGTCTTTATTTTGAAATGTCACATTTTATATAAAATTTAAAGTTATTTTATTGTTACTTTTAATTAATCCCATGTCTTTTCCATGCTTTTTTTATTTCTTGTTTTTTTTTTGCGAATTCTTTTTTGATGTTACAAACACAAAACCTTTTATTCATTTCATTTACAAATCCTCTTGTTATACACAAAGTATACACATTTATACTTATATACGCATGTGTGGTTTTGTATTAAAATGATATATAAAATTATTTACTCGTATACAAGGACAAGTTTCCTTTGAACTATAAATTAAATGTCATTTATCTTCTTTAGAGCTGAGATGAAATGGCGACAATAAATATAACAAAATGACATAAAAACATAAAATACGAAGTGCTATAAGTTATTTTGGGATTGTAAAAGCTGAATGGCACACAATTAAAAATGAAAAGCGTAAACACATATACGAAGGCAGTACAGGATTAACTTTGGTTCCTACCATTTGCTAAAAAATTTCTCATAGGAAGTCATTACGTTTTAAACAAGTGTTTTTTCTGAGAGGAAATAAACTTTATTTAATTGTAATTACTGCCCTCGTTTTGTACGGTTATAAAAACTTACTTTAATGAACGTACAACAAAAAAAATATACCTTTGTTATATAAGTGCAGAAATAGAGAGAATAATTAAACAGATACTTTTCAGTCTTTTACTTTTTAAAGTTTGAAAGTTTTTGGAATGTTCTGCCGTAGAAAACAATTTAATTGTTCCTCGTAAAATTTATCATATCGTAAACAAGATATAATATGTACCACTATACACTATACATATATATTTGTTATATCTTTGTCTGAAATTTAAGATCGAATAGCGTTTTTGAAAGCTCCTGCCCTGTTTTTTATTGTAAATAAAGGAAGTGATAAGAACAAAGTTAATGAACTTAGTAGTGTTTTTATGCTTGAAAATGCAAAAAAAAGATAACAAATAACAGTTAAGGAATTAATTGTTTAATTAATTGCATTAATTGCTCTACTTTAATTTAATTTATTTTGTTTATTTTTCGTGAAGGAAATTTCTTCGCTTGGCTTAAAATTACGTTTGCTTAAGAACATTTTAATGAATTGCTTTCTATTGTGGTATACTTGTTTTAGTTATTTATTTATTAGGAAAATAATATTGGGTTTACTAACAAGAAGTTCGTTTTTCAATTGTGGCAATACAAGCAACATGATAGTTTTGCCATTTAGTTTTTGAACGTATTCGTAGTAGATGCATGATGGTGATTGCTACAATGAATTCAATTTCGAACAAAAATCGCATTAAAATAATTAGAATTCACTCTGATAATGGTGGTTCTGTTAAAGTTACTTTTCGTAAAATTCGTGATATTTTCGGTCAACATAATCATCTTTCTGAGACCGCCATTAGGAATTGGGTCGTTAAAATTCAGTCGACAGGTTCGACACAAAATGTGCGAACACCAACGACCGGGTCGTTTAACTGTAATTATTGCAGCCGTGTGCCACAGTGTTAAATTAGATCCAAATTTGTCAACTCCTCGACGTTCTCAAAAACCACCACACGGCCTTACAAGGTTCAATTGGTGCAGGAATTGAAGTCGACCGACTATTCACATCGCCGTAGATTCGCTCAATTCATTCAGGAAAAACCGGCTGGGTTTTCTGAAAAATTATTTTTTAAGACGAAGCCCATTTTTACTTGTCGGGGTATGTCAACAAGCGGAATTGTCGCATTTGGACTTCTAACAAATAAGCTGTGGTCTGGAGGTGTGATTGGGCCGTTTTTTAAGCATAAATCTATACAGAGCCAATCGAATCGATTTCAGCCTTAAGACTCAAAATCTATGATGTGGTTAACAAAATATGGACACCATTTTGCCAATAGTGATTGATAAAAGAATTGTCATCTGTCAGCATGGTGGTGGCTAACATTTGCCCGATATCATTTTTCAGTCATAATTGCCGAACTTTTCTCTTCATAGTATAATTAAAATTTGAATCTTAATCTAAATTTTTTGTTTTATTTTGTTTTAGAAAACAAACTTCTTGCTGAAAAACCCTTTATTTTAATACAGTGACATTATAATTATAGCAAGGAATTTTTTTTATGCATAGGTAGGCAAATTTTTCTGAACTCAAATACAATTATAAGTATTCTCTTGCATTGTTGAGTGAATTCTGATGACATATAATCATGAATAGATTGACGTTGCCAAGTTGATAGTTGCCAAATGATAAAGGGTCCAGGCCATCAACATCAATTCACCGTCGTTCTCAACAAGTGAACATTTCAGAGACATCATTGAGACGAATTTTGCATAAAGACGTTTGTATGACGCAATACAAAATCCAATTGGTTCAGGAGTTAAAGCCAAGTGACCATCCAATGCGTTTTCGCTTCGCTAAGTGGGCCTGCGATTGACTTACAGAAGATGCCGATTATGCAAAAAAAAATATTTTTCCAGATGAGGCTCATTTTGATTTGGGCGGGTATGTAAACAAGCAAAATTGTCACATATGGGGCACAGAAAATCCGCACGCATACATTAAAAAGCCGACGCACCCAAAACGAGTCACTGTTTGGTACGAATTTTGGTCCCGAGGCATAATTGGGCCATTTTTCTTCGAAAATGAGCAAGAAGTGGCCGTTACAGTCAGTGGCGATCGTTGTCGGGCCATGTTGAACGAATTTGTGGTCACAAAAATTGAAGAGGAGGATATTGGCAACATTTGTTTTCAACAGGACGGCGCTACGTGCCACACAGCCGAAGCTACACTCGATGTTTTGCGCCCTATTTTTGAAGATCGCATTATCAGCCGCATTGCTTGTCAGTTTTCGCTTAGGAATAAGTTTGATTTACGGTGAAGTTAGGGTAAAAAAAATAATACATTGGCATAAGTCCGAAAATATCGGAAATAATGAGCGCCCGTTTATTGTGTCTATTATATGTATTCAGTTTTAGATTTCAACTTCAAGCATAGATTCAATTGTTTTCTAATGCAATTGGGGATCTTCAATTGCTGAACATTATTTTAGACTTAAGCAAGGAGGATTAACATTTTCCTTTTTCCAGTGTTAAAATTGAAATAAAGATTTAGTTTTACAGCTTCACTGTTAATGGCTGCTGCCGTACTTAAAGATTTATTCTTAAAATCGGGATTTTAAGGAATAAGAATAAATTTGTTTGGGAATTTTTTCGAAGTAAACTTAAATGTTTCGGTATTTTGTATTTGCATTTTTTAAAATATTATAATTATATCGACTAAAATATACACTTATTTAATGTTTAGTCTTTCATGTTTAATGACTAGGCGATATATATTTTTCAAAAACACAAAAAAAATTATGTTTATAACTCAATATAAAATATTTTATAAAAAAATTTTTGTAGTTACAAAAGAACTGTTTTGAGAGTATTAAGCACGACTAAAACTTTAGATGTTAAAATATTAAAAAAAAAATTTTACTCCTTCCTCTTTTCATTCGGTGATTTATAAAATTTTAATCATTGATTTCTTTGTACTTCCAAAGGGATTTAAGTGTCTGGTTTATTCAAGCCTTAACCCCATTTTCAATAGTCTGACTCATGGTTTATTTTTCTTTAAAATTATTAGTTTATAATTTTTTTTGTTTCTTTCTATTTCAGATTTCCTAGGGACCAACAAACTTTACCCAATCATTTCTATTTTACTGACTATGAGAGACATAATGCTGAGATTGCTGCATTTCATTTAGACAGGTAAAGTGAATTTTTATTTAAAAAATCAACAAAAAAAAAAGGAAACAAATTAAGAGTAAAATACACAATTTGAAATAACAAACTTTATACTGTAACTGCTTCAACAACCATCATTCAACAAAAAGAGCACCAGTAATAACATTGTAAAAAGCACACATACGAAGCTGTAGCCAGGATAACACCACAATAATTCATTTAACATTTTTAAAACCTTAACATAACATTCCATCAAATACAACAATATAATTGAGGTCAAACAAAAGTTTGTTACTTTTTTGAATTGTTTGTTAAGTTTTTGTTTTAATTGGAAATTTTTTCAATTGCAAAATGTATACATTCACCGTTCCCATTTTCAGCAGGAAATTTCATTCTATTCATCGCGAAGTGTTTGATACGCCTGTAGAAAAGTTTTGTTTTTTTTTTAACTAGAAATAGGGACCAATAAATTTTAGTTACGCAACGAAGGGAAAGATTTGTAATGTGGACTTCTTGATTTTGGTTATTAACTGAACTTAACTTGTAAGTGTTAAAATAAATATAAATATCGCATTTTTCAACACATGATATTTATAGTGCAAGTAAAGAATACCTGTGTTAATGGTAAAATAAATTTGATTTAAAATAGCATTAATTTCAGGAGGGAGTTTTAAACAAATAAAACAAGCCTCTGGAAACTTTTAGGGATACTAACTTTTAACTGGAGCATTATACTTGAAAACATCTGAAAGTCCTGCTAAAAATTGTGCTCACACTTAGTGTTCCTAAGACCTTAGTACAAAAACGCTAATGTATATGTAAAAAAAGATGGATGCATTATCACGATTAGCTCACAACCAGATCTTAATCGTTAAGTACGGTGTTTTGTTCACATAAATAAAAGTTAGAGATAAATTTTGGGTTTGTGTGCTATGAACAATACGCTGCGTGGAAGTCCCTTGATAACAATTACACTGTGTTATCTACATATTTTCTGTTTCTTTAACTTCTTACTCTGTGACTCTGCACTCAAAATTTATTGTTTAATAATTGGCTTGCTTAGCTATGTACACATATGAAGTACTCGATATGTTGTTTAGCAAACACTCGTACTTAAACCGCTAAATATATTTTTCTGTATAATCAATCTGACTCTATTGAACCTACTAAGTTGCTACTATTTCCTACCATTGTTGGCTGTCTTAGTAACTGAGGCAATTGATTTAGCACGGAATGCTTCGTATTTACCGAAAAATCATAAGCGGCAAAAAATAAACGCAAAAAACATCTGTAGCTAGCGTAGAAATAGAAAAGGGTGTAATTTTAGGCATGAACAGTTAAGTTTGAAATAACTATTTATCTGATCAGGTAAGAAAATAACAAATGCATTGATTATTTGTTTAATAATATAATATAATATAATATAATATAATATTATTTTCAGTTTTATTCGACCTTTTTTTTATAATTTCTATTAAATTTTAATCTTTTTACTCGGTCCTTTAAATTATAACGATTTCTTTTTCTTTTTTTCTTTCAATATTTCGCTTTCCTTTGGAAAGCTTCTTCAGGAAATTATTTTTTATATTTTCAAAAACAAAAATTATAACAATTGTTATAAGGAAAGCGAAATATTGAAAGAAAAAAAGAAAAAGAAATCGTTATAATTTAAAGGACCGAGTAAAAAGATTAAAATTTAATAGAAAATATAATATAATATTATAAAAGCCTTGCTGGGTTGTTGTTATCTACTGCCTTGAAAAGTGTTAGCCTGCTGGCCTTTTATTCGACACTTCCTACTCTGGAGAAAGCTACAGAACCACAATGAGCAAAAATAGTTTCAAATTTCTATTAAACGCACTGCGATTTCACCATCATCGTGCAAGAGGAGAGCGTAAGAAAAAAGTCCACTTGCTCCAATTTTAGGAATTTGGGAGAGTTTCATCGGCAAATGCAAAATAAATTTTAAGTCTGGATCTTAAGTTACAACATATGCGCAGGTAGTTAGTTTTGATGATAGATGCCTATTTAAAATGAACAAAACAAATAAACCAAACAAATTTGATATACAAATTTTGATGCTTTGAGATAATACTACAAAATATGTTATCAACGCCGAACGTTACCTTGGCAAGTCAACTGAAGGGAACCAACCCATTTGCCGCTTACTATGACATAAACAGACGAAACTGTTGTACCAAAGCAATGGAAACATCACAATAACTAATTAGTTCCCCAGCTTTCAATTAGCACATATTTATGCAACGTAACTGTTGTGGGTAATTTACCCAAAAATAAGACAGAATACCCCCAGAGTTTTTGACATGAAATCGCACAGTGTTGGATCTTCTCGATTTGTTTATGATGAGAATATAACTCTACCTACCCCATTTGTTAGTTTTCTAAATGACCTTCTTTGTCAAAATTTCAATCCTATTTACTCCTTTGCAGATGACAGCACCATTTGTCATTCCTATTTTTCAATAGACCGAACCAGTAGTAGGTGAGTTCCAAAAGGAGGAATATGAATGATACGCTCAATCACGATCTCGATTTTAATGTCCGTAAGGTCCAATGTTAAATGCTTATGCATAAATCTGCGTTCGGAAATGAAGATACATCTGTTATAATGAGTGATATAGGTAACACAGTGTGATGTTCGATAAACTAAACACATTTTTCAAGTTTCTAAAGAAGCTCTCAAGTGCCTCGGTTTTCTAAAACGGTGTAAGAGATACTTCACTCCATCCGATAACCGTACTATTTATACCTAAAATGGAACACAACTATCGTATATGGGCCGGCGCACCAAAGTCTATTTTTGAGTTGCCCTACCGTGTATAGGAAAGAGTCAAGAGTCTCATTATGGATGGTAGGGTATCCAACTCCATTGATTCTCTTGAACATCGACGCGATGTATGTTGTATTTTACTGTTTTAACGTTGCTACAATGGTAAGTGCTCTAACGAAATGAAGGAATATGTTTCCGTTACTCGCACGTTTTTGCATTTGACTCGATTTTCGTTGAGAGCGCATCCATTTGTAGTCGATTGGCCAGTGAATCGTGCTACGCATTACATAGAGAATTCGTTTATTGGCAGAACGGTTCGTATGTGAAATAAACTTCCTCCAGATATCTTTCCTGTCACTTTCAATATAGGAAAATTAAATCGAATGTCCACAACTCCCTCTTTCCTACTCTCCATAATCCAATTTCCTAGTTCTGATACAATGCATTGCGTTAGTGGGGGTCATGCCCTATGTGCTGATATCTTTCAAACCACAATAGAAAATGAATGTTTTATTGATACCAGCAATGCATTTTATTGGAGCACTTAACCCAGCAATTCCTTAAAGGTGAGGTCGACAGCTTTGACCAGATGGCTCAGAACATGTGCTGTAAACGAAAAACCAAGCATTGGCCTCTTTGTTTTTTTTATAATATGCTGAACGTTGCATCAAAATGTTATTTATAGTCATAAAGTAGTGCAAAGAGGGATTAAGCCAATGAACAGAATAGAATTTATGCTTAAACTTCAAGAACAACTTACCCGGACATGGCAGGTGCAATGAATGAACACGACTTCCGGCTTGCCATCAAAACTAAAAGAAGGCACTAAAAATATTGCTTACATCAATCCGAAGATCCTTCTCAGGAAAAGGGAAAGCGAACTTAGTACAAATATAACCACTACTCTAAAAAGCGCATGACACCTAGGTATTGTCATATTTGTAAAACCGCGATGCTATGTGGAGAGCATCAATTTAAAAGATGCAAAGACTGCATCAATTAGGACTGATGATAAACATTATACTAACATTTTAGAATAGTATAATATTTTATAATTTATTATAATTTATATTTACATTAAGATTAGTTTAAAAATAATAGATTTATACAAATATTCCGCAAACTTGTTTTAATATTTCAAAAAACCAAATATATTTATTAAAATTTTTACAGAAATCTTTCGTAGCCAGTTGTCAGCTAGAAAAATAGTTTAACTTATCGACCCTTCAATTGCAGAAAATAAAGAAGCAGTTTTGGTCATATTATCACAAGCAAATTTTACTTTAAGATTTATTCTCTTAATGGTTTTTCAAATCCTTAATTGAATATATACAAGTCATAGGTTTTATTGCGCAAATACCAGCATTCTTATAAAAAATTCTGCAAAATAGTATAAACAACAGAAAACAAAAACAAATAACACAGAACAAAAAAAAGCAGACAGCCTTAACTGAATGATAATAACAACAACAATATGAAGTCAGGTCAATGTTTTCTCAAATTCATTTTTTTTATTTGAAAGTACCATCCTTCCGGTTAATAATGAAAAATAATTTCATTCAAATGGCTGCCGCGGCTGGCCACACAACAGCCTACACAATCGGTCCAATTTTTAAGCACATTATCGATTGTGTGCAGCTGTATTTCGCCAATGGCTTCACGAATATTGTCTTTTAAAGCGTTAATTGTCTCTGGCTTGTCGGCGTAACACTTATCTTTGACGGCACCCCACAAATAATAGTCCAACGATGTCAGATTGCAGCTCGGAGGTTGCCAAACGACATCAGATCTGCGGCTGATAAAGCGATCTTCAAAAATAGGGCGCAAAACATCGAGTGTAGCTTCGGCTGTGTGGCATGTAGCGCCGTCCTGCTGAAACCAAATGTTGCCAATATCCCCCTCTTCAATTTTTGTGAACAAAAATTCGTTCAATATGGCCCGATAACGATCGCCAACTGACTGTAACGTTCACTCCTTGCTCATTTTCGAAGAAAAATGGCCCAATTATGCCTCTGGACCAAAATGCCTACCAAACAGTAACTTGTTTTGGGTGTGTCGGCTTTTAAATGTATGCGTGCGGGGTTTCTGTACCCCAAATGCGACAATTTTGCTTGTTTAAATACCCGCCAAGATCAAAATGAGCTTCATCTGAAAAGATGATTTTTTTAGCAAAATCGGCATCTTCTGTAAGTCGATCGCAGGCCCTCTTAGCGAAGCGAAAACGCATTGGATGGTCACTTGGCTTCAACTCATAAATCAATTAAACTTTTTATGGCGCCATACCAAGGTCTTTATGCAAAATTCGTCGCACTATTCTCAGGTGTACGCACTGTTTTTGGCTTTTCACGGTTTGTTTTATCGATGAAGATGCTAGTTTCTTTCACTTTTTTCACAAAATAATGAACATACCAAGCTGTCGGTGCTTCTCTTCTTCAAAAATCCGTAAGCAATTTTTGCACACATTCTGCAACATTACCATGATTTTCAAAGTAATGTCGGAATATTTCCCAGCGTTGTTCAAGCGTATACATAACCATAATCGTTCAGCGGAAGGATAAAACGAATTATCTGTCAAATCAAACATGAACTAAGTGTAATTGTTCACGAAATAAGCACTAGTTGAAAAAAACGTTAGATGGCGAACATTTTACATCTGAGCATTTATTTAATTGTAACTATAATTTGACCTCAAAGAGCAATTTTATTTGTATATGTTTTTGTTTAGCTTTACGTGAAATATTTTTTAATTTCAACAAACCAAAAGTAAAAAAATACAGACGCTACCACATTAATTCAAGCGCGTTAGCAAAAATTTCATAATACGTAAAATTTACATGTTGTTAGTTTTAACGTATTTTTAAAAAGCGTTAATTTTCTAGGATTAACTTAAGTCCTTTACTTTTTGCTTAAAGTATCTGACAAATTAAAACGAATGTATTCTTACTAAATAAAAAGGTTCACTTAATCTTAAAGAACAAACATTAGCATCCTTCAGAATGAAACGATTCGTATTTCTAATAGATTTTAATTAAAATATTGCACAAAAATTATTTTCTTTTATATATTAATAAAAACACATTAAAAATATGAATAAAACTATTGACTAACTTCATAGGTTTTACACGTATAAAATTGTTACAGAGAAATAACGAAAGAAGAAATTAAAATGTTTTTCTGTTCTACTTGCACATGCCGCCTCAAGTTATTTTTCTGATTTAAAGAAGTTAAGTTTACTGAAATTTTTATGGGACATTACACGGTTTAAGAAACCATATTCAATTTGACTAAAAAAAAACTTTTCTTAAGCGGGTATACATTTAATGAAATAAAAATCATTTAGTAACCATAAGAAAAAAATTTGTTATATCAGCGCATAAATTATTTACTTTAACATTCTTTTGAAGATGTAACTTTAATTAATATCATGTGTTGTTTTTCGTCCTAAACCATAGTTAAGGTTTTAATGTAAATTTTGTTAATTAGAGTTTTTGATTTTTAAAAATTTTCCCAATTTCTTAACCCGTCTTTAGTGAAGTTGGCAGATGTTTGCTTTACATAAACAAATTCATATTAATTTCAATAAACCTTGTACAGATTTGATATTGAAATGATCTTCTAATTAAAGCATTTTTATAAAATAATTTTTATTTAGGTGTTTCCTTGACTTAGTGCAAATGTGCAAAGACTTGTCCAAAGGTCATACATGAGGATCTTCGAAACGCTATTTTTATGTACAATAAATAAAAGGCCTTAAAATTAAATAAATAATTTAATTTTAAAAACAATTAATAAAATTCGTTTCCCCTGTTGGCTACAGTTGTTTCAACATAGAAAGCAATACATAAATTTCGGTAATTTTTATTCAGAGTACTCTTTAAACTTAATGCGTTTAAATATATAACTTTATTAAAAAATTTTTAAATATCCGTATAAAAATACTAAAATGAAAAGGTGGGTCAGAAAAAATTAAAAGCAAAAAAAAACAACCAATTCTTGTTTTATTATTTTCTGAAAGATAAAACTTCAAAATAAAGTTTGTTTTTATTCCAGACACCCAAGTAAATAAGTTTTAAAACAGCAGTAGCAAGAGAAACTGTTTTAGAGAGAATAACAAGACAAGACAAAGTTTGCAAGCATGCGGGAATTCTAGTTAAAGTTTTACTACTTTTGTATAGTTTTTGGTTATTTGTTGTTTTTGTTTTGCTTTATTACAATTGTAATTGCGTTAGCATGTTCTGTACACATTTGTACATTTGTTTGTATGTCTGACAGTTTTTAGTGTATTGTTCAGAACCACAAAAAATTATGAAGACATAAATACGAATATGAAAATTGTTGCCGGTGGACGCAGCGTTTTAGAAAACTTATTACATTTTCTTTTCGTGTATGCTTTTTGGTTTTCCTTTTTAGTATAACTTGAAATGCAAAATACATAAAAATTGTCGATTTAGTTATACAAGAATATCATTTTTATTTCACTTTTTTTTTCTTAAAGAGAAGTAGCACTTCAGGCAACAATGCCTATTTAGTCAAGTACCGTGCTACATTCTTTGGGAAAGGGATAGAGGAGAGATGAAACAGGTGGTGAAAGTAGAAGGATAGTCGGATATTAACTGGTATATAAAGACAGCTCAGCGACTAGTGACTATGCCTTCATCGCTGAGCAGCCCCACCGACAGTCACTACCTACTGACAAGCTAGTACACTACCTACTAGCCTACAGGGGCACCTCATTACACTTAATTCTAAAATATACTTCAGATTTTAAAATATCGTATCCGAAGATATGCAGTTAAAATAGAGATGGTGCCACATCCCAATGGGACCAACTGGGGTATGACAAATAAGTTGTAAATAACCTTATAAAAATAGTTTGACCGATTTAATAAATTCAAAAGAATTTACTTGTTAGTTTTAAATTAAAAAAGAAAATCTTGTAAATCTCCGACGGGGTTTGATTTAATTGGGTATGATTTTACACCATCCCGCGGTCGCAATATCACCATAAAGTTAAGCTCTCAAGCGTCTATAAGCTTTTCATTTTTAGGGTATTTTAAAAGTGCATGGATGGATGGTAAAAAGAAGATATCGGATTTTTCAACCAGAACAACAACATAATAGTTTTGACATCTAGTTTTTTTTTGCGTATTCGTAGTGGATGCATTGGCAATTGTTAAAATGAATTTAATTTCCCACGAAAGTCGTTTTAAATTAATTAAAATCCATTATGAAAATGGTGGATCTGTTAAAGTTACATTTCCTTAAATTCGTGATATTTTCAGGCGATTATGTTAATCGTCTTTTTTACCCGCTGTTAAGAATTTGGTCGTTAAATTTAAGTAGACAACTCAATACACAATGCGTGTTCTATCAGGTTGTTTAGCTGACAACATCACAGCCATCAGCCGCAGTGTTGAAGAATTTTTTTCTCGATGTTCTCAATTTTTGGGGCACCACAGGGCAAATTTTGCGTAAGGATTTGACTTTGAAGACTTACAGGGTTCAACTGGTGCAGGAATTGAAGCCGACCGACCGTTAACATCACCATAGATTTGCTCAATTAATTCAGGAACAACCCGCTGGTTTTTCTAAAAAAAACCGTTTTTACAAACGAAGCCCATTTTCACTTATCAGAGTATGTCAACAAGCGAAATTGCCGCATTTGAGCTTCTGAAAGTTCTAGAATGATTACTGAGAAGCCTTTGCGACGTGTAACTGTATGGCGGGCTTTGTGGTGTGTAGGCGTGATTGAACCGTTCTTTTTTGTTTTTTTGAAGATGAGGCTGTAAATGGGGATGCTAACACCTCAATTTTGGCCTATTATTGACGGCGCACAGTGTCGTAACTTCATATAACGAGTGGCCATAAATAGAAAAAATTATTGCATAGAGCTAAAATTTGGCACATACATTTAGGTTGGCAAAACGTAACAAAGTTAAAAATTTCAAAAAATTCGGAGCAAAGTTTCGTGTCCTTCCCGTATATCCTGAAATGTAAAAGTATCATAAACTAACTAACTGCTAACTTTATGAAATTATGTTTACAGTAATTGGATGTGATATTTTTAATGGTTTGCCCAAATTTGATCCAGTTCAGATAAGACCCACGTTAGGCTAAAAAATTTAAAAAAAAATTAAAAGTTAAATAAATTTATTAAAATTAATTCCGAAGATAACACGTATATTATTTCAATTAGATGAATCGACGCCCTCACCTTCAATATATCCTTATACTTAATTATATACATATATATGTATCTATATATTCGAGATTTTAGGAACTGGACTTAAATTACGCAATATTATATATTACTTATATATTATATTACTTATTAACTAATATTTCTCATAATATTAAATTTAGAGTAGGATACTATAGTGAAACAATAAATTTAAATTTTGTAAAAAAAATCATAAATTTTTATTTCGTAAGTATCTAAAACTAATTAACAGAATTATTGTAACTTTACGATTCGCTTAAACTATACATATCTTCACTAGGCGGTGATACAGTTTCAAAAGATATATACTTTCTATATTATAATCCGCCACATTTTGAGACTCATGTTTTTCTAAAGCTATATAATTACAGCTTTAATGGGAGCTTATACCCAATGTGAAGTAAACACTCAAAAGGTCTACCACGAATATGGCTAGTACTAGGGCTCTAGAAAGCAAAAGCGAATAATAATAAAAACTATTAAAACCACTCAGAATATAGTAACTAATTTAAAAAAATATATATATTAAGAAATCGGTATTTAGCCAGTCACAGAACTTACACTCGAACTGGTCGCTTTTTGGTTGTAATCGGACAACAACCGATTTTATTCTGAATTTAAATTATATTTTTTGAACGTCTTTCGCTTCCAAAGATTTCCCTATTCAATAAATTTTTAACAACATCCTTGTTTTCCTTTAACTCAATCTAAGAATTAAAAAAGTCTCGCATTTTCATTTGAAACGACACTAAAAAAAATAACAACTATTAAAATTTTTTTTTATGACAATTTTCTTCTTTACCCAAAATGTAACTTTTTTTTAGAATTTAAGATTTTAATACTTATTGTTAGTTCTTTTCGTGAAGATACAATAAATCATTATTGGGAGTTAAAAAAAATTTAATTGGCGCACTTTAGTGCAGCTAAATTTGTATTTTTATAAATTAACATACTTTTTATTATAAAGTGAAAGCAAAAATATCCCGTTGATACTTGAAATTTTTTTTTTTCACTATTATATTGTTGCTTATCACAACAAATTTTGTTTTGTAACATATGTATGACATATGTAATTTAAAATACCGTTTATATACTTAAAACATAATACAACAACTAATCTAGTACAAATTTTGTTTATTTGCCAACTAAGTTCAATTATTTAACCCCATGAAGTTCATGCTCAGTTTTTATACAAAATTGAAGTTATTTTAAACCACAACTTTAAAGAGCCATTATTTTAAGCTGATTTTTTTACGCTTATTAGTAAAAGTGTCTTTTATTAAATGCCATTAGCTAATTTTTTAACTTCCATAATTGAATTTGTCTATATATGGCCACGGTCACAACACTGTGCGGCGCGGATATCACTGACATGTGGCGAAACGATCAATCTTTGCAAAACAAATTACCTGTTCGCATAATTTCACGACAATCTGCAGTTAAGTAGTCAGCCAGATCGTGTGTTTTAACATCATCGGATTATTTTTTATGGGGCTATGTTAAGGACAGAACTTATACAGATTCAATCGAATCGATTTCAGCTTTAAAACTCAAAATCAATAAAAATTTAAATCATCTTAATCTAAATTTTTTTGTTTTTTTTAGAAAATACATTTCTTCTTCTTAACGGGTTAATTTAGTATGTGAAAATTTAAAATTAGCAGCAAGCTTGCCAAATGCTTATCTGATTTTAAATAAAAAGCTTGTCGTTGGCTGATGATTTTTAGGTTGCAGCTTGATAATGTGGCAGCATTTCCCTTAAATACATATATCCATAGGGTTATAGGAGTGCAGTATAAGAAAGCTTAGACAAGAAAGAGGATCATTCAACAGCATAGTGCACGGATAAATGTAAAGCGGTTTTCATTAAACAAAACTTATTATGGCATTAATGCTTTTCTGATTAAAAACATTATGAATGATATTCAGCACAAGATTTAGTTTTGCTGGTATAAAATTTCATTCATATTTTTATTGCTGTTATTTTGTTCATTTTATTTTAGTAATATTTTTCAACTGCCATTACAATTGTCCAGCAAAAACTGAACTTGCTTTTTTCACAAACTGTAAATAAAATTCCCTAAAAATATATAAATAAATATAAATGATATGTAAATAGTATTAATTAATGAATATAAATTTTATTTTATAGAATTTTAGGATTTCGTCGCGCTATGCCAGTAACTGGTCGCTTGCTAAACATAACGACAGAAATTTATCAAGTGGCGGATGATAATTTATTGAAAACATTTTTTGTATCGCCCTCCTCAAACTTATGCTTCCACGGTAAATGTTCATACTACTGTGATACATCGCATGCTATTTGTGGTAATCCTGACATGCTGGAAGGATCCTTTGCTGCATTTTTACCAACTTATGAAAAGGCTGGTAGAAAGGTATGTTTTTATTATTTATTTCTTAGTACTTTGTTTTACAAATAAATTAATATTTAAAATTTATTACATTCCTGTTAGTAACCAAATCTTTTCTTTAACTACAAATATAAATATTTAAAATATTTTTGTATGAAATTTTAATATTTTTTTTTATTGTTAAATTGTTTGGGAAACACACAGACATACACGGATACATTTACATACATACATATTTGTTAAATTTTTTTCTTTATGAATTGTTCATGATTTATGACGACATTTGAACCTATGCTTGAATGGTGTTGGGTCTTAAAGTATAACACATAAAATATTACCATTGTTAAATAAAGCAAAGGTTCCTGTATTTAGATTATAAAATGTGTTTGTTTGTCTTAAGAAGTGGCTATTTAAGAATAATCTTAGTGCTTTTGCTTGTTGTCCCTAGAAATGTGTCAACGAAATAATAAACCGAAGACTTTATTTTACACAAGAATTCTTCTGCTTTGTGCAGGTAAACGAATTTGCTTTGGTAAGCGTGGTGTTTCCATTGAAACACGGAAACCAACATATTGTTCTGTTATTATCTTTTATTATTACGTTTGATTATGTATTTTTTTTTTAAATACGAGCAAATTTTCATATCCAATATAATCAGTATAACTGATTATAATTAAGATAGAAGACAATCAACAAAATTAATTTTAAGTGCAGCAGAAAATCCAAAATAAAGTTAGCTAAAATACCGTTTAGAATTCCTCTATATTATATTATTTGATATCCTAATCCTTAATTGATTGGGCAACTTAAAATTTAAACAAAATAAAGTTGGCTTTTCGTATATAAACTAAAGCACTCTGCGCGGTTTCTGAACATCAATTACACAATTAAAATAAAAAGAAAATGAGAATGAAAACTTAAGAAAAATATTAAAAGAAATTAAAAGTAGTCAACAAAATTTTTTTTATTTTATTTGTTGTGTGAAAAATAAAACTTTAAAATTATTCTTGACATCAGAGTCAGAAAGTTTTAAAGACAGCAGGAAGAAAAGGAATTGTAACATAGAAAACTACACCATAAAGTTTATAATCATGTGGGAATTCAAGTTAAAGTTTTACCACTTTTTATATATATATTTTAGCTTGTTTGTTCCATTGCAATTGTAAATATATTTAGATATAGTAAGTGAGTGTGTTTCCATGTGTAAGAACTTTTTGTGCATGTATAACAAGCTGCGGTTACTTATACGTAGCTATTCTTACACTGAAGATGATAGAAAGACCACGGAGCTTCACCAGCAAAGTAACTTACCGTTTTATTTTGCTGAAATTTTTGTTGTTGCTTTAATATATTGTATCAGGTTTTTCAATAAAAAGTTTTTTTTTCATTAAATCGGTGGTATGAGCCACAGTATTGAAGTAGATCCAAATTTGTCAATTCCTCGAAGTTAAGGATTTAACTAACACGGTTCAACTGGTGCAGGTATTAAAACCGATCTTTCACATCACCGTTGATTCATTAAAATCATTTAGAAACAACCGGCTGGTTTTTCTGAAAAACTCAATTTTTCAGACGAAGCCGCTTTTACACTTATCAGAGTATGTCAACAAGCAAAATTGGCGCATTTGAACTTCTGATAATCCTAGAGACTATTTAAAAGCCCTTGCATGTACAACGTATCACTGTATGGTGCGCTATGTGGTCTGGTGGCTAGATGTTAACAAACAAATTTTAGCCTACTATTGACGGCGATGTTAGTACTGAGATGTATTTTAACCAGGATGGTGCGATATGGTACACAACCAATAAAACGATCAATTTATTGCAAACCCAATTTCTCGGTCACAGAATTTTACGTCAATCAGCAGTTAGTTGGTCAGCCAGATCGTGTGATTTAACACTACTGGTTTATTTTTTGTGGGGTTATGTTAAGGACAGTGTCTATACTCAGCCAATCGAATCGATTTAAGCCTTGAAACTAAAAATCCGTGAACTAATTTATAAAATAGAGCAAAATAGAGAGATGAAAGAATCGATATCTGTCAGCGTGGCCGTGTTGGACATTTGCTTGTCAGATATCATTTTTCATTCATAACCGCCGAACTATAATAAAAATTGTAATCTAATTTTTTTGTTTTATTTCGTTTTAAAAAACAAACTTCTTGTTGAAAAATCCTTTATTTATTATACGTTTGATTTGTTATTAAGGACATTTACCACTCAAAGCTCACGGTAGATGTTGAAACAAAATTAATATAACAAGATCATTGTTAGATCTGTTAGCAATGCTAAAGTCCTGTTAATAAAGGGCCACTTTCTATGTTTTTTTATTGAGCTGACTACAAATAACAATTATAAAGATGTTAATAGCATAAATAAATTATGGTCTACTTTACGTAGAGCTATCTTTTAAATCCTATGATTTTGTACAATGTCACTGCTCTCAATTGTATGGAGATACTATAACCTGTTGTAAAAAACTCTTTAGGTGCACCAAATGTGGAATGGATAACAATGTTATTACATTAAAGGGTGTTCCCCTAGTGGTAAAATGTTAATTTATTGGCTATATTTTCAAAGTCTTGTGCGTAGGTAGGTGATGTAATTTGAGATATTTGACACGTCGTAGTAAATAGGCAAATTAAATTTTTCATATTTAATTGCTGTTTTCAAATCGGTTTTTATCTGCATCATTCAACTAAAGGGTTTTTCTACGGATTTCTTAAAGGATTTTTCACAAAGTTTGTTTGGTAGTATAATACAAAACAAAAAATTCAGATTAAGATAACTAAAATTTTTATTGTATTACGAAGCGAGAGATATCTAGCAAATGGCCACCACGACCACGCTGATAGCGTGACGATAGCGGTCTAATAAAGACGATTATGTTGTCCTAAAATATCACGAATTAAGAATTAAGAAATGTAACTTCAACAGAACCACAATTTTCATAGTGGATTTGTATTATTTTAATGCGATTTTCGTGCGAGATTGAATTGATTGTTAAAATTGCCAATGCATCTACTATGAATGCGTCAAAAAACTTAATGTCAAAACTATCATGTTGTTGGTGTTGGCATAATTGAAAAACAAACTTTTTGTTAATAAGCCCGATATGTCGCATCTATTCATTTTGGAACATGTGCACTATAATAAACATTTATTTTAAAAATAATTTGTCTACACATTTCCTTTTTTTAAGTACATTTCTATTATGTATAGAAATGTATTTTAATTTTTAATCGATATTTTGATTCATGAAATTCGAATTGAATATTTTGTCAAAAATTTAATTTGTTTCAAATCCCCGAGAAATATACAATTGAAATCATTTCTTTTATCAACAGTTTGCTCATATTTATATTAAGATATTCGTTTTTATCCAAATCAGATTTGCATACTTGAGACTTTAGAACATTCAACACTCTTTCATAAATAATAAAAAAAAAAAAAATAAAAAAAACAAAAAATAAACAAAAACCTAAAACAACTTTAAAGAAAACTTGAAGGGAAAACAAAAATATTGTTTTTGTTGGTAAAATACAAAAAGTAAATAAGAACAAAACTTTTATACGCAAGTGTGTATTTTACATGCAATTATTTTGTTGAATTTTTAATGATTGTATTATTTTAAGAAATTTAACAAAAAATGTTCATAGAATATTGAAAAAACATTTTTTTGGTGCTGCAACAACAACCAAATTGTTGAAGAATAAAAGTACTCTGTGGTAAAGAATTTAAAATTTTGTTTTTCTTGTAAAAGATTTAGTTCTTTTTACAATAAGAATAAATCTACAATATACATAAATTTTTAAATACATCTTTAAAAGCAGAGAATTATAAAGTATGTCACAAAATTAACGCAAGATTTCTAAAAGAATGACCAATAAGCTTGTCAAAAATTTAAGGGAATATCAAGATCTAAATGAAAATTGTGTTTTGCTCAAAAGGAGCAAAAATTATTAGAAAAAAATAAAAAAAATATTATTATAGTGTTGAAACCTTCAAAAATATTAATTTGTGTTAACTACACTCGCTTTAAAGCAATAACAAATCTAATTGACATTTGTTAGAGTTGACATTGTTAAACAAATTTTTAAGTTCAAGAAATATGACGATAGACTTTCTCCATCTAGACCTTTCCTTTTTTTAACATGTGAAACTCTAGGTGAAGAGTTATTTTTAATTGTACTATTCATTTATCTCATTATTGGCTCAGCACTTAAGTTACTAAATACAAATAGTTAATGCTGCTATCAAAGGTAAAGATAAGATATGTTTGCAAAATGTATCGGATTTTTCAACAAGAAATTTGTTTTTCAATTGTGGCAAGACCAATAATAATTGACATTTAGTTTTTTGACGTATGACAGATGCATTGGCAATTGTTACAATAAATTCAATTTCGGACGAAAATCGCAATAAAAACAGTTATAATAATTAAAATTCACTTTGAAAAGTTACTTTTCCTAAAATTCGTGATATTTTCGGACAACATAATCGTCCTTCTAAGACCGCTATTAAGAATTTGGTCGTTAAATTTGAGTCGACAGGCTTGCTACCAAATGTGCGAACACCAACGACCGGGTCGTTTAATTAAAAACATTGCAGTCGTGAGTTACAATTTAAAGCAGATGAAAATTTTTCAGTTCCACATGCCCTTACAAGATTCTATTGGTACAGGAACTGAAGCCGAGCGACTATTCACATCGCCGTAGATTCGCTCATATCATTCAGGAACAACCGGCTGGTTTTTCTGAAAAATCATTTTTTAAAACGAAGCCCATTTTTACTTGTCGGCATATGTCAACAAGCGAAATTGTCGCATTTGGACTTCTAAAAATTGTGCTGTGGTTTGGAGGCGTGATTGAGCCGTTTTTTAAGGATAGATCTATACAGAGTCAATCGAATCGATTTCAGCCTTAAGACTCATTGTTCGATTAGATCGCTCAACTGAAAACATTGCAGCCGTGAGCCACAGTGTTGAAACAGATCTCAACAATTGGCGTTATCCAAAACCACTCATGCAAATTTTTCATAAGGATTTGACTTTAAAGCCTTACACGGTTTAACCAAAAATTTACATCGTCGTAGATTCGCTTAATTTATTCAGCAACAACCAGCTGGTTTTTCTGAAAAAATCATTTTTTTTCAGGCGAAGCACATAATTCATTTGTATGTCAAAAAGCAAAAGTGCCGCATTTGGGTTTTTGAAGATCCTAGAGCGATTGTTAAGAATATTGAAAAGCCTTTCTATAGTGCGCCTGAAGGCGTGATTGGGTTTTATTTTTTGCAAATGAGACTGAAAATGCGGTAACGGCCAATGGATCACGTTATCGTGAGATATCAACCACTCAATTTTAGCCTATTATTGACGACGCGGATAACATTGAAATGGTTTCAACAGAACGCTGCCACATATCACACAGCCCATGAAACGGTCAACAAATCGCAAACCAAATTTCCCTATCGCACAATTTCACGACAATCAGCAGTTAAGTGATCTGCCAGATCGTGTGATTTAACACCACTGAATTATTTTATGTGGAGCTACATTAAGGGCAGAGTCTATAGGAAACCATTCGAATCGATTTCAGCCTTAAAACTTAAAAGCCGTGATGTGATTAACGAAATAGGACTGCCATTTTGCCAAAAATGGCAGTCCTATTTCGAATTGCCGAACTTTATTTTGTTTTAGGAATGAAACTTCTTGTTGAAAAATCCATTACAAATAATTAATACAATAATTAACATTTCTTAAAAGTTTTAATATTATTGTGCCCCACAAGTCATAGATATTCTTCAGAACTCGGGACTATGTTTCCTTAATGATTCCTATTAAATAACTAAGTATCTTGTGATATCAATTTAACACTACATAAAAAGGTTAAATTGAAATTGTTTCCTGTCAAATGCTGTTTGATTCTGTAAAGATATCACTTTTTAGAATAAGTTAAAAAGGGATACTCTGTTTTAACTTAGTAAAAGTAAATTATTTTAAGTAGATTTGTTTTATAACTTATATTAAATTTTTTCTTATGCTTATTCAGTAACGTGTTCATTTTAGTGCTACTTCATTCTATTTTAATTTGTTACTTTGTTATTATGTTTTTTAATATATTCGGTTTTTTTAGAAGGTACCATCATCATAAGCTGCTTAGAAGCGCTTTTTAGTAAATAAAACACATACACATAAAAAACGGAACTTAAGTAAAGAAAGAAATCACAAAATAAGTAATTTAGAACTTAAAAGGTTAAACTTAATCAACCACTGTTAATGTATATAAATATCCTTTTATACTTTTGTCTGCTTTATTTGTTTTTATAACCGTCTGTATAATATAAAGGGATATGCAAAAAAGATGTGTTAATTACCATAAAATAAATAAATTGAAGTTTTGCTTGTTTTCTTGTTTGTTTCCTTGTTTTTAACTGGGTGCCTGGCGGTTAGGTATACTACTTTGTTTTATCTCTTTTTTGGTAAACATTAGTCTTGACAGCTCATATTTGGAAGCCGTTAAGTAGACACGTGGCGAATTTATTTAAAAATATTCGATTCACCAGCGTGTTTTAATTGTTAAAACATTTTATCAAAAACAATCATCGACTACTGTGACGATGAGAAAGTTTCGTAAAATTTTTGGGAGAAACAACGTACCAGCAAAGTGCACTATTTATCATGTAGTGAATTACTTCGAAGAAAGAGGGTCTGCAGGTGATAGGCCCAAGCAAGGATCACAACGTACTGCAAGATTGGCTGAAAACATTACTTCTGCTCAAGAGTGTTCAAGGAGCTAAGGATCTTGTTCTTTAAAGAATAACTTTGGCCACAATTTTGCACAACGGTTTGCTTTAGTTTCCGTATAAGATTCAGTTGACACAAGAGGCAACCATTTTCGCTGCCATACATAACTCAATAGGAGGTAACAGCTCGCCCATGACAACCGCGATTTTCATTAAAAAAAATCATAATGAGTGACGAGGTATATTTTAATTTGAATGGATTTGTAAATAAACAGAATAGTCGGTTCTGGGAAATGGAAAACCTTCAAATTATTCAACAATCATTTTGCATCCATTAAAAGTGACAGTCTGGTGTGGAATTTGGCCAAGAGGAATCATTGGACCTTACTTCTTTGAAAATGTAAGCGGCGTAACGGTAACTGTGAATGGGGAGCGATATCGTGATATGACTTAAAGCTCTTTACCGCCACAACTGCATGATTTGGGCTTAATTAACTTATGGTATCAACAAGACGGTGAGGATTACAATGAAATTATTGCGAGACCTCTTTCCACAAAAAGTTATTTCAAGAAATGATGTTGCTGATTGGCCACCACGGTCGCCTGCTTTGAGTGGTCCGAACTTCTTTTTGCGGGGATATTTAAAAAGCAAGGCTTATGCAAATAAACTAGAAACGCTTGAGAAACTCTAACAAAATATTTCTGGTGAAATTAAGGAAATACTGCGTGAACTTGTAATGAAAAATGTAGGAAGGTATACAGTAGTATACCTTCCCGGCGAACACCCTGTATAAACTTCCAAAAGTATGTGTTGAATAATAGATAGTGAGCTTGTTAACTTCGGTATCCTATAATTTTTGTTTTATTGTTTTTTTTGGCATAGAAAAAATGTTTCATTTAAATTTCCAGAAAAGTCTTAGTGAAAATAAACCTTGAGTTGCAATTTAATATAGATATTGCTTCTTAATTGCATCTAACAGCATTCAAAATTTTATTTTAGTTTTATGAGGCAAATTATTTTATTTTTCTCTTTCTTATTTTATGAGTTTTTCACTTTTTATTAGTTAGCAAAAATGCACGCGTTACTAACGCATCATAAATAAATACTCTGTGTATAACGTGGAGTCTTGATTCCTTGTCTACCAACTATGCCCTTTAGCCATGTCAGATATACCTGCAATCATAACTTAACAAATGTAATATTTAACACAATCTTAGGATTTGAACTCATCATCATAATATCTAAACCTTTACCAATGAACCCTAAACGGCCGCTCAATACATGGTGGAAAACTTTTCTTTTCAAGAGTTTTCCACAAACAGTTTGTTTTCTAAAATAAAATAAAAGAAAATAAAATATAAAGTTTAGATTAAAATGATTAAATTTTTTACTTTATTACGAAGAGAAAGATTCGGGAATTATGGATGAAAAATGATATCTGGTAAACGTCCACCATGAACACGCTGACAGATTTCGATGCTTTCACCAAAGTTTTTAATCACTCTTAGCAAAATGGTGGTCCTACTTCGTTAATCACATCGAAGATTTTAAATTTTAAAGCTGAAATCACTTCGACTGGCTCCGTATTGACTCTGTCGTTAACATAGCCTATGAAAATAATACAGTGGTGTTAACTCACACGATATTGCTGGCAACTGAACTGCTGATTATCATGAAATTATGCGATCGGGACTGTGTAATTAGATTTACATCTGCGCCTGACTATGTAGTCTTAATTAGATGGTGGTCAAACCACTGTATAATTTAGGACGTCATGCTCGTCCTAGGAAGCCGAAGACTAATTCTAGCAACAGGTCTTTCCTAGTTGCAACTTGAATGATTCCAGAGCAGGGATGCAAATCATCACTCCTTGCTAAAGAGTTGGAGACTATCCAACTCCTGTCTAGAACACATCTCTAGCATGCTCACTGGATCTGGGAACATTTCCAGGTAGATGTTATTAAAGGTGAAATGAACCCGGCCACCATAGGGGCCGCGAAACCACAACCACCACGATACCCCCATATAGGGGCCAACCTTAAAAATCAGTCAGAGAACAGTTAAATGTCTAAAGAGACAAATAACGGAACTCTGCGAGCATTACTGATTCCCGTGGAAATAAAGTGAAGTTTCCAGTTGTACCCCTGCTGACTTCAGGGGACTGGGCTCCCTTTTTCCCCCAGTTGCACAGGTCTAAGTTGTTGCTTTCTCTAAAGACCATATATATGTGCCCCCGGGGGGTAAATGCGATCGGGCCATATATTTTGCAATAAATTGATTGTTTCATTGGCTGTGTGATGTGTGGCACCTTCCTGTTGAAACTGCATTCAAGTCATATCCACGCCGTTAATAATAGGCAAAAATAAAGTTATTAGCATCGTGCGATAAAGTGATACTTTGGCTGTTAGCGCATTTAGAGCGTCATTTTCAAAAAAAAAGCTAAATCTCGCCTTTAGACCAGATACCGCACCATACAGTGACATGTTGATCATGCAAAGGCTTCTCATTAATCGCTCTAGGATTTTCAGAAACTCATATGCGGCAATTTTGCTTGTTGACATGCCCGCCAAGTGAATATGGGCATCGTCTGAAAAAGCTTTATCTGAATGAACTGAGCGAATCTACGGCATTTTGCGGACTCAGATGGACGTTTGTGTTGTTCGAAAATATCACGAATTTTACAAAATATAACTTTAACAGAACCACAATTTTCATAGTGGATTTTAATTATTTCAATGGGTTTTTCGCGCTAAATTGAAATCGTCAAAAAACTAAATGTCAAAACTATAATGTTGTTGGTGTTGCTACAATTGAAAAACAAATTTCTTGTTGAAAACCCCGATACATAGTCACATATTTCACCCTTTTTTACTGGCCGAACGCATACGCACATACAGTAAAAAATAAACTGATTGGAAGTGATTGTAGAGACTTATTTTTTTACACACTTTTTAGGTCTGAAAAACTACATTTTGATTTTTGGTTTTTACTTTGAACATCGAACAGTCATTTCGATGCATTTTCTTTTATCAAAATTTAGTTCAAACACAATCTTGTTAAAATTTCATTAAAGCAAAATAGCTGCATTTTCTGTTGACATAAATGAATAGAGATTTATGTACACAGCAGGAAGTTTCGTCCGCAAAACCATTTATCAGAAAATATATAAAACTAAAGCAGAAGAGAGAAATTTGATTATTTAATATTTAAAATAAATTGAAGTTTATTTTCTACCTAAGATTCTAGTGATGATGTTGCCATTCAAATGCTGACTACAGCTAAGCTTTTGCCAGCCTTAAGGTATTTGCCACAATATTGGTGGATAACTCAGCCCTAGAAACTACAAAATTTGTAGACGTTAAGATTAGAAAGTAACATTGAAGAAAAAATAACAAAAAGTAGGAAAATTAATAAAATCCAATAAAAATAAATCTTAATAAATAAATTATAGCAAATATATATTATTTTAAAAATAAAAACTTAATTTGTTTACTTCTATATCTCTCAAAAACTAAGATGTTTCATGAAATTTCCAAGCACATGCTTTCAAGAATGCGTTCTGCTAATGTATGTATTTCCTTTGACATCAAGCATCTATATATCTCTATACCAACACAAGAAACCTTAGTTATTCTACGCGACACACTGTATAATTTATATGACAACCAATACATCACCGACATTATAGATATTGCAAAGATGATAATAAAATAGAACTACTTAAGATATATTAACCACTTTTACAGACTACCTGACGAACTCGGCATGAGATACCCAACTTCAGCTATTTTCATGGAAATTTTCATGCAACATCTCAAATTACTACATAAAAAGATACTAATGAAAAAACACAAAATAACTCATTAATGTAGAGATACGTAGATAACATCATAGCATCCGCGAACAAGACAACGGCAAACAATTTCTAGCAAACTTAAACACAATCCATTAAAATATTAGGTAGACAATGGAAAAAGAACAAGACAGAAAGGACAAGACACTGTTTAGTATTTGACATCTATAGAAAACCATTCACATTACCTTGAATCACCCTTTTCAATAGAAACTAGCGGTATTTAGACATATTGTTGCGAATGTGTCTTGCTTAAGTTTTAAGCAATAAAGCGAACTATTGGGTATGTTGTTTACTAACTGCGTGGATTGCTAAGTAAACTTATAGTACAACAACAAAATTTCTAGTTACAAACTGCGTAGAAATTTTATACACAAACAACAACAATTTGATATGCTGTTTACTATGCATGCAAGACAAAAAAAAAACAAATTTCTGTTTACTTTCTGTGTAGAGACAACAACAAACATGTATGCTGTTTACCATCTGCGTAGTTTTCTAAGAAACCTTTTGTACAAAAGACAACAACAAATATTTTGAAATCAATCCCAAGTAGAAACCTTATCAGCTTAAAAACAACAAAATGTGATACAAAGGGAGTAGAAGATTCTTAAATTTTCTAGACTTTAAATGGACAAATATAAATAGGGCAGCGTCTGAGTGGATAATGAATCAGTATAACATTAAACAACATGTAGTAAAGACGTGCATCTTAACTAAATTGTTCTGTAGTGTCAACTTTGTGTAGTTAAATTAAAAAAAAAAATTGTTGTTAATTGAAAAACTCTAAAAACTGGTGTTATTTATTTGGCAATAAAACACTCACAACAAAACTTTTATAAAAGGTATAAACGTAACAATATGATAAAAAACAGACATAAGATAGTCCCAATTACTCCAGATAAGTACAACAAAGAACTCCACACAATTGACATCATAGCTAAAAATAATGGTTACAAACCCACTACTATTGACAAACTTCTCAGACAAAGCAACACTAAAAACAGAAATAAAGAAGACAAAGTGACAACCGATACAACACGACGGTACACTTTTACTTACACAAGACGAGAAATATATAGATAAACTGACCTTTTGCGCAAAGAAGGTTTACGCACAGCATTAAAACCCAGCTACACTCAGGACATCGACACAAACAGCTGACAAAGTCAGTTCCAGAAATGTATACAGCCTTACTTGTGCCTGCAACACTAAAAACAAGATTTACAGAACACATACGCTCACACAAACGAAATAGAGAAGACTCCAACTTTGCATTACACTTTGACACCGACGGACACACTCCAAGGGAAATAGAAGAACGTATGATATTACTGCAACCTAGAACATTCTTGAACCTAGACATTCTTGAAGACATTAAAAGCTTGTTTTAAACTTATTGGTTTATTTAGTTTGCTCCTTTTAGAAATATGACTTTAAAAATTTAATGGTTTGAAAATTAAATTTATCAATCAATACTCTGCTTGTTTTATAAAAATATGAACAAATTCGCAAATAAATATATATGACTGACGGAGATAAATTTTTTACCACCACAAAAATATATCTATCCGCAAATAGTGCTTTGTTAGGTGGCATTATATCAATGAAGGAAACATAAAATGCAGGGCATAAATATTATTATGTGTATCTTTAAAATAACTATAAATGAAATAGGGTCATACAAAAAATGTGTATAAAAAATATAAAACCATTTTAAATATGTATCTCCCCTTTTTGACTTCATGCAACCACAACGATAAGGAAGTATTAACATGAACATTGAAACTAAGAACATACGTTACATAAAATTATTAATGTAACATTTTAAATAAATAGCTGATAAACACTTTTCGAATCTGCTGAAACAAAATTTAACTTCTCAAAAAGTGTTAAAAATGTTCACATACTTTAACAGATAAATATTGAACTGTTATATGTACTATTGAACTAAAAATACTTAAAACCTTTTTGTGCGATATGTATGTTTGTATGTACCCATGCATGTAGCATATTCATAAATACCTGAACATGGATACTCGCATTTGGATGTGAGAAAGTGTAATAGCTTATATCTGTTTCCAGAAGTGATTTATATGAAGTTGTGTTAAAAACACCACACTCTATGCGGTGCAAGCATTAATTCCCGAAAGTCTTGCATGCCTTTGAGCAGTAAGAAATTCTTGCAGTTTTTCTTTTATATCTAAACGTTTTTATGTTTCACCATTTTTAACATGGAGTTGCCTTCATAGATAATCCACGATTTTATGGCAAACAATTTTTCAATTAAGGTTATGTTGTTTTTAACTTTTTTTATTTTTCTTTCTGGGCATTATTTTTTATTTTTTTTTTGGTATGTTTTATTTTTGCAGGCATGACCATAAGAACACAAAACAGATAAATTAACAAATTAAAAAATAAATCAATAAATTAATAATTGGTGTGGCTAAAATCTAAGGCTGCAAATGGGAATTAATTCTGGCGAATATTTCATTGAAGATTTAAAAATATTCCGGAATTTTTTCTTTTGTTTTAATTTTAAACGAATATAGTTTTATTTTAATTATAATAATTAAATAATGGGTATGATTATGCGATAATTACCATTCCTCGACTTTATATGGTACGCCATCTTTTCCACTGCTTCAATCCTTTGAATTCTTTATTTTTTTTTCTATTGGATATCAGTTGTAGGCAATGACATTTTAATCCTGTTTTAATAAAAAAAAGCAATTTTGTACAGCACCTCGGTTTAACTTAGCCAAGAATATTGCATGCTTTCTACCATGTGTGTAAATCATCTTTAAAGATTTTCGCCTAACTTACAGAAGTGGCCCAAGAAGCTAGCAATTCAGATTATAGACTATTTCATTTTCGTTCAGCTATTTAACACAAGAGAATGTTCGAGGATTTCTTAAAACCAGTCTCTTATGAATTGACTTATTCTATCTTCTGATCCTGCCATTTCATTATTTTTAGAAAAAAGTAGAATCCATATTATAGAGAAGAACTCACAGAAGTTCTAGAGTTAATAACTACAGATAGATGATTTTACTATTACAAAATAAATAACTACTCTTTTAAAACATAGGAAAATAGATATGTCAAATAGATATATCAAATTAAAAATGTTTGACTTACTTATCCTTTGCCTACACACACCTAAATGGGCAAAAGATGCATAGACAAAAAGTGCAAAAAAATAATTTTTTTATGGTGCATTGCTAAAAAATACAATTTTCATTTTTAGTAGTTAATTATTAGGCACTAGGTCATTATTTAATAAAAAATTTTTAAAACTTTATGATCATCCTGATGATGCCAAACAATGGTTTGGCGAAATATTGAAAAATAATAAAAAATCAAGTTTAAAAAATTTTTTATTAAATAATGACCTAGTGTTTAAAAATAAACTACTAAAAAATATTAAAAAGGTGAAATAATTATAATTAATATTTTCATTTTTACATATAAAAAAAAACCTCATTAGAAAGCAATCACTTTTCATACAAGTGATTGGTATCAAAGGAAAGCTTATAACTCCTAGATTAACAATTTGTTACTATTTTTTTCGCATTTTTACTTGTAAATTTCCTAAAAAAAATGAAATGCAGAATTTGAGTTGCTTTAACATGTAAACATCGCAATATTCTTACGAAATTTTGAATTATTTTATACAAAAGAACCTTTAATGAAACGGTGAAATAAAATTTTATTTTTTTCAACTTTAACACATAAACTCCTTGAACGGGGAAAAAATGTTACATAAAATTGGTTTATTTTACAGAACTGGTTACCCTGACTTTGTTAGCTGCAGGGCTGTCAAATCTTTTTGGAGTATGAAGCCAAGAGATGGAGCTTTAATAATCTGTTTACAATTTTTCAATTAGTGCTTTGCACTCTGAGGATCTTTGGGGTAAATCCTCCATTTTTATTATAAATTTGCTATATTGACGCATATTTTCTTTTATTCGCATTTGATGTAGGTTGTCTTTAAAATAGTCTAAGAAAATTCACTAGTCTCAAAGTAATTATATAAACAAAACAATCATACCTCCTTTTTGGGGAAAATCATAAACAAACGGGTGTTTTCACATTTTCCCAATTCTGTTATTGAAACGAAACTTGCTACTGTTTTATTATAAATTTTATAGAAAATGTAGCTTATATTATAAAGTAATAATCCGAATATAAATAAGTAAACCACGTCAAAAACACTAAGTTAAGGTCGGCCCAAAATGAAAAATTTTCTAGGCCGATTTCTTCCCAAACTAAAAGAGGTAACCTAGATATGTATGCATTTTTTTTTGTAGATATTCTCAAGGTATACTGAAGCTCAAAAGCTCGTAACATATGAGTAATAAATATATTATGATATTTCCAAAAAATTTTATGCCCGAGGTACCCAACTTTGGGGGCAAACCCGGAAGTCCCCCTTTAGCCTACAGGATCTGTAGTGTAAGTTCACTCGAATATATATCTGCCTGGCTTATGTAAAATGTCATTAAGATAACTTATGTGGTTTATGAGCTACCGAATTATTTCCAAAAAAAAAACATTTTCAAACCACTGTGTGCCGTTTTAGAGAACCGAGGCATTTCAAAGCTTCTTTAGAAACCTGAAATAGGTGTTCAGTCCATCGAACATCGCACTGAATTTTCATTGCCAAGAACATCAAGAGCTTCCGATTCCGTAATACCTTTATCACCCATAGTAACAGCTTTATATCTTCCTAATTTAGAATAAAATCTAAATTTAACGGCAGTTTGCTGATAATGAACGCAGCCACCAGCTGTTTTATGCAATAGTCGTAGAGATAGTGCAAGCATACGTGTGTAGCTATGTGTGCTAGCAAATAGCTATAAAAAAAGATCCTCCGTATTTAGATGTAATTAATTAGTAGGCAGACGGTCAGTAGATAGGAGCGTATATCTCGAAAATATTTTAAATTAACTCCAGCTATTACTGTGAGGTCACAAACTGGTATAGTGGTTTTACTCAGTATGGTGTCTGTCTACAGTCGCTACTGTAAGAAGCCGGAGCAGCATGAAATTGGGTGCTAGTGGTTATTAGTCGGCACCGTTTCCGCGATAGCTCCCTCGGTCACTAACTGCTATGTTGTGGTACCTGCCTAAGCAATACCTTCACACACGATTGCTCAGCTAACGAAGCCAAGCAGAGCAATCTCCTGTTAAGCAATTAATGGTAAATAAAGGCGGAAGATTTGATTGGAACAACACGACACTGGATGCCGTTTGGGATACCCCAGCCACCATATTATTAAAATGTAAAAAATAAAATCAAATAGACTAAATTTCGTTTTAAGCACGCCATTTTCTATTATTTCCTTTTTAGCAATATAAAAATTTTACGAGACAAACGTAAACTTCTCTCGAATTTTTCTTAAGGAATTCAAAGTACTGTAACTTTTCTAATAAATAACGAATACAGCTTACATAAACTTAAATTACGCATCGTAAACAATAAACTTACCAACGAAAATGTTGGACATCACAGTTGAAATTCGTATTTTTCATTACCTTTTTCTAATATTTTATTTATTTCAATTCATTTTTTTTTTTGAAAATTTAATATTTTCTTTTGGCAAAGAATGAAAGCGCTTAGAAAAGGACTTAGTTTTTATTTTATTTAATTGTAAGGCATGCTATAATTCTTCTGGTCATTAAACACATAAAAAACAAACATGCGAAAAAGAATCATTGTGCAATAGTGTAAAAAAACGGAAGCATTTTCTCTTTTGATAAAAAGTGAAAAAAATTTATTTGTGGTTTACAATTTTAAAAGCATTCAACATCCGTTGCTTCTTTACTGCGAAGGACCACAAAAACTAAATGGCACAGAAGCTTAAAAAATATAAATAAAAGAAAAATGCTGATGATGAAAAGCAGGTGCAGCATTTACTATTTGGTATACTAAGATACCAACTGAATAACGTTAGTAGCTACAGCTACACAAAGCTTTAACATTCTGATTGCAAAGTTTTAACTATTTAAAAGCATTGAAATATTTATGAAAACAAGCAGACAAAGCACCAAAAAATATTTATTTCAATAGAAGAACAGAAATTGAGTGCATTTTTTTCTCACTGCTAAGCCATTCATATTTCTAACTTAACGACCCACAAGCAGCTTTATGTAATAAAATGGAATTGAATTTTAAAATTATTGTAGGAAAATAAAAATGTATATAAAGGAAGTGTGTAAGAAATATGATTTCCAATCAACAAATACATAGAGTTGTGGTTTACTCTTACTCATGTAGTTTTTTGTTCGGAACTTGCAAGAAAAAATCAAAAATTATATTTAGAAAAATTTGATTATTTAAATTGTATTTTATTTTAACTAATTTTGTAAATGAAGTTGTATTTTTCAGTTAAAACTAAGTTCTTAAATAATTAAGTTCAATCAAAAACTTATTATTTGGAATCGTTTTGAAAATAATCTACGGTAATTTGTGCTAGATGCTTTTAAACATAAATATTTAATGATATTACTCATAAAATAATTATTATTCAAAAATTGTTTTCAAATGTCTTAGTGTACTGTACTAGTGTACTACTGCTTCTAGATCTGATCAGTGAATTTTACCCCAAATAGAAAGTCAAGACTCCTATATCTCAGGTCAGGTTGATTAAATAGGAATTATATCGAACCAGCACAACAAAAGACAACAAAACTCAAAAAACCGTTAAAAAAAACAAACATTTTCGATCTATGTTTTCACTTTCATTCTTTCTACAGAAGCGTTTCCATTGGAAGCCATTATGTAATTTGCAAAATAAAGAAAATTATATTTTCGTAAAATATTTATGTTTAACGTAGATTAAATTGAGATTAATGGAATTGAAACTTTTATTCTCTTCAAAAAAATTTCAATTAAAACCAGATCGAAGTCCTGGTTTAATCAAACTTGCAAAACTGCAGTCAGATTATGAGAGGACGCATTCAGTAACTGGCGTAGAAACAAAAACGAAAATACTGATTCGCTACGCTAAAGGGCGAGATCTTCGTGTGCCAATGTACGAAGGCACGAAATCCTTCGTGCTAAGGTTCTTGCTACTCTTAGGAGTAACAAGAACTTTTAATCATTTGTCAAAAGAGTAAAGAATAATGCTAGTTCTTAATGAATGATCACATATTCACTGACCCGGTTGATAAAGCTAACCCTTTAGCTGCTAAATTTGCAAGTATTTCTTATTTGCCGGAAAGCAATTAACGAAGATATTTTAGCAGATCTCAACATCAACAAGTCTCCTTGGTCGGGTGGGATTCCAGCACTGGTATTGCAACCATCATATTCGATGATAGTGCTTCCGTTAGCAGCCCTTTTCAGCACATTGTATCATGCTGGCAAATTTCCAAAGTGTTGGAAGGTTGCTAATGTAACGCCGATCCCAAAAAGACTGACGCCTACAACCCTGAAAATTTCCATTAAATTGCAATTTGTTCTGCACTTTCTACAGTGATGGAAATATAATTATTTTCATCTTGTGATGTACCTGGAGTCCAATAGCTAATTTAGCGATCAACAGTATGATTTCTGTGGATGGCTCGACAGGTCACTTCCTTGCTTTCCTGTCGGAACAAAAAGATGGAGGCTCTAGATATTTCTAAGGTGTTTGATATATAGTTTGCATCATGCCACATACCTCTGTCAAACCTTGTTGCTTTTGATGTCGGATTTATCTCAAGAATTCTCGCACTACACGAGTTGTTATATATGGAATTTCATCCGACGAGTTCAAGATTAATTCAGGGGTACCGCAAGGTTCCGTTCTTTCTCCCACCCTATTTATTGTTTTTCTAAATGGCTTTCTTTATCGAACTTTCAACCCTATATACTCTTTCGCAGCATCTCTTATGCGTATTTATTGAATAATATTGAATAATAGATATGAATACACTCAATCGTAATCTCGTAACAATTTCGTAATATGGTCATGTGAATAGAGTCGATATTATTACCCATAAGTTGAAATATTGCATGTTTACGCATAGATTTGTGTTTGGAAGCGGTACTGTATCTACTCTTGGTGATATATGTATTACGGAATCGGAAGCTCTTGGCATGAAAATTCAATGTATTGTTCGATGGACTAAACATATTTTTCAGATTTCTAAAGAAGCTCTCTATTGCCTCGGTTTTCTCAACGAAAATCGAGTGAAACGCAAAAACGTGTGAGTAACGAAAACAAGTTCCTTAATTTCCTTAGAGCATTTACCATTATAGTAACGATAAGGCAGTGAAATACACTCCACATTGCGTATATGCTCTCGAGAATCAACAATCGGCTGGTTGTTTTGAAGAAATCAATGTGGTCACGGTATGTCAACAAGCAAATTGTCGCATTTGGGCTTCTGAAAATCCTAAAGTGATTATTGAGAAGCCTTTGCATGCTTAACGTGTTTCTGTAAACTGCGCTATGTCGTCTGGGGGCGGGATTAGGCCAATGGTTTGAAGATGAGGCTGAAAATGCAGTAACGTTACGCTATCGCAAGATGCTAACAATTCAATTTTGACCTAATATTAACGACGTGGATATCACTAATATATGGCTTCAACAGGACGGTGCCACATGTCACACAGCCATTTATACGATCAATTTATTGCAAATCAAATTTCCCGATCGCATAATTTCACGACAATCAGCAGTTAAGCGGCCAACTATGTGGGGCTATGTTTAGGACAGAGTCTATACGGAGCCAATCGAATAGATTTCAGCCTTAAAACATAAAATCCCTGATGTGATTAACGACTGCCGTTTTGCGATAAAGTGCTTCAAAATATTGATGAAAGAAACGACATCTGTCAATCGTAGTTGACATTTGCCAGATATCATTTTTCATTAACAATTGTCGAACTTATCTCTTCGTAATACAATAAAAATTTGAATCGTCTTAATCAATATTTTTTATTTTATTTACATCGCTAACTCTTCATTAAAGGGTTGGCTTATTTAAATTTTATAATAACCTTTTATTCTGTGCTGCCTTAAAAAACAAACAATGTGCAAACAATTGCTATTGTAGTAATTGAGCAAATATATATATTATTTAAAATAATTATTTTCATTCTCTAAAATTTTTCGGATCTTTTTTAGCCGCTTAAGTTTAATTAGAGAACAAAAAGTGTTTTCTACAATATTTTTGCAAAAATGTTTTAAAATTAAATAAAAAACTAGCAGGCTGGTTGTTACAAACATTCATAATTTAATTAATTAAACCCACAATTTGTATAATTTTTGTGGGAAAAAAAAATAAAAAGTAAAATTCGCATAGAAAAGCATCTTTTGCTCTGCTAAGAAAACTTGTTTTTAATTGCAGTTTATATTAATTTTTGTTTTCATTTTTTTAAAACTATTTTCATTGCAGGTTTGGCGTCATCCTTGGCGCCGTTCATACCACAAACGGAGAAAGGCTCAATGGGAAACTGATGCCAACTATTGTTCTATGGTAAGTTTTTAATAAAAAGTTTCCTTTTGTTAATACTCGTTCGTATATTCCCTGCTTCTTTTGAATTAATTTAATATTTTTTACAATATTATAACCGGCTGTTGCGCATTCTTTAGAAATTTTTCGAAACGGCTACATTTTCTCTCCTAGCATCATTGTCTTTAATATCAGTTTAAAACCATATTTTTTTCCGTTGCAATTTTATTTTTTTTTTTTTTTGATAAACCTCACTTTTCTTACGCGTTTTTGCTAATTTGCATTAATTTTCAAACAAATAAAATGCCGCTTGAAATCTGTTAGAAGGAAGAGAAAAAAATATGAAGGCAAGTGCAAACTAACTGCGCTCGGATATTAAACTTTTATAACATGCCACTTACAATGTTGCCTTAATTGTGAATGAAAAACTAAAAGAAACTAATAAAAATTTGTTTTGCATGGAACAACAACAATAAGAACAAAAACAGAAAAAACTTTAAAATATAAAAATAATTTGTATGCAAAAAAATTCCAGGGAAAAGAACATGAAAAATATTATGAGTTTCTGTTCTGAGATAAATTTTAATTTAAATCAAAGTTAATGGGTTTTAAAAAATTGCATTTAAAAGAGGAAGATAAAATAATTTGAAGTTTAGTTTATTTTACTTTATATAGAAATTATGTCAAACTTTAATTAAAGCCTTTTTTTATTACCAATGTTTTTTCATTAAAGGTTCGTGATATACCACCTTATGACGACGGACGTCGTCTGTTAGATTTAATGGATATGTCCGTATTCGATTTTCTAACCGGCAACATGGATCGACATCATTATGAAACATTTAAGTAAGTTTATAATATAAAAAAACAAAATAAAACAAAATTATACTTTTACAAAACAAAGGTCCGGGTGACTTTAAATCAGGTCCTTTAAGAAATATTTTGATAGCACTCACATAAAAGGCAAACAGGTCGTCAGTTAAAATAGAAAACGATCTTATGAAAATAAACTTTTTTAAGGGCAAAAAAATTTTAAATTTTAAAATTTTGCAGTTATTTGATCAACTAAAGTCATTCTAGATGATGAAATAAATAAAAATCCCCCTGCCCCTGTAGGCTAGTAGGTAGTATACTAGCTTGTAAGTATGGGGGTTGTAGGTTCGATTCCCAAGGAAGACCTTGGTTGTTTTTTTACTACAAAAATAAAAATTGACTGTCGGTGGGGCTGCTCAGCGATGAAGGCATAGTCACTGGTCGCTGTGCTGTCTTATATACGGCAGTTAATTTCCGACTATCCTTCTACTTTCACCACCTGTATCATCTATTCTCTATCCCTTTCTTAAAGGATGTAGCACGGTAGTTTACTATATATTGTTGCCTGAAGTGCTACTTCTCTTTAAAAAAAATAAATAAATAAATAAAAAAATATTTTGTAAATTTTTCTTCTTGCTACAATGACATTATAGCTCTCTGCTTTCACTATAACAATTAATACCTAATATCGTTTTTTTTCAACAAGAAGTTTGTTTTCCAATTATGGCAACGCCATTAACATGATAGTATTGGCAATTGTTATAATGAATTCAATTTCGCACGAAAATCGCATTAAAATTCACTATGAAAATGCTGGTTCTGTTAAAGTTAAAGTCGACAGGTACGATACAAAATGTGCGAACACCAGCGCATGTTCGACCGAGTCGTTCAAATGAAAACATTGCAGCCATGATTCATGTGTTTAAGCAGATCCAAATTTGGCAGTTCCTCGATGTTGTGAACAATTCGCTTTATCCAAAATTACCACATGGCAAATTTTGCGTAAGGATTTGACTTTGAAGACTTACAATGTTCAACTGGTGCAGGAATTGAAGCCAAAGGACCATTCACATCGCCGTAAATTCGCTCAATTCATTCAGAAGCAAACGGCTGGGTTTTCTGAAAAAATAATTTTTGCAGACGAACCACGTTTTCACTTGTCATTGTATGCCAGCAAGTTAATTTTACGCCGATAACGTTTAATAGATCACGCTATCGCGAGATGTTAACAACTCAATTTTGGTTTCTTATTGACGAGGTGATTTTACTTATATGTGGTTTCAACAGGACGTTACCACATGTCACACAGCCAATGAAACGATCACTTTACTGCAAACCAAATTTCCTGATCGCATCATTTCACGACAATCATCATTTAAGTGGCCAGGCGGATCGTGTGATTTAATATTACTGGATTAATTTTTGCAGGGCTATGTTAAAGACAAAAAGACTTCAGCCTTAAAAATCAAAATCCGTGATATGATTAACGAAAAAGGATTGCAATTTTGCTAAAAAGTAACTAAAAACTGTGATGAAAGAAACGACATCTGTCACCGTGGCCGTGTTGGACATTTGCCAGGCATCATTTTTCATTCATAACTTTTCTCTACGTAATACTATAAAAATGTGAGTCATGATAATCAAAATTTTTTGTTTTTTTTTGTTTTAGAAAACAAACTTCTTGTTGAGAAACCCTTTATGTTGGTAAAAAACATCAACTTTGTATGTCACTAAAAAGAAAATTTGTTGAGATGTTGCTTATTAATAAAAAATGAACAAGAAACAGATACAATTTCAAATGGAAAATTTACCAAATAAAATAAAATTTGATAACGAAGAGTTTCTTTAAAAGATGGTATTTCCTAGTCTATCGATACTATAAGAGCCACAAGAAACTTTGAGCCCCAATAAAATTTAGATATTAAATTTGTAAGTTTTTCACATAATTCTTTCTTAAATTTTATTTAACCATATTTTCTGACTTGAACTTTGTTATTTTATGCTGATTAATAGAAAATTTTAAATGTTTCACTTATATAATATTTAATTAAAACATGTGAGTAGTATAGGCAGAGCTTTTTATTGGGTTAAGAGTTAGTTTAAAGTTTCTCTATTTGTCTCTTCTGCTCATAATGCGATAAGGCCCATTTCCTTTAAAAACGTAATTTATACATTTATACTTCACCGACCATTCAATACTTGGCTATTGATCCCTCTGTCTAACTATCCATTGGACTTCATCTTTTACATAGTTTGATTCATGCTGAAAGCAACATTGTGGTTTAATGAAAATATATGTATTTACGTAAGCAAATGTGTTAGAAAGTAATGTTTGTGTGCTCTTAAAATTAGTTGTTATAGTCTAAGTGCTGTTAGATATGTGTATTCAGCTCCATAACATTAATAAAGCGCCTGCAATAACATAACCGATGGATAAAGTATATATATATATATATATATATACGTTTATATGTTTGAAATATGTTAGTACAGTTGCGAGTACATATTATGTATGGACGTAACTGTTTCATGCTTCACAAGATTTTCACAATAATCTTTTTGTGCACATGAATAGCAAGGATTGGCCATACATTTGTAGGGTTTTCTATAAATTTATATATGCTCCATGATGTGCAGCAAACAAATTTACAATATTTTTATTAAAGCAAAATATTAAATGTGTGTGTGTGTGTGTGGTATCAATAATTAATATCTTGTGAAATTTTCTTGTTAGAAAGTTCAGTGTATAAGCGTGATCTTAAGTATGTAGCTTTTTAAAGTGAAATTTATGTATATATAATTATATGTATATAACAAACAATTTGTAGCAAATTCTTTGTTGCTACTTCTTTCACTTGAGCTAACGAATAACTAAATATCATTCTGAGATTTTAATTTTGCAAAAATACCAAATCTCAGCTTCAGCTGTTGCTTACTGCTCATACATATTTAGTTTGAATTGGAAGAATATTATTCAGGATTAGCTTGTTTAGTTAAACTTATGGATTTTGTTTGCATATAATATACAAAATTCCACGCGAATTTAAATTTTTTTTTAATAACTTAAGTACATTATTTAAATCTATTTTTAATATTCTTACTAAATTCGATTACATATATTTTCGTTACTGTTAAAAAAAAACCCTTATAAAGATTACCAATAGCAAATAAACTCTAGTAAATAATGTCGTTGTATTGTTTTATTTGTTGTCGCAAAGCTTTTACCTTTGGTTTATATACTCAAAATTTAAGTAACAAATAGACAAGTAGAACATAGCTGCCAGATCTGTTAATATTAGAAAAGTCTAGTCGGTTTTACATACAAATAAATGTAAATAACTCTTGCGATCAGTATGACAAACGAAATAAAATGTGTGACTTGAACAAAGTTTTATAAATACAGTGGAACCAAAGAACATAACAGTTGTCTTAATTAATATTGCAGAAAACATCTTTAAATTCCGACAAATATTGCCCACAAAAAAAGCGTACAAATACTACTTCTTTATGAAATAAGTACTCAACATATATATATATATACATATATATTGCCAACATCAATTCTAAATTTTATATGTCAAACTATTCTTGAGTTTTAATTATAATCTTCGAACTGCTTATTTTATTATGTGCATAAAAATTTAGTGATGTCGCCAAATATAATTTTAACCCCTTCTAAATATAAATGAATAAAAGGGAAATTAATAATAAAATCAAAATTTTTCATGGAACAACCCATTATATTAGTCTCTTTTAACCTTTGCATAGACAGCCTAAAGTTTCTGTCATATAAACACCTGTAAAAATATTCTCCATTCACTTTTAAATACAAGTACACATAGGAACTCGTTTGCTTCATATAGTAGTAGAATGATGCTTACCGTCACTGACTAAATTATTAAACATATATACACATACATGCACATAAAGCATGAATTCAGTGTCTGCTATATAAATAAATAGAAGGATATTTTGACGCCTAAAGTGAATAAAGCGAAATCTATTGTTTTATTTTCAATTAGCTTTTGTAGTTGTGGTCTTTAACTCCTAACGACTATTATATGCAAATAAAAGTAAATTTGGTCAGTTGTTTGGTTCATAAATTCGTTTTGTTAATAGAAATATTTTAAACAGGGATGGTAGTGAGCGTAGAAAAGCATGTTACAAATAAGTTTAAGGCATATTATTATTCGATCTCGATCGAATACTGGAGATTTTTAGAATTATGCGAGAAGATGAATAAGTACAAATGAATTCGACCATTAATATCAATTCACTTGCTTATGGCCAAATATTACAGAGTTAAACCGTTTTGGGTTTGTCAACCCTTACAAAAGGTCGTCTTCACAGTAGTAACTCTTGATTTCTGGCCGGCGCAATATTCTCAGTTTCTGCGAAGCTTTACTTTATTCATATTATTAGAGGCTAAAGAAGTAGAATATAAAAAAACTGAAATATATACCACTTTGATGAAATTTTTTAGATTTTAAAGAAAGTGTGACTTGACTTTTGAAGACCATCCCTTTAAGCTGTAGGCTTTCCTAGTTTGCAGCGTATTCTTTGATTTGCTCCTTAATTTAACCTTGAGTTCACGCACTAGGTGACTTCAACATATTTCTTGGCCGGTTCAACCATACAGATTTATCTCTTCACCTCCTACCAATTGGTTTTCTCAATTTCTTAAAACGTTTTACCTGAGCTGAATGCTCAGATAACTATAATGAAGTAAAAAGTTATATAGTGACATGTCTGGGCGTACTAGACACCAAAATTCCTCTTAACCCGTTACTTCTATTGTATGCTTTTAAACCTTTAGATCATAGTGATATGTTGAAGGAATCAGCTCTCAATTACTAACATATTAAGCCAGCGCCACTAGCAGGGACAAACAAATTGTTGTCCCTTTGCGGTCGACATCACGTCTTACTTTCAGCTGACGACCTTCATGCTGCTTTGCAACAAGGATCTTATTGCATTTTTGTAACATTTTTATTTAAATTTAAAGTTAAAATTGTCGAGCACACACCTGTCCTAACAAAACAAATCATTCTAAAATATTCATTAAATTTCAAAAAATGAAATGTAATTCGGATTCAGTTAGCAGTTAGTTCAGCACATATTTTTCACAATGTTACAATGTATTTTCCAAAAAAAAAGAATATCTAAATTGCTTCCTAACACTTGCCAAATTTCACAGAAGAAAAAAATGAAAACACTAGTAATCCGTCAATGACCTTTGTGGTCGGTTTTAAATATTTTCTTAATTAACGCATACGACCGCTTGTTTTCTATTTAAAAATAAAAAAAATTTGGATTAAGATGATTGAAATTTTTATTGTATTACGAAGAGAAAAGTTCGACAATTATGAATGAAAAATGATACCTGGCAAATGTCCACTATGATCACGCTGACAGATGTCGATTCTTTCATCAAAGTTTTTAATCACTTTTTGGCAAAATGGCGGTCATATTTCGTTAATTACATCAGGAATTTCGAGTGTTAAGGCTGAAATCGATACAATTGCCACCGTATAGACTCTGTACTTAACATAACCCCACAAAAAATCACGCGATCTGGCTGGCCACTTAACTGCTGATTGTCGTAAAATTATGCAATCGAAAAATTTAGTTTGCAATAAATTGATGTCCGTGATATCCACGTCGCACACTGCGGATTTTGCGGAAAAAAGTCAAATTGTCAACATACTCTTAAAGCAGTATATATTTGATACTTTAAAATTTTAGACTAAATGGTACAATCAAATGAAAAATAATTACTCCGATCTGACTGCTAGTTTTTTTTATAGCTGTCTCAAGCTCAGTACTTGTATGTTTTACTGAAACAACTTAATTTAAACCTAGGAATTTCAAAACGAATATTATTTTATTATGTGAGCTAACGATTTTCTTTTTATTTTTTATTTAAATTAGGATACTTCAGTATACTAAAATTGAAAAAATAAACTCCGCAGAGAGACAATTGGATATCACTACTAATACATTGTCTCATATCTGTTTTTACATTTTTAATCAATTTCAAGTGCCACCAGGTGCCACCTCTCAATTTGTTGCATTACACACTACAATATTTTTGAGCTAATTGATTCGTGACTCAATTTTTTACTTAAACAAATTTAAAAAAATCAAGAATTACAAGTATTTTCATCTGTTTATATAACATTTCGCTACATAAGCAACAGTTTCGAAGTTATAAATAAATGTATGAAAAAATATATATATATATTTTTGCCTAAAAAGTTAATTTTTTTTTTAATTCATAAAAAATCCAAAATGGTAAAAAAAAATTTTAAGTCCTATTACTTTCACGTAAAGTCGTATAACCTATGAACAAAATGAGACATAACTCATGAAAATCGATGAACGCGTTTCGCTTTTATGCACAATTAAGTAAAGGTATGAATTTGAAAAATTCATGCGCGTATTAAACTGATGTCTTTTGCATGTAACTTATAATATTGAATTTAAAAGTGGGAGAGTAGACTCAAATACTCGTCCGATAAAAGCAGCCCGAGAATGTTAGATATAGCGTGAACTTAAAGAGAAAATAGGAATACAGATTGATACTGTTAAGCAAGGCTCTGGTACGACAAATTCAGGAAAAATGTCAGGAAGATTCTTTGCTAATCCTGTTTTGATTTCCGAAATAACGGGTCTAGATGAAAACATAATCAAGAGGTTTTCAAAAATTCTCGAAGCTATAACAATCACAGAGGTAATAGAACCAAAAAAATTTGGTGATTTTTGTTTGGAGACGGGAAAAGAGTTTGGTACAATATGCCACCTACACTTCACAAAATTCTGATTCATGGAAAAGATATAATTGAAAAGTGTATTTTTCCTGTAGACCTACTATCCGAAATGGCTCAGGAAAGTCGTAACAAAGACTATAAAAATATCGCACTCCAGAAAATGCCTTAAGTCGAATTGCCATGAAGGAAGATATTATGCGCCAAATGATGGTAACATCAGATCCCTTGATTTCACATTTGACGCCTTCATTTAGCCAGAAAAAGCATAGTGTTATAAGCGACGAAGTTAAGGCTCTTTTAGAATAAATCATTAAATTAATTATTAACTAAAAATAGACTTAAAATAAATAATAAATTAAAAATTAAAAAAAATCATTTAAATTTTTTTGTTAGTTATGGCTTTTTACATTGCAGGTAACGATCGACATTTCTCTAACTTTCTTTATTTTGATTACTTTTGTGTATTACTAAATAAATAAAACTAAATTTGTGATGAAATCACTACATTTTTTGACAAATATATTTTTTTCCTCACCTCCATACAAAAATCCCCAGTGTGCGTCGTCACTAATGACCGGTACCATATTTCCAGCTTTGGAATTCACGCCCCAATCACATAGCGCACCATACAATGACACATTGAGCATGCAAAGGCTTCTCAATAATAATTAGTCGGGTCAATTTCTTGTAAGGCTTTAAAGTCAAGTCTATAAAATTCACCATGTGGTGGTTTTAGATAACCACAATTGTTGAGAACGTTGAGATATTGACAAATTTGGATCTGCTTTAACACTGGCCTACGGCTGCGATGTTTTCCGTCGAACAAGCGTTGATGTTCGCACATTTTGTATCGAACCTGTCGACTCAAATTTAACGACCAAAGGACGATTTTGTTGTTTGAAAATATCACGAATTTTACGAAATGTAACTTTAACATTACCCCCATTTTCTTTTTGGATTTTAGTTATTTTAATGTGATTTTCGTGCGAAATTGAATTCATTGTAACAAGTATCAATGCATTTACTATGAATATATTAAAAAACTAAATTTCAGAACCAGCGTTGCCAAAATGATGATTTTATTATATTTTTGATGATTTTTGAACTAAAATATGATTTGACGATTTTCTTTCTTAAATTATGATTTCTGATTTTTAAAAATTATGATTTTTTTATTTCATTGTAATTGTACTACATAGCGAAGTTAAGTTTTGTATCAGCTTGTTGTTGAAAAATTTTAGTTAGTTAACAATAAAAACAAGTTTATCAAGTGACAATATGCAATTCGATTCTTGGCAGAGCGGATCTAGTAAGACACCAATCAACCCAAAAGCACATAAGCAGAGCGAATTGTATAAGTTGCAGCCAAACAAAAATTGAATCTCGATTTTTACCTTCAGATGAGATGAGGAGTGTAAAAAACTTAGAACTCCAATTAAGTACGTTTATTGCAGAACAATCTTACATTTTTTGTGTACGGATCACTTAACTTTATTTCTAAAATCCTCCATTTCTGATTCAAAAATAACACCGAATCTCGCATGTGGCAGAACAAAAACTATGTGCTGTATTAAAACCGTTTTAGGCTGGACCTAATTTTAATTCGTTTGCAATATACTGAATCAGCAGAAATTTTCCTTATGTGTAGATGAGTCTACTGACATAAACAATCAAAAATCGCTTTGTTTAGTAATCCGGGAACTATAAATTTTAGAGTACAAGACTTATTTTCTGGCTTTATTAAAGTGGAGAGTGGTGAAGCTTTAACAATATTTAATTGTATAAAAAGTTATTTTCAAAAACACAAAATACTGTACAAAGAAAATTTAATAGGAATCGGAGCAGATGGTGTTCCAAATATGACAAGCAAAAATCATTCCGTTGCCAGATAATTTAAGAATGAAATTCCTAATTTATTTGTTGTCAAATGTATTTGTCATTCAATTGCGCTTTGCTCTTCTTATGCTTATCTTAAGCTTGCACCTGAAGTAGATAATTACATTGCAAATAGTCCAAAACGTAATTAGCAATACCAAAAATATTTTTGCACCCCTCACAGGTGGTTATCATTAGAGTTTGTAGTTGTACGGGTTCTCGAGTAGTATGAACGAATAACCATTTTTTTAAAGTATTTACAATATGGAGGTAAATAACGTAAACAAAATTTTTCAAAGCTCATCCTGTGAAATACATAGAATGTATGAGGAACTGCAACGTCTTTACTTAGAAATTTTAGACAATTTTATGAAAACAGAATTTATATACATAAGTCTCAATAACGACCTTGATTTTAAAAACAAAAGTCTATTTCAACATAACGAAGAAGTCTATCTGGGTGTTTTTGATAAACAAAAGATTTCTAGCTCAAAGCTAACTGCAAATGATTATAAATAACTCATGCTGACAACATTCCAGCTTTTCCGGTCCTGTCAAAATTTGTTAAAAACGTAATATACCTTTCCATTTCTTCAGCAAATGTCAAATGAATATTCTCAACAGTCAATTTAAACAAAACTAAATATAGAAATAGATTAGACAACAGCACTCTCGAAGGTATATTATATGCATAAGATTATTTTTTAGCAATAAGAAACTGTTCCTGCTATAATTTAAAAATAGACGAAAATAGAAGAAATTATTAAAAATATCTAAAATTTTTTTAAGCTTTTTTAAATAAGTAAATATTTATTTATATAAATACACACAGTTATTGTTCTAATGAAATCAGTTGAGTGTTCTTCTAAGCTTTTTATTTGTTGGTTGGTGAATGTGTGATTAAAAATTTAAGTTTGCTTATTTTTACTGATTTTGTTGGATCAATGACGACAAAGCCAGCGAAATTGTGGTTTGTCACTATATAAACATAAGTACACGTTTCGCCATAAATTCTTTAAACAATAATAATTAAAATATATATATATATATATATATATATATATATATATATATATATATATATATATATATATATATATATATATATATATATATTATTTGTATATATTTGTATATATATTATTTGTAATTTTTAAATAAAATGTATTAAAAATATGATGATTTTTTCCATAAAATACGATCTTTTTTTCGACATATGATGATTTTCTTCTCAAGGCTACTGGCAACGCTGATCAGAACTATCACGTTGTTGGCGTTGCCACAATTGAAAAATAAACTTTTTGTTGAAAACCGCGATAGAATTCCTTTTTAATGTATTCAGTTTGTATATAAAACAAATACACAAAAAATCTTAAGTGATTTGTTCTTAATCCAAACGGTAGCCTATTAGAAGTATAGTGGGACCGTATTCTCTTAAATAAAGTAAGAAACATTTTAATATAATTTTCTAAATATAACTTTTCATTTGCTTGTTTGACCCCTGCTAAAAAAATTTAAATTAATTTCTATCATTTTGACGTGCTATTAAGCGGAGTTGTGCAACAAATATCGTTGTTATACAAATATATATATAGAATTTCGTAATAAATTTTCACGATGATAGCGAATTTTCTTTATTTGGTTTGTTTATAAAATTCCAGAATTGATTTAACTTTGATTTACATTATGGAAATGAGTTTTAAAAACAGTTTCGTTTCTGCCCTGTATCGCACCTATATTTTTCGTTAGATTTCAGCAAATAGAAAAAGGAAGTTTACTTTAATTCAAATAAGGATATATATTTCTGTGCCCCAAAAATATTTTGCTTGTGTGTTTTGTGTGTTTTTCCTTCACCTTATGTGTGTATGATACAAGTATAATACAACCTAGACACTGGCTATTCTAAGTAAATGTGTGTTGTCTATTGCTTGTTGTGTAACATTTACCATTTACCGTTTACCATTTTGAACGCGATGCATGAATTCAAACAGGCATTATTTTGTTATTAAAACAGGTTTTGTTATGCTAAATTGATTTTGAATGTTTATTGAGGCAAAAGCACTCTATTGCTTGCTATGTGTAGATTTTCTATTTATTACACGTTAGTTATACATACGTAACATTGCAATATTTACAGATATTTACAAATATGCTTATATGCAAAATTCATAATACAAACATAAATGTGAAAAGTGTTTTTAAGTGGTTATAATATTCAAATCCGTTAGAGTGTGTTTAAGGATACTTAAGATTTTATTGATATAAATTGTTTATTTTATAATTTTATACAGCTTATTAACTCACTCCCCGAATTTCAAGTTCGTTAGAAGATTATGGGTTTCCAAATAAAACAATGATTTGGAAAATATTAAATCTATTTTAAAATGAAGTTATGGCAATAAAACAGATATAAAGAAGATAAATTTATGTTTGCTTTTTGTTTTAAAATAAATAAATAAATATTTCCAAAGGATTGTTGAATGAAATATAGGACTTTTGAATAATTTGTATTTAAGTAGATTATAATTTTACACAGCTTTATAAATTGATATTGATTGATACATTTTTACAAAAACTGGTGCTGTTAAATTTAATAGAAAAACGTTCACTAAAAAGATCGCGACGTTATCGTACTATTTGCGTTCATCAGTTCTCGATTGTTCTTACGCTATTTTATGTTCAACTAAACAAACCATTGCAAACTATGCGTTTGAATTCCTTGAACTACTTTCTTTGCATATGCTGAGTCCTATGATACATTCATATCCTTAGCTTAAACGAAAAATACGTAAATAAAAAAATAAAAATCTACGTTGTTAACCTTCAAACTTATATATTTCCTCTCAATAAAGAAATCGATAATAAAATTTTTGTTAGTCTTTTATGGCTTTTCATTTTAGCTAACGATATATACATGCAGAACATATAAAAGCTTATATATAATAATTTTAGTATATATTTTATACTTTTTAAGCTAAATTCTTGTTTACTTTATTTTGACTATTTTACAGAATTTATGGCAATGATACGTTTACTTTACATTTGGACCACGGACGTGGCTTTGGAAAGGCTTTTCATGATGACCTAACTATTTTGGCTCCAGTGTTGCAGTGTTGTATGTTAAGAAAAACCACCTTGGAAAAATTATTAGAGTAAGTTTATGTGTTAAAAACAAAATTATGTTTGTGTGTTGGAAAACTTCTTTTCAATGTTATTTAAAAATTTTAAAAGCAAAGTTCATTTCCAACTAAGCAGAATTGAACACTTTGATATAACACTAAAAATCATGGATCTTTTAAAGGTGTTTGGCTTTTTTATTTTGATTTTTGGTTCTATTTCTGGAGGTGAAGATCGAAATATAGTGTGCTGCGAGTGAAATACATCCAAATGGATGTCTAAAATTAATTTATAAAAAGAGCAATGGCAATTCACAATAAGCCTAGAGATAGTTCAAGAATATTTATTTATTTCACATATCACATATTTTACAGTTCAGAAACATAATTAAAGCTCTGTAGGAAAATGTGAGATTTAATTATAAATGACACAGTGCAGTCTTATTGTGACTTACTTTAAACATATTGTTGTACATTTCTTTTTATTTATAAATCGTGTGTTATACTTATATTAAAGCACATCAAAATGACAGTATATATTTTAAAAAATATAATAGTTATAATTTTTTGACCTTTTTTAATATTTTTTAGTAATTAATTTTAAGCATTAGTTTGGCATCATCATGATGCCAACTAACGGTGTGGCGAAGTATCGAAAAAATAATTAAAATAAAGTTTTTTAAAAATTTTTTATTAAATAAGACCTAGTGCTTAAAATTAATTACTAAAAAATATTTTAAAAAATATTTTCACAAGTGCATACAAAATGAAAAATCAATTTAAGAAAACGACACTTCATACAGTGACACATGGAGCATGCAAAGGATTTTCAATATTTTCAGAAGCCCAAATGCGGTTATTTTGCTTGTTGACATACTCTGACAAGTGAAAATGGCTTCGTGTGAAAAAATTATTATTACAGAAAATCCAGCCAGAAAATCTGCAGCGATGTGAATGTGTCGGTCGGCTAGAATTACTGCACCAGTGGAACTTTGTAAGGTACTTTGAAATTCGCCATGTGGTGGTTTTTTGGATAACCGCAATTGTTAAGAACGTCGAGGAATTGATAAATTTAAATCTACTTCAACACTGTTGCTCACGACTGCGATATTTTCAGTTGAACGACCTGCCAGAACACGCGTTGGCGTTTCAGAAAAATCAGCCGGTCGTTCCTGAATGAGCGAGTTTACGGCAAACCAGTCGTACCTTGTAATGCTTCAAAGTCAAATCATTACGCAAAATTCATCATGGGGTGGTTTTTGATATCTCTAATTATTGAGAACGTCTACGAATCTACTAATTTGGATCTGCTTCAGCACTGTGGCTGCGATGTTTTAGTTGAACGACTCGGTCAAACATGCTTTGGTGTTTTAACATTTTTTATCAAGCCTATCGACTCAAATTTAACGATTAATTTCTTAATAGCGTCCTCAGAAAGAGAATTATGTCGTCGGAAAAGATAACCAATTTTATGAAATCTAACTTTAACAGAACCACCATTTTCATAGTGAATTTTAGTTATTTTAATGCGATATTCGTGCGAAATTGAATTCATTGTAACAACTGCCATTGCTTCTACTACGAATACGTCAAAAAAACTCAATGTATTGTTGTTGGTGTTATCACAATTGAAAACAAACTTCTTGTTGAAAAACTCATAGTTAAAACTGTCTATCATATATTTAAAGTTACTGTTTGATTTCGCTATATTTTTTTGCTTAAATTTTCTCTCAAAGATTAGGTCACAACTAAGTTATCCTATTCTACTATTTTAAAATATTTTTAAAATCGATATTATATTAACTCAAGAAGTTTGTCGAGAAAAATAATAAATGATTTTTAAAATTATTTTTGATCTTTCACAGATTGCACAATGGTCGTAAAACTTTGTCACAAAGAATGCGAGAGTCGTTAAGTGCTGATCCTGTTAGTCCAGTGCTTTGGGAACCCCATTTGGAAGCATTGGATCGTCGAATTGCGATTATCCTGCAAGCCACAAGAGATTGTATTAAAAAAAATCCACCGGAAGAATCTTATGCATCAGAAGATGATGTCTCATCATAGCGCTATAGTTTTAAGCAACTGAAACCAAACTTAAAAAGAAAAAAAAACATTTAGTTTAAGCTTATAATCAAGGAAACAACAAAATAAAAATATAAGTAAATTGTTTTTGTTTGTATATTATGAAATATATATTTAGTAAAAAGAAAACTTTTGTTAACTTGTTAAATCAAAAGTAGCAAAAAAAAAAACAAGAAATTATAATAAATAAAATCCTACAATGACGAAATATCGAATTTTAGAAGGCTTTTTAAAAAAGCTTTCTAAGCATCGGTTCTTTTCTCTAACTTGTTTCCTTCAATATTTATTTACCTTTAACTATAAAAATACAGATGAAATCTTTCGTTATATTCGTAAAATAAATAATAATTTTATAAAATAAACAATAACAACAATTAAAGCTTTAAAAGTGATAAGTTTTGTGGAAAAAAAGTAAAACAAAATCACATACAATAAAGAAAATTTATTTATTTTAACACTTGAACACAAAAGGAGAAAAGTTTATCCACAAGTAAAAAAAAAATTGGGCAAGAAATTTCTTCTTAAGTTTGTTTTTTTAAGTTTGTTTTTATTTATAACTAAATCTTGTAACTGTTGTACCTTAAATATGAGGATACATGAAAAATCAACAACATTTCTTTAAGACCTTAAAAAAACTGGCAGCTATATTTATATACATACATACGTACATATATTTTTTGAAAGTTAATTTAAAATAAAAAAGATAAACTTTATTTTAAAATTATTTCTATTAATTAAATTTATTATTTTAGCTTAGAAACACTAAGCGTTATAAGCCTTTTTAAATAGCATTAAAAACTAACTGATCTTTTCTTTTTTACTTACAACAAAAAATAAAAACAAAAAAGACTACATCATGCTAAAAATTATATTTAAATCTTTATACACAAATTTATCATAAATAAAAATGTTTTCATTATTTATTAATTATTTTCACAAAAAGTGTTGCTACATTTTTTTTTGTTTGCTTTTTGTTTAATTACAACTGTTATTAAAAATATCCCAAAGTTATTATCAAGGAAAAAATGTATAGGTACTGAATTTATATTCATTTAAAGTTGGCTTCTACACGCTCATAAATTTAATTGATTAAATGAGAATTATGGAAAAAAGATGAAAAATATTTATATTCGTTTAAATAGGGAAATTAACTTCTACACGTTTATAAATTTTATGGATAAAAGAATTTATAAATACGTATAAACACCTAATCTTAATTTAATTTAATTTTGCATTTTATATTTCAATCATCTAATTTAGTGAGTTTAGTTCAAAGTAAAATTTAAGTTGTTCTTACGCCTTTCAGCAAGATTATTTTGTTTCCGAGTAACCTTTTTTTTCAAACTTTAAAATCTTCATTCTGTATAACGTGCTGCAGTATTAGGACTTGCAGGAACATGCTGCAGTATAGCAGAAGAGCTTCTGTTGCCTACAATAACTTGCAGCAACTATAAATTCCCATAGAAGTATGTCTCAATATTTCTAAATATTTTAAAACTTGCATGCACTCTGTTATTCATCTAAGGTACGATTTTTTAAATGTTTTTTTTTGTCATTTGAAAGACAATGCTTATACATCGGTCGTATTTAAAAATAAAGTAATCGAAATAAAAATTAAGGGATTGCATTATGCTACTCACGTGATAGTAAAGTAACTGCACAATTTAATAGCAAGACATTCAATATAGTCATAACTATACCTCCAAATAACAATAATAAAAAGGAAACATTAGTATAAGTTTAGTTGTGAGCTTATATTCTAAATTAACGTATCCTTTACACCGTATATGAAATTTTTCACAGGTGGTATATGAAAGCGACATCTAGGCATTGTTTATTATTAAATACACTTTTAAAAAATCTAAGGAAAAATAACAAAATTAAAGAGTGTTTTCATAGAACATAGTTTTAATTTAAATTCAACAAAATTTTTAACTTCAATCGCTACTAAAAACAAGTGAGATTTGTCAGCGATTTGATATACTACATGGTTTTGCCGGGTCTTTATAGTAGTGGTGAATCTTCTCTGCTAAATCAACTGATATTTTTACATAATATTTAAACTTAAGTCTAATAATTTACATAAAGTCCAGCTAGTATTTTTTTGTCCTACTGCCTGTCTATTATTTCAGAAAATCTTACATTTGTTGGCAAAAAAGTTTATGGCAGTCATTGTCGATTCAGTGGACATAACAAATTTGCAACACAAAAGTACTTTCATTGGTGCAAAATTATGGCTAAAGAATTTAATTTTAATATTATTTTAATAACTAAAAAAGAAGTAAATATTTTTGTATCTTTTGGAGAATGTAAGAAGTAAATAAAAATTGTTATTAGTAACTGGAGCGTGGAAAGACCTATCTGGAAACGAAACTAATCTACAATAAGTTTTAGTTTTTATGAAATTTCTAACACATGATATAAGTTTCCTCTTCACGTTATCATGTTATTGCTGTAATAGCTTTTAGATTACAATTGAAGTTAGGCTTATGACTGGGAATCTAGAACCGACCAAAGCGGTTATTCGTAGAAGTCGCCAGATTAGTTATTTTTCCGTAAATTAATGTTGCCTTGTTATTTGTTTCGTTTTAATTGACTGGAAAACTAGTAGTTTTGAGGAATAAACTTCAAAGTAATATTGCCATTTTACATCCTAACTGGCTGGTTTGTACTCGAAGGCGAGCGCTTTCCAAGCGAATGCATCATTCTCCAGCCACGTTTTAGTTTGTACTGGTGAGTCAGTGTTGGCGTTCAGGCACTTCTGGCAGTCCTAACAACAGAACTGCCTAAACTGACTCACCAGTACAAATTAAAACGCGGCTGGAGAATGATGCATTCGCTTCCAAAGCGCTCGCCTTCGAGTACAAACCAGCCAGTTAGGAGGGAAAATAGCAATATTATATCATTAACTGGCGGAGGGGGAATAAACAACATAATACCAAACTTCAAAGTGTTTCCACATAGTTAGTTTTTTTTATTATTAAATTTTGTGGCGAAATTCTGACAAAAAATCGAAATACTAAAAGAAAAACAATCTCTATTTTTTGTACCTGCGGTTTTATATGCATGCTAATTTCATTTTTACTTCTAAAATACAATTTTTGTAAAACAAAACTATTTATTAAGTTTATTTATTTAAACATTTGAAATCAAAAACATCTAACAAGGAGCTGACATTGAATATCTTATATAAAATCAAGTGTTGCAAAGACGAAACAAGTTAGAAAATAGACATTTTCTACTTTATTTTAATTAATTTTGGTAGCATAAAAATGTATGGCAAATCAAGAAGAAAATCACTTAATTTAAACCATTTAAATGCTTTAGCCAAAAATACATAAATGTAAACCCACTATTAAATATTACAAGATTTCAAATGCTGACCGTTTAAGAGTAACAAGTAGAAAAATTATCTTAACTTTAAAAACTCTTAAAGCAAAAGTTGTTTAAACTACCTTGTTTTTATTTAGAAAGTGTTTCTATTAAGTTCATTTTAAAGCATATTTAATTTAGCATAAAATTCTATTTTTTGTAGAGTGTAAAGTGAGTGCTTATTATTGATTAATTTATATTTATGACTTTAAATTAAATAAGTTTCATTTTATGGAAAAATTTGAAAGTACTTTCAAACACTTTTAATTTGTTTCTTTTTACGTATTTGACTTGAGGTTTTTTACTGTTTGCATAATAGTAAAATTAAATTATATTTTAAATACCCGCATGTATTCCACTAATTCATCTAAAGTAAATAATATAGAATTTCTCAATTTAAATGAACTAATAACCTTTGTAACAAATATTTGATTTTATAGCTTTTAAAGCTGCGTCCCAGCACCTGCCATATACTTTCAGACGCAGTTCTTTCGGCAATCAGTGCAAGCTTTTTATTTATAACCACCAAGAATGAAATATATTATAGCCAAAAATAATTTCAACGGCTTATAGGCAAGAATGGAGTTACAGTTGTGTACTACATTATCATATTTCAGTAATAGATTATAATCATTAGAATATAACTTCGGCATCCCAGAAAAATCAATTTTTAAGTATTTTCTATAACACTGTATATATGAATGGCCAGCGCTTTCGATGTCATGACATCAATCTTAAGTCATGTTCTAAACTGTACTGGAGCGTCAGTGTTCGGCTTTAAATAGTTATTTTATTAAGGTCATATCTACTCATATACTTAGGTAGAAAAATCCCACCACCTGGTATTTTAAGGTCTTTTATTATCATCTATGTACATATGTCTTTCTGAGGATATTTTTCGTTTGTGTGAGTGTATGAGTAGTTTTAGTGCTGTGAAAATTATGTCCAAGGTCGTGTTTACTTTTTTTGTTTATAATTTCATTGTTAAAAGTTGTTGGTTTTATAGATTTTCATGTTTTCAAGAATGTCTACTGTTCGTTCTTTTTTGCTAGGATGTAGTAATGTCATGCATTCATTTATTTTCCTTGGTGTGTGTCCGCGAGTGTGAAGGTGTAATACAAACTTGGAGTCCTTTTTATCGTTTGTATGAGCCCACGTGTTTTCTAAATCTTGTTTTTAGTCTTCGTCCAGTTTGTAGGTTTGCAGGTACAAAAAAGTCTGTGTACTCCGCTGGATTACATTTTTTAGTTGCTGTTTTCTATTAGTTCATATCAAACTTTAAAATTTTTACGTTTTGGTATTAAATATTTATTAAAAAATTACTTTAAATTCTTTTTTTAAATAAAAAATAAAAAAACATATTTTAAAAGTTGTTTTCTAAGAAAAAATCTGGCAACACTTTTTTATAATTTATTTTTGCTTAATTAATAAATTTGTATACTATATTATATTTTTATAAGTGTATTTCTCTTAGCATTTTAAGAATATACCAAAGAAATAAAAACCATAATAAAAAAAATAATTTTTAATAATTTGTTTTGTTTTTAAACACAGACACACAACTTTCTGATATATATTATTTCTATAATTTCTGATATATATATTATTTCTATAAATTTCTATATATACATATATATATACATATATTTTTATGTATTTATATATACAATTATTTGACAAGCACTCAAACATTATAAACAATCACATTTCTTTAGTAAATTATAACACCAATTTCTTTTATTTTAATAAATATAAAATAAAAACAAAAACTAATTTAAAAAAAAAATATCTAGAATATTTGCAAAAGTAACAGAAGTTAATAATTAATGACTAAAGTACCTTATGAGTATATTTGTTATTTTGTATATTATTTTTAAAATTAAGAATTTAGAAGAATTTATGTACATGTTATATTATAGTATTTTAGGGGATGTTCACGAAATATTTAAACTTAATTATTCAAAAGTATAACTATAGGGAAAATTTGCAAATAACCAGAAACAGCAAAAGTTTGTTAAAGGGAAAGTTCTGTAATTTCTGTTTATGTGCTTTAGATTTTAAGAGAAACACTTTTTATATATTAAGTTGCTGGATAGATGAATAAGTGACTTTTCCATTTGAAAATGATTTTATATAGCTATTGCAGCAGTTGTTAACGAGCGAATTTTATGGGCGTCCAATTAGCGGCAGAATTTTTACCATTATTACACAAATGCCACTAATTACAAAATCACTGTTGGCCTGCAACGCATCTATTGTTGCTGGTGTTTTAGCAAACACCAACAATTTTATATGGCCCCACAGCAAATAATTAAGAGGTGTAAAATCGCAAGACCTCTTATTACAGTTGACCGGTCTATATCTTGGAACCAACTTATCGCCTAGTTACATATTTTTGAAATTATTGATGATATTATAGCAACGACTTTAATGAATTTTATATGAATTGCTTTCTCATTTTAGAAGAAATGTCACGAAGAATGATATCACCAAAATTCTTCATACAGCTGTGTTTCTTATTAAGTTCAGAAACTGTATTCTTTTAAAAAAATATTGAAATTGATTTTCTGTGTATACAGCTTTCATTTCTGTAAAGGTGATATTCAGATAGTTGTAGGGACGATTTTTATTGCTTCCAATTAATTTTAACAATGTTTTTAGAAATGCTTAATAATTATTCGATTCCATTCATAATTTAATTTTTTTTATCTTTTAGAAGATATGTGACATTATTTATAATAATATGTAGAATAAAAACCTTTCAAAAAACTTAAGAAAACCTGAAGCGTAAATGCATTGTGGAAACTGAACGAAAACCACCAGATGAATGTTTCTATAATAACAAAATTAATTTTCGTCAAAGTAAAAATCTGTAGCAGAAAATCATTTCTTTATTGTGGTAAAATGTTACTGATTAGTTAATCTTTAGTAGCTGAATTAGATAGGTTACGTGCATGAGTAAAATAGAAACCCAAACTAAAAATTGTTAATGTCTAAACTAATGCAATTTCAAAATTTTCCTTTGAAATTAAATATTATTATACAAATAATATCCATCCTAATGGATGCTAGGTCGAGCAAATAAATGTCATAGTCTTCTATGAACGGACTTTTTCATCATCAGATTTTTTTAAAACGAAATCTAGTATAATATTTTCCAACTCGTTAAATTAACTTCTTTTATATAAAACGAAACAAAAATAATTTATAATAATTATAATTTAATTGAAGTGATTTTTTGATTCTTTATAGTAAAATACATGCTTTCTTTACTTTAAAATTTAAACCAATTATATTTTTCTTTTAAATTTGAATTTTTTTTTTTAAATTTATACACAATTACTTTTATTTTGTTTATATAAATTTTTGAAATTAATTTTTTTTGTTCGTTAAAGTGAATATCCCTATTGCTTAACAACAACATAAAAACATAGAAAACTATATCATACACATATAAGTAAATAAACATTTAAAACATTTATTTATTTTTTTTTTCATTAAGTTTTTGTTTAGTTTGTTTCATTACATTTAAATAATATTTGAATATTTATATTTATAAACAAATAAACAAATACATATGAAAATAAATAGCAACAACTGAAATATTTAAACTTATTATCGATGTTATGTTATTTGTAATAAATTAATAATAAATATTTATCTGATAAAATCATATATAAATATATTTTTAATTAATTTAGAAAAATTAGCGTTATCCAATAATAATATTAATTAAATAAATTTTAGAAAATAAATAAAATATGTCAGCAAAAAATATATGAAATATAAAAGAATAAATAAATAAAAATATTTGACTGTTAGACAATTGAAAATTGAAAGTTGACTTTAATTTATGAAATAAATTGATTAAAATTAATTGAATCGTTTGAAATTTATATTTTTTTTCGAAATCCCGTAACAATTTATTTATAAAGTATACCATTTAAAGGGAAGGTTATCTTTGCAGTTCTATTTTCCAAATCTTTATATATATAATTCTACCGTTCGTGTGTTGTGACTGAACTCCTCCTAAACGGCTTGACAAATTTGCATAAATGTTTTTGTATGAGTTCGGGTGGCGCCCCAGAGTGATTTAGATTTACATTTCGGTCCAATTGGACAAAGGGACTTGTTACCTCACATACAAACCACAAATTAAAAATCCATTATTTCAGCTCCTGATAACGGTATTTTAACAAAATTTGGTACGTCGATTTGGTGGGCATTTTTTAAGTACGGCTGCAAATGTCTGACCCACATTTATAAAATTCTAATAACATTGCAAGTTATATTCTTCGGTGTGATACGCCATTCGGCATGACCGGCAACATCATGGTTTAGAAAATAATGATGAATTAGTTTTGTTCAGGTTTAGGTAGTTCATTCGTTGGGTCATGAAGGTAGATTGCCCGCCACCTGGCATTTTATGCGGAGCTAATCAAATATTTTTGTCTTTTGTCATTAGCCAGGTAAGTGCGTCCGTCTGAGGTCGTTTTTGTTTGTTAGAGTGTATGAGTAGTTTTGGTAGTGTGAAAAACCTGTCTGAGGTCGTGTTTACCTGTCGGTTTATAATGTCACTATTAGAAGTTTTATATGTTTTCAAGAATATCTACTCTTCTTTCTTTTTTTCTGGGACATAGTAATGTCGTACACACATCTATTTTCCTTAGTGAGTGTTCGTTAGTGTCAAGCTCTAATATAAATATGATAATATGAGCGTATGTCTTCTGTAAATCTTCCTTTTTTTAGGTGACCCTGTAGGCTAGTAGGTAGTGTACTAACTTGTCAGTATGGGGGTTGTAGGTTCGATTCCCAAAGAAGCCTAGGTTTTTTTCACTACAAAAATAAAAATTGACTGTTGGTGGGGCTGCTCAGCGATGAAGGCATAGTCACTGGCCGCTGTGCTGTCTTTATACGGCAGTTAATTTCCGACTATCCTTCTACTTTTACCACCTGTTGACATCTCTTCTCTATCCCTTTCCTGAAGAATGTAGCACGATACTTGACTAAATAGGCTTTGCTGTCTGAAGTGCTAATTCTCTTTAAAAAAAATCTTCTTTTTAGTGTTCGTCCCGTTTGTACTATATAACAATGTTAGCAGGTACAACAAATGATGTCATCACATCGAAAGCGCTGGCAAGTCATATCGAACAAACAGCCAGCAGTGACTTTTTACACCGAAGGAAATGACAACAGTATTTCATTTACTGGCGGAACAAATCCAAACAACTTAATGCATTAAAAGTTAGTTACGCAGTTTTTATCGTATTTGAGCACTAAATAAAACCTTTCATCACAATGGTCACATATGGAAATGTGTAATTGGGATCAACTTCTTTTAACATAAGGCATTTCTAGTAACATCTCCATACTATGAGATGATAACAGAGATTTTAGCTATAAAAAAATATCTTTCTTGCATCTATATTAGGGATGACAATCGGCATTGCATTTTAGAAATCTCAATTTTCGATAGTTTTATAATTTCGTGCTCCAAACGAAGATCCCATAACCTCAAAAATTTTCCGAAATTCAAGATTTCTGAATCACAAAATTTTTTAATCTTTGAATTTTTTTAATTTTTTAATAAGACTTGATTTAAGATATGACATTTTTATTCATTATATAGAAAGGAAAATTCAACGAATATCCTTGGCTGATCATTTGAAGGTTCAGTTGGATGAAACCGAATACTTTACAAAATTCCATATCAAAATAGATTTTGGCAAATCCGTTCGCCTTATCGATCGAAACATTTTACAACATTGTTAAAGTCAAGTTCACAAGACGTCATCTGTGGTGATACATTGGGCATACAGCTGTGAGGCCTGCTCTCTGCTGCATGAAATAATATTTATTCCATTATTATTGATTAACGACAAAATCGTAGAAAAGTGCAATAAGGCATTTTTCAGTAGCAGCAAATTAAAAGATCCTGCAGGGACGTATGATAAAGATAGAGGGTAATTATTAATAATATTCATTTTCTAAGTTCTTTTGAAAATTTTTTTGGAATATAGTGGCTCGCGACATAATGGAAAAACATTAACTCATAAAACATATTACGGCAATGGCAACTACTGTCATTTGAATTATACTCTAATAGATTTAACATAATTCGCCATTTTATACTTAAAAAATATAAATTTTTCTTGCAAACTCTTTTAATTGTTTAAATGTTAAAAATCCTCATAATACCTTTTTATCATAGTAACTGTGTGTTAAAAGAAAAACAATTTTTGAAAACATTTATTTTTATAAAAATTAATTTTTGCGCATAAAAGTTGAATATTTTAAAAGCTTGAGGTTCGAATTTCGCATTCTGCATTCTAAGCATTAAGTAGAATTTGCACTTAAAAAAAAAATTCATATAATTTAATACGTAGTAATTATTTACCTAAATAAAAACGTAATATTTATATTTACATAAATAAGCTTGACATAGCAAACTATAAATATAACGCTTTTCAGTGGCATTTTGCTTACTTGTAATAAATTTATTTTTATTTAAGATTTATCTGGTTTTGGTATCATTTTTCATGTAAAATTAATAAAGTAAACAACGTAAATACTTCAGGCATTGTGATAAATTTGAGTAATTATACAGCTAAGGCTCAAAAGCATTTAAACCAACATAAAACTTTATGCTTAATTTTTATTTTGAGTCTTTTTCTATTAATTAGCATTTAAAAAGGCTAAAGTTTTTTATAGCGTCTGCAGTATACTAAAAAATTTTTTACCCGCATAACATTTCTCGAAAAAAAAAAATGATGTAGTAAGTAATGCAGTCACAACCGAAGTAAACAAATAAAAATATGCGCTCAGTTTTTTTTTTAACGATTGAAGAAAAACTAAACTAGTAAAATACAAAAATACAAAAATACTGTTAAAAAAAGGAAGGAATTAGGACGTTTGAAACAATTTTTATAGCCAGCCGACAATCTAAAATTTTAACTCTTATTGCTGCAAATGTTAGCGCTATGATAGAGAGACGAAAAGAAAATAAAAGTTTATAGTTTTTATACTTATATACATGTACAAACAAAAGCCAACATTAAAAACTTATTTTATTGTCATTCTACAGAAATAGTGTAAAAGGAGCGAAAATAAAGAATGTTTTCGCAAAAAAGTCAAAACTTTATTTCTGATAAATGTAGTTTCTGTTTTAGCTTAATTTCACCAAAAGTCTTCCTTCTTTACATGCATTAGTTTTGAGGTGTTAAGCTGTCTATAATTTGTTATTAATATATTTAAAATTTTTTATTAAAGACTTTGAATATTTTGTTTATGTAGAACAACAAACCAAGTAGTATTAAACAAAAAAATGTGTAAAAATAAGTCAAACAAGGAGTCAATCTGTTTAATTCAAAATATTAAACACACATGCAAAACACAAAGCTGAGGTTTAGATATGTAGATTGAAAATTTTGTTTTCAAACATAATAAGTATGATAACCAATACTCTAAAAGCAATTTACATCTGCTAGTTCAGTTTGGCAAACAAAATTTAAATTTAAAACAAACTAAAACAAAATATTTAGATTAAGATGATTCATATTTTTATTCTATTACGAAGAGAAAATTTCCGCAATTATGAAGGAAAAACGATATCTGGCAAATGTCCACCACAACCACGCTGACAGATGTCGATTCTTTTATCAAAGTTTTTAATTGGTTTTTGGCAAAATGACGGTCCTATTTCGTTAATTCCATTGCGAATTTTGAGTTTTAAGGCTGAAATCGATTCGATTGACTACATATAGACAGATTCTGACCTTAACATAGCCCCATAAAAAATAATCAAGTAGTATTAAATCACACGATAGGGATGACCACTTAACTGCTGATTGTTGTTGTGAAATTGTGCCATCGGGAAATTTGGTTTTCAGTAAATTGATCGTTTCATTGGCTTTATGATATGTGTCACCATCCTGTTGAAACCACATGTCAATGTCGTCAATAGTAGGCCTAAATTAAGTTGTTTTAGCATCTCACCATAGCTCCCCCTCGGGAGCACATTGATATGTCTTGGTGAAACCTCGTCATCATTACATGTGTCACCGGGAGTAAATGGGAGTCTAGTCCCCTAAAGGCTAGCAGGAGCCAACTGGGCAACTCTACGTTATTTCCGCGGAAAACAGTAAGCCCCACAATTCAGTTTTTTAGCTGTTCTCTGATTGATTACTGAGGTCGGCGCTTCGAAAACAACTTGGTGGTTGTGATGTCGCAGGCCCTCATAAAATGACTAAGGGTTCAGGACCAAGCACAGAGGGTGAATGATTCGGATGCAGTGAGCATGCTTGTCATGTGTTCTGGACCAGAAGTTGGATACTTTGCAACTCTTTAGAAGAGAGTGGGGACAGCGACCGTACTCCGGGATTCCGAAACTGCTACTAGGAGTGAGTGAATCTATGGCGATGTGAATGCTTGGTCGGCTTCCATTCCTGCACCAGTTGAACCTCGTAAGGCTTTAAAGTTAAATTAAGACAACAACAAATATCTTAAAATAATTTGCTATTGTCATTTTCCGTCTTATCTGGCTATTTTGAAGTTGAAGGCGAGCGCGAAAGAAACTTTATCAGCATTAAAATAAAAACAAAAATATACACGGGCATACAGGCGTCTATACATTGAATGGACAACATACAACAACAAAATGTGATACAAAGGGAGTAAAAGATTCTTAATATTTCTAGACTTTTTTTTTATAATATAAAAAGGCAGCGTATTACTTAATAGTTAGTTTGTTGGAAAATAAACCTCGTGAATTAAAGACGTGCATCTTAAGTAAATTGTTCTGTGGTGCTAACTTTGTGCAGTTAAAGTAAATACAGTTGTAATTAATTTAAAAACTCTAAAATCTGGTGTTACTTATTTTACAATAAAGAAATCACAACAAAACTTTTATAAAAGATAGAAACTTAACAATATTAAATAAGTATTCACAAGTTTTCAATATATTGTTTTAGTAGAAAAATTAAAAAAAAAACGTTAAAATATCGCCAGTAACTTGAAATATCGGAAGGCATTTTGACGTTAACGATTTTTCATCGCCAGTTTTGGTGAGAAATTCCCATAGCCGGCAACACTGATGCTGGCTAGTAGCCGCTTTAGGGCTGGCAAGCAAGATTAAAAAATTGTACAAAACTACTACTTTATCTGTACCATTTTGAGAAAAAATTTTAAATAATTTATTTTTCACTTATGTTATTTATAATTCTTCATTATACTCGTACATTTGTAATGAATTGCCCAAAATATATTTTCATTAAAATTTTTATTATTATTTTAATATGATTTTCAGCGGCATTCTTTGAGTTCTGTGCTCAAGTTAATGTTTTTTTACATATGAAAAACATTTTCTTATTCCTTCAAAATATTTTAAGCCCCTATTGGAATTTTTCGCTATCGATTTTAATAGTTTAAATAAGTTTAATATGCTATCAGTTGGTCTTATGCTATTTAAGCTGTTTTTATTTCGCTACTCCTTTATGGAAGACCTGTGTAAACAAATTCTATACTAATTATAATTATTATTATTAGTTTAATTTTTATTCGACCTTTTTATTTTAAATAAACATGTACTAATCTTTTAAATGGTCTTTTTTAATTAAATTTTAACGATTTTATTTTTTCTACACATCGCTTTCCTATGCAAAGCTTCTTTAGGAAACTTTTAATAACAAAAATCATAATAATTATAATAATTCTTATAATAATTTTTTTTTATTATAATTTTTGTTATTAAAAGTTTCCTGAAGAAGCTTTCCATAGGAAAGCGAAATATAGAAAAAATAAAATCGTTAAAATTTAATTAAAAACGACCATTTAAAAGATTAGTACATGTTTAATTATATTTTACTCTTAAAATTTACTTTACCTGAAGTTTTAAAATTTTAGAAAATATATGTTATGTTTGATATAAAAAGTATTGCAATTTAACATTCTTCATAATCTTAATACAATTTAAGCGAGATTTCTTATTGTACATGATTGTACATGCTTAAAAGATTAACGTTACCTTGTTAAATTGTTGGGAGCTTTGAAACGATTATTTATAAGATTATTTTCGATTTCGGCTTCAACTATCTTGGTGTAATCACATTTTTCTTTCGAATTGTCTTTATTTTGTTATCTTTATTGTTTTTTGTTTACTTGAGTCTATTTCTTTTGATAATATTTATTATTGGAGAAGAGTCTGTTTAGTTTATTGCGTAATAAGTATTAAAAGTAGAATAGTGAATGGACATATATATACGTGGAACAATTTGGTGAAATACTAATATTATGCTTCTGCAAAATGGAAAAGCTGTATACTTAACAACGAGCACGGTAAATAATAATGTACTGTGGACTATTAGTCAGTCCATTAACATTAATAAAGAAAGTTGTAGAATTTTAAGAGCACAAATATAAAATGTATGAATATTGTTACGTTTATTCCTTTTTAAAAAATATTTTTTTGTTACTTTCACGACTCTTATTGCAAAATATTAACACAGTGCTTTAGAATTTTAAATTAAGTTAAACGATTTACTTACCCTCAGTACACACAAAATAAACACGATGGTAACTTTGTTATCTTTAATCACTGACGACTGAACTTGGATTCATAAATTTTCCCAGCAAGTGGTGCCTATGTAGTTGTTTGAAGCGGTTCTCGCATATACAAGACTATTTTATTCTAACATCATTCCATATATTGTTGTTGTTATTATCATTTAGTTTAGACGTCTGCTGGGCATGCATTGTTTGTTCTGTGTTAGTAGTTGTTGATTTCTACTGTTGACTTATTTGGTTGAATTTCGCATAAGCATCTTGTTGTTATCTAGAGTGTATAAGATTTCTTAGAAAATTATGCAGTTTGTAAAATGCACAGTGGGTCGTTTATATTTTTATTGTTATTTCTCTTTTTAACTTAATAAATCATCTTCCTAATAATATCCTTTTAATTTGGAGTACAAATCGATTTTGTATGCAAATTTACTTACAAGTAAATTTATTATAGTTCAGGTAAAATTTGTTTATTGATATAAAACTCTATATAAAACTGTTCTTTTATGCATCTTTCACAAATACTTCGTTCCCATACTTCGAAAGTAAAGAGACTTTAAGATGATTTTGCCAAAAATAAATTAAAAAATAGATTTTTAGATTTTTTTTTTATACATTGCAAATCTAGTTTGCTAGTAGATTCACATCAAGGGGAAAATTATGATAGATTTTAAGGGCAGTGTAAATGAGGTATATAATGCAATTGATAATATTTTTTAAAATATGAATATGATTAATAACTGACAACGAAAATCATTTGTATTTTATAATTTGCTTTTAGACTATAAATTGAAAGTATATTAGCATAAAGTAGCAAAACAGTTTTACTTACTCGTTCTTTTTTTAAAACAATTACAAAAGTTTACACAATCTATGAAAATCTAAATAATTTTGTTTGTTTATTTTTCGAAAAATCTTTTCATATAAATAAAATAGTTATATTTATATTATATTTATATTATACGCTTTACTTATTTCAAAGAAAATAAAAATCTTCACATCTGGCAATACAGTCTACATTAAATACACACAACTAGTCCAATAAAAAATCATTTTTTTTAAACCTTTTAAGAAATAAAATTTATCATTCGTTTTTCAAATTTCTCTTCTTGTTAGTTCTTGCCTTAACAAATGTTAGCGTCTATTATTAAAATGTCTTATTACACTATTCTGTTTTCCTTTATGGGTAAAAGATCTTCATGTGGAATGTTGTATAACAGCCTTTCGAACGTATTATACATGATAAATTGGTACAATGGCTAAACTGTACCAGAAGTACTATTCTTTTTGTACTTTAAATTGCAGTTAAACCAATAGTGCCAGCACTAACGTTTTATATTCATACAGAGATTTATAATCAATTATAAACAGCTGACAATAGTATTTGCTGGACAAGTGTTTTAAGTGGACGTAAATAATTTTCAAGAGATTTGCTTGTTTGTGTCTTTATTTAATTTACTTGATCACAATCAACGGATCTGTTAAAATTAAAAATTAATAAAAGTTTACATACATATGTAAGTGTTTTATAAGTATATAATGTGAAAATGGTGTTTTGAGAAAAAACTGTACAAACCAAAAATTTAATCTACATTTTATAACTTATAAATAATGATTAAATGAATGTTATAATATTTTCCTAATATCACATTCATTATATTATTTTACATAATAGACGTCGCATATCACGTCTATTATGTAAATTTATGTACATCAAAATAATATAATACAATGATTTTGATAAAACTGCCAGTGAAATGTTGCATAGTACTAGATTGAGTTTTATTTTGAGGTAAATATGTAGTTATTCGATTTGAAAAAATTTTTTTTTATATTTCAACATTCAAGTTAATATCGGTTGTAAGGAAATCTTAACTGCAAGTAATTTAACAATCAAAAATAAAGAAATTTTTTTAAATTTTGTTGCCGTATACAGGCATCAGCATGTACAACAGTCACTGACCTCTTCACAGTCTCCTAATAACAACTACAACTCTTGGATTTTTAGATTACGTGTTCTTAATTACGTGTTCTTAATTACGTGTTTTTAATTTTTGTTGATTATCTGTTAGATATTTTATTTGGCTCTTTGTTGCACAACATAATTAAAAATTCTTTTAAAATAATTTCAATAATAATTTTTATTACTATAATAATACAATAGCATACGCTTAAGTTATTATGCAAACACAAACAAAAATTATTGTCTTATCGAAAACGTAATCATTTTTGTATTTCATTAATTTTTTTTTTGACAAATAAAAAAATAAATAAAAAAATAATTTTTGCCGGTTCCCTATTTATGTCTCGTACGAAACCCACATTTCTGTGTTCTCGTATCAATTGCATTAAATATTAAAATTATCAATAGTGCCCATTATAAATGTGTTAGCATAAGGAAACCAAAATAGTATTTAGTATAAAATTGTATTTTTTTTTTTGTAGTTGCTGTTGCTTTTCTATAATTCATGTATTTTAATTTAATTTAAAAACTATTATTTATCTTCTGCACTATTGCTTCCTGCTGTTTTTCTTTTGTTTTCTTTATTAAGCATAAACATGTCACCCACAAGCCTACCAGCAACATCCAAATCATTTTATTATACAATTGACTTACGTTCAGATACAGTAAGTTTACCTACAGCTGAAATGCGTCAAGCCATGTTTGAGGCAGAAGTTGGTGATGATGTTTATGGTGAAGATCCCACAGTTTTGCAATTACAAAAGCAGTCAGCTTTGCTTTTTGAGAAGGAAGCAGCACTTTTTGTACCAAGTGGCACAATGGCAAATTTGTTAGCAAGTGAGTTATGTTCCACAAATATTTTTTATTTATTTTGTTGTCTTTTTTGAAAATAATTATCTTACAATTTTTTCAACTTAACGCTTTCTACATATGTATATTTCTTAAATATGTTAATAACTAACACCCGCAATAACTTTTAAGTTTTATTTACTAATGATGCTATTGTATTGTATTGATTTTGTGTATTTTCAAAGACTTTTTTAATTAAGCAGCTGGATATTGAATCATTGTATTTGGAATGGAAAACAGCTTTTTTTCCAAATAAAGGAAAATATTGTCTTAAAATATATAAAACACTTTTGCTTGCAAACAAAAAACTTAAAAAGAAACTTATAAAAAACTAAAATAGTTGCAATAAAACCGATATTGAAAAAACAAAAAATTTTAGGCAAAGGCCTATTGCTACGTCCATGGAACGCCCTAACTTTATAATGCTAAAATAATACGATGTGGCTCAATTTGATTTTTAAAATTGTTACATTGTTACGACAAATATTAAAATTAAGCTAATTTAATGTTTTCTCACGTTAAAATTCCATGAAAAATTATACAACAAAGATGATTGAATTGATTTAATTTAAAAAATAAAATCATTAAAAATGCAAATTACAAAATTTACTAATTTACAATAAATGTCGCGTTATATGCATTGCATCAATTTCAAAAACCAAAAAATATCATATAAAATGACGAAATAATTGCTTTTGAAATGATGAAAAAAATAATATCTTTACATGTTGCTATTACAAACCTTTATAAATAAATCAGGAAATGTTTTAAAGTTTAACGCTAAAAATAACTAACTGTGTCAACAATATAACCAAGTGTCTGAGACAAGTTATCAAAGAATATTAGCTTTTTTTATATCGAAATACTACGTGACTTGACTCTTAAAGACCCTACAGCCCATCGCTTACAAATCACAGCTATATATATCGGGTTTTTCAACAAGAAGTTTATTTTTAAATTGTGCTAACACCAACATAATTTAGTTTTATGACGTATTCGTAGTAGATGCATTGGCAATTGTTACAATGAATTGAATTTCGCATAAATAACACATTAAAATAATTCAAATCCACTACGAAAATGGTAGCTAATTTAAAGTTGCATTTCGTAAAATTCGTGATATCGCTCTTAAGAATTTGGTCGTTAAATTGGTTCGACAGGCCCAATACAAAATATGCCAACACCAACGCTTGTTCGACCGGGTGCTTCAACTAGAAACATCCAATCGTGAACCACAGTGTTGAAGCAAATTTGTCAATTTCTTGACGTTCGCAACAATTGGGGTTATCCATGAATTGAAACCGACCGACCATTCCTTCGCCGTAGATTCGCTTAGTTCGTTCAAGTTTTTCGGAACAAATCACATCTTAAGACGAAGCTTATTTTCGCTTGGCAGGGTATGTTAACAAGTAAAATTGACGCCTTTGTATGGTGGGCTATGTGCTCTGAAGGCGTGATTAGACCGTTTATTTTTCGAAGATAAGGCTGGAAATGCGGTAACGGTCAATGGATCACGCTATCGCGAGATGCTAACAACTCAATTTTGGCCTATTATTCACGACGTGGATATCACTGACATGGGGTTTCATCAGGTCGTTGTTACATGTCACACAGCCAATGAAACAAAAAAATTGTTGCAAACGAAATTTTCCGCACAATTTCATGACATTCAGCAGTTGAGTGGCCAGCCAGATTGTGTGATTTACCACCACTAGATTATTTTTTGTGGGGCTATGTTAAGGACAGAATCTATGCGTAGACAATCGAATCGATTTCAGTAAAAATTCGTAATGTGATTAATGAAATAGGATTGCCATTTTACAAAAAAGTGATTAAAAACTTTTATAAAAGAATCAACATCTGTAAGCGCGCTCATGGTGGGCATTTGCCCGATATCATTTTTCTCCTTGTAATAAAATAAAAATTTGAATCATCTTAATCTAAAGTTTTATTTTATTTTGTTTAAAAAAAAACAAACCTCTTGTTAAAAAACCCTTTATGTTATCTTCTTATGTTTGTGAATATTTTGCTTAATGTGGTGTTAAATTTAAATGCAAATTTAATTTTGTCCGTTTTCATTATTTATTTAAAGCTTTTATTGTTGGTTAAACCTAGTATAAATATTATAGTCTGTTGACTGTCACTATCATTAATATTGTTATTTAGATTATACCTAGTTTAATATTTGCTGCTTTAATTAAATTATTAATAAATTTTATTAGAAACCTGTAAGGTTTAAACATTTTATAATTTTTAAAAATTGATAGTCAATAATAAGACTGCAAAGAATAAATTTTTGGCGGTATTGATAATTTGTGCTATAGGTTATATAGTTTTAAAATTCATAAGTCTTCCAAGCACTATATTTTTAGCATGTAAATCAAAAATTATTTAGCCATTTTCCTGTTGCAGTGTTGTGCCTTAATAAGAGAGTTTAGACTTTTTCTCCTTCTCAACAGCAAATTGTACTCTTGGGTGGTTACTGTTGAGGGATTCTAAAACTTTATCTTTATCGTCAACTCTGATTATGGCTTTAATATCGTCTACATATTTAACTACGTATTTTAAATTGATATTTTTAATTTCTGCTTCGTCTAGTAGGCCATCCAGTATTATGCTAGCTATAGTAAATTATTTTGGTGTATTATTTGTTATAATGTAAGATTTATTTTTGAAGGCCTTGAAAGAGTAAAAATAATTGACGAAACGTTGAGTAAATATATAATAAAGTTGTTTATTAACATCAACTGTGGTAGTCCCGACCAGCTTAAGATTACTTAACCAACAACATACAATTCTAATCTGACCAATGAATAAAAACATCTAAATTGAAAACTTTTTACTTTAAAATTTTCGTGGTTTTCACTTATTTTTTATATTTTGATAAAAAAGTTATTTATTTTTATAACTTTCATATAACTTAACAGAACAGTCAGTCATATTTCTTTATGTGACTGTAATATATCTTGTAGATGGCTTAAACAAAAACGTAGACAGAAAATATGGTGCAATACAAGTAATTATTTTACAGCAACGTAAAACTCAACAAAAAAGTCTAAAAAAAGACTTAAAGTTATACATGGTCATGGTCAATTTAGAAATATGTGACAACATATAACACAAAGTCAAGTATACAATTTTGGTAGGCTAAAGTTTCCGAAGATCAGACAATGAAATTTTGTTTTTGAGCAAAAGAAAGTACCTCTTATTTTTGTATCACCAAAGTAGGCAATCTTTTTTTATGTCGTCTTAAGATATATTTGCTTTCCAAATTTCCGTTGTTTGTAAAAAGTTATCTAGTGTTTTAGTAGCTAATGACTAAAATTCTTTATCTACAAATTTTTGTTACCCTTCCAATTATTGTTTTTTAAAGCATCGTATCATATAATTTAAAAATTCTTCTCGCTTTATTTTCTGCCAGACTCAATTAAATCCAATAAAAACTGTCTGTGTCTTGGATTACCTTTGAGATCTTCAAGGGTTATTAATTGAAAGCTCTTTTGTTTTTTCTGATTGAGACATATTTCAAATAAATCGCAAGGTCTAAACATAAGCTTTAAGGGAGTCAATTTTACTGTTGCTATTTCTTTCCGTCCATAAATTTTAAGTTGCAATTTCTAGCAAAGAAGTAGACTTCAAATAAAACATTCTCTATAGAAAGAAAAAATAAGACTTTTTAAAGTCTTCGTTTAAACCTTTTTTTCAAGTGGGATTATTTTCAAATAATTTTTTTTATAAATCGTTATTGCCTTATCGAAATAATGTACTGCAAGTATTTCTAAACTATAAAATGTCTATAACACCAGGCGTGTATAGATTTCTAGAATTTTAATAAATAGCATTTCTTTTCTTTACAAGAAGATTTTTTCTGACAATGTATTGTAAAAAGTTTGTATACTTTGCAGTGATTATACAAACAAATGAAATTAATTTTGTTTCTCAAGGAATTTTATAAATTTTTATTTAAAAAGTTGTCATGTAAATATTTACTTAATTAGCACTAAACGACTTAAAAATTATTTTTTTATCTTAAATAAGTTTTTGTTCCTTACACACCGCTTAATATTATTATTATTATTATTTCTGCTACTTAACACCTGCCATTTTATATTTAAAGCTTTATTTAATAACTTTTATAATTCCATCTCATTGTCTTTTGCAGTAATGGTTCACTGTCATCGTCGTGGTACTGAGGCCATCGTTGGCGACCTCTCTCATACATTCCTCTATGAGCAGGGTTAGTCTGGATTGATTGTTAATACATTTTTAGCTTTTTAATCTTTTAAAGTTCTTGTATTTATAGCTGGTGCAGCGCAAATTGGTGGTGTGCAATTAGCAACAATTAAAAATCAAACAGACGGTACTTTTTGTCTTCGTGAAATGCAACATAAAATGAGACTTTACGATGACTGCCACGAACCGGTAACGGCGCTTGTTATTGTCGAAAATACACATAATATGTGCGGTGGCAAAGTGTTGCCCCTTGAGTGGTTGAATGAACTGGCTGGAATTTGTAAAAATCCTGCTAAAACAAATGGCAAAAAGATTGCCCTTCACATGGATGGTGCAAGGGTATTTAATGCTGCGACATATTTAAAAGTGCCTGTGGCACGTATTACAAAGGACTTTGATTCTGTGTGCTATTGTTTAAGTAAAGGTCTGTCTGCTCCAGTGGGTTCTGTATTGGTGGGAAGTAAAGAATTTATTCGCGAGTAAGTAAATGGGAAAAATATAAAAAGCATACAACAAAGATACATTGCACTTAATTGTTAAAGAGAATATTGTAAACAAGACAGAATAATTAATGGATTTAAGTTAATTGGTTCTTCCAAAGCGCCTGAAGTATCACACTTTAGTAGCACTTCATTTTATTTATAGTTTCACTATTAAATAATAAAATAAAGAGCTTAAAGCAAGAACTTTGGGCAAGAATTGAATGACCGAATGTAAAACATGTGCAACATTTAAGAAACACATTTGCAACATTTTATAAATAACGGCATTATCCTTTTGATTCTAAATTGGCATGAATTTCTAAATCTAGTTTTTTACTTTTGTTTACAGATATTTATTGTGCCCAGTTTAAAATGTAATTTTCAAACTGTTTTATTTAAAATTTACTTCTAAGATGAGAGTAAATTTGTGTTAAACAGTTAATTTATTTGAAGGAATTTCGATATTTGCAATGCTATTTGCTGCACTATCGCATAAGTACAAACAATTGATAAGAAAACAACCTGCACCAACTTTTTGGGCGCTTACAATCGACGCTTTTATCATAAATAAATCCTAATACATATGAAACAAATGAGATAAAACAAGCAATAAAAAATTAAAAAATTTAAGAGCTCAGCAAAATGACCAGATCAACTTTTTCATTTTTGTGATTCGTGCAATTTAATACAGCAATACTTTATCTGTGGCTTCTATATTTGGTTAGTCGATAATTCTTATCCGTCATTTCCTTACTAAGTACTTTATGAAAAGATATTTATAAAAAGTCCTGACGCTAATGCAGTTTGAAAAACAAAATCGAGCAAAGTGTACACGAGGACTAATGTAAAGTTGAAAGTTAATGGAAAAAGAAGGAAAGAAAATGTCACTCCACTATCATCATAGTTTAAAAAAGTTTATTTTAATAATATCTATCACTCTAAACAGCACTGTCGTTATTAGAAAAATATAATAATATTTTTAATTTTACGCATACCCTCGTTTGTTGCCACATGCATTTTTAGTGCCGTTTTATATTATTCTTTACTTAATTTCAGAGCTCACCATTTACGTAAAGTTTTAGGAGGTGGAATGCGCCAGTGTGGCATATTAGCTGCTGCCGGCCTAGTGGCACTCGAGACAATAGCACCACGCTTAAGTGAGGATCATGAAAGAACCAAACGTATTGCAAAAGGTAATTTGTTTAAACTGCCTACAACTGCAAAAAAGACATGTTATTTTGTTATTCAAAACAAAAATATTCATTAATTTACTTTAGTCACTTACTTTCTAAACCAGCTTTAGCCGTTTTTTTATGTAAAAATACACTTTTCACTCATTTTCAAGTATTTCGTGTCCTCTTGACAATGCAGTTATCTCGTTTTTAATAAACATACACGCGTACTTACATGTATACACAGCAATAACAAACACAAATATAAATAACTAGTGCTGCCTTAAGGACCACTTTTGCCACAACACTCAGACAAAATCTTCAATATTTTGCCTACAGTTCTTACGTTTTTTTTTGTTCTTTTTAATAAACGTTAAAGAAATTAAGTAAGAAATCTTTTATTAGGGTGGCTCGTATTTTTAATTTAATTTGATTTAAAAAGACTAATATATTTTTTGAATTTTTTCGAATTAAATTGCTACACTAAGCGACTTCCATTATTAAAAAGAATTTTTTACAAATATTGCTTTTAAGTCGAAACGCAGATTCAGGGGTACATTTTAATAGCATTTTTGGTTTGTTTTTAAACAGTTAACTTACTCGCGCTCACATAGCTATTTATTTTTAATCAAATTTAAAATGCCGTATTTATGACACTTTTTGTTGTAAGTAAAAAATACAGGGTGTCCGCAGGGAAGACATTAGTCTTTACAGTTCATATTTGGTGGTCGTGAAGTAGACATGCGGCAAATTTATTATAGAAAAATATTCGATAAACCAACATGTTTTAATCGTTAAAATATTTTATCAAAGTCAATCATCGATTACTGTGACGATGAGAAAGTTACGTGAAATTTTTGGGAGTAGCAATGTGCCAACAAAATGCACTATTTATCGTATAGTGAATGATTTCGAAGAAAGACGGTCTGTAGGTGATAGGCCCAAGTATGGACCACGATGTACTGCAATATCGATTGAAAACATTACTCCTCGTGAAGAAAGTGTACAAAACATCAACCTCAATGCGATGCCGTGCTCAGGAGCTTGGTCTTCAAAGAACCACTTTGGGTATTGATGTGATTTGATTTACATCTGCACCGACTAGGTAGTCATAATCAGATGGTGGTCAAACCACTTGAATGATTTGCAAACGTCATTCACACCTTGGGAGGCCATCGAATACGTATATCCTCCGGTTACTCCTACTAGCAATTTCGAAAGCCTGAAGGAGGCCGCAGCCTTCACTCCTTGCTAAAGAGTTGGAAACTTTCCAACTCCTGGTCCAGAACGCATGAAGCTTAATATAATTAAGAACACGACGGCATTCATACTCACTGGACCTGGACCATTCATTGTGTTCATTATGAATGATCCGACCCACAAACTATCACGAGGGTCTCGAAACCATAACCACCACCTCAACCATAACCAACCTCAATAACCAGTCAGAGAACAGCTAATTGTCTAAAGAGACAAATAGTGAACTCTGCGACCGTACTGATTCCCGTGGAAATATGTGGATTGTCCAGGTGACTCCTATTAGCCTTTGAGGGGCCTTGGCTCCCTTTTACCCCGCATGACACCAGTCTAAATGGAATAGTAGGTTCCAAAAAGACTATCATGTGCCCCCGGGGGGACGACTTTGGGTATAACTTTGCACAAGGCTTTGCATTTTTTTCATATAAGATTCCGTTGACACCATTCACAAGACCATTTACGCCGCCGTTCATATACCAATAGAATGCTATAGTTCGCCTTTGGACCTTACTTCTTTGAAAATGAAAATGGCGTAAAGGTGACTGTAAATAGGAAGCGATATCGTGATATGATTGAATGCTTTTCAACACCACAACTGCATGCTTTCGGCTTGATTAAAATGTGATATCTATAAGACGGTGCCACATTGCATACAGCCAGGATTACAATGGAATTTCTGCGAGACTTTTTTCCACACCAATTTATTTCAAGAAATGGTGATGTTGATTGACCTCCCTGGTCGCTTGATTTAACTACTCCGAACTTCTTTTTGTGAGGCTATCTGCCAAGCAAACAAACCAGAAACACTTGAGCAACTCATATAAAATATTCGTGATGAAATTAATGAAACATCGCATAAAAGCGATCGCATATGTTAGGCTAACGGGGGTGGATAACTTATCTTATATTATATTCCATACATAATTGCCGACATTAAATAAAACATTTATCAATATATTTATTATCAAAATATAAAATTGTCAATCCCTCGACGTTCGCAAACAATTGGGGCTAACCAAAATCAGCCCTAGTTTTGCGTAAGCATATGAATCTGAAGCCCTACAAGGTTCAACTGCTGTAGGAATTGAACCCGAGCGACCATTTACATCACCCATGCAATGTATTAAGGAACAACCGAAAGGTTTTTGTGAAAAATTCAATTTTTCAGACGAAGCCCATTTTCACTTGGGGCATGTAAATAAACAAAATTGCCTAATTTAGGCTTTTAAAAATCCTAGAGAAATTATTGAGAAGCCTTTGCGCGCTCAACGTGTCACCGTATGATGCGCTATGTGGTCTGGCGGTGTGATTGGGCCATTTATTTTCCAAGATGGGACTAGAAATGTGGTAACGGTCAATTGTTCACGCTATCGCGAGATGCTAACCACTCAAGTTTGGCCTTTTATTGAAGATACAGATATCACTGGCATATGGTTTCAAAAGGACTGTGCCACATGTCACGCAGTCGACGAAACGGTCAATTTAATGGAAACCAAATTTTCCGATCGCATAATTTTACGACAATCAGCAGTTAAGTGGGCAACCAGATCGTGTGATTTAACACCACTGGATTATTTTTTGGGCTACAGTCTATACGGAGCCAATCAAATCGGTTTCAGCCTTAAAACTAAAAATCCGTGATATGATTAATGAAATAGGACCGCCATTTTACCAAAAAGAGATTAAAAACTTTGATGAAAGAGTCGACATCTGGCAGCGTGGTCGTGGTGGAAATCATTTTTCATATACAGCGCCATCTCTGATACATAGCATGTACTACAACGGCACCAGTACGTGGGGTGTGACTATCCCTCACGAAAAGAAGCACGTTTCATTTAAAGAAGAGGGCGCCGTGCGCTAGGTCGCATGTTTACTGTTCATCCTAGAAATGATGAATTTTTTTTTTCCGACTACTGTTGGTAAATATGCGTGGATCAAAATCATTTGCGCATTTGAAAACTGTGAATGGCCACTAATGCCAGACATATCGAGAAGCATGTCATCTATTGGGTTTGCTGGAGAGCGATTGGGATTTAACACTTGCGGGTTTAGTTGTTTAATCAAATGCGTACGAAATACGGACGCTGTTCGCTATTATCATCACTACATGTTTCCCTTCACAACCAATTCAGTTATGGAACATACTATGTAAAGACGACATATGTCAAGATATCTTGCATCATTTGCGCATTCCCACGAATAATCTCGACATGCAAATAACCGATGAAATATATAATGAAGAATTGATTCTGATTAAGGATCAATGCTTGACTATTGCAAACAAGCTACTGATGGAAGTAGGAATGATTGCGCCAAATCGATCGATGCACCATGCACTCAACTAAGAATTAAATCGAGAGCTGCAATACAATGTTGATACATTGCAGGAATTCGTTTGCAATAATGTGCCGTTGCTGAATGAACAGCAAAAACTAATACACGAAACATTTATGCAAGAGGTGGGCAATAATACTGGTGGTCTTTTCTTCCTCGACGCACCTGGAGGAACAGGGAAAACATTTGTCATTTCATTGATTTTGGCCACTATTCGATCAGATGTGACATAGTTTTGGCGTTTAGTATCATCTGGAATTGCGGCGACTCTTCTATTCTCAATTTAAACACAATTGATACTCCAACATGCAATATTTCCGGATCCAGTACAATGGAAAAATTGTTGATGCAATGCGCTCATAATGGCACAGAAGAAATCACCTGAAGCACTTCAAGGATCTTCGGTGAAATAACAACATCTTTGGCGGCCTGATGATATTGCTGTCAGGCGATTTTAGGCCAGTAATTCCCCATGCAATGCCTGCAGATGAATTGAATGCTTGCCTGAAGGCATCACCTTTGTGGAGTAACGTAAAAACATTATCGCTAACAACTAATATGAGAGTTCAACTTCAAAATGATCAAAGTGCTGCACAATTTTCCAAACAATTGTTAGCTGTTGGAAATGGAAAAGTCCCAGTTGATGCGACAGCTGGATTAATTACTCTTACCAACGACTTTTGCCGATTTGTAGACTCTCAATTAGCTCTTATTGAAAATGTTTTCCCAAACAATAGTGAGAATTATCAGAAATATGCTTGGTTAAGTAAACGAGCAATTCTCGCCGCAGAGAATAATGATGTTGGACATGCACTGAATTTCACCATTCAATCAAAAATCGATGACGATTTGGTGACATATAAATCCGTTGATTCCATAACAAATCCCGATGATGCAGTAAATTATCCAATGGAGTTTTTGAACTCTCTGGAGTTACCAGGATTTCCACCACATAACTTGCAACTCGAAGTTGGTGCAGTTATTATGATATTGCGTAATTTGAATCCACCGCAACTTTGTAACCGTACTCGACTTCCGGTGAAAAGACTTATGCCGAATTTAATTGAGGCAACCATTAATAACGGAAAGTACGCAGGTGAACGTTTTCAATTTCCGGTTCGCCTTGCTTTCGCAATGACAATTAACAAGTCGCAAGGCCAGTCGCTTAGTGTTTGCAGGATAAGTTTAGAAAATCATTGTTTTTCACGTGGCCAGCAGAAAATCATTGTTTTTCACATGTTTTTCACATGGGCATGGCGAACGGAGTTCGCCGGGTTTGCTCGCAATTTTGATTCATTATTAAAAAAAGTTACAATAAATGCAAAGATCAGTTATTTTAAACTATAGATAAAGTGCCCTTTTATTACAGGATATTTTTTTATGTTATTAGACGAAACAAACAGTTAAATACCGTGTAATAATGAAATTTGTACCAAAACATTTGTCTTTTACAATACATTTTTTTTCACTGGTCATATATCTGTATTGCCCTAATGGTATCATGCTGTCTATTTTAAATGATGCCATTTTGCACTTGAAATGCAATTCGTTATGTTGAGTGGAGCTTTATACAACCATTTTTTATTCCTTTTTTACTTTTATTCGTTTTATTTAACTTTTAGTCATTAGTGTTCATAGTTGCATATGAGTTTTTTTTTTTATATTTCCTCATATAATTTCTTTTCTATTGTTTAGCTTTACATAATCTACGAAGTCCAAACTTTAATGTTGATCTAGCGAATGTTCACTCTAATATATTGTTGATTCATATGGTAAATGCAAAAATAACTGCCAGTGACTTTGCTAAACGGTTGAGTGAAGTAACATTAAAAGAACTGGAAGACAATTTGACGACAACAGCAGAAGATGACAAAAAGGGTATTGTTTTGAAAGTTAGTGCCCGTGACTGGGCATATTCACGCATTTGCATATATCATCAAATAACAGATAAAGATGTCGACTATACAATTAAAAAATTTGAATATGTTATAAAAGAATATGATGCTATATTATCATAGTTAATAGTTAGTGTAGATATGCAATAAAGTTATATCTTTATATTAATGTAAACAAATGAAAATATTATTATTGCAAATATTCTTTATAATATGTTTTTTATAAATATAAAAATAAATATGTTTTTGCTACAGAATCATGATGTTTTCTTTCCCATATGATACAACTTAACAAAAAATATGTTAAAAATTTTTGTTGCATTTTTGAAAGTTATAAGTTATGAAAAAATATATTTTAACACTTTACATATCTGCATAAAAATCACTTTTTATTAACATTTTGCAATAATTTATCAATTATATTTAAGGCTTTCATATGGTAAATGCTGCTATTGCAGAAATCCTTTCATTAGCTTAAAAATACATGGACATGAATAGGCAGTGAAATAAACAATTTAAAAAAAAGTTGCCAGATCTCTCCATTTAAAAAAAATCTAGACATTTCTAAACGCTAATAAAATAAAATCATTGTTGCGATTGGCATTCGAAAAAATCCAGACGTTTTAATATAAAATCGCTGTTGTGATTAGCATGACTTTATTAAAAAAATAAAATAACGAATGTGTGCTACTTCAATCGTGTTGTCCATTACAATAAACAAATCGATGTAAAAAAGTAAGAGAATATTAATTTCGAGTTAGTTGGTAGGCCCCGACTAACATTTTAAAACACAGATTATATTTTAACTACAGCATCTTTCTGCAACCTACAAAGGAACTTGGCATTTTTTTCAAAAGAGTTTATTAAAAATGAAAATGGAAAAATATTAAAAAGACAGTTTTATCTGTGTGTGTCACTAGATATGCCTGTTTGGTCATTTATCAAAAAACTCTTCTTCTTTTAAGTTAAGAGATGTATAATATATTATCCTGTTTGGACGTCGTATATTTCTGAAGGATTCAACTGGAACTGTGTAAAACTTAGCATAACATAACATATTGCGACGTTTATTATTTTAATAGCCGTTTTGTTATTTTGAGTTATTTTATTTCATAATAATAACACAGTATTTTAAAGATTTTAATTAAGTTTTTAATTAATTTAAGTTTCAATACACACAAAATAAACACGATGGTAACTTGATTGTCTTTACTCACTAGTGACTTAACTTGAATTAATCCATTTGCCCGGCAAGTGATGCTTCTACAGTTGTGTTAAGCGACTCTCGCATACACCAGAATATTCTACTTTGACATTATCCTATATTGTTATTGTTATTATTCAGTTTAGGCGCCCGCTTGGCTGTTGAAATTAAAAATACATTGAGCCAGTTCACATTGGATTAGTTGTGCTGGTCTAACATGGCAGTTTGTTGGCATTTTCGGTGAGGGGGGTAGTTTTTGGTTGGCACAATTTTTCTACCAGCTTCAACCCCGCACAACGAGAACAAAACTACTACACATGCATTTACGAAAGCACAGGTCTTATGTGTTTTTTTTTGCAGAGCGATTTTTAGTCTTCAGTTGGCTATTGTCGTGTAATTATGAATATGAATTCAAAAGTAGATGAATAGATTTTATGATATTTATTTTTATCTTTTTTACCTAAATAAATTTTAGTGTTTGAAACAGTCTTTTTAATTAAATTTTAACGATATATTTTTTCAATATTTCGCTCTCCTATGGAAAGCTTCTTCAGGAAAAAATAATTTTTAATAACAAATTGAAAAAAAATTTTTTATTTAATTAAAATAAAAAAGGTCGAATAAGAATAAAAATAATTTTACAGAAAATAAAATAAGAAAGAATCTTTTGAACATCACTTAATCCAGCCATATTTATTTTGTAATGCGTATACGGTGGTGAATACCGAATGAACAAACAAACATGATATGAATAAAAAACACTAACACACACAAAGCTGTGTATACGTATAAAATTTTGTGCTAGAACAATTAGTCTAGTGTGCTTTGGAAAAAACAAAAGTTGTGCGGAACAAATATAAATCCAATGTGAACTGGCTCATTTGTTATGTAAATTCTGCCTTTGAGCCAAATGTACTTTTTTGACTAAAGCGCAGTTTTAAAATTAAATAGTAGTTTGATTTAAAAGGTTTAAAAATAAAGCGTTGAAGAGGGGAAAATTTGCTTTTATCCGTTAATAAAAAGAGTGAGTAAAAATTTAATTTTCAATAAAATATTTGATATTTTCATTCTGTTGTCACTTAGGAAGCTTAACAGAAAATACAAATAGAAAATGCGATGGGATGTAATAGCAGCTAGATATACTTAAAAAATACCTAAAATATACGGGGAGGGGTCAATACCTTTGTGTGTTTTTGATTTTCTCAGCTCTTAGATAAACTGCAGAAATTGATCGTGTCAGTAGTTGACTTCCGACTAGTTAACTGTTTTAAAATTAAAAATCCGTTTATAGCAGATTTAAAGAGAAAATGAAAGAAACAGACTTTCATGTTTATATTGCTTTTGTTCGAAAACTGCGACTTAGATCAAGGCTAAGCTTGAAGAATGCTGTGAAAAAAGTTGTTTACACACTGTTATGTGATGTTTTTCACTAATAAATGACCGAATTAAATAAAAATTTTAAACTATATCGCCACGAAAAGATTATAGAGTTGGTACATACATGATTTCTGTTCAATGTGCAAAACGAAAGTATTTTTTTTTATAAAAAAAATGCAGTCTTATAACACTTATTATAAACAATTTCCCAAGCCATAAGTTATTACTTATTTTCCACAATGTACTAAATTTAATATTATGCTTAAGGGAGTTCAATTTATTTTAATTCAAATGTATAAATTTAATATTATAACGTAACAAAATTAGTAAGGCCAAACATGTCGGACCTATTGAAGGATCAAGGGTCTTCAATCAACGGGAAGCACTGCTAGTTTTTGGATTGGCGAGCTCAGGATGTCACTTCTAGTTTTTACTTCCGCTACCCGAATTTTGCCGTCTTGGCCTGGAAACACGGCTACTACTCGACCCGCCAGACTGCATTGGCGGAAGATTGTCGCTAACGTGTACAAATACGATTTTGTCGACGGCTACGTTGAGTGTTTCGTCGGACCACTTGGTTCGCACTTGCAGGCTCAGGACGTAGTCTTTCGCTCAAGAGCGCCAGAACACTCGCTTGAGTGAGAAAATATGCTGTCATCTGCTTGGCCGACTCTTCTAACTGATATTCGTTGGGCTGCGTTCGAAGGCTCTCTCCTATTAAAAGATGGGCTGGTGTGAGGTTTTCTCCGTCATTGGGATCGCTGCTGTTGGGGCAAATTGAGCGCGAGTTGAGTACGTCTTCTCTTTCTGCGAGTAATATTGCTAGCTCGTCCGCTGCCAAGAGCGTGCTGCCAAGGGTTTTCAATATTAGGGTTTTGGCTGACTTGACCGCTGGTTCCCATAGCCCGCCGAAGTGCGGGGTCCTGGGTGGTATAAAGATGAACTCCATTCCTCTGTTGGTAGCGAACGATTCCGCCTGCTGTAAAATTTCTCCTCTGGCCTCTAGTATTTCTCGATTGGCTGCGACGAAATAGGTGGCATTGTCGCAATAAATTTTCGTCGGCATCCCTCTCCTGACGGTGAACCTTTTAAGACATAAGAGAAAACAATCGGAAGTTAAATCATTAACCAGTTCTAGGTGAACGGCCTTAGAAGTGAAGCATATGAACACAGCTATATATGTTTGATGTGCGGAAGGCGACGAATTTTGAAAGTTACGTTTATCGGACGGCAAAAATCTACGCTACATATTTTGAATGACCGTAGAGCTCTCACCCTATCAGCGGGCAAGTTTCCCATTATTTGACTCATTAGTTTCGGTTTATACATGAAACAATGAATTAATTTACGCACCACTCAACTACATTTTTCTTTCCTGCATGACAGTGCTCAAAGTGTAGGTAACGTAAGTAAATGTACACAAAATGACATTTTGTAGGCAGTAATAAGGGAAACTTCGCATCGTACGAGATTGCTGCATTGAGCAATCACCCGCTTACTCTTAAAAGTGAGCATTTTCGATTTTCTTTCCCAAATTCACTAATAAAAGGATTTAGTTTTTGCAAGTTTTGCTGTAGCACCCGAGATTTCCGTAAATTTTCAAATTCACTGGAAAATTCCTGCGACTGAATAATTTCAATTATTTTTAAAAATTAAATTTTATGGAGTTAAAAGGAGTGGGAATTTGTTCATTTTAATAAAAAACCTATATTTCGTTAAAAAAAGTACCAAACTATTGACCCATCCTTCCATATATTTATTCCAATATGAATATAGAAATAATACAGTGGCTGTATATTTTTTGTTGTTTCTACTATAGTAAAAAATTAATATATTTTTTTTTGTTTCGTCCTGATTATGGAATAAGTTGCAAGTTTCTTTTATAAAGCCATTATTAACAGTTTAGATAATAGAAAATATTGTTTGTTCTTTAACAACTCTTTGGATATGTGTTCACTTTATATACTGTTACATTTATTCCTTTTAATAAACGGTTTATTATATTGAGTTCTTTTATTGCAAAATAATAACATGGCGCTTTCGAGTTTAGAAATGAACGATTTATTTACTTTCAATAAATACAAAATAAACACGACGGCAACTTTGTTGCCTTTATTCAAGGATGACTCATTTTGAGTTCATTCATTTGCCCAGTAAGTGAAGCGTATGTAGTTACTTTAAGCGGTTCTCACATATACAAGTATATTCTGCTTTAACATCATACCACACTTGCTGTTGTTATTATTATTCAGCGTAGGCGCCTGCTTGGATGGGTGCTTTTCGTGTTTTATGTTACATGTTGTTGTTTTCTGTTGTTTATTTGATTTCGTAGAATTTCTTATAAGTATGTTGTTGTTGTTGAAAACTATGGAGTTTATAAAATGCACAGTGGGCCGTTTCGTTTACTTTTTTTACCGATAATTATTTTCTTTTAAAACTTAATCATCTTCATAACAATACTTGTGACCAAAATCAATAACCCAATTTAATCACAGATTTATTCGTTTCAAGCAATCAAAATATCTTAATATTCTTCCTCAAATTCATGAATAAAAGGATTTAGTTTTTGCAAAATTTTATAAATTTATCTATATACATATTTATTTTAAAAGCTTTCATTTAGATTGCATCACTTGTATTTCCTTGTTGAATTGATCTGATATAATCAGTTGCATTTATAAAAAACAAAACAACTGGAACACATTTAAATTGATTTTTGATTAAAAGTTTTACTTTTGTATACCATATTTCCATTGAGGGTATACAACATTCAGAACAACCCTCTAAATTGAAATAGTTACTATATTTGTGTGTGTTATTTTCTCTTTATTATTAAATAGAATGAAACTTCTTCAGCCGAGGAATATACTTACGTATGTTGAAAGAATCATAACAAATGTGTATTCGAACAAAAAATTGTTTTATCGTTAGAAAAAAAAGTACTCTATATCTAACAAAGCAATCAATTGACGAAGAAACTAGAAGAAATGACAAAATGATACAAATGCACTGCAAGCGTAATGAAAAAGATAAAAACAAAGAAAATAAAAAAAAAGAATACAAATCGACATCCCATTAGTACGAGTATTTAGTTACAAATTGATTACTAACTAAAGTATAAAGTGAGTACAAAGTGTTAGCAATGACTTGCAGATGTAGCAGGAATAAAAAGTTTCTTCAAATATTAAAGTATAATATTTAAGAAAGAAAGGCATACAAATTCATATATTTTATTATTATTTTGCGGTAGTTGCAGTAAAGAACCTAATGAATCTTTTATTCATCTTTTAATGCGATATAAACAATTAAAATTTAAAAAGTATAGGCGCTATTTAACTACACCACGTCTCATTGAGGAGTGCCGGCGGTGAACAGAGTTCGCTGGTGCTAAGGAGTACAGAGTTTTTGTATCACTTTCTTCTTTAATGAAACCAAGTATGTTTTATTGAATTCTTTTTAGTATTATATGTATTAACTGTGACATATTTAGTTATAATTCACATAATCGATTTTTGGTTATGATCAATATATTTTGCTTCAACAACACATGGAACACTATGTATTTAGATATTAATTTAATTATATAATATAAAACAGTTTTTTATTTATTAAATTTTGGCCTACTTTTGGACTAACAAATAGGGAATTTCTATATTACGACTTCAACGTGATATTGTCTTTAGCATTTCATGCGAAATTAAATTTGCAAAAGTTGTATTTCGTTTATATTATAAAATCTTACGAAATCTTTCTTTCATAACATAGTACAACACATGATTTTGAGAGTCAATTCTGAGAATTGGACGAGAAACTAGCCCCGAAACTTAAAAACTTCTGCATCCTTCGTTTTGTTTTATTAGCCATAAGATTTTTATCATTTTACTATATATTAACACGGTTATTTCTCAGTATAGCGCATGGAATATATCTTTTGTGTCTGAAGCAAAGTTGTAGTCATTGAGTAGGAGAAAAAAGCGAATTAAATCTATTCTTAATAACTCAATAACTAGATTATAAATCCACAAAGTTCTGTATTTTTTATTTGTCCCAACTAAGCTACAATATAATCCATTTCGATATTTATTACCGGTTGTGGTGCATTATTATCATTATCGGTTGTACAATCTGCACCATTAAAATTGGTCGGGTTCTTTTGGGCGTAAGAGGTGGCACCAAATGCCTGGGTTAGCAGAAGCTAGCCAAACTGGAAGATACACAGGACTTCCGAAGTCCGACCATTGACCTTAATAGGCATATACTGGTACTACGAGAACCAGCTGCCCACAAGATTATGGCCCTGTTTTGGTTATTGGTTGAGAAGTAACGTAGTGGCTGTTGTTTTAATCGGGCTTTGAAGAAAGTTTCAAAGAGACGCTAATCCAGGTTTAACATCCAACGCCCTATCTTGCATATGGAACAGGATAAGGAGTTGGATAGCTTGCAAATCTTCAGCAAGGAGTGGGGACACGGCCTTGCTATCGTGTACTCAATATTTGCGTCCCAAGCGTGTATGTGTCTAAGGCCGCGGGTTGACACTTTTTCCTACACTCAGTGGTAAGACCACCTTCAGATAAAGGCCTCGCATCCAGGTACTGAAGTTAATACATACATACCTTTTCCATTCTCCACCGGGGGCACATTTATCGGCCTTTATAGAATACTAGACCTGTGTTGCTGGGGGTATAAGGGAGCCCAGTCCCCTGAAGGCAAGCAGGGAGTCAACTGAAAGCTTCACGTTATTTACACGGAAATCAGTAAGCCCCAGAGTTCCACTAATTGTCTCTTTAGACTTTCAACTATTCTCTGATTAATTATTGAGGTTGGCCCTTAGGGAGTATCGTGGTGGTTGTGGTTTTGCGGCCCCAAACATGAACTGATTTTGTAGGCCAGGATCATCTCGCCTATAATAACACCAACGGGTGAATGATCAGAATCAATGATCATGCTAGTCGTGTGTTCTGGACCAGGAGTTGGATAGTCTCCAGCTCTTCAGCAAGGAGTAGTAGTTTGCAACCCTGCTTTGGAACCGGTTTTCCTAGGGCGTGAATGGCATTGCTTTTCATTCCCAGTGGTTTGACCACCATCTGATTAAGGCCTACAGCCAGGTGCAGATGAAAATCTTATTACGAAATACCTTTTCCATGTATCCACATTAAAAGGATATCAAAACGAATTTTGAACACTGTGTTCGGCGTATAATTTTTTTTTTAAGGAGAAGTAGCACTTCAGGCAACAATGCCTATTTAATCAAGTACCGTGCTACGTTCTTTAGGAAAGGGATAGAGAATATATGACACAGGTGGTGAAAGTAGAAGGATAGTCGGAAATTAACTGCCGTATATATGACTATGCCTTCATCGCTGAGCAGCGCCACCGGCAGTTATTTTTTATTTTTGTAGTGAAGAAACGGAAGTGAATATGGTATTATTTTTTTAATATTTTAAAGCTATAAAAATAAAAAAGGGAGCGTAAGATTAAATGAGAATCGTCCTGATGGTAATTTAACGCAAAATACGACTATACATTGTTAGTTTGCTATAAAAATTGTGAATTTTTGATTTAAAGTTCTTTGTCGGGCTCTTTTTTCAAATTTTCACGAAGTATGCTTTAAGTTTTAAAAAATTAAATTGTAAATCGAAGAGTATTCTATGTATTACATGTTACGGAAATTTTTGTATGTGAGTTCAACTTGCAGTTTGCTTTAAATATATGATATGCTTTATTTGTAATAGCTGACTTAAGATCCTGGATATCTAAAGGTCATACCTAATTTTTGAGAAATATTTAAAAAATTAATTTTTGTCATTGCTTTTTGCAGATACTTCGCAATTCCCCTCATGTTGTTTATTTTTCAATTTATTAAATTAATGAAATTTCACTTAAAATGATTACTTATTGAATGTTTTTAATTTTTCTTTAAGTCAAATGCTGAGCAAAGAAAAACTTTTTATTGGAAATGGAGTTTTGTTGTTAGTTTCATTTTTGAAAGCAATTTTTTTAATGGTCCAGTAATTTATTTTATTTTTTATTAATGCTTTTCTCTTGAATGTTCACTGCTAAAAGTCTATTTTCTATCATTACATTATTATTATTATTATTTTCCTTTTAATTATATTAAATGTTTCTTTGTCATTTCGTTTTGCTTGGATAATAATGATTTTGATGCTGATAAGAAGATTTAAGATGTTTTTTTTTTTCAAATTTAACAAAAGAATAGAAACATTCTATTAATCCTCTATCTTTGAAAAATGTGTTGTTATTAGAGTCTGTATTTTAAAGAATAATCTCTATACATTTTTGTAATTTAGGAAGACGAGAGTATTTTGTACTTGAGAGCAAATAGAAAGAAAAGGGAGTTTAATTTCAGTTTTTTTACTTGAAACTTTGTTTGCTTATTGTAAAGTTTCAATATTGTTGTGAAATATTATTTTTCAAGAATATATTGGTTTTGTTGTAAAAATATTTCGATATTTTTTGAAATTTGAATTATTCGCATTATAATTCTGTAATAAATGTTTCTTTTTGGCAAGTTGAATTTATTTTTTGCAATCGCTTTACCTAAATAATTTTTTAAATCAAATTTTCATCAGTCATAATTTTTTAATAAAATAAATAACACTGGTCGAAATTTTGTATAAATGCTTAGCCAATGCTCTATTCAACCAAACGGCCTTGCAAAGGCTTTCAAATAAGTCCATTTCTTATAAAGTACCGAGCAGTAATAGAGGAGCGCTTTTTGCATATAATAGCAACTTTTATCTCAGTCTACTGGCTCTGCGCTAATAATGTAATGAACACGTCATTTTGGTCATCGGACGGCTTAACTGCACCCCAGGCGGCTACAAAGAAATTGTATTCGTTCAGGCGACCACTTTCATCTAGAGCACGCAATCTCTAGCAATTTTAGCCGAATGTTTCACTTGTGGAACTTGAGCGAAACTCCATTTAGGATATTGAACTCTTGCGAAAGGTTTTTGATATAGAAAGTTCGTCATCAGCTAAATTGCTGGGATATAAAAGTAAATGTCCCGCCATCAAGCCTATAGAAAAAGCTCTTCTTACCAAACCATTTTGAATAGCGAGTAGAGATTTATAAGGAATTTTCCTGGTCTTGCTATCGATAAATATGCAGCTATAAGCACCGTGTCATCAGCGCCTTTATCTTTCCTTTAATGGCTCTCTTCCACTACCCACTTGTTATGCAGCCTGAAATTTAGACTGACATTTGGACTTCCCTAATACTGACTCAGATATATCCACGTATAAATCGAGCATTTCGCGAAAGTTAATCTACATTTATTCTCTATTACGTGTCCGATACAAAATTCCGATATCGACACCTCGTTATGTCACCAATTATATTTCTAACATTTTTTTTTAACCACTTATTATTTGGCTTTTCATTACCTGACTAAAAAAAATATCTATAGTGTTTTTTTGCAAACACTGCGATAGGTAACCAGATTAAAAAAACGCAGTTTTTTAAAACGCTGGTGACACTTTTGCAATTGTGTGAAAAATTTTAATTAGAATAATTTTTAATTGGTTCTTTAGCAGTATTGATAGATTTTCTTAACGCTGTACACCCTAATATGGAAGTCCTCATAACTTTACAAAAAATTTATTAAAATGTTATGAATGTCATATTGCTTTTTGAACCATTAACAGTAATTTTTTACAATAAATAAATGTTAAAAAGAAATTTATTTAGTGGTAAGTACGTATTAGAGGAAAAGTGTCAAAAAGTCATAGCAATGAAGATTACTTTTTTATTTTTAGTATAAGAATATATTTTTTTGTCTTATAAATTTTTATCTTTTATAATTATGTCAATAGTGCGGAGAAATTCTGTTTTTAGACATTTACGGGGATCTTGATTTGAGCCTTTGCAATTAAAAAATTGTTTAAATAAAGCTACATGTAAATTACATCAGTCACAATTTTTATTAAAGATTTTATCAATTATAATTTTTCTATAAAAAATTTCATCAGCCATAATTATATTAAATAATTATAAATTAAAGAATTATAAGTAATTTATAATTTACTGGAATCATCTTCAATTTAATATTTCATGATATTTTCACAAAATATTTATTAAAAAAATATTCATAAAAAAATAATCATTTTATGATATTCTCATAGAACGTTTATTCAAATATAAATATTCATATTGCAATTTCACTATTGCTCTAGTAGCCCGTCAGTGAATTTTACCCTAATATTGTATAGAAAACCTAAGAGTCTTACATCTAAAGCCAAACTGATTCAATGAGAATTTTCATAAAATCAACATAGCATAGAGAGCAAGACTCAAAAACCCTGTGTTTGTGTAGATATATTTGAATAAATGTTTTATGAGAATATCATAAAATGTTTATTTTTTTAACAAATATTTTGTAAGAATATCATGAAATAAATATTTGTGGGAATCAGGCACGAATTGAGTTTAAAATTATTATATTAAATCCATAATTTTTAATAAAAAAATTTTATGAGAAACTTTCCTAAATAAAATTATAACATTTCAGTAACTAAATATCGTAAGATATAAATTTGGTAATACAAATAATGATGCCTTAATCTTGGTGTAGAAAACTTTCATTAAGCTAAATTTTCCTGTAAAAAATATCAGTTGTTAGAATTTAAAAAAAAAAACATTCTTCAATCATAAATTTTCTATCAAAAAATTTTATCAGTCATAATTTTTGTACAAATAAATTTCATTAGTCATAATTTTTCCAAAAAAGGAAGTAAAATTGCTTGTCACAATTTTTCTATAAAAAATTTTATTAGTCATAATTTTCTTATAAAAATATATAATTAGTTTTAAATTTTATGAATGTAACATAAAATTAAATTCTTTTGAAATTATTTTATTTACATTCGATGATTTTCAAATAATGACAGGTATTTTTTATCAAAAAAAAATTATAAATAAATAAATAACATATAAAATTAAAAAATAAAATACTTTTCTCGTTAACATTAACAAAACTAATATGGGCGTAAGCGCACCGCAAGGGGGTGCATTTTAGACTTTCAATTATAGCCCTTTTTTCCTCTTAAGGCTTCAATTATTTATCATTATAAATTATTAACTTTACAGGGTCCTCTGAAGAATAATCGAAATATTTTAAACTGTACGTCTTCAGAAGAACAAATATTGTAATCAACTTTTCTACTAATTTTGATTTGATTTCGTCAATGACTCCATTTGCCGCATGTCATATCTCTAAAAATACAGATCATAGTGTCAAAACTATCTTCATTAATCTTAATCTGTCTTCAGACACATACTTCAATGATGCGTTAGCGCATAAGTCACATCAAATGTTGGAGATTTCTAGATGTACTGGACATTCTTTTTCTGAAATTGGCCATCACTGCAAACAATTTCACGTCATACATGTAGTTGTATCAATTGCAAACCTGGACAACTTGGTCACATTGCCCAAGCATCTATCTGTTCATGATGCTTTCTCAGAGTAATAAAATTGTTCGTGCGTTCGTTTAACACGTAATCAATTACTATAATCTATTGGGTCTTAAAAACATCACTTAAACATTTTTTTTACTATTTAATTTTAGTAAAATATACTTTTGTAGTTTAAATTTTCTTCTAAACTTCTCATTATAACGAAATATTTCAAATATTTCTTAAAACTTAATCTTGCAAGATTTGATTGCTATCATCAACATTATCTTACGAATATCAAACAAAGCATTTTAAACCAACAGAAACTTAAATGATTTAGAATTTCTAGTCCCTAAAGTAAAATTTGGTACAAAATATTTAAAACTACTTTAATCCTCAATAGAATATTGAAATATTAAAATCAGGAAGCAGAGAAAAAATAAAAGATAAGTAAAATTTACATACATATTTTTAATAGTTCTCGTTAACAATATAAATATTAGGGAACCACAAATTATCATAACAAAAAAAAAAAGGAAATAGAAAAAAAATTAAAAAAAAAGCGTTTTGCTGAGAATTAAAATTTTTGGCTGTTACATTTGGAGATCCAAAAAACTCCTATTTACAAAAAAGTAATGACTGCTTGTCTTTTATTTACTATTTTATTTATTATTATTGTGACCCTATTAATCCCCCCGGCGGCACATTTATCGGTCTTTATAGAATACTTGACTATCTAAACCTGTGCTGCTGGGGGTAAAAGGAAGCCCAGTCCCCTGAAGGCCGCAGGGGTCAACTGGAAGCTCCACGTTATTTTCACGGAAATCAATAGCCCGCAGAGTTTCCGCTATTAGTCTCTTTAGGCTCTCCCCAGGGGCATATAAATATGGTCTTTATAGAATATTCCACTATCTAGACTCAGTGCAACTGGGGTATAAAGGGAGCCCAGTCCCCTGAAGACAGGCAGGTGGTCAACTGGAAACTCCACTTTATTTCCACGGGAATCAGTGACCCGCAGAGTTCATTATTTGTCTCTTTAGACTTATAATAGTTCTCTGGCTGATCATTGAGGTTGGCCCCTATATGGGAGCATCGTGGTGGTTGTGGTTTTGCGGCCCCCTGTTCTGGACAGGAGTTAAAAAGTCTTCAACTCTTTAGCAAGGTGTGATAGTTTGCAGACCTGCCTTGGAATTATTCAAGTTGCAACTAGGTTGTTCTGTTGCTTAGAATTATGTCTTCGGCTATCTAGGACGTATGTATAACGTTCCAAATTATACAAAGTGGTTTGTCCACCATCTGATTAAGACTTCATAGTCAGGCGCGGATGTAAAACAAATCATACTCTGTCTCTTTAGGCATTTAGCTGTTTCTCTGGCTGATTATTGAGGTTGGCCCTTCGGGAGTATCGTGGTGGCTGTGGTTTTGCGGCCCCATACAGGTATTGTTTTATGGTGGCCAGGATCATTTCACCTTTGAACACACCTACCTAGTGAATGTTTCTAGCTCCAGTGATCATGCTAGTCATGTGTTCTGGACAGGAGTTGGATAGTCTCCAGCTCTTCAGCAAGGAGTAGTGGTTTGCAGCCCTGCTCTGGAACCGCTGAAATTGCAACTAGGAAAGACCTGTTGCTAGAATTAGTCTTCAGCTTCCTAGGACGTGAATGACGTGGCTTTTCATTCACAGTGGTTTGACCACCATCTGGTTAAGGCCCACGGCTAGGTGCAGATGTAAATCTTATCACGAAATGTGACCCTATTAACAAATACATTTTAATTCAGTCAATTCGTTCTATCAAAGGTATGTTTTCAACTATGCAATGCAAACGATTTCTGGTTTGAAACAAAGTTAAAGTCATGAAAACTTTAAATTACATAAAACTTCAACAAGCCGTCATCAAGATGTAACTTTTAAACCAGTAAATTTAAGAAAAGAAAAGGAAAACAAAAACTTTAAACAAAAATAGCTATTCAACATTTGAAACTAAAATAAGGAAAAACAAAGTTTTATTACTTTTTCTATTTTTGATATTGTGTGTTTGTCTGACAAACTTACATAAAATCAGATAGAAATAGATAGAAAAACAAAAAGAAAATTTTGTCAACTGATTGATAGGTGGTCGGGATTTACATCCCTGAGAACTTCTTAAGAAAAGTAAAAAAGAATTTGGTTGTCACGATATTAAAAAATAAATAAATTCAAATTACAAATCACTCGAAAATTTTAATTTTAATAGGAGATTTCGCCGCTATAGACAAATCATCTGTGACTTTAATTTTTTAGTTTGCGAAAATCTATCTTGTAAAATTCAGAAGACAAGTTATATCGCACATGGTTTTTAAATGCTACAGGGATTTGAGACAGCTACACATTAAACTTACCAAAATACATTTGAAGGTATGCGGATAAGTGTTTTAAAACGTTTAAGTTATAAAATATAAGTCTAGTTGTGTAAGTTTGTACAATTATTTTGTGATTTGGTAAATGCAACATTATAAGCAAATAAAGTTTTTGAAGCCTTTATTTATTTTAACTTTAAAGCATTAAGCCACATTTGCATTAAACATTTGAGGTATTGCAAGCAACCCTTTGAAATTCTCAAAACTTTATTTTTGTTGTAAATCCTAACACACCTAACTTAACATACATACATAATACGAACACCGTAAACTATAAAGCAAAGAATTTATGTATGCATTTTTTAAAATTAAATACGTTAAGAAAGCAATTGTGCATTTAATAGACCTCTGCAGTCATCATAATTTTGTTGTTGTTAACAAGGGTTATAAATCATTCGAGTAAAGTATTTTATTTTTTAATTTTTTTTGTTATTTGTTTATGTATAATTTTTTTTTTTTGATAAAAAAATACCTGTCGTTATTTGAAAATCGAATGTAAATAAAATAATTTCAAAATAATTTAATAATTTTATGTTACACTTATAAAATTTAATACTAATTATATATTTTTATAAGAAAATTATGTCTGATAGAATTTTTTTAGAAAAATTGTGATTGTTATGAGTAATGAAAAGTTATGATTAAAGATTTTTTTTTAGAAAAATTTTAACAAATGATATTTTTTACAGAAAAAAATTGCTGAATGAAAGTTTTCTACACCAAGATTAAGACATCATATACGATATTTAGTTACTGAAATGTTATAATTTTATTTAGAAAAGTTTCTCATCAAATTATTTTGTAAAAAATTATATATTTAATAATATTTAATATTTAATTAATTATTTTAATATATTGTTACAATAAAGCAAACCACTGGTTACAAACTGCCTAAAAATTTTATACACACAACTACAATTGAATATGCTGTTTACTAACTGCCTGGCATGCAAGAAAAAAAATACATGTATGCTGTTTACCATCTGAACGCGCGAGACAAAAACTAATTTTACAACAACAAACATACATGTTGTTTACCATCTGCGTAGTTTTCTAAGAAACCCTTTTCTACAAATAACAACAACAAATGTATGGAAATAAATCCCAAGCAGAAACCTTATCAGCATAAAAACAAAAACAACTATTCACACAGTAATGCAGGCGCCTATACATCGAATAAACAACATACAACAACAAAATGCATACAAAGGGAGTAGAAGATCCTTAAATCCTCTAGATTGTAACTGGACAAGTACAAATAGGGAAGCGTTTGAGTTAATAGTCAATCAGTGTAAAATTAAACCTCATCGAGTAAAGACGTGCATTTTAAGTAAATTGTTCTATGTCAACTTTGTGTAATTAAACTAAATAAAATTGTTATAAATTCAAAAATTCTAAAAGCTGGTGTTATTTATTTTGCAATAAAGAACTCACAGCAAAACGTTTATAAACGGTATAAACGTAGCAACTGGTGTCAGAAGTAAAATTGCAAAAAAAAAAATAAATCAACTACAATGAAGTTAGAAGAACTGAAAGTTGAGCAGCTAAAAAAGGAGCTGAATAAGTTGAATCTGCCAACAACGGGAAGTAAAGCGGAATTGCAACGGAGGTTGATTGATGAATTCAAGCAGTGAAACATCGATATTGGGACATACAAATTCGAAGACAAAGAAGCGGTTGAGGTATGTAATCCATCAGCAAACACCAATGTAAGCTTGGATGCAATACTTGCGGCAATTCAAGAAAGCTCTAGAGCCAACAGTGCGAATATTGATGCCACAAATGACAAACTTCTAGATGTCATTCAGAAAAGCTTCAGAGCCACCGGAGAAAAACTTGTTAGTGAACTAAACAAGAAATTTCAAGAAATATCAGATATATTCGGCAAACGAGTGGAAGCTGTGGAAGAGAGAGAGTCAGTGAATTTGACAAAAAATTATCTGGCCTGAAAAAAAAATGGACGGAGAGTTGCATGAACTTAAAACGAAAATGGACGACCTGCATATTCGAGAAGGACCAAAGACATCTCTGAGCACTTCAGCAAGATAAACACCCCGAGCCATGACGGTAGCGCACCGTTTAATGTATTCAAGTTCCAGTTCGAAACAGTGGCCAGCAAAAATAGATGGAACAATGAAGAGAAAGCTATTGAGCTAATTCTGGCCCTAAAAGGTGCAGCTGCCGAAATCCTCGAAAGCTTACCAGAAGCCTGCAGGAATAATTATGAGGACATAATGGTGGCCTTACAACGCAAGTTCGGCGGCGAGCATAATAGTGAACTATACAGAATGGAGTTAAAAGGCAGGATGCAGGAGGCAAATGAAACACTGCAAGATTTTGCCATGGAATTTGTGTAAGGATTTGACTTTGAAGCCTTACAAGGTTCAACTGGTACAGGAATTGATCGACCATTCACAGTGCCATAGATTCGCTCAATTCATTCAGGAAAAACCAGTTGGTTTTTTCAGACGAAGCCCATTTTCATTTGTCAGGGTAAGCCAACAAGCAAAATTGTCCCATTTGAGCTTCTGAAAATCATAGAACGATTATTGAGAAGCCTTTGCATTTTCAATGTGTCACTGTGTAATAGGGTCTGGAGACGTGATTAAGCCATCTTCTTTTTTCGAAGATGAGGCTGGTAATGCCCTAACGGTCAAAGGAAATGCTCTCGCGGGATACTAACAACTCAATTTTGGCCACGTGGATATCACTGACAAACCAAATTTCTCGATCGTATATTTTCACGACAATCAGCAGTTAAGTGGCCAGTCAGATCGTGTGACTTAACGGATTATTTCAGTCTTAAAATTTAAAACCCGTGATGTGATTGTCGAAATAGGACAAAAATGTGATACTAAAACTACGATGAAAGAATCGACATCTGTCAGCATGGTCATTTTTAAACGCACATGTGTATACTATTTTACATACATACATTATTTGTAACATTGTTTGTGCCATATTTACAAAATATTATTTAAACTTGAAATGTCTTTTAAAACAAAACTTTCATACAAAATTCACTTTAAATTAAATTTGAAGCCTTGAGAATTTTTTATAAATAATAAATGTATGCTATACAAAAAAAGAGCTATTAAAAATCAAGTCGACGTCTATAATTTTCTATTTCTAGTGTTAGAAAGCAATAACTACTATATTAAAAAAAATGTGTAAATAATAAAAACGAATGAATGTAAATACATACAAAATAAATTAAAAGTGTAAAACTTTGCATAGTGACTATGAAACGTTTAAAAATTATTGCTATCGTTTGACTTGCGTATTTATAACGTAACTAAATTATTGCTCTATTAAAATAGGGGAAATGGTAAGACTAAAAAAATAAAACTTAAGGAGAAAACTCAAAATAGCAAAAATTCTGAAAGAAGAAACAAAGAAAATACCAAATAAAAATGTACAACTAAAAAAGTCATATTAAAAAACCATTTCGCTCTTCATTGTGTTTTTAGCTATTAAGTTAGAAATCCTTTTTATAGAGGACATTTAAAGCAACGATTGAATTAAGCAAGAAAATTTGTAAAATAAAGAAATAACATGTACAGTAAGAGCAGTATATGCAAACATTTATATTAAAGTGCAAATGGTAAAGTTCAGTAGCTTCTGTTAGTCTTATTATTGTTGGTTATTATAGGCTGTAGTTGGCGTATCTTACAGCTAAATCAAACTAATTTCAAATGTGTTTTAAATGAGTGCCAGTAATAGTTACGGCATAAGGTATTTAAGGCAATGGCCCAATGGAAAAAATAATGATTTGTTGAAATCTTAAAATATAAATTCCTACTCTATTATTACCTGCTTATATCCTAAAAGTGTTTAATACAATCAATTAAACAATAATAAATTTATGTAACTTAATATTGCAATGTAAATCATATCTCATCTTTAGTCTTTAAAATTTACCACTGCCTCGTTTCACACACTGTATTCTGTGCGTGCGAAATATTGTCATAAGTCAATATAAAAAATATTTGCGAAATAAGTATAAAATAATTATGCTTAAGTAGTGTTTTGTTGACTTTTGAAAAGTATAGAGACCAAACTGTAAAGGGTTTTCGACAAGAAGTTTGCTTTACTAAATAAATAATTTCCCTTAAGACGATTCAAATTTTATTGTATTACGAAGAGAAAAACTCGGCAATTATGAATGGAAAATGCTATCTGGCAAATGTCCACCACGACCACGCTGACAGATGTCCTCTCTTTCATTAAAGTTTTTAATCACTTTTTGCGATACTGGCGGTCCCATTTCGTTAATCACATCAGGGATTTTAAGTTTTAAGGCTGAAATCAATTCGATTGCATCTGTGAAGACTTTGTCCTTAACATAACTCCACAAACAATAATCTAGTGGTGTAAAATCACACGATCTGGCAGGCCAATTAACTGCTAACTGTCTTAAAATTATACAAAAGGGAAATTTGGTTTGCAATAAATTGATCGTTTCATTGGGTGTATGACATGTGACACCACTCTGTAAAAACCACATGTCGGTGATATTCACGTCGTCAATAATAGGCCAAAATTGAGTTGTTAGTAACTCGTGACAGCGTAATACATTGACTGTTACCGCATTTCCAACCTCATCTTTGAAAAAAAAAATCCGACCCAATTATGCCTTCAGATCCTATAGCGCATCATACTGTTACACGTTGAGTATGCAAAGGGTTCCTAATAAATGCTTTAGTATTTTCAGAAGCCCAAATTGCGGTAATTTTGCTTGCTGATATACCGTGAAAAGTAAAAATTTGCTTTGTGTAAAAAAATGATTTTTTTCAGAAAAACCAGCCAGTTGTTCCTGAATAAATTGAGCTCGGCTTCAGTTCCTACACAAGTTGAACCTTGTAAAGTTTCAAAGTCAAATCCCTACACAAAATTCTCCATGTGATAGTTTTGGATAACCCCAATTGTTGAGAAAGTTGGGAAATTGACAAATTTGGATCTGCTTCAACACTGTAGCTTACGGCTGCGATGTTTTCAATTTTATCGATCCGGTCGAACACACGTTGGTGTTCGTGCATTCTGTATCGAGGTTGTTGTTTCACATTTAACGGTTAGTAGCATTCTCAGAAGTACATCTTTATTGCCCGAAAATATCACGAGTTTTACGAAAAGCAAATTTAAAAAATAAAGGGTGTTTCGAAAGTTGGCGTGGTTTTGAAGAATATTACAGTGTCTTTAAAAGGTTGTAAGCGGACATTAGAAATTTATTTAAAGTATGCATTAATGTCTGCTAAAAGAGCATACAAAATTTATAGTAAACTAAATAAACGGTGTCCCCATAGTAACACATATCTGAAAACCTTGAGATTAGAAATTAACGGCGTATGTATTATAAGTTCGCTCTAAAAGCAAGTATTTAAATTAAAAGGTGTTTCAATAGTAACGTTTTTTTAGCAGGCTCTTATTAAGTGTTTACTCAAATTACCAGTTAAAGGGGAGCCCCATCATGGCACAAAATCCTTCGTATGTGAGTTCATTATGCACCCACCAGATTCATAAAATATTGGTGCTTCGAAAGGGTGTAAAAATTGTGGGTTTTTTTTTCTTTAACAAAATAATGCAACTTAAGTTTTACTTAAAATGTTTATTATATTAAAATAGAGAAGAGACACAAAAAAGTACCGAATTTCGAAGAGTACTTAAAAACCGCCGCATTTATTTTTATAAATTGTAAATATAACATGAATTGTACCGGTATTGTTTTTGGAAATACGGGTAATCGATATTATCTTCTTTAATGTTTCTTATCTTTTATATTGAAACTTACACAGCATTTCTGCCAGGACTTAAACACAAAATAAAATTAGATCTAAAGATTTCGATAATCGTTCAATAGAAAATTATATTTTATAAAACAAATTTTAATTTTAATTCAAAAATATAAAAATATATTGTTTCGAAGGACTACAATAAAAATAGTTTATCTTTAGAAAATACAGAAATATTGTCTACTGGCATTACTTCTTAAAAGAAAGAAAATAAACAAATAAATGTAGTGGGTGGGTTATTTGTTCATAGCAAGAAATAAAGCAGTACCATATATTAACACTCCATACAATTCTAAATAATGCATATGTAGACATATAGGAATACTACATCTTCATTTATATAAACTAACAATTTATTTGCTGTATTTTGTTCATTCTTAGAGTTCACATTTCACAATAAATAAAACCACGTAGTTTTTTTTTTTAAAAAAGTTCCGGATGAAAGGTAAAACTTAAGCGTATTTTACCACTATTTTACCTTATAAATGGAAATGTACAACATAATTAAATATTTTCTAAGGAGTCGCAATAATTTTGTAGGTTCATAAATTGCAATCGATTGCGTGGAAAGATTAAAGTAAAATTAAACAATAATACCTTACAACTGAATTTTGAATAAACATTTATAAATTATATTTTCTGTTAACTAAATATGCACTAATCTTTTAAACGGTCTTTTAAATAATTTAACGATTATATTTTTTCGATAATTTCGCTTTCATGTAGAAAGCTACTTTAGGAAATTATTTTTTTATATTTTACAAAAACAAAAAATTATAAAAAAAATAAAAAAATAATTTCCTGAAGAAGCTTCCACAGGAAAGCGAAATATCGAAAAAATAAAATCGTTAAATTATTTAAAAGACCGTTTAAAAGATTAGTGCATATTTAATTAAATTAAAAAATATCGAATAAAAATAAAAGTAATTTTCTGTTAACTTAATTTATATTTTCAATTCTTTAAATTAAAAACATTTTACTAATCCTTCAAATTGAAAATATTTAAACAGAAAATTTTAGATGAGATTTGCATAATTGACCTGGATATTAAATAAAACTTATTTAATAATTACCCACAAAATAATTAGTAAATAAAATATTTACTGTGAAATATTTATTGAGCAGGCAAAAATTCATTAATCCCACATTAGCATAACATTTGCTTTTTATGTTTTTCTGATCCGATTCTTATAGATCAAAAAGAGAAAGCAATTTTTGGCACATTTAAATAAGGCATTCGATTTTGTATTATGTGAGCTTTAGCGACCACCACCGTTTTATAAAACGCTTTAATTTAAGCTGGAAGTTATTTCGTTGTACTTTTTCAATCTTTTTTATATGAGTCTTAGTTTACATATGTAAATGCATATTAGATCAGATGACTAATTACGTCATGCTGTTAGCATTAGTGACAAAACTTACCTGGCGTAACTCTATTGCAGGAGAAGCCTTGGCTATAATAATGGCAAATTTAGTAAAATTGTTTTTTATATAGGAGATATGTCAGCAATTGCTGCAGACTACATAAAAATGAAGCAGAACTTTCTTAACTTAAGAAGGGTTTCCCTAAACGGAATAAATAATCCCGTATCGTTTTCCAGCGAAATAAAAATATTATACGGGCAGGATTCTAGTGCTTGAATCATAACTATGTTAATCCTTCCGATTTCCACAACAGTATACGTAACACGAATTTTATAGAACTGTAATTAAATACGGTGGTTTTAGAAATTGACCAAATGTATAATGGGTGGAAAAACTAAAGTTCTGTAAAGTTTGAAAATTTCAGTAAATTTAACTTATTTACATCAAAAAATATAAATAATTTGTCAAGACATATAGCACACAAAAAGTTTTTATTTTTTATCTATTTTTTTTTTTTTTCATAAATAACAATTTTTGCCATTTTTTTTCTATAAAGCTGAAAGTCCATACCACGCGTTTTACGCGTACACGCTTTATACGCGTCTGTCAAAAAAGTAGAATCAGTGTAATTGTATGTGACAAGTTACACAGCACATCGCATAGAATGCTTATGACGCATAGAACGCATGAAGTAGGTTTACTTTCTACTTTTCTATGCGTCGCAAGCGCCATGAAAAAATTTCTGCTGTTTTTGACGTCGTATTATTTCTGTTATTTTGATTTTTTAAACGTTGGTGCTTCCCTTTCCCTTTCCAAAACAAGGGACGCACCCAAATGCGTCTTCTTTTCTCTTGACGTTTTCCATAGGTCCTTATTACACAAAATATCATTGCACAAATTTAATAAATTCTGTAAATTCTTGAAAAATTTCAATTTCAGTTTTCATTTTTGCAAAAATTTTTTTTATTAGATAAAATTATTTACACCACAGCTGATCATAATAAAAAACTTGGCGCATAAAAAGCGTTGCATGTAGCTTGAAGTTTGAAAAGCGTAGAACGCGTAAAAAGTATAAAACGCATACAAAGCGTGTGCTTGGTATGGACTTTCAGCTTAAGTATTAAGGACACAAGCAACTTTTTGCAATACATCAAACGAAAGGCATTTAACAAAATTGTTATTGACATTAATGGAAATTGTAAGATGAGGTTTGTTTTTTTCAGATTGTGTCTGTCTAAAACAAATAAAATTTTTTTATTTAGATAAATTTTTAGCATATTCGCAGCTTATTCTATTCATATTGAAGAAATTTTCTCAATATAACCACCACAAAGTTTTTCAATTGTATAAAAGCCTAATTTACTTTTTCAGTTCTACATTCCATTTATATACATTTACTTTCACTAACTAAATAAATCATATAAAATAATTAGGGTATTCGATACCTAGATTGTTATTCGAAAAATTTCCAAAAAGATGGAAACTATAGCCGGAGAGAGCTGAAACATTTATCAAGAGTTTTTATATTTCTAGATCTACGCCGATTATTTTTTTTTCTTTTGACTCCTACACATGCCATACATTGCATAGGTGCCCCTGTCGGCAAGTAGGTAGTATGTTAGCTTACATGACTGGGTGTTGTGGGTTCGGTTTCCAACAAAGACCTTATTTTTTTTTTACTACAAATGGTGCTGCTCAGTGATGAAGACATAATCACTTATACGACAGTTAATTTCCGTAACTATCCTTATACTTTCATCATCTGTCGCATCTCTTCTCTATCCCTTTCCTAAAGAATGTAGCACGGTACTTGATTAAATAGGCATTGTTGCCTAAAGTGCTACTACTTCTTTTAAAAAAAAATGCATTTTGCCAGAAATAGGAAATTAGGTTTTGGAGTGGACGAGTACTTTTGGACATTCGATTTGAACATTGGTAGTGATTGAAAAGATCTCTGGAGGGAATTTATTCCACCTGTAATGCATAATGCAATTTACTGCCCAATCAACAATAAATGAATGTGCTCTCAACGAAAATTGAGTTAAAAGCAAAAACGTGCAAGTAACAGGAACAAGTTCCCTAATCTCATTAGAACACTTAACATTGTAGTAACAATAAAACAGTGAAATGCATCCCCTATTGCATCGATGCTCCAGAGAACCAATACATTTGGATGCCCTGGCCTTCTGTACACGGTCGAGTAATTCCAAAGTAGACTTTAGGGTGTCGGCCCATACATGAGAGTAGTATTCCATTTCTAGATGGACATGGGTGGTGTAAATAGTACGAAGATCGGATGGAAAAAAGTATCTTTTACACTGTATTAAAAAACCGAGGCACTTGAAATCTTCTTCAGAAACCTAAAAAATGTGCTTAGTCTATCGAAAATCACACTGAATTTTTCGAGCCAAGAATAATAAGATTCCATAATACTTTTAGCATCCATACTAATAAACGTAGACCCTATTCTGAGATTGGTGCGAGATAGTGATTTAACCTATTATTCATGTTCCGCATTTTGGAATTCACCTCTAACTGATTCGTCCTATTACTAAATAAATACGAATGACAAATGGCGCTATAATCTGCGAGAGAGTATATTGTGTTGAAAGTCTGTCAAAGAAGATCATTTAGATAAATATGAAATAGGGTAGGACAATGAATTGGGTATGATTTTACGTAATCCTGCGTCAAATTCGGTTTGTAAACAGATCGGTTTCTCTATACTAATTGTATTTTATTGTCAGTTTTTATATACTTCGTCTTGTTCGTATCTCTCTTCGTGTTCGTGTTATTCTTATTGCCTTCGTCTCTTTCTTTCTTTTTGTCTGTCTCTCTCTCTCTCTTCGCTTAATTCTTTCTGCCTAATTTGTTTCTACCTCTCTCTCTCTTAGTCTCTCTCTCTTTCCCTTTTCATTCGTCTCTCTTTCAACCTAAATGGTCTTAAATCTGGTCTTCGTTTTTCATTCTGTTTACCCGATATAAATATATTGGCATGTGCTATTTAATTTATTCTGTAGTATTCTGCCTGGGCTGTTTTTTGTTCTGAGTGCTGTATTGATGTTGTATTTTTTCAAGAATTTTGCTAGTTTGTACATTGACTTTCCCATATATGTTAGTGTAGCCCAGTTTTTCCTGTCATTATCCTGTTCTTTGTTCTGTTCTTTGTCCGTCTTAATTTCTTGACGTTGCCTACTACGTGCTTTTTGTGTCCGTTGTTTTCAGCTATGGTGTATATTGTTATCATTTCTTTCATATATATTTTCCGTGTTAGTGGTGTTCTTTCGAGTCGTGTTATTAACTACTTGATTGCTGCGTTTTTGTGCTGCTGGGGATTATTTGATGAGTTTTTCATATTAAATTCTGTTCAGAATTACGTTCCTCTTGTTTCTAAGGTTCAGATAATTAATTCTACCCTCCTCTTCCTTTTCCGTTGTTAATCTTGTGTCTTCCGTTCAAGAAATCCTAATTGTTTCCTTCTAGTATACAGAAAGAACGTGAACCTAAACTCGGTATGAAAAATGCATTTATATAAATTCTGGCATATCTATGCGGCACAGTCCTAAAAAGTGTTAGCTTTTGATATGCGCTAATATATGTGGTCGTGGAGAAAATTTTTGAAATTTCATTTTCTGTACTTGATAGCTCACAAGTTTTTTTTTTAAATAACAATAGAATCTTTAATTAAATCCAACACGAATAACTATTTCATAAGGCTTTATGTCTTGAAAGTTAAAAAATGATCTAATATATTTTTTTTAATTCACCCCAAGTATTTAACTGCTTTTAAATCTACTCCTTATGACAAGTACAGTCGCTTTGCATACAGAAAACAGAAGAAAATAGAAATAAAATCTACATTAAATGCAGTGAGTTATGAAGTTTGTATGACAAACAATCAAATTTATGGGAATGTTTCGTGTACCGCAGCGTATAAGTTATAATGAATGAGTTTTTTAAGCACTTTTAACAATGAAATTTCAAATAACCACTTTGAAAAGAAAAAGTACTGCTAAATGCCAACATGGAACAAAAAGTGCAAAAATCTGAAAATGCATTAATGCAACAGGAAATATAAATATGAAAACATATGCAAATGAAATAGCATAGATTAAAACATAGAATTTATATACACATTCTACAATTCTGCTTATTAAATACTCATACAAATACATTCACAAAACCAAAACTATAATTTTATATTTTTCTATTATTCTCTGAATGATAAATATACATTTGTGTATGCTCATGAACAAAATACATACATACTATTATACATTTATTATTTGTATTTAAATAGTCGCTACTTTTTTATTTCCTACTGCTTTTTTATTTCTTTTTTCATCTCTCACATTCGTTTCGTTTGTTATAAAAAATGAAGTTCGCTAAATATAAAATAAATGTCAAATAAGGTTGTGCATGTGGAATACCATAAAAATAGTTTTTTGTTGATGTGTGCGTGTTTATTAGTGGTTGTGAATAGGCCAGCAGTCTTAAGAACTGATTTTAAAAATGCAAAAATTCTATTTTAAGTATTTTCATTTAAAAACATTTCTTATAAAATCATTCTTTAGGAAAACTCTACCCTTCGATATTCTAAAAGATGGTATACAAGATGTATTTTTTTTAGTATTTCAATTTTATATACTGGCGAAATTTCACCAGGGAATAATCATCATAATTGTTTTCATTGTCGTTCATGGTGAAATCGTCTAATAAATATAAAAAATATAATAATCAATAATATTAACTTAGATTAAATGATATCTCTTATTTATCGATTCTAACAGTTGTGGTTAATATATTTTTACCCGAAAAGTAAAATATATAGGATGATCAGTTGGGGAAAGTATATGACGGGTTTGTTTTTATCGAAATTCAGAAATGAAGTGTTAACTGCACAAGAGTTGCCAATGTTATTTTTCATAACATAAATAATAATCAATTAAAGCAATTATAAAAATTTGGGTGATAAAGTGTGTTACTCAAAATTAAGAAAAGTTTTTCTACCAACAGGTTAACCATCTGAAATAAAAAAAAAAGAAATACAATTTTCCTGGACATTAAAACCGAAAATAAATCGGCCATCAATGTCATATCAAAGAAGTGACAGTGATTTGATAGGCCACTTAACAAATAGTAATGATAGATGTAGCAATAATAGCGTAGAGCCAAGTTTTAATCACACACATGATGGAAACTTTTATAAAAATGCTGTAGTTTGAACTTAGGTAAAAATGTATGTGTAAGTATAAGGCCAAAGTGTTAAAATAAAAGTGCATAAGCAATACCCTCCCTCAACCATTGGGTTTGCTGGACTTACTCGATGAAACAATGAGAGAGAACTGATACGGCAATAAGAAGAAAGATCAGTATCGATTTCACGAATATATTAATTTACTGGCAAAGAGGAGAGGAAAAGTGACGGTTAATAGTATTCTGCTTTATTTATATATTATTTCTGCCTATTATCTTGTTCTTTAAGAAAACGGTACTTTCTCTTGCTAAATTAATCTCTTTTCTACCTCAGTTCTTAAGAATCAACATCAGTTTTTAATCATGTTTAAGGACACGACCCGCACACTATGATAGTATAGTGTTTACTAAAAATTGTATGACACATTTATTGCAACTCTGTGCAACAATCTATACTCTTAAGGAAATTTAGAAAATAACAGTTTATCAATCGGATCTATTTGTTGTGACTCTATGGCCACTTATAGTTTCACTTCAGCACTTGGCCATGTGACCCTAATCTAAGGGTAGTCTTACGATTTTATGATTTGAAAATATGCTGACCATGCAGCATACGCGCATACACACCTAGATGCATAAAACCCCAAGTGGTAGCAGAGTCATGCTCCCACTCCTTGCTCGAGAGATGGAGGATATCCAACTTCTTGTTCTGTTTGTTGCATGCCCAAGCATTGGAGATAGGATGTTAAGCTTTCGTTAGCATCTTTTTAGAGGCTTTTTAAAAGCAGCCGATTTAAACCACAGCCACCACGTTACTTCATTAGAACAAAGCCGTAGTCTTGCAGGCATCTTGTTCCGTGGTACCAGTGTGTGCATAAAGTCACTAGTCAGACTTCGAGGGTCGGTCCTATGTCTCTTTCAGTTTGGGGCCCCTGCTAGCCTAGGCGAGCAGCCTGAGCTGAATATAAGTCTATTAGAAAGTAAGCCTGGGTAAAATGACGGTCTCTTTCATTTCAGCTTAATTTTTGTTTTCGAAATTTTTCGCGTTTTAAAAACAAGCAAAAACTGAGACAGACTTAAGAAGCCTAAAATTGTTATGTTAAAATTTTTTAAAACAGATTATAATTGCACATACAGGCTCATTAAATTTTACTCTAGAAATTCTTCTTGATATTGTACTGTTTTATTATTCAATCAGCCTGGATAAATTTGCTATTTAGTAAAAATCACAGTCATCTTCACTTCATAATTTTCTGACTCTAGCGATGCTTGAATCATAGTTTCTTGAGTAGTAAACATGGGCTTTTTTTAATGCTTCCATTCAAATCATTCAAATGCTTTGGCTTTGGGGAGGCGAATATGCGATATTTCTTTACCAACCAGGCTGTTTAATTATGTCAGAGAGAGCTGCTAAATACTGACTAATTTTTTCTCTTTTCTCTCTTACCGAAACTGTGACGAGATTTGCATTACTACTTCTTTGTTTTACCCATTAAGAGCTTCATCTGCTGTTAAATTATGCAGGCATCTTCACTAAATCATCAACTAACTTATCCATGATAACTATTTTTCTTTTACACTCCATTGAGGTTAGAATTGTCATTTACTATTCATTGGCATTTGACACAACTCATCTACTGCGGCTACTATATGAAAACTGTTTTTTTTTATAATTTCATAGGATTTCAACTCATGCATATAATATTTTATTTAAAATACCAGAATACATCTCTAGCAAAACAAATTTTCTGTTTTCTGTTCATACGCAACACGTGTGGAAAAAATAACATCTTATTAATTCATTTTTAACGGAACTTAACAATATTTGCCTTAGGTTTTTTACTTTACGTGACTTTAATTGTTTTCCTTTTTGCATTAGACTTTACTTTCTTAAAAATATAACTTTCTTATAAATAAAATGTTAATTGGTTTCTTAATTATATATTTAATTAAAGTTGCATATTTTATACTTAAAGAGATGGCAATTTAATAAAAATAAATATGACTTATTAAGCAATTATTCAAGCGATGAAATATTATGGAAGAAATTTGGAAATTGGCTTCCATTTTCAACGAGTATATCCTCAATTTAATACCTCAATGGTTCAAAAGGGAACTATACATTCATAAGCTTACAATATCTAAGACGGCGCGCCGTTAATTTAGTTTTGATTTCCCCTATTCTATATGTATTTTAGCGGACATATTATTACATCAGCTCTGAAGATACCATTTGATTAATTTATTTTTGTAATTTTGGCCATTGTAATATGCAGTTTGCTTAAATGTTAAGAACTCTATCTATAATAATTCAGAAGATAACTCCATAGATGTATTTGATTTCCAATTTAAAAATTTTATATTGCAGTTACAGCGGATAAAGAAATATTAATTGTCTGTTTATAACGGTTCAAAATAGATATCATATACATCAAATTACACCACATGTAGGAGCACCCTTTAATTTTTAATCTTCTATGTGAGTCAAATTACGTAATATGTGGGGTCACCCTTATACATTTCCTTTATAGGTTACAACTATCGTTTGTGATAATTAATTTGGTTTAATTTTTGTAATTTTGTTTTATAGGTTACAGTTATTGAGAGTGATAATAAATTTGTTTAATATTACATAAGTGTCCAGTTGATTCCAAAGGGCAGTTGTATTAGGATACCCTTTTAATTTTTAATATTATGAAGATTTTGTTTTCAAATAGGACCAATTTGTAAAGTTTAGCTTTCAACAAAAATATAAAATTCTAAAAACTGTTTCCAAAGTGACGTAGTTGCGAATACACAAATATAGAAAATTACAGGAAAATTAAACTTCTTTTTTTCTTCTTTTGAAGTTCTTAAAATAAAATACAAATATAGAATTTATATTTTCACAAACTTAGAGGTGGCATATTTTTCACTTACTAAAACTACAATATAAACTTTAAATTAAGATTATTATACAACCTTCCAGCAGGACGAATGTTCAGGGCCACATTCAACTATTTATTTTTGTATATTATAATGCGCATGTGAAAATTGGTGCTATGGAAGAAAAAGAAGTTTTAATTAAATTAATTTTTTTTGTTCGTGCAGAACTTTTCCTACTGATATAATAAATTCAAGGATGCTTTTATTTATGCTGTTGAAAATATTTTCAATATTTCTACTTTGTTTGTAAATAATTTAAAGTGAAATATTTTATTTATTAAAAGATATTTATCATATGTTTTCTTTACTACACGCACAATTATAATATTTTTGATAGCCGATAGTTTTAGTTACTAGTTGTTTAGTTATTAAGATTTATTATAATTTCAATTATAATAAATGAAAAAAAAAATAAATCAATTAATGTTAAAATTGATTTTTGTTCCTTAAAAATACAAATTACAAAAAAATTCAAGTCATCTTTTTTAATTTTGACACGTAAGTTTGTATTAATCAAAACTTCAAGAATTTCAACTAAGCAACATATTTCTATAGCATATCTTGGTTTTAGCAGTTAAAAGGTTTTCTCTTCTGTATTGCAAAATATTTGAAAAAGCATTTGTAACGAAAAGTCATAGCTTCAAAAGCACACTCTTGTGAAATACTATTTATCTTCCCCTTCCGATTAAAGTTATTGATGAAATCCACATGAGAGTTGTGTTACAAAAAGGCCTTAACATATGCCAGCGCTCGACTGTACTTAATATGCACGAATTTTTACTCTGCTATTGAAGTCAGATACTTAAATCTTTCAAATATTTTAAGATAAAAAAAAACAAAAAGGGATTTTCTAACATTTTTTTTCCGTTCGGAGCACCACTCAGAGGATGACCCCTATTCATGCAATGCATTGTACCAGAACTAGGAAATTATGTCATGGGGAGTAGAGATTGTGGACATTAGATTTGAATTTCCCTACATTGAAAGACCTCTGGAGGGAGTTTATTCCACATACAAACTGTTCTGCTGAAAAACTAATTTTTCCTGTAATCCATTTTGCGAATCACTGGTCAATCGACCAGAAATGAATGCGCTCTCAACAAAAATCGAGTAAAATGCAAAAACGTGCGAGTTTCGGGAACAAGTCACCTAATTTTGTTAGAGCACTTACCATTGTAGTAATGACAATAAAATAAAGTATAACCTACATTGCGTCAATGCTATAGAGCATCAATAGAGTTGGATATCTTACTGCCCTTAATGAGATTTTTGGTCCTCTGCTGTACGCAGTCGCGCAACTGCAAAATAGACATTTGGGTGCCGACCCATACATAAAAATTATATTCGATCTTTGGACGGATATAGGTGGTATAAATATTACGAAGATTGGAGTGAAGTATGTCTTACACCATATTAGAAAACCAAGACACTTAAAAGCTTATGTAGAAACCTGCAAAATATTTCTAGTCCATCGAACATCGCACTGAATATATATGCCAAGAACATCAAGAGCTTCCGTAATACCATAGTAATAGGTGCAGCACCTTTTCCAAACACAAATCTATGCGTAAGCATGCAACATTACGTCACGGGCATTAAAATCGACTTTAGTCGGAGATAGTTGCAAGATCGTAAATGAGCGTATCGCTAATGTGCCGCCTTCTGAAACTCACCTCCAACTGGTTGGGTCTATTACTGAATGAATACGAATGGCAAGTGGTGCTGTCGTCTGCGAAAGAGAAAGTTTTGAAAATTTGGCAAAGAAGGCCATTTAGGAAAAGAAGAATTAGAGTAGGAAAAAGAACGAAGCCTGTATTATTCTTGCACTTGTCGGATGAAATCCCATCTATAACAACTCGTAAGCTGCGATTCCCTAGAAAACTCGATATAAATCTGTAGATATTATCATCGAAAGCAAAACCAACTAGTTTTGACAGAAGTGCTACAATTTACAAAACGCCTTGTAAATATCTAGAGCCATCACCTCATTTTCTCCGAAATGATGTATGGAGTTGCACCATTCTTCCAATAGCAGAACCAGAAAATCACTTGTAGAGCGCCTCCTATGGAAACCATATTGTCGGTTGCTAAATAAGCCGTTAGACTCTAGCTACCTCACAAAATGAAAATTAATCACGCTTTTTATCACCTTGGAAAGTGCAGAACAAAATGCATTTGGGCGGTAAATTTCAGGGTTGTTAGCCTCACCCATTTTGGGGATTGGTGTTACTTTGCTACTTTAGCAACCTTCTGACACTTTGGAAGACATGATACAACATGCTGAAACGGTTTGCTAACGGACGCCCTAGCGTCGAAGAGCAGTGTTTTAAGACAAGTGCCGGTATCCCATCCGGCCCACGAGACTTGTTGACGTTGAAATCTGCTAAAACCTTTTTAACCACTCGAGTTCGATAAAATATCTTCTGTCGAGCTTGGGCAGTGATTGACAACTTTTTGGGAAATGAGAATTATTTGCAAATATTCAAGCCAAAAGGTTAGATTTATTAACCGGGTCAGTGAATTAAAAGAGTTTAAGATAGGAATTGAAGAACTAGCAGTACCCTTTACTCTTTTAACAAATGATTAAAAATTCATGTTACCTTTAGGAGTAGCAGGAACCATAAAACGAAGCACTTTTCCTATGGATTTTTTTTGCGCCTCAGTACATTGACACACGAAGATCTCGACCATTAGCGTAGCGTTTCAATATCTGCGTTTTTGTGTCCGGTGGAATTAAAGTTTTCATTTTATACAAAATGATGTTGACAACCATTGTCGCTATACCATTTACATTATTGGCATAATTTCCAATTAAATTGTCTAAAAATTCGTTGTGCTCAGCCCAACGAGCCTTTTCGTGAATATATTTTAAACGTTTTGTAGCTAGTTTCAAAACGTTATAAAGCTCCGAATATGAAAAGGAGGCATAAATGTTGCAGTGATTGGAGTTGCTGACAGGTGCACAAACACCAACTTCATACTTTTGGAGATGTGAAGTTAGAAAAAGGTAGAGTGTTATTCTGGTACCCTTCAATACAAGAAATGTGTGTTGGCTCATTCAGTAATTGCGCAAGCTGATTATGCGCGATAAATAACTCAACATACTGGCCCTCTGTAGAAGTAGACTAAACATTTAAGTAAATGTGTATTAGAAAAAACTGTAGGATAAAGTATCAATTTTATTTAAATTTTATTCCTCTCAAGTTTTACCACATTTCCAACCAATAAATAATCTCTCAAAATTAAATGCCAGAAAATATAAATTATCATTGTAGCCAACAGATGACACAAAAACCTGCTTTTCGTACTTTTAAGAGTGTATGTTTAAGTGTGCCAAGAGATGTGTCAATGTATTTTAAACTAAATTAAAAAATTAATCGCAAATAAATACTAAAATCCAAATCCAATTTAAAGCCAGACCACATTAAATAAATGTTATTTTATGCGAAAAACAGAAGTCAATTGCAAATATCTAATGTTTGTAGAAAAAGTCAGGAAGAGCGAGTGTATAGTTGTGAAATGTGATTATGTATTTGTGAATATATATTTATATATATATGTATATAATCACATTCGTACCTACATATATACCTACATACATATGTATTTACATAATAAATATAAAGAAATTAGAGAGCACAACGCCATGCACACATAAAGTTACGCTTTTTTCTTTATAAAACTAATGAGCATGTCTATGCATGCGAGGGTAAAATAATGTACTTTGGACTTTCAAATTTTTGTGGCAATGTTAGATAGCGGAAAAAGGTTCATGTTGAAACGTAAATTTACAATGAGGACTTGCAAAATATACCGTAATTTTATATCTGTTATTGATAACTAAGAGATTGAATAAAAAAATTTAACGAACCAACAATTTTTATGGCAACCCCCGTTATTGTTAGTATAAAATTAAACAAAACACTAAGTTAAACATGAATACATAAACCATAATGCATCTATGAATGCATGTGTGGTTTAATCTACATGAAATAATATTATGACCAGAAATTTTTCGAACAGTTGGTCGAATGAAAAAGATATTTGTTATATCATTTGCCATTTATTTGTTATTTGTGTTAATGTGAAAACATGCCTTTCTGCAAACGAAAAACATAAATAATGCTTACAACACACACACAAAAAGAATACAAATATAAAAATGCAACAAACAAAATTACACCCCAGAGATTCTGATTATTTCCCAATATAAACCGCACACATACAAAAGTATACACACACACACATGTATACACACGTAATAGACAGTGTACATATTTAATAAATGAAATATTTACCGAATTTCTGAATAATATCGAAATTGCAAATTACTAATGCGAAATTGAAACATATGAGCATTTGATTAGAGAAAAATTTAATAAATAATTAATACATGATGTAGCTACTAGGACTTGGCATAAATAACAAGCTATACGCTGTTTAATATTCCAGGCAATTAAGTTAAAAATAAGAATCAATTTAATAGTAAAGCCTTAATCCAAATAAAAGATTTGATACTGTTCCAATTCTAATGAAGACATCAAGATTTTAAAAAAGGTCACATCATTATAGGAATGGTGAAAACCCCAGGTGGGCCGAAAAAATATGCTTTTCCAACACTTAAATTTAATTTCGAAGACAACATATAATCGATGAACAAAAGCATACATTTGGAGAAAATAATATTTTCCAATAAAAAGTTTTCTCAAGCATTTGGCAAAGCATCAAATTAAGGCTTATTTCTGAACACTGTACTCGGGCGATTCATCATACATAGATTAACTATTAAACAACGCTACCAAATTATTGAGATGGTTCGCCATCTAACGTTTTTTTGTCAACTAGTGCTCATTTCGTGAATGGTAACACTTAGCTCATGTTTTATCTTTTATTTGGGTACGGTTTTCCGTCGACCCTCTTCAAATTTGGTTTCTGAACCGGTTTCGGCCGTTTGCCATCGTCAGTGTTCTTTTCGTACTCATGTTTTATCCTTCCGCTAAAGGAATATGGTTGTGTATATGCTTGAACATCGCTGGCAAATAATGCGACATTACTTTGATAATCATGGTAATGTTGCAGAATTTGTGCAAAATTGCGCACGGTTTTAAAAGAGGAGAAGCATTGTCAGCTCCTTCTGTTCGTTATCTTGTGAAAAAAGTGAAAGAAACTGGCATCCTCATCGATAAGCCAAAGCGTGAAAAGCCAAAAACAGTGCGTACTGTGGCAGAAAGTGTGCGTGAAGCGCCATCAACATTAATTCACCGTCGTTCTCAATATTTGAACATTTCAGAGACATCATTGAAACGAATTTTGCATAAACTCCTTGGTATGACGCCATACAAAGCCCAATTGGTTCAGGAGTTGCAGCCAATGCGTTTTCGCTTCGCTAAGTGGGCCTGCGATCGACTTACAGAAGATGCCGATTTTGCAAAAGAAATCATCTTTTCAGATGAAGCTCATTTTGATCTTGGCGGGTATGTAAACAAGCAAAGTTGTCACAATATCGTCGCAGAAAACTCGCACGCATACATTGAAAAGCCGACGCACCCAAAACGAGTCACTGTTGGGTGCGGATTTTGGTCCAGACGCATAATTGGGTAATTTTTCTTCGAAAATGAGCAGGGAGTGGCCATTACAGTCAATTTTTGTTCACAAAAATTTAAGAGGAGGATATTGGCAACATTTAAATTCAACTGGACGGCGCTATGTGCCATACAGCCAAAGCTACACTCGATATTTTGCGCCCTATTTGTGAAGATCGCATTATCAGCCGCAGAGCTGATGCAGTTTAGCCACCTAGGAGTTGCGATTTGACACCGTTGGACTATTATTTGTGGGTTTCCGTCAAAGATAAGTGTTACACCGACAAGCCAGAGACAATTAACGCTTTAAAGGACAATATTCGTGAAGCCATTGCTGAAATACAGCTGCACACAATCAATGATGTGCTTAAAAATTGGACCGATCGTGTTGGCTATTGCATGGTCCATTATTCAACGGAAGGATCGTACTTTCAAATTAAAAGAGATTTTTGAGAAAATATTCAGCAGTTTTGTTTACAGCATTTAAAAATTATTTGGCGGACCCTTTATAATTCGCGCGACTGATAGACGTAAAAGTGTGTTCAGTTATTTAGCTGCTTTTAATATTTTTATTTGGTTAACTCGTTGGAGGCATCAATCACTTTCTTCAAAAAGAAAGCCGATGGGATTATGATTTTTTATAAAAAAAAATATGGATGGCATAGTGCTAAGCAAGATTTGGGTTCACCAGATATGGTGCCATATAACGATCAGAACTATTAACTAATTAAAAAAGGAATATTGTGAGGAATTGATTTCGAAAAGCGAATCAGCAAATTGTTTTCCAAGCTTAAATGTAAGACATCTTGCGGGTTTGTTTTACGGGATCACGTAAAGTCATCGGCTTAAACTTTATAATGCTGACACATCGCCAACACTACATGTTAAAGTTGCCCAAAACTGTATTCCCGGAGTAATTTTGTAAATTCTTTAAAGCAGTTTTGTTTGTTTATTAAAATATAATTTCCTGTAGTATTTTTGCAGTTTAATCTTATATTTAACTTGATAAAGTTTATACTTTAAAGATGGAGACATAGGAATTTTCCGAAGTTAAAAAGAACTACTTTGGAAAAGCGATCGAGGTAGTTGGGAGTGAATGACAACGAAAATAGAATTTAAAATGAGCAGAAAACTATGCCTCTATAATCGAATAAACCAGTAGATGAAAGTAAAATTCCTTGATAGCAGTTTAACAAACAAATTTCATACAGAATTGAAATTGACGTGTACGAAGAAAAATATGATTATATGATAAATTGATTGGAAGAAATTATTTTGTTATCAAAGATGAAAACTTCTTGTTTATAAATCCAACCTACAATCAAGGTGCTTATCGAAGTCAGGTGCAAAATAATAGCATGGTATAAATTTAGTAAATATTTAAAGGCGTCAAAATAAAATTTTACGAATGATAACTGAAGCTCTCACGATAAAATGATAAATGATAAAAAGTGATTTTGTTGAATGCTAAAACCAATGGCGAAGACTATTTACTTTCGGCAGGAAACTCTTGCCTTTTAAAAGTACTGTAAAACAATCATTTGCAAAAATCTTTTAAAAAGCATTAATAATTAAACAAAATATGTAGCAAAATGGCATAAGTTAATAAATTTTTTATTGTTTAAATTTAACTTTAATTAATTTTTTTTAATTTTTACTTTACTTTAAATTTTTGTCAATAATTTAAATAACTCGCTTATGTTGATTGTGTGTGCGCGTAATGTGGATTTTGTTAATTACATTTTAATACAATAATGTTGACATTTTAAAACTTTATTAACACTATTAACCACACGCAGTCGCTTGTAAATGAAAGGGATGTTATTCTGATGTTTATTTTATGACCTAAGGAATTTTTTCCCTTGAATTGTATGTTTAAGAGTCGATAGCCCATATTTACAGTAACAGCATACTTAACAACCTGGTTGAAAACTGAAAAACCGCACAAATATGCCTGTCATTTGTTGCAGTAAAAAAAAAAACAGGACGTAAATCTATACATTTCTATATGAGTGTGAGTAAAATTATTAGTGTAGTTGTGCTTTTGCATGTAACTACACTTTACGGTGCGGCAGAAAAGGAATATTTTAGATACAATATAGCAACTGCTACACAGCTGAACCGATTGAAATATATTAGCAAGTATTCAGTACAAGATTTTAGAGTTTTCGGGAAAACACAATATGCTTGCAAAGTCTGCTATCTCGAGCGTAAATGTCTTCAAACGTTTTTTTTTTCAAAACCTTTTAAGCTCTTCAAAACAAAGTTGACGTGTGTAACTAGCAAGCTATTTGTAATTCAAAATTAAAAATCTTGACTTTCATTGATTAGTTATTATTTATTTTATTTATTTTTTATTTTGTTTTATTTACTTAATATAAATATATGACAAGTACATAAAATAACGTAAAATTCTAAAAATTTACAATATGGAAAGTTAAAACCCTCCAACTACACAAATGCAGACGGATAATAAATAAAAATAAGCATAAATGATAACAAAGGGCTTAATACAGCCTATTTAAATAAAGAACACAACTAATTATTTTCAAATAAGATTTTCCCGAAACTGGAAATAGTTAGAAAAATTTTTTGGTCGCAGGGTACAAACGAATTCCTGTCTTGAAACTCTGATTACAAATGACCTACACATGCTTCAGGAAGCATGCCTAGGTATTATTAAAATATTGGTTAGTAAAGAGTGATCAAAATGAAATATATTGTTATAAAAATAAACTAAGTTTTGAAAGAAAATAATTATTTGTAAAAAAAAAAAAATAAACGAAACGACCCACAGTGCAATTTAGAAACTGCATAGTTTTTTAAGAAATATTATACACACAATATTATTATTAGAAATTCTACGAAATAAGATAAACAACAGAAAATAAAAACAACCGATACAGAACAAAATACACCGCTAAGCAGAGGCGTAGACTGAATGATACTAGTAAAAACAATGTGGGGCGATGTTAAAGTAGAATTCTTGTATATGCGCGAACCTCTTCAAACAACTATATAAGCACCACTTGCTGGGCAATTCAATTATTTTAAGCTGAGTCTTCAGTGAGTAAAGATAAAAAAGTTGCCATTTTGTTTATTTGAGTGTACTGAAAGAAAATAAATTGTTTAATTTAATTTAAAACTCTAAAATACTGTATTATAATTTTGCATTAAAAGAATTCAAAATAAATCGTTTTTTAAAATGGATAAATGTAACACTATTTATGAGATACTCACACTTTCCTTGTAAAATTGTAATATTGGTCACAATGGAATCAAACTCTTAAAGCCGCATTCTTGAAATTAATAGTGTACGAATTTATATTTTTTGTAATTAAAATTTAAGTCCAAAGATATAACGAGTAACACCATATAAACACTGCTTTAATCTGTTTATAGTGGTCTGCGTTATACCTTAATAAATCTCTAAGCCATTATGTCTTCCTATATTATATAACAATTCTAATCTCTGAGATACCATAATTTACTACAGAAACAAAGCTTACGCTTTCATTTAAATCTATCTTATCTGCTTGTAACTTTTAATATGATACAAATGCAATTTTTTCATTGTCTAGTTAGGTCTAGGATTTCATGTCAAGATAGGTTTAGCTAAAATCTGCGAAGCCTTTGGAGGATTTAAGTTAAGAACATTTTCTTCTATTTCATTATTAGTTTTAAGTCTTTGTTAACTTTCCCCTCTAAAAAGTTTCATTTCTTTTATCATCAGACACTAACTAGATATCATAAGCATATGTATAACACCTACAAAATTTAATATTATGGTATAAATCATTTATATAAATCATAACCAGCAATGGTCTTAAGATAGTACCTGGGGCACACTTCGATGGATTTGGTGAGATGATGAGACATCTGGACCAAGTTCTAAATAGTGGTATCTTTTATTGGAAAGCCAAATTGCGATAATAATTTATATATAAAGTATGCTATGAGATAACGAATCGAATGCTTTGCTAATATTTCAATTAATTACTTTTAAAAGTACCTTTAAATCACTTTATTCCTACTTATCAGACCCTTCATTAAATACTTCAATAAATGAACTAAATTCTTCTACAGGAGCTGGTACAGTGATTGTATTTAACCCATGAGCTTAAATTTTTTCACCTATTTCCTCTTTGACATATTTCCTTTATTAAATACACAAATTGGGTGCAATATTTTGTTTAAAACTAATTATAAAGCGTTTTTCAAAAAGAAGTTTGTTTTCTAAAACAAAGTAAAAGTTAAAACTTAAATTAAGATGATTCAAATTTTTATTGTATTACGAAGAGAAAAGCCGGCAATTATGAATGAAAAATGGTATCTGACAAATATTCTTCACGAGCACGCTGAGAAATATCGAATCTTTTGTCAAAGTTTTTAATCACTTTTTTTCAAAGTGGCGATCCTAATCGTTAATCACATCACTGATTTTGTGTTTTTTGACTGAAATCGATTGATTGGCTCCAATATTAGGTGCCCCTGTAGGCTAGTAGGTAGTGTACTAGCTTGTCAGTATAGGGGTTGTGGGTTCGATTCCCAACGAAGAACTTGGTATTTTTCACTACAAAATTAAAAATTGACTGTCGGTAGGGCTGCTCAGCGATGAAGGCATAGTTACTGGTCGCTGTGCTGTCTTTATAAGGCAGTTAATTTCCGACTATCCATCTACTTTCACCACCTGTTTCATCTCTTCTCTATCCTTTTCCTAAAGAATGTAGCACGGTACTTCACTAAATAGGCATTGTTGCCTGAAGTGCTACTTCTCTTTATAGAAAAAAAAAATATAGACTGTGTGCCCTACAGAAATTAATCCAGTGTGTTAAATCAGCATCATATAGTTACACTTGGAGCATGGAAAGCGTTCTCAAAAATCGCTCTAGGATTTTCAGAATTTTTTAGGATAATCCCAATTATTGAGAACGTCGAGGAATTGACAAATTTGGATCTGCTTCAACACTATGGCTTACGGCCGCGATGTTTTTAGTTGAGCAACCCGGTCGAACACGTGTTGGCGTTCGTACATTTTGTAACGAGCTTGTCGACTCAAAGGAAGAACAGTTATGTTGTCCGAAAATATCAGAAATTTTACGAAATGTAACTTAAACAGAACCACCATTTTCATAGTGGATTTTAATTATTTTAATACAATTTTCGTGCGAAATTGCCAATGCGTCTATTACGAATGTGTCAAAAAACTAACCTTCAAAACTTAATTGTTGTTAGTGTTGCCACAATTGAAAAACAAACCTCCTGCTGAAAAACCCTATACATATTTAACTAATTAACAGTAATTTTGTCTTGATTTTCTGTTGTAAGAATTTCAATCGTCTTAGCAAATCTATCAATTTTTAAATACCGAATCATACATTTTTTATGTTACATATTTGTAAGCTTATTGCCTTACTGTGCACTACATGTATATCAGCAGAAAATAATCATCATTGGAATATGTGTTATTCCATATAATATAATTTTAAAGTTTTCTCAATTGGAATCGGGTGTAACAATTCCGTTTTTTTTTGTGTAGCACGCTAAAGCAAGCTGGTTTTAATCCATTACTTAAAATGTGTATCTTACTTGATTAAATTTTATTAAGGTTCTATTCAAATGGGTCATAGGTATTATAAATAAATATATTGATTCACTGAGTGTCCCGTAGACGTAAGCATATATATGATACTTAAGCATAAATTTTGCGGTTTTTCGTGCAGGTATGTTTGAGGTTTTTTGGTTTGCTGAATAATTTTTGCTACACCCTGCAAGTTAAAAACAAATGCAAAAATATTTAATTTTTAACGAAAGATTTTTGTAGTTGCAATATTTTTTGTATAGGGTCGTTTTTATAGAGGTATAAAACTTTTAAATGGAATAAAACAAAGGCGACCTTTTTAAATTGACATGAAATTTACTTTATTTAAAAAGATATTATTTTGGCATTATAATTTAAATATGGCTGCCAGCATATGACAGCCACGGCCTGCTCGAAAGTTCAACAATTGTGGCCGTATATCGGCAACAACGGGGAGTAAGTTTTCCTCAATTATGTGGTTGCCAAAGATTTAATTCAATAGGCAACTGTAGCGCGAGCTGTTTCACATGTTGCACAGTCTTGTTAAAACCACAGCTACTCTACATTATGGTTCTTCAATCGATAAACGGAAAGGCCAGTAGTAATGGTTATATAGCGATCACCATTGACAAGCATAATTTTTTAAAGAATAGTATGTCAGCACTCCGCATAGGGCAGTTTTGTTTATTGTGTATTTATTAAAACAAAAGTGAGCTTTATCAAAATTCGCTTATGAAGATCGGTATTAACAACAATTTGGTTTCGGGCCCAACTTGTTAATATTGAAAAGTTGTTAAGGCGTTAGTAAATGTAAATGCCAAACTAAAGATACCTTTTAAAATGGTCGCCAGTTAAAGTTCTATACCTCTATAAAAACACCCTATATATACGGTAAAATTTCTTTGAACACACTGTCTGTAGGTTGATTTTTGCTTTATTTATTTACCGTCTTTTTAAAAATAATTTTATTTTTATAAAACAAAATTTCAGTTCTCTATAATATATAGTGGATTACAGAAAACGCTCTTTAAAGATTTTATTCATTTTTGTTTTTTTTTTTTGTTTATTTACAACTTTCAGAACCTTTTTACATAATAACGTAACAAAAGTTAAGAAATTTTCATCACTCTAATGGGGCTGTTTTTTGTTTCCAAATTGCCAAAATGCAGAAACAAAAAGAGTTTGGTCATAAACGGGCAACCAAAAACCATGTTAATTGGGTTAATTTTACCATAATATTATGTCCTTTCGCTGATGTTTTCTCTTGAGTGTGTTTGTGTAAGCAATCAAAATGTGTGAGTTTGTAGATAAATTAATTTTCCTTGCTTGCCCTTTTCCTTCGCCGATTCTGCCTTCAGGATAAGTCAGGCTGTTTGGAAGGAAAGCTGAGTAATTTGTGTTTGTCAGTTGCACAAAGTGTCATATCACTAATTAGAATTGTTAATATGTACATGTACAACATTATATAGTACTCATGTTTTGTGGTACAAAACATTAAACATATCGGGTTTTTCAACAAGTAGTTTGTTTTTCAATTTTGAAAAAAAACACCAAAAACATGATACTTTTAACATTTAGTTTTTTGACGTATTCGTAGTATATGCTTTGGCAATTGTTACAGTGAATTGAATTTCGCACGAAAATCGCATTAAAATAGTATACTATGATATTTTTGGACAACATAATCGTCTTTCTGAGACCACTATTAAGAATATGGTCTTTAAATTTGAGTCGACAGGCTTTGCGACAAAATGTGCGAACACCAACTCGTGTTCGACTGGGTCGTTCACCTGAAAACGTGGCTGCCGTGAGCCACAGTTTTGAAGAAAATAGAAATTCTCAACAATTGGTGTTATCCAAAACCACCACGTGGAGTAAGGATTTGAATTTAAAGTCTTACAGTGTTCAATTGGTGCAGGAATTGAAGCCGATCGACCGTAATTCATTAAATTCATTCAGGAACAACCGGTTGGTTTTTATTCACAAATCATTTTTTCATACGAAGCCCATTTTCGTTTGTCAGGGTATGCTAACCAGAAAAATTGCCGCATTTGGGACTTTGAAAATTCTAGAGCGATTACTGAGAAGCCTTTGCATGCTCAACGTGTCACTGTATAGTGCGTTATAAGGTCTGGAGGCGTGATTGAGTCGTAGATGACGCTGAAATTGTGGTAACGGTCAAAGGATCACGCTATAGCGAGATGCTGCCAACTGGATTTTGGCCTATTATTGATGACATGGATATTGCCAACATGTGGTTTTAACAGGACGGTGCGATACAATTTATTACAAACCAATTTTACAGATCGCATAATATCACGACAACCAATAGTTAAGTGGTCAGCCAGGTCACGTGATTTAATACGACTGGGTTATTTTTTTTTTGTGGCGCTATATTAAGGACAAAGTTGATACTCAAAATCCATGATGTAATTAACGAAATAGGACCGCCATTTTGCCAAAAAGTAATTAAAAACTTTATTTAAAGAATCGAAATCTGTCAGTGTGGTCATGGTGTACATTTGCCAGATATCCTTTTCATTCATAATTGTCGAACTTTTCTTCATAATACAATAAAAATTTGAATCATCTTAAACTAAATTTTTGCTTTTACTTAGTTTTAGAAAACAAACTTCTTGTTGAAAAATACTTTAGTAATTTTTATTTTTTGTAATTCAGCTTCCACAATGGTTAATATGTAGTTTAGCGAGAATAATGATCTTCATTCCTTTGATTTAGTAGAGGATTTTTCGGACAATTCTTAGCAATCGTAATGTGGTGTTTGACAAATCTTTGAACTGCATTTGAAAATTAAATTTGAATAAAAATTTTAATGCTATAAATATAACAAAATCAGAATATTTTAAAATCAAAGCATTTTGTAATAGACATGAAAATGTCTGCTCTTTTTTGGATTGCATATACAAAGTTTAAAAATGTAACCATAAAACGTTTAGATATTTTCACACAATAAGATTTGTGATAGACACACGGGTACACTATCATAACCATCTATGAAACCAAGATGAAAATACTCTTGAAATTTTTAAAACCTATAACTGCACGTAATAAAGGTAACAGAGTGTTCATAAATTGAAGTAATATTCAATAAAATTTTATGAATTTTAAAACTGCAACAGGTATTAACTTTAACTTAAAGTCCTTTAATGTTCGCTATAACAGCAAGCACAAAAACTTCCAAATAAGACCTACAAATTTTAATTTAATTTTTAAGTTACCCTAGGCAATTGTTTACAATTCATATAGAGTAGGTAGAAATATTTCCACTATTCAAATAAGTGTAATCAATAAATCAACAAAAAAAATTTAAGCGTGCTTCCATAGAGGCGGTGATTTTGACGAAAATCGTTTTAGGCAGACGCTTGAAATTTGTACAAAGTATGTGCTATAGGAAAAAGTACAAAAAAAAAATAAAAAAAATAATATGAAGGGTGTTACTATAGTAATGTAATAAGCAGACATTTTAAGTGTTTAAAAATACATATAATAGAAAATTAAATTATAAATTTAAAAGATGGGCTATACGCGATGCGGAGGTATTCCGTATTCAAATTTGCTATAAGTTAATGAATTTATAAACTTAATAAATTATTTAGTATATAAAGTTAAACAAAAATGAATAAAACTTCTAATAGGAGGAAGGATGTTTTTTTTCTTATTGAATGCAAATTTATTCTGTTAATAGCTCCATGGTTTGCAGATTTTATATCAATTGAATGTTTAGTATTATTTTTGTTTCTATGAACGTTGCACCATATTTTAATATGGAAGACAATAGCTAATAACGATTATGAAGGTGTAAGTTCCACATGATGAATGATGAATGAACATGGTGAAAATTTAAGGTTTTAAAATTGCTCATATTAATGCACAAAACATTAATAACAAAATTAATGAATTTAAATTTGTTTTTCAAAATTCTGACATTGACGTTTTTTGTGTTTCAGAAACGTGGCTTGCGAAAACAATATAGCTTTGTATGTCCCTATGGTCATAAAGCACTCAGTTGTGATAAAATGAGTCATGGTGGAGGTGTTGAGATATTTTTGAAAAATAATATAACGAGCAAGATACTTAAAAAATCATCTTTTGCAAATAATGCAAATGAAAAGGAAGTTTTCCAATTTGGAAATAAATTGTTAATAGGTTGCATATACCGACCTAAGAGAGTACCTCTTTCAATTAGAAACTCTCACTACACAATATGATCTTCTTATATATAAATATAAATCGGGCTTTCCTTCCTGACGCTATAACTACAGAACGCACGAACCGATTTCCACGGTTTTGCACAGGTTTCGGGCTCCGTGAGGTTTATAGAAAAGAAAATTCAAGAAACGTTTCAAGAGAAAAGCAGAAAAACGGAAAATCATTTTTCAAATACAGCGCCATCTCTGATACATAGCATGTACCACAACGGCACCAGTACGTGGTGTGTGAATATAAATAAGTACGTTTCATTTGAAGTAGATGGCGCCGTGCGCTAGGCCTCATGTATACTGTTCATCCTAGAAATGATGAATGATTTTACTTGCGACTGCTGTTGGTTAATGTACGTGAACCAAAATCATGTGCGCATTTGAAAACTGTGAATGGCCACCAATGCCAAACATATCGAGAAGCATGTCAACTATTGGGTTTGTTGGAGAACGACTCTCATTAGGATTTAACACTTGCGGGTTCAGTTGTTTCGTCAAATGCATACCAAATGCGAACGTTGTTCGCAACTATCGTCACCACATGTTTCCCTTCACAACCAATTCAGTTATGGAACAAATACAAAGACGACATATGTGAAGATATCTTGCATCGCTTGCGCATTCGAACGAATAATCCCGACTTGCAAATAACGGATGAAATATACAATGAAGGATTGATTCTTATTAAGGTGCAATGCTGGATTATTGTCAAACAAACTACTGATTGAAGTAGGAATGATTGCGCCAAATCTATCGATGCACGATGATGATTGCACAATGGCACATAGGAAATCACTTGAAGCATTTAACTTCACACTGAAGGATCTTCGGCCGAATAACAACATCTTTGGATATTGTTGGCAGGCGATTTCAGGCGGACGTCGCCAGTAATTCCCCATGCAACGCCTGCAGATGAATTGAATGCTTGCTGAAGGAATCACCTTCGCGGAATAACGTAAAAACATTATCGATAACCACTAATATGAGAGTTTAACTTCAAAATGATCAAAGTGCTGCACAATTTTCCAAACAATTGTTAGCTGTTGGAAATGAAAAAGTCCCAGTTGATGCGACAGCTGGATTAATTACTCTTACCAATGACTTTTGCCGATTTGTTGACTCTCAATTAGCACTTATTGAAAATGTTTTCCCAAACATTAATGATAATTATCGGAATTATGCTTGGTTAAGTCAACGAGCAATTCTCGCCGCAAAGATTAATGATGTTGTACATGCACTGAATTTCACCATTTAATCAAAAATCGATAGCGATTTGGTGACATACAAATCCTTTGATTCCATAACAAATCCCGATGATGCAGTAAATTATCCAATGGAGTTTTTGAACTCTCTGGAGTTACCAGGATTTCCACCACATAACTTGCAACTCGAAGTTGGTTCAGTTATTATGATATTGCGTAATTTGAACCCACCGCGACTTTGTAAAGGTACTCGATTTGCGGAGAAAGGACTTATGCCGAATTTGATTGAGGTAACCATTATTAACGGAAAGTACGCGGGTAAAAATGTATGTATTCCTCGAATACCAATGATTCCGACTGATCTTCCGTTTGACTTCAAACGATTGCAATTTCCGGTTTGCCTTGCGTTTAATAAGTCGCAAGGCCAATCGCTTCGTGGTTGCCGGATAAATTTAGAAAATCATTTTTTTTCACATGGGCAGCTATACGTTGCGTGTTCACGAGGTGGGAAACCACCCGCTTTGTTTGTGTTAACATCGGACCAAAAAACAAAAAATGTGGTTTACCAAAGAGCACTTCAATGAAACGGATAATTTGCGGACACGTATAACGCTTCGATTCAGTATTTACTTTGGATTCACTTTTAGTTTTTACTTAGAGAAGTTCAATTAAATTCCACTTCATTTTTGTAATCGAAATGAGTTCGTTATTGTTGTGCGATAAAATAAAATTTGTTCTTTCCAAATATAAAACAAAAAATAATAATTTTTCCTTATCTTTTAATCCCCAAACGAAATGTTACAAAAAACGAAGCCACCTGGTGGCGAAACGGAGTTCGCCGGTTTTGCTAGTGATATTATAATAACTGGTGATTGGTATTGATAAAAACGGTAGACATATCGGCCAAACTTATTAACTCATATATATCTAATCGTATACAGTCGGTTTTTGTGAATAAAGTATAGTCTGACAAATTTTTGTCACTCATCAGCAGAGGTGTGTCACAGGCGTTCTATTCTAGGACGACTATTATTTTCATTATATGTGTAAATGTATAGTAATAAGAAAAAAAAAGGTCTAGCAACAACTTTTTCAGGGGACATTGTCTTGAATGACGAGAATATTGAAGTTTTTAATAAGGCAAAAAATCTCAGCATAATGTTAAACACCTGGTTGACATGATCGGACTACGTAAACGCTTTAGTTGTTCAGGTGTATGTGAAGTTACGGACGTTTTGGACCATACAATATTTAACTCTATTTATTTTTATTTGTCTTTTGTAGATAATTTTTTTATTTCATTAGTTTATTTACTTTTTTTAGCTTTTTTAAAAAAATTTATTTTATTTTTTAGAATCATATTTTTACTTGATCCCTTTAATCAAAATTTTATGATATTCTCATAAAATATTTATTATTATAAAAATATATTTGGAATGTATTACTGCGGTGGAAAGAATATCCATACCGCCATTGCACTACCTCTCATATAGATCATCAGTGGATTTTACCACAAATTTTGTATAGAAAATTAAAGATTTTTATATCGTAAGGCAAGTCGATTAAATGAGAGTTCTCATTTCAACAATACAGCAAACAAAAAAACTCAAAAAACACTTCTATATATATATATATTCCTTTGGAAGCCATTCATATGTAATTTGAAAATATTTTATTTTACATTTTTAAAATAATTTGTTTTTTTACTTTTTCAAGCAAATTTTATGTTAATTTAGAATAACACAAATCGTTCCTGTTATATAGAAATGAGATTTAGTTTTGTTTTACAGGAAATTTTTAAATAAATAAACTTTGAACTTTAAATTGAAACGAAAACTTTGAACATACTGCTGGATTAAATTTTTATTAAAAACTACCAATAAATGCATATTTAAAGTAAACAAAAACAGAAAAAATTAAAAAAGCAATTCCTTAAAATTTGAATGCAAAATAGAATTTAAAATAATATTCGAGGGACTATAACTGTTTTTTGCAAAACCCCTAAATGGTTCAAAAGTTTTTCTATAAATTTAGCAACTATTTCTGTAAAAATTTTTAAAAGCAACAATTTGGCTACATAAATTCCTACATGGCTGCATCTGTTAGTGCTTTATGGTTTGTTTAGTTTATAAAATTAACATGTCCATGAATATATGAATAAGTACGAGAAGCGTTTGGAAATTTGGGTGAGTACTAGACAAGCATTATATTAGGATAACTTAATAATTCTGTTTATGCACGGACCTATTAATACAAACACTTAGTTTAGGGTGCATAAGATTCAAGCATGAATTAAATGTTTCTTTTTTTTACATAAAGGGGAAAACCGTACCCAAACAAAAGCTATTTTCACCACTTATGTATATCTTGTTACTTTAGATGGATATCAGATATAAACGAAGTTAGGTCGGTAAGCGACTAAATGTTTTGTAAAGAAAAGCGCTTTTTAAAGGTTTAATATGACCTAACTCCTTGTCATTGTGGCAGTTCATATTTACTTAGAAATTTCGCCAGCAATAAGCAAAGGTGATACGTAACTTTGTACTTTTTATCGCGTACATTATTTTTCACCTAAACTATCCATCTGACAAACTGCATTGTTAGTAATAACATATACTCCCAATTTCATATCGAATGCATATATATACGTTGGTGAAATCGGCCAGTTAAGCGAAAGAATATTAAAATAATCGATTTGTCGTCGGTCGCATGAATAAGGTTGCTGTCTGATTACTATTTGAAACATTTTACGCTAAGACCCATGTAAAATGACTTGCAGGCTAACATTGTTCATCTTATTTGTGACATACGGCCGTACATTTTATGAAAATTGTACATATAATAACATCTAGAATGGGCTTCGCCAAGAACAGTAGTGGTTGATTAATAACTGAACTCAAGTTCAAATGTTAAAGCCAGGTTGTTTTCTTTCGAGTAACAATTTTTTTTTATTTAAATTTATCTTTAACAATTCAGTCGCATTAGAAGATTATTAGGTTGTTATTATTATTATTAAGTAACATAATAGATTTATAACAAACACTTTCCTTAACATTTTGAAATGATTCTCCATCGTCTAAGCAAAGTTCAAATGGCATATTCCCTGATGTGATAATTGCTTCTCATATCAAAGTTTATGATTATGTTAACCAACATGCTAAATACACTGGAAGTACTGAAAAACAAAGCTTATTTTCACTTTATATATTCCTAACACAACTTGTTTTTGCATCTATTTACAAAAAATAACGACAATGTTTTAAGAGGATACCATTTTGTTAGCATGTAAATTTGCTTTTATGCAGTATATATTTTCTTTTGGATCTCTGAGCTTGTGTGTGCTGTTCTAAAGGAAATATACCAACAACAACAAAAAAAATCATATGGGAAAGATATTATCTCATGGTTAATTTATGCTTTTAACAGTGCAAAAGTTAGTCTATTATAAAATAATATTAAATATTAAAGAGACTGGGCGTTGCTGCTGGGGATTGTTTAGAAATTCTGGCTCAGATTGAATATTATTATTTAAGGGCACACTAACGAACAAGTTATTTCATTATGTGATTTTTTGTTAAAAATTTTGTTGAACTGGTTTTCATTTTTTTTTTGTTTTTTAATAAAATGATTTTTTTTTTCGCCATCTATAGCAATATATAGAACAGAAAAAATTATTTTTCATTATTACTATGAACTATATAACTTAAAAAGAAAAGCTTCCAGTTATGACTATTACAATTTTAAGTATATCTAGGTTTATGTCCCAAGGGGTTGGCATTAAAACGACTCAACATCAAATATAATTATATCATAATTACCGAAAATAACGTTTGGATAAACAAGAAATATTCCCTGAATGAATTCCAATTTTTTGATGACCTTATGACTGCCTTTTGGCAGTTCTAAGGAGTGATGGTCAAAGTCGCTGAGTTGTTGTGAGCCCACACTAGTTGGTATTATTATTAATTTTAAATTATGAATTGTTTTTAATTGTGGCTTAGTTTATTTTTCTTCATGACATTTATTATTTTCTATTATTAACATTTTTCATTTTCTTTTTACAAAAAAGATCTTGTTAATTTAAATTTTGAACATAGAAGCAATAATACATTTCTATCATTCCTTCTGTTGTGGATGTATATACATTGATCATTGTGTTGATCTGCGTACACAACCAGAAGTATCTGTGGATGTGTAGTCGCTTGTATATAGCCGAAAGGTTTAAAGGCGAACGATCGCTATATAAGTTGACAGTTGGCGGGCAGCTAATGCTACCGTAAGAACAATATTAGTTGTTGGGACATTCGCTAATAATCTTAACTTAATGCGAATTGAGATTCACCACAAGATCTTAAGACAACTGGTTGCTAGGAAGCGGTAGGAAAAAGGAAAAACTCTTGTCGTTGCACACATCTGCAAGAGGAGATCTTGCTCTTCGACTGCTACTAGAAATAGCCAATTATGTAGTAAGTCAGGGCCAGTCGTTGTTGAGGAGCACCAGGAGAAGCTCTTGTCTTTCGACACATCTGCAAGAGGAGTTCTTGCTCCTCGACTACCATGAGAAACTAGCCACCGTGAAATAACTTGGGCCAACCTTTACGAAAAACCATCGACTTCAGCGACTGCTCCCACACAAGGTTATCCGAATCAAGAGAAAGTATTGTGGAGAGTAACAGACCTGAATAATCTAATAAAGTAGATTATAACGTTTATTCATGTATTTGACTATATTTTATGTGACCGCGCTGGACTCTGCTGTGACTAGCCCAGCAACCTGCGGAAATGTGTCGCTTTACAAAATCATATCTTTAACAAAACCTATAGCAGCTGAACTCGATATCGAACAAAGTATCGATGGTAAGTTATAGTCCAATAACTCTTTTAGCACATGGTAAGTATAAAACCGATTTAGATTTTTATAGTTCATCTTTGAGTGTTAGCTGTGGATTAATAAAATCATAAAAATTAAGCATCCATTCGCTAATGTTTAACAATTTTATCAAGAAACTTACTGACGTTAGCTCAGTATAAGTGGAAATTATTGATTTATTTATATTTCAGAACCTTCATTTAGAGCTTAGATAATAACGTTTAAATTGTTTTACGACGATCTTTTTGTTTAACAAGACTAATTGATTCTCAATTATAATAATGTTGTTTAATAATGAAACGAATTTTTACTATCGCTACAATTTTAACTGACTCACTTAAATTCCAACCATATACTGTGCAAGTAGCAACAAAATTAAACCTACTGGCATTAAAATTGTAAAACAGAAAGACTATTAGGGGCAAATTTTAAGAAAAACAAGACAAGATATAAATCACAATTACACAAGATGGACTTAAATTTTATTTTGGCCATATGAAAGGGATCTTTATTCGTTATTAATTAAATATATCCTTTTTAACATCAGCTGTATTAATGTCAAGTTTAAAAAAAAATTAAGGACAACTAATTTCTTATATTCCCATAATACGAATTAAAATAGTTTACATTACATCTCACAGTTTAATACGCTAAAAGCTTGTACGTTAATATTATATATATCATAAACATTTTGCTTAATTTTCCTCAATTTCCGTATTTAAATTTTTAGAACCATAACTTATCGATTTAACCAAATAAAAAGAAATGCACTTAATTCGGTTTTACATTTATAGCAAATGAATGATAAATTAGCTTGACAACAAGTTAAATTAAAAACCATCAAAAAGCACATTTGGATAAATTTGTGAATAATTGTGAATAATTATCAATGAATATAGTTTACAACTAAGCAAATACTTTAATGATTACATTTACAACATGGTTTTAATGCGGTAATTAATTTAATTAGACTTTTAAATGTTTATGACTTAATGTTTATGTATTAATGCTTTACCAGGTGATTTTAAATTACATAAGTTGTATCTATGTTCGATATTATATTGGTGTAAATGTAAATAAATGTACTTGTTATATTGTTTACACAAATTGACATTTTGTAAAACAAGTAATAATCTTTGCAGGTTTGCAACGAAAAATATCACAATGAAATTAATAGTAAGAGTTTTGACAAACTGAAGTGGTGGAAAAATAAGGCTTTAAAAGTAACTGTGTATAGTTTATAATAACTTCTACTGAGCAAATTAATAATTATGGAGGCATTAGAAACATGTCTTCTTAATTAAATTGCAAGGTTGTCGAAAACTGTCATCTGAACAACTCAAAACTTTTTTCTCGAATTAACGTAGATAAAATATTTATTGATCAATATTCACCTGCAGCTTATTTGAATACCGTAATACGTTGCGCAATGAGCGAAGGTGGTGAAAACGTATTGTAATTATATGTGATGTGTAGAGAACGGTATACTTGAAAAAAGTCTAAAAATAATAAATACAGCCAATGTATATTTATTTTGTTATTAGCTAAAAGAAGAAAACAGGAAAAGATATCATCTCATGTTTGTTCTGAATTTTTGCCACATATTTATTTATTATCTGAAGATCTTAGTCTGCTCCTGCAAACTTTTTTTTTGACAAAACCCAAATTTTCAATTCACGCGAATTTAAAAAAATTTTAATAAATGGATAAATTTGGGCAAATATTATATATTTGAAAAAACTTATTGATTTCCTCGTAACTATAACAGCAAAATTAATTTATTCCTATTTTATTATAAATTTTTTTTGTTAAAAAAAACAATATTGTCACCCTTATATTTACCTTGGCCGAGTTAACATTTTTTGTAGTTGTACATTTTAACACAAGCATTTTAGTACTGTTCGTAGCAAAAGGAACAGCGTATGACAATATTTGGTGGACATCGAAAATGTTTATTTAAATTGTGTTACTTTTTCTGAAAGTGTTGAATGACATAATAAAAACAATATTTATTTACATTTTAAAAAGAAAATAGGACACAGTCTATCAATATAAAAATTGGCTTGGTAAAAGAATAAAAAATATTAATACCCAAAATGTCGCGCTTTTCAACAAGAAGTTTGTTTTTCAAATGTTGCAACGTTAACAATATTATAGTTTTGATTTTTTTTTAACATAGCCGCAATAGTAGCTGCATTAGCAATTGTTACATTGAATTCAATTTTGCGCGAAAATCGCATTAAAATTATTAAAATCCACTATGAAAGTGGTGGTTCTGTTAAAGTTGCAGTTCATAAACTTTGTGATATTTTCGGACAACATAATCGTCCTTCTGAAACCGCTATTACAAATTTGGTCGTTGAATTTGAGTCGACAGGCTCAATACAAAATGTACGAACACCAATACGTGTTCGACTGGGTGGTTCAATTGAAAACATGACAGTTGTAAGCCACAATGTCAATTCTTCGACGTTTTCAACAACTGGGGTTATCCAAAATGATCACATGGCGAATTTTGTTTACGGATTTGGCTTTGAAGCCTTACAAGGTTCAACTGGTGTAGAAATTGAACCTGACCGTTCATACAGACCGCCGTAGATTCGCTCAATTCATTCAGGAACAACCGGTTGGTTTTTCTGAAGAAATAGTTTTTTCAGATAAAGTCCATTTTTACTCATCAGGGTACGTCAACAAGCGAAATTGCCGCATGTGGGCTTCTGAAAATCCTAGAGCGATTATTAAGAAGCCTTTGCATGCTCAACGTTTAACTGTATGGCGCGCTATGCGGTCTGGAGACGTGATTGCCCCATTTTTTTCGAAGATGAGGCTGGAAATGCGGTAACGGTCAATGAAACACGCTATCGCGTGATGCTAACTATTCAATTTTGACCTATCATTGTGGATGTGGGTACCACTAAGACGTTTAATTATCTTAATTATTTTTTTTTTTATTTTATTTTAGACAACAACTTTCATTTTAAAAAACCCTTTAATTAAAAATTTTAAAAGACTAAAATAAAGTTGAAGTGCTAAAGAGCTTATGTGACGTAGTGTGACGTTTATTCATTTAATAAACGTTTAGTTTATAGAGTTGTTTTAATGCAAAACAATATACGCATACCTATAGGATTTATTAAAGAGGTATTTACTTTTATACGATGGGAACTTTACCGCTCTAACGCCTAAAAACTGATATATTAACGTTATATCTTTACTTGACAAAGTTCACACTTAAACTAAATTATTGAGCCTTAATTTTTTTATTGAAATATTGAGCAATCATATAATAAAAGAAGTTTCTTTACACATTATATACATGTAATGGTTTCGTCTAAATTTAATGTATGCAACAATACTTCTCAGTTTATTTTGTACACCGTAACGGAAAGAGGCCATTAGCTTTAAGGCAACTATGAATTCAGGATTTTGCTAAAAGGAATCAATAAATGACTAAAAATGCAGCATTTGACTTTATTCACAAGGCCGTCGGATTATAAAAGTTTAATGAGGCTTATGTTTCCTAAGTAGAAAACCGTTTGCTTTTTAATTTAAAAGTGTTTTTTTCGTATCTTTACAGCAGATATTTCGAAATAAATTAGCACTTTTATTAAAAACTACTGTTTTCGAAGCTAAAGTTTTTGACAATATAAAACGAAAAAATAATGTTCGACATAAAAAGCATTTATTATATTTTATCACAAAACTTTTCTATGTCACAGAAAAAAAAAGTATGAGTAAAATGTTTAATATTACCTTAGTACGTGGGTGAAAAGATAATTTTATTAAATGTACATTTTATTACATTAAAATATATTTTTTTTCTATTTTTTAATAATAATTGAAGTAGATTTAAAAAAAATTATTACACAAAAACGCACACTGCAAAGTGAATTAGTTAAAACAAAGTTAAGAAATTGTGATAGTAAGTAATTTGTAAACAGTTAATCCAATTGTATTCAAAATTTAAGCTAGTAAATTAGCACGAAAAATGGTATGAGGTTTTGAATTGTATTTCTCGGATATTTAAAATTAGAATTAGAAGTTATATTAAAAGGTTTGTCAAATAACTTTTTTTTATTTTTTTGTTTTGTTTTATTTCAAAATACAATCCTTCCGGTTAATAATGGAAAATAATTTCATTCAAATGGCCAGCTAAGGCGGCCATGCAGTATCCTACACGATCGGTCCAATTTTTAAGCACATTATCGATTGTGTGCAGCTGTATTTCACCAATGGCTTCTTGAATATTGTCCTTTAACGCGTCAATTGTGTCTGGCTTGTCGGTGTAACATTTATCTTTGACGGCACCGCACAAATAATAGTCCAACGGTGTCAAATCGCAGCTCCGAGGTGGCCAAACGACATTATCTCTGCGGCTGATAATGCCATCTTTTAAAATAGGGCGCAAAACATCGAGTGTAGCTTCGGCTGTGTGGCACGTAGCGCCGTCCTGTTGAAACCAAATGTTTCCAATATTCTCCTCTTCCATTTTTGTGAATAAAAATTCGTTCAACATGGCCCGACAATTATCGTTATTGACTGTAACGGCCCAATTATGCTTCTGGACCAAAATCCACACCAAACAGTGCCTCGTTTTGAGTGCGTCGGCTTTTCAATGTATGCGTGCGGGTTTTCTGTGCCCCAAATGCGACAATTTTGCTTGTTTACATACCCGCCAAGATCAAAATGAGCTTCATCTGAAAAGATGATTTTCTTGCAAAATCGGCATCTTCTGTAAGTCAATCGCAGGCCCACTTAGCGAAGCGAAAACGCATTGGCTGCTCACTTGGCTTCAACTCCTGAACCAAGTGGACTTTGTATGGCGTCATACTAAGGTCTGTGTACAAAATTCGTCTCAATGGTGTATCTAAAAAGTTATTGAGAACGATGGTGAATTGATATTGATGGCGCTTCACGCACACTTTTTGTCACAGCAGGTGTCAATGAAGATGCCAGTTTCTTTCAAACTTTTCACAAGATAACGAACATACGGAGCTGACGGTGCTTCTCTTCTTCCAAAATCCATACACAATTTTCGCACACATTCTGCAACATTACCATGATTTTCAAAGTAATTTCGAAATATTTGCCAGCGTTGTTCAAGCGTACATACAGCCATATTCGTTTAGCGGAAGGATAAAACTAATTATTTTTCAAATCAAATATGAGCTAAGTGTTACCATTCACGAAATAAGCACTAGTTAAAAAAAAAGAAACGTTAGATGGAGAACCCTTAGAAAAAAAAATAATTTTTATTGAGTTGCTACGGTAAACAAATTGTGTAAATTGTCAATTAATGGTAAATGGCAATTCAAATCTCACTCATAGATGAGTTTATTAATGATTTGTTGAAGGCGCTTGCATATTAAAACAGCATATGAGATTTTTAAAACAAGTAACAGCTTTTGTTAGCGTGAAAAATAGAAAATTCATTAGTATTTAGCAGTTCTTCTTAATACAATTAAAAAGCCTGGTTGACAAAGATATATGGCGTATTCGTCTCCCCCAAGGTTAAGCGTTTGAATGATTTGAATGGAAGCCTTGGATAAAATTCCATGTTGGCTACTCAAGTGTCGTCAGAGTCAGAAAATTGTCTTTGAAAATAGCATGTTTAACGGCGAGCTTGAATATGCATAATATGCTCTTTTTCTGATCATTTAATATCCGCCAACATAACAAGAACACCTTGGATTCAAAAAAACTTTTAAAATGCAAATTAAATAATGTTTCTAGCGACGCCAACAGCTGATACAGCAGTACTGCCAACATGTGCGAACTCAATTTTGAAAAACGAAACCTGGATTTGAATTTAGCAGATCATGTATTGTCAAGATTTGTTTTCATTCGCTGTGATCCAAAGTTTGACCAGAATTTGTAAACTTGTGTCATTAAACTTAAAGAGTTGAACTTTATTTTTCATTCTCATCAAAATTTTTCTTTAATAATTATCATGTTGAAATTTATAAGCATTTTTAAATATGCTACGTATAAAAAACTTTTAATGACTTTGTTTCATACCTGCAATAACTTGATTTAATGATAAACATGCCAAAATAACATAAAGTCCTAGGGTGAAGTCATGTGTTAAGTAAAACAACAAAAACTAACAGCAATAACAACTACAATAACTATAACTTCAAGGACAACAGTAACAACAATGATAAGGGAATATTTACAATACCTAAAATAATACTTAGATAACAAGTTGTGGCTAAAAAATAACAAAAAACTTTTAATTGCAAGACGAAATATGCAACTAATTGTGCAGTTAAGAATAATAAAATTTATTGTATTAACAAACATGATGAAGAGAAAGGAGAAATGCACTATGTGATTAAAGATTTTTACACAGTATAGAATATATTTCTACGGTTTTCAACATATAGTTTGTTTTCTAAAATAAAAAAACATTTGGATTCGATGATTCAAATTTTTATTGCATTATGAAGAAAAAAAGCAATTATGAATGAAAAATGATCTGGGTTATGTCCATCACAACCATGCTGATAGTATTAAATAATTTTTGTTGTTATCATTGTTAAGTTTTTCTTTCTTTTTTTGCAACAAATAAAAAAAAACTTTTTTTTCACAATAAAATTATTTGTTTCATTACAAAAATATTTTTAGAATTTTCTAGAATTTTTTTCTTACGCCAACTTAGTTTCTTCCCTGATCTTTATTTTTAGGGTTTCTTATTCTTTTTTTCTCTCTCATATAAAAATATAAATAAAATTTCTGGCCTACCTTGGGTCACCTTTTATTTACCCTAAAGCTTAATGGACGGGTTAGGGATGAAAGATATTAATATCCCCTTCCGTGCGACAGTTTTTTCCGTCCTTTTTCCTTATCCTCAAAGATCTACAAGCTGATATAATGAAAACATTATTCATATGGTAACACTTAATCACTTGGAATACACATGCACACAATTATTCTCCCTGCTGATACACTTTATGTCCCTACTCTCCTTGTCAACACTTGGGAACTATAACTCACTAATTTCTATATTTGTTCTGGGTTTACTTTTTTTATATTTTTTTTTATTTTTCCTTTTTTACTTTTTAACTGATCCTGATGAATTCTGTTTGTAAACTGTCATTATTTTCCATTTGCCTGAGTATTTTTATAAGAACAAATTAACATGGGATTTGCATACCAATTGGAATTTATATAAAGATTCTCCCTTTAAATACTCCATTTTTATTTCCAAATCGAACTGTTCTAAAATATTCGTATTTATTCTCAATTCTGGCATTGTCCTGTTTACAAATTTATTCTATATTGTGGTTCTTTGAATATTTTCCCACATCCTATTCCACTCTGCAATCAGCTGAGTGCACATGCTAATTACATTAATCAATATATTTCATACTATATTTTCATTATCACGATCGTCTGGAGAAGATTTAAATATATATTTATACTGCGGACTTTTTAATCATTTGTCAAAAATTGCTTCAAATTATTTTCAATTAAATCAGATTTCTCCTGAAGAACTACGTTGGGCTATTTCACTTACTAGTATAGTGTTTTGATGTTCCGCACAAATTTGAACTTTCACGATTTCAATTGGGAGCCATTTTATGTTATGGATTACTTTTACCATTGGCGCCATGTATGTCAAGAATTACCTTTCTGGGCGCCACTTTTTTCATGGATTATGTTACGGTTGGACTGGCGATATTTCTGTCCAGTTCTGAAATGAGGGTTCTCAGGGAGCTCCAGCCCTTTCTTCCCAGCCTCGAATCCTAGCCCAAAAAAAAGCTATATCAGTAACAGTACATGAAAACATCACTATAAATAAGGTAATATGCAACCCTTATTTCAACTTCTATGTCGCGGTAGTTACCTCTGCAGTTCTTTCTAAGGCCATCAAATTGCTAAATTACTAGAGAACCATGATTAGTCCACCCTGTCGGCAACTACAACCCTAAAGAGACAAACTCCTAATCACACATGCTTATTAACTTCAATACTTTATTTACAACACTTTCTTTCTTTTACTTAAAATTATACTTCTAGTCCGCAATAACATTTATTCTTGCAAAACGAATTATTTTAAATATATTAAAAATATAAATATATCTTCTTCACACTTTTACATTTTCATTTTTTTTTGCATAAAGCCCAAGCTATTATCACTTCCTGTGCTCTGCAGAAACCGCTCACTACTTTTACCTACACCTAAAGGGGCTCTCTAAAAATGTATTATGGATTTTGAAATTCCCAATCCTGAAAATATTACTTTTAGATGCGCCTAGTTCCATGGCCTTCCTTCGCGATATATTTATATTAACACTTTTCCTTCTCTTATTAACTTATTTTCTAATTATGATCTCTTCTTCTTAAAATCGAGACACCTAAACCACATACAGTATAACACAACAATAGATGTCGATTCTTTCATTACAGTTTTTAATCACTTTTTGGCAAAATGGCCTTTCGTTAATCAAATCACGGATTTTGCATTTTAAGGCTGTAATCGATTCGATTAACTCCGTATGACTCTATACTTAACATAGCCTTACAAAAAATAATTCAGTACTGTTAAATCACACGATCTGGCTGGTCACTTAACTGCTGTCGTGAAAATATGCGATCGGGAAATTGGGTTGCAATAAATTGATGTTTTCATTGGCTGTGACATGTGGCACCGTCACTTTGAAGCAACATGTCAATAATATTCACGTCATCAATAACAGGGCAAAATTGAGTTGTTATCATCTCGGGATCGCGTGATCTATTGACCGTTATCCCACTTCCAGACTCATCCTTGAAAAAAATGCCCAAATCACGCCTCCAGACCAGGATTTTCAGAAGCCCAATTGCGCATGGTCTGAAAAAATGATTTTTTCAGAAAAACCAGCGGCTTGTTCCTGAATGAACACAGCGAACATGCGGCAATGTGAATGGTCAGTGGGCTGCAATTTCCGCATCAGTTGATACTTGTAAGGTTTCAAAGTCAAAACCTTTAGAAAAATACGCCATGTGGTGATTTTGTTGATAACGTCCAGGAATTGACAAATTTGGATCTGCTTCAACACTATGGCTCACAGCTGCAATGTTTTCAGTTGAATGACCCGGTCGAACACGCGTTGGTATTCACCCATTTTGTATCTGCAATTATGCATTAAAAGCCCATTTTATATATGTAAATAAAAACAAAATAACGCAAAAAAAAATTAAAAAATAAAATAACAGATTCTTAATTCACAGAATATTATGTAAGTTTTTTTTCTCATTTACTATCACAGAGTTATTATAAAAATGCAAAACAGATAGCAGGTGTAAAAACTTTGTTGTCAAAATAAAGTTGTAGAACTAACTTTTCAAGCAGCAACATCAACAATTTTTATATTAAATCAGAATTTATTTATTTTTATTTTATTTTGTTTACCATTACTGTGAGGTAAAAACAAGAAAGCACAAAATTAAATAATTAAACCTAAACAAAAGAAATATCAATAAATAAAATTAAAAAAAAAATATCTTATAAATGTTGTAATAAAAATGAAATGTGCCATTGATACGACATAATTTACACATAACATTAATATCGACTGCTATTCGGTAACACTATAAAATAGTTTGTCAGCATATAGTATGTATATAGTATATATATATATAACACATTTTCAGGTATATATTTGAAAACTATTTTAGCTATGCAGTTAAAAGTTTGTCTATCCTGGGCCAATGCATACGTTACTAAACAAAGTTTTAAGGCAGGCAACGTATTTTTTGCAAGTTTTACACGAATAACTTTTTTAAGTATTTTATTTTTTGTTTGCATGCTTTTGCAAGTTACCGTTTTAAAATATATTCTCCTATCTCCAGCAGCAGTAGTTAGTGTTTTATTTCTGCAGTAAATATTAAAAGAAACTAAAAAAAGACAAACCCTGACACAAAACGGCGAGCATTTACCACTTTTTTTTTAACACGTTCATACCAAACTTTAAGGCAGCTTACGAAATAACCATAATTGAATAAAGAAATATAAATGTATATTCATTTTATTATATTTTATGAATTCGTAAGCATTTCTTGTTTAGCCAGGTAGAAAAATGTTAAGCATTGTGCAGCAAACTTCGAACTTTGAAATTTAACTGTCAATGCAACATATTAAGGAAGTATTGAAACTTGCGATTGCTATACATTCCGCTGATGTTAGTTAGTTTGAAAAATTTCTAATCCCTTCAATTATTTTTCTTAATTTCCATTCAAAATAAAACTTTCTTCTGTAAGCAAAACTTGAAAAAGAATTGGTTGCAACACAAATAATAAATGTTAAGCTCTGTTAGGAATTTATTTAATCAGATAACACCTTTAATTCTACTTTAAATTTGGTAAATTTTGATAACATCGGGATTTTCAACAAAAAGTTTGCTTTCCAATTGTGTCAACACCAAAAACATGATAGTTTGAAATTTAGTTTTTTGACGTATTCTAGTAGATGCGTTGTCAATTTAATTTCGCACGAAAATCGCATTAAAATAATTTAAATCCTCCATGAAATTGGTGGTTCTTTTAAAATTACATTTTGTAAAATTCGTGATATTTTCGGACAATACAATCGTCCTTCTAAAACCGCCATTAGGAATTTGGTCATTAAATTTGAGTCGACGGGCTCGATACAAAATGTCCGAGTACCAACGCGTGTTTGACCGGGTCGATCAACTGAAAACAGCACAGCCGTAAGCCACAGTGTTGAAGCAGATCCAAATATGGCAATTCCTCTACGTTCTCAACTCGGGGTTTTTTGCGTAAGGATTTGGCTTTGAAGCCTTATAAAGTTCAAGTTGTACAGGAATTGAAGCCGATCGACCATTCACATCTCCGTAGATTCGCTTAATTCACTCAGGGACGAAGCCCATTTTAACTTGTCAGGGTATGTCAACAAGCAAATTTGAAGCAATTAGGCTTCTGGAAATCCTAAAGCGATTACTGAGTAGCCTTTGCATGCTCAATGTGTCACTGAATGGTGTGCTATGTGGTCTGAAAGCGCGATTGGGCAGCTTTTTTCGAAGATGAAGCTGGAAATGCGCAACGGTTAATGGGTCGCGCTAACACGAGATGCTAACAACTTAATTTTGGCCTATTGTAGATGTGGATATCGCTGACATGTAGTTTCAATAGGATACCATGGTGCCACATGTTAATGAAACGATTAGTTTGTTGCAAACCAATTTCTCGATTGCATAGTTTCACGACAAGTAGCCGTTAAGGGTCCAGCCAGATCGTATTTGGCACCACTAGATTATTTTTTGTGGAGCTATGTTAAGAACAGAGTCTATACGGAGCCAATCGAATCGATTTCAGCATTAAAGCTCTGACGTGATTAACGAAATAGAAAAGTAGTTTTACCAAACGGTAATTAAAAACTTTGATGGAAGAATTGATATATGTCAGCGTGGTCGTGGTGGACATTTGCTAGATATCATTTCTGTTCATAAAACAATAAAAATCAATAAAAATTTGAATCATCTTAATCTAAATTTCTTGTTGTATTTGATTTTAGAAAATAAACTTCTTCTTGAAGAACCTTTTATATGAAAAATAAATATGCAAATTTAAATTCTTTCTTTTTAAGCTGTTCTAAATGTTTACTACATTTAATGTTAGAGGTATAAAAATAAAATTTTATATTTTGACATTATTGGTTTTGGTTTCAAATACATTTCTTTCGGATTATTAAAAATCTGTTTTTCATTATTAAGAAAATATTTCTCTAATGCATAATAAAAATAAATTAAAAACAAAAAAGTCTTGCTTTATTAGACCACAAAATTTCGAAATTCTATACTCGCAGAACTTACAACAATTTTGACCTATTTATTTCATTTTAGCTTTTCCTTTAAGTAATCTATTCTAATATTTCATATAGCATAGAACATTTTTTAATCAATTGATACTTTAAATTTTCAGATAATCTGTGATTAAAAGAGGCGATTAAAAGCTTATTCGTAAATCTATTTTGCTTATTTTTTATGGCTGATAAAACTTGTGGAAGAAAGTCAGTTATTAATTCGCCCAACTAATAGTCGACTATTTTATTTTTGGGTTAACAGGTTAATAAAGAAAATATCTCAATACATCCTACCAACTCCATTAAATATAGGAAATATGCACCTTTTGGTCATCATCACTAATCTATGGAAATTGTAAAAGTACTATTACTTACAATTTTGAAAATACCCGGGAAATAATCAAGAAGATTGGGATGGTGCAACAAGAAGGTATTAAGATGAAAAGCAAAAAAGGCTTTAACCGACAGCAAAATTTTATCTGCTGACAAAGTTTTTCAAAGATATTGCCTGTTAAAAGTAACAAAATGATGTGGATGTAATAAATTGAACAAGTGTATATTAGCTGATAAAATATTGAAAGCCTGCCCGCCTGTTAAAGTCATAGTAAAAGTTTTTTTTTCAGATAGTCCATCTTTCGATGCCGTCATTAGAACTCCACAGATTTTATCTGCTTGGGTAAATATGTTTAGCCCTGTAGATTTCATTATTCCTTGTCTGTTCTCAACTGTTTTATCTATTTACATTCTACAGACTCTATTACACATAGAAAAAATGCAACCTAGGTACGATTTTCATGCTGGTGATATCACTAATCTATGGAGATTATTAGAGCACATTTACTTTAATATGTTGTTTGAAAATACTGATGGCATTAATTAGGGCGAGTTTTAGATGGCGCCAGGTGATATATGCCGTCCGCACTTAAAGATAGTATTAAGGCTGACAGTAAAAAGTCTCTTCCCGGCAAAATTTTAGCTGTTGATCAAAGATTTTCAAAGATATGGCCTGTTAGGTAATAAAATGATGCGGGTCTAATCAATTGAATAGATTTACATAAGCTAAAAAAATATTTAAAGCAGACAACTAGTCGCTATCTGTCTGCCTGTAAAAGTCACAGTAGGAAGCACGACAATTGTTTCCTTTTTGCTTTTTGGACTGACTTATACTACTTAAACATATTTTCAGATACTCCAACTTTCGATGTACAACTTTCGATCTCATTATTCCTTATCTGTCCTCAACCATACTTTCTGTTTAGTTGTCTTGAATTTACCGAAGGATTATTTTTGTTTAATGTTTAGAATTTCTTAGAACATCTAATTATTTTCCTACTAAAACTTGATAAATAAATTTTACATAACCTAAAATACCGCTAAGCAACTTATTAATTAAGGCCTTGAATTAATAAATCCATATTCAAGTTTTATTTTATTTTAACATTTATATTTACAAGTTCTGTCCTAAATGCGATGACTATTACAATTGTTGTCATGGCGAAGTATGATATTAAATAATAAATTTAAATTTTACATTTAAATACAATTTTTACGTGTATTGAACATAAAGTAAAATATAAAAAAAATATTTGTTTTTATTTAATTCTCATATTTTAAAACTTATGTTACCACGATTTTTTTTTCATCTCCGAATTAACACCACTGCCTTGAAAAACGAAATAATATTAATGGTTTCAATAAAGTATTTATAACTTAAGAGTTTTTTTTAACTGACTTTGTACTGAAGGTATCGTAACAATGCTGTAACATATTTTACTTTTTGAGTTTCTGTATTAATATTAATTTCTTCAACTCTCCTTGCAAAAAATTCGACTAATTTTTGGTTTTCTGACGTATAAACTTAATTTTATTCTTCTTTTCATTTTCAGCTGATCAGGGACGATTATTCTACTTAATTGTACTTTTTTGCAAATTCTGTGCAAATATTGTCTCTATGTGAGGTTTTATCCAATTAAAGGCAATTCAAATTATTATTATGTTATTTTTAACCGTGGTTCCAAAAAAGTTAAGAAAACCCAATTTTAGTGCTTGAATTATGCCCCTTTATTTTTACTACAATTTTACCATTTTTATGAAGTTGTTTTCTGTTAACTCAAATTTAAATTTTATTAAATTAGCCGGCAGCTAAGTATTCGGTGTATATTTTTTTAAACTACACATTTTTCAATAACTTTATTTGGTATTTTATTAAAATTTTTTCTTTTATTTCACTTCAACTTCATTTGGTTTGCCTTGGCTTGGCTTATACATATAGTTTTTCTCTGAAACAAAAAATTCTACAGTTGAAATTTTAAGTGCAAAAAAACTTCAACACCATTACACACATTTTTTTGCCATTTTTAATATTAATAAAACAACTTTTAACTTTTTTTTTGTTTGTTTGCATTTCAGATGCTCAGTAAAATGTCCTTTTATTACCGGTCAGCAAGAATTTGTATGCTACTTCTAAAATAGTAAAAATGGCTCTTGGATTCATAAAAAAATTCAGATTTATTCATTTGCTGCTTTTCTTTTTTGAAATTTCGATTAATTAAGTGGAGCTATTTAATCATACTTCAATCACTGCACAGAACAGCATAAATAATAAATACAGGTTTTAATTATGTTCTGCTAATCCCAATGTATTTTTTTTGACTAGCTCTAAATTGTGTTAACCCTTCCGCCAGGAACAAAAGAGGAATAATTAAACAAAGAAGAAATCAAAAAAGGACAACAAAAAGATTACATCACATCTTGGATCAATTCTCATACACTTACCAATCTATTCGTGCAACCACCAAAAAAGGACTAAAAATAAGTTATATTAGAGCTTGGTAGTAGGTATTGGTCTTCCTACTATCCTACCACGCCATATTACTCTTTTAGATATATTCCTCTATAACCCGAATCCATTACCAAAACATTCTTGCAATCACCTAAGTGAAAAATATTACAGAATTTATCTGCTTATTAATTTTCATAGCTGCGACAATGCGATAAAAATTAGAAATTATAAAAATACGAAAAGCTAGATTAAGATGACTCAAAGTTTTTTTGTATTACGAAGAGAAAAGTTCGGCAATTATCACTGAAAAATGCTATCTGGAAAATGTCCATCACGACTATAATGGAAAATTTCGATTCTGTCATCAAAGCTTTTAATCACTTTTACGCAAAATGGCAGTCCCATTTTCTTAATCAAATCACGGATTTTGGTTTAAGGGCGGGCTGAACTCCGACTCTGATCTCTCTGTCTCTGACCTTAAAATAGCCCCACAAAAAATACTCCATTGGTGTTAAACCACACAGTCTGACAGACCACTTAACTGTTGTTTGCGATCGTGATATTTGCCTTGCAATAAATTGATCGTTTTGTTGGCTGTGTGACAAGTGGCACCGTTTTGTTGCAACCACATGTCAGTAATATCCACGCCGCCAATAATAGGCTAAAATTGAGTTGCTGGCATCTAGGGATAGCGTGATCCATTGACCAGTACCGCATTTCCAGCCACATCTTCGAATAACCATGGCCCAATTACGCCTCCAGGCCACATAGCGCAGCATATATTGACACGTTGAGCATGCAAAATTTGCTTGAGAAGTGAAAATGGGCTTCGTCTGAAAAAATAATTTTTTTCCGAAAAACTAGCCGGCTGTTTCTGAATGAATTGCACGAATTAACGGCTATGTAAATGGTTGCTCAGCTTCAATTCCTGCACCAGTAGAATCTTGTAAGGCTTCAAAGTCAAATTTTTATGCAAAATTCACCAGCTGGTGGTTTTGGATATCCCCAATTGTGGAGAACGTTGAGGAATTGTCAAATATGGATCTGCTTCAACACTGCGTTTCACGGTTTGCGATGTTTGGAACGACCCGGTCCAACACGTACTGCTCTTCACACGTTTTGTATCGAGCCGGTTGACTCAAATTTAACTACCAAGTTCTTAATAGCGGTCTCAGAAGTTTTTTTAACTTTAACAGAACCACCATTTTCATAGTGGATTTGAATTATTTGAATTATTTTTATTACGATTTTCATGCGAAATTGAATTCATTGTAACAATTGCCAATGTAGCTACTACGAATATGTACGTTGAAACACTAAATGTCAAAGCTATATGATGTTGATATTGCCACAATTGAAAAATAAATTTCTTGTTAAAAAATCCGATATATTTCAAGTTTATTGAGGCAAAAGGAGAATTATATTCTACCCGTTAATAAGAAAATATACATTTTAATAATTCTGGAGCAATCATTGTTGTTGTAAAAGGGCTTCTTTTTAAAATACTCAAATTGTATGCAGTATAATATTGGCATGATAGGAACTTACAGATATCTCCTGTAAAAAGAAAGAATTTTTAACGACATGTGTAAGTTAATAATTTCAAGGGCATTCGAACAAAAAATATTTTGTATTTCGTTTTCATTTGTTACAAACGAAATTTTCTGCAAATTATTGATTCTTAACTTTCTTCTTCATTATTGTCAGTGAGTGCATCAGAGCTTAAATCAAAATTCTGAGGATCAAAAATTCAGCTGAGGAAATATCTACGACTAACGGCCGGGTGCTTAACTATAGTTTATTATAGGGAAACAGCATTTAAATACCAAATGCAGACCCCATTAGTTGCTTAAATAGATTTAAACAAAAAGCACAAGTAATTTTTTTTTTAACTGCATTTAAAATTGGAAATCGACATAAATACACGCATGTAAAAAAAAAGAAGAAAAAAGCAGCAAAACATTTCACTTTTACAAAATGTCATACATATTTACTAAAAACGATTTTTTGATTGCATATTTTCTAAAGAGAAACGAAAAAATAAAATACAAAAAAGGAAATAGCAGCATCCACAAAAAACTACAATAGTTGTGACCAATAGATACCACGGAAGTTTGTGGAATTAACTATGGTAAAGTCATGATGTTGTAAAACAAAAAGAAATGTAATTGAAACCTAAAAATTTTATTTCATAACTTTATAAAACTATTTTAAAATAAGTTGTAATCTGGATGACCTATTAGTATAGATGATTTTGTTTGTTAGTCTAGGAAAGAAAAACTTTGCAATATGTAAATTACCCTCTTGCTATGTCGATTTATTACTTTCACGTAACGAATAGTTTTAAGGCTTATTCAGTAATTTAATATCATCTTAGTAGCAGACGGAATATTCTGAAGACAGACGTGCGAATAATTTAGAGAGACATGACGTGATAAGGTTTACATCTGCACCTGGCCGTGGGCCCTACTCAGATGGTGGCCATTACCACTGTGAATAAAAAGCAACGCCATTCACGCCCTAGAAGGCCTTCGGATACGTATATCCTCCGGTCACTCCCAGTAGCAATTTCGAAAGCCCGAAGTAGGCCGCAGCCTTCACTTCTTGATGAAGATTTGGAGACTATCCAACTCCTAGTCCAAAACGCTTGAAGCTTAATATAATTAAGAACATGACGACATTCATACTCACTGGAACTGGACCATTCATCGTGTTCATTGTGAATGAGCCGACCCACAAACTCGAACAAGGGACTCGAGCCAACACGATACTTCCGAAGGGCCTACCTCAATAATCAGCCAGAGAACAGCTAAATGCCTAAAAAGACAAATAGCGGAACTCGGCGGACTACTGATTCCCGTGGAAATATGTTGGATTGTCCAGTTGACTCCTACTAGCCTTGAAGGGGACTGGGCTCCCTTTTACCCCGCCAGACACAAGTCTAGATGGCTGTTGTAGGATCCATAAATTTATAGAGACAGAATGTGATTTGTTTTACATCCGCGCCTGGTTATGTAGCCTTAATCAGATGGTGGACAAACCACTAAACATAATTTGGAACGTGATGCTCGTCCTAGATAGCCGAAGATATAATTCTAAGCAACAGAACCACCTAGTTGCAACTTTAATGATTCCAGGACAGGTCTGCAAACCATCACACCTTGCTAAAGAGTTGGAGACTTTCTAACTCCTGTCCAGAACACATGTCAAGCATGCTCACTGGACTGGATCATTCACTTTGCGTGTCATTATCAGTGAGATGATCCTGGCCACCATAATAACCATTATACTGTTATGGGGCCGCAAAACCACAACCACCACGATACCAGGGGGCGCCAACCTCAATCATCAGCCAGAGAACTATTAAATGTCTAAAGAGATAAATAATGAACTCTGCGAGCTTCTGATCCCCGTTGAAATAAAGTGGAGTTTCCAGTTGTCTCCCTGTCTGACTTCAGGGGACTGGGCTCTCTTTTTCCCCAGTTGCACTGAGTCTAGATAGTGGAATATTCTATAAAGACCATATTTATATGCCCCTGGGGGGAAATTTAGAGAGACAGGATAATTCAGAGAGCCATACCTGCTTTTATTTTCTATAAAAACTTCAACTTAACTACAGGACGTGTATAAATGTAAAATCGGCCACCAGACTCCACAATCGATTTTTAATTGAAATGTGTGGTGATGCCTATTATTTCTGACAGTACTAAAGTGGCTAATTTCGTTTTTTTTAGCATAGTCATTTTGGGCCAAGTACACATTTTGATCCATTTGGTGCGAATGTGCATGCAGGCGGTTGTCTCAACTTTAGGCAGAAGATATTCGGCGGTTATTTGGTGGGACTTTTACAGCTGAAGCACAAATGTGGACAAAGCAAAATTCATTGACTCTGCATTTGTAGGCAATTTATTGAGGCATAGATGAACCAAAAGATCCTGTTTTATGAAGGAAATTTCTGATGTATTAAAAATAACCAATGTTATAGCATGGAAATTTCTAGCTATAGTTTTTAACCATTGCTATAATATTGGTTATTTTCCAAAAGTGTGCAGATCGTGCCTCCAAAATATATCCTGGGGCAAGTAGAAGTTAAAGATCCATTTCTCTACTATTAGCTTTTTGAAAGTTTGTTGAATACATTCTCCTGTCAAAGATTAATGACGTAATAATTTGGAAGTGAAGTTTTGCCAACACACGCGTTGACACTATGAATAGCTTCATTGTCCAGGGAATAAATAGAGGATGTTTAATAAAACTATAAGACTTTACATTGACAAGGTTTTTGACACGGTTTAGCGTAACAGACTTATATTCAAGCTGATAGATTGGATTTGAGGTGGGCATTTGCCGTATAGACAACTTCTTAAGGAACGGGTCTTTCCGAGTACGTATGGGTGATGCTCGGTACGGCGAGTACTTATGGTAGAGTGCCATAGGGGTCGTTACTGGGACCTGTGCTTTACAACATCTTTATCTATGCCTTACCACAACCGCCACAGGGATTCTCTTTTGCTTATTTATGCCGATGACCGACTGAAACCTTATTTGACGATACTAACAGACTATTTTACGAAATGGAGTGTAGCCTTAAATATTGCGAAGGCCGTGGCCCTAATAATTAAGAGATGGCGATTTGTCGATCAATCAATCCTCACTTAGATATCGGACGAGAACTGATGCAGACTTCGCACAGGGTTAAATAACTAGTTGCTCCCTTTAGTAGAATTTTGAAAGTAATCTGCACACTAAGAATGTTCTCGAGCGAATCAAGAGAATTTACTATGCAATACCAGTGGTCCCTTTAACGTAAAGGGATCCTTGATGGGAGGGTTTTTAAGTGTACCGTCAAATAATTCGCCCTGTCATATCCTTTGTCTTCCAAGCTTGGTTTGAGATTTGTTCTTGCCGGATGGAAAGGCTTAGAAAATGAAAAAGGTTAGTTTTAGTTACCTATCTTGGGTTTAAGCCCTATACGGGACCCAATAGTGAGTTTCGCAAACAATCATGTAAATAAGTCTAGAGCGCAATTGGATATTTATAAAGAGGAACTGGCAATGAAGCTCCTGAAGAACGTTCGTTCCTTAGAGAACTTTAAAACTTCTTGGTTAGGGAGTGCATCTCTGCGTTGAATAATTAGCAGACTGTTCGGATTTTCGGATTACTTTAAAGGAGGCTGGCATTTTTTATGAGGTTGCAGTCGTCTTGTTTTATTATACGAGGCTGATTTTTTAACTATTGTTAATAGAGTTTACAATATGTCGTAATAGTTTTCTTTCTTTTGTTAATCGTTTCCTCCTTTTTTTATGATTTTTTGATGATTTTATTTTTCAGTAGAAACTTTTTCTCACTTTTTGTGGAACCTAACTGACATTATTTTTTTTTTTTTTTTGCGAAGGCTACACGTAAAAAGATTACCAATTTTTCATATTTAGATGTATTTGTACTTTAACTTAAAGCAAAACAAACAGTTTTTTTTTTATTTAATTTAGTTCTAATTTCAGATTAAATTAACAAACAATTTACTATTCTTTATATATTTTAGCTCTCGATCTCACTTTTTAATTAAAAATTATGTTTTATAATTCCATTACCTTTCAAAGCAAAAATTTAAAAGCTTTTAATTTCACCATAAATAAGTGCGTATTTTGAAAACCTGTCAAAATGATTATAAAATATTTATTAATTCTTAACACTAATTTGATAGGTATTATAAATTAGTACTACAAACTCATATAAATATTTACATGCACATAAACCGACGTCGTCTCTATGTTATATGTATGTGTACATGAAATAATTTCGATAGTATTATGTACAATTTTTGGTTGTTTTTCATAAATAGAATAGCAGTATACTAAGTTGTGCAATGGTGAGTGTAATAATACTTGTTATAAAATTAATAAACTTTTGGTCTAAAAACATTTAATTACCCAACAAATGTAATTATATTTACCGCAAAATAATTTCAAACAATATTCAATTCAATAGTATTAACAGGCTAGTGGTTGAAAAATTGACACAAAAAAAAAAAAACAAAAAATACAAAACTTAGAGAATTAGTTATTTTAAACCACGAACGCATATATGAGCAGGGCAGCAGAGTGAAGTCAGGTCAACAAACCCAAAATACATTATTTTACAGTTAAATAATTTTAATAATTCATTTGATATTTTCATAAATTTAGCTAAAATTCAATATAGAGAACAAAAAACAAAAATAATATGAATTTTTACACCGATGATTATTTTCTGGTTAGTCAATTCCAAAAGCCGACTTTTCAAAATGATTCCTATAAATCTGCCTTTGAATGCTTTTAAAAATAAATATTTTATGATATTCTCATAAATATTATAAAATATTTATTATTGAAAAAATACTGCGGGGGAATGCATATCCATATGACTATTTCAATACAACGCATATATAGCATATCGGTGGATTTTACGCCAAATTTTGTTTGGAAAATTCAAATGTCTTATATCTCAAGTCAAAAGGATTAAAAGAGAGTTTTATTGAACCAACACAGCAAAAAGACAACAAAACTCAAAAATATTTCTATACACAAACCCAGCAAACATTTCAAAAACAAAAATACTGTTTATTTTCAATAGTTCTACATAAGGGTTTTCTTTGAAAGCCATTCATATGTAATTTAAACAAATAAACGAAAATATATTTGTAAAGAACTTTGTGAAAATGAGACGTGAACATGTAATGCAATTATACAATTTTATTTTTTGGAATGATTTTAGTTTAATTTTCTGCAAAATCTACTGAAGAGCTCAATGAGCGGTAGTGAAATGGCCACATGGATATGCTTTCCTCTCAGTATTATATATTTTTGAATAAATTAGCGCAAATTTACGGAATTTAGCGCAAATTAACGCAGATTAAATTAAAATAATTCTTAAAAATAAGATTGTTCATTTAACAAGTTTTAATATTAAGACTGATTGAATACATCTGCCTTTTGAATTTATTGCTCGATTTTAATATTTTCTCTTATGAAAAGTATACAAAAACATGTTTCTTATCATTAAGGATATAAGCAAATTATTTCAGCTTAAAGTAACTAATTTGATTAATAAAAGAGAGCAAAATTAAGAGTCCATAATGTCGATTATTACGTGATTTAATTTACATCTGTACCTGGCTGTTAGCCCTAACCAGATGGTGGTCAAACCACTGGGGATGGTATGTAGCGCCATCCTCGCCCTAGAAGGCCTTCCTCCAGTCACTCCTAGTTGCAATTTCGAAAGCCCGAAGTAGGCCGCAGCCTTCACTCCTGCTAAAGAGTTGGAGACTATCCAACTCCTGGTCCAGAACGCATGAAGCTTAATATAATTAAGAACACGACGGCATTCATACTCACTAGACCTGAACCATTCATTGTGTTCATTGTGAATGATCCGACCCACAAGCTCTCACGAGGGCCTCGAAACACACAGCCGCCGAAACACAAAGGGCCATAACCTCAATAATCAGCCTGGGAACAGCTAAATGCCTAAAGAGACAAATAGCGGAACTCTGCGGGCCACTGATTCCCGTGAAAATATAGTGGATTGTCCAGGTGACTCCTACTAGCCTTGAAGGGGCCTGGGCTCCCTTTTACCCTGCAGGACACCAGTCTAGATGGAATAGTAGGCTCCAAGAAGACTATCATGTACCCCCGGGGGGAAATGTCGATTATATAACACAAAAGCATACATTCTTTTTAACTTCTGACAATTTTCAGATAAGCTGCTCACATTTATAAACAAGTAGACATGCTTATCGCCAGAATTCTTAGATTGAACATTTATGCACAAAAATTATTTACACAAAAAAAAATGAGTTCTAATTTAAAATGCTAAAGACAATTGGCATTAAACATATTTTTTGAATATTTTCTTTCGGTATATATATTATTCAGTTAAATTTAAAAAAAAAAACGACTTAATTAAGAATCAAATATAAAGTCAAAAAATAAAATAAAATCTATTATGGAACCCACATGAGAAGACGCCTTCAAGTCATAACTAGATAAAAAATACATAAATTAAAAAAAAAAATCAAAGTAAAGAGCTTTTCAACAAGAAGTTAATTTTGTAACACAAAATAAAACAAACAAAAAATAGATTAGGATGATACAAATTTTTATTGTATTACGTAGAGTTCGAATGTTCGAAAATTATAAATGAAAAATGATATGAGATATCGATTTTTTCATTAAAGTTTTTAATGATTTTTTTAAAAAAAGGATGGTACTATTTTATTAATCACATCACGGATTTTAAGTTTTAAGGCTGAAATAGATTCAATTGGCTCCATATAGGATCTGTCCTTAACATAGCCCCACAAAAAATAATCCAGTGGTATTAAATCACACGATCTGGCTGGCCACCTAACTGCTGATTTTCGTTAAATTACACGATGGGGAAATTTAATAGGCAATAAATTAAACGTTTCATTGACTGTGTGACATGTGGCACCGTCTTGTTGAAACCACATGCCTGTAATATCCACGTCGTTAATAATAGGCCAAAGTTGAGTTGTTGGCATTTCGCGATAGCGTGATCCATTGACAGTTACCGCAGTTCCAGCCTCATCGAAAAAATCGGCCCAATTACGCCTCTAGATCACATAGCGCACCATACAGTGACACGAAGGTTTCCTTGTAAAAATGGGCCTCGTCTGAATAATCATCCGTTTGTTCCTAAATGAATTGAACGAATCTAAGACGATGCGGATAGTCGGTCGGCTTCAATTCTTGCTCGTAGAGCTTCAAAGTCAAATCTGTACGCAAAAGTCGCCATGTGGTGGTGTTGGATAACCCCAGTTGCTGATAACAAGGAATTGACAATTTTGGATAAATGTGGCTCACTCCTGCGATGTTTTTTTCAGTTGAACGACCCATTGAAACACGCGTTAATGTTCGCACATTTTGAAACAAACCTGTCGACTCAAATTTAATCACCAAATTCTTAATAGCGGTCTCACAAGGTCGATTATGCTATGCGAAAATATCACGAACTTTAATAGAATTATGAGTTTCATAGTGGATTTGAATTAATTAAATGCGATTTTCATGCGAAATTGAATTTATTGTAAAACTTTACAATGCACCTACTGCGAATACATTAAGAAACTAAATGTCAATGTCAAATGTTGTTGGTGCTGCCACAATTGAAAAACAAACTTCGTGTTGAAAAACCTGATGTATGTCATCTTTGCAATGATTTAATTGTCTACTTCTTTATTTATACACGAGTACATATATTTTTTAAATTTTTATACTCACAAACGGAGAAAAATATATTTTTAAAACGATTCATATAAAAACTCTAAAATCTGCAGTATACAAAACTTATTTGTGAGTAAATATTAATGGAAATTAATACTTTTTGTTATGATTTTGAATTTTTATAAACCACTTATATATTTATTTTTTTATTTATTTTATTTAATTTATTTTATTTTATTTTATTTATTTTTAAATACAAATTAATTAAATTTGGTTTTCTGTATTGCAATATCGGCATCGTGTATAGTTTGTTTTCAATTTATATGAATTTATTTATATTTTTGGGTACTTTGGCAATATAAATTGTTTATTAAATTATATATTTAATTTATTTGTTTTTTTATAAAATTTTTTTTACTGTTTTGCAAACATATAGTAACAAGTAAAACGTTTATAGAATAATTTTAAATGTGCAAATACTTTTAATAAAAAAGCTTTTAGTACGGCCAAAGTTCGATACTGTTTTAAGCTTCACAAAAAATGTTTATGGCTTCCATGATTTTCTATTAATAATAATAAAGATATTTTGAATTGAATTGACTTCATACGGAATATGGATAGGAATTAAACAACGCAAACAGAAACCTGTGGGATAATAAAGGTGTACCTGAAAATAATCATTTTTGCCCACAGCGCATATACACTTCTTCATTCGCTGCACAGTTGAGCATTAATGAAATATTTTAAGAATTAATTAATAAAGCGTTATAAAAACACAACAATTTATGTTAAAGTTACAATAAATATATATGCCAGCTGCTTGAATAATTTGAATTTTTTTTATATGGTCGGCAACAGAATTCTTAACTTGCATAACTTTCCCCTGGCTTAAATAACACAAAAAATGAAACTTAATCTCCAAGAAAATACACAGAAAACACTTTATAAATCAACAGTTTTTTACTCCTGCGTAAATACCATTTCATCATACAAATATCCATACTCCAGCGTCCTTTTATTCTTGATGTTAAAATGTTATATTTAACATCATTATGTCATGACTTCATCTTTAGAGTCAGAGTCATATTTAATCTGCCATCAGTGTCAACGCATTTAAGTATTAACATTTTATTAACATCTCTGAAATATATTTTACATCATTATTATGCTTTTCCTCGTTACCAAAATACCGTTGTATATAACTGAATGCGTTTTCAATTTTACGATAAATACATTATTTAATTTCCACTCGATCTATAATTGATAGAATCTCATTTTTATTTGGATTTAATTTGATTGATGTGTGTATAAAAGTGTGTAAAGAGTGTCAGAAAAGGAAGAAAAAATAAAATATTTCATGAAATATTATAATGCGTTCCTTTCATATTTACTTTCAATCATATTTAAATCATTTCTAGTTTTATAAAATGTACATTATTTATTGGTAAAAAATTTTAACGGAAATTTGTATTTTGTTCGATATTTAATTTTAGCTTTTATGTATAGACAATATTGGATATTTCAACTGGGAGTTTGTTTTTCAATTGTGGCAACTTTAACAACATAATAGTTTTGACATTTAGTTGTTTGACGTATTAGTTGTAGATGCATTGGCAATTGTTACAAAGTTCTGTTAAAGTTGCATTTCGTAAAATACATAAAATTTTCTGAAAACATAATCGTCCTTCGATACCGCTATTAAGAACTGGATTGTTAAATTTGAGTCGACTGGGTCGATACAAAATATGCAAACACCATCACTGGTACAGAAATTAAAGCCGATCGATCATTAAATTTTGGCCAATTATTGACGACGTAGATATCACTGATATGTGGTTTCAACCGGATAGTCCCAGCCAATGGAATGATCAATTTATTGCAAACCAAAAGCGATCAATTTTTGTGGGAATTTATTCAGGACAGAATCGATTTCACCCTTAAAACTCAAAAGCCGTGATGTGATAATGTGCCAAAAAGGCTTTAAAAACTTTAATGAAAGAATCGACATCTGTCGGCGTGGTCGTTGGGGATCACGATCATGTTTCATGTTGCAGATATCATGTTTCATTCATAATTGCCGAAAGTTTCTCTTCATATACCATTAAAATTTGAATCATCTTCATCTAAATTTTTTATTTTATTTTGTTTTAGAAAAGAAACTTCTGGTTTTAAAACCCTTTAAAGACTTTAAGAGTGTAGCTAACAAATTTTTTAGTTTTTGGTGTGAAGCAAAGTGATTGCCACGCTGTGGGGCTTAACTGTGAAAAGAATTATTCTATTATAAAAAAGGAACAAAGCAAAAAATTCGTCCAATCAAAGTATGTCAACCGAAAAATATGTGAAGCAGTCACAATATCAGACTTTTTATTGGTTCGTTGTTATTATGACCGACATCCTTAATTTTTTTGATACTCCTGCGTTATTAACTCAAGGTATCTGAGGAAAATAAAAGTTAAATTGTTTCTTAAATAAAGCTTTTTAAGCTAAAAATTGGAGGCAACATTTCAGTGCCTAATTAGGAAATTTTTGTAGAAAAAATGTTGTACTATTCGGTGGGAAAAGCAGGGATTTTTCATTATCCGCAGATATTAGCAGCATTAAAAACTGCTATTACTAAGGAGATTTATCATACAATTTCTTTCATTTTTCAATGTCTTTCATGAAGCACACAAAAAAATATTCATCATGTTTTTAATTACACATGTGTTATAATATTTTCTTTAAAATAGTCGTGAGGTAGAAGAAAGCTAAACGAGATTTTTGAAATGATAATTAAAATCATATTATAACTTATGTAACCTAATTCAAATCAACCAATGAGCAGAGGATGATAGTAAGCAAAGCAGCAAACACTGTACATATAAATTTGATTAAAACTTTAACCGTCATACAACATACATATTGAATTTATTATGATGCTTTTTTTATCTTTCATATGATACCAATTACTACTTTGATAAGTTTTGAATCCTGTGAGCTGCTGAATTTTATGAAAAATCATGTTGTCGAATTTCACTCGGACTACAATACCGGTCAGCTCCTGGCCGACGTGCCCTAATCTAACGATGGTTTTACCACTGGTCTTACTGGAAAAACACCGACTCTCGGCGTATGATGCATACACGTAATTTTTGGTGCACGGTAGCAGGTCATCTTAACTTAAATTTCTTGTTTTATTTTGTTTTAGAAAATAAACTTCCTGTTGAAAAACTCTATATTTATTCCTTTTATTAATTGTGTTCATGGAAATTTTGATTTATAATTTCTAGCACAGTTCTAAATTTATATTATTAATATTGTGTTGTTTACACAATATTAAAAGTGAACTTGGATACAGCACACACAGAGCTTCACAGTTTTTTGAGGTTAAATTTAATGATATGTTCTGTTTATAAAAATTAAATTATTTAAAAAAATTTTGTTGTTGCTTTTATCGCTAAACAAAATTAATTGACATTCTCACTTTAAGGCTTTTTAGTCTACGATAGCATATTTAGCTTAAGACATTGACAATTGGAGAGTAACTAGAGAACTGCCATGCCCACCTATCACTACTTTGCTAAAATGTTTTCCTCTCAATATGCACTTTCTTTCTATTAACAATGTAAGGCACGATTTAGCATTTCAAGGCACCGAATATTTATACTTTTTTTTTAACTTAAAATATAACTCTGTTGTCATTCCCTTCCGTCTTTGCTGACTGTTTGTTCGATATGAACGGCGAGCGCATTCGATGTGATGATATCATAATCAAGCCGTATTCTAAACTGCATTGCTGAGTCAGTGTTCGGCTTTAGGTAGTTCTTTCATTTAGAAGACTATCCAACTCCTTGTTCTGTTACATGCGCAAGCTAGGACATTGGATGTTTATCCTGTGTTAACATCTCTCCGGAAGGTTTCTAAAAGCTACTGACATAAACTAACAGCCACCATGTAACCTCCCTAGATGCCCCATCAATAGCCCGAACAGGACCGTAACCCTGCGGGCAACTAGCTTCTGTAGAAGCAACGTGTGTTTATAAAGATACTGTTTGGATTTCGAGAGTCCTGTGTCTCTTTCAGTTTAAGGCTCCTGCTAGCTCAGGCGACTAGTGCCGCCTTTTACCCCCAAAGCACATGTCGAAATGGGGAAAAGACCCATCAAGACTAGGTGCCCCCATTAGGGTGAATGAGTTCGTAATAATTGTCTAATTCATTAACTTCAAATAAATAGTTTAAGCAATACGCTGAGTTGCAGTCAAATTACATGGAAACAATACGAAATTTCTTCACGGTCATCTAACAATTTTCAATTTGCCCTACCTCTAGTTCCTATTTTTCAATTCAATCATATATGGATCCATATTCAAATGTATACAATTTTTAAAATATCCACAAGATAAGTTCATAAGCAGCTTTTCCAAATACAATACGAAAACTTATATATAAAATTTTTAATAAAATTGAAAATTAAAACACGCATAAACTAAAGTCAATATTTTCATTTGACTATCCTAATGAATGAATAATAATTCCCAAAATAAGATTTCGCCGAGTCGTTCTTTAATTAAAAGCGAAATTTTAAATATTTAAATAACACAAAAATTAAATAACTATATTCTTTCCATCCTCAACTGCGTCTTCTATTTGGTTTTATTTAATGCTATCTACTATTGAATTATTACACCATTGCGAACAAACTATATAATTTCCGGTTAAGGCAAACAAAAAATAAACTTTCGGGTTTTTTTGTTTTTTTTTTTTACTAATAAATCTTTTATAACACTCAGCCGTTGAAGATATTAAAATCTCCTTCTACTATTATCTTTCACTCTTTACTTTACATTTAAAGCACGTTAAACAAATTTATTTAATTTTAATTTCGCCTTAAATAAAACTTTTTGATATTGTTTTCCTTACCAAAAATAATAATATTTTTTTGGTTGTTGTATGTTTTATTGAAAACAACAACAACCTTACAATAAAAAATCGTTTGACAATAGTAACATTTTAAAGTAACAAAGAGTAAAAAGAAAAAGAAAAAATATATTGAATTGATATTGAAATCGGAAATAAAAGTTCTCAAGAAACATGTTGAATTGCGGCTTTTTAAATTATTTTTAATATAAAAGACAAACAGTTACTTCTAGAAACAATCAGCCAAATGGAAAGGAAACTACAAAAAAGTAACTTTTTCAGTTTAAAAACATTGGTTCTTGGAAAAAAATGAAATATGAAAGTTAGCGTCGAGGAAGTTAGTAGTTGTATTCTGATTACGTAGTTCAAAACAGGCTGTTAAGAGTCGTTCAGAGATTTCCTGTACGGCATTTCCTTTTTAACATTTTCAATTCTACAACTTTAATGGAACATGCTGACAAAAATTTGGGTCCTTATCTGTGAGTAATTTTTAGAGTGACGTAGTCAAATGGTTAACAAAGTAGCCAAAAATTTTCTGTCCGTCAGTCACATTCTTATGTCAGTGAAAGTATACTAAGTAGACTATTTATATAAATAAAAATTAAGTCCAAAATAGGTGTCCGTTGGTTGCCAGTGTTTGACGAGATGCGCCGTCGGATTTCCACAGTACCTTCGTAATGGTCGTTCGCTGGTTTGTATCTTTGTTTCATGCGTTTAGTGCGTCCACAGTGCGTGGTTTAAACAAGACAAATTTTTCAAAAAAATCCAAATATTTTCCATTAAATACTTCGACTTAATGTTTTCTATCAAATGAAATGTGTGTTTTCGTTTATACGTTGCTGTGTGTGTGTGTGTGTGTGTGTGTGCTTGCACAGAATGCGACGGCAATACAAATCGAAATATGCTCATGTTCATAGCAAGTGGATGTGCAAACAAATAGAGAATTTTGTTGTCCATATTCTGGTGCATTGTGTATGTGTGTAATTTGCGTGTTCAATTGCAAAATGATCCATCAGCCGAACGTTTTTCAAAGCAATTGTTACATATTGGGAACGACGCAATTCCAATTGACCCCACTACAAAAATTATTACGCTTTCAGATAATTTTTGCCACTTTGCACAATCAAAACAAGAATTGTCACAAACATATTTCGCGGCATTGCACAAAATTTTAGAAAGCAAGATTGGTTGGGGTAAAAGGCTATCTTAGCTGCGAAAAATTCAGATGTTTCGGATATCAATGTAATAATTTTGAATGACACTCCCGGTAAAATTTTTACCTACAAATCGGTTGACTCTGTTATCAATCAAGACAATGTTGTAAATTATCCAGTTGAATTTTTATGTTCGCTTCAGTTACCTGGACTGCCGCCCCATCGCCTACAAGTGAAAGTTGGTGTACCAATTATTTTGCTTAGAAATATCTGCCAGCCCCGACTTTGCAATGGGACACGTTTAATAGTCAAAAAACACATGAAAATGTGATTGAAGCAAAAATTTTAAACGGAAAATATAAGGGCGAGGATGTGCTGATGCCACGCATTCCTATGATTCCTCCAGATTTGCCGTTTGATTTTAAACGGCCTCAGTTTCCCATACGTGTTGTTTTTGCAATGATCCTTGTTTTTCGCACGGTCAATTATATGTATCATGTTCACGTGTTAATAAACCAAACTCGATTGAAGAATGTCGTTTATGTAAAAACATTGCAATAGAATAAGACGTATTACATAAGCGCACAAAAGTATTGAATTGTGAAAAAGATAAAATTAAAAAAAAAAAAAACATAAAAACGAAAGAAAAGAAATTGTGTTCTTTCTAATTAATTTTCCTGACTGATTGAATTTTTTGGCGCACACAGAAAAGAACGCTGCGGAATAAAAAACAACCAGAAATGACTTTCAAAACAGTCACGGGCACGCTAGTATATTATATGTTATAGCTGCTGTAATAATAACTAATATTATATGATTTAAAGATTGTTAGAAAAGTGATGTGATGAAAATTAGTATCCTCTTGCAATTAGATCATTTAACGTGGAAGCTGTTAGTTGTATTTCCATTACGTAGTTTTAGATAAGCTATTTAGAGACGTTCAAAGATTTCCTACACGCCATTTTCTTTTTGACATTTTCAATTACACAACTTTAATGGAACATGTTAAGAAAAATTTAATTCCTTATTTGTGAGTAATTTTTTGAGTTACGTACACAATTGCTTAACAAAGTTACCCTACAGTTTCTGTTCGTCAGTCACAGTCTTTTGCCTCTGAAAGCATACTGGTAGACTAAAATTTTCACAAAAGTTGTTTTATTATAGCCGCTCTAACAACAGCTACTATTGTGTAAATTAAAGAGAGTTAGAGAAGTGACAGGATTTTCTAAATGTGATGATGCCCTACTGTTTAGGTGAATTTTACTTCTATGTGCTAATTTTTTTTAAACAATAAATTAAAACAAGGACTCTTAAGTTTTAACAATAAAATAATAAAACAAAAAAGTAAAAACTTACAGGGTACGGACTCTTCATGTGTATAGCAAAATCGATTTTGGCGGATTTATTTTGATTTGGTATGCTAAATATCTTCTTTATAACCCCATTAACAATATGCATTCATCATGTAATTAAAATAAAATGATATATTGATTTGTATTTAGATGAAATTCAAGCTTCTTTAAAGACATTGCCCTACATTGTATACTGTATTCTTCAACCATTGACCCCTCTGGATGCAAACCATTTACCATTTCATTTCCTAAAGGCATTATCATTATTGTTCAGAAGACCTTTTTTAGTTTAGGCTCCTAACTAAGCAAGACTTTAAAGCCATAAGTTCATATTTGAAGAAAATCATCACAGATAAGCTATGATTCATCTGACTGTAACTTTTTATTTTTAATTTATTTATTTTATTCTCATTATACATTATTTTTTAGATATTTGAGCAGCAAATCACAGACTTGCAGTCTCTTAAATAAATACTATCCATTCTGATAACTCAGAAATCTTTGTTGCAAGAGTAAAACTTGCACCTTGTTCTACGAAGCTAAAGTTATATAAGCTCAGTTATATAAGCTCAATTATACCTAAATATCTTTACTATAGCCCAAAGGCAACAATGAGAAATAACAAGTCGCTTTAATTTAACAATAAAAACCAATTACTGAACGAACAGTCGGCAAACTGTATTACAGAGTGTTTTTTAAGTTGGCAGCTGTTTCAGCAGGCTCGTGAAAAGTTGTTATTTTTTAGAAAAAAATTCCAAAATTCTAAAATGAATTTTAGCTTATCTGTAAAGGTGATTATATATAACAAAAGAAATATTTGATTATATTTTATTTTGTACATTAAATGGAATCAAAATCAATCAAATTTAAGTTAGTTTTTGTATCAAACGTTGGTGTTTTAGTTGTGGTCAAAATTTTTTCAATTCAATTGTAAAATAAATAAAACTTTTATTTGTAAACAAAACCAAAGTGTAAATTAAATTTAATATAAACTCTTAAACATAATAAAAAAGGTTTATTTAAAACTATAACAAATCAATTAATAGCAAAAGCAAGTATAGTTTGTGTGTTGTGGTTATAATTATTTACATGGTGGAAGTGTCAGTAATTTATGTAAAAGTGTAAATATTGGCCAACCAATACCACATCATAATAAACATTTATTTTATTAAAAACGTATATTTCGTATATTTGATTATAAAAATGCAATTTATTTATTGGTTGAAAAAGCTGGTATCTAATTTTATTTTAATGCTATAGGCTAAGCAAGCACATAATTTTTAAATACGCTTCACAAATAATTCTCATCTTGTTGACAAAGTTTTGTTACTTCAAAAAAATTCGTTATCTGTTTTTAAACAAATTTATATAATTCTTCAGTTTTCAACAATATTATTTAATTCAAACATAATTTTATAAATAAAAATATATTCTATTAATTGATGTACAATTTGATTTTAAATTACTTATTTAATAAAACGCACTTCGGTCATTATCTAATCTATTATATTTACATTTTTTTTAATATATTTTTAGTGATTCCAATACATACAAATATACTTTGTCACAAAGTTTAATGCAATATTCAGTATTCACAATTACGGCTTTGCATTAAAATTTCACATGTTACATATTGGCATTTACAATCTCTATTATGATTTTATATGCTCATATAAAGTTTCAATTATATGTGTCAGCGCCCTTCAACAAGATATATTTTTTAATCAAATTGTTTAAACATTTATATTCAATCATCTATTCATAAACACCTGTTTCATTTCCTTACGATTGATGGCCAATGTTCTCGATTTTTTTCACTTGTACATAAATATGTTTTGCTTTTTGATATTTTACACAAACCTGAGAATGTACCAGAACTGTTCAATAGAAAACATGAATTTTGATATTCCTCGGACAACGTGTATTCAATTAGCAATTCTCTTTAATGTTGGCGCACTTTTTTCGGGGTTGAATTTTTTTGGTTTAATTTCTTTGTCTGTGAATGCAGTGAAAAAACTGTTCATAAAATTTTGTGTTAAAAAATGTAATTAAGTGTTCAAAAGCCTTGCGGTGCCGGTATTTTAACTTAAAAATTTTTACAAATGGTAAAGCTTTTTTGAAAAGCTCGAGAAGAGGTAAACGACAACACTTCCTCGGGAAGGTCCATCGCACTAAAAATCGTTGAATATATAACGACCTGCTCATGCCATATAATTTTGGGCATGAAGCGCTTGGCAGCTAAGTACTTTCCAGAAAAAAACTAACAGGAGAATCGTTCAGAAAGCCATGAATAACGTTTGCATAAAAGGGTTATAACTACATATTGGATATTTTTTATGTCATATAAACCCAAGTTAAATCATCCCAAAGGAAAAACCAAGCAAAGTAAGACCTCAAAACTGCGTTAAATTCGATTTAATGCCATGGTTCTATTAAGTGGTTTACTTCCATGACATAGTGCATGTTGAGTTCTTACTATATGATCACACGGTATGCACAAATTATTATTTGGAAGATATTGTCCGCATTTGAGAACCATAATTTTGTTCATAATTTTCGAGGTGCTAGTCATGAGTGATAAGATTTACGTCAGTAACTAGCCATGTAAGCCATAACCTGACGGTGGATCATACTACTGTGGATGAATTTTAGTGTCACCCGCGCCCCAGGAAGGCTACGGATATGTCTGTCCTCCAGTCTCTCCTGGTCGCAAATCCTTGAGATCGGAGCAGACCGCAGCCTGCTAGCCTTTAGGGGATTGGGCTCCCTTCTAACCCCGGTGCCATATGTAATGTGTGATTTGTTTTACATCTGCACCGACCGCGAGGTCATAATCAGATGGTAGTTAAACCACTTAGTTGATTGGACACCAACTACGCCCTAGAAGCCCTTCAGATACGTATATCCTCCAGTCACTTCTAGTAGCAATTTAGAAAGTCCGGAGTAGGCCGTGCCCTCACTCCTTGCTGAGGAGTTGGAGACTTTCCAACTCCTGGTCCAGAACGCATGAAGCCCTTATTTATCAAGAACACGCCAGCATTCATATTCACTGGACCTGAACCATTCATTGTGTTAATTTGAATGGTCCGACCCACAAACTCTCACGAGGGTCCGAAACCACAACCACCACGATACTCCCATATAGGGGCCAACCTCATACCTCAGCTTCATTTGCGAGACCTGGAGACCCATCAAAGCACGGTTTTTCGCCGTCCTTTAAGGAATTGAAGAACGACTCTCTGAGAAAGCCGTTTTGAGAATAAATCATATCTAAGTATAGAATACTTCGAAATGGGAAATATAGAAATCGATGAACAAATAAATATTTTTGGGGAAATATTAAAATTTACATTTTCTATTACACACACCTCGCATGCATTTAATTTGTGAAGTATTTCTTCCTATATTTTTTGGAGTTTCTTCCACAGAAAAAAAGTGTTTATACAAAAAGCAAAGGTGGTCTGAAGGTCGATTGTTATTTGCCAATCAATCCAAATTAAAAAATCTTCTTTTTAGTGGTGAATATAAAAATAATATAAAATATAAAAGCATACAATGTAAAGTTGATACAGATGATTTAATATGAATGAGGTAAAAATTTTGTAAAGTTTTTTATTTTATTATAAAACAAAACAAAAATTTTCACACAGAAACAAAATTTCTTTTTTGTATCAAGTGAAATAAATAAAGTTGGAATGCAAACTGTATTTTTCTAGCATAATATATCATGCAGTATAAATTCCTTCAACAAAATGGTATCTGAATATGAATCTGTTCTTAATGCCTCAAAATATTTAATTCTTGTTTAGCTTTGACTGCAATAAATGCCAAAAAATTTCAAAAGAAAGATTTGGAAAATGTCAACTCGTAAGTTTTACATCTTTGTGTACGTATGTACAGCTTCTAATTTAATAGATATATTTCAAAGAATTTAGTTTAAACCGCAATATTTTGTTTTAAATAAAAGTTTGAAAAAGACAACAATTAAAAAAAATAAAGAAATCAAAACCACTAGAAACAGCAAAATAATTCAATTAGAATAAACAATAAACAAAATAAACAAATTTTTAGAAGCATCAAGTGCGATGGCAACAAGCAACTAAACAACTAATAATCGAAAACTAGTAATAGAAAAACAAAAGCAAAAATGAATTTCTTAAAGGTTATTTTTATAACAATATCAATATCTCGTTATAAAGCCCTTTTTCTCAATAACGATAATTAAAAAAAGAAATGCCTAATAATAAAAACTTTAAATGTTTAAATGGTATTTTCAGCGAAAAAGGTATAAAATAACACTTTAAGTATAAAGGAGTCAGAAGTGAGAAACACTAAATAAAATAAGAGCACAAATTAACTTGCATAATTAATATTTTCCTATTTCGAAATAAATTTTTCTATTTTCTTTAAAACTTGTAGTTGCGTGAGTAGAACGAAATTTGTCGAGAATGTTATAGGTCACAATAAGTTCATTTTTATACAAATGTAAAAGACAGATATTTGTTTATACACTCTACTGTCCTCATATTTTACGGTGTAGCTTTAAAGTGCCTGAAGTTTTTTATTTCAATTAAGTTATACAGAATTACAGAAGGATTTGTCTTTGAAGCCTTACAAGGTTCAACTGGTCCAGGAATTAAAGTCGACCGACCATTCACATTGCCGTAGATTCTCTTAATTCATCTAGGAGCAATTGGCGGTAACGTTCAATAGATCACACTATCTCGAGGTGCTAACAACTAAATTTTAACCTATTATTGACGACCACATGTCAGTGATCATGTGGTTTCAACAGGACGATGCCACAGCCAATCAAACGATCAATTAATTGCAAACCAAATTTCCCGATTGCATAATTTCACGACAATCAGCAGTTAGGTGGCCAGCCAGATCGTGTGATTTAACACTACTGCATTTTTTTTTGTGGGGCTATGTTAAGGACAGAGTCTATACATAGCCAAAGGAATCGATTTCAGCCTTAAAACTAAAATCCGTGATCTGATTAACGAAATAGGACCGCCATTTTGCCAAAAAGTGGCGACATCTATCAGCGTTGTGATTTGCCAGATTTCAGTCATAACTGCCGAATTTTTGTCTTCGTAATACAATACAAATTTGAATCATCTTAATATAAATGTTTTGTTTTAGAGAACAAACTTCTTGTTGAAACACCCTTTATGAAGTCCAATTACTTTCTGTAGTAGACTATTTTTTTAATTTAGATATTAAATACTATTTCATAATTGCGAGTTAACGCCAGTAGAATAAATTTTAATTATCGTAAAAAGTATCCATAAAGTAATTTACCTCTTTTACTTAATCAACATATTTGATATGAGAATTTAATGTGATTTTTAATAAATCATTTTTCGTCCTAAAACAAGGATTATAGATTTTCCTCCTCTTTACATTCTCCAGATGTTGCCTACATTATTATATTTAAGAACTAAGAAATAATACGACTTATTAAAGTTTTGTTAACAAAATTTACATGGCCATGCCTTTAGTGTCTTTAGTATTCATCCCCATTCAGAAATATTGGTATTCAGCGTTCCAATTTGTTCAAATTTTTTTAACGAACTCACGAACAAATATTTATTGATGGAAAACGTTTTAATTTTTTTCTATTTAGATTTAAATAGTATGTTACGAGGGTGGGTCAATAAGTGTATTTCGTGTTGTTTGATCTCTGATATGTTGTGGTGTATAAACAACGCACTATATACCATATGGCAGCAAAACCCAATAAGATTTTCACCTCTTTCTCTTTTCTTTGCAAACCACGAGGTAATCTGATATCAACAGCTGCCAAAACCTAACTAAATGATACAGTCTCTTCAAATCTAGACAGGAGTCAAACAACGGGAAAAGTGTTGCTATTTCAATTTAGAGGCTGAATCTCTGTCACCGAGTTATTGGTCCTTCCTTGTATTAAATACTATACTATATATATTTTTTTCAGTTATATTATTATCATACCGAATATAGTATGATGTTTCTTGAATCAGTTTTCCTTTTGTATTGAGATCTGAGCCTTATTTTATTTATTGAAGGTCAATATCAATAACACATTAACAATACAAAAAGCTAGCAAATTATTGGTCACAAAGGTATGTGGATATCACAAATGTGCCTTAGATAAATTGCAGGCGCTCTGGAAAGAAACCAGGCACTAAATATAATTGTATTATCGATAAAATACGCCTGTTATAAAAAAGGATGGCATTTTAATTAATATTTTACAAGAATAAATTATCATTTTCTTGGCATTGATTGATTGCAAGTGCTGTAGAAAGCGGAACCTAACAGAAAGCAGACGTAGAAAATAGCTAATAGCAAAGAAATTTATGTTATTTAAACAAAATTTTCAAATTTAATTTTATTAAATATGCACTAATCTTTTAAACGGTCTTTTTTATAATTTAACGATTTTATTTTTTCGATATTTCGCTTTCCTGTGGAAAGCTTCTTCAGGAAATTATTTTTTTATATTTTACAAAAACAAAAAATTATAGCAATTTGAAAAGAAACATTTTTGAAAACATTTGACAAAACATATAAAATAATTTTCTTCATACATACAAACATACAAGAATTAAAATTTTAAATATTTAAACATACAAAAACAAGGAAACGGAAATTAAAAAATAAATTCTTTCTTGATTAATTTTGTTTATTAGCAATTGCAACGAAAACTCTGCAGCAAACTGTTACTTTGTATTTATGTTTAGAAACGTAAAATGAAACAAATTTTCGGTGTAATTAAGAAACATTTATATATATATAATAAAAAATACAGGAACAAAAATGTTTAGTTTAAAAAAAAAACTAAATGTGGTTGAAAGATAGAGAAGCCAAACCAGATTAATTACAAGATTTTGTAAAAGAACCAAAATATTATTTTTTAGTTTAAATTGACAAAACATGAAGTAAAATGAATTTAAAGCAAGGACTTGGGTGGCTAATGTACAATAGTTTGCCAATCTTATTGTAGAAATTAATTTTCTCAATAAAAGTAAACTTGAAAATATGAAGTTGTATTATTTAATTCAGCACAATATATTGTTATAAAGATGAGTTATTAAGTTTTATAAGAAAATAATACCAAATAGGTAAAAAACAGAAAACAAAACCAGCTTACACAAAACAAAACACACAGTTAAGCAGGCGCACAAACTGAATGACAATAACAACAATAATATAGGGTGATGTTAAAGTAGAATAATCTTATATTTGCGAGAACAGCTTAAAAGCACTTGCTGGACAAGCGAATTAATTCAAGTTAAGTCATCAGCGAGTAAAGACAACAAAGTTACCATCGTGTTTATTTTGTGTGCATTGAAAGTAAATAAAACGTTTAACTTAATCTAAAACTCTAAAGTACGGTGTAATTATTTTGCAAACGTTTACTAAAAGGAATAAAAGTAATTATACAGTAAAATTCAAAATATATACAGAATTTTTTAATTAAATTTTTAAATGAACAGATATATAACAATTAAAAAAGATGACAATTTTTATTTATTTTATTAAGTCTTTTAAAAAATATTATTTTGAATAATGATAAGACAAATAATAGTAATATTTTTTCTGTTCGATCACTTTCGCCCAACGAACCAAATACGCTCGCCAAAAATTTAACGTATATTGTATTCTCTGTACACTTGTAGGAACCATCTAATATAAATTATAGTTTCAGTTTGTGTAATTTCCTTAACTGTTTGCAATTCATGTATGTAATGAGTACAAACAGTTCTCTTTTTACTTAATACAGAAAAATTTTAAAATTCCAAAAAATCGGTTACATGTACGTGTTCATTTAAGTTCTTGTAATAATTGATATTTTTACAGAATATAATTTTATTTCACATTTATTATCCCCTTATACTTTTATATTCACTTAACTTTTCCTTGTGCCTGTATTAATTAGCAATTACCTAGTGCCATAAATAATAAATAAAGTCCTTAAATAATAAAGGAAAAAAAATAAAATTATTTATTATACTTTTCCAGCTATTTGATATGTTTTAGTAATAATTTTAAATTTAAGATATAACAAAAACAATTTCGATGTCTGTTTCCTTCCCCATTTGTTTTATTTGCTTTTTTGAACAACATAATTTATTATTGTTCTGTTGGTGACATTTTTCTATTCATCAAATTTATTTCTTTTAATATATTTTTTACAAATACATACAGCTATACATACATACGCGTATATGTTTTTTTTTTTTTGCAACATCTATCTGAAGTTTGTTGTTTTTTTTCAGCTTCTGGAACACTCCCTCTCACGTTATAAAGGGATAGAATAATTTGAATGTGTAATGTGAATTTCGTCTATTCGATAATATTACCATTATTATATAACTATAATTATTACATAATTCTTCACAATATCAACTTTCACATTGTTTTATATTTGTGGAGTTTCATCTACTTATTCAAAGATAAATGAAATTTTGGCTTTAATTAATTAATCTCTTAAATATTATATTTTTTCGTTTTCTTATAATCGATTTATTTTATGCACGGTTGTTTACCAGTTCACGGAACTTTAATTTCTTGGGAAATAAATTTTTAATGAGGTCTTATTTTAATTTAATGAAAATTTTATAACTGCGGAAAACACTGACTTATTTTATATAGTTTCGTAAGTTAAAATAACTTTATTTTTAGTTGCAAATTTCATATTTTTTCTGCCAAAAAACTTTAAATTATAAACATTGGTTGCACAGAATTTCAATGAAAAGTTGTAAGATAAATAAAAAATGAAAAGTCTCTATCCATTTGGGTATTATTTAAGATTAGTGAAAATATTCTTCTAAATCTCTATTTTATGAACTAGGATAAGTGAAAATAATATTTCAAAAGCGTTTGCCTCTTCTGCACAGTTTTCCGTTTCAATAGCAATAGCAACAGCGGGTGCTGTTGGGGCGTAGTTTCGTCTAGCGTAGTATATTCTTCTCTGCATTGTTGCGCCGAATTCCGGCTATTATGAGTACGGCCGAAAACAGTATTATAAACAGTATGATAAACAGAAGTAAATCGCATTACTGCTGTTCTATGCACCGCAAATAGAGATTTTGACATTTAATATTTGCTAATATATAATAATTTGTTTAGCAAAACTCATCAATTAGGGTGGTGAGACTGGAAAAAAATCGTTCTTTTTTTAAGGGCCACCCGGTCTCATCGCCTTAAGTGATGAATTTGCGTAAAAAAATTAGCCTAACAATATTTTATGTGAATCGGTTGCAAGGCCTTCCAAAATTGTGGAAAACCCAAAAGTGTACCTCTTCACTTTATAAGTTGAAAACTGTGGATTTAAGTTTTCAACACTTTCTTACTTTTAGTACTTTTCCCTGTATTAAATAGTTTACGAAATAAATAAGAAAATGTACAAATATATACAACTTACAAAACTGCACAAATAAATTTAAACATACAATCAGGACATGGCATATTTTCAAAATTGTTTACTGAATTAAAGACATACAGATACTGTCAAAAAAGTGCCTGTTTAATAAAAAGAAGATTTTGTGAGCTCAACAAAAAAAATTAGAGGTACGAAAAAAATCATTACTCCAAAATTTTGGATGTTTGATGTTTTTAAAGCGGTTGTTTCGAAATTGCAGCTTACTCTAAAAGTTATATAATAAATAAAAATTTTATTTGAGTGACACGAGACAAAATATGACTGAGTCAAATAATAAAGCTTAATCAAAATTTAATAGGAAGCTTAAGAGTGGATAAGTTACAAATATATATATCAACCGGCAGCGTTCCTCCGGGGGGCACATAAATATGTCTTGAAGGTATCTCACCATCATTACATGTGTCACCGGGGGTAAAACGGAGCCCAGTCCCCTAAAGGCTAGCAGGAAGCCAACTGGATGGCTCCACGTTATTTCCACGTGAATCAGTAAGCCTCAGAGTTCAGCTTTTTGGCTGTTCGTGGACATCCTGGTGTTTGTGGTTTTGCAGACGCTCATAAATTTAAAGTAAGGGGCCAGGATCATCTCACTTCTACTGAGTACAAAGGGTGAATGATGCGGATCTAGTGAGCATGCTTGTCATGTAGTCTAGACCAGGAGTTGGATAGTCTCCAACTCTTCAGCAAGAAGTATGGTTGGTGGCTCTACTCCGAGGCTTCCGAAATTGCAACTAGAAATGATCTGTTGTATAGAATTAAGCTTTGGTTTCCTAGGGCGTGGGTGCACGCTGCATATCACCCAACTGGTTTGATTTACCGCCGACTGACGTAAATCTTATCACGCATATCAACCGGCAGCATTGAGGAGTTTCTTCAAGTTCTTGCTTGGACAAGTGGAATTGAAAAAGAACAGGCATTAGCTGAGTATACTGTTGTCCAGAAATTTTGCCTTCAGAACTATATAAACATCAATAAATACAGGGCATACAAATTTATTACGCACTATAGTTGAAAATATTTTACAAAAGACGGTGGTTTAGACACCATAAGGTTACTTTGCGAATGGTCCTTGGAATTAGATTTAACCAAACCAGTAGTCCGAATATTGCTAAATTCGAAAGATTTAAAAAAAACCAAATTTAAGTTTAGAAATAATAAATTTCGGGCTAAAATCCACTGATAATCTATATAAGCTGTAGTGAAATGGCCATATGGATATGCCTTTCCCACTGTAAGACTTTTCAATATTTGAAAAATAAATATATATGAGAATTATTTTCAGTTTTATTCGACCTTTTCTTTATTTCTATTAAATTTTAATCTTTTCACACGGTCATTTAAATTATAACGATTTTATTTTTTTGTTTTTTTTTTCTCTCAATATTTCGCTTTCCTGTGGAAAGCTTCTTCAGGAAATTATTTTTTATTTTTGAAAATATAAAAAATAATTTCCTGAAGAAGCTTTCCACAGGAAAGCGAAATATTGAGAGAAAAAAAAATAAAATCGTTATAATTTAAATGACCGTGTTAAAAGATTAAAATTTAATAGATATATATGAGAATAAATATTTTTTGAGAATATCATAAAATATTTATGTTTAAAGATACCTAGTATAATTACCGTAGATTAATTTAGTTAGTTAAATCATTTATACAGACTTAATTTTTTCTTCGTTTTTTCTATAATACAGTATTAGCAAAATGGCAACTTAAAACTATAAAGTATTATTTTAATAACATAAATTTGTTTTGAAAATGCTTCTCGCTAATTAAATTTTAAAGTACTTTAATATAATATTTTTATTATGACATTAATTTATTTTTTATTGCTTCCAGTTTGCTTCCAGCACTTGTCAATATTAGAAACGCCTCGTTTATATATATAAACTTAAAACTATTAAGCTTGATGTATGTTAATTTTAAAATAATTCCAAATAATTAATTTTTTAATGATAATGACAAAAATATAAATCATTTAACCTTAAAACTAAATTACAAACGAATTAAAATTTTTAACTATTTTCATGCTAAATCTAGTTTATTATAAAGTTAAGAGGTTGGTGTATGGGTTTCTATCTAATTAAAAATTTTATATGAAAACTATTTTGATCAGATAACAATTCTATTTTAATTATGTTTAAAAAGCTAGTTTACAGTTAACCTGTTTATTTTACTGTTTTTATTGAGTCCTTTCTATATTTTCTTAAATTATTATGTTTGCTCAAAAGATTTCCAAGAACTTTGTTAAGAATTGATTGTAGTTGTGTAGAGTAGAGTCTTCTTTAGGTTGCGCTTATACTTTATTATATTGAGTATTTTCTTGAATTATAAACATGCTTTTATTGGTTTCTTAAGTAACATAGCAATAAGCTTCTACTTAAACTCAAATGGTTTGTTAAGTAAGTTTGAGTATCAATCAAAACAAATAAGCGCGTTAACATTCTGTTTTAATAGTCGTTATAAAAATACGCCTACTGATGCAACATACTAAAACAATCATCCACATTTATACAACTTATTTATTTAGTCTTAAGTATAAAATTAAAAACGTTGCAATTATTGCTAATGCTGTTTACCAGGTCTTAATCACAACAACATAATTAACTAAACAAGTAACAAAAAAAGCGAACAAAATGAATTTGTTAGTTAGCCTGGAATACGTAAATTTTAAAGACAGAAACCAGCCAGATATTCTTGAATGAACGATGTTAACGTTCAGTCGGCTTCAATACCTTCAGCAGTTGAAGCTCGTAAGACTTCAAAGTCAAATGCTTACGCAAAATGCGGCATATCGTGGTATTGAATATCCCCAATTGTTGATAACGTAGAGCAATTGACAAATTTCGATCTGCTTCAATACTGTGGCTCACGGCTGCAATATTTTAAGTTGAACAACCCGGTCAAACATGTGCTGGTGTTCGCACATTTTATATGGAACCTGCCGCCTCAAATTTAACGACCAACTTCTTAATGGCGGTCTCAGAAGAACTATGTTGTCTCAAAACGAATTTTACGAAATGTAACTTTAACAAAACTACCATTTTCATAGTCGATTTTAATTACATTAATGCGATTTTTGGGCGAAAATGAATTCATTGTAATAATTACCAATTTATCTGCTACAAATACATTAAAAACTAAATGTCAAAACTATCATGTTGTTAGTGTTGCCACAATTGAACAACAAACTTCTTGTGGAAAAATCCCGATATTTATTCGTTGCTTTCTACATTTATAAATTTCGTAGCATTTGAATTTCTTAAGCTTTAAATTGGGCGTATAAAATATAATTATATTAATAATATCAAGCATGCTTATCATACACTACCATACACTACACCAAACATTTTAAAAGTTATTTCAAAACAACTTATTTTAAATTGCTTTATATTTTTTATTATGAGTAACTGTTTTTTACTTTAACAGATATCATATCTTTAAATATTAAGAGTGTCAATTTCAAGTATGCTCTCTAACTAACTTCAAAATTATCTTATAAATTATAATACTTTCATTTGTCGTTAAAAAAAATTGTGGTTTTCTTTCACTTATATTTATTTATTTTTTAAGCTCTTCGCAAGTAGCAAATAGTCAAACAAACAAGATACTGAGTTACTTTAGCTTTGCAACTATAGCTTGAAATATTTTTTTTTTGTGTTTTTTAAAAAGGCAAAACGATTTACATTTTAGCTAAGAAGAGAAAAAGATATTCCCACTGTTTACTTCTTTTTCACTTCTTTTGTAGGTGCGTTATAGTGGCGAATGATTTTAACCTTCACCTGTTAAAATATGCAAGAGGTGGCAGTCGATGTACACTTGGCTTCAGCTGCCATGAGGAATAGAAGTGGAAAATTTAAGAAAATAAATAGAGTAAGGAAAAAGAAATAAAAGGAAGGAAAAATACTTTGGATAAAAATTTCTCAATTATAGATTGTTTCTTTTCTTTGGTTTATTCTATATACTCTAATTGTTTCCTTGTTAATGTTTGTCTTATTTTAGTTTATATTTCTACGTTTCCTTTTTGTCGCATTTTTTCAGAATTTCGTTCTTTCACTTTTCTAATTCTGTTGGAAAAAAAGACATCCATCCAATCTATAAATCTTATTCAAGTTTTAATTTTTTTATTCCTTTTGTTAAAGAAAACAAGAAAGATTTATTTTGAGGTATCTTGAATGATTACTTTTGTTGTCTAATTTTAAATTTATTGAATGCAGTTCAGTTTATCTTACAAATCGGAAATTTAACATTTTTGTTAGCAAATCTAAAGAGCTACAGTATTTTTTTAGAAATTGAAGAGTCTTTTAAATCGTTATAGGATAACGTAAAGTTTGTGCTGCCATAGTTTTATAAACTATAAATATACGCAAATTTATGCATTGGTATAACCGCTGTGTAAAGTTTAAAAAAGTAAAATTTAAATTGAAAGGGTAGCTTATATGTAGTAAGGAATCTTTCGAGTATTAGTCCAACCCGCTCTAAACTGATTTACTTTTAGAGTTTTTATACCTGTATAGCAGTGTTGTTACGTTTTGGCTGTTGTCGTTCTTTTTTCTTTTTTGCCTGTTTGTATGGCTACTTAAATAAAAAATGGCAATTTATAAAAGAGGTATGCGGTGCGTAATATACAAGACCTTGTCGAAAAACTTAAAGTCATTAAGATAACCGAAAACACGCGACTCGTTCCTTTAAAATTAAGAATTTATATACCTCAACATCAACGCAAGAAACCTTAGTTATCCCACACGACACACTAAACAATTTATACGACAACCAACACATCACCGATATTATAGTTATTGCAGAGATGATAACAAAACAGAATTATTTTAGATTTAATAACCACTTTTACAAATTACCTGAAGAACTCGTCGTGGGAAATCCAATTTCAGCTATTTTCATGGATATGTGGTATCTCGAACTACTACGTATAAAGACACTGATGGAAAAACACAGAATAAAAAGTATATAGATGTCATCTAAACATCATATGCATCCTCGAACAAGACAACGCCGAATAAATCAGATTTAATAGATTTAAATATAATCCATAATAACTTTACATGTACAATGGAAAAATAACAAGATTCTGAGTTTGCATTATCACATTAACACGAGGAACTGTCTGTTTGGCATCTTTAGAACGACGGACACTACCATCCACATCACCTCGAATCACCCTACCCAACATAAATTAGCAGCATTTAGACATATAATACGCAGACTTAAGGTAATTACAATAATCCAGATAAGTAGAATACAGAACTCGACACAATTTAGACAATAGCGAAAAATAACGGCTACAAACCAGCAAATATCAAAAAGCTTCTTAAACAATACAAAACTTAAAACAGGAATAAAAAAAACAAAGAGACAACCGATACAAAACAATGGCACACTTTTACTTGCACAGGACCAGAAATATATGGGTTAACTATGCTTTTTCAAAAAGAGGAGGTTTACTCACAGCTTTAAAAACCAGCAACCCTCAGAAACATAACCTCACAGCATTAACAGAAACAACTGACATAGTTTATTCCAGTGTTCCAGTGTACCTGCAAACATATTTATACTGGATGAACACTTAAAACAAGATTTACAGAACACATACTCTTATACAAACAAAAAAGAGAAGAAACCAAATTTGCATTATACCTTGATACTTACGGACACATTCCAAGGGAAATAGATGAATATAAGGCATTACTTCATCTTGACAAAAGAAGACGAAGATTAGACATTCTTGAAAATATGAAAATCTACAAAAGCCAACAACTTTTAACAGTGAAATTATAAACGAACAGGTAAACACGACGTCAGACACAATCTACACAGCACTGAAACTGCACTCGAACAAGCGGAAAATACCCTCACACGGGCACACGTACCTAGATAATATTGAAATATTGGAAATTAGCCCCGCATAAAGCGCCACGCGGTGGGCATTCTACCTATATGAGGAGATACGACCTTAACAACAAAATTACCTAAACCTGAACACCGACTCACCAGCACGACTTGAGAATTATGTCTTCATAACGAAAGCACTGGCAATTCACACAGAAAAGACGAAGAAAATCACAACAGTATTTTATTCACGGGCAGAACAAATCCAAACAACTTAGTTTAAAGGTTTTCCTAATATTCTAGTCCGAGCATGTGGTGTGCGCAAAAGCTGTTGTAACTCATTGGATTTTTGAGTTTTTTGTATTTACAAATGTATAGCGTTTTCTAAATTTTTAATTCTTTCTTAGAGTGGTGAGGCATGTGTATAAAGAAATTCAAGCAAAAATAAAGTCACTATCGATTTGTGGTATTTTATTGAAACTTTGATGCTTCCGTTTATTGATTATTTTTTGCACTTCTCAGTAGGTCGAACAGGTTTTTAAATGTCAAAAGCAGCTTTAGCTTTTCTAAGATGTCATTAAAGGTTACCTGACGATTTGAGTTGAGCAATAAATGAAATGGCCTTAGGAACTATCTTTACCACCAATAATCAAATTTAATGATTTTTTTTAAATTAATTTAAGTTAACCAAAATAAAATAATTGCTCCCAAAAAACTATGTTAATTATTATTATTATTATTATTATTTTTATTATTATTATTATTGCATAGTATTTTATGTCAAACTCAGACCAATTTTTGTTTTACAATAATTAATTAAAAATAAAGAATTAATTGAAAGCAGTTATTTTCAATTAATCTTATTTCTACCATGTGATAAGATTTACATCTACGCCTGGCTATGGAGCCTTAATTAGATGTTGGTCGAACCACTATGCATAAATAGAAACGTTTTTCCTAGTTGCAACTTTAATGATTCCAGACCAGGGCTGCAAATCATCACTCCTTGCTGAAGAGTTGGAGACTATCCATATAAAAACTGATCTGTCTGTTATGGGGCCGCGAAACCACAACCACCTCGATACTCCCATATAGGGGTCCACCTCAATAATCAGCCAGAGAACAGTTAAATGTCTACAGAGACAAATAACGGAACTCTGGGGCTTACTGATTCCCGTAGAAATAACGTGGAGCTTCCAGTTGTACCCCTGCTGACTTCAGGGGACTGGGCTCCCTTTTTCCTCCAGTTGCACAGGTCTAAATAATTACTCTCCACAAAGACCGATAATGTGCCCCCGGGTGTATTAGATTTGAATATTTTGTTCTCTAAACACGCTATTTTGAAAAGACAAAATTTTGGCCAATTTATGCAAAGGATTTAAATATTTTAAATGTGTAAAAACAAATCTTTTTTTGCAGTTCCCTATGATTGTATGTTTTAAAAATTATGTCAGTTCATTGATTCACTTTCAGAACTAGTTGCATTTTTAGCAAAAACACAAAAAAAAAAACTAAAACGAAAACCTAATTAAATGTTTAAGTGCTAAAGTTGTATAGTTTTGTTTTCAATAGATAAGCTTTTTTAACAAACAAGTGTGCACCATATAATTTTCATACTAGTTTCCCTTGCATTAGTAGTGCAACACATACAATTAAATCGATTTCCAGATGTGTATGCGTGTGCGTACACGTCAAATTAAGTTTCTTTTCTCCCAATCAATACTGGCAATTAATTTTATGTTTTTCCTTTGAAACTGTATCATTAATTTCTGCAATAACATTTTCATTAAATTTCCTTTTTATTTCCAGATTGTTTGTTTAGAGTCGATTTTGTTTGAGTATCTTTTCAATTTCAGTTAAATTTTCATTTTCTTTGTTGAAATTAAGATTATGTTGCACAAGCATAAAGAAGATTTTAAATTGATTTTGATTTACAGCGAAAATTGAAATTGGAAGACTGACGATGTTTGATGTAAAATAAGTGGGTCACAAAAAGCGGCACATTATTCCCATATCATTAATTTTAATTTAAAAAAGAAATAAGAAGAATTTTATAGAAATTATTTTTGGATGAAATATAAAAATATTTTTCAAATTCAATTCTAAAGTAGCCCTTATAGAACACAAGGAACAGACTTTTAGTAACAATAAGAGACTATAAATTCAACTAAAATCGGTAAACTGTTATCAAGTTAGGATATTCCGTGAGATGCAGAGCGTTTCAGTGGCTTGTAAGGACTCATATTTTTAGGTATTTAATCATTTTTGGTTTAGGGAACTATGTTTTTTTGGGTAAAATTTGCAATAAATACGCGAATTACAATAAAATCATTAGACAGTTGCAATGTAACTGTGTTTGTTTAAGTATTACTATAAAAACTTATATAATTATAGCTAGTATTGTTAAGGGTAAAACTACAGCATTAGCAATATCCCTGTCATATAAAAATATTATGTATCTATCCACAATTTTATACTCTTGCACATTTATACCACCTAATATTCGACTTTATTTTTTTTTTAACAATAATCTATTTTCTTAAGTGTCAAAGACGAAAAAACTCCACTCAATCTAATCCTTTCACATTTTGTGTAAATATAGAACAGTGAACAGTAAACACAATCTGGCCGAAAACCAAACAATGTACTTTTGCAATGTTTACTCCAAAGCTATTCGACTGATTGCAGGAGAGAGCAAAGAATATAAATTAATTAAATAATGCCATTTAAATTTCATAGTCTAATGAACGTAATAATAATAATAAATATTTTAAGTAGATTTTAAAATAATGACTTCTTTATATAAATATCGAAACTAATTTCAGTTGTAATAAAATTTGAAGCAAAAATGATCAAAATCCCAACTTTCTTGTTTGTTGAAAACAAGAATAAAAATCAAAAGGCATAAAAAAGTAAAAAATGCTTTTTTGGTTAAACCAACAATTCGCAGAAAGCAAACATAACAAAAAGCAGATTTGGATTAAAGTGTTTTCTTAGCCAAATTAATTCATAAATTGTTTATAAATTATTCTAAGTATTCTAATGTCTTATATCGTATCGTTAGTATCATGTAACTAACGATTTACAAAATAGACAACCAATGATGGATAAATGCGAAAATTGTTTATGATGGATGGAACGATTCAGAAAATGCTTAATGCTTAATCTACTATTGTTGTTCATATTTTCGCAAATAATTGCAAATTATTTTTTTTTAATAAAAATTTGTAGAGGAAAGTAAAAACGAACTAAAGCAAAATTATTTATTTAAAAATAAATAACAATATATAAGCAATATCATTTAGCGAATCATAAAATCAAATCACATCATATATGTTGGTTTGTAACCTGTTCACCCTTACAAAAACGAAATCAATTATGAACGAGTTTATAACATAAAACAGGTTAAAGGGTATTGTTTAGTTTATTTTTTTTCTCAACTATTATTTGCTAAATATATGTCGACATGCATAAGATGTCAAAATCAAGTTAACAAAAGTTATTTTAAATTTCTCAACAATTTGCTGCTCGTCTTGGTGGTGTTCCAGTACGTTTGGTTTATTGCATCGCTTGCTTGAAGTAAAATCGTTTGATAAAGCACAAGGATGAAAATTCAGCCAGGCACAAATAGAAGCAAATAAAAATCAAGGTAACATTATACAACAAAATAATCCTTGCAGCACATACTAATTTTAGGTATCTACTTCTCCACTATCGCTTCATATTACAAAAACAAAAAAACAAATTTAAATAACATGAACACTCTGCATTTAATTTTTATAATAAAATTGTTTTCTTTCCAATTTAAAGTTGAATTTAATTATAAAAAATATAATCTATAAAAAAGTATTTAATCTAATTCAATTCCGATATTTATGCGTTTGTGAGTGACTTTAATATCGATATGCCTGAGGCATGGGCTTTTTCCTCTTTTACTAATTATTTAATAGAATTATTATTACACAGCGCATCATTTAGTTTTCTGGCCTTTAATACGAAATTGTATAACAACAACTCGTTGAATAGTTTTTGTGACCTATTCAACAAAAAATTAGGCTAAAAAAATACAAATAATAAAAATAACTAAAATAAAAAAATAAGTATAAATGCTATATATCTTTCTAGAAATGCTCGAAACTAAAATATATTTCACATTAAACAAAACAATGCATAGTTGGCTTTTTAGATCGCATACTCTGACAGACTAAAGGCAACAAAACGTCAGTTCCTCTGTACGAGCTAAACATATCTTACGAAAATGATTTGTTAGGTTTTAAAAGAAAACAATTATTAGTAAAAAAAGTAAGAAAATTTATAGACACCAGGCAAAAGCAATATGCTTATAAGAAATTCTACGAAATAAGATAAACAACAGAAAACAAAAGTAACTAATGCAGAACAAAAACAAAGAACATAGCCAATATACTTACATGTGTGAGAGCCGCTTAAGACAATAGGTAAATGAATTAATTCAAGTTGAGTCCACAGTGAGTAAAGAAAACAAAGTTATCATCGCATTTTCTTTATGTGTATTTAAAAGTAAATAAATCGTTTAACATAATTTTAAACTCTAAAGTACTGTGTTATTATTTTGCAATAAAAGAGCTCATAACAAAACGTATATTAAAAGGAATAAACATAACAATATTATAAAATTAATTATAAATAAAAAAAATAAAATCAAATAAAATAATAAAAATTTATAGGGATTTATCTTAAGCTCATAAATTAAATAACAAAATATCTAAAAGTGTTTAAAAAACGTTTAACTGTTTAAAGCAATTTAATTGTTTCAATTTCTTTGTTAGCATTTTATTAAATATTCAATAGTGGTTGTTAATTTTTTTTTAACCTTTTTTATTTTTATTTTTAATATAATTAAATAATTACAAGCACTATTTGCTAGAAGCAAAAACGAAATGTTTAGTTTATTTTAAATTATAAATGAAAAGAGCAGATTTTTTTTAAAAAGGGTTTTGCGTTGATAATTAATTAAATTAGAAAAAGTGTGTATTAATAACGTTTGTGGTTTTAAATGTCAAAATCTATTAACCGCGTAAAGGCAACAACTTTAATATTTATTTTATTTAATTGTCTAGTAAACATATCTGCAGCCAGTTTTGTAAGTTAATATTTTTTTAAACATGAGATTGTAAGCAATTGTTTAAAATTGTATTTCCTAAAAACTAATGGGTGGAAATGAGCGTGATTTTTTGTAGTTAAAAACAAATAATTAATAAATAAATAATTTTTATTATTTCTATGTTTCTTATAATTAACAAATTATGTTAATCTCTGAATACTGCGGCTCTTGGTAAAAAGTAATTTTCCCCAAATTTAAAACATTTTTTTAACCGCCTTCTAAAAATTTTTCTGTAGTTCATTTATTCATTCATTCTGTCATATCATTCTTAAACCGATTAAGAATTTTAATTTTAATCGCTTACACATATTATATTTACATGTCGTAACGCGCCTTATTAGAAATTCTGTCAAGGAATAACTAATTTAGAAGCAATAAAAAAATAAACTTAAATATTAAAGGGTGTCCGTTAAGGTAACGTTATTTTAATTTTGGCCTTACTTTGGAGACGTTATATTCCAATACCTGAAAATTATATAGAATGCGTTGTTATATTTGACTATAATTACAAGTATAAATCTTTAAAATTAAAAATTTAATGGTGACCCGGTCAGTGATTCAAATATCGTTTTAAGCATTATAGATAAAAAATTGAAATTTAAACAAAGAATACTTAAAAGCTTTTATTTCATATTGATGTGATTAAATATTATGTTAAATATATGCCACAACTTTTAAAATTGAATAAAGTCTTCTTTAATATATTGTTACGGATGTGTCTTGCTTTAGTTTTAAAAGAAAATAATTAAGTGATAGATTAATGAAATGACTGGCTATGCTGTTTATTAAGTGCGTAGTTTTCTAAGAAAACTTATACACGCAAGACAACAACAACTATCTTAAAGCAAATTCCATGAAGAAACTTTAACAGCATAAATACAGCAACAAAATGTGATACAAAAGAAGTAGAAAATTCTTTATTTTACTAGACTTCTAGCGGACAAATATAAAAGTCAGCATCTCTGTGGTTAGTTAGGTAAAGCGTAAACCTCATGAAGTAAGGACTTGCAACTTTAGTAACTTGTTCTGATGTGGCAACGTACAAATCTAATTTTGTGTGTAGTTAATATAAATAAACTTGTAATTAATTTGAAAAATCTAAAATTTCGTGTTATTTATTTTGCAATAAAGAACACATTAACAATAAAACGTTCATAAAAGTTATAAGCGTAATAGTATATTTTTTTTTAGCAATGTATAGATTTGTATTAGTAAAGCTAAATAAATAAATAAATTTTTAAATAATTAATTTGTAATATTGATAGATAACGCAGGTCTTAACACTACTTTTACTGAATATTTAAATATTTGAATCTGATTAATTCTGTATTATAATTTTAAACAAGGTATTTTATTTAATACTTTGTAGCAGGTTTGCTTAAAACCTCTTTTGCCTCTAATGGTAATGTCTTGTCTTTAACTGCAAAAACAAGACCTCGAATAGTAAAGTAGAGTATGATTGTAATAAATTGAAAAATGTAAAGGCTTTGTCTCCTTTTTGGTTACCCTCTTGAAATTTTTGAATATTTCAGTAAGAATTATTTTACAGAGATTCTTCGCATATCAATTGTAATGTCAATTACTGAAAATATTTTATTCCATTTTTTCCAATACAAAATGTTTGCTGGATTAGTCTGTTTATTGATGTGTTAAGTAATTTAGCTTTTTATATACTTGTGGCTTAAATTGTAAATAATAATTGTTTTTTAAATAATAACTACATATGTTATTGGTTTTATAATTTCTCTGAAAGAATTTAATTTTTGTTGTTCTTTTATTAATTTATTGAAACAAGTGTATTTGTTTAAATATCGTGCGTAACCGAACAACCCACAAACATGAATTCTAAACAAAAAACCGAAAATTTCTTATTAGAAAAAAATGGCTATAATGTATGCTTTCATTACACAAAAAATTAAAAATTATATTAATTATTTACTCCGTTTGAATGTGTCTTTTGTATTACAAATTATAAATATAGAAACTTTTTCCACCCATTTAACACATTGATTTATTTTGTAATTTATTGTCGTTATTATTAAATAATTGAAATCGCAATAAATTAATAATGTAATACATTTGTTTTAATAAGTACAGTCAATATTAATAAAAAAAAAAACTTTAACATATTATTATTTAATTAATTAGTTTCTTTTTGTTAAATAATTAAATGATTGTAATCATGTACAGTAGGCAAACGAAATAATATTGCTTTTGTGTACTGTAAATATATTTTATTAAAAAATTCTGTGACATATTTATGTCGATATTTCCTAGTAAAGAATATGCATGTTATTGCCTTTTCGTAGAAATAATTTAATTTTACAAAAGATAAATTTCACAAAAATTTTATCTGAAATCTGATTACTCTAAATGCTGATAGGTTGCACTTAATGCTGCTATACATTACATACATTACATAAGTAGATACCCAGCTAGTAAAATTGTCCGATATCCATAAGATATCGGATAGAGACATCTATGAAATTAGAATCCTATACGATTTCTGTCAGAGATCTGACGAAAAAAATATATGATGTGGCTATCACGAAGTCAGAATTACAAGAGGTGGGAATTTTTGAGTTTCCTTGCGACGTTTCTGATAAAAATCTGAAAGACTTCTTAAAATACAATGATTGGGGAAATTCTACGACATTAGCCGACATTTGTATTGATTTCTAATAGATATTTGAAAGAATGCCCGATGCAATTCTTATATATTCGTTTAGATTGTTTGCGAAAATCTAATAGAGTGTCTAGTAAAATTCGTACAGAATTCCCGCAGAAATCTGATTAAAATTAAATTTAGCATAAGATAATTTAATTCTTTGTAAATTTTATTTATTAAATACATATGTATGAAGGATTAAATTCTTATACTATTATATATTTTTCTTTATTACGTTGCTTCTTTTTATTACGTTGCCTTCTTAGATAAGCTATGGAGTATGAAAAGAACACTGAAGATGGCAAACAGCCGAAACCGGTTTGTTCACAAACCAAATTTGACGAGGGTCGACGGAAAACCGTACCCAAATAAAACTAAAATTTCTTAATGAGATCATCACCGAGCAACCTGCAATTCTTGAAATATTTTTCATCGCAAAATCTAAGAAAATAAATATAATTAATAATAACAGGTGTTTCCTAAACTCGTTCCAACTTAAAATCCAGCTACAATAAAGAAATTGAAAAATTGTTAGCCTTTTTTTAATCTTTTCCTAAATTCGCGACGAGACATACGCTATATATTTTTTTATTTTTTTTTATTTTTTTTTTTAATTTGCTTTTGTGTTTTTGAGTTTTTGTTTATTATTGCCGTATTCACTTTGATTTCAAATAAAAAGAAATTTACACAATTTATTTATGACTATATGAAGCTGACTCAAATCTATTAGACATACCGATATTTAAAAACAATATATATCCTATCGATATATTTACACGACATCTTTCAAAAATCGTTCAGACATCTCGTAAATTAATTTTCCCAATAATTTTTCCACGATCTCCGTAATAAATGCCTGACAATACAATTATAAATGATTGGATTCAGACAATGGCGCACAGTGAGACAGCCCTATAGTAACTGCGGCAAAAAATGGTTTTTAACGTGGCGTCCAATTTTCACAGTATATGAGTAACAATTCCCTGAAATTTGAGCCTCATAACTTCATTACTTTTTTGTCTAGAGCAAGTTAAAGTTAAGGTATGCCAACGCGCTTGAAATATGTTAGTTCAATATGTAACACTCAAAAGCTTATTAATAAAAAAAATACATAATCTAGTTGTTGTAGAATGAGTAGATGAAAAAATAAATTTAAAAAAAACTCAAAAAAAAATTGCTTAACAACAGAATTGTGGTAGGAAATATATAGGAGTCCCTCGTCCTAGGTGCGGTTTTATATCAAATGAATGATTGAAGTTTTAGCTTTCATTTGAAGTAAAAGACATATAGCAAACGTTTGCAAACGTACAGCATACAAAAAACTACAAAAAATACGCAACGCGAATTACGTTGTTCGAGCGTATGTAATTCTCTCTTTTCTTTTTCTTAAAAGAAATAAAACAAATATATTTTATAATGAAAAGCACCACTTCTTTGTTTGAACACCACTTTAATACTGAACTTTATTCTCCGTATTTTTCTTCTACCTTAACTTAAACCAATTCAAGTCTTACATCTAGTATTCTTTTTCTTATTATCTACTTTGTGTGTAATTACCCTTGTAATCAATATAACACAGTCTACATATGTTTCCTAATGATCGGAAAAACACAGAAGACATTTGTGTTTATCTTAATAATAATAACTTAACCTAATTTTAATTATTTATAACTTAATCTATTTTTAATTATTTACAACTTAATCTAATTTCAATTAATTATTTACAACTTAATCTAATTTCGATTAACCCAATTTACGGGTATTGGCTAATGACGTAACTCCTCCCCCTTTGGATTGAAGACTCTCCTGAGTTTTCAGAGCTATGTTGTCTTTTCTTGTTTTTTTTTTTTTATATTTATATATTATTTATTTTCTATTACTTTCTATTGCTACTTTTTTTCTTAAAAGTTTCGTGAACATTGATGAACATTTTTCGTTGACGTTAAAATATCATATTCTGTTATGTTTCAACATTATCCAATTTTATTTGTGTAAAACCGTCATTACTATCTATTTTGTCCATGGTATGGGCTCTGTCCGTCTGATGTAACATAACCATCAGGATAACTATTGGTATCTAAAGTATCTGTAAATTTCTTTGATCGTTTAATGTTTGAAGGGTGTATATTTTCCAGTTTAAGTTTTTTATATTTAGGTTCATTCTTATGTCTTAAAGCTTTATAGTTTTTAACGTAACCTTCGTCTTGAGTATTGTATTCGTATTGTTCCCTTCGTTCATTCAGTTTTGTAGTTCTGTTTTGTTTGTCTCTTGTAAGTTTCTCGTATAGTTTTTGTTTATCTATTCGTCCTTCTATAACGTCGACTGGTCTGGTGTTGGTGGATGAATGTATGGATTTATTATACCATTCTGTACTCTTCAATATTTTTTCGGTTATTGGAATTTTAGAGTTTTGCGCTTCTAGAATGCGTATTTTTTCTCCGAGTGAACTGTGAAATCTCTCAATATCTGAATTTCCGGTATGGCTATTGGGTTTGGTAAAGTGGACATTAATTCCTTCCTGTCTAAGGAAATCTCTAATATTGACGGTGTTGAATTCGTTATCTAATATCAAAAGCTTGGGTTTTTCACCTTTAATCGATAAATATAATCGAATGTTTTCGATAATTGTTATAGTGTTTCTATCTGTTAAGGGAAGTGCCACTGCATGTTTTGAGAATCTGTCTATGAATGTTAAGAAATGATGTTTGGTGTTTGTGTATGTGTCGATATGAACAATTTGATTAACATCATTTGGAGTTTCTGTAAGGTTGAATTTTTGTTTAATTGGATTCCTGTCATATTTTGCTCTGTTGCAGACATCGCAATTATTTATAAATTTTTGTATCAATTTTTTCAAATTTTTAAAGTAAATTAGTTTTTTCATGTTTGCATAATTTTCATTAATGCCTGCATGTCCGGTTTCATTTTTATGAAACTTGGCAATATATTTTAATGTTTCCTCTTCATTTGCCATATCTCTAGCATGATGAGTGCATTTGTAAAATTTTAGTTGCGTATTAAACAGTTCTATTAATTTAAGCTGAACCAAATGATACTGATGTTCCGTTAGGTCTGAATATATACCTATTTTTCCATTGTGCAAATAACGGCGAAAAATATCTGTCATTAAATTGCTTTCAATATCGCTAAGACTTATATATATTTTCCTTTTTCTATTGATGACGTCAATTTCCCTTGTTTTTTCCTTGGTTAAGATTATCTGTGTATGAAACCTATTAACTGCTGTTTCCAGAATTGGAAAGTGGTCATTTAATTCTTCTTCCTGAGAGTGGATTGTTGCACATGTACTCATGTTGTCGAGTTCGCCCTGCTCATCTAGGGTATTTATTTCACAAGTGCTAGTGTTGATTCTACTTAAGAAATCTGCCACGTTGTTTTCTTTACCTTTTATATAGTTTATATTAATATTGTACTCGCCTAATTTAAGGATCCATCTTTGTAATCTGGGATTTATATCTTTACCGTTTTGTTTACACTGAAGCCATTTTAATGGTTGGTGGTCTGTTACCAGTTCAAATGATCTACCATAAATGTATGGTCGAAAGTAGTTAACTGCCCAAACAATGGCCAGCAATTCTTTTTCGGTAGTGGAATATTTTCGCTCGTGTTCATTGAGCGTCCTACTAGCATAATTTATTGGATGCTCATCCTGCATTAAGACCGCTCCTATAGCGAAATCACTTGCATCTGTAGCAATTTTAAATTTTTTGTTAAAGTCAACATATCTTAAGACAGGTGGGTTGATTAGGAGTTGTTTAAGTTTATCAAAGGCATATACGTATTGGGGATCATTTTTGTTTATCTTTGCTCCTTTCTTTAAATATATAGTCATGCCGTGAGCTACTTTGGCATAATCTTTGATGAATTTTCTATAGTAACCTGTTATTCCTAGAAAGGATTTTATTTGCCTTTGTGTTTGAGGTAATTTTAATTTTTGGATACTTTCCACTTTTGTCATATTTGGTTTAATACCTTCATTTGTTAGTGTATGGCCTAAGAATTCTGTTGTTTTGGCAAAAAATTTGCATTTGTCTATTTGGATTTTAAGATTATGTTCTTTTAGTTTGTTAAAAATTTTCTGTATATTTTCCGTATGTTCCTGAATATTTGTACTGAAAATTAATATGTCATCAAGGTATACAACGCATATTTTGTTGATATATTCTCGAAGAATGGAATTGATAAGTCGGTGAAACGTTGCCGGGGCATTTTTTAATCCGAACGGCATTCGAACGAACTCATAATGGCCTAATGGAGTCGAGAAAGCTGTTTTTCTTCTGTCTTCCTCTTTAATGAGCACTTGGTGAAATCCCTTGGCAAGGTCCAAGGTTGTGAAGTATTGGGCTCTACCAAGCTTTTCCAAAATGCTTTCAATATTTGGCATTGGGAATTTGTCATCTTCGGTTATTTCATTCAGCTTTCTATAGTCTATCACGATGCGCCATTTTCTTTGGCCCGAATTGTCAATTTTTTTTGGAACGATCCATAATGGAGAGTTATAAGGTGAACTGCTTTCCTTAATTACTCCTTGTTCTAACATTTCATTAATTTGTTCCTTGATTTCTGTTTCGTGTATTTGTGGATATCTGTATATTTTTGCATAGACGGGTTTGTTAAGTGTTGTAATTATTTCGTGTTGGATTTCATGTGTATGAGTAAGTTTATCGCCTTCTTTGAAAAATAAATTAAAGTTTTTAGATATTAATTTTTTCAGTTCTCTTATTTCTTCTTCATTCATTTCATTATGAATGAGTTTTTTCGTGAGTTCTTCTCTTGGTGGGCTTTTTCCTATTTCGTAAATTTCCTCAAATTCGTAAGGACATGAATTGATGAATTTTATTTTTGTGTCGTGAATTTCCATGTATTGGTCAGACAAATTTATTATTGCACCCATTGGCTTAAGTATGTTCTGACCAACGATTGCATCAAATGGTCTATTATGAAGTTTGGTGATTTTCCAGCTCATCAAATTTTTCTCATTAAATTCCATTGGTAAGTCAGTTATGATTTCTGTAAAAATTTTGGTTTGTCCGTTGAGTGTTTTAAAGTGAAGAGGTTTTTCCATATGTTGCCGTTTAAATTTAAGTAATTTTCTTTCATCTAATAATGAGGTTGTTGAGCCTGTATCTATTAAACATTTTATTTTCTCATTGGATATAGTTAGCTCAACTATCGGTAAATTCGTTGAGGCTTTGGTGATTGAAAATTTCCCTCAGTATTGCTATATTTTTCATCATTGTCAGATTGTATGTGGTCTACGTCCATTGGTTCAGGAATGTTTCTATTATAATTTGATTGTCTTGATCTGTTTGAATTTTGTTTGGATTTGGTTGAACTTTCTCTAAGGTTTTGATAATAATTGTTTTGGTATCTTTGGTTCGGATATTCTTGGAGGTGTGGATGTCTTAAGTGTGTGTTACTAGTTGGGTGTGTATTTTGGGGAGTGTCAGTTTGTGTATTTGAATTTTGCTGGGAATTTATCCTAAACTCTTTGTTGTATGGTTTTTTGTGAAGATGTCTGAGCCTATTAGTTTGTTCTAGTGTATAGTATGCTTCTCTAAGAGTAGTAATATTTCTACTATGTATGATACATGATAGTGTAGGGTTTATACCGTTTAAAAAAATGTTCAGAATAGCACTTTCGTTAGCTAGGGGTGAAAATTCTACTGGTTTTGTTACATCGAATTCATATTTTATGTTTAAATCATCTAAAATATTCTTAAGTTTATGAAAATAATCGCTTACATTAGAGTAGTTTCTGGTTGCCATGGCTTTCTGATGTAGTCCATAGTATGTATCCTTGATGCCGAAGCTTTTGATGAGTTCTTGCTTGATCATCTCCCATGTGGTGTTGTTTCCAAGAGTTCGGATGCATTTGAGTGCTTCTCCTTGTATTTTTTTCAGCACATACCTTTGGAGCACGAATTGTTTTAGTGGAGGGTTGGCATCGAATAGGGGTAGAATAAGGTCTACTTCCCTTATGAAAGACATGAGGTCATATTCCTTGTCTCCTCTAAATTCACAAATCCTTGCAGCTTCCTTGAGAAGATCACTTGCAGGAACAGTTGTTATTTCTGGTTGTGCCATACTTATGCTGTTTTACTTGGTGTTCTCGATATTTTTATTTTTAAATCTTTGGTTTTGAAAACAAATGTTCACTTTTGTGAGAATCTTAGTGTCCTTAATTATTTTAATTTTAAATTTTTGAATTTAAAAACAAATGTTCGCTTTTGTGAGGATCTTAGTGTCCTTAATTATTTTAATTTTAAATTTTTGAATTTAAAAACAAATGTTCGCTTTTGTGAGGATCTTAGTGTCCTTAATTATTTTAATTTTTAAATCTTTGGATTTAAAAACAAGTGTTCACTTTTGTGAGGATCTTAGTGTCCTTAATTATTTTAATTTTAAATCTTTGGATTTAAAAACAAATGTTCACTTTTGTGAGGATCTTAGTGTCCTTAATTATTTTAATTTTAAATCTTTGGATTTAAAAACAAATGTTCACTTTTGTGAGGATCTTAGTGTCCTTAATTATTTTACTTTTAAATCTTTGGATTTAAAAACAAATGTTCACTTTTGTGAGGATCTTAGTGCCCTTAATTATTTTAATTTTAAATCTTTGGATTTAAAACAAATGTTCACTTTTGTGAGGATCTTAGTGTCCTGAATGGTTTACCGACTGCGCCAATTACGTTGTTCGAGCGTATGTAATTCTCTCTTTTCTTTTTCTTAAAAGAAATAAAACAAATATATTTTATAATGAAAAGCACCACTTCTTTGTTTGAACACCACTTTAATACTGAACTTTATTCTCCGTATTTTTCTTCTACCTTAACTTAAACCAATTCAAGTCTTACATCTAGTATTCTTTTTCTTATTATCTACTTTGTGTGTAATTACCCTTGTAATCAATATAACACAGTCTACATATGTTTCCTAATGATCGGAAAAACACAGAAGACATTTGTGTTTATCTTAATAATAATAACTTAACCTAATTTTAATTATTTATAACTTAATCTATTTTTAATTATTTACAACTTAATCTAATTTCAATTAATTATTTACAACTTAATCTAATTTCGATTAACCCAATTTACGGGTATTGGCTAATGACGTAACTCGCGCACATTCTGCGCTATACGTATGTTAGCATGCAATAGCATGTTTACAACTTTTTACTTTTATTTTTTTTAATTGTTTACAACTATTCACTTACTGTTTATTATTATTTTATTTACATTATTCATTTGATTGATCATTTTTTTGAAGGTCATTGATTTTGGGTGTTCTTGTAATGATCTCTTTTGATAAGAAATTAGCATTTCTCTAACATATTTGATATCCGACCACCGATGAAAATGCTTCTGATAAAAATATGTTTTTAACATCTCTTATTCTCTTGTTGATTCTTATTTGTGTTGGACAAATTCAGAACCATCTTTAACAAGACTTTGTAGGTCTATGAAATTCGAATTTGTGAAAGAAACAGCAGATGTTATTAACAATGAAGTGAGCTTTATGGCTGGTATTACATGCCTATCAGTGTCAATAAAGTTCTCATTCACGGCAGTAAAATGGTATGTGAGTCTATATTGCCAATAGGTTGGTTTGCAATTTTTATTTTTGAAAGTAATTTTTTAAATTTTATTTAATATTAACTTTTTTTTTGCTACAGGAATGTTATTCGAAGAAGCGTAAGAAGCATTGAATAAGGAGTACAAAAACTGTACTCCTTATTCCATTCTCGTAAAAATTCACGTATTGTAATGCACTTTTTGCCAATATCATTAGATCCTTATATTAATTAATTTAGAATGAGAATGAAATTGAAAAGATACCATGATGATGTTAAAAAATTATTGATAGAATGAAAAAAAAATTGTTCTGTTTTATTGCATTTCAATGGGAGGTGGGCGAATTTTCTTAATTTTTTTTTAACTGGATTTGTCTCAAATAACCTGTGTAAAATTTCAGAGTCCTACAATTACTCCTTTTATTTAATGCCGATGTTGTCTCACTGTGTGGCGGTATTTTAACGGTTCGGTAATATTTATAAAAAATTTATTAAAAATTCGAACTATTTGTTTTTTAAAAATTAGCAGACATTTTTTGTAAACATTTTTAATTAATACTTTCTGCTAGTTAAATTTAAAAAAGAATAATTTAAAGTAAATAATTTTTATATACCGATTTTGGTAAACTATACTTAACTCTCTTAAGTGCTTATATTAATAAGAGCCGTATACTCTGTATTGGAAGAAGTGTATTTGAAACTAGTAAACCTATTATGTATATATTTTGGACAGAAAACTTTTTAAGTTTTGTCTATATTTTTTCTGTATCACAATTTTATCTATTTCAAATTTAAAGGCTGTTTATGTTTTATTAGTCATTTTTAGCGTCATTTCTAAATTATTGTTTTAGATAATAAATATTTCATGAGAATATTATGTATGTTTCGTTTTGATTATAAAATTAATTACCAAATTATATTTACACAAATTAATAATTTGTTTAGCAATATTTTAACTACCAGCTATTAGAAAGAGATGTGTTATTCAAAACAATGGTACAAAATGATTTAACCAAAACCTCTTGTCAGTGACAGCAAGTGAAATGAAAATATTTTAATTTTAATATTATTTTATTAAATAACTTTAATCAAAATAATTTATACGTTAATATGTGCTGGATATTTTATGATATTCTCATAACATTTTTATTATTGTAAAATTTTTTACAATAAATTACAGTGAGGGAATGCATACCCATATGACTATTATGCTGCTGTTCATATAGCTCATCAGTGGATTTTACCTCAAAGTTTGTATAGAAAACTCAGGTCTTATATCTCATGCTAAATTGATTAATTAAGACGTTTATTGCACAAACATAGCAAAAAGACATCAAAACTCAAAAACATTCTTATACCAAAACATAGCAAATATTTTGAAGCTATTTTTTAATTTTTTTAAGTAAGGGTTTCCATTGGGAGCCATTCATATGTAATTTGAAAAATAAAGAAAATAAAAAATATTTGTAAAAAAATTTACAAAGACCCAATGTAAACAATTTTATTATTTAGAATCATTTTTAATCTACATTAATTTGTACAGGATTTCTTTAAATATTATTTAAAAATTTTTTACATGTTTTACTGTAAAACTTAAAAAACTATTTTATACAAAAACAATTGTTTCTTGACGGATTATTGTGTTTTTGCATAAAATATTTATTAAGTTTTCAGGTTTCTATACAAAATTTGGGGTATAATTGGGGTAAGCAATATCAGCAGTAAGGAAACGGCCATATGGATATGCTTTTCCAAACAATAATGCATTTGAAAAATATTTAAATCATAAATGAAATATTTATGTTGAAAGGAATGTAGCTAAAATGAACTTAAAAATGATTTCAAATAATAAAATTGTTGAATTTTTTTTTTAAATTCTATTAAACATAGTTCAATGTTCATATTTTCAGGCTATTTATTTATCTCAACGCGTTAAAATAAAGTTTTGATTCTGCATTATAAAACTTCCATTTATGTTCGATTGGGCATTAGCTGAAATATTGAGCACTTTTATTTGGGTACGGTTTTCCGTCGACCCTCGTCAAATTTGATTTGTGAACAAACCGGTTTCGGCCGTTTGCCATCTTCAGTGTTCTTTTCGACGGAAATCCGTACCCAAATAAAAGTAATTTTAGCCTCGTCGGAAAATCTAAGCACATATCGAAATATTGATCAGTTGTGATTTTTTTTGGAACAGTCTTCTGCGGCAATGACCTTATTAGAATGTTCATAAGTGCAACAAACTTGCGTTTCGGAAAAAACTTAGTTACTAGAGATTATTTACAATTTTGACATAAATACAAGTATGGAAAATATAAAAAACCCAAAAATGTTCCTAATGGTTTTTGAATTAAAAAACGAAATTCGGAGAATTTTGGTTTTATTTGAAATTTAAATTAAAAAACAAATCCGTACCTCAGTCATTTTTATTATAAGGACTTAAGTAGAAAACACATATATATCATATTGGGAGACTACATAAGTCCAAAACAATTTCTTAGTCATTAAACATTTTCGCATTAGCAACTAAATTAAGCCTTAAAAAAGAGACAAAAAAAAATGGCTAATAAGAAGTTCATAACAAAAAATTAATTCCAATGTTTATTAACTTTTGTTTTTAAATGAACTATTTAAAACAAATGTACATTTTAAATGCAAGACATCACAGGCTTCATAGATTTAATTTTTTATTGTAATCGAATGAGAAATTAAATTAAAATAATGTGTGTGTGTGATGATGCGACAGTAGGTGTAATATTATAAATTAATTTTTATATTATATACGAGGTCTGTTAATTAAGTGATAAGACTGGCTGCGTTACGTTCGATCTGGCGACACTGGAGGCACCGAGTTTGGAGGGGCGTCAAATGAACATGTGATCTGCCTTCAGTGCGGATGTAACATCTCTCGAGTCATTTTGTTGTCAGTAGCGATTTCTTGTGTGAAACTGTTTTTTCTGTTGTGTTCAGATTCGAACAACGGTGTGCTGTCAAGTTTTGTTTCAGGCTTGGGAACAGTGCAACGGAAACTATTAGTAAACTTCAGCAGGCCTACGGATATAGATTTTTTATTGGTTTAAGGCAATTTCAGAAGGAAGAGATTTGATTGATGATGATTCACAAAGCGGAAGGCCTTCATCTCCAAGAACCCATGCAAATGTCTAAAGAATCCGGTATCTTGTGCTTTCAGATCGTCGGTTAATTGTCAGAATGATCGAAGAAGAGTTGAATTAGACTCAAACAACCGTCCATCAGATTTGGGGATGAGAAAAATCTGCGCAAAAAATTTATTCGCAATACGAAAAGGGCGTTAGAGAGGAAAGGTGACTTGATTTTTTGCATTCGATTGAAAATGACTCCAAATTTTTTGTGGAACATGTCTTACTGGTGACGAATCATGGGTTCTTAAATACAACCTATAAAACAAGCACTAGAGCTTGGAGTAGTGGCATTTTTAAACTTATCCAAGGCCCAAAAACGTAAGGATGACAAAGTCAAAGATCAAATGCATGCTGATTTTTTTCGATATCCACGGTGTTGACTTATGCACCAAAACTTAAAAAATTCTTATTAAAAAATTATACCAATGCGTTTTAAAGAAATTCCAAACTTAATTTATTGTAACATGAACAGAAAAAGAATAAGAAAGTGTTTTCAATACGCAAGCGTATATATAATAAAATTACAAAGCTTTTTTAACCATTAACTCTAATTACAAACAACTTAAATGATGTTGCCAAATGAGTCTAATTTTGTCTTTTTTCCCTTCTTTATTTCTCATAAGAACACACGGAATCGTTCACAAAGAGTACGTACCTCGAAGCCAAACAGTCAGTAAATACTTTTCCCTAGAGGTTCTTGAAACACTTCGAAAAAATGTCATTCGTGTGAGACGAAACACAAGAACAACTGGATGTTGCATCACGATAATACTTCTTGCCACACATTGTTGCGGCTCCTACTCAGCCTCCATATTCGCTTGACATAAGTCCGTGTGATGTTTTTCCCGAAGTTGAAAAATCATTTTAAATGGCTTTAACCGACCTGCTCAATGCTTATCCAGTATGTGAGTTCCAATACTACTATGAGGACTGAAGGAGCCGTCTCCTTCCTCCTGTGTGGCTTCAGAAATAAGTTGTTTTAAGGGTGACAATATAATTGTAATGTTATTTTGTTTTAATAAAAAGAATTTAACTAATCTGCCTAATTACTTAATTTACAGACCTCGTATATGTGTCTATGTTAATATATATCATTGAATATATGCAGGAAGGTTATTATGTAAATGGATATTAGCTTTGCTTGTTGCATGCTGCTAGTTGTGCCTGACTAACTAAGAAGCACACGTATATTGAACGAAACGATTTTTTAAATAAACATGTCATGCTCGTGAGTTTTACAAAAAGTTCTTGTTTAGAAAACCTAAGCAAGCGATACAACGAATCAAACGTGCTGAAAGAACCCCAAGACTACCAGTGGATTCTTAAACATTCAAGAAATTTAAAAATAAAATAAAATGGCTAACGAAGAGCTTCTTTCACACTCACATTTTATATGCATTTAATAATATGAAATATGTGTTGTTTTACTCTGATTTAAACTTAGGTGGGTACAGAAAAATAAACGTTGTCCTGCTACAAATAACTTTGTAGCAAAATTAATGAATTTTTATATAATTTTTCTCGAAAATACAAACATTAATAAGTGATTTTAGACTTTATCATTGTATTTAAAAAGTCTTTACAATTAACTAACATGGTGTACAGGTGATAAAATAGCCTTTAACTATATTACACATGGTCTTGGCATTACATCGTCATTTGCCAAAAGTCATGCAATGTAACTGTCGCGTTTTAATAACAGCAATCTAACATGGCGACCGACTTAGAAAGGTATTGGTGTAATAGCATGGACGTAGCATCTTTAGAACAATTTTGGTTTTCTTCGTGAAATTCCTATTTACTTACTAACTCTAAAAGTAACTCTTAATTCTATAAACGTATATATTAAGCATGTTAAGATATGTAAAGAAAATTTATTTAAACATAAAAAAACAAGAAATTAATTTATTCATTAAAGAAAAATTTTAAGAATTTCGTTTTTAATTTAAAAACTAAATACATAAGATATAAATATATCTGCTCTAGGAGCGAAAAAAATTTTAGTTTTCTTTGATACAAAGTAAACATGTCATAGAACCATTGTTAAAAATCTGCTCAACGATTTGAAAAAAACTGCAAGTTAAAAAGAAATTTTTAAGAACTACATTTACGAAAACATACAATTGGGTTAACAATATGGAGATGGATATTTACTGAATTTATTAAGCAATGCAAGATGCATGGTGAATAATGTTAACTAATTTTTGGCATAGATATTGTTAAAAGAATGTAATATTTTATACATCACTGTATTTACAATGCAGTTTAATGCAACTTTGTATGCTTCTAGCTTTTGTCAACTGCACATTCAATAAACTTTTTCTCTTCCGGTTGAACATTCTAAAAGGTAACACGTCTTTTATTTTCTACGCTGCGGTTCCCCTTCGCTGGCTATTTTTTCTCTGCTCAACAGATATGTCACATGGGGACTCCATTTCAATTAGACCTGAAAAGTTATGGAAATTAGGTCTGCGTAACTTCTATACGCCACTTATTCATAATACAAAAATTGGGGGTGTTTTCTGCCATTGTTTTTGGCTCTTTCAAAAAGAAATCGACAGGTTTCCTATCATGGTTTGGTTACCTGCATTATTTCAAGTACGATATTTCGATTTATATTAAAAACATCCAAAAGTATGCGACCCATTATCGTCTTGTTGTTGTTCTTTGAATTCGAATTGAGTTTGATGGATTGTTTTGAACACTTTCTTGAACAATAGTAATGTTTTCAGCCGATCTTGCAATACGTTGTGCTCCATGCTTGGGCCTATCACCTACAGATCCTCTTTCATCGAAATCATCCACTACACGATAAATAATGCATTTTGTTGGCACGTTGTTTTTCGCAAAAATTTCACGTAACTTTCTCATCGTCACTGTAATCGATGATTGATTTTAATAAAATGTTTTAACGATTAAAAACATTGATTTGTCGAATATTTTTTCATAAAAAATTTGCCACGTATCTACTTCACTGCCAAATATGAACTGTCAAAACTAATGTTTACTAAAATTTCGGCAAAATAAACTAATATACCTTCCCGGCCGACACCCGTTGATTTTTTTTTTGGTTTTTGTTTTTACCAACCAAGTAGCTCTAAGTAATTTATTTTATTTTTATTTTCGACTTAAAAGTAGTTCCTAAATTTTTGTCTACAATTTTGCACATTTTATTTTCTTTATGCATTTATTTACTTATATGTAAATTGCATTTTTATTTTGTATTAAAGTTTTATATTTTTGATATTTAAATTTGTTTAAGTTTTATATACAAGATTATACTTTCATTTTTTCCTATCATTAGTATTTGATTTTTATATTTTCATTAGGAGTTGGATATTTTTCAACGCCCTCTATAATTTATTATCGACTAAGAACTCGTTCAGCAGCCCATACCATAACCGCTGAGCATTATACATTCAACAGGCTAACGAGAATAGAATATCGTTGTTATTGAATCCATCGTTGTAATATCGGCTTTGATTTCTTTATATCACTCAATATCAATTTGCAGCAGTCAGTTGAGTTCAATCGTAACTACAAACAAGATGATTCGTAGTCGGCTGTAGTATTTAAAAAAAAAACTTGGTCTAACAATAATCCTTTTTTTTTGATTAATTATAGAAACCTTCAAATAAATATAAAATATTAACGAGTTGATTTGCAGCAACTTTATTAGATCTGTGTACTTCATGTATTTAAAGCCATTTTATTTTCGATATAAGTTTCCAGCTTTTAAGTCCTTTACAAACCTGCCGAGCAGAAAACAATCAGATTAAAAAATAATAAAATCTATAAATGCCATTCATTTCTATTATTTGTCTTATCCTTGAAATATCGCAATACTTTTACAAGTTACAGTTTTAATGGAAATATAAAATTCGAAAACATGTTTAAAATACTCTTTTTTGGCATTTTGAATATCTTAAGTATTTTCAGCACTTTTATTTGGAAAGACTTAATTTACTACATTTTCATATTTCTGGAGAATAATGATGACATGTTTATATGCAGGAGCATGCAGCTATGGGTGTGCGGTAGCAAGCATACAAACGATTGTTGTTCAACAGTATATATACATCTGTGTGTGTGTGTGTTCAATTGTAAATACATAGAAAATGAAAATAAGTTGCTGTTTGTGTCTTGTGTATGGGTGTGTTTAACAATTGTGTTTCAAGAACAAAATGTTAAAGGAAATTGCTTAAAATGCATTTTATATTAATGCAACTGTAAATAGAGAAAACAATAGCTACAACAAATGAATTTGTACTTATACATTCTTAATCGTTGTAATACAGTAGAACAGCCGATCTATAAAACTAAATATTATATTGAGTTTGCTAACAGATTGCAATATGAATATGAAATATAAAAATATACTCTTGTGGGTTTTCTATCAGCTACAGGTTTTGTTTGCCGCATCTTCTAGCATTTTATTTAAAATAGTTTTCAGTTATGAAAAATTCTATCAGTATGATTGCTTTATTAAAGAGTTTTTACTGACCTTGCAGTTTCAAAAGTTTCTGAGTGATGGAAAAAAAGGAATTTTTCAAGCACCTTATTCGTATTCATTTTTAATTTTTAGGAAAAAAAATGTTTGTTGCAGAAAGGTGTACATTATTACTTTGTCTGATAAACGTCGATAAAAACTCTACACTTTAAGAAAAGTAAGCCAATGAACCGTTTCCTTTAAGCACAACGTGGCTATTCAGGACCTTTAAAGCTTTTTAAAAAATTTACCATTCTTTTTATGAACAAATTATAGATTATAGTCAGGCCTAAATTCGTGCATTTATTTTTTTTTTTTAATAAAACGAAAATATTTTCAAATTATGTGTTAATTTTAAAAGAACTGAAAAGCAACATTATATGCCATCGATATTTAATTATTAATATTAATAATTAAAATTAATATAAATTATTAATTTCATTAAATTTGTAATATTTATTTTCTTTCATAAGGACCACTGTACAGCATCATATAACTCGTCAACATCGCTATTAACATAAGAAAAGTCTTTTCTGTTCTTAGTGATGTTATTTTCTTAAGAAATAACAAAGAAAGAAATAAAACGAAACGTTTATAGACATTTTTTTTAGGAAAATTTGTTCATTCTTAGAAAAGAATAAAAGAAATGATTTGTTTTGTGCATTTAAAAAAAAAGAAGGCATTAAATGAACTTTTAGCATGCAGTCTAGAATTCCCTGCTTTCAAAAAATGCAAAAAATGGCAAAGGATTTACATATTTAAGTGAAGGAACATGCTGTAACATAATGCTGCGGAAGTAATTCAAAATTTCTATGTCCCAGTAAACAAAATATTATATTTCCCCTCGATTTGTTTTTGCTATCAAACAAGCTTTAGCACGTTTAGTAAAAAGATAACATGTGAATATAAAAAATTGTGTGCATTAGGATTTTTAAACTGTTGATTTAACAAGATATGAAATAAATTCACTTCAATTTGCTAACTCTAATAAAAGATAGGAATTTCCATAATCGAAATTTGCATTAGGATAAGTGGTAGCAAAAAATTCAGGATAAAATTAAATACTGCCATATCAGCATTGCAAGATTTTTGGAACAGATAACCATAATGTAACTAGTTCTCTTTACTAAAATCGAGTACAATTCACTTTGTACCTTTTATAATAATTGCCTACTTTAAGAAATGTTAACTAGACGATTATGAACTATTTTTTGAGGATATTTTGATATCTGTATGACCACATAGAAGTTTCGTTGATGTATATTGTAGTTCCCTAAAATTATCAAAATAATAATTTTATAATATTAATTTTATTAAAAAGCTAAAGAACAAATAAGTGCCATCATAAAAAGCTATAACTGAAAAACTAAACGTGTTCAAATCGGCTTACAAGAAAAGCGTGTTTTTATCTTTACTTCCAGGTTTTTATGAAGAGTACACAAACCTTAAATAATAGCACCGGCATTTTCTTTCACACTCTAAGCAAAATAAAAGGGATTGTTGTTGGCGATCACTGCTTAAGTTCATACAATAAAAGGTTCAGTTATTCTGTGTCAACACCTTATCTTAGATATTTTCATCGATTGGCATATTAAAAAAATAATACTTACTATCTTTGATGTTAAGTGGTCGATTATGAATGAACCACATGCAAATTTCGGTGTAATTCCTTAAAATTATTAAAATAAAAATATTAATTTTGGAATTTTTGTTTTTTATTTTATAAATATTAATCTTTAATAAATATCTTTTTTTCTTTTTAACGATCTTTTTTATATATTTTTTTTTTCGATATTTCGCTGAAAGCTTCTTCAGGAAAAAATTTTTATTTTTGAAAATAATTACTTTTATTTTTATTCGACCTTTTTTTAAATTTAATTAAATATAAAATAATCTTTTAACAGTCTTTTAAAAATTTTAATGATTTTATTTTTCTCGATATTTCGCTTTCCTGTGGAAAGCTTCTTCAGGAAATTATTTTTTATATTTAACAAAAATTGAAAATTGTTATAAATTTTTGTTTTTGTTAAATATAAAAAATAATTTTCTGAAGAAGCTTTCCACAGGTAAGCGAAATATCGCGAAAAATAAAATCGTTAAATTATTTAAAAGACTGTTAAAAGATTATTTCATATTAAATTAAATTTTTGAAAATTTTTATAGTTTTTAAACGATCTTTTTTTTATCTTTAATAAATATGTTTTTTCTTTTTTAAGATCTTTTTTTATATATATTTTTCTCTTTTCAATATTTCGCTTTCCTTTGGAAAGCTTCTTCAGGAAAAAATTTTTTATATATTTTTTCAAAAAAAAAATATAAAAAAAATTTTTTCCTGAAGAAGCTTTCCAAAGGAAAGCGAAATATTGAAAAGAGAAAAATATATATAAAAAAAGATCTTAAAAAAGAAAAAACATATTTATTAAAGATTTTTGAAAATAAAAAAATTATTAACATATTGAAAAAATTTTCAAAACATTTAACAAAAACATATAAAATATTTTTTCATACATACATGCAAAAATTTAAATTTTCAAATATTCAAACATACAAAACCAAGGAAACGGAAATAACAAATAAATAACAAATGACAAATTCTCTCTTATGAAATGATTATAACAAATTAAGTGTCTTTTTAATTAAGTACCTATAATTCTGAGCTAAATTGTCTGTGTCTGTCTTGAAATTTATTCTCCTTACATTTGGTACATTAACAATTTCTAACATTTCTAACATATTACGTCTCTTGTAGTTTTTTTCTATATCTAATACTGATGTTTCATCAAACTTTGCATAATGATTATATTTCTTACAATGTGAAGATAAGGATGTCTTCTGTGTTGAAATATTCCTATATTTTTAGTCACACCTGTGACCAGCTAATCTCGTTTTAAGTTTTTTTTTTGTTGTCCCAATATAAACTTTGTCAGAGTTCACCTGGTCATTTCCTCCACATGGTATCCTGTATACTACATCAGATATTTCCATTTTCCCTATTTTATCCTTCATACTGCTAAATAATTTATTTAATGTGTTATGTGTTTTGTGTGCAATTATATGTTTATCTGTGTCATATATTTTACACTTTCTTAATCTTTCTGCTATTCCAGGAACATAAGTTAATGATTTATAATTTCTTGGCTCTGCCGTAGAATTTCCTAAACTATGCCTATAACTACCATATTGTCTAATTAATCTGTTAGTTACTTCTACTGGAAAATCATTGTCATTAAGTATATCTCTCCCTATTCTTCAAATGAAATTCTCTATCACTTATAGTCAATATTGTCTATCATATTTTTCGCTGTGCTTATTATCATTTTCCTCGGATGTTTTGAATAAAAATTAATAATTCTTCCAGAAGATGTTGGTTTCTTATACCAATCAAATACTAACTTATTTTTCTTCCTTATTATCAATATTAATTTTATTACAAAACTAAACCTCATAAAAACTGAATTTAAAGTTTTATTCTAATCGCCTTCTTTCTTAGTAACAGCACTAGGGAAATTAAGTTAGGGTATGATTTTACGTCAATCCGCGTATAAATTGGTTTGTGAACATACCGGTATCAGTTATATGCCTTCTTCAGGGTTGTCTCTATAAAGTTAGCATTAGACAACGACTTGCTGACAGTAAAATGCTTAACTCCATATAAAACAGACATAATGAAAATGTTTTTATTTGTGTAAGAAATTATATTATTAATGATAGAATCTTCCTATAAAATATATCGTATCGTTTCTGTATGGATAATATGGGCTGCAGTTTTTATTTCATATATGCATAGATACATTTTAAAAGCCCAACAAGCCAATCTCATTTAAATTAAGAATAAAATTAATTATTGCCAGATCAACATCGGGAACTAACTAACATTTATATTGGCAAGCTATTAGAAAATGATGGTTCTGTTAAAAGTACATTTTGTAAAATTCGTGATGCTTTCGGACAACACAATCGTCCTTCTGAAACCGCTATTACGAATTTGTTCCTTAAATTTGAGTCAACAGACTCGATACAAAATGTGTGAACACCAACACGTGTTCGACCGGATCGTTTAACTTAAAACATTGCAGCCTCAAGGCACAGTGTTAAAGCAGATCAAAATTTGTCGATTTCTCGATGTTCTCAACAGTTAGGGATATCAAAAATGACCAAGGATTTGACCTTACAAGGTTCATTTCTGCACCAGGCAGAAATTGAGTCCAACCGACCATTCACGTCGCCGTAGTTTAACTCATATCGTTCAGGAACCATTTTTTCAAACGAAGCCCATTTTCACTTGTTAGGATATGTCAACACGCGAAGTTGTCGTATTTGGGCTTCTGAAAATCCTGGAGCGATTATTATTGTTTAACGTACCACTGTATGATACGCTATGTGGTCTGAAGGCGTAATTGGGCGGTTTTTTTTTCGAAGATGAGGCTGGAAATGCGGCAACGGTCAATGGATCACGCTATCGCGATATGCTAGCAACTCAATTTTGGCCTTTTATTGATGACATGGATATCACTGACATGTGACTCCAACAGGACGGTGGGACATGTCGCACAGCCAATGACACGATGAAATAGAACCGTCATCTTGCCAATGATTAAAAATCGACATCTTTCAGCGTGGTCGTGGTGGATATTTGTCAGATATCATTTTTCATTCATAATTGTCGAACTTTTCCCTTCGTAATGCAATAAAAATTTGAATCATCTTAATCTAAAGTTGTTGTTTTATTTTGTTTTAGAATCCACATTTCCTAAACATAACAATTAATTTTGATATACATGGATTGAATTGTTAAATAAGAAACTTTGAATTTAAACAGAGAATGTGGCAAGAAAAAAACCAGTAAAATTGCAATTAAAAATGTATCTAAAGTGGATTTTCTAACGGTCCGCAAAAGAAAGAGCATTGAAATTTATGCAAGGTGAGTCAAATGGCATTTGAGCTATTTTATATTTAGTTAGTTAACTTTCTCATAACATTTTTTTCAAGAATTATTTATTAAATTACTTGTTGGGTTATATGTTGTTTATTTTAATGAATAACTTAAAATATGAATGCCTTTTTTATGTATGACCTTAAGAACTATTTTCGTTTAAGTAAAATGCTAAACACAGTAAAATAAAAGAACTTCAACTTAATGCATTTCCTCCGTTTCCTTTTATATTTTAACTTTTGTTTTAATAATTCCTTTAATTTTAAATACTACAGTTTTGTTAACATTCTATCATATTTGTAAAATATTTACTGAAGCTCTAGGTTCTGATTATTACTATTTATCCGCAATATAATTATTGTTTTTCTCACTAGTGATGATTACTTGATAAAAATGCTGTTCGGTTAGTCAGTCAGTTTTGCCAAAATTATATTAATTTTCAGGATTTCTCGATTAAAACTTGCAAGTTTTCCGATTTAAATATTGTAAATCAAAATGTAATTTGTACATAAATCTTAGCCGCTTGATAATAATTTTCGTTAATTAATTTAATCCGCGTTAATTGTGCTAAATTTCTCTAACAAAAATATGTTACGAAATTCTCATAAAATATTTATTTTTATATATATAATTAATATTATTGTGGAGAAAGCATACCCATATAATGATTTCACAACTGCTTCTATAGATTATCACTGCAAAAATGAAAAATTTGTTTCTTGATGGTTATTGTGTAAAATTAGTTTTGTCTTGCTGTCGTTTTCTATTTAATCAATTTGAATGGCTTGAAATATAAAACCCCTGAGTTTTGTTTTTAGAAAATTCAGAGCTCTTTAAGGGCAAGAATTGGTGGCGCGAACCAGCTACTGTACACTTGAAAATTGCCACTAAGGCGTGTATGCGTCGTAGACCGTGAGGGGGCGTTCTTTCTACACCCAGTGGTAAGACTACCATCAAATTAAGGCCAACCTGCCACGCGCTGGAGTGAAACTAAGCACTACACACCACAGCTGCCACTAGAGGATCTTTTACTTATTTATGATAATTATATCCTCATTGCCTCATCAGCTGCTAGAGCACCACACTTATAAACTGGGATCTAACGAGCATCGCAAACACAACGGTCATAATATTTAAGGGAAGGTAAATTTCCCAAATTGTAGATCTTAAAGACCTTGTTTGATTATCAGACGAGAGCTGAATATTACTTCGGATAGGCTTAAATATCTAAACCCCCGCTCATTACATGTATTACCGGGGGTAAAAGGGAGCCCAGCCCGGAAAAGGCTAGCAGATGCCAGAGTTCAGCATTTTGTCCTTTTAGCCTTTTAGCTATTCTCTGACTGATTATTGAGGTTGCCCCCTCGGGAGCATCACTCTGGTTGTGGTTTCGCGGCCCTTCGGGAGCATACTGATGGTTGTGGTTTCGCGGCCCTCGTTTGAGTTGTGGTGTTGGATCATTCACAACGAACACAATGAATGGTCCTGGTTCAGTGATGATTCTTGCGGTTGTGTTATAAAATTTTATTAAGCTTATATATGTTCTGGACCGGGAGCTGGATAGTCTCCAACTCTTCAGCAGGGATTGGGAGCTGTGGCCTGCCCCGCCCTCTCGGGGTTACGACCAGGAGTGATTGGAGGATAGACATATCCGAAGGCTTTTTAGGGTGTGGGTGACGCTAAAATTCACCCACAGTGGTTTGATCCACCGCCAGGTTATGGCTTACACAGCTAAGTACTGACGTAAATCTTATCACGCATTTCTAGATATCAGCTTCTATGTCATCTTTCAAAGTTATCGGTACATTGACGATATTCTCAAGAAAACCAAGAGATTTTACTCTATATAACATAGAGGGAGTCTTGATAAGTATCGCCAAATAATCTGCTATATTTTATGCCTGTCCGACTTGGCTTAGGATTAGGACTTTTTCTTACCAGATGGAGAGGCTTAGGAGATGGGAGTGGATGGTTTTTGCTAGGTTCTTAGACGGAATTAAACCGCGAAGATCGTAGGCCATGAAGTAGATCAATCTACAGCATAATTGATTTTGGGTGGTTGAAAGCAGATGCTTCTTGAAAATTTCCTTAGTTAGCAACTGATTCTCCATATCTCGTAATTCTGAGTCTATTAAGATGTCAAGGTATCTTTTGACGTCAAGTCTGTTGATCTTAAAGGAGGCTAGCATATTTTAAGAGGCAGCAGTCGCTACGTTTTGTTAATATCCAAATTTCGAGTAAAATCCACTGATGATTTATATGAGCAGTACTGCGCTATAAAATTTTACTCGATTTTACAATTTTGGTTTTACTAAATTTTCTCATGTTTGTTAAATTTCATCGAACACAGTTTTCAGAATTTATTTTTTATTTTCATGGGATCATCCTAATATTTCACATATTTATAATTTTGTTTTTGCTAACGTTATTACACAGACATTTATTTCAATTTTATTATCTTTTGTAAACGATACTGCTAAAGATTACATCAGAATACAAACAGATTTATTTTTATTAGTATTAAATCTACTTTAGAACTTAAAACAAAAAACAGGGAAAACAAAATTGTTATTTTCAGATAATCATATAAAATCGAATTGATGAACTAAAACTTGGATATAAAAAAAAATTAATTGAAGAAGTAAATGAAATTGAGCAAATTAAAAAACTGAAATGACAAGATGAATAAACATCAAATTTGAAAGTGATATATTTGATGATTTGTAAAACTAACATATTTTGTCTTTTTGAGCAAAACCAATAAAGAAGAACACGTTTACAAGAAAAGCGTAGGCTTATCTTCACAAACCTTAAGTAAAAACTCAGGCATTTTTTTCAGTCTAAGCAAAATAAAAGGTTTGGTTGTTGGAGGTCATTCGTGCAATCAAAGATTCAGGTATTCTAGGTCAATACCCACTTCAGATATTTTCATCGATGAGCAGATGGTAAAAATAACTCATTAACTTTAATTTCAACTGGATGATTATGAACTGTTTTGTAAGCATATTTTGATGTCCCTACGATCAGATTGAAACTTCGTTGGTGTGTATTGTAATTCCTTAAAACTATCATATTAATTTTATTACAAAACCAAAGAAGGAATAAAAACTGAAAAACTTAATTTAACTTAGTAACAGCACTCGTGAAAGTAAGTTATTATTAGGCGACCATGTGCTGACAATTATATACTTAACTATATGCAAAACAGACATTATATTTTAGAATATGTTTAGATTTTTGTAAGAAATTATATTATAAGTGATCCTGTTTCTTATAAAATATCGTTTCTGTAAGAATCATATGGGCTCCAGTTTTTATTTTGTATGTGCATAGATACATTTTATATAAGCCCCAGCCAGCCATTTTCATAATGCTCAATTATTAAGCCATTTCAGCTAGTGACTCTTTCCGTTTAAAAATGAAGAATTTTTAACGCATGATTAAATTTTAACATTTTATAATGGCTTATGTTACCATTACTGAAATTGTTGTAATCAATCTAAATACAAAATAAACAAGAAACACATAATCACCGTGCTATGCTGTCCGAATAAAATGCCAAACAATTTGTGTTGCAAATAGAAAACCCTAAAAAATCCTATAAATTTAAAACCATTTTTGTTTGTATGAAAAATTGCAACGAAAAGTATAATAAAAATCAACAAAACTAGATAACATACGTCGATGGTAAATTTAAACATACACGGAAATGACACAAATTGTTTTAATGATTGGGTAACGAAAAAAAAGAACAAAAAGTAATCAATGTAACACGAGAAGCGTCACAAAGGCAAACATACGGAAATTATTTAAAATGAAGAAAAATTTAGCAAAACCACAAGATGTGACAGAGCGTTAAATATCGAATTTTTTAGAATGCAAAAACAAGCAGCTTCAACTAAACTTCGGTCTACACAAATTAAGCTTAAAGATGCATGAGCCTTAATTTCAAATAATGGGCAATTTGCCAAATATGTATTAGATAAAGGAAATGTACATCTACAAAGCAACAATAACAACAAAATATTTTTGTTTGATTATGGTAGCAAAAGAAAACTTGATGATAGACAAAATAGTTTTGCAACAAATAATACATTTTCGTTGCTATTTGAAAAACTAAAGCAAAAATAAAAAAAAAAACTGACAAGCATGCCAACATAATGTAACTGACATTGTAAAATTGGCTAAAAGTCTTTTGGGGCGAACAAAATTGGCAAAAAAGCTGTAATTGTAACAAAGACAATATGAACATCCGCCGACTTTACACAACAACATTATCAATTAGTTGTTAGACCGGCAAGTTCGCAACACCATCCCATCAACAACATTCGAACTTCTATGCAAATGATGTTATGAGGGAAAACGATAGTGAAGTTGCAGACAGCTGTTGCATTCATTTATTGTTAGCAAAAAAATAATTGTAGAAGAATATGTCCAGCAGCTATAATAAAAATACCAGAGTCACGTAGACTTTCAAAGCATAAAATAAATAGAAAGCAATTGTTATGATACTCTACAAATATTTTGTACTGTCGGTTTCAAAAGGAATTATCCTGCAACAAACGCAAATTTAGCATATATTACAGCGTTACAACTGTAAATGTGAAAAATGTTAACGATTATTGTTGCCCAAAACACACACGGACGGCAGCCAGTTAGAAAATTTTATAGCATATAAAAATAATCATATTAGTGGAATTAGATGAGGCAACAGCAAAATTTCGCTTCAACTAAACACAAATAACAAGTTTTTCAACTACAATGCAGATTGTTAATACGGATGAAAATTAAACCTGGATGGTAATTATTATAGTAATGATAACTTTAATACAACAATAAAAAGATGTCTGTAATACATTTTAACATATATTATGTTTATTTAATCTTAAGGATATCCACACAATAGCATTGACAATGGAAATGAAAATACTATTAAGGAATTAAAATTTATATAATCAAGTTTTTACTAACAAACAAAAATATCTTATCCTTTTTAGCCCATCTTATGAAATCGAAAACTTGACACAAAACAGTGCATGGGCCAGCATCCGTGCACTGTTTCGTATCGGCAAAATAAACAGTATTTCAACACATGATTAACAAATAGTTCTAAGGAAAATAAAATCATTTTTTGATATTCTGATTTATGACAGACTACAGTAACAGTAAAACTCAAAACCACCATTTGCACTTGCACTAGTAAGAGCATCCTTTTAACATTTAGCTGATAAAACCTCAATAGCCTCATCACCTCCTTATGCACCACCTATAACAAAACATTTTGGCTGTCATATAAAATGTTATATACTAAACAGCAAAAACGATAATATCCAGCAATAATGACAAGAACAGAATCATATTTAACCACAGCATCAAAAATATTTACCAACGTCTTGTTGACTTGCGGTTACATCTGCTAATGAAGACAACAGTTAGTGTAAGAAATTTTTAACAGGTAGAGTTAAGCAAACTTTTTTAAATTGAAGGGCGAACTGAACATAAGTAATTTTGCAGAGAGAAGTGTCTTAACAGAATTTTTCTTATTCTTTTAAAGGTTGCCAGGTTATTTGATATGAAATAACAAGATAAACTGTAAAATGTTGCATTTAAAAAATGTAAATTTTTATGAAACGAAATTAAAGAATGATTTATGAAAATATCTTAAAATTTTTATATACATTTAGTTAATAAATAGAATTTGAAAAGGTTTGCCAACGAAAAGGAAATCTATAATTGGAACTGGCTTTTGCAAAAGTAGGCCTGAAATCTTGTTATTTTTAAGGCTACAAGTCTTTGCTTTTGTAAGTCAAGACATTGCATTATAGCTACAACAGTATGTTTTCGTAGAGAACAAAGTACATTTAGTCACTGTTAAATGTGAAAAAAATTTTTTGATTATAAAGTATTACATCAACAAAACACTCTTAGTTAATGAAATATAATTCTTTATTTCTACCTTTTTCAGATTCTGATCAATTTGTGTATCCTAAAAAATTTTTATACTTCTCGAAAATTTTATTTAATAATATTGTGCACAGGAATGTAACAATTTAATTAAATTAAGGACATAAAATAGTGTAAATTAAATAAAATATAAAAAAGAAAGTAAATACCGCTTTAAATTTTAAAACTGGTTTCATTCATTTAATTTTTTGAAAAACCAGTTTGTGATATGGGAAAAAAATGTCGATCGAAAGTAAGTTCAAAATAGTTTTTTCAACAAGAAGTTTGCTTTCTAAAACAAAATAAAATAATAAATTTATCTTAAGATGATTAAAATTTGTATTGTATTGTTAAGAGAAAAGTTCGGCAATTATGAATGAAAATTTTTATCTGGAAAATATCCACCACGACTACGCTGACTGATGTCGATTTATCATCAAAGTTTTTAATAACTTTCTGGCAAAATGTCGATCCTATTTCGTTAATAACATGAGGGATTTTGAGTTTTAAGACTGAAATCGATTCAATTGACTCCATATAGACTCTGTCCCTAACATAGCCTCACAAGAAATTATCCAGAGGTGTTAAACCACACGATCTAGCTGGCAACTTAACTGCTGATTGTCATGAAATTATGCCATCGGAAAATTTGGTTTGAAATAAATTGATCATTTCACTGGCTGTGAGACATGTGGCACCATCCTTCTGAAACCACATATCAGCGATATCCACGTCGTCAATAATAGACCAAAATTGAGTTATTAGCATCTCGCGATAGCTTGATCCATTGACCGTTATCGTATTTACATCTTCATTATCGAAAAAAATGGAACAATCACGCCTGCAGACCACATAGCGCACCATTTAGTGACACGTTGAGAAAGCAGAAGCTTCTCGATAATGGTTCTAGAACTTTCGGAAGCCCAACTGCGGCAATTTGGCTTATTGACATACCCTAACAAGTGAAAATTGGTTTCGACTGAAAAATGATTTTTTCAAAAAAACCAGCCGATTATTTCTGAGTGCATTGAGCGAATCTACGGCGATGTAAATGGTCGGTTGGCTTCACTTCCTGCATCAATTGAATCTTGTAAGGCTTCAAAGTCAAATCTTTAATCAAAATTCGCCATGGGTGGTTTTGGATAATCCCAATAGCTGAGAACGACGAGAAATTGACAAATTTGGATTTGCGTCAATACTGTGGCTCACAGCTGCGATGTTTTAAGTTGAACGCTCCGGTCGACAACGCGTTTGTGTTCGCACATATTGCATCGAGCCTGTCGACTAACATTTTAATGACTAAATTCATAATCGCGGTCTCAGGAAGAAGATTATCTCGTCCGATAATATAACTTTAATAGAACCACCATTTTCATAGTGGATTTTAATTTATTTAGGCTATTTTCGTTAATTTTTTGTAACCATTGCCAATGCATCTACTACGAATACTTTAAAAAACAAAATGTCAAAACTATCATGTTGTTGGTGTTTTTTTTTTAATAGAACTAGCACTTCAGGCAACAATGCCTATTTAGTTAAGTACCGTGCTACATTCTTTAGGAAAGGGATAGAGAAGAGATGAAACAGGTGGTGAAACTAGGATAGTCGGAAATTAACTGTCGTATAAGACAGCATAGCGACCAGTGACTATGCCTTCATCACTGAGCAGCCCCACCGACAATCAGTTGTGTTGCAGCAATTCACAAAGAAAATTATTAATTAAATAGTGTTTAAAACGATGCTGATTAATAACCCGCAAAAAAATTTTTAAATTTTTAAAAATTTTCAAAAATTCCAAAAATCTATAGAAATAACTAAACCAATTTAACAAGTAAAACTGAAGAGGTTTGGTTTTATACTGTATAAAAGTATTTTTTTTTTAAGTTTTTTTTATAAATTTTTTTACTCAAATTTTAATATATTTAAATTGACAGGAGTTAAGTGCTGCTGTTATAAAGTTGACTTCAAACTGTTGCCATTTTCCTATGGCATTGATAAACTCTTATTTTATAGGCTTCTTTCTTAAATTTATTTATACTTTTCTTTATTAAACTATTCAATAGAAACTAGGGTATCAATTAAGTTTGACAGCGAGAAAAGTTTAGAAATTGTGAAATTTCTATCTTCTTATAAGGTAGGATTCCAGGAAGAACATAGTTAAATGAAATAGTGGAATAGAATTACATGAGAAGTGACACATAGCCGAAATTTACCTTAATTAATTTTTTTTTTTTTTTTTTTTTTTTAATTTACCTAAATCAATTTAGCTGAATAAAAAAAAAATGTGGAACTAAAGAAATATAAGTTATTATAAAATAACTTTCCGGTTAACTCTACAGTTTTCTATAAAAACACTACTTTAGTTGAGTTAAATTTAAATGTCATTAGAGATTGATTCACTAGATATGAATTATTTCAAATAAATAAATAAATAGTGAAATAGTTGAAATGATTAGGTGTATATAACGGGTTTTTTTACAAGAGTTTTGTTTTTTAATTGCGGCAACACCAACATCATCATAATTTGGCATTTTGTTTTTTGACTCGTTCCTAGCAGATGCATTTGCAATTATTACAGTGCATTCAATTTCGCATGAAAATCACATTAAACGAATTAAAATCCAATATGAAAATGGTGGTTTTGTTAAAGTTACATTTCGTAAAATGAGTGATATTTTCGGACAACATAATCGTTTTTCTGAGATCGCTATTAAAAATGAGGTCGTTAAACTTGAGTCGACAGGCTCGATACAAAATGTGCGAACACTGACGCTTATACGCGTGTTCGATCAGGTACTTTAAATAAAAACATTGCAGCCCAGAGCCACAGTGTTGAAACAAATCCAAAATTTGTCAATTGTTTGACGTTCTCAATAATTGGGGCGTAAGGAATTGATTATAAAGTCTTATAAGTTTCAACTGGTGCAACGACTGTTACATCGTTGAATTCACTCAGGAAGAACCGTCTGGCTTTTCTGCAAAAATCATTTTTTAAGTTTTTTTCAACAAGCAAAATTACCGCATTTGGGCTGCTGAATGCTCAGCGTGCCACTGCATGGTCGCTGTATGATATGAAGGCATGATTTGGCCCTTTGTTCTTGAAGATGAGGCTGGAAATGCGGTAACGGTCAATTGATCACACTATCACGAGATGATAACAAATTAATTTTGACCTATTATTGACTACGTGGATATTACTAATGTGTGTTTTCAACATGGCGGTGCCACATGTCACACATCCAATGAATCGATCAAACCAAATTTCCCGATCGTATAATTTCACGAGAATCACCAGCTACATGGCCAGACAGACCGTGTGATTTAACACCACTGGAATAGTTTTTGTGGGGCTATGTTAAGGACAGAGTATACGGAGCTAACCGAATCGATTTTAGCCTTAAAACTGAAAATCCGTCATGTGATTAACGAAATAAAAACGCCATTTTGCCCAAAAGTGATTAAAAACTTTAATAAAAGAATTGACATCTATCAGCGTGTTCGTGGTGGCTATTTGTCAGGTATCATTTTTCATTCATAATTGCCAAACTTTTATCTTCGTAAATTAATAAAAACTTGAATCATCTTGATCTATATTCTTTGCTTTATTTTGTTTTAGAAAACAAACTTCTTGCTGAGTAGCCCTTTAAAATTAATACGGAACATAATATTCCTGCACTAAATAAAAAACTTCAACGCAATCTGAAAATATAAACATTTTTGTGTTTTTTTTTTAAAGAGAAGTAGCACTTAAGGCAAAAATGCCTATTTAGTCAAGTGCGGTGCTACATTCTTTAGGAAAGAGATAGAGAAGAGATTAGACAGGTGGTGAAAGTAGAAGGATAGTTACGGAAATTAACTGTCGTATAAGACAGCACAGTGACCAGTGACCATGTCTTCATCAATGAGCAGGTCCTTGTTGAAATCGAACCCGCAACCCCCGTCTTGTAAGCTGGTACACTACCTACTAACTACAGGGGCACCTTTTCAATTTCAATTCTGATCATCTCCAAGAGATTTTGGATAACTGTTTTTTACCATTAATATGAAAAATACCCTTGTTACTAAGAGTCTACAGTTAAAGTATTGCAAAAATTTAAAAAAATTAAAGCAAAAATATTAAAACTTTTGTCCAACTTCAAATACTTCCAAATTTATTTATAAAATTTACTCTGTTTTACATATCATTTTAATTTACTTTTAGTTTATAAATTTAAATTTATTTTAACAGTATTTTATAATAAAAAAGAAATACAAAACAAGAATTAAGTTGACCTAATTATTTTAGTCGTTTAGGTTTTACAACGTTTTCTTTAATTTTTGTCACCAAATATGGTTATATGTACACAAAAACAAAATATCTTACATACGTTCGGAACTAATTTTTATCATTTCTATCAAAATACAGATAAGAATATTAAAAAATAATAAAAAAATATAGACAAATATATTTATTTATGAAGAGAAAGAAAAATAAAAAGTAATTGTGTACTCTGTATAATTTTCTCTTTGTATAATTTTCCAGTGTTTTTAATGTTTTTGATAGAGAGAAACATTTTACCCCAACAAATGCACATAAAATGTCATTTTTGCCACTCTACCATTAACTTCCACTCAACTTGCCTTGATGAAAAAAGTTTATTTTAAAATAAAATACAAATCATTTTAATATATAATAAATTTTGGATTAAATGCAATATAATTTTAGAAAAAATTTATTAATTTAATTTTTGCTAAAAATTATTTTATGCACACAAGCCAACAACAAATATAAAATAAATTCCAGGAAGAAACTTTAACAGCATAAAAACACAAGCAGAAATACTCACAGAGCAACAGCCGCCTATACATTGAATGAATAACAACAAAGGGAGTAGAAAATTCTTAATTTTTCTAGACCTCTAGCGGACAAATATAAAAGCAGCATCTGAGTAGATAGTTAGTTAGTTAAAACATAAACTTCGTGAAGTAAAGACTTCCATCTTTAGTAATTTGTTCTGTAGGAACAACATAAAAAATTTACTTTGTGTGTAGTTAAAGTAAATAAACTTGTAATTAATTTGAAATCTTGAATTAAAATCTGTTGTTTTTTATTTTACAATAAAGAACTCAGTAACAACAAAGCGTTTTTAAAAGGTATAAACGTAACAATATTATATCAAGATGAAGCTGAACATGTCTTCTATCGAACAAAAGAAGTTTCAATAAAAAAAAATCAAATAGACTCAAAAGTTATAGAATTTTGATCGCCAACTAACAAAGTGTGCCTCTGTCTGTAGTGTTTTTGAAAATTTACAAATTGACAATAAATATGCCCAGTTTCCTTGTTGCATTGTCCCATTTAAAATTCTTCTTTTTCAACAAGATTAAAAAAATAATAAAAAAAAATTAATGTAAGCTGTCCTTATGTGTTGGAAAAACCTTTATAAAGCAACTTAGTAAAATTGTTTGTCATAAATAGACAAAAAGTACTTTTTCTTATCTTCTGCTAAAGTCTTAATGCAGTTTAATGATTGACAAATATCTTTGAAAAAAAATTTTTTCACTTTATTTTCCGCTTGAGTGTTGAATATTTATGTAACTACACAAAGCAAGTTCATTTATATTGGTTTAAGATGAAAGGAAGCATACATATAAATATAGCAATATATGTATATATATACAAGTTGCTAACACCAAACCACAAGCAATTTTTAATCTTGACTAAGCAGCATCAAACCAAGAAAATAAATTTCCCAGTTCATTTATTTTACTAAGTGTCAGTTTTCTGTATCTGCATGAAAGGTAGTTTATTTTTGAGGTTTTCTTGTTAATCCAGAAAAAGCTATTATAGATTATGTCAAGACTTCTTTTAGCCAATTTTTGAAAAATTCAAAACTAAAGTAAATTTTATAATATTCAATTGAACGAAATTGGAATTAATAATGTAAAGGAATTTTATTCTATATTTATTCATGTTTATTAAAATTATTATTATAATAAATACATACATTATTATAATAATTTTAATTCCTTTATTTTAAATTCTTCCATTTCGATAAACCCACGTATTATTTCTCGTCGTCTGCAGGTATATAAGTTTTATCTAGGATAATACCTCTTTAGTCCTACTTTTAATTTATTATTCATTTTGTATTAAAGACAACAAAAAAAAATTACGTTATAGTTAATTTTTTGGTTATCTTGTACATTACCTATATGTGTTTCTGCTCCTATGTTGGTAATGTAATTATGGTGACAAGGGTTCAAGTGATTAAATTTTTGTGTCATTGTCTATTGTATAAAGTTAAGAGCTAACGCACTCATACTAATACGTAATCATTTTTGAGTTTTTTGAGCCAAAAAACGTAAGTTGCATAGAAATACTTGAAATAAAATTTATTGACATATTTACTTCTGCATACCCACTAGCCCAGCCTCATACGCATACGTATAATCACAAGACAGCTTATATAAATTTTGTATGTATTAGTGAATCAAAGCAAAACACACTGTCATCTGTTGGAAAATGGTCGCAATAGAAATCGAAATGGAAAAATTTTAAACACGTACAAATAATTTGTCCGACCTCTTGGATTTTTAGAAATATTTAAAATTTTATACTCTGATTTGCATTTTTTAGCACTATTTCTAATGAAATGTGTTTCGTAACTTTAAAATAACTTAACAAAATTAACTTAAATCAAAAATTAGTTAAATCAAAAAGCAATCCCTGCGAATATTGTTCTGCTACCGTTTAAAAGTTCCATTTCAATCGTTCAATAGTTGTAATTTTTCGCCAGCAGCACTTGCTGTTCGTACAATTATGTGTGAAGTGCATGTGACAAAGGGGGCATTCATTGTCCATAAAAATGACTTTATTCGGAACAAGGAACTCAAAGAGAAAAGTGTAAAACGTTAAACTAGTAACTTCTCGTGACATTTAAATTCAAAATTGAGCAAGTGTAAACGGGAGATCTAAACATTTGTGGAGAAGTGCATCAAGGACGAGAAAATTAAACTAAATGAGTTTAATCGACAGTTAATTTGGGCAAGCAATTTCGTTGATATGGATTTTAAAAGTCCGATACTATAAAACTACAGCCTAGTTTTTAAGCATTAAGATAATAACATCAATAGGAGGAAGCACTTGTGCAAAGCTATCAATCAGACAAATGGCTAAATTGTCTGGTAAACAACTAAGGCATGAGGTTAATCAAGGAGCAGCTGTTACTTTTAGGTTACAAACTTGCAGATGATATAATTCAGGGGTTGTGGATTAAGCTGATATTATGTCGAGCGCCGGGCTGAATAAAAATGTCGAAAGGAGAGCGCAGCTACAGTGCTAATAACGATCATTATCTAGCACTAGAAGCCAAGCAAATGCAGATGACTGTAGATGGTCAAAGCTCACTAGTCTAATTATTGGTGGGGAACAAACTCGATTGGTGGTACTTGCTGCTTATCACTTAGTACATAATCATAAGTGATTAAGATACGTTTTTAAAGATATTCTGTTTTATATTTATATTTATGTACAATGCCCTTACTTCTTTCGCTTCGCTATGCTTTCAAATATATTGTAGTATCTGTGTTATGTATTTAACGCTCAGTAATAAACATACTTGCCATGTTTAAGGACGTGTGTTTTAATTTGCCTATTGGAATTAAAAAAGAGCTTATAAATGAGCTATACGATGACCCAAACAGTTTGTGGTTGTTGCAGTGGTAGTTGAAAGTCTTTCGTAATTTCATACACACATATATTAAGTATCTACTATAGATGGGTTAGTGTTTGGTTGCTTATTTGTCGTGCATGTGTGCATAGATCTGTGCGTTTATACTTTATAATAGCACATGCTTTGTTCTTGTGTTAGTTTATTTGTTTTGTATTGTTATTATTCTGTAAAGTATAGCAAAAAAAAAAACAAAAATGTTGCTGCTTTAGGTTTTCTAATCTTTAAATTTCAGAGTCCTATTACGTTTCCAATGTTAATAATGTTAAATTTCTAAAATAATAAAATTAATCTAAACGATGTTCAGTTTGTTAAAACTGATTATAAGAAAAACGTTAGGACTATTAAGCCCTTGTTTTTTTTTATTTTTAAAGAGAAGTAGCACTTCAGGCTATTTAGTCGAGTACCGTGCTACATTTTTAGGAAAGGGATAGAGAATAGATGAAACAGGTGGTGAAAGTAGAAGGATAGTCGGAAATTAACTGCCGTATATAAGACAGCACAGCGACCAGTTACTATGCCTTCATCGCTGAGCAGCCCCACCGACAATCAATTTTTATTTTTGTAGTAAAAAAAACCAAGGTTTTCGTTGGTATTCGAACCCACAACCCCCATATTTACATGCTAGTACACTACCTACTAGCCTACAGGGGCACCTGTTGTAAAATAACACTAAATATTCCATGTTTAGTTAACAAATGAACTATTTTTTACATGTAGTTTATCCGTTTGTTAATTATTTGTATAACTTGGATAACAATTTTTTGTTTACACTAATTATCTTCAAATTATACTTTGCTATCTATCGACCTATTCTATCTATCTATTCTATCTAATCTTATTGCAAAATTCTACGCACAGATCAATGCCCTATTTAGCTAATGTGAAATCGCATTCTGAAACCTTCCAGAAATTGTGTCGGTGAATTTCGATTTTATTTAAATATTCAATACCAATAATTTTTAAAAGCAAAAACATGGTAACGTACTAACGTTAATTAAATAATACTATTATTGAGTTCAATTGGCTGAAGTCAAGTCAAGTGTAATATAATATTTTTGTAATTAGATCCGCATTGTTGTTTAGCGAAGCAACAGTATATATAAACGTAATTAATATCATGGGTTATGAGTTTTAGAGTTGGCCTCGTATAGACAGAGTCCTTAACATAGCCCAACAAGAAATAATCCAGTGGAGTCAAATCGCACGATCTGGCTAGCCACTTAAATGCTGATTGCCGTGAAATTATATGAACGAAAAATTTGGTTAGCAATAAATTAACCGTTTCATTGGCTGTGTGATATATGGCACCGGCTTATGAAAGCCACATGTCAGTGATATCAACGTCATCAATAATTGGCCAAAATTGTGTTGTTAGCATGTGGCGATAGCTTGATGCTTTTATCGTTACCTCGTTTCAAGCATCATCTTCGAAAAAAAAACGACACAATCATGGCTACAAACCACATAGCGTACTATACAGTGACACGATGAGCATGCGAAGGATTCTCAATAATCGCTCTAGAATTTTAAGAAGCCCAAATGCGGCAATTTTGCTTGTTGACATACCCTGACAAATGAAAATGGGTTTCGTATGAAAAAATCATTTTTTCAGAAAAACCATCCGGTTGTTCCTGATAAAATTAAGCGAATCTACGGCGAGATGACCTACCGGTCGGCTTCAATTCCTGCACCAGTTGAAACTTATAGGGCTGCATAGTCAAATCCTTAGGCAAAATTCGCCATGTGATGGTTTTGGATAAAGCCAATTGTTGAGAACGTCGAGGAGTTGACAAATTTGGATTTGCCTTAACACTCTATCTCACGGCTGCGATGTTTTCAGTTGAACGATCCGATCGTACACCCGGTGGTGTTCGCACATTTTGTATAAATAAATTTTAAAGGATATGTATACATCATAAATATTGACATAAAGCTCATATTAATTCATATTGATTTTTAAACACATGTAGCTAAGGTTAAGTAAATGTAAATGGTTAACCACCATAACATTTATATTTTTAAAAGTACATATACTCAGTAGCAATTGTGCAGATATAACTAACTATATTTATTCTCATTCTCTCATATTAATTTTACTTATATTGATATATCTTGTTTGTAAGTTATTTGTCTTTTATTTAGTTTTATTCATTTTCGATGACATTGAAAATCCTATAAACTTTATTCCTATTTATTTATTGCTATATCAATCAGCTTCATGCTGGTAGTGTCAATACCAAAGACTTTCTTACAGCACCTATTGATATGGCAACCTTGTTACCTAGGTATACCATTCTCTTTATGTTACAAAATTGCAACATGTCTTTAAGACAAACTGACGTCATGTTGTCTGGTGAACATTTAATTAAAATATAAATAAATAAAACCTAAAATGTATCAGTATTAGTTATTATCATCGTTTTGTTAAAGTTCAATAAACAATAGAAAGCATTATTATTTCTTAACAAGGGTGAACTAACAATTTAAGTAAGATGTCCAAAAATATACATCATAATTTAAAATAATAAAACTGACACGTGTTTAAAGAACAAATATATGAAAAATTTTTCTATTAAAAAAAATTTTTGTTGTTTTTGTAGGTGAAGATATTTTTAATATAGTACTTTCTTTCTGCTGTTCCCAATTGCACTAAATCTATATTAGATACAAATTTGAAATTCTGTGTTTTTTTTATTTACAACAAAACTTTTTCAGATTTTATTAATATACGACGTAAACGCCCCTGTGGTGAATTTAAAATTTTTAAAATAAATTAAATTTTAAAAATTTATAAGAAATTAAGTGCCACTTAATATTTATTACTAACCAATTTATTGGCATTATATTCATTTGTACGAGTATTGTCATATCAAAGACCGACTACAAAAAATGGAAAAATAAAAATGATAAAATACAAATTTATCAACATTTAAAACTTCAAAATAAGACAGCTTATTTTGTTAAAAAAAAGGAAAAATATTGTATAAAACTGATTTATAAAATTAATAAAATGTTAGTTGATGAATATAACAGAAAACCATTATGAATCACTGTTTTAAACATGACTTTCGTAGACATTCAATAATGAAAAATCACTGTTGCTATTCAGCTTAACAAAAAAAAAAATCTACAAGTTTATACACAGAGAAGAAATTCGTTACAACAATCGAAATTGTTGTTAAGCGAATTTTGAAATTAGGTTGTAACTATTAACCAATTGTGGGTCAAATATTTATATTTTAGAATCACTATTTGCTATTATTGTTATATTTTTATATTTTTTAATTACATTTATAAAAAAAAAAATACACATTATTAAAATAATATTACATAAGATTACAAAATTTTATGCCCGTTAAATCTACATCACTACTATGTCTTGCTCATTTCTATTTTCCTCAAAATTATTTTTATTTTCCATTCATTTTCTTTTAGAAATACTAAAAAATAAGAGTTTCAAAAATGCTTTTATTTAAGAATGTGGTCTATAAATATTTTTTATTTACTTTAAATAATTCTAAATTATTTTTTATTATTTTTATCATTTCCGTATTAACTAATATATTTTTAAAAATTTTTATTTAATTTTATTTTTTCAGTAAAAAATTATTTTTTGTTCAGCATATGGTTTATTAATTTATTATTACTATTAAAATTTTAGTTTCAGTATTAATGGTTGGTTGCAACTACCAAATACCAAACTACCAAAAATACCAAAATACTAAATACTACCAAAATACCAAATACCATTTTAGTATATTGTTCAGCTAAACGTTCTTGGTAAATGTCACAAACAACTTTTACTAACCATTATCATTTATTATTTCTTGATATAAGATAATATTTTAATAATAATTATTATAAAATTGCGCAAGGAGTAATTAAATTTAGAACATATCGACCGACTTTTGCCAATAATTTTTAAGTGTATATAATATATAAAGAGGGATAAAAATATAAAATTAGTTTACGTGGGCTTATAATTTCTTATTATGTGAACTTCATTTAACCAAATTAATATGGTTTGAAAATGTTGGTGCTTAACTTTTAGTCCCGAAAAATTTGTAAAGAATTTATTTAACAAAAAAAAATTTTATTAAAGAAAAAAAATTAACTTAAGATGAATTAATTTATTAATTTTATATTCCACTTTATATATATGTATATATATATATATATATATATATATATAGATTTGTACAATTTATTTTTAAAAAATGAATTTTTGGTTTGATAATTAAATTTTATATAATATTATCACGTTTATGAGTTCTTTATTGCAAAATAAATAACATCAGTTTTTAAATTAATAACGAATTTATTAATTTCAACTACACAAAGTTGACACTTACTTAAAATGCACGTCTTTACTCGATGAGGTTTAATTTTACACTGACTTATTATCCACTCAGACGTTTCCCTATTTATACTTGTCCGTTTAAAGTCTAGAAGATTTAAGAATCGTCTACTCCCTTTGTATCGCTTTTTATTGTTGTATGTTGTTTTTTCGATGTGGTTTATGCTGATAAGGTTTCTGCTTGGGATTTATTTCAATACATTTGTTGTTGTTATTTGTAAAAAAAGGGTTTCTTAGAAAACTACGCAGATGGTAAACAACATGTATGTTTGTTGTTGTAAAATTAGTTTGTGTCTTGCGCGTTTAGATGATAAACAGCATACATGTATTTTAATTTTAGTTGTGTGTGTATAAACTTCTACGCAATTTGTAACCAGTAGTTTGCTTTATTGCTTAATTATTTTATTTTAAAACTTAAGCAAGACATATTCGTAACAATATGTTTTGTAGTCATTTAACCGCAAACTATATTAATAAGCCTTTTATTTATTAAATACGTCAACATACGAACAAATGTTGCGTAATAAAAAAATAGTTGGCTTAAGAAGCAACAAGAATTTATATGTGTGTATATCAAACCTTGATAAACCGAAAATAAAAGTGCGGCCGTGCGGTCATGCGGCCTTAATCTGACGGTGGTCTTACCACTGAGTGTATACCAAGCGTTCACCTAGGTTCCTTAGTGCCAATTTCTTCCTTTCTGAAAACTTGAACACTATCCAACTCCTAGTCCAGTTGCATGCTCAAGCTAGGAATTTGAATGTTAACTTTTTGATTCACATCTCTTGGGAACTTTCTTCTAAGGCCTATGAAACCACAGCTGCCATGTTGCTGGAAAGAGCGTGACTAATCTAGAAAAAAAATGTTTGTGCCTTTTCGTTCGTTTTGTGTGGAGGAATATTTTTTTATGATTATATATCATACATCAAAAAGTTGTATTATACTTTACTACTAAAGATATGTTCTGAACAGTTTATACAATAAGAAAATGATTAAATAAACAATTCCTTAAAAAAGTTTTGAAGCAGTTACATTCTGAGATATTTTTCCGTTTTACTTTTTCTATACAAATAAAATACGAAATGACTTTCGTACTTTAAATTCTGCATCATGGCGGAATATCTGTCTATGTTCATGACTTATTTTATGCACTTCAAACGATAGCAGCTCTAAGAATATTCATGTTCTTAATTATAGTCGGTAAATCTTACTTTACACAATTTTATACCTTCTACAAAAAAAGGATGTTTTTAGAAAGTTGTAATTAAAATCAACGTCTTACGACCGCTACTTCTGGTGTTTATGTGGCGCAATCTTAGCAATTTCTAAAAGTAAATAATCTAGAAGATTTAGAACATCTCTAATCAAATTAATGTCTCAATTTTATTCAGTGAATTAATTGCATCGCACCCTGCTTAGCAAGTTTGTTCTTTAGGATAAAGTATGAAATCATGTCTCTACACCTTCACTCTCAACTCTAACATTATTACCAAAATGGCTCTTGCATACGAGCTATAACTACTAATGGCTTACAAACTTCACTAATAGTTATTCTTGTGTGAATGTTATAATTATCGATTAATATTTAATGTGCTTCTATTAACGAAAGTATTTAAAAATTAAGCGATCATCATTGCTCAAAATTTTAACAAAGTAAGTGTCAAGCCAATTGTTGAACATTATACTGTTGCCAGTAGAAAGAGGTGAACGCCTAAAATACAAAATCCTCTGATAGCCTGCATGCAGCTTAATTATAATATTCATAATATATTTTTTATAAAAAAGTGTAACATATTTGTGCAATTTGTTAAAGAGCGGATAAAAATCTAACGTCCAAAATAATTATTTATCCAAAAGGCAACTAAGTGTTTAAAATAACATAAAAGGAGACTTTAAAATTTTATGGGTTAACTTATGGCCATTGCCACTTGCTAAGTTCAATTTAATTTATGTTTTGCGACGATTTTTCATTTTTTATTCAAACACAGGAGGCACCTTGCCTGTTAACTACAAGTAAATAACCTATAATTAAAAATGTCATTTATAAACTTTAAAAAAAATATTTCTTAGCAACATATTCTATAAGTGCATGCATTTTATACAAGAAATTGGAAATTGAAGGAAAATGGAAATAGAAGGATAACGTTTCGTAGAAAATTTTTAGTTACAACTTTCTCCAATTCGATACAAACCGAAGGATTTTTCGCTGTGTGACATGTGGCACCTTCCTGTTAAAACCACATATCAGTGATAATCACGTCGCCAATAATAGGCCAAAATTGAGTTGTTAGCATCTCGCGATAGCGTGTTCCATTGACTATTGACACATTTCCAGTCCAATCACACCTTCAGCCCTCATAGCGCACCATACAGTGGCTCGTTGAGCATGCAAAGGCTTCTCAATAATCGCTTTAGGATTTTTAGATACCTGACAAATGAAAATGGGCTTCGTTTGACAAATGATTTTTTCAGAAAAACCAGCCGGTTATTCCTGAATGAATTGAGCGAATCTACGGCAATGTGATTGGTTGGTTGGCTTTAATTTCTGCATCAGTTGAACCTTGTAAGGCTTCATAGTCAAACCCTTATGCAAAATTTGCCTTTTGGTGGTTTTGGATAACCCCAATTTTTGAGAACGTTAAAGAATTGTAAATTTGGGATTGCTTTAACATTGTGGCTCACAGCTGCGATGTTTTTAGCTGAATGACTCGATTGAACACGCGTTGGTCTTCGCACATTTTGTATCGAGCCTGTCGACTCAACTCCAAAGACGAAATTCTGCATAGCGGTATCAGAAGGACGATTATGATGTCCGAAAATATCACGAGTTTTGCGAAATGTAAGCTTAACAAAACCACCATTTTTATAGAGAATTTTAATACTTTTAGTGCGATTTTTGTAAGAATTTCAATTCATTGTAACAATTGCCAATGCATCTACTACGAATACATGAACAATTTAAATATCAAAACTATCAAGTTGTTGGTATTGTCACAATTTAAAAACAAACTACTTGTTCAAAAGCCCAATATATTAAAACTTTGCTAGAATACTTGTTCACATAATACAATTTTTATAACATTCTCATTACCTAATTGGCGCCTTATTTGCTATTATTTTAACGTCAAACGATATCATCGTCATCTACAAACTATTAAAACTAAATGCACATCTAAACATCACCTTAACAAAAAAGTTATCTTGCTAAACACACCTTTCGAGTTTAAACGATACTATGGGCAAGAAGCCTACTTTCTTATAAAAAAAATCATAACAAAAATTACATAAAATAGTGCTATTTTAAACGACAGTATGTCTAACAATTTATACGCCTTCCTTTTATATTTTTTTCCTTCTCTTACACTTTCTACCTTAATTTGAATATTTCTTAAACTGATTGATGTGAGTTGTCTCTTTCCGTTTACGCCATTTCAATGTTTTATAACATAACTTCCGTAACCGCATGAAAGACAATAACAAAGGCTACACAAACATTTAAGTTATTTTAACGAAAAAATTCAAATTTAACATATGAAGTCAAGTAAAACGCGCTGCAAACATTATAAATAGAAGAAGTTCGAGACAGTTTTGTTATTTCACACATAGTTTACATATTGTTTATGTTATTGTTGTTTCTTTTTCTTCTAGCTGCAACGAGTCTTTAAGATTGCAAACTATAACGTGCTGCTAATACAAATTTTCCACTATCGTCTTTGACTTACTTAGTCTGTTTGCACACACATATATATGTATGTATTTATATGTGCACTCAATATACATAACTTTTTGTTGCAGTATTGCGTTAGAGTAACAGTTACTTTAAGATATTCTTTCTTTGTTTTTGTTGATTTCATTTGAGGAGTAAAAAATGCAGTAATTAAGGAGGAAATTCAAACTTAATATTGATAAAATGAGGGCCTTCAAAAATTGCATTACCATTTTTATAAAAACAACTTTAACTGTGAAGATTTGCATTGCAGTTGGTTAAAACAAAGAATCGATAAAAGCAAATATTTTTAGACGTCAGCGAGAAAAACGAGTAATCCTTAACAAAAAATTTTTAGGATCGGCGTAGTGACAAGATAAATTTCTATTTCTTTGGTTCTGCTTATTTATTTTTGTTGTTCGTAATTTATTAATATTCATTCATTCCGTCTCTAACATAGCAATTAAGTTATAACTTTTCAAAACCTAAAATAATTAACCTCATTTTTTGCTGTCTTATTGATGTTAATTGTTTTAAGTGTTCACTTATCGAATGCTGAATCATAACTTCTATTGATATTCGAATTTAAAAAAATTTTTGTATAGTCGACCATTCATTGTTGCAAGAAATTTATTAAAAAAAAGATAAAGCAGCTCGGAACTCTAATGTCTTAGGGTTCCGTATCTGAAGGTTAAAATAATTAATGTCTGCCATCTAGTAATGTTTCATAGCCTTCTATCTCTGAAGCCGTAATAGTTAATACTTTTAACGCTAAAACAACAACTACTAAAACACTAACATTTTTTAACTGTGATACAAAGAGTGGGAAAATTTGACAACGCAGTTTTATTGTTAGCGATGTAAAGTAGGAATATGGGAATTAATAATGGAATATGATGTCGGCCAAATGATCACATCTAGTACGTCAGCAGATATCCGTAATTTTCATACAACTTTAAATCATATTTTGCAACAAAGCTTCTGTCCACAGTGTTTAATTTTTCAGAGTGTCATTTGTTATTGGGTTGTTCATATAAACCCGGTCTCCAGAGAACATAATCCGGCGGCATTAAATCACCAGAATTGTTTGGGTGGCTTGTGGCACTATCTTGCTAAAACCAGAAATCACTGATATCAATATCAGCTAGTGGCCAATGTGGCTACAAAACTGGGCGCTCTCAAAAGGTGCCCGAATTTTATGAAGTGTTAAAGTGCAATTTTTACCACTTTGATAATAAGTTTCCACAATTAAAATTCTACATTCAAGAGTGTAATGTTACACTCTTCATGCAATGCAAATGTTACACATTTCCTGCTTAAAATTTCATAACTTTTTACTAAATAAACGTCAAATTCTGACCTTTAAGAGACAATTTACTTTCTTACCTCAAATTAGCCCACCCACTAAAAATATGTCTACTATAGCAGCAAGTTGAAGCCAAAACTTTAAATCAAAGGCCATCCCGCAATAGAAAGTCACAATAATAGGATTTTCCTATAGAGAATATACTTATTATATACACTGAATTATTTGATGAGCTGTACAGAGACGTGATTTGATTTACATCCGCACCTGGCCATGAAGCCTTTATCAGATGGTGGTCAAGCCACTATGCATAATTTGGAACGTCATGCTCGTCCTAGGAAGCCGAAGCCATAATTCTATGCAACAGAACTTTCTAGTTGCAACTTCGATGATTCCAGAGCAGGGCTGCAAATCATCATTCCTTGCTTAAGAGTTGGAGACTTTCCAACTCTTGTCCAGAGCACATGTCTAGCATGCTCACTGGAGTGGATCATTCACTTAGGGTATCATTAACAGTGACATGATCCTGGCCACAATATTAAACAAAAGACCTGATATGGGACCGCGAAATCACAACCACCACGATACTCCCATATAGGGGCCAACCTCAATAATCCGCCAGAGAACTATTAAATGTCTAAAGAGACAAATAATGAACTCTGCGGGCATTACTGATCCCCGTGGAAATAAAGTGGAGTTTCCAGTTGTACCCCTGCTGACTTCAGGGGACTGGGCTCCCTTTTTCCCCAGTTGCACTGTGTCTAGATAGTCGAAGTTCTATAAAGACCATATTTATGTGCCCCCGGCGGGTGATGAGCTGTACAGGTTGACGCTTTAAGTTTTTACCAAAAAATAATAACAACATTAAATAAACTTAAAGTTAGGCTTTCGTGCATGAATACGCTTAGCGCTTGACTGATTTATTGTTTTCCATTTTACTTTAAAAAGCCAGAATTAAGCTCATTTAATGTCAGTTTAATTTCCTCAAAAGTTTTTATTATTTCTAACGGAAGTTTAGCTCCATGCTAATAGTGCAGATACAGCTTTTAATGATCCGATTGAAATTTTTATATGTCAGACTAAAGGCCGTGTCAGATAAGACTTTGTTGCTTTGCATGACATTTGAAACTTTAAAGCAAAAGCGTAAATCAAGTGGTGTATGTCACAATAAACTTTGACAACACTCATGAATTTTTTTTTTACGCCCACACACAAATACACAAACACAAATAATAAAAGCCAGGTGTTTGTCAAAGCGCGCAAAAAGTTGAATGTTGGTTAACTTTTCGCTTTGCGCTGCGTCAAAAGTGCTTTATGTGGCAACTTTCATACATTTACGTACATTTTAACTCATATGTCAAAGCGAAACTCTGACGCAACGCAAAGCAAAAGTTTTATCTGACACGGCCTTAAAAACTTCGTTGCCTGCTCTTATTTGGCCCTCTCTGCTGGTACAGGATATAATTTCAAATTTATATAGATATATATGAATATATATATTGTGCCATTTGTATCATCGTCATAATATAGTACCACAACATAGCAAAAAACAAAAGTTTAAAAGTATCCAGGCATTAAAAAGTATCCAAACAAACTATTCAATAAGCTCATATAGAAATGCATTTGAGCATGTACTACAGTTATATAAGTATTTGTATGTATATACACGTTTGAAATTAAAGGTGTTTAGGAAAATATGTGCGACAAACTAATTAATAATATTTTATATTCTCTTACATTCAAGAAGCAAAATGCAGAATGGATTTTTGACTTGTTTACTTCTTTAAACTAAAGTGAACAACTACATCGTATATTTTAAAATTTATAAATGCAAACTACAATTTGTTTACACAAGTATATGCAACTGAAGACATCTTTAGTTTATGTTTCAATTTTATTAAAACAGACCGTTTGGGTGCCTTTTAAATTGTTCATTTTCTTAGTCTTTTCTTTGTATGAATTTTTTTGATGGCTGCTTTTGAAAAACGTTTTAATACCATTATGATTTTCCTTAATAGGGAAAAGAAAAAAAAAATAAATTGTTTAACGTGCCAAGGAGGACAACATGTAAAAACCACATGTTATATTATGCAAGCTCTAGTTGTGTAGTTACGTTTTTTTTCCTTTCTTCTTTAGTTATCGCTTTTGTTGCAAGTATAAAGTTCTGTGCAAAGTTACTATAGAAAATTCTAAATTCAATTACTATTTGTGAATATATATATATATATATATATATATATATATATATATATATATATATATATATATATCTGTGCGCCATATACATTGCGGAAGAAATAAATTAGAAATATGAAAGCTATAACATCAGCATAAGCAGTGGACTGTATTAAATGAAAGGTAAAAAACTAGTACGAGGGCTGCAAGCAGAAAATAAGAACAAATAATATTGGGTATGATTTTACGTCATCCCGCGTCAAATTCGGTTTGTAAGCATACCGGTTTCGGAAATATGCCATCTGTACTCAATAGAGTGTAGAGAAAATAGAACACTGATGACGTAAAATCATACCCAATTAGATCAAACCCCGTCGGAAAATATACGCACATATCAACAAATAATATCCAAAATATTAAGAGCCCTGCGATCTTGCTAAGAACTTCATTTTCCACTAAATGCGAAACATAATTTCGCTGGTCCTGGCATTTGTTCTCTCAAGCTTATTTTACATTAAGTTAGGCTTGCCAGATTGGCCTGATTTGACCTGATTGTCAAGTTTTTTAATGCGCGTCAAGTGAAAAAGTGATTTGTCAAGCGTTTTTCTAAGTTAATTTTTTTTATCAAATTTATTCTAGCTATGTAATAATACTTAAAAAAAGTATTACAAAAGTAAAAAACAAATCTAAAGCCAATATTTTTACTATCAATAGAACTAAGGATCAGAATATTCCAATTCGATACAAAAGAGAGATCAATAATCTGCATTGTGAAAATTATGTCAGACAGAAATTTCAATAAAATATGAAGGCAGCTGGGCATTAAGTACACATATGAAATCTAAAAAATATGCAAAAATCGTATTGTCGCAAAAAATGTTCCGAAGCATGTAGAATTCCACTGTTTCAGCAGATACTACAATTGAAACACAAATTGCAAGGGCTGAACTATTATGTGTATTTCCGAAAGTATTACACAGCCTCAGTTATAACAGCTTAGATTGCTAAATGAAAATGAGTTTTACTATATGCTGCGAGAGTAAAATTGCCAACAAAATGACATGTGGACGTATAAAGCAGCTATAATAATGTTTTGGGTCCACAAGAAAAATTTGCTAAAGCCTTAAAAGAATGCTGGTATTATTCTGTAAGTAGCGATGCTTTAAATATCGGTAATGTAAAAACCTATCCGTATGTTATACAATATTTTGATCCCGAAACTGAGATACGTAAAGAAATTTTAGATTTTTACGAAGATCCTGATGAAGCGTCAAAGGATATATTATAAGAATTACAAATGATAATAAATTAAAAATTGAACAAATTACATCATATAGTGTTGATAACGCAAATGTTACCACGGTTTATATAATTCTGTATTGCAAAACTTAAACATGAAAATAGCCAAATTATAAAAGCAAATTGAAATTGCCATGTAATTAATAGTTGTATTAAAAATGCTCTTAACGCTTTATCTCTTGGCGTTGAAAACATTGTGATAAAAATATATAATATAATTTAGCTATTTGGGACTACAAAAAAATTAAAACAATGTTTTGAATTTGCAAAAATCTCCTTCGACATGAGCCAGCAATTGACCGTTTGTTATATTTTTGGCCGGGAGTAAAAAGATATTTTCTATAAAAATGTAAGAAAAATTGCCAAAAAGTTCCTTGAGTATTCGTAACACATGCAATTTCTTACAGAGAACTTACAAATGAAGCTGATAAATGCACAATTTATCGTTTATCCGAGGCATATTTATATTTCATTCATTATGTCATGCGCGAGTTCCAAGTTGTTACATCAGTTTTTAAAAGTGACTCCTGCACAATTGTAGAACTACATAATGTAATGGCCAATCTTATGAACAGCATTCAAAACCGTATGAATGATAATTTTTATGGAAGCTGGTGAAATACATACTTTCGAGTTCGAAGCAAATGAGTTTTTTAAAAGAGCTACCAGTTATTTAGCTGAACGGTATGATTTTAGAGAACCATTAATATTCAGTCAAATTTCCTGCCTAAATATAAATAAAAGTCCCTTGCGACTTGGAATAAGCTGTTATAGCTTCCGCAATTATTAGGTATTTCAAATGACATTGACAATGATAAACTGTATGCCGATTACTGTGTTCTTCAAAAAGTTTACCATATTTTACCAAAAGATATACCAAATGATAAAATATGGTCATATTTTTTATAAAAGTGTGCAGAAAGCAATCTTCAAAATTTAAAAAAAGTTGATCTTATTTGTGTTTTCTATCCCAATAAGCAATGCCTTTTGTGAAAAAGCATTTAGTGTTCTAAATAATTTATATTCCAAAGATAGGAATATAATGTCCATCGATCTCATAAAAGCCGAACTATTAATAAGAATAAATTTTAATGAGGATTGCAAAAATTTAAAAAAATTTTTAACAGCACCCGATTGTAGGGAATTAATTCATTCTGTATCTAAAAATACGAAATATATGTGGCAAAATAAATAGAACCTATACTTTTTAATAATACCTAAGTTTTCTTTAAAATATATTAAGACTGAATTTTTATTGTTATATTGTTTTTTGTTTCTTTTATACTGTTTCTGTTATTTTTAATTTCTACGATATTTTTGTTTTTATTCTAATAATTTTTAGGAAAAAAATTAATAAAAAATTAAATAACAAAACAAAAAGTGAGTGTTTTTATTTATCAAATTTTCTTTTTTAAAATCAAGTTTTTTTGGTCAATGTCAAGCTTTTTGGCAAATTAGATCTGATAAGCCTACCTTAAGTGTACAATTTTAAAATTCATCAACTTAGAATTTTTGAATAGTCTTTTGTAAAAGAATTTTTTGCTCTTGTTTTCGCAAAAAACAATTTTATAAAAGCCACTCATTTATCATCTAACCCTCGAACTTCAACGTTGCCTTGCGTTGTACTGTTTGTTTTTTTTATACATCTTTTACCTCCTGCCCTACTTTTATATGACGTACATTTTTTATATTTTTTCTCTCCATTTTCCTGTTTTGCTTCTGGGATTTAATAGAAATATAGTTTAGTGACGGTCAATAGCAACAAATCCAGACACTGTGTACCTGGGGCCATAGATGATTAAAACAAACAAAAATAAAATAAACGACCGTCCAAGTAACTTAAATGTCTTGCTATTACTTTTAAAAAAATAATAAAGCAAAAAAAAAACTAAAAAAAAAATACTAAACCCTTGACTAACAAACCTTGTTTAAAGCAATTTTCCATTACAGTTAATAAAGGTGTTATTTGAATCCTGAGTTATAAAAATTTTTCAGATTTTATTTATTTACTCATTTCTGGCGCTGTTTTAGAAATGTAAAATAACAAAAAAATAAACTTCTTCTTTCATATTGCCTTATTTAAAACGAATAAAACCACAATAACTTGTGTATTTGGATCAATACTATAGGGGAATTGGCTTTTAAGACATGCATAAGCTTTTCAATAAGAAGTTTGTGATTTTAAACAAAATAAAACAAAAAATTTAGATTAAGATAATTCAAATTTTTATTATATTACGAGGAGAAAAGTTAGGCAATTATGAATGAAAAATGATAACTGGCAAATGTCCACTACGAGCAGGCTGACACATGTCTTTTCTTTCATCAAAATTTTAAATCACTTTTTGGCAAAATTGCGGTTTTACTTCCTTAATCACATCACGGATTTTGAGCTTTAAGGCTGAAATCGATTCGATTGCTTCCGCATAGACTGTGTCCTTAACATTGACTCACAAATCACACTATCTGACTGGCCTCTTAACTGCTGATTAGTGTGAAATTATGCGATCGGGAAATTTGGTTTGCAATAAATAGATCTTTTCATTGGCTGTGTGATATGTGGCACCGTCCTGTGGAAACCACATGTCAGTGATATCCACATTGTTAATAATAAGGCAAATTGAGTTGTTAGCATCTCGCGATAGAGTTATCCATTGACCGTTACCGCATTTCCAGTCTAATTTTCTAAACGGCCCAATCACCCTTCCAGACCATATAGCGCACCATATGGTGATACGTGTCACCAACCGGTTATAGCTGAACGAATTGAGTAAATCTACGGCAATGTGAATGGTCAGTCAGTGCACCAATTGAACCTTTTAAAGTTCAAAAACAAGCCTGTACGCAAAGTTTGACATTTTATGGTTTTGGGTAACCCCAATTTTTAAGAACGTCGAGGAATTGACAATTTTTGATCTGCTTTAACACTGCGTTGTTTTCAGTTAAACAGGCGTTGGTATTCGCACATTTTGTATCGAGCCTGTCAACTTAAATTTAACGGCCAAATTTTTAATAGCAATTTCAGAAAGACGCTAATGTTGTCCGAAAATATTACGAATTTTACGAAACAGAGCCACCATTTTCATTGTGGATTTTAATTATTTTAATGCGATTTACGTGCAAAATTGAATTCATTGTAACAATTGCCAATACATGTACTACGAATACTTCAAAAAACTAACTGTAAAATCTTTTGTTTTTTTTTTTAAGAGAAGTAGTACTTCAGGCAACAATGCCTATTCAGTCAAGTACCGTGCTACATTCTTTTAGGAAAGGAAGAAGAGAAGAGATGAAACAGGTGGTGAAAGTAGGATAGTCGGAAATTAACTGCCATATTTAAGATAGCACAGCGAACAGTGACTATGCCTTCATCGCTGAGCAGCCCCACCGACAGTCAATTTTTATTTTTGTAGTGATTCCCAAGGTCTTCGTTGGGAATCGAACCCACAACCCCCATACTAACAAGCTAGTACACTACCTACTACCCTATAGGGGCACCTATCTATCTATCATATTGTTGGTGTTGCCACAATTGTGAAACAAACTTCTGGTTGAAAAACCAATATCTCCGCTTCATATTAAAGAGTGTCGCAATAATAAAGCTATTTTTTGCGTAAGTGGCCTAGCTATTTAATCACAATAGGCTTAAATATTAAACTTAAAAACTATTATGTTCGCTAGAAGAACAATAACAAACCAAAACTGAAATGTAAAAAGGGTGTTCCTGTTGTTTCGTGATTTTGATATATCTGACTTTAGTTTTTCCACTGTACTAAGCGGATATTGAGGTGGCCACTATAAAAATAAGTATTAAAAATAAATTTGAATATTAAGAGAAAAAGAATATTTTGGATTCTGGAACACGAAATACGTCCTTAGCATTTATTTAATCCCTGTATCCCTTCGGTAAAAATTAAATATCTAAAATGACAGCTAAAATAGGAATAATTTTTATTATCTTTTAAACTATTAACAGTGTTAACCGCTAACCGATTAGTAATATACATTACGGATTTAAGTTTTTTTAAATCTAAAAATGAATATTGATATGATTAGTTTTTTCTTACTTGACTTTTAGCAAAACGAACAGTATGAGCAACATTTAGTTTTAGAATTTAAATACGTTTTTAGATCAAAAGCAAGTGATCGGCATGCTTCGAGAACACTTTATAAGCCTTTGAATATAAATAAAGAAATCTTATTTTCATTATATTTATATTTTTTACTTTTTTTAAATTATTAGCCGAATTTTTTTTAATTTTTAATAACAATTTAATAATCTTAATTTTTTTTTTTAAGTTCACGTAGGTCTCGTAGGAGACTCAGATAAGTTTTCTTTTTCTTTGTTCTCTTTATTAAGCAGCAACTAGTTGTTCTACCTTTCTGCTAGTTTCCAATGTTTCTTATTTTCTTCAAAAGTAAACATAGAAATTTGTAAATAGTTTTCCTTTTTTATTTACTTTGGGATCAAAAAATATAAATCAACGTAAGCTAATTTAATATTATTTTTTTTACGCGTCTAGATTTATTTGATTAAACTACACTTTCTTTTCAAATAATATGTACTCTTTTTAGAGAAAAGCCATCTAGTGATAATTTCAAAATTAACTAAACGCTAATTATTTTTCATTTTGTTTATCATCTTAATGAATAAAAAAGGGAGAAACTTGAATGCATTAATTTACCCAGTTAAATAAAAATAAATAAAAACCAACTTTCTTTAATTAAGAAATTAAAAATAGTAAGACTCTCTAATTGGTAGAAATGAGATGACAAAAGAAAAGAAAACTAATTTCAGCAGCTAAGGCTTTGGTGTTTTATTATGGTTTCGTTATTTTAAAATCTTGACCTATTTAAAGCAACTAAAAATATTTACGAAAGGGGAACTTCACTCAGCCGCTGGTGTTCGTATAGCTCGTTAGTGAAGTCTTTGATAAATAGCATTTGACAAAAGAAATAGTGTGACAGAAAATGTAATATGATAATATTTATATTAAGCTGCTTAGTGTGATAGAAAAGGAAACTAAAGGAAAATCCTTTAATTGGAAATAGGGAATCTTTGGCTTTCCGCTCCTTAAAAATTACATGAGCATGAAACAATGACAACTTTATTTAATTTTTGTGTTTAACCACTCTAACTTACTAGCTATTTCACTTGTGGATGACAGTGAGGAGATACGAAGACTGAAAAGATTACATGTTCTTGACTTACCCTTTAGAATATAGTTAAATTTACGCATTTTACTATTTTGTAGCTTTTGTTAAGTTAGTGGAACTTAATAAAATAAGTTATTTTTAATTATTTATAAATTTTGCTTAATATTTTTATTGTAAATTGATTGCAAAATAAAAGAACTAAAAAAAATTTGTGTTTCAGTACTGTGGTCTTAATTAGTTTATGTGCCAGGTTGAGAATATCATCAAATATTAATTATTCAAAACAAAAAAAAAAAAAAATATGTAATTGAAATGTTCTATTGCGGAGGAAAGCCTATCCATATGGACATTTCACTATTACTCATATAGCTCATCAGTGGATTTCACCCCAAATTTTGTATCGTAAATTTAAAGGTCTTACATCGTAAGCAAAATTGATTAAATGAGTGTTTTTATTTTAGTAACACAGCAAACAACAAAACTCAAAAACACTTCTATACAAAAACACAGCAAACATTTCGAAAACAAAAACACTTTTTATTTTCAGTCTCTCTACATAATCCTTTACAAATATTTTTTGTTTTCTTTATATTTCAAAGTAGATATGAATGGCTTCCAAAGGAAGTTGTTGGTTAAATCAAAGGGTAGATAAAAACAAAAATTTTTAAATTCCGAATGTTCACTATAGAATACACTTGAAAAAAAAAATTAGTAGTCCTTAATAAAAGAAGCTCAAAACCGGAGAAGACGAATTTCCATTTAATGACAGCAAAATATGCTTTATTTTAGTTGATGATGCTTAATTTCAATAGCAACACAGTTATTCCTGAATTTTCAATATTCAGTAATGTACTTTTTGACTGAAGTTATAATTTTTCAAAGCCTGTCGTAAAATAATATGTGCTTTATGCATTTTAGATTAAGTATAACAAATAGTATCTTAGCTTACGCAAAAACTAAAAACCATTTTTTGAGGTCTTATAAGTGTTGATTGTTTTAAGAATGCTAAATAATAACTCTCATTTAATAATCGCAGTTTAAAAAATCATATATTTTGCTATCTCCTACACATAACGTATCTATAGAAAGAGAGTTTCCATTGCAAAATAAATTTAAATCATATAATTATAAATTTTAATTATTTAGTTCATTTATTGCAAAATAATAACACAACACTCTAATTATACACAAAAATAAACAAGATGGTAACTTTATCCCTGTAACGTGTATAAGATGCTTTCTTATTTTTATATCATTACACAACGATGTCTGTACATGAATTAACTTATTGCCCAGCAAGTGATGCTTATATATCTGTCTTAAGCGGACCTCGATATATAATAATATTCTAGTTTAACAATTTGCCATATTGTTGTTGTTATCATCATTTAGTTAAGGCGCTTGCTTGGCTGTGTGCCTTTTTTCTGTTCTGTGGAATTTTTTGATAAGCAAATCTTTGTTGTTTTGAAGGTAAAAGATTTCTTAGAAACTAAACAGTTTGTAAAAGATATAAAAGGTCATTTCGTTTACTTTTTTTTACCGATAAGTACTTTCTTTTAAAACTTACACAAAGCATTAACATGTATTTTTTGTTTTTTTAAAATACACATTTTGAGAAAATCAAGAACGATTAAATTTTATTTTAAAGAATATCAAATATCACATCCAAAAAAATAAATATTTCTTTACAGTAGAATGTAAACAAAAAAATTACGTTCTAAGAATACCCAGTTCTTAACGTTATTAAATGTCAACAGCTTCTAATAATACGACACCCAATTTGAAACGTACCAAGAAATGTGATTCGGCTACCGGATATCTATAGTCATTATCTTATATGGATACGTCACAAATTCAAATAGGTATACTTGAAAATAAGCGGATTGTCAATTGCTTTTAGTGTTAACTTTTATCACGCTAACATGCTGCAATATATTACAACTGCTAATGTTTACAGCATCGCAATATAAAAAACACTAAAAATAAGTTCCGTGGATATCATTGTATGTGAATAAATTGTTTTGCAAAAGAAATTTAAATATTTAAGTACAACGATACATGACTAAAAAAGAATTCATTGAGGGTAAAAAATACACTTTGCAAAGAGAAAATTAATAGGTATAGCAAAAGATATTTCAATAGCCTCAGTGGTCATAGTAACGCATAGGCTATTGCACTATTAGATCTAAGTGAAGATATTGTAAGGTTGAAAATATTTTATGGTTTAGGCTCGTATATCGGGTTTTCCAACCAGAAGTACATTACAATATAATATAACCCCCTTCTTCTAAGACCGCTATTAGGAATTTGGTCGCTAAGTTTGAGTCATCAGGCTCAACACAAAACATGGGCACGCCAACGTGGGTTTAATTGAACACATAGAAATATTTTTTATTTTTTGTAATTTTCAAATTACATATGAATGGTTTCCAATGGAAACCCTTATGTAGAAATGATTGAAAATAAACAATGTTTTTTGTTGTTTTGAAATATTTTGCTGTTGATTTTATGAAAATTCTCATAGAATCAATTTGGCTTTGGATATAAGACTCTTAGGTTTTTCTAAACAATATTGGCGTAAAGGTCGCTGATGAACTACTTGAGCAATAGTTAAATTGCAATATGGATATGCTCTCCCCCGCAGTAATACATTTAAAAATTTGTAGTTGAATAAATGTTTTATGAGAATATCATAAAATGTTTATTTTTTAATAAATCTATATACATAAGAATTAAGCCCAAAATAGGTGTCCGTTGGTTGCCAGTGTTTGACAAGATCCACCATAGTACCTTCGTTATGGTTATTCGCTAGTTTGTATCTTTGTTTCATACTTTTACGTGCAATAGTGCGTCCACAGTGCGTGTTTGAAACAAGACAAATTTTTAAAAAAACACAGGAAATTAAAAATTCATGCCGTTTAGTGAGTTTTACGAAGCAGAATTTTATGGACCAATTATTTTAAAACATGAACACAGTGCACATTTTTTTTTTTTTTATATTTATTTATTTCAAATAACGTTATAAAATTCAATATCAAACAAATTAACTTTAAAGCCCCAGCGCCAATAATGGCATTAAAGAGGCATAAGGCTACTATGTATCTGTATTAAACGTTTTAAATTTCATAACTCGTATTAATTACTATTTGCATTTATATATAAATTAGAATTATTTAATTACGAAAGAAGTGTTCCTATTTTATTAAGTAAATAACGTTTGAGTTCGAATTTAAATATTGAAATCGAAGATATGCTCTGTAGCACTGCAGGAAGATTATTAAATTTGTGCGAATAAATTAATGATTTTGTGTGTTGACAATAGCTACATAGCGCATTCAATCACATTTACACTGATTGTGATTGACAAAAAGTGTGACGAACTACAAATTTATGGACTGATATTTTCAAACTTTCGAAAACAAACTAAACGACAGTATAAATAACCAATGCACATTTTGTGCAGATATAAGTAAATTTTTTTCTGAATTTCTTCATAGGAGAAGATAGATTTGTATTCCGTAAATTTTCAATGAACATAACAATGGAAGATTACAGTGGTTATGCTCTTATTTGTCGCGAAATAGGCCACATGTGAGTAATCTAATATGATTGCTTTTCTTTGTTATTGAATTTAATGAAAATTTTTATATTTGCCATGCCTAATAAAGAAGATGACAAGTCCAAAACGGAATATCGGTTTACGTTTATGAAAATCGCAATCTGTGTCTACAGGACGGGCAAACAGACAGAACAACTAAGACAACAACAAAAATGATAGCGAGAGTCAACCTTTATCTAGATCATGTTCATGCCAAACCGCAGAAGAAAAAATAGCACAAAATCAAGATGGCAAACAAAAAATCTTTAGAGGCCTTAGATGGGACTTTGAAAAATTTACGAAATAAAAAATAATTGTTTGATGGTGCCTTGGTTCTATTGGGTGGAGATTTTCGCCAAATACTTCCTATTATTCATCGGTCTACTATTGCCGATTAATTGAATGCATATTTGAAGGCTTCATATTAATGGAGACACGTTAAAAAACTAATGTTGACTACAAAGGTGCGTGTTCAATTGCAAAATGATCAGCCGAATATTTTTCAAAGCAATTATTAAATATTGGGAATGGTGAAATTCCAATTAACCCCACCACAAAAATGATTTTGCTCCCAGATAATTTTTGCCACTTTGCACAATCAAAACAAGAATTGGTGACAAACGTATTTCCCGGTATTGCACAAAATGTTAAACCCTGATTGGTTGGGGGAAAAAGCTATCTTAGCTGCAAAAAATGCAGATGTTTCGGATATCAGTGTGAGAATTTTGAATGGCATTCCCGGGGAAATTATTACCTACAAATCGGTTGACTCTGTTACCATTCAAGACGATGTTGTAAATTATCCAGTCGAATTTTAAAATTCGTTTGAGTTATCTGGACTGCCGCCCCACCGCCTACAAGTGAAAGTTGGTGTACGTTTAGTAGTAAAAAAAGTCGTGAAAAATATGATTGAAGCAAAAATTAAAAGGAAAATATAAGGGCGAGGATGTGTTGAAACCACGCTTTCCTATGATTCCTCCAGATTCGCAGTTTGATACGTGTTCCCCATAGGTGTTGCTTTTGCAATGACCATCAATATAGCCCAGGCAGTCAATCATTAGCATAAGTCAACTGCTTTGTTTGTCTATACCGCGCACCAAAATCGAACCAAAATCGAACCAAGAATGTTGTTTACGTGAGAAGTAGTGGCTATGTTCGACCGTCTTGAAGTGTCGCTGAGTGTACTGGAAACTCATCGTCGCTTCGGGGCGGTCGAACATTGCTATGATCAAACCTTTGGTTTTTGCTACTCTTAATTCGCTTCTCATGTTTTTTATTCAGTAGCAATTTAGTAGTGACGGTGTGCAAACCATTCTTTGCTTGACAATTTACTTGAACGAATACCTTTATATAACAACCACCACAAATAATCATACAAGAACAAAAACAATTAATAATTCCTCAACCTTTTTCCTTAAATACTAAAAGAACAAAATCAACAATATAAAATAATACAATACATAGCCGTTTTAATGTGAATTTATGAGAAAAAAAAAAAACCAATTTAGCTTTTTGCATAAAATATATAACATTATATGAAAAAAATAATATTTCTTTATAAAAACATAAAATATATACAATTATATGGAAAAATAAAATATAAATACAAAACTGAAAAAGTGTTAAATAGAAATCTTAGTTAATTGTGAAATAACAAGTCAAAATTCATCAATAAGTATAAAATAAATTGGCTTTAATGAAATATTTAGCATATTTCAAGACATATTTAAGGGTCTAATGAAAGATTATTTTGTTGTGCTGTGAAAGTAGAGTCCAGATTATCCCCCAAACATAGTTGGTCCTTCGAGCCGGATTCTAGCCACCACAGAACCCCCGCATAAGCAGAACCCCCGCATAAGCTGAACCCCCGCATAAGCAGAACCCCCGCAGAAGCAGAACCCCCATATAAGCATAACCCCCGCATAAGGTAATCACCCGCAGAGTAAGTTGCTATATTTACAAAATAACATTTTTTATACATTATTTGCATAAGATCCCCCTTGGTGTCGAATTTCTTTGCATATAACAAAGAATTGGTATACCAGAAAATAATTTACCGTTTGCTTTTTTTGTGCTTACTTCAAATTCCTAAGAAGTAACGAGAAGCAAAACGTTATTTTTTGTGAAAATAAGATCCCCTTTGTTGTTGTATTTCTTTGCATTAAACAAAGAATTGGTATACCAGAAAGTAATTTACCGTTTGCTTTTTTTGTGCTTACTTCAAATTCCTAAGAAGTAACGAAAAGCAAAACGTTCTTTTTATAAAAATAAAATCCCCTTTGTTGTTGTATTTCTTTGCATATATCAAAGAATTGATATACCAAAACAAAAATAATTCAACGTTTGATTTTATGCTTACTTCAAATTCCCAAGAAGTAACGAGAAGAGAAGAAAAGTTTTATAGAAATAAAATTTCTTGTGTTGCTGGATTTTTTGCATACGACAAAGAGTAGGAGTATACATAATAATAAAATAAGGGTTGAAGTCAAACATCGAACATCAAACTTGTCCCTTGTTACATTTGACACTCTTTGTACGCGTACTTGGCGAATTATATTTTTGTTGACATTTCATTTCTGTGATCAAGAGAACCAGGCGATAATACATTTTCGCGATTTACCGTAAGGTGATCAACAGACTTAATATTCTTCCTATAGGCTAGGATTTAAACTCCCTCTGTTTTCTCTAATCAAGAAGAACGATAATAAAGTGGCGTTATTATCGACTTCCAAGCCCCCTAAGATTGACACTGCTCACTATTAACCTCTAGTACATCATGTCGTTGATGAAGGCCTTAATTATAGCTTCGGATCGAATAGTGGAATTCCGAACTTATTTCGAAAGTCGTCCGTTGGAGAGCCATTCAGTCCACACCTTGGGAATATTGAAGGACGAAATTATTCATCAGTGGACTGATTTTAGATCCTGCTACGACACAATTCTGGAAAAATTCGATAGCGTGAAGGGCGAAACTGAACTCGGGGCAGTAAAAGCACGTTTCTTCTCTACGTTTGAAGCACATACCCAGGCGCTGGCAAAGTGCAATGAAATTCTTGATGAGCTGCGTCGAAAAAATGATCCAGTGGATTCCTCCTTGAAAGAACGACAGGACCCCTCAACCCACATATCAGTACCACCCTGTGATACCGAGATCTTCAATGGTGACTACAAATCATGGCCTACATTCCGTGATATGTTCACGGCCCTGTATATAAATAACACGCGCCTCTCACCGGTAGAAAAAATGTGTCATTTGCTAAAAAAAACGCAGGGGGAAGCCCGAGAACTTCTCAAGACTTGCCCTATCACAAATGAAGGTTTCGACATGGCGTGGAGGAATCTGGTTGGGCGTTTTGAAAACAAAAGGATTCTAGTGAACGCACAACTAAAATCCCTTTTTAACGTATCTCCCATTGTTAAGGAGACCGGGCCCAATTTGAGACGTTTGCAACGCACAGTAAATGATTGCGTCACAAACCTATCACTGTTGAAGATTGATACAAATAATTGGGATATAATTTTTGTGTATATCTGTTCGACGTGCTTGCCAGACATCACGTTAAGTTTGTGGGAACAATCGTTACCTCATACGATGGGATTACCCACCTGGAAGGAAATGGACGCATTTTTAACATCTAGGTTCCAAACCCTGGAGTCGGTGGCGGATATCCGCTCCACCTTTGCCATCCCTCACAGTTCAACTCCCAATAAATTAGCCAGCTCAAAGAAATTACCGTTTCATGATCAAAAGAAACTTAACAGTTATAGCACTAATGTGTCAAGTGACACGTCGGGAAAATGCTCTCTTTGCTCCCTTTTTCACCCTCTAAGACTTTGTCCATCATTTTTAGAAAAGTCCATTGATGAACGCCTCTCTATCGTCAGACATCAAAAGCGCTGCACTAATTGTCTCGGACACTCCCACGAGTACAGGAAGTGCAAAAGCCGATTTTCTTGCAAGGTGTGCAAGAAAAAACATCATTCTTTACTCCACCGTTTCAGCACTAATCCCGTATCAGATCAGCAGAGCCCAAAAAGACCCCATTCATCTCCCGCGACTGTCAGCTTCAGTACCAATGCGAATGAACGTCGCGAAAACTACCCCACCCAAACAATGGAAATAACCCCCTCTACCTCTAATGAAGCTGCAGCGCGAACGCTCAAATCCTATTCACTCAATTTACAGTCCACTTCTCAGGCCTCTGTTGTTCTCGGTACTGCGCTTGTTGACGTCTATGCAGATGATGTCAAATGTACTGTTCGCGCTTTAATCGATTCTGCCTCGGAAGCATCGTTCATGTCAAAAAGATTACAAACCAAGCTCGGACTTAGAGCTCATTCTTCACCAACAGAAGTACATGGACTTAATGGTGCTTTGACAGCCACATCTACCCATACATGCAACATCAAAATTGGCTCCCCCATTGACAGTTTATTTAAATTGCACACTAACGTACTCATTGTCAAGAAGCTTACCGGTGACCTTCCCTATTATCCCTTAAAGGAACTCAAAAATGGTCGTTTTTCTCATCTACGTATGGCCGACCCATATCGTCAAAACTGCACTGAAATAGATCTACTTCTAGGAGGCGATGTATATCCACAGATTATTCAAGATGGCCTCCAATGGGAGAAAAACCAATCCCTAATTGCGCAGAAAACCGTTTTTGGATGGATAGTCACGGGTAAGGTTAGCACTAAATCGTATACAACTAAAGTGTTCTCCTTCTTTAATGAAACTACTATTGCTAAGCAACTACAACATTTCTGGGAACTCGAGGAAGTCCCCAAGAAGCTCAAAAGCTCCCCAGAGGACCGATACTGTGAGCTTCTGTATCAAAAAACCACTTTTAGAAATCGTGAAGGACGTTTCGTCGTTTCACTTCCCTTCCGACGTGAGCATTCCGCCACTTTAGGGGCTTCTCGTCATATTGCCATGTCTCAGTTTCTACGAAATGAAACGAGATTATATAAAAACCCCCAACTGAAGAATGAATATGATAATGTCATTAAGGAATATTCTACTCTAGGGCACATGACCAAAGTTAATCCTCCACTCAACAGCGGTGATTCATATTATTTGCCTCATCATGCGGTTTTAAAACCCGACAGCACTACTACAAAAATACGCGTAGTATTTAATGCATCAAGTCCTTCAGCTAACGGAATGAGTCTTAACGAACTACTTCACCCCGGCCCCACGCTACAAGCCGATCTTACCATTCTCATCTTGCGCTGGAGACTTTTTCGATATGTTTTTAATGCGGACATTGAGAAAATGTACAGGCAAATCCTCGTCAATCCCTCTCAGACCCCATATCAACGAATTGTTTTTCGTTGTGCAGCCGATCAACCTCTACAGGATTACGAATTGACTACGGTCACATTCGGCGTGAACTGTGCTCCGTACCTGGCTATCAGAACGCTACTGGAGCTGGCGAATGATTGTCAAGCCTCGTCCCCTCAAGCTTCTGAAATTCTTAGACGGTATATGTACGTTGACGACGTTCTAGCCGGAGCACATTCTCTCTCTTCCGCCTTAAAATGTAGAAATGAACTGATAAACGTACTTGAATCCGCAGGTTTTTTGCTCCGAAAATGGACTGCAAACCATAACCATTTATTACGGAACATTCCCTACGAACATTTATTGGATGTTGAGTTTCTGAAACTCTCAGATTCAAGCACTACCAAAACTCTCGGTTTAAGGTGGAATGCAGGCAACGATTATTTTTACTTTAAATTAAAATCAGAGCCTGACCGCAATTCAACGACAAAAAGGTCGGTTTTGTCCGAAATAGCAAAACTATTTGACCCCGCCGGCTGGCTATCCCCGAAGATTATTGTCGCTAAGATGATCATGCAACAAATCTGGAAAGAAGGCACAGATTGGGACGAAGATCTTCCATCATCGACATTGCAACAATGGTACGCGTTCTTAGATGACTATATTTACATAGAACAAATTAAAATTCCCCGCTTCGTCGATTTCGACCCGTCTTATAATATTGAATTACATGGCTTTTGTGATGCCTCAGAAAAGGCTTACGCAGCGACATTATATATCCGCGCTGAAAATTCTGGGCTAGTATCTACTCATCTGCTAGCCGCGAAAACCAAAGTTGCACCTGTAAAGTTCGTCACCTTGCCCCGGAAGGAACTATGTGGGGCTGAATTAATGGCCAATATGATTGACTCGATGCAATCGCAGCTTGACCTTATGGCTTATCGGCTCTACTTGTGGACAGATTCCACCATAGTATTAGCGTGGTTACAGAAACCCCCTAGTCACTGGAAGACGTTTATTGAAAATAGAGTCTCCTCCATTCTCGAGAAAGTAGGGGCAGAACGCTGGTCTCATGTGGACTCCAAATCCAATCCAGCCGATTTGGCATCTCGGGGCCTAAATGCGTCACAACTCATCTCAAATGATTTATGGTGGCACGGGCCATCCTGGTTAAAACTCCCACATAGCGATTGGCCTCCGACTGTCCCATCATGCTCAACTAATGAGGAGGTCAAGTCCATTAAAGTTCACACCAGTCTTTTAAGGGAGAATGACGTCCTGCTAAACTTTTCTGATCTTCCTAGAGCTATTAGAATCGTTACCTATGTTTTTCGTTTCTATTTTCGCATAAACCCCCGTTTGATTCATAAAGTTGTACGAGACACCGATCTCACCCACGAAGAGCTCCATTTCACACAATCTCGCCTGGTAATAATCAGTCAACAGCATTATTTCAGTGAGGAATATCGCCTTTTAGCTGAGAAGCAGCTTTTGCCACGTAAGAGTCATCTTCTCCCCCTTTGCCCATATATTGACACTCACGGTGTAATGAGAATTAATGGTAGGTTATCAAATGCTCCGACCCTTAGTCATGATGAACGCTTCCCAATTTTATTGCCATATCATGCCCGCTTTACAAGATTGTTTCTCATATACCTTCATAAATATTCTCTTCATGGTCAAAATGCTCTGTTATATAGACTAATGCGAAGTCGATATTATGTCCCTAGACTCAAAACGCTGATAAAAACGATACTTTCTCAGTGCATGATTTGTGTTAAGCAGAGGCGCGAGATCGGGCAGCAAATAATGGGAGCGTTACCACCAGAACGAACCAACCTTTCACGGCCTTTTACCACCACCGGCGTCGACTTCGCTGGACCTTTCGACATAAAATCCTATGTTGGGCGAGGTTGCAAGGTAACTAAGGGTTATGTTCTTGTCTTCATATGTTTCGCTACTAAAGCTATTCACCTCGAAGCAACGGGGGAAATATCTACTCCAGCCTTTTTGGCCGGATTCGCACGTTTTTTCTCAAGGCGCGGAACTCCACGCACCTTGTACTCGGACAATGGCACTGCCTTTATCGGGGCATCCAATATTTTACAAAAGGACAAAAACCAATTTTTGCAACAACTACGAGAAAACCTCATAGCTCAACAAAGCTGCGCCCCTATAGAATGGCGGTTCATTCCACCAGGCGCACCCCACATGGGTGGACTCTGGGAAGCCGGAGTGAAAAGTTTTAAGTCTCACCTTAAAAGAACCTCCCACTGTCAAAGTTTCACCTTCGAGGAATTCACCACGATGTTGACTCGCATTGAAGCATGTCTAAATTCACGACCACTCAGTCCGATGAGTAACAACCCCAATGATTTGTGTGTCTTAACCCCCGGACATTTTCTGATCGGTGCTCCTTTACTATCCCCCCCGGAACCTGATCTGTCTAATCATTCGTTAAGTTACGTTAACCGCTGGGAAAAACTGAAGATACTTCACCATCACCTTGCATGTAGATGGAAAGAAGAGTATTTGAAAGAACTCCATAAAAGAACCAAATGGAAGTACCCTCAACGTGATTTTTGCGTAGGTGATCTGGTCATAATCAGGAAAGATAATTTACCCCCGAACCAATGGCGGCTTGGCCGTATTGAAAAAATTATTGTGGGCTCGGACGATCACGTCCGAATAGCCGAAGTGCGAACTGCTAACGGCATCGTTACCAGGCCAATAGTGAAGCTAGTCCTACTCCCCCATCCCGAACAAAATTAATCACAATTTTCCCCTTTTTTTTTCATTCACAGCAAAAATGCGTCCGCTAAGTTTGCCATCAAGACGAGAGAGCCAATCAAAAAATAGCACTCGTGGCATCAGACCTGGTCCAAGGACATTTGACTGTCGCCTCTGTGACAAAGATCACCCACTGCGAAAATGCCTGAAATTTCAACGGTTAAACGTCTGTGAGAAGCTTCAAATCGTAAAACGTTTTAAATACTGCGAAAATTGCCTGGCACACTCTCATCAGGCCATTCGTTGCCATAGTGCCAAACGTTGTCACCAATGCGGAAATCGCCACCATACTCTCCTACACCATCATACACGCCTAACAGTCGGAAGCCCGTCTGTCAGCCAGCCCTCCCCAAAGATTGGGTCCGTAATACTGTTACCGACTGTCGTCCTTAAGATCCAACTTGGGGGCGAATGGACCAAGGTGAGGGGCATTCTGAACCCATGTGAGACTGACAGCGCTGTGGCTGAATTCATAGTGGAGAAATATAGACTACCATGGACAAAAGTTGGTGTTACACGACGGTGCATACTCAATATCAGACCAAGATTCGATGATGGTCCTATTTTTACGATTACCGCTCAGATAAGACGCGATTTGCCTAGAACACAACCGGCGGACCGAGTAGATGAGAAGATAGCCAAGGCTTACACCAATTTACGTTTGGCAGATCCGAAATTTTATCAAAGGGAGGACGCCAACATCGTGTTAGGAGCAGACATTTACCCGAAGGTCATCAAGGCGGCTCTGCAATCAGATGCGACTGGGCTTTCCATCGCTCAGGATACCGTATTTGGGTGGACCATCATTGGAAAACTTAGTTGCTGAATTTTGCTGCTGAATTATTATTATCACTTCTTTATTATAATTAACGTTTTGCTTTAATAATGTATTAGAGAATTCTAGTTATACAGTATATTTTTATATGGGCTCAGACCAATTTTTTTGTTTTATCACAACATATGTACATTTTTATCAACTTTATATGAACGTGTGTATACACAGAATCAAAATCGATTTCACTTCAAACCTATACATAAATTGAATATTTTTACATTTTTTTCTTTAAATTAAATATCAAAACTAAATAAAATTGGATCTTATCTTGTTCAAAGAAAAAGAAGAACAAAAAAAAAAAAAAAGAGAAAAAACCAAAAAAAAATTTTATCAATATGTATAATTCTAGAATTGTCATACTTACCTTTACATCAATTTTATATACGAATCGATATTATTCGCTTCTGTGTATGCATATTGTTCCTTTTACTTACTATTATATAATTGTTATAATAATAGAATCTTAATATTATATATCTTTTAATCAATATCTAGAATTCTAGAATTGTCATACTTATCTTTACATCAATTTTTGTATACGAATCGAGATTTTTCGCTTCAGTGTATGCATATTGTTCCTTTTTACTTACTATTATATAATTGTTATAATAATAGAATCTTAATATTATATATTTTTTAATCAATATCTAGAATTCTAGAATTGTCATACTTATCTTTACATCAATTTTTATATACGAATCGAGATTTTTCACTTCAGTGTATGCATATTGTTCCTTTTTACTTACTATTATACAATTGTTAAAATAATAGAATCTTAATATTATATATCTTATTAATCAATATGTACAAGAAAATTGTCATACTACTCGACTTATAACTCCACAAATGAATTGTAAATATTGTTCACATTCACATTTATTTTTTTTTATCCTTCTAAAGTGAATCCTCAACTCCTTGTTTATTATTGCAATATGGCAAGGGGGGCGGGATGTTTACGTGAGAAGTAGTGGCTATGTTCGACCGTCTTGAAGTGTCGCTGAGTGTACTGGAAACTCATCGTCGCTTCGGGGCGGTCGAACATTGCTATGATCAAACCTTTGGTTTTTGCTACTCTTAATTCGCTTCTCATGTTTTTTATTCAGTAGCAATTTAGTAGTGACGGTGTGCAAACCATTCTTTGCTTGACAATTTACTTGAACGAATACCTTTATATAACAACCACCACAAATAATCATACAAGAACAAAAACAATTAATAATTCCTCAACCTTTTTCCTTAAATACTAAAAGAACAAAATCAACAATATAAAATAATACAATACATAGCCGTTTTAATGTGAATTTATGAGAAAAAAAAAAAACCAATTTAGCTTTTTGCATAAAATATATAACATTATATGAAAAAAATAATATTTCTTTATAAAAACATAAAATATATACAATTATATGGAAAAATAAAATATAAATACAAAACTGAAAAAGTGTTAAATAGAAATCTTAGTTAATTGTGAAATAACAAGTCAAAATTCATCAATAAGTATAAAATAAATTGGCTTTAATGAAATATTTAGCATATTTCAAGACATATTTAAGGGTCTAATGAAAGATTATTTTGTTGTGCTGTGAAAGTAGAGTCCAGATTATCCCCCAAACAAATGTCGTATACTTAAAAGCATCGGAATAGAATAAGTAGTATTATATAAGCACACAAAAATGTTGAATTATGAAAAAGATAAAAATAGTAAAAAAACACAAATGAAAAAAAACAGAATTTTTTGGCACACACAAAAAACGACGCACAAATGACTTGCAAAGCAGTCACGGGCACGCTAGTATTTTTAATAAATATTTTGTGAGAATATCATGAAATATTTTTTTGAAGGAATCAAGCACATATTAAAATTGCTTAAATTAAAAAAATATTTAATTTATGGTAAATTTTACTTAAAGATTTTAAAGTTGAAATAGAACTTCTTTATTTTTATAAATATATATTCATTTATATATTTTACTATTTCAATGTAATGATATTAAAAACTACTTGGATGTCACATCACCATCAGATGTGCTTTAGGCCAAAATATTATCTTTACAATTTTTTATAGCAACTGTGTTTTTGTTTTTTGTATATAAACTTTGTATTTTGTAGGTTTATATACAAATATACACATGAAAATGCTTTAAAATGTTTGCTTCAGTTGGCATTGCAGCCACTGATCTGGTATTGTTATTATTTTATGATTCTACTATTTTGTAGTGAAAATTTATACTCAGCATGTGCAATGCAGAGTTTACATCACACAGAAGCAGATGTGTGTGTATACATATGTTTTTATTTTTTTAAATAATAGCTTGCACTAACACTAATGGAAATATTGTAAATGCATATATGATTTTTTAAAGCTACTTTCTTAATTTTAAATATTCCATATTGATTTTACATTATTACTCAGCGATTTTAGAAGACCGTATGGCTATTAAAGATCTGTTTCTTTATTAAGTTTCTAAGTACACAAAAACAATATTGAAAATATTAAATTACTCATATCTACAAAGATTAAATAAATACAAAAAAAAACTAATAGAATTTAAAACTGAGAATTTCTTTATTTCTTTTCCATTTATGAAATTTGAAGACTTAAGTTAAAATTTGATAAAAAAAACTAGAATCATCCTCGTTTGAGACTTTTACTTTATTACTACAATTGTAAAAGATGTTTTACTATATTATTGTAATAAATCAAAAATTATTTTCAGGTGTTTTTTTATAAACTTAAAAAAATTAAAAATAAAAAGCAGAATAGTTTTTGTTTTCAAATTTGTAAAAAGAATTTTTTTCAATAAGAAGTTTGTTTTTCAAGTGTGGCAACACAAACAACATGAACGAAAAATGAATTCAATGTCGCAAGAAAATCGCATAAAAATAATTAAAATCCACTGTGAAAATAATGGTTCTGATAAAGTTATATATCGTAAAATTCGTGATATTTTTTGACAAGATAATCGTCCTTTTGAAGCCGCTATTAAGAATTTAATCGTTAAATTTGAGTCGAAAAGCTCGATACAAAATGTAAGAACACCAACGCGTGTTCGAGTGGGTCGTTCAACTGAATACATTGCAGTCGTGAGCTACAGTCCTGAAGCAGATCCAAACTTGTCAATTCCTCGACGTTCTCAACAGTTAGGGTTATCCAAAACCACCACATGGCGAATTTTGCGTAAGAATTCCACTTTGAAGCGTTACAAAGGTCAACTGGTGCATTAATTGAAGCCGGCCGACCACTCACTTTGCCGTAGATACGCTCAATTCATTCACGTCAACAAACTAAATTGCGGCATTTGGGTTTTTGAAAATCCTAAAACGATTATTGAGAATCCTTTGCATTCTCAACGTGTCACTGGTCTGGAAGTGTGATTGGTCCTTTTTTTCAAAGATGAAGCTATAAATGCGGCAAGGGTCAATGGATTTTGCTATCGCAAGATGCTAACAACTCAATTTTTGCTTATTGTTGGCGACGTGAAAAGCACTGACATGTAGTTTCAATAGGGCGGTGCCACATATCTACAGGCAATGAAACGATCAAATTGATTACAAACCAAATTTTCCGATCGCATAATTTCGCGACAATCAGTAGTTAAGTGGCCGTGTGATTGAACAGCACTGGATTATTTTTTATGGAGCATTATTGGGTACAGAGTCCATACAGAGCCAATTGAATCGATTTCAGCCTTAAAACTTAAAATTCGTAATATGATTAACGAAATAGACGGTCCTATTTGGCCAAAAAGTAATAAAAAACTTTGATGTAAGAATCGACATCTGTCAGCGTGGTCGTGCCGCAGGTCATTTTTATTCATTATTGCTGAACTTTCTTTTCGTAATACAATACAGATTTAAGTTATCTTTTTTGTATAATTTTGTTTTTGGAAATAAACTTCTTGTTGAAAAACTTGTTTACAAAGTATTAATAAAACATTTATTTCTCAAATATTTATTTAAAAGTATTTTAAAATTTGTTAAAATAGCCTGGAAATAGCCTGGCTTCCACAAATTCTTTAAGTATAGTTTATTTATTTGGCAGATGTTATTGTTTCCAAAAAAATTTGCATTATTGTGAGGGTGTAGTCTACCAATGTCATATGATTACTTATGCAAACTAATAAAGTATTCGTTAATTACAACCCCAACAAAATTAATGTTATTGAAGAAAGAATTAAATAAGGTTTTTAAATAAATCTCTATAAGCTAATAAAGTATTGCCAAATACGATTGTTATATTACGAAAACTTTTAGACAAACATGCAGTGTATTATATTTATAGTTTGTATTCTGATATGTGTTTATTTGCTGTAGTGCTGCTTTTGAATTTTCTTTTATTTTTTAATATTTGTAAGGCACTGATGCTGACGTTGTTGAAGCAACCAATAATAATAAGAGGAATTTAATTTTATTAAATTTTGGATAAAAGATATTTCCCATACACTTTTTACCTTGTTGCATTTCATTTCTTTTATTTTGCTATTAAAATCTTATCCTTATACGATAAGGAGGTTGTACTAATATTGTAAGGAGTTTGTTGAAATTCATCAGAGTAACGAAATGTTCACTCACTGTTTGAAAAAATATTTGGTTGTTCAAACAAGTGTTCATATTTAAGTATTAACAATTTTGATAATTTTTCAGAAATGAAAAGATGGTAGAAAAATGTGCGCTAAGGATTCGCGTACATAAATGTTCGCACATAATTTGCAACGTGCAACTGCCGGTGTATGCAGTAACAAAACATTTTTTTTTTATTTCTTTTGGAATATATTGTAAAATTGTACTTGGAGGTAATATGTACCTGTGTGTTTTTACTACATTTTACGGTAACCTTTACAACTTTACAAAATTTATATTAGTTATATTAAAAGCAAACATTTTTATATTGGTTTAATAGTATTTATTTATTGTATTTGGTATAAAAAAGGCTCTTATGTGTCTATAATAAAAAAAGTATACATATACAGGTCGTTAATTTAATAAATTTTTTTATTATTATTTTTTTTAATTTGGAGTTTTGTATGTTTTTATTTTAGTGTTGATTTGCTTATTATTTAAATGCTTTTAAAGAATAGTTGCTACAGTAATAAATTACTAAAATATAAAAAAGTTTTAAAATATAAAAAAGTGCGTTAAAATAAATCAAAACTGAAGGCATTTTGTATGTCTTAATTATAATTAAAAGGTGACATGTATGGCGAAGCTTATATATCGTCTTGACCAGTGATGGGCGAACTTTTTGGGTGGCGGGTCAATAAATTAAAAAAAATCTTGCGGCGGGCCATTAACTTAAAAAAAAAAAACATAGAGGGTCATTCATTAAAAAACTATGGGGTTGCTGTTCAATTAAAAGTTCGGTTTAATCTGTATATTTAGTATACCGCCCGGGGGCACATTTATCGGTTCTTATAGAATACTCGACTATCTGGACCTGTGCAACTGGGGGAAAAAGGGAGCCCAGTCCCCTGAAGTCAGACAGGGAAACAACTGGAAACTCCACTTTATTTCCACGGGGATCAGTGGCCTGCAGAGTTCAATATTTGTCTCTTTAGACATTTAATAGTTCTCTGGCTGATCATTGAGGTTGGCCCCTATATGGGAGCATCGTGGTGGTTGTGGTTTCGGGCCCCATATCCAATGGTTTTCTATGGTGGCCAGGATCATCTCACTGATAATGACACGCAAAGTGAATGATCCAGTCCAGTGAGTATGCTTGACATGTGTTCTCATGAGAGTCTCCGACTCTCTAGCAGGGTGTAATGATTTGCAGACCTGTACTGAAATCATTAAAGTTGCAACTAGGTGGTTCTGTTGCATAGAATTATGGCTTCGGCTATCTAGGACGCATGTATCACGTTCCAAATTATACAAAGTGGTTTGTCCACCATCTGATTAAGACTTACAGTCAGGCGCTGATGTAAAACAAATCACCTCTGTATATTTATTAGTTATATTACGTAATATTTTAAAACAACATAAACATTTTATAAGATACGGTTTATTATGATTTTAAGATTTTCCAGATGAATGGGAAGCATGGATCTGTTTCTGAATTGACATAATTTCCTCAAAATTTGGGAGGATGCGACTTTTAATAAATTAAATAGACTCTCGTCTGACAATCGGTTTCTTATTGAATTTTTTCTGCATTTCATTACTGAAAAGGCCTGTTCACATAAAATATGGCAAACATCGCCATAATTTTCTGCGCAGGATTAATTAGCTTTAGAAATTCATCTTTTGGTAAGGATTTATAGAAATTAAGCTTATCTGTATTTAAAAATAGCTGTTTTAAATTATTATTACATTGCAATTCTATAATTTCCAATTGTAGATCAGATGGAACATTCTCAGGATTAACATTAAAAGGCATTGAAAAAATATCTAAACATGGTTGAATTTTTTTAAAGTCAGCTAATCTGGCCTCAAATTCTGAATACAGTTTTAATAAAGATTGTGAAAAGACTTTTAATTTCTCTCCACTCACAGGCCTCAAAACATTAAGTCTTGGAAAATGAGTCAAATCATTTTTTCCCAAAAACATAAAAAAATATAAACAATTGAGTTTTAAAAGACCTCAAACTGCCCCAAGTTTCATCTATAAATTTATTTCTTGTTCTTGTTCAGTTTATTATAGTGCTCGAGTGAATCCGTGAAAAAAACAAACTCGATTCAAATATTTCTTATCCTACTATATTTCCCACTCATACCAAATTTCAGTTTTGGTTTTTAGAAAAACTTTAATTTCTTCGAGAAGACTCCAAACTCTCGAGAAGGCATGCCCACAACTCAGCCACCTGATCTTTGTGCAATAAAGTACATCTGAAAATTCTGCATCAACTGCCGATAAAAACTCTTGAAATTCAATTGCAAAGTACATCTTGGTGGATTATACAATGTAAATAAATTATTTCGCTTTCATTCTGACTTTTATAAATTCCTGCAAACCCCGTATTTTTTCCCACCATGTTAGGTGCTCCATCAATGGTTAAATTAATTAATTTGGAAATTGGAGACATAAGAGATTCCATCCCCTCTCTAAATTCATCATAAATTATTTTTCCTGTCGTCTTTCCTTTCAAAGATCTCAAACAAATCAAGTTCTTCGGTTATTACAAAGTTTTCATCGACTCCTCTGATAAAAATTAGAAGTTGGGCTGTATCACTCCTGTCAACACTCTCGTCGATAGTGACTGAATAATACTTAAACTTTTTAAGACGTCCATCGAGTTAAATTAGAAGAAATCGCTAATTACTTTTTACTATTTTATAGGCAACTATGTGACCAGCTAACGTGGAGGATCGCTGGGCACTACTTTGATTTTTAAAAAACATTTGCTGACTAAATATTTTTCTTTTCAATTCCTCTGAATAAACTTTGTTGTCTTCATCTGTCATTTAATAGTACTTCAACCCAAGATGTTTTAAATTAAAGTGCCTAGCGATATAATTATAATCTTTTAGTACAGCTGCCGGTTCTTGGCAGATAAGACAAATAGGTTTTTGGTTATATTCCATAAAGAAGTACTTCCATGTCCACTCTTCTTGAAATACTCGACATTCCGAATCAATTTTTCTCTTTCTATATTCGATTGATATTTATGGGGGTAAAAAACTTAGACTATTTTACTATTGCACTTATATTTAAAATACACGTTATTATTTTAATTACACAAATAAAACTGTACGTTGGCAACTTTATAATTTTACTTCACAATTTATTCTGTACGTCACGAGCTTTACACTTTTACTGATTGCTGATTAATCCATCGCTGGCCGTTTTATGTTTGTTGCGCATGTTGTCTCAAATGTTCAAGAATCTTCTAGATCTTACATATAATGCTTGTTGTTATGTTATACGTTCAGTTTTCTATATTAGTTGTTAGTGTTTTATAATGTTTATGTTTCTTCTTGGAATATTGCATCAGAAAGTTGTTGTTCTCTTGTGTGTACAATATAATATGAATAATATATATAATAATAATAATATAATATGAAAACATCGCATTTTTTTGCTAAAATTGTCAATTTATATCTTTTTTAAAACATAATGTAAATTTATTTTTTGGGCATAATTTTTTAATAGGTGATTAATTTTTTTTTGAAAAACGCTCGGCGGGCGGGATTGAAACCACATACGGCCACATACGGAAACCGTAGTTCGCCCATTACTGGTCTTGACCATCAAAATTTAAAAAAATTTTAAAGGTCATACATCAGCCTTATTGTGAATAAATTAGAAAGAGACTTTTTGGAAAGTTCTCTCCTAAATTTTGTTAATATTGTAGAAAATGTGCTAAATGAACGCTCCACAGAAACTTGTGTGGCCGGCACGGCTAGTAGAGTCTCAACAAGCTGCTTTATATCCTTAACGTTGCCACATGATTTTTGCCAATACTCTAGTACATTGGTAGAAAAGGACACCCTTTCGCCTTTACAAAGTTGCATTAATTTATGTTTCATGCTTGCTGCATAGCTTTGTGTAGATAAGTTTTGTGCATTCATTAAAGTTTGAATATGAAAATCTAACTTATCGTATTCATTAGCCGTTGAAGCAAGAATTTCATCTTGCGAACAGTAGCTTGATGAATGTGAATGACTTTCCTCATTTCAATTATTTTTCGACTTTTTCAACATTTCATATGCTTTAAGCAAATGATCCTTAAAGAAAAGATTCCTGAAACTATCATACATATTTTACTTTTAATTTAAAATGCAATTGTTCTTACCATTGCACTCTACTTACAGTCGCTAGTAAGAAAAGGAGTACCGTTAAAATTAAAACGAGGATCTAAATATATTGCAGCCGCAAAAGCATCATCCTGCAAAAATTTATTTTGTCTATTCCTCATCGCTTCAAGAAGGGCTTGTGCATATTGTAACGATACGTTTACGCTTGTTGTTGGGGTAGTGACAGCGGAGGCCAGGGTCGTTACAATTTTGTTTATTACGTATCTTCTTGGTCCATGGGAGCAATGACGCTTAATGCTTTATGCACGTTATAAAACTTATCACCAAGTTTATTTAGCTAACTCTTACAAGGTAGATGGTTGCTAGTGGACGGTCGGGAATCGTAGCCGAAGAACGGGGAGTCAACTCGCTGAGGTAATTGGCACCGGTAGGAACATCAGCAGTGGTACAGGTAGCAGCAGTACAGGCGGAAGCGGTAAAGACGGCAGCGGCAGTAGTGGGAGAGGCGGTGGTACCTAATAGCGGTACTGGCGGCAGCGTCACAGGCGGTAGCGGTGCTGGCGGCAGCGGTACAGACGACAGCGTTAATGTCGGCAGCGGTACAGGCAGCAGCGATAATGGCGGCAGCGGTACAGGAGGCAGCAGTACAGGCAGGTGGGCAGTAAACTAAGCACTACACCTAGCAGCAGCGATGGCGGGGAGGTCTTGGCCGTATCGAATAATACTGTGGGAATATAAAATTCCGCAACAGCATCAGTCGCTCAGTCAAGCCAATCGCCGATAGGAGATAAACTTCCACCAATTGCAGCTGCACTGTCGATCAGAGATTATTGCGGAATATAAAATTCCTCTAAAAGGCTTCTTACCTATAGGCGATCTACTTGCTGTCTGCTGATAAGAAGTTATTGCGGAGTATAAAACTACTCTTCTTGCCAATAGATCATGTTTCATAAAATATTCTGCCTTATATACCTGCGCGTGGGTACACACATTCACACACACAAACATTATTTGCTATAGTCGAATGACAACTATCAGCTGTGAGATTTGGTCTGCATAACAGCTGACTGCATTGATGATCCCTTTGTTCCTGACTCACAGGTGGCGCTCCGACGTTCCCGACCGTTAATTTAATTCTTATTTTATACTTCATAAATAAATAAAATGGAATATAATAATTATAATATAATTCATAAATAAGATAATACTAGAAATTTGTCTTAAATTAAGGAATGAATTCAATTTAAATAGCAACATCGTGTAATGATAAAAATAATAACAATAAGTATAGTATTAATAGTAATTCATTTTAAATTCAAAAAAATAATAATAAAGTAATAATAAAGTAGTAATAAAGTTGTAATAACGTGTAGATGAAAACGAAGGTCGACTTTCACCGTTACAATATGTGTTAATAGATATTAAGTCTTGCAATTCTAACTCACATGTTAGCCAATCTCGAAAAAGGTCTCGCAATATATATTGTTCTTTTTGAAGTTTTAAGGTAAATATCAGAGTAGCGAAGTGTTCACTCACTGTTCATACATGTATGAATATGTACATTTAATTTTTTAGCCGCTTCTTTTCATACATGTGTGAGAGACTGAAAAATATTTTGCGTTTTTTCATTTATGAATGCGACGATTTATTTTTTTCTTTCTATTCATAAGTGAAAAAATGATAAACACACAAGTGTTCATTTTTGAATATGTACAATTTTGATAATTTTTCATAAATGTAAAATTATCAAAAATATGTGCGTTAAGCATTCGCGTACATAAACGCACATATTTGATAATGCGCAATTGTCGGCGTATGTAGAAAAAAAAATGTTTTTTTTTTATTTCTTTTAGAATATATTGCAATATTGTATTGTGTTTTAATATGTACCCATGTGTTTTTACAACATTTTACGGTAAACTGCGATCGTAGGTAGAAAATTTTTTCACATTCATTTATGACAAATTTTATAAAATTTCAACGTTCATAAATGAACATGTACATTTATGAAAAATAACATTAATGAGAAGTAGCTGATTTATCATTTATCACATATGAATAAGACTAATAATTCTTGTTGTGCGCATTCATGTATGAAAATAACCAGAACATTTTTTCTTGTTCGTTTATGCGCGTGAAAAATAAATATAAAATTTTAGATTTTTCATTTATGAAAAATATCATGAATGTTGATTTTTGAATGTTCATACATGAAAAATTCTGAACCCTGGTAAATATTGACAATGATGTAAATGTCTTGATAAAGTTTTGGATGAATATCCAGTTTATGTCAAAGTTATTAAGACTGTCCAAGTTTGCAATATATTCTTAAAGGGAAGGGATTTTGTTGATCATATTGTAAGTCGAGTACCATCCTGTTGCTGCGTCTAAACATGGTAAACTAATTTCATCGTTTCCCAATCTCACTAATGTTCGAAGTTTTTTCGAAATTGTTCTACATTCCTCGATATCGTTTTCCAGCGTTTTTGTAACGTCATAGAAGTGTATGTGCGGTGCAACGCACAATGGAAAAAACGGATGTGAGATTCGACTCAATCTGGTTGGACCCTGCAACGTCAATGTAACATCCTTATTTTTTGTATTTTCGTGCTGTGTTTCTTGTAGTAATTTTGATAGTACTAAACATTAGCACCGTTATCCGTTGTATTTGAATAAATTTGATGCACACCCATATTATATTATATTTGTTGTTTGCACCATACAACATAATGTTGCCGATACTTATATACTTGAAATGCAAAATGTATGAAATTAATGTTTGAGCTTTTTAATTCGCAAATAAACAACTTTTTTAAGGATTTTTTTATTTTTAAATGTTAAAAAAAAATTTAACATTAATTTATATTTGCAAGAGAAATAAAAATTCGGAGAATGTAAAATGAAAATAGTAATATTTTTTCCGAATGTTTTCCTCTATAGCTTTTTTGAATTTTCTTTTTCTTTAGCAAATAAAGTGTACATAAATATGTATGTGTGTTAGTTCTTATGAGTTAATATTTTCTTAAACCACAAAATTCACTTTATATTGTTCATATCTCTTAAAATTTTACTTACTCTAATTATATTGTATGGTGTTTGCGAGCATGAGCTTCATGACACTTAACGAGTTACATCTGCATGCTTGGAAAAAATTAAAAACAATGTCAGGTAGAATTCTTTTAATAGTGTTTTTATTGGGTAGACTGTTTTTTCTGCATACATATGTTGGTCATTAAATGTCATAAACATCCTAAAATATAATTAGAGTATTTATTGGTTACTTTAAAAGTAATAAATGAAATGGTTAGTTAAAATTTTATATATACACTAGCTGACCCATTGAGAACGAATTTGTGAGATCGCAAAGAAGAAACGCAAGCAAATAAGCTCGATCCCCACCGCGATTGTTATAACGGCGGCAGTAATCGAGTCCATGTTACTTTGGGCCTGGGTGTGGCTGGTGTCGAATTTATGGCGTGTGTGTATTTTTGAAGTAAACAACGCTCAATATTTACGTAATAAATATACGACCGTATAATATCAAAACACAGCGCTGAAAAAAATTAAATGCATTGAATGAATGAATACACAATAATTCATTCAAGTCGATCCAGTCGTGTAGTTTAATAACCTGAATATCGACTGCAGCGCCATCTGCCGGGGTGGTTTTTGAATGTAAAACAACGAAGGTGGCACCAAAACGCATGCAAAAAGTATTTATTCAGTGGCATACACACGTACAGTAGAATTATATACATAAAGAAGATTTGTATGGGAGGTGCCACGCGTCTTTATCAAATCTCGTCCATATTTGCAGCAGCACTTAAAAAATGCCCACAAACCGACATATCAAATTTTGTGCAAATACCATTATCAGAAGCAGAAATAATAAATTTTTAATTTGTGGTTTGTATAGGAGGTACCACGCCCCTTTGTCCAATTGGACCGAATTGTAAATCTAAACCACCCGAATTTTTAAATTAATTGAAAAATGTATAATATTTACGAATTTTCGGTTTTCGTAATTTTTTATGAAAACTATAGTAACTATAATAAAAAAAATGGTTAAGCGATAAACAACAACAACATGCTTATAAAAAATGCCACCAAATAAGATAAGCAACAGAAAATAAAACAACGAATACAGAGCAAAACAAACTACACAGCCAAGCTGGCGCCTTAACTTAATGATAATAATAACAACAACAATTTGGGATAATTTTAAAGTAGATTATTATTGTATAAACCAGAACTGCTTTAAGCATCACTTGCTGGAAAAATGAATTAATTTTTGTTGCGCCATCAGAGAATAAAGACAACAAAGTTACTATCGTATGTATTTTGTGGGTATTGAAAGTAAATAAATCGTTCAACTTAATTTAAAACTCTAAAGTACTGTGTTGTTCTTTTGCAATAAAAGAACTCAAAATAATAAAACGTTTATTAAAAGGAATAAACGTAACAATATCGTATTTTTTAAATAAATTTCAACAGAATTCATTATTTACTACAATAAATAAATAGCTTAAAAATTTAAATTCATTGCGCTTGGAAAAAAATTAAATTTTAAAAAATCAGAGAGCTTATTTCTGAAATTAACTTTAAAATAGGCGTGTTATATCAAATAGCGAATCTTTAAACAAAAAAATTATTGCCAATAATGCATTAACTTAGTAGTTAAAAACGAATTCCTAATAATAAGTGCAAATGATAAAATGTTTTGAAAAACAATTTGGGTTGTCATAACGAATCAATTCTTTCTGTCTACTTCATGTAGAGAATTCACTTAAACAATATTTTTGGTTTGACTTTTCATCGAAAATTCGTTATTTCTCCTGATTATTCTATATTATGAATTCAGAAGTTAAGAGAATGTAATTAAACTTTAATAATTCACAATACAATACAAAATATGTATTCATTCAGCTTGTTACATTTACTTACTTTAAATGTTGTATTTTGGTGGGTAATGTTTTTTTAATAAGCGGCCTGCAATCCTTACAGTTATGGAGCCAGCATTGCGCTTTTAGTTTAGATTTCGAGTTACTAAAAAGTTAACTCTGGATAATAAACGTTCTTTAGAAAAAACTTATTGTAAATACGGACATTTGCTTTTAAATAACACGTTCTATTAAAAAAATAAGTGCTCTAGCGAAATTGGGAAACTTGTTCCCGTTAATATCAAGATTTTGCGTTGAACTCGAGTTTCGTAGAGAGCGCATCTATTTGTGATCGATTGGCCAAATTCATTTTTTACCACTATCACTACCACTACTTAGTCCTTTTCGCTAAGTACTGATCCGAGAAAAAAAATATTTATTTATTTATTTATTTCATATTTTTTTTCTAATCAATTGAGTATTTACAAACAAAAGATTTCATCTTAACACAACTACAGCATAATATAACCTAAAAGCTATAATATTTATTTCTTACTTTTAAATAAAAATAATGTTTATTGTTATTACAGCTTTCTTGTAGGCCAATGTGAAGTGAAGAAGCCCTGACAATCACAATTTTTGTTTTTGCTTTATGCTGTTTAAAAACAAAAATACAAAATATAAATAATGGTCTCTGATATTCAATAGTAATAATACCGCAGTGTTGTTTACTTTTCTTCCTTTCCTATTTTTTCATTCATACTTCTGTTATCCTTTGTTATTTTTCAACCTGAGCATAAAATATGTTTTCTGGATTTCTTGTTCCAAAAAAATTTTTATTTTTTTATTTTCTTTTTTTTCGTTTTGTTCTTCTTTAATTTTTGTGTTTTACCGATATTTTAAATTGTTAAATACTCCAGATGATTGCAAAGCAATTCTCTATCTAGATTTTCAAATTTGTTTGTATTAAAGTTTCTATGAGAGATTTTTTATCGTTTATTAAAATTAAAAAACAAAGATGTCTTAATACTACTTTTATGTGGCATGGTGACAATAAGGTTGAATATTTAAAAGTATCTCCATAGAAATGTAGATTATAAAGAGATTTTAAAATTTATACAAAATTTGTAAGCTTTATAATACAGTCTTTGAAATAAAAGATCGCCCCATTGAAGAAGTAGCCTTTTGACATATAGGCTTGCAAGAAATAAACATTTTAAGTTTTCCACACAAGTAATAAAAACAAAATGTTTAATGTTTTGGACATATACACATAGAGAAAAAGTATCACTATAATAATATATTGTTACGTTTATACCTTTTATAAACGTTTTGTTGTGAGTTATTTATTGTATTTTAAAATAACACCAGCTTATAGAGTTTTTAAATTAGTTACAAGTTTATTTACTTTAACTACACAAAGTTGACACCACAGATTAATTTACTTAAGATGCACGTCTTTACTTCACGAGGTTTATTTTTACACTGTCTAAATATGCACTCAGACGCTGCCCTTTTATATTTGTCCACTAGAAGTCTAGAAAAATTAAGAATCTTCTACTCCCTTTGTATGTTGTCCATTCAATGTATAGGAGCCTGTGTGTATTTCTGTTTTTGTTTTTATGCTGATAAAGTTTCTTCTTGGGGTTTATTTTAAAATTTTTGTTGTTGTCTTGTGTAGATAAGTTTTCTCAGAGAACCACGCAGTTAGTAAACAGCATATCAAATTGTTGTTGTTTGCGTGTATAAAATTTCTACGCAGTTTTTAACTAGAAATTTTGTTGTTGTGCATAATTTTTGTTAGCAAGCCACGCAGTTAGTAAACAAAATATCCAGTAGTTTACTTTATCGCTTAATTATTTTCTTTTAAAACTTAAGCAAGACACATCCGTAACAATATTACTATACACAACTAAGGATCTTTTAAAAATTAGAAATATTTTTAAATTCACTCGAATAATATTACTTGCTTTTTTTAAAAATATATAAAAAATGAAATGATTTTTATGTGTGCAAATTCATTGCATATAAATTATTTATACTATTACTATTCTAATTTTTAGCTATTGTTAAAATAGGTTGTTTCATTAAAAAATATTTCGGCATTTTTGAAAAGTATAATTATAATAAAATAGGCCAGATCCTGTTGTTTCTTTTCACCCCTAAAAACCCTTAAAATCGTACCACCATGAAACACACCAAAAAATATTTTCGGACTATGATCGCTCACATAATCTCATGAAAAGTATTTTACGTATTTTCCCAAAACACATTTGTTGGGGAACATTTACGAACTTTTTTACATTTAATTACGTTTACATTTATTTAATAATAAAAATTATAGTATGATGTTGGGAGTATGGCTTCTACATACCAACTAAATTTCCACCAATTTCGTGTTATTTGAAAGGATTTTTAACCGAATTTTGCTCTTCATATTTTGATTTTTTGGCTTTTATAATTATATGAAAAATTTGAATAATAAAAATTATATGAAAAATAATAAAAAGTATTGCGAGATTCACATGAAAACTAAACGTTTCTGTTACTGAATTCATTTCGTGGATCCCTCGATATTCGATTTACAGGAATTGTTACCGCTATTGCGTTTTTTTTTTCAAAATTCCAAATACTGCAAAACATCCTACGTAGAATAGCGTCTTGTATATAAATTGAATTGCCACCAGAAACATCTGTTCCCAAGTCAAATTTAATACCAATTTTAATTAAACGTTTAATATCTCAAAATCCTGAACTTAAGCAGAACAATGAGCCGCAGAAGTGCCAGTTTTTTTTTTTTTTTAATAACGAAATTTCCTCATCTTCTAAATGAACAGCATGTGTCATTATTGTCTTATTTGTTAAAAGTCCAGCATTGTCATAGACTTCCGCATACGAACAAGAGAAGATTTCTTTTACAAAAGTGATTTCTGCAACACTTTGTATATGTAAGTTATAGGTTTTTGCTAAATAACCCAAAGTTTTTAGTGACTCCATAGTACAGCTAATTGCAAACCGAGGAGTAATTGTAGGTTTCACCAAACTACAATACACATTTTGTATATCATAACAAACTCCTTTGCAGCATCTAATGAACTTTCAGATTTTTCAACATAAAAAATTACAGCGTACCGTCTATATGCCTTCGCTTATCAGTTCAACTCGCACATGTATAATTTATTTTAAAGTTTTATTTTTATTTCAAATAACATGTTATCTTTATTGCTTAACCCTTTTCTTTATCATTTTATTATTATTTCGGCATTTTGTTTTTCATATGATTTAGTAAGCTCTTTTTGCTTCCTTTTGAAAGACTATTTGCATTATTATAAGCTCCTTAGAAACATTAAATAATGCTTCTTCAAAATCAAACTAAACCAAACGAAACTCAAGTTAAAAATAATAAAATAAGTAAGTCAAAAATAATACAAAAGGTTAAACCTTATCAACCACAAGCCCCTATGTAGTGAAGTACACATAATTTTTTTATGGCTATTCTCCTCTAGTTTTAAGACTTTGTGTAAACAAAAGGGATATTCAAGAGAGATGGCACATTTTAACTGTCAATTCATTCTGTGCAAATTTAACTCTTACCAATATTTATTCAGACTATAATTAGCTTAACAGGCAAGCGGTATAATTTTATAGCAAAAATTGGTAATGTATGATCAACAATCAAACATTTGACGACCAAATGCCATCACAGTAAAAACACTAAAAAACAAGTTAGTTGCAAAAGTGTAACGGATAATTCAAGCGGAAAAATATCGTATAGCGACAAAGAAGAAGAATGATTTCATATTGACCAAACATTGACTTATTTGTAAATTTATTTGTGAATGCCATTCTTAATAACTACCCACCCTATTATTACATTCTAGTAGAAAACATCTAGTAGATTATATTTAAATTTTATACCCAGATGTGTGTTAACTTAATTTACTGTTACCTTTGAATTTTATTTCTTTCAACCTCTGACATTTATAAGACATGAAATAATATAATAACAAAAACATAATTTTGTTTAATTTAATCAAAAAATACTAAATATCGCATGAATTTTTATAGAAAATAGTTCCCACAAAATTTGTTGCCCTAGATCATATGAATTTTATTTTATTTTGCAATTAAACTTTCATTGAATAAAATTAGAATGTTGATTTTCGTATTTAATTATTATTAAGAAATTAAATTTTGTTTAATTTATTTATATTTATATATTTTTAGTATATTTTCTCAGCTTCACGAAGAATTCTTTCTACAAAGGTTTTAGTGCAAGAAGATTATTAAAATAACTTGCAAAATATACAATCTTTAAGAATTTTCTATCGTTTCATGAGACAAAGTTTATCTCAAAATAAATTTAAGTAAGTAATTTCAATAGGAGTTAATGTAAGGTTTATTCTTTTGCTGATGGAAACTATTTATATGATCGAGATGTGAGAGCGATGCGTCTGCACATAAAAAACAAAGTGAGACTAATGGGCATTTTTTTTTGGAAAGTATTAGTAAATGCCAAATCGCTGGATTCGCCTTCGCGTAGGAGAAATAACAGCAGAAATAACAGTTGCATGCGTTTATTTAACCGTTTCAAAACTTAGTTTTTTATAGCAAAATTATTCTTAAAAAAATTAATTTTTCGACAAATGTTAACACACGGTGCCAATAAACTTATTATTACGTACGTAAAAAAACTATAATTTAATTGTTCCAGTAGCTGGCTTGGAAATTTCAAAGAAAATTTCAGAATTATTTTTTAAAGTAAGAGATTTATCGTAATGTATTCAATAAAATTTGTTTAAAAAGTAAAAAAAAATCCGTATTCGTAGTAGATTCACTGGAAATTGTTATAATGAATTCAATTTCAAATTAAAATAATTAAAATCTATTATGATAATGGCGGTTCTATTAAAGTTATATTTCGCAAAATTCCTGATATTTTCGGACAACAATTTCGTCCTTCTGAGACCGCTATTGAGAATTTGGTCGTTAAATTTGAGTCGACAGGCTCGATACAAAATGTGTAAACACTAACTGCGTGTTCGACCGGCTCGTTAAACTGAGAACATCGCAGCCGTAAGCCACAGTGTTGAAACAGATCCAAATTTCTCAATTCTTCGACGTTCTCAATAATTGGGGTTATCCAAAACCACCACATGGCGAATTTTACGTAAGAAGTTGACTTTAAGAGCTTATAAGCTTCAACTGGTTTAGAAATTGAAGTCGACCGATTATTCACATCGCCGTGGATTTGCTCACTTTCACTTATCAGGGTATTTCAGCAAGCAAAATTGCCGCATTTGGGCTTTTGAAAATCCTCCTGTCAATGGATCAATTCAATTTTGACCTACTATTGATGACGTGGATATTATTGACGTTTGGTTTCAGCAGGACGGTGCCACATGTTACAGAGCTAATAAAACGATCAATTTATTGGACACAAAATTTCCCGATCGCATAATTTCATGACAATTAGCATTTAAGTGGCCAGCCAAATCATGTGATTTAACTTCACCAAATTATGTTTTTTGCGGTTGTGTTAACGACAGAATCTATACGCAGCCAATCGAATCGATTTCAGCACTTAAACTCAAAATCCGTGATGTAAATAATGAAATTGAACCACCAATTTGCCAAAAAGTGATTAACAACTTTGATGAAAGAATCGACATCTGTCGGCGTGTTCGTGGTGGAAATTTGCCAGATATTTTTCGTAATTGCCGAAATTTTCTCTTCATAATACAATAAAAATGTGGATCATCTGTACCTCAATTTTTGGTTTTATTTTGCTTTAGAAAACAAACTTCTTGTTGAAAAATCCCTTATAAGCTATAATTTAAAAAGCTTTCTATAAATATTTCACATAATTTAGTGTGGTTGTAACTGAGAATGTTAGGACCGAAAATTGTGTTTTAATGATTTAATTTTAAATTAAATGTGTACCTTCAACACGAACGAAAAAATGTAAGCTGTGATGAAATTTAATAATTTTTCAATTAAAAACTCTAAGAAGTAGCCGAAACCCAATAGCTTCTTACACTCGCTATCTGCTTTCTTTGCTTTAGCTTCATCAAAATGAAAATACACAAAAAGCCTCAGATTACTTTTACATCTTTGCACCGAATCACAAAGCATTTAATTAAAAATTAGTGAATTTTTACATTTGTTAATTATGTTTTTCGTTTCTTTTTCTATATTATTTGCTCAAATGCCAAATTACTGTTTTGTGTTATATATTTACAATACAAAATTTTCCTGTAGTAATACAAAGCCTTCAATGTAGGAATTGTAGTGTTTTTTAGTCTTAAAAACTATTTTTTCTGGGAAAATATTTTCAGTAAAAAAAAAAAATATTTCTACTTACATGCAACTGTAATGTGGAGTTATAGAATTGAAAATAGAAAACAACAGGATAAAGATAAAATCAAATATTTGTTTGTATGTTCCATACATAGAACGACTATGATATGGTCATACAAATAAGCAATTTTTAAATTGCATTTTTCTTTTTTTGTGTACAACCGTTTGTGTAGTGTTGTATGGTTTTTACACATAAAAACATAAGTAAATAATTATATATATGAAGGATATAGTAAAGAATATATGTTAGTATGTATGTATATTTATATATTTGGCTAGATGGATGTATATTTGTTTGAATGCAATGTATGTATGTTTATATGTGTGTGTTTAACTGGAAATTACACATAAATATTTGATGAGTTTTTCGCTCGCTCTTGAATCTACTAGAGGAACATTGTTTTTTCTATTTTATTAAGATACTGATTGCAGATGTGTACATACCTCGATATTGGCCTGGCCTAATATTGAACTAAAAAAAATTTGCAGATATAGAATATAATATAAGTACAATGTTATAAATGTGTCCGAGTTAAATGCCTAAAAATGACTTCTTGTTTCTATAAGAGAGCCGCAAGTACCTTTGTCGCAATTACAGATAGTTTATACCAAATATGATTGCTAGTGATATGATAACGCTCTCGGTCAGGATGTTTAGCTAGCAGTAATATATCATTAGAATTTTTTTTTACCAAAGTGTGCTAAGCGCACACATGTGGCCTCTTACGGAATTTTAGATGGTAAGGGGTTTCATACATGAAGCATTTAATCTTTTGCTAGATCGCCAAGTGATCAGACTTCCTCTGAATTTTCAGTTCGTTTTATGATATCATCGCCCCAGATGAAAAGACTAAGGATGTTTATGAAAAGAATGCTGGTTTCATGATCAGTATTAAAACGTGTTCCAATACTGAGGGAATATCCTAAAGCCCCTCTCTTAAATCTATTTGTGCTTCTGCTATTATGGAAATTAAATTGTGACATTAGGGTTCGTAAAACTAGTTTCGGAAAGCTTAAAAAACGGTAATAAGGAACTCAACCGGATTGTAAGATATTTGTTGTTAATGAAGCTAGTTCCCTGCACAAAATTCCAGTCTTTTTATTTTACTATAGGTTAGTAGATATTTTTCGTGTAGTGTAGAATACTGCGCAATAAGCTCCTTGTCGTTGACTCTCAGTTTTTGTTTCTGTTAGAGGTTTTGGAAAAAAGTCAACTTTTTCTGAAATTTTTATAACAGAACCAAATAATCTAAGCAATTTTATTTCGTGCTTGATTCCTTTAAATAAATATTTCGTGATATTCTGACAAAGTATTTAATGTAAAAAATTTTTATTAAAAAAAAAACATCTCATGGTAAATAATAAATATAAAAAATATTAAATATTTTATGAGAATATCACGAAATATTTATTTAAAGGAATCAAGCACGAAATAAAATTGCTTAGATTGAAAATGATTCCGATGAATTATAAATTACTTTGAACCAAATAATGTTGTATTAGCTATACTGATTGCAAATGAATAAAAATTTAAAACTTTTAACGCCTGTATTTGATTAAAAAAACTCTGGCAAAAAGGCAATCCTGTCATAAACTCTTGTTTCTGTAAACAGATTGTATTTAACAATTTCTTTTTACTAACATTTCCTTTAAAACAAAACACGTAAAGCATTACAAAACTCATAACTCTGAAAATAATGTTGGACGTTCCAGTTCTAATTTTTATTTTTCTGTAATTTTTACACATTTTATTTATTTCTCTTAATTTTTTAAGCAATTTACTATTTTCTTTTGGCTAAGAAGCAAGAAAGCTGAAAAAAGTGTTTTTTTTATTATAATGCATTGTAAGGCATGCTATAATTCTTCTGCTCATAACACACGTAAACAATGTGGCAAACGAAAATCATTATACAATAGTCTAAAAAAAAGCGGAAGAGCTTTTTCTCTTGAGTTTTCTGTGGTTTACAATTTTTACAATATTCAACATCCGTTGCTTCAACACTGCGAACAATGTTTAAGAGACCCTGGAAAACTAAATTGTATAAAATGCTTAAGAAATATGAAAACTTTACTTTTCTGATTGCAAATTTTTAACTATTTTAAAAAATCGATATAAAAATAAAAAAATCGCTTTGCATAAAAACAGTAAAAAAAATTATTTTCATAAAAGAATAAAAAAAAATATCAGCTATTCATATTTTTCGACTCAACAACTTACAAGTAGCTTTATGAAAAATGAAATGAAATTTTCAAAATTTTTTTAGAAAAGCAAGCTAAAAATATTGTGTTTTTGTCGTTGTATCAACCACAATTCAGGGCTCAGGAAACAGGACAAAAATATTAAAATATTATATGCGGAAATTTGACTCTTCTTATTTATATTAAAAATAATAACAAAAGTTTCAAATTTGAATCTTGAATCAGGGCCATAGTAAACAAGATTGCCTGAATATTTAAAATAATCTAACAGTTCTTTTCCTTTATGTTTTAGTTAAGGACCTGAAAGATAGAGTCAATCGAGTAAGGATCGATATTATGATCATTCTTATTCTTATTATAGTTTTATTATATTAAAAAAACTTAAAGCAGCGCTTAAAAAGTTATAGATGTGGACTATATATTGATTTTTACTAAAGAAGAGGCAGGAACAAATGGTGGAATAATATGTATAGCTTTACCAAGTGAGATTTGGAATCACCTACTAAGGAAACTTTACAATTCAGAATTTTTAATTTTATTTTGTTTAACTTATTACCGTAGGCAAATAATTACATTCTTAAGGTAAATTTAAAATCTGGTCTTGCGAAAATAGTATTACTATTACGACACCTCTTAATACAACATTTTTTAATGAACTAACTCAACATACTCTGTTCACTTTTACAGTGCCAGCATATCATGGTTACAAGAATAAGGTCCAATATTTTACAGTCATGCCACTATCGAGATACTCTTCACTTAATTTTATTTTAATATTTTGTAGTCGAAAATATAGCAACACATGTCTTATTCAAATTTTAAGCAGCTGCCTATAACGTCTTAAAATAAACATCCTGATTTATTTTCTTATATCAAATATCCTTTTCAGGCTTCCGTGCATAAAGTTTAAAAACAATAACCTTAATATTTTCGCTATAATGCTTATCTATCTTCCCATAATGACATGGTATTCATTAAAATATTGTTTTTAGAATAGTGATAGGAGGATATAACGGGTATACAAGTTCATTATGTCGATTTCAGCAATATATGCATAGCAATCACATATGGTTTGTGTCAAGAATAACAAATATGGTATTTTGGAGGTAAATATCTGCCATTATTATTCAGTATTCGATAGACACCCAAGTGTTAATACACTTTTTGCGAGGATGCCCATCTGTCATTTGAAAAGAACGTCTTTTGAAGGTTATCGATTGTTAGTACAAGCATTGACTCAACTTCTGAATGATGGTTTGCGCAGTTCAAAAATGGTGATTTCGACACAACGGTTAAGGAGAGACTTGCTCAGCTGAAAAAGTTTGAAGATAAGGAATTGGAAGCATTAGTCAACAAAGTATGTTATTAAACACAAGAAGAACTTGCATTATTATATGGAGTCACTCAACAAGCCAGTTTCATACGTTTAAAAGAATGGGGATTCATTCAGCAGCAAGGAAGTTGGGTGCCATATGAATTAAAGCCAAGAAACGCTAAAACGAGATTTCGCTTGTCGGAATGCTCCATATCAGAAGGGTATTTTGTATTATGAGCTATTGATCGCAGAGAAGTGTGAATCACAGGCGACCTGTAACGAAAATAATTTAGGCCATAATTTTATATCATGACAACCTTTCAACAATAAATAATAAAAGATAAAGTAAAAATTAAAAGGTGGTTTATACATTACTTACTTCGATTGTCAGCGGAACACGGACTTAGTGAGTTTGTTTACTTTCTTTTAGATACTGTTAAAATAATAGTATAATTGAATAAATAGTTAAACAGAGGACTGGCTGCAACAGACTTTTATATTTAAAACAATAAAATTTATGAAAATAACTTTTGTAATAACAAATATCCTTGGAGAAAAATATTATTAAATATTATTATGCACAGAGAGAAACAATTTTTTTAATAAATTCACAATGATTTGTTCCTATACTTGCGTCTTCTACTTGATTGTTGGTTGAATATAATGCCGTTCAATGGGTAACTCATGCCATTTATTGTTCTATCGTAATTTTTTAATAAATAGTGCTGCTTTTTTAATGCTCTCTGCCCTACAATTTATTTGCACAATTTTTTTGTTTTAGTTTCAGTTTATATTCAGCTATCTACTTTCTGTAGGTTTTTAGTTTTATGTTATCGCAGTATTTTATTTTTTGTTTTTATTTTTGCTAATTTCCATTAATTTAAAAACAACTCAAATGCAGGTTGAAGTAAGACCTAAAGAAAAAGATGAAGGCAAGTGCAAGTGAACTGCATCTAAATATTCAAATTTTATATGCCACCCACGACGTTGCTTAAAATAAAAACTTCAAATTAAAAGAAGCCATAATAAAAAAAATCTTCTTATGCATTGAACAGAAAAAAACACTAGAGAACTTTAAAAACAAAAAGTTATATGGAGTCATAAAAAAAATGGAAGTTAGGGGTTTCTACTTGGATAAAAATTAAATTTAAATTACACTTAATAGGCTCTTAAAATATAATATAATAATTAAAAATTGAAGATAAAACCATTATATTTTTTGTTTTACTTTAACGCAATATATATGCGAAGAAGATTTAATAAGACTAAGATTTACTTAGACTTTTAATTTTTATAGTGTGGATCACAAATTCGATTGCAAAATGGAAATTGGGCAAAAGAGTTTGCCAATTACCTGAAAGCGGTTTTTGTCCCAAATGTAACAGACTCTTTTTTAACACCAACGACTGCTCAAGAACGCGTTTCTTATCCGCTCAAAATTCGCCTGCCTGCGCTGAAAGCAGTTATCAGTGCACTGAAGCCAAAAAAATCTCCCGGTAGCGACAATATCACCAACACTATGATTATCAACCTGCCAAATTCGGCTCTGAGAACCGTTATGTTTATTTTTAATTCTATGTTAAGGACTGATTACTTTCAAACGTCTTGGAAACAGTTGGAAATAGTTATCATCCCCAAGCCTGGCAAAGATGCTACGCAAGTATCTTCTTATCGTCCAATCGGCTTATTGCCTGTTCTCTCCAAAGTATTTGAAAGGCTTCTTTTGAAATCTTTAGTACCAAATATTGATTCAATAAACTTAATCCCCAATCACTAATTGGGTTTAGGAAAAAACACAGCACCATCGTACAAGTGCATAGAATTACGAATTTAGTTCGTGGGGCTTTTGAATGTAAGCAGTACTGCTCTGCACTCTTTATTGACATTTCGCAAGCGTTCGACAAAGTCTGGCACGAAGGACTTGTGTATAGAATTACAACACTGCTTCCTGAAAATGTTCACAAACTGCTCACAAGCTATTTGGCAAAAAGACCTTTTGTGGTAAGATCAAAAAGTGTATATTCATCGATCAAAAGAATTTCAGATGGTGTCCCGCAGGAAAGTATACTCGAGCCATTTCTATACTTATTGTATACTGTGGATTTGCCCACAAGTCCACTCACACGCATATCCACATTTGCTGATAACACAGCGTTTTTAAGTATCCATAAATGCCCAAAAGTAGCATCTCAACAACTTCAAACCCACATTGCTGATTTGGAGAAATGGCTGCACAAGTGGAAAATAAAGGTCAATGCCTCGAAAAGCGTTAAGACAGAAAAATGATTTGGCAGATTGGCTGTGTTTTAAAAGTCAAAAGAAAAAATAAAAATTATTAAAAAATATAATAGTTATAATTTTTTGACCTTTTTTTAATATTTTTTAGTAATTAATTTTAAGCACAAGGTCTTATTTAATAAAAAATTTTTTTCAAAACTTTATTTTTTATTATATTTTCGATATTTCGCCACACCGTTGGTTGGCATCATCAGGAAAAACAAAAATAATAATGAACAAACAAATTGAAAAAATTTTTTGATTAACAAATTCAAAATAATCAAAAAATTTTTTCAAAAAAACAAAACAAACAAAAACAATAAAAAACGACAAATTGAGAAAATTTTTTGTGTTACATACATACAAACAAATTTTCAATACTAACAAATTTTTTTAAATGAAAAACAATTTTGAAAATACATAACACATTTACAAAACAATAGTATTTTACACATATATTTTAAAACAAAACTCTGTATCTGCATAATATTAATAATTAATACTTTAATTTTTGTAACGTTCGGTCATTAAATTTATGTTTTTAAAATATATGTGTAAAATACTATTGTTTTGTAAATGTGTTATGTATTTTCAAAATTTTTTTCATTTAAAAAAATTTGTTAGTATTGAAAATTTGTTTGTGTGTATGTAACACAAATAATTTTTTCAATTTGTCGTTTTTTATTGTTTTTGTTTGTTTTGTTTTTTTGAAAAAATTTTTTGATTATTTTGAATTTGTTAATCAAAAAATTTTTTCAATTTGTTTGTTCGTTATTATTTTTGTTTTTCCTGATGATGCCAACCAACGGTGTGGCGAAATATCGAAAATATAATAAAGAATAAAGTTTTGAAAAAAATTTTTTATTAAATAAGACCTTGTGCTTAAAATTAATTACTAAAAAATTATTAAAAAATTAAACAAATTGAATCTTTAAAAGTTTTCAAAAACAAAGAGCAAAAGACTCTATAAACTACAGAAAGGAGTGAGTGAGCTATTGGCTCAAAACTCTACTTTAAATAATGAAAAAACAAAATAGCAAATTCCCCAATACAAAACAATGAAATAAAAAAGCTTAAAAGAAGAAGTGAAAACAATTTTAAAATAATGTCTAAACAACAAATAAATAACAATTATTCTGCATTCTTGATCACGATGAAGAATGCAATGTGGAATTTTTAAAAAAATTGTAAAGGATGTGCAAACAAATAACAATGCAAGTACAGCAAGTGATCTTGTAACCAATAATTCTTCAAATAAAGAGAAGAATGTAAATGCTGTGAATACAGTAAGTAATAACAACATAAACAAAAAGATAGCACCTCTTAATAGATATGATGTAAAATGCATTGAGTTTATTACAAATGGACTCAAAATAAAAGTTTCAAATTAAGGAAATGAGAAACAAAAGATTATCTCTATTTATGTCTACAATAAATGACTTCAACAGAGTCAAAACTTATCTGCAAAAAACAAAAGTAAAGTTTTTCACATTTACGCCAAAAACTAATAAAACTAAGACCTATTTGTTAAAAGTTCTTAGTGGTAATACTGATCCCAAAATTTTTAATGATGAGTTAAGTGACTTCAAAAATGAAAATTTTAAATTTTTTAAAGTCAAAAAAAGTTGTTACGACCTTCCAATATTCATAGTTTAAATAAGCAATGAGAGCAAAATAAATAAACTCAAATCAATAAATGGACTTCCTTATCGAAGTATTCGTTGGGATGTCCTAAGGAATGCAGAAATTCCTCAATGTCGAAATTGCTAAGGCTTTTTTCCAGGGTTCAGAATTTTTCATTTATGAACATTCAAAAATCAACATTCATGATATTTTTCATAAATGAGAAATCTAAAATTTTATATTTATTTTTCACGCGCATAAACGAACAAGAAAAAATGTTCTGCTTATGTTCATACATGAATGCGCACAACAAGAATTATTATTCTTATTCATATGTGATAAATGATAAATCAGCTACTTCTCATTAATGTTCTTTTTCATAAATGTACATGTTCATTTATGAACGTTGAAATTTTATAAAATTTCTCATAAATGAATGTGAAAAAATTTTCTACCTACGATCGCAGTTTACCGTAAAATGTAGTAAAAACACAAGGGTACATATTAATGCAAAATACAATATTGCAATATATTCTAAAAGAAATAAAAAAAAACATTTTTTTCCTACATACGCCGACAATTGCGCATTATCAAATATGTGCGTTTATGTACGCGAATGCTTAACGCACATATTTTTACGATCTTTTCATTTATGAAAAATTATCAAAATTGTACATATTCAAAAATGAACACTTGTGTGTTTCTCATTTTTTCATTTATGAATAGAAAGAAAAAAATAAATCGTCGCATTCATAAATGAGAAAACGCAAAATATTTTTCAGTCTCTCACACATGTATGAGAAGAAGCGGCTAAAAAATGACATGTACATATTCATACATGTATGAACAGTGAGTGAACACTTTGCTACTAAGCTTTTTTCATAGCGCAGCAAATTGTTTTTTACCAACAAGATGTGTCAAATGTAAAGAACAACATAAAATTGGAAATTGTCTTCTCCAAGAAATAGCAATAAGGAGCTTCAGCAAAAGCTTAAATCAAAAAGAAATCAGAGTCTGATACAGAAAAGAGCAAATAATACATCAAATAACGTAAATCCAAATATTACATACGCAAGTATATTAAGTAATGACAACTTTGAAGATGTTAATAATAATAATACAAATAACTTAGCATTAGACGAGTTTAAGAATGCAATGCATAATTTAATCAAATAATGAATTTACAAAAACAACTTCAGTTACAAGTAGCGAGATTTGATTCTATTTTCTCGATGCTAGAAAACTAAATTGCAAAAATGGAGGAAACATTGAGATAAAAATATGCTTCCAAACATGAATGTAAATAAATACTGGTGGCTAACAGATTCCCCCTTTATCATATAAGTATTAACATTTTATTTTTAACTTAATATGTAAGTAATGTTTTTTCAACTTTTTTGTTCCATAATATATTTATAATGGCACCATTCTGGTTTATATATTATATAATTTTCTTAAAAAGAATTAATATTGTTAATGTAAAATATACAAGAGAGCTCGAATAAGGGACAGTGTATAGAAAGAAAAAAAATTACTACTGCTTGTTTATTTATAGTTTAATTATAAGAAATATTGCCAAATAAACGTTATTTAAAAAAAAAGACACAAAAATTGTCCACATATCTCAATAAATGGAGTAACAATTCCAGAGCAGAGCCAAGTTAGGTACTTGGGAATACACCTCGACCGACGTCTTACGTGGGTCCACCATATTGCTGCCAAAATTAAACAGCTTTATTGGCTAATTGGGTCACACTCCTTATTAAATTTAGACCTTAAAGTACTCCAAAACCAATATGGTATTATGGTATCCAGTTATGGGATTCTGCATCCGCATCAAATGTTGAAAAGCTACAAAGAAGACAGTCAAAGATCTTGAGAATGATTACGTGCGTTCCTTGGTATATACGAAATTATAATATCCACAAGGACCTCAATATCCGAGAGGAGATTAAAATGTCATGCACGAGCTACATGGCAAAAGTAACTGCTCATCCCAATCCACTTGCGAGAGACTTACTTTTATTTGAGGGCCATAGGCGCCTCAAAAGGGTGCAAACTTTTGACTTGGCAGGATAATATTTTTTTTCTCTCGAACTTAACGTTGAGTGCTGCAGTACCAACATAAATATTCATAAGTTAAGATTTTAATACTTATTCTGAACGTCGTACAGACAGATTCAATAATAAAATAAAGTAGTTAAAAAAAACAAAGTGTGGAAAATTCTGCTATATGAGGAAGGGTGTCTGTTAAATTTTATGAACGCATTATCGATCGTCTAATTTTGTCGCGACCTGAATAGCTAACAATTGATAAATAAACTGTACTTTACAACACTAACCCATATTTTACATATTGGAAAATATTTTAATTTCTTTTTAATATTGAATTCCAATACTTTCCCCCTGACAGCTGCCTTGTACCATTAAAGAACATTTCTTAAACTTTTTGCAATTTGCCAGTTTTCAGAGAATATCTTAAAAATATATTCTTTAATATCCAGAAACATGTGCTGAAACTTGAAACTTTTGTTGATTTCAGTTGATTAACTTACGCTTGAATAAATAGTATTTTAAAAATAAAATAACAACCCATAGTTCACAAGTGTTTTAACTAACTGCAACCCTTGCAACTTGAATAAAACTGAAATTGTTACAATTTTTAGCAGAATGAAAATAATTTATTTCTCATTCAACTGCTATACACCAGTATGCAAAGAAAAGGACAAATAAAAAACGTTACATTACAAATATTTTTTATTTATAAAAACATCATGAGAAGTTATGTGTGGCAATGTTTTGTGGCATTGCCAAATTACTGGAAATGCTAGAAATGGAGCAATTTTGAAAGAAATATAAAACATATTTGTAAATCATTATTGTATTTTACTTTAAAGTATCTAATGCAGGACTATTTAAATATTTGAAATTGAGAGAAAAAAATTGTGACAAACTTTTGAAGAGAATTTTCAAACAGAAATATTTTAATATATATAAGTTTAATTTTTATTTTTGGTTTTACATGAAAATTCACACAATTATAAAATAAAAATTTATTTTTAAAATATTTTATACCAGGTTTCTTCACAACACCCAAGAAAGAAAGGGAACTTAGAAAAAGGGAAGCAGTATATAAAACGTAACTTCTCGAATTGGATTGTCATGTCATTTAACCATAATAAATTTTTTGCAATTGCTGCCCCAAAATGAGGCAAAAATAATAATGCAACCAGTAAATATATTTATTGTGCCTTTGAAATATATACATAATTAATAGGATTACTTTATATAATATATTTGCTTGAAACAGAAACTTTTCTCACTTATTGTTACCATTGTGTTTTGTTGATAAATATTTATTTTTAATTACAATTTTGTCTTAAGTTTGCCATGCACAGAAGGGAAAGTATATAAAAAAACTTTGTAATTCTATTTGGAATTTTAACCATTTTTTTGGGGGGGATTGCACAAACTGTGTATCCATACATGTGAAAGGGTCGATTGCATAATATATTCGTACTCTGGCTAGAATAACTTCATACACACTTGTAAACTATGCTTTTTTTCACTTAAGATAGACAACAAAGAACGAAAAGTCAAGCTACTTTAGAATATCTTATCAGCAAGTTTTTATTATATTGTTAACAGAATCCCTATGCAATAATTGGACTGTGTCGTTAGCTGGATATCATTTTGAAACCGCGCTAATATGATCGGAATACGGCAGAGAAAACTTGGTTCATGTGCTGGTATTGAACACATGAAACCTTAGATATTCTACGCAACACACTAGACAATTTGTACGAAAGCCAATACATCACTGATATTATAGATATTGCAAAAATGATAATAAAACAGAACCACTTTAGATTCAGTAACAACTTTTACAAATTACCTGACGGACTCGGTATGGGAAACCCAACTTCCGCAATCTTCATGGAAATTTTCATGCAACATCTCGAATCACTACACGTAAAAACACTCATGGAAAAACACAAAATAAGTTGCGTTGTATACAGACTTACCTGTACCTGCAAATGAACCTATTTAGAACAAACTGGACGAACACTAAAAACAAGGTTTACAGAAAACATACGCTCATACAAATGGAAAAGAGAAGATTCAAACTTTGCATTACACCTTGACACTCACGGACAGACACCAGGGGAAATAGATGTATGACATTATTACATACTAGGAAAAAAGGACGACGACTAGACATTCTTGAAAATATGGAAATCTACAAAACAAAAACATTCAACACGACCTCAGACACAATTTTCACACCATTTAAACTACTCATGCAAACGGGCAAACGAAAAACACCCTCAGACGGACACACGTACCTACATAATAGTAAAAGACGGAGGTATCAAGAAATTCACTTTGCATACAAATGACAGGTGGCTGGTATTCTGCTTACCTGAATATATACGAACCTAATAACAGAACTGCCTGAACGCCAACTCTGACCCACCAGTACAAATTAAACCGCGGCTTCAGAATGATGCATTCGCATCGAAAGCGCTCGCCATCAAATACAAACCAGCCAGTTAGGATGGAAAATGGCAATATTATTTCATTTACTGGCGGAGGACAAACAAACAACATAATACCTTGGCTGTTTCCTTTTTCACTACAAAAATAAAATTTGACTGTCGGTAGGGCTGATCAGTGATGAAGTCATAGACACTGGTCGCTGTGCTGTCTTACACGACAGCTAATTTCCGTAACTATCCTTCAACACCTGTCTCATCTCTTCTCTATCATCCCTTTCATAAATAATGTAGCACGGTACTTGACTAAATACTCTTTGTTGCCTGAAGTGCTACTTCTCTTTAAAAAAGAAAATATATGAAAAAATAAGGAATCAAAAACAATAATAAGAACAAAAAAAGCAATGAATTCATAGATAACAAAACCCACACTAAATTCGCAGTTAACAAGATAAAATAAAACTATTGGGACATATTAAAAACTCTAACCACAGTATGTAACGAATGTCGCCTTCTATGATAAAACAGGGGGATTGCATTTTCGTAAAGCATTCCAGCCTCCTTCTATGACAAAACAGGAGGATTGCATTCTCGTAAAGCATTCCAGCCTCCCTTAAAATCAACAGACTTGCTTGAGAAATATACGCTGACATCCTAACAGTCTCCAAATTACGCAGTGCAGAAAAGCACTCCCTAACCATGGAGTTCTGTAAGGATTTTGCACCTTCGTTAATGGAAGGTGACACCCAGGTATTGAAGCTTGTCCGAAGTACCAATCAGTTCTTGTCCTATAGTCAAACACGGTCTGTATGATTTATAATTCGGGTAAATATACCTCCCCTTTCCCTTAAACATTACGTCCACGGTCTTCGCAATGTTTGAGGTTAGACCCAATTTTGTTAAAAAAATCCAACAGTATCGTCAAATAGTGATTCAAACGCTCACTAATAGTCCTTACTCTAGCATCTAAAAAGGCAGTGAGGATATCATCGGCATTAAAAACTAAAGAATCCTCCCGTAGCTGTTGTAAAAACATACCTAGAAAATTGTACATTTATAAGTTTAAATAAACATTGATGAAATGAGAATTGTAAACAAAGAATAGAAAAGAATTTCGCTTTCTAATAAATATCTATTAATAAGACTCAAATATAATTTGTTTATTAAGAGCGGTAATTAATTATTAAAATAGAAGATTAAAAAATCTAAAAACTTTCTACTAATTGATCTTAATTCACATTTATTTCAATTGTTTGAACAAAGTTGGCGTAAAAAGCATAAATGAGCTATGTTACCGATAGCGAAATGTCGCTAATTTTCTGTGACAAGCAAAAACGTATCAGCAAAGTAATTTTAATTTTTCCTGAGGTTTTTGGATTTCAAATAAATTCTGCGAATTGACATTTAAAGTTTTTTTATTGGTTTATAAGCGTGAAATTTGTTTTTAGGATTAACACTGTCATTTGTAATTGAAAATTAATATTTTTATTTCTATAATTGTAATTTCTCATTTATATTATTTTATCAATCTCTTTTTATCTCATTTTTCATTTGTTTTAATTCATGGTAATAAATTGTATATTCTAACGCCGGCTGCATAAGTTGGCATGACTGGTAAAACTGAGCAGAGGTTCCGAATGCCCCTTTGGGCAATTGGATTCCAAAAAATATTTTACTTAAATTTGGATTTAAACAACTTTTAGAATTCGCATATCTACACTATTAATCTACTCGTAGCTGACCAATTCTGGTTCATAAGAAAAGCAACATTGTTTTGGACGGAGAGAATATTTTTGCATATGCATACGTTTGTTTGCATTGCATATGTATTTTGAAATATCCTTTTTATCCCTGCTTGTTTTAGCATTAATGCTAATGCCATAACAGTATTGATTGATATAGTATGTATTCATTTTTGGTGTAAATGAAATGGGTAAGTACTTTCGTAGTGCTCTTCTTGCTATCCAATTGGTATAATCTATGATAGCAAAGTCACTTAATATATTTATAGGGGTTTCTACAAATAGTGAAATAAAATAATTGAAATAGTAAATTGATTTGAAAAATATTATGAGCCCTTGTTGCAAAGGAGTCAAATTAGAAAAATGCTTCTTTTATAAAAGATTTTTAACAAGATTTTTATAAAAAAAGCAACCGGTTACTCCTTTATGAATTGAGCGAATCTACGGCGATGTGAATGGTTGGTCTGCTTCGATTCCTGTACCAGTTGAGCCTGGTAAGGCTTCAAAGTCAAATCCTTTTGCAAAATTCCCCTTGTGATGGTTTTGGATAACCCCAATTGTTAAGAACGTCGAGGATTTGTCAAATTTGGATCTGCTATGGATGCCACGTTTCCAGTTCAACGACCCGGTCTAACACGCTTTGGTGTCCACACATTTTGTATCGACCCTCTCTACTCAAATTTGATAATAGCGATCTTAGAAGGACGATTACGTTGTCCGAAGATATTACGTATTTTACGAAATGTAATTTTAACATTACCATTTTCATAGTGAACTTTAATCATTTTAATGCGAAATTTAATTCATTGTAACAATCTACTACGAATACGTCAAAAAACTAAATGTCAAAACTATCAGATAGTTGGGGTGCTACGACAATTGGAAATCAAACTTCTTGTTGAAAAACTCGATACTTTTATTAATACTTTTTAGCATTATTTAAATATTCTGGAGTTTATGGATATATTTTTTTCCACAGATTGACAGGGTTGAAGGGCAGCACATCATAGGTTTTTATGACTTTATGTAGTTTAAAAACTCTTTTCTAGTAAAGAACAAGTGGTAACTCAAAGAAAAAGTAGTAGATAAAAACAAATTAATAAAATATGAATACGGAGCTGACGGTGCTTTTCTTCTTCCTAAATCCGTATGCAATTTTCGGACACATTATGCAACATTACTATGATTTTCAAAGTAATTTCGCAATATTTACCAGCGTTGTTCAAGTATATTAACAGCATATTCGTTCAGCTGAAGGATAAAACTAATTATCTGTCAAATCAAACATGAGCTGAGTGTTACCATTCACGAGAAAAGCACTAGTTAAAAAAAACCTTAAATGGCGGACCCTTTATGATAACCAAGTAAATAATTATTATTTCGAATTACGTTCACCTGCAATTTAATTTTTAAATTTATGGAAAAGGAAAATTATTTTTACAAACTTCAGGAGTCTAGAGTATGTGTATTAGAAAGCTATGATATTGTAAAATATCCTTCATATATTTATTATAGTTAAATGTATATCTTCAAATGACATATACTTTTAAATAATAAATTCAGGACCTGATTGTGTTTTCTTTAAAATTTAGTTCAATTAAAGTACAATATTTATATATTTTTCTTTAATTTCAAAAACTATTTCATTTTCATTTTTTTTTTCATAATCGATTATTTCATCATCCATTATTAGCAATCATGGAGTAACCCATCACTTTAATCTCTTTAAAACTATGCATAGAACACTTGAAGCTTCTGTCATACGCACACATAACAAAATAATCCTGGCACCCTTTTAAATACACACGAAGACTCGTTTGTTGATAAAAACATCAAATGTGAGTATCTACAGTATGACTTCTATATTGATAGCACTCTAAACATTTACTACATATCATATAGAGCATGAATTCTTTATGTGCTCAATGCATAAATATCACATGAAGCTTCTTAAGCTAAAAATGCATGAAGCTAAACCTTTTGTTTTCAATTTTCATTGACGTAGTTAGTCTTTAATTCGTATCTCTTATACATCAATTGTTCAAAGTAAAACTTATTGTATGCAAACAGTAAGAGTATCGTTCATAATTTAGTTCACCATTCTGACAGAGATGTTTTAAAGCAGTCATGGCACAATATATCTTTTGTTGTTGTTTGGACGTTTTAATTTTTTTATCTTAACGTATTCTTACTCTGGATATGTAGTCTTATTAACTATAATTCATCTTAAAATGAAAAAAATTTGTTTAGCTGTAATTTCTGAACTAAAACAGGCAATTTCGTTTATCTAAACCTCTGATGATTTACAATGAAGTAATAAACAGTATAGTGTACTACGTAGTTAAAATGTTTCAAAATAATAATGAGTTCTTGCATACGCGTTTAAAAAGGTTTTTAACGTTAACAGCAGGGTTTTAGGGTTTTTGACGTTAAAATCGCTTTGAAAATATCTTCAACCAATTTATGAAGAAACTATATTAATACAAGTCAGACTTTAATAAGAAAGTTTCTTTGTTAACTTTTAAACAGCATTTTAATATGTTGATTAATAATGTGGTAAACAAACTTCATGTAGATTAATCGAGTTATGCTTAGCCGTCGTTTAAGAATTAAAACTAGTTAACTGATTCTAAAAGACCTGGATCTTTAGTTCTATTATCTTCAGCTAGCTTGTTTTAATAGGTACTTTTTTTAAAAATCCAGGTTTTATATCTCTCTCTCTCTCTATATTAACGTATCAACAATTATAGATTTCTTGTGCGTGAAGTGCTGTCAATAAATTTTATTTTTATTTTTAAATTAGTTTTTTTTGTTATAATATATATGTCAAAAATATACTACAATAGTTGAAAAGAACAAAACACCAAACAAAAACTCATAATTTATGAACCCAACCAAAACGCCATACTCAACGATAGAGAACGTTAGTTTTCTTTTAGGGCATGTGCTGATTTTAGGAACACTAGCGATCTTTCCAGTACCTTGTAGTGTTCTTTATTGCTCATTAGAGAGATCTTTGAAATTTTATATTCTTATGATCAGTAAACATATATTTAAATAACACTACGTATACTAAAAAACAGATCCGTTCTAGCCAGCAATTTTCATATTCTTTTTATTTAGATTAAAAACTCAATTATATACAAAGAGAAACGTTACTGTCGTATTAACATCTACTAGCAAACATTATTTCTTTTCAACTATAAGGTTTTTCAACCAGGAGTTTTTTTTTCAAATTGTGGACAAACCAACAATATGATAGTTTTTATATTTAGTTTTTTGACGTATTCGTAGTAGATGCATTAGCACTTGTTACAATAAATTCAATTTCGCCCGAAAATCGCATTAAAATGTAAGAGCAATGTGTCAGCATATCGTATAGATGTTAGGATAAAAGTCAAAGTGAGATTAATGGGCATTTTTCTGGAATTGCAATCGCAAAGTATTAGTAGATGACAAATCGCAGAATTCATCTACGAGTAGCAGAAATAACAACAGAAATAACAGCTGCATGCGTTTATTTAATCGTCTGAAACTTAGTTTTTAATAGAAAAAATAATCTTAAAAAATAATTTTTTCGATAAATGTTAACACATGGTACCAATAAAATTATTATTACGTACGTAAGAAAATTTTAATTTAATTGTTCCAGTAGCTGGCTTGGAGATTTCAGAAAATATTTCAGAATTATTTTTAAAAATAAGCTAATTGTGATATATTACAATGTATTCCATAAAACTTGTTTAAAAAGTTTATTTTTACCTCCGTTCGTAATTCTATCGATTTTTTCAATTAAAAATTAGAAGTTGGTATTCCAATTGTGGCAACACCAACAAAATGATAACTTTGACATTTATATTTTTAACGTATTCGTAGTAGATGCATTGGAAATTGTTACAATGAATTCAATTTCGCATGAAAATCGCATTAAAATAATTAGAATCCACCATGAAAATGGTGGTTCTGTCATTTCGTAAAATTAGTGATATTTTAGGACTACACAATCGTCCTTCTGCGACTGCTTTTAAGAATTCGGTCGTTAAAATGAGACAACAGGCTCGATATAAAATATGCGAACACAAACACGTGTTCGACCGGGTCGTTCAACAGGAAACATCGCAGCCGTGCGCCACAGTGTTGAAGCAGATCCAAATTTGTCAATACCTCGACGTTCTCAACAATTGGGAATATCCAAAGCCACCACATCCCGAATTTCGCGTAAGGATTTGACTTTGAAGCCATAAAAGATTAAACTGGAGTAGGAATTGAAGCCAACCGACCATTCACATCGTCGAAGATACCCTCAATTCATTTGGAAATAACCAGGGTTCAGCATTTTTCATTTATGAACATTTAAAAATCAACTTTCATGATATTTTTCATAAATGAGAAATCTAAAATTTTATATTTATTTTTCACGCGCATAAACGAACAAGAAAAAATGTTCTGCTTATGTTCATACATGAATGCGCACAACAAGAATTATTAGTCTTATTCATATGTGATAAATGATAAATCAGCTACTTCTCATTAATGTTCTTTTTCATAAATGTACATGTTCATTTATGAACGTTGAAATTTTATAAAATTTCTCATAAATGAATGTGAAAAAATTGTCTACCTATGATCGCAGTTTACCGTAAAATGTAGTAAAAACACATGGGTACATATTAACACAAAATACAATATTGAAATATATTCTAAAAGAAATAAAAAAAAACATTTTTTTTTGCTACATACGCCGACAATTGCGCATTATCAAATATGTGCGTTTATGTACGCGAATGCTTAACGCACATATTTTTACGATCTTTTCATTTATGAAAAATTATCAAAATTGTACATATTCAAAAATGAACACTTGTGTGTTTCTCATTTTTTCACTTATGAATAGAAAGAAAAAAATAAATCGTTGCATTCATAAATGAGAAAACGCAAAATATTTTGCAGTCTCTCACACATGTATGAGAAGAAGCGACTAAAAAATGAAATGTACATATTCATATATGTATGAACAGTTAGTGAACACTTCGCTACTCTGGAAATAACCGACTAGTTTTTCTGAAGAAATCATTTTTTCAGACGAAGCCCTTTTTCACTCGTCAGAGTATGTAAACAAGCGAAATTCCCGCATTTGGGATTTTGAAAATCGTAGAGCTATAATAGAGAAGCCTTTGCGTGCTCAATGTGTTACTGTATGGTGCGCTATGGGGTCTTGAGGCGTGATTAAGCCATTTTTGAAGATGAGGCTGGAAATGCGGTAACATTCAATTGATCACACTATCAAGAGGTGGTAATAACTCAATTTTGGCCTATTAATGATGACATAGATATCACTGAGATATGGTTTCAACAGGATGATGCCACATGAAACAACCAATTTATAGCGAACTAAATAATTTAATGACAATCCGGCTAAATCGTGTGATTTAACACCACTGGATTATTTTTTGTGGGGTTATGTTAAAGGACAGAGTCTACATGGAGCCAGTTAAATTTATTTCAGTCTCAAACCTCAAAATCCATAATGTGTGTTACGAAATAGGACCATTATTTTCCCAAAAAGTGACAAAAAGCTTCAATGAAAAAATCGGCATGTGTCAGCGTGGTCGTGGTGGACATATGCCAGATATCATTTTTCATTCATATTTGTCGAACTTTTCTCTTCGTAGTACAATAAAAATTTTAATTTTCTTAATCTAAATTTTTTAAATTATTTTGTTTTAGAAAACAAACGTCTTATAAAAAAGCGCTTTATAAGGTAATAGGACAACAAAACAAGTTCGTTGTTTTAAGTATAACTTACTTTCGTTTTTAACTTTACGCAGCAAGAAACATTGGAAAATGTAATCGACTGTGGTATTGAACATACATATGTTTATAGCGGTAGAACTGTCCAACTGGACTTCCAAACTAATGACTTAAATAAGGCATGGGATTTTTATACTCAATTATTGAGAACTTCTGCTGAGATATAAAATTATTCCAGTAACGCTAATTAAGTAAAACAATATAAAATATTAATTAATAAAAAGGTATTTTGTTTGTATTAAAATGTTGCTAATTTTCTAGTTTAAATTAGTTAAGAGATTACTTAGCAAGTTATTCTTTCACATAATGCTGTTAAGTAGATTTTTTAACTTAAAGAACCAATTCAATTATCACCTCCCTTTTTTTAAAAGGGAATAACGAAATTTGGCATTATATGGCAAGTACTTTTTACGGTAATGCACGATTTTTTGTGGTGTAGTAGAGCTCAGAAGTTTGCATCATTTGCAACACATTTCCACGCCATGAAGTAAAGATATAGTTGATTTTTAAGTAGAATGTATGTTTACACATATTTTCTTGTCTCAAATTTAATTGCGTTGCATTCAAACATTTGTTGTTTTCAAAAAGATTCTGTTATGCTAAATTGATTTTGAATATTTATTCAGATACAAATTTGTGTACGAGCAAGTTCTGGCTTCAATGCATATAGATTTTTCCTTTCTTCTTACATGTGAGTAATACCAACACAAAACACTTGGGCATATAAATACTTATGTACATATACATTAACGATGATATGTGAATGTTTGCATTTAAAGTGAGTTTAAGTGCCATTTATGCACAAATGCATAATGGAGTGTAAAAGGGCACTAAAGGTTTTATTATTATTATTATTACATTTTTTGTTTTGGTATTTTATTATTTTAGCTTTTCTTTCAATTTAATTTAAATTTTTTCTGAGTAAAATGAGAAATATATATATATAATAAAACGCTACTGTTATTACTGGAGCTAGTATACAATGTATACTAGTAGATATGATAAACAAACATATATATCTGCGCAGATCTTTGGTGTACATATCGCACCCTAAATACAAAAGGGTCACAACTCAAAATTTTCTAAAACTGACTTTGTTTCATAAATTAATTCAGAGTGCACATTTCTAACTAACTGCAAAAATTTCTTTCATATCATTATCTTCCTTAACTGGAAAAATGCAGCTATTTCTATTTTTGTGTTAAGTTAGCTGCTTCCGTACGCTGAACTAAAGAGAAATATTTTGAGTTGCGAAAATTTGAGTATTTTGAGTTGTTACCCTTTGGATTAAGGGTGCGATATGTATTTAAATTTTTGATTATACAGTTGTAATATGATGGTCTCTTGAAAGGTAGTCAATATGCGTTTTAAATATTTTTATCTTTATCCTGATTCCTTAATCCAAGAATATCGCTACATTGAAGTTCAAAATTAGAATATTATGTTATGTTTTTCCAAACAAATAACAAGACGTTTTATTTTTTGTTTTCAGTTCTTTTATTGCCAAATAATAACACAGCACTTTAGAGGTTTTAATTAAATTAAACGATTTATTTAATTTAAATTCATACAAAATAAACACTCTATGCATAGGAGCGTAATGTGTTAAGACTTTCCGTTGCTTGGCTTAATGCCACTGAAAGTGGTGGTTGTTTAGCTTCGTCTGCTTCATCTTCCTCATCCAAAGAAGTGAGATTCAACAGTTCAACATCGGTTAGGGCACCGTAGATACTGATATTATTGTCTACCTGTTCATAGTTCTCAAAACTCACCTCTTCAGAGTTAGGTAGAAGTTGCCATGCTACATGAGAGTGCGTAACTTTTGGTGGCTCTAGTAGCTGAGCTGTAGATGTTAACGAAAATCCACTCTTTTTGAAGCAATTGTGAATGGTTATAGAACTGACATTTTTCCAGGCCTTTTCAATCATTATTATAGCCGTTAAAATTGTTATGGTTACTTTCTCACCCTTTGCAACATTTTGGAAACAATTTCTGTGTGGTAGAGGGTTTTAAAATTTTGGATAATGCCTTGGTCTAAAGGCTGCAACTTTGATGTTGTATTAGGCAGAAAATAAATCAATTTCATGTGGTCTAATAGTGGTGGATTATTGTGCACCGTGCAGTTGTCCAAAAACAATTCAAATTATAAAGCGTGGAGCTAAAAAAGTCAAATTATAGAGATTCAGCTAATAAAATTCCATTGAAATAATTTCAAATTATTGAGGGGACCAAATTGCATAAATTTTTTTCAACACATTGATTGTTTTTCAAAGGATCTGGAAAACAGTTCAAATTATCGCGAGATTCAAATTAACGAGTTTCAAATTATCAAAAGTCAACTGTAAATCATATTCGTAACAATATATTTCGAGAAGGACGTGATTCTTACGTATCGAAACTTTTTAATATTGTTAAACTGTTACAGCCAAACAGTTAAAGTTGATCAAAAAACCGGTTAAAAATTTCATAAAATTTTAAGTATGTATGATATCGTGTTTTATGCTAATTCGTACTTTGCTAACTTATCCTTTTCGGACCTGAATTTATACAGCTTATCTATTTTAACATTAAAAATACTAATTATTCACTAATCGGTCCATAATTATGATCGGCATGATTTGTAATATGTAGTTAAAAACTAGCTTTCTTTTTTTGTTGGCATCCAGCTTGCGTGAGGTTTCAAAGGAATTCGAGTGATTCCATTTTACTGTTTCAGTATTACTCAAGTCTTTTAAATTTTTATTGCTGTTACTCACAAAACAAATATTAAGGATCCTAAAAATAAGTGCCAATTTAAATTTAAAATTTTTTTATTATTTCTATCACATGTTGTTCATAGTATAACCTATATGAACAATCCAAACTTTCCTAATCACCCATTTTGTTTTTCAGTGTTGAACTTATTCAATTTCAATACGATGTAATCACCGATATAAATTTAATTTTAATTCGATTTTTTCAATCAATTTTTGTCATTGAGATTTTGACCCAAACCAACAAAAACAAAAAAAAAAAACGAAAGAAAAACCAAATCAACTCTATTGAACATCTAACAATAACATAGCAACAAACACGGCAACGACTTCAAATAACAAGTGCAAACATTAGTACACATTTCGATATAAATAAACGAAGGCAAAAAAGAGATACAACAAAAGTAATAAAATAACAAAAAATCGAATTGAAAATTTATAATCATAAAATAGAAACAATGAACACATTTCCAACGAAATAGAAATATCCTTTTAGAATTTTTAAACAAAATGGTTTAAGTGAGTCTATCTCAAATCATAACTAAATTCTTACTATCGAAGTTTTTAATAACGAACTGACAGAAAATAAAAAAAATTATAGGACAAGTATGGAAATAAAAGTTAGATACTAAAAATAAACCTAGAAAAATATGATGCTGCACTTCACTTTCGCGAATTATTGAGAAACCGAGATTAACACATCAGAAGGAATCTCAACACTATCGTGACTTAAAAACTTTACTTTTTTGTCAAACTCTATCGTCTCATTTTAACAATAATATATTTCTTTGATTTGAGTTTCCTTGTGATGGTATAATGCCCTGAATTTGTGCTATTATATTATACAATTAGAATCAACCGTATTTATTGTTAAAAATGAGAAAAATATTTCTGCCTTCACACAGTAACATTTTTGCGGCTTAAGAACTTTTGTTAATGACTCAATTGCACATTTAATTAAAAAATCAATTATAATTTTTGTAATTAAATAAATGATGATAGATACAAATATATTCCTAATTAAATAAATAATTGAATGAATTAAAAATTTAATTAAACTTCATTTTGAAACTAATTAAAACTTTAATATCGGCAATAAGTTTTTTTAGATAATACTTTCGAAAATAATAAAAGCTAAATTGCAAGTTGTTAATTTGCTAGATCAAGTGAAACAGAAAAGTATTGTTATGACCGGAATTTGACAAACTTTTACTCTTAGTTTTGATTTTAATTCGCAGTAGCCAATTTCGGTTTTCTTAATATATTCTCAGTTCTCTGTCTATGTTTCCTTGAAAGTCCTTTACTGCTACTATTTTTTTATATCCTTGAATATTATGTATTCTTTGCATAAGATATAAAAGCATAAAATTAAAAATTATTTTAACCTATGTATGTACGTGCTAGATTCCTTTGAATATATATCTTAAATACTATTGTTCTGTCAATTTGTTATTTTCAAAATTGATTTCATTTGAAAAAAGTTTTTTAATATTGAAAATTGTATGTATGTATAAATTGTTTTAATAATTTTTTAATTTGTAGTTTTCATTGTTTTTTGTTAGTTTTGTTTAAAAAAAAAATTGGATTATTTTGAATTTGTTAGTCAACAATTTCTTAATTTTCTGATTAATTGTTTATATACTTTTTGTTTATCCTGAAGATGGCGATATACTGAAAAATAATACAAAAATAGTGCTTAATAATAAACTACTAATAAAATATTAAAAAGGTCAAAAAAAATTTTATTTTTTTGGAATCATTTTTAAAGGCATCTTGCACAAACGCAGTTTAAATTAAAAATCATTCCAACAAAAAATAAAAAAAGTAATAAAAAAATTTTTAAAAAATTATTTTCAATTTTTAAAATCTTATTTTTGATTTTTTGCTTGTATATTTTAATATGTAAAATTTTTAGGAAAGAAAAATTATTTAAAAATTTTTGTGCTAAGTTTTCTAAGCAAACTGCAAAACTTTATCATTAACAGAGATTTGAGTTAGAATAAAATAAATGTTAATATTAAAACAACTAAAAAATTAAATTAACTAAATAGTTTTATATGGAATTAATAAATCTCGAATTTTAAATATTTGTATTAGTATTTTTTGCGTAATCTATAACATATAAAAAGTGTATTTTAAAGCAATATTTTTCTGCTATAGAACCCATCTTTTCCTTTTGATTTATCGTTAATCACGCAAAGTAGTGTCTGAAATCATTTATGGATATTTGCCATTCGATTATTCTAAATTAAGAGTGAGATTATAAAAGTGGCCTGAAAACAAAAAATTTTAAATTTAATTAATTATATTTTTTAGAAAAAAAATTTAACTCTTTTTCAAAGAAACAGTTTATATGAAAACTGACATAAATCGCTGGCTTAACATGCAAAGGCTCTAAGTCCATATTTTAAAAATTTTACAGGAGAGACAAAAAACAACCAATCTTTTTTTTGCGTTAACATTTTTGAATTCTGGAAAGGCAATATTTTTTTGTGTTTTTATTTGTTTTCTATGTGCATAAACGCAAAATGAAAAAATAAATATTTGCCGAGATAAACGATTTCTTGGACTTAGAGCTTTTTCTACTGCTTAGATTGTATTTTTAATGCACTTAGGTCTTTTTCATAGAGCTTATCTTTCATTGTATTACTTATTTACTATAATGAAAATATTGCACTTTTTTGATTTTTTCATTGTTTTTAAAAAAGTGACAATTGTTTTGAGTATTGTAGAAAAAGAAACATAATTTATTCAGCCATTAGCGTGCACATAATTCACATTGATCTTTTTTTTGCATAAATAGGGCCAATTTTTTATCATCAAATGTTTTATAAAATGCTACTACTGAGAGTGACTGCATAGTCTTCTTTTTGCACCAATCATTTACATAAAAGTCATAGAGATCCCTTTTTGTGCGCCATTCTGGTAACACATATTTTTTTTTTGCATATCAGCACGACAGTAATGCGATTCCATTGATGGAAAGCCATCCAAAAATGAGTAAAGGCATTGCCTTTCATTTGTTAAGTACCCCTTCTTCTGAATAATTTTTTTAGAAACTGTTTCTGAAATTAAATACTTTTTCTACCAATTATGTACAGCTTTTGCACCTACGTCAACGTGTTCAAGAAAAACATTCTGCACACTCGAATGTTTTTTGTTTCGTACTTTGAGATAATATTTAAAAGTTAAACTTCTTTTGGATTCATTAAATACTTTTCTATTTCGCGTTCTATTAACTGGAGATGATTCAATCAAAGTTTTAACGTAAATTTTTTTTCGCAACTAATTTTCCAAAATTCTTTAAAAACATTTTCTCTCTCATCGTCATTTATCTTCGCATATTTCATGGCATTAAAATCTAAATTTCTGAAAAAAGTGGACTTAAAGCCATTACATTTTAAGCCAGCAAAATGTTAAAAAATAATGTCGGTAAAACAAAAATCGCACTAGGTTGTTTATTTGTATTTGCTCTAAGGTAGTTTGGATTATTGTTTCCGAAAAAACATGACCCGACTTGATTCACTGCGGCTAACTTGCCCGCCTTGACTACATTACGTGTTTTACAACAAGAAAGCAAAATGCAGCCAAATAAGCGTCGGCAATCGTCAGAATAATTAATTTAATATAAAAATCTACACTAAACTTTACAAATGAACGAATCACTGTGCATTGTAGAACTAAATCCTTTCCTCTACATTCATTCATAATCAGGACAAATATCAATGATACATTCTCAGTAATTTAAATATTTTAATTTCATATTTTCAGTTGCTGTAAATGACCTGTATGTAACTATCAATTATAACAATTAAAAAAAATACACCTTTTGTCTTCGCGAGTATCATAAAAAATGTGACCTTGGATGGCTGCCATGAATCTTTTGGAATAACTGTTATTTTCACAAAAAAAAAAGAAACACAATATGAACGCGTTGGCGAAATTGTTAACCCCTAAATGCAAATGACTACCATTTTTTTAAAAATCCTGAAATGACAAATGGAAAAAATATTTTCATTTGGAAAGCGATAAAGTATTAAATGCTGCGGCATATTTAAAGGTGCCTGTGGCCTTTACAACAAAGGCCTATAGGCTTCAGTTGGTTAAGTAATGGCGGAAAGAAAATAATGCATTCGTAAGAACAAAAATATATTAATTGAATGCTTTACAAACACATGCATACACTCAGGGGAACTGCACTTAATTGTTAAAAAGGAAATCGCAAACAAAACATATAAATTAATGGCTCAGAGTGAATTTCTTTAGCGGCGATGGGTTTACAAATAGCAAAATGAAAATTTTACATGCAGGCATAATATATTCAAATAGAATGAAGTAGATATAAGAAAAATGTTACGCTTATTAATGCAAAACAGTTACGGTCGTAATTGTACTCCATTATAGATTTCGAGAAAAAAAAACAAAAACAAAATAAACTGTTTGAAAAAAAATATTCAAAGATGTGAAATTTTTTTTTTACATAATTTTCATGTAACAACATGTTCCATTGTTTCTTAGTCTACATTAAATTTAAGGTAGTGAGGAAGGCTATGTGACATTTTTTTCTTTTGCCGATAAAGAAACACTTGAGACAACAGCATCACACGTAAATGGGTATAATGGAGAAACAAGAAAAAAAACAGAAAACAAAACGTATTGCAGAAGAATATTTGTATAGGTAAAAACCACAATTAATTGTATATTCATTTCACAAAAAATATATTTTCCATCACTAAACAAAAGAGACTTTCACAGACAGATATCTACAGGCATTTTTTATAAACACAACATTTTCTTGTCTCTTGTGTCTTTTCTCATATTTCATATTCTCTTGGCAATGCAGTAAGTTTATTTTGATGAAACAGCACGAGCACATTTACTACACTGATTTACTCACATATAACTAGTACTGCCTAAGGATTAAACTTTTTCAATAATGGCTGGACTAAACATTAACCAAGTTCCCCCTGTTTTTCAATTCCTTTGTTAGAGTAAACGTCTATGTTTATGAACAAGAAGAAGAAAGAAAGAATTTTAACATTTAACAACGTTTATTATCCCATCATTTATATTAAGGTGCTTAGATTTTTAATTGTACTTCGTTCGAAGGATGTTAATAAAGTTAAGCTCAATAGATCTCCAAATTGTAGAAAATAAAAAAGAATTTAGTCCAAACATTAAAATATGGCATTTGAGCTTAAAAATTATTTCGGGCATACGGTTGTTCACTAAAGGCTCTTTTCAATTTAAGTACAAAGGCGGTCACAGTAGCTAGTAAGCACTAATAAGCAGCAAGAAGAGGTTTTCAAATCTCCTTTTCACACAATCATCTTATAGTGCAATTTGCATGACAAAATGTGAATAGATTTTTTTAAACACAATTCAAATTTTCAAGCTTATTTAATTAAATTAATTAATTAATTAATTAATAATTAATAAAATAATTTCATTACATGAAATTTTTTCGAAATGTTAAACTTTAATTTTAATTTAAATTAATGTAAATTGTAAAATTTCGTAATATTTTTAATATATATATCTTCTTCTATATATATATAAAAATGAAATGGTCTACGTATGTAATGAGTTGGCGTGAGAACGTCTGGAGCGATTTGGCTGATTTTTGTTTTATTCGATTCGAAATTTTCAGGTTTGTATGAAAAAAAAATTATAAAATTTTCCGGAAAACTTAGAAAATTCATTTATTAATTCTCTGCTGTTGTTGTTGTAAACACAAATAAGTTATTCACAACTCGACATGTTCGTTCGAGCTGGTTTGGTGAAGCTATATGGTTGTTTGTATGCCAATGAGTTTGTATACGTGCAAACACACGTATACATTCTTAGCATACGCTAAAAAAACCCATAGATCAAATTAAAAAAAAAAACACAAAACAAAAAGAACACAAAATAAAAGACCAAATAAAGAGAGGCCGCATTTTCAACTCCGGCGAAACCAAACATTGTTCTAACATGTCAACAGTCAAAAATGTATTTTTATATTTGAAGATTTTTTTTAATTCATTACTATACATAGTTGCCAGATTTTTTAAAGATAATACCGTCACAATTTTGGGGAAAAAATCTTACTTCAATTAAAATTCGCAATAAAATTACATGTACATATGTATGTATATAAATTTTTTTTTTCAACACTTCGAAATATTTATATTGTATGGAAAAAATCAAAAGTTCAAATCCTTTGGTGAATTTGTTTTGAATTAGAAAAAATATGCATTTTAAGTTTAATTTTTAAAGTTTTTTTCCTAAAAGTATATAAATTTATACCATAAAAATATATTTATATAAAAAATTTACTTACATATGTACATATACATACATACATACGTTTTAATAAACATCAGCAAGCTTTGCTCATGTTAGAGAATTTGCCAGGAGAGCCCAACGAACATGATACGTTTTCAATAACTAGACTTTATTTCGAAGTAATTTCTCTTCGCATGAGAAAATTTATAGAACTCGAAAAACTAAAGTTGTTAACATATTTTTAAGAAAAAGTATTAATTTTTTTAATGCATGTTTTTATTTTCACTTTTCAATATACTATGTGTTAAATCATGTAAGTGAAAACATAAATAAATCGTTTTCACTTCTCAATTTATTTACTTAGCCTACGTTTAAACTTTATAAAATTTCTAAACAGTCCTCAGTGACTTTGGATCAGGACGCATTGGATAATATTAAAAGTGAAAATTTGAATATATATTCTACATACATATGGACATATGTATGTATGCACATTATCCGTGCTTTAAAATTTTTCGTGCGATTTGATTCACATAATTTTAAAATTAATAGTTTTTATAAGAGAAGAAAAACCTTGATATTTTGGATAGTGAGGGCTTAAAAATATTATCACTTTAAAGTTAAAAGATAATTTTCTACTCGATGCAATTTTAACGTTACATACATATGTATGTGTATCGCTTATATGCTAAAAAATCCAATATCAAAATTTTTGTTCTAAAATTTTATTGCTAAAGTAAAAACTAAAAGCTAAACTTCGAACGATTTTGTTAGCAGTCAACATTTCTTAAAATTTGAATGATTATCTACGTCTAGGTTTATCTACCTATTCTTATATATTGTTAGACATTGGCAGTGGAAAAAACTGACTGAATCTACAACAGGCCAGATTTCCTTTCCAATGGTCTCTTGCCAATTCACAACGTCTAAAGACGAACTAATTGCAAAACTGTTCACATACATTGCTCAAAATTATAGCGATTAACTTTGGTGAAGTAAAAGTGCCATTTTGGCTGCAAAAAACAAATACGTTGATTAAATAAATTAAAAAACCCAAAGCTTAATTAATGGCGAACGGTATTCGTATAAATCGATTGGTTCCATTACCGATCCGCAAAATATTGTTAACTACCCCGTAGAGTTCCTGAATTCATTAAACATACCGGGAATGCCACCACATAACTTTCAGCTTAACGTTCGAGCGGTAATAGTCATGTTACGTAACCTGAATCAGCCAATACTATGCGATGGTACTAGATTGATTTATAAAACGCTGATGCCAAACGCGATTAAAACAATAATAATTATAGGAAAGTTTTTAGGTGAAGAGCTGCTTATTCCAAGGATACCTACCTGTCATACCAAGTGATTTACCATTTAAGTTTAAACGTGTGCAAATTCCCGTTTGCCTTGCATTCGCAATGATGATTAATATATCCAAAGGGCAATCGCTAAAAGTGTGTGGGCTAAACCTAGAATCCCAATGTTTTTCCCACGAGCAATTGTATGTTGCATGCTCAAGAGTTGGGACACTGTCTGCACTGTTTATTTTCTCTCCCAATAGAAAAACAAAAAATGTTGTTTACTATCAAGCTTTAAAATAAACTAAAATGCTTACCTTTTTTGTTTGTTTATTTTTTAATGAATTACCTTAAGAACTATTAAAACAATAAATTGAAAAAAATTTGTGTCGTTTCTTCTTTGTACTGAAATTTTTTTTCTTTTCTAACTCCATATGAAATATTAATCATTAGCAAATTATTTCCGAGCGAAGCCGGGTCGTACAGCTAGTACGATAATAAATTAAGCTAAAAACAAATTTTATAATTTGGGTATACAAGATAATAATGTCGATTAATAATATGGTATTTTGGAGGTTAAACATCTGGCATTATAATTTAGTATTCGATATAGGTCACAGTACATTTTAATTTTGTGCCCAAAAAATGTGTTTTGCGGAGAAGTTTGATAACCTTCTTCCATTTGAAGAAAATGGCGGCTGAAAGTTTTCGATTGTTTGTAGTAATAGTCAACATGCACTTACTCAAAAAACTTTTGAACTTAAGAAAAGTGGTAATTTCGACACAGAAGACAAGGAGCGGCCTCGTCAGCCGAAAAAGTTTAAAGATAAGGAATTGGAAGCATAGCTCGAAGAATATTGTTTTCCAACGCAAGAAGTCACACAAAATGCCATTTCCTTATGTTTAAAAGCATTGGGATTTCTTTAAAATCAAGAAAGTAGTTCCTATATGGATTGAATCCAGGAGACGTTAAAGGAAGATTTTTCGTGTCAGAAATAATACTTTAATGCTACAAAAAAATAATTGCGATAGTTCTAAGCGCAAAAAGTTAATACAAAACCCGGCCAATCAACGCCAAAGCCGACTAGCCATGACGCCAAATACAGAGCATATTTGGTGCAATGAGAAGAGTATTATGTATAATGAGCCATTGCAGTCGGATCAGACGATTACAGGGGAACCTATACCGAAGGCAATTAACTGATTTAGTAATTTTTCGTCATGACAACACTCGGTCACATGCTGCAAGACCGGTCAGAAACTATTTGGAAAACAACGGATTTAAAGTTTTAGGTCAGCCACCTTGTAGCCTTCTAACTACTATATATTTCGAACGCTGCAGGACGCCCTTAGTGGAATACGCTTCAATTCAAAACAGGGTGCCCCTGTAGCCTGGTAGGTAGTGTACTAGCTTGTAAATATGGGGGTTGTGGGTTCGATTCCCAACGAAGACCTTGGTTTTTTTTCACTACAAAAATAAAAATTGACTGTCGGTGGGGCTGCTCAGCGATGAAGGCATAGTCACTGGTCGCTGGGCTGTCTTATATACGACAGTTAATTTCCGACTACCCTTCTACTTTCACCACCTGTTTCATCTATTCTCTATCCCTTTCCTAAAGAATGTAGCACCGGTACTTGACTAAATAGGCATTGCTGCCTGAAGTGCTACTTCTCTTAAAAAAAAAAAAAAAAAAAAAAAAAAGGGTATCAAAAATTGGCTCGGTTTACCTCAAAACCGGAGAAAGTAATCCTTTTGGTGCGGAATCTATATGCTATCGGAAAGAAAGATAAGCAAAAGTAGTGGCTAACGATGGATAATGGCTTGAGTAATGTTATGAACTCATTTTGTTATTATAATAAATGAAATTTTGAAGCAAACAAATCGACATTATCAAAAATACAACTTATTTGTCAAAAAAATGCCAAGGCTTTTTAATTTTGTATGTACAAAATGTGAAATTTTAAATTTCTAAAATTCAAATTTTGTAAAACTTTCAAGGTCTTAATAAATCATTTTTGAAAAAAACATAAAAATTGTGAGTTAAAATATTTAACAAATCACAAATCTTATGAATAATTTTGTTATGTCTAATAGCTACAGAAATTTTTGTAGCCACCCTAATAACGTCACCTTATCTTTGTTAAATCAGCCCTTCTTGTTCTCTAAAAAAATAGCCGTTATCTAAAGTTGAGGTGTTTATGGTCATTTTATTTTCTGCTTTTCTTTGTACATCATTTTTTCTTTTCATTATTCTTTACTTTGTTTATCAAGGGGTCTTTTGTCTAGCTTTTTACTGTCCCAACTGTAATGGTGACCTGACAAAATGTCACTCTGTTGATTCATATGGTTAATCTACAAATAATTGGTAGTCACTTTGCTAAGTGGTTGGGCTGTTTAAAAGCCAAGGCAACAGACGGGCGCAGAAAGGTATTGTATTACAAGTCAGTGACCGTTACTCAGCATATTTACGCATTGTTTTATACCATCAACTAACGAACAAAGTTATCGACCATCTGATTTAAAATTTTAAAATATCATAAGAATACAATAAAATACCTGTACAGAAACTTGAACGATGTTTGATATATTTGCATAACTATAAATATAATAAATATATTCACTATATATGCTAGTTCGGTTCAAAATTTCTTTAATTATAATAACTAGTACCAGCATGTTTTCCAGTCCTCGAAAGAGTTCTGATCTGCACTTTGGAATGTTATGTTATGGTCTTGAAGTCTTTTATCAATTTGAATTTTATCACTTTAATAGTCCAAAACCCCTTTCTTCAATTCTGGTGCGAAATGTCGCAGGGAATCAATTCTGGTGAAGATGCACGGTAGTTAATCGCTGTATTTTTTACGAACAAGTAATAACAGGTGAGCAGGTGCATTATCGTGGTTAGAGGGTAATTAATTTGTTTTCTTTATTTTCGAAAGTTTTATCAATTAAATTTTGTTGCCAAAAAAAATTTACTTAATTTTTATATAAATTATATGGTTCGTACCTTCTTACGTATGAACCGAAATTGCACTTATTGGATTTTATTACGTAAAATTATTAAATAATTTAAGTATTTAATTGCCTTAATAACAGATTGTAATTTTTTTTTATTTTCTATTTTCATATTTTTTCTTAAGTAAAATCATTCCATCCGTAAAATAAATGTACCGTCATTGCATCATCATAAATAAATGTTTAAGCATATTTTTGTCGATAACAAAAAATGTACTATTTCTCTAGCAAAGCAATCACTTCGTACAAAAATGACAAAAGTGTTAGATGCACTTAAAATGAAAGAAAGTAGATAAAATGTAATGAAGATGGAAAAAGATACAAATCAAGATGCCATTTGTAAAAATATTTAGTTACAAATAGTTTAATGTTTTTGGTAGAGTACTAACTAAAATTTATAGAAAAATAGAATAGTTGAAAACAACAGTAATAGGAAGGAAATATTCTGTTATCTACGTATTGCAGAACAAAAGTTAAACACTTCTTTTAGAAATGTTCCTTTGTGCAAAAAAAAAAGAGTTAAATTCATGATACTAAATTATTAAATCTGTAAAATTGTTTATATTTATATACATATATATAGGGAAGTTTTATAGAGGTATAGAAATTTAAAATGGAATAAAACTAAGATGCACTTATTAAATTGCGACTAAATTTGCTTTATTTGAAAAGGCTGTCATGTAGCATTAGAATTTAAATATGACCACTACTCGCCTTTTTTTTTCAAAGAGAAGTAGCTCTTCAGGCAACAATGCCTATTTAGTCAAGTACCGTGCTACATTCTTTAGGAAAGAGACAGAGAAGAGATGCGACAGGTGGTGAAAGTAGAAGGATAGATACGGAAATTAACTGTTGTATAAAACAGCTCAGTGACCAGTGACTTGGCCTTCATCACTGAGCAGCCCCACCGGCAGTCAATTTTCAGTTGTAGTGAAAAAAACCAAGGTCTTTGTTGGGAATCGAACCAACAACCCCCAGTCATGTAAGCTATCACACTACCTACTAGTCTAAGGGGCACCCATGTAGTGTAATCTGGAGGTCCAAAGAAGCTTTCCAACATTTCTGCTGGTATATCTGCAATAAGGCGGCGACCAATGTATTCCAACTGGTTAATTGTTTGGGACTTATCGTTGCAGACCATCGAGTTCACATATCTTCACAAAAAATAGTCTGCTACTGTAAATCGCAATATGTTAAAGGCCAATTCACGATTCTAAAACATGAAATTAAGCAGTTATCTAACATTTCTTTGGGACATGTTGCGCCGTCTTGTTGAAATCACAGAATCTGCACATCATTGTTGTTCAGTTAAAAAACGAGAAAGTCAGTAATCATGGATCTTTAGTGGTAACCATTGCCTGTAACGTTCTGACCAGTTCTGACATTCGAGGGCTCTCACCATTCCAAATGCGGCAGTTTTGTTTATCGGCGTTCCCACTAAAACAAAAATGACCTTCATCGCTAAACAAAAAAATCGCGTGAGCAATTTCCGCCCCCACCAGTTAAAAAACTGTTGCCAACTTAAAGTTCGTTGTTCGCTTTTTAACATTTTATTTTTAATATGATCTTGGCTGTTGTAGTTGTTTGTATTATTTCCAATAGCAAAACCTATAAAACGAGATATTGTCGATAAACCCTCTAAAATTTCGAACCACGGCAATTTCTTTAACTCACGTGCTTTTTTCACCGCTTCCCAATCAGCAAGCGCTCCATGCAATTGGTTTCATGAAAAACGTGTAGTCTGGCCTGGTGTTTACAGAATACACTATAACCGTTGTAATAGAAAAGCTGTCATGCTTGAGATATTGTTCATAACATTTACAATAGATTAATTGTAAATTAAATTTAACATGGTCGTGTTCAACCATTTTGTGCAAGAACTATTCTGTAGAAAAATTATATATATTTTGTTTTATTATTACATTCCCTTGTCCTTATTTACACGTTCAGATACTGTAATTCTTAAAAATGTTTTAGTATTGTACGTGCTTCGTTATGCTTGCTAGTAAAAAAAAAGTCGTTAATGTATGTTGATAATAATATTATCATTATTTTAAAATTATTGGCATTTCTTGTATTTTCTTTGTTTTACTATAAAATAATAAAATAAAAAGAAATGAGCGGAAATAGTTGAAAGAATACATTTTGTATTTTTTGTCAAAATTAAAAGCTAAATCCATTATTATTTGCTATTCGCTAGTTCAAAGAAATAATTGAAAAAAAAAAGAAAATTTGTATTTATTTTTTGTACAGTAGTAGTTAATGCTTCTTATCCAATTTTGTATTTTGTTTTCTTTTGCAATTTTTTTTGCATTATTATGGGTGTTTATGGCAAAGTGCATCAGAATCTATACCAGGAGATGTATGTTAAGCGAACAAAAAAATTATATTTTTTAAATTTAAGGCGCTTTGCAATTTGGCTTGCTTAGTTTATTTTCAGAATGACACACATAGTGTCATATAAAAGTCAACATTGTGTTGTTTAATATTTTCTTATTGAAGATACTCATATTTCTCATTACTATTGATACTTTTTAGTTTTTTTTTTATTTTAATTGGATTTCCTTATTGCTTTGTGTTCTTAATTTTCCCAAAGTAAAATGTGGTGATTAAAAAGAAGAGACAAAAACTATTATATAAGTTTTTCTTTTTGTATATTATTCTTAAATTGATACTGTTATATACTGTTTGAATAAAAATTATTAATTTTAATTTCTCCATTCGTTATTTCTATCGTATTATTTTATTATTTCTTTATCGTTTATTTTTGGCTTGGATAATAAAGTTTTTATTCCTTGTAATATTAAAAATATTTTGATATAATTCTTAGAAATTTTACAAATTCAATTAATTACTCAAGTATTTCTTTATTAAAAATTTTAGCTCAAAAGGGATAAATTTTTTTATAATTGTTGCTTAGCTGTAACAAAAAATTAAGATTATAATTAAAAATAAATTTAAAGAACAGGTGAAAATATTGAAGATTCAGTTTCATATTTTAAATTTGGGTTTTAACGAAAATAGTCACCAGTTTAATTTACATTAACTGTGCTAGATATCTTAAAATATAAATATCGGATTTTTCAGCAAGAAGTTTGTTTTTTAATTGTGGCAATACCAACAACATGATTGTTTTGAAATTAAGTTTTTTGACTTATACGTAGTACAATCATTGGCAATTGTTACAATGAACTTAATTCTACACGACAAACGCATTAAAATAATTAAAATCCACTATAAAAATGGTGGTTCTGTTAAAGGTTCATCTTGTAAAATTGGTGATAATTTCGTACAATATAGTCCTTCTAAGACCGCTATTTTAAAAATTCGGTCGTTAAAATTGAGTCGACAGGCTCGTTACAAAATGTACGAAGAGCAACGTGTGTTTTACCGGGTCGTTCAACTGAGAATATCGCATCCGTAAACTACAGTGTTCTCAACAATTTTGGTTATCCAAAACCACCACATGGCGATTTTTGCGTAAGGATTTGAATTTGAAGCCTTACAAGGTTCAACTGGTGCAGGAATTGAAGCCGACCTTCCGCTCAATTCATTCAGGAACACCAAGCTGGTTTTTCTGAGAAAATATTTTTTTCAAACGAAGCCCACTTTCACTTATCAAGAAGTAAAATTGCCGCATTTGTGTTTTTTAAAATCCCAGAGTGATTATTGAGAAGTCTTTGTATGCTAAAGGAGTCACTGCGTGGTGCGCTATGTTGTCTAGAGACGTGATTGGGCTCCATTTTTCGTTGACGATGCTGAAACAGTGCTACATGTCACATAGCCAATGAAACAATCACTTTAATGCAAACCAAATTTCTCGACAATCAGCAGTTAAGTGATCAGCCAGATCGTGTAATGTATTATTAGTAATGGATTATATTTTGTAGGTTTATGTTAAGGACAAAGTCGAATCGATTTCAGCTTTAAAACTCAAAACTTGTGATGTGATTGGCCAAAATGATATCGACATCAGACATAATTTTTCATTCACAATTGCCAAACTTTTCTCTTCGTAATACAATAACAATTTGAATCATCTTAATTTAAATTTTTCTTTTAAAAAACAAACTACTTGTTGAAAAGCTCTTATTTGATTGTATGCTCATAAAATATTTATAATTAAGAAATTTAAGTATATTGCTGTAGGGAAAGCATATCCATATGACAATTTAAATTTTGTATAGAAAACTTAAGTCAAATTGTTTAAATAAGAATTTTTTTCTACCAACCAAGACAATGAAAGGCAAAAAAGTGCAGTACCCATTAAGAAGCTATTTTTTTCATTTTCAATTTTCTACATAAAGGCTTATTAAAAAAAGAGACATTACTCTTTAAATAAGCGATCATCTTTAACGCTAACAAGAAAATGTAACTAGATATTTTATTAAAAACATTATTTTTATTAAATAATATTAATCGCAATAAATTTTATTCTATATTAACTTATTTATTTATTATTTTATCTGTTACTAAAAAAAAGAAATAAAAAAATTGGGGCAAAAACTTAAATGGTTAAGACTAAAAAATTATAACAATTGTTAGTCAAATTTGGATTGTTTGTTTTTGGAGAACAAAAAAATTTCTAATATTGTCACATAACATACGTCGTACTGTAGCGCCTTTTTCCAAAACCCATGACAAAAATATAAAATTTGATGACAAAGTTTTGTAAAATAAGTGAACACATCATATAAGGAGTTTCTTATTGGTTAATTGGATAAAAATTTTAGCTGGTGGAGCTGCTTAAAATCGACCATCGAAAACAATATAAATTAATTGATCTTGAAAAAGAAAATACGTTTTAGAATTTAGGTGTCAGAAATATTGTCGCTGGAACATTACTTTTTTGGTATTATTTTAAGGATTCGTTTATTAAAAAAAAAAATAAAATATTTATCAGATTCGCTACTTTTTCGGCAGTTGCCGTATAGGGTGTTTGCTATATTTATTTCATTTTTACATTTAAATAATTTATATCAATATATACAACAATGCCAGCGGGGTTGTCAAATCCCGCACCCAAGATATGGAGCTTTAATAATATTTTCGCTGCTTCGAGTTTGCATTTGCTGTAGTTTGTCCTTAGAATTGTTCAAAAAAATTTACAAGTACCGACGTAAGTTTCAATTATATAAGTTAAAAAAACGTACCAGTTTTTACATTTTTGCCAATTCAGAGCCTTGTAACTTAACGAAGCATGTCATCAGAACCAAACTTATTCGTCTATTATAAATTTTATCAAGAATACAGCCAATATATCTGTAATCTGAACATAAATATATACACTAGGTCAAAAAAATTGTTCAAGCCCGATTTTCTTGCAAACTAAAAGAAGTAACTTCGAAATATTTAGGCTACTTAAGTTCACAAATTCTTAAAATTTGAGTAATAAATAATCTTTTTGTGACATTTAAAAAATATTTTAATCCCAAGGTACCTAAATGTGGGAGCATACCCAGAAACCCTCCTGTATCCCAGAGGTCGATTACCCATATCTTCACTCAGAAATATATCTGCTTGGCCTCCATGAAATTTTATTAGGATATCTAAATAGGTTCATGAGCTATTTAATTATTTCCAAAAAGAAACACAACACTTTAAATAATTTACTCAAATTTGACACCAAAAAAATACAGATGTTCGTGAAACCTAAAGCGAGCTGCTACAATATCGTAGTGAAAACGAGAATAACTTTGTCCCATTTTTAAAGTAACACCAAAGATTTGTTCAAAATGTGAAAAGAAATAAATTTGTTCTCACTGCAGCAATCATAGTGCAACGTTAAGTTGTTTGTTACTTCTGGTTAACAGGTAATCATACATTTTACAATTTTCGCCCATGGTAAAAATTTAATTGAATATTAATGCTTACCAGTTGGGAATTTATCAGAAGATACCCAGGAATACAAAAAACAAAGACTACAAACACTTTACAAATGCTTGTAAATTTTCACGGATTAGATAGAATTATGACGTTTTAAATATGTTGGCGGCCGCTTCAGATCCACTAATTTCATCACGAAGACATGTACGATTTCAAAAGGATTTGGAAGAACATATAGCTCCGATATATTAAGTCTACTAGATATTGCTCCCAATTTTATTGAAATATGTTATTTGAAAGAGAACTAGCTAATAAAAAAATTATTATACCAGCTGCAAAAAAATATACTAAACAATTTAATGTCATTGTATATTATATAATCTTAATATTATAAATATTCCAAAAATGTATAGCTGTAATATAAATAAAAATTATAATAATTGTAGTTACTTGACTTTTTTAATATTTTATTAGTAATTTAATCATTAAGGACTAGGTCTCTTTTATAAAAAAGTTCAGTTAATCTTATTTTTATTTGGGTACGGTTTTCCGTCGACCGTCGCCAAATTTGGTTTGTGAACAAGCCGGTTTCGGCTGTTTGCCATCTTCAGTGTTCTTTTCGTACTAGTTGCGTTCTATTGTCAGTTGTGTTTATATAGTTCGTGTGTCCCTTCGTTTTATGGCGTTCGTCACTTTCTGTCTTTTTTGCCTGTTTCTCTCTATCCTTTTTCGTTTGTCTCTTTTTACCTAATTTGTCGCTCCCTTTTTCAATCCTCTTTTTTCTCTAACTAAATCTTCTTACGATCATGCTTGTTGTCCGTTTTTGTTTATGTGTGAACCTATTGGGTTTTTCTTTTCTTTTTCCCATGTGACATAATAATCTGTAATTGTACGTTTATGATGTTCCCTATTGCCTTGGTCTTCTGCACCTGCGTAACGTGTTTGTGTTGGTGTAATGTTTGTTTTATTGTAAAAATGTTCCAATGGTTCAAATATTGTGTCCGAGGCAGTGTCTATTTGTTCATTTATTATTCGTTCGTCAAATGTTCCCTGTCTCTATATTCCTATGTTCCCTAATACACTTAGTCTCCTCCCCCTGTGCCGTGTATGAAGCAGTCTAACCGTTGCCTTCATATGTCCTGGTGTACATCTGCCGTTGAATTTAATTTTGGAGCCGCAAAGTTTGATTCTGGAGTTGATCCTGATTCCCGTAGTCCCCCGTTATAGTCCCCAATGTGTTCCCTAAATCTGGTCTTAATCCTCCGTCCTGTTTGGCCGATGTAGCCATAATGGCATGTACAAGTTAATTTGTACACTCCTTGTCTGTCCAGTATATCCGCCCCATTGTCCCATCCCGTAGTATTCTGCCTAGGTTGTCCCCTGTCCTGAATGCGGTATTGATGTTGTGTTCCAAAGAATTTCGCCAGCTCGTGCGCTGATCTTCCCATATATGTTAATGCAGCCCAGTTCCCCCTAATCGTTAGGTCTAGATAATTAATCCTTTCCTCTCTTCTTTTTCCATTGTAAATTTTATATTATTTTTCAATATTTCGTTAAACCATTAGTTGACAAATTCAGAAAAAATAAAAAGTGTATAAACAATTTATCTACTTAATCCAAAAATAAAAAAATTGCTAACAAACAAATTCAAAATAATCAAACATTTTTTTTTTAAAAAACAAAACAAACAAACAAAACCAGTAAAAATTACAAATTAAAAAAATATTAAAGCTATTTATACATATGTACATACAACTTGTAATACGAAATTTTATTTTATAAGTAAAAAATATAATATTAGTTTAAGATGTTATATATGAGTGGTTTGTTTTCTAGACTTCTTTGTGAGAATAATATTCGAAGCGCAAGAAGTTGTGTTTAAATGCTTTTTAAATTTTAAAAATCTCATTACTTCAAAATATGTGATTTTTCTGACAAAAAAGGTCGAAAAGAATTACCGCTCACCGTGCCTATCAAAATGCGGGTGCACTTATTTTGAAACTAAAGGATTTAACATTTAAGTGGTTTTTAACCATTACGAATACTTTGTAAACTTATAAATTATTTTTGCAACCAAAAACCACGGTGTAAAATGCCTCTGTAGGGTTATGAAATAGGTTATCCTTATGCATTTTTAAAATATCTTTGTTACTTCAAAAAATATGATATATGTAACGAAAACGGATAAAAGCCGACACTGTGCACAGTGCTGCCGGTAACCTATGATCGTGCAAATCATTTATATTAAAGCTTGAGGAATCTATTTCAAATGCTTTTAAAATTATTGAATATCTTTTTACTTTAAAACTTATGATTTTTGCAACGAAAGAGGTCAAAAGGCCCCACTGTGCATCATCAGAAAATAAACTGAAATCAAACATTTTTACAAGTTCACTAGGAGTTGATTTTTCAGGGCACCACCGCTGTACTAAAATAAAAAGAGGGTTCAATTTTCGTAAGACTAGCAACACCAAAGAAAACAAGTTAAAATGAAACAGAATAACACTTAAATTTTTCCTTAATCAAGAAAATTAAAAAAAACTGCTTATATATTTCAACTGCAAGTTGAGTTATTTAAATATAAGATACTTCACTATGTAGTAGTAACCTTTTTCATATTTAACTTAAAACAGCTGAGATGTTAAACAGAAGCCGTTAAGCAAATAAATGTCTTAAACTAGAATAAAAAGAAAAAAAAATTCAAATTGTATGGTAGAGAAATTGTAAAAATGCAAAAAAAAAACAAAAATATTTAAAATGAAGACATTAGTATACGTCTAAAATTTTATTTTGCTTACGATATAAAACAATAGCCTTATAAACTTAAAACAAATAAAAAAAAGTACCTTCATACCTTCACAGAAAAATACACAATTATAGAAATTTGCATAGTGTCTGACTAAACTATGGCTATTATAGACATTAACAGCCTAAAATTTACTGGCATTTAATGGCGTTGCATGTTAAAAATAAATTTAAACTGTTATTGTATGCAAAAGAGATAAGAAACAGAACCGAGAGAAAAAAAGTTGAAAACAATTATACTAAGCAAGCTACTTGCAGGGAAATTATACAAAAGAATAAAGAAATAGAGAAGAATAGAAAGAAAAAGCACGTACAACTAGAAAATTTAGTCTTAAAGGAAATGTTCATTATACATTAGCTATTTGCTCCTAAGTCTAAGCAACAACCCAGGAGAGTTCAAGCGAACTCATGAAACATTATTTCATTACTCAGACAAAGGGTCAAAAGTCAAATAACTATGAATTCAAAGTTGCACAAAACTACAATAAAAATAATAGTAACATCTGCAGCAATGGGAGGTAAAACAAATATTTAAATTTATTTGCATATGGTAGCTATTTGTTAACTTTAGTTCCTATCGCTTTTCTCATAATAAGATATTGTTATTTTGCATGGGCATTATTTAACTTACGGTATAATCAGCTCAAACTAGTTAGAACAGTGTTTATTGCCAATTTAATTACAGTATAGTCGCAATATGCCAATCAAAAACATCCGTTTTCGTTTATCCAACGAATTTAATTTTACTTTGAGAAACCATAAATTTTCAAAATAAAACAATTTAAAATCTACGCAAAGGTCAATGTTCAAATTCACACGAAAATCGCATTAAAATAATTAAAATCCACCAACTGGTGGATTTATTACATTTCGTAAGATTCGTGATATTTTCGGACAACATAATCCTCCTTCTGAGACCGCTGTTAAAAATTTGAGTCGTCAGGCTCGATACAAAATGTCCGAATACCAACGAATACCAATATAATCGATTTCAGTTTTAAAACTCAAAATCCTTGATGTGATTAACGATTAAGGACCGGAATTTTGCCAAAAAGTGATTAAAAACTTTGATGAAAGAATTGACATCTGTCAGTGGGTCGTGGTGGACATTTGCCAGAAATCATTTTTTATTCATAATTACCGAACTTTTCTATGTGTGTAATACAATAAAAATTTGACTTATATTAATTTAAACTTTTTGTTTTGTTTTAGGAAGTAAACTTCTTGTTGAAAACCCCTTTATATCGCTTAAGTAGATTTTATTAAAATTTAACCAAACGTTAAATAAACGTTGAAGTTAAGTTTTTTACCGTGACCTATTTTTTCGCTACAGAACCAGCATCACAATACTATCGTTCGTAAAAACTGTTAGAGGCCTTCTTTGAATACTTTTAAAACTGTAACAAAACAAAAAAAAAGAGCAGTTGAAATATTGCTCAAAGGTTGTTCTCTACCTTTAAATTAAAACATATATACCAAAATCCTATAAAGAACATATAAGACATCAGGAGTAGCAATCGTTTGCTATCATTTTATCATCGGTATATTTGGATATTTTTCAAATAAAAACGTGCAACTAAGAAAGGAGCTGCCTAATATGCCAACTTGAGGTTTCTTCTACGCTAGTACTAAGCAACATAAATGGCGTTGTGCTGGTTTCGTGGGAGAATACAATAAATTTATTACAAATCATGAAGAACAAGGGCAACTGGAGCCAGGATAGCGTGCGTTTACTGCTCGAATCACCATGTCGCTATCACATATCTTCCAAGGAAAAATTAAAAGTAAAAATAAGTTTCTCGTACATATGTAATTAATATTACCTACTTACAACCATGGTATTCATACTAAAATATCCTTTCTTATTAAAAAATAAATGCTCGTCAACAGAAAACTTTATAATTTTTATATGGGTTCCATCGATGCAGCCAACTATTGAAGGTATTTTATATTTATTAAAAAAATAACTCCTACATCTTATCTTCTCATTTTCATCCATTTCCAACTTCACCCACTGACGACATGTGTACATGCATATCCAATGTTTAACACAATTGACACTTAACTTCGCCCTAAACAAACAAAACTATCATTTCCAACTGCCTTTTGATACGAACCTTCACCCAAAAAACGCAATGTCCCGGCTAGCTGAATAGCGCAAGAAATATTTGAAGGAGGTAGGTGAAGTTCAATAATGTTCAACAGCATTTGAAAAGTCTGTTTATTCAAACGGAATTGACTAATAAACCTGCAATTTTTGTATATTAATACATCTTTGCAAAACCCATTGCACTGTATACTTACGGTGTCTTCGGCAGGTCCAATGGATTGGTGTAATCCCTCAATATTCTTCTTTTCACTTTTTCACTATTGTTTTCCTCCATTCAGAAAAATAAAACTACCGCTTCAACCATTTTAATTTATAAAGAAAGATAATTTATCAATTCCAAAATTTTTTAAAATGTAAACAAAAGAATACAGCTGATTCGAATATGGGTTTTGTTTAATATCGAATTAATGCAAAACCAGGACAGATTCATTACACCAAATAATATCAGAATCGACTTTTATTTCTGATAAATTACAATTCTGACTTGGATTCTATAACAACCCTGATTATATTGTTTCGTTTTCTTGTATTGAGTTATTTTATTGCAAATAACAACAACAAAAAACACTTTAGAATTTTTAAATTAAATTACACGATCTATTCAGTTTAATACTTTACCACCTAACGTCTAAACGCTGCTTTATTATTTTTATGTCTTCACTTGAGGTTGTTTTCACTTCAACAAAGTTTGCTGCCCAATAGATGGTGCTTATATATCCTTTTTTGAGTGATTCTCGCATAAAAAAAAATTTTACTGCAATACTATTACACATTGTTGTTGTTATAATTATTCAGTGTAGGGGCCTATTTGATTGTGTGTTAGTTGTTTTTGTTTTCTGTTTGTTTAAGTTATTTCGTAAAATTTTTCATAAGCATGTTGTTGTTGTCTTGTGTGCATAAGATTTCTAAGAAATTACGTAAGTTATAAGCAGACACAATAGGTTATTTCGTTTTCTTTTTTACTGATAATTATTTTCTTTTAAAACTTCAAAAAAGCATCTTCGTAAAAATATTAATAGAAAATTTAACCAATATTTTATTCAATTAAACTAAATTTAAATGTTATTTATAGTTAATTCAGATATTTCAGATATGAAGATACTTCTTCAGCACAAGTTTTTAAATTATTATTTGCTTCTTTCGAAAGTAAAATATCTCTAAATTTAACTAAAATGCTATTTGTAGAGATATATTAATTTCTACAGCCCATTCTAAAATATGTAAATGCATTTCTGTAATTTTTGTAAAGTTTATAATTCCCTTTTTACCATGCATTACTGAATCATACACATGGAAACATTTGCATCTTCAATTTTTTTTAATTTCCACCCACAGTTTAACTTGTACAATATATAGAAAAATAATTTAACAGCATAATTTATTTTAAATAAGTTCGGGTAGATAGGTGAAATTTAAAGGTATTTTAACATACCCCGTATTACTAAAATTTACTACATAATTAAATGTTTTACAAGTATCTGTTATATGTTTGACTTCATACTCGTAGGTAGTATTTATTAGTAAAGTAAAAATGCAAAAGGCAATAATGTAATGAGGTAATTTTTCTGGAGTAGGCTGCGGATTTTAAACGCAGAAAAAAATTTTATCTAATATAAGGAATTTCATAACAAAAACTTTATTCTTGGAGAATTAAAAAAAAAGCCAAAAATTAAAAAAAAAACCTAAAATGCGCAAATCTTACAAGTAAATTACGCAGAAACACAAACACATTTCTAAATAACACTTTATGTATTTTAATTTACATTTGCAATATATGTATGTTATATGTTTCTTAACTTAACACCCACTACATAAATAATGAAATAATAATTACTTATGTGGAAGGAAAGAAATTAACCTTTATATTTGAATCGACTTGTTTATTTGTTAACATAACACAAATATTAAAGGGGAGTTATTTTACGTCAACTACAAAGGCAAACAAAAGTTTTGTAAAATTGCACATCCAGAAAATCATAAGTGTAGTAAATTTCTATAAAAATTTTTGTTTTTTCTTTTAATATATAAATTTTATTTATATTGAAGCAAAAACAAAAAAAAAACAAAATTAAACTAAAATTTAATTCATAGCAGTGATTTATTAAAGATAAAAAGAGGAATTTTTCTGAAACAATTATTTCTTCAGACGTAGCCCATTTTCACTTGTCAGGGTAGAAAACAAGCAAAATTGCTGTATTTTTGCTTCTAAAAATTCTAGAGCGATTATTTAGAAGCCTTTGCAAGCTCAACGTGTCACTTAATGGGTGCACTATGTGATCAGTGGTTTACGCTATGGCGAGACGATAACAACTCAATTTTGGCCTATTATTGACGATGTCGATATCACTGACATAGGGTTTCAACAGGGTGGCGCCACATGTCACACAGCCAATGAAACGATCAATTTATTGCAAACCAAATTTCCCGACCGCATAATTTTACGACAATCAGCAGTTAAGTGGCCAGCAAGATCGTGTGATTTAACACCGCTATGGTAGGAACCAGTCCATGCGGAGCCAATCGAATCGATTTCAGCTCTAAAACTAAAAATCCGTGATCTGATTAACGACACAGAACCGCATTGTTGCCAATAAAAAGGATTATAGGCTTTGGTGAAAGAATCGACATCTGTCAGGGTGATCGTGGCGGACATTTGCCAGATATCATTTTTTATTCATAATTGCCGAACTTTTCTCTTCGTAATACAATAAAAATTTAAAAAACTAAACTTTGATCTTTTAAGCTTTTTCCTTTTCTAAGTTTTTCTTTAAGATTTTTGTTTTAAATTAAAAAGAAATATCAATATCAAAAGTTGTTTTATTATTATTAACAAAGAAACAAATTTTAATCCGAAAAATATTTATATAAAATAAAAAAAAACAGAATATATTTGCTAAAAACAATACCGTTTTTTAATTAGGCTATTCCCACTTTTTAAAACTATATAGTAGCGAAATTATACAATAAGTTATTATATAAGCAAACAATATTAAATACTTTACCTAATTGTGTTTCAAGCAGCAATTGATAACAACTACAAAAACTGTGTGCTATAAAAATTCTTAGATAAAAATTAGCTTGTGTAATTCTTGGAATTCTCGGTTCACAGCTGCAGTTTGCACACCAAAGAACATGAGAATAGATTTCATATTAAATTACTGAAGATGATAAACCTTGAAACTTACGTTTATATTTCGTGCACCGTAAATATTAATTTGCTTAAGAACTTTAAGCAACTAACATTAAATTTAGGATTTTTAATGGCGTATAAAAACAAAATGGCCACACGTATATTCAAAAATACAATAATTAAGCTAGAAATATAAAATACTTTACATTAAAACATAAAATTTATGTGCAAAAGTTACGTCTTCACAAATACATATGCAAAAGTATTTTAATTGAATGCATTGTACTCTCAAACTAAGGCTAAAGTACGTGTATATACAAACATTATTTAGAGAAATTTTGCTTGTGTTGTTTATATTTATTTACTTTACTATACATATACTTCCAGCCATGGCACTCATTCTACTTTCTAGGAACGGCGGTTGGCGAAAATAAGTAGTGGAGAGGGCGAATGTAGAAGAATACCATGACCACGCTCATACATAATGTATTTTATGGATAGCATATAGTTGAAACCATGCCTATTTCTGATCCTGAATTAAAAATTCTTCAATTAACTACAATTAAAGTTATTATGTTTATTGATCCAAAATTTTCGATAAACACTATCAGTGATAACTTTGCTCTGAAAAGAATTAACCATGATAAATTATCTATAATAATCCAATGACAATTTTTCAATAAAATAACATAAGAAGTCATCATTTTTCTATAAACAATATCAGCAATAATTATTTTTTATTATAAAAAATATCATGTGATAAGTTTCTATAAATAAATATCATCATTGATAATATACTTTTATAAAAGATAATACAATGTTTCTTTAAAAAATATTACTAGTAGTGATATTTACTTAATAAAATATTACTAGTGACAATTTTTCTATTTAAAAACATTACCAGTGATAGCTTTTCTATAAAAGCTATTCACCAGTGACAATTATTTTATACAAAAGTAATGCCAGTGACTATTTTTCTCTAAGAAATATTATCAGTGATAATTTTTCTATACAAAAATATTACCAGTGACAATTTTTCTATACAAAAATTATTAACAGTTTTTTTGTTTGCCAAGGTGTAATGCAAAGTTGCGGCCTTTTCTTTTTCGTTTGTATGAAGTTTGTCTTATATAAATATGCTTCCAGGTACAAATAAGACTGTATACTTGGCCGGAACTAAATTTTTAAGTGGTTTCTGTCGATGTCTTGAAATTATGTCTCAGAGTGTTGTCGGGTTTTAATGCCGTAAGTAGACTTTCTTTGTGAAAAAGTTTAGTTAATCTATATATTTCTATTGTATCGGTTGTCTTTTTATCTTCTTTATTTCTGTTTTTAGTGAAATTTGTCGAAAGCAGTGGGTTTGTAGTCGTCATTTTAGCTATGGTGTTAATTTTGTCGAGTTCTTTGTTATACTTATCTGGAGTAAGTGGGATTATCTTAAGTCCTTGTATAATATGTCTAAAAGCTGCTAGTTTATGTTGGGTAGGAGATGTGGATGGTAGTGTACGTCGTAGTTGGTTTTCTATACATGCCAAATGTTAAACAGTTAGTTCCAATCTAGAATACCATATACTGCCGTGATTGATTTCAGATTTGCGTAGAAAAAAGTATCATCAGTCGATTTTATCAGTTCTTTAGCCAAATATTCACTCCAAAGTGTGATATATTTGTTTATACAGCTGCTCTGTATAAAGGAGGCATCAAAGTTTGAATGAGCATGCTTTGCTTTACTTTTATTGTTTTTAAATACCTCTGTAATACCTCTATACCTAACAACCCTGCTCTAATTGTAGAAAATGCAAAATTTGTGTGTACGTTGTAATGTCTTGTGGGAGTAAAAACTTTATTTAAAACCCATTAATCTGTAATTAAAACAGTCAGTGTCAACTCTCAATTACACTCTGTATTATGTAAGTGGTTCTTGAAGCATCGCTGATGATGTTCGCATATGTTTTTTTATTTGCAAAACTGTTTTTATAAACAAGTACCTGCTTTAATACATTTACGAGTGTTTTTGTATGTAAGCCCACTTACATGCTTAAATATGTGTAAGAACAAATTTTGTAGAGATATGACATGTAAAATTTTAAAAGCCCCTGTCAAAAATGTTATAAAACAACATGTAGATATAACATCATTTATATATATGAAGGGTTTTTTAACAAGAAGTTTGTTTTTAAACCAAAACAAAACAAATTTAGATTAAGATGATTAAAAAATTTTTTTTTCGTATTCCGAGGAGAAAAGTTCGCCGATTATGAGAAATAAAATGATATCTAGCAAATGTCTACGACGACCACGCTGACAGATGTCGATTCATTTTTCAATGTTTTTAGCCACTTCAAGCACATCATTGAGTTTTAAGACTGGAATTTATTCAATTGGCTCCGTGTAGACTCTGTCCTTAACATAGTCCCAAAAAAAAATCCAGTGGTGTTAAATCATACGTTCTGGCTAGCCAATTAACTGCTGATTAACGTGAAATTACGCGATCGGAAAATTGTATCGTTTTATCGGCTGTGTGACATGTGGCACCGTCCTGTTGAAATCACATGCTAGTGATATCCACGTCGTTAATAATAGGGTAAAATTAAGTTGTTATCATTTAGCGATAGCGTGATCTATTACCGTGACCACATATTCCAGACCACATACCGCATCATACAGTGACATGACGTTGAGCATGCAAAGGCTTCTCAATAATTGCTATAGCATTCTCAGAAGCCCTAATGCGGCATTTTGCTTGTTGACATACCTTGACAAGTGAAAATGGGCTTCGTCTGAAAATATAATTTTTTTTTAGAAAAACCAGCCGGTTATTCATGAATGAATTGAGCGAATCGAATTAAGCGATGTGAATGGTCGGTCGGCTTCAGTTCCTTCACCAATTGAGGCTCAATAAGGCTTCAAATTCAAATCCTTACGCAAAATTCGCCATGTAATGGTTTTGGATAACTCCAATTTTGGAGAACGTCGAGGAATTGGTAAATTTGGATCTGCTGCGACACTGTGGCTTACGGCTGCTATGACCCGATCAAACACGCGTTGGTATTCGCATATTTCGTATCGAGCCTGTATACACAAATTTGAAGACCAAATTCTTAATAGCTGTCCCAGAAGGACGATTATGTAACTTTAACAGAACCACCATTTCCATAGTGCATTTTAATTATTTTAATGCGAATTTCCTGCAAAATTAAATTCATTGTAACAATTGCCAAAGCATCTACCACGAATGTGTCAAAAATTTAAATGTCAAAACTTCATGTCGTCGGTGTTGCCACAACTGAAAAACAAATTTCTTGTTGAAAAACCCGATATATATACATTTGTTTGAATAATTTCATTAGTTATTTTGATCTTTTCCTGCATTCTAAAGTTTGTCACTACTTCCATTTTACATTTAATTAACTTCTAAATATAATTAGGTTTAAAGACAAAGTTAATTATACTTACCTCTACTTTGTCTGCAAAAAAATTGAAAATTATATCTGACAAGAGCAAAATAATTATGGTTGTTTAGATGTAATTGTACAACAAACATTAAAACATATAAACTTGTCGCATTTAAAATATTAGTGGGATTTATTATTATTATTTCTTTGTCCTTTGTATAATTTCTATCATATTCAAAGTTTCTAATTTCTTTTAATAGAAAATGAATTTCCATTTTTGCTTATATCGTATAAATAATGCTTAAAACGGGTAATTGATTATATCACAGTTATTGGAAGAAAGAATATTTGGGAAAAAGTTTCTAAATATTACTCAATGTAGTGTTTTAAGCTGAAGTTCTTTTTATTTTAAAATTTAAAAATTTATTTAGAGCAGAAGCTTGAGTATATACTTAAGGTTTTTTGTCTACATATATGGCACATAGAAGAGTTAAAATCAGTATACAACGTTTCGCTTCTTGCCTTTTGGAAAGCATTTGTGTAATCAAAAATTCAATAACGCAAGCTAAAAATATTTAATTGCTTCAAAACTCTAAGTGTTGTTGCTGGATATTGTTGCCAGCATTCTTTTCTCAGGTCTTTATTTATGGCATCGGGGTAGGTGTTGTTGTAGTACGTGAAGATGTTGCTGTACATTGTTGTCGTTTGGTGTTGGTATAAACACGCAAGGTGTCTCAGATGAGAAATTATATTAAGACACGTTATGATAGTGTTAACCTATTTTTAGTTTTGCTAGTAAGTGTGACTATGTGGGATCATGCTTTATTCGTTTGTATTTTTCAGGAAAATGCTTAAACTATATATCATTTCTTCCTTAATATATTTTTCGCATCGTTTTTCTTTTCTTTAGCAAATCATGTTAATTGCAGGTTTAAAAGAAATAAATATCAAAATTTTTATTGATTTACATATCAGGGGACTAGAAGTATCAGTAGCTAATTGACTATGTTGGCACTTTACATTAAGGATTTCATATTGGGTGTAAAAAATTTTTTTTAAATATTTTTGGAAATATTTACTTAACTGTTTTAACTCTTTAAAATATTTTCATATGCATTTTCACTCAATCAATACTTACATGCATTTAAATATATATTTTTGTAAAAAGTTTAAACATAATATCTAAAAAAATATTTTCCGAATTTTAATACGTCAACCGTTTGCATATTAGCAACCGTTACCCAGGCAGTTTAAAAATTCAATTCATTAACGGCAAAGTGAAGACACGTAATAATCTACAAATGCAAATGATATACCCAAAGAGCGCCACACCAGTTGACAACTAAAGCGAGAGGTATAATGTCGAATGCAATAGTAAAATATTCTTGCACATAATCACCTTTGCAACAATGCATAACAATTCACATTTATGTTTGTACATGAGAATAAGTATTGGTGGATTAAATTGCACGCGTACGTAGAGCTCATTGAAAAATCTAAAATTTGGAGTCTGTAGGGGCAGATATTTAGAATTTACATAGAGCGTTAAAAAAAAATGTGAACAGTAAAGAGTGTCTCCATAAACACTGTGGTGTTGTCAAATATGGCCTGATTTTCTAAACCGATACAGACAGATGATATATGAACAGAATATGTACTGCTGTGGCCAGGTTAATCTATGTTAATAGTGCTAATTTTCTTAAAATATAAATATCGGGTTTTTCAACAAGGAGTTAATTTTTTTAATTGTGGTAACACCAACAACATGATAGTTTTGACATTTACTTTTTTGACGTATTCGTAGTAGATGCATTGGCAATCATTACAATGATTTAAATTTCGAAGAAAATTTTTTTTTGTTTTGTTTTTTTTTTGAAGAGAAGTTGCACTCAGGCAACAATGCCTATTTAGTCAAGTACCGTGCTACAGTCTTTAGGAAAGGGATAGAGAAGAGGTGAAACAGGTGGCGAATGTAGAAGGATAGTCGGAAATTAACTGCAGTATAAGACAGCACAGCGACCAGTGACTATGCCTTCATCGCTGAGCAGGCCCACCGGCAGTCAATTTTTAATTTTGTAGTGAAAAAGACAAGGTCTTCGTTGGGAATCGAACCCACAACCCCCATACTGACAAGCTGGTACGCTACCTTTTAGCCTACAGGGGCATCTAAATGTTTTAAATCCACTATGAAAATAGTGGTGATATTTCCTGACAACATAGTTGTCTATCTCTGACCGCTATTAAGAATTTTGTCGTTAAATTTGACTCGACAAGTGCGATACAAAATGTGCAAACACCAGCGCAGCCGGGAGTCACAATATTGAAGCAGATCCAAATTTGTTAATTTCTCGACGTTCTCAACAATTGAGGTTATCCAAAATCATTACATGGTGAATTTTGCGTAAGGTTTTGACTTTGAAGTCTTACAAGGTTCATGTGATGCAGGAATTGAAGTCAACCAACCATACACATTGCCCTAGATTCGCTCAATTCATTCTGAAATAACCGGCTGGTTTTTCGGAAAAAGTCATTTTTTCAAACGAAGCCCATTTTCAATAGCCAGGGTGTGCCAACAAGCAAAATTGTCGCATCCGGGCTTCTTAAATCCTAGATCGATTATTCAGAAGCATTCTCATTTGCATTCTCAATGTGTCGCTGTATGGTGCGCTATGTTCTGGGGGCGTGATTGGGCCATTTTTTTTTAAAGATGAGGCTAAATATGCGGTAATGGTCAATTATGCTATCGCGAGATGCTAACAACTCAATTTTGACCTATTATTGATGACGTGGATGTCACTGACATGTAGTTTCAACAGGACGGTGCCATATATCGCACAATCAATGAAACGATTTATTACAAACCTAATTTCACAATCGCATAATTTCACGACAATTAGCCGTTAAGATCCTGTGTTGTAACACCACTGTATTATTTTTTTTTTTTTAAGAGAAGTAGCACTCATGCAACAATGGCTATTTAGTCAAGTTCTATGCTACATTCTTTAGGAGAGGGATAGAGAAGAGATGAGACAGGTGGTGAAAGTAAAAGGATAGTTACTGAAATTAACTGTCGTATAAGACAACACAGTAACCAGTGACTATGCATTCATCACTGAGCAGCCCCACTAACAGTCAAATTTTATTTTTGTAGTGAAAAAAACCAAGGCCTTTGTTGGGAATCGAACCCACAATCCCGTCTTATAAGCTAGTACACTACCTACTAGCCTGTGGGGCAATTTTAAATACAGAGTCTATATGGAGCCAATCGAATCGATTTCAGCTTTTCAGATATCTGTCAGCGTGGTCATTTTTCATTCATAATTGTCGAACTTTTCACTTCGTAACACAATAAAAATTTAAATCATCTTAATCTAAATTTTTTGTTTTATTTTCAGGGTTCAGAATTTTTCATTTATGAACATTCAAAAACCAACATTCATGATATCTTTCATAAATGAGAAATCTAAAATTTTATATTTATTTTTTACACTCATAAACGAACAACAAAAAATGTTCTGGTTATTTTCATACATGAATGCGAACAACAAGAATTATTAGTCTTATTCATATGTGATAAATGATAAATTAGCTACTTCTCATTAATGTTATTTTTTATAAATGTACATGTTCATTTATGAACGTTGAAATTTTATAAAATTTCTCATAAATGAACGTGAAAAAATTTTCTACCTACGATCGCAGTTTACCGTAAAATGTAGTAAAAACACATGGGTGCATATTTACTCAAAATACAATATTGCAATATATTCTAAAAGATATAAAAAAAAACATTTTTTCTTCTGCATACGCCGACAATGGCGCATTATCCAATATGTGCGTTTATGTACGCATGCTTAACGCACATATTTTTACGACCTTTTCATTTATGAAAAATTATCAAAATTGTAAATATTCAAAAATGAACACATGTGTGTTTCTCATTTTTTCACCTATGAATAGAAAGAAAAAAATAAATCGTCGCATTCACAAATGAGAAAACACAAAATAATTTGTAGTCTCGGACACATGTATGAGAAGAAGCGGCTAAAAAATGAAATGTACATATTCACACATGTGTGAACAGTGAGTGAATACTTCGCTACTCCGTTTATTTTATTTTAGAAAACAAAATTTTCTTTTTAAAAGCGCTTATAATTTAGGATACTAGAAAAAAGATAAAATCCCTATAGTAGCATATACGGTCTTATTTGTGACCATAAGCTGAAACTACAAGTTTACGTAAACTATGTATTACTAGTTCTGTAAACAAACATGGTACGTGTGTGAGTTCAAGTCATATTTGTTGAATATATCTATTATTTGATTAATTTTTTAGAAAATAACTTTGAAAATAGTTTGTCATTTATTTTCGGTTTTATTTAACATGCATGTTTCTATTAACTACTCGGTTATATTCTATCAGTGCACAACAACTACACAACCTGAATACTGTACATCGTTAATGCATATCAGGATTTGATTTGTAAGATATAATAATAATATTTTGAAAAACTACAAGAGTTAAGTTTATAAATAACCTTTAGTTTTATTTTGATGTTAAAATTTAACAAATTTGTTTTTAGTCCAAACATTTATATCTTTTTTTTGGCTGTCATATTGATTTATATACTCTAAAATATGTGTATGGATGGTGATTTAAAGCATTTTTAGTTATACGAAGGAATAGTTGTTAAATGAGTAGGAGGTCATTGTTGTTTATTTTGTTTCAATCGCAGCTTGACAGGTTAGTTCATGTTTATTTTGAAGTTTTGCTGCTAGCACATCCACAATTTTAGTGCAAATGTTGCTTTAATAAGTATACGCTATTTATGTTAGATGCTAACGGATAGTCTAACGTAAGCAATAGTAAAATGTTGTGGCCGCGCAAGGAAATTAAGTTTCGAAAAATAAATTACATTTATATACTTATTATGTTATACTGTGTTATTGTTGTTATACATTGCTACAATTCATTTTTCAATTTTATACGGTAGCTGGTTAATAGAACTTGTTGAAAAATTGGGGTTGTAGACATGGCTGCACATTGAGTGCACGCGAGATTGTTTAGAATATATATTCGATTACGATTACAACAAATTTGTTTGGGCTTTTATTTAAACTATTTTATTTTTGAACTATTGAATTTTCAGTTTTAGTTAGTTGTGATAAAGCAGCAAAGTTAAAAAAGACACTTTCGGATCTTATACAACATTCTTCAGTAGTTATTACTTGCAAGTTTTTCTATTTTCATAACTATTTAAAAGAATGGAATATAAATAATTAAATTATAAATAAAATTTTTCATAAGTAAAATTTTTAATTGCCCATTTTACCTAAGAGAAAATATGTAAAATTGTGATAGTAGATAGTGTATGCCAGTTGCTCGTTGTCATCCAGCAACTATTATAAATAATAACTCTGTAGAGAAATAAATTTTTAATTTTTACGGTTGCCGCCCGTAAAGTATCATCACAAATTTGTAATAGCTTAACTTTAATACTATTGTTATTTCTCTCCATCCTTTCTGGCTGTTGTCCGTTTGGTGTAAACGGTGAGCGCTTTCAATGTGTAAACATTCATTTTCGTAATTTTAATAGCTTAACTTAAAATGTCAAGTTAGATTTTTGGGACTAAACGTCACTTGCATGTTAACTGAACATGCAGCATCATTTACTCACTTGAAATTAGTTTATCTCCGCGTGGTTAATTTCCGCAGTTTTATGCATTCTTTGAAAAACCTTGTTGATTTTGGCAATTTTGAATAATGAAATGAAACTAAATGACAAGAGCAATTTAGTTTGAAGAGACAAATTCACGACTCTGAACCAGGATTATCTTAAAAGCAGCTGTTGTTGCTTAATATGCAACAAAGACAGAAGTTGTTATAATAAATTTTTTTATTTGCAAAAAATATAGAAATTCTATGGTACATTAAAAGGCAATATTCACTTAACCAAACGCACTTCACTATTATCTAACCGAGGAGGTTTGTATAAAAATCTGGAATACTTCAGCGAGTCCCCCAAAAGTGTTTTTCATTGAATGAGATACTTAACTGTAACCGTGTTCAAGTGCATCTGACTGCCCTTTCTTATTAAACTCCTAACCATGATTGTTTTATATTTTTATTTAAAATAACTAATTTCATCAGAAATTATTATTATTATTTTATATCGGGGTTTTCAGCAAGAAATTTGATTTTCAATTTCGGCAACACCAACAATATAATAGTTTTGATAATCAGTTTTTTGACGTATTCCCCTATGAAAATGGTTGTTCTGCTAAAGTTCTGTTTCGTAAAATTCATGGGCTAGTAGGTAGTGTACGATCTTATCAGTCTAGAGTTATGGGTTCAATTCCCAACAAAAACCTGGTCTGTTCATTACAAAAAAATAAAATAAAAAAATTGACTCTCGGTGGCGCTGCTCAATGATGAAGGCATAGTCACTGGTCGCTGTGCTGTCTTATATGATAGTTAATTTCTATCCTTCTACTTTCACCACCTGTCTCATCTCTTCTCTATTCCTTTCCTAAAGTATGTAGCACGGTTGTTTAAAAAAAAAACATAATTGCTCTTCTGAGACCGCTATTAAAAATTTGATCGTTAAATTTGTGCGAACTCCAGCGCGTGTTCAACCAGGTCGTTCAACTGAAAACATCACAGCCGTAAGCCACAGTACTGAAGCGGATCCAAATCTGTCAATTCCTCGACGTTCTCAACAATTGGGGTTACCAAAACCCACCACATGGCGAATTTTCCGTAAGGATTTTACTCTAAAGCCTCACAAGCAGGAATTGAAGTCAACTGAGCAGTCACCACGCTGCAGATTCGCTCAATTCATTTAGGAACAACTGGCTGGTTTTTCTGAAAAAATCATGTTAACAGATCAGGCCCATTTTCACTTGCTGCATTTGGCCTTCTGAAAATCCCAGAAGGATTATCGAGAAGCCCTTGCATTCTCAACGTGTCACTGTATGGTGCACAAAGTGTTCTGGAATGCATAATCACAGTCCACGCTATCGCCAAATACTAACAACTCAATCTTGGCCTTTTATTGACAACGTCGATATCAACAGGACAACAGCCAATGAAACGATCAATTTACTGCAAACCAAATTTCCCGATCGCATAGTTTTACGTCAATCAGCAGTTAAGCTGCCAGACAACTGTGTGATTCGATTTACATCCGCGCCTGGCCATGAAGCCTTAATCAGATGGTGGACCAAACCACCGCATAATTTGGAACGTCATGCTCGTCCTAGGAAGCCGAAGCTATAATTCTATGCAACAGAACTTTCTAGTTGCAACTTCGATGATGCCAGAGCAGGGCTGCAAATCATCACTCCTTGCTTAAGAGTTGGAGACTTTCCAACTCCTGTCCAGAACACATGTCTAGCATGCTCACTGGACTGGATCATTCACTTAGGATGTCATTAACAGTGAGATGATCCTGGCCACCATAATAACCATTATACTGTTATGGGGCCGCGAAACCACAACCACCACGATACTCCCATAAAGGGCCAACCTAAATAATCAGCCAGAGAATAGTTAAGTGTCTAAAGAGACAAATAAGGGAACTCTGCGGGTCACTGATTCCCGTGGAAATAAAGTGGAGTTTCCAGTTATACGCCTGCTGACTTCAGGGGCTGGGCTCCCTTTTCCCCCATTTGCACTGTGTCTAGATAGTCGAAGTTCTATAAAGACCATATATATGTGCCCCCGGGGGGTAAGCTGCCAGACAGATCGTGTGATTTAACACCATTGGATTATTCTTGGGGGGCAAGTTTAAGGACAGAGTCTATACAGAGCCAATCGAATCGATTTCAGCCTTACAACTCAAACTCTTTGTTGAAAGAATCGACGGCTGTCAGCGTGGTCGTGGTTGACATATAGACAGGGATCTTTTTTCTCTTAATACTGCCGAACTTTTCTCTTCGTAATACAATAAACATATTAATCTAAATTTTTTGTTTTATAAATAAACTTCGTGTTGAAGACCCCTTTATAAACTCTCAAAACGGTCACTAAAAACAGCAAACAAGATGATAACATAAGTACAAAATGCATCCACAAACTCCTCAAATAACATTTTATACACGATTTTTTAAAAAAATAAATTAATTTTAAATTCTTAAAATTATCACACTTATCCTTATTTTTTTATTTGTGTTATTTGTTTATCTCGAAGGCCACCTGTTCAGCTTTGCATCCTTTATATACATTTGCGCTATTTTAAATTATGGAGCTACAATTTACTCATTTACATTTCAAATTGTAACATTTATAATTTTGTCTGACATTTTTGTAGAAGAACGTTTGCTTTTTAATAGGTTATTGTGTGTTCCTGCTTGCTCATTATTTATGATTATGCAGTAGAACTGGCAACAGAAACCTCTAAAATAATAATCGTCGTTAATGTAAAAGTTGGTTGTGTGAACAATGATATAAGTATAAATTCATTTTATTATGATATGAGAGAGGAAATGTGTTCGTTTTTAATGTTTGTATAATTTCCTCGCTACAAATGATTTATTATTGTCTATAGAGCAAACTTTATAGGATTTTTATTGAAAACTGTTTCAAAACAATTATCTGTACAGTTAAGTTATTTAAAATTGTAGAGGTTTGTTTAATTTATAGATAGTTTTTTTGAAATCGCTAAAAACAGGAAAATGGTGTCTTATCAATATTTCTGCCATTGTGTTTATTTTTAGTAATTCCCGTGAAAATTCAATGCTGAAATATGTATGTACGTAAACCTCATTTTAAATTGTAAAAAGATTTTAAACATACACAACTTTTTACAAATTTTAATATTCCAATAAATCCTTCTAATTCATATAATTGGTTTTCACTGACAACACTTACCTACAAAAATGGAAGAAAAATAGTTTATTATATATTACTTTGTTCTTGTATAAACGATTGTGTAAAATTTATTATATACATATTTACTTTGATATAAGATTCTTTAGTTTTCAAAAAAAAAATTCGGATAGAATCCATTGATTTTTATTATTTACGGAGATGTAGCCATTTTAAAATTTTTACTAAATTTTTATAAAAATCGATTTTTATAAAATACATAGGTGATCACAAAATAAACCTTTTTTTCTTGAAATTCCTATTATTTACGGAAATAGAGCCATTTTAAAATTATTATTAAAGTTTCCCATAAAGATCACAAAATAAGCATATTTTTTGTGATGAACAACGAGTTTATAAGGAGTACCAAAATGGTTATTCAAGGGTAAATATGACGTGAAATTTATATGAGAAATAATTTTACTAACAATTTGTAAATTGAACAAATCGTAAATTTCTTTTAATCTGATATTCTGGATTGTAAGTTCAACAGATAAATTTTGTTTTATTATTTATTTCCTATCTTCTTTCATAAAACGAAAAATGTCAAAGAGTTTAGCCACGGTGTAAAAAGATATATGAAAGAAACTTTTTCACAACAGCAACCAAATTAATTTTTTATTTAAAAAAAATATATATTCTTTTCATTTGGTCAAATAGCGACGCTCTTAACTTCAATAAAGGCCCTTTAGATAGAAATTGAAACTATTATAAAGGGGCGTTAATTTTTGTTAGCCTGCGAGGGAGTGAAAAATGAATAAATTTCTCAAAGCAACTGGGCGTAGTATAGTAGAAATAACATTTTTATTTTTTGCAATAATATGTTTACAAATACTTGTTTGCCTTAATAAATACGTAAATGTAACATAGAAACACTGCAAATTCAGCAACTGAAAAACTGAGTGGCCTTTAGGTGTTAAGCACTAACATTTGCAAATAATGAAAAAACACAAAAGAAAAACTCACCAAGCCTCCATTAATAAATATGCACATTTATATAAACACATATAGATATAGTGTTTGTATTAGTTTAGGCAGGAGTTTTTAGTCAAACTACTGCACCGTTTTCAACAAAATATTAATGCACGTGTGCTTTTTTCGTAACTCGATTGCTACAGGGTATTTATAGTCGCAAGCAACACCTTTATATTTCATTTTAGTTTGAATTCATGTACACTCTTTTAAGGAGAAGTCAGAATGTATATTTTTTGGAATTTTTTATTCACTTAATGCGTGCTAAGGTGTTTAAATACCGTTGGTTTTTGTTTGTTTTTTTTTTGTTTTTTTATTTAATTTCACTTGAAAAAGTTTTAGTTTGTATCTTTCTTTTGAGCAGTTAATTAAAAATTTATATTTCAAAGTTTGAACGAAAGTAACCCCAAAGTTTTTAAGTAAATAAACAACTTTAATTTTAGTTCAATAATAACGAAAAAAGTTAGCCTTCATTAGGCAAATGGCGTTTTTGGCCTTGCTGTCGCGGATAAATTTCATTTCATTCATAGGCTACCCTCTAAGTTGTATGATGGTATTAAAATACGCAATTTAATGGTGGCCCCATTCGAAAAAGTTCAAAACTTAGAAATTTTTCTCCCAGTAATTAAATTGTATTACCGACTCACTATGTGGTACTTTTTTATTGAAACCACAAATTTGCTACATAAGCTATCGAAGCAAGCAATTTTTAATTGTATAGCGTATGGTGCAGTAAGTTGTCTAGTTCAAAAACTGTACCAAAATGTGAGACTTGTGAGTGATAGTGTATAAAGCGATTTCCGGTCTCCATAAATATTATAAATATTCTTTTCACAGTTAAGAATATTGAAACAATATTTTATTATAAAATTTGAAAACTTCTGCAAAACTTTAATTTTTTTGTTAAAACTATTCAATAATGAAAGTATGTTATTATTTTCGACTATTTCCGACATTTTAAATACCTTCAACTTTCTATCAAAATTCCGTCAAATTCAACTGAGTTTAGTTTGTAACACCCTTTAAGTGAACTTTAAAAAGTTTTTGGTGATTTTTTAATCCTAACTGACAAGAATAGAAGTTCTATAATTGTTAGTGCTGTTAAAAATGAAAACTATTTTTAAATTTACATGAAAGGTGATTAGACTAAGGGTGATCACAGATTTATAATTTTGTTCTCTGTTAACCATATTATCCAAAAAGTATTATATTTTCCTATTATTCTGGATATTTGATTTGATTTAATAACACATGTTAAATATACTTCAAGCTTTAATTAAGACATTGCAAGGACTTCAAGAAATTTAATGTGTTTAACTTTCCTAATGCTATTTAAATATGATTGAAATAAGGAAGCAATCAGCTAAAGAAATATTTAATTTATCATATAAGCTTCGGAGATTTTCTTTCATATCAAAAAGGATATATATTTTTTTCTCAACTTTAGAGCTTCTTATTGTACAGTAATTTTCACCGGAATTCAAATATCGCAGGGTTATTAGAAGAACCGCCTCATTTTAATTAAAATATATTGTTAGGGTGGTTAAAAAAATATATGTTTTATGTGATTTGAAATCGATACATATTTTTTAAATACTGATCCTGGAGAATGATGCGAAAATCAACATTATTTTAGAGCTAAAAATATAATGGACTAATCTTAAAGTTAATAATACAGCTGAGAGATGAGTAAAATCCAAGACCTTAACTCATCCTTGACGAAATACGAAGAAGAACAACAGTTTTTATTACAAGTCGTATCCGAATGTAGGTATCTGGACTCTACAATAGCTTACCACAATAAAATTTTATTTTTAAAATATGATATGCAATCCAAAATTATACTTAATAAAATTAATTTTAATACTGATTTTTTTATTTTTTTAATCGACCTTTTTTATCTTAAATAAATATATGTCATTCTTTTTAACGGTCTTTTTTAATTAATTTATGAATATATATTTTTTCCATATTTCGCATTGCTATGGAAAGCTTCTTCAGGAAAAATTAATTTTAATAACAACAATTATTAACAACTTTATTTGTTAATAACAACTTTATTTGTTAAAAAAGACCGTTAAAAAGAATAACAGATATTTATTTTAATACTGATTTAATAAAATAACTTTAAGATAGATAATTATTACAGTCTTCTTTATCCTCTGCATGGGAATTTCTATATAAGAAAATTCATTACGAACTGAACTGTTAAATCCTAAATGCCCCTAAAACCATCAATTTTAGCAAAAAAAAATTTTTTAATTAAAAATAAAATTTTCTATCAAATAAGATTAGAGTTCTATTTCCAAAGAAAATAGTTTCGATTTTTAGAAAAAAAAACTAGGATTTTTTTTTTTTAACTGCTGTTTTTCTTAAATTTAACCTCAATGCGGCACGTGTTAATGTTACCACATTCAACTAAAATTTTAGGGGGGTGATTCAAAAGGTAAGGTCCATTTATTCTGGCTCATATACCTTGTAATAGGGTAAAAATTTCCTATAATCAGCTATTATAGTATTATTTTAATTGATTTCACAAACATTTAAATAACATTTTATTTTATTTTATTTCATGTAAGTCTATAAATTTATAATGAGAGAAAAAAGAAAATTATAATTATATTCAACTATTTAATTAGAACGAAATATTAAGTTTTATCAGACTTTCATTTAAGGAATAATCAACACAAAAATATAATTTAGTAAAGTCTTTACAACATCCAATGAAAGGATTACAGTTTGTACAGTTCGTTGTAAAATATTGAATACCCACTATGGAAAAGTATCGGGTAGGTCACTACGGAAAACAAAAATATATATTTTCAATTAAAAAGTTAAAACAGGTTTTACCATTAATTGAATTTAAAATGATGCTAAGCTAAGTTCTGCGACTTTCCAAAGATGGTTACTTGATAAGAGCAAGTCTAGATTTATAAGATGACAAACGTAGCGGGTTCCATTATAGGCTTCGTAACCAAAATATTAAAAACTATTTTTGCACTGATGCATTTACGTTGCTGTAAGTTTTGTACTGTGGATCCCATATAATTGACCCATATTCTAGAACCGGACGAACTGGGGACACAAAAAGACACATTTTGTGATGTAAGGATTTTCTAATTCCTTTGTCGAACGCTTAATGAAGCCTTGCTCACAATTAGAGAAATATGTTGAATGAAATTTAGTTTAGTGTAATATGTGAAACTGCAAACATTTTCCAGCTCATTGCCCCCCAAAGAATATCTAATGTTTAAATAGATCCTTCGGAAGAAACACACATATTTACATTTGTCGAAGTTCAATTTCATTAAGTTCGATTCACATCAGGAGTATAAAGAATTTAAATCTGCCTGTAGCAGCATATGATCATCATATTTGTTGTATGTTTATTTATTTTAACATCATTCGCGTAGTATAGAAGAATTTTTGATGACACCAGGTAAGTCATTGATAAGTAATGGCTCCCTTGAGAAACACCAGATGAAACAGAGTTTGGATTAGATATCGCAGTTTTGTAAATAACATTATGTTTCCTGTTGATAAAGTATGAATTTATCCAATTTAAACAATTTTGTGTGAATCCCATATAATGTAGTTTTTGTAGTAAGTAGTCCATGGTTAAACCTATCAAATGCCTTGCTAAAATCTATATAAACAACGTCAGTTTAAATTTTATTGACATAACTACGATTAACGAAAGTTGTGAGTTGTAAGAGTTTAGTTACAGTAGAACAGCCTTTACGAAAGCCATGTTGAATAGACAACAATATTGAAGACACTAGATGGCTCAAATGATCCGTAATTAGTTTTTCAAATAGTTTAGGTATTTCATACTCAGTTTAGCAATTCCAGTGTAATTTCTAATGTCATTCTCTTAAGTACACAGGACGTTATACAAACCTTTTCTGAAACATTTATTTAAATAAAAGAAAAATTGCTAAAATATATTATATTTATATTGCATATGTTTGACATACATTTATTTTTCTTTCATTTTCAATTAAAATTTAAAACCAGGTATTTTTTATTTTTAAATCTTTTACAAATTAATTATAAAATAGAAGATATGTGACTTCATAAAATTAAAACAAATTCAATAATTACAAATATGATACAAAGAAATTTATTAATATTTAATTACTTCTAGAAATTTAATCCCAAAAAATAAAAAAGTAATAGCAATAATAATGTAATAAATATGTCTAAAATTTAGTAATTGCGAATTTTATTCCCATTAAAGAATTTATCAAAAATAAAAAATATAAACAAATAGCAAAATGTGTTATTAGTAATGCTATATAAAACTGTATCAAATTATTATATTATCTTCTGTCTGCAATATTTTTGCGAAATGTTGCCAAACAACTTGCTATTTAAATAGTATAAAAAATTAAAAAAAAAAAATTCTTTTTCAAAATGCTTTTGAATTAAAAATTTAATATTTTAGTAAATTTGAATTTAAATTTACAATATTTTTAAAGTTATCTCTTTGGTTTACCGCAATTCTTCTCTTGTCTATTCTTCTGTGTTATTATTTTTAATTTAAAAAAACTTTGGCCTAAATATTATTAAACAGAATAAAAATATTTAAGTCATGAGAAAGTATTTATGATTTCGCTAGAAGGATAACGTATCAAACTTAAAATTAAATCCAATTCATTACTAACTTTCCTGATAGCAGAAAAAAATAGCAGATATTTGTAACGAATTATAAAGAGAATAACTAAAATTAATTTGCATTGTGTGTGAATTTCTGATAGCCAATATAATATTGATTGACTATGATTATTATTTATATTCTAATTTCTTAAAACGCTTGGTTAAACAAGTGAAATGTTTACAAAATGCTTACTTAACCTACAGTAAATAGATATGTAGAGTAATGACAACAAATAAAGGAAATATTACATTACATATTCTATTTTCTTTAGAAATTAGCACAAAATTCCCTTAACTTTTCTTTCGTAATAAATTTAGAGGTAAGAATATTAACTTAAAATAGAATAAATTAAAATAAATTTATTTTTATTGAATAATAAAAATATTATTAAATTATTTTTTAATAAGCAGATATCCAAATAAATTTAATTTTAATTTTAGGATATTGCTACGACGTGTTGAGAAGTTTGTGTGACCTCCCAATAAATTTTCAAGATTCGAGGAGAAAATATCGACACAACAGTAAATGTCATGCTCTTCTAATCCATCTACCATATATGTCTTCGAAAGACTTTCATGGTATTACGATTATAGAACACAAAAGAAAACTCTTCCGATTTCTCAATGACTTCTTTATGATCGTTTCTGTTGCCAGAATGAGCACAAGTCCCCTACTAAATAACAATCGAATATTCAACAGATTACGGAATCACAACCTTTCATTCAAAATTATTCAAGAGGTCAACAACTATGTAAAAAAAAAAATTTTACTTTCCATTATTACTTGAAAATTTTCGGCTTACGCCTTTTACTTAGGACCGAGTAAATCGTGATCAGCCACTGTTCACACGAAAGCATTATCCAATTCAGTCCTCCAAGGTGTCATTAGAATATTTGCTACTGCAACCAAGATCTGTATAAATGGCAGCTCCATGCAGGCTTTAGCCAAACATTTCTATGCACACCATTTTAGCCTTCTACTCACTAAAATTTCAAAGTATATTAGTTCAACTGAGATTGAACATAAACCATTTACTTTAGCGGTAGTGTTTAGGTATACAACTTAAGCGCTATCCATTTTAATGGCTAATTGCTTCGGTAGGTGAGTTATTACACTTGGCGGATTACGTCTTCCATGTCCATCATCCTGCTGTTTGAAGCAACCAAAGCCTTTCATGGTATCTGCATGAGTTGTTTACTTGGGCATGGTAACATTACGTTTAGCTCATCCTATAGCGCCACTTCTGCATATCAAAAGGGTTTCACTGGACTCATAATATAACAATCACAACCTTCGTACCAATAAAGGCGAGGTTCTAAAGCCTTTAAACATTCGCTTTACCAGATAACATTATTTTATACAATTTTTTTAATGCACCAGCTATCCTGAAGAAAACAACGGAGAGAACCAGTAAACTAGATGAATGGATTTGTCTTTCGCCCATATACTCAATTCTGACAATCGATTTCCCTGTCAGAACCGTTTCGCTCTTCCAACCGGGTTTCCCTTGACTTTAAGTTTTAGTTACAGGTATTAGAGGTCAATGGCTATAGCGATTTGCTAACAATTAGGTAATTTCAAATAAGACTGGCGTGAAAACTACACCACTATTTTAATATGGATTTTGTACAATATTCATCGATACAGCAAGCATTACATCATTTAGGCAGCTTAGAAATTTCAATGAAAAAATTCAATGAAAAATTTTAATTTTTGTTGGAAATATTGTTCTTAAAACATAAAATATTTATTTTAAAAACGAATTTTATGGAGGTACTTTTGCAATTAATCGTGATAAAAAATTAACTAAATTAAAGAGTTGTCGACTCCTCCTTGTTCTTGGTTAGCAAATTTGCTCACCCAATTTTTATGTAATTTTTTATACATTCAAGTCCTTGTGATTTTGTATTTTGCAAGCGCAATTAAAATTTCTTAGAGGCCACATAAATAAGTTTAACAGAAAAAATAAAAATTTTATGCATTTAAGGCTCTAAGTCAGTTTTAATTATATAAATAATTTGTTGTAGATGTATGGATTTACGTACTAACTTGCAATAAAAAATTGCTAAGCAATAAAAAATTGTTTTTAAAGTAAACTCCAGCAATATCACATTTTCTAATAATTCGTATTAATAACCTGATCAAAGCAGGCATTTAATTTTTAAAACACGTTGTGATTTCAATGATTAAAGGGGATTCCATATACTGTGCATTTAGCTAAGAAATAATTATATTCTCTCACCTACTGTGAGATATTTGGGCCTTTCCTGTTGAAAATTTGTCATCTAATTTATGCAGAAAGAGTTTATTCACAATATCACAAATATGCTCAAATTATGCACCTTACTTTAACTCCATAAAATAGCAAAATGTTCAATGTATTGGGTTTTCAACAACAAGTTTGCTTTTCAATTATGTCAACACCAACAACATGATAGTTTGAACATTTAGTTTTTTGACGTATTTGTAGTAGATGCATTGCCAATTGTTAGAATGAATTCAATTTCCAACGAAAATCGCATTAAAATAATTAAAATCCACTATGATAATAGTGGTTCTGTTAAAGTTACATTTCACAAGATTCGGGATATTTTCGGGCAACATAAACGTTCTTCTGGAACCGCAATTAAGAATTTAGTCGTCAAATTTGTATTAACAGGTTCGATACAAAATGGGCCAACCCCAACCCATATTCGACCGGGTAAATTAACTGAAAACAGCACTACCGTGTGCCACAGTGTTGATCTAAATTTGTCAATTCCTTGACGTCTTCCAAGATTCAACTGGTGCATGAATTAAAGCCGACCGATCATTCACATCGCCGTAGATTCGCTCAATTTATTCAGAAACAACCAGCTGGTTTTTCTGATAATATAATTTCTCTAGACGCAGCCCATTTTCACTTGTCAGGGTACGTCAACAAGCAAAATTGGCGCATTTGGGCTTTTGAAGATCCAGAGCGATTATTGAGAAGCCTCTGCACTGTATGGTGCACTATGTGGTCTGGTTTCTTGATTGGGGCGTTTTTTTTTTTCAAAGATGATGCTGGAAATGCGATATCTGTCAGATTGATCGTGGTGGACATGTGCCAGATGTAATTTTTCATTCATGATTGCCAAACTTTTCTTTTCATAATACAGTAAAAATTTGAATCATCTTGATCTTATTGAAAAACCACTTATTAACATTTTATTATTACATACTAAGCCTTAATGTGCATACATACTAAGCCTTATAACATGCTACGGGTGCTAAAATTCTCTATCGCTATTGCACATTTTTGAAAGAGTTCCTATAATCTTACGCTTTGTGTAGAAATAGAAAAATATATGAAGGACGAAAAATATGGATAAATTGTTTTTGATAGTTATCACTTTAACTATTTTGGTAGTTGACAATAATACTGCATCTTAATAGTACTACAATCTTAATTAGACAGTTTTGTTAAAATCGCGAAAACATTATTGTGACGAAAAAAATAGATGTTAACGAAAATATATTTAAGCCGTTTGTTTTGAAAGTAGTGCGATTCTACTTTTAGTTAAATAGAGATATTTAGTTTTTACATACATTTTTTCTTAATATGCTCTTTAACTGATTAAAATTTTAAAACTGGATCGATTCTTTAATATTTAAGTTATACCATTTATATTTGTTATTCTGCCAACTAAGTAGATTTTAAACAAATTTTGTGAAACTTTTATTTTTCTTTTAACACTATATAACTTTCAATCAAAGTAGAATTACAACACTTTCAATCAAAACGATACACATAATTTAAAAAAAAGTATTTTTTAATTCTATTTAAATATTATATAATGCTAATAGTTTTAAACATTTCAAGTGTTAAAACTTTTAATTATTTTAAGATATTTTTTCTCAAAAATATCTTTAAATACAGAATTATTTACAAATTTATCTTTCGTTTAAATATTTCATTTGAATACTCTTATTCAATATTCTGTTTATTTAATCTTCTTGTTTCATATGTCGTTCTATGAAAACAGTGCCTTATCTTTATAATATATATTCTTTTTTGTGACTTAAAACATTTTCTCTATTATATTCGCTTTGCCAGCTTAAAGACAAGTTGAAAGAGATATTTTGTTATATAAAATAAATGTTTAGCTATTTTAATTTAATCTTGATTACATTTAAATTCTTCTTTTATATTTTATATTTTTATATTTAATTCTTAAAATATTTTATTTGCATTCAGATAATATTTCAGTTAGTCTTATTTAAATTGTAAATGTATTAGAGTATTATTAAACCTAAATCACTTTTTATAGCATTTTTTTTGTTTTTTACTGTTCTATTGTATGTATGATAGAGCTCTTTTTTAAATCGATTTTATCAATATCAATTTTTGCAAGCATTTTTGTTTTCTATATCAGCGAACGGTAATTTATTTCTTGATTTGTTTCTTTTAATGTTAGGTTATGTTCATTTTTGGGAATTCAAAAAATTTTTAGGAAAGGAAAAAAAGTTAAGTTTCATTGTATTGTGTAATGTGGACCTTGGTATGATAAATAAATTTTAAGTTAAAGTTCGGCTTAAAAAAACTTTTTTGTTGTTTTTGTAAATAAAATATTTTTTCTATTTTCCATTAATCGACAAAATCTTCAGGGAAATTATGACTAAAAATAAATATAATCATACCTACTAAGCCATTGAGGACGAGTTTGTGAAATCGCAAAGACGAAACGCAAACAAATAAGCTCGAAGCACAGCGCGATTGTTTTAACGGCGGCAATAATCGATTCAATGTTACTTTGGGCCTTTCACCGTCATTCGCCAATGCACATTGGAGGCAATTGGCAGCTGGTGACGAACTTATGGCGTGTGTTCCCCCCGGGGGCACATTATAGTCTTTTTGGAATCTACTATTCCATTTAGATTTGTGTCTTGCGGGGTAAAAGGGAGCCCAGGCCCCTCAAAGGCTAGTAGGATTCACCTGGACAATCCACATATTTCCACGGGAATCAGTAAGCTCGCAGAGTGCACTATTTGTACTCTTAAGGCAAAGATGTACTCTGTACTGATTATTGAGGATGGCCCCTATATGGGAGTATCGTTGTGGTTGTGGTTTCGGACCCTCGTGAGAGTTTGTGGGTCGGATCATTCAAATTAACACAATGAATGGTTCAGGTTCAGTGAGTATGAATGCTGTCGTGTTCTTGAGAAATAAGAGCTTCATGCGTTCTGGACCAGGAGTTGGAAAGTCTCCAACTCCTCAGCAAGGAGTGAGGGCACGGTCTACTCCGGACTTTCTAAATTGCTACTAGGAGTGACTGGAGGATATACGTATCCGAAGGCCTTCTAGGGCGTAGTTGGTGTCCAATCAACTAAGTGGTTTGACCACTATCTGATTATGACCTCGCGGTCGGTGCAGATGTAAATCAAATCACGGATTATGGCGTGTGTACCCCCCGGGGGCACATATATATGGTCTTTATAGAACTTCGACTATCTAGACCTGTGCAACTGGAGGAAAAAGGGAGCGTAGTCCCCTGAAGCCAGCAGGGGTAAAACTGGAAACTCCACTTTATTTCCACGGGAATCAGTGACCCGCAGAGTTCCGTTATTTGTCTCTTTAGACACTTAACTGTTCTCTGGCTGATTATTGAGGTTGGCCCTTTATGGGAGTATCGTGGTGGTTGTGGTTTCGCGGCCCCATATCAGGTCTGTTGTTTAATATGGTGGCCAGGATCATTTCGCCGTTAATGTCACGCTAGGTGAATGATTCAGTCCAGTGAGCATGCTAGACATGTGTTCTGGACAGGAGTTGGAAAGTCTCCATCCAACTCTTTAGCAAGGAATGATAATTTGCAGCCCTGCTCTGGAATCATCGAAGTTGCAAATAGAAAGTTCTGTTGCATAGAATTATAGCTTCGGCTTCCTAGGATGAGCATGATGTTCCAAATTATGCAGTGGTTCGATCCACCATCTGATTTAGGCTTCATGGCCAGGCGCGGATGTAAATCTAATCACACGTTATGGCGTGTGTGTATTTTTGAAGTAAACAACGCTAAATATTTACGTAAATGCGACCATATAATATCAAAACACAGCGCAGAAGAAAATTAAATGCATTGATTGAATGAATACACAAAAATTCATTCAAGTCGATCCAGTCGTGTAGTTGCAGTGTAGTTAAATAACCTGGATACCGACTGCAGCGCCATCTGCCGGGCTGGTTTGTGAATGTAAACCATTCAAGGTCGCACCCAAACACATGAAAAAAAAATTTATTCAGTGACATACACACGTACTGTGGAATTATATACATAAAGAAGATTTGCATGGGAGGTACCACGCGTCTTTATCAAATCCCGCCTATATTTGCAGGAGAATTCCAAATATGTTCACTCAACAGAAATACGAAATTCTGTTTAAATACCGTCGGCAGGAGCAGAAATATTGGATTCTTAATATGTGATTTGTGTAGGAGGTACCACGCCCTTTGTACAAGTCCGCCCATATTTGCAGCAGCACTTAAAAAATGCAGACCAATCCGACGTAGCAAATTTTGTGCAAAAACTGTTATCAGGAGCAGAAATAATACATTTTTAATTTGTGGTTTGTATGGAAGGTACCACGCCCCTTTGTGCGATTGGACCGAATTGTAAATCTAAACCACCTGGGGCGCCACACAAACGCATACAAAAAAAATTTATGCAAATCGGTTCAGCCGTTAAGGCGGAGTTCAGTCACAACACTTGTACAGTAGAACTATATATATATAAAGGTAAATAAAAACAATTTGAAAATATTTTTATAGTTTTGTAAACGATCTTTTTTATCTTTAATAAAAATCTTTTTTCTTTTTTAAGATCTTTTTTTATATATTTTTTCTTTTCAATATTTCGCTTTAAAGTAAATGTCAAGAGTTAACAGCGTCATTATCAGAACAGTAGGAAGTAATGTATGTAGTTCTTATTTGTTTATTGATATTTTCAAATTGATAAATATCTTTTTTTCTTTTTTAAGATCTTTTTTTATATATTTTTTCTTTTCAATATTTCGCTTTCCTTTGGAAAGCTTCTTCAGGAAAAAATTTTTTATATTTTTTTTTTTTAATATAAAAAGTTTTTTCCTGAAGAAGCTTTCCAAAGGAAAGCGAAATATTGAAAAGAAAAAATATATAAAAAAAGATCTTAAAAAAGAAAAAAAGATATTTATCAATTTGAAAATATCAATAAACAAATAAGAACTACATACATTACTTCCTACTGTTCTGATAATGACGCTGTTAACTCTTGACATTTACTGTTCTGTAATTTTTCATTTTTATGTTTTTTTATTGTATATCGAAATATATAAGCGCAATTTTCTGTGTCTGTTTTATAATTAATCCCCAACTTGGCTGGGATATTTATTATATTTAACATCTCTTGCATATATCTCTTTGAGGAATTATTCTCGTCTACAAGTATTTTCATACTCTCAAATTCATCATCATCATATTTATGTTCAGTTATTGCACAGTGGGCTGCAAGTGCTGTTATTTTATTCAATTCCTTATCAATTTTCAAATCGAACCTATGCCATGACAGTCTAGTTGTTAATTTTGTCCTAGTTGTACTTTTTGGCATATTTTAGTGTCATCCCCGCTACATTTTATCTCATACACAATATTAAATTTGTTTAGACTTCATATTGGTAAAAAGTCTTGTTGTCATATTGATCGGTTTCATCGCTGGGGTATATTTTAATATATTTGAAAGAACACCATATGCCGAACTTTAACTTTAACAATTAAGATTCATTACAAAAGAATTGTCATGAAATTCCTAACAGAAAACATAATTAAACCAAAATAAGTTTAGATCTTCTGTACTGTTCTTCTTCTTACAACTTTAAGAACTAAAGTCAGATTTTAGTTTTTCATTTAGTTATATTTTTTCAAAATGTTGATAATTTATACAAATAATGTTGTTGTAAATAAAATAATATAAATAAATTAAAGGCATGTTTACATAAACAGAACCTGCATTTATTATCAACTTGACTATGCCTTCTAATGTTAGTAAATATGAGTAAAATATACATATGCACAATTATATAATAATGTATATATGTAGTGCATCTGACCAATACTAGTGCTTTAAAGTACTCTTTGCCTTAAGTAATGTGCATCTACTGACCTTAATATATTAAATGTTTTACTTTCTTTCAACTGCGATGTTATTTACTCATTTACTTTATCTATTGCAATCACATTAATAAATTAGACACAAAAGGTATTTTTTTACAATAGTCCATATAACTTAATTTGTAATCTCTTAATGCATACACATGTATGCATAGATGGTTGCATAAACATGATTAATTTATTTAAGTAATTTTAATGTATTCTGTGTGCAATAGCAGTAATTGACATAGTTTTATTAGTATTGTTGTTATTGTAAGAAAACGTAATTGTGCTAAACTATTAAAGATATTATTGTAATGATGACGATAATGATGATGTAAACTTGTAGATGAACTACGAACTGTAAAGAAAGAAAAGGAGGAGGGGAAAAAATAAAATCATTAGTAATTTAACGCTGTCACAAACAGGTCACTTGTTTATGATTTAATAATTAAAAATAGTTAGTAGAAAAAAAAAACGCTATATGATCTGTAATATTATTTTTGTTAAATAATAAGAATTTCTAGAAAATAGTCCTTAAAATGATCAATTGGAATTGCTATGATTTTAACTTTAGAAACGAAAAGTAAAATAGAACAATCCAATATTTTTGCTGATAAACACTTCTAAACCACAAAAAATTTACTACTTTACACCTGCAACTTCTCTCTTCAACATTTTTTTTTAATATTGCTACACTTCAAGGAACTGCCATTTCTATTTATAGGCGATTTAAAACGTCAAAATTCTCGCAACATGGAAAGGTCTGATTTTTTATCCAGCTATTTAATAGCACATATGTATACGTGAGCATAGATCAGACTACACTATGCAGTAATATAGTAACATGATAGCATATTTTCTTTTTTTCAACTTAGAGCGTGTTACTAAATTATAAATATGGTAAGTATGGAATTTAAAAATAACTTATGCAGTGCTTTATTAAAAATGTTTTTGTTTCTGTCATGTAAAAGAAAAAATATACTGTCGCAATGGTCTATATTCCGGATTCCTAAAATCAGGTGATTAGAATATGCCTTAACTTTGTTTAAGTATCTATTAAAAAAATTCTGAAAAGTATAAGAAATAAAATTTAAAAAATGAAAATTATTGTACGAAACTTGAAGACAAAATTTATTGTCCTTTTACATCAACTATGTTTTTCCTACTGTTATCCTAAAAGTTCTTAAAACACTTTCCAACAGACTTTACAAATTATACGAATTATACTGATTGCCGACACAGCGGTACTCAAAATAAATATGCAAAATAAATTTATATTTAGGGGAACCCTACAATAACAATTCATTTTGACAGCAACTTTTGTAATGTTGTGTAAAATTAATAATTTGCCTACAAATTTGAGAGACATCATTTTAATATAAAATCCAGAATTCGCCAATCAAAATATAAAATTATTATTTACTTGGTAATGCACTACAGTTTTAATTTATACTTTAATGAAATAAGGATAAGCTGCTTTTTCCACCATCCAAAACTGTTGAAATTAAAACGTTTCACCGTAATTCATATGACAGGCCATCAACAACAAAAGAAAATATAAAATTACAACTGATAAATTAAAAAGAAAATTCTTGGAGAATGACAAAAACATAAAACAAATGCCCAGCATAATAATGTGTGGCACTTACCAAACAACATGGCTTCTCGATTATCAATTATACCAGGACTACGCTGTACAACACTCTCTTTGCCACCTTTCCATAAGACCGGCGATATGCTTGCAAGACATTTAACGTGCATGGGACCACTGCTAAAATCACGAGCATCAACAGTCATTACAAGACCCAAAGCTGACGTTATAAGACCATGACGATGTACGGTGTCATTGTAACGTATTAAAAACTGTTCATCAACCACCTAAAATAAGAAGCATAAAGAAAACAACATAAAGAAAAACTGTGTATAGTATTAAGCGAAATAACAAAAATAATGGAATTTGTTCTTGACATGTTTAAATCGTTTCAAAATCTTCCTTAAGAAAAACTTTAAAATAAAATAATTAATTGTATAGCGTCTACGAAGTTTATTATTTCTTGCTGAAAAAATAAATTACTTAACCTTTACTCAGATAAGGGATAAAAAAGATTTAATTTTGAGTGCCAGAATGAAAACTAAAATTAATTATAAATTATTAATTTTATTATTTTCTTGTTTAGATATACTTCTTTTTTAAGTTATAATTTTACACACTTAAGTCGACGAGAGAAAATTAAGAGGTGCCTTCCATTAAGTAAAGTTATTATGTTTCACTTTGAGAAAAATATATGAAACCTGTTATTCGTTTTATAAATTAAAATTTGTTTTATTAACGCAAATCAAGAGTGTTGTAACTTTAGAAGTTTTAGGTTAATTAAATATGGTCTATAAGATTTAATAAGTACGAGGTATGTGCATGGACTGTTAGCGAAGAACAGTTCTTCACAGCAATATATAACACAGAGGTTGCTTTCAGAACAGAAAAGTAAAAAATCTATGTCACAAAGTCTGCTCTGAGAAAAGTCAGTTGATTCTGCCTTTTTTAATATTGTAAGAATGTTACTATATTATTTACCTTATTTTTTTTTTTTTATAAAGAGAAGTAGCACTTCAGGCAACAATGCCTATTTAATCAAGTACCGTGCTACATTCTTTAGGAAAGGGATAGAGAAGAGATGAAACAGGTGGTGAAAATAGAAGGAAAGTCGGAAATTAACCGCAGTATAAGACAGCACAGCGTCAAGTGACTATGCCTTCATCGCCGAGCAGCCCCATTAACAGTCAATTTTTTATTTTTGTAGTGAAAAAAACCAAGGTCTTCGTTAAGAATCGGGGAACCTGTTATTATAGCTTGCGGATGCTGCGAATAAATAGTGATAAAAACAAAGAAGCATATCCACAAGCAAACATTTTTAAGCCTCATGTTACAGCGACTGCAGTAGAATACAATTTTCAGAACATAAGTAACTCTCTAATCATAACTCTTTTATCATTATAGAGATTATGCACAATGTTATAACATGTTAAAGCTACAGTTTTATTATAATATTTATGTATAATATTTTTTTAAACTAAACTTTTTGTTTTATTTCGCACATTCCCAATTATTACATTCCGTTGAAGAATAAATTAGAACGTAAAAAGGCGCACAAAATTCAAAATTTTCCGGTTTAATAAATCTTCAAAAAAGTATTGTCAATGAATTTTTATTTATCAGACTTCAACAGAAACACATGAATACAGGGTCATCTTTTTTAGTTAAAAAGAAAAGAAAATAAGAAAGAAAACTGTATAATCTATGGAGACCCTCTAATTTTTTTACTTCTTATTACAAGTTTGTATAGCAATACGTATACTGTTGCAATACGTATGTTGTTGCTACACATAACTGTTCTAAAGACAAGATCATATAGTCAAACTTAGTTACAGTTTTTAACTCAAACTTTTATTTTTATATTTTATACTTTTTCTTACATCGCATAGAAAAACTCACATAATGTATAAAATTCAAGTATTTGTCTGTGTGTCCGTCTAACAGTATCCACAATTTAATTTGTGATTTAATACGTTTTTAGCTGTATAAAAAGATAAAGTCATATAAGTCAAATAAACTTAGCTGCAGAACACCCTCTAATTTTATTTAGACTTGTAGCTGGACTTATTAATATATTCTGCATTTCCTAGCGGCAATGTAAAACGATTAAAAGAGGCTTTATAAGCCAAATAAGATTACTTACTTAGTGTCGGTGATAATTTCTCAAGATTTGTATTGAGTTTTATCAGGAATCGCACTATACGAGTTGTCATAGATGGGATTTCATCCGACGAGTTCAAGATTGACTCAGCGGTACCGCTATTCTTATTTTTCTACCCTATTTCTTATTTTTCTAAACGACGTTCTTTGACAAACTTTCAACCCTATAAAATTTTTCATAGATGATAGCAATCTCCGTCATTCGTATTCATTTGTTAATAGACCGTGCCAGTTGGAGGTCAGTTTCAAAAGGTGGAACATAAGTAATACGCTCAATCACGATATCGAAACAATCTCGAAATGGGGTCTTGTGAATAGAGTCAATTTTAATGCCCCTAAGATGCAATGTTGCATGCTTACGCATAAATCGTAAATGATGCTACATCTGTTATTATGAGTAATATAAGTATTACGGAATCGGATGCTCTTGATGTTATTGACATGAAAATTCAGGGTTTGACGGCTTAAGATTCTAAAGAACAACTCACGTGCTTTGGTTTCCCAAAACGGAGTCAAATACTTTACTACATTAAATGTTCGTACTATTTACACCACCTATATTTATCCAACTGGAATACCACTCTCATGTATGGGTTGGCGTCTATTTTAGAATTGCTCGACCGCATACAGAAGATGGCCCAGAGGCTCATTGGGCGCAGTAGGATATCCAACATTATTGATTCTCTAGAGCATCGACGCAATGTGGGATGCATTTCACTGTTTTATTGTTACTACATTAGTAAGTGCTGTAATAAAATTACGTAACTTTTTCCCGTTACTCGCAGTTTTTTGTGTTAAACTGAATTTTCGTTGAGAGCACACCCATCCAGGGAAAATTCGTTTTTTAGCAGGACAATCCGTGTGTGGAATAAACTCCCCCCAGAGGTCTTTCAAGTTCCAATTTTAATTTTTAAGTATGTTAAGACGACTCCAACATATTAGTAATAGTTTTTATATAAAAGAATTTGTCATAATTTGTTTATCGAAAATTTTTATATCTTAATTTTTTTATTAACAGAATTTCATTAATAATATTTTTTCTTAATAAAATTTTATTAGTCTTAATAATTCTATAGAAAATTTCATCAGTCCTAATTGTTCCAAAAAAAAAATCTATCAGCCACAATTTTTTTCTAACGAATATTCATTAGCTATAACTTTTCTGTAGGTTTTTATATTATAATTTTTCTATTTAAAAGATGTCATAATTTTTCTGAGGAAAATTTTTGTTATTCACAATTTGTCTATGAATCAGTCAATAGAAAATTATGTCATATTTTTTCTGTAAAAATTTTCATCAGTCACAAGTTTTCTACAAAAACATTTTCATTAGTCATAGTTATTCCAAAGAAATATTCAATTAGATATAATTCTTCTGTAGAAAATTTCAACAGCCTTAATTTTTCTATAAAATATTTCCATCACTCAAAATTTTTTTAGAAAAATTCATTTTCAATCTTAATATTTTTAAGCACAATTTCCGTAATGATAATTATTCTGTAGAAATTTCATCAGTAATAACTATTCTATTAAGAAAATTCTATCAGCCGCAGTTGTTTTTCTAACAAATATTCATTAGTCATGACATTTCTGCAGATTTTTCGTATATTGTTTTTCTTTAAAATCATATCATTTTCTGTAAAGAATTTGGATTATCAATAATTTGTCTATGAAAAATTTAATCAGTCGAAATCTTTCAGTAAAAATTATGTGTCATTAGTAATTATTATTCATTAGTCATAATTATTCTAAAGAAATATTTAATTAGGCATAATTCTTCTGTAAAAAAATTTCATCAGTCTTAAGTTTTCTATAACTTATATTTTTTCTAGAAAAAAAAATTTATATATCTTAATTTTTCTTTAATAATAATTTTTGTGAAGAAGAATTATATAAGTAATAATTTTTCTGTAGAAAATGTTCATCAGTCCTAATTTTCCAATAAAAACATCAGTCATAATTTTCTATTAAATATTTCCATCAGTAATAATTTTTTTTTTAAAAATATCATCGTCTCAGTTTTTTTTTTATATACATAAAAGTTCTATTCCTAAAAAATTTAAATTTTTTTACATCATATTTTAATGTTTTTATACATAAAAGTTGCTCTTTTTTAAATTTTTCTGTTTTTAAAAAATTAAAAAAAAATAGTCACTTAATTCAAATGTAAAATCACAAAATCACAAAGTGGACACAACAAAAAGTACTCATTTTTTTACATAAAAAGCACTTGTACAAAATGCAAAATTCAACATGCTGAGTTAAGCATAAAAGTAATGAAGTACAAAAGCGAGACAGTTGCGTTAACGGATATGAAATATTAACATTCGTTACATACTTTCATAGACTAAAATACTGTTTTCATAGAATGGTAGAGAATTATTGTTTCATTGTTTTACCTTTTTCTTTCTTCTTTTTTTTGATAGTTTTTTGAATTTGTTTAAAACAAAAACAATAGCAAACGAAAACAAAAAATATGTACTTGAAGTAAAGGATTTACGCAGGGTAGCGAAATCAGTACAATGGTGTGTTTTCAAGTTCGTTGAAATGAAAACTGCATATATAAGAAAATGCTAGAGAATAATAGAAATATGTTGAAATAAAAAATACACATTGTTTTTATCCTTTTCGAAAGATGAGTCAGCATTCAGTTTAAAATCCTTCATGGCTATAGAATGTTCAATCAAGAAAAGCGATGCAAAATATCACTTCACATTTTAAACCCAAATTTTAATTGTCAACTGTTATGGGTTACTAGCACAATATTTTTCTCAGAATAATTTTATACATAAAAAATAATAGAATTTTGCCAACTGTGAGTCAAATTTGCTTTCCTCTCCTAGGTAAATAAATAATTTAACTGTATTAGCTTTACTATACTTTGTGTACCAGACTCAAAGTCCAAAATCGTAACCCTATTATTTTGGCTGCAATGTATGTTAGTTTGTCGCAGCCCTCTATCGATAAAACCGTAATAAATAGTCTTAAAATTTCCATTAAAGGTGTGTTATTATAGTCGCCATACTAATACTTAAAGGGTATTTAGAAAATTACATGGTATGCACAATAACACCGCTTTTGTTTAAACAGTAATAGTCAGATACCTTAAATTTACACAGTATCAATAAAGTTCACTATAGCCAAAAATGGTAAGATATAATTTTAAATTAAAAGGTGTGCCTAAAATTACGTGATTTTCAGCTAATTGTCCGTGATATTGCGCCGCAATTGGCAGTCAATTTAAAGTTGTTTTTTGATGTACTTCCTTTATTATTAAAGCCACAGTAGGGAAAAATTGGGAATTTGCAGAGAGTATGCTGAAAAATTTCTTCATAAGCATTAGTGTGAAAAATAAACTTAAAACCTAAAGGGTATTTTATAGAGTCAGTGTTTTTGACGAATATGGGCTTATCTAACAAAACCTAATACTCGAATGGTTGAAGTTGTGAAATTCAAATAAAATTAAATAAAAAGAAGTCCTATTTTAATACGTATCGAATTTTTCAACAAAAAGTTTGTTTTTCAATTATGGCAACACCAACAACATGATAATTTTATAGCAGATGCATTGGCATTGTATCAATCAAAAATCATTTTAAAATAATTAAAGTCCACTATGAAAATGCTGGTTCTCTTCGTAATAGTTTCGTACAACATAACCGTCCTTCCGAAACCGCTATTAGGAATTTGGTTGTTAAATTTGAGTCGACAGGCTCGATACAAAGTGCGCGAACTGAAAATGTCGCAGCCGTAAGCCACATTGTTGAAGCAGATCCAAATTTGTCAATTCCTCTAATTTTGCGTAAGGATTTGCTTTTGAAGCCTTACAAGAATTACCTGGTGCACTAATTGAAGCCGATTCGCTCAATTCATTCAAAAACAAACAGCTGGTTTTTCCATTTGCACTTTTCAGGGTATGTCAACAAGCAAAATTTCCGCATTTGGGCTTCTAAGAATCCTAGAGTGATTACTGAAAAGCCTTTCCATGCTCAACGTGTCACTGTATGGTGCGCTATGTGGTCTGAAGAATTGATTGGGCTGTTTTTTTTTTTCGAAGATGAGGCTGATGGTTCACGCTATGTGAGATGCTACAAACTCAATTTCGGCCTATTATTGACGACGTATTTATTGCGAACCAAATTTCCCGATGGCATAATTTCACGACAATCAGCAGTTAAGTGGCCAGCCAAATTGCGTGATTTAGCTCCAATGGATTATTTTTTCTGAGGCTATGTTACGGACAGGTTGTATACGGAGCCATTCGAATCGAATTTAGCCTTAAAACTCAATATCCGCAATGTGATTAACGAAATAGAATTTCCATTTTGCCAAAAAGTGATTGAAAACTTTAATGAAAGAATCGACATATGAGAGTGTGGTCGTGGTGGATAATTGCCACAATTGCCGAATTTTTCTGCTCGCAATGCAATAAAAATTTTAATCATATTCATCTAAATTTTTTATTTTATTTTGTTTTAGAAAACAAACTTCTTGTTGAAAACCCCTTTATAACATAGTTTTTGTGCACCGGTTAAGACCAGACTATAAACTTAGACAACGTATGTATTGTTAGTTAGCTTTAGAAGTAAGTACAGAAAAATTAAAATTAAAGGTGCCGCAATAGTAACGCTATTTAAATTCAAAGAATATGTCCGCGGTAAAAAGTCTTAAGAATAAAATTAAAAGACTGCTTATATATGATACGGGCTCCTGCAGGAAAATTGAGCACAAAAGATATTCTTATTCTTCTTCGTATTAAAACAAAAAAAAAAACTGCAACATAAAAATCTAAAACAAAATAACACAAATAACATTTTTATTCTCAAGCCTCTAGATGGCAATGTCACTTGAATAGTAGAAATAAAATTTGCTAAGATAAACAATGCTGCTAAGGGAAAGCAAATTTATTTTTGAGCCATTTAACATTTGAATAATTCATGGGAGTGATAATCCTTGTTATTTTGGTGTTAATATTCCTTTAAAGCCAGTATGCAATACTAAGATTTTTATATATTGTTTTTCAAGTGACAGTTGCTATGGGAACAAATGCAAAGTTTTTAGCAAAGCACATACTACCACAAATGTTAAAAATATATTCAATAAGCAAAATGAAAAACTTATACCGAGAATCAAAATTTTATCACAATATGGTAAAATAGGTTACAGTCTTGAAGAATTGCGAATTATTATTGTACAACTAACACAGTTTTATGTTAATTCTACAGATGTTTTCTTTCTAAAACATTTTAAAAAACCATTTGTATTGATGAAATTTCTTCAAAATGACTTTAGTTTCTACGGTACGATACAATAATGATAAAAATTTCGTTTATTTCAAAAATAAATAATTAAATTAAACATTAATTTTACTAGGTTTTTATGTAAATTATCTAACATATTTGTGTTAAAGATTGCTTAGTTTGACAACCCGGAATCTTTCCAACATGCAACCAAACAAAACCCCTTGAGTTCTTTAACTTACTGTTGCAGTTGATTAACACCATGGAAAATTTAAATTCCAATGCTTGATCTGCTGTGAAATGAAAAAAAATTATAAATTTCTAAAAAATCATTAATAATAGAAATATTTGCAAGTTTGTACAAAAAGCAAAATAATTTAACAAATGTGTAAGTATGTTCTACATTTGTAATCTATTAATACTTTTACGCTTATATGTATGTAAATAAACGGTTTACAAAAATATAACAAATTATAATTTGATGGAATTTAAATATTGTAATGTTTATTCCTTAAAGAGTTCGTTTATTTCAAAATAACTATGCACAACACTTTAGAGTTTTATATTAATCTACACGATTTATTTTCTTATCCGCGTTTATATACACAAAAATACACGATGGTAACTTTACCACTTTAATACCTCAAAGCTCTTTTATCCGAATATTTCGCATATAAGTACATATTATAAATACAAAAATCAGTGATTATAAATAAAAATTTATTTAAATAGTATATATAATAAAACTATCAATATTTTATCAAATCAAGAGCATTTATTCTTTAATAAATTGCGAATTGCAAATATTAATCTTATGATAAGTACTTAATTTGATATTAATAGATTACGATGCCCCTTATAGGAAAAATGATATATTTTTATATATATCAAAATCGTAATGATCAAATTTCTTTAACGGATATTCAGGTTTATCGAACTTAACGTCTAAGCAGATTACGTACTATTTAACTATCTGTTAAGACTTCATTTCAGCTTCCTCTCACGGCACTTGTTTACTATCGGTCTCATGGCTATATTTAGTTTTAGATGGAGTTTACCGCCCACTAAGTATTGCACTATTAAGCAACACGTCGCTTTAAAAATGTCGTACAGTAATCGTTTATGTTTTACAGGCCTGGCACCCTCTATGGGTAAATAGGCCCATTTAAAAAGGACTTAAATCGATAAAATCTCATAATAGAAATTTAACACTCCATACACTGCATCTGTACTCGACAACATTTGCACTTCAACTAACTGCTGCATAACAGATGGTGCTTATGTATACAAGAAAATTCTAATTCAGTACCATCACATATTGTTGTTGTTATCATTAATTAGTGTAGCCGCTTGTCTTTTTGTTCTACATTAGTTTTTTTGTTCTACATTAGTTGTTTTTTCTTCTGTTTGCTTAAGTTATTTCGTGGAATTTTAATAATCATGTTGTTGTTGTTTTTTGTACCTAGAAACTACGTAATTTGTAAAACGACAAAATAGGTGATTTCGTTTACTTATTTGTTGATAATTATTTTCTTTTAAATCTTAAACAAAGCATCTTCTTAAGAATATTATTACAGTAGATGTTTAATAGCATAAATACGAAACATATCCTAATGGCTTTCAGTATTTCGTGTATTTCAAAAACTTAATTTGTATCTTTTTTTTGATTTATTTATTTATTTACTTAGTCTATAGATTTAATATCCTTACAGGCTATAACAATATATAATACATTTTCACAAGATTAATTATTCAAAAACAATATTTTTCTTAATAGTATGAATGTTCTGACAATAATCAATAAATCTATAATATTTATTAAGTTCAGAAAAAAATTCTTAATACCCCACTTAGCATAGTTTGCTCTGTACATTTGTATGGATAGCGGGATAAAATTACGTGCTGGACGTTATGGGATATTAAAACACATAGTACTTATTAAAAATTGATAGGACACATTTCCCTTAATAAGATTAAGGACGAAACTAACATTCAAAATTGTTCTATGACTTTTAAGCGTCGGAAGTTTAATTAAAGAAAGTCTATTGTTATAAGACGGTAGATTTCGCATATTCCAGTTCAGGCCACGAAGGAAAAAGAGTAAAAATTGTCTCTGAACAGATTCGACAGTATTAATATGGACATTGTATGTTGGATCCCAAATTATAGAGCCATATTGCAGAATAGATGTGTACAACTGCTTCGTTATATAAGGGTCAGTAAATTCCTTAGCCCAGCGTTTAATAAATCCTAAGCTAGATTGGGCTTAATTCACCGTAAATGATATATGACGTATAAAATTCAGTTTAGGATCAAGTAAGAAATAGCTTCAACTTTGTTCAATATTCCATCGTTCAACATATACTCAACGTTAAAATGTGTTCTACGAAAGTAACACATACTGCTGCACTTTTTATAATTACGTTGCATAAGATTAATTTTGCACCAGGAACTAAACGCATCCACATTTTGTTGTAAGAAGATATGATCCGGATAAAAAGTATAAATTAAAAAAATTTTTACATCATCAGCATACATGAGGAGATTTGAAAACTTTATTACCGTTGGTAAATCATGGTTGAACAAAGAAAACAACAACGGTCCGAGATGACTACCCTGTGATACACCAGATTTAACATGATTCGGCTTAGATGTCACATTCCTGAAGGAAACTTGCTGTATTCTGTTCAGCAAATAAGAGGAAATCCATCTTAAAGAGTCAAGTGTAAATCCCATGTAATTAAGCTTGTGTAATAAAAGCTTATGATTGACCTTGTCAAAGGCTTAAGTAAAATTGATGTATATAACATCTGTCTGCTTTCTTTGAACAAATCCACGATTATTAACAGTTGTAAAATGTAAGAGATTTGTAATTGTTGAGCAACCTTTTCGAAAACCATGTTGAGCAGGCAGTGCAATTGATGAGACTTGATGACAAATTTGATCCATAATAATTATTTCAAAAAGTTTAGGCAGAGTACTAAGCTTAGCAAAGCCCCTATAATTTGCAATATTACTTTTACAGCCAGATTTAATCAATGAAAATAACCATACTTAATTGATATGTTAAAAATGTATGTTTTAGAAAACGTTAAAGCAGCAGGACAATTGATGAGAAGAGAACTTGGAATAACAACAGGGCCGGATTTATATGACAATTTCAGTTTAGTTAGATAATTAAATACAGATGCTGCATCCACAGGTGCAATAGATATATCCAAAAGTAATGACTCAAGAAAAGGATACACAAAAGCTTAATCATATTGTTCATCAGAATATGTTGTTGTAAAAAAGTCAGCAAATAGATTGTTTATTGTTAAATCATCATCAGATTCAATAGAATCAAGTTTCATTACTGGTGGAAATGATACTGGGCGACGCTTAGTATTAACAAAATGGAAAAATGATCTTGGATTACAATGAAGGTTATTTCGAATCTTATTCAAGTACATGTTGTAGCAAGATTGATTCAATAAATTATATTGTGCTCGTGTAGAAGAATATTTAGTCAAGTCAATAAAAGATCCAGATTTTTTATAAATTTTGTACAGTTTATTCGTCTTATTTTTAAGTTTTGATAACATTTTTGTACCCAAAGGTGAATTTTAAACACGCTAAAAATAACAACGAAAATATAATATGTTATATTTTTAACAAGCGGCTCATTTCAAAGGATGGGCAATATTAAAATTTGTTATACTTTACATGTCTCCTCAAATTATTTTTTGAACTAATAAAGAAACTTTACGAAATATTTGCGAAAGCACATATTTTATTCAACCCTATATTCTATATTACTTTAAAAAAAGTGAAATTTTACGAAGTCTATGTGTATCATTTAGAATAAAAATATTTCGTAAAAACATAACAATATTTTTGTTTGTAATGTAAATTGTAGAAAGGAACCTTTCTTTCGAAATAGTAGTTCAGGTAGTTAGTAAACTGGAAAAACTTTAGTCATATTAGCATATAATTAAATTCATTAAATTTAGTCAAATTTGTAGTTTAAATAAAACATTACTGTAACAACAATAATATTTACTAAATTAAACAAAATCTGTCTTAATCAATCATGCACATACAGGGAAAAGTGATTGCGTCTTGTAAAAATTTATTTGTTTTAAAATTTAAAATAAAATTTTTATATGAATAAAAGCGCTTAATAATTTAAATTTGTTTTTTCTTAATTAGTTACACATATAATTAGTTTAATAAATTATTAAAAAAATTTTAAAGTATTTGTTAGAATGTTACGAATTTTAATTTAGTTTTAATCTTAGAACGATTTAAATTTTTAAATTAAATTTTATTAAATTAATTCTTATTTCTTTATAGATTTAAGGAAAACTTATCTAGCTTTTATTTATTTTTGACTAAGATTTTGCAAAACTCATTTTTCATATAATTTATGAATTATGGCAAAACACTTGTTGTTGTACTTATTTGATTCCCTGAAATATTTTCAAAGTTGTTAAACAAAATAATATAAAATAATAGTTGTTAAAAAAAATAATTGTTAAACAAGATATAGAGATTTTATTTAAGCATGAGAATTACTTCTTCGGAGCATCATTTTATTAGTATTCAAATTAAGCTATTGCCAATTAAAATGACAACAATTTCTCTGTTGTAAATAGTCAACTTTTAAATAATTAGCTAAACAAGGACTTAGAGCGAGCTCTGAATAAGGTTTTTTTTTTACTAGATAACATTATGAATTTTATTAAGATTTATCTATAATATATACACACAATTTACATCGATTTTCTGGGCGTGTTTTTTTTTAGCACAATTCAGCAGTTATTTGTGCTAATAGATTTCAGTATCTCATATAAAGAGCGCTTGCACTTCTAACTTTTGTTTTTATTTTTACGCCTCGTTCTGTTGTTAAATTTTGCATTTGTATATGAAATTTGTATGCTTCAGCAATGTTAATATTAGTCAGAGAGTGCTTGAAATGTATGTTTTTTTCCTTTTTTATTTTCTTTTTTTTCATTTTGTACCTTTTCAATTTTTTCTTTCACAGGCATCCTGCTGGGTTCATTATATTTATTTTCTTTTTAAATAATTTTTGTATGTTTAATATTGGGTTCAGTTACAATATTTCACTGCTATGTGAAATTCTCTACATAAAAGATTTCTTCACAGAATTAAATGTGAATTAAAATTAATTCTATATTTTCATTTCGTCAAAGAAATGATCAAAAAAACTAAATTTTTTTAGATAGTCAGATCTAGAAAAACAAAACTAAAAAGTAAAGAACAACTTGAAATCATTAAAATTATATTTATTTATAAATGAGTTTTTAATTTAAACTTATCCAGATTTCCAGATTATAGAAAAGACTAAAATCGCTTAAGTTGATAATATTAACAATCATTGCGGTCAACTTAATTAAGTGAAGAAAATATTAATAATTTTTTCAGGTTTATTTCTAATTGCTTTTACTTTAAAATGCCAAGTGACTTTGATAACATACTTTTAACGCAGCTATGCAGCTAGAAATTAAAGATGCAACTAATTGTCATAGTTTTAAAAATTTTCAAAAAAAAAAGTAGAAATTACTTAAACATTTTTGCCATCATTTTTAAAGACACTAACAGAATAAACAGCGGATATTTTGAATGACTACTACCATTATCAAGATTTTTCACATTCGCCAACATGTATGCATGCAGACATTATACACTTTGTCTGCATAATCAATCAATATAAAGAAATAAAATACAAGAAATAACCAAGTTCATGGAACGACGTCTACAATATACTCAAGAATTTTTTGGTGTTACTTAGTGTAAACCGGCTCATATAGATATTTTTTTTTTTTTTTGTTTATGTTACTTGATAATTGATTTAAAAAAAGTCGAAGGTATATTTTAATTAAAAATTACATTACTGCTATTAAAATTTATAAAAAATTTATATAAACAAGACTACACAATTTTGTATTACGAATGTTATCGTAATTTGCTATTACTTTATTTCATTATGCTTGATTGATTTTTTTTTTCATTTTCGCTTAACAGACAGTAAAAGTAATAAATGAAATAATAACTTTACCTTGTTTGGTTTCAATTTACTTTTCACCTCATTGCACATTCAATTACTGTACTTCTTTTTTATTTCTCGTTTGGAAAAAATAAGATTTTTGTTTTTAGCTTATCTGTGTCCTAAGAGCTTTATAAAGGTTTCTTTACTATTTAATTTATTTTAATGATTATGTTACGATTTTTGCTTTCCTTACAATTTTCTAATTTGTTACTCCCTCGTTTTAGTGCACACGCACACACGCATACACACAAATATACATTCTTAAAAATGCTAGTCATTTTGAGCTCAAGCAAGTAAAATAATTGCAAAATTATGGTTATTTTCTATTTTTATAAATTGTATCATTTATAATTAAAAATCATTACTGCACTTACCAAAGGAGATAGAAAAAAAAAAAGTTGAAATGTTTTTAGTTTATTTAAAATTATTATTTCTGCCATAACACATCTTCAGTTTTGTCGCCTTATCAACATGAAAAACTGTTCAATTATTATTAACTTATCGCATATTACTACTATTTACACAGACTTTACTAATGCACTCGACAAAGTTAATCATAAACTTCTTTTGCATAAGTTGAGCTTGCTGGCTTTTAATACGAATGTCCATTAATAGATTTTATCATATCTGTGTGAACAATACCCGGAGAGATATCTCAGCTTTATATGGAGTACCCCAAGGTAGTCATCTTGGGCCAATTATTTATCCCTTTTTACTTTTGATTTCCCAAACGTTATCCAATTCTCTAAAACTCCAATGTATGCAAATGGTGTTAAAATTTTCCTCAATTACATTAATCAATCGGATCATTTATTATTTCAATCTGACTTGAATCACTTTTAAAGTTGATGCGACATCAACTTAATGAACTTAAGCCTACCGAAATGAATATGCATATATCACTTGTATTGAGGCAAACGTCAGTTGCAATTGGTGAATAACATTTTAGATTTGGGAATTTAGATGTACACCAAATTAAGTTTTATATCTCATATTTACTTGACCGTTAAAAAATCTAGATGTGTACTTGCTTTCATTAAAAAATGGGCTAAGGAGTTCATTGACACCTACATAACAAAACAGTTATACACATCACTTGTTAGACCAATTTTAGGATTTGCCTCGGCAATATGAGTCCCACAATAAAATGTGCATAGTACCCATATTGAATCGATTCAGAAACAATTTCCAATTTTTTGCTTACGCAATTTAACATGTCAGTCTGGATTTTATCTTCCACCTTAAAAAAAAGCGACAGAACAATCTTGAATGTATCTTTTGCAATTCGTTTAATTAATAAAAAAATTGCAGTCGAATTTCTGATTTCTAATCTATTTCAATATTCCGCTTTGTTCAACTCGATAATAATTATTTAAATATGGATCCAATTCAAAGAATATGTAAAGATCTTAATAGTTTTTTAGATTTATTGATTCCTCTTCATCATTAGATGTTGTAAAGTGTAATATAATTGTTTGTTTGAACGACTAGTTGTAGTTTTAAGTAAAAGATGCATGCACAGACTATGTGAAGGATACATCTATAAACGAAATAAAATTTTATATTTTTTTATAAAACATAAAATTCACATATTTTTTATTTTTAACCTATATATCTTTTTTTTTATCTATTCTGTTAACCGGCAGATGAAACCAAAACAATTTAGCATACTTGAACCTTAAACTAAAATTGGTAATTAGACCATAAAATTCGTTACTGGTTCAGAAAACTAAAAATTTTGACAATATTTTTGGTTTATAAAAACAAAGAAGCAGTACAATTGGCGAAAACTGGTGTTGCCAAACTTTTAGTGTAAAATTATTTAAATGTACATTTATAACCAAAAATTATTTTAAAACCTTTTATTTATTAGACATTATCAAGACATAGGTTATTTCTTAGCTGAATGAAAAAGACTAGGTGGAAAGCTAGAAAGTACAATACTATTTCAAAGAGATTATGGAAGTTTTTTTTAAACAATTTGTTTGCCAACAAATTTGGTTCTTAGAATAGATTTCTATAATTCTTTTTTAAATCATTCACTATGATTAATTAATACAATTAACTTTTATAGTTTAATGGAGTTATTTTTAATAATATAATTGTTAAATAATTGTTAAACAATACAGCTTGCATAGATATTAATCTTATTTTACTCTACAAGTAACTAAGAAACCATAATAATTCTGTTATTACGGATGCGTATGATTAATATAAAGCAAACTAATGATCACTCATACGTCATAAGTTTTCATATAAAACTAAAGAAACAATTCAAAATTAATTACATCCGATCGTTTTTAAAATTTTCTTCAAAACGAAGTGTATAATAACGCTTCCTAAAAATTATAAGAAATCATCACACGATGTCTTTCTACATTTCCCCAAAAAAGCATTAATGTTTTAAAAAAAGATATTTTGAAAAAATATCGTATTTTCGCCTTCTTTTGGGCATATTGGCATATTGCTGAAGGTAATTTCAGACAACAATTTGTACTTAATGCAGTGAATGAGTTTTGGGCAGTAAGATAAGTGGTATATGACTATATAAAAGCGATTTACTTAAATTTAGCCTTAAAGCTTTTTGAAGAATGCCTAAAAGAGCATTTTGCTTCTTTGAAATCTTTAAAGTTTACTTTAAAGTTTAGTTTTTTTGATAGCTTAAAAACGGCTTTAAATAGCCAAAATATTCGCCAATTGATAGAAATGCTTTTATATAGTATTATTGTCATAATTTTTTTGAGATTGAGTAACATTTAGAAAAGATTTTCATCGTTCAGGAAAGTGCTTTCCCTTTTTATTTGATTATTGATTATTGACACTATTGACTATTTTCTGACACTCTCAAAATAACAGTGTAGATGACGTATTGAATGCGTTAATGCTATATAATAGGTTTCAAAGTTTAATAATTCCTCTATTAAGCAAAACTTACACAAGCATTATGTTGATAAATGGGACAAAGGATATACAGTCAAGAAAATTTGCTTTATAGTATAATGAAATGTTGATTTTAGTAAAGCCAAGTGTTTGCATATTTAGCAACGCTATATAGAATTTTAAATATTTTCAATAACTTACCGCCTCTCCATTGACAAACCATTGAAGGTGTGATGCTGGATGTGATTTTCCTGACGTGCAATTTAAATTTAATGTTTCACCAATTTGATAGATTTGTTGTTGGCCTCTTATATGTGGGCCATCTCGTGGTAGATCTGTAAAAAATATAATAAAAATAAAATGAATTTTTGTTTTATATGAAGTACTTATAATAAAGAAAAAGCAAAAAATACGTGTTTATAAAACGTTAGTTGATATATTTAAAATTTAACTAATAATAACCTAGTTAAGCTTTTATACTTTTTAAATATATTTCATATTTATACTAAAATAAAAAAAAATGGTTTTTAATATGCCTTTGTATCCTTTGTATCCGTGTCTTAATTTATTCTGTTAACTAGAAAAGCAACAGAAAGGGAGAGAGAGAGTTAGCAAATACAAAAACCCAATTATTTGTAGTTGAAATCATAAAAATCGATTGCTTTAAAATAAAACATGTTTATTTTTAACATAATAGCAAAAAAAAAGAAGGGAAATATTTGAAAAATATTGGAATTTGTGATATTTTTCCCCTCTTTTTTTTACTAGCTCTACATTGTAACATTTAATAAACATATATATATATATATATATATATATATACAATAACTTGTTTGTAAATTATTTTCAATTTTGTTAAAACAATGTTGTTATCAATTTTTATATTTAGCTCGACTGTTTTTATTTCTTGGACAAGTAAATCGTTCTTCTTAAAATATGCAACATTGTCGATTACAAACCACATTTCGATCAACCAAAACGCTGTCAATTTTGACCTTATCCCTATACTTTAATCTATGCAATATTTTTTGCCTATTCAATAATTTTAGTTCAAATAAATAAGAAAAAATTTCGTCATATTTAAATTAATCTCAAAATCAAAAAAGCTTTTAACTCCAAAACAAACGTGATTCGAATTTGAGATTTTTGTTGTTTTAAAAAGTGTGGAGTTCGCTATGCAAAATTTGTATTGTATTAAAAAACAACAACAAACTAAACAATATTAGCTTACCCATGTAATATATAGCGAACAAGGTTTTCACCCTCTCTATTTGAATGTTTTAAAAGTGTTTGTCTACTTTTGTTTGCAGAAATATGTGTATATACACATGAATCTGTGTCACTTTACATTTACATTTGTTGAATCTACACTAAATATAAAATACGATTTAAGGGTAAGAACTAGTGAGTTTAAAATTTTTAGAATTTAACATATATAATAGTATAATTGAAAAAATAGAAAATATATATAATAGAAAAAACACTGAACCTAATAGCATATTAGTAGAACAATTGTTACAGAATAAGACGTTCAATAAGGAATATCTAAGGAATTTCAAACGCGCAGTTCTAAGAAAAAACTTAAAAATTATATAAATATTACACAACTTAGATAACCGAGAATCAATTAATCCGAAAAATTCTGAGAACGAAAAACATGATTCAGAAAATAATTAGAAATAAATAAAATAAATGCAAAAATTTTAAAATGAAATTTCCCTCATAGATTCAAAAATAAGAATTTACATAAACTAAAGCCGCGCTTAAATTATTTAATTATTTTTCCACTTCTCCTTAAAGATTTCTGTTCCTTGTCGAAATTAACTTACTGCTTGCTTTAAACTTGATACTCACATACGATATCCATGCGACCTTCACCTTGAACGGATGAAAAATTTGGAGCTTCAGCTGATATTTCACAACGATATAATCCTGTTGAATTGATAGTTAAACCTCTTAGTAAAACTCTTGTACTGTCAGAATGTTCCTCCTAAAAAAGATAAAATTAATACTCAAAATTTCAAAAAAATTCCGTTGTTTATTTTTCCTCCGCCAGTAAATAAAATACTATTGCTATTTCCTGTCATATCTAGCTGGTTTGAGGTCAAAGGCGAGCGAATGCATAATTCTCAAGCCGCGTTGTGGTTTGTACTGTTTGAAGTGTTGAGTCAGTGTGACTCACCAATACAAACCAGAACGCGACTTGAGAATGATGCATTCGCATCGAAAGCGCTCAGCTTTGACTTCAAACCAGCCAGATAGGACATGAAATAGTAATAGTATTTTAAAAAAAATTTTATAATTTTAGCTTTTTTTAATAACAAACAAACAATTAGCATTATATTCACAATATAATATCACACAATATATAATTAAACTGTAGATACCAGCTTCTTATTCAATGTAAAATTTTTACGACCCTTCAAAAAACCTCATCAAATCATTATTTTACAAATTAAATATAAACATTCTTTACCCTTCATTTTAAATGATGTTAATATTTACTTACTCCGCTAAAATACTGTAACCCTTTTTGTATATATTTTTTAATTCTTTGTTTATTTAATCCTTGTTTCTATATAAATGATGGCTGTAATTACATTAACACTTCGCGGCATTTGCTTATATACATCCTTATGCTGTTAAAAATTTTATAAAATTAGCTTAGTCATACAATTAAAAAAGTAACTGCCTTCTAAGGAATCTGAATTTAAAAAAAAATAATTTGTTAAAAGGGACGGAAAATAACTGTTATTTTTTTAATTTTACATCAAAAAAGCACACATAAAAAATGATGGTACAAAATTTTGGATTTCATCATTATGATACATAGGTGATGTACCTGCGAATTTTTGTATGACTTTTAAATTTGTGCTTTTTTCGATAAAAGTCAAAAAACAACTTTTAATTTTGACTTTTATTTTTTAAGGCAAAAATTAAAAGTTATTTTTTAACTTTTAATATTTTAAGGCAAAAATAAAAGTCATGAAATAAATATTGCATAGTAATACGCAAGTTTTATTGCTTTCAATGCTATAAATGATAAAACATTTGTTATCACAATTTCAAGAAAAACGATTAAATGTTGCAGCTGATTTACTAGCACTTATTGTACATTCTGCACCTCCAACTCAAGTCAGTGTAGCAGGGTCATTTTCAGCACTCAAATTGATTTTGGGGAATTTTAGATATAATTTATCTGAAGAAAACTTGGAATCAATTTTGATGGTAAAATTAAACAGCTTAACAAATATAATAATAATAATAATAATAATATTAATAATAATAATTTCTATAGACCTATAAATTGGAGACAATAAAACTTGCGAATTACTATGCAATGTTTAATTCCTGAGATTTATTTTTGCCTTAAAATATTAAAAGTTAAAAAATAACTTTTATTTTTTGAATAAAATAATAAGAGTCAAAAATAACTTTTAATATTTGCCTTACAAAACAAAGGTTAAGAAATAACTTTTATTTATGCCTTAAAAAATTAAAGTTAAAAAATAACTTTTTTTCTTGACTTTTTCGATAAAAGTCATAACAGTTACGGTCCCTGGTTTAAACAAAAATATTGAAAAAATACTTCTGCGAATTTTAATTGTATATTTTTGCTACTTCATTCTCTGCACACGCTACTTATATCGGGTGAGCAAATTTGAGGCTGGCAAGTAAATTGTCTACAAATGATTAAATGTTAAGAATTGGGCTTTCAAAATGTTAAACATTGAACGCTACAAAAATTCATAAACAATCCTCGAAAAACCATTACTTCCAGACAAAGTAACCCTATGGTGAGGTTTGTGGTCAGGCGGCATCCTTGACCGGTATCGCAATCACGACAACCAACTATTTTTTAGCTACAGTTGTTTCTTTATACAAAAGTTACAAGCACAAGAGCCCCGAAATCCAGAAATGCAGGTTTTTATTTCGATTATTTCTCTACGAATAGGGTGGTCAAAAATGTACTTTTTTAGAGAAGCTGAAACTCGATATATTTTAGAAAATTATTTAACTTTAAGTAGGCAAAATTTTTTTCGTTACAAAATAGTTTTTACTGCTTATAAAATACATAAAAAATTGTTAACCTTACGTTGGCCAAACTCCAGATATGGGCATTGCAATAAAAGTCTAAAATATATCCCGATCTCGACGTTAAGTGGTACGCAGCTTTTGTTTTATGAAAAATTTCGGAATACGACTTACACTATGTTATAGTACGTACCTTAAGGTTTTCAAATTTATGTTTGAGGCTCTAGGAAATACAACGATTTTAATGTTTGCTAGTATATTTTAGTGGGATATATACACATGTGTTCGTGTGTGTGTGTTTCTTTTAAGTAAAATAATTAGATGTTATGCATTTTTGAAACTTAAGTAATTTAAAAAAGTATAGTTACATATAAACGCGGATAGGTACGTGAGTTTATGAGTTGTTTTAGTTCGACTAATTATGTAGGACATTACACTACAACTTTATGGTGTACACTGGTAGCTGGCGTTCATATAAAGGTTTATATGTGTAAGTTAGAAAATTAATAAATGAAGATCATTGTTGTCAAAACGATGAAACAAATATTAAACCTAAGCTATGATTTGGATTTTAAGAGAACAGTACAAAAAAGTGACGAAAATAAAGCCAAGATAGAGGAGGCATAAAAGAGAGATGCGTACAAGAACAATATTTAGAATTGGATTTACTGATCGATTAGCCAAAGCAAGGGAAAAGGAAACACAAACCATGGTAACAGAGCAAAACAAATTCTTTGTGATCTGGAAACTTCTGCATCTATTACAGGGGCACATTTTAAATTTATAAAACGCTATAAAATCATTTTGCAAGTAATATCATGCAATAAAAAATTAAATGCAAGAAATTTTGATTAGTATGCTAATGAAAGTGCAAAACTATAAAATGAGATATACTGGTAGAGAAATACATCATCGACAGTCTATTCAATACTACATCATGGAGAAAATATTATTTAATACAATATGTTACCAATTAAAAATCTGTTTGAATAAGCAGAATAAAAAAGGAACAAATATTTTGCATTATTTCGCGAACACAACATAGGAAAATACCAAGATACAGTACCAATGAAGACCTCTTTATCATTTTATTATGCACTTCTAATACACATATTTCCACCATTCGACAAAATGGCATTCTACTCCCTTTGAATCGAATGAAGAGCCCAGTAGCTCCTTAAAGATGAACAGGAAACATATTTACATGAAATTTTTATTGAGATAATTAAATGAAACATTTTTTCTGTACAAACTAACATAAAAATATTAGTAAAATAGCAGAAAACTTGTAACAAAATATATAATATGGATTTATGTTCAAAATATTTAAATTGTTCATATAATAACTACATTTATAACTGTTATATTTACTATCAGAACAAACTTTTGTTAGCCAATTATGATCATAGGCCTATATCTTAAATTCAGACTTAGAAAGACATTTTACAGGAACGTTAAGAATTAAATTAAAATATATTTTGCAAAATATTATATGATATATCATTTATTATTTATATATTATATCATTTATTATAATGTCTAGAAAATTTATGAGCTTTAAGCCCGTATTCTAGAGATCCATTAAAAAAGTATACTAAAGGTCGAAATAAAATGGACAATGCAAAACCTCTACATTTCCAGATTTATTTTTTTTTAAACCGATAGTACCTATATTTTTACTTTAATGGGGCTCGATTTTAAAGTTAATATATCACACTGAGTTAACAATTCCAATCCTGTCGAAAGTTACAGAATTTTGACTGCCAACTCTCAAAATGTATCATTGCGCAGCCACACATTCACACAAACAGTTCAGTTATTGCATGAGAAATTTCACGGCTATTTCTCAATTTGTCGATGTCAACTCATTCTAATGACTTAACGTTATATTATTTTCTGTAGAGTCAGACCGAATGTGCATGGAGAACGTACAAACAACTGACGCTCTAAAAGATAAAATTCAGCACAGCATTGACGAGATAAGCGCAGCTTTATTGTTAAATATGCTTTAAACTTTTATGAAAAGTGGACGTCGGTAGACGAAGTAGAGGTGGATATTTGCCCGATATTATATTCCACTATTAATTTTCATATTTCCACATCACATTAGTATCAAAAACGCTGAAGTTGTTAAAAAGGAGTGTATGTTTTGAGTAATTTTACTTCCTAACCTCAAATTTACCAAAGCATTAGAGATTCACTTTATTTTTCAAGTTAAATTTTTAAGTTGAAGATGAAGCGGAGAGATAACTGAAAGAAACGGTAACCCCATAGATAATTAATTTTTACGTGGCATCATCTTTTAAATTGTTATACACAAACTTAAATATACCGAAAAGTATAGAAAACAAAACTGATCATTAAACCCTATTGCAAATTCAAATATGAAAGAGTATTCCTGAAGAAGATCTTAGTTTGATATTTACTATCATGTATTCGAAACTCTTTTAGATAGACCATTTAATTTTAAAACAACAAATATTAAAATCTTAAAACGAAAAGTTAAAAAATGATTAACAACTAGTACAGTAATTTCCGTGTGTGAGCCTAACTTAAGCGTGACTTATTTACTATTATAATAAAAAATATAATTTTTGTTAATAAGCGAATGACTATTATGTTTATGAATAAAAATGTATTTTAACTATTTTCTTTTTACAAAAAAATTTTGAGCTCAGCAAACTTTTATGAGATAAATTTTATGCCACCTTAACGAGTACATTCAAAGTATGTTACCGCATATTTGTTCTTTTGCCTGTCATACTAAAAAATTTCCTTTAAATATACTAAACGATAAAATAGTATGTTTGTTTGTTTTTTAAATTATGTGCTTTATCTTTGGCAAAAATTTCATTTTCCTTTATAACAAATATGCTTTGTTTTCATATTAATAATTTATACTTACAACAACTCTTACACCATCGACTCTATAACTGGTTTTTGGTGGATTTGCTTTTGGCACATAACGATAGAACTCTTCATTATCCTTGTACCATTTAATGGCATACAAATCTTCACCTTCCTCCTTTTCATGATGTCTATATAGTGTACTTTCCTTTTCTTCGTCATCATTTTCATCTTCGTTCGTATTATCGTCGGCATCATCCTCATGTTCAGTTTCATGACTGTCACCATTGCTGTCATCATTGTGAGCAGGATGATGGGAAAAACTGCTTGCACTTCCAATTATACCACTTGAACTTATATAAGTTTTGCCACTATGTGTACTGGCACCGACACGACCACCATTATTACCACTATATTTATGACTATAAATAGAAGAGGAAGACAAGGATGACAAAGAAGACGATGTTTGTGTTCGTCCTCTGTATATGCTGTGACCGTAAGGTGATGGTGGCGGTGTATACTGATAGTCTGTCTGCTCATATTGTTGAGTATAATAAAGTTGCTGCTGCTGTTGCTGGGGCTGATAATTATATTTCGGTTGCTGATAATATGTTCCAGTATCAGTTGTTATGCTTCCAATTGCACTGCTTCTGCTGCTGCTACTACTACTACTGCTGCTGCCACCTTGCCATTTTCCTTGATAAGCTTGCACTAATGGCTGAAAATAAGGTTGTCTACGATAAAATTTTTGTTGTTGCTGAAATTGATTTTGAGTACGAATGTGTCTATATGCTGGTATATCGGTATCTTCCTGAGAATCGTTGTTATCTATATAATTCATATTTGTTGATCCGGTGCCACGTTGATAGTAATGCTTGTTGTAGTTATTTCTGCTTCTAGTTTGTGTGCCGACAATAGTCCCTCTCGACTTATTCAATTCATATTGACATTCAAGAAAAGCAGACTCTCCTCGAAATTTGTAGGCGGGTATTGAAACTTTGATGAGGCGTAGGCCAACTAGTCCTAAAAAAAATAAATTTAATGAAATATGAATCTTAATCAAACTGAAGTGAAATTGTTGAGAATTAAAGCTTGTCGAATATAAAGAAACTTACCGAGCCATTAAATATAATAAGAGAAAAATCAAGAATCATCTAGAACGTTTACCATAGTACTTATTTTCGAAAATATATTTAAGCTACTGCATTTAAAGAGACAATTTCGAAATCCAAAAACTCCATCCGTATAAAGCAATGATTATATCATTTAGGAAATTAATCCTAATTACAAAATATACCGTCAAAGTCACTAGCCCACCTAATACTTTGTATTTCAATAACATAATAACACAAAAAAAAAATTGTCAATAAATTTTACAAGTTTTGGGGTAAAATTAAAACGACAGAAATTTTTATATCAAAAACAAAAATCTTAAGCGGCTTTTTTGGTTTCTTGCTACACTGATTTATTCTTTATTATTGCAGAAGGCAAAGAACAAATGTACGCACTACCTAATACGAAAAACGACGACAGAATCTGTAAGTTATATTAGTTAAGTTAAACTTCAATGACCCTCGTACTCTAATCTCTTAATTGCTTGTTTAATAGATGGTGTTTTCAAAGTATACAACGTAAGGTGGCTTAATGTAATACTGATAATGAATGTTGCCCCCCACAAAATGCTGCTGTAAATCCTGCTGCTCTATATATTTGTGCTATTTTCTTTGAAAACTAAAATAGTTGAAATATACATAGACTTATGCCATATTAAAAATTATTCATTTGCCTATTATTTGAATTCCTTAAGAAGTGACAGAATTCTTTCGTACTTCTTCAATTATATCCCAAATTGTGCTTTACACCACGTCTGCAGTAAGTTTCAATGGTATGATTAACACTGAATTTAATAAACCTTCCAATGTTGTGAGTTTAAAAATTGATGGGATATGCTTTCTAAAATATCACTTCATTGACTTGGTGAGTGTTAAATGAAGTTTGCATATCAATGAATTTAAATCTACAATTAAGCTGCCACTCTCTGCAAGTGTTTTAGCTTTTCCACGATGCTATGATAGCTTTTCGATGTTTAGATGCGGACAGTTCTTATTTTTCTCATATTTGTCAAAATGAAGTTACGATTCTTCATAAATAAAAAATTGTATGTAGAGCAAATCAGACGTAATATATGAACTCCGTAATCGCCAAACCGAGCAGTTATAACACAGCGGATATATTTCGAGATGTTTGCGTACATGTTACTCGATATTGTCGCGATCGATGCAAATCAAAGTTCATAATTTGAGTTGCCACAGCAGCCCCGTTTAACTATGAGGAGTTAGGTAATCTCAAGAATTTTTATTAAAAAAATTTTGTTGTTATTTGGAGTTGTTCGTCGAATCGGCTATCATTTTTTCCGCTGATTTTCCATTGTACTGCCTTTCTATTTACAATATGAGAGATTTTTATATGCAGCATAAGTGTCTCGTGCTTTCGGTTATTTCAAATGAAAAATACAAATATGTTCTATTTATAACCCTTAAGATTATTGTAGTTTTAATGAAAACTTGTTTTTTTATAAAGAGAAGTAGCACTTCAGGCAACAATGCCCATTTAGTCAAGTACCGTGCTACATTCTCTAGGAAAGGGATAGAGAAGAGATGAAAGTAAAAGTAAAAGGATAAAAGTAGAAGGATAGTCGGAAATTAACTGCTGTGTAAAACAGCACAACGACCAGTGACTATGTCTTCATCGCTGAGCAGCCCCACTGACATTAAATTTTTATTTTTGTTGTGAAAAAAACCAAGGTCTTCGTTGGGAATCGAACCCACAACCCCCATACTGACAAGCGAGTACAGTACCTACCAGCCTTCAGGGGCACCTAATGAAATATATTTCATAATGACATTTTTTGTCGATTTTTATAAATTTTTAAAACGCAAAAATTTTCACCCAAAAATTACATTACTGACATTGATAAACAGATAAAAAAAAGCTTGCAATTTTCTTCTTATTTTGAGATATCCAAAAGAACTTACGTTTGAATTAGAAATATCATATGACACTTATGCTTATGATTCAGAAAGTTTAGTGGGACTAATTTTCATTAATTTTTTTTTTAATTCGCAGTTAAACCCCAACAACCCCACAATAGTGGCTCGCTGGGAACTATTGTTTATTACCAAGTGATTCTACTATTTTATAATATTTTCTACAAAGTTTGCCTTTTTCATGGAAAATACTTTGTTGTAAGTTTTAATTCACAAGCGGCTGAACAGTTGTTAGGCTGCTACACACATGCCTAAGTTTTAAGCCATACAGATGGTTGGTTCATATGACAACAGCTATATACTAACAATTATTGAACTAACTTAAATGCATACACAAAAGTCACACCAATCAACCGGTATAAAAATAAGTTTTTCCTTTTTTCCTAACTGAAAAACAAAGTTTCTCTTTTTCCTTTTCCAAATAAAAATTAAGAAGTTTTTTTATTTTCTCTTACGTTTACTATTTCTAAATTTTTATTATTTTTCTTTCAATTATTTGTTTAAATAAAATAAAATCTTCTGCTGTTAGTCCTTGCTAATTCTAGCATGCGTCTGCTATATTGTCTTCTTGGATTTTATGTTAATTTCGTAAAGGGAATTTATGCAATAGTTTTTTTTTTCCTTTTGTTGTTTTCCATTTATCGCGGTTTTATGAAATAAATACGACAAAATCAATTGCAACCGTTTTAAGACAGATTTTCTATTTTTGATATAAGTTGCTTTATTCGTAAGATTCGTTGATTTTTGCTCAAATACGGTATATTTAATTAAAAAAATAAGAAAAAACCCATTTTCTTGGAACCCGCCTGTACAATAAAAATCAATAAAGGAATTATTAATATGTAATGTGTAGAGTAAAATTCATTAATTAATTTGGTAACAAAAAGAAGAATGAGTTTCAACGGATACAAAGATAAGTTCTGTAAGAATGCAGATCGTGCACATTTTCAAAACCTTTACAAAGGGTCCGCCATCTAACGTTTTTTTTTCAACTAGTGCTTATTTCGTGAATGGTAACATTTAGCTCATGTTTGATTTGACAGACAATTAGTTTTATCCTTCCGGTGAACGAATATGGTTGTGCATACGCTTGAACAACGCTGGGAAATATTGCAACATTACTTTGGAAATCATGGTAATGATGCAGAATGTGTGCGAAAATTGCGTACGGATTTTGGAAGAAGAGAAGCACCGTCAGCTTCGTATGTTCGTTATCTTGTAAAAAAAGTGAAAGAAACTGGCATCCTCATCGATAAACCAAAGCGTAAGAAGCCAAAAACAGTGCGTACACCCGAGAATATTGCTGCTGTAGCAGAAAGTGTGCGTGAAGCGCCATCATCATCAATTCACCGTCGTTCTCAACAATTGAACATTTCAGAGACATCATTGAGACGAATTTTGCATAAAGAGCTTGGTATGACGCCATACAAAGTCCAATTGGTTCAGGAGTTGAAGCCAAGTGACCAGCCAATGCGTTTTCACTTCGCTAAGTGGAACTTACAGAAGATGGCGATTTTGCAAAAAAAATCATCTTTTCAGATGAGGCTCATTTTGGTCTTGGCGGATATGTAAACAAGCAAAATTGTCGCATTTGGGGTATAGAAAACCCGTACGCATACATTGAAAATACGACGCACCCATAACGAGTCACTGTTTGGTGTGGATTTTGGTCCAGAGGCACAATTGGGCCATTTTTATTCAAAAATGAGCACGGAGTGGCCGTTACAGTCAATGGCGATCGTTATCGCGCCATGTTGAACGAAGTTTTGTTCACAAAAATTGAAGAGAAGGATATTGGCAACATTTGGTTTCAGCAAGACGGCACTACGTGCCACACAGCCGAAGCTACACTCGATGTTTTGCGCCCTACTTTTAAAGGTCGCATTATCAGCGGCAGAGCTGATGTCGTTTGGCCACCTCAGAGCTGCAATTTAACACCGTTGGACTATTATTTGTGGGGTGTCGTCAAAGATAAGTGTTACGGCGATAAGCCATAGATAATTGACGCTTTAAAGGACAATATTCGTGAAGCCATTGGTGAAATACAGCTGCACACAATCGATAATGTGCCTAAATATTGGACCGATCATGTGGGCTACTGCATGGCCAGCCGAGGCAGCCATTTGAATGAAATTATTTTCCATTATTAACCGGAAGGATTGTACTTTCAAATAAAAAAAGAAATTTGAGAAAATATTCGGTAGTTTTGTTTATACCATTTAAAACAAAACAAAAAAGTTATTTGGCGGACCCTTTAGTTATTGATCAGGAAATGAATTGGATTGTTTTGGTGCAGCTCTGGCTGTGGTTGCCGACTGTCAGTTATTAGATTATAATGTTTATTTAGCTATTTTAGGAGATCATGTCTGAGTTGTATTTGTTAATAAGAAATTAGAAACTATAGAAATTACCTGTCATGCAAAAAGCAGTAGCATCTGCTATTAATATATCACTATCAGCTAATAGTGATTGCGGTGAAGTACAAGAATTACGAAAAAAATTGTTATGGTTGTTTTATGATATAAAGGCATTAACAATTATATGCCGACAACAATCATTATATCATATGACTCAGTTGGGTGCACTGGAAGTTTTTATTTTTTATCGAAAAGCCTCGTGAATATTTATGATGAATATTATAATTTATTAATTTTTGTCGACAATTTTTATAAATAATCTTTTTGAAAACATTTAACACAAAGCTTCCAGTTCTGTTGATACCTGTCAATATTCAGACGGATAATGGGCTGTACAAAACTTTAAATTGTTTTTTGAGTCATAAAACTATTAGCGCTGTTGTTCCACAACACTTCACTGTCGGTTTACGCACTGCTCTTCAGTAAAGCCATCATTTTAATTTAAGCAAGTTGGATCAAAATGCTACCATCAAAGTTATTACCACTTTCAGAGTGCGTGTTATAAAAATCGCTAGGAATCTCTTTATGATCAAATAATCCTTATCGTTTTATTAATTATTCTCAAAAACTAAATTATTGGTCATGTCTTACTAATAAAACATATGTAGTCCAGTGGATGTTACTACTGGGATACATATACCCAGACTTTGTTTCTTCTATTTATTACGTTTATTCTTATGTTTTATTGTTGATAATTCACTATTTTCATTAATATTGAAGGAACTCAGTCATTTTTATTCAGCTGTTAATAGAATCGATCACTTAAAAAACACTATTGGCTTCCTCATTAGAGTAGCACGAGCTGAAATAAACTGCAAAATAACCGCTTAATTCTGCACACAGATAAAGAATAATAGAATCCGTAAGTATACCCAAATTAAAAAATGATGCGTTTAAGTTAAACACGAACGCTCAGTGGCGCGCATGTTTCGTTATTATTGAAAGGGTTAAGACATGAACGATCCCTCAATCACTTTTGTTTTAGTAGTAGAAGCAACTCATTTATATTTATAACGGCTATAAAGGTATTATTTAAAAAATATTGTACACTTAAATAAATATTTTTTTTACCTCGTCCCTATTTAATGATACAGTACTTCTTTTAAAATACCTTTCAAAATCAAAGGATGATTTGCTTAAAGTAATATATACACCTAATGAACTTTAAAATTGCAGGCCGATTAGTGAATTTGTTTTAACTAATTAAAAGAATAGTATTAGCAGATTAAAGTTAAATGTTCCTACAATATTTAAGGGCACTCACTATATATCTGAGTTTAATTTAAAAGCATTCTAGTCAAACATGCTTTTGACTAAGGAGAATAGATGTCATTGGCCGAAACGAAACCAAAAATACATTTTTTTAAGTAATTCGCACCCACTAATTTATGTAGAAAACTGCAAAAGAACCTGTGAATATTTTCACTTTAAGGCATTGCCTATTTTTTTATCTATCTGTTATTTGCATACAAATTCTGAGCTCTAGACAAAAATTCCAGTTATTTTAATTTTTTGTAATGGGGTGATTTCTATATTGCGATAAATGTACAATAAATGATTCCCTTTACTTTCACCTATCTTGTTTTATCCATTTTCCTTCAATGCTTTTGGCTGCTGAATAATGCATTAATAAAGTGGAGTTTCCTTCATCATTATAAGTATGTTTTAACTTCTCGCAAATAGGCTTAATGGCTTTAAATAGAAAACCAGGAAAAAGCTAACATGATTGTACGCAACAGAACCATATATGTAGAAAAATATTTAATAATTTAAAAAAAATTAGGGTACACATTCATGTTAAAATGTTCATACCATTCTACGATGGTTCTATTGTATATTTATTAGGTCAGGCTGCTCGTTAGCACTTTAAGTGCAATAAAATATTTGTCAAATGAACTGGCATTTATGTCAACTATATACAACACTATCAACAACACTTAAAACTACAGTTAGTACAAAAATTGAAAATTTACTTTTAAATTCATATATGCAGCAACTTTTGAACAACTTTCTAAAAAAAATATACTGCAACATCACGAACACCTACAAATATAATAGAAACACGTACACTATTCATATTGATAGTTTAAGGAAAGATTATTTAGTATGTTTTCTATACATCACGATATAAATATCTACACGTTCTTTTGTTATTACTGCAGTTTTTCACAATTCATTTCGATTGTATTCTTATACTCGTTTTTTTTCAAAATAATTTTTGCATGAACAAATATGACAACTTAGAAATAGAGTTGCATTTTATATTCCATGCTGAGCACATATTGTAAACTTTCAATAATGATTCAACTGCATTTTAGTAAAGAAAATGAATAAATGTATTAAATAAAAAAAAAGTATAATAAACTGTGGGAATCATATGAAGTGGTATTGGCAGAAAACAGACTTTTAAAATTATTAATTCTTTAAGTGCTAAAAATTAAAATAAAAAAAAAAATGCTTACCTTTCAAGCTCTACACAGATGGTAAGTATTTATAACAATGTCCTACGTTATTACGTTATTATTCTTTTAATCTTACTTATCGATATTTTATTATTATTATATGGTGACACTCTATGTCAGCCAAGTTTTTCTTGGTAATGTCTGTCAAGTTAATTATTTATTATTTAAAATCCTAGCCAGAGTTTTACATGCGAGTCTTTTAAGATAATGTTTTTTTTTCATGGGAAGCGTGGCGTGTATGAAATCATTTTTTTCTGGCAAGAATTAATGGCTATATAACGGAACGACATGGCAGTTTCTTGAATCTTGAAAAATTTTATATATTTTCAATTGTTATTTTGGGCAAATGCTTTACAACTTTAATGATCAATGTTTTTTATATCGTTCTAAATTCTAAAAATATTCTGAACCAGGAAATTAAAGCAGTTTTCTAATATTATTTCAAATTGAATTTTAAACACAAATATTAAAAACAACATAAACTAAAGTTTTTAAAAATTTGTAATCATTGAAATGTGAAGTTATGGGTTCGCAAATAAAATCTGTTGACATAATTATTACAAAAATCTTATATTAGGTAATAAAATATATTTGAAAATTTTTTTTTATGCACTGGAGAATTAATTTCAGTAATGAAAATTAACAAAAAAATATTTTGTCTGGCAGGCACAACAGTATGTCTCGGTGGGCACTGGTATGCATGACTACATTGATAAATTCGAATATGATTGAATCAAACAAGGTAAACTAGGGAAACTGTGACCCTCAGTAGGTTGGTCACAACTTATATAATTTCATCCCGATAACAAACTAAAATATCCTCTAGATTAGATAAAAATTCATTAAAATATAATTAATTATAATAGATCGCTGTGCTAAAAATAAAAGTCAACAGTTATTGGGTTAGAGTAGAATGAAAAGCTTGGTTAGATCGCCAGATATAAATAAATAAGTTCGTCATTATTACATTTAATCAGGTACGAAGATGCAATCAGATGGTGTCATGTATCAGATACACCACTTCAGCAGTTCGAAAAAAATTATTACCAAGAAGCAAATATATGCGAAATTTGCTACCTGCCCGCTAAGTTTTTGAGAGTCAATCGGGACAATCATGACATTTTAGCAAACAAGGCAATTGCTTTTGTAAAACCTTGAGACATGAAGCTCTATAATCCATATAATATGAAAAGTCATCTTACATTATTTATAATTTAATATTGAAGTATGGAGCTGTGTATATAAAATAAACATTCACGTCATTAAATTCCTGCAACATAATTACATCGTGGATTAGAGTTTAGCTACTTAGATTAACCGTAGACAGTTGCCAGCTCTAATAACCCACTTAACTCTGACCAAAATTTCGTTTATTTTTAACGTAATCAGTAGCGATATGAGTTTTGTCTTTTGTTTTAAAACAGAAGTAGCATTGTTGCCTTTATTTAGTTAAGTACCATGCTACATTCTTTAGGAAAGGGATAAAGAACAAGATGAAACAGGTGGTGAAAGCAGAAGGATAGCGACCAGTGACTATGTCTTCATCGCTGAGCAGCCCCACCGACAGTCAATTTTTATTTTTGTAGTGAAAAAACCAAGGTCTTCGTTGGGAATCGAGCCCACAACCCCCATACTGACAAGCTAGTACACTATCTACTAGCCTACAGGGGCACCTAAGTTTTGTCTTTCTTAATGTCCATCAACATTTAATTTCTGCTTAAGTTCTGTTCCAATAAAACATAATTTTGAAAATTTTAAAATTCATAATTCTATTCACATATTTATTCGTATGTAATCAGTTCTATAATTTACATAAAAATAATTTATATAATTTAATATGCCTGCGAGAAATATTTTTTATACACAAAAACATTTTGAAAAGAAAACCATTAGGAAATGAAATCACTCAAAAAAAAAAGGCCGTAGGGTGAATCATCTGCTTTATTGTACCTACTCACACACAAGTTTATAGTTCTAAATGATTTAATTATGATAAATCTTAACTAATTTTTAAACAATTAATTGTTTATTTATTTTAAAACAGTTATGGCTTAACATATATGTGTTTTTAAGAATTATCTTATTTTAAATGTAAATATTTTTATAACATTAGGGATGCAAACTGAATGTATCATTGTAGTGAAATTAGTTGTTTTAGTTAAAATCCACAAATATCACCAGAAGGATCATTTGAATATATCCTTCTGCCTTTCAATAAACAATCATCTTTTATGGCTAAGAAAGTGATAACAAGTTAAGAAGGAAATCTTATAGCACAAAAATATTTTGTTCAGTCATGCAATATATTAAATACTAGCTGTACGACCCGGTTCCGCTCGGAAACTATTAGCTAATGATTAATATTTCATATGGATTTTCAATACAAAGAAGAAACGACACAAATTTTTTTTTTCAATTTATTGTTTCAATAGTTCTTAAGGTAATTCATTAAAAAATAAACAAACAAAAAAGGTAAGCATTCTAGTTTATTTTAAAGCTTGATAGTAAACAATATTTTTTGTTTTTCTGTTGGGAGAGAAAATAAACAGTGCACACAGTGTCCCAACTTTTGAACATGCAACATACAATTGCTCGTGGGAAAAACATTGGGATTCTATGTTTAACCCACACACTTTTAGCGATTGTCCTTGGGATATATTAATCATCATTCCAAATGCAAGGCGAACGGGAAATTGGATATGTTTAAACTTAAACGGTAAATCACTTGCTCTTCACCTACAAACTTTAATATAATTATTATTGCTAAGTTTTTGCCACCAGCGTTTTTATAACCAATCTAGTACTATCGCACAGTATTGGCTGCTCCAACCGCTCCAACGTTAAGCTGGAAGTTATGTGGTGGCATTCCCGATAAGTTTAATGAATTCAGGAACTATACGGGGTAGTTAATAATATTTTCCGGATCGGTAATGGAACCAATCGATTTATACGGATACCGTTCGCCATTAATTAAGCTTTGGATTTTTTAATTTATTTAATCAATGTATTTGTTTTTTGCATTTAAAATGGGCTCTTTCACTTAACTAAAGTTAATCGCTATAATTTTAAGCAATGTATGTGAACAGTTTTGCAATTAGTTCGTCTTGAGACGTTGTAAATTGGCAAGACCCCATTGGAAAGGAAATCTGGCCTGTTGTAGATTTAGTCAGTTTTTTCCACTTCCAATGTCTAACAATATATAAGAATAGATAGATAAACCTAGACGTAGATAATCATTCAAAAGAATTTTTATGTTGGATTTTTCAGCATATAAACGATATACATATGTATGTATGTATCGTTAAAAATGCATCGAGTAGAAAATTATTTTTTAACTTTAAAGTGAAGTGTAATTGTCGGTGACTTAATATTTTTAAGCCCTCACTATCCAATATATCAAGGGTTTTCTTCTCTTACAAAAACTATTAATTTTAAAATTATGTGAATCAAATCGCACGAAAAATTTTAAAGCACGGATAATGTGCATACATACATATGTCCATATGTCTGTAGAATATATATTCAAATTTTCACTTTTAATATTATCCAATGCGTCTAAATTAAGTCACTGAGGACTGTTTAGAAATTTTATAAAGTTTAAACGCAGGCTAAGTAAATAAATTGAGAAGTGAAAACGATTTATATTTATACGATATTATATTTATAGTTTTCACTAACATGATTTATTACATAGTATATTGAAAAGTGAAAATAAAAACATGTATAAAAAAATTAATACTCTTTCTTAAAAACTCATCTAATGTGTTAAAAATTTTAGTTCTTCTAATTTCTCTTTAAATTTTCTCATGCGAAGAAAAATTACTTCGAAATAAAGTCTAGTTATTGAAAACTTATCATGTTCGTTGGGTTCTCCTGGCAAATTCTGTAACATTAGCAAAGCTGATGTTTATTAAAACCTATATATGTATATGTACATACAGTCAATTTTTTATATAATTATATTTTTATGGTTTAAATTTATACACTTTTAGGACAAAAATTTTAAAAATGAAACTTTAAATGCATATTTTACTAAATTGAAAACAAATTCACCAGAGAATTTGAACTTTATTGAAAAACATGCAATCTATTTACATACATATGTACATGTGATTTTATTGCGAATTTTAAGTGAAGTAAGATTTTTTCCCCGAAATTGTTACGGTATTACCTTTAAAAAATCTGGCAGCTATGTATAGTAATGAATTTAAAAAAATTCTCAAACATAAAAATAAATTTTCAATTGTTGTTGACATATTAGAACAATTTTCGGTTTGGCCGAAGTTGAAGATGTTGCCTCTCTTTATTGGGTCTTTTATTTTAGTTTTGTTTTGTTTTTTTTTTTGCATAAGTGTGTTTGCACGTATGCACACTCATTAGCATACAAACAACCACATATATTCATGAAACCAGTTCGAACGAACATGTCGAGTCGTGAATAACTTTTTTGTATTTACAATAACAACAGAAGAAAATTAATAAATGAATTTTCTAAGTTTCCCGGAAAATTTTATAATTTTTTTTTTCATACAAACCATCTTCTGAAAATTTCGAATCGAATAAAAATCAGCCAAATCGCTCCAGCCGTTCTTACGCTAACTCATTACATACGTGGACCGTTTCATTTTTATATATATAGAAGAAGATAGTTCCTCTGAATCTAACTTAGATAATCGAAATATTTTTTTCTTCTTCTTTTTAAAAAACACAGATTGTCTGTTCATCTATCAATAGCTCAACTGCTCTAAATTTTAATCTGTTGCCAAAATCTAATCTTTCTGTTTAAAATAGGGGAGCATCATTTCCGTTATCGTTTATTTTATTTTGATATTTTACGGAGTTTTCTAAACATTTTTAATTTAATTTTTATTTGCAGACCTATTTGAAAATGGCAAAATTTGCTTTGATTTCTCTTTTTAAAAAATTAAAAAAATACATATTTTCCAGATAAAAATAACAGGCTATTTAAAATTATGCAGCTTCTTCGAACATTAAAATTTTTTGAGGTAGGAAAAAACATCGATTATTATTAAGCGATATATTTTTTTAAAGAGAAAATAACTTGCTTTTTAAGATACCAGCACAGTTTTATAAAATATCTTGCTTTCTTTGCACGTAATCACTTGTTTTTCTATATTTATTTTATCATTATCTCATCCAAATAATTTATATTATAATAGAAATATTTTTTACTAAAAACTTACTCTTTTCAACTCTGAAAGTAAAATCTATTGAAAATATACTTCTATCCTACAAAGCGATGTAAATGTAAGTTTTTATGTATTTTTGCAGGCAAATATAACTGTATAACTGCAAAAAATTATACAAACAAAAAAATATTTCAAACGCCTTCTCTTGTTCTCTTCATTTGGATCTGTTTTCATTCCAATACTGTTCAAGATAACGAGTTAACTGAACTGCATTGAATCGAGAAAATAGTACACAGCAGTTGTTATACAACATATTTTTCAAATAATGCAGAAAAACTTGTTCAAATATTTAAAAAAAAAACCAAAAACTTTAAGCTTTGAGTTTATCTACTCCTATGTTCCAGATCTTCCACTTAATACTTTGAGCTTAAACACTTACAGAATGCATCCTCAACCACAATTGCAATTACAAAAGAAAGGATACTCTCTATACACAACCACTTTTTAACCCAGATGCGTACGAACAACCATAAACTCATAAATATGAAATACAAACATACAATTTTTATTTAACTATTGGTTTAGTTTTTTTACTTTTACTTTACTTGTACATATTTGATCTGATGCTCTAACAACAGCCAAGTGTGTGGTTAAGTATATTAGAAACGTGTAAAAAATTTTAAGTTTCTTCTAAAAATGAAAGGGAAAATACATACATAATGGAATGGTTTTATAAATGGCAACATTTGTTAAATTTGTCATCTACTTAAGTTTGTGATATTAGCAATAAGAAAACATGCAAGTTTCGAAAATAAAAATAATAAATTTCTAAGAATTTGTACAAGACTAAAAAATTTAAACGAAAAATCAAAAGTAGAGTGAGATGTTAAAAAAATTAAAAATTTTTTTTTTTAAATTGAATTAAAATAATATTTAAACTCGTATTCTAAAATTTAAATTTGAATTTATTATTAAAAGTTTAAGTCATTATGCCGCCAAAAATATTAAAGAAACTCTATTATTAGGAGTTAATTTTATGGCTTCCATACACTAAGAAAAAACAGAGAAAAGGTACACAGTCTGTCAGCTTGTCACGTGACTCCTCTATCTATGGAACTGTCCTTACCTGAAACCTTAGCATTTAAGCAGACAGCAGGTGCATTGGAAAATACAATAATAAAAGGAACTTAAGATCACAAAGGGTGTGACCTCTTTAAGGTGATATATGCTCCTATAAAAGTCCTTATATTCCATTACTAGCATTATCTTATCGTTTGAACACAACAGCCAGATTCTTTTAAATCTCAACAATAAAAAACACTAGTCTGCAAAAAAATTGGTCGCTGAACACAAATATATCGAATATAGTGATCTTAATTCGCTAAATTCAAATCCGTTTTCAATTTTTGCGTATCACGTACAGATGTTTTATGGGCATGGCTAATATTTTCTCACAAACAAGGTTATCTTATTTAAATATAAGTCCTTGATGGCATATTCGATTTAACTAATTGGACCACCAAAATATGTGTATTAAAATTACCTTTAAGTCAACCTGATATATATTTTATCCATTTTTAACCATTTCGGAGTTATTTAGAAATAGTAAAACATTTTTTTTGTTTTAAAAATCTCGTAAAAAGCTTAAAGCGAATAGCTGGATATATGCTGGATATACAATAAGTGATAAAAACGATGCAAAAATATTGATTTTGTTTACAATTAAGTGCAGGTTCCCACTTTTGCAGCACATTTATGTCCAACATACTTGCATTTTGCGGTTCAGGTACAAATTCACAAAAAACATATTTTGCCCCTGCAAGACTTCTTCAAGAATACAGCTAACTGGCAATCAAATGACTTGGGCTGGACTGTTCATTGATTTATCTAAACTTAGCCTGAAAGTAGAGTTGCTACATAAAGGAAATCAATATTCGTCCATACCGTAAGCTCGTGTTTTACTATAGGAAATAGACATATGAAAAAATGAAATGTTTACTACAATCCCTTTTTGTGGATCATATGTGCCGGTTTAGTAGTATAAAAGGGTGTTATTACATACAAATAAATTTGTCAATTAAAATCACTTGCGATTTTGGGAAGCAAAAACATTGAAAAAGAGCCTTTACCAGACAAGCAGCAAATACTTACGCCAGCACTACATATCAAATTAGGCTTAATAAAAATATTAAATAATAATGAAGAAGGATTTAAGAAGTGTGAAGGAAGACATATTTGTTTGTCCCCAAATAAGAGATATCTTTAAAGACCAACTATTCGATAAAGAAAGGAGAATATGGGAAGTCGTTGAAAATATATGGCAATAGAAGAAATGCCTTTTACAAAAAACTTGTGCAAGAACTTCTCTTTTCATTCGCCACCACAAATGCAACATTTCATTAAAAATACACTTTTCACATTGGCATTTAGATTTTCTCCCAGTGTCTGATGAGTATGGTAAATAATTCCACCTAGATATTGGGTATATAGAAGAAAGATATAATGGCAAGTGGTACCCATAAATGTTCACTGATTTCTGCTAGGACATCAATCGTGGAAAGGCAAGTAACACTTATAAGATAAAGCGATAATAATTAACTTTTAATGTTATATTAATATTAAATTTCAATTAGCATTTTAGTTTATACAAGTGTCATTTAGAAGTAAGAATATTTACTTTTGTTATAGTAAGTATGTATTAAATATGTCAATATCAGTATTTTATTAAAATAAGAATATCTAAAAAAAGTTATACAAAATAGCATCAATCTGTAAACAAATTCAACACACTAAATTCAATTAAAATTACATAAAAAAGTTCTTAATCCTGGCTTTTCGCCAGCAATTGTTATCATAATATATACGTATCTAATATTCTAATATCAGTATTGACGTGATAAGAAAAGTCTGTGAACAAATATGCATTCAGAATACAAAATTCCAATAAAATCACTTAACAAGGTTCCACCTCTCAACTTTTTTCTTTGTCGACCAGTGTAATCAGAACATGAGAACAAATCCAAATACCATTAAATTGATTAATTCTGTATTTTTAGGCTTGTTTTTAATTTTTTCATAACTCTACAAGAAGATGTCATCTTTGGAAGATGTCTTACTAGATTGATTAATGATAGTATCCAGTTATTGATTTTCTTAGAAAAATTACCTATATCCTTATTTTATTTGTTTTTTAATTGTTAAAAGTCCTCGTAGTTATTCAAATATGAATTTTACTTTCAACAATATCAAATTATACCTACGCAAACTCAACGCACAAACATCACTATCTATTAAATTTGCATTATTTATATATATTCTTCGGAAATATTATATTTAACCACAGTATCACAGCATTAAATTTTTAAGAGTTTAAATTATATAGTCAGTGTATTATAATAACAATGTTAACACAGAAAAAATATACACAAGCAATTACTTTTTAACACACGTATAGAAACGTAAAGATCTATTTGCAAATTGTCAAAATAACAATCACAAACTGTAATTTCCTATTTTTTTCTTTTTTTTATCAAAAGAGTACGTGTAGGTGATTTGTATTTATACACACAGATATTTTTGTGTAATAATTTCCTATCTAAACACACATTTTGCACGTTGCAAAAGCAAATAAAAAAATTACAAATGTGAATACTGATATATTTTTCGTAAATGTAGACGGCAAGTTAAAATTTAAATAACGATTATTTTACATAACTTAAAAGTCAAATATGTATATGTATACATATGTAAATTTATTCATATAAATACGTTGCACAACAAAACTATTTTACTTTAAGTTTTATTCGTTAACATTTGTTCCTCTTAATTTAGCTTGTGTTTTGTATTAAAACCGCTTCTATGATGTATTTAGTAATCACAGAAATTGTATATAAAAGGTGTTTTTTTAAGCTAGATAGAACTTTAAATTGTAAAAAGTAACACAAAAAATGAAATTTTGATGAAACATTTTTTTTTTGTTTGTTTCAGTATACTCTGACAAATCATCATGAATAGACTCTCGCTTGAACAACGCTACGAAATTATCCAAATTTACTTTGAAAATCAGTCGTCGATTCGCGCAACTTATAGACGACTTCGTCATTTTTATGGCGTACATAATCGTGCATCTGAACAAGCCATTCGTCGAACTGTCGATAGATTTCGTACCACATACTCTCTAGAGGATGCAATAACACCAACACGTCGAAGGAATGTGCGTACTGAAGAGAATATCGCCGCTGTAAACGAAAGTGTGGAAGAAGATCCAAATTTATTAATTCGTCGTCGGTCGCAGGAATTAGGGCTCTGTCCGTCCACTACGTGGAAAATTTTGCGCAAAGATCTCGGCCTACACCCGTATAAGATCCATCTGGTGCAGGAATTGAAGCCACGAGACCATTATATGCGTCGTTCTTTCGCCGATTGGGCTCTAGAGCAGTTGGCAACTGACCCGTTGTTTTATCGCAAAATTGTGTTCAGCGATGAGGCGCATTTTTGGCTTAACGGGTTTGTTAATAAGCAAAATTGCCGCATATGGAGTGAGACCCATCCACAACAGACCCTACAGACTCCATTACATCCAGAAAAATGCACCGTTTGGTGCGGTTTTCACGCTGGTGGCATCATCGGACCTTATTTCTTCAAAATAAGGCCGGAGCTCGCGTTACGGTCAATGGAGATCGTTACCGCACCATGATCAATGATTTTTTGCTTGAAAATATGGATGACATTGATCCGGACGAGATGTGGTTTCAACAGGATGGCGCTACGTGCCATACAGCGAACGCAACCATCGACTTATTGAAATCAAAATTTGGCGATAAGTTGATTTCGAGAAATGGACCTGTCAATTGGCCTCCAAGGTCGTGCGATTTGACACCACTCGACTATTTCCCGTGGGGCTACGTGAAGTCACTGGTTTATGCTGATAAACCAGCAGCAATTGACGCCTTGGAGGACAGCATTGTTCGCGTTATTCGTGACATACGCCCAGCAGTGCTCGAAAAAGTGGCCCAAAATTGGACGTCCAGAATGCGCTTCGTCAAGAACAGCCGCGGTGCCCATATGCCCGAAATCATTTTCAAATGTTAATGTCACGTATTGATCCTTCGAATAAAAAAGAAATTTTGATTACAATTTAATTTTTTGTGTTATTTTTTACAATTTCAAGTTCTATCGGGCTTAAAAAAACACCCTTTATAAGCCTTTGTTATCAATCATAATTCGAAGGATATGTGAAAACAAAGGCCTCATATTATGTGGCCACGCTGAAATTGTTTAAATTTTTCAGAGAACAACAATTTAAAAAAAAGTAATAATTTTAAAGAATAAAGACTAAGGAAGAAAACTAATTATTAATACATTTTGTTCACTTAGTGAATTTATGTTTTTGTCTTAACTAGTCACTTAATTCTTATTATCATCTTGCCTAAAATATATTCCCATATTCTTGATAGAGAGTTCATGGTTTATTTTAAATTTCACTGAGTTAAAATTGCTACAATAAAATGCTTGGCAACTCTTCATACATGAAAAACAAAAATATTTGCTGATATCTGTGAATAAGTTGATAAGGTTTTTCTTCTACTATATGTTAAGTACCATTGGGTTATTCTTGCTTATTAAGCATGGAATAAAGAAGGAAAAAAATAATTTCTGGTGAGAAGCACCAATGATTGCTTTAAAAGCAATGTCTATGATGTTATTAAGCATACTAATCATTAACTGAAATCCCAACAGCGACTTATACGTGAAAATAAAATATTTGTTATCAAGTAGCATGGCAGATGGCATGTTTTCTTTGCGCCGCGTATAAATACAAAACAGGAGTTGAAGCAGCCACAAATCTGTCAAAGAAAATGAAAGAAATTATCTTGTAACTATAGAAGAAGAGCTGATAATAAATGTAGCAAATCGTTGTCCACAGATTTCGTATGTATTCGGCCTAACCGAAGCCACATTGTATTGGTTTTCGCATCGTACTGCGGTGTGCATACATTAATTAAAGTCCCATCGGTATTAAAACTTATTGATAGTATTGAGCTTACAAGAGATAATGTATATAAATCTAACCTGAGCCACTGGATAGCTGTGCTGATTAAAGATATGTTGGCTAAATAGGCCATTGAGCTACTTTCATTCGAATGGATCAGCTATAGAAAGTAAAATCTTAATAGCAATGAAAATAAATTTGAGGGTTTGAAGGACATGAATGAAATCAGAGTTAGTCGTAACGAATACAGAAAACTGAATAAGTTAGTAATTTTCAATTTACCAACTTTTAGTAATATTATTTAAATATTTAAAGCTATAATATATTTAATTTATTATATAAGAAGTATGACAATGTGAAATTCTATACCGTGTAAAAAAATATGTACCAGCACGCAAGTACAACTTAAATGAAAAAAAAAGAAAATTTGCACAAAGTATCTTAGGAAAAATAACAGCTATGCAACACGTGTTGTTAAGACTCAAGAAACCTAATTAAGAATAATAAACAAACAAACAAAAAAAAAGTTAATATATTTGATACAATGATACAATTTGATACATTTATTGCAAAGTCGAAAACATAAAACAAGTTTGTATAACACTGGTTGTGTCAAAGTTATGTCAACATATATAATGTTAACATAAATAATATAGGGATATTAACAAACAAAATGCTTTACTGCATAAATCACAATATTTCAATGTATAACGTCGTATACAGGGTGTATTAACTGTCTAGTTGAAAAACAAAATATCTTGTTCCAACATTTAATGAATTTTCATAGAGTTTTTCTTACACTTACATCAGGGTTTGGCTATATTTGTAATGCCAAGAACTTTTTAAATATTATTTTATTTGGACTAAGCACCTTGTGTTAATTCTTTGCATTATTTCTAAATTTTGTGTGATCAATTTATTGAATTTTTTTAAAAACCGGGCAGAGATTTAAGGAAAATGTGTCGATTTACGAATAGAACAACCGAAGAAAAAACTTTGAGTTGCGTGTAGACTTCACCGAATCAAAAATTTATATTGTTGGATTAGAAATATTTCTCTTATTCTTAGTTAAAAATTTATTAGTTGAGTAGATGATGTTTACAATATACACAATCTCTGCGAGATAGATGCCAAAAATACTAATGATGAATATAGCAATCCAGAAAATGTTACATTGCATTCAAAAGGTTTAAATTTTTTCTCGCTTTATTTGAAAACCGTTCGCAAAAATTTGTAAATAATTTTTCCTTCTTAACAAACAGCTGCAAATTTATTAAAAAAATGAACTAAAAACTTTATAATCTAAATCATTTTTTTAAAAACAATTTTGTTTATAATTTACTCAATTACATATTTAATTCATAAATATCGGGTTTTTGAATTGTGACAACGCCAACAAGATGATAGTTTTGACATATAGTTTTTTGACGTATTCGTAGTAATACGCGTCGTACGAAAATTAAAATAATTAATAATCCATAGTGAAAATGGTGGTTATGTTAAAGTTATATTTCGCAAAATGTGTTTTTTTTTTGGGACAATATAATTGTACTTCTGAGACCGCTAGTAAGAATATGATCGTTTAAGTTGAGTCGACAAGTATGATAGGAACACCAACGCATGTTCGATTGTGTCGTTCAATTGAATACATCGTAGTCATAAGCCACAGTGTTAAAACAGATTCAAATTTGTCAATTCCTCGACATTCGCAACAATTCACATCGTCGGTTGGGTTTTCTGAAACCAAATCCAGACAAATCCCACTTGTGCTGGTAAGAGTATCCCACCAAGCAAAATTGCTACATTTGTCATTTTCAAGATCCTAGAGCGATTATTGAAAAGCCTTTGCATGTCCAACGTGTCACTATATGGTGCGATATATGGTCTGGAGGCGATATTAGGCCGTTTTTTTTTTTTTTTTGAAGATCAGACTGGAAACGCGGTAACGGTCAGAGGATCACGCTATCGCTATTAATTTTGGCCTATTATTGACGACGTGGATATCACTGATATGTAGTGTCAACAGCCAATAAAACGGTCACTTATTGCACACCAAATTTTCTGATCGCATAATTTTACGACAATCAAATGGCCAGCCAAATCGTGTGATTTAACACCACCAAATTCTTTTTTGGAGGGCTATATTAAGAACAATCGAATCGATTTCCGACTTAAAACTCAAAATCCGTGATGTGATTAATAATATAGGACCGCCATTTTTCCAAAAAGTGATTGATAAAAGAATCGACATTTGTCAGCGTGGTGATGCCAGATATCATTTTTCACTCATAATTGTCCAAAATTTTTTTTCGTAATGCAATAAGAATTTGAATCATCTTAATCTAAATTTTGTGTTTTAGTTTAGAAAATAAATTTCTTGTTGAAAAACCTTTTATGTACAATATTTTCCAATTAATCATATATTTAATTAAAAAGAAGAAAATATTTATAATTAAAGAAATAAAATTAAAAAAAAAAATTAGTGAGTGCAAAATGTTTTATGTGTAGTAAGGAATTATTCAAAATAACAAATTTTATTCCATTATAATTGAATTTTAAAAATACACCAGAAATTAAAGTTCTGTAAAGTTAACAAAACCCTTCTTTTAAGGAATGGTAATACTTCGTAAAAAGCAACATATGAAATTAATAAAATTTATGTTCTTAAATAAAATTAAAGTGAGTAATATATCAGTTAATTTGCCCTAAATGTTTCTTTACCTTATTAACTATCCAGACTAGCATTACCAACGAAATTTTTGTTTATACAATTTTCAGTTAAAACAAAACATTATTTTTGACTCACATCATGTAGCAACTGCAGGAAACACAATAGCTGAAAAAGATATTTACTTTCGTTATTTCTTGTGGTTTTTTACCAACTTTCATTAAAGTTGGCAGATATACTTTCTGTTACATCAATTAAAATATAAAGTTACGAAATTACAATAAATTTTTCTTATTTACTTAATTAAAACATAACATTTCTCAGAGTCGGCTTTATTCTTTTAATTAACTTATATATTAATCAAAAAGGCACACGTGTCGGAACTAATAATAAAAATTGTAGACGTGTAAGTAATAAATATATTTATTTTTTAAATTTCGTATACGCTTAGTTATATCACTATTATTTGAATGCTGCTTCCAACAAATTTCCATCGTGAAAAGAAAGGGTTTCACTGCACAGTGAAAAAATTCTGGCACGTGCTGTGTGAAGAACAAACCCCTTATAAATTCCTGTTTACGTCTAAGCGTTTTTTCTTCTCTTTAAAACCTCCCCCATGTGTTTTATGGTATCCGTAAATAGGAGCTTCATTAAAAAATAATTTTGGCGAAATTTGTATACACTTGATTTAAAAGAAGATCAAAATGCAAAATTTTGCTTAATAAGCTTTCAATTGTTGGCAACGCTGAAGTAAGCTTCCGGAAAGCTGACAAACTTCAGTGTATTTTTATATTTGAAATTTGCTTGTCTTAAAATACTTTAGCAATTTTCTGTCATCTCATATAATTATTTTTGAAGCTTAAAACTCTAAATAACGTATAAGGAAGTTAAAATGAACGATCAAAAATGTATTCATAAAATTCTATAATTCTATTTTTATGTTTTATTTAAAAATTCTTAATAATAAAGAATAGACGTAAGAGACTATATAGATATGAAAACGAGCTAGTGACAGAAAATTCATAACCTACTTTTTGTGCCTAAATAAACTTGTCACCTTCTCCTATCCCATCCTGTCTTTAAAAGAAAAAACCAAAAATAATATTAAACATAATTAAAAGTGAAAATACGCACGGAGGCCTGACTAAACATTTTTCATTTACATATTTGTTAAAATATAACTGATAATATTTATCAGGTATATGATACACAAATATGAATTTATTGATTGTGATTTCCTAAACATTTATCATTCAGTGAATTAATCATTCATCGATTTCTGCGATTTCTATTTTTCTTCTCGAATACAATCCTAAAAAGATTTTACTGATAAATATCACACAAACTTGGACTCGTATTACACTAAAGCATTTTATTCAATTCTTTCAATTTAACTCAAAAGCCGTAAGTGAGTTTCAACTCACCATGCTAATAAAAAAATGCCGATGTATATTCAAACGTCAGCTTAGATTCCACAATTACTGAAGCTAGTAAACCTTAGTAACGACAACTACCTGAAGTTTTTTAGGCTTATATCAAAGTTACTCGTTAATACGCATAATTAATTTCGAACATTTTTAATTAACCAACAATTTATAGTGAACAACATTTTATAAAGTTTAGACTTTCGAATTTATTAAGTCTTTGCTTGCTGTTTATTCATTAGGGCCCACCGTACATTTTTTTAGAAAGAAAACAAAAATTTTTAGTCAATTTCAAAGTCATGCACACTTAACGTAACATAACTTAACATAACGTAAATTGATATAATTTAGCTCACAAAAGTACTTTGCTTTTTCAATTGATTTGCACTGATTGTAAAATAGTTTTTTTTTTCAAATTGTTAAATTGCTTGGAGCATATTCTTAAATTGGATTATGATTTGGATTTTCGTCCGTTACGCGAAACAATGAGAAAAAATACGCAAAATGAAGAAAAAAGAAACCAAAAAAAAAATATTTAGGAAAAGACCTAATCATCGATCATCCAAAGCAAAGGGAAGGGAACACGAATGATGGAAACACCGCAAGAAGATTTTTTTCAGATCCGAAAACTGCAGGATCTATCACAGGAGCAGATTTGGAACTAATAAAGAGATTCAGTATTATTTTACAAGTTCTAGCATGCAGCAGAAAGATAAATGTAAAAAAAAAATTGCTATAGTACGCCATAAAAAACAGCTATAATTTACAACGAAAAATATTCTTGGCGATATATGCACAGTTCATAAAATTTTGTACCATGGGGAAGCAACAATTCAACACAATATACAACCAATAGGAGATCCATCTGAAGAAGCGCAAGCCCCCCCGGGGGCACATTTGTGGTCTTTACCGTACGTAACAGCTGTCTAGATCTGTGCAACTGGGGGTATAAAGGGAGCCCAGTCCCCTGAAGACAGGCAGGTGGTCAACTGGAAACTCCACTTTATTTCCACGGGGATCAGTGAGCTCGCAAAGTTCATTATTTGTCTCTTTAGACTTATAATAGTTCTCTGGCTGATCATTGAGGTTGGCCCCTATATGGGAGCATCATGGTGGTTGTGGTTCCCATAAGGGAATAATGAAAATTATGGTGGCCAGGATCATCTCGCTGTGAATGATCCAGTCCAGTGAGCATGCTTGACATGTATTCTGGACAGGAGTTCGAAAGTCTCCAACTCGTTAGCAAGGTGTGATGGTTTGCAGATCTGCCCTGAAATCATTAAAGTTGCAACTAGGTGGTTCTGTTGCATAGAATTATGGCTTCGGCTATCTAGGACGCATGTATGACGTTCCAAATTATACAATAGTGGTTTGTCCACCATCTGATTAAGACTACATAGTCAGGCGCGGATGTAAAACAAATCACACTCTGAAGAAGCGCAAGAAAAACGAAACAAAGGCTATAGATTCTTTCGCGAGCTTAATACAAGAAAAATTTCTAGATATTGTATTACTGAAGACTTGATTGTTATTTTATTTTACACATCAGATCCCTATATCTCCAATAGACGGCAAAAATAGAAAGCTGCTTCTATTGAGCTAGACATAGAAGCTAAACTGCTTCTAGAAGAAGAAAATTAGGGCTATTTAGAAGAAATATTTATTAAAATTGTTTAATTAATAGTAATTTTTCCAAACACAAGAGTAATCTGTATGTATTATATCCTTTAAAACTTTACATATACGAGCAGTATTTATGTTTATTTTGGACTTAAATACCTCCTCATCTAAAGTAAATTTGTACCAATGAATATATTGTTTCCTTAATGAGCTAATTTTTAACTCAAATTGTTTCAAAAAACCAAACTTTGGCATTCGTACTAAAAATTTCACGGGGTCCAAAGCTTGGCCTTATCTGACTAAATTTAAGTTTTTAATAACTATAAGTTGTAAACGTTAATCAAAATATAAGACTTTATATAAAACAAACTCTTTGAACAAGTTTTACTACTTCACTTTCATGCCAAAAATCAGTTACACAACAGCTATTAGAACTATTTTTCTATTCCATCGATTTTAAATTTTTATACCTTAAACAAAAGCCTATGATCTCACCTAGCACACAAAAAAAAAACGCGTATCAAAATTGCGATCCACTGAAAAGTTATATATTTTTGACCGCCTTCTCGTAAAATGGTCCACTGTGCGGCGAGCGCTTTCGATGTGATAAAGTCATTCTCAAGCAGTATTCTAAACTGTACTGGTGAGTCAGTGTTCTAGGTAGTTCTAGCATTAAGGCCGTATCTACTCATGTTGGTAGAATGCCCGCCACTTCGCAATTTATACGGGGCTAATTTTTAAGATCGGATTTTTCAAAAAGAAGTTTGCTTTTCAATTGTAGTAAAACCAACAACATGATAGTTTTGTCGTATTCGCAGTAGATCCATTGGCAGTTGTTACACTGAATACAAGTTCGCACGTGTTTACCTCTTCGTTTATAATCTTACTTTTAAAACTTTTTGTTTTGTAGATTTCTATGTTTTCCAGAATGTCTAGTTTTCGTCCTTATTTGTTAGGATGTAGTAATGTGATGCATTCATTTATTTTTCTGGGTATCTGTCCGTGAGTGTGAAGGTGTAATGCAAAGTTGGAGTCTTTTTTTTCGATTGTATGAGGGTATGTGTTCAGTAAATCCTGTTTATAGTGTTCGTCCAGTTTGCTGGTGCAAGTAAATCTGTATATGCCGCTGGAACTAAATTTGTCGATTGTTTCTGTCGATATTCTGAGACTATGTCTCAGAAGTTGCCGGTTTTTAGTGCAGTAAGTAAACCTTCTGTGTGAAAAAGCTTAGTTGTTCTATGTATTTCTGGTCCTGTGTAGGTAAAAGTGTGCCGTCATGTTGCTTCGATTGTCTACTTTTCTGTCTCTGATTTCTTCAGAATTTTAGATTCCAGTTTAAAAAATGCCTAATACGCTGGACAAGTAATATTATCTTTATGCTCAGGTTAGAACAAATAGCTAAGAAACATAAATTTTATAGATGTAAATTATCCTTGTTTTAACTTACCTTGAAGCAGACAACAAATAAGTATGAAAATGCGTGTATCAAATGCAAGATTCATCTTCATAGCAAAATCCTTTTTCCTTTCTGTTTTGTATTATCTAAAGTGAGTTGCATGTTTCGTCGTTTGCTGGATTGTTTTGAATACGAATATTCGTCTCTGATACCACAAATCCCTTTGCATCAAATGCGTATACGTTTTATGTTACTAATTATTTGTAAGCTGATATGTGTTTTATTGATATTTAAGTATTAATGGTTAAGTTCTTTGTTTGCTACATTCTGTGCTTAAATTATGCTCAATTATTTTTAGTCTTAAGAACATTAGTATTTTATTTAATGCAGTTATTTATTCATTTGTAAGATTCTGAGGTTGCTTTTAGTTTTAAGCCATTTATATAAATTTTGCCGAAAATAGCTCCTTCTTATTTTTGGCATAAAGTATAACAATTGATTTGTTAAATGTTGACAGAAAATTGCGCAGTTAAAATTTGTTGTTTGTTAAAAGGCTTTCGACTTAGTAGCTTAAGAGTTTCATTCCTTTAACAGAATAAGAAACAATGTTCAAGAAAATTTGTGCTGATTTCTGCTTTAATACTTAAATTAAGAAAAAAGAAAAGAATTTTTGCTTTTAAATTTTGGGTAGTTTTTCGTTAGTTTTTTTCTTTTTATTTGTCCTCTTTTTTTGTAATTTTCTTTTTCCACTTTCGTTTTTTTTGCTGTTTATCAGCTTATTGGCCTTATTCTTTATTTTACTTGAAATTTTTTTGCACTTTGCTTTATGTCTTTCAGTTTTCTCTCGCCTTCACTTGTATCTTGTTAAATATTTTTTGTTTTCCTGGGCCAATTTACTTGCTTCAAATATTTTTTGTTACCTCAAATTATTTGATACTAACAGTAAACAAAAACAAATAAATTACGTCTGTCTGATTGTGATCAGGTGTTATTTAAAGACAGCTTTTTCAAGAAGTTATTTATTATTTTTCTGTACGTTTGTCAACCATTGTAATCTTCACTAGTTGAGTTAAATCTAAAAATAAATAAGAAATAAATTTAAAATACTATTAAAAGAACTTTAATACAAAATTGAAAATATATCTAAAAAATGTGTAAAAACTCATTCTTATCGCCACTTTATAATCTATTACTTTAGTTTATAATCTATTACTTTACTTTAAAATCTATTACTTATACAATCATACATACGTTTTTATATGTTCTAAAAAAAATGATCGCGCGTTTTATATAACTGTCTTTTGTAAAAAATAGATTCTAGAAAAAACCATCACAGGTTATCGCGTGGTACTTATGATTGGTCATAAAAAATTAAAATATTAATCTCGTGGTTCATACTAAAAATAATTTTAATAAAGAAAAGCATTATCTTAAACTCAGTGAAATTGTTTGTTTTTTCTTTTATTCAAAATATAAGTGGACCACGATTATCGACGCACGTCTTTTAACACTTATATTTTTATAATTAGTACTTATGCAATATCAAATGGTACAGAATTAGCAACTATATTATAATAGTTTTTGATTACTTCATTTTCTCTAAAATCACCAAATGGCCCAAAACACACATTTTTTGAAGGGTACAATTCATTATTACGAAGGATGGGATTTTATTTTGGCCCAAAACACACATTTTTTGAAGGGTAAAATTTATTATTACGAAAGCTGGGATTTTATTTTCTATCATTTCTGTATTTTGTATCATTAGTGCATGCTATTCAGCAATGGGCCACAGTTTCACTTAAAATTTCAAATAAAATTTTCTTACCAACAAAACAAAGTTTCAAGGTTAATCATAAGCAATATTTTAAATTTAGATCTATTACAGAACTTAAGAATTCAAATCCGAAAACACAGGAAATAGATTTTAATAAATCCTTCGAATTCTTTCGCTTATTCCTTTTAATAAACGTTTTGTTATTATAAGTTTTTTTATTACAAAATAATATTACAGTACTTTAGAGTTTTAAATTAAGTTAAACGATTTATTAATTTTAATACGCAGAAAATAAACACGATGGTAACTTTGTTGTCTTTACTCACTGATGACTCAACTTGAATTAACTCTTTACTCTTGCTTATGTACATAGCTGTTTGAAGCAGTTCTCGTATATACAAGAACACTTTACTTTAACATCACCCCATATTGTTGCAGATAGTATCATTCAGTTTCAGGCTGTGGGTTTTGTTTTCTTTTCTATCTTAGTTGTATTTGTTTATCTTATTTTGTAGAATTTCTTATAAGCATTTTGTTGTCTTGTGTGTTAAAGATTTCTTAGAAAACTATGCAAATTGTAAAATGCACAGTGGGTCGTGTCGTTTCGTTCACTTTTCCACTGATAACCATTTTCATTCAAAACTTAACAAATCATTTTCGCGACAGTATAACTAAATGGAGATATTTGAATGGTAATATTGATTACGATAACAATACCAGCAAACATAGCAAGTATAATTTTTCTAGAGTATGTAAACTCAAAAAAAAAGAGAAAATTAAAAATGTTGCTTGGTTTTATTCATAGAAACAATAAGTCAAATTCTTGAAAGTACAGATGCGTTGATTTATTCAAATGTTTTTTTCATCATATTGGAAAAATTAAGGTCATAAATATATTTTGTTTACAGCTAAAATACTCTTGCCTAAAAAATACTAACAAATACATATTTAAATATCTTTGTCTTATAAAAAAACAATTAAAAAATAATTATAATAACATATAAAAAAAAATATTGATGGAATTTTTATTGCTTGTTCAGGCTTAAATTGATAATTAATCATGTTGCTATAAAAATTATAGACTTCTATTACTGCCAACATATCAAAGGCAATTTACTTACCATTGCGACAAAGTAAAGTCAATTTAATATTTTGTATTTAAATCACACTAAGACGTGTATGCTAATATATTTATAAAAATGTAATCTATTAAAAAAACAGATTTGGTAAACCAAACACACCTTCAAGAGCCATTTTGAAATGACTGACTGACCTTTCAAACTATCCTAGTTAAATCACCAAGTGTCTATATGTTAATGATGTAATAAAAAGCTGTCTTTTGCAAATTTACAGAAAAATAAATGTACACACCTTTAATTGCCCTAAGCTGGAAAAAGGCAACGGAAACAATAATAGAAAGAGCGTAAAATAATTTTATGACCAACAAAATAAAAAATTATAAAGGAATATTATGAAAAAGTGTATGAAAATATTTGATTAAAAACGAAGAAAATTTTAGCACAAATCAAATGAAATAAAAGGCATAAAAATTAAGGGGAGATATTTTCTTTTGAAAATAAAAATATAAGTAAAGTAATAAAATTAAGCAAGGAAAGGTTCCCATTAAAAATATATTTAACTTAAACTTTAAGCAAATATTAGAATAATAAAACCATACAATAACAATTTAGTCTATAATGAATAATTATTTTTTTAATTTTATTAAGATATTTACACAAAATTAAAATTGTTTTTGAATCGTCTCGAAGGCTTAATGCTTCATACAAATAAAGTTCCAAGTTTTAGAAACTGTTTTAATAAAATTTTAGAAACGATTCTAGATAGTTTCTGTTCTCTCTCTCTTTCTCTCTCTCTCTTTCTCTCTCTCTGTCTCTCTCTGTCTCTCTCTGTCTCTCTCTCTCTGTAATAATGTAGATAATTCATTGATTTGCAAGATAAAGACATTAGCAAATATCTTTCTAATAATACCGGGCTTTAAAAATTTCAAGACTTTGCTCTAAAAAACTATTGAATAACCGAGAACAAATGATTAGAAAAAAATCATCAAATGCTAGTTGGAGTTATTCAAACTATGCACAAATCATCTTTAAGTTTTTATATTTTTAGCAGCCTGCCTAAAATTGTAGTAGCAGCCTATAACAGCGCAAAAACGACTAGCCGTGTGAAAATCACTACAATATCGGGCCACTCTTAATGTAATTAAATTAATTTTTTAACTGACACCGATAGCAGACATAGTGGCTTATATTGTGTGCATATTTTTGTCTTTTAGGATTAAAATGATAAGCTCATATTTGTCAAAACTACATTGTTTATGTAGCACCCTTTTATTTTTATACATACTTTCAATGCTTATTTTTAAAACGGCCAATATGCTATTTTCTCTTATTCTATATACTCTGTGTAGATCCTAGATTCCTTCCAACTACTACGATTTAAAAACGTAAGCAACATTAGTTTAAAATATGTTACGTAAGGACCAACATTTTTAGTTTATTTTTATTTTTTCAATTATTCGTGCTTATGACGGTGCCTGGGTATTCTAAAATGGTGTAAGAGGTACTTAACTCCATGTGCTCTTCATTCTATTTATACGACCAATATCCGTCCAAAAATGGAATACAACTCTCATATATGTGCGGTCGTCCCAACGTTTATTTTGGAGTTACTCGGCCGCGTACAGGAAAGGGCCAAGAGGCTCATTGGGAACCAACTCTACTGATTTTCTAGAGCATGGACGCAGGGTTGGATGTATTTTACTGTTGTAGTGTGTTTGACTGCGTCGTCATTGCCATGCCTTCTGCATTACACTTTTTATCGTTACCATAATGGTAAGAGCTCTAATAAAATTAGGAAACTTGTTCCCATTACTCGCACGTTTTTGCGTTTAACTTGATTTTCGTTGATTTTCATTTGTGATTGATTGGCACTATGCGTTACAGGGGAAAATCGTTTTTTAGAATAGAACAGTCCGTATGTGGAATAAACTCCAACCAAAGATCTTTTCAGTCACTCACTCCCCATAACCTAATTTCCTAGTTCTGGCGCAATGTATTGCATATTTTGAGTCATCCCCTGGTACGGGACACAAAAATATTAAAACTAAAATTATCTTCCTTTTGTGGTTTAAAAATAGGGCCAAGTACATACAAATCACGCTACTATTGAGACAATGCTTAATTTAATATTTTCTTTTTCTTATTTTTTTTGCTGTAGCGCTTATCACACGTATCTGCTTATCACAGTTCAAAAAATAACAACATTTTTAGGAATTTCACATCACTTCCCGAAAGCCCTTTAAATTTTAGTAATTGCTATTATAACGACTATAGCAATGCAAAAAGCCATTGCTGAATTAGAAAAACCTGGGTTGGTCTTTTATTTAGTATACAAACATAAGAGGAGTGACCCTGCAATAATCTTCTTTCTATTTAATTGAACAACTTCATGAAATATGGTTTAGAAGAAAAATATTTTTGTTCAATTTTAAAAATTAATATCGTTTTAAGCATCACAAAATGACAGCAATGCTAAATGGCATAGCATTATATAACTGCTTATAGCTGATCTTGTGATAACTGTCTAGGAAAGTCTATTAAATGTAATACATACACTTCGCTTGATTTCCTGGGTAAAATTTTGTTCCAGTAAGCGTAACTTTTATTGGAAACAGGATAGGTAAATGACATTTTAACAACCCCTATACATAGTTACACGAGGTGTATTAATATTTGCGTATTCAAAGAAACAATTTCGATACACAATTTCAGCTGGAAAAACAGAATTTAATAGGCATGTGAAACTTTCCTATCGAAATGCGATTGATTTTGTTTTTCAATCTTTAAATGACGCATGAATTTGTTTATTTATTAATTGGCAAATATTTTACATACAAAAATAACAAATAAATAAAAAAAAGCAAAACACATTATAGAGACAATTTCTAAAGGATCAATTATCATTATTAAATTATTTTTAATAGAATTTAAATTCAATGACAAGCCTGAATAAAATTAATTAAAATAGTTACGGCATCCATATTAATTTACATCAAGACGCATGTAAAATTCCCTTGTATTTGCTTTTTTCCTGCATAAATAAAATGTAAGTAAACAAGAAATTAAAGTTACATAAAATAAGCCATGTAAGTTGCCTACTATATTAAAAGGAAAAAATATAACATTTATTTTTTTTTATATGTAATACTTATTTTGTTATACTTGTGTAATAATGATTTAAAAGTATTTTTGAAAATTTTACAATTCGCATTGGTAAAAAATATAATGTAACATTTTAACCTGAATATATTTAATACGTTTTAGCATCATTTTAATTCAATTTTAAAATTTTATATTTTAAATTTTATATTTTATATTAACACGGCTAGAATCACATCACCTTGAATAGTGGTGATTTAAAATTATTTTTGAAAATTTTACAATTATGTAAAATTTAAACTTGAAAATATTTATACTTGAATACGTTTTGCCATCATTTCAATTCAATTTTCAAATTTTATTATATATATTACATTAACACTACTGGTTTACATATTTTTTTTTTAGTTTAAATACCTTTTAAGTCTTTAATATTCTTTTCGATAAACAAAAACAAAAACAACGTGTTGAAAGGGCGAAAATAATTGTTGACTGAATAATGGCAAACGCAAACACTTTTCAAAAGATATACGTTGTAATGCAATAATATTTAAAAGCGCCGCCTTAATTCAAGTTAAGTATAGAAAATTTACATGATTTCCTATCACTGAAATAATATTGAAGGATACTATTGGTTGACATATCAAGTGTCTTCTTCACAATTTAAAATAAATTATTTTGCCTTAATTTACACTTTCCCTTTCTTTTGGTAGGAACTAAGGCTGCTGAGAACACGCATATATATATATGTTTGTATGTATATATGTATGTATATGTCTATATATAGCTTCGATTTAAATTATCAAGACACATCTTCCTTATTGAGTCATGTTCGATTTCTGGCATTCACAATGTTTTCCTTGATCAAACCCTTTACAAACCAAAAGTTGCAAATAAATTTAAATCAAAAAAAACAAAAACAAAAGGTAAATGTATATTCATTTTAATCGTGTTTTAGAGTGAATATTTTCCAAATTTATTACTATTTTTTTCATTAAACTTATGTTCGTTATTATTATGAAAATATCAGTACAGTGAAGTGCACTTTCTAATTTACAACTTTCGCTGTCATTTGCCGTGTGCTATTGTAACATAGTGTCAATTGAAAATTTGTAAAGAGTGATTTCGGGAAAATAGCAATGGCGTCTCTTTTCGGCACAAAAACATATGTAACGTCCAATTTTATTTAAATTTACCAACCGAAAAATGCATGTTTCCTAGGAGTAAATTACTAACAGTTTGTCGGCATGTCGTGAAAATCTCGACGTAGCAAGTCACACGACTGATAGAATTCGCAAAATCAAGTTAACCATACTGATTTCTCTACGAAAGTCGCTTTCTTAATTATTAGTCGAAGACAAAACAATTTATGATATTGTAATTATACACTTAATTTCTTTGAATATCGTTTTACCCTTAAGGGTGAAAGCATTAACAAATACGTTTAAGAGATCACATGAGATATTGTTGAAAATTTAAATTAGTTGCAAGTAGAGAAATAGTGGGCTTTGCTACCTTTCTTCGTAGTCAAATTAAATTGATATTTGATTCAAAAAGTGGATGACAGCATGGCACTCTTCAGGTGAAAATATTTAATTATTATTATACAAATAAACTGAACTTTGTCTTAACTAAATTTTTATAATATTTACAGCCTATTCAGTAATTTGCTGAGAACAGTTATGTTGAAGAAATCCTGTTTTGAAAAACAATTTGAATGACTTTAAGGTAACTTCTGGTTCAATATACAAAACTTTAGTCACTATTATAACTAATGGTTAATCGTGCTATCCATATTCAATATATATTCCGCACTATTTTAAAGCATTTCTTTTGTTTTGTTAAATTTTATTAATTTTAATGTCATTTTGGTTTTATTTCCCAGCCTCAGTTTAAAATTTTATAATTAATTTTCAAAATTTCTTAATCTTCTTTTAAAATCAATATTTTTCTAATAAAAAAAAAACAAAAACATTACACTAACACACAGGTACGAAAATTTTAAATTAATATTCCGTCACGAGTCTTTAAAGACAAATTCAAAAGAAATATTATACTCGTTTATTAAAGTTTTCTTTTAAGTTTTATATTGAAAATGCAAAACATCCTTAACAAAAAATTACACAGTTTGCGCCGCAACAACAACAACCACAAAATTTTTTTTTTCTTTTCCGTACACAAATACACGATTATAAACTTTTAAAACTTTTCCAATTATGACTTTTTTTATTTTATTCCGCAATGACAAGTTGTTATTTTCAAACACGTTTTTATCGCCAATTTTACTTTAATCGCGATAAAATATACGAAATAATTTTAAACTTTTTGTGGGCTTGAAATACAACATTTTCGTAACACTTCGAAGAAAAGAAAAGGAAATGTTTACTACAAAACAGTGACAAGAACTGGCACTCCTTATATATAAAAGGTATGTTTATGTCAAGGTATTTCCAAGATATGTCACCCTCACGTGTTTAATCTATGAAAATAAAAAAGTTTTAATGTTTCTTTTCTTGTATATATTTGATTTTTGTGAAATTTTTACACATTCCCATACTTCTAAGCCTAAGCGATTGCGTACTTACTTTGAACAGCAAGTTATTAAAATCTTAAAGCTTATTAATACAAATCGTAGTAGATTTCCAAAGAATTAAAAACACTTATTAATTCAATTTTTTTTATTATTATTATTTTGCAATTTTTTCACACTCTTTTTTTTGAATTTCAAAAAACAAATGGCTTTTTGTTATAAATAATTTTTTATATAGAATTATATTCAAATTTGTTGCAAGCACTTTAGTACTAAACGAACTATTTATATTTTTATTAAATTCGTTCTTAAAGCATAACATTTGTTTCACTTTTGATAATATAAACGTATCCTTGCGCGTATCGTTTGCGTTTTTTGGCCTCCGACAACCATTCCGTAAAGCATACCGTTTTAAACTAAATGATTTTAAAGAAAATACTGCTTATTTATTTTTGTGAATTTACTGTTACCGCCTAAAACTACGACAAAATTCGTTTGTTTCTTTTTGTTACTCTATAGAAATGAGCACAAGATATTTTAACTTCGTAGTTTTTATCCTTTAGAAATCAACGAAGTGAACTGCATTATCGACTGTAAACGAATAAAACTTCACTTGAGTATAATATTTTTTAAAAGAAGAGCACGAAAGAGGCCAACTAAAAGGAGAGACGGTAAGAGAAATAGATACACTTCGTGTTTGTGTTCTCTTAAAAGTTTTATTTCAGTCCTGTAGTTATGCAAAAGCAGCATATGGGACTTTAATTGATTTTCAACAAGTAATGCAACTATTTGAATAATCCATGAGAATTTTTTAAACAAAAAGTACTTTATATGTTTTTCTCAACTTAAAGAACTAGAGGTGATAATTTCTCTAGAAAATATCACTAACTTCGATTGATTATTACAAGTGGTATCTAAATGTAAATCATTACCTCCATAAAATGTTAGTTTTAAAATATTTTGATATGCAATATAAAATTATAATTAATAAAATTCATTTTAACACTATTCAACAACTAAGTTAAGAAGATACATTTGTTCTTTATACTTTATAATGGATTCCTATATACGGAAATCTATTACAAACTGATTCGATTGTTATGACGTGATAAGGTTTACAGCTGCACCTGGCCGTGGGCCTTATTCAGATGGTGGCTATTACCACTGTAAATGGTATGTAGCGCCATCCTCGCCCTAGAAGGCCTTCGGATACCTATATCCCCGGTCACTCCTAGTTGCAATTTCGAAAGCCCAGAGTAGGCCGCAGTCTTCACTCCTTGCTAAAGAGTTAGAGAGCTTATTATAATTAAGAACACAACGGTATTCATACTCACTGGACCTAGCCCATTTTTTGTGTCCATTGTGTATGATCCGACCCACAAACTCAAACGAGGGCCTCGAAACACACAGCCACCACGATACTCCCGAAGGGCCTACCTTAATAATCAGACAGAGGAGAGCTAAATGCCTAAAGAGACAAATAGCGGAACTCTGGGGCTCACTGATTCCCGTGGAAATATAGTGGATTGTCCACTTGACTGCTACTAGCCTTGAAGGGGACTGGGCTCCTTTTTATCTCAAAAGACACAAGTAAACACTGTCAATGGCCCCCGGGTGGTACAAACTCCGTGCTATTACGTGATAAGATTTACATCTGCGCCTGGCTATGGAGCCTTAATCAGATGGTGGTCAAACCACTGTGAGTGAAAAGCAGCGTCACTCACGCCCTATGAGGCCGAAGTCTAATTCTAGCAACAGGTCCTTCCTAGTAGCAATTTCAAAGATTCCAGAGCAGGGCTGCAAACCATCACTCCTTGCTGAAGAGCTGGAGACTATCCAACTCCTGTCCAGAACACATGTCTAGCATGCTCACTGGACTGGATCATTCACCTAGCGTGTCATTAACGGCGAAATGATCCTGGCCACCATATTAAACAACAAACCTGATATGGGGCCGCGAAACCGCAACCACCACGATACTCCTATATAGGGGCCAACCTCAATAATCAGCCAGAGAACAGTTAAATGTCTAAAGAGACAAATAACGGAACTCTGCGAGCTTACTGATTCCCGTGGAAATAACGTGGAGCTTTCAGTTGTACCCCTGCAGACTTCAGGGGACTGGGCTCCCTTTTTTCCCCAGTTTCACAGGTCTAGATAGTCGAAGTTCTATAAAGACCATATAATGTGCCCCCGGGGGGTCTCCGTGCTATCGTGTTCTGGAACAGATAATATAAATGGATCTAAATTGATATATAACTACACGCTACTGTTTTCTTTCCACATGCAATACTACCCGCCATCGTAAGTCATGTCTAACTACAGCTGCTCCATATACATTAGGGGTGTTGCAAGGTATATGAGAAAAAAAATAGTGAGCCTATCTTCCGGCTCCCCTCCCTAAAATGTGCCAATTGACTAGAAAATGAGATTGGCAGAGTTTCGGTTTAATCTGGTAATACTAACATGTGCCGCATTGAGGTTAAAGTTAAGAAAAACATCGGTTTTAAAAACAAAAAATCCTAGTTTTTTATCCTTAAAATCGAAACTATTTTTAGGAATATAACTCTAGTCTTATTTGATAGAAAATTTTATTCTTATTAATTTTGAATTTAATATTTTTTTCATTTAGCATTTAGCATTTCAGTTCGTAATAGATTTCCGTATATAGGAATCCCCTTGTAAAGTATAAAGAACAAATGTATTTTCTTAATTTAGTTGTTGAATAGTGTTAAAATGAATTTTATTAATTCTAATTTTATATTGCATATCAAAATATTTTAAAACTAACATTTTATGGAGGTAATGATTTACATTTAGATACCACTTGTAATAAAAGCTGTGTTTGTTCTTGATCTTTTGTCAAGGATGAGTTCAATTCTTGGATCAATTTTACTCCTCTCTCAGCTGTGTCATTAACCACTCGTAAACCGTCAACTATTTTTTTTTAGATCTTAAATAATGTTGATTTTCAAACCATTCACCAGGATCAGTATCTAAAAAATATGTATCGATTTCAAATCTCTTAAAAAAATGTAGAGTCCGAGAGGAAAGAAAAATATCCAAAATTTATTTTTTATAACCACCTTAGTGATCCATTGACCGTTACCGCATTTCCACCCTCAGCATGGAAAAAAAACGGCCCATTCACGCTTTCATACCACATAGTGCACCGTACAGTGACACTTTGAGCCCAAATACGTCATGGCGTGAGCCGGTGGAAGATCCGAAATTTATTTTTTGTAACTACCTTAACAGACATTTATTTGCCCATTCGTTTTTTCCATTCATCACTTTCTCTTCTTTTTATTTGTAATACAGGGAAATTATAATATCGATGGAACCATTATATAAGCATTTCCAATTGAAATATTAAAAATACCCCAACTCTCTATAACATATACCACATTTTTTGTTTGAACCTTAACATTTTACAGCCTTCCATCTAGTTTGAATCGCTATGTGAAACGAGGGAGTGCTAATTAAACTTCTTGAACAAAGAATAATTTTTACTAACGTATTCAACTCTACCATAATTTTTAATTTTTTCACATAAATAATGTATCTGCATATGAATTTTAAAAAATAACTGTTAAAAGCGACAAAAAATTAAACAAATTTTAAATTTTCCTATAAATTCACGGAAGTCGGTGTGTTAATCAAATTTTTACATATGACGAAAAAGTCGATAAATTAATTTATTAAAAAATATGCTATATGAAAAATATATCGCTGGCGATTTCTTTGCTGTTATAGCACGATCAAATCAGTTGAAACTTAACACAAAACAATCCCACATACTCCAAATAAATACAATATAGAACTCGACACAATTTACACCATAGCTAAAAATAACGGCTACAAACGCACTACTATCGACAAACTTCTTAGCCAATACAACACTAAAAACAGGAATAAAGAAGACAAAGAGACAACTGATACACCTTTTTACTTATACAGGACCAAACATATATAGATTAACTAACCCTTTTTCCAAAGAAGGTTTACATTAAAATCCAGTAACTTCTGAGACATAATCTCAGCACATCGATAGAAATAACTAATGAATTTAGTTTTAGCGGAGTATGCAGATTTACTTGTACCTGCAAATATACTTATACTGGAAAAACTGGACGAACACTAAAAAGCAGATTTATTGAACACATAAGCTTGTTCAGACGAAGAAGAGAAGACTCCAACTTTGCATTACACCTTGTTAAATTTTACTTGTTTTAAACATTTCTTTATTTTATTTTTTGACAAAGAATATCAATTGCTTTTAATGTTTTAAAGAAGGAAATCAAATGTAAGACATATTTTTTATACTACTATTTGGAAATCCATTATTACTATTTATTATAGTTAATAAACATTATTTGAACAAAAACTCTTTCATTATCTGGATTTTCAACACACCTTGACACTAACGGACATACACCAAGGGAAATATATTGTTACGGATGCGTATTGCTTCAGTTTTAAAAGAAAATAATTAAGTAATAAAGGGTATGCTGTTTACTAACTATGTGGGTTGCTAAGAAAACTTATGCACGCAAGAAAACAACAACTTTCTAGTTAAAATCTTTCTAGTTAGACGCAAAACAACAACAATTAGGTATGTTGTTTACTAACTGCGTGGTTTGCCAAGATAACTAATGTACACAAGACAACAACGAATATGTTATTTATTTATTTATTTTTTCATCTATTATAATTAAAATTATAATAAATCTTAAGAACTAAAGCACTAGTAACTAAGACTATCAGCTAACGAATATGTTAAAATAAATTTCAGGATGAAACTTTATCAGCATAAAAACAAATGAATAAATGAATAACATAACAACAAAATGTGATACAAAGGGAGTAGAAGATTCTTAATATTTCTAGACTTCTAGTGGACAAATATAAAAGGCAGCGTCTGAGTGGATAGTTAGTTAGTGGAAAAATAAACCTTGTGAAGTGAAGACGTGCATCTTCAGTAAATTCTATTCCGTTAAAGTAAATAAACTTGTTATTAATTTAAAAACTCTAAAATCTGGCGTTATTTATTTTGCAATAAAAAAAATCTCACAAAAGAACGTTTATAAAAGGAATAAACGTAACAATATGAATGTATGACATTTCTACATCCGAACAAATAAATACGAATATTGCCATTTTCCGTCCTTAGTTAGGACGGAAAATGTCAATATTATTTCATTTACTGGCGGAGGAGAAACAAACAACATAGTACCAAAAAAGAGTACCACTAGATACTCTTGAAAACATGCAAATCTACAAAGCAACAACTTTTAACAATGATATTGTAAACGAACAGGTAAACATGACCTCATACACAATTTTCACACCACTAAAACTTCTCATACACTCGAACAAATGAAATAAGTATATCTACAGACGAGCGCACATACCTGGATAATTATAAAAGACGGAAATATTAAAAGTTAGCCCTGCATAAAATGCCAGCTGGCGGGCATTCTACCATATGAATAGATACGACCTCCCCGAACACTGACCCAGCAGTATAGTTTAGAACACAGCTTGAGAATGATGTCTTCACAATGAAAGCGCTCGACGTTCGCCGGAATGACAACAATATTATTTTTGAGAACTGGAGAAGAATAAAAATTTGTTTTCTCAAGCATGATGCCGACACGTCAAACTTTATTCATGTATTTGCTTTGGTGTATATATTTTTTTTTTCTTTTTTTGTTGCAACGCCGTTTTATCAACGCAGCAAAGGAAAAGGAATGTAAATGAAAATCTTGTAGTGTTGTTTTTAACTAATTAAGTATGTAAGAATCCACTCATGGAGCATTTTCTTTTTGTCTTGTTAGTACACGTCTTGCATTTATCTTGGCATAATAGGCAAACTACGGTAAACTTCTATAATATCCAATTTTAAAGCCTCATCTTATATTAAAATATTAACATTACCGCATCAAAACTGAAAAAAAAATTAAATATGAAGATCTTGCGCCCACACGCATCAAAATGCCATCCTATCAAAAAAGTTTTTGTTTTATTTTAACGATTTAATTAACACCTCAAAAATAAAAATAAAAAAACTAATTTTATTTAGATTTAAAATTATATACGTTTTATAATATCAAAATATTTTTACTAATAATTTCAACAAAATTTAAATTAAATTTCCTTTAATTTGAAAATATTAGTTAATTTCGGAAACAAATATTTTTTCATTTAGTTTTAGTTTCAATACGATAAATCAATTTCCTATTTCAAACTTAATTTAATATATTCCTTTTGTTTTTGTTTTTTGAAAGATATTTATATCTATAAAATTTAAAATGCTTCAACTTATTTACTTTCAAAAGACAGAATTTCCAACATTAGCCTTTAAACTGTACGAGTATAAATTGTGATAAATTTTTATTCTTCTATTATAACCTGGTCAATTGCCTTTCTATCTTTTCCTATTGTTTCTGTATTTTTTTTTTTTTTACTTTCTTGTGATTATTTAAAATGCTGTAGACATAAAATGAGTTTTAGATTTAATTTTAAATAATATTTATGAGAATTTAACCAAGTGTATGGATTTCAATGGGATCGTGACTTTTTTACAAGTAGAAAAAAAATATACGTATATTTTTTTTTCTGCTTTTTTAGTGTTGTATTTTTTTACGAAAAAAAGACAAAAATACAATTGTGGAAAATATATTTAGCTACATCTTAAAATGAAAAGCTAGTTGGTTTTTTATAAAATATGAAAATCGTTTACCACTGTAAATTATTATTTATAATAAGAGTCCTTAGAAAAAAAATTAGTTTGTTTCTGCTGCACTCACGAATAATATGTTCGACACTTATTAAAAAAAAAATTATAAACGTACAATTATTTAATATTTATTGATTTAGTAAAAATTTTGTGATTTTTAAAGGAAGAAAATAGTGTTAACTATAACGTCAAACGGCAAACAATTAATTTAAAATATTTTATAATAGATAATCAAAAATAGTAAACTGCTTATCATTGGGGTGAAACATAAGAGAAAAGTGATATAAAGAAAATTTTTTAAATTTGCTTAAATGCTTTGAATTGTCAACAGATTATAAATATTGCACAAATTGTTTAGGACACTTCCGAGGACATTATTCATGTGTTGTACCATTATGAAAAAGTAAAAATATTTTTCCTTCATTTCATACCCGAAAATTTTCAGAATTATTTGTCGCATAATAAGGTATCGTAATTTGAATTCTATTTTTTACCTGCAAAGATATTCCATTTATAAAAAAATATAGTTTATAATATAATGAAAGTTGCAGCTATTTAAAATATTTATAATTATTTATTTATTTTACCATCTATTATAATTAAAACTAAAACAAATCCTAAGAACTAAAGCACTATCGGCTATAAAATATTTATAATAAATAAACCATTTGTATGAATATGTTCGGGTAAAAATAAAGCGTTGTCATTCGGACACATACTTCCTATCAATATCAGGGCCATAAATGAATCATTTACGTTTGAATTAATTTGCGAATCATTCTTGCATTGAAATAACAATTTTGAATTAATTCTTTTCACACAAAATCGAATGAAATTTGAGTCACTTTAAATAAATTTTGTTGGAATGAATTTAAGTTCATTTCGAATTCAAATCAATTTGAATTTGTTAAAGTGAATCTCAATTCTTTTTTCAATTCATTTCAATTGAATTGATTTTAAAATAATTTAAAATTAAAAACTACATTAATTAAAAATAATTAAGAATTCAACTACAATTCAATTAAATTCATTTTGTAAGTCAATTTTCATTAACCATTGTTGTTGTTGTGTTATTCAATTATATTTTAAGGTAAAAGAACGCAAGTAATAATACCATGCATTATAAAGTATTAGATTTTCAACAATTGTGGTAACATCAACAGTATGATAGTTTTGACATTAAGTTTTTTGACGTACTCGTAGTAGATGCATTGGCAAATATTACAATGAACTCAATTTCGCTCGAAAATCGCATTAAAATAATTAAAATGGTGGTTCTCTTAAAGTTACATTACGTGAAATTGTTGATATTTTGAACAACATAATCGTCCTTCTGGTCATTATATTTGAGTCCACAGGCTCGCTACAAAATGTGCGAACATCAACGACCGAATCGTTCAACTGAAAACATAACATAAAACATAACATCACAGCCCCGAATCACAGTGTTGAAGCAGATCTAAATTTGTCAATTCCTGGACGTTCCTCAACAATTGGGATTATCTAAAACAACCATGTGGCGAATGTTGCGTAAGGATTTGAGTTTGAAGCCCTACAAGGTTCAACTGGCGCAGGAAGTAAAGTCGACCGACCATTTACCTCGCCGTAGATTCGCGCAATTTATTCAGGAACACTTTATTACACAACAGTCAGCAGCCAGATCGTGCGATTCTACACTACTAGATTATTTTTGTAGGGCTATGTTAAGGACAGAGCCTATACGGAGTCAATCGAATCGATTTTAGCCGTAAAGCTCGAAATCCGTAATGTGATTTTTTTTTTAAGAGAAGTAGCACTTCCGGCAATAATGCCTATTTAGTCAAATACCGTGCTACATTCTTTAGGAAAGGGATAGAGAAGAGATGAAACAGGTGGTGAAAGTAGAAGGATAATCAGAAATTAACTGCCGTATAAAGGCAGCACAGCGACCAGTGACTATGCCTTCATCGCTGAGCAGCCCAAACGACAGTCATTTTTTATTTTTGTAGTGAAAAAAACCAAGGTCTTCGTTGGGAATCGAACCCAAGACCTCCATACTGACAAGCTAGTACACTACCTACTAGCCTACAGGGCCACCTAATGTAATGTGATTGACGAAATAGGACCGCCATTTTGCTGACAAATTATTAAAAACTTTGATGAAAAAATCGACATCTATCAGCGTGGTCGTGGTGGACCAGTGACAAGTTATCAGTTCTTATCCATATTTGCCCAACTTTTCTCTTCGTAAGACAGTAAAATTTAAATCATCTTCATCCAAATTATTTTATATTGTTTTAGAAGACAAACATCTTGTTGAAAAACCTCTGTATATTCATAAGATAAAAAATTCTTAGATTTGAAATTCCCATGATATACTGGAATTGTTAGATAGCGATTAAAAATGGAATTGAATTTTGTTTATCTGCTAACAGAAACTTGAAAAGTATTATTTAAGGTGTGTTAAGCAATCATTTTTTATTTAAATAACATCATATTTGTATGTTGTGAAAAATAATTTTATTTAAATTTTTCGATCGAATTTCAAAGATTCAAGCAACTTTGAATCCCAACATAACATTTTTTACTGTGTTGGGTCACTTAAATTCTTACAACTTTGCTGCAATCGGAAAAATTTGTAAACTCATTGGCATTGAAAACTTTAGTAAAAATAGTAAATCGTAGCCAGTAAATGAACAGGGATATAACGACTCTTGATCTTCATTGATTTCAACTCATTTTAATTTCATTAATTTGAATTGCAATTCATTGTTCTAATTTATTTAATGAATTCAGAATGAATTCATGGCAAAGGTTTTAAAAATAAATTCACTTTAATTGGAAAGGAATTGCAGTTTATTCTACAGATTCATTTGAATTGAAAACGAATTGAAATTCATTTGAATTGAAACGAATTGAAATTCATTTGAAATGAAATTCATTTGAATGGAAACGAATTGAAATTCATTTCTGCATAATTCGTTTGAAGTGATTCAAATTTCAATAAATTCTCTTTTTATTGTGAAAAGAATTAATTCAGAATTCATTTACATCTGTCATTTCAATTTCAACGGTGAGAGTTGGCTTTATGTAATTTTATTTTTAACCTTATAAATGAATAGGCTCTATCGCATGACATTGAACAAATGTGTAATCTTTATGTGTTTTAATAACCGAAAATATTGCCAAAACTTTAGTGATCTCCATTATTGTGGAGCTACCAAGCGGGAAAGATATTGTACCGCCATTTTTATTGTGTTCATAAAAAGTCGGACGTAACACACACAATATTAATATAAAAATCAATCATTGATACAATCATAAGCAATGAGAATATGAATCAACATATTTAAATTGTAAATATAAAAATAAGTTTTGCATAGATAAAATACAATCAATTTCTGTTGTATTTAAACTACCAGGTGTAGAGTAAATAAAAAAGAAATTCGCTACCGATTATTTTATTTTTTAACAGTTAAAATGCAACTAACCATTACTGACTGAATGGAAACATGGGAGCCTGTGTGTGTGTGTGTAATATTTACACGAATAGAATTTTTTTTATGCAAACAAACACACTGAAAAGCTGATATCAGGAAAGGGAAGAAAAAATTATATTTGGATGAGAGAAAATAAAAGACACTTTTTTAAATTGCCAGCTGTCTAGTAAAAATTTATATCAAGATTTGTAATCTTTAAATGTGTTTAAATAACCTTGCTAGCACGGCTACATATGCATATTAAATTTAAAAAACATTATGATACATTTGTATGTGTGTAACATGAATGGATTCTCTCTAAAATTCACAGTGTTAAGGCAAAAAATCTAAATAAAAATTTCTTTTGTTTATAGTGGAGAACAAGTGGAATCTAAGCCGACTTGCGATTTATTAATTGCTATGAAACAGCTTTAAAAAAATTAATTCCGAGGTTTTTTTGGAATATAAAATTTTGTAAATTTTTCTTGTAAAGAAAACTTGTAAGCCACTTAAAAATGTTCATTACTTTGTTAATACATGAATATTGTATCGTAGCCGTGAGCTACAGTGTTGAAGCAGTTCTACAGTTGTCAATTCCCCGACGTTCTCAACAACTGGGGTTATCTAAAACCATCACATGGCGAATTTTGATTTTGAAGCCTTAGAAGACTGCAGGAATTGAAGCAGACCGATCACTTACATCGCCGCAAATTCGCTCAATTCGTTCAGGAATAAACGATTGGTTTTTCTGAAGCAAAATTTTCGACAAGCAAAATTCCTGCATTTGGGCTTCTGAAAATCCTAGAGCGATTATTGAGAAGTCTTTGCATACTCAAGGTGTCACTGTATGGTATGCTATGTAGTCTGGAGGCGTAATTGGGCCAAAGATGCTATCGACGCTATCGCGGGATGCTAACAACTCAATTTTGGTTTATTATTGATGACGCGGATTTCACTGACATGTGGTTTCAATAGGACAGTGCAATATGTCACACAGCCAATGAAACGATCAATTATTGCAAACCGAATTTCCTGGTCGCATAATTTCGCGACAATCAGCAATAAAGCGGCCAGCCAAATTGTATGATTTAACACCACTGAATTATTTTTTGTGGAGCTATGTTAAGGACAAAATCTATACGGAGTCAATGGCATCGAATTTAGACTTAAAACTCAAAATCTGTGATGTATTTCCCGAAGAGGACCGCCATCTTGCCATCTTTGATAAAAAAATTAGCATTTGTTAGCGTGGTCATGGTGGACATTTGCCAAATATCATTTTTCAATTATAATTGCCCAACTTCACTCTTCGTAATACAATAAAAATTTGAATCATCTTAATCTAAATTTTTTATTTTATTTTTTTTTTAGAAAACAAACTTGACGTTAAAAACCCTTTAATAAAATTACACGATATTAGATGTAGAAAAAAGTCCTCCTTAGTACTCAAATATGGCCCTGGCGGATAAATAAGAAACTAAAATATGATTCAGAAAGCAGATCAGTGTTAGCTGGGCAAATGCATAATATGATCCATTACATGGAAAAGCCACCCTTTAATTTTTTTCTGTAACATTATTATTATTTTTTTTTAATCTCATTAAGATAGGTCTCAGCCGTAAATAGCGATGACTCTTCAGTTTGTATTTCTCAGTATAACAGACAACATTTTTTTGGCTAAATCTCCCAATGTGCGATTTTAATATTTTCCTTTTGTTATAATTGTATTTTAACTGATGTATATAAGCTTAAATTCGTGTATATGTTTAAACTGTTTTTTATTGTGAAGCCTGACATAACATGGCAAATGTTTGTGGGCAAAACTGTACAATTTTTCAGCACATAGAAATGTATCAGTGTGTGCGTGCTGTTGAACTCATATTCATTGCTATTAATACCTACTTATATTCACTTAAAAAAGCTCTTTTTTTAAACATTGTTGTTGTTTTTTTTTCATTATATAAGTACATTTTTGTTTGCCATTTGCATCGTTGTAATTATTTGGAATATTTTCAAAGCCATTGAAAGGCAAATGGAAGTTATACGTACATACGAGAGTAAACGATAAAAGATTTTTATGTCTTATTATGAGTTCTATTAGAAAAATTATATATGCCGTCTTCATCTTATATTCTCCACAAATATTTATTATTTCAATCTCATGCCTAAAGTTTTTTAAAGCAGGAAGTACTGTCTTATCGGGAAATCATTATTTCTTATCCTTGTTTTCATTTAAGAGATAGTCATGTGATTAATATCATTATACAATCAAAATATTGTTGTTCTATCTTTTCAAATATTTTTCAATAGCTATTTTGATCTCTTTAAGTATAATCTAGTTTGAAAAGTTATTAAATTATTTCTAAATTTATTATTATTTATCAGTTAAACTTAAGTTCGTTATTATCAATAAAAATATGAATAAAATTTTGATAAGAGCAGATTGAAATGCACTTTTCAGTTCTCAACTTTCGTTGTCCTTTTTCATAACGGTAAATAAAAAATTGTGTGTTAATAAAGATAGAGATTTTTAAACTTAAAATTTAATTTTAATCAATATTTTTTTTTTTCAAAAATCAATACATGACATTAAAAAACAATACATGTTGTCATTTCTTTCGGTGTAAACCGTCATTATAACTGGTTGTTTATCCGGTGTGATTGGCAAGCGCTTTCGTTGTGATGACATCATTATCAAGCCGTGTACTAGTGGAAGAAAGCCAAACAACTTAAAATTTGAAAATGATTTTGAGAAAATATCAAGCGTGTGTATTTTGGATAAAAGACATTCCTAATTTCCGATTGAAATTTAATTTCAAGAGGATTGCCAGCCGTAAGACACAAATAATATGAAGAATGCTTGCCTCCTATGAGTAAATTACTGCCAGCTTATCAGCATAATCTTAACGTGTCAAGTTACACTACTCATGCAATTCGCAAAACAAGTTAATGTTACTGGTACTTATAGCATGTTCAGACATACATTTTTAATTGACTTAATATTCGGTTTATTGGCAATAGTATTTTAGTGTTCAGACATACTAAATTTAGCTAACTCAATAAACATTTTACAGCTGGAAAACAACTTTGTTTTTATTTCAGTCATAAATTTTATTTTATAAAAATGGAAATAAATTCATTTATTAAAAAGCAATTGCTATTATATAATAGAAATGCTGAGTTTTTACGTTTAGTGCGATCGTGTTTTGATTCAAAGTTGGCGGTATTTAAAAATAAAAAAAAGAAAAATTTGAAAATTCTCCAGAGTTTAAGAGACCACCAGCTCGTGCTTCTTGCATTATTGGAGAAAAATGCAAATCAAAGATTTTTAACAAAATTGATATGTAAAATATGAGCAATTTTGTTAAAATCAATTTACCATTTTCAATGTTTTGGTTTACATTGATGTCATATGTCAGTGTGGTTAAGTGGTAGATAATTTTTTCTCACTGAACATACCTGTTAGCAGTGTTGCATATCAAGGTTTACTCAATATTTAAAACAATTTCGTACTTATTGAACAATATTTGAAGTCTAGTTTTGTATTTAATATTGAGCTCAATAATGGCATCTCAATAATTGTGTATGTCTGAACACAATATTACACGAAAGTCACTTTCTTAGTTATTGATTTAAAACAAAACAAATTATAATAATGTAATTATACACATGATTTCTTTCTACATTAAGAGTCACCTCTACAAACAAAGGTATTTTATACGTAGGTATTTTATACGTATTATTAGCATACCAAATAGTAAACTGAAAATCAATTTTAATTAATAGTACAAATTTACAATTTTTTGAAATAATTTCAGATATACATTTTTTATTATTAAACAAATAAGTCTGCGAAAAATAAATACTTTAAATATTTTAAAGCATACGAGGCTCATTTATTTTTTTAATAAATTTTCAGCTTGACATCATATAAACAGCAAAAACACAATAGTAAAAAAATTAACTGATTCATATCTTCGTATACGTCATGCAACTGGGAGTATGTTTGATATTTTACATATGTCAAAATCTTTATCATAGATGACCTGCGATTTTGAGCTTTATGCATTTTATAGTGAAGTGTGTATAAATTTTCTTAACTACAAACACATGCAAATCATACATGTTGGCTTAAGCGTGTATCATATAATACGTTGCTACATATAAGTTGACTTTTATCAACTAAAATGCTATATTTTCCACAAACCTTTTCAGAAAATTATAAAGATAAAAATTTCAAGAGAGAAAAGCTAAAATGTTATACAAAGGTAAATGGCATACAAGTAATAACTATTAACATCTATTTAGTTATGTTGATTTTTGCTGCTAAAAATTATCACATACATACATATCGTATATAACTATAACACATCAAAATTGTGTTGTATGAAAATAAGAAGTTGGAGAATTTCAGAAATGGTTTCCTTTTTATCCTTTATGTATATATTAATATTCTCCAAGTTTCATATACTTAAGATTTCACAAGCACGCATTGATGATTTCTGCACATATCTTTATCATCTTATTTAAATATAAAATTTATTTATTAAATTCAATAAATAAATTTTATTGAATGCATTGCAATCTAATAAAATACTTTCAACGCAAAATCCTCCAATCTCAGTGATAATGAATTTTCCTAAACACAATATATCTGTTATATGTACTGCCCAAGTCAGCTAGTACATGTCGGACTACGGTACCATTTACTTTTAAACTTTCTGTTTTTATTTATCTGTTGTATGAAGTTTAAGGAGCTTACCTATTATACTTAAAAAAATAAGATAATATAATGTTACGTTTATACCTTTTACAAACGTTTTGTTCTGAGTTCTTTATTGCAAAATATATAACAGCAGTTTTTAAATTAATAACAAGTTTATTACTTTAACTACACAAGGGCGACACTACAAAACAATTTACTTAAGATGCACGTCTTTTCTTCAAGAGGTTTAATTTTACACTGATTGACTATCCACTCAGATGCTGCCCTATTTATATTTTTCCTTTTGAAATCTAGAAAATTTAAGAATCTTCCACTCCCTTTGTATCACATTTTGTTGTTGTATGTTGTTTATTCGATGTATAAGCGCCTGTATGGCTGTGTATATTTATGTTTTTGTTTTAATGCTAATAAGGTTTCTGCTTGGGATTTATTTCAAAATATTTGTTGTTGTCTCGTATAGATAAGTTTTCTTAGAAAACTACGCAGATGGTAAACAGCATACATGTTTGTTGTTGTCTTGCGCGTTTAGTTAGTAAACAGAAATTTGTTTTTTTTGTCTTGCATGCCAGGCAGCTAGTAAACAGCATATCAAATCGTTGTTGTTTGTGTATAAAATTTCTACGCAATTTTTAACCAGTAGTTCACTTTATTGCTTAATTATTTTATTTTAAAATCTAAGCAAGACACATCCGTTACAATATGCTATAATCATTTTCTTTATATGGGGATACTCTAGTTTTTATTTTAGTTTTTAAATGTTAATATTTAATATTTTAAAGTTATTTTATGCACTTTGCTACGGCTTTTTAAATAACTATCGATGATTAGCTAGAATCCTTTCCCTGAAAAGAACTTCTAAAAAAATCGATTTTAAATAAGTTTAATATTTAATTTTCTACAGGCTTTGAAATGATTTCTTTTTCTTGAGTATTAAAAAAATCCAAAAAGACAAAGATAAAGAAAAGTTATTAGTAAAGTGCTTCACTTTCAAAGCCGAATATTTTCGGTTTTAATTAAAGATTATTATTATGTTAATTAGTATGTTTAACAAGATTTTTTCGAAACATGACAGAGCCAATTTAATTTAATTTCTAAAATCGATAAGATTTTTCTAAAACCAAATAAAATGAAAAATTCAGATTTAGATTATTTAAATTTGTATTGTATAACGAAGAGAAAAATTTGGCAATTATGTATGAAAAATAATATCTGGCAAATATCCACCACGATCACGCTAACAGATGTCGATTCTTTCATCCAAGTTTTTTCTAATTTTTTAGCAAAATTGCGGGTGCTATTTCGTTAACCACATCGCGGATTATAAATTTTAAGGCTGAAATCGATTCGATTGGCTCCGTATAGATATTGTCCTTACCATAGCTCTACAAAAAATAATCCACTGGTGCTGAGCTTAGTGAAATTATGCGATCGAGAGATTTGATTTACAATATTTTGATCGTGTCGTTGGCTGCATGACAAGTAGCCCAAAACTGAGTTGTGGGCATCTCGCAATATCGTGATCCATTAACTGTTACCACATTTTCAGCCTCATATTCGAAACAAAACTGCCCAATCACGCCTCCAGAGCACTTAGCGCACCATACACGTTGAGCATGCAAAGGTTTCTCAATAATCGGTTTCGGATTTTCAAAAGCCAAAATGCGTAAAATTTTCTGGAAAAATTATTAAAAAAAAAAATCAGCCGGTTATTCCTGAATAAATTAAGCGAATCTACGGTAATGTAAATTGTCGGTCGGCTTCAATTCCAGCACCGGTTGAACCTTGGAATTCTGTAAAGACAAATCCTTCCGCAAAATTCGCCATGTGGTGGTTTTAGATAAACCCTTTTGCTTCAACACTGTATCTTACGGTTGCGATGTGCTCAATTAAACGACCCGATAGAACACGCTTTGTGTTACAAGTTCATTAACTTTTTAACTTTAAAACGGATGGTTTAATCCATTGATTCTATTTCTATATTATACTGTAGAATTGAATGTACTTAAAATAACATTTTTGTTATTGTAACAAAAACCTACGTATATATATGTTACTAATATATGTTTTAATTAATTAAATATAAGATAAGCAATTTATCAAATAAGGCGTTATTATACAGGAAGCGTTTGTTCAATATGAAATTTGACAAAAAAAAATAACAATTTTATATATAAACAAATTATATGGCATTTGTTATACAAAAATAATTATATAATTATTTATTTACCAAAAATAAATCTATAATATATTTTATAATCATTTTTAATTCATTATATTAAGTAACACAACAACTTTATATCTACCATAACTCAGTCAATACATATACACTTGTAAGTATAAACAGTGAGGTTAAAAATTACTTTAGCTATTAGTAAATCTCGATCTCAAATTAAATTTGAAATAATAAATAAGTCGAGGAAAATAAAAATTAAAATTTATTGTTAAAATGTTATTACATTTTTAAAGCGATATTTACTTCTATCGTCTCTAGTGAAGGTTTCGTGTAAGACTTTTGCGTTTAAGTAATTACTTTATTAACTTAACCTTAGATAAAGCACAGAAAGTCTTAAGTAAATGCATTATTTCCAAAGGATGCAAAATTAAAAAACCAATTTTGGCAATAAACCTGATAACGCGATAAAGAAAATTGTGGAGATTTTATATATTATTATGACAACTTATTTGATCGTACTTATTAAAATCAAGTTAAAGTTTTTTAAGTACTCAGCACAAAAGATTTTACATCCATTAAGAGTTTATTGATTTCCAGATTGAATTAAATTAAAATTTTATTAAATTGTTCGCTTCTTTCTAACAAAATATATAATTCATTTAAATTATTATTTAATTGACTGAATTAAAAAGTTTATAAAATTAAAAAAAGTAAGCAATTATTATATCGACGGAAAACCGTACCCAAATAAAAATAATTATTATATTCGAAATCTTTTGAAATCCGTGTTGTGGTTTCTTAAAAAATTTTATTAAGCTACTCCTTAGAAGGACCACTATGGATTTGGAAAACTTCATACGTGTGATGTGTGCTGTTGAAATGCTGCACATTCTCACAGAAATCTCTCATTCCATCAGAAATAATATTGTAACAGTGAAAGTGAGAAAGAAAAAATGAGGGTTTTTTCTCATACAAAGGTTAGAATGCGGTTACTTATTTACTAACGATATTTTTTATCATTAACCATGCTCGTATTTGTCTTTGAGAATGTTAAGAAGAACCGATATTCCATAAAAAAAATAACTGATCATTTGATTGCAAAGACAAAGGTTGGGTTGAACATAGAGCACCACATGATAATTTGTACACTAATTGGCCAACTGGCGCGGCATGCCCCCGTACTCAAATAACTTTGTGTGACAAAAACCATAATGTGACCGAATAATACTTATAAGTAATTGAGATTTTTAATATTGTTACCTTTATTCCCTTTAATAAACGTTTTGTTATTTTGAGTTTTTTTTATCAGGTGATAGCACAGTACTTTAGAGCTTTAAATTAAATTAAACGACTTATTTACCTTAAATAAATACAAAAAAACACGATGGTAACTTTGTTGTCTTTACTTACTAATGACTCAACTTGACTTAATTCATTTGCCCAGCAAGTGGTGCTTATATAGTTGTTTCAAGCGGTTCTTGCATATACAAGAATTTTCTACTTTAACGTCACCATACTGTTGTTGTTATTATCATTCAATTTAGGCGCCTGCTTGACTGTGTATTTTGTTTTGTTGTGTGTTAATTGTTTTTTTTTTTGTTTTTTATCTTATTTGTTAGAATTTTTTATAAGCATGTTGTTATTGACTCGTGTGTATAAGATTTCTTAGGAAACTACCCAGTTTGTATAATGCACAGTGAGCTGTTTCGTTTACTTTTTCACAAACGATTTTTTTCTTTTAAAACTTATTAAATCATTTTCGCAAATATTTTTGTTCTTTCCTAATGGTGTGACGAAATATTGAAAATTTAAATAAAATAAATATTTTTTTGACAAAGCCTTGTTGCTTACATGACCGCTAGCTTTATGGTGGCAAGGAAACATTGCCACCCTGTAGGCTAGTAGGTAGTGTACTAGCTTGTCAGTATGGGGGTTGTGGGTTCGATTCCCAACGAAGACCTTGATTTTTTTCACTACAAAAATAAAAATTGACTGCGGTGGGGCTGCTCAGCGATGAAGGCATAGTCACTGGTCGCTGTGCTGTCTTATATACGGCAGTTAATTTCCTTCTACTTTCACCACCTGTTTCATCTATTCTCTATTCCTTACCTAAGGAATGTAGCACGGTATTTGACTAAATAGGCATTGTTGCCTGAAGTGTTAATTCTGTTTAAAAAAAAAATTAAAGTAATAAAAAACATGAGTAATAAAAAACATAACTTCCCTTTGTGTCAATACTTTTCAATAACCACTTTTTCATTTAAATAATTCTGAGTGGGATTGAGAAGTTTTTATTGCCAATAATGGTTAAAATAATTTTCAGATATTATTAAATTTTAATTAAAGCTGGGTAAGATTCTAAAATAATGCCACCGAAATTTTATTTAAATATCGCCCCGAAAAACTACATTCAATAGTCACTCTATATCCTTTTCCGGTAGTGATTGCAATCATATTTTAAGTTACAAAACGGCAGCTTTGGAAACAAATCTTAATCTACCAGGAAGTTTTGTAGGGTCATTGCCTGTATTAAGGCTTATGGTTCAAAAAACTCTTATCAAATTCAATATCAATGACACAGGCATCTGAACAAATAATTTCTGCCACCTAATTTCTTATGCTTCTCATAATTTCAGATAAGGCAAGGATTGAGCTAAATCTTGAGTTTAGTTAATTTAATGCTGCCAGTAAAATATGGAAATAAATATTTTTTCTTTTTTTCAAGCCGTGATTTACAAAGTAATTTCTTTATTATTTGTCCTCATTCTCAACAGGTACAAAAACTTGTTTTCATGTGACATATATTGTTCCGCAAATTTAAGAAGTCATTAATTTAAATTATCTTGAATATTATATGTAAGTTTGTTGGTTTTGTTTTTTTTTTTGTTTTTTTCTTTTTTGTTGTTTATTGTATTAGCGTCTAATCAATCAAAGAATAGTTGATTAAACTTCCCTCATTCGTGATAAGTGCTTAAGCATTAAATAAGTGAATATACGCCTTAACAAATGCGGTGATATTCACATGCAAAACACAAACGCTTTAAGTTTAAAGTGTAGCGTAAGCAATCTTTTGAAGATCACAGTACTAAAGGCATGTACCTTAGCAAAATTCACACATAAAAGTATTAGTAAAAAAATCATAAATCTCCACTTGCCAGTCACCCATTCTAAAAGAAAATTGTTTTCCTTACTAGAGCTTTAAGTTGTTAGTTTCATCCTTGCTATCGCATGACTAAGCACACTTAAATATCAAAATTTTGGTCAAACCTACACTTTCTTGTTATTGTAGTTATAGTCTTGTAACAATTTTCACTTACGCCCCAGAAAATTCATGAAAATTTATTATAATTTTCATTATTTTCATTAAATGTGATGTGTAGTAATGTTCTAATATTCAAGATGGTCATAAATTCCTGTACTCGTATAATTTTAATATATTTTATAAGATGATTCATTTTAAATATGCAAAATATTTTGATTATGATGTTGTGGTTTTTGTTATTTGTTATCAAGGAAATTTTGTTGTTTTAATAAAGATATTATTATTATGTTATTATTAGCAACATGATAGCTTTTGCCTGAACTTAATATAGGTTAATCTGGAAATTCTTTGCAATAAATTATAAAGAAATTGAAGGTTTTGCTGCATGTCGTCTTTATTAAACATTTTCTTCCATCGCTATAATCTGCTTTATGAAAAGAGTTTTCATATAAATTTTATATAGTTATAAGCTGTACAAATACTAATACTGTACTAAGGTAATAAGCTTGGGGTTTCTAACCGGTTCTAATAATTAATTTCATTGTCAAAATAGTTGCATAGCAAGATTTTGTTTGCATATATGGTTCTCAAATGATCTTCCAAAAACGAAGCCAGGAGCCTTTTAACAAGTGAAGAATATGCCCCAGGAAATTTTCCAGGAGTCCAGAGTGTGAAGATGTCGATAGAAAGTATTCTATACAACAATTAAATGAATCCATTGCAAAATAAAATAATAAAAACATTTTGAATGATTTTGTAAATTGAGCTAAATTTCATAAGCAAAATGGAAGGTTAAACACTTTGTATGAACCACTAGTGTCCATGACGGAGTTTTATAAAAACCAATATAATCCATAATCGATTAAGTCATATTTTATTTCAAAGAGATTATTTTAAGTAACTTAATTTAATGTCACATGCACAGACAGGTTTTGTAAAGGGTCTTACAACAAGAAGTTTGTTTTCTAACAGAATATAAAACAAAAAATTTAGATTAAGATGGTTCAAAGAGAAATGTTTGTCAATAATGAATAAAAACTGATAAATGGTAAATGTCCACTACGACCATGCTGACAAATGTCGATTCTTTCATCAAAGTTTTTACAATTGGCTAAATGGTGGTCCTATTTTATTAATCACATCACGGATTTTGATTTTTAGGGCTGAAATCGATTCTATTGGCTCCGTATAGACTCTGTCCTTAACATAGCCCCCCAAATAAAAATCTAATGATGTTAAATTACACGATATGGCTGGCCACTTAATTACTGACTGTCGTGAAATTATGCAATCAGGAAATTTATTTTGCAATAAAGTCAACGTTTCATTGGCTGTGTGACATGTGGCATCACATGTCAGTGATATCCACGCCGTCAATAATAGGGAAAAATTGTGCATCTCACGATAGCGTTATCCATTAACCGATACCGCATTTCCAACCTCATCTTCTAAAAAAAAAAAAAAAAAACAGCTCAAACAGGCCAGCAGACCACATAGCGCGCCAAACCGTGACACGTGGAGCATGTAAAGGCTACTCAATAATCGCTCTAGGATTTTTCAAAGCTTGACATACCCTGAGAATTGAAAATAGGCTTCGTCTGCAAAAAAAAATTATTTTTGCAGAAAAACCAGGTTGTTCCTGAATGAATTTAGCGAATCTACAGTGATGTAAGTCGTCAGTCGACTTCAATTCCTGCACCAGTTGAATCTTGTAAGGCTTTAAAGCCTAATCCTAATGCAATATCCGCTATGTGGTGGCTATGGATTACCTCAATTATTGATAACGTTGAGGAATTGATAAATTTGGATCTGCTTTAACACTGTGGCTCACGGTTGCGATTTTTTCAGTTGAACGTGGCCAAATTCTTAATAGCGGTCGCAGAAGAGCGATGATGTTGTCCGAAAATATCATGAATTTTACGAAATGTAACTTTAACAGAACTACCATTTTCATAGAGGATTGTAATGATTTTAATGCGATCTTCGTTCGAAATTGAATTCATATAACAATTGCCAATCTACAACGAATGCGGCAAAAAATGAAATGACAAAACTATTATGTAGTTGGTATTGTAATAATTGAAAAATAAACTTCTTGTTGAAAAACCCAATATATATATAAAATTATATATTTATTACTTCTATAACACCACAAAACTTCAACTATTTTTTTGGTTTGACACTTAATTTTCGACATATTTTCTTGTTTACTGAAAATTATTTGTTATTTGTCTATTAAAACAAATACATTTTCTTTTTTTTTTAAATTATGTGTTTATTATTTTTTCTAAAATGATTAAACAGTTTCCGAAATAATTCGAAAATTGTATTTTTTTTTTAAATATCGAATAATCGATCACCCTAAAAAGTATTTACACATTAATTGGAGCAAAATGCATGTTAATTATGCAACTAATACACTACATCAGCTAATTATAATTTATCGTTCGTCAATAATTTATGAGATTATATAAGTTTTAACATTTTGCTTGAAATTAATTGTAAACCATTAAATTTGAACTCCATTTAAAACTGCAGTAACCAATAAATTTTTACTAATAATAAAAAAAAATAGTTTGCAATACTGGTTACTGAACAAAATAATATAGTTATTAGCGAATGTTTTACTGATACTTATTAGCGAATTAATTTTACTGATTACTTAAAAAGAAATCAGTAAATTTATCTCACTTTTTATTTGCATCACCAATTCTCCGTTTATGAATTTATTAAATGAGTCATTTAAAAACTTCACTATTATTTTCATGTTAAATAATTAAGTTGATATCAAGACTTTATTTTACTTGCTTTCGACAGGTGCAAGTTAGTTTTTTTTAATTTTTTCTTGTTACAAATTTCAGTAGTGAAAAAGATTTTATTGTAAAGAGCGATACGTAATTTAGCTCGCAAAAATTGTGGTTTAATTAAAAAAATGTTCCGAAGCTAAAATTTATACAATAATCTTTTAACCTCTTCCCTGCCGCTCTATGAAACCACCAATCTGTGCAAATAATTCTTGGATGATATTAGATATTTGCTACATAAATAACATCTAAATTAATTTTATACTGACTTAATGCAGAGAGGAAGCTTTCAGTATCTAAAGTAGAAACAAAACATAATATTCGTGTGTGCCAATGTACTGAAACGTGAAAAAAATCTCTACGATGACCACCTTCGTGCAAAAGTTTTGGTTACTCCTCGAGCTAGCAAGAACTTTTGGTCATTTGTTAAAAGAGTAAGGGATAATTTTAATTCTTCAATTCCAACACTTTTAAAAAAGAATCAAATATTCACTGGCCCGTTTAAAATAGCTAACCATTTGGCTGGTATACTTGCAAAGAATTCTTATTTAACGGAAAGCAATCAACCACCGCCCGAGCTCTGCAGAGTATCCGTTACTATACCCAAGGTACTCTTTCGTGCTCGAGCGATTAAAAAAGCTTTGGAGGATTTCAACATCTACAAGTCTCGTGGGCAGGATGGAATTCCAACAATGGTCTTGTAACATTGCTCTGCGACGTTAGCGCATCCATAGGCAGCCCTTTTACCACGTTGTATCATTCCGGCGAATTTCCAAACTATTGCAAGTTTGCTAATGTAATGCCGATCCCCAAAAAAGGTGGGGCTAACAACCCTGAAAATTACCATCCAATTGCAATTTGTTTGGCACTTTCTAAAGTGATGGAAAGTATGATTAATTTGCATCTTATGAGGTACCTGGAGTCGAACAGCTTACTGTGTGGCTTACGGGTGACTTGCTGGCCTTGTTGTCGAAACAATGGTATATCTCCATATATTTTTTTGAAGAAAGTAAAGTGGTTGCTCTAGATATTTCCAAGGCATTTGATAGAGTGTGACATGATTCCCTTCTACCAAATGTCGGTGATCATTTGCCTTTTTCTTTGGATTCGTACTATACGAGTTGTTATAGGTGGGATTTTATTAGACGAGTTCAAGATTAATTCAGGGGCATCACAAGGCTTCGTTATTTCTCCTATCTTATTTCTTATTTTTTCTAAATGACCTTATTTGTCAAACTTTCAAGCCTATAGACTCTTTCGCAGATAATACCAGCATTTGTCATTCGTATTTAATTAGCAACAGACGAAACCAGTTAGAGGTGGGTTACAAAAGGCAGAGCATGGATTAAATGTTCAATCACGATCTCGCAAAAATCTCGACATGGGATCGTGAGAATAGAGTCGATTGCCCGTAAGATGCCATATTGCATGCTTACGCACAGATCTGTGTTCGGAAGTAGCGCAGCGTCTATGTTACAATGGGTGATATATGTTATACGGAATCGGAAGCTCTTGATGTTTTTGACATAAAAAGTCAGTGTGAAGTTCGACAGACCAGGCACATTCTTCAGATTTCGAAAGAAGCTTTCAATTTTTTTTTTTTTTTAACTCTCAAAATTATTTATTGTATCTTCTATAAAAAGAAATAACAATAAGTTTTAAAATCTTAAATTCTAAAAAAAAGTTACATTAGTCCCGACCATGTCAGAACTAACCTTTTGGGTAAAAAAAAAATTGACATTAAAAAAAAAAACAAAACAAATGTTTCTAAGATGTGTCATCTGTAGCATTGAGGATTAAAGCTGCGGTATCCCTCTTTTTTAATCGGCTATGTCCACTATAATCCAAGATATTGCGAGCAAGGTGATTACGATGGTCTTCGAGCTTCATCAAGTATTTGCCTGCGTATTTGATGATTTCTGTAGTTACCAGCGGTATGTCTAAGTCGCAATGTATGTTTGAATTTCTGATGTACCATGGGGCGGAAGTTATCAACCGTAAAATTATATTTTGCATACGTTGGATTCTATCCACGTTTGAAGCTGAGGCAGTGCCCCAAAGTTGGATTCCATAAGACCATATTGGTTTCAGAATACTCTTGTAAATTAGAAGTTTGCAATCTAGGCCAAGTCTCGAGTTCCTGCCAATGAGCCAGTGAAATTGTGTTAGTTTAAGTTTTATTTGTGTTAGCTTTGAGTCAATATGATGTTTCCATGTAAGGTGACGATCAAGATATATACCAAGATATCTCACATAATTATGGTGAGGAACAATGTGATTATTGATTCGAACGGGTGAACAATTATCTCTTCGCAGGGTGAAAGTCACATGAATGCACTTTTGAACGTTCACTTTAATTCTCCATAATTTTAACCACAACTCCAACTGAGTTGTATGTTGCTGAAGATTTATTGAGGCTTGATAGGAGTTTTCGTGCGAACTTAGACACGCTGTATCATCAGCAAACGTAGAAGTGTGGACAGTTTCACTTACAGGCATATCGCAGGTATATATCAAATATAAAACTGGTCCAAGAATGCTACCTTGTGGTACACCTGAGGAAATTGGTTTGGATACACTTACGAAGTCTCCTTCAACAACAGCAAGTTTTCGTCCAATTATGTAGCTTTTCAGTAGGTTGCGAAAGAAGCTTTCAAATGCCTCAGTTTTCTAAAACGGTGTAGGAGATACTTCAATTCATCCGATCTTCTTACTATTTATACCGCCTATATCCGTCGAAAAATAAAATAGAAATCTCATGTTTAGCCAGACGCCGCAAAATGTATTTAGAAGTTGCTTGACCACGTACAGGAGAAGGCCAGAAGGCTCATTGGGGACAGTAGGGCATCTAACTCTATTGATTCTCAAAGCATCGACGCAATGTGGTACGTATTTCACTGTTTACAATAAGAAGGTGCTCTAATAAAATTAGGAAATGATTGCGGTTAACTCGATTTTTGTGGTTGATTAGCCAGTGAATCGCACTACGCATTACAGGAAAATGTAAAATAAACTCCCCCCAGAGGTTTTTCTTGTCACTTGCAATGTAGGAAAGTTTACATTGTATGTTTATAAATACTACTCCCTCTTTTATTCTCTCCATAACGTAACTATCTAGTTCCGGCACAACGCATTGCATGTGTAGGGGTGATTCTCTGAGAGCTGGTCCGAAAGAAAAAAAAATATGCCCGAATTCTTAGAAATTTCTAGCCTACGAAACCTAAGAGAAAGGTAATTATTTTTTAAGTATAAAACAACAAATGGTATTAAGAATACATAATGCAGCTTAAACAGGTGAGCATTTCTATAATAAAGTACTATTTATATACATCAACATTAAAAGCAAAATTAAGTAAAAATTAATGGAACAATCAGTAGAATTGCAACAGAAGAATTGGTACAAAAATCTGGTAAGAATGAGTGTGAAGAAACTTATGAAACTTATTATGATTTAGTATCACACATACGAATTTATTACTTTTAATACTTTTTAAATTTCTAATTTTGTAAGATAAAAATTAAAAGATCAGTCCCGGATTATATAGTTATACTAATTTTCTAATTTAATATAATTTTTTACTCAAATTTCTTTGGAATATAAACAACATCAAAAAAAATAAAATCGTTCTTAAAAAATAATTTGTTACATTCACAAATAAGAAATGAAAAAAGAGGAGACATAAACGTTTTCTTTCTTAACTAATTTTGTATACATTTCATCTAAAATTTAGTATCTGGCGATTGCTAGGGTTTTACCCATACCAATGCATGTGCTGATAAACACTTGGGCGAGTAGTTAAAACAAAATTGGATCCTATACATTTATGGTTTTATTTTTTCATTATCCTCCTTAAAAATTTGTGTTAGATTTCCCTTTTGCTGTAAAATGTTCCCAATTGGTTTATGCTCGTTTGCATATAAAATAATCTTTAACTCAAGGCTAATATTTTGCTAAAGTGGTTTTAAGTACATCCCTTCAACCCATAACCGATATATTCACGCTAATGCATGCGTTTGTATTAGTATGATTTGTATGTGATTTCGCTATTGTTGTTATGCATAACTGTTTTTGATTGTTGCCTTTCAGTTATCTTAAGGATTGTTTATTTTTTCTTACTTTTCCATAGAGAGAAAGGAAGGCTTTTTTTGTGTTAAACCAAATTTTGTAATGTGTAGCATTCGAAAGCACTTGGAATATGAAAATTAGCTTCGCATTTATAAAAAGAAGACTCGGCATATAAATTAGCATATATAAGTGTATATAAATATACATACTGATATAAAATATTTTTAAGACACTTAAAGGCTGGCATTACAATAAGTCAGATGGGAGTTTTTGAACGTTGAAGATTTATTACATAAAGTTCCTTAAGTCTGCATATATGTAGTAGACTCTATGAAAAGATTTTTAAGAAATTTAACTTAAAGAGTCAATCGTAATGAGACTAAATGAAATAAATTATTAAATTATACGCTACCAATTCAATTAAAAATATATTTTGAAATTTCTTTTAGGATTCCAACTATTATGAAATAAAGGGTAAATATTTTAATCACATTAAAAAGGCTTTTTTACCCACAAAGGGTTAAAAAACTTTTTATAAAACAAATTAAATTTTAGCTAAACTATCGACAGTTAATTAATTCTTTTTTTAATAATAGATTTTCAAGACGCTACACAAATACACCTATAGACGTTGGTTACTTCAAATCTTTTTTTAATTTTTAAATAAAATCAAATGCGATAAAATGTTGCTTAATTCTGTTAAAGCCTCCAAAAGAAAATATCCTCAAGCGAATCTGCTATAAAATTTATCATGTTTAAAGATGAAATAAAAGGTATTTTTAAGTTTTCTCTTGTTCACTTTCTTCCTGCTTACTATATTAACTTCCCTTTCCTCTATTCAAAAAAAAAAACTCGCTTTCCTTTTGGCAAATTTGAGAGATGCTAATTTATTATGCAAATTAATTTTAAAAAATTTTCTTCTGTATTCTGTATATAAATATTCTTCTTTTCTTCTTTTATATTCAACATTTTTGTGATTTGTTTTTGAACATACTCATACTTTTTATAATAGCATGAGCTTTTGTAGTAGTTAAGCTCAAGACCAGAACTGTAAGTAAAAGTATGTACATGTTTGTACATATTGTAAATATTTTCAAAAATTTGCTTACTTTAACTTTAAGAATTGATTATTTACGCAAACACTGATACGTATATTTAATATGAAAATATTTGCTACTTAGGAAAAATGTTCAAGTACTTATCTGTTGCATCTTGAAATGGAAAGTAAAAGTTTAATTTTTGTATCATAGTGGTATGAGTGTACTCGTACATAAATCCTTGTTTGCTTAGCATTAAGTCAAAAAGCTTGTGTAAGTAATGTGACATTATTCGAAAAAAAAAAAAGTTTTTCCTCAGTCATGATAAGTGAAATTTTCAAGGGCAAAATTCTTCAGGTGTCGTAATTTTATTAGGGTATAACATTTAAAAATAAAATTATATATTTAAAATATTATTACTGGTACTTAAGTAATAAATTAATTAAAGTTTTTCTTAATTAATCTATATATATAAAAGTTAAGCCCAAAATATGTGTCTGTTTGTTGCCAGTGTTTGACGAGATGCGCCGTCGGATTTCCACCAAATTTTTACAGCACCTTCGTAATCGTCTTTCACTGGCTTGTTTCATGCATTTACGCGCAATAGTGCGTCCACAGTGCGTGTTTAAAACAGGACAAATTTTTCAAAAAAATCAATATTCTTTTTCATTGCATACTTCGACTCAATGTTTTGTATCAAATGAAATGTGCGTTTTAGTTTGTACGTTGTTATGTGTGTGTGCTTGCGCAGAATGCGACGGCAATGCTTCCTTGCACAATCAAAACAAGAATTGGTCAAAAACGTATTTCCCGGTATTGCACAAAATTTTAGAAACCATGATTGGTTGGGGGAAAGAGCTATCTTAGCTGCGAAAAATGCAGATATTCCGGATATCAATGTGACAATTTTGAAAGACATTCCCGGGGAAATTTTTACCTACAAATCGGTTAACTCTGTTACCAATCAAAACGATGTTGTAAATTATCCAGTCGAATTTTAAAATTCGCTTGAGTTATCTGGACTGCCGCCCCCAAGTGAAAATTTGTGTAGCAATAATTTTGCTTAGAAATATTTCCCAGCCACGACTTTCCATTGGGACACATTTAGTAGTCAAAAAAGTCATGAAAAATATGATTGAAGCAAAAATTTTAAAAGGAAAATATAAGGGCGAGGATGTGCTGATACCACGCATTCCTATGATTCCTCCAGATTTGCCGTTTGATTCTAAACGGCTTCAGTTCCCCATACGTGTTGTTTTGCAATGGCCATCAATAAAACCCAGGGGGTCAATCATTAGCATTGTGCGGTATTGATTTGGAAAATCACTGTTTTTCGCACGGATCAACTGCTTTGTTTGTCTGTACCGCGAACCAAAATCGATCGAAAAATGTCGTATATGTAAAAGCATTGCAATAGAATAAGACATATTATATAAGCACACAAAAATATTGAATTGTGAAAAAGATAAAATTATTAAAAAAAAAACATAAAAACGAAAAAAAAATTGTGTTCTTTCTGATTGATTTTCTTGAATGATTGAATTTTTTGGCGCACATAAAGAAGAACGCTGCAGAATAAAAACAAGCCACAAACGACTTGCAAAGCAGTCACGGGTACGCTAGTAAGATTATATAATCGCCACAGTTGATGCATCATTTGTCTGCTTACTTAACCTTTCATAACCCTTATTTGTCTGCACATATTCAAGTAGTCCCCGGTCTATTAACATAGCTATCGCCAAAGTAAATAATTAAGTGGTCGGCAATTAAGTGCCTTGCCAACCAATTTAAATAGGAAGAAGTTAGTAAAGATTTAGCTAACTGCCCACCATAAATATATTACATTCTGCCTTTCTAGCACTGTGATAATCCTCTTCTCTGACGTTTCCATTATATCAAAAAATAGCTTCATCACCAGGGATAACAAAAAACCTTACAGCCTATTTAGAAAACAACTATGAACGTTTAAAAACGCATTCAGCACTAATTATTTAAGATCATGTGTACAAATCCTGCCGAAAGCGCAGAGAAAGTAAGAAGTGTGTGCTCTTTTAGGAGGAATTCGTTAGTTATAAGTGAATTTTCTGCTAAATGGAAAATTAAATTATCATTGAACTTTTATTGCAGCACATCAAACAAATTTCTCAAATACATATAATCTCATTTTTTTAAGGTGCCTTAATTATTGCCTGTTATCGTATTTTGTCATCAATATTGTAGCGAAATACAAATATAGAAAAATAACTATTTTTATTATAAAGTTAAATTTCATTTATATAGAAATTTAGATTTTTCACTTTTATATGCGTTTCACATGTAATAATACACTGAAAAGTTTACCTAAAAATGGTAAAATGAAATATAGAAATAAAGAAAAGATGGTTAGTATGCAGCTAACATTAATACTGTACATAATATTGTACAAAACAAAAAAACTTAATTTTAAGAAAATATTAAAAAAAAAAAAATTTGGCGCAGTGTATCATTAAGAGTTTTATTAAATAAAAATTGCAAAGTACTTACAACGAATATTCATTACACTTACCAATAAAATTTAATTTTACTAAAATATACCCCCCGGGGGCACATATGTATGGTCCTTATAGAACTTCCACTATCTAGACACAGTGCAACTGGGGGAAAAAGGGAGCCCAGTCCCCTGAAGTCAGCAGGGGTACAACTGGAAACTCCACGTTATTTCCACGGGAATCAGTGACCCGCAGAGTTCTTTATTTGTCTCATACATTTAATAGTTCTCTGGCTGATTATTGAGGTTGGCCCCTATATGGGAGTATCGTGGTGGTTGTGGTTTCGGGCCCCATAACAGTGTAATGACACGCTATGTGAATGATCCAGTCCAGTGAGCATGCTAGACATGTGTTCTGGACAGGAGTTGGAAAGTCGCCAACTCTTAAGCAAGGAGTGATGATTTGAAGCCCTGCTCTGGAATCATCGAAGTTGCAACTAGAAAGTTCTGTTGCATAGAAATATAGCTTCGGCTTCCTAGGACCATCTGACTAAGGCTTCATGGCCAGGCGCGGATGTAAATCTAATTACACGTTTACTAAAATATCAAAGTTTGAACCAAAAAATAGTGGTTTATGATTAGATTTTCCTTTTACTCATCTCACCTTATTTTGTTGATTAAACACGTGATTTATTTACAAACAATTTAAAGATGCCGATAGTATTACATTCTGCAAGTATTTAATCATTTCCATTTTTTAATTAAAATATAAATGAAAAAATTTTTAACTAAATTCTGACTTTAAATTTCTTTCAAAAAAGAATTGGAATTTCAATTTCCTCTAAAGGTTATGCTCTCTTTAAAATTTAATTTCATTTTAAAAAATTCTTTAAAAAATTGATTAAGTTTATCACAAACAAAGCTCCTACGGAATATCAAGAAAACTGATTGCCAGTTACACACATACTATTTGCATGGCAGTTTTATCATATCAATATGACTGGGACAAGCTTATCGTGGAAAAGATATCTAAAACATATAACAAATACAAGTAAACATTTAATGCAAATAGAACTCTTTATGCAAAAATCTTTTTATTTTAAAATTGCAAACATATCAAGTGATAAATCGATATTAAATCAAGTGAAACTAAGAGCTTCATTTAAACACTTTTCATTGTTTACTTGCTAGTTTGCCTCCACAACTTATCTAAATACACATTTTCCCAAACGCCATTGACATTCAGGACTCATTGAAGAAACTTCTCCTCTTTTAAGGCCACCCACATTACGTCTGTCGTTGTCGTGCTTTTCTACGGCACACATCAGATAATCATTCTGCGAAAATACAACACGATCATCATCCAAGAATTCAATATTCCAAATGCTATTGACAGCAGTACCAGTAGAGTCCCAACCCGCAATTTTCATTGTGTTGGGCATCATATAGTAATACATTTTATACTTGGTACCCTTAAGATGGACAGTAAGTTGTTCAGCACTGTTTTCTGTTAGTTCCCCAACTTCAGCCTCAATATGGCCAGTATCATCCATGGAATTATTGTCACGCCAAAGCCAAATGTAACGACTTAGCGGATCAACTTTTGCCTCAATCGCTGTATAAATATAACTTGAATATTTGATATTTAAAAGGCAAAAGTATGGCATAAAGTATAAATATTTTAAATTATAAGGCAACTGTTCTACTAATTTTTGCACTTTCATTTTTAAGCTGAGATCCACAGCCGCATATAAGCTTTCTTTTTTAATTTTGTATAGCCTATTGGAGAAACGATGTAAAAACTCCCTTTCATCAGTGTGATGTTTTTGGCCAAAACTGTTGTACAGCAGCAATTGAGCACGTAGCATTAATTCAAATGATTGTTTATTATTTCCATCATAAATCTTCCATAACATATCGGGGAGGCTTGACAATTTAGTTGTTAAGCTAATTTCATTTATAGCTTCAGCTATCATTCCCTCAACCAGTTGATTGCCATAGTTATTATCAAGTTGTGTTAAAATTTGTTTTAAATTATTTTCTGGCATAGAAATATTACTTGAACTTACGGCATTGACCAGTAGTTCTGCATTTTTAGTTCTCAAATATCGTTCTACTATTGTTCGTAATTCCGCCAAAGCACGCTGTTCCTCTTTTATTTTACCATAGACTTGGAAACTTTGTTCAATATCATTTGACAAACTTGTATTAATCTTTTTCCAACTTTCAAATAAATCGTCACTAGCACAGTAAACGGGAATAAGTCGTAGTGAACAACTTAGTAAAGCGATTAGAAATATTATGCCTGCTTTCATTTTGAAATTCTAAACACAAATGAAACTATAATTAATGTCTTGTCTATATATTGCATTTCAAAATAAAAATTAACCCATCCTAGACTGTACTTCGATACTCAAATGACAGTAACATTAAACAAAAAAAAAACATGAATATCTTTAATTTTATTGCTTCAAAACTAACTAACTATAACTATAGAACATCAAAGCCCTCCTGCTATAAATTATAACCGGTATTTTTTCAGCCCTATAGAAAAGGGTTTACTCTCAAATATACAAATATAAATTACGATGACCTTATGACTAGATTGAAGCTTGAATAACTCTATCAAATTATGATGCAAATTTACCTTCAATTCGCCCCAACTTATAGAGGCCAATTTACGTCCAGTAATGAGGTTAAGTTTTTAAATTTTAAGATTCCTTAAGTTTTTTTTCTGTTGTTTTTTTTAAGAGAAGGAGCACTTCAGGCAATAATGCCTATTTAGTCAAATACCGTGCTACATTCTTTAGGAAAGGGATAGAGAAGAGATGAGACAGCTGGTGAAAGTAGAAAGATCGTTACAGAAATTAACTGTCGTTTAGGACAGCACAATCACCATACCGTCATCACTGAGCAGCCCCACCGACAGTATATCTTTATTTTTGTAGTGTTGGGAATTGAACCCACAACCCCAGTCTTATAAGCTAGTACACTACCTACTAGCCTACAGCGGCTCAAAATTGCGTATATCGAGTGAAACTAGTAAAAAACAACCACCATTGGCCGATTTACATCGTTGTCGCGTCAAAATCAATGATTATTTTGTTTAAAAATATGAACTGGGCGAGAATGAATTCCACAGAATGGAGCTACCTGCCATATGAAATTTGCGTAAAATATGCATAACAAAGGGTATTATAGCAGCAAGAACGATAACTTATATTAGTATTAAAGGGTGTCCCAAAGGTATCGTATTTATAGAAGTGATTTTATCTATTGAAACTCTTTATAAACTATAAAATTCCACAAAATATACTACGATGCAACTTGAGAAATTATATGTTGCTCCATAGATAGTATACTTTTGGCAGGTGTTTTAAATGTAATATTCACAATCTGTAAATTTATACTTGAAACAAAAGGGCCAAATTGAAATCTAATTACATATTTGATGATCCTCAGCCCATCTGTGGGTTTTTAAGTCGATTTTTTTTTAAGTTTTAAATTTTAATAATAATTATTACTTTTATTTTTATTCGACTTTTTTTAATTTAATTAAATATGCACTAATCTTTTAAACGGTCTTTTAAATAATTTAACGATCTTATTTTTTCGATATTTAGTTTTCCAGTAGAAATCTTCTTCAGGAAATTCGACAAAACATATAAAATAATTTTCTTCATACATACAAACATTCAAAAATTAAAATTTCAAATATTTAAACATACAAAAACAAGGAAACGGAAATTAAATAACAAATTCTTTCTTATGAAATAATTATAACAAATTATGTGTCTTTTGTATTAAGTGCCTATAATTCTGCGCTAAATTGACTGTGTCTGTTTTGAAATTTATTCTCCTGACATTTGGTACATTAACAATTTCTAACATTTTTAACATATAACGTCTCTTACAGTTTTTTTCTATATCTAATACTGATGCTTCATCAAACTTTGTATAATGATTATATTTCCATTTTTCCTTTTTTATCCTTCATATTGCTAAATAATTTATTTAATGTATTATATGTTTTGTGTGTAATTTTATATCTATCAATTTCATATATTTTAGACTTTCTTAATCTTTCTGATATTCCAGGAACATAAGTTAATGATTTATAAATTCTTGGTTCTGCCATAGTATTTCCTAAATTATGCCCATGAATATCATATTGTCTAATTAATCGCTTAGTTAATTCTACTGGAAAATCATTGTCATTAAGTATATCTCTTATTGTGTCCTTATTCTTCAACTGAAATTTTCTATCATTTATTGCCAGTATTCAGTCTATCATATTTTTCGCCGTGTTTATTATCATTGTTCTCGGATGTTTAGAATAAAAATTAATAAGTCTTCCAGAAGATGTTGGTTTCTTATATTAATCAAACACTAACTTATTTCCCTTTATACAAAATAAATCATCTACATATTTTGTGATAATCTTCGGTTTAATACGCATTTTACTAATACATGAATTTAGTAATTTCTCCATCACAATATCAGCTATAATTGGAGATGCTGGAGAGCCCATAGGGAGGCCCTCCTTCTGTTGATATATACTATTATCAAATTGAAAATACCTGTTGTCTTAAATGCAAAACTTAAGAATACGTAAAAATAAGTCCTTCTCAATATTCGTATTTTGTTCTATTATCTGCCATTTTTCCTCTATAATTCTCAAAGCTAAACCTACAGGAATACTTGGAAAAAGTGAAACTCATCAAATGAAAACAATCTATCATTATCTTGTATATTTATTCCCTTGTCTTTATCTTTAAATTCCAATGAATTTCTAATATTATATATTGATTATCCTGTTATTACCTTAAGAAGATTCGTTATATACTTGCACAGTCCGTAGGCCGGGGAACTAATGCACGAGCAAATAGGCCTCAAAGGAAAATTCTGTTTATGGATCTTAGGTACTCCATATAGCTTTGGAGAATTTTATACATTTGTCTTAAGTCTATTTCTCTCCATTATTGAAAAGATATCTTTTTTAAAAAGTTTGTTTTCTGCAGCTTAGTAGTAGGATCCTTATTCAATACTGAGTATTTTGAGTATTTTTTTGTTAAATTATTTAAAAGACCGTTTAAAAGATTAGTGCATATTTAATTTTAATAATGTTTAAGACGTTAAGCATCTCTTGATTAAATACATGAACGAAACTTTTCAAGTCAAATGCGAATTAAAAATCAATGACTTTTTAATAAATCGTTGTACCAAAAATAAACTGTACTTCTGACAAAAACAACCTATTTCTTTTAATAGAACATTTTCAAAAAGACATTTTATTTTTCTTAGACTGAATAAAACAAATTTTATTACTTACTTTTTTAGTCATATAATTCTTTTTATTCATTTAAATAAATTATTTATTAGATCTGTAAATATATTTTAAGTTTCCAGAAGTTAGCAGCTGTAAATTGTAAATTGCACTTAAAGCGTTAAACCACCAGTTAAACCAGTCAAAACAGCGTTTGATTAATACATAATATATTATTATTATTTACTTAATAATTCATTGAGCAGAAAAAAATGCACTGTTGGAAATTCCAAATAAAATCAAACTTATCTCTTATTTTTTGTTTTATTATTTTTTATTAATTAATTAATTTCATTTTAAAAATTATTTCAAATTTTCTTGTTAAAATTTAAATATTTTTGTTTGTAAACTAATTAACTTTTCAACTAAATAAATTTGTAAAATTATGGTAATTAAAACAAATAATTGTGACGGCACGCTTAGCTTTTAGCAACTAGCAACTAAATAAACGATATAATGCACTTAGATGTGACGTGTACTGAAAGATATAAAGTTTCATAAGAAGAACTACAATAGTGAAAGGTATTGGCTTAAATTTCGAATAAAATTTTTCTCTCTGTGTAATATCTTACTAAATTATTTATTTACCTCACCGACCTACGATGTAACTCTAATTGTTTTGTTCGCTCAATTACATTTAAAACAAGTAAAACTTTTTAGAATTTGGTTTTGTCTTGTGTGTAATTGTACGAACACCGTGACTTCATGAGGCAGTTAATTTTGAGTAGTGATTTTGAATATATATATATATATATATATATATATATATATATATATATATATATTGTGATATGATCTTTATTCTAAACCAACCTTTATTCCTTAATTTAAAAGAGTTATTTATTGGAAAACTAATTATACATATCACTTTACAGTTTTAAATCACATTACACGATTTATTTACTTTTATTCAAGTTTAGACACAAAAACATACGATGGTAACTTTACTACTTCAACGCCTAAAAGCTGCTAAATCATCTGTAGTTCATTCACAATTAAATTGCGCTTTTTACCAAAATTGTTCTAGTATTTACTTTGAGTAAACTTGAATTCATCGCATCACATATACATGACGTTGTTTTCATTATTCAGTGTGGGTCTCTGTTTGGTTGTTGTCTTCTAGTTCCTTGTTTATCCTAGTTCATGGAATGTTATTGTACCATATTGTTGTTGTATTCGTAAGATTTCTTAGAAATATTTTAATTTGTAAACAGACACAATAGGTCATTTCACTTCATTTTTTTAGTGATAATTATTTTTTTATTACTTCGAACATTTAGAGTAAAGTTTCAAGACATTGGGAGTAACGAATAAACATTATTTTCTTTTATTTATTATACATACATATGATATTCCACTTCTATTTTATTCTGTTATAAGATACGAGGGCTGCTATTTATATTTCCGGCCTGGTAACACTGACTGTTGCTAGGCACCAGCTGATGTTTCCAGTGTAACTTTCACATTGTTAAACATAACCTCAACCAAAACATTTTGTCATTTTATTGTTATTAGGGTTAGTGATAGCAGGTTGAAAAAGTGATCTTAGGAGAAAATGAAATTAACTAGTGAACATTTTCGTTCAATAATTTTTCATAACATTCGACGTGGTCTGACACGACAACAGTGCACAGATGAACTTAATTCCTTATATCTTACAGCACCATTAAAAACTGGTATAACGAATTCAATCGTGGCCGACAATCTTTCCAGGACAAATCCCGTGAAGGTTGTCCAACAACGGTTGTTGTGCCAGAAAATATCGCAGCTGTGCATGAGCTGATAAAGCATGATCGTCATGTAACATATCGTGAGATTGAAGCATCTGTAGGGATTAGTATGACAATCATCAATAAGATTTTGCATGAACATTTGCATGTGAAACACGTTTGTTCACGTTGGATACCGCATAACCTGACAAACACACAAAAGGATGCTCGTGTTGATTGGTGCAAGAAAGTGTTGCAGAAATTCGCTAAAGGTGCACCAAAAACAGTTTATAATATCTGCACAGGTGACGAATCATGTATATACTTATATGATCCTGAAACAAAACAGCAATCCACCGTATGGGTCTTTCAAGACGAGCGTAATCCTACCAAAGTTGTTCGTGGAAGAAGCACATCAAAGCAAATGGTTGCCTGTCTCTTCGGCATTACCATTAGACCAACGTAAGACGGTTAAATGGGAAAAGTCAAAGAAAAGACGCATCATTCTGCGTCCCGACAATGCGCGCTGTAACCGATGGGCTGAAACAATTAAGTTTTTGACAGAGCAAAACATTGAATTGATGGGTCATCCACCGTACAGCCCTGACTTGGCACCTAATGACTTCTTTTTGCTTCCGAACATTAAAAAAAAACTACGTGGACAACGGTTTCCCACACCTGAAGAAGCAGTTTCTGCATTCAAAACCCATGTTTTAGAAGTACCTAAATCGGAGTGAAAAAAGTGCTTTGAAAATGGGTTCCAACGCATGCAAAAGTGTATAAATCTTCATGGAGAATATTTTGAAAAACAATAAAATAGATTTTGTCTTTAAATGCTTGTGTTTTCATCCTTAGGCCACAAATATAAATAGCAGCCTTCGTATATTCTACTTATCTACATGACCAATCACAATACGACAGCATGAAATAATGTCTCGGAAATTCAAAAACTAATTCAAAACCGTTAAAAAGAGCATTGTGCTCAAAAATATAGAAAGAGATTATCGGATTATGGCTTAATGAATATTAGCAATTTTATGATAAAATTTAATTCAAACAAAATAATAGTTGTTTGTAAAAAATACGACAATATTTCCCCGGTTGCCGTATTTCTGTATGTAAACAATTAAAATCTATTTAAAAAAAGATTTTGAAAATTATTAAAGTAAAATATAGTGAGTATTCCCTTCTTTTTAAGTAGAATTAATCAATAAACAATTATTTTGATATTTAATTTAATTAGCCAAACTGTTTCTGTCTATAAATAATAATTAAAAAAAAAATACTTTAAGCATTCTTTTGCTTTTTACCTTATATTTAAAAAAATTCCTCGTCCACTGTGCAAACAAAACAAGTATTAAAAAGAAGAATCTATTTAAAGATCAAAATAAACATTGATTTTAAACCGGTTTATAATAACAGAAATATAAAGCAACTTTAAAGTGTAAATGAATGTAATAGAATGATATTCTGAGCAAAAATCTCATGCTTTCAATTATTTTAACCAAAATGAAATGTTATTTAGTTTTTTTTTTCATTTAAGAAAGTTCATTTATTTTGAATAGTAAAAAAAAACAAACGAAGTGCCGGTTGATAAAAATAAAAATAATTTAGAAGTGGCCATAGGAATTAGCTGTGCCACAAATAATTAATTTTAGTGACTTCGTTTAAAAATAGAATTTGGCATATTAATACGCGAAAATATAAACTGAAATAAAACCTAAAGTGAAATATGTTTTACTTATATTCGAAATCAAATAACCAATTTCATAGTAACAAAAACCTGGTTATTATTTCCTAAATATTTTTGTTTGGTTATTTTGAAGATCTCAGGTACTTGGTTTGCCAAGTGGAACGCAGTAAACTTAAGGAACTTCGGTACCAATAATCTTTAAAAAATTAATACAAATTTGTTGAAATTGCATGCCAAACAGCATTCACAGATTATGTGGAGGATAATAAGTTTAAAGAAATACAATAAAATAATAAAAATAAATAAATAATAATAAAATACAACAAATAAAATGATTCTAAAATGTTAAGTACAAAAGTACTTCCCAACATAAATTTCTTTGGATTGATTTTATTTCTGAATAGAATAATAGTTTACTTATACAAAAGCATTAAAACTAACTTTAATGAAATGATTGTATTAAGCTCTTGATACAACATCGCAATTTAACAGGTAGCTTGTCATGTAGCTCCTAAAGCTTCTTCTAAAAGGCATGACCCACGACTCTATATTCCTGAATGTTGAAGGTTTGATATAAAATGTCCTTCATTTACACCATAGCTAAGAACAATAGCTACAAACTAGCTAATTGTCGATATTAGCAATATTAGGCAATACAACACTAGAAATAGGAATAAAGAAGACAAAGAGATATTTAATGCAACACGACGACACCACTTTACTTACACAGAAACAGAAATATAAAGATTAATTTACCTTTTTCACAAAGAAGGTTTACTCACTGCATTAAAAACTACCAACAGCCTGAGACATAATCTCAGGACATCGAGAGAAACAACTGACAAATTTAGTTCCAGCGGAGTATAGCGGCTTACTTGTATCTGCAAAAATACTTATAAAAGACAAAATGGACGAAAACAAAAAACAAGTTTTACAGACCACGTACGCTAACACAAATGAAAAAGAGAAGCCTCCGCCTTTGCATTACACCTTAACACTCACGGACACACACCAAGGGGAATAGATGAATGTACGACATTACTGCATCCTTGCCAAAACGGTAAACACCACAAGTTTCACACCATTAAAATAACTTATAAGGAAAACACCCTCAGAGGGACACACATACCTATATAAAAATAAAAGATGGAAATATTGATAATTAGTTCCAGGTTGCAGGCATTCTACCTTATGAGTGCATACGACCTTAATAACCGAACTACCTAAACCGAAAAGAACACTCACTCACCAGTACAATTTAGAACACAGCTTGAGAATAACGTCTTCACATCGAAAGCGGTCGGCGTTCATACCAAATAAACAGGTCTCTAAAGAAGGTTTCAACTGCCTCGGTTTTCTAAAGTGGTAAAAAAAATCTATACCACCTATATCCGTGCAAAAATGAAATACAGCTCTCCAAAGTCTATTTTGGAGTTGCTGGACCGCGTACAGGAGAGGGCCAAGTAGCTCATTGGGGACGGTAGGGTGCCCAACTCTATTGATTCTCTAGATGATCGACGCAATGTGGGATGTATTTTACTGTTCTTTTGTTGCTACAATCGTAAGTGGTAAGGTAATGAAAAAAAAGAAAAAAAAAAAGAATTTAGTTAGGAAAGAAGACGAATAAAAAAGGAAGCGACAAATTAGGTAAAAAGAGACAAACAAAAAAGGAGAGAGAGAGAGAGATGTAGGCAAAAAAAGACAGAAAGTGACGAACGCAATAACATGAAGGGAGACACGAACTATATAAACACAACTGACAATAGAACGCAACTAGTACGAAAAGAACACTGAAGATGGCAAACAGCCGAAACCGGTTTGTTCACAAACCAAATTTGACGAAGGTCGACGGAAAACCGTACCCAAACAAAAGAAATTAGGGAACTTGTTCCCGATACTCGCACGCTTTCTCGCTTAACTCGATGTTCATTAAGAGCGCATACATTTGTGGTTATTGGCTACGTATTACAGGGAAAATTCGTTTTTAGCACAACAGTCCATATGTGGAATATACAGGAGGCCGTTCCTGTCACTTTGCAATCTAACTTCCTAGTTCTGGCATGCATGCATGTATCGGGGTCATCCCATGAGTTCTGATCTAAAAAAAAAACAATGACAACAATAAAGATAAAGTTTAGAAAAAAGAATCTAGAACAACTCATTTTGTACAATTCGAGAAAGTTAGAAACAGAGAAAAGATAATCGATCAAAAACAGTAATAAACACTGAAGCAGGTGGCCCTAAAATTTGTTGCATATTTTTATATATGTTCACAAAAATCTGTTAATGATTGTATTATTTTTTGTCAAGGTTCCTGAAAAGTTTAGTTGAGTAACTAATGAAACGCTTGCAATAACAACAGTTTAAAGAACGTTTTATAATGAATTTTAACAGTCTTTAAACTGATAATAGTTTTGCCTTTACATCTATTGACAATATGAGAATTATAATTTATTAATAAACTAATACGTAACTAACACCAACAAATTTTAAATAAATCACAAACTATATACAATTTCCAAACATATATCCGGTATAAATATTGCCATTCCCGACTTCTTACTATCTCATGATTTTTTGGGGAATGGCGAATTTGTTTATTGTAAAAATATAAATATTTTTTAGGAATCATGCATAATTTTCCTTTTTATACTTTATTATACAATATAGTTTTATTAAGAGCATTCACGATGGTTAGTTTGTTGCGTACATTAAAGTGGCTGGTATGTATTGTTCTTAAAAGTATTTCATTTTTGTGAATATCATTTAATTTTCTTTAAAATAATAGTTATAGTTTTTTGATGATGCCAACCAACGGTGTGGCGAAATATCGAAAAACTAATAAAAAATAAAAAATAATTTTCTTAAAAATAATTTTATATAAAGTTTTTTTAATTTTTTTTTATTTGCAACATTTGCTTAGTATTTTTTTATTATAATTTGTTAGATAAGTTATCAATACAATGTTATCAATAAATTTCATCTTGTTTTTGTTTTAAATTTGGTATTGTAAATAATTATTAAATTAAATGCGTTTCTGTCAACTTCCAAGAAAAGTGTGTGTTAGTAACACCTTATCAGTAAATTTAATTTTTGTTATTTTTATTGATTTATTTGTTTATTATTATGATTTGTTTTTATAGCTGAGTAATAATGCTTTGATCTATTGATTCTTCAGACCAAGTTTTTTTTTGACTCGCACGAAAAAAACTATGGTTGATGTAATCATAAATTGTGAGCACAATATGATAATTGAATTACATGGTTCCAGCAATCTTACATTTCTGAAGCATATTTTAAATGGTGTAAAATTAGAATCATAATATTTTGTAATAAATAATAACATGAACAAATGCAAACATAATTACAATTAAGGTATAAACATGTTATATGACCATAACATAATAAAAAAAAATTATTTAACACAAAACTATTTTATTTGCTTAATACCTAACAATAATAATATGATATATCAACAGAAGGAGGAAGGCCTCCCTATGGGCTCTCCAGCATCTCCAATTATAGCTGATATTGTGATGGAGGAATTACTAAATTCATGTAATAGTAAAATGCATATTAAACCGAAGATTATCACAAAATATGTAGATGATTTATTTTGTATAAAGGGAAATAAGTTAGTGTTTGATTAATATAAGAAACCAACATCTTCTGGAAGACTTATTAATTTTTATTCCAAACATCCGAGAAAAATGATAATAAACACGGCGAAAAATATGATAGACAGAATATTGACTATAAGTGATAGAAAATTTCAGTTGATTCTTGACACAATAAGAGATATACTTAATGACAATGATTTTCCAGTAGAATTAACTAACCGATTAATTAGACAATATGATAATCATAGACATAATTTAGGAAATACTATGGCAGAACCAAGAATTTATAAATCATTAACTTATGTTCCTGGAATATGAGAAAGATTAAGAAAGTGTAAAATATATGACACAAAACACATAACACATTAAATAAATTATTTAGCAGTATGAAGAATAAAATAGGAAAAATGGAAATATCTGATGTGGAGGAAATGACCAGGTGAACTGTGACAAAGTTTATATTGGGACAACAAAGAATAAACTTAAAACAAGAATATTTCAACACAGAAGACATCCTTATCTTCACATTGTAAGAAGTATAATCATTATCCAAAGTTTGATGAAACATCAGTATTAGATATAGAAAAAAACTACAAGAGACATTATATGTTAAAAATGTGAGAAATTGTTAATGTACCAAATGTAAGGAGAATAAATTTCAAAACAGACACAGACAATTTAGCGCAGAATTATAGCTACTTAATACAAAAGACACATAATTTGTTATAATTATTTCATAAGAAAAAATTTGTTATTTAATTTCCGTTTCCTTGTTTTTGTATGTTTTAATATTTGAAATTTTAATTTTTGTATGTTTGTATGTATGAAGAAAATTATTTTATATGTGTTGTCAAATGTTTTCAAAAATTTTGTTCTTTTCAAATTGTTATAATTTTTTGTTTTTGTAAGATATAAAACAAAAATTCCTGAAGAAGCTTTTCACAGGAAAGCGAAATATTGAAAAAATAAATCGTTAAAATTTAATTTAAAAGACCGTTTAAAAGATTGGTACATATTTAATAAAAATAAAAAAAAGGACGAATAAAACTGAAAATATTAATACCTTATATTTATTTCAAATACCATTTTATATTACAATAGCAATAAAACTTTGATTGTGTTTGTATGCAAAATATAAAGGGTTTTTGAATAAGAAGTTTGTTGCCTAAAATAAAATTAACAAACAATTATGAATGAAAAATGATATCAGGCAAATGTCCACCACGACCACGCTGATGGATGTCGATTCTTTCATTAAAGTTTTTATATGCCTTTTCGCAAAATGACGGCTCCCTTTCCCTTTCACAATTTTTAAGTTTCAAGGCTGGAATCAAATCGATTGGCTCCGTATAGACTCTATCCTTAAAATAGTCCCACAAAAAATAACCCAGTGGTGTTAAATTACATTATCTGGCTGGCCACTTAACTGTTGATCGTCGTGAAATTATATGATCGGAATATTTAGTTTACAATTAATTGAATGCCAGTGATATATGCGACCAAATTAGCAACTCGCGGTAGCATGATCTATAAGCCGTTGCCGCATTTCCAACCTGATTTTTGAAAAAAGTGCCCAATCTCGTCTCTCCAGACCACATAGCGCCATGCAATGACACATTTAGCATGCAAAGGCTTCTCAATAATCGCTCTAGGATTATCAGACCCCCAAATGTTTTCATTGTACTTCGTTCGAAAAAATTGTTTAAAAAAAAACCAGCCACTTGTTCCTGAATGAATAGAGCGAATCTACGGCGATGTAAATGGTCGGTCGGCTTCAATTCCTGCACCAGTTGAACTTTGTAAGGCTACAAAATCATTTACTGAGCATGTCGACTCAAATTTAACGGCCAAATTCTTATAGTGGTCTTAGAAGGAAAATTATTTTGTCTGAAAATATCATGATTTTTACGAAATGTAACTTTAACAGAACTACCGTTTTCACAATGGGGGTTTAATTATTTAAATGCGATTTTTGTGCGAAATCAACCGTGAATACGTCAAAAAGCGAAATGTTAACACTATTATGTTGCTGGTATTGTCACAATTTAAAGAAAAACTTCTTGTTAAAAACCCTATATATTTAGTTGTTAATTACCATTTTACACCTTTTGTACGTTTTAGGTTTTTAGTGGCCCATTCCAACAACTTGTTTAAAACATATATAGTTTATACTCTGCCATAATATCCTTATCGTTACACAAAAAAATATCGTTATTTTTTTACTTCTATACAAATTAAAAGATTTTTTTTAATAAATGGAAAATAAAAATGAATGATATGAAAACACAAGCAATCATATTCCCACTTAATAATCGTCAACGTGAACACCTATTCATGGACTATCAATTCTGGGAACAGAAATACCAACACTACACTCCGTTAAATATTTCGGGATAACGTTGGATAAAAAATTGAGTTTTAAGCAACAGTTTTTTTTTAAACTTGTGCTAAAGCTATAAGGTGTGAAAGAGTTCTTTTTCCCCTACTTACTGCAAAATCAACTCTTGATCAGAAAAACAAATTATTGCTTTATAGAATGTGTATTCGACCAAATATGTCCTACGGATATTTAATATGGTCTACTAAATGTAGAAAGACTTACCTGAAGAAGCTACAGGTAATGCGAAATAAAAACTTAAAAATTATAATATCACTCACATAGACGTTATTCGATAATTGACTTGCAAATTGACACAAAGATTCGAACATCCCAACAGATCTTTAAACTGTGATTTAATGAGAAATTTGTAGGATTGATTTCTTTACCAACTTCAATAATAAAGATGTGAAAAGCATCAGCATTAAAATTTCTTTTAAAACAATATTGTATGTAAAGATAAGGCTTCAACTACCTTTTTCCTTGAATTCATAATATTTTCTATATATACTTTTTATAATCAAAACTGTATAACTATTTATTGCAATACTATTTAGTAATATCTCAATCTTTGTATACATAATATTTTGTTATTTTAATGGTATGATGATAGTGAAATGAAAATAAAAAACAGCAAATTAATTTTCAAGTTTGTTGTGTCTTTTTTGTTGGTTTTGGTGCAACAAATTGTGAAATTATTATTTGAATGTGTTTTCCCCACAGTTGAAAATTTTATTATTTTTTTTAACGCTTAATTTATGCCAATATGGTAATTATTTTTATAAAATTAATTTTTCCAAGTAAAGTTAAATTGAAATAAACAAAATTGATATAATAAAGATTCTTGCAAGTAAATTTTCCCTCAGAAATATTTTAACACCAATTACAGCAATATGCAGATATTGTTTATTACCCAAATAAAAAATTTATTTATTTGCAAAATTTATTGCCATTACTAACTACGATGAAAATTTTAAAATAAATTAAGTTTTTTTTTTGTAAATAATAGGATATATGACTAAGTTGTGTCAGCATGTACATTAAAATGAAAGCAACATCATTCCTGAAAGTTGTTCATTAAAACTTTAATGAAAACACAAAGACGTTTAAGAATGAAAGATGACAATTTTGTTAATGTTTGCTTCATTTTATGAAGAGAAATAAATTATTATATTCACATTCATTATAGTATGCAATATTGTAGTATGCTTAGCTAAATATATTTATTTCGAATAAATGTGAAAGCTTTAATGGAAATATATGTCTTATTGAAATTATAAATACCAAATTCTTCACAAATTTGAAGAAATCATTATCTTGCTTATCAATTTTGAATATGATTAAGTACTTAAGATAATTTTGTAGATTAAATGTGCATATAAGTTTTTAATTAATACAGATTTAAAATAAATTTCCTTATGAAAATGAATAAAAACATGCAAATGAATATAGATGTAAGTCATATTCTTATTGCTCAGAAATTAGGAAGACGATAAGAAACATAATGAAAATAGTCCCTATTCTCATTATTTTATATAAAATCGAATATAGATGGTCCGCAATCTAACGTTTTTCTTTCAACTAATGCTTATTTCGTGAATGGTAACAATTAGCTCATGTTTGATTTGACAGATAATTAAATTTATCCTTCCGCTGAACGAATATGGTTGTGTATACGCTTGAACAACGCTGGCAAATATTGCGACATTACTTTGAAAATCATGGTAATGTTGCAGAATGTGTGCGAAAATTGCGTACAGATTTTGGAAGACGAGAAGCACAGTCAGCTCCGTATGTTCGTTATCTTGTAAAAAAAGTAAAAGAAACTGGCTTCTTCATCCATAAACCAAAGCGTGAAAAGCCAAAAAAGCATACACCCGAGAATATTACTGCTGTGGCAGCAGCATCAACATCACTTCACCGTCGTTCCCAACAATTGATCATTTCAGAGACATAATTGAGACGAATTTTGCATAAAAATCTTGACGCCATGCAAAGTGCAATTGATGCGGGAGTTTATAGCTTTTAAAAACAAGTTATTTGGCAGACCCTATAAAAGAAAATTAAGTTAGTAGCTTTATTTTAGTTGAAGAGTAATTCTTCCATATCCAGTTTAATTTAAAAAGGCTTATGCAAGTGGCGCACTGTGCATCAAAACAAGAGGCTTAGATACAGTTTATGTAATCATTTTTGTTAACTAAGATCGACTTCAGCCTTTAGACTCGTAAATTGCTTATGTAAATACTAACTGGCGCATTCATGAAAATAATAATAATATGATGATTAAATCTATTTTAAAATAAATTGTTTTAAAATACATTTTAATTTAAAATTATTTACTATTAATATGGCAATAAGGCAAAATTTAAACATCAACTTCGTTTTTATTATCTTAAATAAGAATGTTTGCTATCAAAAAGGAAATTTGGTAAGTGTTATAATAATTGCTAATATATTATTAAAGTTGTTTTTTAAACTAATTGTTGTTTGAAAGAAAAGTTTTTGAATATTAAATGCAAAACAATTTTCAACAGCTGTGTTTTGTAACATTATTTTAAAACCACTAACTATAACTATTCTATGTGTGCAAGCGAACTTATAGATAAAACGAGGTGTGTAAGAAAATTATGCGTAAATTTATACATTTCTTAAATAAATAACTAAATAAAAACAAAACGATAATAAAGAGTAAGAATCATAATTTTTATATAATCGAAATTAATTAAAAAGAAAAATAAATATTTTTTTCATTATACAAATATCAACATCTGAATTTTTCGCACAGTTTATTAAATAATTAATTTAAGGTAGTGCAATTTGAGAAAAATCGTATAATTAACTACTATTTATATACAGAAATAAATCTTAATCTTAATGTTTTAAACGGTCCTTCAAATTATAACGATTTATTTTTTTCTCGATATTTCGCTTTCCTGTGGAAAGCTTCTTCAGGAAATTATTTTTTATATTTTGCAAAAACAAAAATTATAACAATTTGAAAAGAAAAATTTTATAATTATTTCATAAAAAAGAATTTGTTATTCAGTTTCCGTTTCCTTGTTTTTGCATATTTAAATATTTTAAATTTTATTTTTTGTATGAAGAAAATTATTTTATATGTTTTGTCAAATGTTTTTCAAAAAATTTATCTTTTCAAATTGTTATAATTTTTGTTTTTGAAAAATATAAAACATAATTTCCTGAAGAAGCTTTCCACAGGAATTTTCTAATAGTTTTCATATCAAATATTAGCCATCATCCGAAAATTTTCGAATTGGGTGGAAGTGAAAGTAAATCGCAGCCTGCGAAAAATGTGATTATATTTAAGTATAAACATATGAGATCCGAAGTCTTCATCTTAAACGTGCGGAAGTGTTTATTTTAAGTTATAAAAAGATAGTTATCTCTGAAACAAAAAAAAAATAAATAAAGTGAAATTATCTATTGTGTCTCTTTACAAATTAAAAACTCTTATAAATATAGCAACAATAAAATTCCATGAAATAAGATAAACAAGGAGCTAGAAGACAACAACAAAAGAAACACCTACACTTCACTACATCTATATGTGATGCGTTGAATTAGAGTTTTCGAGTAAATGGTAGAGCAATTTTGAGCAATAGTTTAGTTTAAGTGTGAAAAATGTTTAGTTGATTCAGTAGCTTTCAGCCATCAAAGTTGTAAAGTTACAATCGTATATTTTTGTGTATAAACTCGAATAAAAGTAAATAGTGCATCTAAAAAAAATCGTGAAATTTAATTTAAAACTCTAAAGTGTTGTGTGTAATTATTTCTTAATAATTTCTTTAAACTAAACGTTTATTTAAGTAATAAAGGTTTGTTAAAAATAAAGGATGATACCACATATGAAAATTGGTCGTACTTAAGAGAACGCATAGGATTGATGACACTGTTTCATATTCATAGTTATCTATATGATTTTAAATATTGCTTCACTATTGTCTTATAGGCACTGCATTTCTAAAAATTAAAATTATTACAATTTAAAAATAAATAAAACCATGACATACCCATCATCATAAAATGATTATATATATAATGTATTACGGCAAAGGAAACATAATTATGCCCATATCGCTGCTTATAGCTACAATTTAATTTATAAATCAATGAATAAAATTCATTAGAATAGATACCATAATTTATCATTAACATATTGTTATAAAGACGATTTATTAAGTTGTAAAAGAAAATTATAAACAGTAAAAGAAAAGCATTTTACAAACTCCCTAGTTTACACACTAAACAACAACAATATGCTTATGAAAAATTCTACCAAAAAAGTTAACAATGGAAAACAAAAACAACTAGCACAGAACAAAACAAAACACAGTCAAGCAGACGCCTAAACAGAATGATAACAACAATATGTGATGATGTTTAAGTAGAATATTCTTATATACGCCAGAACCGCTTGAAAGAACTGTATAATCACCAATTGATAGGCTAATGCATCGATCCAAGTTGATTCATCAATTAGTAAAGGCAATAAAGTTACCATCGTGTTTATTTTAAGTGTATGGAAAGTAAATAAATCGTTTAATTTAATCTAAAACTCCAAAGTACTGTGTTATTATTTTGCAATAAAACAACTCAAAATAAGAAAACGTATTTTAAAAGGGAACAATATTTTAAAGATGACAAAACAAATAGCAATTTAAAAACTTAATACATTTAAGTTGCTTTTGATTTTTTTACACTTTAAATAAAACTTGTGATCTCAGCACATGTGGCAACTCCTAATACAATAAACAATAAGTTAGAACTTTTGCAGGTATGTGCTATCAGATTTACTTTCAATTTTCGAACACACCTCGTATCTAAAATATGAATATAATATTAACGTTAAATTAACAGTATCTAATGAAAATTTACCATTTATTTTTTTAGCAAAAAACTAAAAGCTTTAAAATTGCGTTGAGTAAACGCAGCATAATAAGTTGTCACTTCATCTCTAACAAACTAACGGGTCCGCTAAATAACTGTTTTTTTTTTTCAAAAATAGGGCGCAAAACAGTGAGTGTAGCTTCGGCTGTGTGGCACGTAGCGCCGTCCTGTTGAAATCAAATTTTGCCAATATCCTCCTCTTAAATTTTTGTGAACAAAAATTCGTTAAACATGGCCCGATAATGATCGCCTTTGACTGTAACGGACCAAAATCCGCACCAAACAGTGACTCCTTTTGGATGCGTCGGCTTTTCAATGTGTGAGTGCGGGTTTTCTGTGCCCCAAATGCGACATTTCTGCTTGTTTACATACCCTTCAAGATCAAAATGAGCTTCATCTGAAAAGATGATTTTTTTTTTGCAAAATCGGCATCTTCTGTAAGTCGATCGCAGGTCGACCTAGCGAAGCGAAAACGCGTTGGATAGTCTTTTAACTTCAACTCCTGAATTAATTTGACTTTGTATAGCGTCATACCAAGGTCTTTATGCAAAATTCGTCTCAATGATGTCTCTGAAATGTTCAATTGTTGAGAACAATGGCGCTTCACACACACATTCTGCTACAGCAGCAATATTCTCGGGTGTAAGCAATGTTTTCGGCTTTTCACGCTTTGGTTTATCGATGAGACTGGCATCCAGTTTCTTTCACTTTTTTCACAAGATAACGAACACACGGAGCTGACGGTGCTTCTCTTCTTCCAAAATGCGTACGCAATTTTCTCACACATTCTGCAACATAACCATAATCTTCAAAGTAATATCGCAATATTTCCCAGCGTTGTTCAAGCGCATACACAACCGTATTCATTCAGCGGAAGAATAAAACTACTTATCTGTCAAATCAAGCATGAGCTAAGTGTTACCATTCACGAAATAAGCATTAGTTAAAAAAAAAAACGTTAAGTGGCGGATCCTTTATTTAAAAATGATTTTCTTTAGTAAAACAAATCATAAATTCAACTGCCATTGGCGGTCTAATGCTACAGAAAAAATAATTGTGATTGCAGTTTTTTAAAAGGGCAAGCAAATAAAAAGCTGTAGTAAAAATTTTTACGGTTTAATAAATTGGTGAAGTTACCTGTGTCATTTGGCATAACCTTAGATGATAAGAATGACAGATAAGTTGATTAAAATACAGGTTAAATAAAAAAAAATATCTTAATTATCGAGGAGCCATTCCAAGCGGGTGCGATTGCTAAATCAGTGGATGCTAAGTGAAATTTCTTGTAAATTATTAATTGATTGCTTTCAATTATTCGAATGGTTTGAATAGCAAAAATATTTTCTCAACCTTCTAAGTAAAGTTATTGCCATTATTTTAAAATTTATTGTAAGAATAATTCAAACTTATAAACTTTTTCCGTAAAAAAATATGTTTCTCGGCAGCACCAAACATTAGTTGATTTGAATTTTAACGTTTCAGAAATAAAAACTGATAAAGTATTATGTTTTAATGTTCACAGTAACTCAACTTTAACAATGTTTGCAGTGCATTTTCTTTTCATACTTAAGATGCATATGGTTATTTCTTATTTTCTATATACCATCCTTTTACGACAACGTGCAGAAAATATCTGATGACTCAGTAATTCAACAGAAACACAATAAATATATTTTATTTCTTACTTTTTTCTAGTATCAAATTTTTTTTTGAAAATGATTCAAAAAGTTTTTACTATTTTAAAAGGCATGATAAAAAATTTGTATTGTTTTAAAATGGTATTTATATTTTACCAGATAGCACATATATCAAAATATATTTAATAATTACTTTTCAGTTTATATTACAGTTACGAAAAACATTTTGTTATTTTTATAAAAACAAAAAATTATACAATACAAATATTTGTAGATGAATATTTTATGCTTATAAAAAGTTAAAAGTATAAATATGAGTTAACGTTTTTTACCCATAACTTCAAAGTTTTTTAATATAATTCTGTATTTAGAAAATATACATAACCAAAATACGTAGAAAACATATGGAGGTAAATAAGGAATTTATTACATTAAGTAAAAATTATATTTAAAATACTGATTCATTTCAAAAGTATAAAATATACAAAAGTAAAGTATAAAGTACACAAATTTTTATTTTGCTTTAAGTAAAGTAAATAAAATAAACGAAAATAAAAATAAATAAATACAATAAGTTTAGAAATTATAGAGTGACAATAATCATTTGGTTTTTAAGTTATAGAGAGTGTACATTTAGGCAAGTAGCAGCTGTGGAACTTAGCTGCTGTCACATATGTTTATTCCAATTATTTAAAACGAAACTTATTACCAAAATTATCGATGTTATGCTGTGACCACTTAAAGTTGTTGAATAATTTTTAGTCGAAAAATTGCAACGACTGTTTCAACCATCCGAAGAAGAGTCAACACTTTTGCAAATACTTGACGTACAATGCCGATCGGTATTTGAAAAAAATGCTGTAAACGAAAATGTTGCCGATAATCTTAAATCTTTACTGGAATGAGATAATGGAGTTCGCCTAACCTCAATTGAATAACATGAATCTGGACAGTATGTGGTTTCAGATAGATGCATAAAACAATTAATTTATTGCAACAATGATATTCTAAACAAATTTTCTTAAGAAAATTTCCCAGAAAGAGGTTAACAAATAGATGTGACTTTACAACATTTGATTTTTGTGAATATTTTTTCAGGTCGATGAAACGCAAAATTGGTGACTTGTACCCACATCTCTTTGAAAATGTAATGAACTGTCTATAGGATCGTGTTTTTATTTTAAAATGAAGAAATGCACTCTTATTGAAACACAATTTCTTTGTCATATACGTTTGTTTATAATTTTTTATTAAATGAAAGAGAATGGATCTTGTATTGGTATACGTTTTATTTAATGTCGGCAATTATGTACGAAATACAAAATCACAAATGCGAGCCCTTTGGAGCACATTTATCATTACATTCTCATACATTTCACCCGATAGTTCATTAATTTCATCATGTTTCATCATGAATATTTTGTTTAAGTTGGTCAAGCGCTTCTAGTTGGTTTTTAAGATATCGCGACAAAAAGAAGTTCAGAGCAGTCAAATCAGATAACCGTGCAGACCAATCAACATCACTATTTCTTTAAATAACTTATTGTGGAAAAAGTTCTCGCAGTAATTCTATTATAATCCTAGCTGCATGCGATATGGCACCGTATTGTTGATATCACATGTTAATCAAGCCCAAAGCATGTTGTGGCTTTAAAAAGTTTCCATCATATTACGATATTGCTCTCCATTCACGGTTACCGTTACGCCGTTTTCATTTTCACAGAAATAAGGTCGAATGATTTTTCGTGACGAAATTGCATATCAGACTCTCGCTGTTAATGGATGCAAAGAAGACTGTTCAATAATTTGAGGGTTTCCCATTGCCTAGACTATTCTGTTTATTCGCATATCCATTCAAATAAAATATGCCTTGTCACTCATTATGATTTTTTCATGAAAATCAGGTTTGTCATAAGCGAGCTGTAATATCACATTGGCATATGTACGAAAAAGGCGTAAAAGGTTTTGTGGAACACATATAAATGTTATACGGAAACAAATGCAAATCATTATGCAAAATTGTGACCAAAGTTGTTTTTTGAAGACCTGAAGTTCCTGAGCACGGCATCTTATAGAGGTTGATGAATTGTTTGGAACACTTGCTTGAGCAGTAGTAATTTTCCTGCCGATCTTGCAGTTCAGTGTCGTCCTTGCTTAGGCCTATTAACTAAAAACCGTCTTTCTTCGAAATCATTCACTACACGATGATTAGTGCGTGCACGTAACTATGCACGTAACTATATCATCTCGTCACAGTAATCGATGATTGATTTAAATAAAATGTTTTAACGATTAAAACACTTTTGCGGAATATTTTTCCAATAATAAATTTGTCTGGTGTCTACCACCGGACTGCCAAATATGAAATGGCGGCAAAACAAATTAGTATACCTACCCGGTGGGTACCCTGTATTTTCTCGGTATTTAAAAGTGATTCTATATTTTTGAAATTTTTAATATTCTTAGGCAGTTTAAAGTTACTTTAACAATATTTTTTCTTCATTAATTTTCTGTTCTCAAAAATACTTTTCGAGTTTCACACAAATAATATTCACACGTTTGCAGAACGTCATAATATATTATTTGCCAGCTGAAATGTGAAAACTTTTATAATTTATGGAAATGTATTGGACAGCAGCAGTATATCCAAATCAGTTAAACGTTCTAAATTTTAGAGTTGATAAAAAAATTCTTAACAACGTTTTCTTTAATTTAATTCTATTATATTCAAAATACTTCTAATGAATCTAAAGGCTTAGGATACTGTTAATTTAAATTATATATGTATATTATAATTAATTTAATTAAAAACTATATATTTACATAAAAAAATGATTAGTTTTCACTAATACTAACAACGTCTTTAATAATTTATTCAAGTGTTTGCCATAATTTACCTTGAACTACTTTTTTAATCTGAACTTAATTCTGAACTTTAAAGTTAAAAAAATTTTCAAACAACAACAAACAACAACAGCAGATAAATTCTGTGTTAAACAAATACTGCAGTTTACAAGTAAAAGTATTTTATTTATAATTACGAAATTTAGAATGAGACTTTATTTTTCCTTTAATTTAATTTCCACACTTCATAATTGCGCACTCAGCAACCGAATGCAAGTACAAATATGTATATATATATATATATATATATATATATATATATATATATATATATATATATATATATATATATATATATATATATATGTGTGTGTGTGTGTGTGTGTGTGTGTGTGTGTCTTAGAGTATTTATGAATTTAATATCTTGGGCTTGTTCTAAAAACCTATTAGGTTTTGTTGTTGTAAATTTTCTTTGCGGGAATTTTCTTTTCTGCATTTCTTTCACTTTCAAGCTAAATAAAACTTTTAACTTTAAATAACAAAAGCAAAAACAACAGCTTTCATATCTCCACTACAGCACAGCAATAGAAGAGCAAAAAAAACTGCAAAAAACGAATTCAAGCAAAAATCTACAACATCAAAAATAAGAAAACCTGCACGCATATACATTGAAAAGTGAAAATATCTGCATTAATTAAATGGAAAAAAGTTAGTCTATGCTTATTGTGTAAGTTATATTCATAGGTATACGTGCAAGTTTAAATTTTTATTTTTATTTTCCCCTTTATGGTGCGAGTGTGTATGTATGTGTGTTACTAGCACGAAATTCAATTCACATTTTCTTTATGTTTCCAAAGAATTATGAATCACAAAGAAGTTAGTATAATTCGAAATGTTTGTATAGGAAAGCGGTCGAGTAGCTGTACTATGGAGACCCGCATTACATTTTAAGCTGGTATTTATTTAGATCAAATAACGTAAAACATCTACCGAACAGATTTTGCGGAATGATTTTTCTGCAACCTGATGAAAGGTTTTATTGCATGATATGGAGGCAAAAAATTTGTGTCTAATAACCAGAAGCGAAACGTTGACAATAACATGATTCATATTAATATCGGGTTTTTTAATTAGCAGTTTGTTTTTCAATTGTGATACTTTTGACATATACCTTTTTGCAATATTCGTAGTAGATGCATTCATTAGCAATTATTGAAATACACGAAAATCTCATTAAAATAATTAAAATACACTATAAAAATAGTGGTTAAGTTAAAGTTACATTTCATAAAATTTACGATATTTTTGGACGACAAAATCGTGTTTGTGAGACCGCTTAGAGTCGACAGGCTCGATACAATATGTGCGAACACCAACGCATCTTCGACCGGGTTGCTCAATTAAAAACAACGACGTTCTTAACAATTGGGGTTTTCCAAAACCGCCACATGGCGAATTTTGCATAAGAATTTGACTTTGAAGCCTTAAAAGGTTCAACTGAGCGCGACCGACCATTCACATCGCGTAGATTTGCTCAATTTATTCAGGAACAACCGGCTAGTTTTTGTAAAAAAATCATTTACACTTCTCAGGATATGTCAACAAACAAAATTGCCTCATTTGGGCAAAATGAAAATCCTAGAGTAGTTATTGAGAAGCCTTTGTATGTCCAGTTGTCACTGTATGGTGCGCTATGTGGTATGGAGGCATGATTGAGCCGTTTTTTTCGAAGATGAAGTTGGAAATGTGGTAACTGTAATGGATTATGCTACTGCCAGATGCTAACAACTCAATTTTGACCTGTTATTGATAACGTGAAATGTGGTTTCAAGAGGACGGTGCCATATATCACACTCCCAATAAAATGATCACTTTATTGCAAACCAAATTTCCCGATCTTATAATTTCAGGACAATCAGCAGTTAAGTGCCCAGCCAGATCGTGCCATTTAACAGCACTGAATTATTTTATGTATGGCTATGATAAGGAGTCAATCGAATCGAATTCAACCCTAAAACTCAAAATCCTTAATGTGCTTAACGAAATAGAACCGCCATTTTGCCAAAAAGTGATTAAAAACTTTCACAAAAGAATCTGTCAGCGTGGTCATGGTGGACATTTGCCAGATATCAATCAGACAGGCGCTAATTTAACAATAATAATTTTAATCATCGTAATATAAATTTTCTGTTTTATTTTGTTTCAGAAAACAAACTTCTTGTTCATAAACTCTTTACATCAATAATTCATAAATAAAAAATAACTGAAGCTTTATTTAATTGAACGTCTATTCATTAACAAAGCGAAAAAAATTTTTTTAACTTCTCTGATTTTTTTTAAATAATTTTTTTAACGAAAAACATCTGCAAAATTAGCCAACATATATCCCTATAATCGTATTTGCTATATCCCTTACTATATCCCTTTCATCGTATTTGGATAAATTTTCTAACTGTTTGGCTAAACAGATTCTTCTTTATTATTTCTTTTTTTAAGTCCAGCTAAAAAGAAGGTTTTATGAAAGGGAGAACAGAAACTTGTACCGATATGTTAAAAATAAACTAGTTTAATAACATCTCTTTTATAATAATTTATAAAATTTTTGTACACAAAAAAAATCTAGAGAATTTAATCACAACAAAAAAAAAATAAAATAGTGCTGATATAATAGTGCTGTGACATAGTTTAACCGCCAAAATTTTAAATTCAACAAAATCAAGTATACAACTGCACTAGTTTTCACAGGAAAAGACTTAACTCTGATTAAAAAAAGCTAAACGACTAAAACTCCCTATAACATTTTTTGTTATCGAACATAATAAGAAAACATTGGAAGATATTGAAATTTTATTAATTAAATTTTAAGCGGATATATTTCCCAACAAATGAGGAGATTAATTATAAGGAAAAAGATACAGATCGTTTTCAACTTATATACTTTTTTTTTGCTTAGACACAATGTAAATGTAATGTAATTTTAAACTTTTTACGTAACTGAGTTGCTAAAAATATTTATTTTTAGCAGGCCAAGCTGATGGAAAATATAGAAAACATAGCAATTGTGCATATGTTTGGTTTCGTGTGTAAATGTTTATGCATCTGCAATGCAGGCTCTTCTACATATATACACACATTTACACACACAATGAATTAGGAATTTTTCATTTAAACTTTAACGTCCATTTTGTTAGAAATAAATTTTAACATTAAAAAAAAAAACAACTAATTTGTACATTTCTTATTATGGAAATAGTGGAAAGCTCCCGAACTTCAAAAAAGATATAAAATCCTTTTATATGTGTTACAAAATGTTAAAGCCTGATTGTTAATGCGGCTAAACTAATAAAACGATTTAACACATATTTTGTTTTTATATACAGAATTTAACTTCTCAATTAGTAACGAAGATTTCTTTACATTTAAATTATGTAGACATCTGTTATAACGTGATAAAACCATGATCTTTTAATAAATCACTGTAAAATTAATTTATAAAATTAAAAGCGAATTAAAAATTCCATGTAAAAATAAAAGTTCCTTCTTATTTCAGGTTTCAGTAATACTTTGTAACGGTGAAAGTCACGCCCTCGCTTTCACCAACACGATATTATTACTTTATTATTACTTTTCTTTAATTAAAAAATGAATTATTTTTAATATTATTATTATTATTATTATTATTATTATTATTATTATTATTATTATTATTATTATTATTATTATTATTATTATTATTATTACACGATGTTAAATTCATTCTTTAATTTAAGAGAAATTACTAGTATTGTCTTATTTATGAATTATATTATATTATAATTTTTATATTACATTCTATTTATTTATGAAGTACAAAATAAGATTTAAATTAACGGTCGGGATCAAGATCGCCTGCAGATAATAAGTCTTTCGGAGGAGTTTTATACTCCGCAATAACTTCTTATAAGCAGATAGCAAGTAGATCGCCTGTAGGTAAGAAGCCTTTTGGAAGAATTTGATATTCCGCAATAATCTCTTATCGACAGTGCAGCTGCAATTGGTGGAAGTTTATCTTCTACCGGGGATTGGCTTAACCATGCGACTCATGCTGTTGCGGAATTTTAATTCCCTCAGTATTACGTGATAGGATTTACATCTGTACCTGGCTATGGAGCCTTAATCAGATGGTGGTCAAACCACTGGGAATGAAAAGCAAACGTCATTCATGCCCTAGGAAGCCGAAGACTAGTTCTAGCAAGAGGTCTTTCCTAGTTGCAACTTTAATGATTCCAGAGCAGGGCTGCAAACCACCACTCCTTGCTGAAGAGCTGGAGACTTTCCAACTCCTGTCCAGAACACATGTCTAGCATGCTCACTGGACTGGATCATTCACCTGTGGGTGTTATTATTGGCAACATGATCCTGGCCACCATAATCATTCATGCTTGGGGCCGCGAAACCACAACCACCACGATACTGCCATATAGGGGCCAACCTCAATAATCAGCCAAAGAATAGTTAAATGTCTAAAGAGACAAATAACGGAACTCTGCGAGCTTACTGATTCCCGTGGAAATAACGTGCAGGTTCCAGTTGCAGCCCTGCTGACTTCAAAAGCCTGGGCTCCCTTTTTCTCCCAGTTGCACAGGTCTAGATAGTCGAAGTTCTATAAAGACCATATAATGTGCACCCGGGGGGGGCAATTCCTTTAGTATTATTCAACACGGCCAAGAACTCCCCGCGATCGCAGCTGCTAGATGTAGTGGTCTTTACTGCCGCCGCCTGTACCGCTGCCGCCAGTATCGTACCAGGTACTGCCACCATTACGGCTGTACCGCTGCCACCTGTACCGCTGCCACCAGTACCACTACCAAGTACGTCCGCCTTTACCGCTGCCGCCTTTACCACTACTGCCGCAGCCGTCTTTACCGCTTCCGCCTGTACCGCTGCCGCCTGTACTAGTGCTGATGTTCCTACCGCTGCCCATCACCTCAGGGAGTTGACTCCACGTTCTTCGGCTACGATTGCCGACCGTCCACTATTAACCATTTACCTTGAAGAGTCGACTAAATAAACTTGGTTATAAGTTTTATAACGTGTATAAAGTATTGAATGTCATTCCACGGACCAACAAGGTAGGTAATAAAAGAAATTGCAACGACCCTGGCCTCCGCTGTCGCTATCCCAGCAACCAGCGTCAACGTGTCGTTACAACCTTAATAACATTAAAATAAAAGCCATATTTTTTTGTTATACTATAGTTACAAATACCATATTATTTTGATTCACTTATAAAACTTTGATTGTGGTTGGAATTTTGTATAAATATATTTAATTAAAACAATTTACTAGTAAAGGCCACAGTAATTTGTAAATATATTTTAAAGAGAAATTAGCTCAGAATGAGCTATTCACAATAATCGCAACATTAAAATCTACTTATGGAATACAATTTAAAAATATTCTGTTAAAAGTTAAATCATGTCAGTGTTTATTTATGACTGCAGCTTATCTCTGGCATGGAGTTAAAAAGGTGGAGGCATACGTGTCCATACATTTCATATAACCTGCCACGTACAATTCTTTTACATTCCATGGTATCTTGTCTAAAATAGCTTTCCTAATGGCTGTCTATAGTTGCCAATTTGGGTGTTGGTCGGAGGACTGAATATGTCATTATATAGTATAATTCCTATTATTTCGAAAACACTCTTTTATACATTTCGCCATATGTATTAAGTCCTTGATCTGGTAGTAAAGCCATACGATAAACATATTTCCCTCTACATACGGCAGTGTAACGCTACTATTGGTTTCATATGTAACTGTCGTTAATTGATGTTTTTTATTACAATTCTAAGAAAACCACACCATACGTAAAATATATTTTGACCCAGTTTCGAACCGGATATTCACACATACTATCGAGAGCCAGTTCAGTAAACATTTCCACTTTCTTTAGTCTATAGTAAGTTTCTCTACTTTGTTTTTTGTCCAAACAGCTAGTACAGTGGTAAATACCACACCTATGTTAATGAACACAGCTGTATATTTTAAAGTCAACTACAACAATATGTCGACACAATTTATTACCCAATAAAAACTTTATTTATTTGCACATTTTAATGCAAATATTGACTAAAGCCTACGACGAACATTTTAAATCAAATTAAGTTTTAATGTTAATGTAAGGATATATGACTTAATTGTGTCATTATGCTCTATAAGATGTGCACTGAAATGAAAGTGACATCATTCTTGAAAGTTGTTCATTAAAACTTTAATGAAAACACAAAGATGCTTCAGAATAAAAGATGATAATTTTCTAAATGTTCGCTTCATCACATAAAGAGAAATAATAGCCCTTCTACTAATTTTTAGTCGTATGCAATGTTATTATACGCTTAAACATAATTACATCGAGTTAATGTGAATGCATTAGTGAAAGCACTCACATTATTTAAATTATGAATTCAAAATATTTCACAAATTTGAACAATTTATTATGATTAAGTTGTTATGATAATTTTGTAGATTAAAATTTCACATAAATTTTATATTAAATCAAAATTTAAATCAGTAAATGATATCAACTGGTTTTATGTTTCTTTTTTCTTTTTTGTTTGTTTTATTATAGAATATGAATTGTTTCATAGATAATATTTATTTAAAGTTTTACTTTTTAACATATTTAATATATTCAAAACAGTTTTGAAGCACGAATTTTTCTTTCATTATTTTGTTATTAAATTCAAAAATTATTTCATTTTGAAGTCTTTTGTATACAAAAAAAATATATCCAAACATAAGTATGTTAATTATTCGTCTTATACGAGCGCATAATTTTAAAGCACATACCCAAACAATATCGTATTTTTTAAAATGACAAAATCTTTTAAAACTGAAACAAAATGGTGTAAAAATGTAATTTTAGCTTCACAGCAAACAAACAATTTCTAACGATGAAATATTTCCGAAATACAATATATATACATCTATTTTTTTAACAAGGAGTGTGTTAAAGTAATTAAAATCCACTATGAAAATAGTAGCTCTGTTAAAGGTAGATATCGTAAATTTCAAATTTCGTCCTTCTAAGACAGCTATTAAGAATTTGGTAGTTAAGTTGCAGTCGCCAGACTCGATACAAAATGTGCGAACACCAAAGCGTCTTCGACCGGGTCGTTCAACTGAAAGTATCGCAGCTGTGAGCCACAGTGTTGAAGCAGATCCACATTTTTCAATTCCTCGCCGTTCTCAACAATTGGGTTTAACCAAAACAACCACATGGCCTACTTTGCATAAGGATTTGCATTTGAAGCCTTACAAGATTCATCTGGTGCAGCAATTAAAGCCGACCGACAATTTACATCCCCGTAGATTCGCTCAATTCATTCAGGAACAACCGGCTGGCCTATTTTCACCTGTCAGGCTATGCCAAAAGCAAAATGGCTGCATTTGGGTGTCTAAAAATCCTATAGCGATTATTAAGAAGTCTTTGCGTGCTCAACGTGTCACTGTATGCTTTATGTCACTATGCGTTATGTAGTCTGGAGGCGTGAATGGGCCGTTTTTTTAAAGATAAGGTTGCAAACCAAATTTCCCGATCCCATAATTTCACAACAGTCAGCAGTAGAGTGTACAGCCAGATCATCTAATTTAACACCACTAGATTATTTTTTTTTTTTGTGGGGCTATCGATTTTAGCTTTCAAACTCAAAACGCGTATTGTGATTAACGAAATAGTACTGCTATTTTTCCAAAAGGTGATTAAGAACTTTGATGAAAGAACGGACATCTGTCAGCGTGATCGCGGTGGACATATACATATTGTTACATTTATACCATTTATAAATGTTTTGTTATGAGTTCTTTATTGCAAAATAAATAACACCAGTTTTTAGAATTTTTAAATTTATAAAAATTTTATTTACTTTAACTACACAAAGTTGACACTTCAGAACAATTTACTTAAAATGCGATGAAGTTTAATTTTACACTGATTCACTATCCACTCACTTATTTCCCTATTTATACTTGTCCATTTAAAGTCTAGAAGATTTAAGCAGCTTCTACAACCTTTGTATCGCATTTTGTTATTGTATGTTGTTTATTCGATGTATAGGCGCCTGTATATCTGTGTGTATAGTTTCTTTTTGTTTTTATGCTGATAAGGTTTCTGCTTTTTATTTCAATACATTTGTTGTTGTTATTTGTAGAAAAGGGTTTCTTAGAAAACTACGCAGATGGTAAACTACATGTATGTTTGTTGTTGTAAAATTAGTTTTTGTCTTGAGCGTTTAGACGGTAAACAGCATACATGCATTTTTTTCTTGCATGCCAGGCAGTTAGTAAACAGCATATCCAATTTTAGTTGTGTGTGTATAAACTTCTACGCAGTTTGTAACCAGTAGTTCGCTTTATTGCTTAATTAATTTATTTTAAAACTTAAGCAAGATATATTCGTAACAATATATATATATATATATATATATATATATCTTCGTAATACAATAAAAATCTAATGTTTTGTTTTATTTTGATTTAGAAAACCAACTTCATGTTGGAAAACCCTTTACTAATTTTAAATTCAGAATATTGAACAAATTTTGTAATTTGAAAACTTTAAAAGAAAAGTCCGTTAAAACATGCTGATGCATAAAAGTTTGTAACTTGCTAAATATCATTTTACTATTCGCTCCATTAACACCAAGCTGAGGCCTACACTGATTGGACTTTAATATACCGTTGCTCTTTCCTTCTCCTTCTGGGCTATCGTTTATCAATTTCTGTCTCATATCTAAAGTCTCTTATATATATTTCGAGTAGGTTGCAAGGATTATCAGGCAGCAATAACAAAAACCGGAGTCATTCGCTTTTAGTAGAAAAATAGCCTTCAAAATTTGGACGACAAAGATACAAGGTCGTTGTTACGGCAAATTACTTCTCTTTAAAGTTGTTTGGTAGAACTTTAGAGAGGGGTAATTTTTGTATCACTGATAAGTTCATTTTCCTTTTTTAAAATGGAAAAGGTATTAGAACATAAAAATCCTTATATACACCGTAAAATTTTTGATCCTGTTAAAAATTTTATTTGCTTTACCATTAAGTTTTATTTACATGTTGATATTTTTTTTATTTATTCAATTAAAACAATACAAACATTTACAGGCAAATAATTAATTGAACAAATAGTTTCTCTAACGTTTAAAAAGAGACAACAATTGAATAAACAAATAAATAAATAAATTGTTTCAAAATTTTATAAAATTGGTTTCTAAACATTAATAAAGCCTTGAAACAGGGGCCAAAACTTCTTTGGGCTGTATAGATAAATAAATATTATAAATATTTATGGTTAGCAGTCGCGAAAACGTGACTGTTGTTGCGAATTATGTGGAACGTGTACTCTGCATGAAGAAACGTAACTGAGATATGGTAAAGATGAACCAGCACTGATTTGGTGCTCAAAGTGGGTACCTGTTATATAATCATTATGTAATTAATTTTTCTTCCATTACCTCCACTTTACTGAAATAACAAAAGCGACAAACAATTTCTTGTGCAACATAATAAAAATAAATTACAAAACAATACTTCATACTATTCTCATGGATAAAAGGCAGTAAGAAAATACATTTTACAAATTATCATTCATATCATTTCAGCAACTTATATTTATTTTAACAAATTACACTCTTTACGCCCTAACTCCGTGCTTTATAGTAATATTGTCAGGAGATCTTATGATTTAAATACAAATAAGCTAAAATAATTGTTGCTGTTTTATCATTTAACAGAATGAATCATGTGTGAACATTTGCAGGTCGCTCAGTCAACACACAAGACACGTTTTATAATAAAAACATGTTATTTCGGTTAATTAGTGTTAACTCACATAAACATATATGTTAACTATATACACATTCAATTACACAAGTTATAAAGAAATTAAGGAATAAAAATTTATTTTCACTTTTCAGGCAAAGCACAGAGTGATCAAGTATTTTTATACAAAATTCTTCTTATTTTTTATGTAATAAAACAAAAAATGTTCCTTAACAAAAGTTCCTTGAAAATTAAAACGGCATCACTTGAAGTCAAAGTAGACTTAACACTAATTATTTAACTATTAAATGAAAATTGTACACTATCTGTAATTTTAAGGCCTAAAATTACCACCGTTTCTTGTTAGAAAAAGCTAAATAAACCTTAAGTAATAAATAACATGACTCTTAACTGTTATTTGTTATTACAGCTTCTTGTGAAATTAAGTTAACCTTTCTAAAAATATGGCTGGCACTGCCAGAGCGAAATGCGTTTTCTTTTGACAAATTAAATTCATTTTGAAAAATTCATTAAATATTGTTACGTTTATACCTTTTATTAACGTTTTGTTGTGAGTTTTTTATTGCAAAATAAATAACACCAGTTTTTAGAGTTTTTAAATTAATAACAAGTTTATTTACTTTAACTACACAAAGTTAACTCTTAAGAACAATTTACTTAAGATGTACGTCTTTTCTTCAAGAGGTTTAATTTTACACTGATTCACTCTACATTCAGACGATGCCCTTTTATATTTGTCCATTAAAAGTCTATAAAATTTAAGAATCTTCTACTCCTTTTGTATCACATTTTGTTGTTGCATGTTGTTTATTCAATGTATAGGTGCCTGTATGGCTGTGTGTATTTTTGTTTTTGTTTTTATACTGATAGAGTTACTTCTTGGAATTTATTTTAAGATATTTGTTGTTGTCTTTTGTAAAAAAGGTTTCTTAGAAAACTACGCACATGGTAAACAGCATACATGTTTGTAGTTGTCTTGCGCGTATAAAATTTCTACGCAGTTAGTAAACGGAAATTTGTTTTTGTCTTGCATGCCACGCAGTTACTAAACTGCCTATCAAATTGCTGTTATTCGCGTATACAAAATTTCTACGCAGTTGGTAACTAGAAATTTAGTTGTTGTACCATAAGTTTTGTTAGCACGCAGTTCGTAAACAACACAACCAGTAGTTCGCTTTATTACTTAATTATTTTATTTTAAAACTTAAGCAAGACTGTTTGTATGCTAGCAAAAAAATTTACCAAAAAACGAACTACAAGTGAAATATTTTTGATATTCTACTTTCCCGAAGGTCTACTTTCCACTTAAGATGCTATTTCATATGGTTATGTTGATGGCAAATTTACTTAATCTTAAAACTCTTAATAATAAAAAAATAAATAAAATCAAATTAGCTTTTACGTAAATCAATACACGATTTATTCATATCACCATTTTTTTGTTATTTAAAGTAGTGATAACACATTGCAAGAAAAGAAACACATAGCATTAGTTCGCCTTATTTTACAATAGCGATCGAATGCGTTCGTTCGCATTCTAAGCTCCCGTCGTCATGCAATTTTTGCTTCTGTATTATTTTTAAATTCTATTAAATGCATTCACCGTTTTGGGGGTTGTTAGCTTCGATTTGGGCATGAATTGCTAAGATTTTATTTTTAATTTAAAATACAAATGACAAAACAATAGAGAGCATCAAGTAGAGCGCATTTTTTTATAGAGATCTAGAACTTTGGATTAAAACGAAGATGAATACTTAAGATTGATATAATATTGGCTTTATTCTGGCATATCACCGTCACGACTAAATCAGGCATACCCTAATCTGAAAGGCAAATTTTTAAAAATAATTCTAACATTTGTGGCCGTATATTAGCAAAAAAGCGGCTTTATCGACATAGACTTGAAATTTCAGAAATTCCCTTAGCAAATAGTGTAGCTGCGTGCGTTTAATGATACGATCGTGAAGGCCAGGTTAAACTATGCAGTTGCGAAACATTTCCTTTAATAAATAAATTGTAGAACGAGCTGTGTGAGATGTTGCGCTGTTTGATTGAAACCATACCTCCCTAACATTATTATAGTTCAATTGATCAACAAAAAAGCTAGTAAACATAGCACTATAGCCCTCAGCACAGAACGTCACATTCTGATCAGCATCATATATCATCATATTTAAAGTAACAGGGGCCCATGACTCCACTAGTTCATAAAACATACCAAAATGTTATTTTTTATGGATAGCACACACTTGATGATTATTATCACTTCAAATACGGCAGTTTTGATTATTGACATATTCATTCAAGCGAAAGCGAGCTTCATAACTAAAAATCCTCGCTTATGTAATCAGGATCGGTTATTTCATACAGAACCATGATTTTGAAAATGTATTTTTGCGCAATATGGAAACGTTGTTCAGGCGTCAGTATATTCATGTTGAAATTCCAAGCTAAACTAGACATAAATAACTTGGCAGTACTGCCAACATAAAATTATACCTTCATTCGTCAAATCTATTGCCAACAAGCTCACAAATTTTACAACAAAAGTTGCAAAGTGTCGACCGAAAGAAAACTATTGTTTTTCTTAAGCCTAATTGGCACATACTGATTCATTTGCCAATTATGTTTGCTTTTTCAAAATTTGTTGAAGATTTATCTCTAACAAAGATATATTTCATTTCAACATTTTAGATAATTTCAGTAAAAACTAACCAAAAGTAACTTACAAATTTTACTATGTTTTTGTTGTTTGTTTTTGGGTTTAAGATGTTAAAATACGTTACGTATCTAGCGAGAATCGTCACTCCACCGTATGCCGGTGCTAAGATGCGAAAATACGTTACGTCTCTAGCGAGAATCGTCATTCCACCGTATGCCGGTGCTAAGATGCGAAAATACGTTACGTCTCTAGCGAGAATCGTTATTCCACCGTATGCCGGACTCCGTTGGGGCTACCGGTTAAAAACCCACCTTAGGTCCGGAATATTAAGCCCTTCCTGGCACCGCTCTCGCATGACATCGGGGAGGATCCCTATCTCGCCAGTATATCCCTGTTCTACTAAGCCTGCATCCAGGTACCTACTTTGAGCACCAAATCAGTGCTGGTTCATTTTCACTATATCTCGGTTACGTTTCTTCATGCAGAGTACACGTTCCACATAATTCGCAAAAACAGTCCAGTTTTCGCGAGTGCTAACCATTTTCTCTACTATGTTCGCTGCAGTCATTCGGCCAGTTTGTGCCTCCATTTCTGTGTGATATTCAAACCAACGGTGGCACTTGAAGAAGGTATGGCCAGCACCTGCCATTTGTCCATGGTTTCCTTTTTATGGCAGCTAGTTCTGTCCAGCGTAGTAGATTCTCCTTCGCTCTATCGCCGCATTCCGGCTATTACAAGCACAACAGATTCTTTGCACCGATAGTAAAGCATTTTGCCCGCATTACAAGCTTAATGTTCTGTGCCCATATCTCACTCCTGTATAGTAGAACGCTTTTATAGGCCTCCATCAGAAGCCTTCGCCTACTTGGGCTGGGAACCCTCGGTATTCGCCATAAGTCGGCCGAGACTAATTTTACTGCTTATATTTACAGCCTTTTCAATAAAAAAAACAAAACGAGAAAACTTATACTAAAAAAAATGTCTTTATTCTCTATAAAATATTATTTTTTTGTTACGAAAGACATCTGCTTATATTAAACGAAAAGTTTGTTGTGTTATAATTTACAGTATTTATGTCAATTTTCAGTTTAGGGGGCAGCACATCATACAAAGGAATCTGTCACCAGAAAATACTTATAACTGAAGCAAAAATAACAAACAATGGCCTGTTTGCTCTGATATCAAAATAAGATGAAGCAAGCCAAAATTTTTATTTGATCTCGCATTGCTCAAAAATGACTATTCACTCTGTCAGTATAAATAAATATATACGATTCTATTTTAACATATAAACAGAATAACATATTTTCCATAAAGACATAAAAACATAGACACATATGGAAAGATGTTCAAATAAATGGAGGCAGTTCCAAATATTCATCTAAAAGTACATACATAATTGCACTTGCATGTACACATACAAATGCATTGACTGACACTTGCATACAAGTGGCATATGTTCGCTTTTCATTTCGTTTCATAAATTAAACAAAAAATAATTACATATCCATTATATACGTATTTACATATATGTATGTCTAAATGTATTTGTGACAAGTACACTCTGAATATTTGTGTGCGGATATGAATTCATATGCCCACGTAAGTGTTTTACTGTAAAACAGTGTTTGATTTTCTCTATGTGGGAAATGTGTGCACAGTGTTTGCATATTGAAATTTCCTTCATGTCTATTTTTCCAACTATTTACAGTGACACAAATTTGACATACATTGCATACAATCAACCAAAACTAATGAATCACAGCAGATGCAATACTTTCAGATCATATTTGCACATGTTCTTTATCGTTTATTTCCATGTACACAATTATATTGTTTTTACACATACATACAAGTTTGTGTGCAGCTAGATGTGCGCAAAGGAAGCAAAATTGTGTCATTACATCACACAAACACATTTTTTGTTTTAGATAAGAATCTCTAAAAAAAATACAAAATTAAAAATTTTTTTTTTTTGCAAAAGACACAAAAACTTATTGTTATATTTCAGTGTCAGCATGTAATGTATCTTAAGTGATATGTTTGTTTAAGACTTATATTTTTTATAACTTCAAAAATTAATAATTAGTTAACTCTGTTAACATTAAATTATGGTAAGTGAGGAGAATTATTAAAAAGCTGTTAACACAGGGAATGAAAAGTAAGAAAGATATTAAACACTCAGTCATGAGGATCACAACTTGTTCAACTTTTTTTTGTTAACATATTTTAATATTTTAAGTTAATAACAAGTTTATTTACTTTAACTACACAAAATTGACACTACAGAACAATTTACTTAAGATGCACATCTTTACTTTATGAGGTTTATTTTTCCACTGATTGACTATCCACTCAGACGATGCCCTTTTATATTTGTCCATTAAAAGTCTAGAAAATTTAAGAATCTTCTACTCCCTTTGTATCACATTTTGTTGTTGTATGTTGTTTATTCAATGTATAGCCGCCAGTATGTCTGTGTGTATTTTTGTTTTTATACTGATAAAGTTACTTCTTGTAATTTATTTTAAGATATTTGTTGTTGTTTCTTAGAAAACTACGCACATGGTCAACAGCATACATGTTTGTTGTTGTCTTGCGGGTATAATATTTCTACGCAGTTAGCAAACAGAAATTTGTTTTTGTCTTACTGCAGTTAGTAAACAGCATAACAAATTGTTGTTGTTTGCGTTTATAAAATTTCTACTAGAAATTTTTCTTTAGCAAGCCATGCAGTTCGTAAACAACATACCCAGTAGTTTACTTTAATGCTTAATTATTTTCTCTTAAAACTTAAGCAAGACACATCCGTAACAACATTTTTAACTATCCTCATAAATCGAATTTTCTTAAGATTGCAAAAACATCACGCTACAACAAAATAATATAAAAATTTTGACATTTACTCATATGATTAGATTCGTTCGGTATTTTTGATATTTAATACCTCCCACCTCTTTGTTGTTGTATGTCACGGAAATGATATGACGTAACTGTGCACTAAATGATTTTTGCGAAGTTTTCGAATCATCATCGGTAAATGAGAAGGATAATGATTATGTTATATATGATATCGCGGTGGAATATTGAACATAATCAGTAAATCGTTCTTGTAACTTAAGTGAGAAATTTTTTAACTTGAAAATATTATAGTCACCCAGTTCTAAGCTAGAGAATATCGTGAACTTTTTCATGAATTTGTGTTATAAAATTCATGGTTAAATAAGACTATAAAACTATAATTTTTTTAATGTCAAAATCTTTCACTCAATTACTATCACGTGCTTTCTTTTTCGATTTCTGACGCAGATTATCATATTCCAACTTCTGTATATTATGTATTGAATTTTTCAACAAATATTATTTTTTTCAATTGCGGCAAAATCGCAACGTGTTCGTAGTAGATGCAATGGCATTTGATACCCTAAATTCAATTTCGCACGAAAATTATTTTAAAATAATTACATTTCGTTAAATTCGTGATATTTTTGGACAACATAATTGTCCTTATAAGACCGCTATTAAAAATTTGGTCGTTAAATTTCAGTCGAGAGGCTCGATAGAAATTGCGCGAACACCAAAGCGTGTTCTATTAGGTCGTTTAACTGGAAATATCGCAGCTGTGAACCACAGTGTTGTAGCAGATCCAAATTTGTCAATTCCTCGACGTTCTCAACAATTGGGATTATCCAAAACCACCACATTGCGAATTTTGCGTAAGGATTTGAACTTGAAGCCTTACAAAGTTCAGCAGGTGCAGGAATTGAAGCCGACTGATTATTCACATTGCCGTAGATTCGCTCAATTTATTCAGGACCAACCGGCTGGTTTTTCAGACGAAGCCCATTTTTACTTATCAGGGAAGGTCAACAAAAAAAATTCACGCATTTGGGCGATTATTGAGAAGCCTGTATGGTACGCTATATGGTCTGAAGGCTTCATATGGCCGTTTCTTTTTTCGAAGATCAGGCTGAAAATGTCTTAACGTTGAAAGGATCAATTTATCGCGAGATTTTAACAACTTAATTTTGGCGTATTATTGACGACGGAGATAACACTGACATTTAGTTTCAACAGAACGGTGCCAGCTAATAAAACTATCAGTTTATTACAATCCAAATTTCCCGATCGCCTAATTTCACGGCAATCAACACTGAAGTGGCCAGTTTGTGTGATTTAAAACCTCTGTATTATTATTTTTTGTGGGACTATGTTAAAGAGAGAGAGTCTATACAAAGCCAATAGAATCGATTTCAGCTTTCAAACTCAAAATCCGTAATGTGATTAACGAAACAGGACCAACATTTTTCCGAAAAATTATTTAAAACTTTGATGAAAACAAACTTCTTGTTGAAAATCCCTCGAAGCAAGCCTTGTTACTTTACAATTATTTTTCGTTTTTAATCAGGACTCGGAATGGTTTAAAATGTTAGCATTTATGTCTTCGCCTTTTTTTAATTATCTATAATAGCTTTATTTTGCTTTGTTGGGAATTAAACTCATGAACCCCGTTTGTTAAAAGTACAGGCAGATAACAATACCGCCTTCTCAACTTTGTCAGCTACTTTTTTTTATCCAATCCACAGATCCTATTTCGTTAGCTCTTTGTACTAGATATAACGTGTCTGCCAAATCTTATTTTCGATAAGATGTGAAGATTTCTAAATCATATTGTTATGTGTTGCTCAAGTTTTAAAATAAAACAATTAAGCAATAAATCGAACTAGTGGTAACAAACTACGAAGAAGTTTATACACACACAACTACAATTTGATATGTTGTTTACAAACTGCCTCGCATGCAAGAAAAAAAATACATATATACTGTTTATCATCTAAACGCGCCAAACAAAAATTAATTTAACAACAACAACAAATATACATGTAGTTTACCATCTGCGTAGTTTTCTAAGAAACCATTTTTTTACAAATAACAATAACAAATGTATTGAAATAAATCCCAAGCAGAAACCAACGTACAACAACAAAATGTGATACAAAGGGAGTAGAAGATTCTTAATTCTTCTAGACTTTAAATGGACAAGTATAAATAGGGAAGCGTCTGAGTGGATAATCAATCAGTGTAAAATTAAACCTCATCAAGTAAAGACGTGCATTTTAAGTAAATTGTTCTGAAGTGTCAACTTTGTGTAGTTAAAGTAAATAAAATTGTTATAAATTTAAAAATTCTAAAAACTGGTGTTATTTATTTTGTAATAAAGAGCTCACAACAAAGCCTTTATAAAAGGTATAAACGTAACAATATTATAAAAAATTCATTATTTAGGTAAATAAAAAAAATTAACCACAAAGTAACCCAAATTCCAGATACAAAATTTCCTTTTATTTTATCCTATTCAAGAGGTGTTTTTTGGAAAGGTTGTTCTAGCATCTAAGAATTGAGCATATATGCGTTTATGAAGGTATTAAAACACAAAAACGCTATTAAAGAAAATCGAATTTTAACTATTTATGCTTTGATAAAAAAGGCTTTAATAAATAATAAAATAATAATTAATAAAATAAAAATAAAATCAAACATTTTTTCCTCACATACACAACTACCACCATGTATTCAAACATCACATTATTAATCATTTCAAATAAAAATCGTTGATATAGTTTTGCATTGAATATATAAAACTTCAGTAATCATTTTATAACTAAAAATTCTTTGGCGGTATGGATTCTTTCGCCAACAAAGATAGAAAAGAATGGTAACAGTACAAATTATTAACGTATATTTTATTTTATTATTCCTGAATTTGTGTAAATTTTTTTAAAGTTATAATACCCAAAAACCCCAAAAACCGTAGAGAACGCAAACACTATAATTCAAGCTGTAAATAACGTCTTTTCAAGCTATCCTTACTTTAACAATTTTTACTGTATTTTCATATTTTGGTAAATAATAAATTACATACAGGTAAACTGAATGTATGTAACAAAATGCCCACAAAAGTTTAGCCTTTCTAGTCGACAATGTGTGAAAACTAAGATATGAAAAAAAGGACACGTGAACAGCCTTTAAAAAGAAATTAAAATGATAAATTATCGTTTAAAGTAAACCTTAGAAAAGAAGAACTAAAATAGTAGTGAATCATATATATCGACTGAGGTGCAGGTGTTGAACAAGTAGATTTTTTGGAAAATAAAAAAAAATATCAAGTTAAATAACACAGCATTATGTCAATCCAGCATTTAATTAGGTTTTCATTTTATGAATTCTCAAATAAATATTAATTGAACTATTTTAGCAGTTTAATCTAATAAATAAAATTTAAAACGACTGAAGTTCATGTAAATTAAAATTTCTAAATTAATTAAATAAATAAAATTTTAATTACAATTAATTGAGCTGTGTAATTAATATTTTAAAAATATTTTTTTTAACACAAGGTCTTCATATTAAAGTTAAATATATTTTATGTAAATTTCTTTCTTTGTAAATTTTTTGGCTCTAGAATTTATGTTTTAATAAAAATGTTAAATAATATTTTTTTACATGTTTGTTATTTTCAAAATTTATTTGAAAAGTTATTTTAATCTCCGAACATTATATGTATATATCGTTGGTCTCATGTAGAAAGGCCCTAACTCGCATATTTGAAACTTTATAGAAGAAGGTAATAACACATCTAAAACTGAAGTTGACAAAAATTAACGTTTTTTTTTTAATGTGGGTTATTATTAAAATGAAGGACTAATTTGGTTTTCGAAACTTTTTTTTATTTGTAAATACATAAAAAACTAAATAGAGATAGGGCTTTTGTAGTCTCATTTCAGATCATAAATGTGACTTAGGGCTTTTTTCTGTACCGATCAAAACAAATTATATTAAGGAAAATTCATGATTAAATTTACTAGAAAATATTATCATTGCTTAAAAATATTAATTTCGAAAATAAAAATAGTGTTTATAATTTGTAAGGCAACGTATCATAAGAGTTTTGGCAGTCTATAGGAATTAATTTCTTTAGATCTTGCAAATGCTCCCATTTCTTTTTCGGAATAGCTAATTTTTCTTTATATAACCATGCTGGAATGATGCGTTCTATGCAAGCTTTTGTTCTATGTGGATGAAGCTCATATTCGTCCGTAATATTTATTTTAAAATATATATGCGCCCTGAAGGATCATATGCATGAGCATGCAACATATTTGCAGTATTATCACCTACTTTTTTTTCAAAGTTTAAATTGGAATTAAAATTCAAACAAAAATTTATAAAAAATGCACAATAATTTCTCTTATTACCTGGTCGAATTGACAAATATCTATTCGGAAGTTTTTCAGATTGACTATTTTCATCTACATTTTCCATTTTTATTTGCTTTTTATATATTATTTTCTTATTACTTCAAAAGTGATAATAACTAAACATATAAAGAAAAATATACTGGTCTATACAATTAAAAGAAAACTGTTCTTCTGATGGAGTCAGTGGTTTACATAAATCAATTCCAACAACATTTATTAAATTCTTACTTCAGTTCTTTCTTTACAAACAAAAAAAAAACATTTTCCTCGATGTTTTTGTTGTTTTGTAGTATGCAATGCAGTAATTAGCTCAAACTAACGTTATAACATTTAATCACAATAAAAAAAATAAAACAAAAATTTGCCTATTTTTTATTGCATAATTTAAGAAAACTCGATACAACGTCACATAATTTGCCAATATAGGGCTTTAAAAATATATATATTTTTTTAGAAATAAGTTAGAGCTTTTTAGATTATTACTTGAATAACCGCTAATTTTAATCAAATTGCCTTAAATTTGGGAGAAGATGTATTTGCGTTAACTGCATTGAAATCACAAAAAAAAATCAATTTCTAAAAAAAGGGCCTTTCTACATGAGACCGACGACATGTTAATATATTTTAAATATTTTTTCAATTTGTAGTATACATTGTTTTTATTTTTTATATGTTTTATTTTTTTTAAAAGAAAATGTAGAATATTTTAATTTTATTTGTTAAATATTTTTTACATATTTATTGATTTAAAACAACAACACTGTTCCTACAGATGACACCCAATTGTTAGGCGAATTAAAATTAAAAATTAAATTTAATTAATTTATAAAACTATTTATAAAATGAAAAATTTTTTAGTAGTTAATTATAAAGCACTTTTTAATAAAAAAACCAACGGTGTGGCGAAATATCGAAAAAATAATAAAAAAAAGAAAAAATAAAAGTTTTTAAAAATTTTTTATTAAATAGTGACCAAGTGCTTTATAATTAACTATTAAAAAATATTAAAAAGGTCAAAAAACTATAACTATTATATAAAATGAAAAACTATATTAAATATTATTATTAAAATATTTAGGGCAACATAAAATATTAGGCCGCTATAGGTTTTCTACTTTCTTTGCCTTAATTTTTCCTCACTTTTAAACATTATTTTTTATCAATCAATTAAATAAATTTGAATAAAATTAATTCAGCTCCTAACGTAAAATTGAGTACTTAACTAATAAATATAAATATTATAAAATTTATAACATTGTTTTGAAAAGAAACAAAAGTTTTTTATTTACTTTGGCCCCCGTCTAATGTAACAGCATTGTTGTCAGACCTTGACTCATAAAAACACAAGGAAAAGCTACTTCATAATCACTGTTAAGTCAGAACAAAGTATACACAAAATACTGTTCTCATCCTTTTCCGTCTTTGCTGGCCGTTTGTTCGGTATGAAAGGCGAGCGCTTTCGATATGAAGACATCATTCGCAAGCCGTATTCTAAACTGTATTGGTGAGTTAGAGTTCGAGTTAAGATAGTTCCTCTACCTCTACTCATTCAGGTAGAATGTCCGCCACCTGGCATTTTATGCGGGGCTAATTTTCAATATTCCCGTCTTTTATTATTATCTAGGTCCTCATGTCCACCTGAAGGTGTTTTTGGTTTGTTCGAGTGTATGAGGAGTTTTAATGGCGTGAAAGTTTTATCTGGGGTCGCATTTATCTGTTCGTTTATATTGTCGCTGTTAAAAACTTTTGTTTTATAAATATTTCATGTTTTCAAGAATGTCTAGTCTTCGTCCTTTATTTTTACTAGTAATGTCATACATTCATCTATTTTCCTCAGTGTGTGTCAATGAGTGCCAAGGTATAGTGCAAAGTTTAAATCTTCTCTTTTTCGTTTGTATAAGGGTATATGTTCTTAAATCTATTTTAAGTATTCGTCCAGTAAGTCTGTAACTAAATTTGTTAATTGTTTTCGTCGATGTCCTGATATTATGTCTCAGAGTGTTGCTGATTTTTAATGCTATAAATAGACCTTCTTTGTGAAAAAGGTTAGTTAATCTATATATTTCTGGACCTGTGTAAGTAAAAATCTACCATCGTGTTGTAACAGTTTTTTCTTTATCTTGTCTAACTCTTAAAAACACAAGGAAAATCTCATTCTTAAACACTGTTAAGTCAGAACAAAGTATACACAAAATCCAAAGCTATTTTATTTGGACTCTTTATTAATCGTCACATGTATTTGATTTGTGCGGTTGAATTGAAATTCGATACCGTAGGGGTTATATTGCTTTTGAAATATTATTTTTGATTTTAAAAATCAAATCCTTTTTATATGTTAAAATTATGCGTTAAATATTTTTGTGGCAGACATCGAAATTTGCGTTGTACAATTAAAGCATCGAAAGAAAATCGTTATGATTTACGAAGTTGGTAATAAATGTTATACCCTTTTATAATATCATATTTGCTCTATATTCTTTTCTCAAAATTTCTAAAAATCTTATCCCCAATATTAGATGAGTACAGATGTATATTTACGAGTGTGGCTTTTTTAATTCTCGCCTCCTAATTTAAAAAGCCAAAATAAAATTTTGGTTTTTAATTTTCAATTAAAATACACATTTGGCCACAAATTTTGTCATGACAAACTTTTAAACCGATTTTAAGATGTTTTTAATTTAAACTTGAACGCGCTAACGTAGCTTGCTACCAAGAAGCTTTTTCTATCCAGCACCAGACATATAATAACGATTCCGCAGATTTTGCTGTACAGTAAACTGATACATGATATTTTTATTAATTAAATTACACAAAATTAACCGGGTTACGAAACAAAATCCATTTAGACTATTTGGTGTTATTGCTAAAAAAATATTTGAAGCTTTTTCTTTACCATAGTAAAATTAGTCAACCAGCAAAAATGTCTTTTCACAAGTATTCCAAAAATACAAACATGATTTTACATTCAAATTTCTTACTTTTTGAATTTCAATTGAATGCTACAATAAATTGCAAACACAAAACTAATCTGCTTAGCATTATCATCTCATAATCTGGTATTTAATATTTAGAAGAATATCTAGATATTGCCTAACTTTAACCTGAATAGTATACAAGTTTTGTTTGTTTACGAAGTAAACATAATTTTACAAAATGTAAAAAACTTATCACTAGTCTACATTTCACATTTTAACTACGAAAAGTTCCTCAGTTTATTCTTTTAACTTTTATTGAAATTATTTATTTTGTAAATTATTTTTCACTCACAGACGAAAAAGAAATTTGAAATGAAAACGATTTTTATTGAATCGTTAAAAGCTGAAAACAAACAGAGATAAATAAATTTAATCGAAATACAAATTTTAATTGCTTCAAAACAAAACAAATATAGAACTGCAAAATTGACACGATATCAAAATGAAAATAATAATGCATTAAAATAGAAATATTTATTTTCTTGAAACCCAACAAAATTTTCTTATTGCGTTGTGTGCAGCTTTATACAATTACAGACAAATGAAGGAGAATGTGTTGCATTACTGTATGAAATAAAACAAATTATCTACATTAAGTAGACAAATAGCAGTGATATGTTGTCTATAATCTAGATACTGTCAAGTAAAGTGAATAAACATTAATGTAAAGATTCAAACAACTGTAAGCCAGGGTATTCCAATAGCAAAAAAAAGTATACGAAATATATCTAAGTCTAAATAGTTTAATATAAACGAAGTATATTTTTAACTTGACCTAAATCGGTTATTTATAATAGAGAGAAAAGAAAATTAACCGTAGTAATAACCGAAGAATAAAATTTTTCGGACATAATACTAAAGTAAACGATCAATTGGAATACAACTTTACTTTTTTTGCTCGGACCAGTACTCTGGGAATGACTCTCACTCATGTAGTGCATTGTACCAGAACACTTGACCAAATCCAAGGTCAGTAAGATACGGTAAACGTAGCACTAAAATATCCCTTCAGAGAAAGGCAACTGAATAGATATTGCGGTCCATACCAAAAGAAACAAAAAGCTCGATTTCTTGATGGCATCAATGAATGCCGCATAACTTGAGCTCTGTGATAAAGCGTCATCGAGTACTACAAGTAATCGTGTCACCTAAAAATTTATCAAGGGTGAACAACATTTCCATAGCTTTTCAACTCTATTCGATGAGCCGTTAATACTCATGGAGATAGCCTCTCTAACGCCAAATATACACTGATGGACTAAAGATAACGGAGTAAGATTCAAACAATTGTATCAACAGATCTTTTCGCAATAACCCACCTGTGATTTTCTGGGCCATGAGATTTCTGTCTCCTCTCCGTCATGAATTAGTGCGAAGTTATTTAATTAATACATATCGCCAGCAAAGCCCCTGTAGGCTAGTAGGTAGTATACTAGTGTACTGGGGGTTGTGGGTTCGATTCCCAACGAAGACAATTACTGCAAAAATAATAATTGGCTGTCGGTGAGCTGCTCAGAGATGAAGGCATAGTCACTGGTCGCTGTGCTGTCTTATACTGCAGTTAATTTCCGACTACCCTTCTACTTTCACCACCTGTTTCATTTCCTCTCTATTCCTTTCCTGAAGAATGTAGCACGGTACTTGACTTAATAGGCATTGTTGCCTGAAGTGCTAGTGCGGTAAACCCTTTATCGGCCGCCTAATCGAAAGTCTGATCGGCTTAAAACAAATTATTTGAACTTTAAATTATTTTATGTTTCTTTGTAAAGGATTCTTCAATATAAATTTTGAAGTCTCTAAAACAATTTAAACCATAAAAATTAAGATTTAGATGATTCAATTTTTTATTGTATTACGAAGAGTAAAGTTCGGTAATTATGGATTAAAAATGATATCTGGCAAATGTCCACCATGGCCACGCTGACCAATGACGATTCTTTCATCAAAGTTTTTAATTATTTTTCGACAAAATGACGGTCTCATTTCGTTAATCAGGGATTTTGAGTTCTAAGACTGAATTCGATTCGATTAGGTCCATATAGACTATGTCCTTAATATAGCCCCACAAAAAATAATCCGATCAGCAGTTGCTGATTGTCATGAAATTATGTGATCACGAAATTTGGTTTGCAATAAGCCGAGCATTTCACTGGCTGTGACATGTGGCACCATCCTGTTGATATTCAATAATAGGCCAAAATTGAGTTGTTAGCATCTCGCGATAGCGTGATCCATTGACTGTTACCACATTTCCAGTCTCTGCTTCGATAAACCACGGTCCAATTACGCCTCTAGAACATATAGCACACCATACAGGGACACGTTAAGCATGCAAAGGCTTCTCAACAATCGCTCAAAACTTTTCACAACCCTAAATGCGCCAATTTTGCTTGTTGTCATACCCTGACAAGCGCAAATGGTCTTTGTCTGAAAAAATGATTTATGAATGAATTCAGCGAATCTACGGCGATGTCAATGGTCGGTAGACTTCAACTCCTGTACCAGTTGAACCTTATAAGGCTTCAAAGCCAAATCCTTACGCAAAATTTACTTGTGATGGTTTCGGAAAACCCCAATAGTTGAGAACGTAGAGGAGATGACAAATTTGGAGTGGCTTCAACACTGTGACTCACGGCTGCAGTTAAACACACGCTGGGGCTTGCACATTTTGTATCGCGTCTGTTGACTCAAATTTAACGACCTAATTGTTAATAGCGGTCTCCGAGGTACGATTATATTGTCCGAATTTTAAGAAATGGAACTTTAACAGAACCACCATTTCCATTTTGGATTTGAATTATTGTAATGCGATTTTCGTGCGAAATTGAATTCATTCTAACACTTGCCACTGCAATTACTACGAAAACGTAAAAAAATTAAATATCAAAACTATCATGTTGTTGGTGTTGCCACAATGTTGTTGGTGTTGCCACAATTTAAACACAAACTTCTTGTTGAAAAACCCGATATAAGAATTTATTTTGTAATACAATATTAAAGAATTGGATAGATAATGATTGGATGTTAATTCAATTAATGAAAACTTTCTTACTAAATATGAAATTCCTTTTCTGTTCACTTTTTTATGAAATAAATAATTAAATCAATTAAAAATCTTCTTATATTTCAATTCTAGTAAAATAAGAATTTTGATAAGTGGATATAAATGTTTCATTGTGTATACAAATATCGATTCGGTGCTGTGAATTATCAGAGTTTTTTCGTTCTCAAATTAAAGAATAAAAAATGTATCCCAGAGTAAGATAAATTGGTTCATGTACATGATATGAGTTAAAGGTTAAAATAAAATTTTATCAAAATCATTTAAATGAAAAGGGCCCCCTCAAATGTTCTTACTAACATCTACCTGTACTTTATTGTTTATCTTGGGAAATAAAAAATAAATAAAAACCCACATACAAAATAAATAAACTAGAGTGAGAAAGTATACAATTCAAAACAATTTGTCTTTTAATCCCTTGACAATCTACAACATACCAGACGGACGCATTGGATTTCGATTTTCGTTGTTTTTATTGTCATTTGCTGTACTTGTCGTTGTGCTATTTTTGCTTTTGCTATGCAAAAGTTATAGATTCGTTTTTGGGTCTTCTCTATGCTTTCGATATGATGGCAGTCAGAGTGATGTGGGATGGATGCAGGCATCCCTTGATTTCGTATCCATACTGTTGGTTTGCCATTTTATCTCTGTCAACAAATTGACACTTTAGTTGATGGCATTTGTTTGCTAAAAATAAAACACTTTCTCTCGTAGTCATTGTTACGGGTTTGATTTTTATATGCGACACACAGTTTCATATTTTACACAGCCACATGAGTTGTAACGTCAAGTTTGTATATCTTTGAAGTAAGTTTTGTTGTATTTTGGTGATATTTTTGCTGACATTTTGTTTTTCAAATTTTATTGCTTAGTTAGCTGCATGCATACATGCTTTTATTGATAAATGAATAATATTTCATTAATGTGGTGGTAAAATAATTTCGACATTGTACAATAAACTGCGGGTTGAGCTGTGTATTTTACAAACTGGGTAGTTTTCTAAGAAACCTTTAATACACAAGACAACAACACACAACAGCAACATGCTTATGAGAAATTCTACCAAGAAAGTAAAGAACAGAAAACGAAAACAATTAACACAAAATAAAGCAAAAGACACAGCCAAGCAGGCGCCTAAACTAAATGACAAAAACATTTTTATGATAAATTCTACCAAAGAAGTCAACAACAGAAAACAAAAACTAACAAAGTACATGATAAAAACAACAATACGAGGTGATGTAAAAGTAGAATATTGTTGTATGTGCGAAAACCTCTCAAAACAACTATAAAAGCATTATTTGCTGGGCAAATGAAATCATTCAAGTTGAGTCATCAGTGAGTAAAGATAACAAAATTACCATCGTGTTTATTTTGTGTTTATTTAAAACCCTATAGTACTGTGTTATTATTTTCCAATAAAAGAACTCAAAATAACAAAAGCTTTATTGAAAGGAGTACCAATATTTATAGATATTAGTTATTCCTTTTATATATTTTATTTCTGCAGAACGATCTAGAAATTTAAGCAGTAATGCTATGTATAATTTTTAAAAGTCATTCTGTGTCTATCTTACAAAAATCGTTAATTTTTGGCGTAACGTAAGTGTGTTCAAATAACAACAAGAGTGTGTAAGCTTGTTGACAAAGCGGCAATCAACAGCATAGATATTTAATACTCGGCACCTTTTGGCGATAATGGTGCTCACTATAACAGACTATGATACATGCTACGTTCCTTAAAAAATAGCTACAAGTGACAGAAAAAACTGAAAAGGTAATTTTCTCTTTTTGATAAATAGTGTTATTGGAATAATCATAAATTATCTGCATAAACTACCTCAAAGCTGTGTTAAATATTAATTTGAAAATCATAACCGGCTTTCTTAATGAAAGCAAGAAAATATTAAATAAGAAAAATAAACTGAGGTTTCAAATGAAAATACTTGAATCTTATGATCAAAATTTTTACTTTTTGATCAAAGTTTCTAGGTTAGGAACGAACTCGCTGCGTATATTTTAATTATTGTTAAGAAAATAATTTATTAAGTTTTAAAAGAAAATAATTATCAATAAAAAGGCAAACGAAGCTACCCACTGTGCATTTTACAAACTGCATAATATTCTAAGAAACCTTATACACACAAGACAAGAACAACATGCCTATAAAAATTCTACCAAATAAGATAAACAACAGAAAACAGAACAAAACAAAACACACAGCCAAGCAGGTGCCTAAACTGAATGGCAATAACAATAAGACTGGATGTCAAAGTAGAATATTCTTGTATAAGCCAGAACCCCTTGAAAGGCTAATGAATCGATTCAAGTTGATTCATTAGTGAAAAAAGACAACAAAGTTACCATCATTTTTATTTTGTGTGTATTAAAAGTAAATCAATCGTTTAGCTTAATTTAAAACTCTAAAATACTGTGTTATTATTTTGTAATAAAAAATCTCAAACTAACAAAACGTTTATTAAAGAGGAATAATATATATTCTAATATATATTAGAATATATTCTATTTAATTCTAATAGAAATATATATTCTAATTTAAATTGGCGCAAACCTACTCACTTTAAGTTAAACGAATAATTACAAAATTTGTTTGCAAGTTTAATATTTTGTAAAAATTTTGTATTATTTTTTTCATTGCAAAAAAGGTCATCTCTTGTCTTCCATAGAAGGGCTGATCCGAATTCAAGTATCTTATTAAATGTAATGTTACATTACATTGACACCGATAGATATTTTTTACTCTTCGTTGTACGCTTGAAAAACTAAAAGATATCTATTAACCGGAGATCATAAGAACTAAGTATTTAACTATTTGGCATGAGGAGAATTTTGTGGGCTTTAATCACTTGAAATGTAATATATGAACTAAGTTAATATTGAGTTAAATAAGTTATTGATTGGATTCAAGCACAATTAACCAGAGTAGCGAAGTATTCACTCACTGTTCATACATGTATGAATATGTACATTTCATTTTTTAGCCGCTTCTTCTCATACATGTGTGAGAGACTACAAATTATTTTGTGTTTTCTCATTTGTGAATGCGACGATTTATTTTTTTTTCTTTCTTTCTATCCATAAGTGAAAAAATGAGAAACACACAAGTGTTCATTTTTGAATATTTACAATTTTGATAATTTTTCATAAATAAAAAGGTCGTAAAAATATGTGCGTTAAGCATTCGCGTACATAAACGCACATATTTAATAATGCGTAATTGTGGGCGTATGCAGGAAAAAAATGTTTTTTTTTTATTTCTTTTAGAATATATTGCAATATTGTATTTTGAGTTAATATGTACCCATGTGTTGTTACTACATTTTACGGTAAACTGCGATCGTAGGTAGAAAATTTTTTCTCGTTCATTTATGAGAAATTTTATAAAATTTCAACGTTCATAAATGAACATGTACATTTATGAAAAATAACATTAATGAGAAGTAGCTAATTTATCATTTATCACATATGAATAAGACTAATAATTCTTGTTGTTCGCATTTATGTATGAAATTAACCAGAACATTTTTTGTTGTTCGTTTATGAGTGTGAAAAATAAATATAAAATTTTAGATTTCTCATTTATGAAAAATATCATGAATGTTGATTTTTGAATGTTCATAAATGAAAAATTCTGAACCCTGCAATTAACGTAGAATAATTTTAGACAAATTATAATCAAAACGAATTTTTTCTAATTTATCCTTGGTTTACTAAGGAAGTATTTTAATTAAATAAACAAAGTTTAAATACAATTTCACTCTGCGAGCATTAAAAAAAATTAAAAATGACTTTTTCAACAACACAATATTGGTTGCTCATCCGTAACTGAATATGTGTATCATATTTATAAATGACAAATATTTCTTACCACGTAATCCTGTTGTATGTATACATGTATCTTTATACCTATAGATTTATGTATTAAAATAAAAAACAATTTAATCACTACATTGTTATTGAAACTTTTCACAGAATTGCTGCTGTAAAATATTGTATAATATATTGTTATGGAATCATTAAAATTTATTTGAAATTTTTTGTCTTCTCTAATAAATATCTGTGTGCTATTTTAATCTTTCAGCTGTCTTTTTTGCCCCTTCACTTTATATGTCATGGTGGGCTGTGGTTTAAAATCACTTTTCATTGTAGAGAAGGAAGGTGTGTTGATTGTGTAAGTATACAGCAATTGTAGAGTCGGTGTTGTAGCAGTGTTATATTAAGCATAACGTATAGTTGTAGCATATGTGTAAGTACGTGCCACTTTATGTATTAACTTCCTTAGTGTGTATTTCAATATCTGAGAAATTAACCACGTTACCGATGTGACAAAATGTACATAATAATTTATTGCTAAATATGATATGGTTGTTCAATTATCGCTTTGCTTTTATTGTTTACTTACACTAACGAGGCCTTTACATTGTACTGTAAACTTCAGCAGTGATGCTGACTGGTTTTGAAAACAAGACGCACATAAGAAACTATAATTTAGCATAAATTGTAAAACTACTTTAAAACGGCTTTCCACTAAACTTATAACATTAAAAAAATTATTCGTATTTTTACAAAATTTGCTTTTTTCCAATAAAACTTAAAGTTATCTGCATTCGCCAAATCCAATTTTGACACAGAAATGGTTCCGTACATCGCAAAAATTATATTTTTTTATATTTTTTTAATCTACGTTAATATGTGCTATTTTATAATATTCTCATAAAAAATTTATTACTAAAAAAATAATATTTGAAATATATTACGGCGAAGATATCTAAGTACCGGGCTTTTCAATTCAGTTTCAGCATGATATGATTGTTTAAGACTTCATTTGTTTAATAACTTCAAAAATTTAATATTTAGTTAACTCTGGCAACATTAAATTAAGGAAAAGTGAGGTGAATTATTCAAAAGTTTTTAACACAAGGAATTAAAAGCAGGGAAGATCACACCTTGCTTAATTTTTTTTTTTTTTTTTGTTGTAAAGAGAAGGCAACAATACTTATTTAGTCAAGTACCGTGCTACATACTTTAGGAAAGGGATAGAGAAGATACGAAAGTAGATGGATAGTGGGAAATTAACTGCCGTATAAAGACAGCACAGCGACCCATCGGCATTCAATTTTTAATTTTGTAGTGAAAAAAAACACTACAAAAAACTGGGAATCGAACCCACAACCCCCATACTGACAAGCTAGTACACTACCTTCTAGCCTACAGGGGCACCTAACATACTTTTAAGTATCTTCATTAAGGAAATTTTCTTATGATTACAAACACGCCACGTTACAACAGAAAAATACAAACAATTTGAAAGATTTTCAATCATTTGACTTTATTCGTTTAACTCTTTGCTTATGAAAATATTGCTGCTGGCCTTTTGAAAGAAATGATGAGACGCTGCTACCAAATAACTGAGCGGCAAAATATTTTTGCAGAATTTAGAAATGAGGCGGTGAATAACAACGATGATGATAATGTTATATTTGATATCGAGGATCAATATTGAACGTAACAAGGAACTCCTACCTGTAACTTAAGTAAGAAACTTTTACATTAAAATATCATCCTGTTTTATACAGAGCGAACTAGAGAATATCTTGAACTTTGTTGTTAATCTGTATTGTAAAATTCATGGTTAAATAAGATAACTAAACCCTTAATTACTATTATAAAATTTTTTTATCGTCGATTTCTGATACAAAGTATCAGAAATGGGCTCCTTCAACAAGAAGGTTGTTTATTAATTGTCGCAACACCAACAACATGATAGTTTCGACATTTAGTTTCTTGACGTATTCTTAGCAGATGCATTGGTAATTTTTTTGTTACAGTAAATTCAACTTCGCACGAAACTTGCATTAAAATAATTAAAACCCACTATTAAAGTCACATTTCGTAAAATTCGTGATACCTTTGGACAATGTATTCGTCCTTCTGGATCCGCTAATAAGAATTTGGACGTCAAATTTGAGTAGACTGGCCCGATACCAAATGTGCGAACACCAACGCGTGTTCGACCGGCTTGTACAACTGAGCACATAGCAGCTGTAAGCCATAATGCTTAAGCAGATCCAAATTTGTCAATTCCTCGACGTTCTCAACAATTGGAGTTATCTAAAACAACTACATGGCGAATTTTGCGTAAGAATTTAACAGGAATTGTAGCCGACCGAGCATTCACATTGCCGTAGATTCACATAATTCATTCAGGCACAACCGCCTGGCTTTTCCGAAGAAAACATTTTTTTAGACGAAGCCAACTCGCACTTGTCAGAGTATGTCAAGAAGCCAAATTGCCTCTTTAAGGCTTCTGAAAATTCTACAGCGATTTTTTGAGAAGTCTTTGCATGCTCAGTGTGTGGCTGTATTGTGCACTATGTGGTATGGATACAGTAACGGCCAATATATCACGCTATCGCGAGATGTTAACGACGCAATATTGTTAACTGATATGTGGTTTCAACAGGATGGTGCCACATGTCACACTGCCAATGAAACGATCAATTTATTGCAAACCAAATTTCCCGACGACATTATTTCACGATAATCAATTAAGCGGCTATACAGGTCGTGTGATTTAACACCACTGGAGTATTTTTTGCGGGGCTATGTTAAAGACAGAGTCTATATGAAGCCAATCGAATCGATTTCAGCTTTTAAACTCAAAATCCGTGTTGTTAATAACGAAACAGGACCGCCAGTTTACCAAAAAATTAATAAAAACTTCGATAAAAGATTCGACATCTGTCAGTGTGGCCGTGGTGGACATTTTCCAGGTATAATTTTTCATTCATACTTACTGATAATACAATAAAATTATTTATAAAAATTGTGTGTTTTATATTGTTTTAGAAAACAAAAAACTTATTGAAAAACCCTTTATAACGATAGTGTCAAAAGCATGGCCTCTAGGAAATAATCTTAAATTATTAAATCTATTCTTCACTAGTATTTTTTATAGCGAACATAATTGGGCATGCTCTGTGTATCTTGTCTTTAACGTTAAACTTAAACTGACTTCAAACTGCGGTTCTGTAAACGAAAATGTCAATCTCATGGAAAGCAACAAAATAATCCCAACAGAAATTTGGAAATTCAAGATATTTTATTTAGGAACTCTTTTGCGTCTCTCCTGAATATTTTTTTTTAAAGAGAAGTAGCACTTCAGGCAACAATGCTTATTTAGTCAAGTACCGATGAAACAGGTGGTGAAAGTAGAAGGATAGTCGCAAATTAAGTACCGTATAAGACAGCACAGCGTACAATGACTATGCCTTCATCGCTAAGCCGCCCTACCGACAATTTTTATTTGTTGTAGTTAAAAAAGCCAAGGTCTTCGTTGGGAATCGAACCCACAACCCCCACACTGACAAGCTAGCATACCTACTAGCCTGCAGGGGAACCTAAGGAATGATTAAGAAAAAGCAAACACAAAATTTTATCTGGAAAATCATTCTGCTATTAGTGTGTATATTCCTCTTTCAATCGGTCTAGCCGTATGGTAGTTGATAATTGCTTATCAAAATATTTTGTTTTTATACCACTGTGCCTGGTTCTTTTGAAATTAGTATGTTTGCAATGCAGCTTAAAATACTACTAAATGCTAAATTTAAAAAAAATCGCTTAGTTAACCACGAAGACACCATTTCCAACTTTATTTCTTTTAAGAATTTTCGCACACATGTTCTCTTACAATTGTGCAAGGAAAAGATGAATGTGTATTCATTTATTGTATTCTCCAATTACACACATTCATCGATAAACTCTCATATGACTTATAGTGTGAGTGTTAAAATATGATATAAAACGTCGTTATTATCAACAACGAAAATGTTTGTAGCTACTTCTGTCTTGTTAACGGAAATTGCTAGTGGTTATGTTTTCAAAAGTTGAAAATTCTTGCACTTCTTCATTGTTGCTCTTTTGTCATGTCATGTTTGGATAAAGTAAAATCACAATAATTGGAATTTTTCATATGTTCTATATATATAAATCTGCATATAACAAAATGAAGATATCAAATTAAGTTTTATATGCAACGGAATACATTTTACGTTTCTATATAATTTCCATATCAGCAAATTAGCAGCTAAAAGTTTTATTAGAAAAATAAATTTTAAGTTTGGAAGGAGGTATACAAATAAATAATAGTTATTTCATTCGCTTGTAAAAGTTTTTACGTATTTTGCCTGTTCTTATTTTCTTGTGACAACTAATTTGTATTTTTAATAGAAATTTCTTTATGTTTGCAAATCAATGGACGATTACAGAAGTGAAAGTGAAAACATATTAAAATAAATTAGATATATATTTTTGGTTTTTTTGTATTTTATTTATAAAATTTTTTATTTGATTTGCTTAACTCTCATTAAGTCTAACAGGTTTCAATAAGTGTAACACTTTGTAAAATTCTTGACACAAAGTATTATGGCAAGTTTATCGGATAAGTCAACGAGATGAAAAAAAATTTTCATAGAATTCTTTACAGAATATATACCATTTAATCGGCTAAAATTTCGAATTTTTATCACTTGACTGCCACCATAATTTATCATCAATTCTAACCTAACAAATTAAGGGATTTAGGCATATTGAATTCCACCTCTACTTTTAATAAATGACTATAATAATAAATAACTATATATAATACATGTAGCTATCTATATTTGGGTAGGCAGTTCTGACGTTTAATATTTATTTGATTTTTTTTTTATTTTATAAAATATAGTTTTTTAATCTTTTAAGCTTTTTGCCAAAATCATTAAATATTTCTTTATTGACTTTTGTTTTTCAATAAAATGTTCATTGTTAATGTGGTGTGGCTTTAATTCTGATTTCCATTTTGCTGGTTATTTGTGATTAATTTTTAATTTAATTAAACTTGCACTGGCACATATTACAGCGCAATAGCATTCATTATTAAATATGCAAAACAGCTTGTATTATCTGTTGGCCGCAATAATATTTTTTTTTTGTTCTTGTTTTGTTCATTTTGATAGTTTATTTATTTGTTAGGTGATATGTAATAAATACAACCTAATGAAAATATACAACATAAAAAATATAAATATTAAATAAATAAATGGTAGTTAATTTAAATGCCAAAATTTTAATTTTTTATTTTATCTCATTTTTAGTTTTTATCTGATTTCGGTTCATACTGCGCCGCACACTGGGGATTTCGCGGAAAAAAGTCAAATTGTCAACATACTCTTCATGCAATATTCACTGTGACCATGTTTATGGACGATGGCAACACTGTCGCTGAATTGGAAAACTGGCGGGTTTTTCCAATGGAAAAAACCGCAAGTTTTTTGGAGAATATAAAAGGCAGAGCGGCGAGAAGAAAAGAGTCACCTTTTGGCAGCCGCAATCGTTTAACCAAAACTATTTTTCTGGATTAAAATAATTAATTCAAAATTCTAAAATTCGAATGAAAAATTAAAATATTTAATTTTATGATCATTTAAAAATTTGTGTCAATATAATAAATATATACATAATGCAATTCAGTGAAGTAAACTATTAGAATTTAAACAAATAAAATTAAAATAAACATAATAAAATTCTATAAAGTAAATAAATAAAAAGAAATTAGAAATTAAACGCAATGATATTTCGAAATTTCAAAGTAAATGGTACAATCAATCAAAAAGAATTACTCCGATCTGACTGCTAGTTTTTTTTATAGCCGTCTCAAGCTCAGTACTTGTATGTTTTACTGCACCAACTTAACTTAAACCTAAGAATTTAAAAACGAATATTATTTTATTATGTGAGCTAACGTTTTTCTTTTTATTTTTTATTTAAAGTAGGATATTTCAGTATACTAAAATTGAAAAAATAAACTCTGCAGAGATTTAAGTTTTTTTTTGTTTGCTTATTTTTATGAACATATAAAAAAATCCCTTTTTTCTCCAAACATTTGGACCTGCAATTTTAGCTTTACTTTCCTACAGTTAAAAATCAGTACTAATACATTGTCTCATATCTGTTTTTACATTTTTTAATAAAATTCAAGTGCCACCAGGTGCCACCTCTCAATTTGTTGCATTACACAGTACAACAATTTTCAACTGATTGCTGCGCGACTGAACTCTGATAAGGCCCTTTTGTTTAACAAGAACCACTAGTCGGATTTTACTTTAACAAATTTAGAAAAATCAAGAATTACAAGTATTGTCATCTGTTTATATAACGTTTCGTTACATAAGCAACAGTTTCTAAGTTATAAATAAATGTATGAAGAAAAAAAATATATTTTTGCCTAAAAAGTTAATTTTTTTCGTTTAATTCATAAAAAATCCAAAATGGTAAAAAAGTGTTAAGTCCTATTACTTTTACGTAAATTCGTATAACCTATGAACAAACTGAGGTATAACTCATGAAAATCGATGAACTCGTTTCTATTTTATGCACAATTAAGTAAAGGTATGAATTTAAGAAATTCATGCGCGTATTAAGCTGATGGAGTGCCTTTTGCATGTAGCTTATAATATTAAATTTAAGCGTAGGAGTGTAGACTCAAATACTCGTCCGATAAAAGAAGCCCGAAAATGTTTGATATAGCGTGAACTTAAAGAGTAAATAGGAATACAGGTTGATACTTTTAAGCAAGGTTCTGGTACGACAAATTCAGGAAATATGTCACGAAGATTCTTTGCTAATCCTGTTTTGATTTCCGAAATAACGGGTCTACATGAAAACGTAAGCAAAAGGTTTTTAATAATTGTCGAAGCTTAACCAATCACTGAGGTACTAGATCCAAAAAAATTTGGTGATTTTTGTTTGGAGACGGCAAAAGAGTTTGTTGCACTGTACGAGTGGTACAATATGCCACCTACACTTCACAAAATTCTGATTCATGGAAAAGACATAATTGGAAAGTGTATTTTTCCTATAGGCCTACTATCCGAAGAGGCTCGGAAAGTCCTAACAAAGACTGTAAAAACTATCGCCTTAGACACTCCAGAAAATGCCTCAAGTCGAATTGCCAGGAACTAAGATATTATGCACAGAACGATGGTAATATCAGATCCCATCATTTCACATTCGACGCCTTCATTTAGCCAAAAAAAGTATAGTGTTATAAGCGACGAAGTTGAAGCTCTTTTAGAATAACAAATTAAAAATAGATTTAAAATAAATAATAAATTAAAAAACTAAAAAAATTCATTTAAATTTTTTTGTTAGTTATGGCTTTTTACACGATCGACATTTCTCGAACCTTCTTTATTTTGTTTACTTTTGTGTATTACTATATAAACAAAACTAAATTTGTGATGAAATCACTACAGTTTTTGACAAATATATATTTTTCCTCACCTCCATACAAACATCCCCAGTGTGCGCCGCCTCTATTTTTTATTGCGCTTAATAGCTTTAAATTAGTTTGTTTTTATCCGATTAAAGAAAGTATATCATGATCATTCAATAAGTCATTTATTCAAACTACTGTTTAACTATCGACTGAGCTTAAAAAGGAAGTATACATCGCAAAACCGATATGTATTATTACTTTGTTTTCCTAAATAATAATATTAAAACAATGTTGAATTTGTTTTATTGATTTGAATTTGAAATTATCCATTTATGTAGTTATTATTATTAACGTTATTATTATTTTTGTGGCATTACCACACATGAATATATTTATTATATACACGTATAATGTTTCAGTTTAAATCCTTTAGTTTTTTTAATTGAACGAGGGCAAAGTTTTTCATCTGAAGTGTTACAGTTGTAACATAAAGTATTCGCAATACCGTCAAAAATTGTACATAGTTAGAATAATTAATAATTTAATACATATTTTTCCTGAATGAGTTGAGCGAATTTACGGCGATGTGAATGGTTGGTCGACTTCAATTCCTGCACCAGTTGAACTTCGTAAGGCTTCAAATTCAAATCCTTACGCAAAATTCGCCATGTAGTGGTTTTGGATAACCTCAATTGTTGAGAAGGTCGAGAAATTGACAAACTTGGATCTGCTTCAACACTGTGGCTCATGACTGCGAAGGACCCAGTCGAACACGCGTTGGTGTTCGCACATTTCGTATCGAGCCTGTCGACTCAAAGTTAGCGATCAAATTCTTAATATTGACTTAAGAAGGACGATTATGCTGTCCGAAAATATGTCGCATTTTACGAAATTCAACCTTAAAAGAACCACCATTTTCGTAGTGGATTTTAATTATTTTAATGCAATTTTCGTGCATGCAAACTATCATATTGTTGGTATTGCCACAATTGAAAAACAAACTTTTTGTTGAAAAACCCGATATTTCAAAATTTCATATGCACACTTCATAACTTGAGGTGCAAGGAAGATTTATCTTAGAATTTACTACACATAGAATTTAATACTTAAGGGATTTTTTTGTTATTATTATTTTATTTTAATTTATTATTATTATTATTATTATTATTATTATTATTATTATTATTATTATTATTATTATTATTATTATTATTATTATTATTATTATTATTATTATTATTTATTTAAATTTCCCATAATTATTTATGCTTATCCCCGTTTCTACTAAGCATCATTTATGTTCACTTTTTTATTTATAGAGTAAATTATGCTTGGATGTGTGTGATTATATTTGCATAAAATTATATGGTGACCAAAAATTGTTCCAGCGGTTGATTTAATGAAATTAACATTTGTGTTTTTGTTATTTGCCTTAATGTACAAATATGCTATTCTATAAACGATAAAATATATATTATTTTCCTCAAAAACACCAAATATTTATGTATACACAAATAGTAACAAAAATACGTAACCAAAAATACTATACCCTTGAGATTCTAACGCATTCGTTGAATTGAGTCCACAATATAAATCAACATGGATACACTCACCAATAACTTGTATGTAAAAAAAATAAAAAATAACCTACTTTACAAAATAGTATTGAAATTTTCGAAATTGAAAATTGATAGGAATTAATTATGTTTTTATATCGCAACAAAATTTAATATTTACTAAATTTTTTATAATTAACAATATCTATTTCGTAACTAAATTTTTACAAAGACTATTTTCGAATTTAGTTGTACTTATGGGTTTAACTTTGGTTTTTGTACCACATTTATCAAAATACAAAAAAAAGTATTTTATTAATAGATTATTTTAATATTAAACAGTTTTCCAATAAAATAAAAAACTAAATAATTTATTAAATAACTATTTTTTCTGTTTATTGCGAATAGATAATCTTGCCGGTCCCACAAGAATATGCTGTAAACGGATTAGATTTTGGAAAATATTTTACCTCCTGTGAAAATCCACTTCAAACTAAATTACCCCCCGGGTAATTTACTGATTCCACGGGAATCAGTAAGCCGCAGAGTTCGTTATTTGTCTCTTTAGACATTTAACTGTTCTCTGACTGATTATTGAGGTTGGCCCCTATATGGGAGTATCGTTGGTGGTTGTGGTTTCGCGGCCCTATATCAGTCTATGGTTCTATGGTGGCCGGGTTCATTTCACCTTTAATAACGCCTACCTGGTGAAGTGTTTCCAGATCCAGTGTGCGTGCTAGACATGTGTTCTGGACAGGAGTTGGAAAGTCTCCAACTCTTAAGCAAGGAGTAATGATTTCCAGCCCTGCTCTGGAATCATCGAAGTTGCAACTAGAAAGTTCTGTTGCATAGAATTATAGCTTCGGCTTCCTAGGACGAGCATGACGTTCCAAATTATGCAGTGGTTTGATCCACCATCTGATTAAGGCTTCATGGCCAGGCACGGATGTAAATCTAATCACACAAGCTAAATTAATAGGAAATTTTTTGCCATAAGCTGGGGTAAAAAAAAGCGTATTTTAATGAGATCAATTTCCACTGGGGGAAACTAAACAGCATCCAAATACTACTGGGACTTTTTAAGGTACATCTTATTCCTTTTGAGTTACCGCAGATATTGACGTTTCAGAACAATTGTACAAATTTTCCTTTCCGTGACATTTTTAATAAAAAATTACACTACACAGCTCTTTGCTTAACACTGCAATGAAATCTTGGGGGAATTTTCATAGACTTGCAAATAACAGATCTATTTGTTTGCACTGTAGCAACTGATCTTGAATTTTAAGAAATAAATAATTTTACGACAGCGATAAACAATTCTCTTTTGTCTTTTTCGCGGCAAATTTTATAAGTGGATTTGACAAGCGAATAATCTTCGGGAAAAATGACATCATATAATACATATTGAAGGCATCTAACTGGCTCATAAATAAGTTTATTTTATGGACACAGGCCACATGTGCTTTACTGGCACTTGCAGAAAAATGAATTAAATATATTCACATGCAGCAAAGATTGAAAGAATAAATATCTTTGGATTGGACCCATATATTAACTTACTGGATCGGAACATATTTTTTTTATCATACTTTCTTTTGCCTTACTTTGATTTTAAAAAATGCCTATCTGTTACGTCCTTAAAGATTCACCTAAAAGCTTTAAAATCTTGTGTGGCCTAAGACACCCTTTATATTTTAAGGTTACACTCTACTGGTTTACATTAAAAGATACGCAATTTTCCCTGATATGAAAACTCATTTTCACTTTATTATAACAATTTCACCTAAAACTCAAAAATGATGAAGCTTCAAAGCAAGAAAAAAATATACTAAATAGTCTTGCCTTATTAAAATAAAATAAAATAATTATTATTTTTATTCGACCTTTTATTAAAAAAAAAAATATGTACATATTAAACTTTTTAACGGTCTTTTTAATTAAATTTACAGTAAATTTTTTTCAATATTTCGCTTTTCCTTGGAAAGCTTCTTCAGGAATTAATTTAAAAAAAACTATTAAATTTAATTAAAAAGACCGTTAAAAAGATTAATACATATTTTTTTAATAAAATAATATTTTATAATTAATTTTTTTTTTTTATAAAAAATTTTTAAACCTTACTTTTTATTATTTTTTAATATTTCGCCAAACGATTGGTTAGCATCTTCAGTATAAACAAAAAATTATATAAACAATTAATCAAAAAGGAAAAAAAATTGTTTATATATTTTTTTGTTTATTCTGAAATATTAAAAAATAATAAAAACTAAAGTTTAAAAATTTTTTATAAAAAAAAATTAATTATAAAATATTATTTTATTTTATTAAAAAAATTAGTATCTGTACGTATATGTATATTCGACCAGTATAGCCGAGTAAGTGGAAGAACACAACAAAAATAAAAAACAATCCTGGTCTATCAACTTAACAATAAAAAATAAAGTTTAAAAATTTTTTAGAAAGAAAAAGTCCTAGTGCTTAATAATAAACTACTAATTAAATTTTATAATTAATAAAATTTATTTAATCAAAAATTCTTTGATTTTTAACTCATAATTTTTTATAAATTAAACAAAAACCTGTTTGAAAAATACTTTTAGAATATTCATAAATTATTTAAATTAACTTAAATATAACGTTCTTCTAGGTTTACATTTATTTGATAATTTTACAATTCATTTACACATAACGCTCTCATTCTTTGTGTGGTATTGTGTGTCTTTTTTATTGTTGTTTTTTTAATTACATTTTAATGCAATAATGTTGACATTTTAAAACTACATTAACACAATTAACCGCACATTGTTGCTTGCAAATGAAAAGACCATTTTATAATGTTGAATATGTGCTCAAATTATGTGCCCGTTTACGGTGTATAAAAGTTGCAACAATATACTTACAGTAACATGTTGAAAGCTCAAAAACCGCACAAATATGTTTTTGGTTTTTCTTTGTTGCACCAAAGAAAGAACACATAAACCTGAACACATACTTATTGCATTTCTATTGCTTGTTTGTAAATGAAAATATTAATGTTTTTATGTATTTACACTGCATGTATTAACTAAAGATAATAACATTCACTCTCTCATTCAGCAGAACTTAATTATAAAGTTTGCCTCCAGTGGAGTGTATGTAAACCACATTTATATTTCTGTTTTTAGAATGGTTTGCCAATTTAATATTTTTATCGTTATTCTTTGTACCAAAACTAGGAAAACAGAATGCAGTACATGTGGACATGTTAACCCTTCCTTTGCTGGAAGTTTATTCCACTAATCGGGGGATATAAATGCAAGCATACATTCCTTTTATCCCAAATTGTTTGTGGGAAATTAGTCAGTGTCACTGAAATAAAGCATCTACAACAAGTGGTGTAAGCAAATGTGCGTAGCACTCAATATCGCACGGTGAATATCAAGGTGAATGTAGTTGTTGTGTTCGAAAGTGTTGGATTGAGATGCCAAAAAGGACGACTTGTCATGATAAGAACTTAAAACAAAGAGGTCGGTATTTTCGCTTACTAATTTCTATTGACAGAAACGATCCTCGACGACATCTCGTCTTCTTATTATTGGCCATGTAGACACTGCCACGGTACATCGAATTTAAACCAAAAATCGTCTTCTTTCTCAAGTTACAGTCTCATCTTGGGAGCTACAGTAATTAACAAAATTGGCACCAGGACAGTATCGTAAAACAATTAGGTAAGGGATTTTGGACTGGGAGTATCTTTGAGCTATAATTTTTTTTTTAATATTGCTGAAAATCGACAGGATGCAGGTATAACATGTATGATATTATTCAATATTCAATACATTTATTGCACTATATATATCAGTATTAAAGTCGAGTAAGCATGTTATCATTCTGTAAGTATAACAAATGTCGGTTGTAAAGAAAGTTATTTAATTTGCCGCTTCGGAAGAGATTATCTCAACATCTCACTGTCATAATATTCTGCATTGATTTTATATTTAACTTTAATGTTATTTTACAAAGATGTTAATCAGTGAAAAATATTCGATATAGATATTGTTTTTAGAACATTAAAATAACACTAGTGATACAAAAAAAATTTCCAATAAATCCAACCGTATAATAAAAAAGACTGACAATCATGCATTATGTGACAAAACTTTAATTGCTTTTACATTTTTAAATAGCAAATAACGCCAACAATAAAAATCAAATATATATGGCTGAGCAGCAGGATAAAAAGGATAAAAAAATATATTTTTGTTTTTTATAAAATAGGCTAAACTATTTAATATTTTAGCCTAATAAATATTGTCAACAAAAAAAAGCAACAAACAATAGAAATCCCACATAGAAATTTGTTTAAAATTTACTATAAAGCCATAAAATAAATAAAACCAACAATAATAAATAGAAAGCAATACTTCCCAAATGATTTAACGCACTAATAGTTCATGGCTTTATAACCATGTGAGGAAATGATGATAGTAACATAACATCATCAACATCTACAGCTGTAGATGAAATAAAAGTTATGCAAAAATTTCTCTACAGCCAAATATTTGCGATATATATCAACGTTTTGGCAATATATTGAAACAATAAGGATTACAATAATGCTTGACTGGAAAATAAAACATTTTTTAACATCACATTAAATAAAAGCAATTATTTAACTCACAGCAACCGATTTAAAAACTGAGCATGTGCGTATTTGTTTATGTTTATCACTTTTCTCTATTAAAAATTTCATTAATTCTATTCAAAGGATTTTTACAGTATTCCCTTCGTTTCCTTACAGAGAGGTTACCCGTCGCCTTTGAGCATATTTATTAAAAACTTACAAAAGTGATTTTAAAGTTTCACAATCTTTTGAAACTTATAGAGAGTAAGAACATCTGTATCCCCTACAAGAAGATTAAACAAAAAAAATTTTTTTAAAAATGCCTCTGTTTACAATAAATAAATTTTAAACTTTTTGCTGGCTAGTGGAATTGTTTTAAAAACTTAAAAATTTGTTTTGTAAAATTTAGTGAAAACTTCAGTCATAAGATTCCGATTTTTCAAAAGTTTTGAATTTTTTTTTTAATAAAATAAAAATAAATATAAATTAAAAAAAATAATAAATTAAAAATAATATATAAAATTTTTTACAAAATAAACCAAAAAATTTTGGTTTATTATTAAAATTTTATATTGTAATTATGAAGAGAAAAGTTGGGCAATTATGAATAAAAAATGACATCTGGTAAATGTCCATCATGACCACGCTGATAGATGTTGATACTTTCATCAAAGTTTTTAATCACTTTTCGGCAAAATCACGGCACTATTTCATTAACCACATTAAGGTTGAAACCGATTTATCGCTTCGTATACACTCTGTCCTTAACATTGCTCCACAAAAAGTAATCCAGTGGTGTTAACTCACACATTCTGGCTGTTCACTTAACTGCTGATTGTCGTCGGAAATTTTGCTTTACAATTAATTTATCGTTTCATTGGCTGTGTGAGATATGGCACCGTTCTATTGAGATCGCTTGTCAGTGATATTCACGTCGTTAATATGAGACCAACATTGAGTTGGTAGTATCTCGCGATAGCGTGATCCATGGACCACATTTCCAGCCTCATCTTCAAAAAAAGGCCCAATCACGCCTCCACACCATATAACGCACAACACAGTGACACTTTGAGCATGCAAAGGCTTCTCAATAATTGCTTTAGGAATTTCAGAAGCCCAAATGCGGCAATTTTTCATTTTCACATAACCTGACAAGTGAAAATGGGTTTCGTCTGAAAAATGATTTTTTCAGAAATACCAGCTGTTGTTCGTGAATGAATCCGTCGGCTTCAATTCCTGCATCAGTTGAACCTTGTCAAAGTCAAATCCTTATGAAAAATTCGCCATGTGGTGGTTTTAGATAACTCCAATTGTTGGGAACGTCGAGCAATTGACAAACTTGTATCTGCTTCAATACTGTGGCTTACGGCTGCGATATAATTTTCATGTATTAACGAAGTCTTGAACATTTTGAAGTGGCATATAAGTTTTTCTTTAAAGTGAAAAGTGACAAAATTTTATGTGCTAAAAAGCTCGGAATTTAGTTTTATAAAACTGCTTATTAGCGATTATTAAATAGTGAGTCGGGATTTATCCAGCCCTACTACTAACTTGAATTTTAAAATTCCACTATTTCTCTACTATAGCCAAATGAAATTTTTATTTCCAATTTGTTTCCTTAACTTAACACTATAAATTTGGAAGAGAATCCATTCATGTTAAACACACACAAATGCATCATAATGTTTTTTAAACTTAGTAGGCATATGTAGCATAATGAATAATAGTGAATTGAGCGAATCAACGTCGGCTTCAATTCCTGCACCAGTTAAACCTTGTAAGTCTTTAAAGTCAAATCGTTACACAAAGTTCGTTATATGGGGGTTTTGGCTTCAACAATGTGGCTCACGGCTGCGATATTTTCAGATGAGTGAGCCGGTCTAACACGCGCTGGTGTTCGCACATTTTCTATTGAGTCTGTCGACTTAAATTTAATGGCCAAATTCTTTCTCAGAAAGACGATAATGTTTTTCCGAAAATATCACGGATATTACGAAATGTAACTTCAACAGAACCAATATTTTCATAGTGAATTTTAATTATTTAAATGCGATTTTCGCACGAAATTAAAATTATTGTAACAATTGCTATTAATAAGTCACAAAACTAAATGTCAAAAATATCGTTGTTGGTATTACCATAATCGAAAAACAAACTTTTTGTAGAAAAACCCAGTACGAAAATAATTTTTAGTATAGTTTAAAGCAAATTTTTAGTAATAATGTTAGTAATAATATTTTTGTGAAATTTGGCACGATTAAGTATTTTAAGAATTTTTTCTGAAATTTAAAATTGATACAGAAAAATAAAATAATTAAACTACCGACAAATTGGTGACCTTCTCCTTGTTTGGGGTCAGTTAAAAAGTTAAATTTATCAAAAAAAAAAACAATTAAACCTAAATATTCTCTTATGCATGTGTTAGTATACTTAAATGGAAAATAATAATTCAATTTTTATAGTTCAACATTAACTTTAAAAAGCATTTGCAGCTGGTAAAAAAATAAAAAGATAACATATCGTCCCTCAAAATTAATCTTGTCAAAGTGCAAATAAAAATTACGAGGGGCCATATCTGCAACTTTTTGGTATAATTAAGATTCAGTAATTTCAGTCGCTTTAATAATTTGTAATATTTTTATATATAGTACCCATGTGGCATTGGAGAAGCGATATGTTAGTAAACATTAATTTTAATAAATAACTTTTATGAATGCAATAGCAAAAATATTTGTAACTTACATTTGGTGTGTGTTTTATTAACTTTATTAACTTTATTAAAAAATAAAAAAATCACATTTTTTAATAATTAAAACGTAAGTAAAAAGTAAACATAAATATATATTTGTATAAGGTCATGAACAGTTAATAAAATAAATAAACTTAAAACAGTGAGAGATGAGGTTCAAAATGAAAATGAGTTTTTAGTTGTGAAATGGTTTTGATTTACTGTTCACTACAAAAAAGATTTGTATTCGAACTGTTTTGTTCGATCTTAAATCTTCAAACCAAAAATGTTTTGGTTATGTATAATAAAATAACAATCTGATATGAAATTTTTGATTTTTAAAGGAATTACAAAATTTTTTAGTTATGCCATTCGTCATCTTATTACTTTCGCTACAAAAAAAGTCTTAAAATTGTTTATACCAACTATTTTTGCTAACATCTCAAAGCGATCCTTATTCCATTAACCAAAATGTATGATATCATAACCGTTTTTATTATCAAAGTTGAAGCTAATGTTAACCAACATGATAAATGCACTGGAACCACAACTCTACAAACAACTATGTAAAATATCATAATTTACTTCAACAACAATATTTGACTATGTAAATATAGAAGTGTGTAAATATATAGAATGTATTTTCTTGTGGATAACTGTTTTTGCCTATGAATGTGAATAGGATAGTCTTGTGCTCAATTTATGCTATTAACAGATCAAAAGTTCTTTATTCCATTGGAAAATAATAATTATTATTTAAAAGACACGCAGCTGCTGGCAGGCTGGTCGATGCTGTTATTTTGGAATACATAGATACATCGCATCAACTAAATATCAATTTTGTATGAAGTACAGTAGGGTGGTTACAAAAAATAGATTTTAATGATTCTCCACCAGCTTATTCCTCTTAAATATGCCACAAAATTAGATTGCCATAGTTTGCGCTCAATATGATAATATTATGAAGCGGTTTTTCCAAAAAAAATCCTAATTTTACATCCTTAATTTTAGGAATATAACTCTTGTCTTATTTGATAGAAATTTTTTATTCTTGATAAAGGTTTTTGAATTTAATAATTTTTTTTGCTAAAATTTTAGTTTTCATTTAGCAGGCGAAATCGAAGTTTTGTAGATTTCCATGCTTTCAATAATATCTAGGGTTCGTCCTTTTTTTGCTAGGATGCAGTAATGTCATACATTCAACTATTTCCCTTGGTGTGTGTCCGTGAGTGTCAAGGTGTAATGCAAAGTTTGAATCTTCTCTTTTTTAATATTGCCATTTCCCGTCGTAACTGGCCGGTTTGTATATGATGGCGAGCGCTTTCGATGCGTATGCATCATTTTCAAGCCACGGTTTAGTTTGTACTGGTGAGTAGTGTTGGCGTTCAGGTAGTTCTGTTATTAGGCTTGTATATATTCAGGTAAGCAGAATACCAGCCACCTGGCATTTGTATGCAAAGTGAACCTAACGATACCTCCGTCTTTTACTATTATGTAGGTACGTGTGTCCGTCTGAGGGTGTTTTTCGTTTGCCCGTTGGCATGAGTAGTTTCAATGGTGTGAAAATTGTGTCTGAGGTCGTATTTACCTGTTCGTTTATAATGTCGTTGTTGAATGTTTTTGTTTTGTAGATTTCCATACTTTCAAGAATGTCTAGTCTTCGTCCTTTTTTGCTAGGATGTAATAATGTCATACATTCATCTATTTCCCTTGGTGTGTGTCCGTGAGTGTCAAGGTGTGATGCAAAGTTTGAATCTTCTCTTTTCCGTTTGTATGAGCGTATGTGTTCTGCAAACCTTGTTTTTAGTGTTCGTCCAGTTTGCCCTATATAGGTTTGTTTGCAGGTACAGGTAAGTCTGTATACCCCGCTGGAATTGAATTTGTCAGTTGTTTCTGTAGTTGTTCTGAGATAGTGTCTGAGGGTGTTTCCACTTTTCAATGCTGTGAGTATTCCTTCTTTTTGAAAAAGGTTAGTTAGTCTGTATATTTCTGGTCCTGTGTAAGTAAAGGTGTGCCGTCGTGTTGTATCGGCTGTCTCCTTGTCTTCTCTATTTTTGTTCTTAGTGTTGTACTGTCTAAGTAGTTTATCGATGGTAGTGGTTTTGTAGCCGTTATTTATAGCTATGGCGTAGATTGTGTCGAGTTCCCTCCTGTACTTATCTGGATTAAGTGGAATTGTCCCAAGCCTATGTATCATATGTCTAAAAGCTGCTAGTTTGTGTTGGGTAGGGTGGTTTGAGGTGTTGTGGATGGTAGTGTCCGTTGTTGTTGGTTTTCTATAGATGTCGAATGTTAAATAGTCAGTTCCTCGTGTTATAGTGATGTCAAGATAATGTAAATTTCTGTCTTGTTCTTTTTCCATTGTGTATGTAATCTTATCATGAATTGTGTTTAAGCTTTCTAGAATTTGTTCGCCGTTATCTTGCTCGAGGATGCATATAATGTCATCTACGTATCTATAGTAATGAGTTATTTTGTGTTTTTCCATGAGTGTTTTCACGTGTAGTGATTCGAGATGTTGCATGAAAATTTCCATGAAGATTGCGGAAGTTGGGTTTCCCATACCGAGTCCGTCAGGTAATTTGTAAAAGTTGTTATTGAATCTAAAGTAGTTCTGTTTTATTATCGTTTTTGCAATATCTATAATATCAGCGATGTATTGGCTTTCGTATAAATTGTCTAGTGTGTTGCGTAGAATATTTAAGGTTTCATGTGTTGGTATTGAAGTATATAGATCCTTAATATCAAAGGAAACGAGTCGCGTATTTTCGGTTATTTTTATGTCCTTAAGTTTATCAACGAGGTCTTGTGTATTACGTATAGTATATGTGTTTTGTAAATTTATCCTTTCCTTAAGTACGCTGGTGAGGTGTTTAGCTAGGTGGTACGCCGGTGCAGGTCTGTAGTTTATAATAGGTCTCATTGGTATGTTTTCCTTGTGTATTTTTGGTTGTGCTTTGAGCGTCGGTGGTCCTGGATTCATGTTCATGTACATGTATACCTTTCCGTCAGTAAAAGTTTTGCAGCGTTTTAATAGGTTGCGTATTTCCTTTTGGAAGGACTCAGTTGGGTCATTCCTGAATTTAGTGCAGTTGGTCTGCTGTATAAATTGTTGTGTTTTGTCTATATATTCTTCTTTGTGCATTATTACTGTCGTATTTCCTTTGTCAGCCTTTGTAATTATTAAGTCATTGTCTCGTAATTTTGCCCTTATCTGCTTAGCAATTTTTTGCTCGTTTGGATTCGTTTTTTTCTTATTGTGTTCTTTTATCGTTTTCTCGAGTATGTCGGCCACTCTGTGTCTCATGTGTTCTTGGCGGTCGGTTGGTAATTGAGCGATAGTTGCCTCAGCATCTACAATCTGTGTTTCAATCGTCTTCTGTATTCTGTCAAAAGGTAAATTATGTTTCAATCCTTTTTCCATTAGTTTTGTCTCGTTTTGATTGAATTGTGTATCTGTGAGGTTTTTGACTCGTGAATGAAACTCCATCCTATTGTGATTGTCGGTTTGTTTTGTTAGCTTTGTAAATTTACGCTCCATTCGTTTGTATTTTTCATCCATCTGGTTTTGTACCCTATCGCGTAGATTGTGTAAAAATGGTGGAAATATATGGAATAGATTATGTTTAGTCAATATGTCGGCTACCTCTAAGTGAATTCTATATAATTCCTTGTTAAGTTTGTCTTTTTTGATATAAAGTGAGCGTATTTCAGTCTTTATCCATGTTAGTTCTGCTGTACGTTTAGCCTGCTGTGAAGCGTAGGTTTTTGTGGTGATGTTAACAGTTGCGTAGCGTGGCGTAATGTTGTTGTCAATACATTGTCTGTTGTAGCGTATGTTTGCGATTGTCTTGTGCAGTTGTAAAGTCTTATTGGTCAGTTTGTTCAGCATTACCTTAGCCTGACTGGCTGTGTCTGGTATTATATTGTTTGGTTGTCCTCCGCCAGTAGATGAAATAATATTGCCATTTCCCGTCGTAACTGGCCGGTTTCTGCTTACCTGAATATATACAAGCCTAATAACAGAACTACCTGAACGCCAACACTACTCACCAGTACAAACTAAACCGTGGCTTGAAAATGATGCATACGCATCGAAAGCGCTCGCCATCATATACAAACCGGCCAGTTACGACGGGAAATGGCAATATTATTTCATCTACTGGCGGAGGACAACCAAACAATATAATACTTCTCTTTTTTGTTTGTATAAGCGTATGTGTTCTGTAAATCTTGTTTTTACTGTTCGAACACTTTGCCTTATATAAGTTTGTTTGCAGATACAGGTAAGTCTGTATACCCCGCTGTAACTAAATTTGTCAGTTGTTTCTGTCGTTGTTCCGAGATTATGTCTCCGGGTGTTTCAACTTTTTAATGCTGTGAGTATTCCTTCTTTGTGAAAAAGGTTAGTTAGTCTGTATATTCCTGGTCCTGTGTAAGTAAAGGTGTGCCGTCGTGTTGTATCGGCTGTCTCTTTGCCTTCTTTATTTCTGTTCTTAGTGTTGTATTGTCTAAAAAGTTTAACGATGGTAGTGGCCTTGTAGCCGTTATTTATAGCAATAGCGTAGATTGTGTCAAGTTCTTTGTTGTACTTATCTGGAGTAAGTACGGTTATCTTAAGTCTGTGTATCATATGTCTAATCGCTGCTAGTTTACATTGGGAAGGGTGATTTGAAGTGTTGCGGATGGTAGTGTCCGTCGTAGTTGATTTTCTATAGATGTTAAATAGTGAGTTCCTCGTGTTATAGTGATGTTAAGATAATGCAAACTTCTGTCTTTTTCTTTTTCCATTGTGTATGTGTGTATGTAATCTTATTATAGATTGTGTTTAAGTTTGCTAGAATTTGTTCGTCGTTATCTAGCTCGAGTATGCTTATAATGCCTTCTACGTATCTATAATAATGAGTTATTTTGTGTTTGTCCATTAGTGTTTTTACGTGTATTGATTCAAAATGTTGCATAAAAATTTCCATGAAGATTGCGTCAGCTAATTTATAAAAGTGGTTATTAAATTTAAAGTAATTTTGTGTTATTATCGTTTTTCCAATATCTATAATATCAGTGATGTATTGGCTTCGTATAAATTGTCTAGTGTTTTGCGTAGAATATCTAAGGTTTCATGTGTTGGTATTGAAGTATATAGATCGTTGACATCAAAGGAAACGAGTCGCGTGTTTTCGTGAATTTATCGATGAGGTCTTGTGTTTTGTAAATTTATCCTTTCCTTAAGTACGCCGGTGAGGTGTTTAGCTAGGTGGTATACCGGTGTAGGTCTGTAGCTTATAATGGGTCTCATTGGTTGTGCTTTGAGTGTTGGTGGTCCTGGATTCATGTTAACGTATTTGTATACTTTTCCTTCAGTAAACGTTTTGCAGCGTTTTAATAGGTTGCGTATATTTCTTTGGAAGGATTCAGTTGGGTCATTTTTAAATTTAGTGCAGTTGGTCTGCTGTATAAATTGTTGTGTTTTGTCTATATAATCTTTTTTGTGCATTATTACAGTGGTATTTCCTTTCTCAGCCTTTGTAATTATTAGGTCATTGTCTCGTAATTTTGCCCTTATATGTTTAGCAATTTTTTGCTCGTTTGGATTCGTCTTTGCTCTATTGTGTTGTTTTACCCTTTACTCGAGTATGTCGGACACTCTTTGTCTCATGTGTTCTTGTCGGAGAAATAAACAACATAATATATTACAAATTTCCCTAATATTAAGAATGAGTCACATATAGAACATTGGTAAGTTAAACAAGTATTGTTTAAATTTGAAATTATTGGAATTATCCTTAATATAGGTAGACTTAAGATTAAAATAAAATAATTTTTATTTCACATCTGTTGTTATTGTACAAGCACTACTAAATACTAATTCGAAAATATTTTTCTCTAAATCACATTTTAGGTAGGTGAGCCGAAAGATAGGCTCACTTTTTTATCTCATATACCTCACTAATGTTATTTTTGGAACTTAATGTGATTATAAAACTACAACGCTCTTTAAGGCCGCTTTTCCTATCGTAAATATTTCACGCACTTTAAAAATAAATCCATTTTATGCAATATATATTTAGCACAGACATTGAAAATTTTTAGTCTTGACTATCTTGCAGAAAAAAATAGAAAAATTGTTGGTGTTATACAAACAATGTTAACACGGCATATAAGTGATATGAAAAAAAATGATTAACAACTGTTTGCAAGACAAAAAATCCTTTTTCGTATTTTAGCAAAAAATTATAATTGATGACCATTCATCAAATATTTGAAACTTCTTTAAGATTTTATTTTTGTTTTAATGTTTATTTTATTTTATTTAATAAAATCTATTTTAATTTTTTTTCAAATGTTTATTAAATTTCTTAAAGTAATTTATCATTCTTGATATTTTCCTCTGATAATCTAATAAATAGAAAATTCGCACATACATTTTATAACGTTCACATTTAATTTTAATATGGCAGGATAGATATACTACAGAACACAAAAATAATTTGGCAGCTAACAGGTGATAAAGGTTTTAAAAATGTTCTGCTGTTACCGTTAGCTTAAAATGCCTTGTTGATTTTAGATGGACAGAATAAAGGCTTTAGAAGAATAAATAAATAAATGACATTTTTCTGGGTTTTAAAATAAATATAAATACTTAAAAAACACCAAATTTATTTGACATTATTTTTATTTGAATTGAACGTAAACGCCAAACTAAGCGATGAAAAAGCTTAATAAAAAAAAAGCATAATATGATGCAGGTTAAAATTTGTATCTGGCCATGTTGTCCGAAAACTGGTGGTGGTCTTACAGGATAAAATTTATAAGAACAATCACTGCCCTCAGGGTGCATAGCGAAACCCTACATACCAGCAATAGACTTCCCCCCTCCCGGAGGGCACATTCATATATCCCAATGAAATCTCACCATCAATACATGAATCACAGGGCCTAAAAGGGAATCCAGTCCCCTAAAGGCTAGTAGAAGCCAACTGGATAACCCCACGTTATTTCCACGGGAATCAGTAAGCTTCAGTGTTTAGCTTTTTAGCTATTCTCTTAATTATTTATGCTGGCCTCTCGTGGCGATTGAATGGTCAGTCTGCACCAGTTAAACCTTGTAAGGCTTCCAGGTCAAATCCTTATGCAAAATTCACCATGTGATGGTTTTGGACAACCCCAATTGTTGAGAACGTCAAGAAATTGAAAAACTTGAATCTACTACAATACGGCTGCGTTGTTTTCAGTTGAAAGACCCACTCGAACACGCGTTGTTGTTCGCATATTTTGTATTAAGTCTGTCGACTCAATTTTAACGACCAAATTCTTAATAGTGATCTCAGGAGGACGTCATCAATAACAGCCAAAATTGAGTTGTGAGCATTTCGCGATTGCGTGACCCATTGACCATTACCGTATCTTCGAAAAAAAAAAACGACCACATCATGCTTCTCTAGTTCACGCTCTGGTTCAAATGCCTTAATTTGGCTTTTTGACATACCTTCACAAGTGGAAATGGGCTTCGTGTGAAAAAATAATGAATTGAGCGAATCTACACTTCTTTACCCAAAATTTGCAATGTTGTGGTTTGCGATAACCCCTATTTTTGAAAAGATCGAAGAATTGACAAATTTGGACCTGCTTTAACACTATGTCTCACGGCTGCAATGTTTTAGTTAAACAACTCGATCGAACACGCGTTGGTGTTCATACATTTTACATCGAGCCTGTCGATTGAAATTGAACGACTAAATTCTTAATAGTAGTGTCAGAAGGACGATTATGTTGTCCAAAACTATCACAAATTTTATGAAATGTAACTTTAACAAAACCACTATTTTCATAGTGGATTTTATTTAATTTAATGAGTTTATCGTGAGAATTTGAATTCATTGTAACAATTGCCAATGCATCTACTACGAATACGTCAAAAAACACCAACTAATGGTTGGTGTTACCGTAATTAAAAAACAAAAAATCTTAGGCAAAGAACCACATTCAAATAAGCCATCTGTTTTCATTTGAAATTTAATTTTCGTTTTTAATATTTCTTTTCATATAGATTTACAAAAAAATTTTATAAAAACTATATCCTGTCGCTTTCTCTAAACGCAAAAGAAAAACTTATTTACCTTCAATCTAGCATAACTGATTTCTTGCAGACTTTATATTTAATGAGAATGAATAAAGTTTAATGGCACATTGGTTCAAAACAAGTAATGAATGTTAACCATCAAAGCCATCAGTCACATTTGGTTAAATTTGTGAGGGTACGATTGTCAATAAAATTAGATAACCACACACAAGCAAATACTTTAATGCCTGTAATTACGAAATAATTAATTTAATCAGTATTTCAGATATTTGTGACCGGTCAAATGCATTAATACATGCATGCCCCAGTTAAACAATATTAAAGGCAATAATTTGCGTATGTGCAGGTTATTAAGGTGATGCCGGTTGACTAGCGAATGTGTTAGATATTTTGTACGAAAAAACAGTAAAAATTCTTAAAAAATTTTTAAGCTCTTTGATGATGTAAAATTTAAAATAAGCTCATTTTAAAAAATTAATGTCTTAAAATAGGAATAGGAACCCTCTTAACAAGAAACTGTATGACATCAGTTATTAAAGGATAGCAATTTTAAAGTAATGACTAACTAATTATAAAAATTTTAATTACTTTAACGGTTTAACACGGTTTATGACTTTTAATGAGACATGATTAATCGCTGTTCACTAGAAGTGAAACAAAACTTGATGATTGAATTAAATGCAAGTTTTTTGTTTTTTTTTTTCTTCTTAGAAATATTCAAGTTATTTGTTTATAAAAGAAATGGTAATATAATTAATGTAAGCAAGAAAGCCTTGATTAGCTAATTAGGATTCGCTTGGCGATTCATTTTTAATAGTATGCAAGGTGAGCAACTAAGTGAATATGTGAGAGAAAAAAGGCCGCCATTTATTAACCAATGTGTTCTCCCCTGAAGATAACATTTCCGTGCTCACTTAACAAGGGCTAAAAAACTTAAAACATCCTTCGACGACATATGTAGAGCCAAAAGAAACAAAGTTGCAAAATAAAATAGAAATCAGAAAAAAAATGTTTTTCAAAATACTTGCTGAAATATCCTGCTGAAATATTGGCAAGCAATGAAGCTAAAATTAATTTCATCTGCTTTTCTGTATGTGTGTGTATTTTTAGTTGAAAAACAAAATATGGTCAACCTTATGTTTACCCAGACCAAGTTCATGTTAGTTTGTTTGCAATCGTAAATTTTAGCACACTCAATGACACTTTATAACACAAACCATCAAAAGCGATAACAAGAAAAAGCGCTTAACCTAACAGACAGGCAAATGTACTCGCACATCAAAGCATTACGAATAAAAACTGAAGTACTGAACTATACAAGAAAAGCAAACAAACATTTTACTTAGCGTAAGCAAATTTTATTTGCTTATAATAATAAATAATATCTTCTATATACGATATATCAGATTAATAAAAAAAATATTGAAACAATTTTATTTTATACATAATAATTGACGAGTATTTGAAATAACTTCTGCCATGATAAGAATAACTAGGAATAACAGGAAAACAAACACTACACCAGCACAAAAACGTTACGCAGGTGCGCAAGACCAAGGCAACAAAGAACATTATAAACGTACAATTACAGATTATACTGTCACATAAAAGAGGAAAAAAGAAAAAACCCAATAGGTTCACACATACACAAAAACGGACAACAAGCATGATCGTAAAAGGATTTAGTTAGGAAAGAAGACGAATGAAAAAGGGACGACAAATTAGGTAAAAAGAGACAAATGAAAAAGGAGAGAGAGATGCAGGCAAAAAAGACAGAAAGTGACGAACGCAATAACACGAAGGGAGACACGAACTATATAAACACAACTAACAATAGAACGCAACTACTACGAAAAGAACACTGAAGATGTCAAACAGCCGAAACCGGTTTGTTCACAAACCAAATTTGACGAGGGTCGACGGAAAACCGTACCCAAACAAAAGAAATTTTTACCCCGTCGGAGAATCCGAGCACATATCGAATAACTAGATTCTTTGTTTAGCTTACAAACAATTTTGTTTAAGAAGAGAAAAGTTCGGCAATTATGAATGAAAAATTAAATGTGACAAATGTCCCCCGTGACCACGTGAGTTCAAAGTTCTTAATCACTTTTGTTCTATTTCATTAATCACATCACGGATTTTGAGTTTTAAGGCTGCAACCGATTCAATTGGCTCCGTATAGGCTCTGTCCTTAACATATCTAGCTGGTCACTTAACTACTGATTGCCGTGAAATTATGCGATCGGAAAATTTGCTTTGTAATAAATTGTTTTTTTTTTGACTGTGTAACATCTGGTACCGTCCCGTCGAAACCACATGCCAGTGATATACACGCCGTCAATAATATGCCGAAATTAATTTGTTAGCATCTCGCAAAAGTGTAATCCATTCACCGTAACCGCATTTCCCGTCTCATTTAAAAACAAAATAGGGCCCATTCACGCCTCCAGAACACATAGCGCACTATACAGTAACACGTTGAACATGCAAAGGCTTCTCCATAACCGCTCTAGAATTACCAGTAGCGCAACTGCGGCAATTTTGCTTGCTGACATACCCTGACACAAGTGAAAATATCTTTCGTCTGAAAAAATGAAATTTTTAGAAAAACCAGTCGGTTGTTCCTGAATGAATTGAACGAATCTAGTCGACCAGCTTAATTCAAAGCCTTACGCAAAAATCACCCTGTGGTGGTTTTGGATGACCCCAATTATTGATAACTTTGAGGAACTGATAAATTTAAATCGCTTCAACATTGTTGCTTATGAACACACATTTTTAACGAGCCTGTAGACACAAATTTAACGACGAAATTTTTAATAGCGGTCTCAGAAAGACCACGAATTTTGCGAAATGTGGCTTTAAGAGAACCACCATTTTCATAGTGAATTTTAATTATTTGAATGCTATTTTCGTGCGAAATTGCCACAATTGAAAAACAATCTTCATGTTGGAAACCCCTATATATATATTTATTTTAATCTGAACCCCCCAGCAAACAGCTGGGGTTTTTGTTATTGAATTTCCAGTCAATCACGTTACAGCATATCCCTAAACCTAAAATGGATATCAGATGATCTCAAAATTATATACCAAATATAATAAAATAAAAATTAATGCTACAAAAAATAGTTCTTTTAGTATAATTTTGTTTTGCAGTTGGCGTTGTAGTACTTTCGTTTTTGCCCAACTCCTAGCAACTCCTATCGTCATTCAACTTACTTACGGTAACATAAAACATCATGAAACATTATTATTGTTATTATTATTAACAATTGTTATTATTGTAACAATTTCTCATTTTAATACAAGAAAGAAAGCATAAATATGCATTAACTTAACAATGTTATTTCAATATTGTTTGCATTACAAAGCAGCACAGTAGCACAACAATTTTGCTGCATAATCATTTTGAAGTTGTGCTGCTTAAGAAAATTTTAATATTCATGTACTTTATTTTCTTATAAAAGTCAATTTTTTGTTTTTATAATGCCCATTGAAAAGCTCAGAAGGAATAAAGATTCAAAAGATGAAATCGCATAGAAAGAAATTGTGTTATTATTATTTTTTTTTTTACAAATTTTGCTATCGATATGAATTTTATAAATTGTACGTTTTTATGAATGATTACGTTTCAAGCACAGAAGATAACTTTTAATATCTATAAAATGTTATATTTTTATTAAATAGCAAGTTTATATAAAAATAGCTGTTTCTGTTGCATGACGTTAAGATAGATAAGCTAGAGAATAATGAAAAAGCTGGTTAAAAATGTATATTCTACAAACATGCTTTTCAAAGTGGTTCCTAAATCAAATTTGTATTATGAAATTCGCTTAGGTAATAATTCATAGGCATTAAAATACAATTTTACTAATCGTTACGACAGCCTCTTTAGTTATCGAAAACTCAAAAATTTACAACGACTTGTATGTGCCATTGGTTAAAGCGTAAAGCTTTAGGCATGTTAAGAAGACATTTATGAAAATTGTTAATTATTCAACGCCACTAGCAGGCAACAATTGAAGCAATGGCGCGCTTACATCCCACTTAAAAGGAAAGATATCGATTTCTTGCTCGAACAATAAAAAGATTTTTGTCTAGTTAAAGCTTCTATTGAACGGGAGTTAACTTTAAACTTTAAAAAAAAAAATTTTATTAAAAAACGACCTAGTACTTAGTAATTAACTACTAAAAAATTAATTTATATTTCTTCATAAATTAAAAGATGAACTCTAGCGGATTTAAAATTATCTATTTTGTTGTAATATTTTTATAATTTATATATGAATTTTATTATTTTTTTTCAAGCGTTTACTTTTCAGGTCGTATCGGGATTTTCAACAAGAAGTTTGTTTTTCAATTATGGCAAGACCAACAACATGATAGCTTGGCGTATTCGCAGTAGATTCATTGGCAATTTTTACAATGAACTAAATTTCGCACGATAATCTCATTAAAATAATTAAAATCCACTATGGAAATGGTGATTCAGTTAAAGTTATATTTCTTATAGATTCGTGATATTTTCGGGCAACATAATCGTCCTGCTGAGACTGCTATTAAGAATTTGCTTGTTAAATTGGAGCCGACAAGCTCGATACAAAATGTGGGAATACCAAAGTGTGTTCGACCGCATCGTCCAACTGAAAGCACCGCTGTCGTGACCCATAGTGTTGAAGCGAGTTCAATTTTGACAATTGCTCGACGTTCTCAAAAAATGGAGTTATCCAAAACCAGCACATGGAGAATTTTGCATAAGGATTTGAATTTTGGGTAAGGATTTGAACCTTACAAGGTTCAACCGGTGCAGAAATAGAAGCCGAGCGACCATTCACATCAGCGTAGATTCGTTCAATTCATTCAGGAACAACCGGCTGGTTTTGGACGAAACCCGTTTTCACTTGTGTCAGGGTATGTCAACAAGCAAAATTGTCGTATTTTGAAAAAATTGGAAATCCTAGGGCGATTATTGAGAAACCTTTGCATGCTTAAAGCGTTACTGAATGTTGCGCTATGTGGTCTGGAGGCGTGAGTCGACCGTTTTTATTTTTGCACAGACGGGGCATGAAATGAGGTAACGGTCAACGGATCACGCTATCGCGAGAAGCAAACAGCCCAATTTTTATATATTATTGACGACGTGGATATCACTCACATATGGCTCCAACAGGACGGTGCCACATGTTACACAGCCAAGTTTCTTGAAACCAAATTTCCCAGTCGCATAATTTCACGACATTCAGCAGTTAAATGGCCAGCCAGATCATGTGATTTAACAGCACGGGATTATTTTTTTTGGGCTATCTTAAGGACAGAGCCTATGCGGAGTCAATTGAATCGATTTCAGCCTTAAAATTTAAAATCCGTGATGTGATTAATTTTGCCAAAAGCTATTAAAAACTTTAATGAAATAATCGAAAGCCTGGTCTTGGTGGATATTTGCTTGATATCATTTTTCATTCATAACTGCCGAACTTTTATCTTCGTAATAGAATAAAAATATGAATCATTTTCATTAAAATTTTTTGTTTTATTTTGTTTTAGAAAACAAACTTTTTGGTGAAAAGCCATTTATTTAATACAGCATGTGCAATCTATTTTTATAACACGATTTTAATTTCGTGATATTCATCTATATATATAAAAATTAAGCCCAAAATAGGTGTCCGTTGGTTGCCAGTATTTGACGAAAAGCGCCGTCAAATTTATACGAAATTTTCACAATACCTTCGTAATGGTCGTTCGCTGGTTTGTATCTTGGTTTTATACGTTTAGGCACAACAATGCGTCTACAGTGCGTGTTTGAAACAAGACAAATCTTCCAAAAAATTAAAATTTTTTTCCCATTGAATACTTCGACTTAATGTTTTGTATCAAATGAAATGTACGTTTTCGTTTGTACGTTGCTGAGTGTGTGTGTGTGCTTACACAGAATGCGACGGCAATACAAATCAAAATATGATCATGTTCATAGCAAGTGGATGTGCAAACAAATAGAGAATTTAGTTTTTCATATTCTGTTGCATTTTGTGTGTATGTGTAATTGTGTATTCAATTGCAAAATGATCCATCAGCCGAACGTTTTCCAAAGCTATTGTTAGATATGTGGAATGGCGCATTTCCACCAAAAAATGAATACGCTTCCATATAATTTTTGCCAGGAATTGGTCACAAACGTATTTCCCGGTATTGCACAAAAATTTAGAAAGAATGATTGGTTAGGGGAAAGAGCTATCTAGCTGTAAAAATGGATATGTTTCAGGTATCAATGTAACAATGACATTCCCGGGGAAATTTTTACCTACAAATCGGTTGACTCTGTCACCAATCAAGACGATGTTGTAAATTATCCAGTCGAATTTTAAAATTCGTTTGAGTTATCTGGACTGCCGCCCCACCGCCTACAAGTGAAAGTTGGTGTACCAATTATTTTGCTTCGAAATATCTGCCAGCCACGACTTTGCAATGTGACACGTTTAGTTGTCAAAAAAGTCATGAAAAATGTGATTGAAGCAAAAATTTTAAAAGGAAAATATAAGGAGGAGGATGTGTTGATACCACGCATTCCTATGATTCCATCCAGATTTGCCGTTTGATTTTAAATGGCTTCAATTCCCCATACGTATTGCTTTTGAAATGATCCCTGTTTTTCGCACGGTCAATTATATGTATCACGTTCACGTGCTTTGTTTGTCTATACCGCGAACCCAAATCGATCGAAGAATGTCGTTTATCTAAAAGCATTGCAATATAATAGGACGTACTATAAAAGCACACAAAAATATTGAATTGTGGAAAAGATAAAATTATTAAAAAAAAACATAAAACGAAAAAAAAGAAATTGTGTTCTTTCTGATTAATTTTCTTGAATGATTGAATTTTTTGGCGCACACAAAAAAAGAACGCTGCAGAATAAAAACAAACCACAAATGACTTGCAAAGCAGTCACGGGCACGCTAGTATTTTATAAATTATTATATTTAACCGTTTTACTATCACCAATATTATAAAACACAGAGAATAATTATATTAAAAAGAAAGCTCTTAGGATACCGAACAACAAATAAAAATATTTTAATTTTTAAATAAGAGATTTTAAAATAAAATCCTTCACTCTTAAAAGCTTTTTATAAATATTGAGTGTGCTTTCCCGACTGAAGAGAAAAGAGAGGAAAGAACGACATCGTGTCCGGTGCTTTAATACATAATAAAAATCAAAGAGATATTCGTTTCTCGCAATAACAATAATAACTTCACTTTCGCTGTTATAACTTAAATTTTTGCTTATTTGATTCAATTTTAATTTATTAACAAGTAAATAGCAAAAACAAAAAGATAAGTGAAAGTAAGCGTATGTGTATTTACGCTTCTATGTAAAAATTATATATTAAAGAAAAACAGGAAAATTACTTTTAGAATTCAAAAGTTGTTGTGTTTATTAAAACAGTGACGAAAACGTATAATTACATTCATTAATAAATGAATGATTAATAAATGTTTACTTAAATTAATTTATTAATTTTTATCTATAAAAGTTATAAAGTAACAAGGACAGAGTACATAATATAATTATGAGATATTTTGTTGAGGTGCAGATAGTCATGGACTAAAAAATACAAAACGAAATGCATTGCAAATCTTATCTGTCGCTATACTTGCCAATATGTTCAACTACCTGTCTGTTCTCACAAAACAAAAAAACTTCCCGATGATTTTTAATAACGTGTGCTTAGAGTCTTCTTAGTAAACCGGTAAATATCCACTTTACTCGTGTAATAATAAAATACAACAACAATAAATATAAAAAATATATTAGACCGTCGTAAGACAGGTTAATTTTACCACACTAATGACAGCATTCCTGCGTAAAACAAGAGGAATCGCAGGTACGGACCTATGGCACAATACTTGGTCGATAGAACAGTGGTATGATGCTACGTCTGTTAGATTATACCTGAACGCCTCGTTTCCAAGGTGGACTGCAATAATAAAAATGGGGTAATTGCATTGTTAGGCTCTTAAACCATTTAAAGTTTATCTTTGGTAAACAACAATGGACTTGTGATGAGAATGTTATTTGTTATGAAGGAGGACATGGAGGAGGATATTATCACCTGTACGCCGCTAGTTGCTTATAAAAACAATGACAATGGCTAGAATCAATTATAAACGAATCAGCAAGCTGTTTAAATATCGTCAGTGTTTTTTTTAAATAATTGCAAGAAACGACTAAATATCAATATAAATATTTTTGCTCGAATAACTAGCACTAAGTTGCCTACAGAATAGTTTTTTTTTGTTAAACGTACACAGCAGAGAAAATTTGTTTGTTCTAAAAGTTTTGCGAAATAAAATTAGCTTCTTAAATAAAAATCTTATATATCATAAATAAAGTAACTTTAAGAAATAATTTATGTAAAATTTTATTTTATATATTTTTTGCTTTTACTGTATTTGTAAAATAATACAATTAAAATCGAACAAAATTTTACTTGTACCACTTTATCGTTCACGCTGTTAAAATGATGGTTTACTGAAGGAATGAACAAATAAATAAATGAATGAAAAACAAAATGTGAAAATAAAAAATAAATCAATAATAGACCATCAGAAATAAGAATTACAGCACACAATTTTTTAATGCTCAACATGACGTTAGCGGCGATAATTTATTTACGACTTCATTTTTATTAATGTTCAATGATTTTGAACTCTGCAACCAATCATTTTTATTTATTTGATTTTTATTCCTTTTATTGGATTTTGTTTTTTTTTTTTTGGTTTATTTTTACCAACATTAAAAGCAGACAAACATATGTATGTAATTTAAAACACTTTTGTTCAGCACTCAGCCTTGTGTAAATAAGATACATACGCACGTACATTTTAACCTACAACAAGTATCTGAGCAACAAAGATGTTGTCTATAGACTTTCCGCCTTAATTGGACACCCAAAACAGATAACTATAAATTTTTAAAGACACTTTTGCCTTAATTGAGACAGACTTGCAGGAATTTGTTATTTTTGGTTTAATTTCTGTTTATATAAAATAACTTACAAATCCACTTTTTCTAAATATCTTTAAAAAATTTAAGAACACTAATTGAGAATGTAAGAAAGTTCTAGAGCCAATAACTATTGAAAGGTCAAGTACGGCAATTAGATATTTGGTTTATTTTAATTTAAAAGAACATATTTAAGTACATACATATTCACAAACATATGACTTACAAAAACGAGTCCTTTCTCTTACTTTTTTAAATTTTTTAAAATATTATTAATAAACTACACATCGCTGAAATAAAGTTTATTTTCTAAAACAAAAAAATTAGATTAAAATGATTCAAATTTGTACTATATTACGAAGAGAAAAATTCGGCAAATACGATATCTGGCAAATGTCCACCACGACCAGGCTGACAGATATCGATTCTTTCATCAATGTTTTTAATCACTTTTTGCCAAAAATTTTAAGTTCTAAGTTCGATTCGATTGGCTCTATATATATTCTGTCCTTAACATAGCCCCGCAAAAAATAATCCAGTGGTGTTAAATCACACGATCTGGCTGGCCACTTAACTGCAGATTGTCGTGAAATTATGCGACCGGGAAATTTAGTTTGCAATAAATTGATCATTTCATTGGCTGTGTGACATTTGTCACCGTTCTGTTGCAATCACATGTCAGTGATATCCTCGTCGTCAATATAATACGCCAAAATTGAGTTGTAGGCATCTCGCGATAGTGTGATGCATTAGCGGTTACTGCATTTCCAGCCTCATCTTCTGAAAACAGACGCCTCCAGATTACATAGCACACCATACAGTGACACGTAGAGCATGAAAAGTCTTCTTAGTAATCGCTCTAGGTTTCTCAGAAGACCAAAGCGACAATTTTGCTGGTTGGCATACCATTTCTTTGTCTGAAGAAATGATTTTTTCAAAAAAACCAGCCGGTTGTTACAGAATGAATTGAGCGCATTTACGACGATGTAAGTGGTCAGCCGATTTCTATTCCAGCACCAATTGAATCTTCAAAATCTAATGCTTACGCAAAATTTGCCATGTGCTGATTTTGGATAACCCCAATTATTGTGAACGTCGAGCAATTGACAAATTTGGATCTGCTTTAACACTGTGGCTCATGACTGCGATGTTTTCAGTTGAACGACATGGTCAAATAAAATGTGCGAACATTTTGTACTGAGCCTGTCGACTCAAATTTAACGACCAAATTCTTAATAGCGGATGATTATCTTGTCCGAAAAAAATTTATCACGAATTTTACAAAATATAAAATTAACAGAACCACCACTTTAATAGTGGATTTTAAATATTTTATTGCGATTTTCGTGCAAAATTGATTCCACGTTAACAATTTCCAATGCATCTACTACGACTACGTCGAAAAACTAAGTGTCAAAACTATCATGTTGTTCGTGTTGCCACAATTGAAAAACAAACTTTTTGTTGGAATACCCGATACATACTTTTTCAAGAACTTGCTGCAAGGGCTTTGAAAAATTTTCTAATTTCAAACACTATATTTTTCATGTTTTTCTATTTGTATCTCAACTTTTTAGCAACCTTAATTAACTACAGCAACAATTTGATCAATTTTAGCTAAGACAACAAGGGAATTATGATTTTGAGAAATATTAAAGAAAGTTTTATTCTCGTGGCAAACAAAACCTAAAGCTAAACTACAAACCATTCACCAGTTTACTTATTAAAGTGAGCAAAATTAGTAAAACAAATGTTAAATTAATATTTACCTGAAAAAAAACATTAAATTCTACGGGAAAAATTTTAAATTTTAACAGTTAGTAAGAGAAGAATTCCAATTGTAATATCGTAATATCAGCATAAAATATATATAAATAATTTTTTAAATCTCGCAAATAAAATTAATATGCAGTTGAATTGTTGTAAAACTAAAGTTTTTACATTTACGAAACATCTTACCTTGCCTTACCTTCCCCTGCCAACTTCAAAGAAAAGTGCCAAACTATAAACCGTGGATAAGAGTGTTCTGCAATTAGATTTGTGTGTAAAAAAGAAGAGAAATTGTTTATAAACTAAAAGAAATAGTGAAACTTTACCTTCAGCAATGAAGGCGATGGAATAGTAGGTTGCTTATAGGGTCACTTCAATGCAAATTTAATCCTGTTGGTTTCTTCACTTCCATTTTGTTAGAAGCAAAAAGAAAAACATCTCAAAAAAATTTAATGAACGATATTTTCTGTTAATTAAAAAAGCAGAAAGTTTATTTTTTTTTGAAACTTAGAATACAGGGAAATAAATGCGATTTTTAATCAGCAGAAGTCTTGATGCAAATTGAGCAATATTCACTAAACCTGCTTTCGCTTCCAACTGATGTTTCAATTTCGTTAATAAGAACTGATTTGCAATGTGAAATGAATTAAAATAAAAAAACTATTAAATGAAGTGCTCAGTTAATCCAGTAGTAACTTCTAAACAACCAAGCGATAAGTATAAATTTCTTTTTTTTTCTTAATGTTAAACATTTTGAAAAATAAAATAATTAATTTATCTCAAGAAAATTATAAAATTAGTTACACACTTTCATTAACATTTAATCGTATAACAGTCACTTTCATAGTTAAATTTAACAGCTTAATTAAATTTATAAGCTTAATTAAAATAATAAAAAATTTTAAAACCAACTTCAAAGAAATAATTATAAGAAATAAAAACAAACGGTAATAATTATTGTTACGAAGATGATTGGTTAAGTTTTAAAAGACTATAATTATCAGTAAAAAAGAAAACGAACGCTTATAAGAAATACTACCAAATAAGATAAACAATAGGAAAAAAATAATTAATACAGAACAAAACACACAGCCAAGCAGATGCCTAAACTGAATGATAATAAAAACACCAATATGACGTAATGTTAAATTCGAATATTCTTGTATGTGCGAGCACCGCTTGGTGGGCAAATTAATGAATTTAAGTTACTTTTATTTGGGTACGGTTTTCCATCGACCCTCGTCAAATTTGCTTTGTGAACAAAGCGGTTTCGGCCGTTTGCCATCTTCAGTGCTCTCTTCGTACTAGTTGCGTTCTATTGTCAGCTGTATTTATATAGTTCGTCTTGTTCGTGTTTCCCTTTGTGATATTGCATTTGTCACTTTCCTTTTTTTTTTTGTCTGTATCTCTCTCTCTCTCCTTTTTCGTTTGTCTCTTTAAGGTTAATCAATTGAGTAAATACAACAAAGTTATCATCGTGTATATTTTGTGTGTATTGGAAATAAATAAATCATTTAAATTAATTGAAAACTCTAAACTGCTGTGTTATTACTGTGCCAAAAAGAACTCAATATAACAAAACTATTAAACTATTAAAAACGTAACATTATTATAATATTAAATCCAGTCTAATTCAAAGATGAAAGTACGAAAAATTAGAAGAAAGTAAAAAAAAAACAAAAGTTGTTGTTGTTGTCGTAATAGCTTCACTGTTGTTAAGAGCTTTTCCCTGGAAAGTTATTAAATTATATATTGTTTGTCTCAATAAATGGCACTTGGAGTTAAAGGTATGGTATAATCAAGGACCTGTTAGGACAATGGAATAAATACACCATGTTGTGTGTGCTTTGAAGATATGTTGACCATCGGTTTAAAGTGCCGATGCCAAAAAACTTTCGAATGCTGCCGTCGCTCAATTGGTTTTCATTTGAACCTTATCGCATCTTCTGCCATTCATTGCTCCTGAGAATACCTTTTCATACAATAACTTCTGCATATTTGCAATGGGCATATAGATGACATGATATTGCGGATGACATTACAATTACGTCTCTGAAGTGCTACCGGATATATCGAGAAGGTGAATTTTAAATTATGGTGATTGGGCCACCAGAATTTTTTTAGTCTATACTTTATTAAGCTGTCTGACAGTAAATATTGTTAATCTTGGAGATAATCTACATTCGCTATGCCTGATAAGATTTAGGTTAGTAGCTATCTGTGTAAATAATAACCTGACGGTGGATCTTACCACTGTAGATGAAATGCTGCGTCATCCGCGCCCTAGGAAGCCTTCGGATATGTCTATCCCCCTGTCACTCGTAGTTGCAGCTTCAAGAGCTCAGAGCAGGCCAACGCCCCCACTCCTTGGTGAAGAGTTGGAAACTATCTAACTACTGGTCCAGAACGCATGAAGCTTAATAAAGTTTAAGAACACAACCGCAATCATTTATTGTGTGTGCGCATTATATTTATTGTGTGTGATCCGATCCACACAACTCAAGCGAGAGCCTCGAAACCACAACCACCACGATACTCCCGAAGGACCAACCTTTATTGATTCCCGTGAAAATAAAGTGGAATTGTCCAGCTGGGCTCCTTTTACCCCCGGTTACATATGTAAAGATAGTGAGACTCCGTCAAAACATATCAGTGTGTCCCCGAGGGCTACATTCGCTATATTAAAAAATTCAGTAGCGATTTATTTTTTTTTATGCAGTTTTCAATACTCGCCACTATATGTCGCCGAGAACAAGTTCCCTATTGGGCCATCATTTCATACATTTTCCATACGTTTCGCAAAGATATATTTCCCCGAAAAGAGATGATATGAGTATTTTAAGCCAACTAGACTGCCATAGTTGGGGTCATTTGGTGTTATACCGTTCTTTTGACACACCGGTAACAGAAGAACAATAAATGAAAATTTTTAAAGTAAATTATGTCGGTAATAAATAATTTTCAGTGTAAGCTGATACTTAGATTTATTTAAATCATTACGTTATCAAAGCCGTAATCAACAATTGGCTTCAGAAACTTCAAAAAGCTATTTACCCAACACACAGTAATAATGAATGAGTATATCCCAAAAACAGTGATACATGGCACACGACATGCCAGTCGTAGAAATGATATATATTTATTATAACATACTTTTATAGACCAATTGCAAGAGGCAGTTGAAAGGAAGATAAATGACAGTAGAACACTATTATTTATTTTGCCACGATGATAAAAAATTTTTTTTTGATATTTTTATACATAATTATATTTTAAAGTATGTTAAATTTTTAATTTTCCATTATTTACAATTAATTTAACATTTAAATGTTAATAAGGGCTTAACAGAGCTTCTTATCTATTTACGATTAATTTTACTTTTACATGCAACACATCATCGAACAAAAATTTTTAACCAGCAAATGAAATATACTCCGGCTATAATGATATTGAAATGTTTCCCTAAATAAAAATATGTAAGTATATGTATTTGAGTATATGTATTTTTACATGTAAATGCTCACATCCACAAATGTGGGAAGGAAATAACGAATATTAACATATTTAATTATCAACTTTTACCTCCTGCACACCGACTAACGTGTACAAAAAAAAACAACAATTTAATCAAATAAGATGCCACTGAATACTGAGAGAGGTATCTTTACTTGGAAAAAAAAATTATAATAAACCAAAAGTAAAAAGTTTGTCCGACTTCAGGTGTCGTTTGTTTACAAAACCGTGCATTTTGTTTCGTTATGTTGGAGAAAAAATATTTTCCTTTAAAACTAAAATTATATCAGCGACACAATCATTATTATTAATCAAATTGTTTTCGTTTTTGAATATTAATGTAAAAAGAAATTGTATGAATAAAACATTATTTTTAATTTGAAACTCATTATTGAAACCATAAGTACCTAGGAGCCTTAAAGTCATCATTATAAATTCTCACCATGAACAGCTATGTGGTTACTAATGAATATATGTATAACAATGCATCTTCAGGTCGATCATACATTTAAAGGCCTAAGTTCATAGCGGCAATATTTATTGATATAAAAGAGCTATTTCACGTAATAGTTTTCACTGCTCTTTTTCACTGAGAGTAACAATATTAAACAAGCTCGTAAATACCGATATCTACATCATTTATTTTTTTATTTTCTCTTAATGAAACTTCCTCGACTATCCACAAGAAATCTAACAAAAGCTGTTGGGTATTTAAAAATAAGTGGAAAATAAATAAAAGTACCCTTTAATAAAAAAGTCAACATAAGATATATGCCATAGAGCAATGGATTTTAGTTAAGATTAAAGTTCTCAAAGCGTTGCAGAAAAAATATACTATTTCATTGTTAACATTACAGACTTTTTTGGTGAAACAAGAAAACAATTTTTTCTTATTTTATTTAAATCGCGACTGTATTCTTTATGGTCAGCAATCTACAGAAAAGTTTTAAAATATGCTTCATATTTTATAATGTACCTAATCTTATAATAAATCACCGCCCCCTTTAAATTATACCTAAACAAACACGACCAACAAATTAAAACTCCATAATAAACTAACAACAATAATCCACAATAATGACATTAAATCAATAACAAATCAATCAAAATATCATCAAATATTGTGATAAAAATTTCTTTCCCAATATGAAATAACCGTATGTTAACACAATTGTTGTTGTCTTGTGTACATACGTTTTTTTTAGAAAACCACGCAGTTAGTAAACCACATACCTGATTGTTGTTGTTTTGCGTGTATAAAATCTCCGCGCAGTTTTTAACTAGAAAATTGTTGTTGTCTTGCGTGCATAAGTTTTCTTAGCAAACTATGCAGTTAGTAAACAGCATACATAATTATTATTCTTTTGCCTGTTTACTTTATTACTTAAATTTTTAAAATATAAAAATCCTGTTGTCATTCTTTCCCATCTTTGCTGTCTATTTGTTCGGTATGAATGGCGAGCACTTTCAATGCGAGACATCATACTCTAGCCATGTTTTAACTAGTGCTGGTGAGTCAGTGTTTGGGTTTAGATAGTTCTGTTTTTAAGGTAGAATACCCGCCGCCAGGCACTTTATGCGGGGCTAATTGTCAATATTTCAAACAAATTCTATTGTTAAACGTGAAATAAAAAGAACATTTTTTCCACAAAGAGTTTGACAAGTTACTGCTGATATACAATCACAAATGTTGGAAAAAGTTATGGAAATTTAGACATCTAGATTAGACCAAGCCTGAGCTGGTCGTGGAAGTCATATACCAGAACTCATATTTCGATTAAATTTAACTTCGTGTCAGTGTAAAAAAATTAACTTTGCGTTATTCCATATCAAAGTTATATACCTCAACAAAAGCACCCTATATTTAGCATTTAGCACATAAAATATCTAATTTATCGGGTTTTTCAATTGTGGCAATGTATTCGTAGCAGATGCATTGGCACTTGTTACAATTAATTTAATTTTGCACGGAAATCGCGCTAAAATAATTAAAATCCTCTATGAAAATGGTGCTTCTGTTAAAGTCACATTTCGGAAAATTCGTAATATTTTCGGTCAACACAATCGTCCTTCTGAGACCGCTATTAAGAATTTGGTCGTTAAATTTGAGTCGACAAGCACGATACAAAATGACCGAACACCAACGCATGTTCTGTGTGATTCGATTTACATCCGCACCCGGCTATGTAGCCTTTATCAGATGGTGGATCTAACCACTGCCTGACTTGGAACGTCATACTCGTTCTAGAAAGCCGAAGCTGTAATTCTATGCAACAGAAACCTTCTAGTTGCAACTTTAATGATTCCAGAGCAGAGCTGCAAATCATCACACCTTGCTAAAGAGTTGGAGACTTTCCGACTCCTGTCCAGAACACATGTCTAGCATGCTCACTGGACTGGATCATTCACCTTGCGTGTCATTATCAGTGAGATGATCCTGGCCACTATAAGAACCATTATAACTATTATGGGGCCGCGAAACCACAACCACCACGATACTCCCATATAGGGGCCAACCTCAATGATCAGCCAGAGAACTATTAAATGTCTAAAGAGACAAATAATGAACTCTGGGGCTCACTGATCCCCGTGGAAATAAAGTGGAGCTTCCAGTTGACTCCCTGCCTGTCTTCAGGGGATTGGGCTCCCTTTTTCCTTCAGTTGCACAGGTCTAGATAGCTGTTACGTACTATAAAGACCATAAATGTGCCCCCGGGGGGTACCAAGGCATGTTCTACCGGATCGCTCAACTGAAAAAATCACAGCCGTGAGCTACAGTGTTGAAGCAGATTCAAATTTGTCAAATTGTACAGAAATTGAAGCCGATCGACTATTCACATCGCCGTGGATTCGCCTCGATTCATCTAAGAATAACTGGCTGATTTTTCTGAAAAAATAAATTTTTCAGACGAAGCCCATTTTTATTTGTCAGGGTATGTCAACAAGCAGAATTGAAAAACTTTTTGCATATCACTGCATGGTGCGCTATATGGTTTGGAGTCGTGATTTGGCCGTTTTTTTTCAAGATTAAGCTGGATATGCGGTAACGTTCAATGGATTACGCAATCGCGAGATGCTAACAACTCAATTTTGGACTATTATTGACGACTTGGATATCACTGACATGTGGTTATAACAGTGCCACATGTCACGCAGCCAATGAAACGATCAATTTGTGGCAAAGCAAACTTTCTGACCGCATAAATTAACGGCAATCAGCAGTTAAGTGGCCAGCCAGATCGTATGATTTAACATCACTGAATTATTTTTTGTGGAGCTATGTTAAGGATAGAGTCCATACGAAGCCAATCGAATCGATTTCAGCCTTAAAACTGAAACTCCGTGATGTTATAAACGCATTACGCCATTTGCCAAAAATTGATTAAAAACTTTGATGAAAGAATCGACATCTGTCAGCGTCGTCGTTATGGACGTTTGCCAGATATCATTTTGCACTCATAATTGCTGAACTTTGCTTCGTATTAACAATTTCAATCTGCTTACAGTATTTTCATAAATAAACTTTAAACAAAAATTTATTATGCTTTTTGTGAAAATTTTAATGCCCCTAACAAACACCAAAAGTCGTACTTTAAATATAAAAAACAAAAAAAAAACGGTTAAGTGCACTAGGACACCAACACTTGGAAATTTCCATAGCAAAAACTATCTGGAGAGACATAAATATCAAAAAACTTACATTTTCTAATAACAAACTGCACGATAGAATAGTATTATTAAAACTTTTTTCTGTTGCTTGAAATCATATGGGTTCAGAGGATAAAAGCAGTTGTAGCGACAGTAGTATTAACGGAGAAGAGTACATATGAATAACATTAGGAAAAATTGAAGGAATGCAGCATAAAACATTAGCGTATTTTTTTTAACGCTCACAAATACAAGTGTACACATATACATGTGTAATTATGTGATTGTGTTTGTATAATATGTTTCTTTTTCTAGGTGTAAATATAAATAATTTAAAAAGCACACACAGAGTATTTCCACATCATGGATCTGCTACGAACAATTAAAGTTGTTCATTTTAATTTACGAAATTTGTTTTCCTTTCATGGTGGTTTTAAGAAAAATGATCATTTTGACTTTCAATTAAAGTCAGAACTCCTAGGAGTTACAATTACAATTAATTTAATTTTGCACGAAAATCGCACTAAAATAATTAAAATCCTCTATGAAAGTGGTGCTTCTGTTAAAGTCACATTTCGGAAAATTCGTAATATTTTCGGAAAATATAAACGTCCGTCTGAGACTGACATAGCTGAGAAATTTAACAGCAGATTACTGATTCATTATCACTGAAGGCTGAAGAATTTTGATTTGTGTGGGATATTTTCTTAATCAGGAGATGTCTTTCAGAATGATTAACTTTCAAACGAACTGTTATACTGTGCTCAGTTTTTCATATTTATAATCATGCGTTACGATTAATAGAATTAGTAGCCATACTGTGATCAATGATTTTTTGTTTAAAAACGGGTCTAAATGTCGACTATAACGATCTAATCAATGAAATCGAAATTTGACGATTTCGACAAATTTCGATTTTCGACAAATAAATCTGTGAATAACCTTCCAATGCTATGAGATTTAAAAACTCTTGATTATTTCCTCTGAGAACAAATGTAGTCACTACTTTATGCTGTTAAATTAGGCAAATTTTTTCGGCTATCAAGCTATTATTTTAAACAGAAAGCACAAAAGTAAGTTTTAACATTAAATTGTTTGCTCCCATTTATTTACTTCTTAAGTCGACCAACTTAAAAGACAGTCGAACAAACCCATCGTTTGTCAGTTAAACAGAACTTGTGAATTTCTATAAAAGCTTCAAAATAACACTCAAAGTTTATGGACAGTATTTGTTAAGGATATTCTTCCATTAAAGAAACAAATCTCGTTATTATTTTATTCAATTGATCGCTGGGAAATTGTACTCACATATAAGTTTTTTTTTATCCTGTTTTGGTCTTAATATCGTTGTTGCTGTTAGTGTTTTTGTTGCAAGTATTTGTAACAAAAGTCGTAAGTTATTCTCTTTTCCTATTTTTTGTTTTCCTTTTTTTTGTTTGTTTGTGTATGTTCATTTGCATTTGTATGTTTGTGCAAAAAATAGTGTTGCATGCATCTCATCTCCTGTTGGCATCGTAAATTTAAATAAAGTCATAGAAAGTTGCTGACAGTTAAAATCTACTTGCTGAAAATTGGATAGTGTTATACAAAACTCTTGTCAGAACGTATACACATGTTTACATGCTTATGTGTAGGTGTTACATGATACCTTTTTGTGTAAATATGTCTGAATATCACAATCATTGAATGAGCTTAAATATTGTATGTGTATTTTTTTGTCTATTGAAGTTTTTTAACGATTTAATTTATAGTGATTTACATTAAATGTTACAAATTCCATCACTGATAGCTACAAATTAAAAACGTCTGGTACAAGGATTTGCTAAAAGAATTAAAGGGCATTTTTCTTAGCATTAGTTTATTAGGCAGCAAGTTTTTTTATCAACTTGGAAAAATTTCAGTCGAGATTAAGATCATAAATCGGATTTTTCAACAAAAACATTTAGTTTTTTGACATTTACTTTTTTGACATATTCGTAGTAGATGCATCAGCAATTGTAACAATGATTTCAATTTTGCACGAAAATCGCAATAAAATAATTAAAATCTACTATGGTTTGAATACATCATCGTACTTCTGAGGCCAGTATTAAAAATTTGGTCGTTAAATTTGAGTCGATAGGTTCGACATAAAATTTACGAACACTAACGCATGTTCGACCGAGTCATTCAACTGAAAACATCGCAGCGATGAATCACAGTGTTGAAGCAGACTCAAATTTGACAATTCCTCGACGTGCCAACAACTGGAGTTATCCAAAACCACCACATAGCGAATTTTGCGTAAGGATTTGACCTTGAAGCATTACAAGGTTCAACTGATGCAGGAATTAAAGCCGCCACTGTAGATTCACTTAAGTCAGGAAAGAACAACCAGCTGGTTTTTCCGAAAAAATCATTTTTTCAGACGAATCTCATTTTCACGTGTCAGGCTATGTTAACAAGTAAAATTGCCACATGTGTACTTTCGAAAATCCTAAATCCATTATTAAGAATCATATGCATGCTCAACCTGTCACTATATGGTGGCTATGGGCTTGGAGGCATGATTGGGCCGTTTTTTTTTCGAAGATGAGGCTGGACATGCGATAACAGTCAATGTATCACGCTATCGCGAGGTGTTAACAACGCAATTTTGGCCTATTATTGACGACGTGGAAATCACGTCGTGGTTTCAATAGGACGGTGGCACATGTCGCACAGCAAATGAAACGAATAATTTATTTGAAAGTGAATTTCCCGACCATATAATTTCAGCACAATTAGCAGTTAAGTGGCCAGCCAGTTCGTATAATTTAACACCAATTGAATTTTTTTTGTGTTAAGGACAGAGTCTTTACGGAGCCAATGGAATCAATTTCAGACTTAAATCCGTGATTTGATTAACGAAATAGGATCACCATTTTGCCAAAAAGTGATTAAAAACTTTAATTAAAGAATCGACATTTATCAGCGTGGTCTTGGTGGTTATTTACCGCATATCACTTTTCATTTATAATTGCCAAACTTTTCTCTTAAACCAGTGATGGGCGAACTTTTTGGGTGGTGGGCCAATAAATAAAAAAAAATCTTGCGGCGGGCCATTAAATTTAAAAACAAAACACAGAGGGTCATTCATTAAAAAATTATGGGGTTGCTGTTCAATTAAAAGTTCGATTTAAGCTATATATTTATTAGTTATATTACGTAATATTTTAAAACAACATAAAAATTTTATAAGATTCGATTTATTATGATTTTAAGATTTTCCAAATGTATGGGAAGCATGGATCAATTTCTGACTTGACATAATTTGCTTAAAATCTGGTTCCAGCTTTGAGGATGCGACTTTTAATAAATTAAATAGACTCTCGTCTGACAATCGGTTTCTTATTGATTTTTTTCTGCATTTCATTACTGAAAAGGCCTGTTCACATAAATATGAGGAAGCAAACATTGCCATAATTTTCTGCGCATGATTAATTAGCTTTGAAAATTCATCTTTTGGTAAGGATTCATAGAAATTAAGCTTATCTGTATTCAAAAATAGCTGTTTTAAATTATTATTACATTGCAGTTCTATAATTTCCAATTGTAGGTCAGATGGAACATTCTCAGGATTAACATTAAAAGGCATTGAAAAAATATCTAAGCATGGTCTCAATTCTGAATACAGTTTTAATAAAGATTGTGAAAAGACTTTAACTTCTCTTCACTCACAGGCCTCAAAGAATTAAGTCTTGGAAAATGAGTTAAATCATTTTTTCCCAAACATTTAGAAAATATAAACAAGTGAGTTTTAAAAGACCTCAAACTGCCCCAAGTTTTATCTATAAATTGATTTCTTCCCTGTAACTTCTTGTTCAGTTTATTATAGTGCTCGAGTAAATTCGTGAAAAAAGCAAACTCGATGCACCAATTCTTATCCTCCAATATTTCCCACTCATACCAAATTTCAGTTTTGGTTTTTAGAAAAACTTTAATTTCTTCGAGAAGACTCCAAACTCTCGAGAAGGCATGCCCACAACTCAGCCACCTGATCTTTGTGCAATAAAGTACATCTGAAAATTCTGCATCAACTTCCGATAAAAACTCTTGAAATTGTCGATGTAACAACCCACGGGCTCGAATGGTATTAATTAATTTTAAAATAATATTAAGTACGTGGTTAATATCCGAGGCAGCCTTGCAAAGAACTTCTTTAATAAGTGATTAATTTTTTTTTTTTTTTTGAAAAACGCTCGGCGGGCCGGATTGAAACCTCTTGCGGGCCAGATGTGGCCCACGGACCGTAGTTCGCCCATCACTGTCTTAAACGATTAAAACAGTGACTTGAACAAATGTTTGATAAATTATAAGTGATTGCTTTGCCGTATATTCTTCCAGCAATCAGCTTTAAGTGCTTTATGTACGCCGAACGCAAATACCATAGTAATAAGACAAGAAAATAAAATTATTTCTTCAATTCACTGCTTATTGTATATTGTACGTTATCAGGTATAACATATTAATATAAATATAAATTAATTGCGATCATTATATATTAATTTCTAGTTTTAAATTAATAAAATAAATATAAATAAAATAAATAAAATTTAAATAAAAAAAAAAAATTTTTTTTTAAGAATTGTGGAAATTATTCAGATAGAAATTACTTACAATATTTATCCAACTATTGTGGAATTCAACGGTTTACCACACTTACAAAAATTGTTACTTTGTTAAGAATAATCAAAAAAGTGTTGTCGATATAATTAAATCAATTTTTAAGGTTTCATCACTTCACGCATGGCCCTAAATTAGCATAATTGGCAACATCACATTTTTATAATTAGGTGTTTTGTGAGTGAATATATTGAAATAAGATAACGATCGACCAGCAGGCATTGATTTAATTTCATGAGTGTGAGCCAGTCACAGCCCACAAATTGACTACAGCGATTTGCAAAAAATAGCAATTATCTCTCAGTAACTCTTAACTCATTGTTTCATTAGAGAAACACAATTCGCATGTGACTGTAGAAAATGTGAATATCAACAATTAATTATTTTATTTTCAACCTTTAAAAAATTATTTAAAATTGCTCGTAATCTGCTTCTTGATTTTATTCATTCATAGACATGTACAGTCGAAGAAATTAATTTAATTAATTATTTTTAGTATTCAATTAGTAATAACTGAACTTATTGTTAATCTACGTTAATTCGTGCTGGATTTCTTTAAAAAATAAATATTTTATAATACTTTCATAAAACATTTATTTTTCAAAATTTTCTAAATGCATTACTGCAAAGGAAAGCGTATGCTTGTGGCCATTTTACTACTGCTCATGTTTCTCGTCAGTAGATTTTACCCTAAATTTTCTTTAGAAAATTCAAGAGTCTTGAATAAATGCCTGTCCTATTTCGTTAATCACATCACGAATTTTGAGTTTTAGGGCTGAAATCGTTTCGATTGGATCCGTATAAACTCTGTCCGTATTATAGCTCAACCAAAAATGATCCAGTGGTGTTAAATCACAACATCTGGCTGGCTACTTACCTGCTGATTGTCGTAAAATTATGCGATCGGGAATTTGGTTTGCAACAAATTGATCGTTTAATTGGCTGTGTGACATGTGGCAGCATTCTCTTCAAACCACATATCAGTCAATAATAGACCAAAATTGTGTTGTTAGCATCTTGAGGTAACGTGATCTGTTGACAGTTACAGCATTTCAAGCCTTATCTTCGAAAAAAAAAACGGCCCAGTCACATCTCCAAACCACATAGCGCACCACACAGTGACACGACGAGCGTGCAAAGGCTTCTCAGTAATCGATCTATGCTTTTTAAAAAACCTAAATGTGGCAATTTTGCTTGTTGGCATACCCTGATAAGTAAAAAGGGGTTTCGTCTGAAAAAATGATTTTTTCAGAAAAACCAGCCAGAATTGAGCGAATCTGTTACGATGTGAATGGTCTTCATTTCCTGTACCACTTAATCTTTTAAGGCTTTAAAGTCAAATCCTTATGCAAAATTCGCCGTGTCGTGACAAATTTGAATCTGCTTCAATACAGTTTTCAATTAAAATATCCGGTCGAACGTGCGTTGGTGTTCGAACATTTTGTATTGAGATTGCCGCTTTAAATTTTACGACCAAATTTTTAATAGCGCTCTAAGAAGGACGATTATGTTGTCCACGAATTTTACGAAATGTAACTTTAACAGAACCACCATTTTTATAGTGGATTTTAATTATTTTAATTTTCGTGCCAAATTGAATTCATTATAAAAATTGCCAACGCATCTACTTCTATATCAAAAAATTAAATGTCGAAGCTATCATATTGTTGGTGGTACCATAATTGAAAAATAAACTTCTTTTTAAAAAGTCCGATACATCTGCAATTATTATAAAACCAAATTGACAAAAATAAATTTTGCAGATTTTAAATCAAATAACTTTTTAATTAATACAATTTGTTTAACTAGAAAATATCGTTCTTCCTAATTATATCTAAAATTGATTCAAATAATAATTTCATTGGAAAATTTTTTATTTATTATTTTATTAAATATATAATTAAGAAAATTCTAAATTTACCTAAATCTTACTCTGAAAATAGTAAAACTCTTAAGTACTTCCAAAAATTTATTTCTAAATATATTTTATTTTTACTTTCAATTGGTTTTGAATATTTTTATTTTGTTCTCCATTTTAATACCTTTTAAGCCATAAATCTACTTAACTTGTTAACAATTTTTAACAGTGTAAACTTATGTTTAGCTTTCTGCCGTTTACACTGTTGTTACATTGCACAAATAAAATCCTTTAATAAATAATTCACAAAATGTATAAGAAAAAGAAAATTCATGTGCAAATACAAACACTTGAAATTCTCAAAAGGGCATATGACTGTGTAATTAAATAGTTAAAACTTGTAATTAATTTTAATACACAAAACGCGAATAAGGAAACAATCTCAAAATTTACTTTACTATTAAAAAGAACACATGTTTTACTTTTAACATCGTACTGAGAAGTATTTCGAAAGTTCTACTTGGATTTTCTATCTATCTATAGTTTTTTCAGATGAACGAGTGCGTGAATAACAAGAAATTTTAGTTTTTTAAATCTCTGCTATTCTGTTAATATAAACAATGTACCCAATCACGCCTCCATACCACATAGCGCACCACACAGTGTCACGTTGAGCGTGCAAAATCTTTTCAATAATCGGTCTACGATTCTTAAAAGCCCAAAGGCGGTAATTTTGCTTGTTGCCATATCCTGATAAGGGAAAATAGAAACCTGAAAAGATATCTACTGCAACGTGAATAGTCGGCCGGCTTCAATTCCTGTACCAGTTGAAATTTGTACGGCTTCAAGGCCAAATTCTTATGCAAAATTCGCCATCTGGTGGTTCTGGGTTACCGCAATTATTGAAAACGTCAAGGAATTGACAAATTTTGATCTGCTTCAACACTGTGGCTACGATGTTTTCAGTTGAACAACCCGGTCGAATACGCATTTTTGTTCGTACATTTTGTATCAAGCCTATCGATACAAATTTAACAAGCAAATTCTTAATAGCGGTCTCAGAAGGACGATTATGTTGTCCGAAAACACCACGGATTTTAAATACCTTTAACAGCACCACCATTTTCATTGTGGATTTTAAATATTTTTATGCGATTTTCGTGCAAAATTGAATTCACTGTAACAATTGTCGATGCATCTACTACGAACACGTCAAAAAACTAAATATCGAAACTATTAATGGGTTAGTTCATATTGCCACAACCGAATAACAAACTTCTTTTTGAAAAACCCATTATTTTATTAAAGTTCTTTTTAGAATGTAATTTTAACTTATGGTATTTAAGCTTTTTTTTATTTATTTAAAAAAAAAATCTGTTAATTTAAGAAAAAGTTGATTCAAATATTTTTAACATCAAAGTTTTATTAGCGTTTTTTCAATAAAACCGACCAATAAAACTTCGTTCACAGATACTTAATTTCATTTTGGAAAAAACATTTTAACTGGCTACTACTTTGTCAGCTGTCACGCACACATCAAGGGAACTAGATAAATGTATGACATTACTAAATCCTAGCAGAACAGCACGAAGACGAGGCATTCTTGAAAACATAGAAATTTGCAAAACAGTGACATTATAAACAAACAGTTAAGAACGACCATAATTTCACACTACTGAAACTACCCATGTACTCTAACGAACGAAAAACATCCTCAGACAGACACACCTACTCAACAAATAAGTGTTAACTCTCCAGTAGTAGCGGAACAAATCCAAGCAACTTATTACCTGATTTTTGTTAGTTTGGTTTGATATTTCAGCATGAACAAACTTTCTGTTCGAAATACATAAAGGAACTAAGTCCTTTTTACGGTCAACATAGTCATCTTTCAAAATAATTAATTCGATTAAATATGGAATGTTTTTGTGCATGGTTTACTTTAAACGATAAAACACAGAAGAACTCTTTGCTGGTGTAAAGCGGAAAGCCGATGAATAATCGAATCAGTCTATACGTCATCTTACACAGCAATTGGATTATTTCGCGATAAGGTTTACATCTGCACCTGACCGTAGGCCTTAATCAGATGCTGGTCAAACCACAGTGAATGAAAAGCAACATCATTCACTTCCTAGAAGCCGAGGACTAATTCTAGCAACAGGTCTTTCCTAGTTGCAATTTCAGCGGTGACAAAGCAGGGTTGCAAAGCACTACTCCTTGCTGAAGAGCTAGAGACTATCCATGTGTTCTGGAGACTGTCCAGAATACATGACTAGCATGTTCATTGGATCTGGATCATTCACCCGTTGGTGTGATAAAAGGCGAGATGAACCCGGCCACCATAAATCAATTCATGCTGGGGCCGCAAAACCACAACCACCATGATACGCCCGAAGGGCCAACCTCAATAATCAGTCAGAGAAACAGCTAAAAGGCTAAAGAGACAATTAGCGGAAACTCTGGGACTTACCGATTCCCGTGGAAATAACGTGGAGCTTCCAGTTGACTCCTTGCTTGCCTTCGGGAAAATGGGCTCCCTTATACCGCAGCAGCACAGGTCTAGATAATCAAGTATTCTATAAAGACCAATAAATGTGCCCGTGAGGGGACCCATCCACGTTATGGTAGATTTGGCGGCAAGAATTTAATCTACATGCTTGACAAATCCAATTCCTGCGTGAATTGACGCCACACAGATGGTCGCAAGATGGATGCAAGCTGCAGTTTCAGTGAGTGAGCGCAAACCAAGAGCTGCCATTTATACCAATTTTCATAAGCAAATCTTGTTTAGCGATAAAGCTTACTTTTGTTTGAATGGATAGGCCATTCAAAAAAAAAACTGCTGCATTTGGAGTGATTATAATCCTCAAGTGTATATTCAGATACCGTTACAAGCTACAAAAACTGTCTGTTTGGTGTAGTTTATAGGCTCGTTGAATCATTGATCCATACTTCTATTAAAACGATGCTGGTTATAGAACGTTACAGCCAAAGGTGATCATTATAAAGCCATGATTACTGATCTTTTTGTTCAGCAATTGAACAACCTAAGTATGCAGAAGCTGTGATTTCAACAGCACTGCGCACACATTTCGTGCAACGTTGGATTTGTTGGCTTCCAAGATTGAGCGATTTAAATGAAGTCGTTAGTCTTTATCAATAAACCCAAAAAGAGTATCCACTTGGACAAAATTCCCCATGTTATTGCTGATCATTGAATTTAAACTCCAGATTAGACAATGTTCGAACCAGCTGCCGCAAGGGGCACGCAATAAAGATAGATCTCTTCCCCTTCTTAACATGTGCTTTCGGCGGTAATGGGTGGTACCAGTAGCCTTGCTAGCCCAAACTAGAAGAGACATACGACTCTCAGAGCCCGACCATAGATTTTTTATACACACAGGTACCACGGTAACAGGACTAGGGCCAAGTTCTGTTTGTTGGTGAGGCCCCTCGAGGAGTTACGTGTTGGCATTGGCTTAAAGCCTTCGAAAGAGATGTTAACGCAGGCTTAACATTCAATGTCTGATGCAACAGGATTTGCAGCAACTCTCGAGCAAGAAGTGGCGCCCGACCCTGCAACCGTGCTCTTAAAAATATCTGGTAAGGTGCATATGTATCTTGCTGTGTACGCGTCTTATGGTGCGTGGTGAGCATATTTTCAAATCACCCAGTGGTAAAAGCACAGTCATATTAGGGTCAAACGGCCAAGTGCTAATGTGAATCTGTATCATATCTCTCCCAGCCAGCTGTGGCACTATCATTCGAATAAAGTAAATTTCATATCAATTAAAAAAATTCATCATTTTTTTTTGCTTTTGGTTGTATAAATTCGATGCTTTCACATACACGTAGACGCAATATTTTTTTTTTTTTTTTTTTTGCTACACCAGTTATAATTTGATGCACAACCAGATTTTAAAAACATACTCCTTATTTGTGCTTATTTTCTTAAATAAAACACTAAATCAAAAACTTGAAATATTCTTGCAACACACTTGGCACACACCCTTAACGTATTTCTCTTTTGCAGTTGCATTTAAATAAGTTATTCAGTCATTTATTTATTCATTTACGTTTTCGTTCATGCTGTCTGTCAGTTACACAACATGTCATGTGGAATGTGTGAGAGGATAAGAGTTCATGAATGCATTTTGGCTGTTTTAATTTTATTTAAATTTTTTCACTTCAAGTTCCACAGAACTTGAAAAGCGTGCGGTAGGATATTAAAAATGTTATTTTTCAGAAAAATAATAAATTTGTTATGAATTAAATAAAAGGTTTTTAATGTTTGTTTAATAAACCATAAATAAATGGAAAAGTAGAGAGTTTTTGCTTAGCATTTATACAATTATTTTTAAAGGAATTAATACGATTCAAAATTTTAATGGTGTGTTTAAGTGGTAAAATAAGTGTTTCTGGAGTGTTTCATTTGAAGTGTGTAAACCTTGAGATTGTGTTAATGCACACTTCTTAATGCACTAGTTAGCTGAATTTTTATTTGTATTCTTTTGTAGTTTAGATAAAATATGACAAATTAAACAATTAAAAGAAAAAACATTTTTGTTCACAAAGTAACACATTTTATACAAATTATTCAATTTTAATGAGAGCGCTGTCAACTAAAACTTTTGTCCTCTTAAAGTAAGTAGGTTACAAACAAAACCGCATTTACGCGTGTGTAATGTGATGTTCGTTTTTGTTTATTTTCTTTCTTAAAAATATAAAATCAAATTTACTGATTTCCATTGCTGTGAAGCCAACATTTAGTAGTCCAAAAGCACTCGTAGTACCTCCCTCATACTACTCACAACACATGTAGAATAAAATTGAATACTGTATGTATGTATGAAGTTGTGGGAACTAGCGTGCTGTCTTACTTACCACATGTATATTCAAGCATAAGCAAAACCTGCCGTAATTAAAAGATTTTATCTTAAAATTTTTAATCGAAAACGGAATAAAATTATAAAAGTAACGTCAGACTACAAATAAATCAATCGATATTCGTTGTATCGAAAATAGTATTTCGATTTTTAATGAAAAATAAGTAATAAATTTTGTTTTAATTCTGCACTATTTTTGTTTTTTGTTAGTAAACACTTGAAATAAAATAGAGAAAGTGTTCCTTGACTCTGAAGAGATGGCAAATTTTATTTCTCTAATAAAAAATAAAATTCATGAACTTTGATTTTTTTGATAACTGTAAGTTTATATAATTTTTTTTAATATAATTTTTTTAAATAATTAAACCACTTCGATTAATTATTTTCAATTAACTGTCAAAACAAACAACATCATTGATTGGATTAATAAGCTTTTATTAAATAAAATAAAATAAAAATAATTTTAAAATGTTTATTGTTATTTTGTAAAAAAAAAAAAATTTGTTGAGTTTTGTTGTCTTTTCGCTGTGTTAGCTCAGTCAAATTCTTATTCAGTCAATTTGGTTTAAGATATAAAACTCTTGAGTTTTCTATAAAATATTGGGGTAAACTGCACGTATGAGCTATTTGATCCGTAGTGAAATAGCCATATGCATATGATGCAGTTTCTGCAACGAGGAATAGGTAAGTTCTCTTCATTTTCTAAATTGCAATAATAAGATCTTCTGTGACCTGCATTACTCGCCAACAAAGACGTTTATTTACCGGATTTTCTGTATTATCTTCAACAGTTACTTCTTTAGGTGCTGTATTGGTGTTCATTATCATAAATTTATTTAAGGATTTGGAATTTCAAATATTTATTTTAAAGTAAATAATAATTACACAACAAGAAAAGAAAACTTTTATTTTGCATTTACTGCAATTGCTAACCTTGAAACAAATGTTTAACATTACTATCAGCAAATTAAAAATATTTGAAAATAAATAATTAATTATCATATCATATTTCACATACTTTAATTTGAAAGTAAAAATCTTTATAAAGAATTAAAAAAAAAATTTTAAATTTATTGTTAACTATTCATTAATTTGAAAAAACAATTGAACAATTGATTGATAATTTGAAAAAACAAATTATCTATATTTATAAATTATTTTCTCGAAGACATAAGAAAGAGAAAAGCTTATCCCATAGTAGTAGTAGTACATTTGAGCCTAAAGGAATCTAGCATAACTAAAAACCGATTCCATATAACAAATATATTTGCTTTTATTAATTTTTTTTTTCAAAATATTTGTACTTTAACCAGCTGCTCAAAGAGCAGTAATATCTCTTAGATTCTTCATGCCAGAGTAATCATTCAAACTATTTTGGTGCTTGCAAGAAAGATCTAAGATCTTTTTATCCAAAGAAGAATTCTGAACAAGTCTGACAATACCATTATTATGCTATAATCGATTACAATTATATAGTAGACAGTAAGCAATAATATGTGTCTTAAATAAATTTTAAAGTATCTTTTTATTACAAAGTTGCTGCTAAAGTATTTTAAATTTAAAAAGTAGTTAAAGGACCATAAACATAAAATCGCATTTATACAAAAATATAATTAGGAATAAAAAATTATTTTTTTATCTATTCTATAATGGATACAAAAGATGTGTATTTGCGTGAAATTAATTTCAATTGATATGAATAATAAAAAATAATTATAGTTTTATTTTTATCGACTCTTTGAATTACATACTTGAATTAGTTTATAAACTGAATTTATTTTTTTTTTTTGCTATTAATATTTCTATATTAAATTAAATAAAAAATAAAATAAAGCAGTATTCAATGGAAAAATGAAGTTTATGATTTAAAATTAAAAATAAAAATGTGTTAAATTGCATCAATGGCATTACAGTATTTATAATAATTAAAATTTGATTACAGATCAAACTCATTCTATTGCCTTATATTATTTAACTAACAGACTTATCCATAAAAAAACGAGTGGGTTTGGCATGAGTGAAGGATTTGAGAAGTGCACTTAAATTACTACATGTTCTTGTCATAGCCCACAAATTAATTATTATTTGAATAATAGAATATTATATAATAATAGAATAGAATAGTAGAATATTCTTGTATGTAGAAGAACCGCTTAAAACAATTTGCTAGACAAATGAATGAAAGTTGAGTCATCAGTTACCATCGTCTTTATTTTGTGTGTGTATGGAAAGTAAATAACCCATTGAACTTAATTTAAAACTATAAAGTACTGTATTATTCTGTTACAATAAAAGAACTCAAAATATCAAAACGTTTATTAAAAGGAATAAACGTAACAATATTTATGTTATATTTTTTTTTTAAATAAAACTTACAAATATAAGGAAGGAATCTTATATCGCATGTATATTATGATATTTTATATATTAATAATTTATTTCCTATTCTGCCGCTATCTGGCAATTTCAGCATATTATAGCAATTTCTGGTCTTTGGCACATAAAACAAAATCAATGCTTGTTGTTTTATTTAGAAAGTCAATTCAAATTTCAATCAAATCAATTCAAATGACTTACTAATTTTTTTTCTATTTCACTTAAATTATTTCAAGATCAATTCAATTCAAATAAATTGATTTGAACTGGAAACGAATTGTAATTAAGTTTAAAGAGTTATTTGAATTGGAAACGAATTGTAATTCATATGCCAAATCCATTTGAATTCGGAATACGAAATTCATTTGAATTTGCCCAAACTTCATTCAATTCTTTTTTTGGGTTAAAAATAATTAAATCAAAATTTGCTAAGTCTGTGCATAAATAATTCGCGATTTAAATGAAAAATGAATGCTTCATTTACAGCTCTGTTATATATAATTAACATATATAAAAAAGTAAAAATAAAATAAAAATAAAAACACTTTTTTCAGTTTTGAGTTTGATGTTTACTTGATAATGTTTATTTATGTTATTTTTTTTTTATTAATTTATAACAGTTATGTGATAGTAAAATATTAAAAATTTTAAAAATTATTTTCATTCATTTAAGTTTTTAATTTATAGTGTAGATTTCAAATTTATTTTTTTTTTATTTTATCCTGCTTCTTGTAAACCAGGCATAAAATCGTTTGAAATTTAAATAAAAGCGGAACGAAATGAAATAAAACACACATAAAATAAAATAACACAAGAAGGAATTCATTTGTAATGCGGAAATATATTTAGTTTGAACATTCTCTTTTATAGTTGCACATTTTATTTGCTTTAGAAATTTCTGTTTCTTTGTTTTTTTCCTTAAACATTTATATTTTAGTATAATGGTATTTTAGACAGGCCTACATGTGTCTCTATTGAGTTGTAAGTTTTTTGTATAGTTATGCTAAACGAGCACAAGGAAATTTGCATAAATATACAAAATGTATTCTTATTTTTTCTAATTCTTTATTTAATAACGATCCTTTTCATTTCTCCTATTTAACTAGGCAATTCAAATAAAACGTGCTTTTTCTAATATATATATTTAACAAAAAATAAAATTTACAACTGTACGTACAGTGAAAAACAAAAGAAATTGATTCAAGAAATCAAAAAGGCAATAAAATAAAAAAATAAAATTTTAACTTCAATAGCGCTAATACATAATTTTATTTCAAATATTTAAGTGCCAAAATTAAAGGCCAAAATATGGCATTAAGTAATATGGCATAAGTTATTAGAAAAGGATTTAGGGCATATGGCCAGCACGGCTGTTGTTAATGAAACGCATGTTTTTGGAAAAGTTTTTCGAGCATTTTAGTTTTTTTTTATCAAAAATAACACGAACAACCTTAATATTCAAGCAGTAAATAGTTGTTGATAAACGTGACTAAACGCAGCCGTAAGGAGGTGTTAAATCGCACGATCTTAACGAACAATTGACAAGTGCTTTTGCAAATTCAACTTATAGACAAATTTTGATTTCACTAATGGAGGGTTACGCTTAACTTATAGCGAGTACAGCTATGCTATATATTAAGCCAAACATTATTGGTTCTGCTGCTCTATCTATCTACATCGACCAAAATAATGATAATATTTAATAATATTTATAAAAGAACTAGTCATCTTTCCTCAAGATGACTAGTATTTTTAATCGTCCATTAGTAGTTCATTAAAAGCATAATAATGAGTTAAAAATTTCCACCATTTTGTGGAGGAGGCAGGCGGGTGTGACGGCAAAATTTAAAAAATATTTTTTTATTTTATTTCATAAATGGAATTTATATATTTTTTTAATAATTTATGTAAGTTTGATTTTTTATTAACCCTGTGACGACCAAAAGTCGGCAGGAATTTTTTGGGCCACATAAGATACATAATCAATTAAACTGTATACATTCTTCACATTTCTTAAGAGAGCATTATTATTAAATGAATTCCATTATAAAGTTTTCATATTTTATTATTATTTTTATTTTTATTCGACCTTTTTTTATTTTAATTAAATATGTTTTAATCTTTTAACCGGTCTTTTTAATTAAATTTTAACGATTTATTTTTTCAATATATCGCTTTCCTATGGAAAGCTTCTTCCGGAAAGTTAATTTTTAATAACAAAAATTATTAACAAATTGAAAAAAATTTTTGAAAATATTTGACAAAAACATATAAAATAATTTTCTTCATACATTACAAAATTAAATTATTATTATTAAATTAAAAATTTCAAATATTGAAACATACAAAAACAAGGAAGCGGAAATTAAATAACAAATTCTCTCTTATAAAATAATTATAACAAATTGTATGTCTTTTGAAATTTATTCTCCTGACATTTGGTGCATTAACAATTTCTAATATTTCTAACATATACCGTCTCTTATAGTTTTTTTCTATATCTAATATTGATGCTTCGTCAAACTTTGGATAATGATTATATTTCTTACAATGTAAAGGAAATGACCAGGTGAACTGTGACAAAGTTTATACTGGGACAACAAAGAACAAACTTAAAACAAGATTAGCTAGTCATAGATGTGACCAAAAATATAGGAATATTTCAATAAAATAAATTTCAAAACAGACACAGTCAATTTAGCGCAGAATTATAAGTACTTAATTCAAAAGACACATAATTTTAATTTTGTATGTATGTATGTATGTATGAAGAAAATTATTTTATATGTTTTTGTCAAATGTTTTCAAAGATTTCTTTCAATTTGTTAATAATTTTTGTTGTTAAAAATTAATTTTCCTGAAGAAGCTTTCCAAAGGAAAGCGAAATATTGAACAAATATATCGTTAAAATTTAATTAAAAATTCCGTTTAAAAGATTAAAACATATTTAGTGTTCATATTTTATAATTACATTTGTTATTTGTTTAATGAAATACGTTAACTAATAATATTATTTGTAAGACAAAGAAAAGCATTTAAGAAGCGCCAACTATTGACATGTAGATGATAAATTTTAATAAAACATACCATTAAACACAACCTTAAACAGTCACAAGCAGCAGGCGTTTAGTGGTATGGGTGTGTATGTATTCCTACCAGAGCCCAATAAAAGCGGTATACTTGAGTATTTTAGGAGAGTTAGCCACGGGCAAGCAACCGGGCAAGACTAATTTTAAGTAAGCTAGAATTTTATTCAACTTAATTAAAATAGTCTTGCGAATAGGTTCAGCTCAGTTAATAAAATTCAGAAATTTATTCGACTTCGAATTAATTAAGTTTAGCTAAGGTTTACGGCAAAGTAAGTTCTGTCGCTGCTTTACCTGGCCAGAATTGTATTCGCCTAGGTGACGGAGGATAGAGCAAGGCCGCGCTTTGTTCATCCAAACCAGAATTTTATTCGCCCTAGCTGAACAGGACGGACAGAATCGTGAAAAAGGCTAACACCAATTTAGACGTGGAAAGGTTGTCTCAGAATATTATTCGTGGCAACCGCAACTAGTTGAAAGTTGGTGGACTAGAATGTTATTCGCTCCAGTAAGAGAAGCAGTAGGCTACCCAGCGAAGAGTAGAGACGTAAACTCTTGAAAGCAGCGAAACGGTGCATCGTAGTTGGCTTACTCAATAGTGTAAAAATTATTAGTAAAACAGAAAAACAAATGTCACTCGTGTTATTGGAAACAAAAAAAATTATGTTACCAACCTTGGACATCGCAAGAACGTGTCGTTACAACGCCTAACTAATAATTTCTGCATCAAGGCATTGAGGGCTGAAAAAATATTCCCTTTATACCTTTGTGAGGACAAATATAAATTATACTTGTCCATGCCTTTCGTAGCTTTAAATTTATATCTTCGATTTATCTAACTTCTGCGTAACATTTTTAAGACACTGTTTGTAATATATATGCCTAGTCTTACTTAAAATAAAACGTTTCTCTCTTTGTGTAGAACATAAAGAAAGCTAACACAGAAATAAGTGAGGGTGCCTTTGAACAAATACCAGTATTATTTTACAATAAATTTGTTCTTAAAGAATATATATATATATATATATATATATATATATATATATATATATAATGCCTTTTTTTTGATATGCTGCCAAAAGAAAAAAATATTGTAAATTGCACTTAACATGATTTTTTATATAATAGGTGGCAAAAGAAGTATTAAAGGTTCGTATTTGTTTCAACTTAATGTTGCCTTTAATGACTTCCCTTTTGAAAAATTTAAAAATAACAACAAAAACATACATAAAGTTTAACACGCTAAATAAGTAAAGGGGCGGATATTGTTTTTTATAAATATTTTACAAGCTCTAACCTTTGGTAAGAAATAAAGTCTAAGACTGTAATTATATAATTAATAATATATTACCTAGTTTTAAGTTGGTTAATTAAAATAATTTGTAAAAATAATTCAAAGAAAATACAGTTTACAAAATCAAATAGAATCCAAAGTGCACATTGAGTAAATTTTAAGGTATTTATGTTAGAAGTTATACAAATAACAAACAAATTAGCACTGTTATTGTATTTAATTAATTGGTTCAGATTACATTTCTCACATCCAGTTTAGTAGAACTTGTCAAAAAACACGCAGAACAATTACCATACGCTTAGGAGCTCTAAACGTGAAGCTCTAAGTAATAAGAGAAAAAGCATTACACCTTGAATTGTTACAATGTTCCTACACTAACTTTAAAAATATCAATTCGCATGGGAATTTAAACGACACGCGTTATTGTTACTTTACAACTTTACCTGTTTAATGGTTTTTTTACCTCTCTGCAACTATGTCGGCTAGTTTATGTCATTGAGTTTAAATATCTGTTATAATAAAGGCATTCAATGTCCTTTGCGTTAACACATATATTTACCACTGACAAATGCCTCATATAGAGGTACGAAGAATTCTAGGGGCTGATTCTCGCAATCGAACTCATGCGATATTTACTCAAAGTTGCGATTTTTTTTCACTTTTGGGATTCTGATGATGACACTCGATAGCGATCTTACGTTCGAACGCAAGCGTGCGAATTTAAATTCGATAGGAAATTTGATTTCGAAATTTTATTTTTAAATAGTTCGTTGGATAAAAAGAAAATCTAAGTTAAATTTTTGTTATATTTTTTCATATTAACTTATTTTTATTATTTATTAGGTCAAATACAAAAAAAAAAATTTTTTTTTGGGGTGCGGCAGCAAACTCCAACTCCTCCAAAATATATCTAAAAGCTTCCTTTGATACTCGAAATCGTTTTTTACACTTGTAAAAATAAATGTATACACTTAATGTTTACAAATGAAGCGGCTGTAACTTACTCATTGTTTGGCAAGTCTCGGTTTTGTGTTCTAATTAAATTAATATTAGATTCATTGTCCGATTTGAGGATGAAGAATAAAAAAAAATAGATTTGCGTCCATGTCACCGATTAAACAAAACGATAAACTCCCAAATATACAAATGAAATTGGCACTTCTGTTTATAATATTTTTTTTTTTTGTTTTTTGCTTTGTAATTTTGGTAAAATCTTTTTTAATCTCTTACAACACTTTACTAAAAAATCGATTCGCAATGTATCGTGTCCCCATTATCAGAAGAACTCGTACAATTGAAATTAATTTAGATACGAATTTATTTCGATCACGAGTTCCATAATTAGCCCCCTGATTAAGATATCTAAATTTTACTTTTTTGTTTACATTTAAGAACGAGCGTATTTCTAACTAAAAAAACACTTTATTTTTAAAAAAATTCAAATTAAATACAAAATAAAAAATCATAAAAAATAAATACCCTAAATCTTTTATATTTAAATTTAATTGCTCAGACAATTTTTTGAGTGCAATATTTATAAAATAATTCTTATACTTAATTAAACAACTATCGGTTGTCTATTTATGACAGAAGTTAAAAGACCACTTCGTTTAGATAAAGTTTTTTTCTTGCGCTTAATCGGTTTCCTTCGATGTCACTTAAAAGAATTGTCTGAAAAATAATTTATTTCCAATTCTTTATATATTTCCCGCATATGCATATTAGCTGATATAGTTTTTTTTTAATGGCTCAGACAGGTAGCAAGCTAATAAATTCGTAAGCGAATCCAATAGTTACTGACAGGCCTTGAAGAGGACGCGCTTTCTAAAGGACTAGAAAAATTATTTTAAGCTTGCCGCACAACATGACGCCTGTCGGGCACCTCCAATATGTAATATTTTGGCAAATTTTTTACACCCTGAAGTCTTTCAAAATTCCAAAACTATAAACTACAAAGTTAACATCTAAAGCTTACAAATTAATAATATTTGAAAATTTAAAATTCTAAATTTAAAATTTTAAATTCTGAAAATCTAAATTCTAAATTTTAAATTTTTGCCAAGTTTTAAAAAACATTGTACCTTAGTTTCAAAAATGTTCCACCTCTGAAAGATTTAGAAAGCATAAATGCTCCTCTTGTGCCAGCATGTGAAACTTGTTATGCAATCAGTTCAACCCTTTAGCATTTAATAAAATATTTCTTTTTCACTGTACAAATTAGCAAAAAAAAGTTGGAGGCCCGTCAACTATGCTCGTAGTTAGCTTTTAAGCTTATATCATTAGTAAAGCTATTCAGAGAGCTAAATCTATTTCATTTGTCCACAAAAGAACGGAAATGAAACAAGAAAACTTAAACAAAACTTATTTTTAAATCCCTAGCCAGTTGGCTAAACATAAACTTGCTCAATGTATTGAAAAATTAAGTACTGGATCAGTATATTTATATTTAGGACTTTTATAAAACCCATTTAATTTTTTCCACTATTTTAGTTTATCAAATTCTTAACATTTTCATTGGATTAAGTGATTTCTAGTTATTAATTGGATTTATCACCCTCCAGTTCAGCACTAAAATTATACGATCGCTGGCCTGAGTATGATGTTCCCAGAGTATCAACTTTGTAAAGTAAATCAAAACATAACCATGATAAATTTATAACCAAACTAGCAAACCCGGCCACATTCGCCACGTTTGCCACCAGATGCCCTCGTTTTTTGTAACATTTCGTTTGGGGATTAAAAGATAAACAAAAATTATATTTTTTTGTTTTGTATTTGAAAAGGAAAAATATTATTTCATGGCACAACAGTAATGAAGTCATTTCGATTACAAAAATGAAGTGGAATTTAGTTGAACATCTCTAAGTAAAAAATGAAAGTGAATCCAAAGTAAATACTGAATCGAAGCGTTATAAGTGTCCGCAAATTAACCGTTTCATTGAAGTGCTCTTTGGTAAACCACATTTTTTGTTTTTTGGTCTGATGTTAACACAAACAAAACGAGTGGTTTCCCAACTCGTGAACACACAGCGTATAGCTGCCCATGTGAAAAACAATGAATATCTAAATTTATCCCGCAAACACTAAGCGATTGGCTTGCGACTTGTTAATTGTCATTGCGAACGCAAGGCGAATCGGAAATTGCAATCGTTCACCTGTGTACTTTCCGTCAATAATGGTTGCCTCAATCAAATTCGGCATAAGACTTTTCACCGCAAGTCGAGTACCGTTGCAAAGTCGCGGTGGATTCAAACCCAATAGTTGACATGCTTCTCGATATGTTTGGCATTGGTGGCCATTCACAGTTTTCAAATGCGCAAATGATTTTGGTCCACGTACATTTACCAACAGCAGTCGCAAATAAAAACGTACTTATTTTCGTGAGGGATACAACACGTACTGATGCCGTTGTAGTACATACTATGTGAAAAATGATTTCCCTCTTTTCCTGCTTTTCTCTTAAAATTTTTCCTGAATTTTCTTTGCTGCAAACCTCACGGAGCCCGAAACCTTTCCAACGAATGCAAAACCGTGCTTTCTGAAGTTATAGCGTCGGGAAGAAAAACCCGACTTATTTTTATATTACAGATGAACTTAACTTCGTTTAATCCACAAAATTCTTTGTACGAAATCATCACATGTCACTTTACTATATAAAAGAAAAATGAAACAGAAATATACTTCCATCTTAGCGCATATTTAACAAAAAAGGATTTGATATTCCTGCGGTAAAACACCTTTCAAGGCTGCTAGAATCGAGCATTTTTATAAAAGACCTGCAGCTCTTTACCAAAAGCTCTATGATATCAGGTATTTACAAAGCATTCTTCAGTGAGCTAGTCAGTAAATACAAAAATTAAAGTTGAAATTTTAGTTATACGGGTGGTCCAAAGACATTACCCAATGTAGCTTTCTCTGTTGATGATGAATATGAACAAACAAAATTAGTTGGAATACTTTCTCAAAGTGTACGAATATTTAAAGCAGAAGCCATTCTTAGAGCTTTAAATATATGTAAATTCTCATCAATGAAATATATAATTCGCATGTACAGTCGATCCGTATTCGATGCTGCTCTAAATCCCAGAAATAAGAACTAAATTATTGTTTCAATTTAGTAAATTTTGACAGAGGTAAAAGAAAGAGTAATACTTTTATGGATACCAAGTCACATTGGTATTAGGGGAAATGAAGCTGATGACAAAATAACAGCTTATTTGTATTCTATTTATTTTGTTATGCCTAAAAACAAAAGTTTCATATCCCGAGACCTCATTTCTAATCTAAACATGTCCTATCTTCGAAATTGGTTTAGATGCAGTTATCACTACAAAATAATTAATCCTAAGGAAAAACCATTAAAAACTACAAGCTGGCTTTAAAATAAGTATTTCCCTGAAACTATTCTAGTTTAAGGAGTTTTATTATTAAAGATATTAAATATCTTTGATCAGAGTCGGTTATTTATTTCATCTCCAATTGATTCTCTCCAGTCTAAATGAAAAGTTAATAAACTTTTTAGACAATTATTTAGTTTACATACGGCAATCAATTGTGATGAACGTAAGTCTCCATAAGAAACTGTTTGTAGTGTGACTGTTAGGTTAATGTTACCATCACATAATTAGTATATTAAAATAGTTTTAATTACCGACACACTTGGATCAATAATAATAATGTTAATGTTGGATTTCTCATATACAGTTGAAGTAAACAACAGACAATTGGTCTGCACCCAAAATATTTATATTAAATAATTATAATTTTAAATAAATTTATTGAAATAACAACAATAGGAATTGAATCATATCTCCATATGGTTTCCATAGATTTAAGGCTTTATAAGCATTTTTAATTAGGCTAAGTATAGAAATAAGAAGTTGAGTATAATATAGAAAAAGCACTCAACCTAATAGTATATGAGCATAACAATTGTTACAGAACAAATAATTCTATAAACAATAGTCTTAGGACTTTCAATTGGGAAGCTTTAAGGCAAGGAATTTAAAATAAAATAAAAAGCCGTTTAAATAAGTACTTATGTGATGGTAATATTAACATAACAGTCACACTACATGTTCATGCCAATCTGGTCTAATTTTTAAAAATCCCGGGATAAGGAATTTTTTTAATCTTGAAAACTCTTTAAATTTTGAGACTACTCCACATTTCTGTCGAAAAATTGTTTAACTTAATTTATACAACTTAACAACAGAACTGCCTGAACGCCAACTCAGACTCACCCGTACAAAACGCAACGCGGCTTGAGAATGATGCATTCGCATCGAAAGCGCTCGCCTTTCACTTCAAACCAGCTAGAGAGGACAGGAAATAGCAATAGTTATACAATAGTACTTGTTGTAGAATTTCACTTAACATAAATTTTAAAACGTTTATTTTTTAATTGCTTTTTAAATTCTGAGATTGATGATTATATTTAAAACTTATTATGACAACAGTTATCTTTGCATAACTAAATAATTTTTCCATGCTGACATATTGATAGATTTTTTTAAAAATAGCTGATTCTAAGTAAAATATTTTAAAACCACTTTCCAAGAAATTTCAGATATTTTAAAATATTAAAAAATTCTTAAATTTTTAATAAAAAAAATAAAAAAACAGACAAATTCAATTGAAATTGTAACAAATTAACAAATTAATGTTGTTATCTTAATAGGATTTGAGCCACTATTATTTATAGTTTAGAGCCATAATTTAGTCCGGCACTTTTTTTTATAAATACAGTACACTCGCGATAATATGAATACCCCAAAATATGAACACATTTTTTCTTCCATTGATTACTCTAAAATGTGAACTTACTGTAAAAGCTTTAAAATATGAACAACTTATTTTTAAAGTTCTTAACGGACTTTTATCTAAACAGTGATAAAATCTTTGCAAACAGGGTTGTAAATAAATTCTGGTTCAATATCATAGTAAGCAGTATTAATTTTCGTATATATATATATATATATATATATATATATATATATATATATATATATATATATATATATATATATATATATATATATATATATATATATATACATACATTTAAAACAGCACAAGTTTCTAACTTTAAAAGAAGAATCCGAAGTTTTGGAGCACTTACAAAAGGAGCAAGTGTTACTAGCTTAGCGAATAAAATTGGGGTGAAAAAATCTACAATTTGTGGAATAAAAAAAAACAGAAATTCGATTATTAAATGTATCAACAATACCTTCCCTCGACCTGGAAAAAGAAAGACTGTGTGAGTACCCAAAAATAAAATACGCTGTATACCGGTGGTTTCTGGATATGGGAGAGAAAAAGTTTACTATAAATGGACTTATGTTCAAAGAAAAGGCCAAATATCTTCATAATAAAATTAAAGAAAATGCTGTTGAAGTTCAATGTCAGCGATGGATAGCTTCAAAACTTCAAAAAGAGATACGGCGTTCGCTTCAAATATCTGGAGAAAAACTTTCTTCACAGCCCCACTTAGTGATAATAATGAAGCTAAAAAGTAAAATTGAAGAGTTGGGATTGGCCAATGACCAGCTTTATAACGCTGATGAATCCGGATTGTTTTGAAAATTGCTTCCACAAAAGAGCTACGTGCCATCATCGGAAAAAACAGCTCCTGGTGCAAGAACTGAAAAGCAGCGGGTAACTTTCTTGTGCTGCGCAAACGCAGAAACTCACCAACTTAAACAGTCTCGCTGTTTTGAGAACTTTAATTGTCTTGTTCATTATAGACATTCTAAATCAGTTTGGATGACAGGAGCCATTTTTAAAGATTGGTTTCATCTTTTATTTGTTCCGGAAGTAAAATTTATAAACTCGAGCTAATTACAACTAATCTCACAACTTATTTTGTATAATTTAGGTTAAAAAAATTTTACGAAAAAAAACAAAGTTGCCGCTGAAAGCTATTCTCCTAATACACAACGCTCCATCTCATCCATCGGAGGATAAACTTAAAACTGGGGATGGCTGTATTTTTGCAATGTTTATACCATCAAATCTGACCTCGCTCATACAGCCTATTGATCAAAACGGCATCAAGATTACAAAACCCTATTATAGAAACAGTCTGCTAGCTTCAGATACTGCAAAAGCGGGATGTTTTCTGGATTCTATGAAGTAGACCATGCTTAAGGAAGCCATAACAATTTTAGAATCCGCATGTATTCTTCATGGATGGCAATGTATTAAAAAATGTTGGATAAACGTTTTAAATATGATCCGAAATCGAGACGATCCTGAAGATGAAATACCTTTAAGTGTTGTTAAAAACACCCTGATGATGAACTTGGTTGATTTAGAAGAAAGTGCAGCTAATGTTTTAAATCCTTTGATACCTGAGGTTTGTATTTCGGAAAATGTGTTTTTAAAACAAAGTAAAGTTTTGACTTTACTATAGGTTGAATTTACGGCTTTGAACATTCAACAATGGAAGGAGTTCACTGCAGAGCGTAACGAGAGTGAAGAGTAATTTTTAATAAGGCATTGGAATGGGCCGAAAGTGAAATGGTTGATCAATGAGATTTGAACGTTTTGAGACAGTTAAGAGAGCAAGCCGTTTTAAAGGTGGTTGCACAAAAGAAACAGAAAAAAAAAACAGATTTTTTCACATCAAATTGTTTGTTTTTTTTTCGAAAGTACATAATATGTTTATATGTAAAAAGTAACACATAAAAATTTCTACATACATAATAAATTGTTATTTCTTGGGGAAAAGGGAAAATTAAATGTCATTCGTAAATATGAACAATCTTGCAAAAGTGAACTGGCTTGGTTTTAATTAATTCATATTATCGCGAGTGCACTGTATTTTTAATTCTATAAATGTAACACTGAAACAATATTAAATTCTAAATATGGGCTTGGATTTAAAAAAAAATAAGTCTTAGAATTCGAAATTAATTAATGCGGAAAAATCTCAGGACTTAAAAATAGGTTGTCACTTGGTATTTCTATTCCTAAACATTTTTTCAAAACATAATCAATAAATATTTTAGCCTTAATATTACTAGTTAAATTTATGATATTAAACAGTCATAAATTATAACAAAAGGATATTGAATACAAATTTTATTTAAAACATCTGCTGCTTTCGAAAATTATTTATTGTATACATTTTTACATACTTTTTAAATCATATTTCAATTGGCAGTTGTTTAAAATTAAATAAATATGCCCTTCATGCATAAAAGATTTTAATAAAAGATTTTTTTAAGAGATTTTTATTGACATAAATGATTCATCGTCACAAATAATAGCTTTTGTTCAGTTTGTTTTCAAATAAATTATGTTGACACATGGCAGTTTTCCTGTAAGAAAGTTGGAAGCTTAAAAACTTAGAAGTTTGTTATTTGGAAATGTGTTCATAAGCTTTTTGTTAGCCTATTGATTTAGAAAATTTATAAAACGAGCATGTATTTTTAAAGTTTGAAATAAAAATTAAAAATAAAACTTAAAATTTGTTTAATATCTTTAAACGCATTAATTCAAATTTTGTTTTTTTGTCGCTTTTAAAAATAATTTGTATAAAAGCCACGTTTTCAGCTTAAGATCGTTTATTTTGCATTATATTTTCTAGATGTTTAGATGTATATTTATACATATAATTTGTTTTCTTTGTTAGAAACTTTCTATTGGCAATGTGTTGCCAAAATATCCATGTTTAATGCCCCCACACGCACACACTTCTAAATAAGTATTATGTGTTTGTTAGAACCACTGGCACAGTTATACAAGATAACAATAACTTTAAAAGCGACAGCATGTATCCACTCTAAATACACAATTTAAAATCTATTTACGATTATAATATATTTTTATTTTTTTCTTTTATTTTATTATTTATTGAAATTCATTGAATGCAAATAAAAAATAAAAAAACAAAATAAAATGAAATGAAACGAAAAGAACAAAAATTATGCAAATAATACATGCCACTGCACGCGAACGCTGGAGATATGGAGAATTTGAGAGAAAATTCAATATAGTACAGATACAAGTGAGTCTTTTTCTATAACTTTTAAACTTTGGAAATTATTTTTAATAGTTTTTAAGAAATAATTTTTTTTTTATATTTAAAAGATAATAACAGATGCTTAATATTTAACAATATTAATTTTCGTATTTAAATATCTGTGTTAATTTAGATATCTACGAAAGCCAAAAACCAAGAAGAAAAAGTGAGTGTACATTAGAATTGTTATTGGAAACTTTCGCAATTTTAAGAAATTTAACTATACAAAAAAAAATTAAAATAGTTGTATATAAAATTTCACTTCCACCCACTCGCTAAATAGAAAGCATTTGCTTTTTCTAAACTCCTATTATTAAAAAAAAAAAAAACTAAAAAAATGTGTTATTTAACTTAAATAAGGTTTTTTTAATTAATATACTGCTATTGTATTATATAACGAAATAATAAACAAAAATTAGATACTTCTACAAATACACTAACACGACTTAATAGCATATTGTACTAATTCTTCTAGTGTATAGTATAAGCTGCATTTGCTTTATCATAATTCGGACTTGCTGAAAAATCTTAAATTATATATATATATTTTTTGTTAAGAGAAGTAGCACTTCAGGCAACAATGCCTATTTAGTCAAGTACCGTGCTACATTCTTTAGGACAGAGATAAAGAAGAGATGAAACAGGTGGTGAAAGTAGAAGGATAGTCGGAATTTAACTATCGTATATAAGACAGCACAGCGACCAGTGACTATGCCTTCATCGCTGGGCAGCCCCACCGACAGGCAATTTTTATTTTTGTAGTGAAAACACTAAGGTCTTTCTCCACACTTACCAGCTAGTACACTACCTACTAGCCTATAGGGGTATCTAAAATTTTGCGTGAACATATGCTGCTTCAGCTAATCATTGAAAAGAAATTAATATAAAAACAAAGTCCCCTGCTATTATTAATAATGGGTTTTCAACAACAAGTTTAATTTTCAAACAATTGTTACAATGAATTCAATATTGCACGAAAATCGCATTAAAATAACTAAAATCAACTCCGAAAGGGTGGTTTAGTCAAAGTTACATTTCGTTAAATTCGTAATATTTTCGGACAACATAATCATCCTTCTGAGACAGCTATCAAGAATTTAGTTATTAAATTTGAGTCACAGGCTCGCTATAAAATGTGTGAACACAAACTATGTTCGACCGGGTCGTTCAACTGAAACGTCGTAGCCGTGAGAAACATTGTTAAGGCAGATCCAAATTTGTCAATTCCTCAAAGTTCACAACAAATGGTGTTATTCAAAACCATCACATGGTAAATTTTGCGTAAGGATTTGATTTTGAAGACTCACATGGTTCAACTGGTGCAGGAAATGAAATCGACCAACTATTCACATCGCCGTAGATTCGTTCAGTTCATTCAGGAACAACCGACAGGTTTTTCTGAAAATATTATTTTTGCAGACGAAGCCCATTTTCACTAGTCAGGGCATGTCAACAAGTAAAATTTTTGCTATTGAGAAGCCTTTGCATGGCTCAGCGTGTCACTGTATGGTGCGGTTTGTGGTCTTGAGGCGTGATAGAGCACTTTTTCCGAAGATGAGGCTGGAAATTCGATAACAGTCAATGGTATACGCTTACCCCCCGGTGCACATTTATCGGTCTTTATAGAATACTTGACTATCTAGACCTGTGCAACTGGGGGAAAAAGGGAGTCCAGTCCCCTGAAGGCAGCAGGGGTCAACTGGGAACTCCACGTTATTTCCACGGGAAGCAGTAGCCCGCAGAGTTTCCGCTATTTGTCTCCTTAGGCATTTAGCTGTTTCTCAGACTGATTATTGAGGTTGGCCCTTTGGGAGTATCGTGGTGGTTGTGGTTTCGCGGCCCCATATTAGGTTTGTTATTTAATATGGTGGCCAGGATCATTTTACCGTTAATGAAACGCTAGGTGAATAATCCAGTCCAGTGAGCATGCTAGACATGTGTTCTGAACAGGAGTTGGAAAGTCTGCAACTCTTCAGCAAGGGATGGTGGTTTGCAGTCCTGCTCTGGAATCACTAAAGTTGCAACTAGGAAAGACCTGTTGCTAGAATTAGTCTTGGGCTTCCTTGGGCGCGAATGACCTTTGTTTTAAAATCATTCAAAGTGGTTTGACCACCATCTGGTTAAGGCTAACTGCCAGGTACCGATGCAAATCAAATTACGCAATGGTATACGCTATCGCGAGATGTTAACAATTCAGAACGTCGAGGAATTTACAAATTTAGATCTGTTTCAACACTGTGGCTCATGACTGCGATGTTTCAGTTAAACGACCCGTTCGAGCACATGTTGGTATTTGCACATTTAGTATCGAGCCAGCGACTTAATTTTAAAGACCAAATTCGAAATGTAACTTTAACAGAACCACCAGTTTTATAGTGGATTTGAATTATCTTAACGCGATTTTCGTGCGAAATTGAATTCATTATAACAATTGCCAATGCATCTACTACCAATACGTCAAAAAACTAAATGTCAAAACAATGATGATGTTGCTATTGCTACAATTGAAAAACTAACTTCTTGTTGAAAAAACCGAAAAATTTTAATTTTATTTAAATAAAAAGAATTTAAATCATCAGTCTCGTTACTTAATTCACAGACCTCATACTCCCAATAACAGAAAGCATCAAAATACAATCAAATTAAAAATTAAAGATTGCTGCCATAGGTGACCTAAGTTTCTAGAAAAGTGCTTGCTGATTGGTCCCACTAATATTCGAGGATCGTTTTGTTTTTTGGATTATTTTTTGTTTGTTTGTTTAAATTAGTTTAAGCATCGAAGCTTAAATATATTAAGTTTAGATTTGTTGATATTTCAAAATGTCACTTGAACGTTCCCATCTGAATTTAAAAGAACCGAAATTTTATTTTCATATCCAACGTTATTTCTGTATTCTTTCGAATTTTAATTATAAATGCATTTATTTAAAAAATAAATAAACGATAAAAATGCAATTATTAAAATATTTCAGTCTACATGGCACTTTTACAGCTAATTATATCCTTTAGTGAAAAATGTACACTTGCGAAAAAAAACCTTCCTGTCAGTTTGTCAAAAAAAACAATGCTTCATTGTAAGTGTTTACGTATGCATGTATATTTATAGTTTATATGAATGCTTTTATATTAACTTAAATTACGAACATATAGGTAAATGTTGTTATAAGATATTATCTTAACGTCTGTCACTTACAGTGACAACAATGGCTTTAACACGCAACACTTAAAAGGAAAACAGCTAAGTATACATACTCGTATATGTTTACATGTCTGTCTATCAAACAGAATCTGACACATCACCTAAACATACAAACTTTACGACAAGTAGAGATTTGTTTTATGAAAATACATTTAAAACTGTGATATTGAAGAGTAACATGACAGGAGTGTAATCGAAAAATTTTCAACAAAAATCTATTTTATAACTTTGAAAACAAATTTAAAAAAAAAAAAATTCAAAAATGTTTATAAACACATTCTGTGTAAAACTGAAAGCCGGCACACTGCATGCGAAATGTTTTCATACACAATTTTGATTTTTAGAAAAAAGAGAAAAACTTTATTTTAAAGCGAGGTTTGCGAAACTCCTACAACTTAAAGATACGGTCTTTATACAAGTAGATGGTAGCAGCGGAAAGCTTATGACTTTTAAATTAACAATTTGTCAAAATTGTTTTACGCGTCGCTTTTTTAAATGTAATTTACCTTTGAAACTGTAAATTTCACGTTAAAGTGGTTGTTTGAAAAATAAAATATAGAATTTGAATTGCAAGAAAATCGAAACGGATTGAGATATTCTTACAAATTTTTAAGGTTTTAAATATAAAAGGGCTCTTAAATAGTAAAATAAAATTTTAATTTTTTTTGTTTGTTTTAAAACATCAATTTCTTAAACAGGGAAATAGGTTCGAAAAAATTATTTTTTTTCTATAAAACTTATCGCCCTGGAGATGGGTGGAGCTTTAATAATATCTTTATTATTTTTTAATCGCACTCCGAAGAATTTTGATGTAATTTATTTTGTTTTAAAATTGGCTATGTTCGGATAAAATAATCAAAAAAACCGGTTTTTATATTTTCCCAATTCAGAGGCCTATAACTTGTTAAGTAAATACGCTATCAGAACTAGTCTTACTACTGTTTTAAATTTTATCCAGAATATAGCCAACAAGTACTCCAAAAATACGTCAAGGTATGCGAACAACTAAACAAACAAATTTTAGCCCCAGTTTCTCCCAAACTGAAACAGGCAACCTAGACTTGTAAGCACACTGTTTGTGGATATTATTAAGGTCTTCTTAAGTTTAAAAACTTTTAACATTTGAGTAACAAATAAACTTTTTAAGACATTTTCAAAAAGTTTCATGCCCGAGGTACCCAACTTTGGGGATATACCCACAAGCCCCCTGTTAACCTAAGCGGCAGATCGTCTTAACTTCACTTAGAAATACCTCTGCTTGGCCTCTATGAAATTTCATTAGAATATCTTGAGTGGTTCATGAGATACTAAAATATCTCCAAAAATCAGGTTTCAAACCACTGTGCAGTGGTCAAAAAAAATTGTTTCTATTTTATATGTTTTCTTGTTGTTGGCGACAAAATATAATATTGAACAAAGAATTTATAAAATAGGCGAATAAATTACGTAAAAAAACCTAAAATTTTTTGGTGTTTGGAGGTAGCAACAACTTAGACCTGCGCAACTGGGGGAAAAAGGGAGCCTAGTCCCCTGAAGTCAGCAGGGGTACAACTGGAAACTCCACTTTATTTCCACGGGAATCAGTGACCCGCAGAGTTCCGTTATTTGTCTCTTTAGACACTTAACTGTTCTCTGGCTGATTATTGAGGTTGGCCCTTTATGGGAGTATCGTGGTGGTTGTGGTTTCGCGGCCCCATATCAGGTCTGTTGTTTAATATGGTGGCCAGGATCATTTCGCCGTTAATGACACGCTAGGTGAATGATCCAGTCCAGTGAGCATGCTAAACATGTGTTCTGGAGAGGAGTTGGAAAGTCTTCAACTCTTCAGCAAGGAGTGATGATTTGCAGCCCTGCTCTGGAATAATCGAAGTTGCAACTAGAAAGTTCTGTTGCACAGAATTATAGCTTTGGCTTCCTAAGACGAGCATGACGTTCCAAATTATGCAGTGGCTTCATGGCCAGGCGCGGATGTAAATCTAATCACACGTTCCCCCCGAGGGCACATTTATCGGTCTTTATGGATTACTTAACCATCTAAACCTGTGCTGCTGGTGGTATAAGGGAGCCCAGTCCCCTGAAGGCAAGCAGGGTGTCAACTGGACACTATATTTTCACAGAAATCAGTAAAGCCCTAGAGTACCGCTATTTGTGGCTTTAGGCATTTAGCTGTTCTCTGACTGATTATTGAGGTAGGCCCTTCGGAAGTATCCTGATGGCTGTGTGTTTCTAGGCACTCGTTTGAGTTTGTAGGTCGGATCATTCGCAATGAACACAATGAAAGGTCCAGATCCAGTGAGTATGAATGCCGTCGTGTTCTTAATTATATTAAGCATCATGCGTTCTGGACCAGGAGTTGGATAGTCTCCAGCTCTTCAGCAAGGAGTAGTGGTTTGCAGCACTGCTTTGGAACCGCTGAATTTGCAACTAGGAAAGACCTGTTGCTAGAATTAGTCCTCGGCTTCCTAGGAGGTGAATGACGTTGCTTTTCGTTTCCATTGATTTAACCACCATCTGATTAGGGCTTACAGCCAGGTTCAGATGTAAATCTTATCATGAAATTAGTATTTGATCACACTCCCTACATACGTGAACATACATACGTACATATATATATTCTTATCGGTCTGAATTTGAACATAAAATGTCTGACACAATGAGTGTTTTGTTTTTTGTGTAGTGCTAGAGCAAAGAAATAAAACAAAATGACACATCACCACATTTCTAAACACGAATAGAAAATATGTTTAAATTAGACGGAAATAAAGTCTCGTCAAATGATGTCTATTCCACAGGAATGCAGACATTTATTTTTCCATATTATTCCATTCCTCTAAAGTTTTTGTTCTTTTCAATTTTTATGTAACACAAGGTGCCAAAACAACAGTCGTATTGTTAGAGCATACATATATATTTAATACGACAGGTAAGAATTCTCTTTAGTTATACTATTTTTTATTTACTTTCTACCTCTCTCGCTCTATCTCACGCTAAGTGAATAATTAGGAAATTATTTTTGTTATTTTAGCAAATTTATTTTCAACACGCTCTCCATGTTCACAACTTCATTGTCAGTTCCTTGAAAAATAAAACTCAAAAAAAATAACTTGAGTCATGTTCTGTCTATGAATTGGTTTATAAAAGACAAGTAAATAAAACATAAAAGCAAACTTAAATAATAAAAATGTAATACTAAAGCAAAAGGTTTTTCTGTATAAAATATTAATTAAATAAATCTTTGCTAAACAAGATGTGAATAAACAGAAAGATTAATTTATTAAAATCCAAGTCTAAAATATTTTATAACAGATTTTCCGACTCAATATTCAAAATGAGCCTTGAGGTAAAATACCTTTGAATATGCTCTCCCATTATAATCTTAATTTTTTTAAAGATTTATTGTGTTCCTAGCAAGATTTCCTGCTTGCTTGATAATGCTTCAGAAAATTCATATAATTTCATCAGGATAATATTAAATAGAAGGTAAAAAATATTCTTTTAAAATTATAAAACATACCACTGCGTGATACTGCGATATTATTACTTAATATGTTTTTTAAATAATAATTTTCCACCGCGACTTGAAATTACGATGCTGCTTTGTTGTTACTTCCCGCTTCAACTAACTACTCCCTGAGCCTTATATCAAAGACGCCTTAAACATTTCAGATGCTGTTCTAAAATATAGACATTGACATTTTATAGAAGCCCCCTTAAACATTTCACACACTATTCTTAAATATAGACATTGACACCATCTTGTATTTAGTTGCGACTAGAGAAAAACCATTAACAATTATTATGTTATCGAGCATCCACTCATTTTTATCATATCATTTACAGTAATCGCAATTATCTTTTCCTCTACTCTATTCGTTGTGGGGATTTGAACTCAGTGCCTGCAACCAAGGCTGCACGTAATTTAAATTTAGATTTTTGTTTTTCAACAAGAAGTTTTTTTTCTAAAACAAATAATCCAATGGTAATAAATCACACGATCTGGCTGGCCACTAAACTGCTGATTTTCGTGAAATTACGCCATCGAAAAATTTTGTTTGCAATAAATTTACCGTTTCATTGGCTGTTTGAGATGCGGCACTGTTCTTTTAAAACCACATGGCAGTGATATTCACGTCGTCAATAATAGACCAAAATTAAGTTCTTAAAATCTCGCGATAGCGTAATCCATTGACTGTTACCACATTTCCTTAAAAAAAAAAAAATAGCCCCTCCAGACCACATAGCACACCGTTCAGTGACACGTTAAGCATGCAAAGGATTTTCAATAATCACTATAGGATTTTTAGAAGCCCAAATACGGCAGTTTTGCATGTTGACATACCCTGGCAAGTTGAAATGGTCTTCGTTTGAAAAAAAAATTTTTTCAGTCGGTTGTTCCATAATGAATTAGACGAATCTATGACGATGTATTTACGGCAAACAGAAACATTGTAAACATTTGCTAAATTTTGTTTTATTAATGAATGAAATAATGAAGAAATAATAACTTCCTGAAAGAAACAATAAATAATTTTAAAAAATTTCATGAAATAAAATAATGAAAACAAACAAAAGAATCGAGCGATCAAGCGTGCAACATAATCAAGCTGTTCTTTATTGTAGCAAAAGATAAAAATAAATTTATACATCAGCATGATATTCCTACAAACGAAAGATGGTGATTCCTTAAAAAATATTATATCAGTCAAATGTTTTTACATTTAAGACATTTCCAAAAGATCTTGGAAATTTAATTATGGTCAGCTAAAAATGGTATTGTCTAAAAAATAATTTTCCTTTTCAATTTTGGATTTCTAACATCTTTTATCAGAGATAATTGTTTACAAAAAATATTTTAGAGTAGGAATTCAAGACAAAGGTAAATAATAGTGATTTTTAAAACACTAAAGATTTATTTTGAGTCCGCATTGAAATTTTATTAAGTTATGATTTAATTATTATTTAATTAGAAAATTTTGGTTTTAATTTTTAATTAATTATAAAATTGAGTTTATTAAATATTTAACCAAGTTTTAATTTAAAAAATTATTAAACTATTAAGATGTCCAAAAACTTTTTTTTGTGGAAAAATTTCTATAAATAATGTTAAGGAATTTAAGCAAATCGAAGGATGCCCCCATCCAAGACAAATTGATAAGAAAATCTAACTGGTGGCGTTCTCCAAACCACCGGCAGGTTCGAATGAATTATGCCATGTACATTTTTCTCTCTCCTTCTTTTTTGTTGCTCTAAATAAAAAACTAGTCCCTATACATTTAGTGTTTTCGATTCCCAACGAAGACCTTGGTTTTTTTCACTACAAGATTAAAAATTGGCTGTCGGTTGGACTGCTCAGCGATGAAGGCATAGTCACTGGTCGCTGTGCTGTCTTTATACGGCAGTTAATTTCCGACTATCCTTCTTCTTTCACCACCTGTTTCATCTCTTCTCTATCCCTTTCCTAAAGAAGGTAGCACGGTACTTGACTAAATAGGTATTGTTGCCTGAAGTGCTACTTCTCTTTAAAAAAAAAAAAAGTGTTCAATAATTAATGCTTTTACATGCTTTTACATATTCATATATAGTCATTCTCGTTTCACAACAAGTTCGTCGTTAATCGCGAAAAAACTTCATATGTCTTTAACAATAAATTTATTTTCAGTTTTATTCGACCTTTTCTTTATTAATTTCTACTAAATTTTTATCTTTTTACAAGGTCCTCTAATTTAAAGGACCTACCTACCTTGAATTTAAAGGATACAAATTTAATAGAATTTAACAATAAATAAAAAATAAACAAAATTAAAATTAAATGTAGATTATTTTACTTGTATAGAATATTTCTATAATACAGACTCAAAATATACTTTCTCCTATTTTTCAATATTTTTAGTAAATTTATGATTGTTTTTTCTTGTGTGTATTCTCAAAGAGAAAAAATTACATAAAAAAATAATTGAACAAGAAAATCTTTCTCTCGTGGGATTGTTTTAAATGCATCTCGAAATAAGGTCACTAATCATTCAAAGACCAATTTCCTAAACTACTATTACAAAACAATTTTATTTTCAGACTCTTGTTTTCAACAAAAGTCAATTAAAATATTTCTGAAAAATTTTAAAAGCTTTAATTTAAGACATGCTTCTGTTGGGAATAAAATAATAATAAATAAACTTTTCCAATAACAAGAATAAAGTTAAATAAAAAAAGCCATAATTTTATTTTTCTCATTGTGTTATATTTTGATATTTACAGTTTTATTTTGAAAGTATTTTTAGAAAAATGGACGGACCATTGCAAACACAATATAGAATATAGAAAAATTAATTAGAAGATAAACGAAGCTGAAAGAGAAACTTTATTAAATACAGAGTCAATACCAATATAGCCACAAAAAAAAATAATTATATATTGTAACGTTGAATCATTTTATTAAAGGTTTTCTTATTTTAAGTTATTTTATGCAAAATAATAACACAGTAGTTTAGAGTTTTAAATTAAATTAAACGATTTATTTACTTTCAATACACACAAAATAAACACGATGGTAACTTTGTTGTCTATACTTATTGATGACTCAACTTGAATTATTTTATTTGCCCAGCAAGTGGTGCCTCTATAGTTGTTTTAAGCGGTTCCACATTAACAGCACCCCATATTGTTGTTGTTATTATCATTCAGTTTAGGCGCCTGCTTCGCTGTATGTTTTTTTTTTTGTTCTGTGTTAGTTGTTTTTGTTTTCTGTTTCAATAAATAAAAAATCCATTTATTTATTGATTGATTTTAAATTGTTTATATACTTTTCGTTTCCTTAAAATGCCACCCAATGGTGTGGCGAAATATTGAATATAAGAATGAAAATAAAATTTATATAATTTTAATACAAAAACGTTGTGCTTGAATAAATTATTTATAAAATATTTTGAATTTATTTGGCAAAACTTTTTCATTTATTTGTTGCAAAAAAAGATCATTTTTTACCTTTTCATTTATTGTTCCTGATGATGCCAGATAATGGTGTTGCACAATATCGATTGTGCTAAAAAAAATAAATTATAAAAAAGGAGTTTTTATTTCTTAGGCAAATATATTTTTTTTTTTTTTTATTAACTTAAATATAACTAAATGTACAATAAAATAAAATTATATTAAAAAAGTCATTGAAGAAAAATATATAAGACTTTTGTTTTTTAATTATACTTATCAGTCCACAAGAAGTGTATTGATTTGATGTCCCATCAGTTCGCTTTTGCACTAATGGAAGCATGTAGTATGTTGGGTTAACTCTTGCTATATAGCAAGGGTAAGTCAGAATCACTAAAGTAACATAGTGTTGCACCCTAGATTTTTTGAAATCTATGAAGAATTTTGAGGTGACTAGAACTGGAGTAGTGGCCATGATGCATACAATTATTACATTTCATTACAATTAACAAGAAAACTTTAAATTTCCAAAAAGAATTCCTACGTCTTAAAACAAAAGTTTTAGAAGTTAATAAAAAGTAAGTTTAGTAACAACAAATAAAGTTGTAAAACTTTTGAACAGTGTTAACATAAAATCTAGAAGTATATCTTTGACTTAAAACACATATAGAAGTTTTATTTTGAAATTTATTAATATAAAAATCAAGGAAATTTTGCCCAAAACATGAATAGAATTTTGATACGTGGGTAATGTTAAAAGTTTAGGAAACAATTTTAATTAATTAAAAGCGGATAACAGTCTTCTTTAACATGCAAAAAATTAAACAGATTTTAAAGTAAAGCACTCTGAAAATTAATAGAGATAAATTCTACATAATTTCTACAAGTTAACTTGCCTGTAGTGAAACGAAATATTTATCATTTATTGATCATTTAGTTAACTAGTGGTTAAAATTTATCTAATATTTTTAGTAATATCCTTAGCACTTGTTTTGCCGCTTAAATTAAATAGCCCGGAACTATTTACATATGTCTATGTGTGAAAATGGCTGCCAATATCTTAGGACCAGGGTTCAGAATTTTTCATTTATAAACATTCAAAAATCAACATTCATGATATTTTTTATAAATGAGAAATCTAAAATTTTATATTTATTTTTCACGGGCATAAACGAACAAGAAAAAATTTTCTGCTTATGTTCATACATGAATGCGCACAACAAGAATTATTAGTCTTATTCATATGTGATAAATGATAAATCAGCTACTTCTCATTAATGTTCTTTTTCATAAATGTACATACATGTTCATTTATGAACGTTGAAATTTTATAAAATTTCTCATAAATGAATGTGAAAAAACTTTCTACCTACGATCGCAGTTAACCGTAAAATGTAGTAAAAACACATGGGTACATATTAACACAAAATACAATATTGCAATATATTCTAAAAGAAATAAAAAAAACATTTTTTTTCCTACATACGCCGACAATTGCGCATTATCAAATATGTGCGTTTATGTACGCGAATGCTTAACGCACATATTTTTACGATCTTTTCATTTATGAAAAATTATCAAAATTGTACATATTCAAAAATGAACACTTGTGTGTTTCTCATTTTTCCACTTATGAATAGAAAGAAAAAAATAAATCGTCGCATTCATAAATGAGAAAACGCAAAATATTTTTCAGTCTCTCACACATGTATGAGAAGAAGCGCTAAAAAATGAAATGTACATATTCATACATGTATGAACAGTGAGTGAACACTTCGCTACCGACCGACTATGCATCCAGCTCTTAATAAAATAAGGAAAAAATTTTGTGAAATAGACAGACAAATTCAATCATATGTCAGTTTTTTAATAATGTATCTTAACGCAAGTTTCTTTTATTTAATTTATCACAACGTTTCTTTACAATTTTTTAGTCACACTGGCACTATTCCACGTTAAATACAAAAAACAACAAAATGACTTAATTTTAATAAATCAAAATGAACTTGATTAACGTATTTTTATAATTAAATTTTCACTTACTTCTTTTCGTTAATAACTATGAAATTTGGTTCAATGTTTATGTCTCAAAACTAGTTCGTGCTTAAAATATTTAATACACTTTATAACATATAGCCATATTATCCAACTACAGCATTAACAACTTGGTTGTGATATGATTTTGTGAAGTATTAAGAAATGCTAATGCTAAAAAAATTATACTTCTATCAAGGACAGTTTAAAACACTTCTTATTGTGAAAATCTAATTGCTAATGATAAAAAATCCTAATTTTTTCAAGAAATAAAATATACAATAGTTACACCCATACCCCGTTTTACACGGAAGATAGGTTCCATAAAAAACCGTATAACTCGAAAAATTCACTCTTATATGGAAAAACCGTGCTAAACGAAAATGACTATAAAAAGCCCTTTTTTCTCAGTTTTTAATATGATGAATAAGAAACACATTGAAGAAAAACTAAATATTAATATACTTAATATCAAACATTTAATAAATTATAAGAATATTAATTTATTTCAATAATAAAACAAATATAACAAAACCCTATTTTAAATATTGCATTTTCTTTATAGATAAAAATTAAAATTAGAAATTCATTTAAGTTGATAGCGATAAATAAGACTTAACATTCTATTTTCATTCAAATTTAATTAAATTTAGAAATTTGTACAATATCACTTTCATTGTTAGACCACACTATCTCATTAGATTCTTTCTCCATAGAATTTAAACTTCCGTGAGATTGCGATTTATATTTAGTCATATCTTTGTATACATCTTTGTATTGAGATAAGAATTGGTTAACATCTCGTTGAAATTTAAGAGCTCGCTCAACATTCGTATCGTGTTTTTGCTCACCTTTTAATTTTAGACTATGTAAAGAGTGTCTTTGCTTAAAGTGTTCGAACCAGCCATGACTTGCTTGGAAAGTGACCAGATGTAGACGGCAACTTATTCTCAATTTTCTCATAAATTTTTAAGGCCTTATTTTTTTATGGAGTTGGTATCGATAGGAATTCGTTTTTGAAATTGATCTCCTAGCCAGATTATCAAAGCCTTCTCCACATTTTCCATGGCAACATTTCTACAATGAGAAATTGTGGTAAGACATGTAAAATGTCTACACTTTTTCTAATTGAGTCTACGTTTTTTTTATTGCTCTTATTGTAGCTTCGTTCAGAGAATAAAAATTAGCAACATCTATTATTCTTTCATTATTGCGGAGACGGTTCAAAATTTCAATTTTGGTTTGTAAAGATATAACCTGCCTTTTACTCCCTAGTTTTTTATTTTTATCTTTTGCCATTATCAAACTATAAAATTTTTAATAAATTATAGATTTTGTAAAAAATAATTCTGTTATTTGCTCACCTTGAATAAATTCACGCTACTACTTATGTATAAACACTAATTATAAACAAAGTTTAAAAACAATGATACTCTTTGTTATTTGGTATTTTAAATAAATTAGCTTATACACACATACAATTTAGTTATCTATTTCCATCATAGACATAGACTACTAAGAATTCGTAACTGTAACATGCATTTTGTAGTGTTGTATTTTGACAGCAAAACAATGATAATATTATTGTAGATATAAGAAAATTATAGTTTAGTGTTTATAATTTCGTGTAAATGCAAAATTAATAAATTTCGTTATTTTCAAAAACCATGTAAGATCGAAAACGTGTAAAACGATAACCGTGTTAAACGGGGGATAGGTGTATATATTTGTGTTATACATAGCTATATTTGTAAGCATTAATTAATTTAATATGCAGCTTCTGGTGAGAACAATAAAAAATATTATTATTAGGCATGCTCAACCATGTCGCTCTTCACATTAAACCAGCTGAAAGCATGCAACATAATAATAAATCTTATGCTCCACTCTTCGCGTATGCTTAATATTAAATACAAAAATAATAAAATGCATATAAAATGTTATAAATGTTACAATACTACATTAACTTTAAAATAATTCCAAAAAATAAATTTTTTTATTTCCATGTGCACGTTGCGTTTGTGTAAATTTTGTTAACAAATATTTTCTTATTTTCATTATTTTTCAAATTACATATTGCTACGAAGATGATTTATTAAGTTTCACATGAAAATAATTACCAAAAAAAGAACCTTAAACAACCCACTGTGCATTTTATTTAATTGCGTAGTTTTCCAGGAAATTTTGTACACACGAAACAACAACAACATGCTTATGAGAAATTCTACCAAAGAAGTACAACAGAAAGGAAAAACAACTAATACAGAACCAAACAAAACACACAGCCAAGCAGGCGTCTTAACTGAATGATAACAAAAACACCAAATATGAGATGTTAAATTAGAATATTCTTGTATGTGCGAGAACCGCTTAAAACAAGTATTAAGCATCACTTGCTGAATTAATTCAAGATGTGTCATCTGTGAGTTAAGTTAACAAAGTTACCATCGTGTTTATTTTGTGGGTATTGAAAATAAATAAATCGTTTAATTTCATTTAAAACTGCAAAGTACTGTTTTATTATTTTGCAGTAAAAGAACTGGAAATAAGAAACGTTTATTAAAAGGAATAAATGTAACAATATGAATAGCTTTAAATGTAACAGACTTTATATAGAAAAGTGAAAAATAAAAAAAATAGTTTCTTATTGGATGCTGCGATTTAATATAAAATTTGTTAAGTTTTGCTGTTTTGTTTGCTATGTTGGTTGAATATAATTCCCATTTAGTCATTTTGGCTTGAGATATAAGACTCTTGAGTTATTTATAAAAAATTTGAGATAAAATCCACTGATGTTCGATATGGGCAGTAGTAAAATGCTTTCTCCACAGTAATACATTCAAATTTTTGAGTAACAAATATTTTATGAGAATATCATCAAATATTGGTATTAAAAAAATCAAGCACAATCAACGTACATTAACCCTACAATAATTCCAAATAACAAATGTGTTATTTTGGTTTAAAAAAATTCTTTTGCATCACCAGTATTCACAAGCAAACATAAAGCTAAATTGTTTTCATTCAATTCTATCTTTTCCAGCTGTTTGTAAGATATAAACGGCAAGCGCTTTCGATGTAATGATATCATTTTCAAGCCGTGTTGTAATCTATACTGGTAAGTCAGTGTTCGGGTTTAAGTAGTTCTGTTATTAAGGCCATATCGTATGACTCACCAGTACTAGTTCGATGTCTTCACATCGCAACAGCTCGTCGTTTATACCATACAAACAGCCAGAGAAGACAAACAAGAATGACAATAGTATTTCATTTACTAGCGGAAAAATCTAAAATACTTAATATCATAAAACTGAATGTTTATATTTTTAAAACTAAAAAAATTTCTAATCAAATTGTTACAATCATTTTCAATCCAGCTACCATCAATTAACTTTAAATGGTTTTGTTTTACACCTACCATAACATTATTTGGCATGTTTGTCAGCAAAAGTAATTTGTATTTAAACACAAATAACATCAATGTCAACTCTAAGGGTATAAATTTAGCAAAACACTAACATTTAACAGCAGTAACACCAAAAATTACTTCAAGGACAGTCTCACAAACTATAATAACAAAATATTTACAACACCTGAAGTAATAATCACACAAAAAAGTGTGGTAGAATAATAATAATAATTACAATAACAGAAAACTTTTAATTGCTTACAAAATATTACAAAACTTGAATAAGAATGTAAATAATGTAATGAGTAATAATGTAAATACAATAATGTAAATATAATAATTATGTTGTAAGAAGAAATAAAATTAATTATATCAACTGAAATTCTGAAGTTTGACAGGTCAAATGCTTGATAGTTTAGGAGAAAAGAAATTTATTTAAAATGAAATGTTATAAAAAATAACTAAGAGGGTTACTTTAGTTAAATAACAAATATTAGGTAAAGGGAACACAAATATAAGTGCATTTAGTGAAGAAATTTTAGATGAAGCACATTTGACTTTTAGCATATTCTTTCGTAATATTACGTTTCAATGTATTTATTAATTCAACACGAATTTAAGGGAAATATTTCATTACTTAACATTAACCGACATCAAGGCAGCAAAAAGGAAATAATAATTGCCCATAAGCAGATTTAGCAAGTGCAGTTTCGAAGAAGCTCGAAACAATAATATTCTTGAATTAAAAACTGCAAGGGAAAAATATGTCTTGCAAATTAATTGTTATTAATTGAGTAACCAATTTGCAATTGTTTACTCACATTTATTCTACAAAAAGTTTTCTTTGTGGCTGAAGATACATTTAGAAAAAGAGACACTTATTTTCGTTATAAAATTTTCTACCATTTGCTTTGCCAATATAATATGGTGGGTTTGACTTAACACTTGACATACTGTAACGAGCATGATTTATTAAGTTTTAAAATTAAGTAATTTCCAGTAAAAAAAGTAAGCAAAACGACCCACTGTGAATTTTACAAACTGCGTAAATTGTAGTAGTTTGACAACAACATATGCGTATAAAAAATTCTACCAAATAAGATAAACAACAATAAACAAAAACACAAAACAAAGCACACAGCCAAGCAAGTGCCTAAACTGAATGATAACAACAACAACAACTATATGGGGTGATGCTAAAGTAGAAATATTACTGTCTATACGGGAATATCTTAAAACAACTATAAAAGCACCACCTGCTGGACAAATAAATTAATTCAAATTGAGTCATCAGTAATTAAAGATAACAAAGTTACCATCGTGTTTATTTTGTGTTTATGGAAAGTAAATAAATCGTTTAATTTAAAACTCTAAATTACTGTGCAATTATTTTGCAGAAAAGAATTCGATATAACTAAACGAGTATTAAAAGGAATATATGTAACAATAAATTTTTTACTTCAAGTGCTTAGTTTCTACATTTAATTTACATGAAATAAATATAATAACAAATTATTTGGGAAAATTTTATATTCATTTAAGCGTGCTAATAAACTAAAATGTTATTATTTTCAGTTTTATTCGACTTTTATTTATATTTTACAAAAACAAAAAATTATAACAAAAAAAAATAAATAAATCGTTAGAATATAATTTAAAAGACCGTTTAAAAGATTAGTACATTTTTACTAAAATGTTATTTTTAAAAAAATAAAATCGTAGTTTTCTTAATAATTATTATAACCATTTTATGACTCGCTATACACATCCATAATATTTTTTATATGTGCGTTGTAAACTCTACATATTCAGTCAACCAATTTAAGAGATTAGGAAATTAGAAATGATAAAATTAATTAATATAAATTTGCTTAGATTATGCTCATATGTAACCCAAAGCAGTTTTCATTGTTTTCGTTATTAATCGTCACACACAACTCCCCGTGCTTTCTATTAACAATCGTTTACAATTTATTGATTTTATCATGCATTTTCCAAAGCTTTTATACTTTACTATGAGGAATCTTGTTGAAGTTGTAAACATTATTAATGACAACTTAATGAAATTATACAATAAATCACTAAAAAAATGACCACATAAAACAAAAGTTAGAAGAAATGAAGGAAAATATTTTTAAAAAAATAGATAAAATATCGAGTTTTTCAATTGTAGAAAAACCAACATTTATTTTTTTGATGTACTCATAGTATATGCATTCACAATTGTTACAATAAATTTAATTTCGCAGGCAAATCACATTAAAATAATTAAAATCAACTAGAAAGTGGTGGTTTTGTTAAAGTCGCATTTCGTAAAATTCGTGAGATTTTTGAACATAATCCTCCTTCTGATACCGCTATTAAGAATTTTTTTTTTTCGGACCAGCACTCAGGGGATGACCCCTACATATGCAAAGCATTGTGCCAGAATTAGGAAATTAGGTTACGGGAAGGAGGAAAGAGGGAGTAGTGTCTGTGAACATTCAGTTTGAATTTTCCCAGATTGAAAGTGACAGGAAAGATTTCCGGAGGGATTTTATTCTACATACGGACTGTTCTGCTAAAAAACGAATTTTCCCTGTAATGCGTAGTGCGATTCACTGGCCAATCAACCACAAATGGATGTGCTCTCAACGAAAATCGTGTTAAACGCGAAAATGTGTGAGTATCGGGAACAAGTTCCCTAATTTCATTAGAGCACTTTCCATTGTAATAACGATAGAACAGTGAAATACACTCCACATTGCGTCGATGCTCTAGAGAATCAATAGAGTTGGATACCCTACCGTCCCCAATGAGCCTCTTGGCCCTCTCCTGTACGCGGTCGAGTAACTCCAAAATAGACTTTGGAGCGCCGGCCCATACATGAGAGTTGTATTCCATTTTCGGACGGATATAGGTGGTATAGATAGTACGGAGATCGGATGGAGTGAAGTATCTTTTACACCGTTTTAGAAAACCAAGGCACTTGAAAGCTTCTTTAGAAACCTAAAAAATGTGTTTAGTCCATCGAACATCGCACTGAATTTTCATGCCAAGAACATCAAGAGCTTCCGACTCCGTAATATCTATATCACCCATAGTAACAGATGCAGCACCACTACCGAACTCAGATCTATGCGTTAGCATGCAACATTGCGTCTTACGAGCATTAAAATCTACTCTATTTACACGACCCCATTCTAATATTGTCGCGAGATCGTGATTAAGGGTGTCATTCATGTTCTGCCCTTTGGAACTAACCTCCAAATGGCCTGGTCTCTACGAAATGAATATGAGTGACAAATGGTGCTGTCATCGGCAAAAGAATATATAGGGTTGAAAGTTCGACAAAGACGGTGGTTTAGAAAAATAAGAAATAGAGTAGGAGAAAGAACGGAGCCTTGCGGTACCCCTGAATTAATCATGAACTCGTCTGATGAAATCCCATCTATAACAACTCGTATAGAGCGATTTCTGAGGAAACTAGATATAAATCTAGAGAAATTATCACCGACACCAAAAGCGGCAAGTTTTGATAGAAGTGCGTTATGCCACACTCTATCGAATGCTTTGGAGATATCTAGAGCCACCACCTTACTTTCTCCGAAGTGATGAATGGAATTACACCATTGCTCAGACAGAAAGGCCAGCAAGTCGCCCGTAGAGCGCCCCTTACGGAAACCATACTGTATTAAGAATTTAGTTGTTAAATTTTGAGTCGACAGGCTCGGGTCGTTCAACTGAAAACATCGCAGCAGTTAATTGTCGCTCACGGCTGAAGCACATTCAAATTTGTCAATTTTTCGACGTTCTTAACAATTTGGGTTATAACGTCTCAATAATGTCTCTGAAATATTCAATTGTTGACAACGACGGTGAATTGATGTTGATGGCGCTTCACGCACACTTTCTGTCACAGCAGCAATATTCTCGGGTGTAGGCACTGTTTTTGGCTTTTTCACGCTTTGGTTTATCGATGAGGATGCCAGTTTCTTTCACTTTTTTCACAGGATAACGAACATACGGAGCTGATGGTGCTTCTCTTCTTCCAAAATCCGTACACAATTTTCGCACACATTCTGCAACATTACCATGATTTTCAAAGCAATGTCGCAATATTTCCCAGCGTTGTTCAAGCGTATACACAACCATATTCTTTCAACGGAAGGATAAAACTACTTATCTGCCAAATCAAATATGAGCTAAGCGTTACCATTCATGAAGTAAGCACTAGTTGACCCTTTATAACACCACCACACGGCGAGTGTTGCCTTAGAATATGACTTTGAAGCCTCACAAGGTTAAACTGGTGCAAGAATTGAAGCCGACGGACTATTCACATCGCTGTAGATTCGCTCAATTCATTCAGGAACAACCGGCTGATTTTTCTGAAAAAATTATTTTTTCGGACGAAGCCCATTTTCACTTGCCAGGGTATGTCAACGAGCAAAATTACTGCATTTGAGCTTCTGAAAGTCCCAGAGCAATTATTGAGAAGCCTTACTCAACGTATCACTGTATTTTTTTTTTTAAAGAGAAGTAGCACTTCAGGCAACAATGCCTATTTAGTCAAGTACCGTGCTACATTCTTTAGGAAAGGGATAGAGAAGAGATGAAACAGGTGGTGAAAGTAGAAGAATAGTCGGAAATTAACTGCTGTATTTAAGACAGCACAGCGACCAGTGACTATGCCTTCATCGCTGAGCAGCCCCATCGACAGTCAATTTTTATTTTTGTAGTGAAAAAATCAAGGTCTTCGTTGAGAATCGAACCCACAACCCCCATACTTAAAAGCTAGTACACTGCCTACTAGCCTACAGGGGCACCTATACAAAACTATAAATCTATAAAACCGTAAATTATCACTGTATGGTGCGCTATGTGGTCTGGAGGTATGATTTCTTTCGAAGATAAGGCTGGAAATGCGGTAACGGTCAATGGAAGATGCCAATGCGAAATGCTAACAACTCAATTTTAGCCTATTACCAACGAAGTGGATATCACTGAAATGTGAATTCAGCAGAACGGAGTTACATGCCACACAGCCAATAAAACGATCAATTTATTGCAAACCAAATTTACCGATGGCATAATTTCACGACAATCAGCAGTTAAGCGGTCAGTCAGATCGTGTGATTTAACACCACTGGATTAATTTTTGTGGGGGTACGTTAACGACAGAGTCTATACCAAGCAAATGGAATGGATTTCAGCCTTAAAACTCAATATCCGTGATGTGATTAACGCAATAGGCCGGCATTTTGTCAAAAAGTGATTAAAAACTTTGATGAAAGTATTGACATCTGTAAGCGTGGTCGTGGTGGAAATTTGGCAGATATCATTTTTCATTCATAATTGTCGAACCTTTCTCTTCGTAGTACAATAAAAATTTAAAACATCTTATTCTAAACTTTATGTCCCCTACAACAACAAAAACAAAAATATTATATTATACTAAAATACAAATATAAGAAGTGTGTTTATATCGTCATGATTTTGATGTTTATGACGTTTTACCGTGTTAATAACCATAGTGAATAGAAATTTAGAACTTGAACAGATCATATATATAATTAATGGTAAACTTATTTAAAAATTAAAGGGTTTTTCTTAAATCGTTATTATGGACAGACGGTTCATATATGTGAAGAAGATTATGTATTGCAAGTTAGAACACTTTGTATGTGACTCAAACTCACACTTCTCAGATGTTTTTTTAAACATCAATAGTATAGCAAAATCAGATGACAGCATCACTTACCATTCGTATTCATTTGGTAATCAACCGAACCAGTTAGAAGTGAGTTCCGAAAGGCGGAACATGGATAATCAATCATGATATCGCAGACAAATTGGTGTAAATATTGATAAAATGGAAAACCCAAATTTTCTGTTTTAAAAAGATCACTATGAATTTTCAGTAGTTGAAAAATCAACTAAAATAACTATAGATGGCATTGTTAACATCATGGGAAACTTTCTTGGGGAAAATGTGGAATTTCGAATTTTAAATCCAACCGAATTATTTGAAATTGGTAATACTTCTGGAGCTATTAAAACGAAAGGAGCTGTTTTGGATAGGGAATCAGTTAATTAATATACTTTAATAATAGAAACTATATAATTTTTATACAAAAATAGTATAACCTATATTCAAAGAGCTGTTACCCAAGTAATCGTCAACATCTTAGATGTAAACGACAACTGTCCAATTTTTGTAAACTTTCCATATTACGCTACAGTTTCCATTGAAGACCATAGAGGAACAATTGTTTTAAACATTAAAGCCATTGATCTGGACTCCAATGAAAACGGAGGAGCTCGTTATGAAATAAAAAAAAACAATGGAGAATTTTTTAAAGTTGAAAGAACAACTAGAAATCTATCATTAAAGCAGTTCATCGAAAAGATTGGTAGAAGCTATGAAATTGTGGTAACGCCATACGACAACGAGTTAATTCCGTGTTACGCCGAAGTTCCTTTATTAATAAAGGTACGTAAAATGTTACTCTCTATATGGCAAAATACGGGGTCTGAGAGACGATTTTTATACCCACAAGATGTAATGTTGCATGCTTCTGTGCTCGAAAATGGTGCTGCATCTGTTGCTATGGGTGAGATAAGTAGCACGAAATCGGAAGCTCTTGATGTTCTTGGCATGAAAATTCCATGCGATGTTCGATGGACTGATTTCTAAAGAAGCTTTCAAGCGCCTCGGTTTCCTAAAACGATGTAAGAGATACTTCAGTCCATCCGATCTTCGTACTATTTATATCACCTACATCCATCCAAAAACAAAATACAACTCGCAGGTATTGGTCGGCGTTTTATTTGGAATTGTTCAACCATGTACATGAGAGGACAGTAGGGTATACAACTCTATTGATCGATCATCAACGCAATGTAGAATGTATTTTACTGTTTTATCGTTACTACATTGGTAAGTGCTCTCACGAAATTAGGAAACTTATTACCGTTACGCGCACGTTTTTGCGTTTAACTCATAACAATGAATCACACTACGCGTTACAGGGAAAATTCGTTTTTTAGCACAATAGTCCGTATGTGAAATAAAATTCTTCCAGAGGTTTTTCCTGTCACTTTCAATGTAGGAAAGTTCAAATCGAACGTCCACAAACACTATTCCTTCCTTCCTCCTCAACATAGCCTACGTTCCTAGTTCTAGCACAATACATTTCATGTATAAGGGTCATCTCTTGAGTTTTGGTCCAAAGAAAAAACAAACAACTTTTATGGAAAATCCTGATCTCACGCTCTTAGTATATTAAATATAGCAAAAGTATAAAAAAGTATATAAAAAGTATAAAAACGTTTTCGATGCGATGACCTTATTATCAGTTTGCGGTTTAGACAGCTTGATAACGATTTCATCGCACCGAAAGTGCTCGCTAATCGTACAAAACAAACAGCCTGTAACGATGGTTTTCACCGGAAGGTATAACGAAAATAATTTATATACTGGCGGAACAAATTCAAACGACTTAATATAAAAAAGTATATTTTGTAGTTTTTAGGCAATTGAAAATTTAAATTTTACAATTAATTTAAAAAAAATAGTAATTAAAAATTAACTCAACATAAAATTAATTCGCACAAAAATTCGAAAAAAAATTTGTGGTCTTTTCTCAAAGAGGATCTAAAGATTTAAAAAATGTAACATTTTTTACATTTCAGAACCTGACGTATTTGCCTATATTTTGCAGTAAATAAACTTGACAGGAAAAAGCTTTACATCTGACACTATAGAAATACTCTCTGTTCAAAATTTCCTTCTATGTATCCTACAATTTTAATGATATGAATGGGTTTAAACTCACATAAGTAAGTTTATTATTCAACATTTTATTTACTTTTTTTCTACATTTTCTTTTCAATATAATTAACGAGATTTGGCTAAGTGTACATAACTGTGTGAAATTTATTTTCTTATTAATGTATAACTTTATAGCGTATAGAACAATCCCAGCGGTGTTGTTAATAAATTAGTCAAATACTCTATAAACACATTCCATTAACAACATTATTAACCTGAAAGGATGTCAATATTGAAAGTGACGTTGCAAAGTAAGTAAATCCAGCTTTTCATTCACATGCTAAACAATTCAGTTAATAATCTTAGAAAACTGTATTTAAACTTCTACAAATATTTACATTATTACATCACACATGCATGACATATTTTCGTTTGTATGAATGAAAACAGAGATTCATGAATAGCGTACATATCACTGTCTTAAATTTGGAAATTTAAACTCATCCATTAAAACATGTTGACATATATATGCACATGTAAATTAAGTTATTTAAATGTAAAAGGCTTTCTTGTGATAGCAATTTTCATTTAAAATCCAATGGAAATTATATTGACCAACAAATAATTTGATTGAATTTGTGAATAAAAAAAAAAACTTCTAGAGAAATTTGTAGAGAAAATTTCTACTGCTTTTATTGTCGAAATATTTTATCAGATTTTGTTATTTTAAAATTAATGAGAACTAATTTGGCAATTTTAAGTCATTTTCAGAAACAATTTAAACAAATAGTATACATTAATACAAGGAGATTGAGAGAGATTGAATGTTTTTCAATGTGACATGATATAAATTGACCATTCCCAGCAAACAACTTAACTTAAGCGATTGGAAATTATGAATGATTTAAAAGCATTTTTTTTCATGAAGAAAAACATAGGGAAAATCCAAAGAAATAAATTTAAGCTAAAGAAATTTATTGAGAAAAACCAATTAAAGAGTTTTTCAAGAAGAATTTTGTTTTCTAAAACAAAATAAAACAAAAAATTTATATTAAGATGATTCAAATTTTTATTGTATTACGAACAAACAAATGTCCACCACGATCACGCTGACAGATATCAATTCTTCGATAAAAGTTTTCAAACACCTTAGTGGTCTTATTTCGGTAATCACGTCACGGCTTTTGAGTTTTAAGGCTGAATTCGTTTCATTTGGTACCGTATAGACGAGTGATGGGCGAACTACGGCCAGCGGGCTACATCCGGCACGCGAGAGGTTTCAATCCGGCTCGCCAAGCGTTTTTCAAAAAAAAAATTAATCACCAATTAAAAAATTATGAACAAAAAATAAATTCACATTTTAAAAAAGATATAAATTGACAATTTTAGCAAAAAAATGCAATGTTTTCATATTATATTGTGTACAAACTGCGTAGTTTTCTAGGAAATCTGGTACATACAAGAGAACAACAACTTTCTGATGCAATATTCCAAGAAGAAACATAAACATCATAAAACACTAACAATTAATATAGAAAACTGAACGCATAACATAACAACAACTTATTATATGTGAGATCTAGAAGATTCTTGAATATTCGAGACAACATGCGCAACAAATATAAAAGGGCCAGCGATAGATTAATCAGCAATCAGTAAAAGTGTAAATCTCGTGATGTAAAAAAAAAATGTGAAGTAAAATTATAAAGTTGCCAACGTACAGTTTTATATGTGTAATGAAAATAATAAAGTGTATTGTAAATAACCCCATAAATGTCAATCGAAAATAGAAAGAGCAAAATTGATTCGGAATGTCGAGTAATTTTAGAGGAGTGGACATGGAAGTACTTCTTTATGGAATATAACCAAAAACCTATTTGTCTTATCTGCCAAGAACCGGTAGCTGTACTAAAAGATTATAATCTCTCTAGGCACTTTAATTCAAAACATCTTGGGTCGAAGTACTATAAAATGACAGATGAAGACAAAAAAGTTTATTTACAGGAATTGAAAAGAAAAATATCTAGTCAGCAAATGTTTTTTAAAAATCAAAGAAGTGTCCAGCCATCTTCCACGTTAGCTGATCACATTGTTGCCTATAAAAAAGCAAAAAGTAACAAACCGTTTTCTGAAGGAGAATTTATTAAGGATGTAATAATTAGAATTGGAAAAGTCTTATGCCCAGAAAAGGTACAAGATTTCGAATCTATAGGGCTGCCACGTAGAACGGTCACAAAAAGAACTGAAGCGATTTCTTCTAATTTAACCAATCAACTCGATGGACGTCTTAAAAAGTTTAAGTATTTTTCAGTCACCATGGACGAGAGTGTTGATAGGAGTGATACAGCCCAACATCTAATTTTTATCAGAGGAGTCGATGAAAACTTTGTAATAACCGAATAACTTGCTTGTTTAAGATCTTTGAAAGGAAAGACGACAGAAAAAATAATTTATGATGAATTTAGAGAGGGGATGGAAACTGTTAATGCCCCAATTTCCAAATTAATTAATTTAACAACTGATGGAGCACCTAACATGGTGGGAAAAAATACGGGGTTTGCAGGAGTTTATAAAAGTCAGAATCCTGAAAGCGAAACAATTTTTTTACATTGTATAATCCACCAAGATGTTCTCTTCAAGGCTGCCTCAGATATTAACCACGTACTTAATATTATTTTAAAATTAATTAATACCATTCGAGCCCGTGATTTGTTACATCGACAATTTCAAGAGTTTTTATCGAAAGTTGATGCAGAATTTTCAGATGTACTTTATTGCACAAAGATCAGGTGGCTGAGTTGTGAGCATGCCTTCTCGAGAGTTTGGAGTCTTCTCGAAGAAATTAAAGTTTTTCTAAAAACCAAAACTGAAATTATAATTCAATAATTATAAATAATAATTATAAGAATTGGTTCATCGAGTTTGCTTTTTTCACGGATTTACTCATATAAATGAAATTTGGGGCAGTTTGAGGTCTTTTAAAACTCAATTGTTTATATTTTCTAAATGTTTGGGAATAAATGATTTTTTTTCCAAGACTTAATTTTTGAGGCCTGTGACTAAAGAGAAGTTAAAAGTCTTTTCACAATCTTTATTTAAACTGTATTCAGAATTTGAGGCCAGATTTGCTGACTTTAAAAAAATCCAACCATGTTTAGATAATTTTTTAATGCCTGAGAATGTTCCATCTGATTTACAATTGAAAATTATAGAATTGCAATGTAATAATAATTTAAAACAGCTATTTTTGAAAACAGATAAACTAAATTTCTATAAATCCTTACTAAAAGATGAATTTCCAAAGCTGACTAATCATGCGCAGAAAATTATGGCAATGTTTGCCATAAATGCAGAAAAAATTTAATAAGAAACTGATTGTCAGACGAGAGTCTTTTAATTTATTAAAAGTCGCATCCTCCCAGCTGGAACTAGATTTTAAGGAAATTATGTCAAGTCAGATACAGATCCATGCTTCCCATACATCTGCAAAATCTTAAAATCATAATAAACCGTATCTTATAAAATTTTTATGTTGTTTTAAAATATTACGTAATATAACTAATAAATATATAGCTTAAACCGAACTTTTAATTGAACAACCCCATAATTTTTTAATCAATGACCCTCTATGTTTTTGTTTTAATTTAATGGCCCGCCGCAAGATTTTTTTTTAATTTACTGGCCCGCCACCCAAAAAGTTCGCCCATCACTGGTATAGACTCTATCCTTAGCATAGCCCCACAACAAATAATCCAATGGTGTTAAATTGCACGATCTGGCTGGCAACTTAACTGTTATGAATTTATGCGATCGGGAAATTTGGTTTGCAATAAATTCGTTTTATTGGTCGTATGACATGTGGCATCGGCCTGTTGAAAACACATATAAGTTATATCCACGTCATCAATAATAGGCCAAAATTAAGTTTTTAGTGTCTCGCCATAGCGTGATTCATTGACCGTTACCACATTTCCAGCCTCATCTTCGAACAAAAAAATGGCCCAATCACGCCTCCAGGCCACATAGCGCACCGTACAGTGACATGTTGAGCCTGGAAAGCATCTGAATAATCGCTTTAGGATTTTCAGAAGCCCAAACGCTGCCATTTTGCTGTTGACATACCCTGACAAGTGCAAATAGGCTTCGTTTGAGAAATTGATTTTTTCAGAAAAACCAGCCGGTTGTTCCTGAATCAATTGAGCGAATCTACGGCAATGAATGGTCGGTCGGCTTCACTTTCGACCTTGTAAGGCTTCAAACTCAAATTCTTACGCAAAATTCGCCATGTGGTGGTTTAGAATAACCCTAATTGGTGAGAACGTCCAGAAATTGGCAAATTTTTATCTGCCTCAACACTGTGGCTCATGGCTGTGATGCTTTTCAGTTGAACAATCCGGTCAAACAGCATTGGAGTTCGCACATTTTTATCGAGCCTGTCAACTCAAATTAAACGAGCAATTTCTTAATAGCGGTCGCAGCAGAACGATTATGTTGTACGAAAATTTCACGAATTTTACTTTAACAGAACCACCATTTTTATAAAAAATTTTAATTATTTTAAAGCGATTTTCGTACGAAATTGTAAACATTGTAGCAATTGATAATGCATCTACGTCAAAAAACTAAATGTCAAAACTATCATGTTGTCAGTGTTGCCACAATTTAAAGACAAACTGCTTATTAAAAAACCCGATATTTACAAATTTGTGTATTAAGCGAACAGGAAACGTTAAATCCACCATTAGTATTCTTTGCATGCAATTTAAGATACAATTGTGTTTTTGTATTTAAGCAGTATCAGTGTTTAGCAAACTGAATTTTGTGTTTATAGATATGTATTTACGAATGTAGTTCAAGATGCCAAAACGTAGTTTAAATGTTAAATTTTTTGTTTTATATTTAAACATTTTCTAAAGATCAGGTTAAATTTGCATTAATTTTTTTTTTAACTGGATTTTGAGAAACGATGATGGTTTTTGAAAAATTTGTATTTTACCTATAATAGAATAAGACGGAAACTTTGTAGTGCGAGATTACCGCCAGCCACATCTGCCAGCAGAGACTGACATAACATCCACGCGATTCTACAGGTGAAGTCAACTTCGCAGTAAATTTTTTAGCAATTTCTTCCTCATCTTCTCGAAATTCCTCAAGTGCGAACTTAAACCATTTTTGAAAAGCAGTTTTTGAACTGTTAAATATAAAATCACAAAATTTAATTTCATTTAAGAATTGTCTTTTAAGGCCAAACGCTAAAAGCATCTGTATTTAAATGATTGAGACTTTCTGTTGTAATTTCCCGTCTTATCTGGCTATTGTTCTCTTGAAGTTAATGGCGAGCATTTTCGATGTGAAAACATCGCGATGTGATTCCTACTGGTGAGTCAGTGTTCGCGTTTTGGTAGTTAAGTTCGTATCTATTCAGGTAAGCAGATGATAGCAACCTGGCATTTGTATGCGAAGTGAATTTATCGACACCTTCGTCTTTTATTATTATCTAGGTACATGTGTTTGTCTGAGGGTGTTTTTCGTTTGTTCGTGTGCCTGAGTAGCTTTAGTGGTGTGAAAATTGTGTCTGGGGTGGTATTTACCTATTCGTTTATAATGTTTCTGTTGAAGGTTTTTGTTTTGTAGATTTCCATGTTTTCAAAAATGTCTACTCTTCGCCTCTTTTTGCTAGGATGTAGTAATGTCATACATTCATCTATTTTCCTTGGTCTGTGTTCGTGAATGTCAATGTGTAATAGAAAGTTGGAATCTTCGCTTTTCCGTTTGTATGAGCGTATGTGTTCTGTATATCTTGTTTTTAGTGTTTGTGAAGTTTGCCCTGTATAAGTTTGTTTGCAGGTACAGGTAAGTCTGTATACCCCGCTGGAACTAAAGAGTGTTGCCAGTTTTTAATGCTGTGAGTATTCCTTCTTTGTGAAAAAGATTAGTTAGTCTGTATATTTCTGGTCCTGTGTAAGTAAGGGTGTGCCGCCCTGGTGTATCGGTTATCTCAGTGTCTTCTTTATTCCTGTTTTTAGTGTTGTATTGTTTAAGACGTTTATCGACGACAGTGGCCTTGAAGCCGTTATTTATAGCTATGGCGTAAATTGTGTCGAGTTCTTTGTTGTACTTATCTGGAGTAAGAGGAATTATCTTAAGTCTGTGTATCATATGTCTAAACGCTGCTAGCTTATGTTGGGTAGGATGGTTCGAGGTGTTGTGGATGGTAGTGTCCATCATAGTTGGTTTTCTATAGATGTTAAATAGTCAGTTCTTCGAGTTATAGTGATGTCAAGATAATGCAATTTATTATGGATTGTGTTTAAGTTTGCTAAAATTCGTTCTCCGTTGTCTTGGTCGAGGATGCATATAATGTCATTTACGTATCTATAGTAATGAGTTATTTTGTATTTTTCCATTAGTGTTTTTACGTGTTTTGATTCGAAATGTTGCATAAAAATTTCAATGAAGATTGCGGAAGTTTAGTTTCCCATACCGAGTCCGTCAGCTCATTTATAAAAGTAGTTATTAAATCTAAAGTAGTTCTGTTTTATTGTCGTCTTTGCAATATCTATAATATCAGATTTATTGGCTTTCGTATTAATTGTCTAGTGTGTTGCGTAGGATATCTAAGGTTTCATGTTTGGTTACTGAAGTATATAGAGCCTTGATATCAAAGGAAACGAGTCGTATGCTTTAGATTTTGTTAACCGGGATTTAATTTCCCATAAACTTTCATTATACTTATATATTTGCTATAGCTTTTGCTATAGCAAAAGTTAAATATATATGAAAGTTAAATATAATATGTTAATATGTTTGCATTATATCAAGATGATAAAAAGGAAAATATTTAATAAATATTATTTTAGTTTATAGAAATGTTAAAGCCTAACGATTAACTTGCATCGTATTATAATCGTAAAATAATAAAAATATGTTTTTTATGAAAAGTTTTATAATAAAAATAAATTATTTGTTGGGGTTAAGCTTAATAACTAAGCATATTCCATTGGTTATTATATTCGTTTCATCAGAAAATATTTAATTACATTTTTAGAAAAACTTTAGAAAACGAAATATTAAAACTAAACAAACATTAACAACACATCAATTATGTTTAAATCCCAAAATAAAAGAATTTATATAAAATTTATTTCAAGACAAAAACTACTTTTTCATAAATCAATCGCGAAAAAAATATTATTTGGAACGAATGCTCCTTTATAAAATTTTAAGCAAATAAAATAAAGTTTTATTCGCTAATATTGGGTTTTCCAACCAGTAGTCTGTTTTTCAATTAGTGCTACACCTACAAAATGATAGTTTTGACATTTAGTTTTTTGTCAATTATTACAATGAATTCGATTTTCCACGATAATCGCATAAAAATAATGAAAATTCACTATGGAAATCGTGGTTCTGTTAAAGTTACATTTTGTAAAATTCGTGATATTTTTGTACAACATAACCGTCCTTCTGACGCTGCTATTAAGAATTTGGTCGTTAAATTTGAATCGTCAGGCTCGATACAATATGTGCGAACACCAACATGTGTCTGACCGTGTCGTTTAACTGAAAATATCGCAACCGTAAGCCACAGTGTTGATTCAGATCCAAATTTGTCAATTCCTCGACATTCTCAACAATTTGAGTTATCCAAAACCACCACATGGCAAATTTTGCCTAAAGATTTAATTTTGAAACCTTACAAGGTTCAACTGGTGCAGGAATTGAAGCCGACCGACCATTCACATCACTGTAGATTCGGTCAATTCGTTCAGTAACAACCAGCTGGTTTTTTTGCAAAAATAATTTTTCCATTTTTTACTTGTCAATAAGCAAAATAGCCGCATTTGGGCTTCTGAAAATCCTAGAGCGATTATTGAATAACCTTTGCATGCTCAACGTATGACTGTATGTTGCACTATGTGGTCTGGAGACGTAATTGGGCCTTTTTCTTTCAAAGTTGGATCTGAAAATGCGGTAACAGTCAATGGATCGCGCTAAGGCGAGATGCTAACAATTCAATTTTGGCCTATTATTGACAACGTGGACATCATTGACATGCGGTTTCAACAAAACAATGTTATATGTCACACAGCCAATAAAACGATGAACTTTTTGCAAACCAAATTTCCCGTTCGCATAATTTCACAGCAATCACCAGTGAAGTGACCAGCTAGATCGTGTAATTTAACACCACTAGATTATTTTTTGTGAGGCTATGATAGAGACAGAGTCCTTACGGAGCTTCGAAATCCGTGATGTAATTAACGAAATAGTACCGCCATTTTGTCAAAAAGTGATTACAAACTTTGATTAAAGAATCGACATCTGCCAGCGTGACCCTGGTGGAGATTTGCCAGACATTATTTCTTATTCATAATTGCCGCACTTTTCTCTTCGTCATACAATTAAAATTCGAATCATCTTTATCTAAATTTTTTATCTATAGATAAAATTATATCCCATAACTTTGCCAAAGGCAACAAACGTTATAATTTTATAAGCCGCAGTTTTGGTGGCAAGTTTTTAGTTCGTTACATTAGAAAAATATATAATAGAATATTCATTGGCCAAGACCATAAAAAAGCGAAAAAAAAATAAAAATAAAAATTCTTTATACAAAATATATTTTAAATGAATTTATTAATAATAAATAATTATAGTTATTTGACCTTTTTAATATTTTATAAGTAATTTGTTGTTGAAGCATAAGTTCTTTATATAAAAAATTAATTTATTTTTTGTTCTCAATGTTTCATCACACTATTGGGTGGCATTTTCAGGAAAAGAAAAGGTGTATAAACAATTTTACAAATCAGTCAACACTTTTTTCATTTCTTAACTGATTTGGTAAATTGTTTCTACACTTGCTCTTTTCCTGAAGATGCTACCCAATAGTGTGGTGAAACATTGAAAGCAAAAATAAAAAAATAAATAAATTTTTCTATATAGAGATCTTGTGCTTGAATAATAAATTACTTAAAAATTAATCAATTATTTTATATAAAGTTATATTTTCAAATATTGTAGAAGTTTTCCAACAAAGCTTTTCTGTCGAATAATAATATAATACATCCTCTTGCAACATATAGTTAATACAACTTTACAACAACTTCCAACATAATTTTCTTCAATCTTTTTACTTGTTTTAAAACACTTGTTTTTTAATTCACTCAGATACCAACAGGAAAAACTGTTACATGTCATTTGCTAACATGATTTTAATCTTAAAATCAAAGACAGACAGACTAATCACTTGTTTAACAAATATTTTGTGAAATTAAAGCAAAACGGATAAAAGAGTAAAATAAAAAAAAAAAGAATTTTTAAAAATCAGATGAATCAGCAAGAATAATTTTACTCTACCATTTTCCAAAAAATAATACGATTAGCCAAACCATTAAGTTTTGTCAGCAGTGAAGTTATCTTGGGAAATAAAAACACGTACTTAACATTTCAATCATTATGTCAAAGCTAAAAATGTTTTGAATTGAAAAACTTTTAAACTAGAATCCTAAACTTTTTTGTTTGTGACCAAAAGTCATATGTTGCAAAAATTGTTATGTGATAAATCATTATAGTCGTTTTATTTTGCCTTCTGTCTTTTGCTTTTAAAAGAAAATTAAGTTAGCAAGTGCCACAATGAATTATTTTCCTCGAGTCAATTATTTATTTTAAAAATTAAATATTACTAAGTAATTAAGTATTATTTGTCTATATCGTGATTTTAACTAAAATAATAATAATAAAAATTATTCACAAAATATTTGTTATATTCTGTTCATCCGTGCGCAATATCAAGCATATTAATATAATTGAAAATAATGTTTAACTAAAGTGTATCGTTTTAATAATTGAGAGTCCACCCTCTAAGTTATCGAATTCTACATTGGCAAAATTGTTGTTTTTAAGATAATTCAAATTTTAATTGTATTACGAAGAAAAAAGTTCGTTAATTCTGAATAAAAAATGATATTTGGCAAATGTCCGTCACGAACACGGCAATAGATGTCGATTCTTGAATCACTTTTCGACAAAATGACGATCCTTTTTCGTTAATCACATTACGGATTTTTAATTTTAAGGCTGAAATTGAATCGATTATCTCCGTATAGACTCTGTCCTTAACATAGCCACAAAAAATAATCCAGTGGTGTTTAATCCCACCATCTAGCTAGCCACTTAACTGCTGATTGTGGTGAAATTATGCGATCGAGAGATTTAGTTTGCAATAAATTGATCATTTCCTGTTGTTCTGTTGAAACCACATGTCAGTGATATCCACTGTGATACATGATCCATTAAAAAAATAACGGTACACTCACGCCTTCAGACCACATTGCGCTCCATACATTTTATATCGAAACTGTCGTTTCAAACTTTACGACCAATTTCTTAATAGCGGTTCCAGAAGGACGATTATTTGTCCGATAATATTACGAATTTTACGAAATGTAACTTTAGCATAACCACCATTTCATAAAGGATTTTATTTGTTTTAGCGATTATCGTGGGAAATTTAGTTCATTGTAACAGTAGCCAATGTATCTACTACGAATACTTCCAAAACCTAATTGCCAAAACTATGATGTAGTTGGTGTTGACAAAATTGAAAAACAAACTTCTTGTTAAAGAACCCGTCATAAAGGTTCAATAATTGAGTTACTTCGAAATTATATTACTATTTATTATATTGGGTCGTTCAAGGGAAAACATTGCAGCTGTAAGCCACAGTGTTAAATCAGATTAAAATCTGTCAATTTCTCGACTTTCTCAACAACTGGGGTTATAAAAAACCACCACATGACGAATTTTGTGTAAGGATTTAAGTTTGGAGGCTTCATACTGGTGCAGGAATTGCAATCGACCAACCGGCCGATTTTTTTTGAAAAAATCATTATTTTATGTCAACAAGCAAAATTGCCGCATTTGGGCTTCGGAAAATCTTAAAGCGATTATTGAGTTTGCATGTCCAACGTGTCACTGTATTGTGCGCTATATGGTCTCGAGCCGTGATTGGATCGTTTTTTTTTCCAAGATGAGGCTGGAAATGCGATAACGCAATAGGACCACCATTTTGCCAAAAAGTGATTAAAAACTTTGTTGAAAAAATCAACATCTGTCAGCGTGGTCATAGTGGACATTTGCCAGATATCATTTTTCTTTCATAACTGCCGAACTTTTCTCTTCGTAATACGAGTACAAGAAAAATTTGAATCATCTGAATCTAATTTTTTTGTTGTTTTAGAAAACAAACTTCTTTTTGAAAAACCCTTTAATATGTGGTTTTGGCTCAAAAACTTTTTTTAATTGAAATCAATAGAAACTATATGACTAAAACTTTTTTAGGTTTTTCAAGAATTAAGTTATTAATTTTCAATCGACCACATCACGAATATATTTGTTGTAATTTAGAAAAAAAAATTAAAACTATTGACAGTAACAAATACAAGCTACAGTCCATTCATTCTTTTGAGGTTCATTTATTCTTTTTTTATTATACTCTTGAATTTGTAGTTTATTTGATTTTTGTATTTATTTTATTTTATTTTTATTTGCGTAATTTAATTTGGTTTTAGCGATATAGCGCAAAAAAAACCTTAACTTTTGTTTAACATTTCCACAAGTATTGCAAGTCTGAACTAAGTTGAACAAAACAAAAATCTATTTCTGTTTGTTTGATTAACCGCACAATTCTTTTATTATTTTACAACATTTTTCTATTACCCCTTTTATTATTCTATTATTCTTCCATTATTCTGTATGTTAAACGTTTTTTTATGATTTTATAAAGTAAAAATTTATATGTTGTAAATCTTATTTTTACTATACCTGAAGGAAATTTAATGCTGGTGGTATTTTATAAATAAGACTGGGAGTGTTATTAAACTTAAAGGCAATAAAATCTGCTTTATTGTGGTATAAACGGGGCAAACAAATATTTAATATTTTGTTTGTTCGTTCACGCGGTACTAAATTGAAAAAGAAAATGAATGAAAAAAAAAAATAAATAAATAAAATAGTTAATTAAAATAAGATTTAATTATTTAACTTAAGCAATTTTTATTTTATAATAAAAATCCTTTAGTTAAACCAAAAATTTTTTAAAAATAAAATTTCTTTAAAAACATTTAAATCGAATCAAGATAACTTTGATGCATCTTAGCAAATTTGCTACTCAAGGATACTTTATTTTACACAGCACGTTTGATCGCCACAACAAGCTAATTTTGCTCTTAATTCTATTTATTGCGAATTGCCTTAAGAAATGTTGGCTCCTGGCATATTTTATTGGTTTTGACATAGTTTCTGCAATGGCTTGTTTTTCTAATGTTATCAAAAACGAAGAATGTGCTCTAAATAGACCACAATAGTCATTCCTTTTTGGCCTTCAAAACACAAGTAAAACTCAATGTGATATAAACTTAATTTAATTAAAACTATATTTTATTTATTCTTGATGGATGAGCAATTTGTGTTGTTTTAATATTGTTTTTGGCTTTTTATTTTTTCCAAAGAAATTAATGTAGATGGCTTTCTTGCATGTTAAACTTCAATAATTATTTTATTTTATGAACTTCTTGGTGTTGTCTTTAATGGATTAGATAGCGGCATAGATAGAAAATAATCGAACATAAATAAAAAGAAATCTGAAATCAATACCGACTTAATGGCACCCTTTTAATTGCAGATTATATTCCAAAAATAGATTTAAAATTCGAGAGAATGTGCCTCAAAATATCAAGCAAAGTAGAGATATAGCTGGCCACTTAACTGCTGATTGTCGTAAACTTATGCGATCGAGAAATTTGATTTGCAATAAATTAGTTGTTTCATTGGCTGTGAAATATGTGGCAACGTTCTGTTGAAACCGCATATAAGTGATATCAACATCATCAATATTAGACCAAAATTGAGTTGTCAGCATCTCGCGATAGCGTGATCTGTTGGCGGTTACCGTATCTCCAGCCTCATCTTCGACAAAAAAAGCCCCAATCATACCTCCAGACCACTAGCGCACCATAAAGCCATACGTTAAGCATTTTCAGAAGCCCAAATGCAGCAATGTTGCTTGCTAACATACCCTGACAAATGAAAATGGGTTCGTCTGAAAAAATTATTTTTTTGAGAAAAATCATTCTGTTGTTCCTGAATGAATTTAGCGAATCTACGGTGATGTGAATGGTCGGTGGGTTTTAATTTCTGCGCCAGTTGAACATTGTAAAGCTTCAAAGTAAAATCCTTACACAAAATTCGTCATGTGGTGGCTTTGGACAACCCCAATTGTGGAGAACGGCGAGGACGGAAAAGTTTGGCTCTGCTTCAAAATAGTGTTCATGGCTGCTATATCTTCAATTGAGCGACCCGGTCGAACACCCGATGGTATTCGCAAATTTTATGTCGAGCTTGACGTCTCCAGTTTAACGAGCATATTCTTAATAAAGGACGAATATGTTGACCGAAAATATCAACACATTCGTCCTTTGTTAATATCAATCTCAGAACGACGATTATGTTGTCCGAATTTTATGAAATCTATCTTTAACAGAATTACCATTTTTATAGTGGAGTTTAATTTGATTTTCGTGCGAAATTGAATTCATTGTAGCAACTGACAATGCATCTACAACGAATACGTCAAAAAATTAAATAACAACTCTATCATGTTGTTGGTGCTGTAACAATTAAAAAACAAACTTATTGTTGAAAAACCCGATAATATTAACTTAAAATGATTTTATTTTTAAACTCATTTTTTCTCTTAACGTCAAGTTTTTTCCTCGATTTAATTTGACAGTGCTCTGATTGAGAGTTTGACAAATTTAATCAAAAAAGAATCCACGAGTGATTGTTGAAAAGCCGATGCATCTATAAAGAGTGACGGTTTGGTCTGGTTTATGGGCTGGCGAATGGTGTTCGCTATCGCGAGTTGATAACGAACTGCTTGTAAGCTAAAATTAAGGATATCGACCTGGATGATATGTAGTTCCCATACATGGTTGTCACACAGCCAACAAAAAATGGCTCTTTTACGTGAAAAATGGCTGCATAATCTGACGCCGTAAGGATGTTAATTGACCGGCATGGTCATATGATTTGACATCGTTGAACTTCTTTCTTATATTTAAAAAAAAAGCGTACATCAATAGCTCAAAAATAATTCAACACGTAAAGGTGGAGATAATTCGACGTATTAACGTCATTGAACTTCAATTATGTTTCGGTTTCATTAAAAGTATGGACCATCGGATAGAGGTAGGGCGATCATTCGGCCAATATTCTGTTTCACAAATAATTATTATAGGTTTTTCTATCATAATAAAAAAAAATTAAAATAGTTCTTTTCATATACGTGGAGTCAACCTTTAGTATATCCTGTCGTGAACCTACAATCAGAACACTCTTATCTTATTTTTCATAGGCAAGTAAAAAATTTTAATAATCCAACTCTATATTTTCTCTTTTCTCATGAATTCAAGTCAAAATTGTTTCATTAAGTACTCATATTCAAAAGTAGTTAGGAAGCCTTCATCTACTTATAATGTTCACTCTTTACAGTTCTAAGGTTTTTTACTCGTCAAGTTTATCAAATATGCTAACGTCTCCGGTATTCTGTTATTAAAGATCCCAAAAGATATATTTTATATTTTGGAAACAAAGTAGGAAAACATAGATACCGAAACCTAAAAAAAAATCAAAGACTTTCATTTGGTTTCGGAACTGTCACACTCAATCAAAATAGTCTGGTTATATTTTGATAAATCAACGACTCTGTTGCTATATATCCCACGAAAGAAGTTTTCAGAAACTCTGTATCTTAGAGATAATGTTGTCAGGTTAGAAAAATGTTTTTTTAAAAAATTTCATCAACATCATTCGGCTATTAAGCTCTAGCAAACAAAGTAATCTGGCAATATTTCGCTATCTTTACTATTATCAAATATTCTATTTGTACAATTCCAAGAAATAAAAGCAAATTATTTCAGAAGCTTTATACTTCAGAATCTATATTCCATATTTATTTGAAATCTTGTACAAAAAGAATTCTGTGTCGTTTGCATTGTTGAAAATACCGAATAAAAGCTGTAGGCAAAATATCTAAAGTACTCAATGGCACCCCATCCACGGTGTGTAGCAATAAAGAGTTCCAAATAATTATGTTTAATATTTTCACTTTTAAAAAACTGTGTCAAAGACTCTAGATACAAAAACATTTACAGCGAATAATAACAACAAAATATATTGCATGACAAATAAATAATAATAAATGAATGTTATTCTTTTTAATACATTAATACAATGTCGTTTCGTTTGTTTAACAATATAAAAAAATAAAGTAAATAATAATTTTAACTAAACTATTTAGAAAACTGCTGAGCAGCAAAATGCTTATCAAAATATTTAATCAACTTGTGTTTTTCGGATTATAAATTTTATTTATTTTTATTTTTTAATCTGCGGCTTTAGTCAGACGCGCGCAATGAAACAAACAGTAAATAAAGCAACATAAAGAAAAATGATTTTCAACTTTATGTTTTTTTTGTTTTTCTCGGACCAGTACTCAAGGGATGACCCCCACATAGGCAATGCATTGTGCCAGAACTAGTAAATTAGGTTAAGGGGAGGAGAAAAGAAAAAGTACTATTTGTATACATGCGATTTGATTTTTCCTATATTGAAAGTAACAAAAAAGACTTTTGAAGGAGGTTCATTCTACATACGAACCGTTCTGCTAAAAAACGAATTTTCCCTGTAATACGTAGTGCGACTCACTGGCCAATCAACCACAAATAGATGCGCTCTCAACGAAAAGCATTCAAGTAACTGGGTAACTGGAATAAGTTCCCTAATTTCTCTACAGCACTTGCCATTATAGTAAAGATAAATTGGTGTGCGGCCGGCGGCAGGACAACAGCTAATATTATTTTAATATTTTGGACTGTTAAGTAAGATAGTCAGGTTATAAATAAAGCAGAGGTTTTAACCCAGCCGACTTTGTACCCTGAAACACTACTTGGAGTGACCAGGGTATTGGACAGTTGAGCCGATGTCTCAACCCAGCCCAGCTTACAGTGTTTTGGTTATTTTCATTCAACATGGTCTACTAACTGTGGTGCGATCACAAACGAAGCGGAAGTTTTAACCCAACCGAGTTTGTGTCCACAGTCACCACTGTGTGTGACCTAAGCATTCGACAGTTGAGCGGAGGTCTTAACCCAGCCCAGCTTACAGTGTTTTGGTTAATTTCATTGGGAATAGTCTTGTTAATTCGACTCGTTTGTCATGTTTGAATAACAAACGAATGCATAACTATGCATTAACAGGTCTACTAACTGTGGTCCGGTCACAAACGAAGCGGAGGTTTTAACCCAACCGAGTTTGTGTCCACCGTCGCAGTAGTAGACAGTTGAGCGGAGATTTTAACCCAGCCCAACTTACATTGTTTTGTTTATTTCCCTCGGACACTGACCGGGATACGTAGGACCGAGACGACAGAAACCGCCAAACACACAAAGCTGTGCAGAATAAACTGCAGTCAAGAAGCGAGCAGCCGTTAAGCGGAGGATAAGTGGCAAATAAAAGCTAAGTTATAACGAATCAACCTTAGCATTTTATATTGACCCAACGATATTATACGACCCTGGACGCCGCTGAGTATACCCCAGCAACCAGGGAAAGCGTATCGTTACATTTGGCGAACATTGCATCAATTCTCTAGAGAACCAATAGAATTGGATACCCTACTGTACCCAAAGAGCCTCTTGGGCCTCTCTTGCACGCTGTCAACCACCTTCAAAATAGACTTTGGGGCAATAGCCCATACATGAACGTTATATTCCATTTTTGGACGGATATAGGTGGTATAAAAAGTATGAATTTTGGATGGAGTGAAGTATCTCTTATACCGTTTTAGAAAGCTTCTTTAGAAACTTGAAAACTGTTCGTAACCCATCGAACATCACACTGAATTTTCAAGACCCCATTCGAAGCTTGTTGCGATTTCTTGATTAAGCTTATTATTCATGTTCTGCCTTTTGGAACCAACCTCTAAATGGTTGGGTCTATTACTGAATAAATACGAATGACAAATGGTGCTGTTATCTGCTAAAGAGTATATAGGATTGAAAGTTTGACGAGAAGATATTTAGAAAAATAAAAAATATAACAAGTCGTATATTGCAATTCCTAGGAAAGAATTTAACACTGACACCAAAAGCAACAAGCTTTGACGGAAGTGCATCAAACGCCTTGGAAGTAGCTAGAGCAACCACCTTACTTTCCCCGAAATGATATATATAGTTGCAACCATTGTCCCGTTAGGAAAGAAAGCAAATCACCCGTAGAACGCCCTCTACGGAATTTATACTATCGATCGCTAAGTAAACTGTTGCACTCCAAGTATCTTACAAAATGAAAATTAATCATACTTTCCATCACTTTAGAAAATGCGGAACAAATTGCAATGTAAATTTCAGGTTTATTAGGCTCACTCTTTTTGGGGATCGCCGTTACATTAGCAATCTACCAGCACTTTGGAAATTCATCGGCATGATACAACTTGCTGAAAAAGACTGCTAACAGATGCGCATGCGTCGAAGAGCACTGTTGTAAGACCAGTGCTGGAATCCTATCCGTCGCTCGTGCTCGAAAGAATATCTTCGGTATAGAAACAGATACTTTTTCGAGCTCAGGCAGTGGTTGACTACTTTCCGGCAAATAAGCAATTGCAAATATACCAGCCAAAAGGTTAGCATCATCAACCGGGTCAGTGAATATTTGGTCATTCTTTAAAAAAATCGGAATTGAAGAAGCTGCATTATCCCTTACTCTTTTAATAAATGCCTAAAAGTTCTTAATGGCCCGAGGGGTAAAAAGAATTTTTACTACGAAGGCGCCTCTCGTACCGATTTTTTTCACGTCTTAGTTGATGATTATGAAGTATAAAATGCATAATTTTTTGCATTTTTTATTTTATAGTTTTTATTACTTTTTTTAATTATTTTTAAATTCTGCAAAAAAAATCGTTGTTACAAAAATAATAAATTTTTAATTATTTTTCTTCCACATTATTTATTTCTCTTTTATTTCGTTGTTTGACAAAACCCACAAATTTGCATTTCTTTTGGCTCTAAAGGTTGATTTTTAATTGTTTACGTTTTTTTTTCATTTTTTTTTGCCTTTATTTAATTTTATTTATTTGAGTTGAGGCAACTGTTTTGCATTTCCTATTTTGAAATAATTTCTGAATTAAAACAGTTTTACACATTTCTATAAGATCCGTTTTTATCTTGTTATTTTTAATTGTCCATTTATTATTCTTTTGTAAAATATAAACTTTTCCTTGGCAATAACAATATAATTAAAACCAAATCTTTGCGGCTTTAGTATTTAGTACTGTTTAAATATGGTTTTATATTTTTAATTTTATTTTATTTTCTTTTTCCCTGTTTGAGCACTAGAATTTTTTAAAAACAATATTTTATATTATTTAGAGCTTCTTAACATTTAAATAGTATTTCTTTTTTTATTAATTATTACATTATTATTGTATTATTTGCTATTTATCATTGACTTTTGTTTATTTGACTAAAAATCTTTGATCGTATGGGCAATTCCCTGAATAATATTTAAAAAGGAAACCCGTACACTGTCATCGTTATTTATAACAAAATTAATTGATACCAATAAAAAATAATATTTTAAATGGATAATCAGTAGATTGATTATATTCAGATAGTTTTAACAGCAGTATTAAAGTAGGACTCATGGGAATGCAGGAAAAATTGAGGTTTTATATGTTTTACATTTTTAGTTATAATATCACATATGTTGTGAAAATGCACATTAACTTTATTTGCATTCAATCGGTTGCATATATTCTAATAACGTATTTTATATTTATATTTTATTCCTTATAAACTGTTTTTAGATTGAAGTAAATATTTGAAATCACAAAATTTTAAATATTTTTAATTGTACTTTATAATCAATTCAATTTTATTTTATGTAAAAAAAATATATTCTTCTTTTGCTCGATATATTGGACCCTTGTGGATTGAAGCATTTGCTTAACTTGGTTTCAAATATACTACCTACCCCCTGAATAGAATGTAAATATTTTATAAGTTTTCAAGTACTTTCTTTTTTTTACAAAATTTATTCCACTCTATTAGAAAATGAAAGTGTTCATATATCGAAAAGATATAGCGTAGCTCAAATATAAAATTTTAATAAAAAAACTTTATAATCAGATATCAACGAATTAAGATAAAAATAATGAGTTTTAAACTATTTTCTAGTTTTCTCGAGTCGAGCACTTCGAAAACTGTGCCACGCATATCACGCATATCATTACTTCAAGAAAACTTAATAAAACTAAATGGTTTTCCAACAACAAGTTTGTGTTCTAACACAAAATAAAACAAAAAATTTAGATTACGATGACTACAATTTTTTTTTTTTTTGTATTACAAAGAGAAAAGTTCGGCAATTATGAATGAAAAATGATATCCGGCAAATGTCCACCACGACCCCTTTGACACATGTTGATTCTTTCATCAAAGTTTTTAATCATTTTTTGGCAAAATGGCCGTCCTATTTCGTTAATCACATCAGAGATTTTAAGTTTTAAGGCTGAAAGTGTTAAATCACACGATCTGACTGGCCACTAAACTGCTAACTGTCGTGAAATTATGCGGAGGGGAAATCTGGTTTGCAATAAATTTATCGTTTCTTTAGCTGGCACCGTCCTGTGGAAATCATATTTCAGCGATATCCACGTCACGAGATTGCGTGATCCATTGACTGTTACCGCATTTCCAGCCTTATCTTGAAAAACAAAAACGGCCTAATCATGCCTCTAGATCACATAACGCACCAATATATCGACATGTTGAGCACGCAAAGGCTCATCAATAATTTCTCTACGATTTTCAGAACCCCAAATGCAGCAATTTTACTTATTGTCATATCCTGACAAGTGAAATTAGTCTTCGTCTAAACAAATTATTTTTTCAGAAAACCAACTGGTCGGCTTCAATTCCTGCACCAGTTGAACCTTGTAGGGCTTCAAAGTCAAAGGATAACCCCAATTGTTGAAAACGTCGAGAAATTGAAAATTGCTTCAACACTGTGGCTCACGGCCGCGATGTTTTCAGTTGCACGAATCGGGAGAATACGCATCGAACCTGTTGGCTAAAATTTAACAACGAAATTCTTAATAGCGGTCTCAGAAAGACCGCTATCGAAAATATCAATAATTTTACGAAATGTAACTTTAACAGAACCACCTCCTTCATTGTGGATTTTAATTAGTTTAATGCGATTTTCATGCAAAATTGCCAGCCAATGCATCTTACTATGAATACGTCAAAAAATTATTTGTCAAAATTATCATGTTGATGCTTTTGTCACACTTAAAAAACAAACTTCTTTTTGCAAAACTCTATATAACAAACCAAATACCCAAAATAAATTGCATAACTTTCGTTTCTCAAAATTTATTTATTTATTATTATTATTTTGTAATTTTTGTTATTGCTGTTCTAAAAATACAAAGAAAAAGTTTGAAGTATTTAAATATGACTTAAATATCCGTTGAAGATACGTGATTGCTTAAAGCAGTAATTTTGTTTTTTAAGAAGTTGCTGTTTTAAAAGGTAATACGTGTTAAATACATTAATTCAATGAAATAACGTTTCCTTCCGGTTAGCAATTTGTTACCATTTAAAAATAAATAAATCAAAAAAATAAATTTTTCAAAGATTTAGCCACTAGCAGTCTACATCAAGTGTTTTCTTATTCATATTTTTTTAATATTCTGTTAATATTCATAATTGTAAACAATATCCATCACTTAATTTAAAGAATTTTAATGAATTTTAAATAACACTTAAAACACTATGGCAGGTTAGCACATATTTTCTTACTATTTTTCAAAGTAGGGCAGAGCGCTGTTACATTTTCCTATAAATATAATTGGTTATGTACAAAGGGTTTTTCAACAAAATGTTTGCTTTCTTAACCAAAATGAAATAAAAAGTTTAGATTAAGATGATTCAAATTTTTATTGTATTGCGAAGAGAAAATTTCGGCAATTACGATATCTGGCAAATATCCACAACGCCTTCGCTGATAGATGTCGATTCTTTCTTCAAAGTTTTTAATCTTTTTTGGGCAAAATGACGGTCCTCTTTCGTTAATTACATCACGGATTTTGAGTTTTAAGGCTGAAATCTATTCGATTGGCTTAGCATAGCCCCACAAGAAACAGTCCAGTAGTGTTAAATCACACGATCTGCCTGACCACTTAATTGCTAATTGTCGTGTAATTATGCGGTAGGGAAATTTGGTTTGCAGTAAATTGATCGTTTCCATAATTGTGTAACATATGGCACCGTTCTGTGGAAACCACATTTCAGTGATATCCACGTCGTCAGTAGTAGGCCAAAATTAAGCTGTTGGGGTCTCGCGTTAGCGTGATCCATTGACCGTTACCGCATTTCCACCCGCATCTTCGAAAAAAAAAATGGCCCAATCACGTCTCCAAATCACATAGCGCACAGTACCGTAACAAGTTGAGCATGCAAAGGCTTCTCAATAATCGCTCTAGGATTTTTCTAAGCCCAAACACGCAATTTTGCTTATTGACATACGCTGACAAGTGAAAATGGGCTTCGTTTAAAAAAATTATTTTTTTATAAAAACCATCCATTGGTTGTTCCTGAATGAGTTGAGCGTATCTACGATGATGTAAATGGTCGGCGGGCTTTAATTTCTGCACCAGTTGAACATTTTAAAACTTCAAAGTAAAATCTTTACGCAAAATTCGCCAATTGGAGTTTTCGACAACCCCAATTGTTGAGAACGTCAAGGTTTTGACAAATTTGGATCGGCTTCAAAGCTGTGGCTTACGGCTGTGATGTTTTTATTTGAACGACCCAGTTGAATACGAGTTTGTGTTCGCACATTTTGTTTCGAGCCTGCTGACTCAAATTTAACTACCAAATTGTTAATAGCGGTCTCAAAAGGACGATTATACTCCGATTTTTACGAAATGTAACTTTAACAGAACTACCATTTTCATAGTGAATTTTAATTATTTTAAGGCGATTTTCGCGCGAAATTGAATTCATTGTAACAGTTGCCAAAGCATCGAATATGAATGCGTCAAAAACCTAAATATCACAAATATCATGTTGTTAATGTTGCCACAATTAAAAACATAAACAAACTTCTTGTAAAAAACCCTAAATATTTGCATTTGACGGCCATTGTCGAACATTCATTTACATCAAACACATAATTAAAACCGGCTTAATATTAAAACGGTCAAGTGCAGCCAAAATGTTACAAAACTAAAAGAGTGGAATCTTGAAATTTTATGTGATTTTATTTATTTTAACTACGTTTTAGAAGTGTCTTATAAAATAACCAAACAAATTTACTTTCACCTTAAAGGAACGCAATTTACACAACTTTATGTGACGTAAAAGAAGTATTTATTACAATTGTTTACCTTAGTTCAGCCACATATTTCTTTACCTGAGCCCTCAACCATTTCGCTATAATATGCAGTGTTCACTGGCAACTTCTCGTGTAGTTAACATTATCTAAGACAACTATCATCAGTGAAAAATCTGAAGCAGCTTGTTTTAAAAAGAAAATTTGGTAATAAGCAGTGTTGCCTAATTGAAGAGGAATTCACATGTTTGGGTATTGGGGATTTTCTGGAGAGATATTTAATTTTTATAGGAGATATTCCATGCATATGTATATCTATCACATTATTATTTAAAATTTTTAAGGCAACGAAAACATTTTTTAAGATATAAAATAAACAATAAACAATATTTGAAATCATTGTTAAGTTAATTTATGTTAAACATAAATATTCACACAAAATATTTATTATTCAAAAATTTTTTTAATGTATTACTGTGGGGGAAAGCGTGTCTATTTGGCCATTTCACTACTGCTCAAATAGCTTAAACCCAAATTTTGTACGGAAAGCTTAAGAGTTTTATGTCTTAAGACAAATTAATTAAATAGAATTTTATTTACACAACAAAACTCAAACATACTTTTATAAAGAAAACATGCATTTCGAAACTAAAGTCATTCTTAATTATTATTTATTTTATTTATTTATTTAATGTTTAAAATCTACACCACAAGAAAAAATCTTATGTTTAGAGTACAAAAATGTGCTATTGATAAATTAAATTAAGACGGCAATTACACAGACTGTACATATTCGAACAATTAACAATAAATTAATTAATTATTGCGAATAAAAATTCCCTAAAAACTGTTTAAGTTTTTAAGTTGTTGTGCTTGAGGAAGGACATTTCACAGATGCGATGCTTGTATGAAAAACTGTCCTTCAGATACAACAGAACTGATGTTGCAAACCCGGTTTTATCAATAAGATTTTGCGGTATTTCTAAAAAAATAATTTTATGAAGAAATAAAATGATTTTTTCAGAAATACCGCAAAATCTTATTGATAAAACCAGGTTTGCAAGATAAGTTCTCTTGTATCCAAAGGACAACTTTTCATATATGCATCGTATCTCACACGTATACTAAGGAGGTCGTTGAATAAAACTTCTCAATCCTTAAACATATCGCACCCTAACTACAAATGAGTCAACTCAACTCAAAATTTTCCAAAACTGTCTGTTTTTCATAAATTAATTCTCTAACTAACTGCAAAAATTTCTTTCACATGATTATCTTCTTTAACTGGAAAAATACAGTTATGTCTATTTATGTGTTAAGTGAGTTGCTTCTGCACGATGAACTAAAGAGAATTATTTTGAGTTGCGAAAATTTTAGTATTTTGAGTTGTGACCCTTTTGTATTTAGGGTGCGGTATGTATCTAATGATATTGTTGTATAAGACGTATATACTTCTTTTACTAGTGAAGTTATATCCCGCAAAAATTTTAAAACAGTAGATAGCCCAACAGTACGATAAGATTTTGTAAGAAGTTGCTTTATACTAAAAGACGTATAGTAGTCTGACGACCAAAGTCCAAGTCATAAGAGAGTATTTACAAAAGTGTTTTCTTTTCTCTATTTATTAAAAAATCAATATCGATAATATGATTAATAGGTTTCTTACGAATTATAATACAGTTTGACTAAGGATTGAAATCTTAATATTTTAAACGGTCTTTTTAATTATAACGATTTAGTTTTTCGATATTTCGCTTTCCTGTGGAAAGCTTCTTCAGGAAATTATTTTTTATATTTTACAAAAACAACAAATTATAACAATTTAAAAAAAAATTGTTATAATTTTTAAATTTAAATTTAAAAAAATATTGTTACAATTTTTTGTTTTTGTAAAATATAATATTTCTACTCCTGCTAACGGTATTAAAACAAAATTTGGTATTTCGGTTGAATGAACATATTTTAAGTTCTGTTGCCAAAAAAAGGTGGGGTAAAGACGCGTGGTACCTTCCATACAAATCTTCTTTATGTATAAAATTCTACTGTGTGTCACTGAATAAATTTTTTTTGCATGCGTTTGGGTGCCACCTTGGTTGGTTTACATTCAAAAACCAGCCCAGCAGATGGCGCTGCAGTCGGTATCTAGATTATTCAACTACACTGCAACTGCACGACTGGATCGACGAATGAATTTTTGTGTATTCATTCACTCAATGTATTTAATTTTTTTGTGCGCTGTGTTTTGATATTATATGGTATCGCATTTACGTAAATATTGAGCGTTGTTTACTTCAAAAATATACACACGCCATAAATTCGTCGCCAGTCGCCAAATGCCTCCAATGTGCCTTGGCGAATGACGGTGAAAGGCCCAAAGTAACATGGACTCGATTACTACCGCCCTTAAAATAGTCGCGATGGGCATCTAGATTAATTTTTTTGCGTTTCTTGTTTGCGGTCTCGCAAATTCGTTCTCAAATAATACTATTATATATTTAAATCGCTTCTATAAGCTAAACTTTAAAAAACAACATGTATAGCAAGGATATTCAAAAAGAACAAAGTTTTTAAAAGATAAAACAGGTCTGTCAGGAAACCTACCACAGATCTTATTTGGGTACGCTTTGTGATATTTTCAAAAACATATGTCATTCTCTAATAGCATAATTTTCATTTTATTATTTATAGTTTGTAGAATTTGTAACTAAAGTGTTATTTTTCCCTTTTATTGTTTTAAATGATATCAATTTTCTACTCATTATCAACTCATATTAAATAATACAAAACTAAAAATCAGTATTCAAAAAAAAACTCTAAAGTACGGTACATTTGTATAGTATAGAAACTGTAGTTTGAGATCAGTACACAAACACATTTTTTCAGAAGAAATACTACGGGACAAACAATTTTTAGCGTTTGTGTATGTGTACGCAAACAAAATATCATATCAAAACACCGTATGAACACAAACACTAAAATAACGTACCGATCTTTTTTTAGCGAACTTTAGTACCTTTTATGTATGTGCACTGATCTTTAACAGTTTACGTAGTGAACTTTTAGCAGTTGCTTTGTGTTCTTTAAAGTATGTTTAATATTTGCGTAGTTTTATTTAGCGTAGTTTTTAGTGTACCTACAATTTATATTCCTTATTATAATTTTCCTAATTTCTTTTAAACGATCTTTTTTTATATATTTTTTTATTTTTCTATTTTTCCTGAAGAAGCTTTCCAAAGGAAAGCGAAATATCGAAAAGAAAAAAATATATAATTTTCTGATAATTTTTATAGTTTTTTAAACGATCTCTTTTATCTTTAATAAATATCTTTTTTCTTTTTTAAGATCTTTTTTTATATATTTTTTCTTTTCAATATTCTTTTCAAAAAAAAAAATTTTCCTGAAGAAGCTTTCCAAAGCGAAATATTGATTTTAAGATATTTATTAATATATAATTTTCCTTATTTAAATCGTAGAATACAGTTATTTGTTATTGCAATAATAGAATACAAGTACGTACATATGTATCCCAAGAATCCTTACAATCTGTTCACCTTTTTACATTTCAATTTGATGTTCATAATAAGATTTTTATGTGCAGTATTCTAAAAAATCACTAAAGTACGTTGAAAAAAGATCAGTATGTTATTTTAGTGATTGTGTATATCAGCCAAGAATTAATGTGTACGATATTTTCTTTGCGTACAAATGCAGAAGCACTAAAAACAAGTTTAACGTTTGTGCTCTTAAAACAGAATGCTATGATAGCATACTGATGTTTTTTTTCGAATACTGCTCAATGCTTAATTTAACAAATAATAACAAAAATGTATACATAAATAAGTGAATAAGTGAAATGCAAACTTGGTCATGTTGAAAGAAAATAACACAAGAAAATAGAATAGAAATTGAAAACAAGTACGTTAATTAATTAGCCCACAAGTGTGATTAATCAGTTAGTACTAAGTGGTATGTGCAAAAACTATTTCAGAGAGAAGTTTTAATTTACAAGTTTAGAAAATAATAAATTAAAAATTTAACATTTGGTGAAATAAACCAACTAAAGCTGTCAACAATTTTTAATCGAAAAAGTGTTATTTATTTAATTTATAAAGATTTCTTTTTTATTTTCACTTATTTCTAATAGTATTTATGTTATTCTTCTCTTTCTTCTCTGTTATATATGTATCTCGTATCTTTTAGTTGATAAAGAGTAAACTGTAGCAGTGTTGTCAATGCATGCAAACATCGTTTATGTTATTTTTATTTTAAAAATAAAATTTTAATACACAATAAGTTTTACTTTCAATTTGAGAGAAGTATATTTTAATTTACGGTGGAACCGTATAAAACTCTTTATTGAAAATTTTAGAAAAATTTGCCGCTTAAGCTGAAGAGCTTTAAACTTAAAAAAATTATATAGAAAGTTGAAAACTTTACCTAACATAAAAAATATGCTTTAGTTAAAAATATTTCTATAATTAACTGTGAGACCTGCAGTATCGTCTGCTTTTCCAAAGAGACCAACAGTTCGGATTTATTGTGTATGATGAAAAAGTATGCTGATGATATCCAGTTACTGACTGATGGTAAAAGAAATGAAAGAAAAATAAATAATGATAAAAGAAAGGGATGTAGCTTTTTATAGCAGAAAGTCAACAAGGTATTACAAGGAATAATGAAATGAGTGAAAGAAAACTTTCATAACTTAAATCCTTTCTCGATCCATGTGATTTTCGCAGAATTCTGCTAAACCTAAGTTGGCGTTGGGCAATGGAAAATATTGAATTTGTATCATATCATAAGATATTGGGATTATACTTAGATATCAACTTAAGCCTTGATTCTCAAGTAAAGTTTGTTATTTCTAAGATTAGTTTTGTTCTAAGGAAATTATATATCTTAACTATTTACCAAGAAAAGTAAAAACGGGTGTTGCCATATCATTATGTCTTCCTATATTATTATATATTTATTCAGGTATATCACAGACACATATTAAAACAGTGTTTCTGTAAAATTGCTTGTTAAATCTTTGGAATTAACCATAAATCAAATATATCGCACCCTAAATACAAAAGGGTCACAACTCAAAGTTTTCCAAAACTAATTTTTTTCCATAAATTAATTCAGAGTACACATCTCTAACTACTGTAAAAATTTCTTTCACATCACTATCTTCTTTAACTGGAAAAATACAGTTATGTCTATTTTTGTGTTAAGTGTGTTGCGTCTGCACGATGAACTAAAGAGAATTATTTTGAATTGCGAAAATTTTAATATTTTTAGTTGTGACGCTTCATATTTACGGTGCGATGTGTACATATCGAGAGTTTTATTTTTTCAACTGGATTAATTCGGTGCTAGGAGTATGAAATCTAAATAACAATAAAAAAAATAAGGCTGTGGCGAGGAAAAGATTCTTGAAGAATATGAATCCGTATTTTTAGTTTAGTTTAAAATCAAAAACAAGATTTAAATTGTTTTTGATTTTGGATTTTTCTAATCCTATCCCATTTTATATAGGGTCCGCCATCTACCTTTTGTTTTTTAACTATTTCGTGAATGGTAACACTTCTTAGTTCATGTTTGATTTGACAGATAATTAGTTTTATCTGAACAAATATGGTTGTCTATACGCTTTAACAACGCTTCGCTAAGTGGGCCTGCGATCGACTTACAGAAGATGCCGATTTTGCAAAAAAAAATCATTTTTTCAGATGAAGCTCACTGATCTTGGCGGGTATGTTTACAAGCCCCTGTAGGTGCCCCCGTAGGCTAGTAGGTAGTGTACTAGCTTGTGGGTATGGGAGTTGTGGATTCTATTCCCAACGAAGACCTTGGTTTTTTCATTACAAAAATAAAAATTTACTGTCGGTGGGGCTGCTCAGCGATGAAGGCATAGTCAAAGGTCGCTGTGCTGTCTTATTATACGGCAGTTAATTTCCGACTATCCTTCTACTTTCACCACCTCTTTCATCCCTTCTCCATTCCTTTCCTAAGGAATGTCGCACGGTACTTGACTAAATAGCCATTGTTGCCTGAAGTGCTACTTCTCTTTAAAAAAAAAATTGTCGCATTTGGGGCACAGAAAACCGGCACGCATACATTAAATAGTCGACGCATCCAAAACGAGTCACTGTTTGGTGAGAATTTTGGTCCAGAGGCATAATTGGGCCATTTTTCAGGAGTGGCCGTTACAGTCAATGGTGATCGTTATCGGCTAATGTTGAACGAATTCTTGTTCACAAAAATTGAAGAGGATGATATTGGCAACATTTGGTTTCAACAGCATAATAGCATTTTTAAAAAAAAGAAAGTTATTTGGCGGACCCTATATGCATATTGAAATTTTTAGTCGCATCAATATTTTTCTATAATTCTTACATTATTGTTTAGTGAGACTTTAAATTTAGTAACTTTTTCGATAGAAATAATTGTTTAGCAAAGTAAGATACGAGAAATTATTTTTACTTTACTCAAAAAAAAAATTGAGAACGATTTTAGCAATACCCAAAATGCATTTCAGTCCTCTAATTTCTTATTGTCATAATTCTCTTCTGAATCACATATAAAGCGAACTTAATCCCAGTTAAAAACATATAATACATTCATTCCATTTTTATTTTAAGACAAACTGCATTAAGAAATATTTTATTTTTATATTATTTGTTTATTACTTTTATTTTTATTCGACCTTTTTTTTAAAATTTAAATTTAAAAGATTATTTCATATTTAATTATATTTTTATATTACATTTTTAAACATTTAATTCAGTGTTTTCGCTTGTACTAACATTTGGAAATAAAAAAAAAGTTGACAACACTGCTTATGCTTCTCCGTAGATATACATACATTTATTTTAATGGAAACTAGAAACAAAACATAAAACAGCTGACGACAAAATAACTGTCAGATTTTCTTTCAAACATTCACAATAGTGTGTGAAAAGCATAAAATGTCATAGCAAATAGCTATTATTTATCACATTTTATAGTTGTCTCTTTTTCGGGCACACTATGTTATGGGGAACAACTTAAAATTTATCTAAAAGTGCGTTTTTTTTAGCAAGGCGGCTTGTATCTAAAAGATGGTCAGACCTTTAGTTGCATCGGTTTGTCTGTATTGTACAATGAACAAAGCACGTTCAAAGACGTAGTGAATGGGCGACGGAACGCGTTAAATACAAAGTAAAGTTTAAGGTGATTTTTTGTCTTTTTAGCACTTTTCTATGAAAATAAAAACAAACAAATTAACAAGTGAAAATATGAAGTGTTTAAAGTGAAAATAATTCTAAGAAATAATATTTTATTGTTTAAAAAGGAAAAGTCGTAGAAGAGAAAAGTTTGTCTAAAAGAAAAATTTATATTGATTTGAATGGGTTTTTTTCCTGGTCTTCCTCTGTTCTTATTGTTCAGATAAAAAGTCGCGTGTGTATGAGTGATTGTTTATTTCTTCTGTTTCTCTATTTCTTTCATTCGTATTCGTTTACTTTTTGTCAGTTCATTTAGTTGGCTCTGATGTCTTGTGCTGTCGTGCGGCAAAATAACAACCTCATAAAAAAGGCCTGCTACGAACGTGTTTTCGTGTTTGTGTGAACACACATATTTAAGTGAATATGTATGTATGAGTAGATTGTTCATAATTGTTGGTGTTACGCATTCAATGCCAAATATCCTTGTAAAGTAAAGAGAGTCTGACACATTCGTCAAAAAAAATTAAAAATAAGTAAGAAAAAAAAGACAAACTACCAGAAATGTTATGATTTTAAGAGAAGTTTCAAACTACATAATAAATATTTAAAAATAATTTGCAAAACGAATAAAAAAATAATGAAATAAAAGAAATCGTGTCACTTTTAACACCCCTTAATTTTTAACAGTGCAGTGGAATTATAAAAAAAAGAAGCGTAAATAAAATTACAAAAAAAAAAAAATAAAAAATTGCCACCACCAAATTACAAAGCCAAAATGTAACAACAATTCCAACTGCATTAAAGAAATATCCAGCAATTAATCTTCAGCTTTAGCAAATTACGAAAACAGCATTAAAAGAAAACAATGACAACATCATTTTGATTAAATTTGTGTTTCCACTGTTTGACACAACTTGCTGCTACAGCACCCAACCCATCCAGTTTCGAAAAACAACCACTCAGTTATAACAAACAAACAAACAAGCAACAACAAAAACATCTTTAAGAACAGAAAATCTTAATTATTGTTTTGTTGGACTAATGGTTTGTTGCAAATTTTTAAGGTAATAAGAATGCATTTTCTATTTTTTGTTATTTTCGAGAGCAATATTTCATTTAAGTATAATATTTCTAATCTTATTATAATATTTCACTTCCTCTACCCGCACCTTATCTTTATGCCCTTCATCATAACTTTTTGCTCAACGTAAGACGTTTATGATCAGATTTTTCTTTATTAAGTGTTTTGCTTTTCTTTTTTTTTTTTACTGCGTATCCTCCCTTCAATTATCATTGATTCGCTATATTCGACTGTTTTTTCTTTTTTTATTGTTATCAGGTTAAAGGAAAACATAAGTTAATGGCTAAGAATAAGTTAAAAGCCAGATTTTTTGTAGCAGTACTTTAGGAAAGTTTCTCATAGTTTAAGTTATTAATTTTTATATGAACATCCTCGGGAAGGGTCGTTAAAAAACCTCTTACAAATTTCTAAATAACGCATGTTAGTCGAGATTGATTTTTAAAAATTTCGGTATTCGAAATTTTCAAATTTCGGAACGAAAATTTTTAAATTTATATCAAATTGCAGCAGTCTTGAAATTTTGTGGCATTTTTTAAATTTAAAAATTTTTCATTTATAATAAAATTAACTTAATTAGACTTTTATAAACCAAAAAATTAAGTCTCCAATTCTATAGATAACATGCATTATAACACTTATTTGGAAAGTCCCCTTGAGGTTACTTTTACCAAATCTTCTTTCTCGCAGTTCAGGTTAAATTTTTAAATAACTTTTTAACCTCTAACACTAGCGCCCCAGAGTTCTCTATTTGTCTCTTGAGACAATTAGCTGTTCTTTGACTGGTTATTGAGGTTGGTCCCTATATGGGAGTATCGTGGTAGTTGTGGTTTCGAGACCCTCGTGAGAGTTTGTGGGTCGGATCATTCAAAATGAACGCAATGAATGGCTCAGGTCCAGTGAGTATGAATGCCGTCGTGTTCTTAATTATATTAAACTTCATGCGTTCTGGACCAGGAGTTGGAAAGTCTCCAACTCCTTAGCAAGGAGTGAAGGCTGCAGCCTACTTCGGGCTTTTGAAATTGCTACTAGGAGTGACCGGAGGATATACGTATTCGATAGCCTCCTAGGGCGTGAATGACGTTTGCAAGCCATTCAAGTGGTTTGACCACCATCTGATTATGACTACCTAGTCGGTGCAGATGTAAATCAAATCACATCATAACTGGCGGTCATTTTGCCAGCTGTCAAGTAATTTATGTTTAGTTTGGTTTGATATTTCAATATGAATAGACTGATGGTTGAACAATGCTTTCAAATTGGACAAATTGTGTCTAAAACTACAGTGCCGGTGATCCTGTTTTTCATAAACGAATTTTGCTTAGCGATAAAGCTCACATTTGTTTGTTTGTTTCAGTTAACAAAACTACTATATGTGGAGTACTGCTAATCCTCAAGACACCGTTATATCCAGAGAAACTAACTGTTTAGTTTGTGAGTGCATTGTGGGTTGGTGGAATCATTGGTTCGTACTTCATTGAAAACGATGCTGGGCAGAACAGTTAATGATGAAGATTACTAAGTTTTCGTTTATCAACTAAACAATTATGATGTGCAAGGGCTGCAGCTTTAACAATATGGCGCTATATGTCATACAACTTGCGCCACAATTGATTTATTGAAAAACAAAAAAAAAAAAAACTTTGGATAATCACATAGTTTCGTGAATAAAATCGTGCTATATAACAAACACTAGACTATTTTCTGTGAGAATATGTAAAGTCTAGCTATGTCGATAAGCTGGAAGCGTTGGACCAAATGGTTGACAACCTTTTCCGCATTATTGCCATTATACGGCCACAAATGTTGCAGAAAGTCATCAAAATTTGGTCTTCCTGGTTAGACTACATCCGAGCTACGGCTGGCTCGGCACTCATATGCCAGAAGTCATATTATAATGCTAGAAGATAATCTTTCGAATAAATTAAATTTCATGTGAATTTAAAAAAAGTTATCTTTGTTTTGTTTCATTCCAAAGTTCGATGCCTCTATGAAAAGACATATCAACTTTTATTGGCTGCAATAACAAAAGGTGGAAAGCCTCGAAATTTGCATGAAACTGAGGCTTTAGCCGAAGCTGAAAAGTTATACAAATTGAAATGGAAAATTTTTAACATTTTATTCTTGATTTATACACTTAATTTCGAGTCGAATCCACAAATTTAAACATTTTTATTCCACAAATTCTCTTATTTTATCTCCAAAACTCCTCCCGGAAATTATAATTTTTTATTTAAATTTATATTTCCGGTAGCATATGGATTCTATGATAAAAGAACTCTGGTTTCGAGATAAAAATTGAGAACAATTTTTGATACCCCGTTTTGAAGTGATATTCGTCTTCGGCATTGATTTCGTTGAGATTAGGCATGCAAAATCGCCTTTCAATGTCCCTCGATTTAATTCATATGAAACTCAATTTTCTTGCTTTTGAAAGATTATGGATGCTTTAAAACATAGGGAGGGAAATAGTTTGTTGTGTGCCCCTGTTGGCTAGTAGGTAGTATACTAGCTTGTAAGTTTTTCACTACAAAATTAAAAATTAACTGTCGATGAAGGCATAGTCACTGGTCGCTGTGCTCTCTTATATACGGCAGTTAATTTCCGACTATTGTTCTACTTTCACCACCTGTTTCATCTATTCTCTATCCCTTTCCTAAAGAATGTAGCACGGTACTTGACTAAATAGGCATTGTTGCCTGAAGTGCTTCTTCTCTTTATAAAAAAAAAAACAAAAAAAACTTCCTTTGATAATGCAAGTTCTTCTTGCACTTGGCAACAATCTTCGTCGATAATACTTGCAACCCCTCATCTTCAAATTTTTTCGGCTAAACAGGCCCCTTCTTGTCTTCTTTAAACTAAAGAAGGTTACTTACACGTTTTCACGTTTAACTCTATTTTCATTGAAAGGGGATCCATTTGTAATTGATTGTCCTGTGAATCGCACTACGCATTACAGGAAAAATTCGTTTTTTAGCAAAACAGTCCGTATGTGGAATAAACTCGCTACAGAGGTCTTTTCTGCTACTTTTAATATAGGAAATTGCAAATTGAATGTCCACAAACACTACTCCCTCTTTTCTCCTCTCCATAGCCTAATTTCTTAGTTGTGGCACAATGCATTGCATGTGTAGGAGTCATCTGCTGAGTGCTTATCCGAAAAAAAATCATTAGACCTACCCTTAAAATATTTCTTTAAGCACAAAATTCGACACTTTGGCGTCTATCGAATACCATATTTGTTAGTACTGACTCAAACCATATAAAAGTTGCTTAATAGAGTTTGGCATATGTTATCCATATAAACATAATTAACTTGTATACTTGTAGATTATTTCATGAATTTAAATAGATTTAACGAAAATATTATACATTTTAACTTTTTATATAAATAGTTTTGCTTTCATAGCAATTATTATTATTTTTATTGTTTTATGTCTTTTGTTTGGGTACGGTTTTCCGTCGACCCTCGTCAAATTTGGTTTGTGAACAAACCGGTTTCGGCTGTTTGCCATCTTCAGTGTTCTTTTCGTACTAGTTGCGTTCTATTGTTAGTTGTGTTTATATAGTTCGTGTCTCCCTTCGTGTTATTGCGTTCGTCACTTACTGTCTTTTTTGCCTGCATCTCTCTCTCCTTTTTCATTTGTCCTTTTTTACCTAATTTGTCGTCCCTTTTTCATTCGTCTTCTTTCCTAACTAAATCCTTTTACGATCATGCTTGTTGTCCGTTTTTGTTTATGTGTGAACCTATTGGGTTTTTGTTCTTTTTTTTCCTCATGTGACATAATAATCTGTAATTGTACGTTTATGATGTTCTTTACCGCTCTGGTCTTCTTTCCTAACTAAATTCTTTTACGATCATGCTTGTTGTCCGTTTTTGTCCATGTGTGAACCCATTGGGTTTCTCTCCTCCCCCCCCTTTTATGCGACATAATAATCCGTAATTGTACGTCTATGATGTTCCCTATTGCCTTGGTCTTGCGCACCTGCGTTACGTTTCTGTGCTGGTGTAGTATTCGTCTCCCTGTAAAAATGTTCCAATGGTCCAAACATTGTGCCCGAAGCAGTGTCCATTTGTTCATTCACCATTCGTCCGTCAAATGTTCTCCGTCCGTATATTCCCATGTTCCCTAATACATTCAGTCTCCTTCCCTTGTGCTGTGTGTGAAGCAGTTCAACCGTTGTCTTAATATGTCCGGGTGTACATTTGTTGTTAAATATATGGTTCGCGAAGTTTGATTCTGGAGCCGATTCTGGTTCTCGTAGTTTCCCGTTATAGTCTCTAATGTGTTCCCTAAATCTGATCTTAATTTTTCGTCCTGTTTGCCCGATGTAGCTATAATGGCATGTACAAGTTAATTTGTACACTCCTCGTCCGTCCAGTATATTCGCCCCGGTTGTTTTATTCCGTAGTATTCTGCCTAGGTTGTCTCCCGTCCTGAATGCGGTATTGATGTTGTGCCCCCCAAAGAATTTCGCCAGTCTGTACGCTGATGTTCCCATATATGTTAATGTAGCCCATTTTCTTCCTTCCTTCTCCTGTTCTTTGTTCGTTCCAATTTGTTTCCTGATGTTATCTACGAGGCGCTTTCTGTATCCGTTGTTTTCCGCTATGGTGTATATTGTCCCCATCTCCTCCATATACATTTGCCGTGTCAGTGGTGTTCCCCCGAGTCCTGTTATCAACCGCCCGATCGCCGCGTTTCCGTGTTGCCGGGGATGATCCGACGAGTCGTGCATTACTGTGTCCGTTGCTGTTTTATTTCTCATTAATTTTGTTGGCTATAATTGGTTCCTTTATAACAGAAACTAAGACGAATTCATGTGTGAAATATGACGTCCACCATTGTTTATTCCAAGAAAAAGTTAAGTTGAATGACTGCAAAGTCTTTTTAAACTCTAAAAATTTTGGACTTATTTGTATATGAAGGGTCATTAAATGAATGTTCTTGACCAATCCCAACCGCTATCTTCAATTTCGTCTCTTTTTTGCTTTAAGTTGGTTTGTTTTTTTCTATACTTTGCAACGGTCGTGGTTTTTTTGCTCTGTTTATTTTTAGTTTTTCTTTCGCTGTTAAACGTATTTGTTGTTACTTTTGTTTGTATGTTAAATTATTATACCACACCGAAAACATCTACTACGTCGCGTCACTACATAAATCTCGTCATCATTATTGAAAGGTTTTTCCACTTTTAAGAGATCGAGCAGATGAAGCAAGAAAAAAGTTCCAGTTTTGTTTTTGTGTAGACACGAATTTTTTTTTTCCATTTAACCTTATTTGGAGTGAGCCCTCAAGACTGGAAAAGCTAGCAAAGTAAACAAAAGTTTAATTTTTAACGAGTTAAATGAAAGAGAGGAAGTTAATAGTGCAGTATTAGTTACAAAATTTTTTCAAGTGGCTTAAAGCTTGTTGTTATATATTAAAATTAAATTATAAATTTTTTATTAGAATTAAAATAAGAATAAGTTTAAGTCTACGATTTTTCTCTAAAATAGCATACGTCCACCGAAAGCAAGAGAATAATACCTGTTTAGTTCATTATAAAAATATCTCCCACCAAACATTGGCGTGTAACATAAGATTGTAGGTCATTTTTAATTAAACTTAAATGCCAAACATTGGCAGATAACTTTTTATTTTTACACGCTATTAAAGTTATTATGGCTCCTTCTGCCATAATTTTTCAGATATTCGTCAATGTTTCGGAATTTTTAAAGTTTATGTGAAATTAAAATAATTTAAATAAAAAATCAAAAATTTTTATAATACCATAATATAGCGAATCATTTATTCATTATTCGGAAGTCATTATGTCACTTTAGAAGAATACCCAGCATGACTATGATAAGCCTGGCATTCTTTTTGAAATAGAATCTTAGAGAAAATCTGTATAGAAATGAGGAGGACCAAAACTGGGCCATTATACTCATGTTAAGACATGAGAAGTTAGTTGGGATATTAGCTGGCTTTCTCTCAGACCCAGCAGGTTACGCCATCCTTAGCAAGTAAGGCATTCAGAGTCACAATCGATGCAGTTTCTGTGATTATGAAAAGAAACTTGTGTCGAAAAAAACATAACCAGCTAAGCGAGCATTTAGCAGAGGATCTATTTGATCACATAAACCTGCTTCTTTGCTTACATTCCATCCATATGTGAATAACATTTGAAAAAAAACTTTTAAGCATTTTTCCAAATGATATTAATTTCCATTTTTAGTTTGATTAATAATCTTAAATTGGGGTTTTCAACAAGAAGTTTGATTTTCAATTGTAACAACACCAAAAACATGATAGTTTGGACATTTAGGTTTTTGACGTATTCATAGTAGATGCATTGGTAATTATTACAATGAATTAAATTTCGCATGAAAATCGCATTAAAATAATTAAAGTCCACTATGAAAATTGTGGTTCTGTTAAAGTTACATTTTGTAAAATTCGTGATATTTTCGGACAACATAATCGTCTATTTGAAACCGCTGTTAAGAATTTGGTCATTAAATTTGAGTCAAGAGGCTCAAAAGAAAATGTGCGAACACCAACGCATGTTTGATCAAGTTCTTCAACTGATCCAAATTTATGAACTTTTAGACGTTCTCAGCAATTGAAGTTATCTAAACTACCACAAGGCAAATTTCGAGTAAGCATTTGACTTTGACGCCTTGCACGATTAAACTGGTGCAGAAATTGAAGCCAACCCCCCACTCGCACCGCTTTAGATTCGCTCAATTCATTCAGGAACAACCGGCTGGTTTTTCTGAAAAAATAATTTTTTCAGACGAAGCCCATTTTCACTTTTCAACAAGCCAAATTGCCGCGTTTAGGCTTCTGAAAATCCTAAAGCGATTATTGAGAAGACTCTGTATGTTCACTGTATGGTACACTATGTGGTCTGGAGGCGTGATTGGGGGGTTTTTTTTTTTGAAGATGAAGGTGGAAATGCGGTAACAGTCAATGAATCACGGTAACGCAAAATGCTAACAACTCAAAATGTGCCTATTACTGACGATGTGGATATCATCACACAAGCAATGAAATGATCAATTTATTGCAAACCAAATTTTCCGATCGCATAATTTCACGACAATCAGCAGTTAAGTGGTCAGGCAGATTATGTGACTTAACACCACTGGAATACTTTTTGTGGAGCTATGTTAAAGACAAAGTTTATACGGAACAAATCAAATCGTTTTCAGCCTTAAAACTTAAATTCCGTGATGTGATCAACGAAATAGAACCGCCATTTTGCCAGAGTGGTGGTGGTAGACATTTGAAAGATATTATTTTTCCTTTCTTTCCTTCCTTACCTTCCCTTTTTATTTTATTTTGTTTAAGAAAACAAACTTCTTGGCGAAAAACCCTTTACAAATTATTTATTTTGCTTTTTTATAAAATAAAATTTTACATTTTGACTTAATTCTCCTTAGAGCAGATTTTCTTTTTAGCGTTTCACTACATTCACGATTTCAATATTAAATTAAAAAGCTATTTCGTACTTTGGCTTGTTTGCTGGGTTATAAAACAAAAGCCAGTAAATTGTAATTTCTTGAGTTTGTTTCTTCTATTTTAAATAAATTTTTATTTTCATATTTTCAATTTCTTTCTTTAATTTATAAAAAACAACTTCGACAATTTAAAATATTTTTACAATTTATAATTTTTTTTTAATCCATAAACATCGATATCTCTGCATTAATAGATCAAGATAGATGGCTTTTATTAAAAACAATTGTAGACGATCAAATTTATCATCTATCTAGAAATCAGACATTGTGATTTTCATCAAATACTTGAATAGTAGAATAACACAATTCAAAACCGTTGATAAGTTTATTTGTTCGTCTCCAGAGCATTTAAATTGCAATTATTTATCGATATATAGCAAATATTTCGCGTCAGATGAGTTCAAAATAAATTTTCAGATGTACACTAGCGAAATATAAAATTTATAAAAACCTTTTTGCACTAGTGGTGCAGGTTATGAAAACATCATAAAACCAAAGACTTAACAATGTGTAGTATATTTTGTACTCATTATTGTTGTAGTAATTTTAGTAAAAAGTTCTTTTCTTTTTTGCGTTCTACGATAGATTCATAGATTCAGAAAACAAAAACAACAAAAACATAAAATAAAGTACGAGTAATATAAAGCCAATTGTTATGTTAAAAAAAAAAACTTCTAAAGCAATAAGAACAAAAAAGCAAAAGAGTTACAACTGAATATTATTTTAATGCAGACAGAACGAATCTCCTTTAAGTTGTTTTTGTGTTTTTTTGTGTTTTTGTTTTTTTTTTGTTTTTCGTTCAAAAATTTACTATCCATTTTTATGAAATATTGTGTAGCAAAATATAGTTGAGTTCAATGTATAGAGGAGGCACTACACTATACACATGTCTAGAGTGTAGATGTATGTACATGGTTGGTTACACTTGTGTCGGTTTGTATGTTCTATAATCATGCACAAGAACAGCCAGCAGTAAACAAAATCAAACCAAAACCACACCATTTCATATCCAAACCATTCGACTACTTAAATCTAAAGAGCAGACTGTATATAGTATGTAGATGTCCGTCCGTCTGCCTAGTTGGCTGTTCGTATGCTATATGCATGCATTGGCTTTTTTCGCCTTTAAGAGGTTGAATAACAGGAAATCCGTTGCAACAAAAATTATTTACGTTTAATTAAACAAAAAAAAATTTAAAAAACTTTTTTAAATTTTATTTAATTTTATTTTTTGCTTAAATCACACAAATATTAGCCAACTTTAAGTTGTACACAGTTTATATTTATTTTAATAATCAGCAAAATTATAAAAGTCATCTGTTTTTGTTTTCTTTACTGCATTTACGTCTGCTGTTAGTGTAAATATCAGATAAATATTTTTTAATTCTTTTTATTTACCTTTTTATATAAATTTTCTTTTAACTCAATATTTAACCTTTGACATTTTCCATTCCCATCCACACAGTCAAAGTCACATCCTGTTGAAAAAAACCAAAAAAAAAAATTTATAAAAAGCGCAAAAAGCTAACAAAAAAAATTAAATGAAAAAAGGCTCCCTCCCATATTATCTGCTTTTCATTATCACTGCTTAACTTTGCTTGTGAAAAGAATGTCTGCTGAACTTTTTATTTCATCTTTATATACATTCTATACATATATTTTTATTATTGATTTTTTATGCCTCTCTGCCTGTTGTGCTATTTTGTGGATAAAAGAGTTTTAAAAGAGTTGATTCATTAAAAAATATTTATATAAAAAAATCACAAAATATCCGTGAGTCGTGAGTTTTAGAGAAGCTGCTTCCTAAATGACAGCAATTACTTTGATTTCATTGGAAATATTTAAAATAAAAACCTAACCTAACATTCGTTCTATTCTATTAGCTGAGGAGTTACTCAGGCATATCCATTATTGAAATATTTTATACTTTAAAAACTGTTTAATCATTAATCCACACACAAAAAAGAATTTTTATGAGGTATGATGAGGATGAGGTGAATAAAACTTTTTTCCAATCACCCTAAGCAAATAGCTGGAGGCATTTACGATAGTAATGTTCTCAAGCCGTGACCAATAACGCGGCACAATACAATTCTTTCCGACAAAATTCGATGATATTTATGTTCTTGCAGGATACTACATATTCATTGGCTTTTTATTGAAAAATGTATTAAGAGTCAAAGATTAAATCTGATAAACTTCTGGGGATCAGACGAGATATATTAACACTGCTTGAAGGCAACAACAACATTATTAATGGAAATGGAAATATGTGCAAGTGAAACTCTTTTTTTTGTGTTATTCTATTTTGTATGTAATCATAAGTACCTTAAGGCTCAACGCTTTTAAGAACCGCAACGATTTATGTTTTTAAGTTGACCAAATTGCTCTTATCTATTATCCCTCTTTTTCGCAAAATATCGAAAGGGATCGCTGCTCTTCTGGAGTACTTTCTAGACATTTTTCAGTGTCATCTTTCCATTGTTCTACATTAGCATGTATGCTACTACCCCAACATCTTTATCTAGCCTACATGCCTCCTCATAACCCTCGGCCGCAGCAACTGCCCTGTGCAAAAGTTGGTTATTCGTAAAAATATAATAGTAGTAGTAGTATTTTGGTAGTAGTAGTAATAGTGATGGTCGTAGTAGTAGCAGCAGTGGTGGTACTTGTTTAGCCTAAAACCAATGAGCCTAATGTTTACAACCTCATCTTTCCCATTGTTGTTGGACTGGGTCTGAAAAGTATTAAAGTACTTTTTTTCGGACCAGCACTCAGGGGATGATGCCTACATATTTAAAGCATTGTGCCAGAACTAGTACTTAAAATACATACTTTCTCATCGATTCGTCCACGGAAATAGTGTCATCGCTAGTTATTTTATCGACTGGTATGCATACATTGTTTGTACCTGTTAATGTTTCTATTAATGATTGTGACATTCTTCACTGCTCATCAATTTCTGTAGCATCTTTTATAACGAATATTTCCTTCATTTATATTTATTCCCAGAAGCAACTAGACTGAGCTACAATTTAAGAAATATTATTCCAAAGCCATTAGCTTGAAAAATATTTAAGGTTATAAGCCGTACTTTTTGTAGTGTAGACAGTGTGAAACGGGATTTATCAACAAGGATATTCAGTCAAAAATGCTGTATTTTAAGACTAAAAGGAAAAGTGCTTCTAATTCTAGGATTTTATGTTTCCAAAATTTTCGCTATCTCTTTCAAATTCTGCTGGGAGAGTCATCTACCATGAATAATTAAATATATTGTTACGAATGTGTCTACTGGTTACAAGCTACTGGTTACAAACTGCGTAGAAGTTTATACACACACAACTACAATTGGATATGCTGTTTACTTACTGCCAGAAAAAAAAATACATGTATGCTGTTTACCATCTAAACGCGCATACATGTTATTTACCATCTGCGTAGTTTTCTAAGAAACCCTTTTTTTACAAATAACAACAACAAATGTATTGAAATAAATCCCAAGCAGAAACCTTATCAGCATAAAAACAAAAACAACTATACACACAAACATAGAGGCGCCTATACATCGAATAAACCACATATAACAACAAAATGCGATACAAAGGGAGTAGAAGATTCTTAAGTCTTCTAGACTTTATATGGACAAGTATAAATAGGGAAACGTCTGAATGGATAGTCAATCAGTGTAAAATTAAACCTCATCAAGTAACGACGTGCATTTTAAGTAAATTGTTCTGAATTGTCAACTTTGTGTAGTTAAAGTAAATTAAATTGTTATAAATTTAAAAATTCTAAAAACTGGTGTTATTTATTTTGCAATAAAGAACTCACAACAAAACGTTTGTAAAAGGTATAAACGTAACAATATATTTACTGTTTTTAATTAAAGTTTGTTTCTTTTTAAAGTTCTGCCTTTTTTACAAATTCCCTTATGTCCTAAGTATATGGCAGGATATTTCCCATATGAATATTTTTTATTAAACTTTATAATAGTTGCATTTTACTTGTTTTTTTTTTATATATATATAAATTCAAGTGCTGACTATGTTGCATGTATGTTTACATACAATCATTGAAATGCCGATTTGGCTGTCTAAAGTAGACTTTAAAAAAACTATTCTATGAGAAAATGAAATAAATATGTTTTATTTATACAAAATATGTATAGTTTGTATACCTTTCTACACATTTACATTTACACATTTAAATGCTCATGTTAACATGGGTAAATATTTAATAAAAAATTTATGATTTCGCATATGGAATTTTCCACAACACCCAATCTATATTTTTGTGTAAACTTCGAGATATTTTTTTCAATATAAAGAAAATATAATTAGTAGTTTATCATTAAGCACTAGGCCTTTATTTTATAAAAAAAATGTTTAAACTTTATTTCTTATTATTTTTCAATATTTCGCCATCTTCAGGATAAACAAAAAAGTATATAAACAATTAACCACAAAATGAACAAATTATTTTTCATAAAATAAAGATCTACGGCTGTATGCATAAAAACTTAAAATAGGTTTGACTGCCGTTGTTAAGCACAATTTCCTAAAGTTGTATTCAAAAAACGCTTTTACCTTTAAATACCTTTGTTAACTTAAAAGTAGGAAAAATCTACTTTAAACCTACAATAAATTGACAGTTCAATTTTATATTTGAAAGTTCAAAAACAAAACGAATTGTGTTTACAATAAACTGAGCATAAGTTACTTTGTTATTGTCATCTTTTTTATTTTAAATTAGTTTATTTAACATTTTAATTTTTAGCCATTTCAACTAGTCTGTATTTAGTTTTCTTATGATTGTGTTGAAATAAAATCTTTTTTCTCCATGTTGTGTACTGTGAAGGATTTTTTCGACTACTATTACTATTTTGTCCTTTACATAAGTCACTATGTGCAATAATATGCTTTTGAGTTTTGACATTCTTAGATATTTTATACAACACGAAGCAACCGCCTGAGAATAAAAAAATAACAAAATAATGCTAATTATGTGTAGTATATTAGATATCACTATAATATAGTTCAGTAAACTGCACTATTCTTTCGAACTAATAAAAACAAGTCCAATAATCACAACAATACTTCACACACACACTTATTACATGTTTCCATTTCTTTCACACTAAGCTCCGTAATTAATTTCCTAAGTACAGCGACTAACGCCATTTGCAAAATAAGCATTTTTGTTACACCGTTAATTATCAACACTGCTCTCAAACAAATCTCAATATTTTTTAACTTATTATATTCAAATTTATTAAAAATGAAAAAAAAAACTGTTCAGTTGTGACTTATACCACTTTCAATGTAAACGGCTCAATTGACAGTTTTACTTTGTTATTCGAAAAATTTTTAAAAATGCTTATTAAAAACAAATTTTAGTATACAAATAATAATAAAAAAAAAATAATAATAAAAAAAAAAACTATAATATAAAATAAAATATATTTACAAAAATATAATTATAATTATTATTTTTAACAAAAGTTTTATTGATGTACATATAATCAAAACAAAGCTCGTTATCCGAATAATTATTTTTATAATATGAACAAATTCGTTGTAAGTTCTTCGTAAGCCTTGCAAATGGATCTTTTTTAGGTGCTTTGCTTTTTATTAAAAAGATTAATAAAAATCCAAAAAAGAAAAATATGTTGATTTTGCTGAAAACAATAAAAACATTTTTTATGGATCTAAATACCCGGATAAATATATTCATTTTTCTACATCCTTAACTACAACGTGACAACTGAAAATAGTGGTATTGCCAGAATCAAAATACTAATTTTACTAAAGCACGCGTTAGCTAAAGTACTGTTTACGAATACCATTTTTTAAGAAACGTCTGTTAGCCTTAAAGTGTTTGTTAACTAACGTGTACTTTAAAGCACAAGTAAGCGTTTTTATGCATAAATAATAATAATAAAGTACTAATTAAATATTGAAAAGGTCATTATTATATATAATATAAAGAAAATATATATCGCAAATAAATATAAGCAAATGGACAAATATATTGGCTAATTCTTATTATCCATATTCCATAAGTTAAAAGATAAAAAAAGCATTACACATATTATTGACATTACACAAACACTCGCTGCAGATGATATAAAAATATTATGTGCGCAAATTATTTCAGTGATTATTTTACCATGGAACTGCCCATATGCATGAACATGCATTAAATAATATTTAAAAAAAAATACTTATAGAAAGTTTAACGCACAGTTTTAGAACTCAGTTATTAGAGATTTTATAGCAAAATGATGGTTTCCCTTGTGGTGGTGTAACGCCCACTTTTTGTTGGAATTCAATCTGACTAGTAAAGTTACATTTATGACAATTTATATTTAGCTATTTGCTTCTATAGACATTTTAAATGGAGGGGCAAATGATTACTATAAAGCTTAACTTTTTGGAATCTTTAATTTTATTATATTCAGAATTGTTATTTAAAAAAATCGAAAACATGATAGCCTAAAAGCAAATACATATATAAGCTCAAATAGTCCGTGATGTGAACCTCAGCAGGAAGGTTAGAAAGGTACTTATATTTAATGATGATAACTGCATTAAAGCTGCTCAGAAACCATTCAGTTCATGCCTAAAGGATACGGCGATTGCAGCAAATATCTTGTAGAAAATTCTTTCGGTATTGAATAGTATATGGAGTGTTGTCTTAGCCTTGAAATCGACAACGAACACATCGATTTAGCTTCAATATATAGAATTTTTAATTAAAATACAAAAAATGTTTTTTGGTTCTATTTTTATTATAATTGCTTGGATCTTTTTATGATTTTCTATTTTATTTTTAAATAAACAATCACAGCATATTAAATAAAAATAATATTTTATACAAAATTTTATGGTTCTTTTCGATAATACAGGAAATCGCAATACTATACCATTTACTAGAAACTAAAAAAGTTTGTGACGATCAAAAGTCGGCAGGCTTGTTTTTGGACCACATAAGACAATCAATTAAACTGTATACAGTTTTGACATTTCTTAATTTCTATTGATTAATGAATTTTATAATCATTCAAAAACAAAGAACATTATAATTAAATGAATTCCATTATACACTTTTCATATTTTATAATTGCATTTATTGTTTTTTTTTATTTGTTTAATTTTATTATTGAATAAAATACTTTAAATTATGTTATTAATTTTGAGACAAACAATAGCCATTAAGAAGCGCCACCTATTGACATGTAGAGGATACATTTGTAAGAAAACATACCATTAAACACAACCCTAAATAGTCACAAGCAGCTGGCGTTTAGTGGTATGGGTGTTTATGTGTGCCTAGCAAAGACCTATAAAAGCGGTATACTTGAGTATTTTAGAAGAGTTAAGGCCGGGGCACATAGAACCCGTCATGCGTTATACTTTGACGTATTCAACTGAAGACAAAGTAACGACGGATGAGGTTGGCACAATGAGTACTTTGTTGACAGATAAGAAATCAGCTGTTTTTTGTTTGTCTTATTTTCTATTTTTTGCAGCAAAGTTTTATTAAAGTGCACATTTGAAATGGAGTTAAAAGACACCTTAGACTATCTATTAATGGTAATTTGTGTTCCACTATTTATTCCATTATTTATTATTATTTATAATTTATTTTAAAAATATTTTACTACAATACAGCGAAAACAAAAAAAAAACAAGAAGAAGCAGCAAATGAAAAATGTCCAAGTACTCAACGTACGTCAAATGTTAAAAGTTGGCCAACTTTCGTACTTTGCGTTGACGGAGGCGTACTGATTGTGACAACGCTGATAAGAAAACGTGTCAGTTGAAAAATACAACGTATGACAGATTCTATGTGCCCCGGCCTTTACCCAGGCCAGAATTTTATTCGCCCTAGCTAAACAGGACGGCCAAAGTTGTGGAAAAGGCTAACACCAATTTAGACGTCGAAAGGTTGTCTCAGAATTTTGTTGGTGACAACCGCAACTAGTCGAAAATTGGTTGACAGACAAACTGTTCTGCTCAGACTGGACCAGAATCTTATTCGCTCCAGTGTGAGAAGCAGTAGGCTAGCCGGCGGAGAGTAGGTATCGACCTGCAAGAACTCCGCGAAACGGTATCATTTTAAGCTAAATTTAAGAGGGAACTGTAAATAAAATTTATTAGTAAAAAGAAAAACAAAAGTGTCACTTGTGTTATTGGAAACAAAAAAATTTATGTAACGAACCCTGGACGTTGGAAGCGCTATCCCAGCGTATCGCGAAAACGTGTCGTTACAAGTTTTACTTTTATAAAATATGCATGGAAGAAATGAAGACTCAGCCCAGACGTTTCCAGATAAGGCACATTTATCGGTCTTTATAGAATAGTTGACTATCTAGACCTGTGCTGCCGGGGTTATAAGTCAGCCCAGTCCCCTGAAATCAGCAGGGGTACAACTGAAAGCTTCACGTTATTTCCACGGGAATCAATGAGCCCCAGAGTTCCGCTATTTGTCTTTTTAAGCTGTGCTGTGACTGATTATTGAGGTTGGCCCTTTTGGGAGTATCGTGTTGGTTGTGGTTTTGCGGCCCCATACAGGTATTGTTTTATGGTGGCCAGGATCATCTCGCCTTTAATAACACCCACTGGTGAATGATCCAGATCCAGTGAGCATGCTAGTCATGTGTTCTGGACAGGAGTTGGATAGTCTCCAGCTCTTCAACAAGGAGTAGTGGTTTGTAGCCCTACCCTGGAACCGCTGAAATTGCAACTACGAAGGACCTGTTGCTAGAATTAGTCTTCGGCCTCCTAGGGCGTGAGTGGCGCTGCTTTTCACTCACAGTGGTTTGACCAACATCTGATTAAGGCTCACGGCCAGGTGCAGATGTAAATCTTATCACGAAAGGCATCGCGGCTGCCAAAATGTCAAGGATCAAAAATTTATTGGATATAACTCTAATCTTAGATGACGAAGTCAAATCAGCATCTCCATTACATTTAATATTACAGTCACCTTTAAGTATTTTAAGTCTTATCCTTAAGAATTAGCATTAAAAAATGTAAGCAGCATTTATTATGAATATTATGTCAATCAAAACCGTTTCTCGCACGTTAATCATCTGCTTAATATTCAATTGATTTAAAACTAATTAGTCGTCCTAAATTTTATGTAGTATAGCTGTACTGTGACTTAAGAGTCACGAAAAAAAATCTTTACCAAATAATTTAACATTCTAACTTAAAATATACAAAATTTGCATTTTTAATTTGCATTGAATCTTTAAAAAAAAACAGAGGGTTAACATAACAGGGTACTACAAAATAATAATTTTTTAGGGTTTTGTACCTAAAGGCTTAAAACATGGGGGTTTTTTTCTAAAGTTACATCATCCTTCTATCCCTCGAATGATAATAGGTAGATTTTTGAAATTTTTAAAATAGGTGTATTACTAAAGCCAGTATAATAAAATTTAAGGATTTTCCGAATGTAAGCTGCCACATATTTTTTTCTTTTTGGAACTGTGATGAGCAGAATCATCAAATTTGGCTAGAGTATATAAAACGATGTCCACTATAGTAACAAGTGCAAAAGAATATTTTAATTAAAAGCTAACCCGAGAGTAAAATCATTTTCACACATGTTTTTGAAACGCAATAGCCGATTATAAGATATTTTTATATCCACTTTAAGAACAAATAAAAGAAATTTAAAGTAAAACTAAAATATAAAGGGTGGTCACATTTTTCATTTTTACATAGAAAAAACTTCATTAGAAAGCGAGGTTTGGGAAGCTCCTACAACTTAAGTATATGCTCTTTATACAAACCGATAGTATAAGAGGAAAGCTTATAACTTCTAGATTAACAATTTATATACATTTTTTTACGCGTCGCATTTTGTAGATGTCATTTACCTTTAAAACTGTAAATTTAACGTTACAGTGGTTGTTTGAAAAATAAAATAGAGAATTGCCATAAAGTCTAAACGAATCGTTATATTCTTACAAAATTTTGAGACAAGTATTAAAAATCCTTTAATTAAATGGTAAAATAAAATATATTTTTTTATTTTAACAGCAAAATTCCTTAAACGGGGAAAAATATTCCAAAAATTGTTTTTTTTAAGAAAACGAGTCATCCTGGCTTTGTTAAATACAGGACTTTTTTGTTATATGTAGACAGGATATGTGGCATTAATAATCTGTGTAGTTTTTTTTAAAACAGGCTATGTTTGAATAGGGCTGGAGGGTGAACCGCTTCAATTTTTAACGCAATTCTTCTTTTATTTGCATTTGCTATATACTGTCTTTAAAATATTCAAAAAACTTTACTAGTACCGAAGTAAGTTTCAATTTCGGAGACAATCGTAAAAAAAGGCAGCTTTTTCAAGTTACAAGCCTTAGAGGCTTGTAACTTTTTAACGAAATATGCTATCAGAACCATCTTCTGTTCTACTGCTGTATTTCAAATTTCATCGAGAATAACAAGCCGAACATAAATAAGTACACCATGCCAAAAATACTAAGGTCGCCCAAAAATTTAAAAAAAAATTTATCTCAATATTCTCCCAAACTAAAAGGATAACTTAGACATGTAAGCACATTTAATGTAGATATTTCCAATGTCTACTTAAGTTTCAAAAATCTTAACATTTGAGTAATATGATTAATATTTATGAGCTACTGAGTGAAAAAAAAAAACGTTTTCAAACTACTGTGCGTCGGTCCATCGAATTCGAATTCAAAAATGGAAAAATAACATACGCAACAAGGACTGAAAGCAAATAAAGATTTCACATCACAATTTTTTGAGTAACTTTATTCGAGGCCCCAAAATTCAAGTCCCTACGTCTAGGATATTGTCGTTAGGCAGAAATTCCGTTATACAGTTTCAGCTTATTTGCTAAAATTGTTTATTTTCTTTTTTTTTATTCTGTGTTTATTTGTAAAACTTTACAACAAAATTATGTTGCTGATGGGCGAGTGTGAGTGCATCAAGCTGTTTTATATTACAAACTTACTGATAATAACAGTTATGATAATAACGATGATACTTATAATGTCTGTCTATCTGCATTGTAAAAATTAAAACAAAAAACACATCTTAAGGTTTCTACTTTTTTATGTTTTTTTTTTTTTATTTTTTACTTTTTCTTTAATTTTTTTATTCAATGTCTATTAAAAACAGTCTGACTGTAGACAATATTTCGCAAAAAAAAAATATTTTTAACAAAAAAAAAAAAAAAAATAATTCGTGTGCCCAGTATAACTAACTTCTGATTTTTTTTTTTTGTTGTTTCAGTTTATACTTTTCTTTAAGTTCATTGCTGCGTTAATAAAAAGTCCATAGATAAATCTGGTTGGGCTGTCTGGATTCATTATTTCTTTTAAATTGCTTGTATTATTTTTATTTGTAGTTTGCTTTAGTTTTAGGGGTTTTTCCTGAGCGAAAATTATTTAAATTTCTTTTTAGTTCTACAATATTTGCAGCTTTCCTACTTCCTTACATTTTGTCACTTTTATCCAAGCAAACTAACCATCCGCTTTTATTTGTTTATTTTTTTGTTGTGTTTGCTTGTTTGACATCATTAATTCAATTTCATTTTAAATTTCAAAAACGATATAGAAAACAGCAAAAAAATTTTAATACCGCCAACATCCCTAAATACAAAAAATGTAAATAACCCCATGAACATTCCTAAGTGATATTACTGATAGAATTATTTTTCATTCAATGCTTCCAAAATTCCGTTTAAAAAAAAGTATTTCTGACCAGCCATTCCATGAATAACTCTTTGATTTTTTTTTGTTTCATTCAAAAATTTATCAAATAAACTGTAAATTATCTGTTACTTCTCCGGCGTTAATCAGAATAACCGCAGATTTTAACCAAAATTTTTTTCAGAGTTGCCATCGTCACTTGTACAGACTGCAGTATATGGCAAAAAATGTTATGATTAGATTAATTGAGATAAATCTTATCTTTGTATACTTTAATTGCCAGATGGAGAATAGCTACTTTCTTTTTGTATTTAAATATAAATTTCTTTTTTTCAAGTCTGAGATATAGGTGACCTTCTTCGAAACCACAATAGAGTTTATGGAAATTGATTATTTGAAAAGATGTCTAAAAACGTGAAGTAGTTTTTTCTAATAACTTTCAACTAATTGTTTATGGAGTTAATCGATTTGGCATATAAATACTCAATCATTGTCTAGCAAACTACAAAAATTTTCTGTCTCTCTTAGACATACATGTGTCATTGACTATATCTTTTCCTCTGTCTGTCATTTTTCTTTTATGTTGCTTATGAATCATTTTATTTAATTCTTCCATAGTTATTGTGTCATTAGAAGTGCTGGAAAATTAATGAATGAATAAAAAGTGCCCTGAAGTTGTATTTATGTTTCTTTTTCTACATTTTGATGTATTTAGACAGCAAAAGATAGTTTGAAATCAAATACTAAATGATGACATGTAGGTGTTGTGTGTTGTGTGATATCGTTGCATTAGAAAGTAGAACTTGCAATACGCTTTGTGTATTTTGTTGGAGAAAAGAAGCACTTTTGAATATTTTTTTAGGATAAAAAAAAAAGTTTATTTTTATAATTTCTAAACAGCATGAAATAAAAAAAATAAAAGAATATCAAGAAAATTTAATAATTAAAAATTTTTTTTGCCGGTTATTAACTAAAATTCCTAGTTATTGATTTAGTATTGAAAGAATTACAAATAAACAGTTCACTATAAAAATATCAATATCAAAAAGTGGAGTCCAAGTAAGATACAAATCCGAAAATGCAACGACAACAAAGATACCACTATTAAGTACCTGATACGCGAAATCTATGAATGTCACATATTATTAGTTTTAATAGTGCAAAATACCTCACCTGACAAAGCTTATATTTCTGCAGCTGCAGAAGAACTTATATTGTCGAAAATCCTTTGTATTTGGACAACAACTTCCACTGGTCTGCTTTTTGGTTTTGTTTGTCTAACTATAAAAATTAGCGATTAGCGATTAAATAATTTTTAATTATTTTAATCGCAATTACAGTTTAGTTTGTGGCAGAAGAACTAGTGAAGATAATGGAAAATGGAATATACTGGTGATAGTGTTCGTTCGGATTTAGGTAGTTCTTTCATTAGGATCGTGTCCACTCTTGTAGGTAAATTGCCCGCCACCTGGCATTTTATGCGGGACTTATCTAATATTTTCGTCTTTTATCCAGATAAGGGTGTCCGTCTGAGGGTGTCGACATTATAAATGAACACATAAACGCAACACATAAGTACCAATAAACTGCTCATTGTACCTACATAAATATATATGAAAGAACTGCTTAAACCCCAACAAACAGTCCAGATGATGTCCGTTGCACAAGATAAAATTTACTTTAACAACAGACACAACAAACAATTTTTAATTTCGTGGAATATTCACAGATACTAGAAATGTTTACAACGTGTAGAACAAAATGTCGCTTAAAGTCATCAAAAAACATGGACAATTATTTTTGGGAAAAGTAACAAATTTAAGGTTTAAGGGTTTTCCCAACAAAATTTAATTATAAGAAACGTTAACGAAATCTCTTAACTGTGGTTCACACTCAATGACTACTTAACACGTAAATTAAAGGCGCTTGTGACATAGACCTTGCTTCATATTTGTTTGTGTGTGTGTGATTTTTGTTTGGAACATTTTGCTGATTTTATATAAAAATTTATTTTCTCTTTTTATATTCTTTAGCTGATTTTTTTCTTATCATTGTAAACATAATAACGAAATGTGTTTTAAGTCTGTAAACAGAGACATGGATAAACGGTAGAACATGAAAAAAAAAGAAAAGGAAAAACACCAGTCATCTCTTCTATTTGTTTTTTTTTTTATTTTATTGTATTCTGCAATAAAATAAAAAGAAAAAACTTTAAGGTTGCTACAATTGTTAACTGGTGTTTCCTCTCTGTGTTGTACTGAACATAAAAGCGGATTTCCACATATTTTACATTTTATGTATTTTTTTTATTCAAGACGGAATAATATTCAGTTGTATTCTATACATTTAATGTTATAAAAATTCCCCTATATTAAGCATTAAGTTTTTGAGTTGAGTTTTTTTATTTAACTTTTTTTTTTTATTAACAAAACACTTCTTTAAGTTTTCAAAAACATGGATACAAAATAAAGCAACCTGGGTATAATATACATATTTATTAGTTTATATCCCTAGCGGCTAGATAACTGCAACGACTTCTTGGATATATTCACTTTCCCCGCTAACTAAAAAGTTCCTCATCTACCGCGAATACACAATAATTGTCTCTTAGCTTCTAACCTCTTCATTTTACTATGTGGGCACATTTTGATATTTCAGCTGTTATACTATAACACTGGCTCCTTAACCACAAGCCACTTGCTGCTTTAAAAAACAGATGCAGCAACAAATTTTTCTGCCGCAGCAACACGCACATTTTTTTTAATCTGCACAACATGAGATTTGTACTGATGTTATCGATTAACTCGCATTTAAAATAAAATTAACTTAACAATAATAATTATTATTTTTTCGAAACTAATAAAGCGGATGGGAATTGAACTCACAGCTGCGTGATGTTTTATTAATCAAACACAACTCAAGCACCGCAGCTCTTCAACATGTGTTAGAGAACTTTTCTTTTTTTTCTAGTCAATCACAATACAAACAGTAAGGAAGAAGTGAAAGCAAAATAACACAACTACAGTTATTTATTTTAATATGCTTGGCAGTGTTTCGATATCCAATGTTAAGCTGAAAAGAAAGCCTTAGAACACAAATTAACAGAATGTTCTTACAAGCTCTTCGAGCATGAGAAAGTTTAAATGAGTTTTTGCTGTCGGAGAAAATTATCCATTTTTTAACAAATCAGTTCAAATTCTTTCGGATAGTCTGCACAAATTTTCGAATTAATATCCATATTGTTGATATTTTGAAAAACATGGTAACCTTTAAAAATTTTTTTTTATTATTTTGGTCATTAGAAATGTCTCTAAGAATGTTCAGTTGGTTTATTGAAGGATAGAATGACATCTTTGTGTGAAATTGTTATGAAAAGTAATGGTAAAAATAGAATTTTTTCATACTTAATGCGATTAACAATACGTTAAGTTTATATATAATTAAAATCTTGCTTTAGCTTTAGAATGTTCCTTATATATATCATACTGCAATTAATAAAAAATTGCCTTGCAGTTTCTACAAAATCTAAAGTAACACGCAAACCGAAAGAAATCTTTTTATGCTTCAGGCGTTTAAAAATGCAATACTCTGGTACTACCTGGATTTTACTTTTGTTTAAGATATTTTCAAAGCAAAACCAATTTAATCTAGATAAGTTAAATCTGCACTTTTATAAACTCAATCAACATCTATCTATCTTATCCACAACAGTTGCTTAGTATGCCGGTGACATGAGGGTATTTATGCTTCGTTTTTGTTTGCTTTTATTTTAGTATTTATGCCATTTTCTTGGTCTTTCTCTTTATGAATAATGACCATTTTAATTATTAATATTATACACCACCTGCCGACTTTGGCTTAGAATTTTATTTTTGCATTTATTTGCGCCACACATTGTAAGTCCAAATTGCACTGTAAATGTTACAGTAAGTTGCAAATGAATGTTTAAACGTATAGACGTTGCATTTCCACATGTATGTACTTGGAGTTACTTTAATGCAGCAGCTGCACACATATACATTTTACAACATTAAAATTCTTTTGTGCAGGTAGAAAATGATGTTGCAAAGTCAACTTTTAGTGTTAATAATAACAAGACTGTGTCTACATACATATTTGTATAAGAATTTTTGTCACCTTCTTGTAAAATTGTAAAGACAATTTTTAAGGTATTGCATATGAGCTATATCCATATAAATATATGTACATATATACGTGTATGTGTGTGTGTGTGTGATTTTATGTTAATAATTTCATTTTTATAAAATAACATATCACGTTTAACACACCAGCAGAATATTTTGTTTTATTTATGTCTGCAACATTCAGCTTTTGTCTTGTCTTGTATCTTTTTGTTGCAGTTTCGAGTAGTTAAGCCCTTTTTTGTAATTATCAGCATTTGATTAATTATTCATTTTTGCGCAGAAATGTTTCGTTATCTTGTTAAGTACTATATGGCTATATATGTCTAGTTTCTTTGCTCAATTTAACTGACAGAAAGTTTTGATTGGCCCCGTCTAATTATATTAAAAAAAAGTAAAATTATAAGATAGATATGCAATTAAGCAAGAATAGGAAAAATATATTTTGAAAATAAAAAAAGAAACATTCAAAATATTTTAATAAAATATAGTAAATCAGCTTTTTAAAAAATACACCCTTTAGTCAGACACAAAATTGTAGTTTAGATTTTTTTAAAGCTTTCTATAGCCTACGAGTACACAACAAAATAATAAAATGAAATGAAATAAGAATTTCTAAGCCATTAAAGACACACATTTGCAAATTAAGCCCGCGCTCATAACAGATATAATAGTATAATTAATAACTAAAGGGTGTCCCTAATAGCAAACGTAGCTTTTGCGCGCAGAGTTTTACCTTTAAAGCACCCCTTTCAAATGAACGCAAAATATGTAGTGCTGTATTCGCTGAAATAACAGTTGCAAAAAATAAAATTTCAGATTAAAGGGTGTCGCCTTACAATCCATTATTCGATCCTTCCCATGCTTATGTTTTAAACAGAGTAGCGAAGTATTCACTGACTGTTCGTACATGTGTGAATATGTACATTTCAGTTTTTAGCCGCTTCTTCTCATACATGTAGGAAAGACTACAAAATATTTTATGTTTTTCATTTGTGAATGCGACGATTTATTTTTTTCTTTCTATTCATAAGTGAAAAAAATGAGAAACACACAAGTGTTCATTTTTGAATATTTACAATTTTGATAATTTTTCATAAATGAAAAGGTCGTAAAAATATGTGCGTTAAGCATTCGCATACATAAACGCACATATTTGATAATGCGCAATTGTCGGCGTATGCAGAAAAAAATGTTTTTTTTTTTATTTCTTTTAGAATATATTGCAATATTGTATTTTGAGTTAATATGTACCCATGTGTTTTTACTACATTTTACGGTAAACTGCGATCGTAGGTAGAAAATTTTTTCACGTTCATTTATGAGAAATTTTATAAAATTTTAACGTTCATAAATGAACATGTACATTTATGAAAAATAACATTAATGAGAAGTAGCTAATTTATCATTTATCACATATGAATCAGACTAATAATTCTTGTTATTCGCATTCATGTGTGAAAATAACCAGAACATTTTTTGTTGTTCGTTTATGAGTGTGAAAAACAAATATAAAATTTTAGATTTCTCATTTATGAAAAATATCATGAATGTTGATTTTTAAGTTTTATATATATTAAAATGTTTACCAAAAGCGATATGATTTCTCAGGAATTCAAAATCAGGGGCACCGCAAAGCCTATTTCTTATTTTTCGAAATGATCTTCTTTGTCAAACTTTCAACCCTATATAGCCTTTCGCAGATGACAGTATCATTTGTCATTCATATTCATTTGCTAATAGACCAAACCAGTTGAAGGTGAGTTTGCAAAAGCAGAACATATATGATACGCTCAATCACAATCTCACGGTGATTTCCGAATGGGGTCGTGCGAATAGAGTAGATTTAAATGCCCGTAAGACGTAATATTGCATGCTTACGTATTCGGAAGTGGTGCTGCACTTTTACTATGAGTAATATAGGTATTACGATATCGGAAGCACTTGATGTTCTTGGCATGAAAATTCAGTGTGATGTTCGATGGATTAAACATATTTTTCAGGTTTCTAAAGAAGCTTTCAAGTGCCTCGGTTTTAAAAACGGTGTAAGCGATACTTCACTCCATCCGATCTTCGTACTATTTATACCACCTTTATCCGTCCAACTCTTATGTACAGACCGGCGACCCAAAGGCTATTTTGGAGTTGCTCGACCACGTACACCAAGGGGCTTATTGGGGACGGTAGGGAATCCAACTGCATTGTTTACCTAGAGCATCGACGCAATGTACGTTGCATGTCACTGTTATTACGAGATAAGGTTTACATCTGCGGCTGGCAGTGAGCCTTAATCGGATGGTGGTCATACCACTGGGAATGAAAAGCAACGTCATTCACGCCCTAGGAAGCCGAAGACTAATTCTAGCAACAGGTCTTTCCTTGTTGCAGGGCTGCTAACCACCACTGCTTGCTAAAGATCTGGAGACTATCCAACTCCTGTCCCGAACACATGTCTAGCATGCTCACTGGATCTGGATCATTCACCTGTGGGTGCTATTATTGGCGAGATGATCCTAGCCACCATATAAAAACTGAACTGTCTGTTATGGGGCCGCGAAACCACAACCACCACGATACTCCCATATAGGGGCCAACCTCAATAATCAGCCAGAGAACAGCTAAATGTCTAAAGAGATAAATAGCGGAACTCTACGAGCTCACTGATTCCCATGGAAATAACGTGGAGTTTCCAGTTATACCCCTGCTGCCTTCAGGGGACCGGGCTCCCTTATACCCCCAGTTTCACAGGTCTAGATAGTCAAGTATTCTATAAAGACCGATAAATGTGCCCCGGGGGGTATGTCACTATTATATCGTTACTACAGTGGTAAGTGCTCTAACAAAATTACGGAACTTATTCCCAAAACTCGCACGTTTTTGCGTTTGACTCGATTTTCGCCGAGAGGGCATCTTTTTGTGGTCGATTGGCCAGTGAATCGCACTACACCTTCCAGGAAAAATTCCTTTTTTAATAGTCCGTATGTAGAATAAACTCCCTCCAGAGGTCTTTCCTGCCACTTTCAATGTAGGATAATTGAAATAGTGCCTCCTCCCAAAAGAATAAACGAATTGTGCTTTGGTACATTATGAAAGTTGAAAGAATAAAAAAGCATATTTTTTAATAATCGGTCCGCCATTTAACGTGTTTTTTCAACTAGTGCTTATTTCGTGAATGGTGACACTTAGCTCATGTTTGATTTGACAGATAATTAGTTTTATCCATCCGCTGAACGAATTTGGTTGTGTATACGCTTAAACAACGCTGGGAAATATTGCGACGTTACTTTGAAAATCAGGGTAATGTTGCAGAATGTGTGCGAAAATTGCGTACGGATTTTTGAAGAAGAAAAGCACCGTCAGCTCCGTATGTTCGTTATCTTGTGAAAAAAGTGAAAGAAACTGGCATCCTTATCGATAAACCAAAGGGTGAAAAGCCAAAAACAGTGCGTACACCCGAGAATATTGCTGCTGTAGCAGAAAGTGTGCGTGAAGTGCCATCGTTCTCAACAATCGAACATTTCAGAGACATCATTGAGATGAATTTTGCATAAAGACCTTGGTATGACGTCATACCAAATCCAATTGGTTCAGGAGTTGAGGCCAAGTGACCGTCCAATGCGTTTTCGCTTTACTAAGTGGGCCTGCGATCGATTTATAGAAGATGCCGATTTTGCAAAAAAATCATCTTTTCAGATGAAGCTCATTTTGATCTTGGTGGGTATGTAAACAAGCAAAATTGTCGCATTTGGGGCACAGAAAACCCGCACGCTGTATTGAAAAGCCGGCGCACCCAAAACCAGTCACTGTTTGGTGCGGATTTTGGTCCAGAGGCATAATTGGGCAAAATTTTTTTCGAAAATGAGCAAGGAGTGGCCGTTACAGTCAATGGCGATCGTTATCTAGCCATGTGAAACGAATTTTTGTTCACAAAAATTGAAGATGAGGATATTGGCAACATTTGGTTTCAACAGGACGACACTACGTTCTACACAGCCGAAGCTACACTCGATGTTTTGCGCCCTATTTTTGAAGATCGCATTATCAGCCGGAGAACTGATGTTGTTTGGCCACCTTGGAGCTGCAATTTAACACCGTTAGAATATTATTTGTGGGGTGCCGTCAAAGATAAGTGTTACGCCGACGAGCCAGAGGCAATTCGTGAAATACAGCTGCACACAATCGATAATGTGCTTAAAAATTGGACTGATCATGTAGGCTACTGCATGGCTAGCCGAGGCAGCCATTTGAGCGAAATTATTTTCCATTATTAACCGGAAGGATTGTACTTTCAAATAAAAAACGAAATTTGAGAAAATATTCAGTAGTTTTGTTTATAGCTTTTAAAACAAAAAAAATATTTGCCGGACGCTATATTTAAAAAACGTAAGTAATTTCTACAAAAAAATAGAATTTGGATTAGGATGATAAGCAGTTAAAAAATTTCAAATGAATTTTATTATTCTATATTTTAGATTGATTAGCGTAACTACTTTAATTTAAAAAAAATTAAAACTTAAAATATTTCTTTGTATTGATTTGTTTTAATTTTAAAAAGTTTATTAACGCCCCCGGTTTAAAACATTTAAAAGACTTTTGAAAGGGTAGTAAAAATTCTCTTAAAGTAAACTGTTCTTATATGTAAACACTTATATAACGATCTGAAATAGTGTTTTTTCGAATTGCCTGTTTTATAATTTCTTAGGCAACTTGTTTTTTTTTCAAAGAGACACAAAACTTACATTTAAGTACCAACCGCATTTTACATAAATTATTCTTCATTTTAAAAATAGAAGTTGAAAGGAAAATGAAAAACCACACAAGTGTTTTTTTTTTTTTGTCTGTTGCCTCTTTTACTTTGTTTTTTTTTAATTTTGCCTTCTACTTTTTGTGACACTCCAAAGTCGAGAAAAAATGCCTCCAGTAAAGAAAATAAGTTGCACACTTAAATGTGTTGCAAGTGCTGATGTTGCTTAGAAAAACCAACAGAATTTTTTGTTTTTTTTTTTTTTGTTGATGATGACAAAACTGTATTTGCCAACGCAGATAAAAATAAAAAAAAAATAAATTTATTTTTCATTTCACCTCTTTTGAAATGCAAAAAAATAGTATTTATGTAGAAACTTAAGGACACTTCAACCAAAAATAATAATAATAATAATCATAATGATGCTTTAGATTGCAAAAATAAATACTCTCCAAAAATAAATTATTAAAAAATCAAATTTAATAGTTTGTTTGACTATTTTTACTAGAAAAAATATAATATTTAATATTTTAAACTGTTGGCAACTTTTAAGGCAAAAAACGTTTTTTGGGAATTGAAACTTTAAAAATCAGTTTTTATAACAATAAGAATTACTAGCAAATCAGGCAAATACTTGCACTAATTTTAAATTTCTCTCAACATTATCATTCTGTTCATTAGTAAACGAAAATCTTTTTGAAGAAATTTGTATTAAAAATATTTAAATATAAATGACTTACAAGCACTCAAAAAATTAAAGGCTGCTGCACGCCCCTTTATGTTAAAATAATAAAACAATTTCTTAATAATACAGCCCAAAAAAATCATAATTAAATTATTATAGTTTTTTTAAACGATCTTTTTTATTTATCTTTAATAAATATCGAGAAGAAAAAATATATAAAAAAAAGATCGTTAAAAAGAAAAAAGATATTTATTAATCATAATTAAATATTCAAATTAATTCTCCAAATCGTAAACATAATTAATATTACTTACAACATTTTAAAATTTTAAAATAAATTTATTTTCACTTGCTTACTACGTTTAACAAATTGAATAGTTTTCATTTCAAAAATATTACTAAATATAACAAAAAAAAACAAAAAAGGAGCAAAAAGTCCTTAAGATCATTCTATGATTCTATACATTATTATGTTATTCATTAAGTAAGAATCCGGAAGGTATTCAAGACACGCTTTTGTTGCAGAAATTAAGTCCTCAATTTGAGATGAATCTGTTTCCAACAAACTACGTATCTGTTTAATTTTGATACAAAAAATGAGGCCGATTTTAATTTTTATTTAAAAATCATTTGCGCATTTGAAAACTGTGAATGGCCACCAATGCCAAACATATTGAGAAGCATGTAAACTATTGGGTTTGCTGGAGAACGATTCTCATTGGGATTTAACACTTGCGGATTCAGTTGTTTAATCAAATGCGTACGAAATACGAACGCTGTTCGCATTTATCATCACTAATTCAGTTATGGAACAAATGCAAAGACGACATATGTGAAGATATCTTGCATCGTTTGCGTATTCGAACGAATAATCCCGGCATGCAAATAACCGATGAAATATATAATGAAGGATTGCGTCTGATTGAGAATCAATGCTTGACTATTGCAAACATGCTACTGATTGAAGTAGGAATGATCGATCGATGCACAATTCATTCAACAAAGAATTAAACCGAGAGCTTCAATACAATGTTGATACATTGCAGGAATTCGTTTGAAATAATGTGCCATTGCTAAATGAACTGCAAAACGAAGTATACGAAACATTTATGCAAGCGGTGGACAATAATACTGGTAATCTATTCTTCCTAGACGCACCTGGAGGAGCAGGGAAAATATTTGTCATTTCATTGATTTTGGCCACTATTCGATCAAGATGTTACATAGCTTTGGCGTTAGCATCATCTGGAATTGCGACGACTCTTCTAGATGGCGGTCGTACTGCACATTCTACGCTTAAATTGCCACTCAATTTAAACACAATTGATACACCAACATGCAATATTTCCCTATCCAGTCCTCCCGGGGGCACATAAATATGGTCTTTATAGAATTCCACTATCTATCACTATCACAGTGCAAAGGGAGCCCAGTCCCCTGAAGACAGGCAGGGAGTCAACTGGAAGCTCCACTTATTTCCACGCGGATCAGTGAGCCGCAGAGTTCATTATTTGTCTCTTTAGACATTTATTAGTTCTCTGGCTGATCATTGAGGTTGGCCCCTATATGGGAGTAACGTGGTGGTTGTGGTTTCGCGGTCCCATAACAGTATAACGGTTATTATGGTGCCCAGGATCATCTCACTCATAATGACATGCAAAGTGAATGATCCAGTCCAGTGAGCATGCTAGACATGTGTTCTGGACAGGAGTTGGAAAGTCTCCAACTCTTTAGCAAGGTGTGATGGTTTGCAGCCCTGCCCTGGAATCATTAAAGTTGCAACTAGGTGGTTCTGTTGCTTAGAATTATGTCTTCGGCTTCCTAAGACGCATGTATGACGTTCCAAATTATACAATTGTGGTTTGTCCACCATCTGATTAAGGCTACATAGCCAGATGCGGATGTAAAACGAATCACACTATTTCCCTATCCAGTACAATGGGAAAATTGTTGATGCAATGCCAGCTCATTGTTTGGGATGGCACATAAGAAATCACTTGAAGCACTTAACTTCACACTGAAGGATCTTCAGCGAAATAATATCTTTAGCGGCTTGATGATATTGTTGGCAGGCGATTTCAGGCAGACGTTGCCAGCGATTCCCCTTGCAACGCCTGATGATGCGTTGAATTGAATGCTTGCCTGAAAGCATCACCTTTGTGGAAAAACGATAAAACTCATCACTAACCACTAATATGAGACAAAATGATCAAAGAGCTGCACAAATGTTCCAAATAACTGTTGGCTGTTGGAAATGGAAAACTCCCAATTGATTAATTACTCTTACCAACAACTTTTGCCGATTTGTAGACTCTCAATTAGCTCTTATTGAAAATGTTTTTCCAAATATTAGTGAGAATTATCAGAATTATGCTTGGTTAAGTCAACAAGCAATTCACGCCGCAAAGAACAATGATGTTGGACATGCACTGAATTTCACCATTCAATCAAAAATCGATGGCGATTTGGTGACACACAAATCCGTTGATGCCATAACAAATCCCGATGATGCAGTAAATTACAAAATGTTACAAAAAACGAAGCCATCTGGTGGCGCAACGGAGTTCGCCGGGTTTGCTAGTGTAAAAATGAAATGAATCAAATTTTGCTTATTTTGCAAACAATCATTTTCTTCACCGCAGAGTCACATTAAACCAACTGATTATAATCTAAAAATCTCGTTTAAACATTTACAGCTATATAAGCGAAAAGTGCATATCGGGAGGTGCTCAAACCTTGCAATATTTATTTGTCTTTAAAATTCCTTTGATGTCTAGATCTATTAGTAATTGAAACAATATCACGGTTTGCTTTTTTTAAAACCCACGTTATAATTAGTCTGCATATTTAACCATTGTTAGAAATTTATTGGCTGCTAATACAGGGTGTTCGCCGCTTATACTCGTTTGTTATTAATTTTTTATTAAATGAAAGAGAATGGATCTTATATTAATAAATATTTTATTTAATGTCGGCAATTATATATGGAAAAGAATATCCGCCTCTGCTAGCCTCACAAATGCGAGCACATTTTTTATGACATTCTCACACATTTCACGCGGTATTTCATTTATTTTAATTACTCAAGCGGGTTCTGGTTTGTTTTCATTAACCTTGCGTTCCAAATGTCCCCACAAAAAAAAGTCCGGTACAGTCAAATCCAGCGGCAATTCCATTGTAATCCTGGCTGTATACGACATGGCACCGTCTTGTTGATGCCACATATTAATCAAGCCCAAAGCATGCAGTTGTGGCGTTAAAACATTTTCAATCATTTCATAATATCGCTTCGCATTCACAGTTACCATTACGTCGTTTTCATTTTTACAGAAATAAGGTTCAATGATTTCTCCTGAGCAATTTGCACATCAGGCAGACTGTCACTTTTAAGGGATACAAACGTGACTGTTGAATAATTTGAGGGTTTCCCATTCCCCAGAACCGATGATTCTGTTTATTCACATATCATTCAAATGCAAATGTGCCTCGTCACTCATTATGATTTTCTCATAAAAATCGGAGTTCTCATGGGCGATCAGTAACATCCTATTAGTATATGTGCGGCGTCGTAAATGATTTTGCGGAAGAAGCTCTTGTGTCAACTGAATCTTATATGGAAACAAATGCAAATCCTTGGAAAATTGTGGCCAAACTTGTTCTTTAAAGACCAAGCTCCTATCATGGCGTTGAATTGAGGTTAATGGATTGTTTTGAACACTTTTTTGAGCACCAGTAATGTTTTCAGCCGATCTTTCAGTATCTTGTGGTCCATGCTTGGTCCTATCACCTACAGACCCTCTTTCTTCGAAATTATTCACTACATTATAAATAGTAAATATTGTTAGCACGTTGTTTATCCCAAGAATTTTACGTAACTTTCTCATCGTTACAGTAATCGGTGATTGATTTTGATAAAATGTTTTAACGATTAAAACACGTTGGTTTATCGAATATTTTTTTTTTAAGAGAAGTAGCACTTCAGGCAACAATGCCTATTTAGTTAAGTACCGTACTATATTCTTTAGGAAAGGGATAGAGAAGAGATGAAACAGGTGGTGAAAGTAGAAGGATAGTAGGAAATTATCTGCCGTATAACACAGCACAGCGACCAGTGACTATGCCTTCATCGCTGAGCAGCCCCACCGACAGTCAATTTTTATTTTTGTAGTGAAAAAAAACCAAGGTCTTCGTTGGGAATCGAACCCACAACCCCCATACTGACAAGCTAGTACACTACCTACTAGCCTACAGGGGCTAGTCTCTTACAAAACTATAAATCTATAAAACCGTAAATTATGGTTTATCGAATATTTTTCCATAATAAATTTTCCACGTGTCTATTTTACGATTGCTAAATATGAACTGTCCCGACTAATGTTTACCAAAATGGCGGCAAAAGAAAGTAGTATATCTTCCCCTATATCTATTAGAATATCGTTGGTATTTCTACTAACTTTCTTACATTTGTGGATAAAAGAAATATATAATGTAACAAAATTTGAAGAAATACTAAAGGTATTTTAATGGTAGCCAATACTAATAATAGATGCTAGCTCACTATTCGCACTTAATATTTTATTTTCCCTTGTTATCGCTGCTTTGTAGATAATATGCAACCGAAGTTGGCTGCATATTAGTTATCACTGACAATAGGAATTTTTAACCAAGGCAATGATTTGTGCTCTTGCTAAATTAGCAACGTGTGCTGCCTCACAATTTTAGCATATGACTGTCGACTCTTCGCTTCACAATCTTATTGAATTTAATATTTTTAATATTTTTTAATATTTGTTTTCCTTATATTTCATTATAATTTAATTGCAATTTTTGTTAAGTATAAGAGGTACTACATACAATTCACAGTAAAGTAGGTCTGACGAAACTTTGCTGAACTTGAAACTACTACGACAATTATATGTCAAGTTAGATTTTTAACTTTATCGATAACTAAGTTTTTGTTTTGTCAGCTGAAATTGCCAAAAAGATGTCAAATAAAGTTTTAATATTTTTTTATTATTTTAATTAAATAAAGTGACAATTGGATATAAAAATATGATTTCCCAGATATGAATATAATTAATTTTATATAAATATATATAAATATATATTTCATACATTTTTCCAGTAATTAATTTTTGTAATTAAATATATTCATATGTGCAAATTATAAATTTCAAATATGCATCGCATTCAACTCCTCTCCAAATTGCACTCAATCAAAATTGTTTTATACGAAAACCAACACTTCTGTAGAAAAATACAGATTAATAAAACGTTACACAGTGGTTTGAAAAGCTTTTTTTGGAAATAATTTGGTAACTCATGAACCAATAAACATAAAATTTTACAGATAATAAGCAGAGATATTATAAAGTAAAGTTGTAGAATGGTGAAAATATCTGCACAAAAATTTGTTCACATGTCACGGTTACCTCTTTTAATTTTTTTTAAATTTTTGTTCGACCTTAAGTTAGTGTTTTACACTTGGGGTACTTTTTTTTTTTGTTTTTTTTTTTAAAGAGAAGTAGCACTTCAGGCAACAATGCCTATTTAGTCAAGTACCGTGCTACATTCTTTAGGAAAGGGATAGAGAAGAGATGAAACAGGTGGTGAAAGCAGAAGGATAGTCGGAAATTAACTGCCGTATAAAGACAGCACAGCGACCAGTCACTATGCCTTCATCGCTGAGCAGCCCCACCGACAGTCAATTTTTATCTTTTGTAGTGAAAAAAACCAAGGTCTTCGTTGGGAATCGAACTCACAACCCCCATATTTACAAGCTAGTACACTACCTCCTAGCCCACAGGGGCACTTATTTACGATTCGATTATTGTTCCATCGGCTGCATTCGTGATAAAATTTAGAATAAAACAGTAATAATTTTGGTTCTAAGAGCATGTTTCGTTAAAAAGTTACAAGTCTCTGAATTGGAAAAATGTAAAAAGGAGGTATCCGAATGTGGGGGCTTACAAAAAGCCTTTGCTTGAAAAATGTCATCTTTAGTGACTCATAAGCCACCGAATTAATTCCAAAACTAAAACCGTTTTCAAACTATTGTGAGTTATCATAAAAGTACTTTTCATTTCAAAATATTTCAATCAGCACATCATTACTATTGTAAAGTTAACGTTCGTCTTGACAGTTCATATTTAGCAGTTGTGATGTAGAAAAAACATGCAAAATTTGAATCAACGTGTTTTGATCGTTAAAACATTTTATCAAAATCAATCATCGATTACTGTAACGATGAGAATGTTAAGTGAAACTTTTGGGAGAAGCAAGATGCCAACAAAACGCAATATTTATCGTGTAGTGAATGATTTCCAAGAAAAAGGCTCTGTAGGCCATGGACCCCAGCATGGACCGCAACATACTGTAAGATCGGCTGAAAACATTACTGCTGCTCAAGAAAGTGTTCAAAACAATCTATTAACCTAAATTCGACACCATGCTCAGGAGCTTGGCCTTCAACAGAACAACTTTGGCCACAATTTTGCACAAGGATTTGCATTTGTTTCCATATAAGATTCAGTTGAAACAAGAGCTTCTTCCACAAAATCATTTACGCCGCCTCACATATACCAACAGGATGTTACTTACTGATCGCCCATGAGAACTCCGATTTTCCTGAGAAAAAAATCATAATGAGTGACGTTGCACATTTTCGTATGAATGGATATATGATAAAACAGAATAGTCGTAAAACTAAAAACGGCGTAACGGTAACTGTGAATGGAAAACGATATCATGATATGATTGAAAACTTTTTAACATCACAACTGCATGCTTTGAGCTTGATTAACATTTGACATCAACAACACGGTGCCACATCCCATATAGCCAGGGTTGAAATGAAACTACTGCGAGACCTCTCTCCGTAACAAACTATTTCAAGGAATCGTGATGTTGATTAGCCTCAATGGTCGCCTGATTTGACTGCATTGGACTTCTTAAGGTGGAGATATTTAAAAAGCATGGTTTATGCAAACAAACCAGAAATACTTGAGCAATTTCCTCGCATTTGGTGAGGCTAATAGAGGCGGATATTTATCTGATATTTTATTCCATACATAATTGCCGACATTAAATAAAACATTAATCAATATGAGATACATTCTCTTTCAATTTATCCAAAAATCCCCCCGGGGGCACATTTATAGTCTTTATAGTAAGTAACAGCTATCTAGATCTGTGCAACTGGGGGAAAAAGGGAGCCCACTCCCCTGAAGACAGGTAGGGAGTCAACTGGAAGCTCCACTTTATTTCCACGGGGATCAGTGAGCCCCAGAGTTCATTATTTGTTTCTTTAGACATTTAATAGTTCTCTGGCTGATCATTGAGGTTGGCCCCTATATGGGAGTAACGTGGTGGTTGTGGTTTTGCGGCCCCATAACAGTAAAATGGTTGTTATGGTGGCCAGGATCATCTCACTGATAATGACACGCAAAGTGAATGATTCAGTCCAGTGAGCATGCTAGACATGTGTTCTGGACAGGAGTTGAAAGTCTTCAACTCTTTAGCAAGGTGTGATGGTTTGCAGCCCTGCCCTGGAATCGTTAAAGTTGCAACTAGGTGGTTCTGTTGCTTAGAATTATGTCTTCGCCTTCCTAGGACGCATGTATGACGTTCCAAATTATACAATTGTGGTTTGTCCACCATCTAATTAAGGCTACATAGCCAGGTGCGGATGTAAAACGAATCACACTAATCAAAAATTATAAACAAACAAGGTAGTTTACCTTCCCGGCACATCGAGGAACTAAGAACCACTACACTTTGCTAGCAGAAAGGGATTTTTTGTATCAAATTTTAATATGACCCTTTGGCGCAAAATGTAGTTAAATTTCATTGGATCGCCGCTGATTTCTTTCTTAATGCTAACGTGAATGTGGAATTTTAGGCAAAGACCTTTTTAACTATAAATAAACCTATCGAAATAATTCTATTCAAATTATCGAGACGAGAGCTTATATGGCCAGAAATCGAAGCCTAGTTAAGTATCACAATAACAAGTACTAGCAATAGAATTAGTTGTTGAACAGGATATGTTTGAAAGAATTTTCTGAATATCAAATGCGACATTTGTGACGACTAACAGCCCTTATGATAAGAGAGGATCTATTACATATATTTGAATAAAAACAAGAATAGAAAGCATTTGAGATACTGCAACTAAATACTATTGAAAAATGAGGCACAAATTACCAAGCAACAGATTTAAATTTTGAGTGAATATTTGGACACCTTTTATGGCAGGGCAAATGTTTAATAAAATATTTAACAACTACAAATATTTATAAACTTGAATAATTTCCATATTTTAAATATTTAAATTAAGAGAGAAAAATAAATAAAATCTGTTTTTCCATTTTCAATTTGTGCATAATTTGAGGGAAAATATTTGAATTTCAAATAGTGAAAAGCAAAAAACTGGCATTTGGCAAAAGAAGTTGCGATAACCACAACATTGTCATTTGCAGTAGTTATTTGAAAATTTATTGGTTTAAATAAAAGTTGATTTATTTATTGCTTTTTATATTGAAAAATCGATATTAAATTAAACTCTATTGTTAAGACAGCAAGCAAATGAACTGCAGAAATTAAAAAAAAATATAAACGATTTATTAATTATTAAACAAATGCAATAATTGTGCATTGATTTTCAATTAATGTTCATGTACTTAATTTAATATTATTATAAGCGATGGTAATGGAACATGCTGAAAAATATAATGCGATTTAATTCACATGATTTTATTTTCAATAATTTAAAGTGTTGTGAGGTAAAATAGGAAGAGCGAGAGAGAGAGAGACTTTTTTTAATGAAAATATTGACAAATGAAATATGACAAATCAAACTAAAATGTTCAGTTGGGTAAGTTTGTAAAATCAGGAGCGAACTGTTAAAATTTAATAAAACATCGAAGATCAATGAAGTCGATAAAATCACAAAGCATTTAAAAATATAGTTAAATTAAATAGATGATAATTAAAAACATTTGAAAACTTTAAGACTGCTTTAATTTTAAATCTTGCCCGTTCAAAATAGAGTATTTTCTTAACGCACTAAGCTAAATCGTTAAAAATGCAAAAAAAAACAATTAATACAAATATAAAAGATAAGTAATTTGTAATTACTTTTCGTACAAAATTATGAACTTAAGCTTAACTGAAAATTGAAATTTCGTTAGCAATTAAAATTATATTTAATCATTCTAACATGTCAGTGTCATAAAAAACGCGACATTTTACATTGACACAATTATATTAATTATGAATGACATTTTTTCCACAACCAAAGCTGCAGGCGATTCAATATGTTATTTGTTCTTCAACGAGGTGTGTAAAAATAATAACAGAAATTGTCTGTTTTCTCCTTTCTTTAAAAACTCTGACTATTATGGTATAAGTAAAAAGGTATGAAAAGCTAACACAAGAATTCAATTTTGTTACGTTTTCTTTCTTTTAATTTTTTGTGTAATTCTCATTTTGTCTAAGTTTTCTGCAATAACTGCCTGATTGGAATGTTGAATGAAAGTCTGAATGTAACTCTTGATTTTCTTAACAAGGATGAAAAAATTTCAGTCACAAATACTTTGCTTGTTAAAGATTAAATATTATTTCATATTGTCAATTTAAAAACATTTACTTTTAATTCTTTTATTAATATTATTATGTATAATTAATAATGTTGCAGACGACTATTCTTGTCTCTTAAAAAAAAATAGAATTTTGGAGTAGGGCATAAATTTTATATGGTCAACTGGAATTCTGTTTAAAGTTGTCTTATTTTTCCAACAATTTAGAAGTTTTTTCTATAGAACAACTAAAGAATGGAAATGCCAATTATTTATGAGCGCACCTCCTATAAGAAATATGCATAAAAAATTTTCAACGTCAAGACCTTAAATATAATGCGACTAAGTGAGAAAAAAAAGGCCTTAGCTGTTTATGCCCAGTTTTATTTTTCATTTAATTTTTGATTTTTCAATCAAATGAAAAAAATATTCTGTGAAGTACCAGTATTTCCATTTCCATTTTGCTTTCAAAATATCAGCTTTTTTAACAAGAAGTTTGATTTATAATTGTAGTTTTGACATTTAGTTTTTTGACATATTCGTAGCAGATGGCATTGTTAATATGAAAACAATTTCGCAGAAAAATCGCATTAAAATAATTTAAATCCACTATTAAAATGGTGGTTCTGTTAAAGTTACATTTCGTAAAATTCTTGATATTTGGAGAATATAATCGTCACTTTGAGACCGCTATTAAGAATTTAGTCGTTAAATTTGAGCCGACAAACTCGATACGAAATGTGTGACCGGGTCGTCCAACTGAAAACAGTGCAGCTTTATCGATTCCTCGACGTTCTGAACAATTGATTTTAAAGCCCTACAAGGTTGAACTGCTGTAGGATTTGAAGCAAACCGACTATTCCCATCGCCGTAGATTCGCTCAATTCATTCAGGAGCAACCATTTGGTTTTTCTGAAAAATTAATTTCTTCAAAAGCAGCCCATTTTCACATGTCAGGGGGTATGTCAACTAGCAAAATTGCCGCATTTGGGCTTTTGAGAATTTCCTGAGCGCATAATTTCACGACAATTAGCAGTTAAGTGGCCAGCCAAATGGTGTGATTTAACACCCCTGGATTACTTTTTGTGGGACTATGTTAAAGACAGAGTCTTGACGGAACAAATCATATCGATTTTAGCCTTAAAACTCAAAATCTGTAATGTGAATAACAAAATAGGACCACCATTTTGCAAACAAGTGATTAAAAAGTTTAATGAAAGAATCGATATCTGTCAGCGTGGTCATAGTGGACATTTGCCAGATATCATTTTTCATTTTTTAATTGCTGAATAAATCTTAATCTAAATTTTTTGTTTAATATTTTTTCTTGAAAGCAAATTTTTTGTTGAAAAACCCTTTACTTTGAATACGAGTATTACTAGGGAAAGATTGTTCTTAGTTAATTTTTAATTTTTTCTAATAAAAGCAAATTTTATTCTAATTTGGAGTACACATGGGGGATAAGCTACTTATGCAGTGTAAATAAAATTTCTTATCGTACATAACTGAAGAAAGGCATCATCACTATTTTATTTTAGCTTCTTTTACGTATGAAAGTAATAGTTTTAATCCACATGTTGTTTTATATCGAGTGGCTGATCAATTTTGCTACAATAAAAAACTCCAATAACCTTTTGTCAAGTTTATCTAATTTATTTTTTAGTAAATCATTTAAAAAATAATACATTTTTATTCAAGTAATTTATGAAGTTTTGAAATTAATTGAATTCAAATGACCACCACACTCGATGACATATGTACGACATCTTATCAAAAAGTTATTCTTTATTGCCTGGAGTGTTGCAGCGGGAATTAAGTTAATTACCGCTCGAATGGAAACCTCCATACTTACAAGCTAGTACACCACCTACTAGCCTATTCAATTCTGTCATAACAGGCGTGACTATGTGACAAGTTACTCCATCTTGTTAAAACCAAACAAAGTTGAAAGGGATTCTCTTTCGGCATAATTATGGAAAGAAAAATTCTTTCAACATCTTTAAGTTACGGTCTTTATTGACCGTAACAGTAAGACCGTTTTCTTCGAAAAAGTAAGGCCTGACAATGAACCTTGAAGAAACTGTACAGCACACTGTGACACGAAGTGGATGTAATTGCATCTGATGGAGTATCTGTGAGTTAGAATTACTACATATTCGACAATTTTGTTTGTTAACGTTGCCTTTTAAATCAAATTGTGCCTCGTCAGACATAAAAATGCAGTTCAAAACGTTTTCATTCTCTGACGTCATTTGAATAATCTTCTCACAAAATTTCAAGCGAATCGGAAAGTCTCTTGGGTTCAGTTTGTTTGTTAATTGAATCTTATATGGAAATAAGTTTAAGTCTTGGTGCAAAATTGTCTGCAGTGACTGTCTGCTGACACCCATTTGAGCAGATAAGCTTCTTGTCGAAACTCCAGGATTGGATTGTATGGCAGCAGCTACACCAGCGATAGTTTGCAGCGTCCGACCTGAGGGATCTCGATAATAAGGCCTTTTTGCGATTATGCCACGCTCGGAAAAATTCTTGACGAGACTCATTATAGTCCATCTGCCAGGAGGACTCCCCGGGGGCATATTTATCGGTCTCTATAGAATGCTTGACTATCTATCTGTGCTGCTAGGGGTATAAGGAAGCTCAGTCCCCTGAAGTCAGCAGGGATACAACTGGAACTCCACGTTATTTCCACGGGAATCATTGAGCCCCAGAGTTCCGCTATTTGTCTCTTTAGCCTTTTAGCTGTTTCTCTGACGGATTATTGAGGTTGGCCCTTCGGGAGTATCGTGGTGGTTGTGGTTTTGCAGCCCTCGCATGAATTTGATTTGAGAGCCACAATCATCTCGCCTTTAATAACACCCACTGGTGAATGATCCAGATCCAGTGAGCATGCTAGTCATGTGTTCTGGACAGGAGTTGGATTGTCTCTAACTCTTCAGCAAGGAGTAGTGGTTTGCAGTCCTGCTCTGGAACCGCTGAAATTGCAACTAGAAAGGACCTGTTGCTAGAATTAGTCTTCGGCCTCCTAGGGCGGGAGTGGCGCTGCTTTTCACTCACAGTGGATTGACCACCATCTGATTAAGGCCCACGGCCAGGTGCACTAGCCAAATTCTTGTTTCATTATCCCAATTCTCCATTTTAGTTAAATTTAAAGATCAATCTATAAGATCAACCTATAATAAAAAATGGAACAGGTTGGTTACACAGAAAATAAATTATTAGTTTTTTTTAGTAGCAGCTTTCATCAGCCACCCTGTATTACAACTTGTTTCTGGAAAAATCTATGGAACCTGTCGATGGTATTGATTATTTATTTATTTATTTATTTATTTATTGTAATTATAAATAACACGAAGTATTTTATTTATTCATTAAAATGACTTGTTAGAGACATTTGCTTTGAAACTTCTGGTGCTTAACTTCTTAGTGAAGCAGAGAAATAATTGAATTTTCAAAGGCAGTATTGAATAAATGAAAATAATATAAGTGGTAATCTATGTACATATGTTTGTAATAATATGTACATACGGTAACAAAAAATAATTACTTCAGTAATTATTTAAATTTTTCCAAAGTACTCTGAAATAATCTTTAAAGTTCGCAATAATTTAAAGGGGAGTTTAACCCTTTCGACATGTATTGTGAAATTTATTGGTCAAATTTTGGTTAAGATAGTGAATTATTTTTTATAACACACGAGTAAAATTTTTACTACTGTCAATCCTTCCTTAATCCCTTTAAATATTTAGGTCTTTTCATGTGTGACCGTGAAAATGAACGTTAAGTTCAGGTAATTGCGAAACGGCATTGTATTGGGACAAAGTTCTAAATTAACTTTTTATAATTAATAAGCGACTAAAGAGCAGCAGCAACCCATAAATTTGAACGGTTGAGAAGATTTCCATACCAGATGTGGTGGATATTGACTACACTTAACTATAAGTTTACCTAAATACGGTAAAATGGAGTGTAGAATTTATAACAAATAACTTATTACAAAACTAAAAACCGTCTGGTAAATTCTACGCAAAATAGATATCAGTTTTATAAATTATAAATATGTGATTGCTATCGCTTCCTTAATGAACAGGCTGTAAATATAATGAAAACTAAATTAAATTATTATTAATTTAATTGTTAATTTTAGTTCGTTTTGCTAAAGGTGTTTATCTACAGGCAATGTAATTTGATGTGTATGGTCCCATCTTCTAAAGCGGCTGAGATTAAAATTGAAAATTAAAATGTGTCCCAAAAGTGATAAAAGACTTTACCATCTCTATTTCGAATGCGTCTTTTAGTGCAAGATTTATTATTTACTTAATTTTCTTGAATTTCAAATGCGTGCATTATTTTTTCTTCATCTCATTAAGGGAACAGAGATAACAGGGAAATTAAAACTATTTTTAATTTTCTTTTCTCATAGCTTAATTAAAATAGTTTAATAGAGAAAACATAACTTAAAAAAAAAAAACAACAAATTAAAAATGTTTCAGATTCTATTTATTTTAAGAAAATAGTGCATTTCTTCTTTTATTACAATTCAACTTCTAAAATGACTTAATTAACTTTTTTTTTTTAAACAGCAAAGCTTACGTTAAGTTAGTACTGTGCTATTATTAGTTTATTCTAAGAACGAAATAAACAAGTAAAGAAATGAGAGGAAAAAACAATGCATTTAAATAAAATTCTCCAAGTAACATCAACAAGAATTTTTCCTTTTATTTCACTTCAAGTTTGTGTTTTTCTTTTCTAAAATTTTTTTTTATTTTTTTTTTATTTGGCCAGAAAAGTTGTTAGATTTTCATCTTGATCATTTACATCGTGATGATGTTCTTTATAATGGGTTTATTTTTCTTTCATTACACTTACTTGTTTACTTTAAATACTTTTGCCTTGGTGGCTTGATGACTAGCTGGCTAGGCGGATGAGTGTGTTGTTTGGTGGGTTTTAAAACAACAAAAACAACAACAGTAATAATAACAATAATAACCCAACATACAATGCTCATGGTCAATGGCCTCATAAGGCATTACACTTTTAATACCAAACCGACAACATTAATGCCATACAATTCTATATGAGCAACATCATCAGCAACCACAACTCATCCAAAGAAAACTTTGAATGCAAAAATAAAGAAAGAAAAAATAAACTCATCAAGCATATCTTATAGCTAGTGATTATGATGCACAATGGGATAGGTTTAAGATAACGTATAAAATATTTATTACATAATACTTACAAAACGTCATTAGTTTAACTTTGGACTAACGTAACGAGAATTATGCCAGCAGTATAAATGAAAACTAAAAGATGTAAACATCTCTTTCTTTTGTAGTAAACTAACTAAGTAACGTTCCTGCATCTCTTTCTCTCAAGTAAAGACAGTTGGTCTATTACTTATGAATTATCGCTTATGCACCGCTGGGCGTAGCCTATTTTGAGTTAATTAGACCAACTTGCTACGGGTAAGGTTCCTATAGTCTTTTCTAGTTGAAACCAGTTTATTTTTTTCCAAAACTCCTAGTAGAACATACACACATTTAATTAAAATTCATTTTTGCCTTCAAATAGGAATATTTTACTCTTACTGCAATTAATTACTCTCCTAAAATTTCTACTGCTTCTACTTATTTATATTAATTCTTATTTTGCAGCTTACTTAGAATTACGCTTTTAGGTGATCTTTTTTTTTGTTATTTTAGTTTAATTGAGTTCATTTCCGAAAAAACTGTTATCGGAGCAAGCAGTTGGTTACAGATAACAAGATAAAAATTATGTGCATTTACATTTCTTTCTTGACGCTCCTTAATAGTTCATGTAAATTTTTATGGAAGCTTGCATCGAAACCTCTGCTTTAAAATAAATAAAGCTTAAAGAAATGTTTACAGCCTTTAAAAATTGTTGGATCATGTTATAGAGCAAAATAGAAGATCTTGATTGGCTCAAAACTTTAGGTATTTTTAATTCAAAATTTTCTCAGGGAGACTTTCTAGCCAAAAATTAAATACATCAGAATTTAGACTCGTCTATAGCTCTGTTACACCAAAGAAAATTTCCTTTTGAACTTGTCATTTCGAAAAAGTGGACACATTTTACTTATAACAATATTTCGGCCCATTGTGCTTTGAATGTTTTTAATGGTGGTTTAATCTGGTTCCATAAAGTTTTTTTTGCTGATTTGCACTATTTTACATAAAATTTCTTTTATTTGATATTTTCGTTTGTATGATTCTCGTTTCCTTTGTCATAATTTTACCGGCTTTCTTCTTTGGAAATGTCATTTTAATATGGCACCAAAAAGGTATTAAAAAAATACAAAGATTTTTCGTTACACATTGTTTTTGTTGTTGCTGTTGTTATCACTCATTCTTTTTTAAGGAAGTTAAAATGAATAAATATTAAAAAATCAATGCGAGGGTTAGATGAATTGCGAATTTTTCACCATTTTCTAAGGACTTCGTTGGTAGTTAAGGATTACAAAACGGCAGCGGCAATTTTCGTTTAAATGACAATAAAATCATTAGTTATCTGTTGATTTTTATCAATCATGATTTATTTTCCTTAAAATATATATTCACGTTTATGCAGAAAAGAATGTAACTTTTTGTCTATTCTATTCCTTATGAAATGAACCAAAATTGTTCATTAATTTCTAGATATCTGCGAAACTAAAGACTCAGCATGTGCAAACAAACAGAAAGTTTTATTCAGACAGCAAAATAAGCTGAAGCAGTAAACAGTGGGTCATAAACAAAAAATTTGGTAAATATATCTGTGCTCAAAGATTTTAAATCCGGCCTTACTACACCTTAAAAGTGTAAATTTTCGAAAGCCTATTTTTTATTAGATCTAATATTTTTTTTCTAGTTTTCGATCACAAAATGAAAGCAAATTTATCGTATTTTGTTAACGAATTACAGTAAAATGGAGTGAATAAAAATATATAGTAGGATGAATAGAAACATAAAAGCTGAATTTCGAAATATTAATGGGCATCCAATTTTTAATCGCAACTGGTATTGTATATTGCACCTTATCCGTAAGATGGAAATTTGTTAATGAAAATATAATTATTCTTCCACTAAGCTGAAAGCCGCCCCAATAAAATTGCTGACTGCATATACAACAACCATTTTGATAAATCTGTTATCCCTCGGCGTCTAATCTATCGGCTTTTTCAACAAGAAGTTTGTATTTCAATTGTAGCAACACCAACAACATGATAGTTTTGACACTTAGTTTTTTGACGTATTCGTAGTAAATACATTGGATTTCGTACAAAATTCGCATTAAAGTTACATTTCGTAAAATCCATGATATTTTTGGACAACATAATCGTTCTTCTGAGACTGCTATTAAGAATTTGGTCATTAAATTTGAGTCGACAGACTCGTTACAAAATGTGCAATCACCAATGCGTCTTCGAGTGGGTCGTTCAACTGAAAACATCACAGCCGTTAGGCACAATGTTGAAGCAGATCCAAATTTATCAATTCCTCGACTTTGAAGCCTGGCAAGTTTTAACTGGTGCAGGAAGTTAAGCCAACCAAACATTCACATCGCCGCAGATTCGCTCAATTCATTCAGGAACAACCGGCTGGTTTTTCTGAAAAAATATTTTTTCGGCCGAAGCCCATTTTCACCTGTCATCAGGGTACGTCAACAAGCGAAATTGTCGTATTTGGGCTTCTGATAATCCTAGAGCGATTATTGAGAAACTATCGCATGCTTAACGTGTCACTATGTGGTCTGGAGGCATCATTGGGCCCTGTTTTTTTTTAAGGTGAGGCCGGAAATGCGGTAACGTTCAATGGATCACGCTATGGCGAGATGCCAACAACTCAATTTAGGCCTATTATTGGCAACGTGACATGATCATATTGCCAAAAAGTCATTAAAGACATTGATGAAAGAATGGACATCTGTCAGCGTGGTCGTCGTGGACATTTGCTAGTTATCATTTTTCATTCATAAATGTCGAATTTTCTCTTCGCAAAACAATTAAAATTTAAATTATCTTAATCTAAAAATTTGTTTTATTTTGTTTTAGAAAACAAACTCTTGTTGAAAAGTTATTGTCTTCATTCGTAAGCTCTAAAATTGGAAAGAGGGCTTTTTTCTTACTATTTAACAGCCACATGCATAAAAACTTAAAGCAGGTTTAACTGCCGTTGTTAAGCACAATTTCCTAAAGTTGTATTCAAAAAACGCTTTTACCTTAAAATACCTTTGTTAACTTTAAAGTAGGGAAAACCTACTTTGAACCTACAATAAATTGACAGTTCAATTTTATTATTGAAATTTCAAAAACAAAACAAATTGTGTTTACAATAAACTGAGCCGTTTATTTTAAAAGTGGCATAAGTTAATATGTTATTTTTTATATAACATTTGAATTTTTAGTCATTTCAACTAGTCTGTATTTAGTTTTCTTTCTGAAAAGGATTTTTCTAATGATTGTGTTGCAATAAAATCTGTGAAGGATTTTTTCGAAAGGGGTCTATTACTACCATTACTATTTTGTCCTTTACATAAGTCACTATGTGCAATAATATGCTTTTGAGTTGTGACATTCTTAGATATTTTATACAACACAAAGCAACCGCATGAGAATAAAAAAATAACAAAATAATGCTAATTATGTGTAGTATATTAGATATCACTATAATATAGTTCAGTAAACTGCACTATTCTTTCGAACTAATAAAAATAAGTCTAATAATCACAACAATACTTCACACACACTTATTACATGTTTCCATTTCTTTCACACTTAGCTCCGTAATTACTTTCCTGAGTACAGCGACTTACGCCACTTTCAAAATAAACATTTTTGTTATACCGTTAATTATCAACACTCCTCTCAAACAAATCTCAATACTTCTTAACTTATTAATTTCAAATTTATTAAAAATGAAAAACTCTGTTCAGTTGTGACTTATGCCACTTTCAATGTAAACGGCTCAATTGACAGTTTTATTTTGTTATTCCAAAAATTTTTAAAAATGCTTATTAGAAACAGATTGTAGTATACAAATAATAATAAAAACTAAAAAAAACATGCCATTCAATATGAAACATTTTTACATCATTATTTTATATTTTACAAAAATATAAATATAATTAATTATTTTAAACAAAAGTTTTATTGATGTACATATAATCAAAACAAAGCTGGTTATCCGAATAATTATTTTTTTAATTGAAGCCTTGCAAATTGATCTTTTTTGGGTGCTTTGCTTTTTATTAAAAATATTAATAAAAAAAAAATATGTTGATTTTGCCGAAAACAATAAAAACATTTTTTATGGATCTAAATACCCGGATAAATATATTCATTTTTATACATCGTTAACTACAACGTGACAACTGAAAATAGTGGCATTGCCAGAATCAAAATACTAATTTTACTAAAGCATACATTAGCTGATGTACTGTTTTTGAATACCATTTTTTAACAAACGTCTGTTAGCCTTAAAGTGTTTGTTATCTAACGTGTACTTCAAAGCTCAAGTAAGCGTTTTTTATGTATACAAGTAAGTAAGTATTTAATGGCTCCAGAGGTAGTTTTGAGATTTCTGATAAATGATTTAGAAATTACGGGATTAGGTTGATATTATAAAAATTTTTTTGCTTGTTTAGAAAAGGAGTTTTATAACTTTAATTAAATGTCAACAATAACTAAGTATATCGGTGATTTGTACGATCATATTAACGTCGCTGTCAACGGAAATGCCGATCAGAACATTTTTATTCTTGCAGGCAAAATGAAAAACAAAATTACCGATAATTTTTTTCGTGATGCTTGCAGAAAACAGCGTGGCTTGTAATAATTATTACGAAATCACTTCGAAATAGAATTACTTCGTTAATAGAAATTTAACTTGATCTTAGGAACATATATAATTTTGAACTGCACTTTGAAATGGTATAAACAAACATCTACAAACACAAACCCTTAATATTAGGCTTATGTCCGTGTGCTCAACTTTAGTTTACAGTACAACCGGTTTTTTTTTTTTTGAAGAGAAGCAGCACTTCAGGCAACAATGCCTATTTAGTCAAGTACCGTGCTACATTCTTTGAGGAAAGGGGTAGAGAAGAGATGAGGCAGGTGGTGCAAGTAGAAGGAAAATTACGGAAATTGACTTTCGTGTAAGATAGCACAGTGACCAGTAACCATGGCTTTATCACTGAGCAGCCCCACTGACAGTCAATTTTTATTTGTAGTGAAAAAAACCAAGGTCTTTGTTGGGAATCAAACCCACAACCACCAGTCTTGTAAGCTAGTACACTACCTACTAGCCTACAGGGGCACCACAGGGACTTACAAATTATATGCGCCGCAAAATGCTTCCTTTAGCTATTAGTAACTTGTAATAGTGGGCCTTTAATTAATTTAAATAAAAATCCACGCCTATTTATTTTCAAAAGCATTACAACGGCAACGCCGCTAAATTGTTGCAAATTCTAAGCACAAAATCGAGTACCCATAAGTTCCAATTAACCATTCTTTGCTGAAAATGTATTAATTTTAAGTGACTAAAAATATGTTATTCCCAAAACTTTTAAATTCATGTCATTGTTCATATTTTCTCTTTTCATATTGGAAAAATTTCTAAACAATCAAAATATTTAAAATTTAAATATCTGGTATTAAAACATTTCTATTCGTTTTGTTTTAGTTAAACACTGCTGTTTAAATAGGGGTCACCCTAATATTTGTAAGCGTTCAATTGGTTGTTTTAAATGCCAACATTTGTGCGAGTAGTCATTATCACAAGTAGCCTTTTGTTTTCTACTTATATTGTATTTCAAATGACATACATTTCTTTATACTAGAGAGCAAAGAAGATTAAATACACTGTAGAATTAATCATATTAAATACTTAAAATGCTCCAACGTATAACGGAAATAAAGACAGTGAATTAAGAGGAACAAAAAAGAATTTTAAAAAAAACTGTAGCAAATTTTCGTTGATTTATGACATAATAAAATATATTAAAGACCCTTCAATTAAAAGCAAAAGCGGTAACATCTTATAAAAATACACAGAAAGAAAAGTAAATTGATATATTTCAAAAAAACTTATGAAGTTGAAATAGACTAACCTTTTCTGTTTCCTTATTTTCTACCTTTGACAAAACAACTAGCTTACATATGGAAAGCAATTGCGGTGATCGCTTTGCTAGAAGGTGTGTTTGCTGCTAAAAAAGACATTCGCGAAGATCATGAGTTCAGTTCCGCCATATGAATTATATTTAAAAAAAGGAGAATAAAAGGAAAACAGAAAATAGTCGTATTTGTGTTATAGAAGAGACAACAAGTCGCGATAATATTAGATCAGTGAAAGATGATGATCAAGCCCGTGTACAGTAAAAAAAAGGGTTGGTTGCTGTATAAAAGGAGTCGAAGTTATTCACTGGTATAATGGGGCAATAATTAACTTGTTACCGCTTAGCATTAGAATAAAAGTACACTCTTAATGTGGTAAACACAGTCAACGTGGTAACATACGAGTAACAGTATGAGGGGCATATGGTTTTGTGGAAAATTTGTAATGAATTGAAAGGATAGTGATATAAGTCAAGAGCAACTAGTAAGGATAACGAATGCGAAAACTACCACAAAGGCATTTACAAAGAAGTGGTTTACAAACAACAAAATATGTTTTATGAAATGGCCAGAGCAGGGCACTTCTAGGATTTTATTCACTTTGATATAAGAACAAGAATCTGTTTCCGTTTATCAAAATCTGCAGACCTCGCCAAGACATATTAGACAATAACGGAATGTGTAAACGTACATATAAAGAAAAATTAAAAAATTTTAATTAAAAATCCAAACTAAAAACAAAATAAGTCAATAGAATAAGTTCTGGTAGTTGTAAATCATGAAATTGACACGCTAACAGCATAAGCATTTGCATTTTAAACCTTTCCAAATACAATGTTAACCTATCAATGTCCTTATTATATTTTACACAACTGTACAATTTACATTTGATTTAATCTGTCAACAACAACAATTGATGTTAATTGCTTTCTCATTTAGAAATTGAAAGTATTCTTATTTAAATTTTGTTATCTGGCTTTGGCATCTGACATACACACACATATGCAATGTTTCCTATTACAATTCATTACTTTGTGGTGTTACAGGGCCGCTAACGCAATACAGTTTTAGCAGTCATTTAGAGTACGCCAAAATTATATTAAATTATTGCTGACTGCAAGGTGCGATTAAATTATTATAGCCGTTTATATTGGTCTCTTTTTCGGCGTTACTGGATCCTGTGAAAAATTAATTTGTTGAAAAATATATACATATATATATATATAAAGATTGTAGATATATATCAACGATATTATTGCTTAGAGGATTGGAAATAGCGCATATAAAATTAGCATATCTTACAATTGCTTTTGATATTTTTTCTGATAACATTAATTTTTTCATCTCCAACTAAAATTCTTGTTTACAAAATTTGAATAGTTCACACGAATTATAGTTCTCGTTTGTTATTGTTTTTTTTTTTGTTTTTTTTGTTCACTTAAAACAACAATAAAATAATGAATAAAAATAAAACTTGTAACATCTCAAACTTATTTTTAAGTGTACTAAAAAACAAATATTTTTTAACATAAACTTCTACTCGAAAAACAATTGAAAATACCAAAGCAAAACAAATATCCACAATTGTGCGTATCAGCCAACTCACATGGTCGTATTCACTATACAGTTGTCATCACATTTGTTCGCACAATTTAATTTTCATTTTGTTTAGATTCACCTACATACATAATCGGTTATCAACCCAATTCTTCCTTGTTTATGCTTTAAAAGAGCTTTAGCTTGTTCAACATAAATAATCCAAAAAATTAAAAAAAAAATACATTCTTTGATTTAAAGCATTTTAAATTATTTCCGCAACTTTCAGAGTTATGTTCAACAACGTATTATTATACAATAATAACGTAATAAAGAAGTTAATGTAACAAAGATTGCATTTTACCTTCCGTGTAACACTCAGAACTCATTGTATTTCTATTAGTTGCAGCAAAAGCGAAAAAAAAGAAAAAGAAAATTATAGACATTCTTATTGTTATAAAAGTTAATAATAAAAAAAATATTAAAAAAAAATTGTTAGTTAATTTCTATTTTAAAAAACAGTCATGTGTCACAAAACGAAATTTCCTCTCTTTTTCTATAAGAATAACGTTTTACAATTTATTCACAGAACATTTCCGCCAAGTTTTCAATGAAACCATGTTTTATATTTTCTTTTAAAAACATTTTGCTGCTACAGCAACAACAACACATTATAAATGGCTTTGCGATAATTGCTTTTCATTGCTTTAATATTTTTATAAAATTTACAACACATTTTCCTTTTTATGTTTCTCCTCCCACATGATGATGCATGCAATAGTTGAATGAAATTGCATTTAAGTGGGTGACTGTGCAACACAAGCTTTCGGTTATTTTTTTTTCTTTACTCGTATTTCATATGGCTTTAAGGTTCATTGATTGAGAAAGTAATTTCAATGAATTTCTCCAACAGCATCTGTGTAAAATTAACGATGGTAAAGAAATGGCTCATTTTAGGGTTTCTTTATAGTGACCACTTTAAATACCAAGACAATGTTGATTTTCATATAGTTTCTGTAAATAATTAAAGCTGCCAAGCTTTTGACTCCATAGTGCATCTTTCTTGCTGTCTTTTGGGTTTGTCTTTGTTTCTTGGTTATTCAATAAATACCCTACACCATTGTTGGGGAAAAGCAACCAATTTAAAAACACTTAAGCAAGACTAGTATATATAGAGTTGCTTTCTGCCTGCTCAAAACATCAGCCTTAACGTACTGCTACTGGTTTCAACGGCACTTATTATTTGTTTTTAAGCTAGTTATGGTAAATAATTTTTTTTTTAGAATCACAAAAATGTTAAACTGATCTTTTTTTCTTCCTAGAGTATGTCAAGCTTTCCATCATACCCAATAGTTAGTTAGTAATAAAAGCACTCAAAATTATTTTCATATTTCCAGCAATTCTGCAATTAAAAATTTTTAAATAATTATTTGAAAACAAATCAGCCAAGTGGGAATAGGACTTATACATGAAGAGTTCCGTAACAATTATAAAAATACTTTCAATTTTAAAATTATGGTTCACAAATTAAAGTCATGTACGTATAAATCACGCTACTATGGAGCATACTGTTACAAAGATGTTTTGTTTACGTTTTAAAAGAAAATAATTATGAGTAAAAAAAAAGTAAACGACATGAGCTATTGTGTCTCTTTACAAATTATGCGGTTTCTAAAAAATCTTATGCAAACAACAAAGCAGCATTTTTATTAAAAACACCACGAAATAACTTAAACAAACAGAAACTTAAAACAAGTAATAGAAAAAAAGACAACCAAATAGGCGCCTATAATGAATAAGAACAATATATGATCGTATTGAAAATCACTATCTGCGAGTTAATAAAGTTAGTTGAAGTAAAAACATCGTCGAATAAAGACATTAAGATATTAAAGCAGTTTGAACGCTTTAAAGCTTACTATCGTATATTTTTTGTGTGTATAAATGCGAATAAACGCCGTGTAATTAAATTAAAAACTCTAATGTGCTGTGTTTAATTATTTTGCAATAAAAGCACTCCATACAATAAAACTTTTATTAAAGGCATAATCGTAGTTATACGGAAAATAAAATAAAAAAAAACAAAAATATTTAATTTGATTATTATTTTTACTCGACCTTTTATTTCTTAAATAAATATGTATTAATCTTCTTAACGGTCATTTTAATTAAATTAAACAGTATATTTTTTCAATATTTCGCTTTCCCTTGGCAAGCTTCTTCAGGAAATTATTTTTAATAAAAAAATAATTTTTTAAAAAAAAAATAATTTTCTGAAGAAGCTTTCCAAGGGAAAGCAAAATATTAAAAAACTATACTGTTAAATTTAATTAAAAGGAATGTTAAAAAGATTAATACTTATTTATTTAAAAAATATTTAATTTTATATTTATTTAAGCTTTCTCTTAAAGCAGTCCTGACAATACATAATCTGTATAAATTTCAAGTCGAGGGTTTACAGGATAAGACATTACGAGTCTCTGCGGAAAAGCCGTTTAAGCTTAAAATATTTTTTATTATACGGATATGCTCTGTGTGAATGACTATCTCTTAATTTTGAAAAACAAGGACATAACGACACTAGAAAAGCATCCATTAAATGTTGGTAATTACTATTATAGCGAATATAGAAATCCACCTTTTGTAAGCATTTTAAGTGTCTATCTATTGTGGTTCTAGAGATAGAGGATAAATGGCAGAAGGACATACCTTGCAATAAAACAAAAGAATTACGAGAGTGAAGGTAAATCACTAAAAATAAACAAACCAATATTAATAGGCAACAGTAAAATAACTTTAAGAGCATCAAATGAGTCAGCGGAAAAAAACCGCAAAACGGTACTTTTGAATGTATGAATTGTAGTAAGAAAAAATCTACGATCAATACTCTCTGGTTGATTATTGAGGTTGGCCCTTTTGGGAGTATTGTGGTGGTTGTGGTTTCGCGGCCCCATAACAGGTCAGTTTTATATGGTGGCCAGGATAATTTCACTTTTAATAACACCTACCTGGTAGAATGATCCTAGATCCAGTGAGCATGCAGGACACGTGCTCTGGACAGCAGTTAGAGTGGTGGTCTGCAGTCCAGCTCTGGAATCATCGAAATTGCTACTAGGAAGGACCTGTTATTAGAATTCGGCCTCCCAGGGCGTGAGTGGCGCTGCTTTTCACTCACAGTGGTCTGACTACCATCATATTAAGGCTCACTGCCAGGCGCAGATGTTTATCATATCACGAAATGTCTGTGAAACACTCTCTACGCCCGGAGGCACATGATATGTCTTGATGCAATCTCACCATTAAGATATGTGTCATCTGGCGGTAAGAGGTAGTCTAGTCGGTAAAGGCTAGCAGAAGCCAACTGGGCAAGTTCCACTTTATTTCCACGGGGCCAGTATCTACTCACTTTTAACAAGCGGCACATGGTGAATGATCCGGATCCAGTGAGCATGCTGTGTCAGGTGTTCTGGACCAGGAGTTGGAAAGTCTCCAACTCTTCAGCAAGGAGTGGGGGTGGCGGCCCTACTCCATGCTCTCGAAATTGCAACTAGGAAAGACCTGTTCGATAGAATTACCTTTCGCCTTCCTAGGGCGCTGGTGTACGCTAAATATCATCCAAAGTGGTTCGGTCCACCATCTGGTTATGGCCACATGGCTTGGTACTGATGTAAATTTTATCACGTTCTGTCTATGAAACACTTCCTAATAGTTACTAATGTTAGGCATTCAGAAACCATGCCCACTGACATTTATGCATCTTAGTCAAGCCTTTCTCATATAGTCGTTTTCATTAAGGATCGGCAGTTATCTAATGTACGTATATTAGAGATTAACCTATGACGTTACCTATCATCCTAGACACATACTTTTGCACTTAGCAATCAAGGTTTATTGCTTTCAAATTAATAATATGATAATATGCTAAAAAAATTGTAACTTAAAAATCCAACTTAAAGAAATGTTAAGAAGACTTTAAAAATTATTATGTAGAGAACTTTTTTATAAAACAACTAAACAATGTATTGCTTGGAAATCTATTAAAAAAAATTACTTTACAAGTGTTACTAAATAGTTAAAAATAATTTCCTCTACACATTCTAATTGATTTATAATTTTTTTAAAATATTTTCTTTTTTTTCTTATTTTTTAGAATTTTGTCTTGTCTTTCATCTCTCATAAAAGACACTGAAGAACTTTTGTAACAAAGAAGAAGAAAAAATCTCCACAGATTATTACATGCACTATACTGCACTATACGTAAGTATTAAGACAAGAAAAAATTAATAAAATTATGAACGTCCACAAATTGTATTTGTATTTGTTTTCACTTTAAGCTGCTTAAAGTCTTAAGTATTTTTGTTGTTTATCTAAAGTTTAGTATTTTTCTACCGTAACTATACTGCACTTTATTGTTTTTGACAAGTGTTAGGAAAATATACGAGTACTTAGAAGTTCAATGCACTTAAAGAAAATTGTTGAGTCAAATAAGTTTATTTTAATGTCACAGTGAAGTTTTATTCTAAAGAAAATATAAGTAATTTCAATTGATTTAAATTGGCTGTTAAGTTTTATTTTACATTATACTCCAAACCACAAATAAATTAACTGCACGAATACCTTGAGTGTATAATTATTTGTTACGAGTAAAATACATAAAATTTATCAGCCGTGTTGTTCTTACAAACCTAAAATAATTACATACAGGGTTTTTGCGAAAGTAGGTATAATATCTTTAATTAATTAAAAATAGCCAATATGACAAATAAATTCTATTTAAAGATTTAAATGGTTCATTCTTATACGTATACGAGTACAATTCTTGAAAAAAACACAAGTGCAAGCATGCCAGATCTTTACATGTTGGAAGAATCTAGGTGTTTTTACGCGCCTATATATAGAATTCACTTCCACAAACTTTTAGCTGCCTAGTAAATAAAGCGTGTACTTTTTAACATCAATCAAGTTATATAGAACAGAAACAATATCTAATCACATAACAATAAAAAAAATGTTTGTGTGTTTTATTGCGAAATTAGGGAATACAAGAAGATGTTTTTAAAAAAAGTGACATCAATCGTCATTTTGAATAATAATTTGAATAATAAATAGGAAGACACTTCATAGGATAAAATTTATAAGTCTGTTTAAAATAAACAAAATATTTTTTCTACAAACATGTAGAATAAAAGTTTTACAAGACGTTTGTTAGGCAAAGCGTCAAAAATGTAATTTATCCTCACGTTTAAAAAAGTTAATTTTTTGCTCAAATTATGTAGGGCTTTCTAAATTTAGTTACGGTGCTACCTACCCTATTTCTCATTTTTCTAAAGGACCTTCTTTGTCAAATTTTCAACCCTATTTACTCTGCCGCAGATGACAGCAACATTTTTCATTCGTATTCATTTGGCGATAGACCAAACCAGTTGGAGATGAGTTTTAAAAGGCGGAACAGGAATGATATGGTTAATCACGATCTCGCGATAATCTTGGAATGGGGTCGTGTAAATAGAGTCGATTTTAATGCCCGTAAGATGCAATGTTGCATGCTTATACATAGTACTGTGATCGGGAATGGTGCTACATTTGTTACTATGGGTAATATTGGTATTACGGAATCGGACGCTCCAACTCTATTGATTCTTTAGAGGTCCCCCGGGGGCACATGATAGTCTTTATGGATCCTACAACAGCCATCTAGACTTGTGTCTTGCGAGAGCCCAGTCATGTTCAAGGCTAGTAGGAGTCAACTGGACAATCTACTATATTTCCACGGGAATCAGTAGCCCGCAGAGTTCCGCAACTTGTCTCTTTAGGCATTTAGCTGTTCTCTGGCTGATTATTTAGGTAGGCCCTTCGGGAGTATCGTGGTGGCTGTGTGGCCCTCGTTTGAGTTTGTGGGTCGGATCATTCACAATGAACACAATGAATGGTCCAGATCCAGTGAGTATGAATACCGTCGTGTTCTTAATTATATTAAGCTTCATGCGTTCTGGACCAGGAGTTGGATAGTCTCCAACTCTTCAGCAAGGAGTGAAGGCTGCGGCCTACTTCGGGCTTTCGAAATTGCTACTAGGAGTGACCGGAGGATATACGTATCCGAAGGCCTTCTAAGGCGTGAATAGCGTTGCTTTTCATTCACAGTGATTTGACCATCATCTGATTATGGCTCACTGCCGGTGCAGATGTAAATCTTATCACATCATGATTCCCTAGAGCATTGACCCAATATAGGTTGTATTTATCTATTGTATCGTTACTACAATGTTGTATCGTTACTCTAATGAAATTAGGGAACTTATTCCCAAAACTCGCACGTTTTTGCATTTGACTTGATTTTCGTTGAGAGCGCATTCATTTATGGTACATTGGCCAGTGAATCGCACTATGCATTACAGGGAGTATTCGTTATTTAGCAGAACAGATCGTATGTGAAATAAACTCCCTCCAGAGATCTATCCTATCACTTTCAGTGCAGAAAAATTCAAATCGCAAGTCCACAAGCACTACTCCCTCTTTACTCCTCCCCACAACCTTATTTCCTAGTTCTGCTACAATGCATTGCATGAGTAGGGGTCAGCTCCTGAGTGCTGGTCCGAACGAAAAGAATAAATAAATATATTTTTAAGATTAATTTTACAATACAAAACGAAGTAAATAAATCACTACCTTTTTCGGCTCTTTTTAGCCCCTTTACGTTCCTTAGAGAAAATAGAAAAAAAATTGATGAGAAGCTTTGTTCTTTTTACTTTAGACTAATAATTTTTACTCGTGGAAGTTTCTTTTTCTGTGCAGTCTGATTTTGCTACATCCAATATAGGATTGTCTATGAAGCACTTTCTAATGATTACCAATATTAGCCATTCAGGAACAATGCCCACTGTCATGTGTACATCTTAGTTAAGCCTTTCTTATATAATCGTTTTCATTAAGGATCGACAATTATCTAATGTACTTATATTAGAGATTAAGCTATAAAGTCATCTATCATCCTGGACACATGCTTTTGCACTTAGCAACCGAGGTCGATTGCCGGCGTCTCAAAATTTATATGTAAAGGGTGATGTTATAAGTTTAACACTTTTATGTAACACTATACATATATAGCAATAGCGTGGGAAAGCTTAAGAATAGATAGATGCACTTTGCCTTTTTTATACCATATCTCTCCAATTAATATCTAAGAGATTGGTGTATTTAGAATTTCTATATCTTCCCAAGAGTTTTCAGAAAGGACATTTCATCTCAAACACGGATAGACAAACACCACTAAAATGACTAGCTTATGTTTATGATTACTTTATGGATTTGAAAATGAGTGGGGTAGAAATCAAAAATGGATAGACAAACTTATAAAATCCCTTGCCACCTGTGATGAAGGGTCTCAAATGCAAAATTATTCTTTTTCAGGCGAATATGAATTAAAGTAGAAGAAATATATAATAAAGTACATTCCGAAATCTGCTACGTACTGCATATCTTTGCAGGTTTAACACAGCTCTCCGAATTATCATCATGAATTTGCTTAATTTCAATTCATCCTAACTTTAAGCTTAGAACTAATTATTTTTTTTTAATTTTTCCCTAATATGCTCTATGCATTATTATTCTCAGTAACATGGTACTGTGATTGGCATATTGAAAGAGGATTCAAAGCGCATGAGGATTTTTTTACTCCATTTCTTCAGTAGTTTTCGAGCTATATTCTTTTAAAATTTTGAAGCAAATACCCGAAAATAATCATTTTTGATTAAGTCGTACAAACAACTCCACAACCTTTAAACCAAATTCTCTTTAAAATAGCACTTCGCATATTCTCAAAAAGGAAATTGTTATTAAAATTTTCACAACAACACAATCCAACAAAAACAAAAAAGATAAGAGAAAATAGAAAGAAAAAGTTTACAAAATCGGAAAGAAAATTTAATTAACATTTTGTTGTTGTTGTATTTATTTGCAAATTTCAAATCGTATGAAAATGGAAAGTTGTGTTTTTATTTCTTTAAAACATGTGTGACTTATGTTGCATTAATGGATTTTTTCTTCTTATTTATTTATGATTAATTTTCCCCATTTCAGACATACAGACGCGTGCCACCATGTGTGACACATACACATAAAAATTACATTTCAAATTAATACCATAAATTACTTTATAATACACAGAGTAAATAACATTTAAATTCATTTAAAGACAGTTGAATTGTTTTTTTTTTTATTTTGTATTTAGATATGCCCGTAGATACAAGAAAAAATGATCAGCTTGTTGTTTCTGCTACTATTTCATAGTTATTCGAATAATTATTAAATTTATATGGCGTTTTATTGATGTTGCTGTCATTTTCTGTAAACAAAAAAAAAAAAAGAAAACGGTGTTATAAATATGACAGCAACATCATTAATCAAAATACCTTCTATGATTCCATTACCTTAAAATGCTGCAGTATTTATGAACATGTAACTTGACGGACATTCATTTTTATTCGTTTTGGCTAAAGATAAATAAGCCTCGATTGACAGGCTTTTGCAGTAAAGTCCCAATTTAGTAGAAAATATTCGCCTAGACGGAGAGAAAATCCATAGTTTTAATTTAATTAATTGAAATTTTAGGTGCGATTCACACCCAAGAGCTAGTAAAACAACCAGAAAGAGCGTTCTTTGTGATAATCATTTCAAGAACTTATAAATAATAGAATTAAAATCTGAAATTAAAGATTTCCACTTAAATTAAAAAGATTCGCAGATATCTTAAACATCGCTTCGATTAAGTAGGAATTAATCGAACTACTTTTACGATGTATAAAAATTAAAATCCATTTGCGAGAACAAAGGAGGATTTTCCGTTTCCAGTACGAAAAAGGTTCACAAATACTTGTCACTATTTAATTTCTAAATGCGATTTCTTTATGAAACGAATTCAAAAACTTGACCCGTAGCGTAGCTAATCAGTACCAATAGACATCACTCATTTTCAAATTTACTTGAAAAACAACAGAATTTTAAATTGTTTTCTTCTTTTTTAGAGCAGGTTGAACCAACAACGGTCATGCCAATGCCCGAAGCTAGAAGCACTACCGCTGAGTAGAAAAAAATACCTTTTGCTAGCAGTTTATTATGAGTTTCGTAAACGATAAATCACTTCAAAGTTATTAGCATGGTGTCTCCAGGGAAATTGTGTGACAGGTAGTTGAAACTCCTATGCTGGGCATTATAAAATGGAATTAATTACCTTAACACTAACAGTTATTATTGATATTGCAAAGTCCAATATTGGCTAAACAAATACGGCAAATAGGAGCAAGTCTTGCGTGAATTAATTTGTTGCCATAAACCTTCAATCAAGCGAGAAAATCTATGATATATCGAATTTTTCAAGAAGTAGTTTGTAGCAACACAAACAACATAATAGTTTTGACATTTTCTTTTTGGCGTATTCGTAGTAGTTACGTTGAAAATTGTTACATTGAATCTCAATTTAAAATAATTAAAATCCACTATTAAAGTTACGAATTCGTAAAATTTTCTGACAACATAATCGTCGTTCTGAGACCTTTATAAGAATTTGGTAGTTGAATTCAAGTGGACAAGCTCGATACAAAATGTGCAAACACCAACTGGTGTTCGAGCGGGTATGTTCAACAGAAAACATCCCAGCCGTGAGCCACATCGTTGTAGTAGAAATTTGTCAATACCACGACGTTTTCAACAATTGGGGTTATCCACAATATGGCAAATTTTGCGTAAGGATTTGACTTTGAAGCCTTACAAGGTTCAACTGGAGCAGGAATTGAATCTCACCGACCATTGACATTGCCGTAGATTCGCTCAATTCACTCAGGAACAACCGACTAGTTTTTCTGAAAAAATCATTTTTTCTGACAGAGACCATTCTTACCAGTCAGGGTATGTCAACAAGCAAAATTGCCTCATTTGGGCTTCTGAAAATCATAGAGCGATTATTAAGAAAGCCTTTGCATGCTCAACGTGTCACTGTATGGTGCGCTTTATGGGTTGGAGGCATCGTTAGGCTGTTTTTTTTTTTGTCAAATATGAGGCTGGAAATGCGGTCAATAGATCATGCTATGAGATGCAACAACTTACTTTTGGTCTATTATTTAGAATGTGGATATCACTGACATGTGGTTTCAACAAAACGGTGCCACATATCATATCACACAGCCAATGAAACGTTTAATTTAGTGCAAACCAAAGTTCCTGATCGCACAAATTCGCGACAATCAGAAGTTAAGTGGCCAGCCAGATCATGTGATTTAACACCACTGCAATACTTTTTGTGGAGCTATGTAAAGGACAGAGTTTATACGGAAGCAATCGAATCGATTTCACATGTCACACAATGAAACGATTAACTTATTGCAAAACCAAATTTCCCAATCGCATAATTTCACGACAATCAGCAGTTAAGTGGCCAGCCAGAACGTGTGATTTAACAGCACTGGATTATTTTTTGTGGGGTTCTTTTAAGGACAGAGTATATACCGAGCCAATCGAATCGATTTCAGCCAACATTATGTCAAAAATGATTAAACACTTTGATGAAAGAAGCGACATCTGCCACCGAGGTCATTGTGAACATTTGTGAGACATCATTTTTAATTCATAATTGCCGAATTTTCTCTTCGCAAAACAATAAAAATTTAAATCATTTTAATTAAAATATCTTGTTTTCTTTTGTTTTAGAAAACAAACTTTTTGTTGCAAAACCCTTTACATACTTATGCGTTATTGGCAGAATTTTTGTTTGATGCAATTGAATTTAACCAGGTTAGTTCGACACAAAAAAATAACAAAGACGTAAAAACCTGGATGGTATAATTTAGTAAAATGAAAGTGATTTTCCTTCAAAATATTCGGCTGATCTCTCGGATAATTTTAGTGGAAAAAGAAAACGATTTTTCTCCAAATTTGTTTTCAGCAAATTTGTTCTGTCGGAAAAATATTTTCTACTAAAATGAAAAATTGGTTCAATCATATTTTAAAGTTTCTCAAATAATAAAGAATACAAATCTTGAAAAAACACGATTATATCAGCATTAAATTAAATATGTTTTTCATATTTTTATTAAATGAAAACACTCACTCGCAGATGTTATTTTAACTTTGTTTGGCAATAAAAAAAAGCGATAGAGTCTTGTTTAATGTTTTCAAAAGTTTAAAAATTTTCTTTATCATTTAATGCTTAAAGCAGTTTACAGCAAGGCCTAATGTATTTAATGCTTTATCCATAGCCATAACAAGTGCCATAAATGCAATTAGTACTTATTAAGAGACTAAATAGTTTATGACGATTTCATTAGTGTTTAATTAAAAGTAAAGTAAACAAAATGCGAAAATAGAGAAACTATAAATGAACAAAACCATTTGAATTAATTATAATAAACAGAGTGAATAACACCAAAATCTAGATATGTATAGGGTTTTTCAAAAAGAAAATATTTTTCTAAAATAAAATAAAACACAAAATTTAGATTAAGATGATTCAAATTTTTATTGTATTACGAAAAGAAAAGTTCGGCAATTATGAATGAAAAATTATATCTGGCAAATATCCACAACGACCACGCAGACAGACGTCGTTTCTTTCACCAAATTTTTTGTGTCAGTAATATTCACATCCTCAATATTAGGCCAAAATTGTGTTGTTAGCATCTCGCGTTAGGGTGATCCATTTCCATCCTCATCTTTGAAAAAAAAAAACGGTCCAATCAGGCCTCCAGACCACATAGCGCACCATATAGTTACACGTTGAGCATGCAAAGGCATCTCAATAATCGATCTAAGATTTTCCAAGTTCAAATGCAGCAAAATGCTTGTTGACATGTCCCGACAAGTGAGAATTGGCTTCGTCTGAAAAAATGATTTTTTCAGAAAGTCCAGCTGGTTGTTCCTGAATGAATTGAGTGAATCTACGGCGATGTGAATAGTTCGTCGGCTTCAATTCCTGCACCAATTGAACCTTGTAAGGCTGCAAAGTCAAATCCTTATACGAAAGAAATTCCCCATAAGGTGGTTTTAGACAAATTTTAATCTGCTTCAACACTGCGATATTTTTACTTGAACGACCCGGTCGAACACGCGTTGGTGTTCACAAATGTTGTATCGAGCCTGTCGACTCAAATTTAACGACTACGTTCTTTAGAGCGTTTTTAGAAGGACGATTATGTTGTCCTAAAACTTCACGTATTTAACGAAAGGTAACTTTAAGAGAACCACCATTTTCATAGTGGATTTTAATTATTTTAACGCGATTTGAAGTCATTGTAAAAATTGCCAATGCGTCTACTATGAAAACACACCAACAAACTTAATATCAAAACCCTAATTTAAAAACAAACTTCTGGTTGAAATACCCGATATAACCGACTATTTAATGCTTGCGTGTCTTAAACCATATTAACGGAAACTAAAATTCATTAATTTCAAATTATGTTACAAATCGTTTTGGTATCGCAATTATATTAGAGCTACTTCCTATAACAAACTAATATAAATTTTGGGAACGCAGTAACTCTAGTTACTGTGAAAGAAGAAAAAATAATAAGTTTTTAAAAATTCTAGAAATGTCTTATTAATTTGTTCAGAAGTTAAAAAAACGTTTTGCAAAACGTGTGATGTTTCAGAAAATAGTGTTGTTAGGAAAGAAGTAAAAACATTAGCAGTTTGTTAAGACTTAAAAGCAACGTGGTTTTATAAATCATATTACAGCTGTTTTTTTTTACCCCCAATAGGGTAACAGTCACTGTGGCAAATCATCAGAATAGATTGAAGCTTGAACAACGTTCAGAGATTACGCCCATGTACTTTGAAAACCATTCACCAACTCGCGCAACTTATAGACGCAAAAAAAATGTGTTCAGCGATGAGCTGTCTGGTAATATTAATTAATCAAATTATTATTATTTTACTACAAATAATAATTAACTGTCGGTGGGGCTGCTCAGTGATGAAGGCATGGTCACTATCCTTCTACTTTCACCACCTGTCTCATCCCTTCTCTATCCCTTTCCTAAAGAATGTAGCATGATACTTGAATAAATAGGCATTGTTGCCTGAAGGGCTACTTCAAAAAACAAAAATCTACAAGAGAAAAATGCACCTGGTGGCATCATGGAACATCATTTCTTCAGAAGTGAAGGCACATCATTACCACACCATTTTTAACTAGTTTTGGTTTAAAAATATACATGACATTAATCCGGGCAAGATGTGGTTTCAACAGAATACAGCTTCATGACATATGATATGACTGCAATCATTGACTTGTTGGCATCAAAATTTGGCGAAATATTGATTTCGAAATATTAACCAGGCAGGTCGTGCGATATGACACCTCTCGATATTTTCTTTAAGTCTATGTGAACCTACTGATTTATACACAGCAATTGACAACTTGGAATCGATAAAATTATTTATTATTTTTTCACTTAATTTAGGTTTTAATATTCGTGAAAAAATTTAAATTTTCGCATTCAAAATTTAGATTTTCGAATATATTTGAATCAAATGAATTTTGTTTAGCAGGAAATTTTCTTAATGTTCCAAGAGCTAAATTGTATTCCTAAAAAAAGAGCTGAACAAAATAAATAAAAAATCCTAAAAATCAAATGGCAAAATATAAAAATTATAAACAAAGCCTTGTTCCAATGTCGCGTAGTTATCAGTAGCATTTCCACCTATTAAATGCCCTGTTGGACTATTGGTTATTTATATTAAAATAAATACACACTCATATAGTCAATTTGCCAGTATTTGTCATTACGTCATGGTCAATTTAAAATGTTTCTCATTTTAACAGAAAGTAATTAATGAATTTAACAGCAATTAATAAAAAAACTGCTTTTCATTTAATGGCAAAACAATGAAAATAATAGCGACGCCAATGGTTTTTCTCTATTAGCACTCCACCTTTGCAATTAAATAACCAACAACAACAACAACATTAAAAACGGAAAAAAAATATATATTTCAAAGCATGATTCGTGCCACTTGTTTGGCTTGTTTAAATGAAATGAAGTGTGATGCGACATTAATCAGTATGCGTAACAAATATCAACACTTTAACTCATAATTGTAATTGTTTGTGTTTCTATGTTCAAAAATTTTAAGTATCAGAACGTTTTTGGATCATGAATGCATAATTTTGTTGTCATTTATTTAAACGTAACAAAAATGGCTATAAGAGCATACAAAAACTACATAAAAAAATAACAAAGTCTCTGCTATTTTAGGTCTTACGAGGGAGTTCCCTGAACTGCCCCACCAAACATAAAAATTAAAATGCGTTTATACACCTGCATTTCATTTATCTAAAAGAATTGAATATACAAAGACAGTATTTCGACATATTATCGATAGATTGATCGAAATATCATTAAGACAGTATGCTTAAGATCCTAAATGGCAGTGAGGAAAAATCAAAATTCAATTGATACTTTAGAATACGGTTATGTCTATCACGTTATAGCATGCCACCAACAACTGAAAACAGTTTCTTATAAGGTTACTTTGCACAGCTGATTTATACATATGGTCAAGGTTATGGAATGTCTAATTGCACCTTGAAGTTAACATATCGATTTATAGTTTAGCAATAAATTCTTAATATTTGTTGTGCAATTTTTAAAATATTTTTGTTGCAGGTACTTAACGTAATATCCCCTTTTCACTAATCACGGGAATGGTATACCCACTTGAGATGTCATGCAAGATATCAATAACACTCGTATAGAAAGTGTTTTTTGGCAAAGATCTCAATTAGAACTAAAATAAGAAAGAAACTAAGAAATAACACAAACAAAATACACTTCTTTTAATTCTGAAAATATGTACTAAAGAATTGAGTTAGAAGTTAACTTATTAATGAAATTAATCATAGTACAAGTAAAGAAAAATAAGAAAATTAATTAAATATTTTTAGACAATAATTATAGTTATTTGACCTTTTTAATATTTTTTAGCAGTTTATTTTTAAGCACTAGGTCATTATTTAATAAAAAATATTTAATAAACTATATTTTTTATTATTTTTATCAATATTTCGCCAAACCATCATCAGGCATCATCAGGACAAAAAAAAATATTGATAAAAATAATAGAAAATTAAGTTTTTTAAATATTTTTTATTAAATAATGACCTAGTGCTTAAAAATAAACTGCTAATAAATATTTTTAGGATAATTTTACAAAAAGATAAGTATTTTCTGGAGATTTTGGAGATAAAAAACTTTTAATTTCGTGATTTGAGTCGAAAAAAATCTTCGAACTGTGGGGCCTATCTATTTAAACACATAGATGCTGTAATACAGTTCTAAGAACACACATAACATGTGATTGCAGGGTAGCGATAACTTAAGCTTTTTTTTACTCTTTTGTTTCCTCTAAGCTCGTTATTCTATATTTTAAAAGGAAAATTCACCTCCTTTATAAATTTGTTATTATTATATGACCTTGCTTCTCTTTAATAAAAAAACGAATGCCCAATAGCGTAGTAATCCGAAAAACTTCCATTGAAGTGTTTAAAATATTTCGACCGGGGTAAAAAGGAAGCCCAGTCCCCTTCAAGGCTAACAGGAGCCAACTGGACAATTCCACTACTATATTTCCACGGGAATCAGTAAAGCCCCAGAGTTCAGCTATTTTCTTTTAGCTGTTCTCTGACTGATTATTGAGTTTGGCCCTTCGGGAGTATCGTGGTGGTTTTGGTTTCGAGACCCTCGTGTGAGTTGTGTGGCTCGGATCATTCAGTATGAACGCAATGAATGGTCCAGGTCCAGTGAGCATGATTGCGGTTGTGTTCTTAAATTTTATTAAGCTTCATGCGTTCTAAACCAGGAGTTGTATAGTCTCCAATTCTTTAGTAAGGAGTGGGGGCTTTGGCCTGCTCCAAGCTCTTGAAGTTGCAGCTAGGAGTGACTGGAGGATATACGTATCTGAAGACCTTCTAGGGCGTGGATGACGCCACATTTCATTTACAGTGGTATGATCCATCGTCTTGTTATGGCTTACACGGCTAGATACAGACGTAAAACTTAGCACGCATGTGCAAACCAAACGCGCGTTCGCTCGGGTCGTTCAACTGAAACATCGCAGCCGTGAAGTAGATGCAAATTTGTCAATTCCTCGACGTTCTCAACAATTGGGGTTATCTAAAAGCACCCCATGGCGAAATTTGCATAAGGATTTGACTTTGAAGCTTTACACGGTTCAACTGGTGTAGGAATTGACCATTCACATCGCCGCAGATAAAAATCATTTTTTCAGAGCGATTATTGGACCGTGATTTTTTTTTCAAAGATGAGGCTGGAAATGCGATAACTGTCCATTGATAATGCTATCGCGAGATGCTAACAACTCAATTTTGCCCTATTATTGACGACATGAATATCACTGACATGTGATTCCAACAGGACGGTGCCACATGTCACACAAAAAATGAAACAATAAATTTAATGCAAAAAAAATTTCCCGATCGCATAATTTCACGACAATCAACATTTAAGTTGCCAGCCAGCTCGCGTGATTTAAAAGCACTGGATTTTATATTGTGAAGCTAAATTAAGGATAGAGTCTATACGGCTTTAAAATTTCAAATCCGTGATGTGATTAACATTTTGCCAAACAGTTATTAAAAACTTTGATGAAAGAATCGACATCTGTTAACGTGGTCTTTGTGAACATTCGCCAGATATCATTTTTCACCATAATTGCCGAACTTTTTTCTTCGTAATACAATAAAAATTTGAATCATCTTAATCTAAATTTTTTGTTTTAGAAAACAAACTTCTTGTTGAAAAATCCTTTAGAAGGCAATTGTGCTAAAGATTTTGGCCATCGTTAACTTTGTGCTTTTAGTGATCCCGGCACAAAAATAAGTACAAAAAAGGCACAGGTGTCTCACTCTATTTATGAAACAAACAAGAAAAAAAAACACAAAACTTGGAAATTCCTTTAGGGGTCGGTGAATTCATCAGACATACCTCGTGGTTTAATAATAATCCTATTTTTGTTAATCATAAATTTAAATGAATTTTAGAACTTTTCATTCATCAAGTTTTATTTTCCACGTTTTAATAATAATCGCATGAGTACAAAGCAAAAGAACATGATGTTGATTCATTTGATTGCCCAATTTGTAAGAATAAAGATTCGAGTATGTACAAGTAAAGCAGATTTGTAAACTAATTGTGTAGTTAGTTGCAATCCTTTAAACCCAGCAGACAAATGCAAACTATATGATATTAACTTTATACAAAATATAACTGGTTTATATCTGCTTGTATATTCGTTATACGAGTGTGTGTCGGGTGGGAACCAAAGAAGACCTCAACTGTTTTAGGTACTACCCCATTATTTTATTTTCTTGTTATTCCTTATGGTTTGGTACTATGTTTTGTTTTTATCTTATCAAAATATATAAAAACTAATCATATCTGCCAAAGATTAATTATAAAATCAGCTTCAGAATAATGTATGTAAGAGATAACGTACATATGATGGTGTATTTGTTTTCGAGTATCTGTGTTTGCTGCACGATTGTGGTTGTTATTAGCAAGGTGCGCTTTGTGGTTATTAGTATCATAGCAGCTTTGCATGTTTAATTTGTAAATTTGTTTATTTTTCTAAAAGAAGAATATACAAAAATTTGTCAATACGGAAATGCATTTGTATACACAAACCAACACCCAAAATACTGATATACAAACATTCATTCGAGCACACCTTTTCCGAACGACATTCCTTAAATTCTTATACATACATACATATGATGTTGTCATTGTGTTGGTTTAATTTTCGCTTCGAATTGATTACATATTTTCTTATGTGTCTTTTCTAATCATAATTTGCGGTGAATACATAAATAAAAAAAATCATTTTTGACAAAAATACTTTTTAAATGGTTTATCTATTAATCGTGCATAACCATACATAACTTGAATAAATTTATTGAAATTTTTTCTTGCTACCATAAACAGCAGATTCTAAAAAATTTCATTTAAGGTTTGTTAGTGTTCTAAGCCCACTAACACTTTAAAGAGAAAAGGTGGAATTAAATATAAATTTTTAATAATTTTTTGGTTCTATGCCCACCGCTTGTGACAAACTCAATTCCAATCTTTCTCAATGGCTACCATTTTGAAGCGGCAAATTATTATTGCTATTGTTACCGATATTGTAATAATGCTCACCAAGTAAGATTATTTTTTTCAAATTTCTTTGACATCAATTGTTCAAGTTATTTAACTTATTTTATAATGCGGCCTATTTTTATTCCATCACATCATGGATTTTGAGTTTTAAAGCTGAAATTAATTTGATTCTTTTTTTTTAATAAAGAGAAGTAGCACTTCAGGCAACAATGCCTATTTACTCAAGTACCGTGCTACATTCTTTAGGAAAGGGATATAGAAGAGATGAAACAGGTGGTGAAAGTAGAAGGATAGTCGGAAATTAACTTCCGTATAAGACAGCACAGCCACCAGTGACTGTGCCTTCATCGCTGAGCAGCCCCACCGACAGTAAATTTTTATTTTTGTAGTGAAAAAAACCAAGGTCTTCGTTAGGAATCGAACCCACAACCCCCAGATTGCCAAGCTAGTACACTACCTGCCAGCCTATAGGGGCACCTTAAATTAATTTGATTGGCTCCGTATAGACTCTATCCTTAACGTAGCCCCACAAAAATAAGCCAGTGATGTTAAATCACACGATCTGGTTAGCCACTTAAGTGCTGATTGTTGGGAAACTTATTTGCAGTAAATTGATCTTTTCAGTGGCTGTGTGACATGTGGCATCGTCCTGTTGAAACCATATTTCAGTAATATCCACGTCCTCAGTAATAAGCTAAAATTGTGTTGTTAGCATCTCGCGTTAGCAAGACCGTTACCGCATTACCATCCCCATCTTCGAAAACAACAGCCCAATCAACTGTAAACCCATAGCACACCATATAGAGACACGTTGAGCATGAAAAGGCTTCTGAATAATCGATCTAGGATTTGCGAAAGTGTACATGCCGTCATTTGCTTGTTAACATAGCCTAGCAAGTGAAAATGGGCTTGGTCTGAAAAAATGATTTTTCAAAAAACCAGCCGGTTGTTCTTAAATGAATTAAGTGAATCTACGGCGATGTAAATAGTTGGTCTGCTTCAATTCCTACACCAGTTGTACTTTGTAAGGCTTAAACCATGTTGTGGTTTTTGACAAATTTAGATCTGCTTCAGCATTCCCCCAGGGCCACATTATAAGTCTTTATGGATCCTAAATTCATCCAGACTTGTGTCTTGCGGGGTAAAAGGGAGCCCAGTCCCCTTCAAGGCGATTAGGAGCCAACTGGACAATCCACTATATTTCCACGGGAATCAGTGAGCCCAGAGTTCCGCTATTTGTCTCTTTAGGCATTTAGCTGTTCTCTGGCTGATTATTGAGGTGGGCCCTTCGAGAGTATTGTGGTGGCTGTGTGGCCCTCGTTTGATTTTGTGGGTCGGATCATTTAGAATAAGCACAATGAAAGGTCCACATCCAGTGAGTATGAATGCCGCCGTGTTCTTAATTATATTAAGCTTCATGCGTTCTGGACCAGAAGTTGGATAGTCTCCGACTCTTTAGCAAGGAGTAAAGGCTGCGGCCTACTCCGGGCTTTTAAAGTTGCAACTAGAAGTGACCGAAGGATATACGTATCCGAAGGCCTTCTAGGGCGAGGATGGTAATGATCCACCATCTGATTAAGGGCTACGGTCAGGTGCAGATGTAAATCTTATCACGTCATCTACTTCAGCAATCTGGGCTACGGCTGCGATATTTTCAGTTGAACGACCCGGTTGGTGTTCGCAAATTTTGGATCAAGCCTATTCACTCAAATTAAAGGACCAAATTCTTAATAGCGGTCTTAAAAGGATTATTATGTTGTCTGAAAATATAACGAATTTTACGAAATGTAACTTTAACAGAACCACCATTTTCGTTGTGGATATCAATTATTTTAATGCGATTTTCGTGCGAAATTAAATTCATTGTAACATTTGCATCCACAAGGAATACGCCAAAAAACTAAATGTCGAAACTATCATGTTGTTGGTGGTGGCGCAATTGAAAAACAAACTTCTTGTTGAAAAACCTACAATAACTTTCAATACTCTTGTTCTTACAGTTCTTTAGATAAGCAAATGTATAATAAAGGGAATTTGTTTGTCCAATAGAATTTACGAAAGGTTTAACTGCCTTCTATATATCTCTTCTATTTATGATCAATATACTCTGGGAAATCATGAAAATTATCAACTCCAGTCAAAAAGTTTTTATTAGTTTAATTTCGTTTATTGAAGAGGCAAGAATTTCGTTTATTGCAATACTGTGTTCAGCGATAAGGCTCATTAACAAACAAACTAAACAAAATTGCCTCATGTATAGTAACAACAATAAAATACATTGTTTTCTGCGAAGTAAAGAAAATCCTTAATCTTTAATTCGTATTCCCATATAAAAATAACAAAAGAATTTTTATTTTATATAGTTTTTGCAATAAAAGGTGTTGAAAAAAATATCAATAAAAGTATTGTTTTTCTTATCAATTTCCTAAGTTCGCTTTACTTTGCAACAAAATAAAAATCGCACTGCTTGTTATCAAAACGGAAAGAGAGTTTGTTGAACTGATTTTTATTTAAAAGTTGTTCAATTTTTAATTAATCGTTATCAGTAGAAATGGCATAAGCGTTCAAACATTCAGTTGTGAGTGTATAACCTTGATAAATATTAACATTCATTATTTAAGCAAATACCAGTATTTTTTACAATTTCTGTCGTTTATTTAAACCTATTTACCTGTCTGTCTGTCTGACGGTGCGCTAGTCTGTCTATTTATATTTTTTATGAGAATTTTTATTTTTTGCTATTATTAATAATAAGTTAATATTTTATGTATTTGATGTTGCTGCTATTTTACTCGTCTATTATGCCCCTTCGTCGGAGATTGTAAAATATTTTACTTTTAATTGTAATTTATACAATATTAGATTTTGACTTTATAACGCATGTAATGTCTGTATTTTAATGCAGAGGATTTTTAAATATCTTCGCCTGCTTGTTGTGACTAATTAACCACTTACTGATAACTTACGGACTTGTTTATATAGCCATCTCTAGGATATCAAATAATAACAATAATCATCCAATAATCGTTATTTTTTATATTCTATCATTAATAATATTTTATTTTATGTCCTTTTTTCTATTTTTAATTTTACGTATATGCCATAGCAATTACTCTCATGAAACGAAAATCACTCCAAATTTTCTACATTACAAACCGAAATTTTACACGTTAAAAGATTTTCCTATAATTCTTAAACGTGCAATTGTAAATTGAAACGAAAACAAAATACATACTCACACATAATTTAAACTAAAACGAAGGATTTTTAGAAAAAAAAATTACATTTACCCAACTATCATAATTACATAGAACATAATATATTTTACAAGTTAATTCAGAATTTTATATAAAAAATAAATAAAAATAAGTTATTTATAATTATTCGGAATCATTTTTAATATAAGCAATTTTATTTCGTGCTTGATTCCTTTAAATAAATATTTCATGATATTCTCACACAATATTTATTACAAAAATTTTTATTAAAAAATAATATTATTATTATTTTTTATTATTTTTTAATAAAAATTTTTGTAATAAATATTTTGTGAGAATATCATGAAATATTTATTTAAAGGAATCAAGCACGAAATAAAATTGCTTATATTAAAAATAAATAAATAAATAAAAAATTTAATATTTTCAGTTTTATTCGGCCTTTTTTATTTTTATTAAATATGTATTAATATTTTAAATGGTCTCTTTTTAAATTCAATTTTAACGATTTATTTTTTCGATATTTCGCTTTCCTGTGGAAAGCTTCTTCAGAAAATTATTTTTTATATAAAAAAATATCTTTAATAAAAAATTTAATAAAGAAAACTGCTTAAAAAAACAAAAAAAATTTTAAACTTTTACCAAAAAATCTAAATTTTTTAGTAGTTAATTAGAAAGCACTAGATTAATTTTAATAAAAAATTTTTTTTTTATTTTTTTTTTTATTTTTCAATTTGTCCTATAGCTATTAAAAAATCTAAATGTTATTTAAAAAAACCAGATATCACCAAAAATCAAAACATTAATAATAATGCCTGAATTTAATATAAATTATACCTAACCCAATTTACACTATAACTAAAAATAATGGTTACAAACCCACTACTAACGACAAACATCTTCGACAATACAGCACACAGGCACACTTTTACTTACGCAGGACCAGAAATATATAAATAATTTAAGGTTTTTTATAAATAAGATTTACTCACAGCAAACAAAAATCAGCAACATTCTGGGACATAATCGCAGGACATCGACAGAAACAACTGACAAATTTAGTTCCAGCATATATACAGACTAACTTGTATCTGCAAGTAAAGCACTTACTAGTGACAAACTTTTTAGACAATACAACACTAAAAAGAGGAATAAAGAAGACAAAGACTCAACCGATACAACACGACCGCACACTTTTACCTACACAGAACCAGATATATAGAGATTAAGGAACCTATTTCACCAAGAAGGTTTATTTACAGCACTAAAAACCAGCAGCACTCTGATACACAATATCAGGACATCGACAGAAACAACCGATAAATTTAATTTTAGCGGAGTATTTTGACTAACTTGTACCTGTTAACAAACTCAAACAGGAGAAACTGGACGAACATTAAAAACAAGATTTATAGAAGACAAACGCTCATACAAACGAAAAAGAGAAGACTCCAAGTTTGCATTACACCTTGAGACTCACGGACACACATCAAGGGAAATTGATAAATATATGACATCACCATATCCTAGCAAAAAACGAAGAAGACTAGACATTCTTGAAAACATGGAAATCTACAAAACAAAAAATTATAACAGTGACATTATAAATGAACAGGTAAAAATCACCATACACTCAAAAAAAGCCTTAAGGCGGACACAAGTACCAAGAAAAAAAAAGTTGGAGATATTGAAAATTAACCTTGCATAAAATTCCAGGTGGCGGGCATTCTACCTGCATCAATAGATAGGATTTTAATATAGGAACTACCTAAACCCGAACACTGACTTCACCACTACTGTTTCGAACACGGCCAGCAAAGACGAAAGGAAATGAGAAAAACAAAATCCATTTGTTTGAGATATGAGATATTTTGGTATACATCTTGACCGTCGCCTTACATGGAAACATCATATTGACTCAAAGCTAACACAAATGAAACTTAAGCTAATACAACTACATTGGCTAATTGGCAGGAACTCAAAACTTAGCCTAGATTGTAAGCTTCTAATTTACAAGACTATTTTAAAACCGATATGGTCTTACGGAATCCAACTTTGGGGCACTATCTCAGCTTCAAACGTGGATAGAATCCAACGTATGCAGAATAAAATTTTACGGTTGATAACTTCCGCCCCATGGTACATCAGAAATTCAAAATACATTGTGATTTATACATACCGCTGGTGACTACAGAAATCTTCAAATACGCAGGCAAATACTTAATGAAGCTTGAAGACCATCCTAACCCTCTTGCTCGCAATATCTTGGATTATAGTGGACATAGCCGATTAAAAAAGAGGGATACCGCAGCTTTAATCCTCAATGCTACAGACGATACATCTTAGAAATATTTGCTATGTTTTTTTTTATCACAATTTTCTTTTTTACCCAAAAGGTTAGTTCTGACATGGTCAGGACTAATGTAACTTTTTTTAGAATTAAAGATTTTAATACTTATTGTTAGTTCTTTTCGTGAAGATACAATAAATAATTATTGAGAGTTAAACAAAAAAAAAAACTTGTTCGAAAAGAATAGAAAATTCACCAAGCAAATGAGTTTTTTCTATAAAATTATAAGGATGTGATACAATTACAGGAAGGCGAAACTTATAAGTTAAAAAGTAGACGAAAGTATTACAAAAAACTACAAATTCAAAATTGCTCAAACAAAGCTCTTTATTTTTTTTTTTTTTTAATATAAATTGTAAGGCCCCAAGAGCCGAATTAATCGAGTTTGGCAAATACCAAAAATAACTTCAAACTCTAAAAATGTATAACAAAGAAAGATAAAAACCACCTACTAAACAAATGTTGAAAGATAAAAAATAAAGAAATACAAATGAGGACAATTTCTTTAGATGCATTGAATATTGTTACAATGAATTCAATTTCGCATGAAAATCGCATTGAAATAATTAAAATCCACTTTAAAAATAGTGATTCTGTCAAAGTTACGTTTCTTAATATTCATGATATTTTTAAACAACTAATCGTCCTTCTGAGACCACTAGCAAAAATTTGGTCGTTAAATGTCGATACAAAATGTACGAACATCAATGCGTGTTCGATCAGGTCGTTCAACTGAAAACTTCGCAGCCGGGAGCTACAATCTTAAAGCAAATCCAAATTTATTATTTCCTCGACGTTCTCAACAATTGGGGTTATCCAAAACCACCAGAAGGTGAATTTTGCTTAAGGATTTGACTTTGAATGCAAGACTTAACTGGCGCAAAATTCTGACCGCATCTGGTCGACCATTTACATCGCCGTAGATTCACTCAATTCATTCAGGAACAATCGGTTGGTTTTTCTGGAGATATCATTTTTTCATACGAATCCCATTTTCACTTGCCAGAGTGTGTCAACAAGCATTTGGGCTTCTGAAAATCTTAGCGATTATTGAGAAGCCTTTGCATTCTCAACGTTTTACTGTACAGTGCGCTATGTAGTCTCGAGGCGCGATTGGGTGTTTTTTTTCGAAGATGAGACTGGAAATATTAATGGTTTACGCTATCACGAGATGCTAACGACTCAATTTTAGCCTTTTATTGATGAATGGATATCACTGACCTATGGTTTCAACAAGACGCTTTTAAATATCGCACAGCCAAAGAAACGAGCAATTTATTGCTAACCAAATTTCTTGATCGCATAATTTCACGACAATCAACAGTTAATTGGCCAGTCAGATCGTATGATTTAATACCACTGTATTATTTTTTGTGGGTCTATGTTAAGGACAGAGTCTATATGGAGCCAATCGAATCGATTTCTGTTTTAAAACTCAAAATCCGTGATGTGATTTACGAAATAGTCTCAATTTAATAAAACTAAGGGGAAGCTAAGTAGTATACAAAGTCGGATGGATATGTGATTTAAATTTAAGTTATATTTATTTTTTTAAGGAGAAGTAACACTTCAGGTAACAATGCCTATTTAGTCAATTACCGTGCTACATTCTTTAGGAAAGGGATAGAGAAGAGATGAAACAGGTGGTGAAAGTAGAAGAATAGTCGGAAATTGACTGCCGTATAAAGACAGCACAGCGACCAGTGACTATGCCTTCATCCCTGAGCACCGCCACCGAGAGTTAATTTTTATTTTTGTAGTGAAAAAAACAAGGTCTTCGTTGGGAATCCCACAGCCGCCATAATGATAAGCTAGTACACTACCTACCAGCCTACAGGGGCGGTCCTGTCCCTCTTGTGACCTGGTTGTTCACAACACATAATTGTGAAAGTCTCTTACAAAACTATTAAAGCTATGAAACTGTTTTATATGTCGGTGATATTGTGGAATAAATCACTAAGCCGTACAATAATATAAAAAGACATAATGGCAACACGCTTAAAACTATGTTGTATAATTTCCTCACAACGATACTAAACTTAGAGATAACATAATTTACTAGAGAATCAAAGCTTAAGAAGTGATCGAAATATAATCGTTATATATCGTAACATGATACATTTTTTAATTTTTTCCATTGCCTAATTTAGGTTTAGCAAAAATCTCCGACAACCACATGCATCGGGTCTTTCAAGGATTTTGGAAAATAAACAAACAAAATACAAATAGTTTAAAATTTATGATTCCTGAAAGAATAAAAATTCGCCAAATTGTCAATATGTTACCTATTGAAGCCCAATAAAAAATTATAAAAAATAATATTTATCTTTAATAAATATCTTTTTTCTTTTTTAAGATCTTTTTTATATATTTTTTTCTTCACGATATTTCGCTTTGGAAAGCTTCTTCAGGAAAAAATTTTTTATATTTTTGAAAACAAAAAATTATTAACAAATTGCAAAAAATGTTTCAAAACATTTGACAAAAACATATAAAATATTTTTTCATACATACATACAAAAATTTTAAATTTTCAAATATTCAAACATACAAAAACAAGGAAACGGAAATAACAAATAAATAACAAATAACAAATTCTTTATTATGAAATGATTATAACAAATTATGTGTCTTTTTAATTAAGTACCTATAATTCTGAGCTAAATTGTTTGTGTACCTCTCAATAGTGTGTTGATATTTGGGAATTTCTTTATTATTAAAAATGTTAACTAAATTATTTGTTGAGTTCCTTACAATTTTGTCCATGGTTGCCTTGTACTTGTTGATTATTGCTGCAATGGAATCATTTTTCTTGAATTTCCTGTAGCAAATCATCGATTTTGAGTTTTGACTTTTTTACTGCTTCTGAATACTATCTTGCTCACAAATGTTTTTTATATATCTTTTTATCTAAATTCACTATTATGTAATGTACACCTTTATATTGATTTCTTCTCGATCGATTAAAAAAACAATAAATAATATTTATAAAATTTAGTTTCTCAAAATCTCTCTAAAAAAATTTAGATCTCAGTAAAAGTTCAAATATTACCAATTGAAAAATCTTTAAAAGTAAAATAAAAAAAAAATCGAGTAGAAAATCGATTGTATAAATGAATCGCAAAATCTTTGGTTCTATTTTAAGACATAATAGATATTGAAAGGTATCTTGATTTCGACACGGCAGAATGTACATGATTATAAAACGTTTGCTTCTTGTATACTTGTAAGTAAACGAGCCCCTACCCCTGTCGGTTGACGTCATTTTGACAGTTTTAATATTTTTAATGGACAACATTTGTTTACAATGAATTTTTTGCTTCTTAAAATGTGTTCCTTTTTTTATTGCCTTTTATTTTTATGTTACGAATACTCTTTTTTTTTGTTATTTTTTTAGCATATAAAATTTATATTTTACAATATTTTTTTTGCTGTCCGTCTAGGGGTATTAAAATATCTTGCAAAGCGACAGACAAACTAGATGGCTGTCTGTTGACTGCCTGGCCCACTGAAAGCCTGACACTGGCAATAAGGAAATACACAATTTTTTTCCATTGTCGCTGTTTGATACAACATCACAAAGTTACCCATACCAAATGCAGATTAATTTGTAACTCAAAAAACAAAAAAAAAACAAAATAAAAATAAATTAAAGTGTTTGAAACTTGTGATTATTTATCGATTTATTAATTGCATTAAAGGCATCATGAAATTAGAAATATTTGATTTGACCATTAAAGCATAATTTGATTGGGCTTGCGGTCTTCAAAGAGAAAACCCAAATTAAAAAAGATAAATAAATAAAAATAGATTCAAGCACGGAGTATATATGCTTATATATGTACATATATCTAATATTCGCTTATTTTTTTACCTGTTTTGTTTGTATAGATTTTTTTTTAAATATCTATGTTATGTGTGGCATGTGTCACAGTCAGACATGTTTATTTGAAATTCCTTTTTTATCATACAAAAACATGCATCCGAATACCAATTAATTAGACTGGTTTCATGGCTATAATCAACAACAAAAATGTCACAGCAATACGATATATAATGGTTTTTCTGGTGTTGGATGCTAGGATGCGCAGTTTGAGCACAATTGCACAGTGTTTTATTAAAGACAAAAATAATATAAAAATGTTATGAAAATTTTAAACTTTAACAGAAAACAGAAATATTGAGATTTTTAATTAATAATGTTGCGAAAATTTATTTCTAGAAAAACATTAAAAAAATAATATACATATTTTCCTATGCTTCCAATGGTGTAAACTCGAAATAAGTTGCCAATAAGTTATTGTAGCTAGCGTATACTTCCCAACATATTTTATAAACTAAATAGTACTGCAAACAATATAAGATTTGACAGTACCTTACATATTTTTGGGCGTAGTAATCAAAGCTTAATAAGTTGTTTCTTTCACCACTAACAAAGTGTGGTGAGTAAAAGTATATATTAGAAGTTGACCATCACACATATTAAAACCGGGCGGACTGCGTTGCTATTAGTGTCTGCATGTTGGCTTAACACGAAATCATGAGCACGAGTTCAAATCCCAACAGAATCTTAAGTATAAAAACCAAAACTTATTGTTTTCCAACCTCCGTGTATGGAGTGTCGATTGAGAAAAAACAAAATTTATGTGTAGCTACCATTTTATGAGCCATATAAAAACTTTATCAACGGCTAATTAGGCATAAATTAAGTAACGATATAAACATCATAAGAAAAGTGCGTCTGTGACAATATTCCATAAGGAAACTCCAAAATAAATCATTTATAATGCATTAATTTCTCGTGTTTAGATATGCTTTTTAACAAAATTTGATTATGGTATGAGTTTACGTCAATCCGCGTTAAATTTGGTTTGTGAACAAACCAGTATCGTCTATTTGCCATCTTCAGTGTTCTCTCCATACTAGTTGCATCTTATTGTCAGTAATGTTGATATAGTTTGTCTTGTTCGTGTATCTCTTTGTCTTATTCCTACTGCTGTCGTTACTTTCTCTCTGTTTGACTGTAACTCTCTTTCCTTTTTCGTTTTTTGTTTTTACCTAATTTGTCTCTCCCTCTCCGTCTGTCTCTCCCTCTCTCTCTCCCCCCGGGGGCACATAAATATGGTCTTTATAGAATTCCACTATCTAGACACAGTGCAACTGGAGAAAAAGGGAGCCCAGTCCCCTGAAGATAGGCAGGGAGTCAACTGGAAACTCCACTTTATTTCCACGGGGATCAGTGTGCCCCAGAGTTCATTATTTGTCTCTTTAGACATTTAATAGTTCTCTGGCTGATCATTAAGGTTGGCCCCTATATGGGAGTAACGTGGTGGTGTGGTTTCGCGGCCCCATGACAGACAGGTCAGTTTTTATGGTGGCCTGGTTCACTTCACCTTTAATAACACCTACCTGGTAAATGTTCCCAGATCCAGTGAGCATGCTAGACATGTGTTCTGGACAGGAGTTGGAAAGTATCCAACTCTTAAGCAAGGAGTGATGATTTGCAGCCCTGCTCTGGAATCATCGAAGTTGCAACTAGAAAGTTCTGTTGCATAGAATTATAGCTTCGACTTCCTAGGACGTGCATAACGTGCAGTGGTTAGATCCATCATCTGATTAAGGCTTCTTGGCCAGGTGCGGATGTAAATCGAATCACACAGTTGTCTCTCCCTCTCTCTCTCCCTTTTCATTCTTCTCTCTTCCTGCCTAAATCGCTTCACATGCACACATCAAAATTTTATTAAATTAGTATATTTCCCTAGACCACTAATATAAAATTATCTCAAACAAAAAATAGGAAATATTAAATATTTCTTTAAAAAACTTCACCAGAAAATTACATTCGAATAAAAATTTTACAGCATATAATTTTATTACAAAAATCAATTTTTTATTTAAATATTGGCCCTCCATAAAAATGAGTGTCACATGCACTTTTTGGCTACTTTCATACATGTTTACTCTATTTAAAACTAAAAAAATTTATGTACTTTTTGTTATCAAACTTTGTTTGTTTTTAATTATTTTTTTATTTTTAAAATTTTTGTATTATTTGTTAAATAGAATCTAAAATAATACCACATACAATCATCCATTGTGTGTTCAAATGCTTGAATAAGCTGAGGTATATTAGTGGTTGGTTGACCCAATTTAATTTTTTTATTTAATTAATTAGCCAACGACCGATTGTACGTTTAACCAAAATTAAATAGAATTTTGTTAATTTTGGAATTTATAAGAGAGTAATGCTATTTTAGTTTAATTTGAAGATATTAAGAAATTTGTTTAAGTTCAATTTAATTTTAATTTCTAATTAATTAAGAACAGAAACGTATTTTTACAAATTAAAGCAATTAAATGTAGTTAAATTAATTGGTTACATGGATAACATATACAATGTATACAACCTAAAGCAGAGACATGAGAGGAGTGCTGACGACAGGTGTATATATATATACTGCATATGTGTATATATATCGGGTTTTCCAACAAAAAATTTGTTTTTCAATTTTGGCAACACCAACCACATGATCGTTTTGACATTTAGTTTTTTGATATATTCTTAGTAGACGCATTAGCAATTGTTACAATGAATGCAATTTCGCACGATAATCGCATTAAAATAATTAAAATCTATTATAAAAATGGTGGTTCTGTTAAAGTTATATTTTTTGTAAAATTCGCGATATTTTCGTATGACATAATCATCCTTTTGAGACCGCTATTAAGAATTTAATCGTTAAAATGGAGTCGACAGGCTCGATACAAAATGTGCTCTATGTCTTTATAGAATACTTGACTATCTAGACCTGTGCTGCTTGGGGTATAGGGGAGCCCAGTCCCCTGAAGTCAGCAGGGGTACAACTGGAAGCTCCACGTTATTTTCCTGGGAATCAGTGAGCCCCAGAGTTCCGATATTTCTCTATTTTAGGCATTTAGCTGTTCTCTGGCTGGTTATTAAGGTTGGCCCTTTTGGGAGTATCGTGGTGGTTGTGGTTTTGCGGCCCCATACAGGTATTGTTTTATGGTGGCCAGGATCATCTCGCCTTTAATAATACCCACTGGTGAATGATGCAGATCCAGTGAGCATAGTAGTCATGTGTTCTGGACAGGAGTTGGCTAATCTCCAGCTCTTCAGCAAGGAGTAGTGGTTTGCAGACCTGCTCTGGAACCGCTGAAATTGCAACTAGGAAGGACCTGTTGCTAGAATTAGTCTTCGGCCTCCTAGGGCGTGAGTGGCGCTGCTTTTCACTCACAGTGGTTTGACCACCATCTGATTACGGCCCACGGCCAGGTGCAGATGTAAATCTTATCACGAAATGTGCGAATACCAGCGCATGTTCGACCGAGTCCTTCAACTAAAACCATCGCAGCCGTGAGTCGCAGTGTTAAAAAGGAATTCCCCGACATTCTCAACAATTCTGTTAGGATTTGACTTTGAACCCTTACAAGGTTCAACCTATGCAGGATTTTAAGCCGAAACACCCGGCTGGTTTTTGTGAAAAAATTATTTTTTCAGACGAAGCCAATTTCCACTCGGACTTCTGAAAATTCTAGAGCGATTATTGAGAACCCTTTGCATGCTCAATGTGTCACTCTGTGGTGCAGTATGTGGTCTGGAGACGTGATCGGGCCGTTTTTTTTCCAAGATGAGGCTAACAACTCAATTTTGGCCTATTATTGACCACGTGGATATCACTGGCATTTAGTTTGAACAGGGCGGTGCCTCATGTTATACAGCCAATAAAACGATTAATTTATTGCAACCAAACCAAATTTCCGGATCGCATAATTTCACGACAACGAGCAGTTAGGTGGCCAGCCAGATCGTGGGATTTAACTTCACTGGATTATTTTTTGTGGGGCTATGTTAAACACAGAGTTCATACTGAGCCAATCAAATCGATTTGAGCCTTAAAATGCAAAATCTGTGATGTGATTAACGAAATAGGAGCGCCGTTTTGCTAAAAAATTATTAAAAATGTTGATGAGAGAATCGGCATCTGTCAGCGTGATCATGGTGGACACTTGCCAAATATAGTTTTTCATTCATAATTGCCGAATTTTTCTTCGTAATACAATAACAATTTAAATCATTTTAATCTAAAATTTTTTCTTATAAACGAAAGTATTAAGATTTAAGCCAAGAAAAAAATGTTAAGCATTTCGGAGAAGGCCAATTGAAACTTAAGCAGAAAAATATACAAAAAAAACTCAAATTATGTTTAATATTTTCTACAATGTATCTTTTTCACTTATAACACCTTATGCTGCTTCTTGATTATCTTATGTTAAGTTAACCCCCCTAAAACAGAAGAAGAAGATAAAAACGTTTAGTGAACATATTAGCACATGAAATTGTTAAGTACAAAAAAAACAACAAAACAAAAGTTACACATTTTCTTAGTAAGCACACAGTCATGAGCTCATTAAATTATAAAACCAATTAAAACAACTTTGCATTAACTACACATTAGCTTTCCAACTCTGGTCGTCCAGGCCAACAATTTGCTGCCACATTTGTGCAAAGCGTAACCATTAAACATGAAAAAAGGGTTTAAATAAATATGAGTAAGTTTGTGGTGGGAACATTTTTTTATTGCCGGTTGTTTTTTGTTTTTTATGTGTGATATCCAAAAAAAAAAAAACAAACAAACCTGATTCTGTTGTAACTTTGTTTGTGGGTTTTAGCCCACATACTTACTCTTACATACCGTATTTCTATGCGGAAATTTCATTTATTCTGCTTAAATGGTTGCTAATTACGCAAAAGTTTCTTACTCTATACGTCGTTTGTTTTATTGTTCAATAAATGTTGACAGCTCAGTGAAGGCACGCTCACACAAAAGTATCATATGACCTCTGGTTGTAGTGGGTTTTTGTAATATTTTTCTTGTAGTTCGTGTTTTGTTTTTTCTCAAAAATTCTTTTCGTTTATTTAACTACTGACCCATATTTCTACAGTTATGTGTTGATGGACATTAAACGCCATTTTCTATAAAATAGATAAAGCCATACTTTTATGTAAAGAAAATGCATTTAAAGCAGGAATGGGAAATCGAATGCTCTTGAATTTGTTGTAAGCGATGATACTTTCTTGCAACGACAAGAAATGACATGTTAATAAGTGACTACTCTCAGCCCACTTCTACAATCCCTGTGGTTGCTAAAGATGGCCGAGATATTCCCTTTTACTTATTATTGAAGCTCATACAATTATTGCTTTTTATTCTCGCTTGTTAGTTTTCTGCTCACCTAGAGGCTTCAATATTGAGAGTGCCACTCTACCACCATTATTTGTTAATGGCAGCTTCGCGTTACATGTACAAGGGTGTTCAAACTTGTATCTTTTTTTCTACCCTTCTACGTTTGTGGTGACTTCATTGTATTTAGTAATTATATTCCTAAATATTAACCTTTTTGCAATTCGCATATATTTATTGGTATTCTCGTTTGGCCAACTCCAGTGCATAACTAAAGTGACTGTGTGGTTCGATTTACATCCGCGCCTGGCCGTGAAGCCCTAATATGATGGTGGACCAAACCACTGCATAATTTGGAACGTCATGCTCGTCCTAGGAAGCCAAAGCTATAATTCTATGCAACAGAACTTTCTAGTTGCAACTTCAATGATTCCAGAGCAAATCATCACTCCTTGCTCAAGAGTTGGAGACATTCTAACTCCTGTCCAGAACACATATCTAGCATGATCCTGGCCACCATATAAAACAATAGACCTGATATTGGGGCCGCGAAACCACAACCACCACGATACTCCCATATAGGGGCCAACCTCAATAATCAGCCAGAGAACAGTTAAATGTCTAAAGAGACAAATAACGGAACTCTGCGAGCTTACTGATTCCCGTGGAAATAAAGTGGAGTTTCCAGTTGTACCCCTGCTGACTTCAGGAGACTGGGCTCCCTTTTTCCCCCAGTTGCACAGGAACTTAAGTGACAGAAAGTACATCTGATTATATCTCAACACTGCGAGAGTAAACATACACTAGAACTGAATCCATTAAACAAGTTTACTCCGCTTCGCCAAGAATTTTTCTTTTATTTTTATTAAATAAAAATTTAAATTGCAAAATAAGAGATTTTGTTTGAGTACCAAATATGGTTAGCAGCCGACATTTCTTTTCATTTAGTTATATTAACAAATATAACAAATATTATGACAACGAAAATTATTGACTATTTTATGATTAGACGATCTTAAGTAGTTCTTAAAAGTTGATAACATGAAAATATTTTAAAGGAATACTGCTTTTAAATAGCATTCTTTCGGTCCTGCATAACAAATTCTTTGTTTAAGAAGTTCATCACAACATCTTGTAGCGCTTAGATGTCCACACCGCCTGTCGACATGTTGTGCTCAAACTGGAAGAATTAGCACCAGCATTCCTTAAGCATTTGATCATATTGTTACGGATGTGTCTTGCTTAAGCTTTAAGCAATAAAGCGAACTACTGGGTATGTTGTTTACGAACTGCGTGGCTTTCTAAGAAAACTTATGGTACAACAACAAAATTTCTAGTTACAAACTGCGTAGAAATTTTATACATAAAAAAACAACAATTTGATATGCTGCCTGGCACGCAAGACAAAAAAAAGAAATTTCTGTTTACTAACTTAACACGCAAAATAGCAACAAACATGTATGCTGTTTACCATGCGCGTAGTTTACTAAGAAAACTTATCTACACAAGACAACAATAAATATTTTGAAATAAATCCCAAGCAGAAACCTTATCAGCATAAAAACAAAAACAAAACTACACACAGACATACAGGCGCCTATACATCGTATAAACAACATACAACAACAAAATGTGATACAAAGGGAGTAGAAAATTCTTAAATCTTCTAGACTTTAAATGGACAAATATAAATAGGGCAGCGTGTAAGTGTTTAGTCAATAAGTGTAAAATTAAAACCTCATAAAGTGAAGACGTACATTTTAAGTTAATTGTTGTGTAGTGTCAACTTTGTGTAGTTAAAGTAAATTAAATTGTTATAAATTTAAAAATTCTAAACACTAGTTTTTTTGCAATAAAGAACTCACAATAAAACGTTTATAAAAAGGTATAAACGTAACAATATGTATTAACAACTCTTTATAAAGTTTATAAAGTCCTCTTACCGGAAGAACAGACTGCATATTTTCTATAGAAATCCAATGTATTAAACCGCAATGGAAGATTAAAGACAATTTTTAAAGATTTGTATGCAGCTACTTGAAGAAATTGAAGAGCTGAGCTTGTTTTGTGTCGATAAATCATTGGCAAGTACGTAAGGTGTAACGTAAAGACTGATAAACTAGTGTAGTATTTACTAAGTTGTTTGGATTTATTTCGCCAGTAAATGAAATATTCTTGTCATTCTTTTTCACCTTTGCTGGCATTTATTCAGGATGAATAGTGTATACTTTTGATGTCAAGACATCATTCTCAAGCTGTGTTTTAATCTGTACTGGTGAGTCAATGTTTGGATTTAGGTAATTCTGTTGTTAAGCTCGTATCTACTTATGTAGGTAACATGCCCACCTCCTGGCACTTTATGCGGGGCTAATTTTCAATATTTTCGTCTTCTATTATTACATGTGTCCCTCTAAAGGTTGTTTTCCGATTGTTCGAGTGTATGCATAGTTTTAGTGGTGTAAGAAAACTTTTAACAGACATTATAAACGAAAATGTTAACACGACCGCAGAGTTAACATTTTCGTTTATAATGTCTGTTAAAAGTTTTCGTTTTACAGATTTCCATGTTTTCAATAATATCTAGTCTTCGTCTTTTCTTGCTAGGATGTAGTAAATTCATACATTCATCTATTTCCCTTGGTAGGTGTCCGTAAGTGTCAACGTATAATCCAAAGTTGGAGTCTTCTCTTTTTCGTTTGTATAAGCGTATATATTCTGTAAATCTTGTTTTTAGTATTCGCCCAGTTTATCCTATATAAACATGTTTGCAGTTACAAGTTAGTCTGGAACTAAACTTGTTAGTTGTTTCTGTCGATATCCTGAGATTGTCTCAGAGTGTTGTCGGCTTTTAATGCTGTGAGTAATTCTTCTTTGTTAAAAAGGTTAGTTAGTTAGTATATATATATCTGGTGCTGTGTAAGTAAAATTAATGCCGTCGTGTTGTATCGTTTGTCTTCTTTATTCCTGTTTTTAGTGTTGTATTATCTAAGAAGTTTGTTGATGGTAGTGAGTGTGTAGCCGTTATTTTTAGCTCTGGTGTAAATTGTGTCCAGTTCTTTGTTGTCAGTGAGATTATCTTAAGCCTGTGTATCATATGTATAAATGCTGCTAATTCGTGTTGCGTAGGGTGATTCGAGATGATGTGTATGTAAGTTTACGTCGTAGTTGGTTTTCTAGAGATGTCAAATGCTAAACAGTCAGTTTTTCGTGTTATTGTGATGTCAAGATACTGCAAATTTCTGTCTTGTTCTTTTTCCATTGTGTATGTAATGTTATTATGGATTGTGTTTAAGTCTGTTAGAATTTGTTCGGCGTTGTCTTGTTCGAGGATACATATAATGCCATCCATTTATCTATAGTAATGGGTTATTTTGTGTTTTTCCATTAGTGTTTTTAATTCGAGATGTTGCATGAAAATTTCCATGAAAATAGCTAAAGTTCGGTTTCCCATGCCATGTAGTTTGTAAAAGTGGTTATTAAATCTAAAGTAGTTCTGTTATCGTTTAAGCAATATCTAAATTGTCAGTGATGTATTGATTGTTGTATAAGTTGTCTTGTGTCTAGTATAAGTCGCTTGTTTTCGGTTATCTTGACGCCTTTAAGTTTTTCGATACGGTCTTGTGTATTACGCACCGTATATGTATTTTGTATATTTATCTTTTCTTTAGGTAGGCCGGTGAGGTATTTAGCCAGGTGATATGCTAGTGCAGGGCTATAGTTTGTAATGGTATGTTTTTTGCCGTAATTTCCGACTATCCTTCTACTTTCACCACCTGTTTCAAAACTTCTCTATCCCTTTTCAAAAAAATGTAGCACGGTACTTGACCAAATAGGCATTGTTGCCTGAAGTGCTACATCTCTTTAAAAAAAATTGTTCGGCCGTGCTTTAAGTGTTGGTGGTCCTCGGTTCATGTCAGTAAACGTTTTGTGTATTTTGCTATAAAGACTTTTTTGTACATTACTACAGTCATGTTTCCTTTCTCCGCTTTTGTAATTAGTAGGTCATTGTCCAGTAGTTTACTCTTCTTTCTTTAGAAACTGTTTGTTTGTTGGGATTCATCCATTCTTTGGTTCATTAACGTACAAGTTGCTTTCAATTTTTTAAATAGTTTTCTAATATCTTAATAGTTCGTAGGAAAATCCAATATAACTCAACCTGTTAATGAAGATGCAATTATTAATGAAATCTAAAGCTTTAGATAAATCATACTCCTTTGTATCCCTCATCAAAACTATTGCAACCATTATCAGTCATAATAATGTCAGTATAAATATTACTTGATTTCCGAAATGCTTAAAAAAGTAACGCCAAACCTTTCAAAGTTCTTCTGTCTGTATTTACAAAAAACTTTGATTTATCGAAAGCAAATTAATTAAAATATTTATCCCTTTTAAAGTTACATAAACCAAAAATCATTTCCCTTATTGTTGCTTGTTTATTCTACGTTAAGTAAATTTTATAATAAATAGTACTTTTTTGTAAATTTTCAAGATTTCAATCAAACATTTCCCTTCCCCTCTAATAAATCATAAGTTTAACGAAAATATCATAAACATTATGTTTTTGGTTGTAATTTTTTAAATCTTCACGTACTAATAACGTTCGTGAAAGGTACCAACTAGAAATTTAAGTTTTCCATGTCTGGTTAATTGTTGTTATATATACATTTTAGTAGGGAGAAACAAATTTGGTTGGTAAATATTTTTAAGATGTCTGTAACATAACACAAAAGATACAAATTATACTGCAATACAAATAAATATTGTTACGTTCATACCTTTTATAAACGTTTTGTTGTGAGTTCTTTATTGCAAAATAAATAACACCAGTTTTTAGAATTTTTAAATTTATAACAATTTAATTTACTTTAACTACACAAAGTTAACACTTTAGAACATTTACTTAAAATGCACGTCTTTACTTTATGAGGTTTAATTTTACACTTATTGACTAAACACTTACACGCTGCTCTTTTTATATTTGTCCATTTAAAGTCTAGAAGATTTAAGAATCTTCTACTCCCTTTGTATCACATTTTGTTTTTGTTTGTTGCTTATTCGATGTATAGGCGCCTGTCTGTCTGTGTGAATAGTTGTTTTTGTTTTTATGCTGATAAGGTTTCTGCTTGGGATTTATTTCAATACATTTGATGTTGTCTTTTGTAGAAAAGGGTTTCTTAGAAAACTACACAGATGGTAAACTACATATATGTTTGTTGTTGTAAAATTAGTTTTTTTTTTTGCCTTGCACGTTTAGGTGGTAAACAGCGTACATGCATTTTTTTCTTGCATGCCAGGCAGTTAGTAAACAGCATATCAAATTGTAGTTGTGTGTGTATAAACTTCTACTTGCTTTAAAACTTAAGCAAGACATATTCGTAACAATATAAATTATATATTTTTACTAAAGAACAAAGCACTTCAAATATGCACAACCCTAATAAAGGCAATACAAAGAAATTTTTTTGTTAAAATCAAATTAAGCCAAACAATTTACGCTTGTGTTAGTTAATTGTATCAGTTGCTGCTGCTGTCGGTTAGTAAAATAATGAATGAAACAATTAAGTTCATCTCTACTCGTGAATTTGACATTTTAGAAAAGCTTAAAATTAAAACGTTTAAATGACAGCTGTTATTGTGTTAATTTAAGAGAAGATACAGTTTTTGCAAAAATTTTTTAATTAAACCAATTAAATTGAATTTATTTTGTATTTAGTTTTAAATTGTGAATAAATGTATGCAACACCGCCAAAAAAAAATATATTACTTCTGACTAAATAAAATAAAGAATTTTTAATTACCATAGGAATATCAACTAAAAATCAAGTAATATCACTTTTTTACATTTCGAAGTAAAAATTATATCACGTTTTTCTTTCATTCCTTAAAATCTTAGAAAAGTTTGAAGTTTCTTTTTGTGTAAAATACAACATTTAATTACGAAAATTAATATATTCCGGGCTAATATTATATTATGTAGCTTACTTCCACACAATGATAAATTATAATTGGATTAAATTAATATAGAGTTTTCCTATAGAAAGATTTCGAAACTAACATTTGCATGTGAAATTAAAAGAAGCAGAGATTTTATTTAATAATTTTTAAAACTTTTCTCTACAAACTTAATGTAACCAAATATCTGTACGGTAGTGCACATGTTTGTGCATGTATTCAATATGATAATTTGAGAATGGCACATTTAAAATGGATATGAACAGAGTTTTAAAGGAATTTATACTTTTGCTTATTAAAAATAAGTGCCTAAAATAGTTTGTTTTTTTTTTAAATTTTGTAAAAATTTGTTTTACTTAAATCATTACTGAAATTATGCGATTAACGCAGTTAGGACAAGCAAGGCATTTATCGTTGCGAATATTCGTCGCCAGAAATATAACACATTTGTGTATATAAAACCGCACACACGAATAAAATTCGTCATGCGTATTGAATTTACTTATATGAACGACAAATATTTTAATGTCCCAAGTGAGCGTCTTTCTATATATTTTTTAAATTCTGAATATTTTACTTGGATATTTGTTTTCCCTTTATTTATATCATACACAAAGGCTGTTTTTTATGGAGGTATAGAACTTTGAAATGGTGTAAAGCAAAGATGGCTTTTTTAATTTAACGTGAAATTTACTAAAGGTATATAATCTTCTGGCATTATAATTTAAATATGAATTCTGGTATAAGACAGCCACGGCTGGCTTGAACGTAATCTAATCTGGAGGTTCAATTTTCGATGACGTATTCCAACAATTGTGACCGTATGACCACTGTGGAATGAAAAGCAACGTCATTCTCGCCCTAAGAAGCCGAAGACTAATTCTAGCAACAGGTCTTTTCCAGTCGCAATTTCAGCGGTTCCGAAGCAGGATCGCAAACCACTACTTCTTGCTGAAGTGTTGGAGACTATCCAACTCCTAGTCCAGAACACATGACTAGCATGCTCACTGGATCCAGATCATTCACCCGTTGTTCTCAGTAAAGGTGAGATGATCCTGGCTCCCTAATCAAATTCATGAGGGGCCTCGAAACACACAGCCACTACGATACTCCCGAAGGTCAGTCAGAGAAAAAGCTAAAAAGCTAAAGAGGCAATTAGCGGAACTCTATGGCTTACTGATTCCCGTGTAAATAACGTGGAGCTTCCAGTTGGCTCCCCGCTACCTTCAGGGGACTGGGTTCCCTTATACTCCCGAACGACACAAGCCTAGATGGTTAAGTAATCCATAAAGACTGATAAATGTGCCCCCGGGGGTATTGAAATTGTGGCTGTATATCGACAAGTCCTCCAAGTGGTCAATTGTTTCGGGCTTATGGGTATTGACTAGCGACTTCACACATCCCCTCAAGAAATAGTTTAGCGACGTTAAATTACATGATTTTGTAGGCCAATTCACAAAACGTTCAAGTAGACGGTTGCGAAACGTTTTTCTTAATAAACCAATTGTGACACGTGCAATGTTGCGTCGTTTGTTTTGAAGCACATCTTGCTTGTTCAATTGATAAAGGAAGGAAAACGAAAGAATGTCAGTAAATCAATTAGCGTCGTTTTTAAAGTAGCGCGATATAATGATTCCACCAGCCCTTAAAGCATGTAGCGGTGTGTCAACATATATTTGAGAATTATCAGCACTTGAAATATGGTAGTTTTGTTTTATGACTTATCAATTCCAACAAAAGTGAGCTTCATCGCTAAACAAAATTCGCTTAGAAAAATCGAGATCAACGGCAATCTTGTTTTGGGCCTAATTTACACAATATTAATTAATTATTTCATCAAACTAATTTATTAATAATTTTGTTATCCTAATTAAGCTTCAACTATCGAATTTCGTTAAGATTGAATTCAGCTACGAATTCGTACTGCCTTGTGTAACTCGTTGTTCGTTTCAATTCTGTTTATGCCATTGAATTAAAAAACCAAATAACATATTTTTTAACACTATTAAGAGAGAGACAGAGAGAGAGAGATTATTTTGTTAATTGCAGTTTTTGGATTACTGCAATTTACTTCAATGAATACTATTTAATTATCTATTTTTTTATATATCCCATCAAATTGTTTACCAAGCGGTACTAAATCAATCTTTGTACTCTTTTAATGCCCTTTTTTTGCATACTTTATTTATTTCACAGGTTTTAGCAACAGAATAAATATATATTATGTAAGCCTCAATAGTTGACACACCGTGTCATTTTGTGCACCATGTTGGCGATTATATTTGTTTGTGTGTGTGTGTGTGTGTGTGTGTGTATGTTTGTGATAACTTTATTCAAAGTAGAAAAAGTAATTATAGATAGTGGCCAGGAAGGCGAATCAATTAATGCGCTGCTTTTAGTAAGAAATATTATATAATACAGTAATAACAAATATTACTCGACGACAATGGCAACAACAAAGTGCAAAAAGAGTGTTATTTTTTATATGAATTAAAATTTTAAAGAACAAAATGAAATTTTTATTATGAATCTTACATGAGATAATAAATTTTTAACCCACAAAGAAACAACATTGTTATTCTTCTTACCTCTTATATTTGGAATACAAATACCTAGTGTACAGTGGAGAATTAATTGAAACAAAATTTTAAAGAAATTTTCTCGTGCTTGGATCAGACACAAAATTAAGCTTGAGTTTTTAGTGCCAGAGTCCACACTATGCAGGAATAGTTCACAAAAGTGTTCCAAGGTGGAGGACTTGGGCCATGTGCTTTTTGCTAGGCTTACCATTTTTTTTATTAAAATTACTTATTTATTTTTATTATCTATTATAATTAAAATTATAATTCACTAGTAACTAAGACTATCTTTAATTTAAATGTTTAAAGTTTTACACAGAATGTGCTTGTTAATTTTTTTAAAAATTAACAAACAAAAATTTTACATTTTATTTTTTTATATTATCTGTGGAAGGACTTTTCCATTAATTATAATACTATTTGGGTTATTCAAATTTAAACGGATACATTGCAGTGATAGACATAGTCATCCATTAAGATGATTAACTGTTAATGATGAATTTCTACAGAATATGTGAACTGGTTATGTGTCTTTGGCAATCAAATATTGATATGTTAGTTTGGTGTGTGTTAAAAGAAGTATAGTGAAACACCTGTTTTTAAACCAATGTTAAGTGGAAGGAAGATTTTAAAGTTTTTATCAGTGCTAATTATTATAAAGCGATAAGGATATCTACACAAATTTCAAAGAGAAGTAACTTTTAAATTAAAAATAAGTTCTCTGGAAATAAATTTTTTGTTGTTAGATATAAATAAATAAATAAATAGGATGCAAATAAGCTATTTTTGCTTTAAAAGATTTTGTTAAACAGTAAAACCAAGTTGTTTGCATTCAACATTTATAAATTTTCCACAAAATTGTGACATCTTTAAGTTTTAGCGCAGTGCTTTATTTGAATAAATATTAAGTAAAATCAACTTTTATTTGCAACAAAATAATGCAGGCTTTATTTACTTTTTTAAAACCTTTGTAAAAAGACCGGGTTAATATAAAACTTTTGTTTACAAAATTCCCTTAAGAACATCCTTAAAGTGTTGCTATATCTTGAAAAACGATATCATAAAAATGTTATAAAAATTCGTTTTCAAATTTGCATTATTTTTATCTGTGTTACCTCTAGTTTAATTTTGACCATCTTTACAAACAAACATTTTATATTCTATTGGATAAATTACAGGAACTGGTGTAGATCGAGCCAACTGTTTAGAATCGTTTACTAATTTATTTCTAAAGTTCTTTGTTTCTGCTATACTGGAATAGAGTAAAGGAGAGTTAAACATAACACTAGGTTGGCTATATTTTTCTCTCAAAGACGAATCAAAAACTAAAGTCACAAGTTCGCAAAATATTATTAAAAAAATAGCATATATATTTCATATTTATTATTTTCGTATTACACTAGTTTTTTTTTTTTAAAGAGAAGTAGCACTTCAGGCAACAATGCCTATTTAGTCAAGTACCGTGCTACCTTCTTTGGGAAAGGGATAGAGAAGATATGAAACAGGTGGTGAAAGTAGAAGGATAGTCGGAAATTAACTGCCGTATATAAGACAGCACATCGATCAGTGACTATGCCTTCATCGCTGAGCAGCCCCACCGACAGCCAATTTTTATTTTTGTAGTGAAAAAAACAAAGGTCTTCGTTGGGAATCGAACCCACAACCCCCATACTGACAAGCCTACAGGGGCACCATTTTGCAACAAGCTTTTCAAACCCTGAACTGTATATTTTTTTAGGAATTATTTTCTAATGTTTTTAAAGTCTTCTTATAAATAAAACAAGGTGTTTGCTAACAAATAGCAAACAATACTAAATACATTTATTTCTTTTAAAATAACTATTTTACACAATATTTTACTAAATTTTTGCACTGATTGATTTGATATTCTTTTTTTTCGCATTTGCAAAACACAACCATCAGTTTCTTTAACCATTAAAGTGCTGTAAACCATTGTGGTTACATAGATTTTATATTTTTTCCATTTCATTTATAATTATACAGAATATTGGTAATAAAATAATTACCAGTTTCAATTAATGTTTGCAGTAACTTTAAACATTTAAATGGATAAAATAGCTAAATTTGTGTAAAGCAAACATTGCCATCAATTTATAAGCTGTTAGAAATAAAAAACGTGTTATATGACACAAAATCAAATATTTTTAATTCCCATTATAGAAATTCTGGTGGCATACAGAGTTGTTGTTGTTCATACAAAGTTGGCAACAATAATTATATTTCCGAAATTAATTTTTAAACTTGCACCTTTGAAAATTATTTAACACATAGCAACTTCTTAATTCGTCAGCATGTCCAAATTTAATAAACGATTAGAATGGATACCACAATAGTGCGTTTAGATTTTCCTTAAATAGTTAACAAATTTATAAATTTCTGCTCTGTACATACATACGTGATGGCTAACAACGTTTTTTCTTCTTCTTCAAATTATAACTGATTTTAAAATAATAAAAAGAAAATGTATATTTACTTTATTATTTACTTAAATATATGTTTGAATATATATCATGACAACAAGACAAGATTTATCTAAAGAAAAAAAATACACACACACACACACAGACACACTCACAAAATTAAATTGAATTTTTATTTAATTGACTGCAATTCTGTGCAGGCATGTTAATACTTAGAGTTGTCTTTTTTGTACAAAAATGTTTCCTTGATTAATATTAATTATGGGCAAGAAGGAAAAAAAATTTAAATATATCTTATGAAATTGAATTCTAATATTTCTTTATTTGGCTACACAAAATATTTGTTTTTGATTTTTTTTTTAATGCACATAATATGGCGTGTATGGTGTCTACGTTGGTAGAGGTGTGATCATAGGTATACATACAAACCCCAATACAGTGTTAAAAATTAAACAAATTAATGTAAATTTATAAAGTAGCCGCAGTGAAATGAGTTGTTAAAATCTTGTTGCTTATCATTCAGGTTCTTTAAGCCACTTAATTGCAATTATTGCAATACATTCTAATTATAATTTTTCTCTCTAAGCCTCTAAGCCTCTAAAGGCCTAGTCCATGATACTCTTGTTTTTATTCAACATTTGCTTTAAATATGCAGTCAGCTTCTATCGGTGCTACATAGCAATCGTATCTATTCTTTTAGGCGAGTTTTCGGGCTCTTTTTCATTTCTTGATGTTTTAAAGAACTTATCCATCGCATTCATTCATTTAAACTTATGACATATTTTCTGTTTTATCACACACTGGCAGCCAATCAATGGAAAAATTGCAATTGCTCATTGTTTAAGCGCTTCTTTCTTTTTTAAAGCCACAAATCAACATTTTCTCAAAAGTTGCCAACTCTTCAATTATATAAAGAGTGTTTTGTAGAGATATATAACTTTAAGTTGATAACACTTTTCAACTAGCGGCCATTTTGTTAGCTGTCAAATGATTAATGTTTAAAGGCGATGTCAGATAAAACTTTGTTGCTTTGCGTGACATTTGAAACTTTAAAGCAAAAGCGTAAATCAAGTGGTGTATGTCACAATAAACTTTGACAACACTCAGGAATTTTTTGTTTACGCCCACACACAAATACACAAACACAAATAATAAAAGCCAGGTGTTTGTCAAAGCGCGCAAAAAGTTGAATGTTGGTTAACTTTTCGCTTTGCGCTGCGTCAAAAGTGCTTTATGTGGCAACTTTCATACATTTACGTACATTTTAACTCAAATGTCAAAGCGAAACTCTGACGCAACGCAAAACAAAAGTTTTATCTGACACGGCCTTAAGGCCCAACTATAATATGCAAAACCTGGCTTAAACTAATGTCAAAAATGTAACGAAAAGTCTGTCAAATGCTAAAGCGAATCATTGAAGACTTTTACGTGGCTATATTGTACTTGCAAGAATATAGAAATTATTATGCAGAGTTGCTAATATAATAATCATATTTTGTGTACTTAATACTATGTAGTGAATAATTGCTCTTCCATCTTTTTAAATTTCTATGGTCACACTTTCTTTATTACTTTTAGTTGAAACCCTTTTCTATTATATTTTCTATGTTTTAATCTCATAATGTAAATGAAAAGAATAAAATAATTTCACAAAAATTCATTTCTTTTATTATTAAGTTGGTATATATATTATATATATATTCATTGACTTTAGATATAACATATTATTCTATTAAAAATTAAATAAAAATTTTCCTTCAATGACTACGATTAAAATCACATTTTGTTTCAATGCCTCCGTTTTTTATCAAAAATATATTTTTTTATTTTTTTAATCGACCTTTTTATATTGTATATAATAGTTATAATTTTTTTTTTGACCTTTTTTAATATTTTTTTGTAATTAATTTTAAGCACTAGGTCTTATTTAATAAAAAATTTTTTAAAAAGCTTTATTTTTTAATATATTTTCGATATTTCGCCACACCGTTGGTTGGCATCATCAGGAAAAACAAAAATAATGAACACACAAATTGAAAAAATTTTTTGATTAACAAATTCAAAATAATCAAAAAATTTTTCAAAAAACAAAACGAACAAAAACAATAAAAAACGACAAATTGAAAATTTTTTGTTTTACATACATACAAACAAATTTTCAACATTGAAAAATTTTTAAATGAAAAACAATTTTTAAAAATACATAACAAATTTACAAAAACAATAGCATCTTACACATATATCCTAAAACATAAATTTAACGGTCTTTTTTAATTAATTTAACAATATATATTTTTGAAAAAATTTTTTCAATTTGTTAATAATTGCTGTTATTAAAATTAATTTTCCTAAAGAAGCTTTCCATAGGAAAGCGAAATATTGAAAAAATATATATTGTTAAATTAATTAAAAAAGACCGTTAAAAAGAATAACAGATATTTTTTAAAAATATATAAATTTTAGCTTTGCGTTTTAGAAAATCAGGCCCTCAATAAGTAAAAAAATATGAAATATTAAAAAAACAAATTAAAAACAAAACAGGAGCACTACTACAAACTATGATCCCTTCTATAATTTCTGCGTAGTTTATAAAGTTCCTGTAGCATGTTTGCTTGAAAATCGTCTTTTACTGCCACTGGCAGGTCCTTCATCAAGCTAACGATTGTCTTCATGAAGTTCTCATCAGTACAGTTTTCTTCGGTCGTTGATGCCAAGCTCCTCTCAATGCTTTCTATAGTCTCACCAAATTTTTGGTAAAGGCTATCGAGCGTTGTTTTTGACTTCTTTGGAGGCGTTGAAGTTGCTAAAAAGGAATATTCCCGCAAACTGTTTCCACTAAACATAGCTTGCTCCAAGGTTGAGTCTATTTCTTCAACGTTATCACGAGTACTGCAAAATAAAGATTGACATTATAAAAAAGTAAAAAATATACAATGTAAATGCTTATACCGGCGGGGCGCGAGAGAGTTTTTTTAAAATATCGTAGGCTGCAGTAGTGCCCATTCCTCAATGTAACCTATTCCGCTGCCTGAAGGAGCTTCCATCCTCTTCATTTCCTTGCAGAAACGTTCGCGAAGTAATTTCCACTTCATATGAAAATGAAAACCGCAAACAAAATTCTTCAAGGTATTACTTACCACTTTTACTGCATTTTTCTGCTTTCTTTTCTATAAACACTTTGTTGTTCTATCTTTCTATTAAATTAAAATAAAATATAATAGTTATAATTTTTTGACCTTTTTTAATATTTTTTATTAATTAATTTTAAGCACTAGGTCATTATTTAATACAAAATTTTTAAAAAACTTTATTTTTTATTATTTTTTCGATATTTCGCCACACCGTTGGTTGGCATCATCAGGATTGATTATTGTTTATTTTTGTTTTTCTGATGATGCCAACCAACGGTGTGGCGAAATATCGAAAAAATAATAAAAAAAAAGATTTTTAAAAATTTTTTATTAAATAATGACCTAGTGCTTATTAAAATAAAATATTTTTTCACTTGCGTCCTCCATTGCAATTTGTTAACTAATGTATCTATAAAACAATGCACATTTCAAAATCAGCTGTTTCCGTACTGAATGTGCGATCAGTTTCGTACTTTGCTTAAGCAATTGATATTTGACGAAACTTGACGAAAAGTTTTGTAAGGTACATTATAGTTCGCCACATATGATTAGTAGGTATTTGCACAGTTGTTTAAGTTGGCTTATGCCTGCATATGCATATTATAGTTGGGCCTTTAGTTTGGTTTGGCATTTCAACATGAATGGACTGATGCCTGAACAACGATTCCAAATTGTGCAAATTTGTTTTGAAAGTTATGGTTCTGTTCGAAATACCCAACTGTTTCTAAAGAAAGAAAGCCCCACGTATTTGGAGTGATGATAATTCTCAATGTGTGTTCTGGGACACCTTTTAATTTATTAATGCAAATAAAAAATTATAGAAGATTTTCTTTTTAACATAATTCTCATTGAAGCTAATGATTTTTGTTAGCAGAAACTGGGTCGAAAAATGGTAATCCAGCCAACTTTTAAGATTAACTACTTTTCAAAGATGAGTCTGAAATGGTTAACAAGAAGTTTGGCTAGAAAATAATAAATGCGATATAGAAAGTGTTAATATAATTCTCAAAATAGTCTTGTAATATTGAAAAAACCATACAAGGATTTTTACGCGAACTTTACACTCTTTATCCCTGATAGCAGCTGACTTCTATAAAGCAGTTACGTATATGTATCCCTCTAGTAATAAGAGTAAATGTTATTATTATTCAGATCAAAGAAATTTGAATTTTTGACAAATGCTCTGCAATAAATTCATGCATAAAAACTCCTTCAACCAACAACTAATTGAATTTCTTTTAGTAATTATTGTAGCATTAACATAAATTTGGCGATTTAACTCGCCTAAAAATATAAATCGCTGTTTTGATCCCTATAATAAAATCCAGCAAAAACCAAACAATGAAGTTTTTTCGGTTAATAAAGTATCATCAAAGAAAGTAACAATAACAGAAAAAATCCTCGTGAGTAAATAGAATGTAAAAATACATCTTTATTTACGTTTATATATTTTATACAATTTTTACTTATAGCTTAAATTACAAAGTAAAATAAAATGTAATTAATACTATGTAAAACATTACCACAAGCGACATATTTCAGCTGGATACATAGTTGAATTCTCTTCACAGTTAAAAACACGGCCAAAGTCTTCATAATTCCTCCAGTTACGCTGTACACGTATATCGTGCATATCATGACTCAAATCCAAAATAATTTCATCCAAATTAGAAATTTTATGAACGTTTGCACATAAAAATTGCACAGAATTAACAAAGAAAAATTGTTCTTTACTGAAGTTGAAAAAATCCACATCAAAAGCAGTAAAATTCTTTAACAAACGTTGATAAGTGCGAAATGCCAAACGCAAGCCTGATATATCGGCCATATTTTCCGATAAAACATCTGTCGGTCTATGGACAAAACACTCCATGTAGGGCAAAAAATGTCTGGCTATAAGAGAACCCGTCCAATTGTAGTTACCTTTGTGATCGTAGATAATGTGAAAGAGATCATAAGCATGAATTATTTCATGGGCCAATATAAAACCGAAATGAGAGTATTGATAAATTTCATGAAGATCGCCATCGAAAAGCGGCATTTGCAAATAGCCAAAAGGTATTAAAATGACATTATCAAAAATTTTCACCGGTGAAGAGGAGGCCAAAGTAGAAGGATCCAAGTCGTAGATTTTTTGAGAAAAAGGTATATAAATATTTTGCAATTTTGCGTATTCCTGTTGCGTGATCAATTTTAACAATTCCATGTGATTAAAAAAGAAATCAGATCGATTTGTGGAGAAACTTGCATAGAATGCGGTAACAAATTTCTGTGTACAATTAATGGGCAAATTGCCAATTTTCATCATCATCGTCTGTAGTTCCATTAAAATGAATTTTTGTTCTACAGCATTTAATTTCAAGTGATTCTCTTTAACCATTTCTGTAAATTCTAATTTAAGATTTGCAAATATTTTCTCCAAAGTCAATTCCATTTTGGAACGTTTTGTTTTAAATAAAAAATGTTCATACAAGAAATTCATGTAGAGAGACATATGGGATCTTAAATACTTAATACAATCCTTCGGTCGATTTTGAGGTAAATTGTTATTGATGTAATACATAAACTTTAGCATTATATAGTAAGCTATAGTTTCATTTGAGGTAGAGCTGAAAACTTCATTAAGATTTTTATAAAACTCAATATCCAAAGCAAAGCTTTGAATGACCAATTGTTCCAAATTCTCTTGGGGATTTAAGGTAATGGAAAAGTATTTATACCAATCCACCTGGGGTACAACTTGTTGAAATTTTTTTAAAGTATACAGCTTAAAATTATCACTATACTTGCGTTCCTCCGTTTCATTTATATATCTAATTTGTGCCAATTTAACCAACGCCTTCTCTAACTTTATAACTTCACTTGTTAGTAAAGTACTTTCGTTTTGATAGAAGCCAAAATTTAAAAATATTTCCTGCAACTCCTCGAAATCAAATATTTTTCCAACAGCATGTTGTGATATTTCCACTACATAATGAGAACCATTGCTGGGCAAAACATTTATATTTTCGGTAACAAAAACACCATTAAAGCCATATTTTCTCAAAATAGCAATGGTGGCCAGCCAATCAAACTCAGTTTGATTTTGCCATTGAGTCTCATTCAAACTATACAATGGCCATTTCATGAACAACTCTTCCTGCGCCCTTGTCAAGAAACCATTCAAAGGTAATCTTTGTAAATTAACACACGATTCATAAACATCTAAAAGCCGGCCATGCACTTGAGTTTCATTTCTAATTTTTTTTATAATTTTAATGAATTGCTGATTGACCGTGTAATCCATGTAACCCGGCATATCGATATATTCTGTCCCATTGTAGTTTCTATGCCAATTACCACATGTGAATTCGTAAAAATCTTCGCATGGATTTGTTGTTGCATTTAAGTTGGATTTTATTTGTTGTAAATATAAATCATTTATATCACTTTCTTTACTTTTGTATGCTTTTGCACAAACATCTTTGCAAGTCACAATTGCTATTAAAGCCAAGCTTAATACTAAATTTGTAATTTTAAAGATTTTCATTATTACTCCTTTTATGAGCACTTAAAATCCAAGACTAATTTGTTTTAAGATTAATTAATTTTATTTTTTACTATCTTGTTTAGACTTTTATTTGTTGTTGCTTGTTTGTTTATTCAAGAAAGAAAGTCTTTGTCTTAATCTGCTTCAATTTCCTTTTAATCAATTTTTGTTTTGTATACAATTTTTGCTTTATTCTTGAAGAAATACAATATTATCTCCGTACGTTATAAAATGTTTACACTTTTCCATTATCTGTTAACAGTTTTACAATTTTGCCTTTTGAAGTGTTATCTGCACAGAGCTGTACTATATGCTCATATTTTAAGGGCCATGCCACCGTATAAAGAATTTCATAGAAAAATTAACTTTGAAAACTTTACAAATGTTAAAGTTTATGTGATTGTTGTGCGTATGTGTAAAGTAAACAGAACTGAAAATAATAATAGTCTCACCACTAACAAATTTGCAGTGTGTGGTGTCTATGTTGGCAGAGGTGTGTTTACAAACCCCAATATAGTCTTAAAAATTAAGCAAAATACTGTAAAGTTCTAAAGTAGCCGCAGTAAAATGAGTTGTTAAAATCTTGTTGCTTACCATTCAGGTCCTTCAAGCCACATAATCAATCATGTGGTCATTATTGCCATACATTCTAATTTTTATTTTCCTTTCTAAATCTCAATCAAGGCTTGGTCCATGATATTCTTATTTTTATTAAGCAGTTGCTTTAACTTTTTAAAGGCTGTTTAACATTTCGGCCCCTCTTTTTTTTAATCTAATACATCGCAGCTACTCAGCAACATTTATTTTACCAATATTCATATAACTGATATACTCCCCCCGGGGGCACATTGATATGTTTTGATGAAAATCTACCATCATTACATATGCCAAGGGGGAAAAACGGAAGTTCGGTCCCCTAAAGGCTGGCAGGAAGTCAACTGGAAGCTCCACGTTATTTCCACGGGAATCAGTAAGTCCCAGAGTTCAGCTAATTGATTCTTTAGCTTTTTAGGTGTTCTCTGTCTGATTATTTAGGTAGGCCCTTCGGCAGTATCGTGGTGGTTGTGGTTTCGAGACCCTCATGAATTTTGATTAAGGGGCCAGGACTATGTCACCTTTACAGAGAACAATGGGTGAATGATCCGGATCCAGTGAGCATGCTTGTCATGTATTCTGGACCAGGAGTTACATAGTTTCCAGCTCTTCAGCAAGGAGTGTTGTTGCTAGAAATTAGTCTTCGGCTTCCTAGGGCGCGGCGCACGTATCATATCGCTCAAGTGGTTTGACCACCTTCGAGTTAAGGCATACACACGCTAGGTACCGACAAAAATCTTATCACGCTTAACTGATATGCTTTGAACTTATGACTCATAATTTTCTGATTTATCACCTACCCTATCAATGTAAAAATCACAATTGTTCAATGTGTAAGCTATCAAGCGATCGCAGTCTGAATTTTCTCAAGAGTTGCCAACTTTTTAATAATATAGAAGTGTACAAATTTAAGTTGACAATACTTTTCAATTTCAAGTGATTTGTGTTTGATTTGGTTTGGCATTTCAACATGAATGTACTGACGCCTGAAGAACGCTTCCAAATTGTGCAAATTTGTTCTGTTCGAAATATCCAAACCCGATTTCATAATCGAAGTTTGTTTAGTGATGAAGCTCTCTTCTCTTTGAATGGATATCTAAGCAAAGAAAACCGTCGTATTTGAAATGATAATAATCCTCAAAGTATATTAAGACACCCTTAGAACGAAAAATACTATTTAATGTGTGAAATCAGTGGTTTGCACTTCTTTAAACACGACACTGTTAAGTGCGTTACAGTCAATGGTGACTACTGATTGTTTAGTTCATCAATTGAACAGCTATGATGTGCAGGAACAGTGGTATCAACAAGATGAGGAAAAATGTTACGCAGCTCATGCACCCATTGAATTATTGAAGGAAATGTTTGGCAACCACATAGTATCACTTTGGAACCATGAATTGGTCACCAAGATCGAGCGATTTAATGCCTCTAGTTCATTTTCTCTGGAGATTATTGAAGTCTCTAGTCTACGCCAATAAGCCTGAAACGATTGACCACTTGAAAAACTTAAACTATAATGAAAAAAGCTTATCTCTGGAATAACGTAAATTTCTATAAAGAAAAACACCATACATTTGAGAGTATTATATGAATATTTTCTATTAGTTATCTATAATTATTCGGAATCATTTTCAATTGTGAGAATATCACGAAATATTTATTTAAAGGAATCAAGCACGTAATATTTTCTATTTGTATACATAGTGTCTACGTAAGCTTTCATTGGAGCGTGCATGATGACGTATGAGATGAGACATAATCATGATTCATTAAGACTTATCTACTGCCTGGATACTATCAGCGCCTCAAAAACTGTTTGGTTGAAACGTGTATACTTCTTAATCAAAATATAAACTTTAGCGTCCTAAGCCTTTTGCATAAAAGCATACTTAGAAAAGCGTATAAGGAATAATCTTTACAGATTATCACTGTGTAACACTGAAAAACAATTCATATTGAATTGTTGAATTTAACCACCAAAATCAGCTGTTTTTCTTAAAATAAGACTTTGCTGCATAGTAGCAAATGCATAAATATTTACTGTAGTTAAAAAAATCTTAGAAAAAGCACAATAAATTGAAAAAAAAAACTTAACGAAAAAGATAATTAAAGTAATGAAAACAGAACTCATCTTCAAACAAACATTTGTTCAAACAAAAATCACTCATAAATTTTTCTGTGAAAATACTTTATTTGAAAGGTTTGCATGATTTTTTTAACGACATCATTATTCTTATTCAATTATATCTTAAATTATTAAGAATTTTCTTATCATCATTAAAATCTAATAAAAATTATTTTATCTGTTAATTTCAGTTTACTATAAAAATGGATTTAAACTGTTTTCCAAATGCTCTCATACATAAATAAAAAGGTAAAATAGTAAAAAGAAATTGATTATTCACCTGCCTTTCTATATGCAAGATATGACCTAAAAATCTTAAAACGTGATAAATAAATTATTAAGTGAGCTTTAACAAATATTACCTTAATAGTGAGTGTGCAAGTGCACACAGAATATAAAAAAAAATCAAATAGAGAAGAAAGACAAAAAAATTATATCAAGCAAGCTGTGCAATAAAGAACACTTGCTGTTAGTGCTAATCAGAAGACTTATTTTATTACAAAAATCCATTATAAAGTAGTCATAGTTGTCAGAATGTGTAAAGTGACATGCTACAAATTCTACCTAAATATATTCTTGCTAAATTGCCTAAATTAGTAACAAGTGTTAAAAAACAATTGAATTTTTACTGATTGTTTATAAAACGAATTTAAAAATATTTGTAGTGAAAAATGGTTTCTTTTTGTATTATACTTGGAGTTTTTTTTTATAACCATTGAAACTTCATTTGCATTACTTGAAAATATTCGAATTTCAAAAATTTAAAGCCTTTAATTGTCTCTAATTATAATGGTTATTAGCAATGGTAATTAAATTTTAATGGAATTGTTAAATAAGCCATTAACAATAGTTAGAAATACTATTTTAAATTATTGTTCTACTATAATTTTTTTAGTGTACAAAGTCAAAAAAATTACATTTATTAATGGTTATGAATGATAAGTTATAACTACAGTAATAATTTAGTTAATTATAATGAATTGTCAGTAAAACCTTATCATTAAAAGTCATTGGCGTTATAAAAAATTATGGTAATGCTAAGCAAATAATAGCAAGAATAGCTTGAATGAATGAATTATTTAACCTAGTTATTAACGTGCGTTTACGGTACGGATGCATGTATAATATGAAAGCTTGTTTATTTCGAAAAGAAAAAATTAATCGTAAAGGAATCAAATGTATTTCAAAGAAATATTGCAATCTTACTAATATAGGGTATATTTCTAGAGGTATAGAACTTTGAAATGGAATAAAACAAAGGTAAATGAAATATACTTTTTTGGCATTATAATCTTAATATTACTTCTGGCATATGACCACCATGGCTGGCTCGGACGTAGTCTAATATTAATAATAATAATCATTACTTATAATTATAGTAATGATTTAGTTAATTATAATGAATTGTCAGTAAAACCTTATCATTAAAAATCATTGGCGCTATAAAAAAGTATGGTAATGCTAAGAAAATAATAGCATTATTTAATATTCAATGCAAATGAAATTGACAATGAATTACTTAACTTAGTTATTTACGTGCGTATATGGTACAGATGCATGTATAATATGAAAGATTGTTTATTTCAAAAAGAAAAAATCAAATGTATTTGAAAGAAAGATTGCAGTCTTACTAATATAGGGTACTTTTTATAGAGGAATATAACTTTGATATGGAATAAAACAAAGGTGAATGAAATTTACTTTATTCGAAATATAATTTTCTGGCATTATAATTTAAATATTACTTCTGGTTTATGACCGCCTCGACTGGCTCGGACGTAGTCTAATCTGGAGGTCGAATTTCCGATAAATTTTTTCAACATGTTAATGGCCCTATATCTGCAGTAACGTGGCCAAGTGGTCAATTATTTTTGGGGCCGTCGCTGTAGACTAGCGACTTTACATAGCCCCACAGAAAATAGTCTAGCAGCGCTAAATCGCATGATCTTGGAGCCAATTAGCAAGTCCGAATGTAAAACTATACAGTTACCTTGTTTTTTAGCATTAAGTAAAATTGCAGTTTACCTAGAACGCTTGATCTTGAATTTGCCAAGTTGACAAACAACCTAGGGCGCACTGGCTATACAGTTTCTGTTTCATATTAGACGCATTAGTAACCGGTCACAGACTTGTTATCACTTAGAATTTTGGCTAACGTGTAAGCAATTTTGTTTAATATCTAGACGGATGCCAAAAGTTTAGAATCGAAAAAGCTTAAGATAATAATTTTGCAATGTTCCTTATATAGAAAATCTTAAAATTTCACCAAAAAATTCTATAACTAAATTAAATTAACTATTTCATGTATATTGTTAACACCTGTTCAGATCGCTGATGCAGCATGAAAATTATTATGAAGTAATGCTACGATGAAGATTTGGAATTCAAGCATTTTACTGATGATGTCAGAAGTCCAAATTAACCCTGTAGTATCCAAGACCGCCTGCAGGCGGGCTAAATTCAATACTTACTTAATCGCTTAGAAAATTGCGTTCAGCTTTTTTTGTATTTTTTCTAATTAGTTCAAAATTTGCTTTCAATGCACTTGCAACGTATGTTAGCGCTTTGACCAGCTGTCACGATCATTTAAAGTTGAAAGTTTGTGAAATGCGGACATAATAATTACTTAGCAAAAATTGTAAATTTAAAAAAATAAAAAAATATATAAAAGTGTTAAAAGAAGAAAATATTTTGTTCTTGCCGGCAGTATAGAGAAAGGAAAAAATAAAAAATAAAACGAAAAAACTTTTCGTAGATTTGTTAATCTAATAATAATATTAATAATATTAATAATAATAATAATAATAATTGATAATCTATAATAGCCCGTCTGGAGGCGGTGTTGGGAAAAATAGGGAAAAAAATATATTGGGTAAATTTGAATGTTGAACATTTCAGAAGATATGAGCTAAAGAATTATCATTAATAGACATGACATGTCAAAAAAGGCTCTGATGAAAAGATTGTTAAAATATTGGAATTGATGAGTTTCGAGAACGATACTGAAATAGAAGATATAGAAGAGAGTTTGGATGATAACGATTGCGAGATGGAGTGCCAGAAAAACGTTGGATATATGAGATAATAAGCAAAGAGGTAAATATGATAGATTTCATGCTGGATTGAGAGATTTATGTTACCTAAGCGGAAGTCCTGCTTCTATGGCAAAATTAATATCTCTTTCTACTTTGAATGCCTCAAATACTCCACGATCACAGAAATGCAAACGCGGTGTGTCAGTTGAGCAAAATTCCATTCAGCCTGAAAGTAATATTACATGTAAAACAGTGGAGTTTATTAGATCTGTTTCGCATATAGATTCCAAATCTCAAACATTTAAGAAAATCTTGTGCCGCCAAAACAATTTAGTGCTAGAATTACTCTGCCTTTGCATTTTCTGACCCAGAACTAGGAGAAGATTTCAAAAAGCTTGATACGCCTTTCAAATGCTGCGATTACTTTTTGAGCGACACTATTGTAGACCACATTGTCGAACAATCGAATTTATATGCAGCTCAAAAAGATATAACAACTTCCTTCATTACAACCATTGTTCGTTCAAACCGCATTCCGAATTTTAAGTTGCCAAGCAACAACAATCTGAAGAAGCATTCACGTAGGTAATCAACTGAGTTTTGTGGATCTGCTACTGGAGTCGAACTTTCTCTATCGCTTTGGAAAGATAATACGGCTGTACAGTTCGCATCGATCTACGCGTCATAAATCCTTTCAAAAATGAAGTAAACCTAAAAACACAAGTATCGCGTTTTGTTCGCTCTGAATAAATACAATAGCCATATGGGTGGAGTCGATCTCATGAGTGGTCTCTTTGGACGATATAAAATTCCAGTGACGAGCAACAAGTATACAAATCGACTGTTTGTTCGTTCATTTGTTTGACTTAGCCACGGTAAACGCATATATTTTGTTAAAATGAATAAACAAGACGAATGCTAATGACAGATGTTACCAGCTGCCAAATGTCCAAAAAGCGTTTCTACCGCCTGCAAACGTCCGTTACGACGGAGTCGACCATTTTTCCCAGTTTTTATCATGCGCTAGTAAAAAAATTTGCAAATTTACTGGTTGTAACTCCGAAACCTATATTATATGTCGAAAGTGCAATTTAAACTTGTGCCTTTCTGGCCACTGTACTGTTTCTACGATTTTCACAACAAATAACTTTAATAAATTGTTTTTTTTTTTTCATAAATATTTTTTGTATCTACTTAAAAACTGAAACCTAAACTTTCTGTTCTGTTTTTTATATACATTTCTGTTTAAACGTATCTTTTTTTATTAAAACAGTTTATTCTGCGTGAACAATTTTGACAATTTTTGGCCAAAAGGTGGTTTAAGTTTTAACGACCAGAAAACCCGATTTAACAAAAAAACTTTTTTTTTATTTAAATGCTTTACTTTCAGAAAAAGTCAAAACCCAAAAATAATTTTTTGATTCAGAAAAAATTGGATACTAAAGGGTTAATTATGAAAATAGGAAAAGACATTTAAGACATTTTATTATTTTTAATAGCAGTTATTTATTTATTGGTAGCGTATATTCTTGGAATATATTTTAATATGAACATAAAACAATATTGTAATAGTAGATAATAAGTCTTGGTAGAGCACATATGTAAATAATTCATTATCAATCAACATATACAAAATAATGAAAAAAATGTTCTTATATTACATTTCATATAAATTTCATATATAGATAAATGCGAAGAACACTGACGAATCCGAAAGTGATAATTTATTCGACTAGTCTCTAAATTTAATTGTTCTCTTTACAATTAATTACATGTTTAGTGAAAACCGTAAGCCAAAACTGAAAAATAATAATTTACTTATTTATTAATGTTCTCTTAACAGATAACCCACGTTCAATAAGCGGCGTATGGTCCGATATAAAGACAATGTAAATTTAAATAAATGCATGCAAAAAAATATTAATTTCATATTAAAAGTTTTTTAGTGTTGAACACAATCAAATCATTGTCAATGTTCTAAAATATAATTTATTCGACCTTTACAAAGGAAATGCATTAACAAATTAAACATTTCTTTAGACAGAAAAGCACTATTGTGTAGGATTTAAAAACTATAAAAAATCAATAAGTGCAAAACTAAATTATTGCATTTTATAACTGTTTTCATTACTGTTAACAATTTCATTATCAAGTTTGTACTTTTAAACAAAATGATACTTAAATGGTACATAACATTTCAATTTAATCTATAATAAAAATAACAGAAAAAATTAAATTTTTTTAAGAAATATTTTAAAATTATTTTGGGTGACTGTGACTGTTCTGACAAACCATATTCTAGACGTCTCATTTTACAGCAATGCTGGCCGTATCTTTTGAACAATACGAATAATTAATGTTGTTTTCCAATAGGTGAATTGTTGCGGAATCATCATATTAAGCTATAGCATAGGATCGGTAGGCTAATTAACATATCCAATTTTTCAAATCAGCGTATTGTCAAATTTTGATTTCAATAAGTCGATAGTTACGGCATATAGCACCATCCACATCTTGCCCGAATTACAGTATTAATTATGCTACTGCAATGATCTTGATTGACTATTACCCAAGCTTAGACTTTATTTTTGAAAATATAAAGTCCAATGATACCACCAGCGTGTAAACTGCATCAAATTCTTATTTTTTTTTTATTAACGGAGTCTGCAGGGTCTGTTTTAAATGGGTTCGAATCAAAATGCGACAATTTTATTTGTTAAAAAATTTATGACTGATCTCAAACAATAATGCCACCAGCGTTTAAACTGCATTAAATTCTTATTTTTTTTTTTTTGTAACGGAGTCTGCAGGGTCTGTTTTAAATGGGTTCGAATTAAAATGCGACAATTTTATTTGTTAAAAAATTTATGACTGATCTCAAACAATGATGACACCAGCGTTTAAACTGCATTAAATTCTTATTTTTTTTATGTAACGGAGTCTGCAGGGTCTGTTTTAAATGGGTTCGAATTAAAATTTATGACTGATCAGAAACAATGATGCCACCAGCGTGTAAACTGCATCAAATTCTTATTTTTTTTATGTAACGGAGTCTGCAGGGTCTGTTTTAAATGGGTTCGAATCAAAATGCGACAATTTTATTTGTTAAAAAATTTATGACTGATCTCAAAGTAATTCCAGATAATTTGGTTGTGAGCTCATCCTAATAGTTCAGTTGACAGTCAAACTAGTCGCACAAATTTTTAAAAGATGTTGTTTTAGTTTTTCTGATATAAAATAATAAATAGTATTTTGGTAACAAAGTATCCTATTATATCCTGTTTTTACTATTCTGCCCACTATATAGCTATGCACTAACTAAACCTCGTTGAGAATATAGTTTATTGATAATTAAATATGGGATAATTACTACTTACTTTACGTAGCGTCAAACTTTAAGTGGATCACTGTTGAAACTCTTCAGATATAGCACAATTAAGAAATAATTTCCTAACTTTTGCTTTTGTTACATACATCAAAACTAGATTATCTTCTTGAATTTCTTAATCTTTAGTAACGCAGTAACAAAATCTTAAAACGCTTAAGATTAATGTTTGGCTTTCTATACACAATCATATAAACACTTTTGCATTTATATATCTGAGCTATAGATATTTACCAAGCAGCTTTGACTTGACTGATTTCTTGTTTTGTAAATTTTATCACACCCTTAAACAAGAATCAAAGAAAAAATACAAGCACAAGCTAAAATCAAATTATCCTTAAGGCAGAAAAATAAGAGATTTTTTTCGCAAATTGTTATTTTTCAATTTAGCCAAAATATAAGGAAAAAGAAGCAGAAAAGAGAACATCGTGAAAAACATTTTATACTCGTTTATTCATCTATTTTTTTCAGTTATTCAAACATCCGAATCATCCATTTATTTAGCAAACCATCTGGGTTTTAACCCAAGAAAATAATTTTCCTTTCACAGATTATATTGCAGTGAGTGAGTGGGTGAAGTAGAGCAGAGTAGAGTAGTTGTTAAAACCTCATACTTCTTTACAAAATATCTTAGTTGGGTTTTAACTAGTATCAAGGAACAACAATATGTTTGCCAGAAAATTCTACTGCAAGAGAATGATTTGTAGAATTTCATTTGGCTGACTGCACCCACTACTTGCACAAGATGTTGTTTGTTGCAAGGTCAATTATTTATCTTGTTGGTATTTTTTTAACACACAAATTGTTGTGCTAGAAAATTCTGTTGATAAATTTGTATAACTTTTTGAAAACTTATTATAAAATGCTTTTTGTTCTCTTGTTAACGTTATAAATATTAAAGATTAAATTGCACATCATTCTTTAGAGTTTCGTTAAAAGGATTTTATGTTTTGTTAATCTAAACAAAATATTTCAATGTTGCAAAAAATGAAAGAGAGAGAGAAAGAAAGAGAAATATAAATTAAAAAATATTGTATCCCACAATATTTTTTGTTCGTTATTAAACAAAATAAAAAATATTTCTTTAAATAACTTGAGTTTATACTGAATGGAAACACAAGACCACGTAATTTGGACAGTTTTCAAGATTTTGTTATTCGAAAACATCCCAGGATTTCAGAGTTTTCAAAATACCAAATTCTAAGATTTTCAAATATTAATCCAAATAAGCATTCTATTCAAAACCTTATGTAAACGATACAAATTTAGGTTATGAATTACACAAATTATTTCATCTTTTTCATCGAATTCAACATAATAATCTATTTTACGAATTATCTTAGCTTAGTAATTGTTAAATAAATCACGTAAATGTGTTTTAGTCTTCAATTCTTCTTAGTTTCTTATATTGTTCCGTTTTTTCTATTTGTTTTTATTTTATTTCATAAGTTTCTGTATAAACGGGGCATCTAAATTTTAATTTTATTTTTTTTTTTTTACTTTTTTATTAATTATTATTTTCAGTTTTATTCGACCTTTTTTATTTTTATTAAATATGTACTAATCTTTTAAATGATCTTATTAAAAAATAATTTCCTGAAGAAGCACACACACAGGAAAGCGAAATATCGAAAAAATAAATCGTTAAAATTTAATTTAAAAAGAGACCTTTTTTATTAATTAAATATTAATAAAATTATAAAAAATTTACTATAATTAAACATTTTACATTAAATATGTTCAATTAAAAAAAAAGAAAATAGAGAAATTATTTTTCCAATTTTTCGCGCTTGAATTGAATTGTAAGTTAATTTTTCCTATTAATAAACCATGGGTATATAAAGGGTTTTTCAACAAGTAGTTTGTTTTTCAGTTATATCAACACCAACAACGCGATAGTTTTGACATTTAGGTTTTTGGCTATTTAGGCCTTCTGCGAGCGAAAATATCGCAGCCACAAAGTTGAAGCAGGTCCAGATTTGTCCATTCCTGGACGTTCCCAAAACGACCACGTAGCATATTTTGCGTAGGGATTTGAGTTTGCACCATTACAAGGTTCAGAAATTAAAGCCGACCGAGCATTTACATCGCCGTAGATTCACTCAGTTCATTCAACCGGAACAACCGGCTGTTTTTTCTGAAAAAATCATATAGACTGTGATATCTCACTCTAAATAACAACACCAATATTATATAAAAATTAAATGTTTATTTGGGTAATGAATAAAACAATTGCTGTTGCTTAATTAATATTTCCAGTATTGAAATAGTCGCCTACTCGAGTGGACTAACAAAAAACCTTACAAATAAAAGTGAAGGCAAAGGCAGTGTGCCATAACTGATTACAAGCTAAGTGTATAGTATATAGTTCACTACATTACACAGACGAAGCCACTTTCACGTATAATATTGTTACGTTTATACCTTTTATAAACGTTTTGTTGCGAGTTCTTTATTGCAAAATAAGTAACACCAGTTTTTAGAATTTTTAAATTTATAACAATTTTATTTACTTAAACTACACAAAGTTGACACTTCAGAAAAATTTACTTAAGAATGCACGTTTACTTGATGAGGTTTGGTTTTACACTGATTGATTATCCACTCAGATGCTGCCCTATTTATATTTGTCCATTTAAAGTCTAGAAGATTTAAGAATCTTCTGCTCCCTTTGTATCACATTTTGTTGTTGCATGCTGTTTATTCGATGTATAGGCACCTGTATGTCTCTGTGTATTCTTGTTTTTGTTTTTATGCTGTTACGGTTTCTGCTTGGGATTTATTTCAAAATATTTGTTGTTGTCCTTTGTAGAAAAGGGTTTCTTAGAAAACTACACAGATGGTAACCAACATGCATGTTTGTTGTTGTAAAATTAGTTTTTGTCTTGCGCATTTAGATGGTAAACAGCATATATTTATTTTTTTTGTCTTGCATGCAGGGCAGTTAGTAAACAGCATAACAAATTGTTGTTGTGTGTTTAAAATTTTTATGCAGTTTGTAACCAGTAGCTTAATTATTTTATTTTAAAACTTAAGCAAGACACATTCGTAACAATATAAACAAGCAAAATTGCCGCATTTGGGCTTCTGAAAATCCTAGAGCGATTATTGGGAAACCTTTGCATGCTTAAGGTATTACTGTATGTGCTATGTGCTCTAGAGGCTTGATTTGGGCGACTTGAAATGCGGTAACGGTCCATGGATCATATATACTATCGCGAGATACTAACAACTCAATTTTAGCCATGAAAAATATTGACATGTGGTTTCGCTAGGACGTTGCCACATGTCACACAATGAAACGATTAACTTATTGAAAACCAAATTTCCCGATCGCATAACCAGATTTAACACCATTGGATAATTTTAGATATGTTGAGGCCAGCGTCTATATGGAGCCAATCGAATCGACTTCAGCCTTAAAACTCAAAATCCGTGATGTGATCAAGGAAATAGGACCGCCATTTTGACAAATGTGATAAAAAACTTTGATGAAAGAATCTGGTCATGGTGAATATTAGCCAGATATTATTTTCCATCCTTAATTGCTGAATTCATTTATAATTGCTGAATTTTTTTGTTTGAAACATCTTTATTTAAATTTTTTTTTGTTTTATTTTGTTTTAGAAAATAAACTTCCTGATGAAAAACCCTTTATATATATTCGATATAGTCAAAATGTTCATAATGTCTTATTTATAAACTGCAAACATTTCTTACACTTTTGTCATTTTTATACACATACATACACACCGAATAAATAAAACATTATAATCATACACCTCATATTACATATTAATATTTTGACTGTTGTACAAATACAACTGCTGTCGGTGTTAAACATTCATCCACAAACATGCATTTATTCGCACATACATTTATAAATATTTGCTAATTTTGTTTTATTGATATGACATTTCGACCAACATTGACAGCACATCTTTGCACAAGAATAACTCACTTGCAGTATTTGATTTCATAATGGGGACCACATGTTGAATAATATTTTCAAACAATTCGAATAATGTCAATAACATATAATATGTGATATAAATTTGTTTGTATATTAAAAATGACAAATATTTGTTTGAAAAAAAAAACAAATGCTTTTAATTTTACACGAGTGTTTAACTAGAAATCAATTATAAATTGGACTGATGGATATAACCAAAAGAATAATTTTTAGTTAGGCTTCAGTTTTAGACTTTTGCTTTAGTTTAAATCATACTAAAAATTGCAGTAATTAGTGAAAATGTTTATAGATTTTCAAATCCTTAGCAAAATATTATTTAATTTTATAAAAGGAAATAATGATCTGAGTTCATTGCTACAACCATTACAAAACTTCTTTGCTTTGCCTTTAGATGCCCGTTCAGGTAATCGTTGTTCACTTCGCATCCTGTTACTGATAAAGTTGTTTTTATATCTTAGGTGCTACGATTAAATGGCTGTTCATATTATTATTTTCGCTAACGACTAAAAGAAAATATTATATATTTTTTTTTTTTTGTTCAATAATCATGTTAAATTTAGTTATTAACTGGAAAAAAACACCAGGCATATGTTGTCATTCTTTCATAAGACAAATAAATATGTGTTAAATTATTTTCTCATCGTTTTTCTTGATATCTGGGCCGCACAATGAATCATTTTATGAGAAGGCGGCCAAAAGTCCCTTTTTTCATGGTCCCCAATTGTAAAATTTTAGAGTTCGTTCGAAAGTAGATACTAGTGTACCTCGGAAGCCAAAAAATTTAAACTTTATCTATATATATAAAAGAAAGTGATGTTAGTTACTACGCTTATAACTCGAGAATGCCTGGACCGATTTCGGTGATTAGCACCAATTCGGACAGGTCTCCGGCCAAATAAGAAGAATACACAAGAAAATTTTGGAAAATTTCCCAAAAAAAAAAAAATTATGAAGAAAATTCATTTTCACATACATTTTTTTTACAACGCTATCTTAACTCAAGAACCCATAAAAAAACATGATTGTAAATGCTAAATTGCCAGTAGATGGCGTTGTATGCACACTTGGCAGATGCAATGACATATGTTAGTAGTCAAAAAAGTCATGAAAAATGTGATTGAAGCAAAAATTTTAAAAGAAAAATATAAGGGCGATGTGTTGAAACCACGCATTCCTATGATTTCTCCAGATTTGCCGTTTGATTTTAAATGGCTTCAGTTCCCCATCCCTGTTGCTTTTCAATGATCCCTGTTTTTTGCACTTTCAGTTATATGTATCACGTTCACGTGCTTTGTTTTTCAATACCGCGAACCAAAATCGATCAAAAAATGTCGAAGAAATGACCTGCAAAGCAGTCACGGGCACGCTAGTTTTAACTAAATCACACGGAACAGGATGATTCAAAATGAGTATTTTCAGTATTTTGCTAAAATGAGAAATTTCTTAGTAAATTTTTGATTTTTAAACATCTATAACTAGTTTGTTGTACAAGGTTTTTAAACTAAACAAACTTTGTATAATAGCGTAATTTGTTAGCTATTAGTATAACTTGAAATTTTTTTGATTGAGTTTTGATTTTTAGAAATTAATTTTTTTAGAGGTCCAATTTTTTTCTAAATTCTCTTACTAAATAGACCATAACTTCTAAAGTTCGTTAGGGAATGTAAAAGCATTACCACTATGTCATAGCCAGAGTAGCGAAGTATTCACTCACTGTTCATACATGTATGAATATGTACATGTCATTTTTTAGCCGCTTTTTCTCATACATGTGTGAGAGACTACAAATTATTTTGTGTTTTCTCATTCATGAATGCGACGATTTATTTTTTTTCTTTCTATTCATAAGTGAAAAAAATGATAAACACGCAAGTGTTCATTTTTGAATATTTACAATTTTGATAATTTTTCATAAATGAAAAGGTCGTAACAATATGTGCGTTAAGCATTCACGTACATAAACGCACATATTTGATAATGCGCAATTGTCGGCGTATGCAGGAAAATAAATGTTTTTTTTTTATTTCTTTTAGAATATATTGCAATATTGTATTTTGAGTTAATATGTACCCATGTGTTTTTACTATATTTTACGGTAAACTGCGATCGTAGGTAGAAAATTTTTTCTCGTTCATTTATGAGAAATTTTATAAAATTTCAACGTTCATAAATGAACATGTACATTTATGAAAAATAACATTAATGAGAAGTAGCTAATTTATCATTTATCACATATGAATAAGACTAATAATTCTTGTTGTTCGCATTCATGTATGAAAATAACCAGAACATTTTTTGTTGTTCGTTTATGAGTGTGAAAAATAAATATAAAATTTTAGATATCTCATTTATGAAAAATATCATGAATGTTGATTTTTGAATGTTTATAAATGAAAAATTCTGAACCCTGGTCATAGCCCTAAATGTCCCCTATACGCATATACCCCAAAGTATACCCGGCACGACCCGACCATGAGCACCAGAACAATTTTTTGCAAAATGGAATTAAACATTTTTTTTCTGTTTCGCAATTTTCTAAGCATTTTATTTATTTTTCAAAACGCCCTTATGCCAGACGTTGTTTAGATGTATATGCGTATTTTCAGAAAGAAAACAAAAATTTTCAGTAAATTTCAAAGTCACGCACAGTTGGTCACAAAAATATTTTGCCTACCTTAAATAACGTAAATTGATATAATTTAGGAGGTCACAAAACTACTTTGAAAAATGAAATACCCTCGTCAAAAAAATTTTGTAGACCAATAAAATTTACTTTCAACAATGAGACAAAAAATGTCATAACTGAAGAAGTCTGAAAAATAAAAGATGAAATTAAAGACCTTCAACCCGTAATATTTACTGTTGATGAACAGGAAATCGAAGTAAATTTTAAAATGTATCTCACAATGATTAAAGGAAAAATTGGGTAAGCTTTAACTGCTAAAAAGCATCATTAAGCTGCACTATATGCAAAAAGACATCAAGTCAATTAAGCCATCCAGTTCCAGAGGATGAGACTTTTAAGACAGCATTCGAAATTGGAATGTCCCCTCTTCATACTAGAATACGTTTTATGGAGCATAATCTTAAATTGGGTTATGATTTGGATTTTGGTTTATTAGGCGAAACAGTGAGAAAAAAAAATAAGGAAAATGAAAAAAAAAACAAATTCAAGAAAAATATTTGGAACAAGGCTCAATCATCGATCAGCCAAAGCAAGGGGAAGGGAACACAAATGCAAGAAGATTTTTTTCAGATCCAGAAACTGCAGCATTTACTACAGGAGTAGATTTGTAACTAATAAGGAGATTCAGTATTATTTTATAAGTTCTACCAGGCAGCAGAAAAATAAATGCAAAAAAATTTGGACAGTACGCCGAAAAAAAGCTATACTTTACAATGAAAAATATTCTTGGAGATATATGCGATCAAATAACAAATAATTCAACACAATATTCTACCAATTGGAGATCTATCTGAAGAGGCGCAAGAAAAACGACATAAAGTCTATAGATTCCTTCGCGAGCACAACACAAGAAAAATTTCTAGATATTGTACTAATGAAGACTTGATTGTTATTTTATTATGCACATCAGATCCCTATATCTCCAATATCCGGCAAAAATGGAAAACTACTTCTATGTTACTAGACGTAGAAGCTCAACTACTTCTAGAAGGTGAAAATCAAGGCTATTTAGAAGAAATATTTACTAAAATTGTATAATTAATAGTAATTTTTCCAAACACAAGAGTTATCTGAATGTATTTCATCCTTTTCAAATTTTTTATTACATTAATAAAGTATTAATCAATTTACAATAAAAGTTTACATATACCAGTAGTATCTATGTTTATTTTCGACTTGAATACTTCCTTATCTAAAGTAAATTTGAACTAATGAATAAAGTTTTTATGCTTTTGTTATTTAATCAGCTAATTTTTCACTTAAATTGTTTAAAAAAACCAAATTTTGGCCTTCGTACTAAAAATTTCACGGGAGCTAAAGCTTGGCCTTACCTGACTAAATTTAAGTTTTTAATAAGTATAATCTCTAAACGTGACTCAAAATATAAGACTTTTTGTAAAACAACCTCTTTGAACAAGTTGTAATACTTTACTTTCGTATCAAAAATCAGGCTAAAACTTAGGATGTATTTTTAAATCTATAACAACTATTTTTCTAACGGGTCGATTTTAAATTTATATTATTTATTATAGTATTTATACCTTAAACTAAAGCCTATGATCTCACCTAGTATACAATGAAAACTGCGTATCAAAATTACGATCCGTTTAAAAGTTATATAGTTTTGACCGCCTTCCCGTAAAATGTTCCTACAGTGGGCCGTGGTACTTTAAACACCTTGATTTATTTAAAAATAAAACAAATACTTTTTATTTAATTTCTTTTAATAATTAACTTAAAATTACTAAATTACAAAATAAATATTTTTAAACTCTAACAATTCCTTTAATAATTCTAGTTTCCTTTTTACCAATTCCGGCTGAGCAATGAAATCGCTACAATCTAAAAATAAAAAACAAAATAAATTAAATATTCACAATAACAACTGAAAATATAATAAACTAATTTATAAAACTTCGGATAACATTAGGGACATTGAAAATTAAAAATGTGCATAATATTGACTGTTTTACATTCATAGTTATTGATACATGGAACTGGCTGATAAATGATATGTAGAGCCCCATTAATATGGTCACTTCCATTAGTGATAATTATATTCGTTATTATTAGATGGCATATAAAAGTAGTTACGCATTAGTAGTTGTCTAGGAAAGCAAAAATCCAAAAATTGGATATGTCTAATATAGTGTATAAAATACCTTGTAAAGATAATGATTATTAATACAATTGTAATAAAACTAAATTAAAAATAAGAATAGCAGGACATAATATAGGGATAATAAAGAGTTTTTCAACAAGAAGTTTGTGATCTAAAACAATTTACGAAGGGAAAAGTTCGGCAATTATAAATGAAAAATGATATCTGGCAAATGTCTGCCATGAACACGCTGACAAATGTCGAATCTTTCATCACTTTTTTCACTATAAAAATAAAAATTGGCTGTCGGTGGGGTTGCTCAGCGATGAAGGCATAGTCACTGATCGCTGTGCTGTCTTCATATACGGTAGCTAATTTCCGACTATCCTTCCACTTTCACCACCTGTTTCATCTATTCTCTATCCCTTTCCTAAAGAATGTAGCACGGTACTTGACTAAATAAGCATTGTTGCCTGAAGTGCTACTTCTCTTTAACAAAAAAAAAATGGCGTTCCTATTTTGTTAATCATATTTTGAAATCGATTCGATTAGCTCCATATAGACTCTGTCCTTAACATAGCCGCACAAAAAATAATCAATTGGTGTTAAATTACATGATCAGGCTGGCCACTTAGCTACTGATTGTTGTGAAATTATGCGATCGGGAAGTTTGGTTTGCAATAAATTTATCGTTTCATTGGCTTTGTAACATGTGGCCACCGTCCTGTTGAAACCACATTCTGTGATATTTAGCTCTTCAATATTAGGCCAAAATTAAGTTATTAGCATCTCGCGATAGCGTGATATATTAACTGTTACCGTATTTCCAGGCTCATCTTAAAAAAAAAACGGCCTCCAGACCACAGAGCGCATCATACAGGAACACGTTGCGCATGGAAAAGCATCTCTATAATCGCTTTAAGATTTTCAGAAGCCCAATTGCGACCATTTTACTTGTTGACATACTACGACAACTGAAAAAGGCTTCGCCCGAAAAAATTCCTGAATGAATTGAACGGCACCACTAGAACCTTGTAAGTTTTCAAAATCAAAATTCGCCATGTGGTGGTTTTGGGTAACCCCAATTGTTGAGAACGTCTTCCTCGACGTTAACAGAGGTCTCAGAAGGACGAATATGTTGTCCGAATTTCAACAGAACCACCATGTTCAGAGTGGATTTTAATTATCTTAATGCGATTTTCGTGCAAAATTAAATTCATAGCATCTATAAACAATACCACGAATACGTGAAAAAACTAAATATCAAAATTATCATGTTGTTGGTGTTGCCACAATTAAAAAAACAATTTCTTGTTAAAAAAGTCCAATACTATTTCACAAAAAGCGAGATTATCTTTACACACATATGCCTGTGAGCAGTAGCATCCATACTTCAACATTTGCCGATGATACGGCCTGCCTTAGTTCTCAAGAAGACCCCCGTATAGCATCTCAGGTTCTTCAGGAACATATTACGCATCTTGAATTGTGGTTGAATTTATGGAGAATAAAAGTAAACGAGCAAAAGTGTGTCCACTTAACTTTTACTTTAAATGGGGAAACTTGCTCCCCTATTCGTATGAACGGCCAGATTATTCCTCACCACCTGCACGCTAAATATCTAGGCATAATCCTTGATCGTAGGCTTACATGGAAACACCACATCGACACAAAGCTTATCCAAATGAAAATCAAGTTATCTCAAATATACTGGCTAATAGGCAGGAACTCAACTCTTAGTCTGGACTGTAAACTTCTATTGTATAAATCGATTCTGAAACCAATATGGTGCTATGGAATTCAACTATGGGGCACTGCTTCAGCTTCAAATGTGGAAAAAATTCAACGCCGACAGAACAAAATACTACGATTAATTACATTAGCTCCATGGTACATGCGAAATTTAATTATACATCGTGATTTGGATATTCCACTCGTGACTGCTGAAATTGCTCAATACGCAGGCAAATATTTAACTAAGCTCGAGTGCCACCCGAATCCCCTTGCGCGGAACATTTTGAATTTTAGAGGTCATATCCGATTAAGAAGGAGAAACAAAGGGGCATTGGTCAATAACCCTCCTAATGGACATGGAATCTCTTGAAAATAGTTTTTATTTTATTTTTTTTATATTTATTTTTGATTGTGAGAATTTGTTAATATTATTTTTTGCTGTCACTAGGATTATGTCTGACACTGGTCGGGCCTAATGACTATACATTTAGATTTAAGATTTGAGAAATTGTTGATAATTCATATATATGAAGATACAATAAATAATTTATGAAAAAAAAAATCTTCACACGATTCTAAATTTCATCAGTATCAAACAACTTTAAAACAACAAATGTAAGTGTCGGTTTATTTAGAAACAGACAAAAGGAATAAACTTTCAAGCAGAAAAATAGTAATTTTTATAAATTTGGTGTTTTCGAAATTTTAATTTTTTTGGTAATTTTTTTTTAAATCAAAACATTTTATTTTTGTATGTTTGTTTTTGAGAAAAATGTTTGATTATTTTAATTTTTTTTTTTTGAACAGAACATTTTCAATGTATTTGTTATTTAACAAATTATTATTTTAATTTATAAAAAAATGTATATAAAAACTTTCTATTAAAAAAATTAATTATAAACAAAATATGTATTCATAATACGTTCGCTGAATCCAAGATATGCTATCTTGCTTAAACTACCATATCGAGAATGGACTAAAAAAGTTATAATGATTGATTGATGAAGCTTAACGACTTCATATTCAAAGAATTAAACAAATTTTAATGGTGCTGGGCTAACTCCATATTAAACAGCAACTATTCATGGATATATTGATACATTCAAAGCGTCGTGTTGTTGCAGGTACTCCCAAACCTTTTACTTTGTTATTTTTGGGTTTCTTTTTGACAATTAAGCACACTGAGGATGTTCAAATAAGCATATCAATTACCATTAGCATATTAATTTCAGAGCGTTTGTGTGGAAGCTTATCACCGGTTATTAACGTTTTGTGCAGTTTTGCTAAAAAAGAAGGGAAATATGAAAATGGAAAATTTGCGCCCAAACTGCCAAATTTTTGAATTTTCCTTTTGAAGCGCTATGTTATTTGTCCCAAAAGCAACTGAGCTTTTTTCAAATAGCAATTGAATACGATTAAATAATCAAACGAAAGTGTTCGACAGCACGTTAGTGTTGCTTGTAACATTTACTATTAATCGATTACAAATTACTAATGATCGCACCTTATATTATTTCTGTAGATTTAATGAAACTGGTAAAAAACAAGTACTCTCGTCTAGATATAAATGATTTGGAACGTTTAAGATGGGTCATGTTACATCATTAAGAAAGTGTTAGCTTGACCTGTGCTTTTTTTCAATTACAGCTGGTAATGGTAATTCATAATTTATATTAAAAAAGGTATAAAGTGTAAAAGAATGCAATCTTTCTAAAACTAAAAATATAAATTTAAAATGTTTAGTAATTACCAATTTGAAATCCAGCCATCATAAAAGACTTTTTACAAAATTTTTGGTGTTGCACCATTTTGTAGTAATATTCAAAATCTGCGATATCATCGATATAAACAATTATTTTTAGTCTTAAATTATTATTGAGCAAGTCAAGCAAAAACTCAAACATGTTATTAAATAAATCAAAATGTAATGAAAGATATTTTAGTTTCGTTATTTTGAGATAATAAAAATCATCAGCGGATAAGTTATTGGTTAAATCAAAACCATCAGCCATTATAGATAATTCTCTTAAAGATGGGTGGCTTATTATCGACATTAAATGCATTAATTTGGTTTGACCTTTAGACATTTCAAAAATTTTTAAATTATTTAAAGTGAATAAATCTGTAGGATCTATGTGATGAGGCGAAATATTTAACATTTCCAAATTGGGATATTTTCGGGAAAAACCAATAATTTTTGCATCAGAACCATCATAATAAATCAATTCTTTTAAATTAATTAATTGTTCTTCAGGATTTAAAAATATTTGAGCAAATCTATATTCATTACCCACTAGTGTAAGAGACTTTAGATTAAAGGGTATGATTATATTTTTAAATTCCCTGGTGAAGGTTGAGTTAGTTGTATGAAAGCTTCGCAATTGAGGTAACTCTAACAATTGTTTCAGATTTTGCCAAGTTAACGACATACAATTGTTAAGTGATATTTCCACAAGATTTGAAAGTAAACCGAACTCATCTACATTTATCAGGCATCTTTTAAGTTTTAAATATTTTAGAACTGGGCATGATGTTGACAAATTTTCTATAAATTGTGTGTCTATACAAATTTTATTTAATGAACCTTCTACAGTTAAGTTGAAGAGATTTCGAAAGCTTTTTAAATAAATGCGTGTAAACTTTTGTAGTATTTTATTTTCTTCAAAAATGCCGATTTCCAATGTTTCACAAGTAACGTTCATTAATCTTGGTCCCTCTAAGTAACGTAAATTCTGAAGGGGCAGATTTAAGTTTAAAAATTTCAAATTATTGTTACATAATACGAGTATATCGCGTAGATTTAAAGCGGGTTCACTAAATTGTATTGCACGATAGTTCATGTGAAATTGCTTTAATATTCTCAATGTATTTAAATTGATTTTTGAACTATGAGTCTGTTTAATACACAGCGCTTCTAAATATTTGCAATTTTCAAAAATCATTTTTAAATCTTCATCCTCAAGTTTCACATATTGCAGTTTTAATGTTTTAAGATTTGGAAATTTCCATTTGTTTTTATAGCAACATTGTTCATCGTTATTAAAATCATTACTTTTGTAGTTACATAATTCTAATTCTATAATGTTGGCTTGATTTAATTCCAGAAAATTTTGTAACTCCTTATGACCTAACTCGGCAAAAGACTCATCACATTTTTTATCATCTCGTTTAAATTTTGTATTTATTATAAATATGTCACCATGCAATTGATACACTTTAATGTGTTTATATTTATAATGCCACATGTAATTTACGATAACATATTGAAATTGTGAACAGACTTGAGTTGCTGTTATTTGTTCATCGAGTGTCAGAAAATAAAATATTGTCTTAAGTATATCGATGTTATTTATTATTATTTCCATTTATTAGTTTTCCTTTAACTTTTAATTTAAATTGAAATATTTATTTTATTTCGTTTCTGTCTGTATCCGACCGTTCTTTGCAACGATCAAAAGTATATAAAACTGTATTTGAATATTTTGTGGATCTTATTTTAGCTAATTTTAATTTCTCTTATGTCTCAACTGTTGCACAGTTGCCACAATTGATGATTTTTTTTTTTTGGGTTTTAACGATATATCGAGCGACGATTATACTTTTAGCGATTTTATCATTAAATCAGCCATACAAAATCGTTGAAGAAGCTAGTGCCATTCTCTTTGAATTTTGCGATTTTGGATTTTAACAAAAACTTTTAAAAATTATTTTACTTTTTGATTATGTTCTTGAAGTTCTTCAGAATATAACCTGAAAAAGCAGAGATAGCAAGTCAACTCTTACTTAAGGTTACTCTAATATCAATGGTCACCTCTGTTGGTTTTGAAGAAGTTACTAAAACATATTTTGCGTAGACTGGTACAATCGCCAAAAAGTTTTTAAAACGACTATTAAAATTTATACATAAATTTTTAAAATTTTCACACTTTTCCCCTATTTTTATTATACACTATTTTTAATCTAGAATAAATATCAATTATATCAATATATCTCTTATCCACAAATCCTTTAGAATGGCAACAAAAATATTGTAAACAATATAAATTTATAATTAAAAAATATTTTAATAAATTCAAATTCAAAGTACGTCCCTTAACTTTCAATAAATGTGGGTTATGATTGTGAATCAAGACCTTATAATCTGATTTGTTGATTCTATTTTGTGCACATAGAAGAAAGATTTTTTGGCCATGAACCTAATCATTACTAAATTAAAATACATAATTTGAATTAAGAGAAGAAAGAGTTGGAATGCGTAGTTTTTGATTATGTAAATTACATTATAAATCCTTAATAAAATAATAAAAAAAAATATAAGCAACTGTGGCATATTCCTGTGAACGAAACTAATGACAAAACAATTTAAAGTTTACCTGTGTTAATGATTTGTGGAGATACAAGTTTTCATTTAGAGATGGGCATTTATAAGGGTTATTGTGTCTCTAAATATTTTTGTATGTCTGTATTGTTTCTATGTTTCTATAAATTTTGATTTTAAAAAATCTCTTTATTCCATTTACTTCAGGTACATCAGATATCGCTTAGCTGGGTTAAAAAAAGCAATAAAAAACAAGCAGCATCAATTATGATATTTTGTTATTGCAGTTACTCATGTTTAATTTACATATTTTATCATATTTTTTACTTGTTATAAAAAGCAATTTCGTTTACATTTACAGTTTATTAATTAAATAAATTAAAATTAAATTTTTTTTAATTATTTTTTATTATAAAGCAAGTCGGGTTTATAACTTGGAAGTGTATGTTAATTTTTATTTAACAAGTAATGAAACAATATTTTTTTTAAGTTATTCTGTTATTTATTTTATTATTAAATCAAATAATAATATCAAAATTAAATTTTAATTGCAAAAACAAAAACGGTTTATATTAGTGGAAGCTTAATTATTTCCGCCCTTATACAATTTTCCATCGACCACCCATTTAAATATAAATCTGGCTTTGATGAAAAATACAATTGAATTCACAATAAAGTCAAGCAAAGCATTCTGGATTTATGGCAACAAAAATTTTTGTAGCTAAAAATATAATTTCCTTCTCTTCTTTTAAGCTTTGCAAATGAAAATCCAGTTTTAAAAGCCATTAAGCAATGAAGTTAAAGCTGCTTAAAAAGTATACTTTCTATTTTAACGCTAACGCTTGTTAATTTGTATTTATGAATTTAGAGTTATACCTGGCCTAGATCACGCTACGCTTAATCTAAAGGAGATTTTTCAACAAGATGTTTATTTTCTAAAACAAAATGAAACAAACAATGTACATCAAGATGAATTAAATTTTTATTGTATTACGAAGACAGAAGTTTGGCAATTATGAATTAAAAATTATATCTAAGAAATACGATTCTTTCATCAAAGTCGTAAATCACTTTTTGGCAAAACGGCGGTCCCATTTCGTTAACCACAAAAAATAATTCAGTGTTGATTGTCGTGAAATTATGCGATCGGGAAATTTGATTTGCAATAAATTTATCGTTTCATTGGCTGTGTGACATATGGCACCGTCCTGTTGAAACCATATTTCAGTGATATCCACGTCATCAAAACTAGGTCAAAAATTGAGCTGTTAGCATCTCGCGATAGCGTGATGCATTGACCGTTACCACATTTCCAACCTCATCGAAAAACAACGCCCCCATCCCGCCTCTAGACCACGTAATGCACCATACAAAGACATGTTGAGCATGCAAAGACTTCTCAATAATCGCTCTAGGCTTTTCAGAAACCGAAATGCGGCAATTTTGCTTAACAAGTGAAAATGAGCTTCATTTGAAAAAATGATTCCTGAATGAATTGAGCGAATCTACAGCGATGTGAATGGTCAGTCGGCTTCAATTCCTGCACCAGTTGAACCTATTAAGGCTTCAAAGTCAAATTCTAACGCAAAATTCACCATGTGGTGATTTTGGATAAACCCAGTTGTTGAGAAGGCCGTGTAATTGACAAATTTGGATCTGCTTCAACACTGTTTCTCACGGCTGCGACGTTTTCAGTTGAACGATCCGGTCGAACACACGTTGGTAATTGTACATTTTGTATCGAGCCTGTCAACTCAAATTTAACGACAAAATTCTTAGAACGATTATGTTCTCCGAAAACTTGAACAGAATCGCAATTTTCGTAGTATTTTAATGCGATTTTCATGCGTAATTAAATTTATTATAATAATTGCCAAAGCATCGACAACGTTTACTTGACAACAGTTTTTCAACTCTCAAATGTTTCGCCAGAAGTTATAAAATTCTTATTTGTTATTCCAATAAAAAAAAAAAACGTAAACAATCACGCTAAGACTATAAACCAGAGAACTTGCTATTAACTGCCTCCAGCATTTACTAATAAAATAGTCGTAGTTTATCAATAAATAAAAATATCTAAAATTTAATTAAACTTAGAGTTTACTTTTACATTGTATACTTTTGCTTTAAAAAGGCATCCTTTTATCGATATTGTGAAGTTTTAACAACAAAATTATTATTAATTATTTTATATTTGTAGATTAAAAGAATTGAGTCTCCTGTTAAAGGTTTTGTTAACTAAACAAATTATATTAAAGTCATTAGATATTAAATTAATAATAAATAAAAAATTGGAATTTCTCATGTACTGCAGATGTTAAATAATGATAATTATTCTGTCAATAAATTTATAAACGAATTTTTATGCAAATACATGTGTTATTGTTATAAAAAAAATAAAAACAAATAAATATTAAATAGAGTTTTATATTTATTAATGAATGTTATTATACAATTTTATCACCCTTTAAATATTTATTCAATAGAAGCAAATCATTAAATACATTAAATTTCAATTGTTGCAAATCTGGTATTCCCAGCTTGAAAATTATGATTTTAAATGTTTAGATATAACTCCTTAATGTTTTGGCTTCTTTAATATTTCGAAAATTTTATTAGGAAAAAAATTTCAGTATATTCAGATACCAAAATATGATTTGTATTTTACATTATTTTATTTATTTTTGCAATTTGATTAATATTTCAATTAAATAACGCTTACATACAAGACGCTTAATATAGCAACACTAGCATTGAAATAAAAATATTATAAATTATTATCCCTGTAAATATAATTATAGACATAAAGTTGGATTCTTCCTTATTGCTTTAAGATTGGAGCGGTTTAAGTTATGATTTTGAGGGAGAAATAAAATCTGCGGTTCAGGGTTCATTGTTAAAAGAAAGCTTTTTCAATGTTATTACAAAAAATATTTTGCTCCAAAAAAAATTACAACAACAAGAATTTTCGCATATTTTTATATACTCTTATATCAACATAATACGCTACCAGTAATGCTAGAAACCATGATTGTTTGGGGGAAACAGCTATCTTAGCTGCGAAATATGTAGATGTTTCGAATATCAATGTGACAATTTTAAATGATATTCCCAGGGAAATTTTTACCTACAAATCGGTTGACTCTGTTACCAATCAAGACGATGTTGTAAATTAACCCGTCGAATTTTAAAATTCGCTTGGGTTACCTGGACTGCCGCCCCACCGCCTACAAATGAAGTTGGTGTACCAATTATTTTGCTTAGAAATATCTGCCAGCCATGACCTTGCAATGGGTTAGTAGTCAAAAATGTGATTGAAGCAACTATTTTAAAAGGAAAATATAAGGATGAGGATTTGCTGATACCATGCATTCCTATGATTCCTCCAGATTTGCCATTTGATTTTAAACGGCTTTAATTTCCCTAATGATTTTGCAAGGATCCCTGTTTTTCGCACGATCAATTATATGTATCATGTTCACGTGTTAATAAACCAACTACTTTGTTTGGCTATACTGCGAACCAAAATCAATCGAAGAATGTTGTATTTATATGTTAAAGCATTGCAATAAAATAAGACGTATTATATAAGCACACAAAAATATTGAATTGTGAAAAAGAAAAATTATTAAAATTCTTGAATTTTTTTGAATGATTGGTACACAAAAAAGAATGCTGCAGAATAAAAACAAATCATAAATGACTTGCAAAGCAGTCACGGGCACGCTAGTTAATTATAATAATTTAATAATAATTCGCTTAACCCATAGTCTTGCAAATGGAATTAATTGCAGTAAAAGCAAAGTAAATCAGCTGGTGTGTATTTGAACTTTAATTAAAATATAAACATTTTTGGTGGATTTTTATGGATAGTTAATCGAGTTTTTCAGAAACACTATTTTATAAATTTATTACTATTTTTTCTATCTCTCCTTAAAAGTAGAAAATTGTATTTTTATACAATAGCCTAGTAATCCAATATCCAGTAAACTATACTTACGTTTTCGTCTATTTTAAGCCTTATAATTCTGTTTACGTGGTATTGACAAAGAAAACATCAAACTTCTTAAAACATTCCGTTAAGAAAGAGTTGAACTTAATAGCACGTAAATGTTATTTAGCAGTACCTTAGCTTATTAAGCCAAAAATTTGAAAATTATTGTATACTTTTTGCAAAAGGAATATTTACCATCAAATCTAAATTTTTTTACTCCTGGGCTATATACATAACAATTTTCCAATTTTATCTTTTCCAATAATTCAAATTGTTCTATTAATTGTGTAGTTTAAATTTTATTTGCGTTACATTTGTAACATAGTGCCTTATCTAACACTTGATGAATGTAAAATTATTTTGATGACTAAAAAAATCTAACCGATTCAGTAATATACAAGAACAGTAATTGATATATGATCTTTATTATTAACCGAAATACCAGTAACTGCATTGCTTATACAACATTGCTTAAAGCAAAATAAAAAAAAGGATGATTTCTGTGCAAAAAGGGTAACATCTGAAAAAAAATTTCCGAACTTTATAGAAAAATTCATAAAAACCCATTAATTTTTTACTAAAGATATTTAATTACAAAACATTAGCTACAGTTTCATTTTTATTATTATTAAGAAATACGTATTTAGCCAAAAATTACATTTGCACTAATACAAAAAAATAGTCGTTCCAATTTAGTACTGAAAGCGTTACAACGGCAACACCGTTTACTATAAAATTTATGCAATTGTACAAGTGCAGATTTGTAAATACATTTAATATTATAATTATAGTTATTTAACCTTATAATATTTTATAAGTAATTATTTAATTAAGCACTAGGTCTTTTTTATAAAAAAAAAATTCAATTAATCTTCACTTTTTTATATTAGTTCTCGATATTTCGCCAAACCATTGGCTGGCATCTTTAAGAAAACCAAAAAGTGTATAAATAATTTTAATAAAAAAATTAAGTCATCCACTTTTTTTGATAAATTTATTTAAATTTTGTTAAAATGTTTATACACTTTATGTTTTTCGTGAAAATGCCAACCAATTGTTTGGCGAAATATCGAGAACTAATATAAAAAAATAAAGATTAACCGGTGTTTTTATAAAAAGGGACTAGTGCTTAATTAAATAATTACTAATGTATATATTTAGTTTTATTATTACGTTAATGGGCATATTTCTACCGATCCCATGGTCTCTACAAATACCTTTACGAAATATAATATAACCCATACGGTCTAAATGCCCTGTTATATTGGCATATATAAAAATATGCTAAAATTTTTGTTGTTGTAAGTTTTTTTTGCACCAAAATATTTAAAGTACGCTTATGTACTTACATTATATATTATGTACTTTCTCTCTCTGTCTCTCTTCCTCAACTAAATTCAGCATTATTATTGATAATTATAATAAAAATTATAATTTGCATTGTTTTTAAAAGATTTGTATCTTTTACTGAAAGTAAATGTTTTAATTAGAAACCCATCGAAATTGCAGTGTATTTAAAACTAATGTAATTACAATAACTGCAGCAACTACATAATAACCAATAAATGAACTGTGTTGTTTCTATTTACATATGAATGTCAATAATTTATTATCATAATATGGTTAACATCGATTTCATGCTAAATATGACAAAAATTTCGTTTTACTCTTGTGGTTTGTAAATATAAAGTAAAAAATTAAATCAAGATATGGATTTCTAAATTGCTTTACAAATCACTAGACCAGGTAAATTTTATTGAACTTGTTTTGTTGACAAATATAAGAGTTCACATGCATTAATGTTTGTGCCAATGAATAAATTATCATGTATTAACTCGTACTAGTACAAAATAATTACAACGTTAAAGGACAGGAAATCATATAAAAAATTAGTCTTTCCACAATCTTCCATCTATGTGTGTGTATGTTTTGTACACTTATTGCAGTACCACATAAAAAGTGTGGTCATCAATTAAACTTGTTTAATAGATACAAATTTAAATAAAGTCCTGTAATTATACAGGAGCGGTTATTTATGTAGACCACAAAATCTTTTGTTGCTATTTTGGAAATTTAATATTCTTTGTTGGAGCCTGGCTAAAAAGCAAACAAAAATTTTAATTAAAATAACTTTGAAGCTTGTGTATACATAATCATGTAAACATTAAGAATTTACTTCTGCTTGTTAGTTAAATTATGCAAACTTAAGTAAAAGACGTTGGCCTAAAAGTATGATAAATGATAAATAACAAATTATGTAATCATAAGAAACACTATACATATAATATAACGTATGAGCTTTGCTAAAAGGTTTATATACGTTTTAAAAGTTGGCTAGTAAAACAAACGATAGAAGTTTAAATAGAGCTTTTTCGGTTGAAAAGTAAAAAGAAAGTAATTTCACTGAAGTTGACTAAACTTTCACTAGATGCCTAACTCAACATCGCTAGAACGCCATTCCCCACAATTTAAGATAAGCCGAAACAAATAAATCGTTGTTCTTTAAATCACTATTTGACAGACTGACTGATTGCTTTGTTTGCTTCTAACATAGATCTTGATCCTCGGCGCACTTTTCTGTAACGAAGCTGGCTTTTAAAAATAAGTTTGTTTTTCAATTGTGGCAACACCAATGAATTGAATTTCGCACGAAAATCACATTAAAATAATTAAAATCCACTATGAAAATGGTGGTTCTGTTAAAGTTACATTTTGTAAAATTCCTTCTGAAAACACTATTAAGAATTTGCTCATTAAATCTGATTCGACAGGCTCGATATAAAATGTTCAAACACCAATGCGTGTTCCACCAGAAACATCGCAGCCGTGACCCACAGTGTTAAAGCAGATCCAAATTTGTCAACTCCTCGACGTTCTTAACAATTGGGGTTATCCAAAACCACTACATGGCGAGTTTTGCGTAATATTTTGAACCTTACAAGGTTGTAAGTGGTGCAGGAATTGAAGCCAACCGACCATTCACATCGCCGCAAATTCGCTCAATTCACTCAGGAACAACCGGCTGGTTTTTCTTAAAAAATAATTTTTTCAAACGAAGCCCATTTTCACCTATCGGCGTATGTTAACAAGCAAAATTGTTGAATTTTGGCTTCTGAAACTCTTAGAGCGATTATTGAGAAGCCTTTGGCTCAACGTGTTCACTGTGGTCTGGAGACGTGATTGGGCCGGAAGTGCGGTAACGGTCGATGGATCACGCTATCGCGAGATGCCAACAACTCAATTTTGGCCTATTATAGACGACGTGGACACCACTGACATGCTGTTTCAACAGGACGGTGCCACATGTTACACAACCAATGAAACGATCAATTTATTGCAAATTTCCTGATCGCATAGGTTCACGACAATCAGCAGTTAAGTGGCCAGCCAGATCGTGTAATTTAACACTACTAGATTATTTTTTGTGGAGCTATGTTAAGGACAAAGTTTATACGGAACCAATCGAATCGATTTCAGCCTTAAAACTTAAAATCCATGATGTGATCAACGAAATAGGACCGCCATTTTGCAAAAACGTGATTAAGAACTTTGATGAAAGAACATTTGGCAGATATCATTTTTCATTCATAATTGCCGAACTTTTCTCTTCGTAATACAATAAAAATTTTAATTGTCTTATTTTATTTTAGAAAACAAGCTTCTTGTTGGAAAACCCTTTAGAAAAGGTTTCTTTCTGAAATACCTACAACGAATAATGAAAAATTATAGTTTTAAATTGCTTAAATTGAAGATGTATTTCTATTTGAAGAATATACGCTCTAAAGTTTCGCAAGCGTAAGGGCGACAATGCTCTGACTGTTTTATGTTTGAAAGATTTAATGGGCTACCAATCGCTTCTTAACTAACATATTGGTTTAATCTCTTTTTTTTTATATAAGGCACTTGCGAAAAAGCCGTTGCTGACGATTATTGACAGCAACCGCTTTGTGCCTCAAATATTTTGTGCCTGAAAGGAGCTTTTTATTGCTCGTGACTAGAAAAATATTTAAAGTATTTTAATTTTAAAGCATTCATTTTTTATTGACTCCTAATAACGATAACAAAATATAATTTTGGTGGCCACTACTTATTTCTTAGTAAATTATCATGAACTCAATTTACCCTTGCAGTACAAAATCAACAAATGGCAAATGTTCAAAAATAACTTGTATCCAATTAAGTGAACAAATGTACTGAACATTGCCTATTTAAAGCCTGCTGGGTATTAATAGTATTTGCTTGAAGAGAGCTTTTGCAAATATTTGCAGGTATCCACACACACACACACACACACACAAACAAACTCAAGTAAATTTAAAGTTTCAGTAAAATAAATAAAATTCTCTTTTAATACACATTTAGTGATAATATTTTTCGATTCTTCCTTTCCTGTCTGTCTAACTCTTCTATAACAGTTTTGTGCAACCGAAAGTAACGAAGGTGTGGTGAAACCAAATGAAACTGAAGGAAAAGATAGAAAATGAGTAGAAATATACAAAAGGTTGGCTTTAATAGTATTATAATATGGCGTTTTGAGACAATATAACATACAGCTTTGTGTGTGTGTGTGTATGTGTGTGTGTGATTACGGGACATGTGTGTTTCTGTAATTTTTGCTATTTAGTTTTTCGACTTTTAATAAGAACACAACAGACTCATGAATGTACAATTTTATACAAAGGATAAAAACAGACAGACAGACTGACTGACTGACTGACAATTGAAGCTGTAGAGTGTTGTAAATGACACAGATACAATCAGTGCAGGAAGACATAATAGATGTAAGCATACAAAAAATTGTTAGGGAAACAGCAAGTAAGCAAATACTAAATTCAACATTATTTTTCATAGAAACAAACAAAATAATTTCATATCAACATTTTCATCTGGTATTGGACAAACATTAACCAAAGTATTACATGGTGATTATGATTCACCACAGTCTTATTTTATTTTTGAATTTTTTTTTTTTTTTGGATTTTTTGGATTGTATATTTTGTTAATGTTCCAGGTGTTCCGCGCTCGAGTTTAATACATTTTTTAATAAGGATCTTGAAGCAAACATTTATAATAATTTTAAAAACTTAAGCATAAATAATGGAAATGCACAGCATAATTGAGAATGGCTGAATACTTTGTTTTGAAATACCTAAATTGTGACAATTAGCGATACGTATCTGTAATTTAATCAGTGTCATGTCAAAACCACTGACCATTGCAGGGACTGAGTTTATTAAAAGCCATGACTAACGAAAAAATATCTCACGAAATTTGCAAGAAAACCTGTAGTTGAGTTGCTCACTGTCATGCAATTAAAATTCAGTTCAGAATACAATTCTGATCCTATAGAAATTATAATTCTATTAAACATTTTAGACACACATGCATTTGAGGACAAATCTGACAACTAAGTCTTATTACATAAGTTTCTGGTACTTGCAATATCGTCCTTAAAATTTTTATACCTGCAAACTAAAATTTTGTTGCACTTTGAGCAGAAACAATTTTGTAATCTCATTTCTTTTTATTCTTTCATAACAACAATACAATTTTATTGCTGTTTTATTTTCTTTATTAATATAGTTTTCATACAAAAATACACCCACACTCACATAATTTGATTGCAGAATAAGAAATATAAATTTTACAGTAGAAACAGAAAACTTTTTATTTTTTTTTTTTGAAATTATAGGGAAGAGAAAATGAAAATAACGAATTTTTTAAAAAAGACTAAAGTAAAATTTGATTAAAAAGAAAATATCATAAAATAATTTGATTGAATACACTTTTGCTACACAAATTCGTTATAATTTTAGGTTTTTTGTTTTATTTTAATTTATACTCGTTACATCTTGTCTCTTGTTATTTTATAAGCAGCTTATAAAGTTATAGGAAATAAAACCAAAAATGATTTGTTACTAAAAATTTTGTTAGGCATCTGGTAAAATAATCCATTTACTTCTGCTTTTAACTGAATAATAAAATCATGTTTATAAGAAGAATGAAAATGTTATAAAAATATTTTGCTGTATAAAAAAGTCCTCTACTACTCTGGCATGAATTGATGCAAAATTTTGTAAAGGTATTAAAATGATTATTTGACATAAATTAGACAAAAGAAAATGTATATCTTAAAGGTAACATTAACAACTAAAAACTTGTATAGTGTTTTTCTTTCTAGTTGATGCCCTCTTTTTAAATTCCTTGGAGTACTTCCATACTATCTCAACTATGATACAAGATTTTCCCCTAGATTGATAGGTTTTTTAACACGAAGTTTGTTTCCTGCGACGAAATAAAGCAAAAAATGTAAATTAAAATTATTCATATTTTTATTGTATTACGAAGAGAAAAGTTCGGCAATTATGAATGAAAAATGATATCTGGCAAATGTCCACCACGACCACTCTGTCAGATGTCGTTTCTTTTATCAAAGTTTTTAATCATTTTTGGCAAAAAAACGTTGCATTTCTTTAATCACATTGCTGGTATTGAGTTTTAAGTCTGTCCTTAACATAGCCCCACAAAAAATAATCCAGGGGTGTTAAATCACACCATCTGACTGGCCACTTAACTGCTGATTGTCATAAATTGTGCGATAAATTAATCATTTCATTGGCTGTGTGACATGTGGTACCCTCCTGTTGAGAGCAGACGTCAGTGATAATAAGAGGCTAAAATTGAGTTATTAGCATCTCGCGGTAGCATGGTCTATTTACCGTTACCGCATTTTTACTCTCATCTTCGAAAAAAAATGGCCCCATCACGCCTCAATTACATAGCTCACCAAACAGTGACACGTTGAGTATGCAAAGGCTTCCCACTTAATCGGTCTAGGATTTTCAGAAGCCCAAAAGCGACAATTTTGCTTGTTGACATAACCTGACAAGTGAAAATGGGCTTCGTCTGAAAACCAGCCGGTTGTTTCTGAATGAATTGAGCGAATCTACAGCGATATGAATAGTCGGTCGGCTTCAACTCCTGCACCACTTGCACCTTGTAAGGCTTCAAGATCAAATCCTTACGCAAAATTCACCATGTGGTGGTTTTGAATAATCCCAATTGTTGAGTACGACGAGTTACTGACAAATTTGGATCTGCTTCTACAATGTGGCTTATGGCTGCAATGATTTCAGTTAAACGACCCATATTTTACGACCAAGTTCTTAATAGCGGTCTCAGAAATACGATTGTGTTGTCTTTTTATTTTTTTAAAGAGAAGTAGCAACGTGCCACACAGCCGAAGCTACACTCGATGGTCTGCGCCCAATTTTTGAAGATCGCATTATCAACAACAGAGCTGATGTCATTTGGCCACTTCGGAGTTGCGATTTGACACCGTTGGGCTAATATTTGTGGGGTACCGTTAAAGATAAATGTTACGCCGACAAGCCAGAGAAAACTGACGCTTTCAAGGACATTATTCGTGAAGCCATTGATGAAATACAGCTGCACACAATCGATAATGTGCCTTAAAATTGGACCGATCGTGTAGGCTACTGCATGGCCAGCCGAGACAGTTATTTAAATGAAATTATTTTTCATTTTTTAGTAGTTAATTATAAAGCACTAGGTCACTATTTAATAAAAAAATTTTTAAAAACTTTTATTTTTTATTATTTTTTCGATATTTCGCCACACCGTTGGTTGGCATCTTCAGGATTATTTTTGTTTTCCTGATGATGCCAACCAACGGTGTGGCGAATTATCGAAAAAATAAAAAAAAAATAAAAGTTTTTAAAAATATTTTACTAAAAAATATTAAAAAGGGCAAAAAACTATAACTAGTATATATTATTTTCCATTATTAACCGGAAGGATTGTACTTTCAAATAAAAAAAAGATATTTGAGAACATATTCAGTAGTTTTGTTTATAGCGTTTAAAACAAGAAAAAGCAAAAAAGTTATTTGGCGGACCCTTTATAATTCAGCTCGATATTGTGGATCACAATGTACTTGATGTTGTTTTTCTTTTTTTTTTGTTTTCGAATATAGTATTTCTATATTTGTACAATTGATAGCTGTCTATAGGTGCACAAGCCTTACATTCGATGGCGTAGAAAAGCCTAAATGAACTTATAACAATGAGCCATAATAAACAGTTAAAAAAGGATTTTCTTTTGTTTAATTTATAGATATGAAATTTTTATTTTTTATTCGAAGTTATATAAAAAAATCTTTATGAGATAAAAGATATTAGAGAATTTTATTTTTAAAAATCAAAACTGCACGGTTTTCATATCTGATTTTAGGCGAGTAAAGAAAAAATATCTGGCAACTATAAACTCTACTGATCGCTTTCATGCCCAGAGCCAAACATTAATAAAAATAATTTTACTCGTTTTTAGCCAGATAAACATATTTTTGAAAATATTCGTGAAATTTTTAAACAAGAAAATGTCTGCTCTACTAAATCGTATGCTCTCTAAAATTATTCTTTCACTTGTAAGCACATTGATTTTTAAAATATTTCTTTATATTCTTTTACAAAATTTAGCAATGATTTATGCTAATAGTTTTTCCAGAACAAAGGCAACAAACAAAACACAAACAAAAAGAAAAACAAAGAGAAAAAGAAAAAGAAACGAAAAAAATTAAACATATTTCAAATAAAATCAAGCAACAACTTGTTTCAGGCCTTTTTAATATGAAAAGTTCTCAAATATTTCTTCTATTTCGCTTTTTTTTTTGTTTTGTATGCTAAGTTTATTTTATACTTTTCTTCTCCAAAAAAAAGGTAAATACTAATGGAAAACTTTCTTTGGAATAATAAATTTTAAACAATTTCATATGCTATTTGCTGTTACAAAAAAAAAACAAAAAAAACAAAACTTCTTTTTATTTTCTTTACCTCTGGAGTTTTTCATCAATTGCGCCAGAAAAAAAAATATGCAAGTATTCCTCCTCACAATTTTCAATTGTATCGCCTTTCTGTAGCCAATACGTGTAAGTCAAACCATTCATCCCATTCATGAGATATTGAAAATCGCAAATCACAAAAATGAATTTTGAAGAATATATTATAATGAAGCACTTTATAAGCAGTAAAAAATTCTTGAACGATTCCCAAAAAAAGTGACATTTTACTAAAAGACATCATGTCCTGTTTAAGCTACCGTATTTGTGGACCAACAAAGATTCAAACATTCCATTTTTTAGTTTTGCTTCGCCGACGCAGGGGAATTTACTTTAAGGATATTTAAGACCATTTTTTTACACTCCCTCAATTATTTTCACTTGTTTTACATGCAACAGATCAAATTATAAAACGAATTTAAGTTTCCGTCACAAAACACTGCTCATTGTCGTAACAAAATAGTAACGAACGCGTATTTATATATACAGAAAGCAAAAATACATAAAAAATAACAACATCGACAATAAAACGGATGTTACCACAAGAATCCTTAAAATTGACATACATATCCATGAGTATGTAAAAGAGAAACCCTGCCTAACTATATCAAAAAAAATAGAATAGATTGACAGAAAAATAATGTATAACGACACATTGCAAGAACAACAACAACAACAAACAATACTCCCTTATCCATCAAAGAAGAATAGCAGAAATATTATATGATGACAAACACGAAATGATGTAACAGCCTGAATAAGTATGTATGTCATATAGCGCTTGTCTGTCAATATAAAGTAAAAATATGTCAATGCAAGTTAAATTGAACACGAGATTGAAAAAAATATATAAAATACAATTATTTGAGAATTTATTTTCTTTTTAACGTGCCATACCATGTGCATTCTTTAGCAAATAAATGTTAAGGATTTTAAAATAAATTATTTTTTATTGATTTTGAGAAAAATTATTCGCTTTGTTTCGATATGGCAACAAAGAAAATTAAATTGTGGGAGCATAGAAGGAGGTTCTTGTAAGTATCAGGGTTTTTCAATAAGAAGTTTGTTTCTGAACTGTGGCAACACCTACAGCATGATAGCTTTGACCTTTAGGTTTTTGACGAATTGGTACTGATGCATAGGCAATTGTTACAATGAACTAAATTTCGCACGAAAATCTCATTAAAATAATTAAAATCCACTATGAAAATGGTGGTTCTGTTAAAGTTATATTTATTATCGCAAAATGTGTAAACACCAACGTGTGTTCAATTCCTCAAAACTACCAGGAACTGACAGCCGACAGAACATTCACATCGGCGTAGATTTGCTCAATTCATTCAGGAACAACCGGCTGTTTTTTCTGAAAAATCAGACAAAGTCCATTTTCACTTGTCAATGTATTTTAACATGAAAAATTGACGCATTTGGCCTATTAAAAATCCTAGAGCGATTATTAACAAGCCATTGAATTCTCAACGTGTCACTGTATACGCTATGTGGTCTGGAGGCTTGTTTTTTTGGAAGATGAGGCTTGAAATGTGGTGACGGTCAATGGATCACGCTATCGGGAGATGACGTGATAAGATTTATATCTGCACCTGGCCGTGGGCCCTAATCAGATGGTGGCCATTACCTCTGTGGATGGTATGTAGCGCCATCCTCGCCCTAGAAGGCCTTCAGATACATATATCCTCCGGTCACTCCTAGTTGCAATTTCGAAAGCCCGGAGTAGGCCGAAGCCTTCACTCCTTGCTAAAGAGTTGGAGACTATGCAACTCCTGGTCCAGAACGCATGAAGCTTAATATAATTAAGAACACGACGGCATTCATACTCACTGGACCTGGACTATTCATTGTTTTCATTGTGAATGATCCAACCCACAAACTCAAACGAGGGCCCCGAAACACACAGCCACCACGATACTCCCGAAGGGCCTACCTCAATAATCAGCCAGAGAACAGCTAAATGCCTAAAGAGACAAATAGCGGAACTCTGAGGGCTCACTGATTCCTGTGGAAGTATAGTGGATTGTCCAGTTGACTCCTACTAGCCTTGAAGGGAACTGGGCTCCCTTTTACCCCGCTAGACACATCTAGATGGCTGTTGTAGCATTCATAAAGACTATTATATGCCCCCGGGGGGAGCTATGGGTAGATGTTAACTCCATTTTTGCTTATTATTAACGACATGGATACCCCTGACAGGTGGATTCCAAAGGACGGTGCCACATGTCATACAGCCAATGAAATGATCAATATTTTGAAAGAAAATTTCCCGATCGCATAATTTCACGACAGATCATGTGATTGAACATCACTGGATAATTTTTTGTGGCCCTATATTAAGAACAGAGTCTATACAGAGCTAATCGAATCGATTTCAGTCTTACACCTTAAAATCCGTGATGTGATTAACGAAATAGTACCGCCATTTTGCCAAAAAAAAAAAATTATAAAATCATTGATGACAGGATTGACATCTGTCAGCATTGTCATGGTGGATATTTGCCAAATATCATTTTTCATTCATAATTTCCAAAATTTTCTCTTCGTAATACAATAAAAATTATATTATTAATTATATCATCTTAATCAAAATTTTTTTTTGTTATTTTGTTTAAGAAAACAAACTTCTTGTTGAAAAGCCCTTTATAAAACTTAAATCTTGGCATACAAATGCCAGGTGGCTGGCATTCTGCTTACTTGAATAGATACGAACCTAACAACAGAACTGCCTGAACACCAACACTGACTCACCAGTACAAATCACAACGCGACTTGATAATAATGCATTCGCATCGAAAGCGCTCGCCTTCGACTACAAACCAGCCAGTTAGGACAGGAAATAGCAATATTAAATCTTTGCACCCTGAAAGTGACACTTGAGCATGAACTCTTTGACTTAATAAAAAGTACTTTCTGTAATGCGTACTTCTTTTCACTGGCCAATTGACCACGGAGGGATAGGCTTGTTTTTAAGACCATGTTGTGCATAAGAAATTACGGTTTACAAGAACATGTTCCCTGATTTCATCAGAGCACATGTCGTTTGCGTCGCTGCTTCAGTAAGATATGAAGCTTACTGTTATAAAACTCTTCACTTGCTCTTGTACGCGTTCGATTTACTGAAAAGTAATCTTTAAAGCACTGATCCATATAACAGAGTTGTATTTTATTTTGTCATTGTCAATATTTTTCAGCAAATGGTCTTGAAATATCCCGAATATTTCGTTTTAAAGATCTTTTGTTTTTTTTTTTTTCTTAACATATTAAACTTGCAAGTAAATTATAAGAGTAATGGAGGAGAGCTATGACAGCTTAAGCGATATTGAGCTTAAGCTCAATATTATAATTAATTTTAAATTAAATTATAAGGGTTACACTTTTTTAAAAAATTAGAAAGGGTCTTAATATTATCACCGATCATAGTACTGTTCATTAGTTGAGTAATTTCGTTATTACTAAGACAACATAGGTTTTTAAATGTATTAATGTGGGGATAGCTAAATAAGAGATGGTCAATGGTAATAGGGATCGAACTACAGAAAGGACATTGCTTTGGTATATTCTTATCAATCATATGAGCATTTGTGATTCTAGTGTGACCTAGTCTTAGTCTTATTATTTTAATTTTGTCTCTTCTTGGTAGCAGGTTGTGATTGATATTTTTGAGCAGCATATAGGCGTTAATTTTGTTAGGGTTAATTTTCCTGTACCAGTCAGTAGTTAACCCCCAATTGTCGTTACTTTTTGTGTTGTGTTTTATAAATGTTTTAATATCGTCCGAAAATAGGTTAGGTGTTGTTATAAGAGGGGCGTATAAAGCAGCTTTTGCGGCAGCATCCGCTGCCTCATTGCCCTTTATTCTAGAATGACCTGGGATCCAGATGAGTTTAATGTCAGGTTGTCTTTCAATAATAAATTGTCTTATGGTTTTTGTGTAAAACTGATCATTATTGCAGTTTCTTATGGCATCCAGCGCAGAGAGAGTCAGTGCAAATTTCCCCATGCGTCCTTTAACATATTTGACAGACTCATAAATTGCTATTAATTCAGCTGAAAAATTAGTGCTTTATTCTGGCAAAATTGAATTAATTAATGTTTTGTGTTTATCAACAATGCTAAAGCTACTGCCCTTAACACCTTTAGAGCCATCTGTGTAAATGAATTTATGGTCTTTTAGCTGGTATTGCATTTCAAGAAATCTTTGTTGATATATTTCTGTATTTGTTGAGGATTTTTTTAGTTCTCTGAGGGATGTGTTAATTGTGATAGGTTGATGAGCCAGTTAGGAAATTTCTTTGAATATTGTTGCTTATTGTTGTATGGTATGTTGTATTTTTCACATGATTGTATTATTCGTGTAAGTGTTGATGGTATTTTGAAGAAGTATTTTTGATTGATTGCTTTTGTTAGGGCCTTGAACAAAGGATTTTGGTCATTGAACATTATAGTTTTAAAGAGCTCAGTTGTTGCGAAGTCCCTATATTCTTCGATGGACAAAACATTTGCTTCAAATAACATGTTCCTAATTGGAGTCTTTTTAAAAACTCCTAGGGACATACTTATGCCCGAGTTAAATACTGTTTTTAATTTATTTAAACTGCTCTAAAGATCTTATAATATGTTAACTTAATGTTGTAAAGCTTTAACATTATATTTTAAGTATGATGAAAATCCAAAAAGAAAAAATTACAAAGCTGCCAAGCTAACGTTAACTTAAGCTTGAATCCTGCTCATTCATTACACACAAAACTTCGTTGCAATCGGACTATCGCCCAGAAATTGTCGATTTATTTTCTACAGAATTTGTTCTTAGTAGCCCTTTGGTGGGCAAACTGTGCCTTAAGAATATTTTGATAGATGTTCGACAATACTACAACAGTTTTAGATGTTGAAATTGTTGCTTAGAAGTTGTTTATTTGCAACCATTTTTTTTTGTTTATTGATGCCAATTTCATTTATTTGGTATTTTGGGTTGCTGATTTTTTTACCAAAATGTCTTAACTGTTTAAGTACTGTTTTTGTGTGTGCTTATAAATTTTAACACGTTTCATTTTCTCTTTAGCATAGATAGAACATGTTTGTGAAACGTGCTGGAGTCGTTTATTATTTGTAGAATTTTCGTTTACATTTTTTACTGCAATTAAGTGGATTCTTCCTTTGTGCATGTGATGTGATGTTAAACAGCAACTACTTTAAGTTCAAAAAAATTATCCGTTATGTTCTTATTATGGTATAATTATGAATTTCTAAGACTTTTCATAGTTCATACTTCTGACCCACGGAACACGTATTACAATAAGATTTTTCAGTGCAACGTTTAATGATGTTTTACAGCTTTGGTTTTTGTTACTTTTTGGTCAAACTTTAAAAACATTAAATCACAAGTTATTTGCAAGGTGAAAGAAAATTATTAAGTTGTACAGGATATTATTGAGTTAATAGACATGCTATTTAAGTTGATGTGAAGAAAAAGAATTCTAACTTTTGCTTTAGAATTTCAACAGTTCAAAAGTGGAAAACAAATTTTTGTTTCTTCTTTTTTATTTTATTTAACTGCTGTAGAATATAAAAAAATATATTTTAACACAAAAATCTTAAGGAACCTGATTCGTAAAAATAATTAACTATTAATTTGAAAAAAAGAAATTTAAAGATTTATAAAAATTTTAATATATTTTCGAAAATATAAATACTTTATCAAGTATCGTTTATTATTATTAATTGTTGATAAAAATTGAAACTAAAAGGAAAAGTTTGATTTATAAACTTAGTTTTAAACCGACATAAAATTGTGCTGCTAAAGAAGCCGTTTTGTTTATTTGAGTTCTTTTATTGCAAACTAATAGCGCAGTATTTTGTTGTTTGGTTGTCCTCCGCCAGTAAATAAAATAATATTGCCATTTTCCGTCCTAACTGGCTGGTGAGTCAGTGTTGGCGTTCAAGCAACTCCAGTTAGGACGGAAAATGGCAATATTAATAGCACCTTAGAGTTTTAACTCATTTATTTTCAATGCTCCACTTGAATAATTAATTTGCCCAGCAAGTGGTGCGTATGTATTGTCGCATATACAAGCATATCCTACTTTAGCATCACCCCATATTGTTGTTTTTATTATCTTTAAGTTGCGGCGCTGCTTGGCTGTGTGTTTTGTTTTAGATTAGTTATTTTTAATTGATGTTGTTTACTTATTTGGTAGAATTTCTTATAAGCATTTTGTTGTTGTCTTAGAAATACTCATAGGAACCAATTTATTGCAAGTCAATTCAAATGAATTTATTTGAAAACGTATTCACTTTAAAGGGATTGTCTGGTTGTGAATTAACACTTTTATGTGTAATTCCTTCTAATTTACAGATGTAACTTTATATTTTGCATTAAACTTTGTACAACTTTTCTTTTCTTCTTAACATCCTACAACTATTTTTCTTATAAAATTCTAGTGTCAAATAAAACTGTTAAATTTTTATTTAATTACAGTATTTATCTTAGCACATCTAACACAAATTTAGAATGTTGTAGATTTTTTCTATACTTGAGGTCTTTCACATCTAAAGATGATTTTCACAACGTTTTTGCTTTTACATTACTGAAAAAGGATTTCATTGGCTTTTGTAATATAGACTCAAAGAGCTATATTTCAAAATAAAGTTCTCACGGATGTTAATATTGGTAATATCTGTCACTAGACTTAAACTTTGGAAATATTATTTTATACACAACATTTTGTATAAATTAAGCAGTCATGGACATTTCGTGATAAGATTTACATCTGCACCTGGCTATAAGCCCTAATCAGATGGTGGTCAAAACACTGGGAATGAAAAGCAACGTCATTCACGCCCTAGGAAGCCGAGGATAACTTCAGCAACAGGTCATTCCCAGTTGCAATTTCAGCGGTTCCAAAGCAGGGTTGCAAACCACTACTACTGAATAGCTGGAGACTATCTTGCTTTAGAACACATGATTAGCGTAATCACTGGATCCGGATTATTCACCCGTTGGTGTTATTAACGTCGAGATGATGCTGGTCCGCTAAATTAAATTCATCCACGAAACCACAACCACGACGATACTCCCGATACAGCTAACAGGCTAAAGAACAATTAGCGGAACTCTGGCGCTTACTGATTCCTGTGGAAATAACGTGGAGCTTCCAGTTGACACCCTTCTTGCCTTCAGGGGTCTGGGCTCCCTTATACCCCCAGCAGCACAAGTCTGGAAGGTTGAGTAATCCATACAGACTGATAAATGTGCCCCCGGGGGGAAGCAGTCATGGACAGAGTGTGATATGTTTTACATCCGCGCCTGGCTATACAGCCTTAATCAGATGGTGGACAAATCACTATAAATAATTTGGAACGTCATGCTCGTCCTAGATAGCCGAAGACATAATTCTAAGCAACAGAACCACCTAGTTGCAACTTGAATGATTCCAGGACAGGTCTGCAAACCATCACACCTTGCTAAAGAGTTGGAGACTTTCTAACTCCTGTCCAGAACACATGTCATGCATGCTCACTGGACTGGATCATTCACTTTGCGTGTCATTATCAGTGAGATGATCCTGGCTACCATAATAACCATTATACTGTTATGGGGCCGCAAAACCACAACCACCACGATACTCCCATATAGGGGCCATCCTCAATGATCAGTCAGACAACTATTATAAGTCTAAAGAGACAAATAATGAACTCTGCGGGTTCACTGATCCGCGTGGAAATAAAGTGGAGCTTCCAGTTGTCTCCCTGTCTGACTTCAGGGGACTGAGCTCCCTTTATCCCCAGTTGCACTGAGTCTAGATAGTGGAATATTCTATAAAGACCATATTTATATGCCCCTGGGGGGAAGCAGTCATGGACAATAAAATTTATTACTGTTGGCCTCATTTTCATTTCTTCCCTGAATTTTTAATACCACAGAGATATATATGCCATAAGAAATACAGGCTTACGTTTTATTTTTTTTATTTTTTTTTAAGAGAAGTAGCACTCCAGCATCAATGCCTATTTAGTGAAGTACCGTGCTACATTCTTTCGGAAAGGGATAGAGAAGAGGTGTGACAGGTGGTGAAAGTTAAGGATAGTTACGGAAATTAACTGCCGTATAAGACAGCACAGTGACCAGTGACGATGCCTGTATAACTGAGCAGCCCTACTGACAGTCAATTTTTATTTTTGTAGTGAAAAAAACCAAGGTCTTTGTTGGGAATCAAACCCACAATCTCCAGTCTTATAAGCTAGTACACTACCTACTAGCCTGCAGGGGCATCTAAATTTTTTTAAATTATTTATGTGGAGATTATCACTTTTTGCTCATTCATTACTCTACTATTTTAAGTACAATTGGATTAAACTGTAAGCTGGCGAAGCGGTTTAAGCCAATTATAAAATTCCATAACCTGCATTTTGTGTTGTCTAAGAATTGTAAATGGTAAACAATCTGACCATGGCTTATCAGCAAAAGAGTGGTCACAAATGATTTTAGCATAACATAGAAATATGGAAATATGATATCTGGCAAATATCCACCTCTAACAAATATTCACATGAAATATATTTTGCAACAAAGCTTCGCACTGCTTCGTTAATGCAGAGTCGAATTACATCTTTCAGATAATCAGTTGTTTGTGGATTGTTCACGTAAGCTCGTTGTTTCAAATGGCCCAGAAAATATAATCCAGCGGCGTAAAATCACAAGAATGAGAAGGCCAGTTGATATCGCCAAATCAAAAAACTACACGACCAGTATGGGTGTGGCTTGTGGCACAATCTTACTGAAGCCAAAGGTGTTTGGAAATATTATTTTCAATAAAAATTTTTTTATAAATTCCGCAGTCATGTACAAGAAAATTGATTACCGTTATAACTTTAACATTTTTATTGCAACTTTCCGCAATAACTACTGAAATGACAAATTTTAATTATACACTACAAACTATCAAGATTGATTAAATAATAATGATACGAGAAGACCTCCCTGTCATCATATTTTATAAAAATATTGGCTTATTGCAACTTCTTTTTCCGTTTACTTTTATGTTATTTGTCAATCAAACAGATGACAATTAGTAACGTTTCAATGAATTCGAATCTGTGTCAGGATTTGCCATGGCATATTTTGAGATGTGTGCATGCGAATTTATTTTTCATAATAAAAACAATCAGTTCCACGTTTTACTTTTAAACAAGTCGTTTTTAAGTCCAATACACCTCTTTCATTAATATTTATTTTCTCGTTTGTAGTTTGTTTATTAAACCCATGACCGCAAAACCCACAGCATAACACACTCAGCCATTTAAACTGCAGTTCTGATGGTTGCTTTAATTAGGATTATAGTATTAAGTTTATAATTTTTTATTGAATTGTCAAGTACACAGAAATGAAATATAAACTGAACAGCCGCCAGGCAACGACTTAATTTATAGGTTTCTTTTGTAAATTTTTTTTACTGCTTAGAATTTCCCGTCTAAGAACTGGTAATATCTTACACAGGATTTTCTAAAAACTTAACAAAGTATTCTTTAAAATTTAAAGCAGGTTTTTCTTTAAAAAAATGGAAAATAAAAATGATAAATAATCCTACCACAATGGTGAGCTCATTTAACCGACATTGTTAACCAAAAATATCGGCCATTACATAGAACATAAAGCATGAAAAAATGACGGAAATTTTGTAAACATACCATGTCTGTGAAAAAAAAAAACGTTGCCAAACACTTTTACAAAAAAGATAAAAACTATAGCATGATATTACAAAAATATTTAGAAAATATTTTATAATTTGAATTTTTAAGATTTTTATAGGCGTAGAAATTAATAATGACGATTTTTTTGCTTTAAAAATGCGTTGATAAATGAGTTGATACATTGTTCAAAATATTGTCCATCATAAGTCATTACTTTTTCCCATCTTTCTGGTAGCATATGGAGTGCATACCAAAAGAACTCCTCCAGTTTTGAGAGCAAAAATGAATCAAGGCAATTTTTGATATCCTGTTCTGAAATAAAGCGTTCTGCATGGACAAATGGTTGTCAGAAGGGGCAAGGTCTGGGCTATAGGGCAAATGAGCTAAAATTTCCCATCTACTGTTTTCTAAAGAGTTTTTAACCGTTTTTGCAACACGTAGCTGTGATTAATTGCTCTCTTAAAATGATTCAATAGTCTTCGGTACAGATCCTCTGTGATCGTCTGGCTCAATTTTAATAGCTCAAATTATAAAACTCCCTTCTGATCCCATTAAATATAGAGCACTTTGCGTCGCCAAAATCACCGCGTAAACCATCAAACCATCGTTCACATGTTTTTTTATTTGGCGCATGTGACTTTAAGTTTCTACCAACAATCGACAACATTCTACGTAAAACATATCTTCTAGTCACAAAATCCGACATTATTATAGTGATTTAAAAAAAAGGACGTTTTCACTTTGACGTCCATCAAATACTGAATTATAATGACAGATGTTAACCCTCGAAAATACCAATTCGTTATTATTGACACAAATCATATGTGATACTTAGGCCATATGTTGTCCAAATTACCATTATTTAAGGCCCAGCTATAATATGCCTAAGCTGGCTTAAGTTAATGTCAAAAATTGAACGAAAAGTCTGTCAAATGTTTAAGCGAAACATTGAACACTTTTACGTGGCCATATTGTACTTACATGAATATAGAATTTATTATGCACAGTTGCACATTTGTTTTATTCGTACTTTTGCAAAAAAATAATTTTGTTCTAAATAAATGAATACTAATTATATTTTGTATACTTAATACTATCCTTACACCAATTTAAAATTTTTTGTTAATAGTTTTAAGAAAATTACGAAAGAAAAATTACTCATATTTCGCTGTATTTATTATTTGTCCCAAAAGAACCAAAAAATGCAACCGTGTGCATCATTGAATTTATAAACAATAAAAAATTAAATTTAATTGCAAATTGTGTGTTAAAAAATGGAAAAAAAAGTTGAAAGGCCCTCGTTCCTTTGAATTGCCTTTAAAATAAGACGCGTCTCTAAGCTATTTTTTCTTTGTACATTTCTATTAAATTCAGATAAAATATTTTTTGCCCTCCATTGGAATTTGTTTACTAATGTATCTATATCACAATGCAGCTGTTTCCGTACGAAATGTGCGATCAGTTTTGTACTTTGCTTAAGCAAATGACGTTTGACAAAACTTGACGAATAGTTTTGTTAAGTACATTATAGTTTGCCACATATGATTATTAGGTATTTGCACAGTTGCTTAAGTTGTCTTAAGCCAGTTTATGCATAATATAGTTGGGCCTGTACTTGTATACCCAAAAAAAAATGCGTTACTACGGTAACGCAATTCCATATAAAATTGCTGAAAACGTGTCGGCATCCATTTCATTGACATTCATGACATTACTTTTGCCTAAATTTCTTAAACATTTCACATAATTATGCTCGCATTTCGTTAATCTAACGTTGAATTTCTTCTGTTTTCTAAGTTACAAGTGGATCTACAATGTCTACACCAACACCATTGACTTTGAATTACTGAAACACATAGGAATACTCACTGGTCGCTGTGTTGTCTTATACGACACATAATTTCCTTCTACTTTCACCAACTGTCTCATCTCTTCTCTATCCCTTTCCTAAAAGAATGTAGCACGGTACTTAACTAAATAGGCATTGTTGCCTGAAGTGCTACTTCTCTTTATAGAAAAAAAAATACACATTCACATAATTTAGCTAAGACAGATTTAGCCATCATATCACGATTTCGAACACAATTTACACCAGCCTCGTTTTCGAAGGAGTAACCTTTAATAGGGATTTTTGCTCTAAATCTTCAATATTCATGCAAAATACATGGCAGAACCTTTTGTTTTACTACAACCACATGCCATTAAATTAAAAATATACTTCATGGTATAACTGCAACTATATATAAATATAACTATAACTATATATCGTTGGTCTTACTTAGCTTTCTACATCGGGGCCTTTGCCCTAACTCACATAATTGCAATTTTGCAGGCAAAGGTAAAAACATAAAGAAATTGTATGTGTCAAAATTTAGGGATAGAGAAGAGGTGAGACAGGTGGTGAAACTAGAAGGATAATTACGAAAATTAACTGTCGTATAAGACAGCGCAGTGACCACTGACAATGCCTTAATCACTGAACAGCTCCACCGACAGTCAATTTTTATTTTTATGGTGAAAAAAACCAAGGTCTTTGTTGGGAATCGAACCCACAACCCTCCGTCTTATAAGCTAGTACACTACCTACTAGCCTACAGGGGCGCCTGATTTTGTAAAATTTCAAAAATTGTTAACGCATTCTCTCGTGCCAAACTTAATTTTTAACAACCATTAGCTTGTCATGTAACAAATTCTATATATTTTTTCTATTTTTTGTCTTGTAACTTCAAATAGCTTGAAATTCATTTGTTCGTGAATTTTGAATACCAGATGGACATAGCTTAAGAAATACAGGCTTTCGTTGTATTTTTTGTTTTTTTATTATTTATGTGGAGATTATCACTTTTTGCTCACTCGACCCTCTGCTGTTTTAATTACAATTGGATTAAACAAAACTGCAAGCCGTCGAAGCGGCTTTAACCACTTATATAATTGCATAACCTGGATTTAATGTTGTCTAAGAATTGTAATATGGTTGCCAATCTGACCATGGCTTATCAGGAAAAGAGTGGCCTCAAATGATTTTAGCATAAAGTAGAAATATGGGAATATGATATCTGGCAAATATCCACCTCTAGCAAATATCCGCATGAAATACATTTTGCAACAAAACTTCGCTTAGCTCGTTAATGCAGCGCCGAATTACATCTTTCAGATCGTCAGTTGTTTGTAGGATGTTCACGTGAGCTCGGTCTTTCAAATCGCCCAGTGAAAATAATCCAGCGGCGTTAAGAATGAGACTGCCAAATCGAAGTTTCTCATACAGTTACTGAATTGTGTGGGTGGCTGTGGCGCCATCTTTCTGAAACTAAAGTTGACTGGTGTCACTGGTGGTAGCGCAGATTCTTCATTGAAAATTTTGTTTGTTTATATAACCGCCCAATTGAAAAATAGCCACAACACTAAAGATGATTTTGTTGAAAGTTCTGTTGTTTTCGTTCGGTTTTTCAAACAGCAAATTCACAAACGTTCGAGGTAAACATGTTCACGCTTATAAAGATGAAAATCTTTATACAGAATGTGGAACAAAATGCGTATACTGATGCTCAATTGTTGCGAACTTCAAGGAGTTGATGTTCCTGGCTCATTCTCAACAGTTTTTTTTTTTTTTGTTTAAGAGAAGTAGCACTTCAGGCAACAATGCCTATTTAGTCAAGTACCATGCTACATTCTTTAGGAAAGGGATAGAGAATAGATGAAGCAGGTGGTGAAAGTAGAAGGATAGTCGGATATTAACTGCTGTATATAAGACAGCACAGCGACCAGTGACGATGCCTTCATCACTGAGCAGCCCCACTGACAGTCAGTTTTTATTTTTGTACAGTTGTTGTATTCTACAGTTTGCTGTACAACGGCTATCTTTACATCACTACGGCCACTACGAGCATATGTAGCATATTAATTACGCACAGCAGTCTCAGAAAAAGACTGAGTACGAAGAAATGTTATGAATTTTTACAAAGTGGTACAGTGAAATTTGCACCATTTTAATTTAATTTCACAATTAAAAATCTCTGCTCAACATTCCATGCTGAAAATATTAAAGTATGACATCACAATTCACAGATAATTGACTCATCAACTTCAAGTTTGCTATCATCGGAACTTCTGGAAAAATTTTGTATACTGGTAAATGTGAATTTCATGTTGACTTGAACTTTTCACGTAAAAGTAATAAAGCTTTAGTGATAAAATTTTCATATAAATTGCACAAACAAAAAAAAAATGATATCCATGGATATGCATGTTATATTGTTATATTTATTGCTTGGATTTTATCCATATCCTAGTATGTGGCAACAGCATCAATTACACACAGTTAAGTTAAACAAACGGTGCCCATATCTTCCACATCCGAAAATAAAATAAAAAAAGTAAAGTTATTTATTTTTAAGGACATTTTAACAATAAAATGTGTATGTGTCTGTTTTGATTTTTATTTACTTAAATGCATATAATCGCATAATAAAATCATTGAATGATTATTTGGTAAAATAAAACTAACGATGCCAATAACTGTGCACATCTTTAATCATATAGTTGATTCACTGTTGGAATATCAGTTCTCTTACAACATCTAGGATGTACGTTAAGGTCCTGTTGTTAATGAAGTGCTAAAAGCAGGAGTTTTGTGCTTATGAGTGTTGCATATATAACATGTGTTAAGGGTATAATTTTAACAGAAACAAAATGTTTATGATTTTATTATATTCTTACAAACTCAGGCTTAATAAAATAACAAAAGTCCAGTTAATAAGCAGAATGTGTAGCTATGATTATTAAGATTTTATATTCCATCATCAGTTGATTAGAACGTTCACACATTGTATTTTACCCCTTCACTTAAGGCAAGAAGCAGCGTGAGAATTTCTTTGTTTTAAATTAAAAATGTTGTCTAATGATTTACCCGTCCACTTAAAGTCTCTCAAGTTATTAAGGTTAATAAAAATTAAACAAACAGCAAAACTAATTTGATTAAATACTAAAATACAACAGCCAATCTTGAAAATAATAAACTGACCGGCAGAATACTTTTACATCACCTGTGGCGGACCTAATTAAATAAGGTATTTAATGATACATAAAAATAATGTTTGATGCCTACACCAATTTATTTACAATTTATATAAAAGCATTTTTCATTATGGTTTTCTTCAAATAAATTTACAGAAATGCCTTTTACGGGCGTTTTCACCTTTAAAATTCCAAAAAAAAGCTTAAAAATAACTTTTGTAAAAAGCACTTGCTTTAAGCTGATATTGTTTCGTAAGTGGAAATTAAAATAAACTTAAAAAAAATTTTATTATTATTTAAAATCCTATTCTTTACAAATGCTTAAAATTTATTCAGAAAAAAATTAAAGTAAAGACTGAATTTCACCTGATAACATGAACTTGTTGTATGTTAATTAGAAATCAATATTTTTTTCATTTTTCTTAATTCAACAACATATTTGTTAATAACATATATTTAAAAAAAAATATTTATATCATATAACATCAATTATTTTTAATTTCGTCCGTGTTACACAAGAAATATTTAACACATCAATGGCAGAAAATCATTTAAACAAAATCTCTTGATCATGACTACAAGAGAACTTTTTATCCAGTAAAATTATTTAAATACGTAGATTATTATGCATGTGATCACATATATCCAGTAATGGATTTGTAGTAAAAGAAGAAGAATAATAGCTTTAGAAGCAAAGTTGAAAAAAATACTCCATGAGAAATCGCCTAATTAGAATTTATTTTATTTGGGTACGGTTTTCCGTCGACCCTCGTCAAATTTGTTTCGTGAACAAACCGCTTTCGACCGTTTGCCATTTTCAGTGTTGTTTTCGTACTAGTTTCCTTCCATTGTCAGCTGTGTTTATATAGCTCGTCTTGTTCGTGTTTCCCTTCGTGTTATTGCGTTTGTCACTTTCTCTCTTTTTTGCCTTGTCTCTGTCTCCTTTTTCGTTTGTCTCTTTTTACCTAATTTGTTGCTCCCTTTTTCATTTGTCTTTCTTTCTAACTAAATTATAATTAGAATTTGTTATCTAGTGCACCATTAAATTTATTATTTTGCTCAATTGATTCTATTAAATAAAACTGTAAAAATTGAAATAAATCGGTTAACAAAATTTTGGCGTTTTTGTTAGCATTTAGTTGGCATTACTTGTCATACTAGTCTAGATATATGCGGCAGGGATGGAAAAGGTGAAAGAAATGAACTTTTCCTCTACTTCGCAACAAATAACTGCAAGAATACAGCAATTAAAGAACTGATAAGTAACCGCACTAGGATTTTTGCAGTAGATTTCATATACTAATAGTCATTGTTTTGATTTATACATTAATTTTATTGTTATTCACTAGTTACTTGTTATAAAAATGTTGCAATTTTAAATAATTTCAATAACAAAAAATAGCAAATTTCCAATTTACCGAGAAACCTTCCGTAGTGTTATTACTATTTTTATAATAATTTTAAAAAAAAATTAAAATCAGTAAGTGGATTTTAAAAACTTATTTTTTATAAATTAAATAAAAATATGGCTACGCCATGTGTAAACAATACATTTTAAAGATATTTATTATATTATGAAACTTTTTTTTAATTATTTAAAATACAAAATTATTTAATTGATTAATTCTTACCAATGTTAATAAAAATTTCAATAAAACTCTGTAATATTAGTGTAATTTTATTAGGACGAAAAGTACAATTTAGTAAATCTATTCACAACATTTTAAAATTTGTTTACCATCCCTGTTGTATGATGTTTACATGGAGTAAACATGATAAAAAAAAATATAAAAAAGAACAAGTTGTTACATTTCTTGCAATCTTATTCAGCGTTAGTACGTGTGATTGTACAAATTTGCATAAAACAGTTTTATTATGATTCATTTGTGGGTTGCTTTTGTTTTCCTTTTTTTTTCTTTATAAAAAATATAAGAGTATGGAGCAGTAGTGGAATAGTTTGTACTTACGAGTACATATATTGTGTTACTACAATTGTATATAACGTATACGCTTAGTTGTACTTATGGTTTCTTCTTTTATAGTTTTTATGCATCCTCATACATGTGTAGGATTATTTAGAGCTCATTTTTCATTAAAAAAATTTCGCTCTTTTTTGTAGCTTTTAAAAATATTAACAAAACGTAGGCAAAATCAAACAAAATAATAATTTTCTCTTGTAAAGAAACAAAAAATCGATTGACTTTGGACTTGTACAGACATGTATTACCGTTAAATTTATATGATGATTGGTTATTACAGACTGTAATTAATATGACTTTTTATAGTACTAAATATTAAGTCATGTACATATATACATATATGTATCGAGTGTCCGCCGGAAAGGTTTATTATTTTGTTTTGCTGGTAAACATTAGTCTTGACAGTTCAAGTAGGCACGTGGCGAATTTGTTACGGAAAAATATTCGGTAAATCAACGTGTTTTAGTCGTTAAAACATTTCACAAAAAACAAATATCGATTTCTGTGGCGATGAGAAAGTTACTGGACACACACATTTTCACTTGATACGTGAATAAACAGAATAGTCGGTTCTGGGGAATGGAAAACCCTCAAATTATTCAACAGTCACCTTTGCATCCATTAAAAGTAACCGTCTGGTGTGTAATTTGGCCAGGAGAAATCATTGAACCTTACTTCTGTGAAATGAAAACGGCGTAACGGTAACTGTGAATGGGGATCGATATTATTATATGATTGAAAACTTTTTAAAACCACAACTGTATGCTTTGGGCTTGCTTAACATGTGGTATCAACAAGACGTTGCCACATCGTATACAGTCAGGATTACAATTGAATTCCACAACAAGTTATTTCAAGCTAATGGTGATGTTGATTGGCCTCCACGGTCGCCTGAAACCTTTCTTAGACTTCTGTTTTACCTCTTACGGTCATCTAAAAACCTTTCTTAGACTTCTGTTTTGCACTTTATGATTACACTGGAATTGCTGCGGCAAATCTTTCCACAATAAGTTATTTCAAGAAATGGTGGTGTTGATTGGCCTCCATAGCCACCTGATTTGACTGCTCTGGACATCATTTTGTGGGAATATCTGCAAAGCAAGGTTTATGGAAACAAACCAGCAACGTTTGAGCAAATCAAACAAAATATGCGTTCTGAAATTAATGAAATACCGCGTGAAATGTGCTTAAAAGGACTTGCATTTGTGAGGAAAGGAATATGCAAGACTAATCACAGACATAACAAAAAAAAGTAAGGATAACATAAACTCAATCCAAAAATTATACCCCTTTCCGGCACACGAAATATCTCAAATTAGGACGAAACGTTCGTTAGACTTCATAGGATCCGCATGAAAATGGATTGCAGAAAACCCTGAGCACCGTGATCTAGAGTTAATAAGCGAGAACTTACGAACCTTGAACGAAAATAATGGCGACCAGATAGTTATTAACAAACACCTAATAGAAAAGATTAACGAACAGAACCAAAATAGTAATCAAATTGTGAAATACGTTAAGACTTACGCAGACATTCAGTTGGAAATTAGCCTTAAGCAAAGTACCATATACAATTGATAAAGGGGCAACTGTGTGATTAGATTTACATCCGCGCCTGGCCATGAGGCCTTAATCAGATGGTGGACCAAACCACTGCAAAATTTGAAACGTCATGCTCGTCCTAGGAAGCCGAAGCTATAATTCTATGCAACAGAACTTTTTAGTTGCAACTTCGATGATTCCAGAGCAGGCCTGCAAATCATCACTCCTTGCTTAAGAGTTGGAGACTTTCCAACTCCTGTCCAGAACACATGTCCAGCATGCTCACTGGATCTGGGAACATTTCACCAGGTAGGTGTTATTAAAAGTGAAATGAACCCGGCCGCCTTAGAACCATAGATTGATATGGGGCCGCGAAACCACAACAACCACGATACTCCCATAAGGGCCAACTTCAATAATCAGCCAGAGAACAGTTAAGTGTCTAAAGAGACAAATAACGGAACTCTGCGGGTCACTGATTCCTTATCTCTTATTCTTTTTTACGGTCTTTTTAAATTAAATTAACAATATATATGTTTTTTCTTTTCGATATTTCGCTTTCCTATGGAAAGCTTCTTCAGGAAAAAAATTTTTTATTTTTGAAAACAAAAATTTTTTTTTTTCAATAAGTTCATAATTTTTGTTTTCAATAATAAAAAATTTTTTTCCTGAAGAAGCTTTCCATAGGAAAGCGAAATATAGAAAAGAAAAAAAATATATATTGTTAAATTAGTTTAAAAAGACCGTAAAAAAATAAGAGATATTTATTAATATTTTTTATTATTATTTTTATTTGACCTTTTTTTCTTCTTAAATAAATTAGGTATCAATCTTTATAAGGGTCTTTTTAATTTACTATATTTTTAATATTTCGCTTCTTTAGGAAATTAATTAATATTTAATAATTTCGGTTTTTATACAAATTCATTTCCTGAAGTAGCTTTCCCAGGGAAAGCGAAATATTAAAAATATACGTGTTAAATTTAATTAAAAGGACCCTTATAAAGATTAATACTTAATTTATTTATTTTGGAATAAAATTATTAATCGAATGCATATAAACTCAAAAAAATATATTTAATGAGTAACAAGAAGAAAGCTCTTTTTATCCTATTTCATTTCTTTAGTCTAATACCATACACGAGCAATTATTCTTTTAGATAAATCAGAAAATGTTAAAAAAACAATTAATTAGTCTCATTTTCACACCAACAATCTTATTCCTGTTTAAAAAAAAATAATCCTTTGTAATAAAACGTACAAATAGAAAAATGTATCCACATCAACGTTGCTAAAATTAATAGTTTTTTTTTTGGCAACTGCAAGACGTGTGAATAACAAAAGTATCTACCATTTGTAAAAAGAAATAGAATATTTCTAAGCAACCACATGCTAAAACATGCAGAGACACAAAAATACATGCTTCTTTGTGATAAATTACCATAAAATGTAAGTCGGACATTTAATACTTTCGTTATAAAAAAATTGCAAGTGCAGGAAAAATTAAAAAAAAAAAATAATAATAAAATTTAAAATAAAAATATGAAAAAAACGATGTGGGTAATAAGAGTGAGAGAATGTGTCTGTAACAAAGAGGTATTATCATCAATGGTTTCTGCAGGACTATGGAGACCAAAAAGAAAGTAGAATAGGAAATCTATTCAGAAAAGATTATAAACATAATAGCCACAAGCTTTTTATGTGTCATACATGTACACAAACAGTTAGAAAATGGTAAGCATGTGTGTGTACATTTCTGCATACATGCGTATGAAGATGCATACATGCATACGTGCACATATTCCCAGTTATATGAAAAATAGGAAAAATTTATGAATTTATATTATCTTCGTTAGAATGTAGTCGTTAGAATGTCGCTTTCCAAATGTTAAATAATTGTATTTACTTTATCTTTTAAATTTATCTAATTCTCTCTATGTCAAACGATCAGTTTTTTAAAAAAATATATAGAAATAAAAAGTATACACATATTACAAACGAGGTGATCACTTTCAATATAAAAACAGCATATTAATCAGAGATGTTTTAAGGAAAATAAGCGTAAGTCCAGGCAAGCATATAAACATATCTCTTGCACTATACCTAATATTTGTGCCTCTATAGAATTGAACAAAACTTGCAAATAGAGAAGTACTACGTGATAAGATTTACATCTGCACCTGGCAGTGAGCCTTAATCAGATGGTGGTCATACCACTGTGAGTGAAAAGCAGCGCCACTCACGCCCTAGGAGGCCGAAGTCTAATTCTAGCAACAGGTCCTTTCTATTAGCAATTTCAATGATTCCAGAGCAGGGCTGCAAACCACCACTCCTTGCTGAAGAGTTGAGTTGGAGACTATCCAACTCCTGTCCAAAACACATGTCTAGCATAATCACTGGATCTAGGATCTTTCCACCAGGTAGGTGTTATTAAAAGTGAAATGATCCTGGCTACCATATAAAATTGACGTGTCTGTTATGGGCCCGCGAAATCACAACCACCACTATACTCCGAAAAGGGCCAACCTCAATAATCAGCCAGAGAGCAGCTAAATGTCTAAAGAGACAAATAGCGGAACTCTGCGAGCTCACTGATTCCCGTGGAAATAACGTGGAACTTCCAGTTGTACCCCTGCTGACTTCAGGGGTCTGGGCTCCCTTATACCCCCAGTTGCACAGGTCCAGATAGTCAAGCGTTCTATAAAGACCATTAATATGCCCCCGGGGGGAGAGAAGTACTACATTTGAAAAGTATTTAAGTAAATTTGATGCATTCTGATCCTAAGTAACGAGGAAAATAAGATATTAAATTGTTTGCACTTGTTCCGCCGGTGAATGAACTACTCTTTTTAATTCCTTCTCTCAACGTCCTTCCCGGCTGTTTGTTCGTAAATGGCGAGCGCTTTCATAGTGAATACATCATTATCAAGCCACGTTCTATTACGTACTAGCGAATCAGTATTCCTGGTCCAGTTATTTATCCTTATTATAGACGAAAATATGTCTTTTTTTTATTTTACAGATATGTGTGTCTTTCTGAGGGTGTTTTCCGTCTGTTTGAGTTTATGATTAGTTTTAGTGATGTGAAAATTGCGTCTGAGGTTGTGTTTAAGATATGTTAAATTTTGCGAATTTAAAACTGTGTAATTTATTTTTATACGTTCCTACTCCAATAAAACAATAGTTGAATGATTTTTTAATAAATAAAATTTAATATAGTCTATAACGTACCGTATCCTATAAATTTTTCTATTCCAGTTTATTTTGTGTTAAAGTTTAATTTTAGAAAATTTATAACCCAGCAAATGACGTAGCCAAATATTTTTTTTAACGATATAAATGGCATTAGAATGACATCTCTCGTTTCTTGTGACTTCAATTCATTGTTGTCACATGCACGTGCACAAACGTTTATCTGTTATTTTTACTCTTTAATATTGTAAAACACTTAATATGTTTTTCATCTTCAGCTCCTGTTAAAAAGAGTTTGAAGTGATTTTCTGTTTTCAGGAGTAGTTTACACATTCATAAAATTGCCCAATAATTTTCTCCTTCTATACTAGCTGGTGAATAAATTACATGCATGTCAACCAAACACTCACAGTTACTGCACACATAAATGATTTGCTTATTACGCATATCGGTTATAAAATATATTGTTACGTAGATGATTTATTATGTTTTAAAAGAAAATAAATAACAGTAAAAAAGTAAACGACCCACTGTGCATTTTACATGTTACATGTTTACATGCTTAAAGCAACTATATATAAAGAAGCACCACTTGCTGGGAAAATGACTTAATTTAAGTTGAGTCATAAGTTAGTAAAGACAACAAAGTTACCATCGTGTTTATTTTGTGTGTATTGCAAGTATATAAATCGTTTAACTTAATTTAAAACTCTTAAGTGCTGTGCTATAATTTTGCAATTAAAGAACTAAAATGTTTATTAAAAAGGAATAAACGTAACAAAATTTTTGATTTTGACTGTGTTGTTATGTATTGTCGATAATGAAACGCTTGATTGTATATGTAATCCGTATTTTATCATAAGAGTTTAATAAAACTTTATATTATTCTTTTCTTATTATTTTTATTGGTATTTTGGTTTTGTATTTTTTTTAGAAATTCCTGTTTATTGTAAACAAAATGTACAAACGTAGGGAATTAATTATTGTAAATTTAGTTTTGGCGTTGAATGAAAAAAATTTATTTTGTAAAAAATAGCGATTTTGAGATGTAACTACATGTAGACAGTATATGTAAATATAACCAGCATAACGGTTATTAACATCTCATAAAATTTAAAAATAGTTTGGACTCAAAATACTATTTATGCCATATAATCTTAAAGGTAAAAAAGGCATCAAAGGAGTTGAACTGAAATTTTATGACATTAATCTCAGTTCAAGTTTTTTAAAAAAAAATATTACGCTTTTGCAGCGACTGTCCACTACGACCACGCTGACAAATTTCGTTTCTTTCACCAAAGTTTTTAATCACTTTTAGGCATAATGGCGGTCCTATTTTGTTAATCACCTAACGGATTTTGAATTTTAAGGCTGAAATCGATACGATTAGCTACGTATAGAACCCACAAAAAAATAATCCAGTGATGTGAAATCACACAATCTAGCTGGCCACATCTACTGATTGTCATGAAGTTATGCGATCGGAAAATTTGCGTTGCAATAAATTGATCGTTTCATTGGCTTGTGACATATGGCACCTTCCTGTTGAAACCACATATCAGTGATGCCAGTTCGTCAATAATAGGCCAAAATTGAGTTGTGAGCACGTCGCGATAGCGTGATTAATTGATAGTTACCGCATTTCCAGCCTCATCTTCGAAAAACAAACCCGTCCAATCACGCCTCGAGATCACACGGCGCACCATATATTCACACGCTAGGCATGCAATGGTTTCTGAATAATCGTTCTACGGTTTTCAGAAACTCAAATGCGGCAATTCGCTTGTTGACATACCCTGACAAGTGACAAATGGGCTTCGTCTGAAAAAATTATTTTTTCAGCAAAAGCACCCGATTGTTCTTGAATGAATTAAGAGAATCTAAGGTGATATGAATGGTCGATCGGCTTCAGTTCTTGTGTCAGTTGAACCTTGTAGGGCTTCAAAGTCAAATCCTTACGCAAAATTCACCATGTGGTGGTTTTAGATAATTTTTGAGAACGTTCAAGACTTGAAAAATTTGTATTTTCTTTAACACTGTGGTTCACGGCTGCGATGTTTTAGTAGAACGACCCGGTCGAACGAGTTGGTGTTCGCACATTTTGTATCGAGCCTATCTACTCAAATTTAACGACCAAATTCTTAATAGCGGTCTCAAAAGTACGATTATGTTGTTCGAAAATATCACGAAATTTACGAAATGTAACTTTAACAGAACCGCCATTTTCGTAGTGAATTTTAATTATTTTAATGAGATTTTCGTGCAAAATTGTAACAATTGCCAATGCATCCACTGCGAATACGTCAAACAACTGAATGTCAAAACTATTATGTTGTTGGTGGTGTTGCCACAATTGAAAAACAAACTTCTTGTTGAAAAACAACATACTTCATAAAAGAAAAACCTGATCAGGGTCACAACGAAAAACTCACAAGAAACAAAACGATCCAATCGTACTATTCAGCTTGTACTTGTACGAAGTAAAAGTACTAGTAAAACAACTTTTTCATCTCTGTTACCAAATATTAACGTTGTGTAAAAAAAATATAGAATGTTATTGAAGCCCACGTTTATATGAACTTTTTATTTCACTTTGTAATACGACGAAGGGCAAAAAGAAAAAAAGGAAATGAATAACTAACCACAATTTTCGTTTTTTTTCTTTCTTATTTATAAAATTTGTTAAAAAAAACAAACATAAAACTTATTACAACGATAATCGATTTAAAGCCAACAGAAGATGAAGAAGAAGATTTAGGTTATATTGTAATTAGACAATTTATTTTAAATTCACATGAAAACTGATGATTGGAAAAATAATAGTAAAAGGTAATAAAAAATTGGAGAAGGCCGATGAAAGATAGTTTTTTTTTTTTTTTTTTGTTATCTGTGTTCACAATTATTAATTACCAGAATTGTTACTTCAAAATATCGAAAATACATCAAAAAAATATGTGGAATAATCTAAAGTTAGAAACAAATTTAAAGACATTTTCTGTTGTTGATTTCATAAGCTTCAGCTAATCAGGCCTAATGAAATCAACAACATAAAATTTCTGAATTGGCCAATTAATACAAATGACTAAAGACATTTTCATTTTTAATTTTATTAACGTAAACTCTATCAATTTTTCTGCCTTAAAAATAAACTAAATAGACCTGAAAACTGTTAAACTAAAAAAAAAAATTTTAAAGGACTCTAATGGAGGGTAGATAAGATTCGGTGTGGTCTATTTTTTAATTATGTAATCATGCAATATATATTATAACCTTATTTTACACTTTAACTACTCAGCTCTTTCAATGCATTTTTCTAGTACGTTATGCTTCTTTCATGCAGACTTGCATACACAAACAATTTATTCTCTAGTTGAATACACACATACAAGTACAAAATGATTGAAAGAAAAACATTTTCAACAAAAGAGGTCAAATTAGGGTCAATTGTTTGACTGACTTAGAAAGAATATTATCAAAATAAAATAAATTATATTTTACATTATAAGAATACAGTAGACTTTAAAAATAAGAACAATTTCTAATTTTTATTTGAATTCTTTTTTTTATTGCAGAAAAACGGAACAATTTATAAACATGATACGACTGCAGCAAGCGACATATACAAAGCAAACAATTATATTTTAAAAACTTAACCTTAGAAGAAATTTATCGAAACAAACCAAAGATTTACTACCATAAATTTTAGTTAATTGAAGTAAGTTTTGCCATCATGTCCAAAAATAAAGACAACGATAATTTACGAAATGATATTTACGAAAATCTACCGTGTCAGGCCATGTTTAATGAGTCTGTACGCAAAATGCAACAGCAAAAAAACCTACAAACTAATAACTCCAACTCGAATAATATCAACTCAAATAAAGCTCTCTCCCAACAATTATTACTCAATAATATAAGTAATCAAAGTGCTCATTTAAATGCCGTTAATACGAATGCAAACGTCAATTCGCACTCAAATTCAAATTCGACCTCAAATAACAAACATCTGCTGGGTAATAAACAATTTTCGATTGGTCAAATGCCTAAAGAAATGATCTATGCTACACCGCTAAGAAAATCAGATCGTTATAAAAGCGGCGAACGTAGCAGATTACAGCAACCCCCAATACATACATCCAGGGTAATAAACGAAGCTAACGAAACAAATGACTCAAAACTGACCAATATTATGGACTACAAGCAGCTAAATACTCGTGACAGTAACCGTTTGCATAATAGTAATCGTAATGGTAACTCTATTCCGGTAACTGACTTGGACGATGAGCCAGATTCTGGCTGTGCATCCAGCAATATGTATACAAATCAAGGTATACCTTTGCCCACAAACAGTGGTGGTTGTGCCGTTTCTATAAGTCATCAATTGGAAGACCGTAGAATATTGAACTTTCTTAAGGACACAACTCAACTGCATAAGAAAATGGAAATGAGTGGAAAGGATTGTCCAAACTCTAGTTTTTCCAACTTGGCCAGAGAAGAACATTTTGCCAATTTGGTGCAACAAAACTTTCCAGTAGAGTTATCAAGACGCAGTATTGACCCAGAAGATGAAATGGAAGCTGCTCTAGAGGGTGCTGGTAATATGGAAAGAAACCCAGAGGAAACCTCTGAACAATTAGAATTTGTAATGCAAAAGAAGAATGTATCGCCCGACAAAGATGTTAATAGATCTATAGTTAAAGGCAATCAACAGTTGGTGCAACATCATCATCATCATCATTATCCGTCACATCAACACTATGAAGCAAAAGTTTATATAAATCGTGAATGGGTATTAAAAAAGATAGCCATGTGCTTGGAACAGCGTACAGCTGGCAAAAAATCTGTACCAGCACTCTTAGGAGCAGTTGGCAGTAATAAAAATGAGTCATTTGCTGGTCCGTCAGTATTTATGTCTGCCCGTGCTAAGGCGTCTGCTATATCTTCTTCAACCTATAATGGTTGCCTAGTGCTAGGTTCAAATGGTTCTGGCAAAACTTCCATCTGCCAAGCCATACTGAATGGCAATTCTGGTACCAAAGGCCTACTGAATCGCAAATTATTAGCTTGTTACTTAATTGAATCTCAAAATCCTGAGTGCCATAGTCTCTCCTTGTTTATTCGTAAAATAGTATTACAATTATTAAGCCACTCTTCACTCATTACCAAAGATGAATCACAGCGTATTATAGATGAAGGTTTCTCATTTCTACAAGATGAAGTTCAGCAACAAGAATCCAAACTGGATGAGGCGATGAACAACATTTCTCTTGATGAAAATGCTGAGGATATTTTAATAGCTGAACTAAAAAAAGATGCAAAGGAGTGTGACTTTTCCGAATTGGGTAGCTTTCAAGAGAGGCGTACATCCACCAGCAAGAAGTCGGAAGTTTTGCAGCTTTTGCGACAGAAATCGGAACCAGCACCAGAGCAATATTTTGATGAGCCGGGAATGCAAGATAAACATAACTTTGACACGCATCCCCCCAAAGGCGCGAAAAATAAGTCTAACACAGATTATGAAGAAAACAAAGATAACGATACGGAAAAATTTCGGAAGCGGGAAGAAGAGCATTCATGTTCTTCCCCTATCAAAACTAGTCCGGGTAAAAAATCTAAAATTCCTGTGAAATTAACCAGACCAGGAATAGCTGCTTCTCCCTCTAAACATGTCAGCTCCACAGCGAATAATTCTACAACAGTACCTCAACAGGGGGGTGGAGAAAGTGTAGCTGTAGTTGCAAGTGAAGACTTTAAGCAGGAAATTCAAGCAGCCATTGACGCTGACGATAGTAATGATGATTCAAAAACTGACAAATCGGAAAAACAAGACAACGAAGATAAGCCCGAAGCTGATAAGGATTTAGCTGAACTAACTAAACGAAATCGGCATAAAAAAGAGACAACGACTAAGGAGAGTAAGGAAAAGGAAGATAGCAATGACAGGGTGGAAGAAAAAGATGGAGGGGAAGGGGCAGAAAAGATGGAGGACAGATATATCAATAAGAATTTGATTGACTTCGATTCCTCTGTTAATAGCAAATCAACAGAAATAACATTACCTATGAATGATGAAGAACGCATATCTCTCAATACTCTGCCTCCTCCCTTGCCCAAGAGTAAAAGTTGCCGCACTGTTATAGCCGACGGTTACTATGAAATGTTACTCTCAAATCCCGAAATATTTGAATGTTTGACTGTCGATAATATTGAAAAGAACCCAGATGAGTGCTTTAAGAAGGCCCTACTTTTCCCGCTCCTGGAGTTAACTCCTCCAAAAACAGCTTTGTTGCTGCTAATCGATTCAATAGATGAAAACTACATTAACGAAGGTAATTTAATTTCTACTCTAAAAGGCGGCCGTGGAAATGCTACTACTCACAAAAGCCGCAATGTAGCCGAATTACTATCGAACCATATTCACCTGTTTCCAAAGTGGCTATTTTTAGTATGCACAACTAAGAAGCAGACCAAACAAATAACTAAAATGTTTACCGGCTTCAAGAAAATCACATTAGATGATTTGCGCAAATCACATGTAGTTAAAGATGTTCAGGAATACATTATCAATAGATTGAACTCGGATTTTAAGGACAGTATTATGTTAACCAAGGAGATAATTGAGTCACTGCACCAACTTTACATAAAATCGAATGGTTGTATTCTTTATTTGGAAAAAGTGTTAAATGGCATCAAGGAGACATTTTTTAGTTTCAGAGAGATAAAGTTAATACCCTGTACCCTGAATGGTTTGTACTTATATATTTGTCAGAAGTCGTTTAATAAAAAGCAATATATGAAAATAAGACCACTTCTTAATGTCTTGCTGGCTTCGTCTGGTTATGTCGATAAATTGTTTTTGTTCAATTGCCTAAGAACCCACAATTACAGTATTGACAACGAGGAGTTTGAGAAAAGATTATTGTTAATGAAAAATATATTGCTCTATGATAATAATGAACAGAAGTTAAAGATTTTCCATAACTCTTTTTCGGATTGGTTGGTAGACGTAAAATTTGCTACGAAAAAATTTATATGCGATGTCAACGAGGGACATGTCATGATCTCCATGTATTATTTGCTGGTGGCTGAGACTCTGTGTGCAAACACTGTGCGCAAATTTATCTATCATCTTATTAAGTCTGGCGAGTATCTTACAAACCGCAGCATTGATTTAGACTTGATATTAATGCTTTTGGAATCACGTTTAAATTTAAATGACTGCTTCTATACAAACCATTTGAATTGTTGTTCCCAATGTGAGATGGATTTTAAAAATGATCCCAACTTTTTGCCTAAAACTCGTAATATGATTGAGAAATTTTTAAACAACGAATTGGGTGATGAATTTTCGCAAATGTTGTGTGATTTCTTTAAGCCTAGCTTGCCTACAGATGGCAAGATTTTAAAGCTGCTCATCGAGACGGGTATAAATAATGGTGATTCACAAACATCATGCGATTCGTCCTTGATGTCACCCGAACTTTCCGAAAAATCCCAAAATATTGACTTCGAATTAGCAGATCTATTGATTTCTAGTGAAAGATCTTGTATTTTAGAGACCCAACGGCCAAACAGTCCTTCGGAGAAAAGTGAACCACAACAAGAGAGCCAGGACGACAATGCCTCGTCGACACTTCACCAGCTCTCCGACTCTAATCGATTAGAATTACACAAGGGTAAAGCCTTAATACACATCTTGGCTAATGACGGCAATCATTTGCTTCTAGAACGAGCTTTAAACGCCTGTAAAGGTCCAATAGACTTAGAAATAGAGGATTATAATGGTCAAACGGCCTTAAATATAGCGTCGCGTAATGGGCATTTGGATGTGGTTAAATTATTGCTTAATTTTTCTCAACCTTGTAACGACGGTACTGGTCGCATGAAACGCATTGATGTCAATCATGCTGATCGTGATGGCTGGACTCCATTGAGATCCGCTTCTTGGGGTGGACACACTGAGGTTGTTAAGTTACTTATTGCTCATGCAGCTTGCAAAATTGATTTGGCCGATAAAGAAGGTCGCACTGCTTTAAGAGCTGCCGCTTGGAGTGGCCATGAAGACATTTTAAAAATACTCATAGAACATGGTGCTGACGTCAATTCTGTAGATCGACAAGGCCGTACTTCCTTAATAGCTGCTTCCTACATGGGTCACTATGATATTGTCGAAATACTCTTGGAAAATGGAGCCAATGTAAATCATCTTGATTTGGATGGCCGAAGTGCTTTATGTGTGGCGGCTTTATGCGGATCGTCGGGATACAGCAGAGTTATATCTACTCTTTTGGAACATGGTGCTAATACCGACCAGCTAGATAATGACGGCATGTCTCCTTTGTTGGTCAGCTCTTTTGAAGGAAATGCTGAGGTATGCGAACTGTTACTTGAAAATGGTGCTGATCCCGATTTGGCTGATTTTATGGGAAGAACACCTTTATGGGCTGCATGCACAGCTGGGCATGCCAATGTTGTTAAGCTTTTGCTTTTCTGGGGTTGCGGAATAGACTGCATGGACTCTGAAGGCCGCACTGTTCTCAGCATTGCCGCTGCTCAGGGAAATATAGAGACTGTACGTCAGCTATTAGATCGTGGTCTAGATGAGACCCATCGTGACAATGCTGGATGGACACCATTGCATTATGCTGCATTCGAAGGTTTCCATGAAGTTTGTCTACAATTGCTTGAATCTGGTGCAAAAATCGATGAGTGCGATAACGAAGGAAAAACAGCTCTGCATTTGGCGGCTCAAGAGGGTAGAACAAAATGTGTTCAGGTGCTATTGGAGTGTCATGCTACATTCGTTGATCAAAAAGCTCACGATGGTAAGACCGCATTCCGCTTGTCTTGTTTAGAAGGCCATTTGGAAACAGTTCAATATCTTTTAAAATATAATTGCGATGTCAATGCTAAAGATGCTGATTCACGCACAACGTTGTATATTCTGGCTTTGGAAAACAAATTAGAAATGGTTAAATATCTTTTGGAGTTTACAGATGTTGATGTGAATATTAGCGATAGTGAGGGGCGTACCGCACTGCATGTAGCTGCCTGGCAGGGTCACACTGATATGGTCAAAATGTTGATAACATTGGGTTAGTTTGCGAAATATATTTCAACCAAAATTATATTACAATGTTTATGTATATGGTTTCTTTTATCTTAAAGGTAATGCTGACGTTAATGCTATGGATTTAGAGGCTCGTACACCGCTGCATTCCTGTGCTTGGCAGGGAAATCATGATGTTATGAATATTTTGCTTTACTTTGGCGCTTTGGCTGATCATGCATGTAAACAGGGAGCAACTGCTTTGGGTATATCAGCTCAAGAGGGCCATGAAAAGTGTGTCATAGCATTGTTGAAATATGGTGCTAATCCTTATAAATCAGATCACTGTGGTCGCACGCCCATTAAATTAGCGGCCAAATCAAATCGAACAAATATCTTAAAGATTTTTGATAATTATACCAAAAGTAAGTTGAGCTAATTTAAGACGATATTTTTACATTATTTACTTCTATGTATTCTATTCGTAAGATGATTCTAATAATCCAATGGAAAGTAAATTTCATCATGCCAACTTATTACGTTCACCTGATCAGCCACCTTCTATACCAGCTCATGCGAATTTAGGGGTGAGCAGCTTAACAGCATCACCATTCCCACCTCATGCTTCGGCTTCATCAGTTTGTTCGGCCGCCACTACGGCTACGGTTAATAACAATTTGGCAGCACCTAGCGTACTAAACGCCTCAAGTTCAACACACAGTTCAAATAATTTCTATCAAAACACAATGCAATCGGACACCAGCAGCTTACACAAGCGCAAAAGTGTTATATCTAGTCAATCAACAGGCAGCAGTAATGATGTAAGAAGTTAATGTCATATACCCGTATATTTTATAGTTTTTGTAAAAATAATATAATATTTTCTTTACAGCAGGCGCCACTCACATTTACGCAGCAATTGCAACGTCAAACAAAACTTAGCACTCGCAACAATCCGTTTGTGCAAAACTCTCAAATAGTCAATGCAATACATAATCCGGGATCATCTTCATCAATGGCTCATAAAAACTCTGCTCATCAACGGCATTCACAAATCCTACCTGATCTCAATGAACACCAAATGGGTAAGTCAAATATTACACAATTTATTTTGAAATTTCTATTTCTTTATATGAATTAATATATCTTTAACAGCTTCTCATATGGCCAGTAATGAGGCTGATCTTTATGATATGGAATGCATGTCACCTCTATATGCCACACCACCCCACTCTCCCAGCAGTGAGTTAAGTTCACCTGGTCAATTACCCTCTATAAATAATATCGATGATTGTCCTGGTGCTTCAGGACTGAATGGTAGTAATAGCAGCGCCAATTGCTCAGGTGGCAAATCGTTATCCGATAATCACTTTGCTCGTGATACACATATGCGTATTATTTTGGGAAATCTTAAAGAAAACCAAGCCAGTTCATCAAGGTAACTTTTTTTCCCCCAATAACTTTTGTAAATGTTATATACGAGAAATTTTGACAAATTCATCAAAATACCGAAGGCGTGAAAAATTTAATTGAAAATTCATTAGCATAAAAATACAATATAAAAATTATTCTGTTTAAACAGTTTGAATGACTTAAAATAATTTTATTTTATATTTTGTTTTTAAATGGGTGCCCCGGTAGGCAGTAGGTAGTGTACTAGCTTGTCAGTATGGGGGTTGTGAGTTCGATTCCCAACGAAGACCCTGGTTTTTTTCACTACAAAAATAAGAATTGACTGTCGGTGGGGTTGTTCAGCGATGAAGGCATAGTCAATGGTCGCTGTGCTGTCTTATACGGCAGTTAATTTCCTTCTACTTTCACCACCTGTTTCATCTCTTCTCTATCCCTTTCCTAAAGAATGTAGCACGGTACTTGACTAAATAGGCATTGTTGCACTGAAGTGCTACTTCTTTTTATAAAAAAAAAGTACAGAAATGTTTTAATTAATAACGCTTCTATCAAATAAATAATCTTTATTTTAATTCTTTAGTTTATTTGATATCTCTTTCCATGTTTTTTAAGAAGAAATTATTTTCAAAATCTTCGTCTTGGAGTCTTACAAGTGAAAGGCCAGTACTCTTCTACATTAAAGTCAAGCAGAAAGCCATACGCTTTAATATTTTCTCTACAGTCTTTGTGATGGCTGGGTGTTGCCAAGTGTTTAGCTTTTTTTCAGCATCCCTGTCATTCTTGTTAATACAAAAGGACAGGGATGTTAGTCTAAAATTCGTGAGGGAAGCCAAATACATAAATAATTTGTTAATAATGTTAATTGTCAATAAATTTTAGAAGAATAAGGGCCACATAGTTTTATTATTGATATTGTTTTTGTGCTAATTTTATTCAGGACTTACAACCAGTTTTAAATTTCTACTAAAATCTATCTTTCAGCAAGAGCAAACGTAGTGGTATCACTACAAATCCAGCAATGCGTCTAATACGCAGTCGATTCGATTCCGCTGCTCAATTAATAAGACGTACTAATAATATACTCTCTAATAGTGGTCAGGGTTCATCGAGTATTGGAGTTAAATCCGGAACTTTCCAGTGGCGCAAAGAAAGTCAAATGTAAATTCAAAAAAAAAGAAAATATTTAATAAAAAATAATAAATCTTTTTTTTAAATAACATTAATACATTAATTTAAAAATTTTAATTAAGCAATTTGTTAAATCTTTTGTTTTTTATTTATGATTTTTAAGTATTTGATTTTGTGATAGTTTCTTTTAAGTTTATTCAATTATTTAAATTATTATACAAAGTTAAATTTAAGTAGAAGCAAACAATGTAGAAGAGACCTTAAATAAAATATTGAAAGAAAGTATATTATAATTAAAATATTCATTATTCATTATTCATTATAACAAATAATATATAAAAACAAACTTACACGCAACCATATAAATAAATTAACAATTAAAATTTAAAATATGACTTAACTAAAATGAAAAAAAAAATATTTAATTCTGTAGATGGATCTTTAATAGAAAAAGTAACCTGCAGGAAATTAATATTTTAGATTTAATTCAAAAGCAAAACACGTTTAAACCAATTAATGGAACAATTAAAATTAAACATAAAGAAATATTTATAAGCAATATTTGCAGCGAGTGGCATTTAAGAAGAAAGTAATTATTTCGATTGTATTTATTTAGTTTTTATAAAAAAAAATAGGTTTTCTTTAATCTTCATAAATGTACTTTTAAAGTTAAAAAAAAGTAAGATTAAAACAAGAAAGGATATTTTCCTTAAAAGCACACAAACACTTAATTTATTTAAGCATTAAAAAAATTAAAATAAAAACTTTTTAACACTTACACACTCATACAAACATAACGTTAAGAAAAATAAAGTTAAAAATTATACTTTTATACTTAAATATTTAGTCATTTATGCTAAACGACAAAAAACAATTTTTAATAAATTATTTTTAATTTTTGTGAACGAATAATACATTTTTTTATTGTTTATTTATGAACACAAACCATGCTGAATTAGTAAAGGTGTTTACATTGACAAATATAGCTAGTGTCAAGGCGAATTGAGTTTATTTACAAAACTTATCAAAACATTTTAACATATTTTAGTAGTTAATTATTAAGCACTATGGCATTATTTAATAAAAAAATTTTAAAAAACTTTATTTTTTATTATTTTTCAATATTTCTCCAAACCATTGGCTGGCATCATCAGGATAAACAAAAAGAATTTATAAATAATTAATCAAAATTGAAAAAATTCAAAATAATCAAAAACTTAAAAAAAAAACAAAACAAACAAAAACAATAAAAACTACAAATTGAAAAAAATGTTTATAACTATACATACTTATATACAAATAAATTTTCAATATTAGAAATTTTTTTCAAATGAAAACCAATTTTGAAAATAACAAATTTACAAAACAACATTCTTTTAAACATATATTCAAAAACATAAATTTAATGACTAAACATTACAAAAACGAATTAATTATTAAAATTATGCCGGTACAAAGTTTTGTTTTATAATTTTATGCACCAAATGTCTATAACTTTTGTGCCACACTCCCCGTATCTGCTTTAAAATTGATTCTTTTGGTTAATGGTACTTTAATTATTTGTAACATTTCTAATATGTACCGACGTCTATGATTATTTTCTAAATTTAAAATTGAAACATTTACAAAGCTAGAATAGTGATTAACTTTAGAGCAATGCGAAGATAATGCTGTTTTTTGTAAACTAATATTATTCCTGTATTTTTTGTCTGACCTGTATTTATGTCCTGCGATTCTAGTTTTTAATTTATTTTTTGTTATGCCTACATAAACCTTATTACAATCCTCCTTATCATTACCGTTATAAGGAATTTTGTACACTTCATTGGACATATTTAATTTTTTAATTTTATCCTTAGTTTAACTAAACAACCTATTTAATGTGTTTGTATTCTTGTATGCCATTTAGTATTTATTTGTATCAAACATTTTTGAATTCTTTATTCTTTCAGACAAGACAGGCATATAAGTTATCGATTTATATATTTTGGGCTCTGTTCCACTACTTATAACTCTTTTCCTCCTATTATTAAATTGGTTAATTAAATTATTAGTTAATCGAATTGAAAAATTGTTCTCAGTTAATAAATTTCTAATCTCTTCTTTGTTCTTGCTATGGAATTCTTTGTCACTTATTGTTAAAAACCGCTCTATTAAATTACTGGCCGTGTTTATAATAATTCTTTTATTTTGATTTTTTTTTTCAAAATTGTTTTTCATTTATGTATGTACTTATGTATAGTTATAAAAATTTTTTTAACTTGTAGTTGTTATTGTTTTTGTTTGTTTTGTTTTTTGAAAAGGTTTTTGATTTTTTTGAATTTGTTAATCAAACAAAATTTTCAATATTGATTAATTATTTAGATATTCTTCTTTTTGTTTATCCTGATGATGCCAACCAATGGTTTGAAAAATAATAAAATATAAAGTTTTTTAAAATCTTTTTATTAAATAATAACCTAGTGCTTAATAATTAACTACTAAAAATATTAAAAAGGTCAAATAACTATACATAGTTATTATAAAAAATTTTAACTATTAATATTCTAATTCTAATATGCTAATTCTTTCAGAAAACTTTAATCTTAATTTTTGTTGTCATAAACACAATATATTTCAAATATAAAATATTAATACGAATTTTTACACAATTTTTAAACAATTTACACAACACTAGTGAAAAACTTAAAATAAAATAATCACGTGTTGGTGTTGTTGATAAAAGACAAAGTTTTTTTTTTTTTAATTGCAGTTAGCCATGGTTAAATTATGTACAAGGTGATAACTATTACGAATTTACTAATTTTCGAAATAATAAACTTCATAGATAAAAATTTAACGTTAATTTTTGCGAAGTTTAATATTTTCAGTAACGGCGAAAGTCAATAAATTCACCCCTACTATCACATAATTAAGCCACTGTTGTATGTGGTAACTATGTAGCCTGTATTTATTGGCCTACAATCCGGTTGCAGATTATTTTACAAAGGCAGGTCAAACTTTTTTTCTGTTAAAGATGTATTTTGACATTTATTTAAATACAAGCTTCAAACTATATACTTATTTTAAGATTTCACTCGGATTTATACATATATATATATATATATATGAATTCACCAATTCAGGTGTATAGTTTGATTGATTATCATTTGTATGTATAACAAACACGTTTTTACACAACTCGTTCATAGAAGACTAAATTTCTATGCGATCCAAATTGCATAATTTTTTTATTCGAGAGCGTAGTACCTAATTAAGCCCATAATATTTAGTCGTCTATATCCAAAGAGTATCAAAATGCATAACAAATTACTTGACATGGCTGTCTATATTTGCTAATTTATTTTTTTAAGTATTAAAATAATTTTCTATGCATCTAAAGCTGCAACAAATAAAAATTTTATTGTTTTTTTTACTCTTGAATTATCTTGAATGACCGCACAGCTGAGGATATTTATAAAAATTTGTTTAACAATCGCCTGATTCCTAGTACATAACTTAATGTTAACCTTGTTAAGGAATAAATTGGTTTTTGTTAATAGGTATACAAGTTAATAATGTTAATTTTTTTGCTTAAGAGAAATTTTTTGATATAAAAACAAAATCAGTTGATACATTAGTCAAAATATTGTTCATCAGTAGTCACTATTTTTTCCCATTTTTCTGCTAGCATATGGATTCCATGCAAAAAGAACTGCTTTGGTTTTGAGGTAAAAAATTAAACAAGCCAAGTTCTGATTCATTGTTCTAATGTGTTCCAGTATGGTCGTTCTGCATCGATCGATGCAGAATAGGCAAGTTCTGGCCTATAAGGCAAATGAGCTAAAACTTCCTATCCACTGTTTTCCAAATAGTTTTAGACAGATATTGCAACATATGGCCGATCTTGTCTGGTCGAATATTGTACCGGTTTTTTGTTGATTACTCTCTTTAAACGAATCAAAACACCCTTTTGAGCCCATCATTATGGATATTCCACTTTGAAATTGATTTGGCTGGTTGGCCTGGCTTTACAAGTTTCTTGCAACTATTTTATTTTATATACGATCGATAAAAAATAAAAATATGAATCCATCGTGATATAGTTTATTTCTGGAAAAACTTAACATTTACTTTCGTCAAAGATACTAAATAAAAAAACAAAATCTTTGGTTAATTTTAGTTATATTTCCTAACTAAATTCAAGCAACTTACCCGCCAATTTTGTTTTTTTGTTTTAACAAAAATCAACTTGCCCTCAAATTGTAGACTTTAAAGGTTACATTTTTACGGTATTTTAAAAGAAACATGCATTTTATTCATTTCATTTCTTTTTACTCATTTTTATATGGCATTTATTTTCTCTAAGCTTTTACCAATAATCGGTAACTTTCAGCAGTCGTTTTCTTCAAATGAAAGAAGGTATTAATTATACTTTTCCGCAAAACATTTTTTAGACTCAAAATTTGTTGTTATTAAGGCATAGATTACTGAATTATAATGACAGACACAAATTACACGTGACAGACACATGACGTGGTAAGATTTACATCTACACCTGGCCTTGGGTCTTAATCAGATGGTGGATCATTACCACTGTTGAATGATATGTAGCGTCATCCTCGCCCTAGAAGGCCTTCGGATACGTATATTCTCCGGTCACTCCTAATTGCAACTTCAAAAGCCCGGAGTAGGCCACAGCCTTCACTCCTTGCTGAAGAGTTGGAGACTATCCAACTTCTGGTCCAGAACGCATGATGCTTAATATAATTAAGAACACGACGGCATTCATACTCACTGGACCTGGACCATTAATTGTGTTCATTTTTGAATGATCCGACCCACAAACTCAAACGAGGGCCTCGAAACACACAGCCACCACGATAATCCCGAAGGGCCTACCTCAATAATCAGTCAGAGAACAGCTAAATGCCTAAAGAGACAAATGGCGGAATTCTGGGGCTTTACTGATTCCCGGTAGGAGCCAGTTGGTTCCTACTAACCTAAGGGGACTGGACTCCCTTTCACTCCCGCAAGACAGAAATCTAGATGGTTGTGTGATCCTTTAAGACTTATAATGTGCCCCCGGGGGGAGTTACACAAAACACAAAAAATATATTTGCTAGTTTTGCCATATGTTGTCGAAATCGACATTATTAATTTGTATACCCAATATTAAAAGCAACTTTTCAGCCCGCTAGTAATAAGTAGATTGTAGATCAACACAATCAAGATCATAAAATAGATTGGAGGAAGTAATTGTAAAAATTTTTAGGTTAAGGTACAAGCAAGTCTGGAATGAAACATAAAAGTTAAGATTAACAAAGTTTGCATATGTATTGCACCAGAGAAACATTTCAAATACACCTTAAACCACATCTAATGTTGCCTTGAACTAAAAAATTATGTATTCATTTTTTGTTTAATTTCCTTTATCCTTTTTTATATCTTTACTACTACCGAAATCACAAATTCTAGTGACCAATTTAATACTAAATATCTATAAATATGTTTGTATGTATATTTTAATATTATAAGACATAAAAACAAGCTATACTCTTTTACACAAAATAAAAAACTAAACTATCAAAAAATAATAAAATAATATAAATCATTTTTAAGGCCTTAATTCAATGCCGCATTTATGCTTAATCAAAAAATTGATTTTTAAAAATTTATATACAAACTGCATACAGAATTAAGAAATAATTATGAAAGACATAACAGGCAGTAGGTGAAATAAGTCAAACAACGATATTTTTCAACCTGCACAATTTTACGTTCTTCTCACATGATTTAATATTTACTAAGCGTCTCAAATTGGAACGCAGATGTTTAGAGGTTTCGATAATTTACAGCCTTAATCTGTAAAAATGAATGGGATAATTTGATCACATTGAGATTTGATCTGTTATTTTACATATCTCCCATAAATTGACTGACCGCCCGTCTATTAGGAACTTTTTAACAATTAAGAAAGTTTTCCCTTAAATGAAAAAGAAAATTGTGACATTAAAAAAAAAAATTCTAATAGAAGGAAAAAATTCGGAGTTAAAAAATTTTTTCCAGAGATGGGTTAACTCTCCCCAGAAAGGTTTATCCCTGGCCCTGTCCAAAATCAACTTAGTTATAAATTTATTACAATTATTTTTATTTAATTATTGTGTAAAGAATTTATAAACTGATATCACAAACTGAACGCTATAGTTTGATACCATAAAACATTTAAACCGATTCTGAAAAAACTTGGATTTTCATTTATCACATTTTCAATACTTTATATCAAAACGGATCTTAAATGGGTCAACAAAATTAAATCCAATTCTGTTTTTAAAAGTTAGAAATTACATTTAGTTTTCGCTGCAGGTTTTTCGAATTTGAACCTAAAAGGAAAAGAGTTTCGTACTTTTTCTGCATATTGGTTAGTGCAGGCGGAGTCACGGGCAGAAGCTGAAGTTTATTATATTATGTAATGCAGGTACTTATAGGTGTAGTGTAAACTAAATTCAGTTCTGGGTTGCTTTTTAATGATTGGATTGTTTTAATTTTTTTTTGGGTTATTTAAAAGTACTATTATTCTTCTAAAACTGCTTGTTAGCTAGAAAGGATCTGTCGCTTAATGGCTTCATAAAAATAACTTGATTTATTTATTTATTTATTATTTCTTGTTTTATTATACTGAATTTTATTTAATTAATTTTTCCCCTATTGAACTTAAATTATACCCCCCGGGGCACATATATGGTCTTAATGGAGAGCTACTATGTAGACCTGTGCAACTGGGGAAAAAAGGGAGCCCAGTCCCCTGAAGTCAGCAGGGGTACAACTGGAAACTCCACTTTATTTCCACGGGTATCAGTAAGCCGCAGAGTTCGTTATTTGTCTCTTTAGACATTTAACTGTTCTCTGACTGATTATTGAGGTTGGCCCCTATATGGGAGTATCGTGGTGGTTGTGGTTTCGCGGCCCCATATGAGCCTATGGTTCTATGGTGGCCAGGTTCATTTCACCTTTAATAACACCTACCTGGTGAAATGTTCCCAGATCCAGTGAGCATGCTAGACATGTGTTCTGGACAGGAGTTGGAAAGTCTCCAACTCTTAAGCAAGGAGTGATGATTTGCAGCCCTGCTCTGGAATCATTCAAGTTGCAACTAAAAAGTTCTGTTGCATAGAATTATAGCTTCGGCTTCCTAGGACGAGCATGACGTTCTAAACTATGCACTGGTTTGATCCACCATCTGATTAAGGCTTCATTGCCAGGCGCGGATGTAAATCTAATCACACAGTTGAACTTAAATTATAAAATTTCACTTGAACGTTCTGTGAGTAATCCAAATGAGTAACAATTTGCTAATTATTCACTTCGAATTTTATATTCTTTTGTAAAAGTTTTTCTAGTTTGGATCTTACTGCGATGTGTGTTTCGTTAAGTAAGTCAGTCCCATTACTTCAAATGAGTGTGTAAGCATATTTGAAGAAATGTGTACACACTCATAGACACATCGCCTTAAACTGATTTAAAAACAACAGCACTGCCATAAGTTACGAGTCATGTGTGTGATAGGATTTACATTAGCACCGAGCCATGGGGCCATAATAATGGTCTTAACACTGAGTATAGGAAAAAGCGTCCATCCACGTCCTAAGACGCATATACACTAGATGTAGCAGGGCTATGCCCCCACTCCTTGCCAAAGAGTTGGAGACTATCTAACTCATAGTCCTGTTACAAGCGCAATTTGGACATTTATTTGGATGTTAACCTTATCTTCTTGTTAACACCTCTTTGGAACTTTCTTTAAAGCCCGATTAAGCCATAGCCACCACCTTGTTCCCCGAGGGGCCTCACTAACAACCAGAACAGGGTCGTAGTCCTGCTGGCAACTGGTTTCCGTGGTACCAGTGTGAGTAGAATAAGTCACTGGTCGGACTTCAAGAGTCCTATGTCTGTCTCTTCCAGTATCGGACTCCTGCTAGCCCAGGCGACTGGTGCTGTCTTTTAGCTCCGAAAACTGCGTGCGACGTGAGAGTGTTGTGAGTTATGTGTGATAAGATTTACATCAGTATCTAACTGTGTAAGTGATAACCTGCGGTGGATCAAACTACTTGTATGATTTGTTCCGCCAGTAAATGAAATACTTTTGTCATTCCTATCCGTCTTTGCTGGCTGTTTATTCGGCATAAACGGCGAGCATTTTCGATGTGATGACATAATTTTCAAGCCGTATTCTAAACTGTACAGTAAATTTTAGAATACTTCTGACTGTTTTTTCGGTATGAACGGCGAATGCTTTCAATGAGATGACATCATTCTCAATCCTTGTTCTGATGACAAGGTGTTACAAAACAGCGTTACGAATTCATTTTATGGCTGTTGCTTAATCACTAGTTAAGAAAAGAATGTCAACATAATACAATACTCATTATCCCTTATTATTATATAGCTGCTCAAAAGGTATTATGAATATACTTAGGTGTACAAGCTTACATGGGGAACGAAAATAGGTACATACAAGTTAATTACAACACACAATTATAATGACTACAAATACATTTGAATATGTAGACACAGTTAATGCATGTGGCTTGTCTGTACGTAGATATCAATCAACAAGAAGCACCCATTTGTGTTTTTAAAAACCAAAAACATCAACTACAGTTCGGTTTTGATTGGAACTCTCTATATTTTGTAAACCTTTTACACCTTTATTTGCTTTTCTCTGTTTTCACTTAAGACTGTAATAAAATAACATAAAACAACAACAGCATTTCAAGCATCTATTGTAAGCAACAATACAATTTTCTCATAGACATTAAAATAAAGTATTAAAAATGATTTTTAAAACCATATTTTTTATGCATAATTTTACATTCGCAAATTTTTACATATACTCTACTATTTTTCATAATGATTATAAAAACTTAAAACAAAATCTTTATTTTAAAAAAAGCTAAAAACTATATACGTAAGTTAAAATTGAAAATATTTCAAATCTTTAAAAAAAACAATTTTACACATTTACAAAGCTAAATAAAACGTAAAAAGTAATTAAAAAGTTGTAAAAATAAAAAAAAATATTGTTAAAATTTTAAGCAACTAAAAATGGAATAATTAAAATATGTTATTAAAATAACAAACATTTAAAACTTATTAAAAAAATATTACGCATACATATATATGTATTTACTTTAACATAATACAAATACATTTTAAAAAATATGTCACAAGTGTATGTGTAAAATTGAAGTTGAATATTTAAATATTTGCAATACAAATTTAAAACCATAACCAAAAAAAAAAAACAGGAAAATGTTGACAAAAGAGAACTTAAAAAATATATTTAAAAAACAAAACTGAAACTAAAAGTTTACAGGAATTTTGGATTGTGAATGTGAAAGTTAACGAAAAAAATTATAATTTTTTTTCTTTTTTTTTTTGAAAATTGAAAATCAGATTTGCGATTACGCTAGAATTATAAACAATTTTTCCAGTTAAAAATAATAAAAAAGAGTAAAATAACTAAAAAGAAAAACGTTGTTTTAATAATGGCTATCTGGATACATTTTGGCCCTAACGAAATGATATACCCATTACAGTGCTTTCAATTGATGCTACACTACTAGTATTACTCCTGGGCAAAAAAGCGAGAGCATATTAAGCAGCCAATTGAAACAATTTCAAAATTGCAGCAATCATGCAAAATTCGCATAGATCTGTGTTCGGAAATGGTGCTGCATCTGTCACTATGGGTAATATACTAATATTATTATCTTGATGTTCTTGGCATGAAAATTCAATGTGATATTCGATGGGCTATGCGACATTTTTCTGGTTTCTAAAGTAGCTTACAAGTGGCTCGGTTTTCTAAAATGGTGTAAGATATACTTCACTCCATCCGAACTTCATTTATAAAACTTATAAACTTATTTAATATTTTTAAAAAACTTATATCCGCCCTAAAATGGAATGCAACTCTCACGTATGGGCCGGCGCGCCATTGTCTATTTTTTAGTTGCTCGACCGCGTACAACAGAGGGCCAAGAGACTCATTAGAGACAGTAGGGTATCCAACTTTGTTGTTTTTCCATAGCGCTACGCATTGCAGGGAAAATTCGTATGTGGAATAAACTCACTCCAGAGGTCTTTCCTGTCACTTTCAATGTAGGAAAGTTCAAATTGAATGTTCACAAACACTACTCCCTCTTTCCTCCTTCCCATAACCTAATTTCCTAGTTCTGGCACAATGTGCAAGGACCATCCCCTAAGTACTGGTCCGAGAAAAAAGTTTGAGTTGCATTTAATTGTTTTATCATTACTATAATGGTAAGTGCTCTAGGGAAATTAGTTGTTACTAGTACGTTTTTGCGTTTAACTCGACTTTCGTTGAGATTTTATGCATTTATGGCTGATTGGTGAATCACACTACGCATTACAGGGAAAATTTGATTTTTAGCAAAACGGTTCGTATGTGGAATGAACTCCCTTCAGAGGTCTTTTCTGTCACTTTTAATGTAGGAAAGTTCAAATTGAATGTCCACAAACACTACACCCTCTTTCCTCCTCCCCACAACCGAATTTCCTAGTTTCTGGTACAATGCATTGCATGAGTAGGGGTCATCCCCGAGTACTGATTCAAGAAAAAAATTTTCCAATACGTTGTATCTGTTTCCAAAGCTGGAGTCCAGATAGGCGAAAAAGGGGGAACAATATTTATATTGTTACGTTAAAGTTTTTAAAGAAAATAATTATCAGTAAAAAAGTATATGAAATGACCTATTGTGTCTGTTTACAAATTACGTAGTTTCTAAGAAATCTTATGAACACAAGAAAACAACAACACGATGTATTTAAATTCTACGAAATAAATTAAATAAACAAAAACAAACAACTAACACAGGGCGACGAAAAAAACATACAGCGAAACGGGTGTTATATGTGATGATCAAAACAGAATATATTAGTACCATCTGCTGGACAGTAGTTAGTTGAAGTGAAAACATCATCGGGTAAAGGCATAACGATAATAAGGCAGCTTTGAGCCGTTCAAGTGGTAAAGTTACCATCGTAAATAAACCATATAATTTAATTTAACACTTTAAAAATTTCTGTACAATTATATTGCAATAAAATAACGCTTATTAAAGCAATAAACGTGATGATATATTTATGTAAGTTGATTTGGAAAATAGGAGTGAAGAAGGGAATAATGCGAAAACGCATTATTGGTTAATATACAGTATTTTATTTATATTTATTCATTAAAAATAATTTAATATAAAACAACCTGGTAATACAAATATCATGGTGAATAACTTTTGGTAATCTATGTTATAATATTCTGGTATATTTATCCGGCAACTCTTAGCATTGCTGTCATTTGTTAATCAACTTAATTTGACAGCTGGAAATAAAACTGGCCAGGAGACAACCTATCAGATAATAGTTGCTAAATTTTGCGGAATAATTCAAAAGAAAAAACATTAAGGTATTTGTTCAGGAATTAAAGACAGAAACAAAACGTTAAGTGAAAGCTTCAAACAACAACTGTTACAGTTATTTTGTTGTGAAGTTTGTTAATAGAAATCATTACATAACCTTAATATCTTTAAGGTTACATGAACTTTGTATATTAAATGAATAAATTTTATACATGAAAAATAATCTGGAAGAAAACAGTAATTTTTATAGTAAATGTTTACAAGATATTTTTTTGCCAATTTTTGCCTTGCAGATGTTGTCTCAAACCATTTTAAATAGTGTACGTTTATTGCGGGTTGAAGCTCGCCGGAACGTGTCTATTATCGCTCCAGCCCTTAACAAAGCTTCAGATCCCATTCAACAACTTTTCTTGGACAAATTACGTGAATACAAGCAAAAGAGCTCGTAAGTTTTCATACTATAAACTTCTCAAATGAAAATTGTAATTAATAGTTTTCTTATTCCAGTGGTGGTAAAATGGTCGATCCCACACCCGAAATTGAAAAAGAAATGAAAAATGAATTGGAACGAGTTGCTAAGCAATTCGGGAGTGATGGCAAAACCGATATGACAAAATTCCCCGAATTCAAATTTCCTGAAGTTAAAGTTGATCCTATCACTACCGCCTAGATTTTAATATATTTCAACTTCATGAGGAAAATTAACTCTGTTTTTAGTGTTACTGAGCCTTTCCAAGAATTTTAGAAATCATTTTCGATCTTTTACATTGTTCGATTTCTTGACATTTCTTTGTCTATCGATTTGGATGCTTAAGGCTTTACATACAAATATAGTACACCAAAACAAAACATTTAAACTTTATTTTTATTTACAGTATATGTTACTTATAAAATATATTGTATTAGATTGTAACTATTTGTTTTACGGTTTCATGCAGCAGATCCATTTTATGATATTCTGCTACTTTGCGAAAAGTTCTAAGTAGTTGTTCAATTTCTTGTCCTGATATAAGTGGTATGAATTCTCCAGCACATGTACAGAACTCGGCCAGATTTTCCCGCTTTATTTCATTACATCGAGTGCAGCGCAGATCTTGCAGGACGTATGACATCAGTTTTCTTTGGATCACATCTATTATACGCATTTCAATCTCTTCATTTTCATAGGCGACAAAACATTGGGCGCATAACCAAACAGGACTAGTAATAATAAATAACGGAAACAAAAAAAAAATTGTCGATTATTAGCATTTTATAAACTCAGACATACATGTTTCGGGCGCTATTTGAAGGAATTACTCAGCAAACATGAAAGTTTGATAAAAAAAAGATGGTAATATAAAATCAAGTGCTGAATACAACAATAAACAATAGTTCAAGAAAATTACTAATTTTTAGTTACGCTAATCTTTTCATTTGATTAAAAAAGAATTAAGCACTCCATTTTCTTTGACGATAATCCTTTAACGTTTTTGCAGTTTTCTAAAACGTTTCTTTTAACAAAACTATTTATGTCACTAAAATTAAAAGATTGAAGTAACTTTCCATATTTTATTACTTTACATTTTATCCGTTATTTATTCGATCAACCAACATTAATTACAAAATTATTATTAAAAAATTATAAACCTAGAAATTTAGGTGTCCCAAACTAAAAGTGATATTTTTTAATCTTTAGATTATCCGTTTGTAATTAAATCAAAAAGTACATAAAATAGGATTTTAATGGACAATATATCCGGTAAATGGTGACCACTCATTCGCTGTCATAATTTTTCAATTTTGCCTAATTTCCCTTGATGCAGCGTTTTATAATGCACGGATGGGGTTGCCGACATAAATCTTTGAATTTATAAGAAAAAATCAAAGAGTGTTAAATAATAAGATTAAGGGAGCCATTATGATTCAGACAAGCCAATAATTTTGCTGCCTAAATAGTTATATAACGAAATAGATTTATTTATCCAAACAACGAAGTGTGTTATAAAGGATATTTGAAAAAATTCTTCCTAAGTAGGTCTGTTCAGCAACTTTAATAACGTCAGTAATTAGCAACGAGAGAACAAAGCATTAATTAATTAGCAAAGTAACTCCCAGAAATTAGAAAGTAGAAAATGCTTTACTAAAAAGTAAATTACAGTGACGTTACAAATGACACATAGGATTTTTTTTAAAGTAATAGTAATAACACGGATTTCTAAAACACCCAACAGGTGAAATATTTTACATAAAGAATATATAAAAACTTTACCTTAACCTACGTTAATTTGTGCTATATTTCTTTAAACATAAATATTTTAGGTATCTCATAAAATATTAATTATCCAAAATTTTTTTTTCAATGTGGTACTGTGGGGGAAAGCATATCCATATTGCTATTTTAGTACTGCCCAGATAGCTCTTATCAGTAGATTTTATCCCAAATTATAGAAAACTCAAGCCAAATTGGTTAAATAAGAATTTTATATAAACAATACAGCAAAAAAACAACAAAACTCAACATACTTTTATATAAAAACACAGTAAACATTTGGAAACGATACTAATTTTAATTTTTTTTAATTTTTGAATAATAAATATTTTATGATATTCTCATAAAAAAGGAATTTAGCCCAAATTAATAATAATAATAAATTTAAAGGAAACCCTTATGTAGAAAAATGAAAATAGTTTCGAAATGTTTACTGTGCTTTTGTATAAAATGACTAAGCTAAGCGAGATCTCTGCAAGGTCCTTTCCATACAATTTGATATCAATAATAGCCTTAGAATTTAGTTATGGGTCGTAACAATAATCTACAATGACTTTAAGTGCCAGGACGTACGATAAAACAGACTGAGATCCTGCTTAATTCCTTCACTCCTTCCAAATTTATTCTAATTTTATTATGCATGCGGCTATAATTATAAAGATTAAAAAAAAAGAAAATTTACTTACACTCCATCTTTCATAGCACGATGTTTGTCTTTACACAAATCCAAATCACGACAATGATTACAAGCTTTACAGATAACCTCGGATATGGTATAGCTATTACAGGGGTCTCTCCATTCGGCCAAATCCGAAAACTCACCTACACCCACAAGACGCAGCAAATTGCGTCGTAAATCATTTACGTCCTCGGATAAATTTTTATCAACACTAAGTACCTTAATAAGAGTTCGTATTAAATCTAAGCCAGGACTGTGTTTGCCTTTGCCATAGTTCTTATGCAACTTTATAACAAAATCAAATGCAGCATGCGATATGTCTTTTATTGCCTGTTTTGCAGTCTTCTGGTCAGCTAAAGATTGCATTAACAATGTTATAAGCATTTCGAATTTTTCACGGCACTCGTTTTCCTCTGGCAAATGTTCACTTATAGTCCAATTTAACTCAAGAGATAACTGTTCTTCAGAATTAGCTTCTTCCGTTGAGGCAGGAAGAATTTGTTCGACTTCATCATTGTCTGAGTCTTCATTATTAGAATTTTGAGACTCGGTTTTTTTAAATATTTCCTCAGATTGGGATGCCAGCACAGCTTCTGTTACCCCTCCGAGTGAGCTTTCATCTATGCCTTTTGGCAAACGTCCTCTTATGCCAGAAAAGTTGGCATGATCCATCCATAACATAAAGTCCCAACATTGTTCAAAAGACAGTTGAATAGAATGAAACATTTCTTTATTTCTTAAAGACTGAACTATATAATCCACATAGGCCAAGGCGTCAGCCACTGATTTTTTACCTGAAGATAGAATAATCCGATTAAAGTCAGCATATATAATAGCGGTTCCTAAACGTTTGAATTCTGCTACAACTCTTAAAAACATTTTTCTCATTAAATTATTAAGAGATCTTCTTAAAGCCGGATCGTAAAGAAGGGCATTGCTAGATCTTACCCAACGATAGAAATGTACGATTTGAAAGTCGGAGAAAATGTTGCGATTAATTGACACCTCTCTTAGCCAGCCATTAACCATAGAACGCATAACACGAAATGCAGCCGAGCAAAGAGCTGTTTCATCATAACTCGGTAATGTGGCCGCTGGTACTGTGCCTATCATTTCCTCCAACGATGCTTGAGGTATTACATCAAAAGTAATTGCTGAAGAAGCACCTTCCAATTCTTGGATCTTAGCGGATTGCAGTAGAGCAGACACTGCCAAACTATCTAGAGCTAATTCAACACATACATCAGGATAAAACCCAGGCTGATTTTGTACCACCGTAATACTTTCCTCAAATTCAGCCAACAATCTACTGTCATCTGCTTCTCTGCCTCCCAAATCGGGTCGAGTAGTAGCCGAACACCACAAAACAAAATTGTGCTTTTGTAACAATCGAGCAAAAAAAAGATCAGCCCCAAACAGCACTGTATCTGGGGGCATGTTGCCCAAGGGTACATGAAAATATCGACATTGATCTAACATAAGTTCCACAACATTGTTTAAATTTAAAAAGTGTCGCACTAATGCCCGACACCCCTGCCGTTGCCAATCTAAGCCCGAAAGCAGAGAAGCATCATCTGATATATGTATTTCAGCTTGGGGAAAATCTAATAATATTGGCATATGATTGCTTAGTTTTCTAGCTTCTAGGGCAGTTTGCATGCATATAATAGTTGGTCCACGTTTTTCTTCCTTATAGGCAGCCAAAACTTTCTGTACATGACGATAAACTTGTTTGACATCTACTTCAATAAATATTTCGAACGAAAAATCATCTGGTGGTATTTTTGCAACATCTTCGGGATTTTGTAAATTCTTAATCAAAGCTAGTCTTTCGGATGTATAAAGATTTTTCATGTTGGGCATTTGATTTGCGCGAACTGTATCCAAGGCTATTACAAAGGCCTTTTTACTAGCCATTAAAAAGATAGCCCAAACTTCCTTTTTGGCTGTAGGTATATTGTGTTGATAAATAAAAATTTTTTTAAGCTTTGTATTTGATCCTTTTAGGTATTTAATATGAGCTTGGGATTTTTGTTCCAATTGCTCTATGTTAAAGCTTTCCAAGTCCTTAGTGGCTAATCCTGCTAATCTTTTTGCTTCCTCTCGTTGCACCGCACACAAACATCCGATATCCATAAGAGCTCTAAATTCCAAAGACATTTGTGTTTCATAAATGCCCTCAATATCTGGCGTAGCAAGATCCGCAAGCATACCTAAGCAATTGTCTTTAAACACCTGTTCAGGTACACTATATCTGTAAAGATTGTAAACGGGACGAGATCGTGGCAATACACGATTTACTTTTTTCCACATTTGTCCATCTTCAGGTGGAGCTAAGCTTCTTTGATTAACATAGAAAATGCGAGGCACTATTAATTTGATTTTATGCAACTCATCTCCGATCATTGCCCAAATAGTGAAATGTCCTAGATCATCTACCGGTACAATTTGTAATACTTGCCAGACTTGATCTAACAAAGTACGCTGAGCTCTTCGTAAGAATCCTCCCAAGGTGGCTGTAGATATGGCACCTTTAGAGGAAGATCTAAGATCTTGAATATTATTAGTTTCATTGCTGCGTTGTCTTTTATTTTGTTGCTTATAGCGTTGACGTCTTTCCAATTGCCAAGCCCATTTTAATTTCTGAAATTTAACCCATTCGATTATTTCTTTACGTGTGTTGCCGATGGCTGGCGGTATACCTAAAGCTTGACGCCAAGACGTGTGTTCAGGTTCACTTGGTTCGTTTTCTTCTTCGCTTGAGTTAGCCCGACGTCTTTTGGTAATTCTTGGCCTGCCATCAATTGTCTGTTCCACTCCTGCCAAATCTTCCATATCAACTACTTCCACGTCTTTAGTGTCGCTGGCATTACTAAATGCAGTCAATGCTGGCTTTGGCCTTGGTCTGGCAGTAAACATTTCGTTAATTCTTCGCTGTTTAAAGACATCGTTTTTCTCAGAGATTTTTTTGTGTAGCCAATCGGGATGTTGCACTCTGGGTACAGGATTTGTAAGACCCTGTAATGCAGCCGGTATAGTAATGATTTTTTGTATAGCTCCACCTAAACGTTCAATATAATAGTTCCAATCTAAAACATCACGTATATCAGCATCACCCATAGTATTATCCTTTAACCAGCGCCGTAAATGGTACCTTCGAACACTTGGTTCCGATTGGAAAATAGCCAGAGGTATTGCTCTCTCAGTTACAGGGGAACCTTCTGGCTTACGGGAAATAATGTATTTGCAAGCTAAACCAGCATCTTTAACCATCTGCTCTCCTAAAAACTCAGCTAATCTTTTTGCAGTTGAAATAGAAGTGGACTTTTGGGCTCCATATTCCTCAAGTTTCTTAGACATAGACTTATTTTCTGAAATTAGTTCGAAGAGCTCAGAATCAGGTAGATTGGAACCCCGACTATATAAAACATCCAACCAATAATCAGCGACTTTAGCTACTGAAGCATAGCATTCTTCCAATGTGTTACCGGCCAAGAATGCCTCAAACACTGAGCTTTGAAAGTTTTTGATAAGCTGTAATTCACCTCTGCGCTTCACTTCAAAGCCTTTAAGTTCAGCCAAGGAACCGTCAAAATTAAATACGGCATATCTTTTTTTCAATTTCTTGCCCTCCTCCTTAGCTGCAGGTAAAACCATAGCCAAATACGGTCCATCCACTTCAAAGAATATCGAATTTTCTTCTCTTATTGTATATTCAGGGGGTTCTCCGGAATCACCTTTAGCTTTAACTAGTTCGTGATATTGGTCATTTGTAAAGAAGTCTTTAACCATTGTATTTAGAACCGCATTAGGATACGAAATGTTAATTTTCTTTTTCTTTTCATGTGAAGTCAGCACAGTAAATTCTTGAGGAAAAGAGCCCGGCAAAATACACCAAATACCATCTGTATCCAATTCCAAAGGTCTGCCAACACGTTCTATAATTTCACGAGCTTTGGTAATAATATTAGATCCGGTCAAGCACACAATTCCAGCCATAGGCATTGAATGCCATCTAGCTCCACGACGCATCACATAACCGTAAAAAGAATTTAAAATACATTTGTGTGCCAACTGCAACGAGTCATACAAAACTTCTCTGCCCTTGGCTGCTTTTATTTCGGAGGCATCGCCAGACGCTATAGCTGCACTAACCGCTGCTTTGGCAACTTTAGTGAGACCCTTGTACTCGTAACGGCGATCACGAAAGGCTCTGACAGTGTCCACATAGAAACTGTTTTCCTTCTGACATATTGTTGAGCTTCTTGTTTCTAACTTTGTGATTTTAGTCTTTTTATAAGCCTTCCGGCAATAGTCTAGTAAACGTTTCTTTTCATAGGCTGCCTGGTCTTCTTTGGACAACTCGTGAAATGCTCTTTGTGGTCCACCTGGAAATAAAGGTGGAAATTTTTCGGTTTCTAATTGTTGTTGTATTCTTTGAAATTCATTTCTGGTAGCTGGTAACATTTCGCCACGCCACAACCAATCCATATAACGTTTACAACGAGCCCCAGGCTTGTTAAAGTCACAAGCAGCACAATCAGTATCACTAACCATAGCGGATGGTTGCAAGCGATTTGTTAAAATAATATTTGGGTACATAGCACCCACATCCAGGTGATATATAACTGGCTGTTCCAAGCGATTCGGAATATCATGCAGTCCCTTTAAGGCCTGACATATCTCCTTATGGACTTCATCTAAATTGTTAACCTTTTCCAAAGGTATGCCTTCCTCTACTTCCAAAGCGTGTTTCAATACACGATCAACATTATCCATTAGTTGTTGAACCATACTGGGATCTAACCGAAAACGACATGGTATGTCGGCACGAAATACACCAGATTCTAGGGCTTCCACATGCCCACCGACATATGTTTCTGAATCTAAGACATGTCCCTCACTCGAAAGTTTATTGAGCTCGCTTTGTTGTTTGTTTGGATATACAATATTTGCATGGTATGCCTGGACCATGAGCAAAGTTTCGCAAAGCGTACCAGAACCCTTGCGTAAAATTTCATCTGGCTCCATAGGGATAATAGTATTTAAAGCGAATATAAATGGATGTACATATTTCATATACAGATAATAAGTAGCAACGGCATCTGAAACAGAATAGTTTGAGAGAACTTGTGGCTGTTCTACGGCCATTTTGCACATATCTTCGGGATCTAATTCAACTGGATCATAACGTAGCTTTGCCTTAGCAACAGCTTTTAAGCCTTGAGAACCGACTGGTAGATAAGAATCACGTTTAACCTTAACAAATAAATAAATTGGATATCTTTCAAAAAAAAAAATAAATTAAATGTCGGTATTTAAAATATCAAAAATAATGGTACACTAATTTAGGATGTTTCAGTTTAAGAACTAAAACATTTGCAATATATTTTCGCTCAGTTTGTTAATTTACTTTGAAATCAGAAAGATTTTTTCAAGAAACAAAAGAATTTAAAGCGTACTCTTGGAAATCTACAAATAAGACAAGAGACACACATGTAAACAATGGTTGAATTAAGTATGAATTAAATGCAAATTATGAATAGCACGATTTATAAATTTCTAATTACTTATTATAATGATGCAAATTTTCCATATAAAATTCAAAATTTCGCTAACAAGTATTTCGCTCAACAGAAAGAATTTACTAAAAATAATTAATATTCTTTTAGAGTAGTTAAAATATAAATTCAAAAAATTAATAAGAAAAAAACCCGGAATTACTAATTTATTACATGGCTGAAAAAGCGACCAAAAAGTAAATTTAATATAATTTTCGGAAATCTGACATCGAATGTAGAAAAACTAAATTAGCCAAAGATAAATTACAAAAGCTTTTAATATTAACTTAAATATTATTGAAAAATTACATTGATATATGGACTAGCACTCAATATACCAATATATAAATGCGGGAAATGTAGCCATTGTTTGCATTAAATAGGTTGAATTGCATTTTGATTACTTGTATCTATTTTAAATTATTATTTTAAATACACTAATTTAACGATTAATAAGATTAAAACTTACCCAACACAAGCAGTCCATATGTATAGAAGGTCTACACAAATAATTACCATCCCTTGATTTTGAAAAACCAATCTCTTGCTTCATATCAAAGTCGTATACAGCCGCCCTAGTTTCCACAAAGGGCCAGTCAAAAAAGTCGCCGTTATATGTTACAATAATATGAGGGCGAACTTCCATGATATGATCAAAAAATTTTTGAATCAGATGCATTTCATTGCTCTCGTTAAAAACTATAAAGTTTCCCTCAAATTCAGGTTTGGGAGTATATTCAAAATCATCAACATCACATGAAATAATTTCACGATTGGTGATCAAATATCCTTGACCATCTATCATATATGAAATCATCATAATTTGATCGGACTGTGCATCTGGAAACTTCAGAGGTAATTTTGTGGTTTCAATATCAAAAGCCAAAACTACCGGTTCAGGCCGTTCAAGTATATCAGGACGTGGTGTTATTATTGGCAATTCCATGCCTCCACTCCGACAGCGTATATTGTACCACTGGCCGCAAAAAATTTTTAAGTCTATTGATACGCGCACATGATAAGGTACGTCGTGTTCTCGTATATCCATTATGCAATCCATATAATCCAGTTGTTTTTTACTATCACCACCTTCGGATGCATTATTAACAGCTAAGGAAGACGACAACATTTGTAGATAATATGTATTGGATTTTTCTCTTTCGATATTTTTTCGTACAGCGGCCATAATTTCCCGGCGTACTTTAGTCATAGCGGTCTGATTAAAAAAAGTTAATTTTAGATATTGTTGCTGAAGACCTGACAAATGATTTGGCAAGTCTAAATCTTCTTTATAAATGTGTTCAACGCTTATTAATTTTCCTGAATATTTCCGGCTTAAAAAACGAGCTACTTCAACAGCATTTTTTTCGTCTGCTTTAACCAGCAAATAAGGTTGATATGGTAGAGTATATTTAAAGCGGGAGCCATCCATTTGAATGAAGAATAAATCTAAAGCGGCCACTAGACGCCGATCCTCATCTAATACTTCTGTCTGCAATTCAAAAATGTTATCTATTAACTGAACAATTGAATGCTATTTCTAACATGAAAATTTCTTACCGTATGCATATTAATCAGATAACCTGTCCTTTCAATACCGTCTTTTACACGATCGAAGCCATACTTGGAATCTATTTTATCATTTTCTCTTGACTGTCTATAATCAGCTTCATTAAAGAAGTCATCTCTAAATAAAAACAAATTAAGATTATACCAAAACAACTTCAAAATATTTATTTATTTACCCTTCTGGTTTCGTATCCGAAAGAAATTTCCCAGTGTTTTGTAAAATCTTTTTGCCACCACTTGGTTCCATGGCTAACTTTAAAAATTGAATTTTAACTAGAAACTTAACTTCTAAATTTTAAATTTCTTCCAAGTACGCTATGGTTGTAATTTAATATATTCTTAATATTTGGCGCTAAAAACATGGGCAAAAAGTGTTACCAGATAATATAAAAAATTCAATCAGTAAAGTCGATTTAATATTTCTTTTTGCAGCAACAGCAACAACAGAAATAAAATAATATATAACCAGAGTCACTTGTTTTTTACTCTAACGAAAAGCTGGGTAAAATACATTTTTTTGCTTTATAACAAGGTAAATTAATAGTGTATTAAGGCCAAAATATTGATAAACATAATCTCAAGCTTTGAAGTTTTCTTTAATTCGGTTTTGTTTAAAATAGATTTTTGGGAGTAATTAGTTTATATTTAATATTAGCCGCATCTCAGTAGTATTAACCCAAGTTTAAATTAAAATTTTTCGTTTCCTTTGTTTTCTTTATTTTTATATGTTCTCTAGATCAAGTAACTTAATCCACTTTAATTTCTGTAATTAATAGACCATATCTTACTTATGTGTTCATATGAAAAAAAATATTTTTATATATTTTTAAGTAACTTTTTTAATCATCTGATTAATTAATTATACAAATTACTATACAAATAAAAAAAAATTAGAATTTTATTTTTGTGTCTTGCATTAACAGACTTCACAACTTTTTGTAATTTTGTTAAACAAATGTTATTTCTTTTTTTATAAAATAAAATTAGTTGTATAAAATGAAATTTATTTTTGTTTTACTATATTTTGTATTTTTATTATTGATATGAATTTTTTACAATTTGCTTTACATTTTTCAAATCAGTTTTAAATTTTCGTCGCATCAACCATAAAAGATCTCTGCTTTGTTTTAATAATTTGCCGATGACTGCATTTAATATATAAATTCGCCTTGATTTGTACGTTTGTTTTTGTACAAGAACCAAAAACTGTCAAACGCACTTCAAAACAAAAATTTACAAGTCATCGGTAAAGCTGAAAAAAGTAAAAATTCTTAAAAAGTTTTCAAAAAAACGAATTGTCTTGTAAATAAATATTTAAATAGAATTGTCCACGTACTTCTGTTACAAACTAATTAGCAATGGCCGCTACATTGGAAGATAAATCTATTTGGGAAGATGGTGATGAACTGGGCGAGGAGGTGATGCGTATGTCCACGGATGAAATTGTTAGTAGGACCCGCCTAATGGACAATGAGATCAAAATAATGAAGAGCGAGCTTATGCGAATAACTCACGAAATTCAGGCACAAAATGATAAAATAAAAGATAATACTGAAAAAATAAAGGTACGTCCAATAAAAAATTATTTTTTTATTATGTACAGTAATATTTATTTTAGGTAAATAAAACTTTGCCATATCTGGTTTCAAATGTTATTGAATTGTTAGATATGGAGGCCCAAGAAGACGAAGATGACGGTGCCGTCCAAGTTTTAGACAATCAACGTAAAGGCAAATGCGCTGTTATAAAAACATCTACACGCCAAGCCTACTTTTTGCCTGTCATTGGGCTTGTAGATGCAGAAAAGCTAAAACCTGGCGATTTGGTTGGAGTAAATAAAGATTCATATTTGATATTGGAGACTCTACCTGCAGAATATGATGCTCGTGTTAAAGCAATGGAGGTTGATGAACGACCCACAGAACAATACTCAGATATTGGTGGACTAGACAAACAAATTCAAGAGTTAATTGAAGCCGTCGTTTTGCCAATGACACATAAGGAAAAATTCAAAAATTTGGGCATTCATCCACCTAAAGGTGTACTGCTATATGGTCCCCCTGGTACGGGTAAAACTTTACTAGCTCGAGCTTGTGCCGCTCAAACAAAATCAACATTCTTAAAGTTGGCCGGTCCGCAATTAGTGCAGATGTTTATTGGTGATGGCGCAAAACTGGTAAGAGATGCTTTTGCCTTAGCCAAAGAAAAGGCACCAGCCATTATTTTCATTGATGAACTGGATGCTATTGGGACAAAACGATTTGACTCTGAAAAGGCCGGTGATCGAGAAGTCCAGCGTACTATGTTAGAATTGCTTAATCAACTTGATGGTTTTAGTTCGACAGCAGATATTAAAGTAATTGCTGCTACAAATCGTGTTGATATTTTGGATCCTGCACTATTGCGTTCCGGGCGTTTGGATAGGAAAATTGAGTTTCCCCATCCCAATGAAGAAGCTCGGGCCAGAATTATGCAAATCCATTCGCGTAAAATGAATGTTAGCAGCGATGTTAACTTTGAAGAATTAGCTCGCTCCACTGATGACTTCAATGGTGCCCAGTGTAAAGCTGTTTGTGTGGAAGCTGGTATGATTGCTTTACGTCGTTCTGCTACTCAGGTGACACATGAAGATTTCATGGATGCTATTATGGAGGTTCAAGCCAAAAAGAAGGCTAATTTGAATTATTATGCTTAAAATAAAGAGTGTGTAATAATATAGCATCGTCTAATAATGCAGCATTAAACATTTTTACAATAATATAAGTTTGAACTTTACTAAGATCTATTGTTTGCTATACAAAAATGTGTAGTGCGCCGTCACGCATAGCTTAAAAACAAGAGCTTCATCCAGAAAAGCCTACTTCAACTTTGTATAGATATTTGAAATTTTACCGTTACCAGCGGAATTCTTATCAGATAACATAATTCAGTTGAAACATTAGATAGTCGAGTTTAATAAAGTTAAATGTAAAAACAAGATTAATTAATACTAATATCGAAGAAAAATCATTTTTGTCGTAAAAGCTGCAATTCAAATATTTATTTGTGATTAATCTTTTGAATATACCGTAATTGCAATTATTGTCGATTTTTTCTAAAAACTGAAAATTATAAATTTTGATTTAAATAATTGTTGCTGAATAAGACCGGTGTATGTAACACCCTTAAATTCGTAACGTAGTATGCACGCCTTCGTTTCAAACGTACCACGTTACTTTAAATCACCTACCATTTAATAATTCGCGGCATAGGTTCCCTAACAACACGATTACATACATTAGTTTTCTCTGATATCAGACATGGGGGGATTTCAATTATTTATAATCGAAAAATTTTAATTTCTTGTAATTAAAAATATTTCAATTACTAATTATATGTAATTGTAATAAGGCAATGATTGCTTAAAATATTCAATTACACGCAATTGTAATTGACTTTTTTCAATTACAAGTGATTTTAATTGGAATATTCTAATTACAAGTAATTGTATTTTTTCAATTACAAATTACATGTAATGTGTAATGGAAAAAACTCAATTACAATTGCAAAATTTGAATGTAATTGTAAATTGACAATTACATGTAATTCAGCAATTGATTGTGTAATTAATTACAAATTGTAATTGATATTCCCCAAGTCTGTCTAGTATGAAGCACAAAATTTTATTACAAAAATCATTTGAAAATGTTATAATGTTACGCATAGATTCTTGAAAACATTTTTTCTGATTAAAAAGAAATTTTTGTTTTCAGTTTACCGGACTTAAAAGTATCCTCCAAATACACAGGATTTAACATACAAATATTTTGTTGTGCTGTTATCAATAAAATAATCACGTACGTTTTAACTAAATTATTGTGACTAGTCGACGACTTCTTGCTAATGTCCCATTAGAATACTTGGCACTCCTTAAGTTAATACGACGAGTGGGAGTTCTCGTTACCTGTAAATAAAAATGTTTTGCCATCACCATAAAAATAAGTTTCGCATTTACAAATGTTTTCAAAACTTTATTTCTGTTTTAAATGCCATTTAAAGAATGGTTAAGTATTAACATAAATCCATGGTTGCCTTGTATTTGTTGATTATTGCTGCAAGAATACAAGGCAACCATGGACAAAATTGTAAGAGCAAAAGCATCCATTACGTTATTAAAATAAATATTAATGCAACATAAACACAATTTATTTTGAAGGGGTCCGGAAAGGGATTTCTGTAAATAATAAAGTAATTACATAATTTTCTTGTTAAAATGAACTGTTAAACAAACTCACTATTTAAAGGTGCAGGAACACAGAAACATTAGTTCTTATATGTAATATTGGTTTGATATTATTTAGGTAAAACAAAATTTATGATTATTGTTTAATTGGTTTTTGGTACAGACAACTCGTAGAATAATTTGGCCATGCCGCCAATACCAACTAAGCTAAGAGCAACGGTAAGACGGTACAAGACTTGATCGAATGCTGACCCCTTTAAGAAAACGGGTTTACCATCATTCTTTTGAAAATGTTCCTGAATTTTCTTGATTTCGAAGTAGCCTTTGTCGATCTCAGCTTTTGCCACACTACGTTGAGCACTGGAGGTGGTGAAACTACGTACTACAGCCTAAATCAAAAATATAATTATAACTTACGTAATGCATCATAATAAAAAATAACTTTTACAACAAGTTTAAATGTTTCAATTTTCTTTAATAAAAGTTAAATTTGATACTAACTCTGGACAAGTTCAACATTTTAATATTTTCTTTATTTCCAAAATCGTTTACAATAATCGATTGTAATCAATGAATCTTGCTGGTCAATATGGAAATAAGAAGAAATTAACAATTGCTGCTGGAATTATGATTCATGGTTGCTAAACTGAACGCCCTTTTCATGCAACCCTTCGCTGGAGTTCCAGAGAACGTTAACGTTAAAAAACTTTTCTATACACCAGCTGTAAAACTATCATGCCTTTGCGTATTTAATTCTTGTACACAAGCAAACAAAACAGAAATTATACAACAACATTTCATTTGCATTCATTATTAAATTATTAACAGAAGAATTCTTTAGTTAGACTTAAGTATTATCTTAATAAAATGTATACGACATCATAGTTTGTTTAAAAAACAAAAGCCATAAAAACGTTTTAAATGATGTTAATTTTCATAACATATGGCAACAATAATTACATTGCTATTCTTGATTAAACTGTGTTTAAGTTAGCACCTAATATATTACATTAATGTTTTGCTGCAATATTCTATTAAAAGAACTAAATACTTAACTATTGTCAAGATTAAGTAAAATTATTTTATAACATTTCATAAGAGCAAATTCAATTAAGCTTAAATATATATTTTTGTTATATGGCATCGCCATTGCATTCAAGAATTATATCCTTGCTATCTGGCATCGTCATTTATATAAGACCTAACATCTTGAAATAAAAACCATAGAACGATCACAAACCAATTGGACATTATTTAATTGCCAAATGGAACCACGCACGGAAATACACTTTTGTTTTATAAAGGAACGTTCGTCAACACATAATACATAAAAAAACTTGAAAAAAACTTACCTTGTCAGATTCTTCGGGAACCGGTGGAGTTTGCCTACGTCTGGACATTTCATTATACATTTGCGGCTCCTATAAATAATATAAAATGTTTTGATAGTAATTAAAACTTGTTCCTTAGAAAGAAAAATTTTTCCTTAGGAAGAAAAATACTCACATTTTTTAAATTTCTTCTTAATCCTTTGCTACACAAATAAATGTTTTGCTGTTAAATAACACCTCTGCTGTAAAATTGGCAAGTAAATTGGCGCAAAAATTACAAAATTATAGCTAAAAACGAACATTTTCTAAATATTTGCGCCAACTTGCATAAAATTGTAAAATAAAAATGTAAACAAATAAATTTCATTACCTCCTTTATAGAAAAGAGACAGATGCATACAAATTGAATAGCATGCTGTCTTGTAAAAACAAAGGGGTTAACTGTGGCCGAGATTTTTTTCGTCGTGTACTATCTAATTAATTATCTATGATAAAAACCAAAAGAGAAAAATAAAGGCAGTCACATATTGTCCATAAATAAACATATTGACCACAAACTATACAATATTGGCATTCCAACTGTTCGCATCAATTTAAAAGCCCTTTTATTTATAAATATCGAGTAACGAACGCGTATAAATTTTACAATATTACACTAGCTTAAAAATAGCAAATGTAAATTGATATACTACTACATCTATGTGCGGTTTTACACACATCAACTTTTGTTGCTCAACTGTTGTTTTTTCCATTAGAAAGAAAGAGAAAGCTTTGTACCCCTTCTCTTTCTTTCTAATGGAAAAAACAACAGTTGAGCAACAAAAGTTGATGTGTGTAAAACCGCACTATGCTATTACTTCCCCGTTTTATTTACGCAAATCTCAAAAGCACTTATTCAATGGCGATTTCTACGCTAAATTGGTTTACTTATGTACTTTAATATTTATTTTTAAACCATATGGTTGTGAAACGTAAACAAAAACCGCAAGAAGTATTTTTTTTAGAAACTTAAAAATGTTTAACATAAAACAACTTTGCAAAAACATTCGTGTAACTCTACAAATATTACGGAAATATGCAGTCAAATCAGAGTTAAAAACCTTCAACCAAAAGAAGCAGCATTATGGCGACGTGTTTCCAGATACGTTGTTCAATAAAAAGCATAAGACACCTGCCGCCATGTACATTGCAAAAGAAAATACTGCTCATATTATCAATAAACATTTACAACCTTATTTTAAGCAAAGTTCTTGTAATACCATATTAGAAGTAAATCCCGGTATTGGAGCATTTACCCGTCGGCTGTTAGATAATGAGGAGAAGTTCAAGAAAATTATATTAATGGAATCAATGGAATATTTTTTGGACAGTTTAGAGGAAATGCACACACTGTATCCAGATCGTGTTAAAGTAAAGCATGGAGATTTGATAAATATATGGAAATTGGTGTATCAAGATAAAATTGATAATGGTTCAAGAGTGCAAGAGCTGCTGCATGATATTCCGACTCGAAAAGTTGACGAAGGTAGCGGCTCAATAAAAACAAAGTATTAACTAATTTTTATATAAGATCTCTCTTTTTTTCCAGATCCCAATATGTTGTTATTCGGTGTTGTGGGCTCTTATCCATTTTTTAAACATTTGATAAACTCGATTATATTTCAAAATAGTTTTCTTAGTCAGGGTAGAGCTGAGATGTATTTAATTTTACCACCACCTATATATATAGTATGATTATATATATATATATATTTTTTTAATTTTTGCTTAATGAGTTAAATTCAATTTTAGCAATTAACTTGTACTAGTGAAATTGGTTATATGGTCTACAGATCCACTTCTATTTTATTTCAAATGCTATTCGAATATCGTTTTATTGCCTATTTACCGAGAGATGATTTTCTTCCGCCACAAACTGAATATAACGCCATAAAAGGAAGTAAATTAAAAAAAGTGAGTAAATATTTAAATTGATGTTTTTGAAAAGGTGAAAATATAGTTTTATATCAACCAAAAATTGAATTTTACTAAATACAGAAAATTTATTCTACAAAAATGTAGACTTCAAAAAATTAATTTGTCATAAGGAAACAAAACCTTGCAAAAATTTAAATTTATCGGATATCTAGAACTATCGAATATTGCAACTTCATTAAAGATAAAAAAATCAAGAAATTAATCAAGTAAGAATTTTACAAAAACTTCATTACACACAAAAAAAACACTGGAGTTTAAGTCGACAAGTACATAAAGAAAAAATAAATAAATAAAGGCAGAAGTTAAATAAGAAATCGCTTTATTTTACAAAGAAAAATCAAAAAAATTACAATACCTATGTTGGGTTTTCTTTATTAGCTTATCTCATTATTATTATAGATACGCTCTATTAATCCTGAACACTTATACCTGGTCAGAATAGTACCACGAAGCGATATATATAAATATGTAGCCACTGAAGATTTACCAGCGTTGTGGTATTTTGTAAAACAAAACTGTGTAAGCCGATGTAATCGCATAATACCAAATATTGAGTAAGTTAAATTAAGTAAAATTACAAAACTATGTCTCATTTTGTAAATAATACTGTTAACTAGAAAATGGGTACCAGGTTGTGGCCCTCGTTTGATTATTAATAACAAAAAACTTATACCTTCTGTGCCACTTTACAATGATGAAGACTTAAAAAAACTACCAAAATATTCTACACCTTGCTATACTATAAGTAATCATGATTATTATCCAAACATTAATATCTATACACAATTTGGAGATTTAACTGCCAGTCAGATGTTGACATTATTTTCGATATTTCGTGAATGGCCGGAATATAAAGAAAGTTCCTTTTTAGCATCATTTGAAAATAGTATGTTAAAAATGGAAACTTCTGCTGAAGCATCTGTTGACGGAATAGCTGAGGAGGATGACGATGAGCCTATGGAACAAATAAGAGAAGAGGAGGAAACTACTAAATCTGCAACAAAGTCTTCTATTGCACCTTCAAAAGCCAAAGATAACTAAATAAAAAAAGAAACTTATGTGGATTTATTCCATGTCTTTCAAATGTAAATATTACTATAATTTTATATTAATAAAGTTAAATAATAGTTTTTTTATTATAAAAATATTAAAAAATAGTTTTTTTCTGCTTATTCGGGACATCGCCCTTGTATTGCTCTCCTGCATCCACGAGCACACAAATCTATATTTTTCATATCATAAGAATGTTGCTCTTCTCCGAAACGCGATTCTAACGATATAGACAGCTTAACACAATCCACATGCAATGTTTGAGGATTAACTCCAATAACATACGATAAATGAGAGTCTTTACATTCACCTGCTTTACCAAATTCATAACAAACTCCCTGAATTTTAACCATTCCATCGACTTTACAATCATTGTGTATGCATACGGGCAAAACAGCATGATCCGCTAAAACCAGAAACTGACCTTCTTCACAGGGCCCTCTGCGAAATGCTGGATAACAGGCATCGGTTTCGGGATAATACAAAGCAGCTATAAAAAAGTTGAAAGCTGTAAATTAAACGTGTTAATTTTTATTTGTGTTCAATGCTAACCTGGTGCACAGTCACAGATCCAATCATTTGCTTGATCACCTGGGTACAGCAATTCATGCTGTTTACAGCGTGATGGTGCGTATAAAGGAGTACGACCCTATAATTAAAAAGAAAAGTATATGTTAAGAATTTAGTTGAGGAGTTTCCACAGATATTATGAAGAAGCCATCCTGGTTGCGGAAATACTTCTACTTCATCTCTACATAAAAATCACTGTCCGCCCTTTATTTAGTTTACTTTTCAAATAAAAAATAAATCCACAAAGTGTGCGATAGAGCTTCTAATTTTTATTGTTTATAATTTTAGTTGATCTTTCCCCATTTTAAAGATGGGCTTTTGACTGACAGACATTGAAGCAATATTATTATGTTCACATGTTTTTACCTTTTGAGTTTGAAATCCTCAAACTCTACTAATAAGCCGAATTATCAGAGAAATTTTTATAATTAATAAAAAATTACTAAATGAAGCAAATATTGCCGTCACAACAAGTAATAAAAAAATTGTTTCATTAAGATCGAAACATATTTTTTGGCTGATTTTCTTTGTATGTATAGTTTGTTTAAATCCACTGTTAATTGAGGAAAATTAATTGTGGTTTCGAACCACCTTTTCTGTTTTAAAAATACTTTTCGGATAGCAACTAATTTAGCAATACCTCTATAATTTATTTTATTAGACGTTTTGCCAGATTTAAATAACCGGATTTAATTGATGAATTAAATAGTGCAGTTAATGGTGTGACAAATGATTTATCATATTGATTTAATAATCTTCAATGTGTATCAACACATTGTTTTGATACCGGAACTTACTTACGATAATAACAACTAAGAGTTACATGTGTGAAGTAAATGTCCGTTGCAATGACTTCTTTCTATATCTTTACTTTCAAACTGATAATTTGTATTTATAACGGATATTAATTTTAAATTTAAAGATCGTACCTCATACTTTTTTTACTTGTTTATTAATTTATAAAATTTATACTTAAACTAGTATAAACACTAGCTAACAATAACAGCTTTTGTATACAATGTCTCATAATTGGGCTCTCAAGCATTGTAAATATAATAAAAATTTAGTTTGGTCAAAAATTGAGTATATATTTTCTTTATTCTATTAACAATGAATAAATATAAATCATAAGCTAAGAAAGGCCATTGCAAAGAAGTAACAGAAAAAACAACAACATTAATTTTATTTATTCCGACTATTAATTTTTTTTACATCTCAAAGCTCTCATTGATAGTGCTATACTTATATTTTAATGTTCTGAATTACAATTTACCGAATTTATATTGGAACGTCTATAGTCATAGTAAAAGGCCAGGATAACATTTTCATTTTGAACAGTTATTTTGTTGCTAAGGTAAAGAAAAGCCTCCTCAGGTGGAACAAGTTTATTTTCAAGGAGTCATTATAGTATTATTTCCGTACATTTTCAGGTGAAGAGTTAATAGTTTTCATTCCTTTTATTGGAGGAATAAATGAATTTTTAATTAATAAATTTTGTATATAAAGTTTTAAATAAAATCTATTCTTTTTAGCGTCTTTTTTTTTTGTTTAAAATTTCTGTTTACATTTTGTTTGCTAAAGCAAATATACTACACGTTTTATAATAATCAATATAAAAATAAATAATACCAAAATGTAATTAATGTAATTTTACAATAAATAACAACTCTTAAATCAAATAGCACTAATATTAAACTAAAAAGTATATCCACAATAAAAAAAAAGAAAATACTGTTAACTACAAACTTAGACTTACAAAACCTTAAGTGCTGTTCATCTTAATTCGAATAAACACAAAAATAATTTTGTACTTCGTATGTAAATTTTTAGGTTTTTTACAATTGCGAGTTTCTATTTTAAGCAAAAGTTTAGTTGTGTATACCTTTATGTTAAAAATAAACACTTGCTTAATTAAAGCTCAACTGCTGATAAACAAGGAATTCTTGCTAAAATGGAAAATTCTCTGAAAATGAGACGCACTTACATCTAAGTTTGATTTTTTCTTATCCACAGCTTCCAGTTCGGGAAATAACAAATCACTAAGAACTAATTGCAAACAAAAACCAAGCCACACTGAGTATTTTATTAAGCCAAACATTTTACTATTTTACAGTTAGTTAGTTTTTACAAGGCTAATAAATAAAAAATAATAATTAAAAAATATTTTTTAAAAATAAAATAAAATTAAGTAAAGGAACAACCGTCCACGAAGAGAATCTGCTGATAACTATTGATGTGTTGCGGTAGATAAATACCCATTTATTTCAATATCAAGATTTGAGAGCAAGCAAGAAGAAAATTATCCAGGGAGTGAGAGAGTACGATTCTCTTCCAATACACAGTCAATAATACTTTTTTGATAATTGTAAGGAAATGATTAGTGTATTGGGGAGCGCCTCATGGATGATGATGATGATGCATAAAATAAAAAATCAGAAAATATAAAAATTCTTAAAATTTGTATGAAGTTTACTTTATACGGACGGACGAACGGACGGAAGATTAAGAAAACAAGATGATGATGATGCTGAGGAAATACCATTAAAACAAGTTTAGTTAGGTGCAAGAAATGGTGTGTTTTGTTCTAGACTTAATCTTTTTGTTTTATATAACATTCTAAATGAGTTAAGTTTCCAACTGTACATTATTTATTAATTTTGTTTTTTAGTTACTTGTATGTATTTCCCCTAAAAACGAATATATTATATAAAATTTCATTATTTTTTTACGAACGTGAGCTTGAATGTTATAAAATTTACATATCGAATAAATCATAGTTTTTGCTGTATCGTACGTACTAAAAAATATAGAAATAGAGCTAACTGTACTCGGTGATCATAAGAATTTTAGAAACCTTAGTTTTCCATTACAACTATGCGTTATTATAAAAATTTTATTTAAAATTTTAATTATTATTTTAAAAACTCTTGCGTAAAAGGTTTAAATTTGAAATTGTTTTGATTTTAAAATTAATTTCGCGATTCTTTTCTTTCAGGTGTGATAAAAATGCTCGCTTTATCATTTTTAACGTAATATTTAACAAATTTTGTTTAAGAAAACCCTTGCAAATTGGTCAAGATAAACAAGAAACCACCAACTTTCTGTTAAAAGATGTTGGAACATCGCAGACTTTAGGGCACCAGCATGTGATTTAAAAATTGTACATTTTTCTCTAATTACGAGTATTACTATTTTGTATTTTTCGTTAGTAAACAAGTGGAAGAAAGAAGTATGTTTTCAACTAATGAAATGTGAAGCAAAAATATGCATACAAAAAGACCGCTAAGTACCATCTACATAATCTACGTACATACATACATATACCAACCATAATTTTTAAATTTATCTTTTTATTAGTATTATTGAAATCTAAAGTGTTTGCCGGTTTCAGTTTAAAAAATAAGCCAGTATTCAGAGGTGAGCTTTTATTTGTCAAACATTTAGTAAATTCTAAATGTCTAGTTGCTACGGTTGGGCAACTAAGCCCAACGCTTTATATTTAAGCTTTATATTTATTTTTATTACTTTTTCGGACGTAAAATTGCATAACTTTTAAGTTTCTAACTATTGCTGTTCAAAACCAAGACCAGTTACGTGAAAATCATGTCCCTAATGCGACAACTTTTTAATTTAAAATTTTATTTTTGCGGTTGTATTGTGTCTATTTATTACATTTACAAAACTTAAGAGTAGGTAGCCTCTTGCGTTCTAGAGAAAGGGAGCTACAGTTGTAGCGTAAACAACTGAGTGACATTTTTGCCCTTTAGGTACAAAACTTTAAAAACGACGTTAGCTCTAAGATCTGCTAAGGATGACGATATAAATTAAAATCCAATATTTGTGTACTCTTGATAACAAAATCCATGTAAAAAAATTATGCTATATTGAAAATATTTACAGATTTTAAAAGTATTTAAATAGCAACAATGAACTAGACTTAGAGAAAATATAAAGTTCATAGTAAGTATGAAACTTTGTTATAATGAAAATCGAACAAACATTGTACATATTTTCTTTTTTACAAATAAACGTTACGTTTTCAAGGCTATATTCTGGTTGAAAACAACTGTATTTTATTCATTTTACATTTATTACTTAATCATTTCTGAATCATCTTTGACATAAGTTTTTAATTTTTTTTGAGCCCTACCAAACATCTACATTTAATAAAAATTTCTATTAATTTAAATTAAATGTTAGTCTTCGATTTCATATTTTGATTAGTACAATTTGTTATTACTACTTTTAAACTTATTTTCATTACTTAATCTTAATGCAGGAATTATGAAAATTATTTATAGCTAACTTATATAATTTATAAAAAATAAAAGCATAACATTCATAAAAAATTACGAGTATAATTTAATTTTTTCAACGGAAACTTAAATGCTAGGTAATAAAAGCAGCTACAAAAGATAACATGAAGTTAATAAAACTTAATACTATCAAGGGTAAAGATACTCATTATTAAACAATACTCTGCGAAACATTGATGGCCTTTAAAAAAGTTAAAATATACTTACAATAAGCTAGTTTGATATTCTCGTATAACAAAAATAATATCGCTTGGAGTGAATATATTATCCAATGTTATTTGACTAAGTGGATTACTACAAGATAAAGCTGTAATCAATCCAGAGAAAAAATGCGACATGCATTAATCCAAATATTAGGCAAAGCCACCACTTTATTAAAGATATCAAGAAAGTTGTAGTTAATATAATTTTATTTTTTTTTTTTAATTCAACATTTCAAAATCGTAACGTGTGCTTTTTATTTATACATTTACCAGCACTATTATATTTTGTTTCCTTCTACATTATAAGCAAATGAATGTTTGTCTTAAAACGTATTAAAAGTTAATACTTTCGGTTAGAAACATTACACCTTGATAGTACTTAAAGTACACAACTCTGTTAGCTTTATTCAGAAACGTCAACAGTTTTCACCAATAATAAAACTATTATTTTTTTTACAACGCATGAAACAAATTTAACAACGATTTTTCAATATCAAATCAAAGAGGAGATTTTAAAAATTTACTCAAATAATAAAATATAAGTGTTAACCTATCTGAAAAACAGTTATATATAGCGAAATTTTTATGTGAAGTAAAAATTTACTAAAAGTGTTAGGTGCTGTGTATGTGAAAAAACCAGCAAAAGAATGCAAAAAGTAAAACAAAAAACCACGAAAGCAATCTCGGAGTAGTGAAAATTTTTTCCACTGCCGTCCGCACAGCCACTGGCACTGTAATAACAAAAATATATACATATTTCTATGGAATAAAAAGTAAATGCAGCAGTTCAAGTAATAAGTGGCCGCAGTGGAAAAAATAGAAGCACCTGCCGCGGGAGTAATTCGTCATCAGCAACAATAATAACAAAAAGAAAAAATGCGAATATAAACAAGAAAACCTAATTGCTCTAAAGTAAAATGTAAAGAAAACAAAGAAAAAATGTCACTTTAAAGATAAACAACAAGTTTTAAAGTAAATTAAGAAATTAATTCAAAAATAAAATATACACAAAAATATAATGTTTACGAAAAAATCACATGCCGATATTAAAAAATCCACTGCGAAGTTGCAGGATTGCAAAAAGGATTCAACATCACGTTTACGTCATTTACGTACTATTTTAGGTAAATATATCTGTTTTTGTTTTTATGAGCATATTGTTTAAACTAAATACCTACCTTTTTACCTTTTTTGGATTCGTCTAAATGTTTTAAAAGGTATAAATTAACTTCAAGCTAATTTTTTTTAATGTTCTGGTGATCAGTGTGTGGGTGCAATAAATCTGATACTTTAAACAATTATGATTCTGCAGCATCAAATTATTATAGTCTTTTAAATACAAAAACCTAAATAAATTCAATTAAATTAGCACTCAATCTGATGCCTTTTACTTCCTAAGTATCCCTAAGTTTTTTAAAGCTAATAAAGGTTTTGCAGTTAGATTAATTCAACTAGTTTTTCGATTTTGAACAAAGCTTTTAAACAACACAGTAAATTTTTGCTTCGTTAAAAAATCGATCTCCAGAATAAAATTTTATAGCTTATAACACTTTAAATGTGGTCAATAATCTCTAAAAATAAAAATCTTTTCAAATTATTTAAAGGAAGCTTATAATACCAATTGCTAAGGTGAAGAAAAACATCTGAAGAGTTCCGACCGTTTAACACCCTAATAACATGCCAAGAAGTATTTGTAAGAGCAATTAATCCAATTTCATTAATATAGGGAGACATTTCATTCTAACAAAATATCTTTTAGACTTTCCAGACGATTAATCATGATCATTATTCTAGATTTTCAAAGAGCTTGTGAGAAAATTGTCATAACTATTATATTATAAAAACTAATGGTACCTTTACACATTCAAAGGGGAAAGAGCTTAATTTGTTTTAATTTTATCTGGAAAATTCATTGCAAATAACAAAAGTAAATGCAATCATATCAAATGGAATCGTATCAATACTAATTAAAAATGATTTCCACACGATATAGTTCTGTGTATTCTTTTCTTTATAATATATATTAACGATATTCCTGATGTATTCGAAAAATGAGAAACAGGTTTATTCACGAAAAAAAACAGTAAAAAATAAATGTAAAAAATTTGAAAAATAATGAAAAAACTATTGGTTGAATATGAACAAATTAAACTAAAAGACTCAAATTATGGAAATAAACATGACTAAAATTGTTGCAGTAGCAATAAACAATTAAAGTATAAAATGAGTAAAATAATATAAAATATTTTGTTTCTATAATTGATAAAAGTTTTCAATTTTAAGAACATGTACGCAAAGTATACAAGAAGATTGTCGGAAAGAAAAGTTTTGTAAGACAATTAGTCGCTGCTTCTAACATTTTTATACAATAATCAAGCCCACTTTCATACGTAAAAGATCAATTGGATAGACTTATAAAACTGCAAAATAAACAAACAAAAAGGCTAAAGATGAGACTGACGTTAACACATTAGCATTCATAAGAAAAGAACAAAAGGAGTGGCGCCAGATATTTTCGGATTTAGACTAACTATGTGAGGGGATATGTAGCCTAAAAAATTCTAAAGATTTTCGATCAGAACATCACAATTCTAAATATTCTGTTATTTAACAGAATATTTTTTATTTGAGTTACTAATGTTATTTAATAAATAAAAAAAAACTTACATTACGTACATAGATAAGCACAGTTGTGCTTAACACTACAGCTGCCGCCTCGTCCTAGCGATTAGGCACTCTCTCATGATGCTCCTTCTTAGCACATCCAATCAGATATTTATAAAAAACAATAGTAAATATTTTTAAGGGTCTCTGTTAATTGTAGAATAATTTTCAATATAATTTACAAATATGATTAATAAAAGCTCTTTTTGGATTTAAGGAACCTCAAAGTTTGTATGTTTTGAATTTGTTATTATCCTTTAAAATGTTAAATATGATTGAAGTTATTCCATTCTTTGTCCTGAAAAGTGTAATTCCATGGTTTTAATGGAAACCAATCTACTTGAAAAGGAAGGGTGTAATGAATACTAAATGGATGTAAGTTTTTAAAAACGGAAACAAATTCCAACACAGAAATTGTTTAATCGATTAATTTCCGCAATATATCTGCATATAGCATTTTATTTTATTAAAAATCTTCCGTATATTTTCTCGAAAGTTCTTGTAAAGTCAAGAAACATTACAAATATTTCATTACTTTACTTCAGAGATCACTACCTATTTAAAAAATTAATTTGATAAATATTATTTAACTTCCTAATAACCCACAATGTTTTTTTTTTTTAATAAAAATGTTATATACACATGTTGTAGCTAAAGCTGGTATATATTTTTATTTATTCTGTCACTTCATGCAATCATTTTGCAAGAATGTTATTTTGTGTTGTTTTTGGAAACCTCTTTGAGTGCTTGCGCGTTAAAAATTTTAAGTGGTTCACATACTGGAAGGATTCGTTCAATAAAAATCTAATTTAAATTTCATTTTTAGAGCTGTTGTTCCTAAATATTTATCGGCTTTTGCAAAATGATAACCTTGAGATCTTATGGGTTTTTTTTAAACGTACTTCATATACATATATGTATAGTTTCGCGTACTAAGTTTTAGCATGTGGGTTTTATTTATCCACTCTTCGTTTGTTTTCATTTTTATATTTTTCTGAGTAATTTAAATTTATATAAAAATAAACTCTCTGTGGCAAATCAATGACAACCACTCTGAAGCTGCCTACAATAAACTGTATAAATCAATTAAAAAGATTAAATAAATAATTTAAATACATTTTGCTTCTTTATATACTTTTTGTTTAATAATTTCAAATAGTGCTTACGCTTGTTGTGAGTTGACTTAGTTATATTATTATAAACAATAACAACGTTTGACAAAAAGATGCCATTTCTAAGCATTTTGTTAACATATTTTGAGTTTTTTTTTCTAGAATCGTATGATAAAAATTTTTAATGGGTTTTATTGTAAAATCATGTTCTTGAGGAAATTATAAAATGTAGCCTAAAGTTACCGACAGTTTCTTAAAAAATATAAAGAGAACTAAAAAAAGAGCTTCACGTTGTAAGAAGTAAAAGGGATATGTATTTGCTCTACAAAAAATAAAATTGGATTATCTGATTTGAATAGTTTTCACATAACTCAATAATTAAATTGCTCACTCACAGTGTTTTTGAAACTTAAAATCGTTAACAACAATATCATCACTGCTAACAATTTCTGCCTGAACAGTCTCCTTTTCAAAAACGTATGAACTAACTATCCATCAAATTAAAACTTCAAATAAACGGCGTGACCTCTGCTCTTCTGATGATGCATTATTAATGAATAACGAATCAGGTTCGAAATGTTCAAAATGTTTTGAACTAAACCAATTTTAATTAAAGAAACACAAAAGAGTTGAATTTTTAATAAACGTTGTTTGAAATACTACAAGTGATTTCAACTCGAGTTTGAGTTTTTCATTAGTGTGGCAACTCTTTAATGCAATTGGAGCTTAAAATTATTTGGTTTCGCAGTTTTTTTGTCAAATGATTTTAAATATTACAAATTTTTACCTTTTCGTTTTTGACGTCTTGCATACAGACATTTTTTTCAAGTTTTATATTTGATTTTCCTACAGTTGCTGTTATATTTACGTTATTTTATGTAGTTGTTTTAGTTCTCTTCTATTTATTCATATTTGTTGTTGCCACTTATTAGTCCATTTACTTGTTGTTGTCATTGTTGTATATGTATAGTAGCAACAGAAAGTGGCGTTGGTATTTAAATCGTAAATTGAAAATAAAATATCACACCAATATCTAAACATATGCTATTTACGTATGAATATGTACACATGTAATTTATGTAAATCATATACTTTAATTTTTGTTACAACTATTATTGGTATTATTTACAAACAATAGTTTGATTTAAGAACAGGAAGTGAATTTTATAAGTAGGTTTATTTTATTTTATATATTATTTAAACAAACTTCTATTCTTCTACATATTCACACCTTAATGACTTTTAATGTTTTGGGCCAAAAAGTAATTTTTTGGCAGGGACAATATTGTAGCAAACTTTTAATAACTTTAAAGGTTGAAACAGTTTCGGTTAATAATAAATACGTATGTGATGAAAATGTTAATTTTTAACTCTCCTATGCATATAGACATGGTAGTTGCATATGCAGTAAGGGACAAAATTGTTCACGAAATTATTACTACTAACAAATTATGCCAGATACCAAACATTTCAATTTAATTAGCACTTCAGAACTTAAAAACGAAAAAAAATTCAAAAAGCTCTATGTAAATTATATTAAAATATATATAAATGTAGAACTCCAAATGTGAACAATTATGACCGTAGTGGAAATAAATATTTAGTGTGTCCTCTATGTGCTGTTTTTACTGCCCTTATTCTTCATGGTATACTTTTTTGTCAACATTTCCGGATAAATTTTATTCTAGGCTTGGATGGCACGCCCCAGAGTACAGTTGGGAGATTTGTCGCAAAAATCTTTCTTTTTAAAACGGGCCAAATTACTCTATCGGGTTGAAATCCTTCGATTGAGGAGGCCAATATAAAAGTTTGATCCCATTTTTTTCAAAACACTTTTTAGTTATTATTGCTGTATGCTTGGGACCCTTGTCTTGCATACAGATATCATTTTGTCCTGGATCTAAAACGAATATGTTTAAACTGAGAATGTAAGTGTCTTCGAGAATGGTGACATAACCTTTGGCACACATTTTTTCTGTGATTCGATGCAGAACTCTAAGCTGGTTTCCGCGAAAACAACCCCAAGCCACCAATGAGCCCACACTGAATTTTAACGTCTCACAAATATTTCTTTCTTTTATACCTACACTTTTATCGACACATGTCCATTGCTTCCAATCTGGCCCGGTTCTACTAATTTTTGTCTCCTTTGACCTTTTATTTATTTCAATTTTTTAAACGAGAATTTTTCGTATTTTTTTGCATCCTCTAAACGTTTTCTGTGATTATTTTGGTTTAAAAGCAGGTTTTGCGCGTTTGCTCTGGCTATCAATCCACTGGTTTTTAAGCTTCTTCCGACGGTTTTGGTGCTAACATCTAAATTATGTTCTTCATGGAGTAGTTTTTGAACCTTTTTGCCTATCGCTGTTATGAAGTGATGAGAGTGAGTGAGAATTTGTTAATTGCAAATGTAGCACGTAAAATTTTTGACATAAGTTGAGCAATAACGTAAAGATTTACTTGAGAAATTATAAAAGTAGTATAAAATTACCTTTAAAAAAGGTAAATTTTTATATCGCCAATTTTTATGACTAAGTAGTTTTTAACTTTTGTTTTGTTTTATCATTCGTCTAAACTATTAACCACCCGCCATTTAAATGTTTTAAAAATGATTAAAATAGTAACCGATATATTTACGCTACCTTGAGACTCTATACCAGGTTAAAAATTCTTAGCTATGATTGAAATTCGACACGATCAGAATACATATTAATTTCTTTTGCTAGTTTACACAAATATGACATACTTGGAAATTTTTAAAACTTCTGGGAGTTGTTGTTTAACTTAATCACAGTTTTTTCCTTTTTGCAAAAATGTGTTACAAATTTTCAATCTTTTCAATACATTTTTAATAGGTTATGCGTGTTTTGTTCTAAATATGCAGATTTTATTTCTTTTTGCTTATAAAATTCTCACTCAATTAATGACATATATTCAATCAAATACTTTAATATCCATTTTTGATGTTTATTTTCTGATGATGGACATTTTTGAATAATATAAAAAAATGTTTGTTGCTACAAAATAATTTTTTGAGGGATGGTAGGTGATAAATAATGATTATAAGCTTAGTTAGTCGTTACATTTGTCATACATTTGTATGTTCAAGCAGTGAGCAACATTCGTGTGTCTTAGCTAATTAAAAATATCTTTAAATTTAACTTTGGTTACAATTTATTTGTTTTTACTTTCTTGACTAAGTGAAACTTTCATTTAGACAATTAAATTGATTTTGTACCGGGCGTTCGCCGAGAATATGTACTACTTTGCTTGTTTATAATTTTTGATTAAATGAAAGAGAATAGATCTTATATCGATAAATGTTTTATTGAATGTCGGAATACAATATCAGATAAATGTCCGCCTCACTAATACGAGCCCTTTTCACCACAATTTTTATTAAATTCGCACACATTTCACGCGGTATTTCATCACGAATATTTTTCTTAAGTTGCTCAAGGGTTTCAAGGGTTTGTTTGCATAAACCTTGCTTTTGAGATATCCCCACAAAAAGTAGTTCGAAGCAGTCAAATTAGGCGACCATGAAGGCCAGTCAACATCACCATTTCTTGAATAAACTTATTGTGGAAAGAGATCTCGCAGCAATTCCATTGTAATCCTGAGATGTAAAACAGAAGTCTAAGATAGGTTTTCAGATGACCGTTAGATGTACAACAGAAATCTAATAAAGGTTTCAGGCGACCGTGGAGGCCAATCAATATCACCATTTCTTAAAATAACTTGTTGTGGAATTCCATTGTAATCCTGGCTGTATACGATGTGGCACCGTCTTGTTGACAACACATGTTAATCAAGCCCAAAACATGCAGTTGTGGTTTGAAAAAGTTTTCGATCATATAACGATATCGCTCCCAATTCACAGTTACCATTACGCCGTTTTCATTTTCACACAAGTAAGTAAGATTCAATGATTCTTCCTGACCAAATTGCACACCAGACTGTCACTTATAATGGATGCAAAGGTGACTGTTGACTATTTTGAGGGTTTCCCATTCCCCAGAACCGACTATTCTGTTCCTTGTCACTCATGAAAATGGGAGTTGTCATCGGCGAGCTGTAACATCCTCTTGGTATATGTACGGCTTGGTATATGGGTTTGTGTAAGACACTTTCGTGCCAACTGAATCTTATATGGAAACAAATGCAAATCCTTGTACAAAATTGTGGCCAAAGTTGTTCTTTGAAGACTAAACTCCTAAGTACGGCGTCGAATTGAGAATGATGGATTGTTTTGAACACTTTCTTGTGCAGCAGTAATGTTTTCAGCCGATCTTGCAGTATGTTGTCAAGACATGTTTACCAAAATGGCGGCAACACAAACAAATTTGGGAACATCCACTGATTTGGAGAAAATAGGGACAAATACATTTAAACTTGCATTATAATATAGCAAACCACACTTAACAATACTGGGTAAATCATATTCATATTATATTATATGTGCTGGAAGGAGATCTGATTAATCGCTTCTTATTAATTTATGGGGCCTAACCTTACATTAACGCGGCGTTGTCTGCGACACTTTTTGATAAGCATTAGGTATAATATTGACGAACGTGTTTAGTCTTGTTTACTATAATGCCAGTTATTATTATTTATTATTTGAAGCACTTCAATTACTTACTTGAACCAGTTTAATATTCATTACTATTTTTGAGCTTCAAAATTTCCTCAGTTCTCGAAGATGCTTTTTGATCTACCTTTACATGTACCCGGCACTGTATGTCTGCTTTCATAAATCATAAACGCCATCGAATTAATTCTTTCATCCAACTCATAATTTATAAACAACTCGAAACCAGCGGTACTTAAAAATAAAAATTTAATCTAATACGTATTTATAGTTACTGAGTGTGATTCGATCTCTAACTGATTTACACACGAACATTGTTTTTTTTGCAAATAAATTTATGAAATTAACAAAACCAAGTACCATAAAAAATAAAAATATTACCACGAATACATTTTAAATAAAATATTTAACAGACAAAATAATGTTTTTAATGTTGTACAATACGATTAAATGAATATAAAAGAAATTAAAGACAAATTGCTGTAAGTGTTTAAATTAAAATGCAAACAACTTAAATACTAAAAAAAAAGTCGTTCAAAAATATTAGTCAGTCATTAGCAATCATTTCATAGGTAACATCAAATTGAAGGTTATTTTATTGTTAAGGGTTTCCCTTTCGAATTAAAAAAAAAAATGAAATAGTGGTGTTAAAATACTTTGATTAGATACCACACATGAAAACATGTTGCAAAAGTCCTTAAAATAAAACTGCTTAACTATTCAATTTAATATTATTGAAGCGAGGTTAGCTATCCGTCACGGTTATTTAGCTTACATGCTTCAATACCTTTAAATTTCTTTTAATTATCAAACTGGGATAGATATTACGCCGTAGATGTAATCATTGTATTCTGGATATATTTATAACAAATGCGTGTTTATAACGAATACGTGTCAATTAAGCCGAGCAAGTTCTATCCCATGTGTATATATTATTAAGAAAATTGAATTAGAAGCTTTGATACATGCTTAACAACAAAGTTTAAAGTTAATACTGATGTCAATAAGAAAATCACTGGATAGTGTCCGAGCTGAATGAGGTGTTAATTTTACCATTTGCAACTGTGAGTGCGTGTACGGAATAAACGTAAACAAATGTTGATTGCGCAGTTGAGGTTACTGCTTTAAAAATGACTGTTTTTAAAAATGAAAATCAGAGGTTCAAATCCTAACAGAGCTGCACTAAATCACTTGCAATTCAAACCTGTCGCAGCCTCGATTATAAAAAAAAACAAAATTAAATAGTTTAGTGAGTTAGTAGGCAAACAAGGAACGCATGGAAAACCTCGACGAAGTTGCTACTAGCGATCAAAATAACAACATTACAACGCATGGCTGCCTCGTCCCTAGATTAGAAAAATCAATGAAATGAAAAATCGTTATATATTTTAAATTAAATAATCAGTATTGAAATGGTTCATTGAAAAATCGAAAAACGGTTTTGGGTTTTGCATATTATTAACTCCATTCATTGAACTTAATACAAAAAAGTTTATAATTACAAGAAAGACATTAGTATTTTATAAATGCTAACAACCTTAAAAGGCCAGCTATTTTTAGTTAAAGCGCTGCAGAAGAAAGTTCCTACATACAAAGCATATGAATGAATAATATAGCTGTTTGGCTGGCAGCTTACTTCTGCTTACCAAATGATACATTTTTTTAATAATAACTTACAAATAATACTCATGTGAAACTAAAGTTTTTAATAGAAATGTGAAAATATACTGATTGTATGACTGTGTGTATTCATTTTACCCAAGAACCGCTGTAGACTTAATTTCTTAGAACGTAAAAGAAAAATTATGAAATTTGAAAAGAAAAAAAATAAAAATAATAATACGTTACTTATTGTGGTAAGAAGCGAAACAAACAAAAACAAGAAATAAAATAAAACTTGTCTACATTTCTCCTATTCGCTTACAGTCACACTTGGAATAAAAAATAACATATTTTTAGTATTCAAAGAAGATATAATGAGTTTTTTTTTTCAAGGGTTTGCATATAACAACAGAGAACGAGGTTCTTAGTCAATTTAAAAAAGCTGATATCTTAATTAATGCCAACTTTGTAATCATTATCACGGGTTCCGTCAATTTTCTGCATTAAAACATCGTATTTTGCGTCGCTTGCATGGTATTTAACACAGTTTTGAAGTCACGGTAAAATCCGTAATATGTTTTTATAATCTCTACATGTTGCGTAAGTGATGAATAGTGAAATTGTAAAACTAAGTTATTAACTGAATATAATCTGCCCATCGTCAGCTTGATTTTGCTTATAGACAGTAGAATATGTTTGACAAGTTTGAAAATCTTTTACTTGTGATTTTATAGGTGAGCGATATTATCTGACTCTACTTCTTTTTTGACTGAATTCAACGTACGGCAAATTAAAAAACTGAAAACTTCTCCTCGAGTGAAAAGAATACCTCACTGCAAGTAGAATAATAAAATATCTGTAGTCATAGATTATTGTGGTGTGTGAATAACTGCTTTAGTTTGTGAAAGTATACACATGTTTCATAACCAAAGCTGGTTATCAGAGTTACAAAAGAAGTTCAAGACTTTATTCTTTTAATAATAAATTGGTTATACCAGCAGTTTGAGGGCTCCAACGTTTACTCAATGAAAAACGTAATAGGATTTCTTAAATTAAATTAAAAACACTACCCAACATTATATTTTGAAAAAATTAACAGCAAAATAAACAAAATTAGAATTACGAGTGGTAGAATTGGAATGTAAACTTTTTGATTTTGTTAATCAAATAATATAGGGTGTCCAAACAATATAGGTACCATTTTGGTAAACATTAGTCTTTACAGTTCATATTTGGCGGTCGTGAAGTAGACATGTGGCAAATTTATTATGGAAAAATATTCGATAAACCAACGTGTTTTAATCGTTAAAACATTTTATCAAAACCAATCATCGATTACTGTGACGATGAGAAATTTTTGAGAAAAACAACGTACCAACAAACCGCACTATTTATCGTGATTTCGAAGAAAGAGAGTCTGTAGGTGATAGGCCCAAGCATGAACCACAACGTACTGCAAGATCGGCTGAAAACATTACTGCTGCTCAAGAAAGTGTTCAAAACAATCCATCAACCATAGTTCGACGCCGTGCTCAGGAGCTTGGATCTTCAAAGAACAACTTTGCCAACAATTTTGCACAAGGATTTGCATTTGTTTCCATAGGATGTTACAGGTCGCCCATGATAACTCCGATTTTCATGAAGAAATCATAATGAGAGACGAGGCATATTTTCATTTGAATGGATATGTGAATAAACGGAATAGTCGGTTCTGGGGAATGGGAAACCCGCAAATTATTCAACAGTTATTTTTGTATCCATTAAAAGTGACAGTATGGTGTGCATTTTGGTCAGGTGGAATCATTGGACCTTACTTATTTGAAAATTAAAACAGTGTAACGGTAACTGTGAATGGGGAGTAATGTGGTGATATGATTGAAAACTTTTTAAACTGACAACTGCATGCTTTGGGCTTGCATGTGTTATCAACAAGACATGTGGTATCAATAAGACGGTGCCAAATAAGACGGACAGCCAGGATTACAATGGAATTACTGCGAGACCTCTTTCCACAACATGTTATTTCAAGACTGTTGTTGATTGGCCCCCATAGTCGCCTGATATGATTCCTCTGGACTTCTTTTTGTGGGGATATCTAAGAAGCAAGGCTTGTGGAAACAAACCGGAAACGCTTGAGTAACTCAAAAAAATATTCGTGATGAAATTAATGAAATACCGCGTGAATGTGTGAGAATGTAGTGAAAATGTGCTCAAAAGGGCTGGCATTTGTGAGGCTAACAGAGGCGTAGATTTATCTAAATTGTATTCCACACATAATTGCCGACATTAAATAAAACATTTATCAATATAAGATCCATTCTCTTTCGTTTAATCAAAAATCGTAAACAAACAAAGTAGTATAGCTTTCCGGTGGACACCCTGTATATACAAATATGATTATAGCTTAAATGTATTTAGTTTAGAATTTATCGTTATGGCGAATTTTAAAATAAAATAAACTGGCTTCTAAAAATATTTGGGAAGGGAAGGTCCACGTTATTTCCACGGGAATCAGTAAGCCCCAGAGTTCAGTTTTTAGCCCTTTAGTTGTTCTCCGCCTGATTATTGAGGTTGGCCCTTCGGGAGTCTTCGCGGCGATTAAACTTATTTTAATTAATTAAATAAAAATCTTAAAAATGTGTGCACTCTTCTAATAATTTTGTACTGTTTTTAATGGAGTAAATCATTTTGGCAATTAAAGCATTCAAATGGTAAAAACTTTTAGGCCCAAGCGATGCCTTGCGAAAGATTAACAATGGTGCTAATGAGCATGATTTGATTTCAAAATTAAGTGTATAATTTTCATAGGAAGAAGTTATTTTTTTTGTCCTAATTATTTCGAATATGAAAAACCCTAAGAACTTAAGAGCTGTTTCTTATTTCTTTATCAGTTACATTTGGATTTGCAAATTTGCTACTACATTTTATAATGTTAATAACTTTACGAATAACGTTCGGTTGTTCCCAGAGAAATGAGAAGACAGAAAAGAAATCATGTTGCTTAATAACTATTAGGTGTTAATTTGTTTGTAACCTTTTACATAATTATGAAGTCTTATAGTACTTGCAACAAAAATTCTGAGCCAAGTCGATAAAATTTCCTTCTTGATTTGATTGTCTTACGATTATATACACATATACTAAAATGAAAACCTCGGTGTAAAGTTTATGATTAAATATGTATGTATGTATGTGAACTTAGGTTCCATTTTAATATTAAAAAACAAATTGTTTAAATTAAAATAATAATAGAACTAGCTGGGGTGTCTATTCATTCAGCTGTTTTGAAATTAGTTTTCCTTTTATTTAGAAAATGGTCATAATGCACACTTACTTCAAGTCTTTTATAGGCAAGTAACGTATTTTATATATTTTTATTGTTAAAAAAAAACCTGTCTGTCTCTTGGTTGTAATTGCTACTTTGTTATTTTTGTACTGGCTGTTCTACTAAGACGTGTTAACAACTTAAAAAATTATATTGATACAAACAGCGTGTTATCATCACTAAGGGGGGTAACTGTTTCAGTGAAATAAAGAGAAAAGAATAATTCCGATTTTTGGCAAATGAATGGCTCTAGATCTGTACTAGTAGTTCATTTATTTTTTAAGTTATTTTTTGCTTTACTTATTTTATTACCCAATAGGGACCTTAAAGACATACAAGTTTTTCATAAATAAACTAAATCAATTCAAACCTTAATTAAACTTTAGTCTAAGCCAAATAAAACATTAATAAATCTACAAAAAGTGCAAGGTAAAATGACACACGAAGACTTTCGCACCAAGAGTGAGTCACCCTTTAATTTCAAATTTTTCTTTTTATTTTGCTGCAGCGAATATTGTTAGGGTACGTTTAAAAAACAAACCAGCGAATTTTAAGTTTTAATATGTGAAAATCAGATTAGTATCGGGATATCCTTGATTTGATTTTAATTTTCTATACTCGTTCTTATAGAAAACATAGGATAAACCCATATATGTCAAAATCACAGCTTCTATAATACACCCTTTAATTTTAAAATTTAATGTTCGCACTTGTTTTAATAGTGGGCATATTTATACAAACTCTATTTAAATTATAAATGTCTAACTACAATGTGTAAAAAGCTAAAGCAATATACGCCTTAATCCTGTCACTATAGGAACTATATTTTTTAACTTTTTTGTATCTAGTTTTATAGCAGAAAAAAAAAATACTTAAACTTAAAGCGCCTGGCTATTATGATTTAAATACCCTACTATTGGAACACCCGTTAATAATAAAGTTGTTCTTGGGCAACTTAATTTACATTTAACTTGAATCGAACATAGCTTTACTGACATCGCCAATTTGACGTTTTTGTCTATCTATTAATTTTTAGTATTAAGAAATTCGAAACAGTGTGACGCCGTGTCCTTAGGAACTACAAATTATAAATTTATCTACGTTTATCTTGGCGAAAATCTTACGAGTTGCTTAATATGTTGAGTTAAATATTTAAATAGACTAAAAATCTCAATTAAATTGTTCTTTGAATTGTGGTTAAAGTCTATTAATTAATTTCTTTTTTCTTGCAGATAATGTGGATCACGAGGATGCCAAGTCACTTTTTGAAACAAACTTTAGTCATGTTTATTTTATACTCTACGATACATTTATACAAGCGGAAGCAAATTTAAAACTAAAAGGTAATTTTTTAACGAATTTTTTTTTCATACCCAGGAAAATTTCGCAGACAGATGTTCTAGATCGCTGGCACGAAGACAGTTCTTGTTTAATCATATATTTTAAGTTAGTTTTGCAAATATTAATTAATGCAATTTGCAATAATTTAAATATTAAAAATATTTAGTTGGGAAACAGTGTGAACACTGTTTAAATAAAAGCGTCGAAGAAGGTCTCAATTCATAACAGGCGCATACACCATTTAATAAGTTAGTAATCCCATATTTTAAACTTAGATTTTCATATCCATCATTAGGTTGTTTTGGTGCTTAAACAAAAGCATTTACAGGACGATTTATTGCTTTGAATAAACCAAAGTAACTAAAAACAAAAATAATACTTCTGATGTAAGATTTGAATTAGAGAAACACTTTTAAAAATGGGATGTGTAGATCTAAATACCATTTATTTCTGAAATCATAATATAGATACTAGGGATGTATGTGTATGTATGTGCTCGCATCAGTACAATACAAATCAAATTTCACTCTTAATTTTCGACTTTTATCTCAATTGGTGTTGGCTGGCTGCATTTGCATTTATGTCGAAATTATAAAATGCTTAACTTAATATCAACGATGAGCATCATTTATTAGGGTCATTACATTTTTAAGGCACTAAAGTATGATATTTATTTAGCAGCTTAAAAACAATTTTTTTCATAGAACGGCCAATTAAGACATCCAATTAGTTTCAAGGCTGGCTTTCATTGTACGCGTTCTAGAACTGTAAATTTAACAATAAGTTTAAAAATATTTTCCTGGATTGATTTAAAATATTGGCAATAAAAATAACTAGCTGAAACTTTATCTACAATAAATATTTTCCGTTAAAAATATATTATTGTTTTAATTTATATTTTCTTAAATTTGAAAATAAAACACAAACTAAATTTGTTGCTGTTTGGTGTATTATTTTTGGTACATTTTTTATTTGTGCGTGTGTTTTAACCCACTCCTTGTGAAATATAAATTAAAAAAAAAAACAAAAACAAAATCCTAATATGTTAATGTCTCATTATTTAAATTCTATGTGTAAATCTAAATTAATTAATTAAATGCACTTACTGCTATTACCACTACTACTTTCTATGAACTACAAATATTTTCTGAAATTATGGCAGAACTTCCGTTTCATATTGGTAAGTTTTACTTAAATTTTATGGTTGCTATAACACAAGAATTATTTAATAATATCAAAAACAGAAAATAATTACAATAAATCAAAATGCCATTTACATCGCTTAGTCATTTAATTGTTATATTTTCACCGAATGCCATTGCTTGTTTTAATTTATCCTTAATCCCTGGATCCAAAGAAAATTTGCATGCTTTTTTGTTTTTCACGCCAACAAAATTTCAGATGTATTTTTTTCTTTAGTTTCATAACACATTTTCTTTTTACAATATTTTTGTATCTTAAGAGGAGGTTTACATTAAGCAAATTTTTGGCGAATATATTATGTAAAGATTTTTTATTTTATCTAATATAAATGAGGTGTAAAAACTTTCATAAGCGATGTGGTAAAAATATATCATTTTTATATCAGTGACCTATTCGAAAATTTCGCTTAAATTTGTCGCGTTGATTTTGCTTATGTATTTATGGGTCTTCTTACTTAAGTTATCCTTACGATTTTTATTTTTAAACGCAGGAGTCATTTTGATTGCAAACACTAAATCGTTAATTTTAGTTATTACCTTTTTTATTCGTTTTTGTGTTATTAGCTTAAAAGCTCGTATAGTTAATGTTAACAGCACATTTAAAGTAGAAAAGTTTTAAAATTGTTGTTGGTTTTTCGGCGGCAGTAAGTCATTTTGCCACTATTGCAGCTGTGGTAAACAAATGAGTGTTATATCAGGCATATTTTTTGTACACATAATTGTAATCTTCTGAATAATACAAATTTGGATAGCCATGCAGAATTAAATATGAGACAGAAATTTAAAAGATTCGATGTAGAAAACTGTGGGCTGTGTGCTGTGGGCTTTTTATAAGTCTTTATCTTACAAACATATATGTTGGGTTTGTGATTTTCGCAATGGCGAAAATGAATGAATTCTCGATTGCTTATAACTAGTAATTGAATTCTCTTGATGTCTTGTTCAAACATGCGCTCCTACATATTTATGCAGCCATTCAAATCACAATCTGGACTCCGGAGAGCCTGAAAGAAATCGATGTATTCTTTTGGAAATATGCACTTTTAATCAAGACGATATCATATCTTCGATATCAGCCAGGACTTTTTAACATGCAAGTCTGTCAATGGGTTGAATAGTCTCCCTGTTAAGTGCTCCGGAATTATACAAGTTGTATCTATATTTTCGCCACCAAAATCATTGCGAAAATGCGAATGTACCATTTTTCACGTTTGTCTTTAAGTCACTGCCTACAAATTTTAAAATTAAAGAATGTCTTAGCGGATAAGGTTAAGTCCTTTATGAATAGATTTCCGAATACCTTCGAAAATTGGCAGAATCGTTTAACATGGAATACAGACCCATAAGGAGTTTGAAAAATTAAACATAATTAATTCCTTCCTACAAATGTATTTTTAAATGCCTTGTTGCCTTGTCTTGCCTGTTTTCGTATTTTAGGAAAAACTTACCCAGTTTGAAAAATATTTTCATAAACTAAAAAATAATTTACAAGTTTTATTTATAGTGGTAACGCAGTCGCCGAACACTTGCCTTATTCGACCTCACCTAAGCAGTTATGTTTTAATTTTTTCTTATTTTATTTTTTTAATTTCATGTAGTATTATTATTCGCTTAAATGCTTTAAGTTTATTTCAAATTTCAATTTTTCTCCAATATTTAATTTTAAAATATTCATTTTATTCTATTTAGTTCACAAAGCGCATCGTGAAGAATTGGATGGCTCACTATGGCTGCTGGAAAAGATACTATGTTTACTACCAGAGTTACTGGCTCGACGCTGGCAGTGCCATTCGCTCAGTCGTATAATGGGTAAACTATTACATTTGGGAAATTCGCCGAAATTGAGAAAGGAAGGAGTGCGGTAAGTCGTGTTATTTAAAATTTTACAAACTCTTTCTAAAAGATTTCTAAATTTTTATGGGAATTTTCTTGACGCAAACGTAGATATATACAAGTCGAGGAGTGTGGATTCAATTTAATTTTTTAAGTGTTTCCGTTTTTTTTTTTGCAATTTGATAAAAAAGTTTATAGCTGTTAAAAAAACACGCTACACTTATCACAAAATAGATTCCGTCATCATAACAAATTTGTCTTTGAAGTTAAAAACTTAAAGAAAATATAAAAGAATTGTTTCTTAATGGTTACTATGTTTTCGTATAAAAGTTGTTTGAGTTTTGTTACGTTTTTACTTTGCTGGTTGAATATAATTCTTATTTAATCAATTTGGCTTGAGATGCAATACTCTTGACTTTTCTATACAAAATCTGGATAAAATCCACTGATCATCTATTATATGAGCCGGAGTGAAATGGCCATATGGATATGCTTTCCCCACAGTAATATATTTAAATTTTTAAATAATAACTTATTAATATTTTAAGAAAATATCAAAAAATATTTATGTTTAAAGAAATCTAGCACAATTAACGCAGACAAATTTAAAAATGATTTCAAATAGTAAATTTTTTTAAAAATTTAAGAAAAAGCAGGATAATTAAAAAAAGATATAAAACTGTCTAAATATATGAACCGGTATTTTTTTTTTAGAGAAGTCGGGTTTAATAAGTCTTTATATGTAGAAATGTTTATCGTTAAATGTTTGTAGTTTCCTATCCTTTCTTATGATAATCTATATATATAAAAATAAGTCGTGCTTTTCTTCCTGACGCTATAACTCCAGAACGAACGAACCGATTTCCACGGTTTTGCATTGGTTGGAAAGTTCTCGGGCTCCGTAAGCTTTATAGAAAAGAAAGAATATTCAGGAAAAACTTTCAAGAGAAAAGCAGCAAAACATGAAAAATCATTTTTCACATACAGTGCCATCTCTGATATATAGCATGTACTACAACGGCACCAGTACGTGGTGTGTGAGTATCCTGTAGTGAAACCACCCTAATGTAAATACCTAACACAACAAACTAAAAAGTTTAGATCAAATTACTCACGTGCAATGCACTGGCAATGCACTTATGTTTGTTGTTGTTATACTTTACATACATGCAACTGATAAATGACCTTCAACGGGCATTTACATAGCGTGTGTGTGTCGATCGGTGAGTTTCACGAATTTAAGTACGCTTCATTTTAAGTAGATGGCGTCGGTGCGTTATGCATTGTTCGACAGCTACTCATGCGCACGTGAAATTAAGGTTAAAGTTATTCGTTTCTTAACAGTTCAATTGGAAACCATCAAATCAATCACGAGTATTGTGCAAATTTTCATCCAACTTCAACAGCAGGCATTTGTCCTTAAGGTGGTAAGTTGAACTGTGTAAATTATGTGGATCGTGCATTTGCGGTTAAATTCACCACTCTGTCCATAGTCCAAAATGCCGAGAGGACGATGTGCAAACGTCAGCCCCCGCACAAGGCATGCAGCCAGCAACAAGTGTATTCATATAGCTTAAGCGAAGACAAAATATAATAAAAGAAAATGCCCGATTGAGACGAAGATCATTGGCATCAACAATCGCTTGGCATTCCAATATGATCTCACTGCGAACTACAGTGATGATGGCAATTTGGATATTGGACCAATGATGATATTGCAATGCGTTAAAGTTCAAAAGAGAAACGGCTGGATTGTGTTGCGCAAGTGGAAAAGTCAAACTGGATCCTTGAATACAATAACTGCTTTCGCATGACTTTCTTTGGAGCTAATATCATTCGAGAAGGCGATTTCATGCCGACTTGTAATGTAAAAAATTTTTTCAACCAATCACTCATACCAATCAATCATACCAACACATCAATTCCAACACGTAACAACTACACATACACCACACACTACACCATTAGACGATCAGAAGTCACACCGTATTCAACGTCAGATCAAAAAACAAAAAAGCTGTTTTACCAAAGAGCACTTAAATGAAACGGATAATTTGCGAACACGTATAAGGCTTCGCATCAGTATTTACTTTAGATTCACTTTCATTTTTTACTTAGAGAAGTTCAACTAAATTCCACTTCATTTTTGTAATCGAAATGAATTCATTACTGTTGTGCAATGAAATAAAATTTTTCCTTTTCAAATATAAAACAAAAATAAAATAAAAAAAATAATTTTTCTTCATCTTTTAATTCCCAAACGAAATGTTACAAAAAACAAAGCCATCTGGTGGCGAAACAGAGTTCGCCGGGTTTGCTAGTACGTTTTTAAATGTTCCCTTCTACGTTGCAAACGCTTTTTTAAATCACTTAAATATTGCAATATTTTCACTTTCCTCTTAATTGTCTTGTTACAAAGATATTATTTTTAAAGAAAAACACTTCATGTCGATTATTACAACATCTTCGTAACTACAAAACCCAATATTTCAATTGAAAACCCTTGTGCGTATTAACTGCAAAGTTTTGTGTGGCCTCTTTGACAATTTCGTTTAAAATCGTTACAGTAGCATTTTATCCTAAATAATGCGTGTCATTTTTTGTGGTTAATATTATTTATTTTACCAGCTTTATTTGATCAAATGCTGCCATTGAATAAAAGACAATTGTAAAGTTTTCCTCTAGCCTTGATTGAAAAACTGAATTTGAACCATGAATTGAAAAGAAGTCATGTTAAGCTGTGCCTCTTGAGATGAGGCAGTTTATATTAACTGTAACTTTGCACAAGTTATTCGTATCAATATATTATTCTCGGACAACCCCCACTATTGTAAAAACATAAAGCAGAACAGAAACAGCAGCAGAAAAAAATTGTTAGTATAAAAAGACTTAATAGAGACTTAAAGTGTTAAAGGGTGTTTTTATAGAGGTATAGAACTTTAAGTTGGCAACACTTTTTTAACTGGCGGCCACTTTACTTTGTCGGCAGTCAAGCGATTTATGTTTAGTTTAGTTAGGCATTTCTACATGAATGAACTGACGCCTAAAAACGCTTTCAAATTTTGCAAATTTATTTCGAAAATCATGATTCTGTCACTTTTGTTTGAATGGATAAAAGCCAATAAAAATTTTTTTTTTTTTTAATAGAAAGGAAAGAGGGAGTAATGTCTGTGGACATTCGATTTGAAATTTCTCAGATTGAAAGTGACAGGAAAGACCTCCGGAGGGATCTTATTCCACATACGGACTGTTCTGCTGAAAAACGAATTTTCCCTGTAATGCGTAGTGCGATTCACTGGCCAATCAACCACAAAAGGATGTGCTCTCATCGAAAATCGAGTTAAACGTGAAAACGTGCGAGTATCAGGAACAAGTTCCCTAATCTCATTAGAGCACTTACCATTGTAGTAACGATAGAACAGTGAAATGCATCCCACATTGCGTCGATGCTCTAGAGAATCAATAGAGTTGGATATCCTACTGTCAGCAATGAGCCTCTTGGCCCTCTCCTGTACGCGGTCGAGTAACCCCAAAATAGACTTTTGAGCACCGGCCCATACATGAGAGTTGTATTCCATTTTCGGACGGATGTAGGTGGTATAGATAGTACGGAGATCGGGGGGGTGAAGTATCTTCTACACCGCTTTAGAAAACCGAGGCACTTGAAAGCTTCTTTAGAAACCTGAAAAATGTGTTTAGTCTAACGAACATCACACTGAATTTTCATACCGAGAACATCAAGAGCTTCCGATTCCGTAATACCTATATCACCCATAGTAACAGATGCAGCACCACTACCAAACGAAGATCTATGCGTAAGCATGCAACATTGTGTGTTACGAGCTTTGAATTCTACTCTATTCACACGACCCCATTCCAAGATTGTCACAAGATCGTGATTATGCGTATCATTCATGTTTTGCCTTTTGGAAGTAACCTCCAAATGGCCTGGTCTATTATCAAATGAATATGAGTGACAAATGGCGTTGTCATCTGCAAAAGAATATATAGGGTTGAAAGTTCGACAAAGAAGGTCATTTAGAAAGATAAGGAATAAAGTAGGAGAAAGAACAGAGCCTTGCGGTACCCCTGAATTTATCATGAACTCGTCTGATGAAATCCCATCTATAACAACTCGTATAGTGCGATTTCTGAGAAAACTCGATATAAATCTTGAAAAATTATCACCGACACCAAAAGCAACAAGTTTTGACAGAAGTGCATCATGCCACACTCTATCAAATGCTTTGGAAATATCTAGAGCCACCACCTTGCTTTCTCCACAATGATGTATGGAGTTACACCATTGTTCCGACAAGAATGCTAACAAGTCACCCGTAGAGCGCCCCCTAGGAAAACCATATTGTCGGTCACTAAGCAAGCTGTTGGACTCCAGGCATCTCACTAGATGGAAATTAATCATACTTTCAAATACCTTAGAGAGTGCAGAACAAATTGCGATTGGGCGGTAATTATCAGGGTTGTTAGCCTCCCCCTTTTTGGGGATAGGCGTTACATTAGCAACTTTCCAGCACTTCGGAAATTCTCCGACATGGTACAATGAGCTGAAAAGGGCTGCTAATGGACGCGCTAGCGTCGACGAGCACTGCTTCAAGACCAGTGCTGGTATCCCATCAGGCCCAGGAGACTTGTTTATGTTGAGATCTGTAAGAACCCTTTTAACCGCTCGAGCTCGAAAAAATATCCTCGGCATAGTAACTGATACTCTGTCGAGATCTGGCGGTGGTTGACTGCTTTCCAGCTAAAAGGTTTGCTTTGTCAACCGGGTCAGTGAATATTTGATCATTTTTAAAAAGAGTCGGAATTGAAGAACTAGCATTATCCCGTATTCTTTTAACAAATGACCAAAAGTTCTTACTACCCCTAGAAGTAGCAAGAACTTTAGCACGAAGGTGCTCATCGTACAGATGCTTTTCGCGCCTTAGTACTTTGGCACACGAAGATCTCTCCCTTTTGCGTAGCAAACCAGTATCTGCGTTTTTATTTCTACGCCAGATATTGAATGCTTCCTCTCTTGATCTGACTGCATTTTTGCACGTCTGATTAAACCAAGACTTTGATCTGGTTTTAATCGAAATTGTTGGATGGAATAAAGATTTTCATTCCAAACAAAATCATGTTTACAACCATTTCCGCCATGACATTGACATTATTATCCAAGAAACATAGTTTCCAATTAAATTGCCTAAAAAATTTGTTAAGCTCAGCCCAACGAGCCTTCTCATAGATATATTCTAGACGTTTGGTAGCTGATTTCGAAACATCGTGAAGCTTCGAATATGAAAAGGAGGCGGATATGGTACAGTGATCGGAGTTGCCGAGAGGTGCACAAACATTAACTTCATACTTTTGGGGGTGTGAAGTAAGAAAAAGGTCGAGTGTATTGCTATGGTGCCCATCAACACATGGAATGTGTGTTGGCTCATTCACTAATTGCGCAAGGTGATTGTGCGCGGCAAATAGCTCAGCATATTGGCCCTCTGTAGTTGTATGGTCTGAATGGTGAAGCCAAGAACAGTTGTGAACATTGAAATCACCAGCAACAAAAATTTCACTGTTCGGGCAACTATCTAGAATCTTCGTTATGGAGTCAGAAAGAAAATCGAAGCCCGCTAGGGTTTTATCCTTTCCGATATTTGGACTTCTATAAAGAAACCCGAAATGCATGGGGTGTGTCCTAATTCTGAATTTAACCCAGAGACAGCTAAATTCAGGATCATTCATAGCCAATGATTGCTGGCATTGGTACACAACTTCATTGCGAATATGAATTGCAAGACCCCGGTGAAAATTAAATAGCGATAGTAGGTGATACCCAGGTAACTGAAAACTCTGTGGATCAGTGTCCTCGGACACCTGAGTCTCACAGAAGGCTAAAATATCCAGCCTATGGAGACAAATGTGAGCATATACAGAGAAAAAATTCGCTCTCAGCCCACGAATGTTGCAGAAGTCAATTCTGAATTTTCCCGCCATGACAATGAAAGAAATTCAAATTTGTCTCTTCTAACTGCTATACTGCAATGTTTGGAGTGATGATAATCGTCAAGTACATGTTGAGACACTGTTACTTCCAGAAAAACTGGCTGCTTGGTGTACTTTATAGCCGTGTGAAATCATTAATTCGTATTTCTAAAAAACGGTGCTGGTCAGAACGTTTTAGTCAATAGTGACCGCTATACAGCCATGATTGCTGACTTTTTCGATCATCAATTGAACAACCGTGATGTGCAGGAGCTGCGGTTTCAATAAGGCCGCGCAACATGTCACATGTACATGTCAATTGATTTATTGTAATTTAACGCCGCTAGGCTATTTTCTGTGGGGATTAGTAAATCGCTAATCTAAGCCGATAAGCCCGAAACGACTGACCGTTTGGAGGACAACATATGTCGCTTTATTGTCAATATACGTTAGAGTACGTCCGAGCTTGTCGTGGCGGTCATGCCTGAAGTTATATATTTAAATTATAAAGCCAGGTTATGTTTCAAATAAAGTAAATTTCATGTGAAATAAAAAAAACTCATACTTGTCCTGATTTGTTATCCCAAACATTGTAACAACAAAGAAAATAAAATCAAATTCCAAGAGACACAAGAAGGAATTCATCCATCGTCCGAATTCAAGTGAAACTGCACACTGAAATTAGTAATCGTTCCTTAATGTGGCGATGTTTTTTCTATAACGATATTAGAAATATTAGAAACATATTAAGTGAAATTATTTTATAACAACCTTTGTTTTAAAAAAAATTTTATTTCCTTTTCAGTTATTTTCTTCTTTGGTATCAAGCACTGGGTGAAAATGCACCCGCCTATATTCACAACATGTATGCGGATTTAATTCCGGGCCTAATAGTTCCTCAAAAGGGAATACAAGGTCCAGATATTGAGTTTAATACAGCAGATTTTCTGAGTCATCCTAATATGAAAGTGGAAGGCAGCACTACATCAGTATTTCACGATAGCTACTCACATCCTGTACAAAGTTCAGAGCTAATAGCTCTGTTGCCACCATCTTCTAGCGAAAAGTCACAACCTCCAGATCCTCGTGATGGTTTGGAAATTCTACTTAATGGTATGGTACAGACGGCAGCTTGCTTAAAATGGCGCGACAATCATGCACAAAAAGACCACAAGGCATTTGCATTTTTGCTTCAACGTTTCAAAGAAGTTTTTCTACCAGTATTTTGTCCCAATTTTGATTATAGCATGTCAGTATATAATCCACGGTTAGAGTTGCCTACGATGAGATCGATTCATAAGAAGGATGAGGTAATGGCGTCATGTGTGGTTGTCCTAATTAATTGGCTATCACGCTTTACACATGAACGCCTGCTGCAACATCGTTTAGACAATGTTCATATTGCTGAAGCCGCAGATCATATACGTCTGCATGCCTACCAGCAGGCTTTGATAGTAAGAGATGTGCTATATTCCACACGGGAGAATGTGAATTTTATTCATGAAGTGTATCGCCAAGCATTTTTATTGAATTTTACTACAAAAGCACAAATTGATGCAATACGTTGTTCTATCGCTGTGTATCGCGATTGGATGACGGGCAATACTCCACCACCGTTTTTGTTAGAACCAGAAGAGAATGCGGGCACAGCTTTGCAGCATCAGCACCAAAATAACAATTCTAATGCTGGTGGTACACCAAAATCTAATCTTCGTTTGAGAAATCCCTCATATGTTGGAGCAATGTCAAAGGAGAATGTGGGTGTACGGGCAGGTTTGCAAAACGTTTTACAAATATTTGTTACAAATGCAGCTAATGTTTTCCTGGTGAATACTAGCAACTTAAACATTTATTTTCCCACAAAATCACGAGAATACCGCTCAACGCCTCTGCACGAACAAACGGAGGTTTGTAAGAAGGTACTGAATGTTTACCGTACCATGGTCATGAATACGCCCATGGATCCTAAAACTTGGGAACAATTGTTGCTGGTTTTGTTACAGGTTACATCAGTGGTTTTACATCAACATCCACCGCAGGCCTCCAAGAGTTCAAGTTTGGGCGGTATATTGGGCCAAGCTATATTTCAAACCCTTATAGTGACCTGGATTAGAGCTCACACCAATGTTCCAGTTAATGTACAATTGTGGGAGAAATTCTTAACTGTATTAACATCGTTGACGTATCGTGATGAGCTTATTATCGAATGGGACAAAACTATCCAAACCTTAACGCGAGTATTTTCTCGCTATGTCTATTCTTTAAATTTACAAGATTTACCACTCGACCGCTTGGCCGAATCAAAAGGTAAACGACGTAGAGTTGGCGTGTGGCAACAAACATCATCGGTATCAAATGGTTCAACTACAAGAGAAAGAGAGCAGAAAGAACAAAACCAACAGGACAGATCATCTAACAATAGTCGTTCTGATGAAAATTCACAACCCGCAATTGGCAGACAACATGGTTCCGGGGGCCAGGGCCAAAAGGCGCCACTTAGTCAACGTTATCCGGTAACGCCCATATTAAATCGTAGTTACAGCGAGGGAAGCTTGCCTTCCATACCTCGGACGCCTAGGTATCGTGTTAAACATCGACATCCAAAGCCTCCTACAAATTTACCTTCCAGTGTAGAAAACTCCCTGAATACCATCATACATCAACATTCTAATTCACCCGAGTTATTGGAACATGTGCAATTAACGTGCAATTTGCCACATAATAATGATTTGCGTAGAGCCATGTCCTTGGACTCGTTAGCCACTTTAAAACGTTCTAAGAAATCGAGAAGATTGCGAAGGAACACTCAAAACCAAGACGATATTGATGATCTAGATGGCGCTGATGATGATAGTGAAGATTCAAGATCTCCTTCGCCAACAGCAAGTAGTGGCATTGAAGGAGGTTCTATTAAGGATGCTCAAATACAAATAGACGTCTTAGCGGTAGATAGCGGTGGAAGTTTGGGTGAAAGTGAAGGAAATTCAGGAAATTATCAAACTGAAAGGAGATCCATCATACTGGGTGGTACAGCAACTGGCTGGCTACCAGATTCAACTGCTATTATGTGGAAACGTATGTTGGGGGCTCTTGGCGATGTTAATCGTATACCTAAAGCTGAACTTCATGCACAGGTGTTCAAACATTTACTGGATGTGACTTTGAATTTGATAAAAATTAAGCAAAATCAAGGTATTTCAACAGACAATCAACAAACACCGCCACCACCAGCATTGGTGCCACCTATTGGTATTGCGGCGCCTTGGTGTTATGGTGCTTTACAATTGGACAAGTCATTTAAAAGAGGAAAAATATGGGCGGTACAATTGCTTTGTACTCTAACAGTGAATGGTGCTGTAACAGGAATGCAGCATTTACCATTATTTTATTGTGCCCTTCATCGCATTCTGACGGGGGAAGATCGTGAGTTAATTTATGCTGCTTTAAAATATATAGAAGGTCCTAGATTTTTAAGTTTACTACTGCCTGGCCATACTCTTCTCTTATTGGACATAGTGCATGCATCTGCTATATTGTTGACTTCTCTGGAGGCTAACCGCTTAACTCCCCGGGCAGAAGTAGCTGCCTTATTGGGAACTTTGCTTTGTTATCCTTCAACTTTATTGCCTCGGCCCCTGCTGCAGCCAACACCTCAGCAATTCGAGTTAATGGAATGTGCAGATCTTCAAGATCATATTTTGAATATTGTGTTGAGATGTGCGCGACGAGAACCGTCTGCTAAGGCTAGATGTATTGCCCTGTCCCAATTAGGTCAGTGGATTCTTATTAAACTATCGCATCCTCTAGCAGCAAGAGAAAGAAGTTCCACATTGACATTTCAGCAAACTGTACCTTATTCCAAGGGACAGCCTATAAAGGATGATCATCATCGGCCATACTTTAATCCTCGCATTAAAGAAGCTTTACAAGTTTTGCTTCAAGGTTTACAGTTTAAACATCGTACCATTGCCATGGTTGCAGTTGACTCTCTAAAGCTTTGCATAGAACGAGGACGGGAATTGGCCTTAATTGAGCGGATGCCTCAACTCGTAATAACAGCAATTTGCAAAGCCTTGGAAATACAAAACGTTACTAATCCAAGAGATTCCGACAAGGTGGTATTAACTTCTTTAATGTTATGCCTGGGGGAATATTGTATGGCGTTTCCCACAGCCGTTATGTTGGAGTCGTATAATGAAAGAAGTGATACTTTAATTCTTATGGTACTTAGAGTTCTTTTACAAATAGCCTCAGGAGCACCAAAACATGAAAGGGTTAAATTAACAGCGGACGACGATTTTGATATGCACATTACCAGTGATGATTTAAATGAAGATGGTAAATTGCCTGAAGCCAACTATCAGACTTCAGAAACTATACAAGCCTGCCTAAGCGCAATACGATTATGTGCTAAGGCGGTTGCAATGCATTTAGTTACTAATCTAGGTCATTTTCCCATGGGAATTGGAGCAGCTCGCTTAAGTTCCATGGTCGAGGAACAAGATGATGTAAATGGTTGCACCTCCACTTCAGGAAACCAACAAAATTCTGTAAATAGTGTAGACGTAAGACGAGATTCGGTTGAATTGCCTTCAGTCCTTCATGCTCAAAATATGCAATTGTTTATGTTAAATCACGGCTTAGTGGCCAGTTTTATCGAATTGTCTACACTCAAGTTGCCGGGTGGAGGTATAACTGCTGGTTTGGTGACAGCTGAAAAACAAGTTAGAGTACTTCTACGTGATTTGAATGGAAAAGCATGTTGGGATGCTTCGATTTTGTACAGTGAACCAAAACGTGAGTGTCCTAAAATGGATGGTTATGATCCTTCTTCAATAGACACCAGCGGTTGCAGCCCATCTCACTCCCAACGATATAATTTGGTTCAACCTATGGATTCTCTAATGCACTCAATGCAGGGCATAGATATATCTCCACCACGTCATACCTTAAGACATAGACCGTTAGGAGAGTTACCATTAGCCAAGGATATGGCTCCTGATCTAGATCAACTAGATGATCTGTTGGCCTATGTAGGCCACACCAGCCCCGAGTGTCTACCCTATCCGGTAGCTCAGCTGAATGCACCCGCTCCTTCTCCTCTCGGTAGTAGTGCAGAGGCCCAAGCTATATTGGTAATCCTAAATCAACGAGCATTGGAACAAGAATTTATAACTAATCTCAATCAGCAGGCTTTACAAAATCCTTTGCCTGGTAGTTCAACTTCTTCAATTGCAGCTGGACACGACACTCGTTCGTTGCATTCAATGCACGAGCCTATTTCACATAATTCTTTCGAGTCGTATCATTCAGCGAGTTTAAATGGCCGCAACGAAATACCATTTCAATATTGTCGCTTGCTATTCTCTCACCTAGGCTTGGCCGGTTGGGAACGACGTTCTCGCACCCATTTACTGCAACGCACTGAAAAGTTATTGCGTGAACTACGAAACGTAGATCTACAAAAGTGCCGCGAAACTCATAAGATGGCTGTAATTTACGTAGCCTCTGGCCAAGAGGATAAGAACAGTATTTTACGAAATGCCAGTGGCAGTACAATGTATGAAATGTTTGTTTCTGCCCTAGGCTGGGAAATTGACTTGGAGACGCATAATGGCTTTTTAGGAGGCCTACCAAGACAAGGTTGTGGTGCCACTGCCCCATACTATGCTACGCCTTTTTTGGAGGTTATCTATCATGTTGCTACGCGGATGCCTTCTGATTCACCGGAAGCAATTCTGCTTAAAACGAGGCACTTAGGAAATGATGAAGTGCACATTGTTTGGAGTGAACATTCACGTGACTATCGACGAGATATTTTGCCAACGGAATTTTGTGATGTTCTAATAGTGGTGTACCCCTTGAAAAATGGCCTGTTCAGGGTTACCGTCAATCGCAAGCCAGAAGTTCCATGGTTTGGGCCATTAGCCAACGAGAGTGTAGTAAGTGGTGCATGCCTAGCCACTCTGATACGAGCCACTGCTACTAATGCAAGCCGCACCAAGAGGGCTGCTTTGCCGTTATATCAGCAATAGTAAGTGAATTTTTGTTTAGTTATATGTGTGATAATAGGCAATTTAATTGCTGTGCTTTCTTATCTTTAGTTATGAAGAACGAAATCGCTCTTTAGACAGTGTATCATCTAGGTATAAGGAAAGCACTACTTTTGAGGACTTTGCTAACCGCATTTATAATCCGATGCCCATGTCTGCATATGCGACTCTAAGAGATACAACAAATAATTCAGCTCCTTTAGCTGCGGCTTTAATTGATCATCAAAAGTCTTCTGTCAAGGGTAACTAACTAAACATTGCTTGCGTTTTGTTTTAATCAGATCAATTTATAATCTGAAATTTTGTTGCAGGTTGGGTACAAGCTTCAATTGATGCCAATATGAAAGAAATTCCTTTGGGCATAATGCCTTCAGCTTCTGCCTCGTCCACAGCTGCAATGGAAGCCATGAATTCATCAAGTTCACCTAGAGGCGCACGAAAACTTGGTACTACATTAAAAGGTGGAACGAAACGTCTACATTCGGCAAATCATACAACACCACCGGATAGTCCAACATTACCATTGCGCAAATTTAAATAATATATAGTATTTTATAGCTAGGAACGACTCCAATAAAAATCATTAGAAACATTTAAATACACATTCATACATAGATACATACATACATACATGCATACATATTAATTTAAGCGTTACTTAAATGAGTTTACAAAAACCAATTATAAAACACTAAAGTTCTACTAAAAACAGCGAAAGAAAAAAGTTAAAAATGCTATTTAAAGTTAAGTAGAAAAGATGAAATATAATTCTAAAAAACATACACTATCTATTGCAAACAATAACGAATCAAATTCATTCCTTTTTTAAATTAATACGAGTGAGCAAGTGCGCATTTTAACACAATAAAAATTGTTTTTATAATAAAAGTGAACAAAGCGCATTTCTAAAGGCATTTTATTATTCGTATTTTATTTTCTTGTTTATTTTTTAATTTAACATAAAACACATTTATAATTTGTAATCTTTATTTAAATTATTGAAAATATAAAGTATTTATTTATCTCTAGTGTTTAAAATCTTTTATACTAAAACTCTCTATTTTTTTTTAACAATATCTTTGAATAAGTTTAATTTATTATTCTTGTTTTGTTTTTGTTTTTTTTTTCATTTTAATATGTTGTAAAGATTTATTAAAAACTAATTTTAATATGATATTTTTACTATTCAATATTTTACATACTTTTTCATTATTGTAAAGAAAAACAAGCTTTTTACGTAGAAAAATAAATAATAGTATTTATATTATAAGATTAACATTGAAACAAAATTGAAATAAAAAAAAAGAAAAAAACGTTTTACTAAAACTTAAAACATAAAAATAAAAAGCAAATTCATTTAAGTTGTTGTTTGTTAAACTTTAATGAAAACCAAAAAGTTTTTGCCCAAATAGTTTTTTACAATGCCAATGTATATGTTATAGAGCATTAAATTAAGTTTTGTGTTCTTACCGAGCTCAAAACTACACTCTTTCGTGTTTATTTATTGATATTTGAATTTGCTATATTATTTTATATTTAATCTATCTTTTTAGAATTTTATGTGTTTAGAAGGTTTCTGCGGCTGAGTTGAAAATGTATGAACTGATATTTTTATTGTTTCATTGAAGCTGTTTTAGACAATTTACTAATTTGAAAACACATATGTTATTTAGCATGTCTATACAAATTGTTAATTCAGAGACAATTTACAATTTTCGCCTTCAAACGACAAAATATGTTTTATGTTGAAAATAGCTAATGCCAGATGAAAGCGTCCTAATTGAAATTTTGAAATGTTTATCACCTGACAGATGTTTTAATTTGTTCATGCGACATGAATGTGTTTAGCAGCAGTTTAAAATTTCACTAGTCATATATAAAAAATATGTCGCCTGAAAAGAACTTTAACAGTATTTAAAAGTATGAAAATTCAATATCGCATTTATTAACACTCTGTAAATTGTTTGTTAGCAAAGAAACACATAAACATTGATTTTCTTCTTTTATGAACTAAATACATAAAAAAAGCTAAACTTGTAAATAAAACTGTCGTGTTAATGGTAACATAATTTCTTAAAGCTTAATTTTATTTTTTCGAAAATAAAAAACTGGCTTCCTCTTAGTACCGTATAATCCGATTTTTTTTTAAGTGCTGAGTTTAATTCGCATAAATTTCCTAGATAAATTATTTATCTGGAATACAAAATTAAAATTTAAAAATAATTTAGGAATATACAGAGGGAAGAAAAAAAATGAAAAATTTGTTTATCTTATCCAAAAAGATGGAATAAAATTTATTACTAATTTTAAAAGAATTTATCATGGTATAACATTTTTACAAGTTATAATTAATAAAGAACATTGAAAAAGCGTTTAAACAAAATTTTTTAATACGTTTGAAAACTCTATAAAGTATCTGTTTTTTGACTTTTAAAAAAATTTAATATAAAATTGTTTAGCTGATGTTTAATATAACATTTTTAAATGATCTACTAATACAATTTTCGTTACATAATCTCTATTTGAAAAAAGTTTGTGAAAACTTTTATAATTAAAAATATTATTTTATAAGTAATTAATTGCTTAAGCATAAGGTCTTTTATACACAAAATTAGGATAATTTTTATTTTTTGTTCTTTATTTTAATTTTGTATATAAAAAACCTTGTGCTTGAACAATTAATTACTTATAAAATATTAAAAAGTTAAAGTAACTATAATTATTATTAAATAAATATCTGTTATTCTTTTCAACGGTCTTTTTTAATTAATTTAATAAAATATATTTTTTTCGATATTTCACTTTCCTGTGGAAAGCTTCTTCAGGAAATTATAAAAAAAAACAATTTCCTGAAGAAGCTTTCCACAGGAAGCGAAATATCGACAAAAAAATATATCTTGTTAAATTAAGTAAAAAAGACCGTTGAAAAGAATAACAGATATTTATTTAAAATATAAAAAGGTCGATTAAAAAAATATAATTATTATTTTTAAAAATATTATTTTTAAAAAACTAACAGTTTTTGTAATTGAAGAATTAAATAATAAAGAAAACATTTTGTTTTGTTAATCTTAATTATATATATTTTTTTAATTTTATAAATAATTTTACAAGTGTTAAATGAAAATAATTTTGTTTTTCTGTTATTACAAAAGTCAGCGTTATCGTAAACTTTTTCAAAAATATAAAGAAAATATAAGGAAAATATTTTATAGAATATAACTCCAACTTAGGAATTTAACGGTTTAAAATTTAAAAAAATTTGTTTGAAAAATATTTTCTTAATTTAAATTCTATAAAATACATCAGCCAGTATAGAATAAAAATCTATTAATTGCGAAAACCAAAAAATACAAAAAGGCATACATAATCTCTCTAGTTATCATCGTTAAATCAGTTTTGCTTATCTGACGAATACACAGCATTCTAAAGAATTTGATTGGGTCGTTAAATCATTTAAAAATATTAGCGTTTCTTTACTATTTTTTTACGCTTTTTGTTTATTTTAAAACAATTGCTTTTGTTAGTGTTTTATAACTGGAAATATTAACAAAATTGTATAAAAATTTAAAATTTTTGAATAATTTTTTATACCTTGATTATAATCTTAAGAAGTCTCAAAAATTGTTCAACTGACATTTGCTTTAATTTTAAAGTTAGAAAATAAATAATTTATTTAATTAATCTTTCAAATAATATAAGACTTTTTAAAATAGCGTTTCAAACATGCAAAATATTTTGTTTTAAATGAAATTTAAAGAAAAAATTATCTTCATTAATTAATAAAAAAAAATTTAATATCATATATCTCTTTGCAAGCCAAACTCTGAGTTTTAAATTTATCGAACAAATATTTCACATCGAAAAATATCAAACCATTTGACGAATGAAGAAGAAAATATATTTTAATTCTAACACTATTTATTAAGTGTACATACTTACATCGATAAGCAAATATAGAAATGTTTTTAAGATCCGTTTCTACACTCCTTTATGATTTTGTATTTAAAGTAAAACAATTATTTTTAAGTGTTTTGCTTAATTTTTATCTAAGCAACTGATTTTCGTCCATTTAAAAAGATCATTTAATATATTATTATTTATTTCATTGTAATACATATATATTTTTTTTTTAACTTTATATCATATTTTAATTTCTTTTATTATTTCTTTATTTGAAAACTGTAAAATATAAAACAAAAATATTGTTTAAATAAAAAATCTAAATAAAAAGTTTATTTTACTTTAAAGCACAAAATATTTTTGGTGTATGTTCACTTTCATTCATTAATTAAAATTAATTTAAAATTAATTTTTTATTCAATGCATAGTCTGTTACGAAATGCTTTTGTTAACAAGCTCAATTGCGAAGACAATATCGAAAAGTTCTTTCTCAAGTCGCTAAACTGTTTTTATTTAAATGTATTCAATATTTAAATATTGAATATATGTATAAATTTATTTAATTTTTTTTATATAAATTAAATGATGTTTTAAAAAATTCTATTCTTAGCATAACGAATTAGTTTAATGCGTGGTTTTAATACCAAGTTCATAAGCTTTCGTCTTTATGATAAATAATCACATTACAACCTCTGTGCTTTTATTTCAATTCGAGTTACTTTCAATTGCATAACAATCAATATTATTTTAATTTTATTAATAAACAATTTTATTTTTTGGAATCGTTTTTAATTTAATCTAATTTAATATGTGCTAGATTCCTTTAATAAATTTTTTATGTTATTCTCATAAAATATTTATTTTTACATAAGTAATTTAACGTTTTTTTTTGTTTTGAAATGTTTTGTAGTGTTTGTATGGAAGTGTCTTTAAGTCTTGCTGTCTATGCTATGTTGATTTTATGAAAAATTCTCATAAAATCAGTTTGGCTTTGGATATAAGACTCTTAGGTTTGTCTATACAATATTGGGGTAAAATTCACTGATGAGCTACTTGAGCAATAGTGAAATTGCAATATGGATGTGCTCTACCCCATTACAATACATTTCAAATATTTTTATTTTTATTTGAATAAATGTTTTATGAGAATATCATAAGATGTTTATTTTTTAATAAAAATTTTTGTAATAAATATTTTATGAGAATATCATGAAATATTTATTTAAAAGGAATCAAGCACGAAATGAAATTGCTTATATTTATTTTTACAAAAAATATATTTTTAAAATGTTTTACTGCGGGGCATAGCATATCCATTAAAGGATTCTAGCACAAATTAAAGGAGATTAAATTAAAAAAATAAAATTGTTTGTTTACATTGCATGTGCACGTGGCGTTTTTTGTAAAATTATTTACAAATATTTTTTTGTTTTCTTTATTTTTCAAATTACATATGAATGACTTCCAAAGGAAAAAACTTATGTGAAAAGTTATAAAAATATAAAAAGTGTTATTGTTTTCGGAATATTTGCTGTGTTTTTGTATAAAAATGTTTCTGAGTTTTGTCGTTTGCTGTGTTAATTCATGCTCATTTAATCAATTTGGCTTACGATATAGGACTCTTAAATTTTCTATACAAAATTTGGAGTAAAATCCATTGATGAACTATATGACCAGTGTTGAAATGGCCCGCAGTAATATATTTCAAATATATATTTTTTGAATAATAAATATTTTATGATATTCTCTATGGAAATCTAGCTCATATTAAAGTAGATTACATTTGTTATTAATTTTTGTAGTTTTTTTAATCGACCTTTTTTTAACTTTAATAAATATCTCTTATTCTTTTTTAAGGTCTTTTTAAATCAAATTAACAATTTATATTTTTTTCTTTTCGAAAAGAAAAATTTTTATTTTTTTATTTTTGAATTCAAGAAGCTTTCCATAGGAAACCAAAATATCGAAAAGAAAAAAATATAAATTGTTAATTTAATTTAAAAAGACCTTAAAAAAGAATATGAGATAATTATTTGTTATTAATTTATTCTACTGTTAGGCTTAAGTTCATGCAATTAATTCTGAAAAGAAGAATTAAAGTTTAATACGAGTAATAATTAATCATAATTTATAATGAATTTAAGCCTAACTATACAACAATGAATAATTTCTTTGATTATAAACTGAACTGAATTCTAGGTTTTCAAATGAAATTAAAAATTTAATTAAATTTTATGATAAAAAAATATATCATTTAGCTATTTCCAATCCAATATCAGCTTAGAAAATAATGCCTTGACGAAGTAAATTTCGAATGTAAACAAAACAAAAACATTTTTTAAGTGCATTTTTTCGAGTGTCGTATAAGATTATATTAGAGTTTTGTTTAGAGGCTATTAGTTCACGTTTATTTATCTGAACATAATTATAACTGTAAGATGATTTGTTTCAATTTTGAAAGCAAAATAAAAGTAATCGCAAAAAATAATGTAATATTTTTATGGCAATAACTGATGAATTATTACGGCTTGACCTTTATTAAAATTTATTTATTTAAGTTTTTAAAATTGGTACAATAAAATTGATATATTGTTAACTTCTTTATTTTATTAATTACCTTCAATTTTTGCAGCTATTAAAAATTAGAGTTTTCACTTCAAAACTAGATGACATTTGAATGCTTTAACTGGCAATTCGTTTAACTGCAAAAACAATTAACTGATTTAAATAAATAATTTAAATGAACACTATTGTGAATTAGACAATTTTCTTTCAATTCAGTGTCAGATTTTCAAAAAAGTAAATTTAAAATTTCAAAATGTGTTTTAAAATTAACACTTGGAAGGAAGCTAAAAGTAAAGTTAATCGCTTCGGAAGCACTCACTTAAAAATAAAATATATTTTTTTTTTGTTTTTGGCATTTTTTGTAATAAATAATTTACTTTTTAATATTTAATTTTTCCTTTTATAACTTGTATTTAAGAAAAACTTTTAAATTCTATTTAAATCGGCACACAACAACATTAAAATTCGCAAAGAAAAATATACAACAATTTATTATTTCTCTATAACTTCCAACATCATTTTTAAAATATTATTAAATAATTTATAGATTATGTAATTAAAAAAGAAAGCAAAATCAAAAGAAAATTAAATAAAACACAATAAATTTTTATATTAATAGAAAATATTTAAAATGCTTGCAACAATCGCAAAAAACGAAACATAAAAATAAAATAAATTAACTAAACAAAAAAAAATAAGAAAAACAAATAAATATGTAAATTATAACTAAACTCTCTTTTTAAAATAAAATTAATATTTTTATAATTTTGCACATTTTTTTGTAAATTCTTTAAATTAAAAAAGAAAAAAATGCAAAATTATATATTTGTTGCTCTAACTAAAAAATAAAAATATTATTTTTTTAAATCTATAAAGAGTTAAAATTATATTTTGTTAAATATAAAAAATCAAACCATTCACATAATTTTTGTAACTAACACCAATTATTTAATTATTTTTATAAATATATTTATTGAAAAAACAAAAAAGAAAAAAAAAAACAATAAACACCAAAAAATCTATATTCGAATATTTTGAGTGTTTATAAAAAAAATTCTGCCTTTTTTTTAAACTTGGAATGTATTGTATTAATTACGATAAATTGCTAATAAAATTTTTAAATTAAAAATTATTATACCCACAAACCGATATTTAAACTTTTATTTCGGATAATAATAAGATAACAAAAGGCAATATTTTATAAAATATTTATACATCGTCGATAACGTTAAGAGTTTCGAATACGGACAAAAAGGTTTGTTTGCAATTTTTTGTTGTATTGGGTTTTTCAACAAGAAGTTTGTTTTTTAGTTGTGTTTTGATCTTTAGTTTTTTTTTGCCGTTTTCGTAGTAGATGCATTGGCAATTGTTGACAATGAATTCAATTTCGCACGAAAATCGGATTAAAATAATTAAAATCTACTATGAAAAAATGGTGGTTCTGTTAAACTTACATTTCGTAGGGTATTTTATAGAGGTATAGAAATTTAAAATGGTAAACAACATAGATAAACTTTTTAAATTGACATGAAATTTACTTTATTCGAAAGATTACCTCCTGTCAAATTTCCGATTACTTCTTCCAACATTTGTGGCCTCCAAGTGGTCAATCGGGCCAATCGGTATAGACCAGCGACTTTACGTATCCCCACAGAAAATAGTTTAGCAACGCTGCCAAAAAAAATATATTACTTCTGACTAAATGAAATAAATAACTTTTAATCAAAGTAAAAATCAAATCCAATCACTTTTTGCATTTCCAAATGAAAATTATTTCGCGTTTTTTTTTCATTCATTGAAATTTTAGAAAAGGTTGAGGTTTTTTGCGTAAACATAATATAATATTTAATTACAAAAATTAATATATTCCGGGCTAATAACGAACATTATATTTAATAGTTAACTTCAACATAATTATAAATTATAATTGAATTCAATTAACACAGAGTTTTCATACAGAAATATTTCGAAATTAACATTTGCATAGATTTTATTTAATAATTTTTAAAACTTTCCTCTACAAACTTAATGTATCCGAATATCTGTACGGTAGTGCACATGTCTGTGAATGCATTCAATATAGTTATACATGATAATTTAAGAATTGCCTATCTCAAACGGATGCGTGATAAGATTTACATCTACACTTGGCCGTAAGCCTTAATCAGATGGTTGTCAAACCACTAGGAATGAAAAGCAACGTCAAATTCGCCCTAGGAAACCGGTTGCTAATTCTAGTAACAGGTCTTTCCTAGTTGCAATTTCAGCGGTTTCGAAGCAGAGTCGCAAACCACTAATCCTTGCTGAAGAGTTGGCGGCTATCCAACTCCTGGTCCAGAACACATGACTAGCATGCTCACTGAATCCGGATCATTCGCCCGTTGTTCTCAGTAAAGGTGAGATGATCCTGGCCTCCTAATCAAATTCATGAGGGGTCGCGAAACATACAGCCACCACGATACTGCCGAAGGACCAACCTCAATAATCAGTCAGAGAAACAGTTAAAAGGCTATAGAGACAATTAGCGGAACTCTGGGGCTTACTGGTTCTCGTGGAAATAACGTGGAGCTTCCAGTTGACTCCCTGCTGCCTTCAGGGGACTGCGCTCCCTTATACCCCCAAACGACACAAGTCTAGATGGTTAAGTAATCCATAACGACTGATAAATGTGCCTGATAAATGGAGGGGGGTATCTCAAAGGAATATGAGCAGAGTTTTGAAGGAACTTAAACTTTTGATAATTTAAAATAGGTGCCTGAAATAGGTATTTTCCGTTGCGAATATTTGTCGTCAGAAATAAAAAAACATTTGTGTATAGAAAACTGCTCACATGAACAATATTCGTCATGTATATTGAACTTACTTATATGACTGTCTTTAAATATATTTTAAAGGTTCTGAATATTTTTTTTCTCTTTAATTATAGCACACGTAAAGGCTATTTTTTATAGAGGTGTAGAACTTTGAAATGGAACAAAACAAAAATATTTTTTTTAATTGAATATAAAATTTGCTATATTTGGAAAAATTCTGACATATGACCGCCAAGGTTGCCTCGAACGTAGTCTTGTCTGGATGTCTAATTTTCGCTTACTTTTTCCAACATTTGTGGCCGTGTACTGGCAATAACGAGGTGAATGTTATCCTCCAAGTGATCAATCATTTCAGACTTATCGGCGTAGACTAGCGACTTCTTATATCACTATAGAAAAAGGTCTCGGGGCTTTAAATTGCATGATCTTCGAGGTCAATTCATAGGTTCGAAACGTGAAACTATGCGGTTACCAAACGTTTCCTTCAATAAATTGTTTGTGGCACGAGCTATGTGACATGGTGCGCTGGCTTGTTGAAACCACGGCTCCTACACATCCTGGTTGTTCAATTAGTAAATGGAAAAAGTCAGTTATTATGGCTATATATATATACCATTGACTGTATTATTCTGACTAGCATTGTTTTTAGAGATTATACATTCCCATAGAGCCAGTTTATCTGGATGCTTTTCGACATATATTTGCGGATTATCATGACTCCAAATACGGCAAAATAATTTTGTACAATGTGCAAGCATTGTTCAGGCGTCAGTCTCTTCATGCTAAAATGCCAAACTAAACTAAACGTTAATTACGTCACAGCTAACAAAATGGCCGCAAGTATGTGTTAAAAAACTTTATTAATAAAGATAGGAAATATTTGGGGGATTTAGCAGAATAAAAAAAATTTTCACATAAAATAAATTTAATAATCATAAGTTCTCTATATACAGGAATGTTTCTCTGATATAATAAAGATCTTTTTGTATTTTATGGTTATTTATTTACCGCCTTGGGGATCTGCTCTACAGCCACTAGAATTCGCCTAGGTTTTCTGGTAACAGTTCTTTAAACATATAAAAGCATCTAACACAACCAAATATCTCATTAGTCATATCTTCAGTTGAGGTTCTTTGGTCAAAATATTTTTCCGTAAATTTTAATATCGTTTTTGTGAATTTTTGGTGATAAATTCAAATAATTTTGTTTTAAATTTCATTTATTTATTTTTTATTTTTTGGTGAAATTTTGGTGTAACCGTGATATTTTAATGAAATTTCTATAAATAAATAAATAATTTTAAATTAAAAAAAAAAAACATTAGAAAAGGGTAAGGATACTAAATTTCGCTTGTCTCGTTTCATCGCTGTTGTTGATCTTTCTAGCTCGTCGTTGGAGACTTTGCTTAAGATATTGCGGAATTTTCTGTAGCTCTTTTAGGGCCTTAGTGTAATGTGTGGTGATTATGTGTAAGGATTTAGAATATATAACATAAAGCAAGATCCTTTTAAAAGCTGTTACTTTAACAAAAATCTCAAAGTCGGCAAAATGTATATCGTTTATCTTTACAATCCTTAACTAAATTTTCTTGTGAAAATTATTTAAAATATCAGTCCATTTTTAAATTAAAAATGGCAATAGAAAGATTATAACTAGTAGAATTTATGACTCTTAATAAGAAACTTTTTTTTTATCATTATCGTAAGTTTCTTGAAGATATTTTTTTATTGAGTTTAATAATTAAATTTTTATATTGTTGTATTTTTAACAGTTAACCAGACATTATTTTGGAAAACAAGCACGACGGGTAATAAAGAAAATGAAGTATAAACAATTTTACTTAGCCGCCTGTTTTTAAATGGCTGCCTAAAACAATTTTTTAGGTAATTAAAATAAACGGGCTTTTCGATAAGAAGTTTGTTATTCAATTGTGGCGACACTAACAACATGATAGTTTTGCATTTAGTTTCTTGACGTATTCTTAGTAGATGCATTGACAATTGTTACAATGAATTTAATTTCGCACGAAAATGAAAATTATATTTCCTAATGTTGTGTTTAATGAAACAACATTAGTTCAATTTAATTCAATTATAAAAATTCTTTATCTAAATCTATTAAATTCACAAATTATTTTAGATTTCTCTTTGTTGACGTTCGCATTACTAGGGATGTCAACACCTAAAATTCGTGATATTTTAATCCGGTAACGGTTAAAGAATCACGCTATAGCGAGATGCTAACAATTCAATTTTGGCCTGTTATTGACGAAGTAGATATCACTGACATGTGGTTTCCCCTAGACGATGTTACATGTCACACAGCCAATGCAACGAGTAATTTATTGCAAACTAAATTTCCCGATCGCATAATTTCACGACAATCAGCAGACAATCAGACCATACAACTACAGAGGGCCTGTATGTTGAGCTATTTGCCGCGCACAATCACCTTGCGCAATTAGTGAATGAACCAACACACATTCCTTGTGTTGATAAGCACCATAGCAATACACTCGACCTTTTTCTAACTTCACACCCCCAAAAGTATGAAGTTAATGTTTGTGCACTTCTCGGCAACTCCGATCACTGTACCATATCCGCCTCCTTTTCATATTCGAAGCTTCACGATGTTTCGAAATCAGCTACGAAACGTCTAAAATATATTTATGAGAAGGCTCGTTGGGCTGAGCTTAATGAATTTTTTAGGCAATTTAATTGGAAACTATGTTTCTTGGACAATAATGTCAATGTCATGGCGGAAATGGTTGCAAACATAATTTTGTTTGGAATGAAAACCTTTATTCCATCCAAAACAATTTCCAGATCCAAATCTTGGTTTATTCAGACGTGCAAAAATGCAGTCAGATCAAGAGAGGAAGCATTCAATATCTGGCGTAGAAACAAAAACGCAGATACTGACTCGCTACGCAAAAGGGAGAGATCTTCGTGTGCCAAAGTACTAAGGTGTGAAAAACATCTATACGAAGAGCGTCTTCGTGCTACTTCTAGGGGTAGTAAGAACTTTTGGTCATTTGTTAAAAGAATACCGGATAATGCTAGTTCTTCAATTCCGACTCTTTTAAACAACGATCAAATATTCACTGACCCGGTTGACAAAGCAAACCATTTAGCTGGTATATTTGCAAATAATTTTTATTTGCCGGAAAGCAGTCAACCACCGCCAGAGCTCGAAAGTGTATCCGTTACTATGCCAAAGATATTTTTTCGACCTCGAGCGGTTAAAAAGGTTTTAGCTGATCTCAACATCAACAAGTCCCCTGGGGCCGGATGGGATACCAGCACTGGTCTTGAAACAGTGCTTTTCGACGCTAGCGCGTCCGTTAGCAGTCCTTTTCAGCACATTGTACCAAGTCGGGCAATTTCCGAAGTACTGGAAGGTTGCTAATGTAACGCCGATCCCCAAAAAGGGGGAGGCTCCCAACCCTGAAAATTACCTCCTAATTGCAATTTGTTCTGCACTTTCTAAAGTGTTTGAAGGTATGATCAATTTTCATCTTGTGAGGTACTTAGAGTCCAACAACTTACTTAGCGATCGACAGTATGGTTTTCGTAAGGGGCGCTCTACGGGCGATTTGCTGGCCTTTCTATCTGAGCGATCGACAGTATGGTTTCCGTAAGGGGCGCTCTACGGGCGATTTACTGGCCTTTCTATCTGAACAATGGTGGCTCTAGATATTTTCAAAGCATTCGATAGAGTGTGGCATAACGTTCTTCTATCAAAACTTGCTGCTTTTGGTGTCGGTGATAATTTCTCTAGATTTATATCTAGTTTTCTCAGAAATCGCACTATACGAGTTGTTATAGATGGGATTTCATCAGACGAGTTCATGATTAATTCAGGGGTACCGCAAGGCTTCGTTCTTTTTCCTACTCTATTTCTTATTTTTCTAAACGACCTTCTTTAACGAACTTTTAACCCTATATATTCTTTTGCCGATGACAGCGCCATTTGTCACTCGTATTCATTTCGTAAGAGACCAGGCCATTTGGGGGTTAGTTACAAAAGGCAAAATATGAATGATACCCTTAATCACGACCTCGCGACAATCTTGGAATGGGGTCGTGTGAATGGAGTAGATTTTAATGCTCGTAAGATGCAATGTTGCATGCTAACGCATAGACCTGCGATATAGATTTTACGGAGTCGGAAGCTCTTGATGTTCTTGGCATGAAAATTTAGTGCGATGTTCGATGGACTAAAGACATTTTTCAGGTTTCTAAAGAAGCTTTCAAGTGCCTTGGTTTTCTAAAATCCGATCTCCGTACTATCTATACCACCTATATCCGTCCGAAAATGGAATACAACTCTCATGTATGGGCCGGAGCTCCAAAGTCAGTTTTGGAGTTACTCGACCGCGTACAGGAGAGGGCCAAGAGGCTCATTGGTGACGGTAGGGTATCCAACTCTATTGATTCTCTAGAGCATCGACACAATTTGGGGTGTATTTAACTGTTCTATCGTTACTACAATGGAAAGAGCTCTAATGAAATTAGGGAACTTGTTCCCGATACTCACACGTTTTCGCGTTTAACACGATTTTCGTTGAGAGCACATGCATTTGTGGTTAATTGGCCAGTGAATCGCACTACGCATTACAGGGAAAATTCGTTTTTTAGCAGAACAGTCCGTATGTGGAATAAAATCCCTCCGGAGATCTTTCCTGTCACTTTCAATCTGGGAAAATTCATACTGAATGTTCACAGACACTACTCCCTCTTTCCTCTTTCCCGTAACCTAATTTTCTAATTATGGCACAATGCTTTGCATATGTAGGGGTCATCCCCTGAGTGCTGGTCCGAAAAAAAAAGTTGAGTGCCCAGCTAAATCGTGTGATTTAACAACACTGGTTTAGTTTTTTCGGGATTATGCGGAGTCAATACGGAGCCAATCGAATCGATTTCAGCCTTAAAACTCAAATTTCGGGATGTATTTACGAAATAAGACCGCCATTTTGCCAAAATGTGATTAAAAGCTTTTATGAAAGAATCGATATCAGTCAGCGTGGTCGTGGTGAACATTTGCCAGAAATCATTTTTCATTCATAATTGCCGAACTTTTCTCTTCGTATTACAACACGTAAATATTTGAATCATCTTAATCTAAATTTTTGTTTTATTTTGTTTCAGAACTCAAACTTCTTGCTGAAAAATCCTTTAGTTAAAAGTTGTTTATTTTTATTTATTTAAGGGTAGGTTTTGTTAATAAATAACTTGTAAACAGTTAAGACATATTAGACTCCTAGTTAAAAATTGTAATTTATTCAAAACATTTATTTTTGTATCACAGCAGGACATTTTTTCACTTGTTAAATAGCTTCAGTATTAAATATTTAATTGCTACGTGTAATATTTAAAAAGACTTCTACATTGGTATTAAAGTTGTTAAAAGAAAGGGGAATATTTATAGCTTGTGATATTTTAATTTTTCAAAACGATAATAAGGTTTACTATTGCAGCCGAAAGAATCATAAGAAAATAAATCTCAATGTAAGAAATCCGAATTGATGAAACAAAAAATAATAATAATTAAATTAATAAATCAGTTAATTGGTGTAAATTTATCGAGTTTAAGCCCAAGGTAAGCAGCGTAGAAATTTGTGAATTAAAGTGAGTGTGGTCGATCCGCTTAGTCGTTCGATTACGTTTAAAGACAAAAAAATTAAGAAATAAATTGATAATATTTTTTTCATTGAAGTACTTAATTAATCATTCTAAAGAAATTGTTTATATAAAATTACAAATTCTCATTCGGTTGTATTAAAAAAAGTAATTAATATTTAACTATACTAAAATGCTAATTGTGTTTAGTTTAATGTAAATAAATATAAATGTAAATAAAAATATATTCTTTAAAGTTTCCATTCACACTTAGAATCCTTACTCATGTAGTCATTTGCTTTATCATTAGACATTCCATAACATTTTCTACTTTATAATAAGTTCAGGGGTTGAAACCAAACAAAATATTCTGCTCGTTGTAAGTCAAATCTAACTGATATTGCAAATCGTCTGCCCTTGCCTCTAGCCACACTGATAGAAATAAAAAACTCTTGATTTACAACTGACACCTTCATCTCTATTCTTAAATAGTCAGCAAAGTTGAATATAAAATAAAGAGGAAAATACAATATTTGGAAAAATTCGACTAAAATAACCACAACCTTTCTGATATTATTCAAAAATATAAGATCAACCAAAAGTTTTTGAATTTAGTTATTAAACCACAATATATTCGACTTATCCGATTTTTTTACTTTGCAGTTTTTCAGTTTTTTTCGAGTATTATATTTTTAATGCAGGAAGATCTCATTGATGCGAATCTGTGACTAGAGTCACAGATTCACATGCAATTCAACACTAATGTGGCTGCATATAAAATCCTCATCTAAGCCAATAACGTTGGTTATTGTTACTTTAAAATATTAATATTTAATTTAATGGTCATGCAAACTTTTACATAATTTAGAAATATATAATAGTTATAGTTTTTTGACCTTTTTAATATTTTTTTAGTAGTTAATTATAAAGCACTAGGTCACTATTTAATAAAAAAATTTAAAAAACTTTTATTTTTTATTATTTTTTCGATATTTCGCCACATCGTTGGTTGGCATCATCAGGAAAACAAAAATAATCCTGATGATGCCAACCAACGGTATGGCGAAATATCGAAAAAATAATACAATATAAAAGTTTTTAAAATTTTCTTCACAAAAATTTTATAGTTCCGCTTATGCCCACACGTATAGAAAAAGAAAAGAAATCTAACATACACACGTTGTTTATGTAGAACCTTTCAAAAATATTTCACAAATTTCTAACAAACCTACTTCGTGCATTCTCTATAAGAAAACTAAACATCCCCCGTTTTTCTCTTGTAGTGTGTAAATATTACAGAAAGTTAAACTAAATAGCAAAATTGAAACTTTCAAACAAAAGCACAAATGCTGAATGGATAGCAAAGAAAACAACAAGAAAAATTTTCTAACACATTAAATTTTCAAACAGAAAAGGACAACAACATTTAGTTTACAACGGTTGTTCAAAGCGACAAAACGTCTAAAGTTGTACACTTTACACAAATAACAAAACGCGCTTTGAGATACCGAATAAGAAATACCTGATAAAAAATTTAATCAAATTAATGCAGATTAATTAAAAAAATATGAATAAATAATAATAAATAATTATTAATAATTTTAATAAAAAGTTGCCTTAAAAGTATAAATAGTTCTTACAACTAAAGAACATAGAAAACATGTGTTAAAATTGTATTTAAATACGTTATTTACCTGTACAAGTAACAATTGAATCATAAGGCTCTTAGGAAAAATGGTTATTGAAAATGTTTTCTAAAAGTATTTAATTATTAATTAAAATTAATTATTATATATAATATTTATTTTGTAATATTATTATATATAATATTTAAAATTTTTTGTTAATAAAAAGCAAAGAAAAACATAAGCGCCATGAAAACCGTTAGAAAAAAGAATTTTAATCGTAACGGCTTTCAAATGCTCTCCAAACAAGCCCAAAGCAGATCAAGAGCCTTTGAATGTAAGTACATTTTTTTATGCTCCCTTGACTCTTGCATGTGCTTTTACAATTAGTTTTTGTCTTATTTCATTTCGTTATTTAAAGATTGCTTCTTGTTTTTTTGCTTAAGTATGAGTATTTATTTCCGAATGACTGACACATGTGAACATGCGGGGAATGTAATGCGTGAGTGTTTGTGTGTGTCTCATGAACACGGCCATATTAAGGATTTTAGAAAGGTCATAATTTCAAGGACTTTTTTGCGAGTAACTAAAGTATGTTAAAAGTTCATAAATTATTATTTGTTTGAATTTTTAATTTTAACACTGGTTTGTTGAACTTAAAAATTTGTTATTACAAGAAAGTTTTAATTAATTTATATATTTGAAGGTTATATAATAGTATCTTCGTAAAGCCTTACAATGATGTATGTGTATATATATTGTGCTTACTGTTAATGTAATGTTTTCCAGCTTTATTCAACTAAAAGCAATGTTTTCGTTAAGTAATTTTTTTTTTCGGACCAGCAGACCAGCACTCAGAGGTTGACCCCTACTCATGCAATGCATTGTGCCAGAACTAGGAAATTAGGTTATAATTAGGTTATTAGTAATGAGAATATGTTCTCTAATTTCATTAGAGCGCTTAACATGAGCTTCTTGGCTGTCTCTTGTACGCGGACCTTGGGGTGGCGGCCCATACATGAGAATAGTACTCCATTTTTGGACAGATACAGATGGTAAAAATACTACGACGACGGATAGAGTGAAGTATCTTTTATACCGTTTTAGAAAACCGTGACAATTTAAAGCTCCTTTAGGAACGTGAAAAATGTGCTTAGTCCATCGAACATTACAATAGATTTTCATCAAGAGCTTGCGATTCGTTAATATATATAACATCCATAATAACGAGTTGCAGCATCATTTCCTGAAAGCGCATCTATGCGTAAGCATGCAACATTGAGTCATGCGGGCATTAAAATTTACTCTATTCACACAACCCCATTCGGAGATTGTTGCAAGATCGAGTTTGAGCGCATCAACTGGTTCGGTTTATTACTAAATAAATACGAATGACAAATAGTGCTGTCATTTGCGAAAGAGTACATAAAAACAAGATTGGAGAAAGAACGGAGTTTTGTCTAGATTAATCGAATTTATTTCAGCCTTAAGACACAAAATCTGTAATCTGATTAACGAAATAGGACCACCATTTAAAAAAAAATCGATTGAAAACTTTGATGAAAGAATCAATATCTGTTAGCGTGATCATGGTGGATATTTGCCAGATATAATTTTTCATTCATAATTATCAAACTTTTCGCTTCGTAATACAATTAAAATTTGAATTATCTCAATCTCAATTTTTTGTTTTATTTTTTATATTAGTAAGCCCCTTAACTTCCACCGAAACAAATAAAATATTTATTTATTTTTTCATCTATTATAATTAAAATTATAGTAAATCTTAAGAACTAAAGCACTAGCAACTAAGACTATCGGCTAAAGATAAAATATAAATTATGTGCACAAACGGTATTTTAAATATTGGCAGCGTAAATGGTAGAACGAATAAACGCCTTCTCTTAATTTTATACTTGGATATTAATTGTGTGTTGTTTAAATGAGAACTCTCATTTAATCAATTTGGCTTCCGATATAAGACTCCTGAATTTTCTATACAAAATTTGGGGTAAAATCCACTGATAAGCTAAATGAGCAGTAGTGAAATGGTCATATGGGTATGCTTTCCCCCATAGTAATACATTTCAAATATATGTTTTTTGTTATGAGTAATAAATATTTTATGATATTCTTACAAATCTAGCACATATTACCGTAGATTAGATATTAATTATTCTTTATAAGTAAAAGTTGAAGATATCTTAAATCCCAAAAAATTTAAAAATCCTAGAAACCTTAGATATTCTACGCAACACACTTAACAATTTATATGAAAGCCAATACATCACTGATATTATAGATATTGCAAAAACGATAATAACACAGAACTACTTTAGATTCAATAACCACTTTTACAAATTACCTGACGGACTCGGTATGGAAAACCCAACTTTCGAAATCTTCATGGAAATTTTTATGCAACATCTCGAATCACACGTAAAACACTAATGGAAAAACACAAAATAACTCATTACTATAGATATGTAGATGACATTATATGCATCCTCGAACAAGACAACGGCGAACAAATTCTAGAAAACTTAAACACAATTCATAATAAGATTGCATACACAATGGAAAAAGAACAAGAAATAAGTTTGCATTATCTTGACATCACTATAACACGAGAAACTGGCTATTTAACATTTGACATCTATAGAAAACCAACTACGACGGACACTACCATCCACAATAGCTCAAACCACCCTACCCAACATAAGCTAGCAGTGTTCAGACATATGATACAAAGACTTAAGATAATTCCACTTACTCCAGATAAGTACAAAAAAGAACTCAACACAATCTACGCCATAGCTATAAATAACGGCTACAGTTCCAGCGGGGTATACAGACTTATCTGTAACTGCAAACAAACCTATATAGAGCAAACTGGACTAACACTAAAAACAAGGTTTAGAGAACACATACGCACATACAAACATACGCATTACACCTTGACACTCACGGACACACACCAAGGGATATATATAAATGTGTGACATTATTACATCCTAGCAAAAAAGGACGAAGACTAGACATTCTTGAAAACATGGAAATCTACAAAACAAAAACTTTCAACAATGACATTATAAACGAACAGGTAAACACGACCTCAGACACAATTTTCACACCATTGAAACTACTCATGCAAACGGGCAAACGGAAGACACCCTCAGACGGACACACGTACTTAGATAATAATTAAAGACGGAGGTATCGATAAATTCACTTTGCACACAAATGCCAGGTGGCTGGCATTCTGCTTACCTGAATATATACGAACGTAACAACAGAACTGCCTGAACGCCAACACTGACTCACTAATACAAACTAAAACGTGGCTTGAGAATGATGCATTCGCATCGAAAGCGCTCGCCTTCGAGTACAAGCCAGCCAGTTAGGACGGAGAATGGAATTATTATTATTCTTCTTAGAATTTATTTTAAGATAGTTGTTGTTTTGTATAGATAACCTTTCTTAGAAAACTACGCAGATATTAAACAGCACATATGTTTGTTGTTGTCTTGCGCGTATAAAATTTCTACGTAGTTAGTAAACATAAATTTGTTATCTTGCATGCCAGGCAGTTAGTAAACAGCATATTAAATTGTTGTTGTTTGCATGTATAAAATTTCTACGCAGTTTGTAACTAGAAATTTTGTTGTTGTGCATAAGTTTTCTTAGCAAGCCACGCAGTTAGTAAACAACATACCCAGTAGTTCACTTTATTGCTTAATTATTTTCCTTTAAAACTTAAGCAAGATTTATCCGTAACATTATGTTAAAAGTTACAATATTGTTAAGAAATAGCTCAAATAGAAAAGTCACACTGCTGTAGCGTTCTAATAAAAACCAGGACTTTAAAATATTTTATATTTGCAAAAAAATATACATCTCGAAAAAAACATTCTTAAGCAGTTGCCAAAAAAAATTAGTATAAAACTTTGATCAGAGGTTGGATAAATGATCGTTTTATTATTAGTTTGCTAAGTAGAATAATTTAATTTTATTAAATTTAGAAATAAAATTACGGGTATAAATGAAATTTAATTTTTTTTAATTGAACCCATAAAAATATTATGAAAAAGAGTAACATCTCAATATAATAAACTGCTCATGAATATTTTCCTTTTTTTATTCCATACTGTGTTCTTTTGAATAATAATTTATTGCATTTTTAGCATACAACAATTAAATATGAGAAATATAAATCACGGACAGTGAAATTGGCCCTTGAAGAAAAAGAAAACTTAAACGAATTATACTACAAAAAAAAAATTACCTGCTTTTATGATTTTTTCAAATATTGCAGTAAACTTTCTTTAACAAAACCTTTAATCTTTTTTAATATGAATTTTAATCTTTTTTAAGACTTTATTTTTTTTACCCTTATGATTAAAATAGCAGTTGACTAAACATGCAACGTATGCATAACCTTTCTTTAATGATAACAGCGTGTAACAAAATATTAAATTGAAGATTAGGAGAGTTAAAATTGCAGAAGTATAATTAAAATGCAAAAATCACATTAGGTTTTATGCAAAGTCTTAAAAAAACTTAAAATTATACTTAGACGCAAATTTTAAAATTTTTTAAACTTTTTGATCCTCTATTTCAGAATCCGTTGGCAGAGCTTTGACATTTTCAGAAGGGTTTAATATTGTTGCAAAGTGTAATTAATGCTTTTTCACTGAATGTTTTACATGCTAGACAAGGTATTAAATACATGTGTATGTGTGTATGTAATATATTTAAAACCCATACAAGTGCTTTAATATCTACAACTCGAAGTATAAAACGAAAATCACAACTACTGAAACGAGAAAAAAGCTGCATTAAGTGCTTAAATTGATTAATATAATTAAGAGTAAAGCGATTTTGTGGAAAGCAATCTAGCGGTAACAGAAATACATGTAATCGAAGGAAGTCTAGTCCTTTTATTTACAAACCTATTTGTTGGATTTTAGCTGTTTTTTTTAATAAGAAATGAATTGGCGATTGTTTTGATGATGGCAATTTCTTGCACAGTATATTTTGTTTAAACTTGTAGAAATAAACTTTGGTTTTTAACTGCAAAATAATGATATTTTTTCATGTTTTGCAAATATTTTGTTATAATGGAAAAAAATAATAGTTAAGTTTGTGAATTCATCGTTTTTTTTTGTAGCCATTATTATACAACGAGTTATAATAATATTTACAATAGCGTAAATTTGTTGTAGGTTTTAGTTCAATGAATTTATTTCATGTACTTTTCTTATGGAAAGTCGGGTTTAAAAATTTTATTTTAAGAATTTCAGTTCTTTATGCCGTAAGACTGTTCTTAGTTTATGAATAAATTTAGGTTAAAAATTTTCATTAAAGAAAATTAACTTTTTGATTCAAAAATTTTAAATTTTAATAAAATGTTAAGTGATTAAATATTTTAGAACTTCATGCCATAGTGCGTTCTAAGTTTTTCATTGTAATTTTGAATTTTTTGTTCTAAAAATCTAATTTCAAATTTATATGCTGGAATATTCAATTATATTTTTAATCTACTTTAGAAAAAAGACTTTGCCAGAACCAATTTAAATTTTGTTTTAATTAAACGATGGGTTAAAAAAAGAGCAATACGTCTTTATTTTTCTTTGTGCCCGCAGACCTCAGCGATTGCTGAATTGAAAATATCTTTATTTTAAAGGTGATTTATAATTTTTACATACCTATTGAACCGTAGAGGACAGCCATAGTTTCCAATAAGAGAAAAAATAAAAAAATTTATTTATATACATATTAAATAATATTATTATTTAATTAATTAAATAAAATTTAATTAAATATTAAAAGTTGTACACATAGCATAATAGAAAGTTAAACAAAATTAAATATAAAGGGATGCCTTCATAGGTGATGTAAATACAAATACTTGAAAATTAGTTTACAAATTATTTTTTGAAAAAAAATTTAAAAAAAAACTTTTTTTTTTTAAAAATTGCTGACATGAACTAAAAATATTTTTTTTTTAGAATAAAGCCCAAAAAGGTGTGGGCGAAAACAAAATATATTTTCATTTTCCAATTTATTTATTTACAATTTATGTATTTATAAACACATTAAGTCTGGTGTTTATGTTTTCGTGGTAATTTATCACTTTTAACTTCTAACTAATCATTTATAAAATAATAAAAGACTTTAAGGTCCAAAAATTATATATTGAATAAATAAAACAAGCGAAATTATATAAAAAAAATATACATAAAATACTCAATAAAAGTAGCAAAATATCTTGCCATCAATATGGAAACATGCGTCTGCCCAAAGCAAATGGCCAATACAGACCAATTGCTGTTCTTTATTTTCTATCAAAAGTTTTTGAAAAGATCTTGTATCACCAAATATTGTCATACAACAACGGTAACCTGGTTTTCGTCAGAAACATAACTGTATTACCGCTCTTTTAGAAGTAATTGAAAATATACGATGAGAACATGTGTTTTTTAGTGCTTCTGGATCACTAAAACATTTGACACGGTGAATCATGATAGAAAATTAAAATTAATTTTTAGATTTTCAGACAAGCTTATTAACTCATATATGTATATCGAATCCACAGTCGGTTTTTGTGAACAAAGTATGGTCTAACAAATGTTACTTATCAGAGGTGTACCACAAGGGTCTATTCTAGGACCACTATTATTTTCAATATATGTAAATGATTTGCTAAAATGCAACATCCACCTATACTTAGACGATGTGCAATTTACATGATGTACTCCAGCTGAAAATGCTGCCACTGACCTATCGCATTTAAATAATGAATTAAGGAAAGTTTATCACTGGTCTTGTGCAAACGGGCTTTGCTTAAGCCCTTGTAAATCTAATCTATCTATTGCAATAGGTAAAAAAATGTTCGCAACAACTTTATCAGGGGACATTGTTTTGAATGACGAGAATATTGAAATTGTTAATATTGCGAAAAATCTCGGCAACATTTTTAACTGCTGGTTGGCCTGGTCGGACCACGTAAACATTATAGTTGGTCAGGTTTATGTGAAGTTACGGATGCACGCAATATTTCACTTTATTACGTATAAGAACTTTGCTCGCCAATGTTAATTATTTGGTAACTGTAACACCATGAGTAAAAGAATATGCATGCTCTATATAATAATATAATTATATATGTCTATAGTTTGGATAGATTTGACCACATTTCATCTGTTGTAAATAATCTTTATGGGGTTAGCTTCGAAAATCTAATAAATAACCGTACTCTGATTTTTTACACAAAATAATGAAGGGTTTTTCAACAATAAGTTTGCTTTTTAAAACGAAATACAACAAAAAAAATTAGATTAAGATGATTAAAATTTTTATTGTATTACAAAGTTCGGCAGTTATGAATGAAAAATGATATCTGGCAGATGTCGCTGGTAGATGTCGATTCTTTCATAAAATTTTTAATCAGATTTTGGCAAAATTGTAATCCTATTTAGTTAATCATATCATGGATTTTGAGTTTTAAGGCTAAAATCGATTCGACTGCCTCCGTATAGATTCTGTCCTTTACATAGCCCACAAAAATAATTCAGTGGTGTTAAATCACACTATCTGGCTGGCCACTTAATTGCGACGGGAAATTTGGTTTAAATTGATCGTTTTATTGGGTGTGTGTAACAGTCCTGTTGAAACCATATGTTAGTGATATCCACGTCGTCAGTCGGCCAAAATCGAGTTAGCATACACGATAGCATGATCCACTGACCGTTTCCGCATTTGTAGCCTCATTTTCCAAAATATAAAACAGCCCAATCAAGCCTTCAGACCACAAAGCACACCATAAAGTGACACGTTGAGTATGCAAAGGCTACTAAATAATCGCTCTAGGATTTTTAGAAGCCCAAATTCGGTAATTTTGCTTGTTAATATACCCTAATAGCTTGTTTCCACGGCACCAGCTTCGCTCTCTATTCTTGCTTCACACCCCAATCATAAGCGAATCAACCTGCTTCGCCATACAAAATTTTGAGAACGAAGCTGGTAGATTCATATTGAATCTAGCTGCGAATCAAGGAAAAATCCTCTCTTCTCTAATTTTTATCGTAAGTTTATCTGCATTAGTTATCAAAATTAAACATTTTTCTAAACAAAGAAAAATTACAAACAAAACAAAGTTAAAAATGAAAACTTAAAAAATATAATTGTTTTGCGGGTGTGTTAATTAATTTTAATTTTATAAAATTAAAAAAAAAATGGATAGGAAAAAAATTATACTTAATGCTATCGCGGCAAGAAGGATATCTTTTGTTGTTTTTGTTGTTATGTTATGTTATTCTGTTTAACAACAACTGTCAAATCGAAGCAGATAAATGAGTTGTGTAAACAGCATGATTCATAAACTTGCTTCAGAGAGCGAAACACGAGATTCAAATTGTCGTGGAAACAGGCTATAAGAAGTGAAAATGGGCTTCGTCTGAAAAAATTATTTTTCCGGGAAAACCACCCAGTTGTTTCTGAAAGAATTAAGCGAATCTACGGCGATGCGAATGGTAGTCGGCTTTAATTCGTGCACCAGTTGAACCTTGTAAGACTTCAAAGTCAAATCCTTAAACAAAATTCACCATACGACGGTTTTGGATAGCCCCAATTGTTGAGAGCGTCAAGAAATTGACAAATTTATATCTGCTTTAACACTGTCACACACAGCTGCGATGTTTTCAGTTGAACGGCCCGGTCGAACACGTGTTGGTGTTTGCACATTTTGTGTCGATCCTGTCGGCTTAAATTTAACGACCCAATTCTTAATAGCGGTCTCAAAAGGGATTGTAACTTCAACAGAACCACCATTTTCATAGTGGATTTTAACTATTTTAATGTGATATTCGTGCGAAATTGAGTTTACTGTAACAATTGTAATTGCATTTACTACGAATACGTTATACAACTAAATGTCAAAACTATCATGTTGTTGGTGTTGCCACAATTGAAAAATAAACTTCTTCTAGAAAAACCCACAAACCGCTAAATGTTTGTTTAAAAATTTAAGTTTTCTTAATCGCCTAGAAACCGCAAAGTTATAATTGCTCGACATCAGCATCTAGTGTATGAGTGGCAATTTTATTTGCTTGTTCCTCGTATTTGGAAAAGTTTTCCACCATATGAAGATATTAATAGCAACGCTAATAGTTTCAATACATTTTTATTTTTTTATTTATTGATTAAATATTTTTAAACATTTTATTTAAATTGTTTAAAAAAATAATAAAATATATAAAATAATCTTTAATAAATCTTTTTTCTTTTTTTAGATCTTTTTTTATATATTTTTTTTTCTTTTCAATATTTCGCTTTCCTTTGGAAAGCTTCTTGAGGAAAAAATTTTTTTTTAAATTTTTGAAAACAAAAAAAATTATTAACAAATTGAAAAAATGTTTCAAAACATTTGACAAAAACATAAAATATTTTTTCATACATACATACAAAAATTTTAAATTTTCAAATATTCAAACATACAAAAACAAGGAAACGGAAACAACAAATTCTCTCTTATGAAATGATTATAACAAATTATGTGTCTTTTTAATTAAGTACCTATAATTCTGAGCTAAATTGTCTGTGTCTGTCTTGAAATTTATTCTCCTTACATTTGGTACATTAACAATTTCTAACATTTCCAACATATAACGTCTCTTGTAGTTTTTTTCTATATCTAATACTGATGTTTCATCAAACTTTGGATAATGATTATATTTCTTACAATGTGAAGATAAGGATGTCTTCTGTGTTGAAATATTCCTATATTTTTGGTCACACCTGTGACCAGCTAATCTCGTTTTAAGTTTATTTGTTGTTGTCCCAATATAAACTTTGTCACAGTTCACCTGGTCATTTCCTCCACATGGTATCCTGTATACTACATCAGATATTTCCATTTTTCCTATTTTATCCTTCATACTGCTAAATAATTTATTTAATGTGTTATGTGTTTTGTGTGCAATTATATATTTATCTCTGATATTCCAGGAACATAAGTTAATGATTTATAATTTCTTGGCTCTGCCGTAGAATTTCCTAAATTATGCCTATAGCTATTCTATTTGGTATTCTAACGTTGTCAGTACCCAACTTAAACATAGTAAATAACAACGTTTTGTAAAAAAAATTCTGTTTTAACTTTTCAAACTTCCTTATATATTATCAACCAGAGCGAATTCATTAATTTTCGCCTATCCCATACAGGAAAACCTAATTACTGATAACTTAATTTTCTTTATTTTCGGTTTACTACTGCTTTTAGACGTTATATACAGACACCTGTATATGCATGACAAAATTATAAGTGATGAAGCCTTTCCCCTCTTAATTTGACATTAAAAATTGCCATAGGATGTAGTTATGAGTCAGGGCAATTTACAATGACTTAAAGTGATTGGCAGTATGATGAAGCTCTGTTTATTACCTTCACTCATGCCTTCACTCATTCATATTCACGTAGCTACTATGGCAACAAATGATAAAAAACATATGGAGTTAAAAATTAAAAAAAATAAATCAATCATCAGCGATACCTTATAGATCAACCCTAAAAAACTTCTAATAGTAATATCCTGGTGAAGTACCAAGCTATTAGAAAGTCGCCTTTGATGAATTCACAATATTTATGTATATTTCGCTTTAAACTTCATTGGGCTTTTAAGTTTTTAGTGTAAAAAAATGTAAAAATACAATCTGGCGGATTCGAATTTCGCTTATGAGAGAAAAAACAAATTAGATGAAGTGGTAAAAGTTGTGGATTTTATTATTATTTTTTGCTGTGTACGTTTCAATTCATTTGCATTTAAAAAATTTTTATTAATATTATTTTGGTCTTTTAAATTATTTTAAAAAATACCGGTCTTTCTTCCTAGGCATTCGAACAAAATTATTAAGTTCTAACAAACCTTAAAATTGTGCAACGAGAAGGAGAACTTGAAGCATTATTAATATGGATTTAAATTTCGTAAGAATCCTTTGAAGGTTTTTAATTCTCAAACCGTAAGGTTTTATTTCTAGACATAATTTCAAATTGCAAATGATAATAGAAAAGTCAACGTCAAGTTGTAATATAATCTGGCGAAAAAATAATGGTTAAGAAATTTGTCACATACTGTGATTTGAACTGTAAACTTTTTCATACATTAACGCAAAATATATCAAATCTGTTTACATAAATATTTATCATAAATTCACACTCATTTGCACAAATCGCTTGAATATTATGATCGCTTTAAAAGCTATTTCTTATGAGCAAAATAATAATGTAAAAATTTTAAATTCCAACTTTCTTGTGCAACGGAACTCCTTAAAAATCAAATATTGCGTGTTTTATAGTTCTCGCAGGCATTATCCTTCGTTGCTTTTGTGTATTGTTAATATATTCTTTTTAGTATTATAGCCGCCCATTAACCATATTGCCAAATTAATTAGCTACACCTTTATGATTTCACTCTCAAGGTCATCTATCTGTCAATAAAATTGCTTTTGTTATTTTTATGGCTTGCACTATGGTTGGGAAAGTTTAAGTGATATAATTAATTAAAAAAACTTAGGCGCTTATAATTATTCATTGCTTGTGTGTGTTTAAAACATATTTGTAGTTTTTTAAATAAAGTTTTGATAATGTTTTTATTGATATCATAAGTGGTTCTGCTAAAAAATTTTTTTTTTTACTATTTTAATGTTATTCTGTTTTTTTTTTCTAATAATAAAAAAATTTTAATTTTCAAAAAAATCACTAAAAACTATAATTTGAATATAAATTTAAATTTGGGAAATATTTAATTTTGCCCTGAATTACAAAAAAATATAATATTTATCATAAAAATAACATTTTAATTAATAATCGCAAATATAACAAAAATTTTAAAAAATGAACGAAATATAAAATAAAGTGAATAAATCAGGGTTCAGAATTTTTCATTTATGAACATTCAAAAATCAACATTCATGATATTTTTCATAAATGAGTAATCTAAAATTTTATATTTATTTTTCACACTCATAAACGAACAACAAAAAATTTTCTGGTTATTTTCATACATGAATGCGAACAACAAGAATTATTAGTCTTATTCATATGTGATAAATGATAAATTAGCTACTTCTCATTAATGTTATTTTTCATAAATGTACATGTTCATTTATGAACGTTGAAATTTTATAAAATTTCTCATAAATGAACGTGAAAAAATTTTCTACCTATGACCGCAGTTTACCGTAAAATGTAGTAAAAACACATGGGTACATATTAACACAAAATACAATATTGCAATATATTCTAAAAGAAATAAAAAACAACCTTTTTTTTCTGCATACGCCGACAATTGGGCATTATTAAATATGTGCGTTTATGTTCGCCAATGCTTAACGCACATATTTTTACGACCTTTTCATTTATGAAAAATTATCAAAATTGTAAATATTCAAAAATGAACACTTGTGTGTTTCTCAATTTTTCACTTATGAATAGAAAGAAAAAAATAAATCGTCGCATTCACAAATGAGAAAACACAAAATAATTTGTAGTCTCTCACACATGTATGAGAAGAAGCGGCTAAAAAATGAAATGTTCATATTCATACATGTATGAACAATGAGTAAATACTTCGCTACTCTGAAATAAATAAATATAAACATTCAATTTTTAAAGCTTTTTTAATTTAAGAATAGAAGACTTAAAGATTTTTTTTATATTACCTATAGTTCACATAATTATGTCGTGACAGATACGTATATATACATATATTGAAGCAAATTAATCAAATAAATAAAAATAAACTTTCTGATACAACATTAAATTGTTGTGCTTTTGTTTAGCAGATTAAATCAAAGTTTTGGCGTATGTTTTTATAGATACTTGTTAAAATTTTGGGTAATTAGATCTCCTGCAAGGCTAAATTTGTACTTAAGTTTTTGTAAAAAATAGTCACTAACAATGCTGCTTGTTACATACATTACACATAGATATACTTACAGTACTGTGCAGAACAAAAGCAATGAGAATGAGAAAAATTAATTTTTACTTATTTTCTTTTTAATAATTAAACGAATATTATTTTTATATTAATACTAGCTGTACAACCCGGCTTTGCTCGGAAGCTATTTGCTAATGATTATTATTTCATATGGAGTTTAAAAATTTTTTCTCAATTTATTGTTTAAATAGTTCTTAAGGCAATTCATTAAAAAATAAACAAACAAAAAAGGTAAGCATATAGTTCATTTAAAAGCTTGATAGTAAACAATATTTTTTATTTTTCTGTTAGGAGAGAAAATAAACAATGCTGACGGTGTACCAACTCTCGTGCATACAACATACAATTGCCCATTGGAAAGGAAATCTGGCCTGTTGTAGAGTCAGTCGGTATTTTTCCACTGCCAATGTTCTAACAATTGCTTTGAAAATACATAACCTGATGGAATATTTTATTGTGAATTTTAATTGAAGTAAGATTTATTCCCCAAAATTGTGACGGTATTATCTCTAAAAAATCTTCAAACAAAAAAATACATGAATGACTGTTGACATGTTAGAACAATTAAATTAATAATTTTTGTTATTAAAAATTAATTTTCCTTGAGAAGCTTTTCATAGGAAAGCGAAATATTGAAAAAATATATCGTTAAAATTTAATTAAAAAGACCGTTTAAAAGATTATTACATATTTCATTAAAATAAAAAGGTCGAATAAAAATAATAGTCAAATAACAATATTTCCATCTTTTATAATTATCGAGGTACGTGATGATGGTGTTTTTCTTTTGTTCGAGAGAAGTTTTAGTGGTATGAAAATTGTGTCTGAGATCGTGTTTAGCCGTTTTTTTATAATGTTACTGTTAACAATTTTTGTTTTGTAGATTGTCTCTTTGTCTTCTTTATTCCCGTTTTTAGTGTTATTTTGTGTAAGAAGTTTGTCTATAATAGTGTGTTGGTAACCGTTGTTTTTAGCTATTTTTTTGTTGTACTTATCTGGAGTAACTGAGATTATTTTAAGTCTCTGTATCATATGTCTAAATGCTGTTATGTTAGGTAGCTTGGTTCGAGGTGATGTGGGGGTGGTAGCGTTCGTCGTAGTTGGTTTTCTACATATGTCAATTTCTAAACAGCCAGTGATGTCAAGATAATGCGAATTTCTGTCTTGTTCTTTTTTCATTGTGTATGTAATGTTATTATGGATTGTGTTTAAGTCTGTTAGAATTTGTTTGACCTAATCTTGTTTAAGGATGCGTATGATGTCATCTACGTATCTGTATAGTAATGAGTAATTCTCTGCTTTTTATTAGTGTCTTTAAGTGTAGTACTTTGAGATTTTGCATTAAAATTTTCATGAAGATATCTGAAGTTGCGTTTCCCATGACGAGTCCGTCAGGTAATTTATAAAAATTTTTTTGTTTTTGTTTTGCTAAAAGATCTGTTTTCGTTTTAAACAAATAGAGTTTGTTAAACACGTCGAAAAAAGTATAGTAACGGTTTTATCTCAAACAAAAAAATGATCACAAATAATTAAAAATGTTTTTTTGTGTGCGGTTAGTTGCTTTTGTTTTCCACAATACTGTATATACAAAATTTTCAGCAAGTGTTTTTGTTCATTTGAATAGAAATTTTGTTGCACGCAATGACCGAATTTCTGTCAAAATGTCGGTCAAATTACCTATCAAATCACTACCACTGTTTATTCTGTAGTTTATTCATTATTTAACCCAAATGGAATCAAAAAGCAACAACTTTGAAGTTGTTTTGGAAAACATGAATAATTGTATACGCAATTAAAAGCATCGCAAACACTCTAAAAGAATATGTCAATGACGCCATTGTTAGCACTCATTAGAAAAAAATATCCAAAATATTGTCGCTATAGCTTACAATTAGAGATGGAAATCACTCATTTAAGATTGAATTAAATTTCGATTATAAGTGAGTATTTTTTTTCAACCGCTTTGTGCGCAATAGGTATCACTGAGTGTGATTTTTATGTTTGAATTCCCGAAATAATTAAACAAGTGAGAACGATATTAAATCCGTATGTATTTCAAAAATTTTGTATTGAAACAAATAAGCTCGATGCCCACCGCGACTGTTTTAAAGGCGGCAGTAATCGAGCCCATGTTACTCTGTGCCTTTTGCCATCATCCGCCAATGCACATTGGAGGCAGTTGGCGGCTGGCGGCTGGCGTCGAATTTATGGCGTGTGTGTATTTTTGAAGTAAACAACGCTAAATATTTACGTAAATGCGACCATATAATATTAAAACATAGTACATAAAAAAATTAAATACATTGAATTAATGAATACACAAAAATGCATTCAAGTCGATCCAGTCGTGTAGTTGCAGTGTAGTTGAATAACCTGGATACCGCCTGCAACGCCATCTGCCGGGCTGGTTTGTGAATGTAAACCATCCAAGGTGGCACCCAAACGCATGCAAAAATATGTATTCACTGACATGCACACGTACAGTTGAATTATATACAAAAAGAAGATTTGAATGGGAGGTACCACGCGTCTTTATCAAATCCCGCCTATATTTGCAGCAGAACTTAAAATATGTTTACTCAACCGAAATACCAAATTCTGTTTAAATACCATTAGCAGGAGCAGAAATATTGGATTCTTTATTTGTGATTTGTGTGGGTGGTACCAAGCCCCTTTGTACAATCCCGCCCATATTGCAGCAGCACTTAAAAAATGCACACCAAACCGACGTACCAAATTTTGTTTAAATACAGTTATCAGGAGCAGAAATAATAGATTTTTCATTTGTGGTTTGTATGGGAGGTATCACCTCCCTTTGTCCAATTTGATAGAATTGTAAATCTAAACCACCCGGGGCGCCACCCAAACGCATACAAAAAATTTTTGCAAATCGGTTCAGCCGTTTAGGAGGAGTTCAGTAACAACACACGTACAGTATAATAATATATATAAAGACTTTTAACTTTAGTTATAATGTGTAAATATGTTACTAACATATTGAAGAAGATCACCGAGGGTTCTACGTATAATATAAAAGATTCAATTGAATTTAAAGAAAAAATTAAAAACCATCATGTGCAGGATTATGAAAAATTAATTTCTTTTGATGTAGTATCGTTATTTCCAAGTATTCCTGTTGATTTGGCGATCAACACAATAGAAGAGAAATGGAATGTTTTGAAAAATTTTACAAAGATTGAGAAAGGTTTATTTTTTCGTATTCTTAAGTTTTGTATAGAAGAGAATAGATATTTTCAGTATAATGAAAAGATATATATCCAGCAAAAAGGACTTCCGATGGGCTCTCCAGCTTCTCCAATTGTGGCAGATATTGTTATGGAAAAATTCTTAGATAATGTTATTGAAAAATTAAATGTTAAACCAAAAATTATGACAAAATATGTAGATGATTTGTTTTGTATTATATCTGAATCTGCCATTAACGAAATGTTAGAAACATTAAATGAATCTGACCCTTCAATAAAATTTACAATTGAAAGGGAATGTGATGCTAAACTTCCATATTTAGACACTTTAATAATAAGAAGAAATAAAGAATTAATTGTAGATAGGTACCAAAAACCAACTGCTTCAGGTAGAATTATTAATTATAACTCTAAACAAAATAAAAGAATTATTATTAACACGACCAATAATTTAATAGAGAGAATTTTAACAATTAGTGACAAAGAATTCCATAGAAAGAACAAAGAAAAGATTAGAAATATTTTAACTGAGAACAATTTTCCAATACGATTAACTAATAGGTTAATTAATAAATTTATTAATAGGAGGAAAAGAGTTATAAGTAGTGGAACGGAACCGAAAATATATAAATCGATAACTTATATACCAGTCTTGTCTGAAAGAATAGAGAATTCAAAAATTTATGATACAAATAAATACAAAATGGCATATAAGAATATAAATACATTAAATAGGTTGTTTAGTAAAACTAAGGATAAAATTCAAAAATTAAATATGTCCAATGTAGTGTACAAAATTCCTTGTAACGGTAATGATAAGGAGGATTGTAATAAGGTTTATGTAGGCACAACAAAAAATAAATTGAAAACTACAATCGCAGGACATAGGTCAGACCAGAAATACAGGAATAATATTAGTTTACCAAAAACAGCATTATCTTCGCATTGCTCTAAAGTTAATCACTATCCTAATTTTGAAAATGTTTCAATTTTAAATTTAGAAAATAATTATAAACGTCGTTATATGTTAGAAATGTTACAAATAATTAAAGTACCATTAACGAAAAGAATAAATTTTAAAGCAGATACGGAGAATGTTGCACAAAATTATAGATATTTAGTGCATAAAATTATAAAACAAAACTCTGTATCTGCATAATATTAATAAATAATACTTTAATTTTTGTAACGTTCGGTCATTAAATTTATGTTTTTAAAATATATGTGTAAAATACTATTGTTTTGTAAATGTCTTATGTATTTTCAAAATTGTTTTTCATTTAAAAAATTTTTTAGTATTGAAAATTTGTTTGTATGTATGTAAAACAAAAAATTTTTTAATTTGTCGTTTTTTATTGTTTTTTGTTTGTTTTGTTTTTTGAAAAAAATTTTTGATTATTTTAGATTTGTTAATCAAAAAATTTTTTCCATTTGTTTGTTTATTATTATTTTTGTTTTTCCTGATGATGCCAACCAACGATGTGGCGAAATATCGAAAAATTAATTAAAAATAAAAGTTTTTTTAACATTTTTTATTAAAATTGACCTAGTGCTTTAAATTAATTACTAAAAAATATGTGTAATTATCAAATTTTTTTAATGTTGTGTATTATATTTCTTTAGTATAACGTGAGCGTTAGTAACATTTATTTTCGTTGCTTTCACGAATTGGAATATATAGTTTTTCACGGTCCAACTTCTTCAAACAATAACATGTTGCTGTTTTAAAATACATGGTTGTACAAAATATACACATCCCTTTATAATAAAAAAATATTTAACTTAGTCAAACAATAATTTTATATTGAAAAACACAGAAAAATAAGAGCTGAAAAGTAATGGCAATTTAGCTGTTTTATCTGTATTTTGTATTGCCTTCCAAAGAGAACTTTTTTAACATAAGCTAGCGTCAACTTCTTAAACTACTATTTAAAAATTAATAGTCTAAATCTTAAGGCTGGGGCACATAGAATCCGTCATCCGTCATACGTTGTATTTTTCAACTGACAAGTAAGTTGAAATACACGTTTTCTTATCAGCGTTGTCACAGTCAATACGTCTCCGTCAACTCAAAGTACGAAAGTTGGCCAACTTTTAACTTTTGACGTACGTTGAGTACTTTGACATTTTTCATTTGCTTCTTCTTGTTGTTTTTTTTTTGTTTTCGCTCTATTGTAGTAAAATATTTTTAAAATAAATTATAAATAATAATAATCATATTTATATAATGGAATAAATAGTACAATTTACCATTAATAGAAAGTCTAAGATGTCGTCTAACTCCATTTCAAATGTGCACTTTAATAAAACTTTTCTGCAAAAAAATATAAAATAAGAAAAACAAAAAACAGCTGATTTCTTATCCGTTAACAAAGTACTCATTGTGCCAACCTCATCCGTCGTTACTTTGACTTGAGTTGAATACGTCAAAGTATAACGCATGACGGATTCTATGTGCCCCGGCCTTTTTTATCTCATTCGCGACTGAGCAAGTTTTTGTTGTGCAGCAGTTTATAAACCTACGACTGTTATTATTAAAACAGTGAACTAATAAATAATTGATTTCTTTTTATTTTAAAAGTTAATCAATAATAAAGTTTAAAGTTTGTTGATTGAATAAGTTGGTAAGTTTAGATTTTCAGGGAAGTCCAACATATGAGGTTAAAAACTTTTTTTTTTACTTTGTGTTTTAGAGCTTTTTATTCTTAAGTTTTATTTAAAAATCAAATTCTGCTTTTCATGGCAGATTTAAATGCAACTTATAATACAAACTTTGAAGATATAAACAATAACACTGTTTTTCCATATAATTATGGCAGTTTTTCATTTTGCAGAAGAAAACAAAGGTAAACAAAAATTTATAGCCACTGATAGAACAATATGTTGATATGGTAAATTTAAATAGCTAAGATGGAGAAAACATGATTGCCGCAGACTTTTTATCTATACATTTCAAATATCAAATGTCCAGAATAATCGGTTCTTGGAAATGGGAAACCGTCAAATTATACAATAGTTACCTTTGCATCCATTAAAAGTGACAGTCTGGTGTGCAATTTGGTCAGGAGGAATCATTGGACCTTATCTCTTTGAAAGTCAAAGCGGCGTAACGGTAACTATGAATGGTCAGTGATATCGTGGTATGACTGAAAACTTTTTAACGCGACAACTGCATGCTTTGGGTTTAATTAACATGTGGTATCAACAAGATGTTGCTATATCGCATACAGCCAGGATTACAATGGAATAACTGTGAGACCTTTTTCCACAACAAGTTATTTCAAGAAATAGTGATGTTAATTGGCCTCCACGATCGTCTGATTTGTACGTTTATCAATATAAAATCCATTCTATTTCATTTAATGAAAAATTATAAACAAAGGTCAAAATTATAAAGGGTGTCCGGCGGACACCCTGTACAATATATTTATAATTTTGTGTTTCTTTGCAGCTGTATTTTGTAAAATTATCCATACATATATATTTGTTATGTATATCTTGTAATTCTATACATTTTTTGACGAATTTTTAAAAAGGAACGATTGTTAACGACTAAAGATTTCAAATTGTATTTAAGCTCAACTTAAATTTGATTCCTTTTATTTGTATTTTATTTTAATACTTCTGTGATTGATTAATACAATTAACAGTTAGCCAATATTCGACTAGGTGTACCGAAAATGTTTTTATGCAAAGCCGGTATATAAAAAATCATTTAGAGCTTAAGTCAACATAATTCTATATTAATACCAGTTTGCAATAATTGTTTTATTAATAAATTGTTTACTTTTTCAACTAAATACAGTGGCAAGTAGTTAGTGGTAGACTCTACTATGGCACATTATGTCAAATAATGAAAATTATCAAAAAAATCCTGTTTTAGGGAATCTGTTTAGAGAATATTCGGAAGGAGTTGGTAAATTAAGTAACATTTCAGTGAAAATCCTAATTTGAACTTGATTAGTTTACATCAGATATCAAGTTGAAAAGTTAATAAAACTGCATTTAATATACAGTAAACAAAAAAAAAAAAAAAACTTTTACTGTTTTATACAACTCAGTATAACGAAAATCAAATTAATAAAAATATTGGAAGAAAGAAAGATTTATTAAACACAAATTAAAGCTTGAGAACCATATTATAAACGTATATCAAAATTGGTTTTGTAATGCTTATATATAACGAGAAAAATAACAACAACAAAAATATGTCAATTTTCTTGGACAAAAAAAAAACTTGTACACTTCTTATTTTCTTAACACAAAAAGTCTCGTTACAAATCTTTTGCTCAAGAATTAATTAAATCGAGTTTGAAGTTAGGCAATTTAGTATTATGTTGTTTGGTTGTTCTCCGCCAGTAAATGAAACAATATTGCCATTTCCCATCCTAACTGGCTGGTTTGTATTCGATGGCGAGCGCTTTCGATGCGAATGCATCATTTTCAAGCCACTGTTTAGTTTGTACTGGTGAGTTAGTGTTGGCGTTCAGGCAGTTCTGTTATTAGGTTCGTATATATTCAGGTAAGCAGAATACCAGCCACCTGGCATTTGTATGCAAAGTGAACCTAACGATTGCTCCGTCTTTTACTAGATTATAAATCTATGGAAGGAAAATAATTCAATACGTGAAATCAGGAAAATAGTTAAAAAAGCACGCTGTATCGTACACTACGTAATAAAAACCTTCCAAAAAAATAAGTCTCGAAAAACTGTTAAATAGCTGGTGTGACTCCGCAGATGGTAAGAAATTTCCTCAGTTTGACACAATTGTATGGATATGCAGCTCGCAAGAAACGACTCCTTTCCAAATTAAATACCCAAAAGCGACTAATGTATGCCAATGAGTTTATTGGCAAAGACAATGCTTTCTGGGATACCGTTATTTTTACAGACGAATCTTAATTCAATATATTTGACAGCGACGGACGAAAATTTGTATGGAGAAATAAGGGAGAAGCTTCGAATCCACGTAATATAACACATACTGTTAAACACGGTGGTATAAATGTAATGGTTTGGGGTGCTATGAGTGCAAATGGAGTGGAAAACCTTGTTTTTGTAGAAGCTAACAGGAACAAAATGGATTATTTACATATTTTAAAAAACAAATTGGCTCAATCTGCTCATAATATATTCAAACAATAAAATATTCAATTTTCTAAAAACTATATTTCAAGATTTAAAATTTACTTATATAAAAAAATTTGAGCCTATTAAAATTTTAATAAGTACTTTTTGGTTATCGATTTATTTGCCGTCACTGTGCTTTAAAACTTGGCGCTCTCATAAAGTTAAAGTAGAAAAACGCAGGTTTATAGAATTTTTCATAGAAAATAAAAGTTGGAGATGTATTGGTATTATATTGTATATGGCTTTAATGTATGTCAGCTGTTTATGAATGAGTGAGTGTTTTTTTTTGTTTTGTTTTTATCCAAATTCCATAATAAACTTGTATGCTCTGGGTGTTTGATATTAAAAAAAATGTTTTCATGTTTTAGTTTCTCTCCGGTGGCTTCATAATACAGTTCTAGTGTAACGGTTGTGCCCATAAACAATTGGAATAGAAAATAGAATTTGAAACGTATTTCAAATTTGCTACATACATACTTATTTCGCGCGCATTTGATTTAATAATAAAAATATGATACTTTTTGTATATAAATATAAAAATAGTAATAAATAAATTGATGTAATTGCAACAACAATTTAGTGCAATACAAAGTTCATGGTTGAATGATGATTTATACAAATAGAATAGAATAGTGTTTTCTATTAATTTTTGATTAACTTTTAGAAGGGGTCAAACTTAGCTTTGTATTGAAGTTTTTTCTTTACACTATAGATACCTATTTGATATCGAAAAAACAAAAAAAAAAATGTAAAATAAATATACAACAGTTATTTTTTTATTGTCCTTTGTAAAAAAATAAATAATTTTGGTGCTCTAAGCCACAAATTATAGTGTGTTTAATAATTATGATTATATTTTATTGTCCATATATTATAATTATTTTTTTGTTTTAAGTTGAGTGTGTAACATTATTAAAGAAAAAAATTGTTAATTAAAAAATCAATTCGTCCTACAACAAGGCTGATTTGAATTTAAATTTTATATAAAAAGGACTTTTAGTTTTAAATCAATGCTTTTCATATAAATTTGATTAAAAGGATTATACGTGTCATGTATTTGTTTACTAAAGCTGCTGCAAACAGCTTTTTGTAGCAACAGCAATTCATCAAACATTACAAATCTTCGTATTTTAATATGTTAAACAATTTTCTAAATTGCTCCAATTGAAACTAGTTTATCCTTAATGATTTTCTTAATTTAATACTTGAGAGATAAATTGCTTCAAGGGAAGGGAAGGAACTATTTCCAAAGCATATTCATCCAGCTAATATTGGTTGCAAAAATTGGCTAACGTGAATGATTTTGTCTTTTTATATCAGTTGGTAAATGATTCACCGTCGTTTAAGTCGTGAATAAATTGCATGAAAAAGCTACATGTTTAAAAAAATTCTCCAATCGTTAATGATTTTTTAACTTGAAATTTTTTTTGTTTTACATTTAATTTTTTTATTTTTGTTGGGGAACTGATTTTACATAATAAAACTATTTATTATGGCATGGCCTAAAATCAAGGCTATAAGGAATTTTCTTTGCCATTCAGAAATATTTAATACAATGTTCATATATATTTATGTGCACTTATATAAGCAACTCGCTAGTCGAAAATTGCGAAAATAACACGATCTAGCTATAAAATAGCTACAATGAAATATAGAACTTCCCTAAAATCACAAAATTTGCATGTGTGTAACAAAATTATTTTGAGATAATTTTCATTTATATAATTTCTTGTTTATTTTTTGTGTTTTGAAATCATTAATGTGGATGGAGTTCGTGGCAGGAAATCACCAAAAGAAATTTAAGGCTTTTTATCAAGCATAAGCTTAAAATATAAAAAAAAATATATAACATAACTTAAACTATAGATAGTTATTAATCTTTGTAGCGGTCTTTTTTAAATAAATTTAACACTATATTTTTTCAATATTTCGCTTTTCTGCGGAAAGTTTCTTCAAGAAATTATTTTTATAACAGCAAAAATTATAACAATTTGAAAAATTTTTTGAAAAAAATTGACAAAAAGCATATCCATATAACACTTTAAATCAGGGACCGTAACTGTTATGACTTTTATCGAAAAAGTCAAGGAAAAAAAGTTATTTTTTAACTTTAATTTTTTAAGGCAGAAATAACAGTTATTTCATAACTTTTATTTTGTAAGGCAAATATTAAAAGTTATTATTGCCTCTTATTATTTTATTCAAAAAATAAAAGTTATTTTTTAACTTTTAATATTTTAAGGCAAAAATAAAAGTCAGGAATTAAACATTGCATAGTAATTCGCAAGTCATATAAAAATTTGCAGGTACATCACCTATGTATCATAATGATGAAATTCAAAATTTTTTCGATCATTTTTTATGTGTGCTTTTTTGATGTAAAATTTTAAAAATAACAGTTATTTTCTGTCCCTGTTTTAAATAAATTATTTAGCAGTATGAAGGATAAAATAGGAAAAATGGAAATATCTGATGTAGTATACAGGATACCATGTGAAGGAAATGACCAGGTGAACTGTGACAAAGTTTATATTGGAACAACAAAAAATAAACTTAAAACAAGATTAGCTGGTCACAGATGTGACTAAAAATATAGGATTATTTCAACACAGAAGACATCCTTATCTTCACATTGTAAGAAATATAATTATTATTCAAAATTTGAGGAAGCATCAATATTAGATATAGAAAAAAACCATAAGAGACGTTATATGTTAGAAATGTTAGAAATTGTTAATGTACCAAATGTAAAGAGAATAAATTTTAAAAGACACATAATTTGTTATAATTATTTCATAAGAAAAGAATTTGTTATTTAATTTCCTTTTCCTTGTTTTTTTATGTTTAAAAATTTTTGAAATTTTAATTTTTGTATGTATATTTTTATGTATGTTTTTTGTCAATTGTTTTCAAAAAATTTTTTCAAATTGTTATAATTTTTGTTGTTATAAAAATAATTTCCTGAAGAAGCTTTCCACAGGAAAGCGAAATATTGAAAAAATATAGTGTTAAATTTATTTAAAAAAAACCCGCTACAATGATTAATAATTATTTATTTAAAAAAAGAGGTCGAATAACAATAATAATCAAATTATAGATAACTTTAAAAAAATGTTTGTAACTCTTAGCTAATTCAGTTGGCCTAATTACTAATAATTCAAGTTTTAATATTCGCTGGTTTTTCAACAAGAAGTTTATTTTCTAAAGTAAAATAAAACAAAAGGATTTACATTAAGATGATTCAAATTTTTTTTTGGTTATTACGAAGGGAAAAGTTTGGTAATTATGAATGACAAACGATATCTGTCAAATGTGCACAGATATCGATTCTTTCATCAAAGTTTTTAATAACTTTTTGGCAAAGTGGCGGTTCTCTTTCGTTAATCACATTACGGATTTTGAGTTTTAGTGATGAAATCTATTCGACTGGTTCCGTAAAGACTCTGTCCTTAACATAGCCCCACAAAAAATAATCCACTAATATTAAATCAAACGATCTAGCTGGTCATTTAACTACTGATTGTGATGAAATTATGCGACCGGGGAATTTGGTTTGCAATAAGTTGATAATTTCATTGGCTGTGTGACGTGTGACACCAACATGTTGACAGCACAGGTCAGCGATATCCACGCCGTCAATAATAGGCTAAAATTGAGTCGTCAACTTTTCGCGATAGCGTGATCCATTCACCGTTACAATATTATCAATCTCATCTTCTCATACAGCGACACGTTGAGCATGCAAAATTTTCTTAATAATCGCTGTAGGATTTTCAGAAGCCCAAATGCAGCAATTTTGCTTGTTGACATACCCTGACAAGTAAAAATGGGCTTCGCCTGAAAAAATGATTTTTTCAGAAAAAAAACCGGCCGGTTATTCCGGATGGTCAGTTTCAATTCCTACACCCGTTGAATCTCATAAGGGTTGAAAGCCAAATCCTTACGCAAAATTCGGCATAACCCCAATTGTTGAAAACGTCGAGAAATTGACAAATTTGTATCTGCTTTAACACTGTGGCTCACGACTGTAATGTTTTCAGCTAAACGACCCGGTCAAATACGCATTAGTGTTCCCACATTTTGTATCGAGCCTGTGGACTCAAATTTAACGACAAATTTCTTAATAGCGGTCTCCGAAGTACGATTATGTTGTCCGAAAATATTACGAATTTTACGAAATGTAACTTTAACAGAACCACCATTTTAATAGTGAATTTTAATTATTTTAATGCGATTTTTGTGCGAAATTGAATTCATTTTAACAATTGCCACTGCATCTGCTATGAATACGTTAAAAAAGTAAATGTCAAAGCTATTATATTATTGGTGTTGCCACAATTGAAAAACGAACTTCTTCTTGAAAAACCCGATAGTTAGCTTTAAGTGCATTAAAAGTTAGTTGAATTGCCGATATGAAATATTCATGAGCATTCACTTAATTATTTTTTTCAGAGTCCCCGTTGTAAGTATATTTGCTATCCCTTTTTTATATCTTTGTAGTCTACAAGGAATAATAAAGTCCATCCAAAATATATATGCATAAGAAAATGCGCATTTGCTTACAATTCGATGCCGCCGATTTTACATATTTTATTTATCTTTTTTTTACTTTAATTAATATCATTCAAATTAATTAACCGCATTCTTAAGTGTGAACAAAAATTCAATTAATTTGCGATATTAAATTTCACTTTGAGGAAATGAAATTTAAATAAATTTTTATAAAAAAATCTAGTTAACAAGAATTATATTCAACATATAAATAATTGAATGCATATAAAAATTGAATTTGTTGCTTTTTGACTGCAGCTGTTTAATTTAAAGTACACGAAAGCCATATCAATTTAGAAGATGCTATTAAGCAATTATTTTGATTAAAATTCATTGTTTGCGGAATTTTATTCCAAAAACCTTTTTAAAAATTTTTTAAAACTTTTATTTTATTTCTAAAAAATCTGTTTTGATGAACTAAGCTACTAATTTAATAAGATAATTTTTTGTCGGGCTAAAACATGATTTCATTATCACAAACTCATTATAATAATTATTTGTTTAATTTTTTTATTATTTGTTTTGCATGCTTTTATTTCGAATAAAATATAAAAAATATTTTTAAAACCTTTCACCTTAAATAGCTGTTACTATTCTCTAGCACTATGATGGACTATGATTGTATTAATTGTAGCAATTCCATATGTTAGCGTCAATAAATAACTTCTGAAACTGAAGATAAAAGGAAATGTTAAATAATATCCTAAAATGTTATTCTTTTCATGTTTAAAGAATAAAATAATTAAAAATATATAATAACTTAAGCATGCATTAGATCTAATAATATCGAAAATTTAATAAAACTAAAAAAAAAAATATAAGATTACAATATAATAAAAACCAAGTTATAAAAATGTAAACATTGGCTATGTGCGTAAAAAATCACTAAGTTGTATACATTTAATAACAACAGTAACATTTAAAAAGATTAACTTTACTGAAAGTGTGGGCGTGTGACCATTGAAGTGTGTTAAAGAGTTTTTAAATTGAAAAAGGCATGCCATGGAGCTGATAAGGAATTATCGGCAGGGAAAACTAACAACCAACGACGTGCGAAAACTTAATTGTATGTACCTAATTGTTTTATATATTCTTTTTATATTATTCTTAATTGTTAAGCATATTTTTTTTTTGCGGCGGAAACTTGAAAATAAATTAAATTTTAATTATTTTGTATAGCTGATAAAAAATAATTGTGACCACAATTGCTTAGTGGGTTTTAAATTTTAATTAAAATTTTAAAACTTTTAATGGCGATTTTTTAGTTAGATGTAAATATATTTATGTGCATATGTGTATATATTTTTATTTTAATATATTGTTATGGATGTGTCTTGCTTAAGTTTTGAAAGAAGATAATTAAACAATAAAGTAAGCTATTGGGTATGTTGTTTACTAATTGCGTGGATTGCTAAGAAAACTTATGCACAACAATAAAATTTCTAGTTACAAACTGCGTAGAAATTTTATACATGCAAACAACAACAATTTGATATGCTGTTTACTAACTTCGTGGCATGCAAGGCAACAACAAATTTCTGTTTACTAACTGTGTAGCAATTTTATACGCGCAAGACAACAACAAACATATGTGCTGTTTACCATCTCCGTAGTTTTCTAAGAAAACTTATCTACACAAGACAACAAAAAATATTTTAAAATAAATAAGAACAAATAAACACACAGACATACATGCTCCTATACATTAATTAAACAACATACAACAACAAAATGTGATACAAAGAGAGTAGAAGATTCTTAAATTTTGACACTACAGAACAATTTACTTAAGATGCATGTCTTTACTTCCCGAGGTTTATTTTTACACTAACTCACTATCCGCTCAGACGATGCCCTTTTATATTTGTCCACTAGAAGTGTAGAAAATTTAAGAATCTTCTACTCTCTTTGTATCACATTTTGTTGTTGTATGTTGTTTATTCAATGTATATGTCTGTGTGTATTTTTGTTTTTGTTTTTATGCTGATAAAGATTCTTCTTGGAATTTATTTTAAGATATTTATTGTTGTATCATGTAGAAAAGGTTTCTTAGAAAATTACGCAGATGGTAAACAGCATACATGTTTGTTGTTGCCTTGCGCGTATAAAATTTCTACGCAGTTAGTAAACAGATATTTGTTTTTTTTGTCTTTCATGCCATGCAGTTAGTAAACAGCATATCAAATTGTTGTTGTTTGCGTTTATAAAGTTTCTACGCAGTTTGTAACTAGAAATTTTGTTGTTGTGCATAAGTTTTCTTTAGCAAGCCACGCAGTTAGTAAACAAAATACCCAGTAGTTCACTTTATTATTTAATAATTTTCTTTTAAAACTTAAGCAAGACACATTCGTAACAATATTTTTAACACTGTACGGCTTAAACTCATTTATTGTATTTTAAATATTCACAAAATTTATAAAAAAAAATTGACTTAATAAATCTTTATGACTATTTTTTAAAATAAACTTGGTCGCTACTTTTCATTTTTGTTTAAAGTTTTAGTCGATCAAAAAATATCTGCAGAAGCCCTTCCCCACAATATCTATAAAACGTTTTAATGTTAATAAATTCTAGAGCTTGCGATTCCTTTTTCTTATTAAATTTAATAACGCATATTTTGTTATTGCTGAAACGAATACATATTTTTAAAATCATATTATTTATAACTCTTTAATCCCATCAATGATTTGCCCCAATTTATTCGAAATTGGAACATTGTATCTAAGAATTAACGCTTTAGCACAAAACTCGAAAAAAATTAAATGATAACTAAACTTAAATATTAAAGCTTCAGAAAAGATTTGTGACTTCTGGCTTAATATTTAAAATCTTATCGTATTCATAAAATCTTTAGCAAATAATTATTTTTAGTTGAGGTTTAGTCGTTTTTCTTTTCATACAAATATTTATGTTGTGGCTAAGCAAAGAATTTTAAAGTAAAGGTTTTATACCAAAGCTCACTTCGAACAAAGTGATATTTTTAAATCGAACTTAATACTTACATATGGACGTATTTTTGTGTGTTCATAAAGTTGCTTACATATATACATACATATTTTAAAAAATTTTGTTTTTTGACAACAGAAATAATCTTTGACAATTTCATAGAAATTCTGCTATTTCATAATTATTTTAAAATGTTAATTGCGTTTCAAAATAAATTCGTTAATTTAGTTTCGGTATTATTAAATTATTAATGATATTTTTTAACATATTACAAATAGGTACACATGTAAATGCTTTATTTTTAATTTACTTTGAAGTCACAATGACCAAGTTGAGTGGCGTAAGCGTACATTTTTAATGTATGATGTCAAATTATAAAAGTAAACAAACGTTTTTTATTTGGTTTAAAACAATAGCATTGTTATTGAAATCATGCTAATTATATGATTTTTTGACATTAATTTAAGTAAGAACGACATGGTTAAAGCGTAAGATTTTTGACAGTGTTAAAAAAGTTCAAAAAGCGGGAGGACTAAATTGAATTTTTGCCTAAATATGTCAATGATGTTGCTTCTGTGTTCGTTAGTGAAATACGAGAACCAGTGGCCCCGAGGGCTATGGCCTTGTAGTGGTTATTGGTGAAGCCCTTCGGGGAGTGACGTGGTGTAGTTTAAGCCCATAAAACGTGCGAAGGTGCGGTTTTTTTCTATCTGATGTGCTGTTGCATTGCAACATACTGTCGCTAAGCTGGAGCGACAAAGAGTTTAGATAGTCTCCAGTAGTCGAGTAAGCAGTAGAGGCTACTTGCCGTGTTCTTGAAATTGCCATTAGAGCCGTGTATGCGCCTTGGAGGCGTTGGTAGTACCACTGTCAGATTAAAGCCAAACGGCAATGTGCTGACGTGAATCTATATTACATCTCTCCAAAAAAGCAAAATAAGATTTTACTTTTGAAGAAAAAGTCTTCAATATTTTTTTCTGTTCATAGTGAATTGATGCATAAAGGGCTTTAATAACTATTAGCATTCGCTGAATATGTAGATAACGTGTTTAATTGATGAACATGGCCTAAACGAGTAGATAAAATAAAACAGTCTTTTCACTTTGTTGTTCTCCTCTCCATTAATCACTTGTAGCAACGAGTTACAAAATATAATAATTTATAATTACAGAATAACATGCAACTTCTAAAATATATTAATATAATGAAGCTAATTTTTAACTTGTATTAAGTTGCTATTATGGACTCTTGGAAAAGTTAATTAAAATTCAATTTAAAGGTGCTTTATTTGCGATACTTCTGTCTAACAATTAATAAAACAATAAAAGTACATCAAACAGTTTTTGACAAGAAGCATAATAAGGCCTTTGAAAAATAGATGTTCGCACATTTAACAATTCACAATAAACTATTAAAAATGTAAAAACTATTTAGGATTGTAATAGAATGACATTAATTTAAATATGGTAACATTTCGGTAGCTCTAAAAAAATTTACATCTATTTTTGTTTATTCATACATTGCATGTCTGCAACAAAATATTGTTACGTGTATACCATTTATAAACGTTTTGTTGTAAGTTCTTTATTGCAAAATAACACTAGTTTTTAGAATTTTTAATTTTATAACAACTTTATTTACTTTAACTACACAAAGTTGATACTTCAGAACAATTTACTTAAAATGCACGTCTTTACTTGATGAGGTTTACTTTTACACTGATTGACTATCCACTCAGACGCTTCCCTAATTATATATGTCCATTTAAAGTCTAGAAGATTTAAGAATCTTCTACTCCCTTTTATCACATTTTGTTGTTGTATGTTGTTTATTTGATGTATAGGCGCCTGTATGTCTGTGTGTATAGTTGTTTTTGTTTTTATGCTGATAATGTTTCTGCTTGGGATTTATTTCATGATATTTGTTGTTGTCTTTTGTAGAAAAGGGTTTCTTAGAAACAGATGGTAAACAACATGTATGTTTGTTGTTGTAAAATTAGTTTTTGTCTTGCGCGTTTAGATGGTAAACAGCATACATGTATTTTTTTTGTCTTGCATATAAAATTGTGTTTGTGTGTGTATAAAATTTCTACGCAGTTTGTAACCAGTAGTTCGCTTTATTATTTCATTATTTTATTTTAAAACTTAAGTAAGACACTTTCGTAACAATATGCTGAATTTTTTTTTAAGACCAAGATTGACAGTCACTGACAAATGTAAGTGACTGAATAGTACACTTACAAAAATTGCAACACAAGGTGTACAGAAACTATCATTTTACTCACGGGTGTTTGGCGGGATGGTATACTACTTTGTTTTGCCGCCATTTTGGTAAACATTAATCTTGACAGTTCCTATTTGGCAGTCGTGATGTAGACATGTGGCGAATTTATTATGAAAAAATATTCGATAAACCAACGTCTCTTAATTGTTAAAACATTTTATCAAAATCAATAATCGATTTTCATGAAAAAATTATAATGAGGGACGAGGCATATATTTTCATTTGAATGGATATGTAAATAAACAGTCGGAATAGTCGATTCTGGGGAATGGAAAACCTTTAAATTATTCAACAGTCACCTTTGCAGCCATTTAAAGTGACAGTGTGGTATCATCAAAACGGTGCCACATCGCATACAGTCAGGATTACAATGGAATTGCTGCGAGACCTCTTTCCACAATGAGTTATTTTAAGAAATGGTGATGTTGATTGGCCTCCACGGTCGCCTGATTTGAATCTCCGGACTTCTGTTTGTGGGAATATCTGAAAAACAAGGTTTATGCAAACAAACTAAAAACTTTTGAGCAACTCAAACAAAATATTCGTGATGACAATAATGCAATACCGCGTGGAATAAATCAGAATGTAATGAAAAATGCTCTCAAAAGGGCTCGCTTTTGTGAGGCTAACAGAAGCGCACATTTATCTGATATTGTATATATTGATATTGTATATATATAAGATCTATCCTCTATCAGTTAATCAAAAATTATTAACAAATAAAAAACTATACCTTCCCGGCGGACAGCCTGTTCAAGTAAGTAAACAAACAATACAAGCAAATTAAAACCTATCCTTGAGTCAAAAGTGTGAGTGTGAAAAAAAAGAAAGTTTTTTTGCTATGATCAGCTGTGGTGTAAATAATTTTATCTAATAAAAAAAATTTTTGCAAAAATGAAAACTGAAATTGAAATTTTTCATTTTTTAAGAATTTACAGAATTTATTAAATTTGTGCATATGATATTTTGTGTAATGAGGACCTATGGAAAACTTCAAGAGAAAAGAAGACGCTTTTGGGTGCGCCCCTTGTTTTTGGAAAGGGAAGTGAGTGGTTTTTCTGCACCAAAGTTTGAAAAATCAAAATGACAGAAATAATACAACGTCAAAAATAGCTAAAATTTTTTCATGGCGCCTGCGACGCACAGAGGGGTATTTGGCCAATCTAGGCGGCCAAAATTATTTTGATTGAATTTTGTATGCAAAATATTTAGAAACGACATGTTGTGGCATTTAAAATTGTAAATTTATATAAACAAGCAAAAAGACGTAGGGTATTAAGACGGTATTTCCCCAAACCAATTAAAAGAGGATACTTTTTAAAGAAACTCTAAGTCGTGCAGTATGAAAAATTAACAAACAATTCTGTTTTTATTGAAAAGATAAAAGTATGATATAAAAAAAATCAATCGGCCATGTCTTCATTGCCTGAGCTGAAAATATCTTCTTTATTTAATTCATAAATGTTGTCTTCGGTTGGGACAAGCATTTTTAAGCATTCCTTTGAGAAAGGATTTTGTGTTTTTTTCGGCTTTGGTCTTAGTCCCGTTAACAGAGCATCTGAAGTTAGCAATAATCTATTAATTATATCTCTATTGCAGGACTCTCTTGAAAATTTTCGGGCGTAGTTTTCACGATATTGCCGAAAGTGCTTATTTCTTGCTTCTGCTGCTTCTTCCGATAACTGTCCTATAGGCAACAAAGCGCTTTCGACAACAATTTGACCATGAACAAGTATCTTGTGCATTGTTGGAGACATTGGGTACCAGGTGTACAACTTAACATACATCTTCGCTGTATCTGTTGTATAGGTGTGAAACTGTTCAGTGTCTATTTTTTGGCAACTAAGTATTACTTCCAATATAACTTTCAAGCGAATCTCGATCAACTCCTGTAATTTCTGCTGCCAAATTAGGATCGAAAAAAAGCATATGCCTACTTAGCAACACGAAGCTTTGACTGCGTGGCGAGAGTGAACGAAAGCAAAAACGAATTAAAAAATAACGGGATCTAGTCCAGCATTCTATTCTCTTCGCCCTACGGTGGGTAGTTAAAGAAAAAGTGAGTTTTGAAAATTCGAATTTTGGCCGCTTACATTGGCCAAATACCCCTCTGTGCGACGCGTAGAAAAGTAGAAAGTAAACCTACTTCATGCGTTCTATGCGTCATAAGCATTCTATGCGATGTGCTGTGTAACTTGTCACATACAATTACACTGATTCTACTTTTTGACACACGCGTATAAAGCGTGTACGCGTAGAACGCGTGGTATGTACTTTCAGCTGAGGAGGTTGAAATCCCATAGCAGTGCAATTAGTGAAGGCACTTGTATAGAAGAATAGTAGAGGAGATGGTTAAAGAAATTGTAGTCTTAAACTGGATGGAGCCTACTTTAGAGCAAAGATAATGACATAACAACAGCGTGTGGTGCATAGTGGTGTTGTTCCGCATACAGAAAGTTTTTCTTAATGGAAAAGTATATGACATTACCTCAAAACTAGTAAATTATTCGCATGAATTTGTCTCTGTGGCACCTGCAATGAGCTCACACTAATATTGAACATTTTAAATGTATTTTTTGTCAGTACTAGCTTTTTGAACAGATTACACTTTTGCAGCATCTACCGTGTTCACAAAAATGAAATGAGTTTGAGATTTTTTTTTCTATATAAATTTTGCATAGAATACAATCAATATAAATCTATTTAAATTTTTACAAAAATAGCAGATAGAATATACCTTTTTAAGTAAGCTCTATTTTTAAAAATGAGGAGTAGATGTGTGTAGGGTAAATTATTTAATAAATTAAAAAATTAAGCGGCACTCAATTGGCAAAATTAATGTTCAAGTTTGTATGAACTCATAAATATATTAAATGAGATAACTGACACACATCATTTTAATGAGGTGGGTAAATTATATCATTTTATTCTTTTCTAAATTTAATAAACACTTTTTTTCACACAATTAAAATTTAAAGGTGCGAAAATTTGCACCTTTAAACCGTTTGGGAACAGTTTTTCAAACGTTTTGTGAGTATACAATACAAATTGTAATGAGTTTAAGGTATTAAATTAATTTAGTAAAGTTTTATATTTTTTTTGTTTAATAAAAATGATTTTAACACAATAAAATTTAAAATTTTTTTTGTTCTTTATTGTAAATTAGAATATTAAATTTGTTGTTTGTTAAAAAGCTTATATTAAAAAAATTTAAATTGTCCTCAAGCTCTAATAACAAAACGCCTCCTTTACAAAGAGCTCAACTTTCTTGTAATTTCTTCAGAAGTGCGTATTTGTTCGTGTTTGAACAGAGGTAATAAAGAGTTTTATTTTCAATTCATTTCTAAATTTATTAGAGTTGTTTTATCATATTTTTTTATAGGGCTGCTAAAAATATTAAACATCAGCACATATATTTTAAGATATGCAACAGAAGTATGAGAAAAGTTTTCAGAATGAAATTTGCAGCTCCTGGCATAACAAAATTGACATTAACATTTACGCAGAGTTTGAGAAAGGCTTAACCAACAGTGTTACTTCAATAAGACGTCACTGCAAATGAGCTTCTTGTTTATTCAATGCGAACATGCGAGTGAATGTGCTTTTTTTCTTTTCGTGAAATATTATTGTCTGATACTACACATGTACAAGAAATTCATGAGTAAAAAATCACAAGATTGCATTAGAAAGCCTCGAATGTTATCACTGGAAATGTGTTGGGTTTTTTTTAACAAGAAGTTTGTTTTTAATTGTGGCAACATCAACAACATGATAGTTTTGACATTTACTTTTTTGACGTATTCGTAGCAGCTGCATTGGCAATTATTACAACGAATTCAATTTCGCACAAAAATCGCATTAAAATAATTAAAATCCACTCTGAAAATGGTGGTTCTGTTAAAGTTACATTTTGTAAAATTCGTGATATTTTCGGACATTATAATCGTCCTTCTGAGACCAGTATTAGCAATTTGGTCATTAAAATTTAGTCGATAGCCTCGATACAAAATGTGGAAACACCAACGCATGTTCGACAGGGTCGTTCAACTGAAAACATTGCAGTCATGAGCTACCGTGTTGACAAAGATCCAAATTTGTCAGTTCCTCGATGTTCTCAACAATTGGGATTATCCAAAACCACCACAAGGCAAATTTTGCGTAAGGAGTTTACTTTGAAGCCTTACAAGGTTCATCTAGTGTAGGAATTAAAGCCGACCCACCATTCACATCACCCGAAATTTGCTCAATTCATTCAGGAACAACCGGCTGGTTTTGCTGAAAAAATAATGTTTTCAGACGAAGCCCATTTTCACTTGTCAGTATATGTCAGCAAGCAAAATTGCCGCATTTGAGCTTCTGAAAATCGTAAAGCGATTATTGAGAAGCCTTCGGATGCTCAACGTATCACTGTATGGTGCGCTATGTGGTCTGGAGCCGTGATTGTGCTTTTTTTTTCGAAGATGAGGTTGGAAATGCGGTAACGGTCACTGGATCACGCTATCACCAGATGCTAACATCTTAATTTTGGCCTATTATTGACGAGGTGGATATTATCGCCATGTGGTTTCAGCAGGACGGTGCCATGTGTCACACAGCTAATCAAACGATCAATTTATTGCAAATCAAATTTCCCGATTTCATAATTTCACGACAATCAGCAGTTAAGTGGTCAGCCAGATCGTATGAGATAACACCATTGGATATACGGAGCCAATCGAATCGATTTCAGCCTTAAAACTCAAAATCCGTTATGTGATTAACGAAATAGGACCCCCGCTTTGCCAAAAAGTGATTACAAACTTTGTTAAAGCAATCGACATCTGTCAGCGTGATCTTGATGGACATTAACCAGATATCATTCTTCATAATTTGTGGTTTTATTTTGTTTTAGAAAACAAACTTCTTGTCGAAAAACCCTTTATATGCAATAACTAATCAGGAAAGCCCAAAAGTAAGAAACTCGCGAGTTCGAGTAAGAATTCTTTTATATATGAATAACTAAAGATCGAAATTATTATTAAATTTACTTTTAATATTAAAGAATTTAAATTTTCAGCTTATAAAAGCTGAAGGAAGATGCACAAAAATGAAATTCAATTTGTCAACACTGTTTTCTATGAAGGCTGCATATGAAGTTCTTAGTTCTGTTACGCGCTGTCTTCACGAGCTATCGAGCAATTTTTTGTTCGCAAATGAAATTGATTTGCAAAGAGCTTCTTTTTTGAGTTGCTTTAGTTAAAAAGGTTCGTTCTGCCAGAAGCATAGAACAGGCTATATAGACTTCAGATCAGTACATATTGACGAATGCATCACTACACTGCATCGTTCAATAAAAATTTTGATGTATTAACGAACAAAACAATATTCTACTAACAAGTTAAAGCATTAAATTAAATCCAATTTCACAGACACTAAAATAATTTATTTTTTATGGTTTAAGACAAAATGTATTTTCCGTTGCAATAGAACAAAATAGCATCTTGTCAATTTTGTTGTAGCCAAAAGCAAGGAAGTATCAAATTTAGTATTTCTAGATAAAAAAATTTACGAAAAAGCGCTTTTTTTAAATTCAGTGCGATTTGTTCTTGGTAAATATCTACTGTTGTGAACAAAATTGCCTTGAATCCAAATACATTGTATTTTTCGGTCCATAAAAAATATTGCTTCCATAAAAATCCAGTAAACATTTGATTTGGCTATCAATTAAACGAATGCGTTATTTTTGTTTTTGTTATGAGGTTGCAAATAGCAAATAATAATTTTAATGAAACGTTTGTTCCATTTACTTTTAATTATCTATACGTTTTCTTGTTTATTTATTTTTGTTTCAAGAAAACTACACTAGTACAAATTAGTTACGAAAAAAGATTTGTTCGCCAACGACTATAATGCATGCTAAGATTTAAATATTACGAAAATAACCCATAATATTTTATAAAAAATGTAATATAGCTGTCATCTAATAAACACATACTATCTATACGTATTTCAGTCGTTGCTTGAATCCACTCTTTTAGATAGCCTGTATAACCATACTCCTCCATTCCTATCTATATTATGCAGGTTATACAAGGTATATGAGATAAAAAATGTAATCTTAGTAATCCTCGAAAATGCGACAATTAACTGGAAAAAATAAATCAGGTCTGAAATCTATTATTAACCTCGATTTCACCTGGTTAATATTAAATGCCCCTAAAACTATCAATTTTTGCAAAAAAATTATTAAATCCAAAATTAATAAGAATAAAATTTCCTACCAAATAAGACTAGAGTTATATTTCTAAAAAAGACTAGTTTTTATTTTAAAAATGAAAAACTAGGATTTTTAGTAAAAAAACAGCTAATTTTCTTAATTTAAACCTCGATGCGGCACGTGTTATTATTATTAAATTTAGCTCAAAGTTTGCTAATCTCATTTTCTAGTAAATTGGCACATTTTAGAAGGGTGGAGCCGGTGGAAAATTTAAAATTTATTTTTGTAACCACCCTAGTATCCACTATTTAGCGAGTTTGTGTAGTTTGTATATGGCGGTATTTATGTTATTTACGTAGTAAAATACTTTAAGTCTTTACCGACTTTGAAATGTACTTAAGCTTGTATAACTATCTGTGGTGAATGTTGTTTGTGCCGCTGTATAAGAGTTAAAAACAATTCTAAACACACCACAGCATTATGTCCTTCCCGAAGTAATAAATGGATGTAAAGCCAGCATCACACGATTGCCGCAAAAACAACAACAAATACACAATAAAAAAATTTTCCCAATCAAATTCTCTGCGGTAACATGATTGACTCATTTTAAATAAATTTGATTGCCGCGAATTGACGCAAAACGATTAAGTGGCAATAATTATCGCACTGCAGTCACACGATTGTTCTAATGCACGGCAACTCTCTCTGCATCAGCTTTAAGGCCCAAATATAAGATGCATAATCTGGCTTAAGCTAATGTCAAAAGTTGGACAAAAAGTCTGTCAAATGTTTAAGAGAATTATTGAAAACTTTTACCTGACTATATTATACTTACATGAATATAGGAATTATTATACAGAGTTGCACATTTATTCGTAGTTTTGCAAAAAAATAATTTCGTTCTAAATGAATGAAATTTATTAGCAAAAAGGTGTTTAATAATCATATTTTGTGCACTTAATACTATTCTTATACAAATTTATAGTTTTTTGTTAATAGTTTTAAGAAAATTAGGAAAGAAAAATTGCACATATCGCTGTATGTATTATTTGGGCCAAAAGTACTAAAAACTGCAACTGTGTAAATCATTGAATTTATAAACAATAAAAAATTAAATTTTATTGTAAATTGTGTGTTAAAAAAATGGAAAAGAAAATAAAATGTTTAAAGGCCCTCGTTCCTTTGTATTGCCGTGATAATAAAACGCGTCCCTTTGCCATATAAGCTACTTTTTCTCTGTGCATTTCTCTGTGCCGATAAAATATTTTTTGCCATCCATTGGAATTTGCTTACTAGTGCAAAATCAGCTGTTTTCGTACGGAATGTGAAATCAGTTTCAAACTTTGCTTAAGCAATTGACATTTGACGAAACTAAACGAAAAGTTTTGTTAAGTACATTATAGTTCGCCACATATGATTATTAGGTATTTGCACAGTTGTTTAAGTTGGCTTAAGCTTGCATATGCATATTATTGTTGGGCCTTTAATTGTCGTGTGTGAACTTGAAGATATAAAAAGTGAAAAAATGAAAAAAAGAAAAGTTAAAAAAAGTACGTAGGTCAGAGAGTGACTCACAAAAACAAGCATTGATGGCGCATATGAAAAAACATTGATGGAGTTTTGTGAAATAAAAATTGCTTACTGATGATAACGGGGCTTTTATTTCGGGCACACGGAGAAATGATTATTCACTGGCTGCTGTGAATCGACGAGAAAATGCTCCAAGTTCTTATATAAGTAGTAAAGCCAAGGCTGTTCGTGAACAACTAGAACATTATTTCATGTCTTCAACTGGAGAATTGTCCTGGCAATATAAATATACATATATAAATATTGAAATACATATAAAAAATAAAATTTTAAATTTTATTTTCAGAGCTAAAAATTCACTTTATTTTCAACTTAAGGGATTTTATTGAAAACTTTCATACAAATTGCACTTATGGAAAGCTATAAGTTTTCGTTTTTAAAGAATACAGACTAGAAACCGTAATTTTAAAGCAGTTTTTATAAAAGATAACTTAAAAAGGAGTGAGATCCTCATATAAACATGAATGTGTAAAAAGTACAAGTTGCTATAAAGTTGCTTTGTCATACAAAGTGCTGAGATCAAAAGTGTTTGTTTGGTACACATTTACAGGATTATAATTTGATTAAAAATAAAACTAAACCATTGTCGCGAATTGTCTTCTTTGATTGACGCACGAGAATACAATAAATATTGGTGCATTTTTGACATTTTTATTGACGTATGGTTACTTACCAACCGTTCACACGATTGCCACACCAGAGTTGCATTTGATTGAAGCAAATATTGTCCTCGATTGACGTATGGGACAATAAATTGTGAAATTACACGATTGGCACATAAAATATATCAAAATTGGTGCATTGCGGCAAATGTGTGATCCTACCTTAAAGCTGAAAGTCCATACCACGCGGTGTACGCGTACACGCTTTAAACGCGTCGGTCAAAAAAGTAGAATCATTGTATTTGTATGTGACAAGTTACACAGCACATCGCATAGAATGCTTATTACGCATAGAACGCATGAAGTAGGTTTACTTTCTACTTTTCTACGCGTCGCAAGCGCCATGAAAAAATTTCAACTGTTTTTGACGTCGTATTATTTCTGTTATTTTGATTTTTTAAACGTTGGTGCAAAAAAACCACTCACTACCCTTTCCAAAAACAAGGGACGCACCCAAAAGTGTCTTTTTTTCTCTTGAAGTTTTCCATAGGTCCTCATTACATAAAATATCATATGCACAAATTTAATAAATTCTGTAAATTCTTGAAAAATTTCAATTTCAGTTTTCAAAAATTTTTTTTATTAGATAAAATTAGCTGATCATAACAAAAAACTTGGCGCATTAAAAGCGTTGCATGTAACTTGAAGTTTGAAAAGCGTAGAACGCATAAAAAGCATCAAACGCATACAAAGCGTGTGCGCGTAGAACGCGTGGTATGGACTTTCAGCTTAACAGCTTAAAAAAAATTAATTTTGTATTATTTGTTGCGAATGTGTTTGTGTACTGATCTCAGCACAGATCACTAATGACTTTTTGCAATCAGTGTATTTTAAATTTATAATAAAAAAATATTTAAAAATTATTTCTTGAATTAATATTTTCCCAATATAAATGAATTTCAATTAATTACATTCACTACTCGTAAACCAACACTACCAATTCGTTCTCAATAAGAATACAACAACATTGTTTTTTTAATGTTGTTGTTAAGAGACTTGTGATTGGTTTGGCAATTTATCTTATATTATTGTTTTCCCAAGGAAGGAAGAAAGGAAGGAAGGAAGGAAGGGAGATGATATCATAAGCTGTCACTGCTATAAAGTTATTACAAACAAAAGAAAAAATATAAATAAATAAATAAAGCTACAAAAAATACTATTACAGAGTTCTTTCATTGCAGGACTGTACTAGCTGTGGACCATCTGTCGTTAATATAAAAAATAAAATAAAAATTTTTTCCTGAAGAAGCTTTCAATATGCAAAACGCATATTTTTGCTAAGTACATAAATACCAATTTTCTTTTCTTACTGCAAATAATAACTCACTTAAGTTTAAAAATGGCCCCTGTTTTGCAACGATTTGCTCTCTAATGATTAGTTTACAATTAACATTTTTCCTTCAAAACAATTTTATGGATTAAAGAAAAAGGCCTTGTTAAATGAAATGAAAATGAATGCGCCAGCATGTCGGCGGTATGAATGAATTTTTGTTAGAAGAATTAAGACGAAGCAATTTGTACATGCGTCAACAAACATTACAAAAGACGTCAAAATGTCTCGAGTGCTCACTCAGTCGTTTGTTTTTAGCGCACGAACAGAAAAATATGTATTATTTTCAATAATTTTTCAATAGAGTAAGGGGTTGGTTGATTGTGTATAATAAACTACGAATGTGGTGATGAATGCAAGTTCAAGTTTATATTGGGCATCTATTTTTTAAATAAAGGGTTTTCCAACAAGAAGTTCGCTTTCTAAAACAAAATAAAAAAAAATTATTTAAGATTATTGGAATTTTTATTGTATTACGCAGAGAAGAGTTCTGCAATTATAAATGAAAAATTATATCAGGCAAATGACCACCATGATCACGCTGGCAAATGTTGAATATTTCATCAAAGTTTTTAATCACTTTTTGGTCCTATTTCATTAATCACATTACGGATTTTAAGTTTTAAGGCTGAAATCGATTGTCCTTTAAAATAGCCCTACAAAAAATAATCCAGTGGTGTTAAATCACACGATCTGGCTGGCCACTTAAAAACTGATTGCCGTGAAATTATGTAACGACCAAAAGTCCGGTGTCGTTTTTGGTCACACATAGAGCTGTCTGACAACAGTCCCGATCTTTTATTTTAAACGTATTTACTAGAATAATGAATTTATGTCTAAATCTCTATATTTCCTCTAATGTATTTATTTAGTTATAGAATCATTTACTAAAAATATGAATTCATGTATTTACTTATATACGCATGTAGTTATAAGTATTTATGTTGACGTAATATTTAGTTCTAGTATCATTAAGTAATGAGTAATATTCGTATTGTAAAACTGGCTGCAGCTCGGTGGTGAAAACAGCCGTCGGCTGTGGTGTACTTACTACCGAAGTAATGTAAGTGTGTTTGTGCATTGGTGTGTGGTACGAAAAAGAGTATAAAAGCGCAAACATCAATCAGAATAAATCAATTGGTGTGCGACCGGCAACAGGAGCAAAGGTAAATAGCTTCCTCTACTTTTTTTATTTATTTTTGGACTGGTAGTCAGGGTATAGATAAGGCCGTGGTAATACCCAGCCAAAGCTATGCCCTGAGACAGGACAGAACTGCGACGTAGCGACCACAAACAGAGCCGTGGTAATACCCAGCCGAGTTTGTGTCCGCAGTCGCCACCGACAGTGACCAGGCAGTGAACGGTTGCGCCGTGGTAATACCCAGCCCAGCCTACAGTGCCCTGTCGCTTGCGGCGTACCGACCTATTTCGACGGAGCGTCCACAAACAGAGCCGTGGTAATACCCAGCCGAGTTTGTGCCCGCAGTCGACGTAGACAGTGACATTCGCTGAATACGGATCGCATAAAGTAGAAGATGTTTACTGGAGCTGCCTGCATGCACACCAGTGCACAAGATTTGAACCCGAGCTGCAGTCAAGTTGCGAAGTAGGAATAGGGCAACCCCTTTCCTAAATAAAGAGCAACACTGTGAGTAAGGCTTTGTCTTTTTTTTGGAATCGACACAACACGACCCTGGACGCCGCTGAGCATACCTCAGCTACCAGGAAAACGTGTCGTTACAATTATGCAATCGCGAAATTTGGTTTGCTATAAATTGATCGTCTTGTTGGCTGTGTGATATGTAGCATTGTCCTGTTGAAAACACATGTCAGTGATATCCACGTCCTCAAAAATAGACCAATATTGGGATGTCGTTTCTTTCATTCAAGTTTTTAATCACTTTTTGGCAAAATGGCGGTATTATGTCGTTTTTCACATAATACATTTTGAATTTTAAGGCTAAAATCGTTTCGATTGGCTCCATATAGATTCTGTCAATAGCTCCACAAAGAATAATCCAGTGGTGTTAAATCACACGATCTGGCTGGCCACTTAAAAACTGATTCTCATGAAATTATGCAATCGGGAAATTTTGTTTGCAATAAATTTTTCGTTTCATTCGCTGTGTGACATACGGCACTATCCTGTTGAAACGTCATGTCAGTGACATCTACATCGTCAATAATAGGCCAAAATTGAGTTGTTAGCATCTCGCGATAGCGTGATCCATTAGTCGTTACTGCATTTCCAGCTTCTTCTTAAAAAAACACAGCCCAATCACGCCTCCACACCATATAGCGCACCATACAATGACACGTTGCTTCTGAATAATCGCTCTAGTATTCTCAGAAGCCCAAATGCGACAATTTTGCTGGTTGACATAACCTGACAGGTAAAAATGGGCTTCGTCTGAAAAAATAATTTTTCAGAATATTTTTAATTAATTTAATTCCTGCACCAGTTGAAACTAAAAGCTTCAAAGCCAAATCCTTAACCAAAATTCGCCATATGGTGTTTTTGGACAACGCCAATTCTGCAGAACGTCGAGGAATTGACAAATTTGTATCTGCTTCAATACTGTGGTTGACGGCAGCAATGTTTCTAGTTAAACGGCCCTGTCGAAGCGTTAGTGTTCGCACATTTTTGTATCGATCATGTCGACTCAAATTTAACGACCAAATTCTTAATAGTGGACCAAGAAGGACGATTATGTTGTCCGAAAATATCGCGAGTTCTACGAAATGTAACTTTAAAAGAACCAATCGAAATTGAATTCATTGCAACAATTGCTAATGCATCTAATAAGAATACGTCAAAAAACTAAATTTTAAAACAAACAAATTTCTTGTTGAAAAACCCGATATTTGGAAAAATATATTTGCGAAATATATATTTTATTGTTACTATTTTTAAGACTATTATCCACTAATTTCCTCCGCATTTCTTTGCAATTTTAATTTCAGATATAATAATTTGCATTATGATATCGGTGGCTGCCATTTCAATTGCTTGGAGTTTATCGATGCATGTGTTGTCGGGTGATTTTTACAACGGTTTTATTGGTGCCAAATTAGTGTTTCGTGAGCGTGATTTAACGCAAATGGAAAATGTGGAGAGGAACATATGGAAGCAAGACTTGGACAGAATTTTAAATCAAACGTTTAACATCGAGCCTTTAGATAAAATAAAAACCGGTGCCTTAATAATGCCTAAATTAACAGAAAATCAACGTAAGTTAAGCTTGTTTTATATTTATATTTCCCAAATCTATTGCTAAACTTAATTCTCAATAAATTTTCAGCTACAACTCCCAAACCAAAATCCATAAAAATTTACCATGTATTTCAAACAACAAATTTAAAAGTTCCAGATTCTCCAATAATTTCAAATAGCAAAGATAATGATGGCAATGCAAATCACGAAACAACAACAAAAGTGCCAAAAATATTTAATATAGAAGAGGATCGTAAATTTTTATCTAAAAGTAAGCTGGCTATGTATTTCTCTATTTTTTTTCTTTTATTTAATATTTTATTTTGTTTAATTTAGTGACAATTGATGTTCATCAAACTCGTTGGCATCAAAGTGCTGCAATTAAATTTATTTATAGTTTTCCATTTTTTTCGGAAATTATTGCCATCATATGGAGTGCTATGTGTTTTATATTCCAATCGGGTGTCAAAAAAACTTGGTGAGTATCAGAGTATAATTTATTCATACGAAGATTTTATCAATGACTTGATTCTGCAGTATTCGTAAAGTGTCGAAACCGAGTTTATTAATTTTTAACGCTGATTTTATTTGTAAATGAAAGAGATAAAAACTTTTTACTTTTAGTTGATTTATAATCAGAATCATTATTCTATGTTTCGAATCTATATAGATCTATATAAATCTCTATTTATTGTTAATTTCTATTTAAATTTGTTTTTATTTAGGGCACTTCCAAAGCCCTGGCGCATTGTTGTACCCTCAATACTGATGTTTACAATAATGACCGTTTCCAATATAATTTATTTCGTTTTGGCCAGCAACTTTCTAAAAACATTTTGCAACGATTTACGAGCAAATCTCAGCAAACCTGAGGCCATAAGGTAAGATTTCTAATGTATAGAGTTTTTCAACGAGAAGTTTGTTTTTCAATTGTGGCAACACGAACAACATGATGGTTTTTTCATTTAGTTTGTTGACGTATTCGTAGTAGATACATTTGGACTACGTGTTAAGATTTACTTCTGCGCCTGGCTATGGAGCCTTAATCAGATGGTGGTTGAACCACTATGCATAAATAGGAACGTCATGCTCGTCCTTGGAAGCCTAAGACTAATTCTAGCAACAGGTTTTTTCTAGTTGCAACTTTAATGATTCCTGAGCAGGGCTGCAAATCATCACTTTTTGCTGAAGAGTTGGAGACTATCCTACTCCTGTCCAGAACACTTGTCTAGCATGCTCACTGGATTTGGAAACATTTCAGCAGGTAGGTGTTATTAAAGGTGAAATTAACCCGGCCACCATATAAAAACTGACCTGTCTGTTATGGGGCCGTGAAACCACAACCGCCACGATACTCCCATATAGGGGCCAACCTCAATAATCAGCCAGAGAACAGCTAAATGTCTAAAGAGACAAATAGCGGAACTCTAAGAGCTCACTGATTCCCGTGGAAATAACGTGGAGCTTCCAATTGTACCCCTGCTGACCTTAGGGGACTGGGCTCCCATTTTCCCCCAGTTGCACAAGTCTAAATAGTTACTCACCACAAAGACCGATAATGTGCCCCCGGGGGGTAAAACATTTGGACTTCAATTTCGCACAAAAATCGCAAAATTCGTGATATTTTCGGACAACATAACCTTCTGAGACCGCTATTAAGAATTTGGTCATTTAATTTGAGTCGACAGGCTCGATACAAAATATGGGGACACCAACGCGTCTTCGACCGGGTCGTTCAACAGCCTTGAGCCACAGTGTTAAAGAAGATTCAAATTTGTCACCAAATTTGTCAATTCCTCGACGTTCTCGATAATTAGGGTTACCCAAAACCACCACATGGCGAATTTTGCGTAAGGATTTGACTTTGAAGCCTTACAAGGTTCTACTGGCACAGAAATTGAAGCCGACCGACCATTCATTACCGGTCGGTTTTTCTGAAAAAATCGATATTCCAAACGAAGCCCATTTGCACTTGTCAGAACATGTCAACAAGCCAAATTGCCGTATTTGGGCTTCTAAAAATCCTTGATCTATTATTATTAAGAAGCCTTTGCATGCTCAACGTCTCTGTATGGTGCGCTATGTGGTCTGGAAGCGTGATTGGGCCGTTTTTTTTTCCAAAGATAAGGCTGGAAATGCGGTAACAGTCAATGGATAATGCTATGACGACGTGGTTTCAACAGGATGGTGTCGCCTGTCAGATAACCAATGAAACGATCAATTTACAGCAAACCAAATTTCCCAATCAATTTTCACGACAATTAGCAGTTAAATGACTTGCCACATCGTGTGGCTAGATTATATTTTGTGGGGCTATGTTAAGGACAAAGTCGATACGGAGCCAATCGAATCGATTTCAATCTTAAAACATAAAATCCGTAACGCCATTTTGCTAAAAAATTATTAAAAACTATGATGAAAGAATCAACATCTGTCAGCGTGGTCATGGTGGACAATTGCCATTTTTATTTATAATTGCCGCACAATAAAAATCCAAATTTTTTGTTTTATTTTGTTTTAGAAAACATACTTCTTGTTGAAAATCCCTTTATTTTTGTATATGAGTTTTGCTTAAAATCTCATTAATTAAATTAATCATTCTAACAGCTGCGGTGATGCAATGGCCGTTTTAAGACCTATAATACGGTTGCAAGCCCTGACGCATAATACGTACTTAATATTATTTCGCATTTCCTACACTTTAGCCATGATTCTGTGGATTTTGGCTCTTCTCATAATGCTGATGAGATTTTTTTCGGCCATTGACTTCCAGCTGGTGGATGTGGAGACATCATATGAAATGGAAGCACAATTTAAAGAAAAAGAATTCGTTGAAGTTCAGCTGAATTCACCACAACATGTAGTATCAGCTGCCAATTTAAATTTCAATATTGAGCAACAAAAACCGGAAGACGATTTTCAAAGTGCAAAATCTCATTTGAGTGAAGTGGCTACACCTCTGCTAGATCAAGTGAGACCCACAAGAGAAGCCACGAAAACATAAACAAGCATTTTAAATTTTAAAATTATTTATTATGTTTTAGTTTTTAATAAAATACATTTTTTTTTGAAAATCTCAGGTATACAGAATCAATGACAACATATAACTTTGTTAAAGTTAAATATTCAAAATTATATTGAATAATTTTAAACAATCTAGAAAGTATTCGAAATTCTCATTTTTTAGCACCTTATAACATAACAAATTGTAAATTTTTCTTGTTATTTATATTTTGTTAACAAAAAACTCTCATTTAACTAAAAGTGCCTTAAATAAGAAATATTACACAAGTGGAATTTTAACGAGTTTTAAATTATTATTTTTCTTATCTTTGTTAAAGAAATTTTTTAAATGTGATAAAAAGTCTTACTTGTTTCAGACTCATTATTAATATCTCTCATTCAATAAAGGCCAGCAGTAGGTTGTTACTATTTTAAGAAATTAAAATTTGAAGTCAGCCTACGATTCCGAATTGCATGTTTGTATGTAGGAAAAACATAAAGCAGATGCAAAAAATTTATTTTAAAACTCTTTTAAGTTATTTTAATTTTTCATAGAACAAGTCGCCAGTAATTCACCACACGGATCAACTTGAAAATAGTAAAACTAAAAAATTATGATGAATTATAAAAATTATAATTTTTGACAGTTTGCTAAAAATTTTATATTTCCATAAAGAAAAGTTTTATCAAACACTTACTAACTGCCTTGCATTGAATACCTATTGTCAATTTATTACAAATGTAAAGTCAATACCTCCTTAAGTCCATTTATGTTATAGAGGCTTATATGTTTTCTATTTATAAAAACAGGAATATATATTAAGCAAAATTTTTTATTCTACTTTTCTTTCCGTTTGTCGACTTGAATCAAAAAAGCTCAACTATAAAATAAACACTAATAAAGTATGTACACAAATTGTGTAGGTCTACATGGAAATTGTCAGGCATTTTTGGGAAACCTCTGTGATTTTTAAATCACAGTATAGGTGTTCTCTGCGCACAAACTTTTGTAATTATATTTTTTAAAACGATTTGTTAAACTATTAGCAATTTCAAATTACGTTATTTTTGCGAAAACTTAAATTCTAAAGTTTATGTTAAATTGCTTAAATGGAATATTCGACTTGTTATCTTTTAATTAATTTTTGTTGTAGGCCTTTATATTTTATAAAAAATAAAAGTAAACATTATAGATTTTAAAGGGATTGTTTGTTTCCTTACTTTTTTTTACTAAGCAAGACTAATAAATAATTTAAAATTACAATATGATTTGAAACAATGTGAATTGTAAAATAGGCCTGTATAGTTCTGATAGTAAAAATTTATTTTAAAAATGTTAATTAAAAAAAATTTATCCAAATAAAAAATACACGCGCATTTTAACACTTTCTCTTATAAAGCGGAGCTCTTTGTATAAATATAAGAAATTTTAACATTTAATTTGACAGTTGTAATTTGAATTTAAAATACATTTTTCTGTCATCTCAACAAACTTGGCAAATTTTAATAAGTTCCAAACACGAAATTTACTCTCAATTCAATCTTCATAGGATTTCCATTAAATAAAAATACATAAAAGTTTTTCGTTTAATTTTAGTTAAAAAGTTTTTATATTTTTTAATTCACTTAATTTTATATAAGAACTTTTAATATTTTTGAATAAATGATAACTTTAATATGTTTTATATAAAAAAAAAATAATGTAATTATACTGTGTTTTAAAAAGATATTATGCCTTAAAATATGCTACGTATTTAATAAACTCAAATATAAACTTTTGTAACAGAACCATCATTGATTGTTGCCTTTTGCATTATAATTGTGCTACATAATTTCTGTGCATTTTTTTTGTAACAATCTTTCTGCTTAAACTAATTTCATCGTGATAGTTTTAGTTTCCAAATAGTTATCCAAACCATCTTTGCCCAATTCACGCCCCATACCTGATTGCTTGTACCCACCGAAGGGAGTTTGTGGCAAAACAGCATCATAACAATTAATCCATACAGAGCCAGCATCGACATTGTTTGCAAAGTACATTGCCTTGTTAATGTCATTTGTAATAACACCAGCAGCCAGGCCATATTTAACATTGTTCGCGCGATCAATCATTTCATCAATGGAACTAAATTTGAAAATGGATTGAACGGGACCAAAGATCTGAGTTTTAAAAAGAAAAAAAAGTATAAATTTATATAAAATTGCCTTAACTTTTGCAGAGTTCAAATAACAATATAAAAGGTGTTTTTTTAAGCTAGATAGAACTTTAAATTGTAAAAAGTAACACAAAAAATGAAATTTTGATGAAATGTGTTTTTTTATTTGTTTCAGTATACTCTGACAAATCATCATGAATAGACTCTCGCTTAAACAACGCTACGAAATTATCCAAATTTTCTTTGAAAATCAGTCGTCGATTCGCGCAACTTATAGACGACTTCGTCATTTTTATGGCGTACATAATCGTGCATCTGAACAAGCCATTCGTCGAACTGTCGATAGATTTCGAACCACATACTCTCTAGAGGATGCAATAACACCAACACGTCGAAGGAATGTGCGTACTGAAGAGAATATCGCCGCTGTAAACGAAAGTGTGGAAGATGATCCAAATTTATCAATTCGTCGTCGGTCGCAGGAATTGGGGCTCTGTCCGTCCACTACGTGGAAAATTTTGCGCAAAGATCTCGGCCTACACCCGTATAAGATCCAGCTGGTGCAGGAATTGAAGCCACGAGAACATTATATGCGTCGTTCTTTCGCCGATTGGGCTCTAGAGCAGTTGGCAACTGACCCGTTGTTTTATCGCAAAATTGTGTTCAGCAATGAGGCGCATTTTTGGCTTAACGGGTTTGTTAATAAGCAAAATTGCCGCATATGGAGTGAGACCAATCCACAACAGACCCTACAGACTCCATTACATCCAGAAAAATGCACCGTTTGGTGCGGTTTTCACGCTGGTGGCATCATCGGACCTTATTTCTTCAAAAATGAGGCCGGAGCTCGCGTTACGGTCAATGGAGATCGTTACCGCACCATGATCAATGATTTTTTGTTTGAAAGTATGGATGACATTGATCCGGACGAGATGTGGTTTCAACAGGATGGCGCTACGTGCCATACAGCGAACGCAACCATCGACTTATTGAAATCAAAATTTGGCGGTAAGTTGATTTCGAGAAATGGACCTGTCAATTGGCCTCCAAGGTCGTGCGATTTGACACCACTCGACTATTTCCTGTGGGGCTACGTGAAGTCACTGGTTTATCCTGATAAACCAGCAACAATTGACGCCTTGGAGGACAGCATTGTTCGTGTTATTCGTGACATATGCCCAGCAGTGCTCGAAAAAGTGGCCCAAAATTGGACGTCCAGAATGCGCTTCGTCAAGAACAGCCGCGGTGCCCATATGCCCGAAATCATTTTCAAATGTTAATGTCACGTATTGATCCTTTGAATAAAAAAGAAATTTTGATTACAATTTAATTTTTTGTGTTATTTTTTACAATTTCAAGTTCTATCGGGCTTAAAAAAACACCCTATATATTGGGATTTGCTTGTTCTTTATATACCGACTACAACACACATGTCGTTGTCATAAAATAAGAATGTTATTTACTACTTTACGGGCTTAACATAGCAGCACAAAATCATTTAACAATTTTGAACAATTTAAAAAAGGTTGAAAATGTATCTGGTATTTTTCTTTTTTTAAGTACATTTATGATTCTCAAGGACTATTGAAGTCATTGGTTTTGGATTTTCCAAAAGTCGTACTATGTAACCTTGAAGCCTTGGAATTTTAAAACTGGCTCAAAACTAAAGAAATAAAGCTTTTGAATATGTGTTGTTTTTCTTTGTCTATAAACTGTCACTAAACAACTTCATAATTGGAATAAATATTTGGAAGAATAAAAGCAAATTTATTAACATTTTTTTTGTATTAAATCAAGTTGATTGAATAATAAACTTTAGAAACATTAAAAAAAAGTCGATATAGTCCACTATGATTTTACTTTTTTATACAAGTCATACTAAAATACTTGTTAATTTTAGCTTTTTAACTTACTTCTTCCTGGGCAATTGTCATTTTATCAGTTACATCTGAGAATACAGTTGGTTCAATAAAGAATCCCACATCACCGATTCGCTTGCCACCACATTGTAATTTGGCACCCTGTTGTTTGCCACTCTCAATGAAACCTAAAACTTTGGTCAACATTTCGTCATCAATTTGAGGTCCTTGTAAAACGTTCTCATCAAAGGGGTTACCAACTTTGCGGGTTTTTGCTTTAGTAACAGCTTTGGAAACAAATTGATCATAGATTTTTTCATGGACATAAGTGCGGCTACCAGCGCAACAGCTTTGACCATGATTGGAAAACAAAGCTTCGTGACAAATATCCACTGCCTGATCAACTAAAAGAAAAACAAAAATTATTAATCATTTTTTTTTTAATTCAACAGAAGAAGTCATTGCTGTCAACATACTGTCTGCATCGTCAAAAACAACAACAGGGCTTTTGCCACCCAATTCCAAGGAGACTCGTTTTAAATTGCTTTTAGCAGCAGCTTCCATTACTATGCGACCAACGTCTACTGAGCCTGTAAAAGCAACTTTGCGTATCTCTGGATGTTCAGAAATAGCTGCACCAGCAGTTGGTCCAAAGCCGGTAATAACATTAATAACACCAGCAGGAAAACCAGCATCCTTTGCTAAGGCAGCCGTATGTAAGGCAGTCAAGGGAGTTTGCTCAGCTGGCTTCATGACAATAGTGCAGCCAGCAGCTAAGGCAGGGCCCCATTTCCAAGCCAACATAAGCAATGGATAATTCCAGGGTATAATTTGTCCTACCACACCAATGGGTTCTTTCTTGGTCATTGAAATAAAACCACCAGCTGGTATCGTATCTCCAAAAAATTTATCTGTCCAGCCGGCGTAGTATTTCAAGGTCATAATAGATATTTCCACATCGAATAAAGCTTCAGCAAAAGGTTTGCCATTATCTAAAGTTTCCAAGCTGGCCAAAGCATTCTTATCTTGATCCATAAGCTCACAAAGTCTGATCAAATTAAAAGTAATTATTTATTTAATCAGACAAGATATGAAAATACTTTTTACTTCATCATCAATTCTGTACGCTGTAAAGGACTCATTTTACGCCACACCGAATTCCTGTGAAAAGCCTTCTTGGCAGCTTCTACAGCCAAATCAACATCAGCCTTAAATTTGTTCAGAGACAATTAAAATTTGAATTAAAAACAAACTGTTCTTTGTGTTGTTACCTTATCACCTTCAGCTACTTCAACAATAACCTTTTCTGTGGCGGGATTAATGGTAGCAAAGGTTTTACCCGATTTAGCATCGACAAACTCATTGTTGATAAAGAGCTATAAATTACAAATGCATAATTAATACAGAGTAAAGAGATACAAAAAGCTGTTTTAAGATTTCTTTAATAATCAATGAATATTTGACGACATACACAATTGATACTCAAAGAAAACAAATTATTTTTATCAAAACAAAAACAAAAAACGAACCAAATGATCGCATTAACGGTCATTTGAAATATATTCCACTAATTAACCTAAAAGTTTTTTAACAATAAAAGAAATAATCGTAAATATATTTTAAATGCCAAATAAAAAATTTATTTATTTTATTTATTTAATTTATTTGTTTATTGGAATTTTTGGGGATGTGAATGTTAATTTTCAAATTGTCGAGTTGAGTTGTTTACGGGCGAAAATCACAGAAATGATATGAAAATATTTAAGAATGAAAATCTGCTAATGCTGGAAATTTTTGGAATTTTCGACAGTAATATCGGGTTCTTCAAGAAGAAGTTTATTTTTCAATTATGGCAACATCAACAACATGATAGTTTTGACATTTAGTTTTTTGACGTATTCGCATTAGATTCATTGGCAATTGTTACAATAAATTCAATTTTGCACGAAAATCGCATTGAAATAATTAAAATCCGCTATTAAAGTTAAAGTTACATTTCATAGAATTCGTGATATTTTCGGACAACATAATAGTCCAAATTTGTCAATTCCTCGATTTCCAAAATCACCACATGCGTAAGGATTTGACTTTGAAGCCTTATAAGATTCAACTGGTGCAGGAATTGAAGCCGACCTTTCCTTTTATATCGCTGTAAATTCATTTAATTCATTAAGAAACAAGCGGCCGATTTTCCTGAAAAAAATCATTTTTTTAACGAAGCCCATTTTCACTTATCAGGATATGTCAACAAGCAAAATTGCTGCATTTGAGCCTCTGAAAACCCTAGAGCGATTATTGAGAAGCCTTTGCATTCTCAACGCGTCACTATATGCTGCGCTACGTGGTCTCGAGGCGTGATTGAGCCGTTTTTTTCCGAAGATGAGGCTGAAAATGTGGTAACGGTCAATAGATCACGCTTACAATTCAGTTTTGGCCTATTCTTGACGATGTGGATATCACTGACATGTGGTTTTAACAGGATGGTGCCATACAGCCAATGAAATGATTAATTTATTACAAACCAATTTTCTCGATCGCATAATTTCGCGACAATCAGCAGTTAAGTGGTCAACCAGATCGTGTGATTAAACACCACTGGATTATTTTTTGTGCCGCTAGGTTAAGAATAGAGTCTATACCAAGCCAATCGAATTGATATTAGTTTTAAAATTCGTGATTGATTAACGAAATGGAACTGCCATATTGCCAAAAAGTTCCCCCCGGGGGCACATGATAGTCTTTTGGGAACCTACTATTCCATTTAGACTGGTGTCTTGCGGGGTAAAAAGGAGCCCAGGCCCCTTATAGGCTAGTAGCAGCCATCTGGACAATCCACATATTTCCACGGGAATCAGTAGGCTCGCAGAGTTCACTATTTTTAGACATTTAGCTGTTCTCTGGCTGATTATTGAGGTTGGCCCCTATATGGGAGTATCGTGATGGTTGTGGTTTCGAGGCCCTCGTGAGAGTTTGTGGGTCGAATCATTCAAAATGAACACAATGAATGGTTCAGGTCCAGTGAGTATGAATGCCGTCGTGTTCTTAATTATATTAAGCTTCATGCGTTCTGGACCAGGAGTTGGAAAGTCTCCAACTTTTTAGCAAGGAGTGAAGGCTGCGGCCTACTTCGGGCTTTCGAAATTGCTACTAGGAGTGACCTGAGGATCCACGGATTCGAAGGCCTTCTAGGGCGTAAATGGCGTTGCTTTTCATTCACAGTAGTAATGGCCACCATCTGATTATGGCTCACTGCCGGTGCAGATGTAAACCAAAAAGTGATTAAAAACTTTAATGAAAGAATCGACATCTATCAGTGTGGTCGTGGTGGACATTTGCCAGATATTATTTTATATATCTTGCAGACGTATGCTTTTACAGGAGTCGGTTATTGAAAAGTTCTTTTGTAAACTGAGGTAACCGTTATGTAAATTGACTGAAAGACCTTACGTATAGAAAAACTAAGATTAACTTGATCTAAACTCGCTAAAGCGGAATTTTTAACACAATACCGATACTATTGACGAACCTTGGCTCTACGTTTATTTATATTATAGGTCTAGGAATTATAGCGGAAAGCTGGTATTGCCCGAATTTTTCATCCGATCTACTCTCGTGCTAACTAAAATCTAAAACACAACGTTTACACTTCATACCACAGTTGTGGTATTGTGGTACGAATTTCTTTTGATCTGCTTGTAATGCAACGTTCCATTTTTCCGATTTACACGAAGTGTGTTTGATTTGCGAGGTTTGCGAAGCTCCTACAACTTAAGTATATGCTCATTATGTAAGTAGATGGTATCGAAGGAAAGCCTGTGCCTTCTAGATTAACAGTTTATTAAAATTTTTACGCGTCGCAGTTTTTTTAGGTGTCATTTACCTTTAAAACTGTAAATTACACGTTAAAGTGGTTGTTTGTAAAATAAAATATAAAATTTGAATTGTCACAAAATCTAAACGGATCGAGATATTCTAGAAACTCTTTGATCAAAAGGAGAAATAAAATTTTAATTTTTTTTTTATTTTAACACAAAAATTTCTTAAACGGGGAAAAACTGTTGCAAAATTATTTTTTTTTAACTAGTCACCCTGGCTTTGTTAACTACGGGGCTATCAAATCCCTTTTGATGTTTGTAGCTAAGAGATGGAGCTTTAATAATCTGTTTACTTTTTATCAATCGTTGCTGTGCACTATAAGGAATTTCGATGTAATTTATTAATTTTGTGTAAAAATTGACTATGTTTGGATAGGGCTGGAGAGTGAACTGTTACAATTTTTGACAAAATTGTTCTTTTATTCCCATTTGCTATAGGTTATCTTTAAAATAGTTCAAAAAAATTTTCTAGTACCGAAGGTAAGTTTCATTAATAACAGCAAAGAAGCCCTAAGCCATAAAACAAACGACAGGTTTTACGTTGTCCCAATTCAGAAGCTTGTAACTTTTTAACGAAGCCTGCTATTAGAACTAAACTTACAATTATTTTATTATAAATTTTATTAAGAATACAGCCAATAATAATCCGAACATAAGTAAGTACAGCACGTAAAAAATACTAAGGTCTGTCAAAAATTATTAAAAAAAGTTTTCTAGCCTGATATTGTCTCAAACTAAAGGAGACAACCTTGACATTTAAGCAAATTTTTGTAAATATTTTCAAGGTCTACTTAAGCTAAAAAACTGTTAATATTTGAGTAATAAATAAAATTTTTATATATTATTTTTAAAAAATTTTGTGCTCGAGGTATCCGAATTTGAGGGCGTACCCAGAAGCCCCCCTTTATCCGAACGGTCGTATCTTTACTTAGAAATACCGCTTCTTGGCCTCTGTGAATATCTTATTAGGATATTTTAAGTGGTTCATGAGCTACCGAATTATTTCCCAAAAAAAAACCTTTTCAAACCACTGTGCAGCGGTGTTACCTTTATAAAGAAAACATCTTAACTGAAATTGTATTTGAAAAGAAATTTTTTGAAACTAAATCGAGTTCTAAAAACTAATAATACTTAAAGGGAATATACACGATAGTTTTGTTTGAATATTTTATATCTAAAGACTTTTGCTAGATTAATTTTTTTGGCATGTAATCGCTCAGTTTTCTTTGATTCTTCTTTCGTTTTTTAAAATAAAATTAAAATATTAAAAAATAAAATGGAAATTACCGATATTAAGTTCCGAATTCCGAGCTGGTGATATAATTTCTAACTTAGACAGAGCGTTATCTGAGATTTTATTGTATTTCAGTAAATGGAAAATTGCTCTAAATTACGAAAAAAATCAAGCGATTTACTTCACTAGAAACCTTAAGGAATGTTACACACCACAGACAAATATTACTATAAACAACAATTCTATTCAATGGGAACCGAAAGTTAAATACCTGGGAGTTATGCTTGATCCGAAAATGAAGTTCAAGGAGCATACACTTTCTTTATATGGTAGATAAAGTTAATATATTAACCCGTATCTTATACCCCTTTATAAATCGCAAATCCGGTCTAAGCATTGCTTATAAAAAACTCATTCTTAAGTCCATTTTTCATTCTGTAATATTCTATGCAGTCCCCGTTTGGTCTATTAGCGCTTCTTGCCATATCAAAAAACTTCAAATAGCACAAAATAAGCTGTAAACTAATATTCAACTTGCCTTGGCACTTTTCAACCACGCGTCTTCATGATATTGCAGGCTTAGAATTAGTTCTAGACAGAATTAATAGACTTACGCTAAATTTCAATACGAAATGTCTGAATTCTGAGTATGTTCATATTAATGAGCTAGTACCACCTGCGAATTTATCTAGTCAATAGTTTAGTAGTTTAAGTAGTTTTATATAAAAATCAAATAGGTTTTTTGCCAATATTTCTCCTCCAAAAATGATGTCAATATGTATATATGTATGTATGTATATAAAATTCTTGTAAATATAAAATTATTATAAAGTTGAAAAAGAAATCTCTTGAACACCTATACATGTATTTTATATATTTAAACCAAAATGTAAATATTATGGGTAAATAAATGAATGAATGAAAAATGGAAATTACGTGGTGAAAAAAAATTTAATAATTTTACTAATTCGAAAAAATTCAAAAAAGCATAATGACAAGAATACAAATGAAAAAAAATCAAAGTGTAAATGCTTTCTTAGAATAACTTAATTTGCGAAATCAAATTTAAACATTAAAAATAACTAAAATTTGCTCTCGATTATCAAAATTGCAATTGCATGTTTCGTATTATTATTTAACGTATTATTTGTTTTCATTATTAAGTTTATTTTAAGAAAAGAGATAAAAGCTTATGGCTTCTAAAATCAAACAAAACTAAATAAACATTCAAAGCCATAGAGAAAGAACATTTATTGTATGAAAGTTTATTATTACTCCTATTACTGGAATCTTATCAAACACGCAACATAAACAATTATATCGCTCGCTTGTGTATTTAATTTTTGTACTTTTCTTTTAATTATATTTGATCTAATAATTAATTTGCACCTAGAAAATTGATATTGTGAATTAGAAACAACTACACCGTGATTGATTTTAACACTAAAATTAATACTAAAATAACCTGACAATTATCGCGCAATTGCACATTCTGCACTTTCTGAAGTGATGGCAGTGAAGTGATTAATTTTCATATTGTGAGGTAACTGGAGTTCAACAGTTTACTTAGCGACCGACAGTGTGGTTTCCGTAGGGGCGTTCTATGGGTGACTTGCTAGCTTGCTGTTGAAACAATAGTGCAAATCCTTTCATCATATCGGGGAAAGTAAAGTGGTGGCTTTAGATATTTTCAAGGCGTTTGATAGAGTATGGCATAATACACTTCAAAACTTCTTGCTTTTAGTGCCGGTGACAATTTCTCCAGATTTATATTGAGTTTTTTCAGCAATCGCACTACATGAGTTCAAGATTAATTTAGAGGTACCGCAAGACTCTGTTCTTTCTTCTACTCTATTTCTTATTATTCTTAACAACTTTTCAATCCTATGTATTCTTTCGCAGATGACATCACTTTTTGTCATTCAGTAATAGACGGCATTAATTGGAGGTGGGTTCCAAAAGGCGGAACATAAATAATACGCTCAATCACGATCTGGCAACAACCTCCGAATGAGATCGTGTGAATAGAGCCGACAGTAATGCCCGTAAGACTCAACGTTGCATGTTTACGCATAGATCTGTGTTCGGAAATGGTGTTGCATCTGTTACTTTGGGTGATATAAGTATTAAGGTATCGGAAGCTGTTGATGTTTATTTTTCACATTTCTAAAGAAACTTTCAAGTGTCACGGTTATAAAATGGTGTATGAGAGATACTTTACTGCATTCGGTCTTCGTACTATTTATACCATCTATATCCGTTAAAAAATTGAATACAACTCTCATGTATGGGCCGGTGCCGCAAAGTCTATTTTGGAGTACGCGATCAAGCGTACAATAAAACGCCAAGAGGCTCCTTGGGGACAGTAGGGTATCTCTCTCTATTGATTCTCTAAAACATCGATTGTTTTTCTATCGTTACAATAATAGTTAGTACTCTAGGGAAATGATGGAACTTGTTGCCGTTAATGGCATGTTTTTGCGTTTTACTCGATTTTCATTGGAATGGCTAGTGAATCGCACTACCCATTACAGGGAAAATTCGTTTTTTTGTATGTCGATTTGTATGTCGAATGAACTCTCTCCAGATGTCTCTCTTGCCACTTTCAATATAACAAAATTCAAATCGAATGTGCACAAACACTACTCTCTCTTTTCTCCTACCCATAACCTAATTTCCTAGTTCTGGTACATTGCATTGCCTGATTAGGGGTCATCCCTGGTCCGAGAAAAAAACACTAAAAAATATTAATTTATAATTTATGTTTCCGTTGTATATTATCGTATGTTTTATCTTTTTTGTGATTGTCAAATAAAAAGGAATGGTTTATTACTAAATCTTTTATGGCTTGATAAACTGAAATGCAACAATAGGAATGTGGAATTGGTGAGAAGAATAAAGAGAAAAAAATTTACAATGGAAAAGGAAGAGGAGGCGAGAATTAATTATCTGGACCTAACGATCAAGAGGAACATAATCTCGAACAGAATCGAATATGAAATATACAGGAAACCAACAGCAACGGAAAGAATAATACACAACTCATTAAATCATCCCCAGCAACACAAAAACGCAGCAATCAGGCAGTTAATAACAAGACTCGAGAGAACACCACTAACACGGCAAATGTATATGAAGGAAATGGAAACAATATACACCATAGCGGAAAACAACGGATACAAAAAGCGCCTCGTAGATAACATCAAAAAACAGATTAGAACGAACAAAGAACAGGAGGATGAAAGGAGAAAATGGGCTACATTAACATATATGGGGGGATCAGCGTACATACTGGCGAAATTCTTTGGAGAACACGACATCAATACCGCATTCGAAACAGGGAACAACCTAGGCAGAATACTACGGAATAAAACAACCGAGGCAAATATACTAGACAAACAAGGAATGTACAAATTAACTTGTACATGCCATTATAGCTACATCGGGCAAACAGGACGAAAAATTAAGACCAGATTTAGGGAACACATTAGAGACTATAACGAGAAACTACGAGAACCGAAATCAACTCCGGAATCAAACTTTGCGAACCATATATTTAACAACAAATGTACACCAGGACATATAAAGACAACGGTTAAACTGCTTCATACACATCACAAAGGAAGGAGACTAAATGTATTAGAAAACATGGAAATATACAAACAAAAAACATTTGACGGACGAATAATAAATGAACAAAAAAACACTGCTTCGGACACAATATTTGAACCGTTGAAACATTTTTACAGGAAAACGAACACTACACTAACACAAAAACGTTACGCAGGTGCACAAGACCAAGGCAATAAAGAACATCATAAACGTACAATTACAGATTATTATGTCACATAAAAAAAAGAAAAAACCCAATAGGTTCACACATAGACAAAAACGGACAACAAGCATGGTCGTAAAAGGATTTAGCTAGAAAAAAAAAAAACGAATGAAAAAGGGAGCGACAAATTAGGTAAAAAGAGACAAACAAAAAAGGAGAGAGAGATGCAGGCAAACAAGACAGAAAGTGACGAACGCAATAACACGAAGGGAGACACGAACTATATAAACACAACTGGCAATAGAACGCAACTAATACGAAAAGAACACTGAAGATGGCAAACAGCCGAAACCGGTTTGTTCACAAACCAAATTTGACGAGGGTCGACGGAAAACCGTACCCAAATTAAAGAAAAAAATATATTAGTTTTTGGCATTCCGTGCTCATCAATATCTGTTTATTCGTCACAGCCCTCTATACCTGGAACCGTAAAAGGTAGAGTTTTGAAAGTGTATAACTACAGCTTTCAAGTTAATGGTAATAATAAATTAATTAAGTAAATAGAACGTAAAATATTTGCTATTTTAACTCAAGTCAAGTTTAAAAGTAACATATAATACTCAACTTTTTGTTTTAGTTAAAACTACTATTTTTACTTTATTTTTTAATTTTAGCAATGAATCTTTTTTTTCGAAAGGCATATTGATACGATTTATTTGCTCTCATTTTTTTTCTTCAATTATACATAAATCGACATACATATGAATACATATGACGATTTAGTTTATCGTAATGATTTATCGTACACGGTATACATTGGTAAGTAGTTCTGCATGTATTTGTGCACAAAATAATAGCCAGCATTTCCGAATTAATTGTCTGCAAAATGGAAAATGAGTTTTCGTAGTTGTTTTATTATCTAAAGCGGAAGATTGCTTTTACAAGCCTTTTTAATAGATCGGTTAATTACTTTTATTTTTTCTTTTCATATAAATATTTTATTCTATTTGAATATTTAAATATATTTATTGAAAAATACAAACCTTCAAGCAAAGAATTTAATTATGGGAATTATCAAAAATGTATATTAACTTAAAACGCAAAAACCTTAGGCTAAAATTTAAAGGCAGGAATACGTTCTCTTGAGGTTATTGTCCAGTTAAACTGAAAGTGCCGTCATAATAACGAAAAAATATAATGTTAAGACGTTGTAATAATAGACCTTAGAATCAATTTACTTAATCATGATTGGAATCCACTTATACATATTAAATTCATTTCATGACTCGTCATGAGTTTGCGGTAACAAAACTGAACTTGAAACAAAATAAACAATTAAAAAAAGTTACTTCAAATTTTTTAAATTGCTGTTAAAAATTTGTTATAAACTTATATACATACTTACATATATGTATATTTCTTTCATGTATTGAGTAGATGTGTAGGTACATATTCATTAAAGAACTTTAATTATTTAATTAGTTGCCTAAAGTAGTGAAAAACTATTTTTAGAAGCAGAAACAAATTTTGATTTTCAATTTATAATCATTTTACAGTCAAACATCATCGACACACTTTATGATCTATGATCTGATAAATGCTAATCATCGTAATAAAAAAGCTCAGCTCATCCTAATAAGAAAGCAATTTTAATCAAACCGTCTATTAAATGCCATCAAGAAGATTATTTTATTAAGGAAAGTATTCACAAGAAAGTATTAGAATTATTTGTCACATGCATTCAGTTATTTTCTGTGAAGTTTATTTTCCTCCTCGTCATAATATTAATTTTGATAATTTTATAAATTTCAAAAAATTAGTCGTCGTTTTGTAGTTGAAGGAGATTTTAAAACTATATATCCTTGGTGGGGTTCACGTCCCATTAGCCCTAAAGGTAAAAAAGCCTGAACTCTAAACACTATTTTGTTCTTTAAGTTGAAAAGCCCACATTTCAGCCTTTTGATCCGTTCAAAATTCCTGATCTTATTGATTGTCTTTTATAGTCTGGAACACCTTCCCCAAACATTCTCTAATTTTGCTAACATATAACTCCTCGCCGCACAATGGACCATTTTACGAGAAGGCGATTAAAAATATATAACTTTTGAACGGATCGTAATTTTTTCGTCTACTAAGTGAGTTTATAGGCTTTCGTTTAAGGTATAAATATTTAAAATCGATCAGTTACAAAAATAGTTGTGATAGATATTTAAAAACGCATTCTAAATTTTAGCTGACTTTTGGTACGAAAGAAAAGTATTAAAACTTGTTAAAAGAGTTTGTTTTACATAAAGTCTTATATTTTGATTCACATTTAGAACTTATACTTTTTAAAAACTTAAATTTAGTCAGATAGGCCAAGCTTTGGCCCTTGTGAAATTTTTAGTACGAAAGCCAAAGTTTGGTTTTTTTAAACAATTTGAGTTAAAAATTAGCTCATTAAGCAAACATAAAAAATATATTCATTGGTTCAAATTTACTTTAGATAAGGAGGTATTTAAGTCCAAAATAAACATAAATACTACTCGTATATGTAAACTCATACGCTCCAATTTTAATAAATGACGTACTGGAAAGAATGGACACACGTCGTCACATTGCAAGCTACGTTAAGAAAAAAGCTAAACAAAAAGAAATTTCCCATCACTACTACTCTAACATAAATCAATATCACAACCATCCTATCTACCCTAAATCATCAGAGAAGGACAGAATAAGAATATTTTCCAGATTGCGCCTAGGTCACACCTCCTTTTCACATGAATGGCTTTTGAAGAAATTACCCCCACCCACATGCAACCGCTGTAAATGCAACCTGACTGCCAGACACATTCTCACCGAATGTCCGTCACTCCATAGACAAAGGCACAACGTCTTTGGCAACACCTCAGCCTTAGAACTCCTCAAGGAGCCATCTTCCGACAACATCATCAAAATCCACAACTTTTTTAGACTCACTGGATTGAGAATGTGAAACGATACTTATTGCACAAACACCATAATTTACTTAAACTTAATCAAATAATACTCGAATTATTAGTACATAAATCCAAATATCGTAAATTAGAGCTGATGGCCATGTAGCTAGTGCTCGTTAAATTAATTTAGCCTCAGAATTTATTCACGCAGGTTAAATAAATAAATAAATAATTTTAAAAGGATGAAATACATACAGACAACTCTTGTGTTTTATGGTAAATATTTCTTTTAGTAAATATTTCTTCTAAATAGCCTTGATTTTCATCTTCTAGAAACAGTTAAGCTGCCACGTCTACTTCAATAGGAGTAGCTTACCATTTTTGCGGATATTGAACATATAGGAATCTGATGTGCATAATAAAATAACAGTTAAGTCTTCATTAGTACACTATCTAGAAATTTTTCTTGGGTTATGCTCGCGTTTCGTTTTTCTTGCGCTTCTTCAGATAGATCTCCTATTGGTAGCATATTGTGTTAAATTATTTGTTCCCCATGGTACAAAATTTTATAAACTGTGGATGGCATATATCTCCAAGAATATTTTTCGTTGTAAAATATAGCTGTTTTTTTTAGCGTACTTTCCAAATTTTTTTGCATTTATATTTCGGCTGCATGCTAGTACTTGTAAAATAATACTGAATCTCCTTATTATTTCCAAATCTACTCCTGTGATAGATGCTGCAGTTTCTGGATCTGAAAAAAATCTTCTTGCAGTATTTCCATCATTTGTGTTCCCTTCCCCTTGCTTTGGCTGATCGATGATTAAACCTTGTTCTAAATATTTTTCTTGAATTTGTTTTTTTTTCATTTTCCTTATTTTTTTTCTCACTGTTTCGCCTAATAAACCAAAATCCAAATCATAACCCAATTTAAGAATATGCTCCATAAAACGTATTCTAGTATAAAGAGGAGACAATGCAAATTCGTATGCTGCTTTAAAGGTATCATCTTCTGGAACTGGATGGTATAATTTTCTTAATGTCTTTTTGCATATAATTTTTAATTTTTCTTTCTAAAAATATACATATTTATCTAAAGAACGTCCCTCATTAAGGAGATTTGAAAAATAATTAAAATGCAACACAGAAAACAAGTTTTCAATTCCATTTTCTAATTTCATTTTGCAAAAAAATTTCGACCTTGTGCCAGAAAAATTGTTCTGCCGGGTAAACAATGGGATATAGGCGTGTAGGGGACACTTAGAGCTATGATACAGTGATAATGCTTTCCCTAACGAACTTTAGAAGTTATGCTCTTTTAAGTAAGAGAATTTAGAAAAAAAGTGGACCTCAAAAAAAAAATAAAAATTAATTTCTAAAAATCAAAAACCAATCAAAAACAATTTAACAATTTTTGTTACACTAATAGCTAACAAATTATGCTATTATACAAAGTTTGTTTTGTTTAAAAATCTTGTATAAGAAAAAAGTTATAGATGTTTAAAAATTAAAAATTTACTAAGAAATTTCTCATTTTAGCAAAATACTGACAATGCTCATTTTGAATCACCCTGTACAGTGTGATATAGTTAAAATAAAGTTTTAATTTTTTTGGCTTCTAAGGTACACTAGTATCTACTTTTGAATGAACTTTAAATTTTTACAATTGGGGACCATGAAAAAAAGCACTTTTGGCCGCCTTCTCGTAAAGTGGTCCATTGTGCGCCGCCATTTATAAAAAAAATTCCATGAGCTAGTGAAAAATAAAAGTGATCTGGAATCGTTATCATATTGGTTACTTAGAAGCATTGATTTAAGCTCTGCAATATCGAATGAGTATGAGCTGGATGAAGCCGTTGAAATCTTTACAAAAATAAGTAATGATGCCGGCTTTTTATCCAAAGTAAATCATTTTTGAATTCCTTAACAATATTAATAATTCACAAAATAATGAGAATGACAATAAGAATTCAACCTTTTAAGGAAATTGATAGCTCATGGTGCCGATCTTGCATAAAAAAGCAGACGCATTTGTAAATTACGTCTATAATATCAGACGTAAAGATATCGAGAAATTTAGATGTACCATATCAAGCGAGCTTACCCATAAAACATTTCTCCACATTCAACACAAATTAAAAATTTAAATATTAAAAAGTTTCCTGGATATGATAGTATCGATATCGTAGTAGCACAGTGTTTTTTAAAGAAGAAGCTGTTCTATACTTAACTAAAATTTGCAATTTAATTCTGCGTTTAAGTCATTTTCCTTCGCAGTAGAAATGCCCTGAGATAACATAATCAGAAAGCCAACAAAAATTAAAATTTATTATTTTTTCGATAATTTTAGAAAAAAAATTTTTTTTTTGGATTGTTATTCCTAATTCTTGAGAGTGTAAAAATTAACCCTGCTTATCCATTTGAATTTAGACAAAATACGGCACTCCTGAGCAATGCCATGTAGTAACTGACATTATTCGTAAATCCTTTGAGGTAAATAAATATTGCTCCGCTGTAGTTTTGGACATTCAACAGGCATTCGATAGTGTTTGGCACAATAGTCTTTTATACAAACTTAAGAAACTTCTCCCGTCTACATTAGAGCAGGTGTTCCTCAGGACTGTGTTCTAAACCCTGTATTATATACAATATTTATGGCTGCTATTCAAATTTTGGACCTTGTAAATATTTTATGTGTGCAGATGGCGTTGCTATTTTAGCTTCAAAAACTGCTCAATTACTGCTACTTTCGTTGATCAAAATGAATTAAATTTAATTGAACCATGGTTAACAAAATGGAAGAATTTTACATTTACATTTGCTCTTAGAAAAGGTGTTTCCCCTAATGTTGCCATAAATAATAACCGAATTCCAAAACAGGATTACGGTAAATGAATATTACAAATAAAAAACTTAACTGGTTAATTGGTTTCAGATTGCAATCAAATCTGGAAAACAAACTAAAACTTTATAAAGCTCTTTTAAAACCTATATCGACTTATGGAATTCAAATTTGGGGGACAGCAAGTGCCTTAAATATAAAAAATATTAGAAAGGTAGCAGTCAACACCTTTGAGACTTATTGTACAATCTCCTTGGTATATTTCCAATGATGCTTAACATAAGGATCTAAATTGTCAAGGAGTAATATTTAAAAAAAACCTTTATCTTTTCTCTGGCTATTATATTATTGGATGATACCGATGAAATAAGAAAACTTGAAGATAATATATAAATACCAGATAAAACTAGTCAAGTTAGTTTAATTATTTTTTTATAAAATAAAAATTTTAAATTTTTTAATACTTTAATTTATCTTTTCTTTTAACCTTAAATTACTTTACTGTAAATATAGAATAGATTTTTATCTTAATATTTGAATATTTATAACTCTAAATGTCCACACAATTTTGATCAATTTTGCTTATTATCTTAATATGAAAGAGATTGATTGCAAAACAAAAACTAAAATACAAAATAAAATTAAATTCATCAAATGAGTTCGAAAAGCTATTTGTATTGCTGAAAGATATAAAAACGTAATACATAGCGTGTTCCAAGGCCAAGACGATGGATGGCGTGTTATGAAAGTAATCATAAATCTAAAGAGAACGTGTACCAAAATTTGCCTATATTGTTAGATTTGAAAAAGACAAGTAATTTTTCTGCTTGAGGTGGTTTATTTTCGTTTCTTTAATTACTACGATAATTTAGACCAAATGTTTTAATATTTAAAATATTGTTTTTTACAGTGCTTACTCATCACAAAATATTATACAATTCTATTCTATTCAATTTTGAATTTAATTTCAAAATAAATAAAATTTAGATTGAGCAAAAGTATTCTAAATATGAACAAAGAATGTTCAATTCAAAGAGAACAACAGCCAGATAAGACGGAAATTAACAACAGTAAAGAATGTTAACATTTATAATTATTTTATTCTAACGCTCTGAATGAATACTTTTGCTATTGAAATAAATGGTAAATGTGTTTGCTAATACTAAAGCAAATAAATCCTGAAATTTTATTAAGTTAAAAAAACAGGAACTCCAACTGTTTTGGACCAGAGCTGAAGATAAACTTCACTAGGTTCTGTAAAATTTAAACATTAGCAAGAAACGTATACTTAGTTAGTTTTCTTTAGGTTTTTAGTTTATGCTGTATATGTATGTGTTTCGTTATGCCAAATGAAAATTTCTGAAAAATTTTATTTTATATAAAAATTATACTTTTATATTGTGTTACTGGCATTTTTATTTGCCACAAGAAATCGTTAGAAATATGTATACCTCATCTCCGAACATGTTGGCTAAGTAAACAAGTCTACATACAACCTTTTCCAGAACTGCAAAGGCAAACATCTATGATACAGAAAAATGAGCACTGAATAATTAAAGGACAACTAGCATTTATTGGAAACCTACAAAAAAATCGGTATTGCCATTTTATTTCGCCTTTATTCCACGAGCTATTAGAGAAAGATGCTTATTCTTTTCTCGCTTTTTTAGATACGGGCTGTTGAGATATTAAATTGTCTAAAGGCTTTTTGAGGCAATTAGTTTTTCTGTAAACACTTTGTCGAACTTATATAGCGACTATTGACGACATTATAATAAAAATAATTACTGTGCTGTTTTAACTACCTTGCACTAACATCCTGTGGAACTGTTTGAGAAAGATAAAAACCTTTTCAATAGTAATGCTGCTTCTCCATAAAAATGTCCATACAGATCAAAGCTACTGCATGGTGTTTGTAAGAGGCTTCTTTATAAAATAAAGGGTTCGCCATCTAACTTTTTTTTTCAACTAGTGCTTATTTCGTGAATGGTAAACACTTAACTCATGTTTGATTTGACAGATAATTCGTTTTATCCTTCCGCTGAACGAATATGGTTTTGTATCCGCTTGAAGAACGCTGGGAAATATTGCGACATTACTTGAAAATCATGGTAATGTTGCAGAATGTGTGGGAAAATTGCGTACGGATTTTGGAAGAAGAGAAGCACCGTCAGCTCCGTATGTTCGTTATCTTGTGAAAATAGTGAAAGAAACTGGCATCTTCATCGATAAACCAAAGCATGAAAAGCCAAAAACAGTGCGTACACCCGAGAATATTGCTGCTGTGGCAGAAAGTGTGCATGAAACGCCATCAACATCAATTCACCATCGTTCTCAACAATTGGACATTTCAGAGACATCATTGAGACGAATTTTGCATAAAGACCTTGGTATGACGCCATACAAAGTCCAATTGGTTCAGCAGTTGAAGCCAAGTGACCATCCAATGCGATTTCACTTCGCTAAGTGGAACTGCGATCGATTTACAGAAGATGCCGATTTTGTAGAAAAAAATCATTTTTTTTTCAGATGAAGCTCATTTTGATCTTGGCGGGTATGTAAACAAGCAAAATTGTCACATATGGGGCACAGAAAACCCGCACGTATACATTGAAAAGCCGACGCACCCAAAACGAGTTACTGCTTAGTGCGGATTGTGGTCCAGAGGCATAATTGGGCCATTTTTCTTCGAAAATTAACAAGGAGTGGCCGTTACAGTCAATGGCGATCGTTATCGGGCCATGTTGAACGAATTTTTGTATATAATATTAGCAACATTTCGTTTCAACAGGACTCGATGTTTTGCGCCCTATTTTTGAAGATCGCATTATTAGCCGCAGAGCTGATGTCGTTTGGCCACCTCGGAGCTGCGATTTGACACCGTCGGACTATTATTTGTGAGGTGCCGTCAAACATAAGTGTTACGCAGACAAGCCCAAGACAATTGACGCTTTTTTTCTTCGAAATTACAACTGAATATATTGCATTTGTGGAGCTATAGTGTACTAACTCGAGATTTACAATTTTTCAGAAAAAGTATTTGATTTTACTTTCAATGTGTATAGAAGGCTAAAATTCATAAGTAAAAGATAATTTATATTAAATTTATTATAAAAATTTATAAATATGAATATTTTATATCGATTTTTCTAAAAAGTGAAAACAAAAAAATTCATTTAATACACTATTGTTGATTTTTAAGTTTGTAGTTATACATTTAATTACGTGACAAAAGTAAATTCCACATAATGGGTTCCTTCTCCTTATTCCACAGAGCAGGTGTTCCATGAATATACTTTAGTTGCAGAAAGATGATAATTTCTAGTTTTAGAATCCAAGCTTGCTTGGAGCGTGGTTGTGCGGCTAGTATGAAACAAAGAGCAAGAATCAGCTAAAACCTTAATGACTGCTAACTTAAGAGAAGTATTCTTTCTGCTTGATGTGATTTATTGCCGCTTCTTTAATTACTACGATAATTTTTAATACTGAAAAATGTTTTTTACAGTCCTTACAAAATATTATAAAATTCTAAATATCAAGACTTCAGTTTCAATATAAAGAAATAGAGATTAAGCAAAAGTTAGAATACAAAAAATTTCAATATTTTGAATTATATTTTTCAACGCTCTGAATGAATACTTTTGCTTTTGAAATAAATGGTGAAAATGTGTTTGTTAACCCTAAATCAAATAAATCCCGAAATATTTTTAGGTTAGAAAAATAGGAATTCCAACTGTTTTGGCACAGAGTTGAAGATAAATTTCACCAGTTCTAGTTAGTTTTCGACAGAAAACGGGGGTGATTTTTATATTATATTGTTAACTAATGCTTTATTATTTGCTATTTTATTGGCCTCGGCTGCTTACCTTAGTAACTCGAGTATTTCATTGCAATTGAACTCGAGCAACATTTAATAAATTAGTTTATTTAATCTAAGTATATAAATACATACATACATGTGTTTTGAAAACAAAAAATAATTAATAAATTAAACATATGCACATACATTTGTTTTTAGTTAATAACTTTACTGTCTTAATTTTTAACAAATAAAATGACTTCAATTTCTACGTCGTCGGTGTACAGCAGACAAGATGTATTTATCATGAACACAAATTGTTTCTTTCCTTTGTTAACATGTTTATACATATGTATGTATATATGCATTTATTTAGATGTTTACTTACTTTTGTGTATTTTGGCTTTTGTTGTGGATTTGCCATTATAGTATTTTAAACAAGGAGTTTACTTCTTATTGAAAAAGGCAATTTTTCACGGCCGGCTTATTTAGATTCACTGTTAAAAGTCTATGATCTAGCTCGGTGCTATGGTTTAAACTGAAAAAGTTTCCTAGCGTTTCCACGTTTTATAGTTTCTTAATATCTTCTGATTTGTTTTTATTTTGCCTTATCTTAATTTGTTTTGTTTTGTTTTGTTTTTTTGCCGGTTTATAATGTATTGTCATTTGTTAAAAAGCTTTTTGACGGCAGTCAGCTTTTATGCCGAGGGTTTATGTCTGAAGTAAAAGACTGATTCACATCAATATAATTTCTAAGTTAACATTAAAGGTGCTTTCACACTAGAACTATTTTTAAATAAAAACATAAAATACATAAATACCCATCCATTTTCAAAGAAAGGTGAATATTTGCCGTGTATAAATCGACCAAATATGTTTGGTTTTACAGAGAAAAGCTTAATTTTTTTCCCTATTTCTTAATATATATTTGCATACAGAAAGCTATGCCTGTTTTAAAGCACAAACATAAACAGCATCACTTATGCAAGTTTCATTGTTTGGGCATTGCATGAGACTAAGAAGTTTACATTTCTATGGAATGGCTCATATGTAATATTGCAATTTGTTAATATAATCAAAATACATACAACTAATTATTTTTGCCTTTAATGGGGCATCCGCATTTAAACGTACATCCGACAAAATCTTTTTTATGTTAAAAACAGCTTAATCAGATGCTTTGTTAAGTAAAAATAGAACTCGCTCTAATTTAAATTTTGTTACATAAATAAACTTTGTATCGAACTTTTATAAAAGGAATGTTTCACTTTGTTTACACGAAATTTATGTGTGTGCAGTGTGTACATACATACATATTGTTACGAAGTTTTGTTTTAGTTATAAAAGAAAATAATTATCTGTAAATAAATAATCGAAACGACCTAGTGTGCATTTTATAAACTGTGTAGTTTTTTAAGAAATCTTATGCAAGCAAAACAATAACAACACGTTTATAAGAATTATGACGAAATAAGATAAATAACAGAAAACAAAAACAACTAACACAGAAAAAACAAAGCAGCCAAGTAGGCGCCTAAGCTGAACGATAACAGCAACAATAATATGGAGTGATGTTAAAGTAGAATATACTTGTATATCCCAAAACCGCCTAGAACTACTTGCTGGCTAAATGAGTTAATTCATGTTGAGTCATCAGTGAGTAAAAACAACAAAGTTACCGTAGTAAATAAATCGTTTAACTTAATTTTAAACTCTAGAGTACTGTGTTATTATTTTGTAATAAGAGAATTCAAAATAATAAAACATTTATTAAATGGAGTAAACGTAACAATATGTAAAAACAACTCGTGTGCAAACAGCTTAAGTGGCAAGATAGGTGTACATTTGCTACTTTTTATAACAATTTACAGTTACGACAAAAAATCAGTGTATGGAAACAAATAAAGACACAAGCTTTTTAAAACTTTTAAATCGTGTTTTTTTTCAACGCCAGAACGCAAAGAAAACAATTGTCTTTTCGCACAATTAAGTTGTGTTGTTCACTCAATAAAAAATAAGTTTTTCTTTATAAGCGTTGAGAAACGTCTATTTCAATTTTTCCTCTAGTGTTTTATTCGTTTGTTTCTCCCAAAAACGCCATTACAAACGCCTTTAAAGCAGAGTACTATTTCTCTCTTGTTTCATTTTCAACATTTATTGAAAAACTGTTGATTTTATTATTTTTTTTTCATTTTATATATTTTTGCTTTCGTTTTTTACCCTACATAAGTGTTTGCTTTACAAAGACCGCTTTCACACAGGCAAATTTTACTTTGACAAAGTTTTTTTAATTTTCTTTTAAACTTTCTTTGGTGTTCAAACACAAAAAGTTTTCTTTTACAAATTTTGTTTTAGTCAATGTAATCTGTAATGTAATCTGTGTATAAGTACAACTGTGTATAAGCGACGAAAGAAAAACAAAGCAACTTTGCGAGTATATCAAAGTCTGTACTCTCAATCATGCTTTCTCCCTCGCTCTCACATAAAATCAAAACTTTGCAAAGTAAAATTTGCCTGTCTGAAAGGGGTCAAACTGATCACAATTCATTGCTCAAGAAGTAATTTTTGTTCAGCTTCTTTGCTAGTCCCTGTTTACACACTTCAACTTTTGTTGCTCAACTTTAGATTTTTCCATTAGAAAGAAAGAGAAGGTATAAAAATGGAATATGTTTCTATTTCACTGCAGTAAGGAGTTGCTTGTACTCGGGAATTTCGTTTTGTGTTTCAATTCGTAATCATATACATAAAGTTGTATATTTTGCATTTTTGACATTCCTTTTTATTCCCTGTTTCATTGTTAAAAAGGAATGTTCAAATTTCATCATAAAATACCCGGAGTTAGCGATGCTCTTATATAAACTTGTTTTCTGTAGTAATAAATATTCTCTAATATACTTTTAAGCTAAGTAAATTCCTGTAGATGAAAAGAATGTGTTTACAATAGTAGGTTGTTTACAACATTGTATGATCTTTACAACATTCTTTATCTTTAAACACACATTTATCATTAATAATTACGATTAATCACAAATGTATTTAAAAATATATTTAAGAACAATAGGAAATTATTATATTTTATTATGTTAGTAATATAAGAGAGGTATTTTGGAAAATAAAAGTAGTTAATAATAATAATTAGTTGTTTTTTAGTAGTTGGTCTTTATTTTATAAAAAATTTTTAAACTTTGTTTTTCATTATATTTCAATATTTCTTCAAACCATTGGTTTGCATCTTCAGGATAAACAAAAAAGTATATAAACAATTAATCAAAAAATGAAAAAATTGTCATCAGAATCCCATTCAATGACTTCTCCAAAGCAGTCAATTATAGACCCCAGTAAGTAAGTTTTTTCTTTTACATCGATTTTTTTCAATAAACCTTTTGTTTCAACTCAATTTTTTCACAACTTAAATGAAATAAAACATCAAAAAGTACGAATTTTGAGGCAAAGGACAACACGAAAATTGTTGACACAAATTGTTGCGTCTAGACATTACGTCAACTTTATAAGAAACAATAGGTAATAAAAGTTGAAGGGTGTAAACAGGGACCTATTTATCGTTTATAAAAGAAGCAAAAAATTGTTTTAAAATTCATTCACCACTCATTATTCTTGAAGTGTATATTTTTGTAGCTCCTCTTTTCTTCAGTTTACATGTACATATGTATTGGGTATGATTTCTTTCGTATGCACATATAAAGTGTGAGATGAACTGGATACAAAATAAAAGTTTGTGATATCTTCTACGCACATGAAAAGAATGAAACAAATTTGAAGCAACTTTCTATCATATTCGTCTCAGACTTCGTGCAAATGAAAGAAAGAAATCATACTCAAGCAAAGAAAAAAGACGCTGCACGTACATTCAATTTTTATGTGTAACATTAGGAATCATTTTAAACATAATTTAATAGCACTGGAAACGAAATAATTAATTAACTTTAATTCATGTAGACTTCGACTCTAAACACTCTGTATTTAAAATAGGTAATTGAAATAAAAACTTTAAAATATTTTGTTGCATAAATTTTACATTTTTTTTAATATATTTTAAATGAGCTTAAGCCAAAGTAAATTTGAATCATTTTAATCTGGAGTTATTTATGTAAGTATTAATTATAAATAAACACTTATTTATATATTTACATGAAAATGTATTTCTGCGAGGAAAGTATATTTATATGGCCATAACGCTGCTGCTTACCCTAATTTTGTATAAAAACTCAAGAGTGTTGTAGCTCCAACCAAATTGTTTAAAAAAGAATTATATTCAACTAATAAAAAGAAAAGAAAACAAAACTCAAAAATCGTTTATACAAAAACACAGTAACCATTTATATTTATGCTAAACGTTGGTATTGCCACAAATGAAAATTTTATTTTATTTCCTTTTACTTTTTTTGCTTAGAAAATAAAATTTAGTTTTCTTTGTTTTTTCTTTATTATATATTTCATGAAGAAGTTTTGTGAGGATGGCTTAGCTCTTCTCAGACAGTGTGCTAATCTCACTAGGTAGTTAAATTTTGAGCCTTCCTTGTGATTTAACCTACACTTACTTAAGTATTATTTGCTATTTTATAAAATAAACTAGATTTGTTTTGAACAATTTTCTAGCAGTGTGTGTTTTTAGTCTTCGAATTTATTCATAAAATATAACTGCAGACAAATATGTCTGTAAAACGATTATTCATGAAGTCAAGTAGTTTGTTAAGTAATTTTATAAATAAAATAAAAATAAAGAAATATAAAATTGTTCGTAGAAATATGTATATAAATGAAATGAATACGTATTTTTGTTTAAAAAAAATATGTATATAAATGGATATAAATGGAATGAATACATATTTTTGTTTAAAAAACAATTACTTCATATTTATTATATAATATTTTATATATATAATAAATATGAAGTAATTGTTTTGTAAACCAAAATATGTATGTATTCATTCCATTTAGAAGTTTTTCTGAAGGCGACCTCACTATCAACATTGAATGTTCAACGAATTCAGAAACACACACTTCATGTAGTTAAATTATCAGCCTTATTTTTGATGTTATATTCACTAAAGTAATAATTATTTACAATTTAAGAAAATTCATTTTTAATAATTTTTACAATTACTATTTATCCTTTCTAGCTGGGCCCTCTTTAAGTGTTTTTATATTCGATTTTTGTATAAACAAATATGTAAATCACTTGTTTATTAAGTCAAGTAGTTTGTTAAGTAATATTTTAAATGAAATAAAATATTCAAAAAAAATACAATTGCTTGTACAAATATTTATTTTACAAATCTGAATTTGTTATATATCGATTACCCTCTGAGTGCTTTCCACTGTACAATTTGACAGGTGAAGAGGAACCTACAAAGAAGAAAAAGTTTTTATTTTTTTTTTCAAAAATAAAAATATAAATTTTACCGCAGTGCACTGTGCAACTACTTTTTGATGTCGCTTGATTTAAATTGATTGTAAGGAAACTTTTTAATTTAGCCCACAAATCTTTTGATGTTGATGTCAAAAGTTGTTTTTCTCGCTGCTCTTGGTCGTGTAGATGTTGCTGTCGAATATTTGTTGTTTCTATAGTCTGCGACTTAAAGTTGAACAAATCCAATGAAAAATGATCAAGAAATTTTAATTTTGGTAACGATTTCATTAAAACCATTCTGAAACAAGTTACAAATAAATGATTGTTAGAAAAAATTTGCAATGCTTTTCAAAAAGAAGATGTGGAGAGAAATTTGTGAAGCAGTTTTGTTGTTTGCTTGTAAAAAAACTTCAACGCCATTTTCTTCATTTTTTTTTCTTATTTTATATTGTTTTCATAAGATGAATTTGCAATAATTTTTTTTTTGTGAAAAAACTCCAGCCCTCAATTTCCTTATTTCATATTTTACATCTTCATAATAATTGGAGGGATGTGTTGGTTGAAGTGGATTTTTTAAACTTTCTACGACTTGAATAGTCTCCATATCCAGTTCATAGGGTACAAATATTAATCATTCTGTACTTACCTATAATGATTATATTCATAAGGTACAAATTCACAGAATGGCTGCAACAATAAATTATCTGGGCACATGGCATTGCCATGCAAACTTAAATATTCCACATTTGGAAATAAACGTTGTAAAATGTCTGCAGTCATTTTCAAATCACTAAACTGAAAATTTAAATTATGTCAATAAATGTTAAAGTTGTTTTTCTTTTTAAATTTTACCTTCCTTAATCATCCAAAGTTGTCAACTCACCTCGTTTTTGTTTAGCATCAGGGTATGAACATTAGTTAAGGGTTGCGTTAAACTCTGAAAATGTGCTTCTCTTAAACGATTATCATCCATAATTAAACATTTTAGTTGAGTAAATTTATAAATCCAATTTATATTATTAATGCGATTATGGCTTAAATCTAAATATTCCGCACATTGTGCAAATTTCTTAATGTCGGCAGGATCCAGAGATTTTAAATTACGATGGGATAAAATTAGCTAAAAATTTTTTAATAAAAAAAAAGAGTTTTAGTTTACAAATCTTGTAAAAAGTAAATTGCCGGATCATTTATTTATTGTAATATGAAAATTTACTTCACAAACCTTTTAAAACTCACAAATATTAAGATGGAAGTATTTTGAATTAATTTATATGAATGTATGTTTTGTTAACTATTCATTAACAGCCGTATGCAACTTAAAACAGGTTTAACTGCCGTTGTTAAGCAAAATTTCTTAAACTTGTATTCAAAAAATGTTTTGAAATGAAAATACTTTAAAACCTACAAAAATTGAGCTGTTTATTTTAAAAGTGGCGTAAGTCACTTTATTTTTTTCATCTTTTTTATCTACAGTTAGTTTATAAAACATTTTATGGGGAATATCATGGTAAAATCGTATCCATTAAATTTTTAGCAAATTCACTTTGCTTTGCTCTGTATTTACTTTGCTTTTTGAAACAGATTTTTCTAAGGATTGTGTTGAAATAAAATCTTTTTCCTCCATGTTGTGTACTGTAAATGCTATCACGCAATAGTAATCATTTGGAATTTATAATACATTTGTTTTTATTACACCAAAGTCACGATCATTAGATAAGTATAATTGGCCCGAAATTAAAAATTTGTTATCAAAAATTTTAATATCGTTTGCTGAAGACTGAACAATTTTCATCCAAGTTAATGCCAATTTTATGTTCCTATTTTGTTCTGTACATAAGTAACTACATGCAATAATATGCTTTTGAGTTATGACATTCTTAAGATGTTTTATACAACACGAAGCAACTTCCTGAGAATAAAAGTCATTTTAATAAAATAATGCTTATTATATATACTATATTAGATATTATAATATAATTCAGAAAACTGCACAATTCTTTCGCATTTATAAAAAAAAGTCCAATGATCACAACAATATTTCACACACACTTATTTATCTTTCTATTTCTTTCACACTAAGCTCCGTAATTGGTTTCTGAGTACAGCGACTTAGTCCAATTTCAATATAAACATTTTTGTTATAACGTTAATTACCAACACTTCTCTCGAACAAATCTTAAAAGTTCTCAGTTTATAAGTTGAAAATTTGTTAAAAATTTAAAGATACTGTTCAGTTGTAACTTAAGCCACTTTCAAAATAAATGGCTCAAATGACAATTGTATTTTGTTATTCCAAAAATTTTAAATAATTAAAAAAAAAAGAAATTGTATATAGTATACAAATAATAAGAATAAAAACTAAAACATATCATGCCATTCAATAAAAAAAATGTATATCTTAATTTTATATTTTACAAAAACGTCGTTTTAATTATTTATTTAAAACAAAAGTTTTATTGATGTAGATATAATCAAAGCAAAGGTCGTTATCCGAATACTTAGTTTATTAATATCAATAAATTCTTTGTAAGTTGTTCGTACATCTTGCAAATTGACTTTTTTTGTGTTTTGTTTTTATTAAAAAGATTAAAAAAATATTTTTTTGGATCTAACTATGCGGATAAACAATATTTATTTTTATTATTTACATCATTAACTACAAAGTGACAACTGAAAATAGTGGCATTGCCATAACCAAAATACTAATGTTGCTAAAGCATAAATTAGTTATTAGTGCGGTTTTACACACTTCAACTTTTGTTGCTCAACTGTTGTTTTTTCCAATAGAAAGAAAGAGAAGGGGTATAAAGCTTTCTATTTCTTTCTAATGGAAATAACAACAGTTGAGCAACAAAAGTTGAAGTGTGTAAAACCGCATTTAATGTACTGTTTTTTGCATACAATTTTTTAACAAAGGTTTGATGGGATTAAAGTGTTTATTAACTAATGTGCACTTTAAAGCTCAAGTAAGACTTGTTTTGCGTACGGCCATAAATGTTTTGTTATATATTTTTATATTTTTTATAGAATGAAAATTAATATTTTTTTACATTAACAACCTCATAAAGTAATATTTAATATAAACTATTTTTGTAATTATAGTTTTATTCGTTATTATTTAAAATGTAGACCTGCATGTCCTATAGGCAGGAAAAGATAACCATTTCATTCATAAATTATAGAAAATTTTTGAAGATTAATAAGGCCGTAAAACATGAAGTACACTACATGGAAAAAAACCCACTGAATAAATGAACTACTAAACTAAATGAATTAAAAGATGGAGCTAAATAAAGTGGTCTGAAATAAAAAGGAGTATTTACTTATATCAACTGACAAGCACAACTCTAACTATTAAATACTATTTTAAATTAAATAAAATATATTAATATTTCCACATTTGCTTTTACTAAAACAAACAATTCCTGAAGTAAGAATTTAATGAATTGCATGTTTCGAGTGACATTTTCCTAATTCTTGCCGATTTCTATTTTTTTTCTTATTCGTTTCATTTGAAAATACCAATATTTTTCAATTAATTGATTCTTCATCATTCACTGTTACGCCAAAAAACCATACATACATATAGAGTAAATATGTATAAATGTATATGCGCATGATTTTCAGTTATGATTTATTTTTATTGGTGAGATTTGTTTAAATAGCTCCAAGTTAGTCAACTATGACCATAAATGAATAGAAATAATGTTCAGATCCATTCTTCTTGCCATATTCCTCAAATTTATCTATACGCACACGTATGTCTACATGTAAATACCCTCCCTCACTTTATTAAGCCACTAGCAATCATAGAATTTAACAAATTGCTAAAGCACCGTGAAACTTATCAAGCGGGTGGGTGTTTGATGTGATAAGAAGCGATAAGCAACTTTAAGAATATTAAAACTTACCTGTCTTTTGCTTGCGTTGTAACAATTTTCATGAAAATTCTCCATTTTATTTACTTTTTGTTTTTAAAATATGAAATACTTTTTAAAATACATTTTTTTTGACAATTATTTTGAAACAGTAAACCTTTTGTTTTACTTTTGTACGAAGTGTTGAACTTATTATGAATGCTGTACGTTATGTTGACGTTCACTTAAGAATTCATAAGATCAGACTGATGCGTATATTTAAAATTTTTTTGTAAGACATTCATTCATATATGTATGTCTGTCGTAACATAATAACAACAGGCTTGGAAAACTTGAAATAACTTACTGGTACTTATCGATATTTGCATATGGTACCCAAATACCTATTGAATCTTTTTCATACAACGAGTTAAAATTGTAATAAAATGTAGCAACGTATTTTCATAAATTTGTTATTATTCTTCAGCTTATATTCGTTTTAATATTAATTATGATAAATAAGTTATTTATAATTATTCGGAATCATTTTTAATATAAGCAATTTTATTTCGTGCTTGATTCCTTTAAATAAATATTTCATGATGTTCTCACAAAATATTTATTACAAAAATTTTTATTAAAAAATAAACATCTTATAATATTATCATAAAACATTTATTCAAATAAAAATCAAATATTGTATAGAAAATAACCATGTTTTTTGTTGTTTTAAAATGTTTTGTAGTGTTTGTATGAAAGTGTCTTTGAGCCTTGCTGTCTATGCTATGTTGATTTTATGAAAAATTCTCATAGAATCAGTTTGGCTTTGGATATAAAACTCTTAGATTTTTCTATACAATATTGGGGTAAAATTCAATAAATCCCGCAGAATAAAATATACTTTTTTGTTTACTACAATCTTAATACCTTTTTTCCAATATTAATTAATTTACATATCGTATTTTTTAAACATATATTTCTGTACTGAACTTAATTTTTATATATGCGTACAAAAACTATAATCCCTAATAACGTGTGTGTTAATAATTCGTTGTGAATCTTTTAAGACCCAACTATAATATGCATAACCTGACCTTAAGCCAACTTGAACAACTGTGCGAATACCTAATAATCATATGTGGCAAACTATAATGTACTTACGTGAAATTTCGTCAAATATCGATTGCTTAAGTAAACTACAAAACTGATCGCACATTCCGTACGGAAACAGCTGATTTTGCATTGTGCATTATGTTATAGATATATTAGTAAAAAAACGCCAATGGAGGACGAAAGCGAAAATATATATTATCTGAATTTAATAAAAAACGTACAAAGAAAAAATTGCTTATATGACAAAAGAGACGCGTTTTATTATAACGGCAGTTCAAAGAAACGAGCATGGAAAGCAGTAGTAAAAGAAAGGCAGTAAAAGTGGCAAGTAATACCTTGAAGAATTTTGTTTGCGTTTTTCATTTTCATACTGGTATGAATTATATAAAGTCGCGGAGTGCAAATACAGATGACAGTTTCTACGGGAATGTTTCTGAAAGGAAATAAAGAGGATGGGAGTGGACAAAATATGATTATTAAACATCTTTATGTTAATAATTTTCATTTATTTAGAAAGAAATTATTTTTTTTTTTTTGCAAAAGTACGAGTAAAACAAATGTGTAACTGTGTATAATAATTTCTATATTCGTGTAAGTGCATTGCAGCCGCCTAAAAGTCTTCAATGATTTGCTTAAGCATTTGACAGGCTTTTCGTTAAATTTTGGTCTTAAGCTTAAGCCAGCTTATGTATATTATAGTTGGGCCTTTAGGCTATTAGAAAAAAGTTAAAATTGATAACTTATGTTATGTTTAAAATTTATTATTTTACCTTCCAGATAGTTATGAATGCTGCGCCTGGTTGCAGCAGTTTTAGTTCTCTTTAAGATGCTCGGTAAGAATGATTGAGAAGAAATCAAAATCAGTTCTGTCTGCATTTCTAATACGTACTGGTATTTATGTGAACATTTTATTAACAATTAATTTCTTACTTTGTACAGTGCCAACAAATTTCATACAGATAATTTTTAGTTGTTAAAGTTTATTATTTTTCAATGTTTGTATTTTTTTGTTATTCATTCATTTCCCCTTTTTTCACTTAATAATTTCCATCTGCTAAATGTTACCCAACTACGTCAAGTGTTTTTAGTTTTACAGCACATGTTGAGGATTCGTATTACAATTCTGAATTTATTATAAAAATATTTACCATTAATTGTTTTGGTTTCAAATTAATTTTTAATATATTAAATGCCTATTGCCATGATGATTACAGTGTGCATTATTATTATAGGTACACTACAAACTAACTTGCAGAGGATTACGACAAAAATATTAACAAAGGTTTTTGAGATCCAAAAAGTGTATTTCGTTTTGCTTGTATCTAACATTTAAGTTACTCTTTATTAATAATAATAAACTTAAGCCTAGCTGACAAATACAATGTACACTTAAAGTAAGTTCAGAGAACAATTGAACATAACAATTGAACGTACTGATTGTGACAACGCTGATAAGAAAACGTGTATTTCAACTTACTTGTCAGTTGAAAATACAACGTATGACGGGTGACGGATTCAATGTGCTCCGGCCATAAGAAATAAACATTCTCACAATATACAATTTTGCTAACCGCAGCAAGTAAATAAAGAAAAATTAATTACAAAAACTGCCGGTAGGATTACTGTAGGATTTTCCTCTAAAAAAATGTACTGAAAAAGTTAGGTCTAGTGAATTTTCCATCCCTGCTGGAAAATAAAAAAGCTCATTTGTATTTTTAGTTTTCTCTTCCGAATGTGCTTTTATATTTTAAAAATAAAATAATAGTTGTTTTTCAGCTGTTCTGTTTTACGTTTGCTGGCGATATTTCAATAGAAAAGATTATGCGATTTTACAGTGCTGTCAAGATAAGGTTTTGCTTAGTGATGCGGTTGTTAAAAATGAGCGTAACGTTTAAATGCTTTGTAAATAGAAATAGATAGAAATTCATTGATTTAAGTATTTGGATAAAAAGAAACTCAGGAGCATTTTTTCCCAACTAAAGTCGTTATTTGTTGCCAGATAACGGTGTAGCCACGGTGAAACTTTTGTGCTAAGTGAAAAATAAAGCGATTTGTTGCAAGTTTTTAAAGAAAACATTTTATTCTCTTAAATTTCTGAATGTATTAACAACACCTTTCTTTGCATAATAATTTAATTTTTAAAAATTTTTTATATTTTCATTATTTTTGCTATTAATTTATTCGAAATTCTTCTTTTTTAAATTGTAAATACGTTATTTATTACGTGCTGTATTTTTTAAGCCAGTAAAAGAAATTGAGTGTTTAAATATTTTCTTAACGACAACAAAAATGATTAATGATTTTCAGTTTATTTATTTAAAAGAAAATGATTATACAAAGGTAAAGGGTATTATTTTGATTTTAAAAATCATGGCTCGCTTACAGCAAATGGTTCTGTAATCTATGCTACCAGCGTTGTTTCCATTATCACGCAGAAATCCAAGGTAATTCTGGCATTAAGGTTCAAATAAAACTATTGCTCTGTTTCGTTTTCGCTTATGCGTTTGTAAACGCAGAATTTCAATTGTTATCTGTGATTGATTTTATTACATTTTAGTTCAGAATTTCACTTCTGTTTAAAATTTATATGATTTCATTTGTTAAAACGAAAAGTTAAGTATTTCACCCTTTTGAATGGTGACCATTTCAAATCTTTTGCCAATAATGCAAAACACAAAAAAGTAAAAGCAACAAATTTGCTGCCGTCGAATTTAATAGTTATGAAATTATAATATCGGGTTTTCCAACAAGATGCTTGTTTTCCAATTGCGGCAACATGCTAATTTCGACTCTTAGTGTTTTGACGTATTCTTAGTAGATGCAGTAGCAATTGTTACAATGACTTTAATTTCGCACGAAAATCGCACTAAAATAATTAAAATCTACTATGAATATGGTGGTTCTGTTAAAGTTACATTTCGTAAAATTCGTGATATTTTCGGACAACATAATCGTCCTTCTGAGACCGCTATTAATAATTTGGTCGTTATATTTGAGTCGGCAGGCTTGATACAAAATGTATGACCAACAACGCGTGTTCGACCGGGTCGTTCAACTGAAAACATCGCAGCCGTGAGCGATCCAAATTCTCAACAATTGGGGTTATCCAAAACCACCACATGGCGAATTTGCGTAGGGATTTGACTTTCAAGTCTTACAAGTTTCAACTGGTGCGGGAATTAAAGCCAATCGACCATTTACATCGCCTTAGATTCGCCAATTCATTCAGGAAAAACCTGGAAAAAGCTGGTTTTTCTGAAAAAATCATTTTTTTTAACGAAGCCCATTTTTACTTTTCAGGGTAAGTCAAAAAGCAAAATTGACGCATTAGAGCTTCTGAAAGTCCTAGGGCTATTGTTGAGAAGCCTTTGCATGCTTAAAGTGTCGCTGTATTGTGCGCTATATGGCCTGAATCGTGATTGGACCGTTTTTTTTGATGAGGCTGGAAATGCTTTAACAGTCAACGGATCAAGCTATCGCGAGAAGCTCACAAATTAATTTGGCCTATTATTGACGACATATGGTTTCATCAGAACAGTGCCAATAAAACGATCAATTTATTGCAAAACAAATTTCCTGATCGCATAATTTCACGACAATTTGCAGTTAAGTAGTCAGCCAGATCGTGAGATTGGATTACTTTTAACACTGAAATCGATGCCATTGGTTCGGTGTAGACTCTGCCCTTAACTGTACGGAGCTAATTGAACCGATTTCAGCGTTAAAACTCAAAATCCGCAATGTATTTAACGACATTTTCTAGATAAAATTTTTTCTTCATAATTGCCGAACTTTTCGCTTCGTAATACAATAAAAATTTGAATTATCCTAATCTAAATATTTTGTTTTGTTTAAGAAAATAATTTTCTTGTTGAAAAACCCTTTAGATATACAGGTTAATAATATCGATTTGTTTGCTTGAAAAATGCATTTATTACAACAAAAAAAGTTGGTACATAATTCAAAATACTGTCCATCGTTAGTCACAACTTTTTTCCATCTTTCTGAGGGCATATGGATTCCGCTTCAAAAGAACTGCTCTGGTTTGAAGCAAAGAACGGACGGAGGCGTTATGTATCGAACAAGGTAGATGAGCCAAAACTTTCCACCCATTATTTTCCAAATAGTTTTGACCGGTCTTGTTGTCATGATAGAAGATGCTGGCCTAGTGTCTGGTCGTTTTTTACTGATTACACTCGACACACAAATTAATAAATTTAGGTACGGATCCCCTGTGATCGCTTGACACAATTTAACACCTCATAATACAAAACACCCTTCTAATCACACCAAACACAGAGCATTTCCTTGGCGTCATGGATATTCGGCGACACGGATATTTCGGCGTTAATTTGGCTAATTGTCCGGGCTTTACATACGACTTTTTGCGCTTGGGATTCTTCTAATGTATTCATTTTTCAGCACCAGTAACAATACCATTCGGAAATTTCTTTTTGTAGCTTCAAGAACTATTTGCGACAAACGAAATAGCCTTTCAACATCTCTCTTTAATTAATATGGGACCTAATTACCTTTCTTTTGAATGAAACCCAACGCTTGGAACGTAGGGAAATGGATTTTTGTGTGAATTGCAAAGTTAATGAAAGTTCTTCTTGCATTTGAAAAAAAGCTTTTTTAAACATGTTCGGCTAACGACAACAATATGGGGTGATGTTAAAGTAATATTTTTGTATAAGCGAGAACCGCTTAAAGCAACTATATAAGCACAACTTGCTGGGCAAAAGAATTAATACAAGTTGAGTCATCAGTAAGTAAAGATAACAAAGTTACCATCTTGTTTATTTTGTGTGTATTGAAAGTAAATAAATCGTTTAATTTAATTTAAAACTGTAAAGTGCTGTGTTATTATTTTGCAATAAAATATGCCAAAATAAAACAACGAATAAACGTAACAATATAATTTTTCTTTGGAATACATTAGTTATGAGCTAAAACTTTTTAACTTTGGGAGGATACAATAGAAGTGTAACCTACGCTACTTCTACTATATTCATTTTATTTATTTTCATAAGATTTTAAGAATATCTGAGATACCTGCAATGTTGTAATAAATTAAACCACTGATTTTGTTTTTAATAATATTATTACATTTGGCAAGAATTAGGGTTTTCATGCGTTTGGTAAACTATAACAACACAAGTGGACACACGAAAAAACGTGCAACATAAAACTGGAAAACTTTTAAATTATGCAAAATGAGCTAATTATGTATTATTTCACTTTTCAGTTTTCCAATGTATAAAAAATAAGATATGACTTTGAGTTTTCTATGCAAAATTTGGACTAAAATCTGTTGAAAAGTAGTGAAATGTGGATATACATTTAAACTTTTATGAGAAAATCATAAAATATTTATGTTTAAAGGAATCGAACACAGTTAACGCAGATTAAAAATGATCCCAAATTATTTACCACCCCTGATCGTATGTTTATAAATCATTCGCTATGATGTAATAACATAGTATAAAGTAAAATTAAATAGTTGCCAGATTATAATTTTTATAGTGTAATAATAATGCACTATTTCAACCTATAGGTGAGAAATTGTTAAAGTTTTTTTTTTAAATCCGATGACTTTTTAATTTTGATTATAATTAAAAAAAAATAAGAATTAATATTTATATTTAAATAATTTGTACTTAAACTAAATTAAAATTAAAAATAAAACTTTTATTTAAGGTTTAATTAGCATTTGATATCATAATTATAAATAATTAAAAATGATTTTGCTTTACACTTTTTTTTAACTTTATATTATTCCAACAAACTAATTTCTAATTGTTGTATGTATATGTTGAAAAAACACATAAACAACAAAAAAAAATTATTTTATGATAATTGAAATTTCGAAAGCTTAATTAGATTTATTTTATTAGTTATTCTTAATTCAAATAAAATTTATTTCTAATTTATTTATTTGTTGACATATAAAAGAGTTCAATACAATAAAATTTGTTACGTAGAATATTTTTTTAGGTGTTGAATGGATTCAAATAAAATAAAATAATGCTGGGTTTTTCTAAATAAAGTAAATAACCATCTGTGCAATTTAAACATACATTTAAATAGAGCAACTTCTTTTTGTATAAAAACATTCTAAATTTTTATAAATTCCAAGTGTGTTTTTCGAATTTTTTGAAAAGAAGTATCAAGAAGTATGATTAATATTTAAGGCCCAACTATAATATACATAGTCTTTTTGGAACGTACTATTCCATTTAGATTTGTGTCTTGCGGGGTAAAAGGGAGCCCAGGCCCCTCAAAGGCTAGTAGGAGTCACCTGGACAATCCACATATTTCCACGGGAAATCAGTTGCCCCAGAGTACACTATTTGTTCTTTTTAGACAATGATGTGCTCTGACTGGGTATTGAGGTTGGCCCCTATATGGGAGTATCGTGGTGGTTGTGGTTTCGGACCCTCGTGAGAGTTTGTGGGTCGGACCATTCAAATTAACACAATGAATGGTTCAGGTCCAGTGAGTATGAATGCTGGCGTGTTCTTGATAAATAAGAGCTTCATGCGTTCTGGACCAGGAGTTGGAAAGTCTCCAACTCCTCAGCAAGGAGTGAGGGCACGGCATACTTCGGACTTTCTAAATTGCAACTAGGAGTGACTGGAGGATATACGTATCCGAAGGCCTTCTAGGGCGTAGTTGGTGTCCAATCAACTAAGTGGTTTGACCACCATCTGATTATGACTATATAGTCGGTGCAGATGTAAATCAAATCACGCATTAGGTTCGTATACAACCAAACAACATAATACCATTTGCACAGTTGTTTAAGTTGGCTTAAGCCTGCATATGCATATTATAGTTGGGCCTTTACTATACCACTCCTGACCATATGATTACAAATAATTCACTTTGATGTAATAACATAATATAAAATAAAATTGAAAAGTTGCCAGATTTTAATACTCAAATAACAGTTATAATAGTATAATAGTCAATAGTGACTTTATATTTGCTTACACTTCTTTATAAACATGGCGAATTGTTTTCCAACTGTCAGGCGAAATGGTCATCTGGATATCCTTTCCTCATAGTACTACATTCCAATTTTTAAATAATAATAGAAAGTTATAAAATTGTGCCAAAGTTCTTTTGGGTTTTTGCAATTTATATATAAAAAAGTTTTTTGTTTTTTTTTACTTTCAGTTCTATTCGACCTTTTCTTTATTTTTATTAAATATGTATTAATCTTTTAAACGGTGTTTAAAATTAAATTTTAACGATTTATTTTTTCAATATTTCGCTTTCCTGTGGAAAGCTTCTTCAGGAAATTATTTTTTATATTTTACAAAAACAAAAAAATTTATAAATAAATAAATTTTTTATATTGATTCATTTTTCACTTTTAAAGATAAGCTGTTGTTATTTTAATTTTGTTAGATTACAACTTAACAAACAATTGTACAAAAGTTTGCTGTTCTGTTTTTGTACTATTTTAAAGTAAAATATATGAGCAGCATTAAAGGTACTTTTACTTACGTCACTTGCTGAGAAAAAACCAACTGATTCACAATTCGCTTTGTCCCTAAGTAAATGGTTTTTATTTAAAGTATTTATATTTATTTCAAATGGTTTTTTTAATTTTCATTTTGGGTATTTTCGCTACATGACATTGAAAAATTTATAAAAATAAAATAAGCAAAACTAGGTAAAACAATTAAACTTTACTTATCTATTAAGTAGAATAACAAAGAGCTACTCTTAACTTTAACATTGAAGGCAATGACAATACAATAATAAATTTATTTATTTTTATCTTAAACTTGTGTAAAGTAGCACGGGTATTTTAAATCTTCTTCTTATGGAACTTAACTAACAACTGTTGAGTCTCTGAAGATATCTTGAAAAGTTACTCTCGACTTGATTTGGGGCAATTTTTTGTTTCTTATTGATTGTTTAAATACCGAAAATAATAATAATTTGTAATTGGATAAACCAATAGATTAAACGTAAAAAATATTTTTAGTTACTGCATATCTTAATAACAATATCCTAATAATAATAACAAATACATTAAAGTCAAAAAATGATGAAGTTACAGTTTTGCGAGAGGTAGACACTTAAATTTGAAAGCTTCCCCATTTTCTACTAAAAGCTGTGCTTCTCTAAATCGTCACCACTTCAGCTACTCCTGTAATTTTACCAAAAAATATCTGCAGTGTTTCAAGGGCTACCAGTTATTCCAAATTAAAAAATATTTATATCACTGTGCAGCAATAGTAACGTAAATAAATAAATAAAATCTGTTTTGGTGTGAAAACAAAAACACCTACAATCATTAAAAAGAGCTTTAACACGAAATTAAATATTTATAACAATTAGACACAAGACGATTAAATATAAAACTATATAAAAACAAAAAACAACAACAACACATGTTTGAAGATATTTCAAGGGAATCTCAAAGTACTTAAGTTAACGTTAAATCTATCAATGAATCTTCAAAACAGGTATACAGTAAAATACTAGTATTCAATAATTTTTAAATTGGCTTTCAGTAGCAAGGTATTTCTTCAATAAGAAACACCTGCTAAAATTCCATGGCTACAAGAAATATTTAGGCATAACGTGTTTAATTTAAGGTCAATTTTTGCTTACTTCCCAAAGAAGTTGAAGTTTGTTTTTTAATTTTAATCGTTTGATTGATTTTTTTTTGTAATCTTAAAGAGGGTTATAGTTTTATTTTATGTTACTAACACATTCAATTCTTCTGTGTGTTTATTTGGCACTTAAAGAAAAGGTAAATTTACAAAATACTTATGCGGTACGTGATTCTCAAAACCTTGTTGAAACATTTAAAAATTCCAAGATAACTTGTCTCCTTTGACATCAAGGATCTATATAATTAATTATCCCACGCAACACATTCTACAATTTGTATGACAACCAATACATCAGCGACATTATAGATATTGCAAAGATGATAATAAAACAGAACTACTTTAAATTTAACAACGATTTCTACAAATTACCTGACGGACTCGGCATTGGAAACCCTACATGGGAAACCGAACCAAAGTCTTCATGGAAATTTTTATGAAAAATCTCAAATTACTACACCAGAAAGCACTTAAAGAAAATCAAAATAACTCATGACTTTAGATACGTCAATGCCATCATATGCACCCTTGAACAGGACAAGAACGTTGAACAAATTCTAACACGCTTAAATAAAATCCACAATAACAATACACGTACAATTGAAAAACAACAATACAGACATTTGTATTAACTTGACATGACAATGATACAAGAAACTGAATGTCAAACCTTTGATTTTAATAGAAAATCAACTACGACGGACACTACCATCCACATTACCTAGAACCACTTTAACCAACACAAACTAGCTGGATTTAGACATATGATACACAGACTTAAGATAATCCCAAATCCAGTGCTCAAACCACTGTGAGTGAAAAGCAGCGCCACTCACGCCCTAGGAGGCCGGAGTTTAATTCTAGCAACAGGCCCTTCCTAGTAGTAATTTCAATGATTCCAGAGCAGGGCTGCAAACCACTACTCCCTGCTGAAGAGCTGGATACGATCTAAATCATGTTCAGAACATATGACTAGCATGCTCACTAGATCTGGACCATTCACCAGTGGGTGTTATTGAAGGCGAGATAAAAATAAAAATAAATAAAAAACAGACCTGTATGGCGCCGCGAAACCACAACCACCACGATACTCCCGAAGGGCCAACCTCAATAATCAGTCAGAGAAACAGCTAAGTGCCTAAAGAGACAAATAGCGGAAACTTTGCGGGCTACTGATTCCCGTGGAAATAACGTGGAGCTTCCAGTTGTACCCCTGCTGACTTCAGGGGACTGGGCTCCCTTATACCCCCAGTTGCACAGGTCTAGATAGTCAAGTATTCAATAAAGACCGATAAATGTGCCCCCGGAAGGGGGGGGGGGGGAGATGTGTATATGACATTACTACATCCTAGTAAAAAAGGACGAACACTAGACATTCTTGAAAACGTGGAAATCTACCAAATAAGAACTTTTAACAGCGACGTTATAAACGAACAAGTAAACATGATTTCAGACACAGTTCTTACACCACTAAAACTATTCACATATTCCAATAAACGAAAAACACCCTCAGACGGACACACTTATCAGGACAATAATAAAAGACGGAAATATTGAATTGGCCCTGTATAAAATGCCAGGTGGCGGGACAATTTACCAGCATAAATAGATATAACCCTAATGAAAGAACGACCTAAACCCAACACTATTTACACTAGCAGACTTAGTGACAACTCTCCAGTATTATGTAAAACGCGGCTTGATAAGTCATTGCATCGAAAGCGCTCACCGATCGTGCCAAATATATAGCTAGTAATGGCGGTTTTCACCAAAAGGAATGATTGTATTTCATTTACTGGCGGAACAAATCAGAACAACTTAATACCTCACATTTTTTTATTCCTTCCCACGAAACGTTGATAATCTTATTTTTTTTTTTAAATAAATGGACATTATTCATGGTTAAATTTGTTTGTTTTCGCCATTTGTATTTGGTAAATCTAAATTAGGTGCCCCTGTAGGCTAGTAAGTAGTGTACTAGCTTGTCAGTATGGGGGTTGTGGGTTCGATTCCCAACGAAGACCTTGGTTTTTTTTCACTACAAAATTTAAAATTGACTGTCGGTGGGGCTGCTCAGCGATGAAGGCATAGTCACTAGTCGCTGTGCTGTCTTATATACGGCAGTAATTTTCCGACTATCCTTCTACTTTCACCACCTGTTTCATCTCTTCTTTATCCCTTTCCTAAAGAATCTAGCACGGCACCTGATTAAATAGGCATTGTTGCCTGAAGTGCTACTTCTCTCTTAAAAAAAAACAATCTGAAACACAAAAATTCGAAAACACACACTGCACTTTGACCATACATTTTGGTGATCTCCTATAAAGAAATTAATTTCTCTTAGTTCTTGGATAAATTCTATATAAGAGTGGGTGATTCTCTTGAACAGAGTTCACAATCTTCAAAAGGATTGTAGTTGGCGGAGTGACCATCATTTTCAAGCACTTTCTCATTATATCCGTCTAAAAATTGACCTTGTAAATGGTAAGGCATTTTACAAGAGCACTAATTATTATCTAAAAATATGGCAACGCTATCGATGATGCAACTAATTAAATGTCGAGAGCAATTGCATTCTTACAGGGCACAAAAATCGTAAGTTTTATAAATTCCAAGTTATTGAAGTTTTAACTTGCAAACAATAATATCAGACTGCGGCACGAAACCGTAACGTGAAACTAAATTTAATCACCTTATATTCACAGATTTTCTTTTGAGATTTAAAACAAATCCTTGGAGTGGATGTTCTGGTTAAAAACTGCCTGGGATGATATGCGCCAGCATTTTTATGATTGTACTGAGCAACTGTCCAATTAGTGAAAGTTAAATTAAATGTGTAGAATTCTTTCTCTTTATTTTACTCCTTTATCTTTTTCACGACTTTAACAAAGTTTAATAGTTTAACTCTTCCATTGCATAAATAAAAGGTGTTTTTTTAAGCTAGATAGAACTTTAAATTGTAAAAAGTAACACAAAAAATGAAATTTTGATGAAACATTTTTTTTTATTTGTTTCAGTATACTCTGACAAATCATCATGAATAGACTCTCGCTTGAACAACGCTACGAAATTATCCAAATTTACTTTGAAAATCAGTCGTCGATTCGCGCAACTTATAGACGACTTCGTCATTTTTATGGCGTACATAATCGTGCATCTGAACAAGCCATTCGTCGAACTGTCGATAGATTTCGTACCACATACTCTCTAGAGGATGCAATAACACCAACACGTCGAAGGAATGTGCGTACTGAAGAGAATATCGCCGCTGTAAACGAAAGTGTGGAAGAAGATCCAAATTTATCAATTCGTCGTCGGTCGCAGGAATTGGGGCTCTGTCCGTCCACTACGTGGAAAATTTTGCGCAAAGATCTCGGCCTACACCCGTATAAGATCCAGCTGGTGCAGGAATTGAAGCCACGAGACCATTATATGCGTCGTTCTTTCGCCGATTGGGCTCTAGAGCAGTTGGCAACTGACCCGTTGTTTTATCGCAAAATTGTGTTCAGCGATGAGGCGCATTTTTGGCTTAACGGGTTTGTTAATAAGCAAAATTGCCGCATATGGAGTGAGACCAATCTACAACAGACCCTACAGACTCCATTACATCCAGAAAAATGCACCGTTTGGTGCGGTTTTCACGCTGGTGGCATCATCGGACCTTATTTCTTCAAAAATGAGGCCGGAGCTCGCGTTACGGTCAATGGAGATCGTTACCGCACCATGATCAATCATTTTTTGTTTGAAAATATGGATGACATTGATCCGGACGAGATGTGGTTTCAACAGGATGGCGCTACGTGTCATACAGCGAACGCAACCATCGACTTATTGAAATCAAAATTTGGCGATAAGTTGATTTCGAGAAATGGACCTGTCAATTGGCCTCCAAGGTCGTGCGATTTGACACCACTCGACTATTTCCTGTGGGGCTACGTGAAGTCACTGGTTTATGCTGATAAACCAGCAACAATTGACGCCTTGGAGGACAGCATTGTTCGTGTTATTCATGACATACGCCCAGCAGTGCTTGAAAAAGTGGCCCAAAATTGGACGTCCAGAATGCGCTTCGTCAAGAACAGCCGCGGTGCCCATATGCCCGAAATCATTTTCAAATGTTAATGTCACGTATTGATCCTTCGAATAAAAAAGAAATTTTGATTACAATTTAATTTTTTGTGTTATTTTTTACAATTTCAAGTTCTATCGGGCTTAAAAAAACACCCTTTATAAATATTATTTGCAAATATTTACCCAATATGAGAAGGTTTTGTACCCTACAACCTATAAAAGCTGTTGTTTTTAAGGGTAATCTTTAAAGAAAACAGAAAAAATTGGACATTAGGTTAATGAAATGCATTATTTTATATCCTTTAACAGCATTTTTCGCATCAAGCTATCCTAGATAGAGTACGTTTTTAATATACCGATAGAAAAAAATACATTTCATTGAGCCAGTGTTTAATTTCTCAATATTTCTAGCACATCACTTAAAAATACTTTTTTTAATAAAAATTATAAAAGAATTATAAAAGAGTTATTGGATTGTATACTTAAAGAGTTTAAATTAAACATTTCAAAAATATATCGAGTTTTTCAATAAGAAGTTTGTTTTTCAATTGTGGCAACACCAACGACATGATAGTTTTGGTATTTAGTTTTTTGATGCATGCGTAGTAAAGGCCTTAGCAATTGTTACAATTAATTCAATTTCTCACGAAAACCGCATTTAACATTTCATTAACTTCGCGATATTTTTGGACAGCATAATCGCTGTTTAGAAACTACTACTAAGAATTTGGTCGTTAACTGAAAATATGGCAGCGGCAGCCCTGATATACAGCAGATCAAAATTTGTCAATTCCAAGATGTTCTCAACAATTGGGGATATCCAAAACCACCAAATGGCGAATTTTGCATTTGAATTTGAAGCTTTACAAGGTTTAACTGGTGCAGGAATTGAAGCTGACCGACCATTCACATCGCCGTAGATTCGCTAAATTCATTCAGGAAACAGAGGCTGGTTTTTCTGAGAAAATCATTTTTCAAACGAAGGTCATTTTCACTTGTCAGAGTATGTCAACAAGCAAAATTGCCGCATTTGGGTTTCTTAAAATCCTAGTCCGATTATTGAAAAGCTTTTGCATGCTTAAGGTGTCACTGTATGGTGCGCTATGTGGACTGGTGTCGTGATTGGGCCGTTTTTTTTCATGATCAATGGATCACGCTATCGCGAGAAGCTATCACCGACATATCATTTTAACAGGACGGTGCCACATGTCATACAGCCAATTTATTACAAAGTAAATTTTCCGCCAGCAGATCATGTGATTGGACACCACCGAATTAGTTTTTGTGGGGCTATGTTAAGGACAAAGTCTATGCAGAGCGAATTAAATCGATCTCAGCCTTAAAACTCAAAATCCGAGATATGATTAACGAAATAGGACCGCCACTTTGCCAAAAATTGTTGAAAGACATCTGTCAGGGTGGTCGTGGTGTGCATTTGCCAGATATCTAGATTATCTAAATTGTTTGTTTTGTCTTCTTTTAGAAAACAACCTTCTTGGTGAAAAACCCTTAAGATATACAGGTTAAAAATATCGATTTGTTTTCTTGAAAAATGCATTTATTACAACAAAATGAGTTGGATACATTATTCAAAATAATGTCCATCGTTAGTTACAACTTTTTCTTATCTTTCTGAGGGCATATGGATGCCGCTCCAAAAGAATTGCTCTGCTTTGGAGTAAAGAACTGATGAAGCCAATTTACTGGGCTTAATGCTGAAGTGTATTCCAGTGAAGGCGTTATGCATCGAGGGAAACAAGTGGTAGCCAAGAGGGGCAATGTCTGCGCTATAAGGTAGGTGAGTCAAAACTTTCCTCCCTTTGTTTTCCAAATAATTTTGACCGGTCTTGCAACTTGTGGCCGAGAGTGGTCATGATGGAAGATTATGGCCTAATGTGTGGTCGTTTTTCACTGATTACTCTCTTCACACAAATTAATAAACTTTGGTACGGATCTCTTGTGATCGTTTGACACAATTTCAGCAACTCATAATACAAACCATCCTTCTAATCACATCAAATACAGAGTCACTGATGTTCGGCGACACGGATATTTGGCGTTAATTTGGTTGGTTGTCTGGGCTTAACATGTGACTTTTTGCGCTTGGGATTGTTATTAAATTTCGGGGAATTAGAGTTTTTTAAATTTGCAATTGTGTTCTCAATTTTAAATCTTCTCTTTGTTTTAAAAACAAAACATTTCCTATTTAAATTTAGCAAACCGCTACAAATAGCTGCTTCAGTTATTCACCAATGCCCATAAATCTACCTCAAAACATTTTGATGTTCTCATGTTTTTTTGTTCTTTTGCCGTTGTTTATTTTCGTTTTTTTTGTCATTTGATTTTTTAAAGCAATTTCGTTCATCGGGATTGATTTATTGCCTACTGATTGTTTAAATTTATCAATCTCAATCACTTCATAAATTCCGATTGCTAGCAGAAACAGTTTTTTTAATCTCTTCATTTTTAACAGGAAACTGGTAGTGGCTATGAGTGTGTGTGTGTGTGTGTGCGTATATTATGATTTATAGCCATCATATAAAAAGCAATAAGCTGTTGTTGCCTGTGATGTTGGAGGAAATAATGGTTTGTTGTTTGTGGTTTAGATTTATTTCACTGTTCATTGTATTATACTCTTCTTTATGAATAGGAGTATTAACATAAGAGCCCTTGCAAAGATTCCCTTGTATTCGCTACAATAAGTTAACCTTAAGTATATTGGTGTTGGTGCACAACTATAAATTATAGGTGTGATTCTGCATTAAAATATTTTAGATAATATCATTTGTTATTTCTGAATAGAAAACAACAATGTTATAATTACTAAAAAATGGATGAGATAAGTAAAATAAAGTGGATGGAAGTGGAGGAAAATAAATTTTTAAAATATTTGGAAATTAATTTAATTACCTTAAAGATAATCACGTTTAATTTAATACATTTAAATTAACTTGCTTAACAATTGTGCCTGTTAAACCATATCAAGCTTTATGAAAAAATTCTATTCCTTAATAATCGTGGCAATTTTATGTAAATTAAAAAAATTAAATTATTATGTAAATTTATAATACATGTGGACAAACTTTTATTTTATTTTTATCAATTAAAAATTTTAATGAAATTTTATATTTTTGCTAATCTGGGAAGGTTTTGATTTTCTGTTGCGGGAATAAATTATGATTATTTTTGGAATTTTTCTTTTAAATGCTATATATGTATTAAAAATTTTGAAATTAGGGTTTAATGTTGCAATTAAGATGTTTTGATGTCATTAATATTGTGGACTTTTTCCGTTTTTAATGGCATCTTATTAACACAATTAATTTCATAAGGTCAAGAAAGCTTGCTGTTTAATAAACATATCTCTTAAATCAAGCCACAAGAAAAACGCTGTGGTCCTGTTAAAATCGCGATGTTATTACTTTACAACCAACCAACCAACTCAGCATGCACCGCCTTGTTGTGTTTGGCGATTGTGCGGCAACATCATTTTAACACAACATCAATATTAATTTAATATTCGCTAACAATCATAAAACAACGTTGCCTGTTTATCTATAATGTTAATATTTTATTAGGAGAGTTTAAATTATAATAAATTTAGAATTAAAATTAATGTTTAATTCAAAATGTTCTTTCTTTCCGAACCTGATTCGAGTGACAAAGAAACCAAGAAAAAATTAATTGTGGAAAGAAGACTTCTCAGACAGAAGTCAGGAATCTTTCAATTGCCATTACTTCATTTCGAAAGTTATTTACGGCTTAATGAAAACAACTTGTCGACATGTGTTGGATATAATAAGATATTGATTTAGAACATAACATTCGTGACACTCCTATTCCCAACACCATGAAATTGGCAGCGAATTGGGATCGTACTAGCTCAGTATCTGACACTGGTCTTTGTAGTTAGTGGTGTTGTAGTTGCTACTATTCTGCTACTATTCCTGTAAATAGCAAAATATCAATGACTGCAAGTATATGGGCCTCTTGGGACAACAGGGGTTACTATTTTTATAGCTTTATAGTTTTGTAAGAGAGGTGCCCCTGTAGGCTACTAGGTAGTGTATGGGGCTTGTGGGTTCGATTCCCAACGAAGACCATGTTTTTTTTTCGCTACAAAAATAAAAATTGACTGTCGGTGGGGCTGCTCAGCGATGAAGGCATAGTCACTGGTCGCTGTGCTGTCTTTATACGGTAGATAATTTCCGACTATCCTTCTACTTTCACCACCTGTTTTATCTCTTCTCTATCCCTTTCCTAAAGAATGTAGCACGGTACTTGACTAAATAAGCAATGCTGCATTAAGTGCTACTTCTCTTAAAAAAAACAGGGGTTACTATTTTACATGACGAAGCAACTTCAAATTATTATTATTTGTGATATCTGGAAGTTCTCTCTCACTTGCCACTTCCTTTACTATTCACTTAGGGTTAATTGTTTTTGGAACTGGAGAAGATTCACACACCTTCCTCTAAGCTGCTTAAATATCTTTGCGTTCCGCTTTGTTTGTCGTCATTTTTTTTTTTTGGTTTATATTTATTTATTTATTTTAAGTCGCGCCAAATCTGTAAAAAAAATTCTGTTAAATACTATTCACTATACCTATTGTCATCCATCACTTGTTCTATTTGATGGGCCAAGGGCATTAAGAGCAGTCCCAACACTTTTCTACTGTTCCACTGTTCCTCAGAATTAGTAGGAACAACGCGTCTGCGAAAACTTCTGGCAATTGATGGATTTTTTCCAACTCTTCCACTAATTTTTAAACGGCTTAGTATGGTAATTGTAACCATCTTGTACTTTATTTGCACTTTTATCTATTTTATTTTGTATTTTTAATTTCTTTATTCTTATTAAATATTCCTTCTTAACAACATGACAACAAAATCACAAACGACAATATCAACGGCAATTTAAGACAATATCAACGGCAATTTAAGACAACATCAACGTCAAATTTTCTTACAAAATACCAAACATGTATTGCCACTCGTCGATATTATTATCGATATTATCGGCGTTTCTTTTTGTTTCTCATATCTCCACTGTGTCCCAGTAACCACATCTGCAATTATTCTTAGAATTTTTCTGGCCTTTGTCGTGTCCAATATGAGAAGATGTCCAATATAAGAAAAAATCCATGGAAACCATGCAAGCATTCTTTGTAGTATTCCAGTAAGTTTGACTAGTTTTTTTATCTTACCCAGTCAGGTATCATTCTATAAAGGCCGTGTCAGATAAAACTTTATTGCTTTGCGTGAAATTTGAAACTTTAAAGCAAAAGCGTAAATCAAGTGGTGTATGTCACAATAAACTTTAAAAACACTCATGAATTTTTTGTTTACGCCCACACACAAATACACAAACACAAATAATAAAAGCCAGGTGTTTGTCAAAGCGCGCAAAAAGTTGAATGTTGGTTAACTTTTCGCTTTGCTTTGCGTCAGAAGTGCTTTATGCGGCAACTTTCATACATTTACGAACATTTTAACTCAAATGTCAAAGCGAAACTCTGACGCAACGCAAAGCAAAGCAAAAGTTTTATCTGACACGGCCTTAATAGTGATTAATGGTTGCCACACACAGATTTTTAAATCCATTTTACTACTTCTATGTGTAGTCGCCAATTTTCTTTTATGGAGTTTCTTCTAGGATAATTGATACTGACATCCTTGTTTGAGTTACTTGTGTATATTTTATAGAGTTTCAATTTTTTAGTAATTAATTTTAAGCACAAGGTCTTATTTAATAAAAAATTTTTTAAATAAGACCTTGTGCTTAAAATTAATTACTAAAAAATATTAAAAAAAGGTCAAAAAATTGTAACTATTATATAGAGTTTCAATAGTAAATTTCCAAAAACGTTAGTCACACGAGATCGTAGTTATTAGACGATTAATACATACAAACTAATAGGAAAAATATTTTAACCATTATTAATAAATCTCGCAAGCAAATCACCTGCTGCCATTTAAATGACAGCACAAAGATGTCCACTCATTTTGGTAAAACAGTACAATCTTTTTTGTACAATCATTTTTGTTTACTATTTTCTATGTTTGTGTTATTATTTATTCTGCTTCTCCAATTACAATGAGTGGTAAAGGAGACAGTTGAAGATGACAATGATGATGAGGCCACTTTAGATTTCTTTAATTTTTAAAAGGGAATTGACGCCAACCTGCATTTAGTAGTTTAATTGAATATTGCTGAATAGCAAAAGGCACTTGAAACTTACGAGTTACTTAATACAATACTTACAACAACAAATAGCGCAGATTAATTGAGGAAAAAGAATAATAAACATAACGAAAATTATTGAATTGCTAACCTTGGACTAATTTCTTTCACTTACTTGGACCAAAAACTGAAATTTTGGCACTTGACCGAAGGCTGCATGATCAATTTAAAATATTGTATTTGATTGTAAAAAAAAAAACGAATATCACAGAAGTATGTAAGTATAAAAATGTATAACATCCATTGTCATATATATATGTATGTTTAACGTAATATTAGATGTTACGTCGTTTGGATTTATTCCGCCAGTAAATGAAATATTGTTGTAATTCCTTTCGTTAAAAACCGTAATTTTCCAGCCGCGTTTTAGATAATACTATTAAAGCGGAGCTTAAAAATGTTGTCATCGCATCGAAAGCGGTCGCTGATCGTACCGAGCAAACATTCAGCAATGAAGGTTTTCATCAATTTTTAGGGATTTTTTTAAAATAATGTTGAAAATGTTTACTTACGAAAGCTAAAAATACGTGACATTTACAAAAGCAAAGCTAAAGGATCCCCAATTTAACGATTTTTTTTTTCAACTAGTGCTCATTTTGTGAATGGTAACACTAGGCCCATGTTTGATTTGGCAGATGATTAGTTTTATCCTTCCGCTGAACGAATATGGCTGTGTATACGCTTGAACAACGCTTCGCTAAGTGGGCCTGCGATCGACTTACAGAAGATGCCGATTTTTCAAAAAAAAATCATCTTTTCAGATGAAGCTCATTTTGATCTTGGCGGGTATGTAAACAAGCAAAATTGTCCCATTTGGTGCACAAAAAACCCGCAAGCACACATTGAAAAGCCGACGCACCCAAAACGAGTCAGTGCTTGATGCGGTTTTTGGTCCAGAGGCATAATTGGGCCAATTTTCAGAAATGGCCGTTATAGTCAATGGGGATCGTTATCGGGCCATGTTGAATGAATTTTTGTTCACAAAAATTGAAGAGGAGGATATTGACAACATTTGATTTCAACAGGACGGCGCTACGTGCCACACAGGTGAAGCTTTGTAGTTTTGTTTAAAGCATTCAAAACAAAGTAAAAGTTGTTTGGCGGACCCTATAAAAGCAAATGCTTTTTTACATTTACAAAGTTGAATTGTGTCTAAGAAAAACACAATTGAATATGTTAGTACTTCCTACCACGAACACAGTACCCCCCGGGGGCACATATATATGGTATTTGGAGATAACAACAACTTAGACCTGTGCAACTGGGAGAAAAAGGGAGCCCAGTTCCTAGAAGTCAACAGGGGTACAACTGGAAACTCCACTTTATTTCCACGGGAATCAATAAGCCGCAGAGTTCGTTATTTGTCTCTTTAGACATTTAACTGTTCTCTGACTGATTATTGAGGTTGGCCCCTACATGGGAGTATCGTGGTGGTTGTGGTTTCGTGGCCCCATATCAGTTTATGGTTCTATGGTGGCCGGGTTCATTTCACCTTTAATAACACCTACCTGGTGAAATGTTCCCAGATCCAGTGAGCATGCTAGACATGTGTTCTGGACAGGAGTTGGAAAGTCTCCAACTCTTAAGCAAGGAGTGATGATTTGCAGCCCTGCTCTGGAATAATCGAAGTTGCAACTAGAAAGTTCTGTTGCATAGAATTATAGCTTCGGCTTTCTAGGACGAGCATGACGTTCCAAATTATGCAGTGGTTTGATCTGATTAAGGTTTCATGGCCAGGCGCGGATGTAAATCTAATCACACACCACGAACACAGTGTAATTTATGATAAAACTAGCTTCGTTGCTATAGGTGACTACCTGCTTCCTAAACAAATGTTCACGAATTCATGTTCCAATAAACCAATGAGTGATAGGAAAAAATAATAATTGATGTTTAGTAGGGCGTGGTGGATGAGTTATTTAAAATAAAGTAGAAAATATCTTATTGCTAAATCTACAGTAGAAATAATATTGATAATAACTTTTTCTTTGCGTCAGATGAAGATGTCTTAAATAAATAAAAATAAAACAATCCTAATCCCAAAATATTTTACGAATTAAATTTAGTTTGCAAACTCTTGTATTTACACGTAATTCGCTGTTGTTTAATCCACCCCATCAAAAAGGATTTAGCTAAATTTTTAGAGAATCAAAATCATTATTCTTTTACTATCGAAATTTAATTAACAACATAAAAATTGTTGTTGAAATCATTTAAGCTTTAATAAAAAGGAGAAACAACCAATTCACGTCTTTATTTTTTCTGAGATCCTTTTCTTTATTACGGAAATTAAGCGCCGACTTTTTATGTAGACTTAAGACGTATTAAAAATGTAACCAACACACTTATATTTTAACCTCACAATATAATAATATCGCGTTTTCCAACAAGAAGTTTGTTTTTCAATTAAGGCAACACCAACAACATTTAATTTTTTGTCGTATTCGTAGTAGATGCATTGACAACTATTACAATGAATTAAATTTTGTATAAAAATCGCATTAAAATAATTAAAATCCACTATGAAATTTCAAAAATTCGTGATATTTTCGGACAACATAATCGTCCTTTTCAGACCGCTATTAAGAATCTAGTCGTTAAATTTGAGTTGACAGGCTCGATACAAAATGTGCGAACACCAACGCGTATTAGAGCGGGTAGTTTAACGGAAAAAGTCGCTGCCGTGAGCCAGAGTATTGAAACAAATCTAAATTTATCAATTCCTCGATGATCTCAACAATTGGGGTTTTCTATAACCACCACATGGCGAATTCTGCATAAGGATTTGAATTTGAAGCCTTACAAGGTTCAACTGAGACAGGAATTGAAGCCGATCGACCATTTACATCATCGTAGATTCGCTCAATTCATTCAGAAACAACTTTTTCTTAATAAATAATTTTTGCAGACGAAGCCCATTTTTAATTGTCAGGATATGTCAACAAGCTAAATTGTCTGAAAGTCCTAGAGCGATTATTGGGCATCCTTTGCATGTCCAACGTGTTACTGTATGGTGCGCTATGTGGCCTGGAGGCGTATTTTGGCCGTTTTTTTTAATATGTGGCTGGAATTGCGGTAACAGTCAATGGATCACGCTATCGTGAGATGCTAACAATTTAATTTTGGTGTATTACTGTATTATTGATGTCGTGGATATCTCTGACATGTGGTTTCAACAGGACAGTGTGATGTATCACAGAGCCAATGAAACGATCAATATATTGCAAATAAAATTTTCCGATCGCGTAATTTCACGACAATCAACAGTAAAGTGGACAGCCAGATCGTGTGGTTTAACACCACTGGATAATTTTTTGTAGGGCCATGTTCAGGACAGAGTCTTTACGGTGTCAATCGAATCGAATTCAGCCTTAAAACTCAAAATCCGCTATGTGATTAACGAAATAGGACCGCCGTTTTGCCCAAAATTAATTAAAAACTTGGATGAAAGAATCGACAACTGTCACCGTGGTCGTGGTGGACATTTGTCAAAATGTTCAAAATTGTTGAATTTTTCTCTTAATAACACAATAACAATTTTAATCATCTTAATCTAAATTTTCTGTTTTATTTTGTTGCAGAAAAAAAAACTTCTTGTTGAAAAAAAGGCATTTGCATGCTTTTATATTTATTTATAAAATTATATTGAAAATGAATTAAAAAATTTTCAAAAAATATTATTTTAACAATGCTAATAAAACGTTTTGTAAGCTCTTTGAAAACATTACTAGTGCTGACAATTACTTACCTTGGGCCCTCATATATCGCCTCTGATATATGTAAGCATTTTTGTTCAAGCTGTCAAATAGTTTGTTTTTATGTGTGTTTTGAACATGTTGTAGATTCAAAAATTAATTTGAATTTGAAAAGGAATCAAATAAATACTTAGTGGCAATTAAAAATTTTGTTGCTACTGCTACTGAAATATTTTAAAATTACCAAATCGACTGAAAAAAATCTTTAAAATATTCATGTGTATTAAATGCATTTGTAACTTTCAACCAAAGCAAATTATCAACATCATCTTCAATTCAAGTATCATCTTCAAATAAAAGATTAAATGGTTTTTAAGTAATTGAAAGACTGATAATTTCGAACTTATTGTAGTGCACACAATTATATGAGGGCGATTTTCTATACTTTTACTGGTAATTTGTTTTTTATTGCAATAGTGTTTAATTATTTTATTTTTACTTAAAGTTGCACTTGTTATTGAAGGTTTTTTTCTTCGAAGTTAAAAACATTTGTTGTCGATTATGTTGTAGTTGTTGTAAATATTTTATAGCACTGAGATTTCTTTAAAATCAAATATTAAGAAATTGGTATAAATTTGTATGGCAATTTTGTTGAAGACATCAGTTTATAACTTTGCTTTTCATGACAAACAACATTAAAAAAAAGCATTATAACAATTTCGGTAAAAAGTTAATAAGACAAAGTTATAAAAAATGAAAACATTTTTCCTCTCTTTGTTTTGCTGTTTGGCTGTGCCTATTATATTGGGTCGACCTGAACCACCAGTGCCTATGGAATTACAACAACATATTCAAAAATATTCCTCCTTGAATGGTAAGTGTGTAAGTGAGTAGTATTTTTTTAAATTAATTTTTTGTTTAATTTTTAAATCTTAGTTCCAAATAATGCTGCAAAGTCATATATTTACCAGCAGTTACCTGAAGAACATAGTTTTGCTAATTTCGTTGCTTCTGCTTCCACTTTTGGTGATTTAGAGGCTCCATCATCAACTGAGGCCTTTGATTTATCAGCTCACAAAACAACAGTTGATGAAATACCCCAAGAAGACTCCTACAATGCAGCGTACCGTCATTCTTCTAGTCAACAACATCAAACTGGTTACGAGAGTGGGCCCACCGCAACTCAAGTACACAAACACATTTATGTACATGTGCCACCTAAAGATTTCGAAGATGAAGACGCTATTCAGCCTCGTGTTACACATCAAGCTGGTTCTAAACAAAAGCATTATAAGATTATATTCATTAAGGCTCCTAAGGCTCCTTCGATACGTGCACCTATCGTTGCTCCTATGCCACAACAGGAAGAAAAGACTCTTATCTACGTGTTACATAAAAAGCCTGAAACAATGTCTAATATAGTTATACCCACACCTGAGCCTACCAAACCCTCTAAACCTGAAGTTTACTTTATTAAATATAAGGCGACAAGAGACAAAGCTCCGGTCTATGGTCCTCCACCAACCATTAATGACTTTAAGCCGCGTCAAGCAGTGGACAATGAAGGTAATGATTTTATGTCCATGGATCTTAGTCATTATGAAATGATGGCTACTACCCAACAACCTCAATACCAGGAAGAAGAACAACAGACATCATTTTTCAAAGATGAACCTTCTGAGGCCGACGTTGAGTTTTTTAATGTTTCCACTGAGACAAACCTTCTAAGCGAAGAATTAGAAGCTACAGCACTTAAGCAACACAATCAGCAGTTGTCTGCAGAAACTACACTAGCTCCCATAGTGGTAAAAGAAATGCCAGATTTTGTCCGTTTACCATCTACCAGTTATGGAGCTCCCAACCAAAGTCGTTTGATTATTAAAAAAAGAAAATAAATGGTAAAAATTGTCACTAGACTTTCTCACTAGTGACTTTCTACTATTTTTTGTTATTATTGTAATTATTAATTGCTTAAAGTTAAGGCTACTTTTATATTATTTTGCTTTATTGTAAAGTGTTATCTCGTTGAATTATTAATACTTTGAAAAGTACGAATACAAAAACAAACACAACTAAGTAATGAAAAAACAAAAAAAAATAAAATTAATAAAATTATTAAAAAATATAAATAAAAATATAAAAAGAAAGATTTATGCAAACAAACCAGAAATGCTTGAGCAACTCATACAAAATGTTCGCGATGAAGTTAATGAAACACCGCGTGAAATGTGTGAGAATGTAATGAAAAATGTGCTCAAAAGGACTCGCATTTGTGAGGCGAACAGAGACGGACATTAATCTGATATTGTATTTCATACATAATTGCCGACATTAAATAAAACATTTGCCAATATAAGATCCATTCTCTTTCATTTAATCGAACTTATAAACAAACAAAGTAGTATACCTTCCCAGCGGATACCCTGTATTTTATAATATTATCATAAAATATTTATTATTAAAAAATTAAAATGTATTACTGTGGCTATTGCACTACTGCCAAATTTTTTATAGAAAGCATAAGAATCATATATCTCAAGCCAAATTGACTTAATAGGAATTATATGCAAGCAACACGAAAAAACAGGGACAACAAAGCTCCAAAAAATTTTATACAAAAACACAATAACAACTAAGAAACAATTTTCGTTTTACTTTTTAATTATTCCATGCGAAACATTGCATAAGCCTTAAAATATAACTTAGACACACCTGGCAACTTTATACTAAAAACCACTTGTCATTGGAAAAATTGTTCAATTAATTTAAATATGGGTATTCTGCTTGCTCTTTGTTATTTTCTTTCTTTAACCACATTGAAGAGTACCAATAGAAAATAAAGGGTTTTTCAACTAGAAGCTTGTTTTCTAAAACAATTCAAATTTTGATTGTATTACGAAAAGAAAAGTTCGGCAATTATCAAGGATCATTTTTCATTTTCTGGTAAATGTCCACCAAGAGCACGCTGACAGATGACGTTTCTTTCATCAAAGATTTTAATCATTTTTTTTTGGCAAAATAGCGATCCTATTTTGTTAACCACAACACGTATTTTGAGTTTTAAGACTGAAATTGATTCATTTGGTTCCGTATTCAAACTCTGTCCTTAACATCGGCTCCACAGAAAAAATCCAGTGGTGTTAAATCACATGATCTGACTGATCATTTAACTACTGGTTGTCGTGAAATTATGCGATCGGAAAATTTGGTTTACAATAAATTGGTCATTTCATTGGCTGTTCTGTTGAAAGCACATGTCAGGAATTTCGTGCACCTGGCCGTAGCCCTTAATCAGATGGTGGTCAAACCAATCGAACTGAAAAGCAACGTCATTCACGCCCTAGGCAGCCGAGGACTAATTCTATCAACAGGTCTTTCCTAGCTGCAATTTCAGCGATTCCAAAGCAGGGTTGCAAACCACTACTCCTTGCTGACGAGCTGGAGGCTATCCAACTCCTGGTCCAGAATACATGAGTAGCATGCTCACTGGATCCGGATCATTCACCCGTTGGTGTTATTAAAGGCGAGATGATCGTGGCTCTCAAAATCATCACCAATCACCACGATACTCCCGAAGGGCCAATCTCAATAATCAGTCAGAGAAACAGCTAAAGAGACAACTAGCGGAAACTCTGGAGTTTACTGATTTCCGTGAAAATAATGTGGAGCTTCTAGTTGACTCCCTGTTTGCCTTCAGGGGACTGGGCTTTCTTATACCCCCAGCAGAACAGGTCTAGATAATAAAGTATTCTATAAAGACCGATAAATGTTCCCCCAGGGGGGACATGTCAGTGATATTACGTCATTAATAGGCCAAAATTGAGATGTTAGCATCTTAGTGGGATCCCGGATTTATTGACTTTTACCACATTTCTAGTCTCATCTTGAAAAAACAAACGGCGCAATCATGCTTCTAGACCACATAGCGCACTATACAGTGCCATGCTGAACATGCAAAGGCTTTTCAATAATCGCTTTAGGATTTTCATAATCCCAAATGCGGCAATTTTGCTTGTTGACATACCAAGACAAGTTTAAATGGGCTTCGTCTAAAAAAATGATTTTTTTTCAGAAAAACCAGCCATATGACACTGTGAATGGTCGGTCGGCTTCAATTCCTGCACCACTTAAATCTTATAAGACTTCAGTGTCAAATCCTTACTTAAAATTCGCCATGTGGTGAGTTTGGATAACGCTAATTGTTGAGAACGTCGAGGAATTGAGAAATTTGGATCTGCTTCAACACTGTGGTTCACGGTTGCGATGATTCCATTTAAACGACCCGATCGAACACGCGTTGGTGTTTGCATATTTTCTATCGAGCCTGTAGACTTAAATTAACTACCAAATTCTTAATAGCGGTCTCAGAAGGACGATTATGTTTTCCAAAAATATCAAAAATTTTACGAAATGTAACTTTAACAGAACCACCATTTTCTTAGTGGATTTTAGTTATTTTAATGCGAATTGCGTGTGAAATTGAATTCATTGTAACAATTGTCTGTGCATCTGCTTAAATGTCAAAACTATCATGTTTTCGTTTGTGAAAAATAAACTTCTTGCTGTCAAACCTAAAATAAGGCCGTTTATTATTTATAATATATATGAATGACTTCAACTACAATATGTCTAATAACAGCTACTTTATGCCAATTGCATTGATTGAAAAATTTTTAAAACTCTATTATAAATATTTAAAAATACGAATTAGAGAGTAACGGTACTATTTTTTATTTATTTCCTTCCTGTACTTCCTTACTCTTGCAGACGTTATGAGCAAGAAAATGTAAAAAGACAACAGAAGGGGTTAAACAAACATCTAAACCCACAATTGCCACTAATTAATGGTGTAAAAACCTTATAGCTTAACTAGCTTTGTTTTCTTATAAAATTTTAGTTTGTTTGTTAGGCGTTTAGTTAGATAAAAGAAATATTCCCTAAAATTATGTTTACACACATTAATTATAAATTAATATTTCAGATGAAAAAGGCATTTGCCATTTGCATTTCATAAGAAAAGCCAAAGAAAAAAATTACTTCACGTGTTTGTTACCGCTTCTACGAACATTTGAATTAAGTGACAATTTAAAAAGAAAAAACTTTAATTAAAATGCAAACAAAAAATAATTTTAAAATGTGAATTACGCCAGGTGGTTTTGTAACTGTAAATTTAAGATAAGTTGGTAGTTGTTTTTCATTTTCATTTTAAATTTGAATTTCATTAGGCTTGGCTCTGAGGAGGATGAGTTTTTGTAGATTTTCACAATTTCTCTTGTTGTACGCTACCGCTTTCAACATTTATTTTATTTATGACACCAACTTAAGCCCTAAAAGGTGTCGTTTATCATAAGCGCTTTTACATATTGCGTCTGGATTTTTCGGTTAATACCGATCCATAATGTCTACGGCTTAATTAGGATAATAAATTAAATAAATATTTCTTGTGTAGCCATGAACCAAGAAAATTAATTATTCAAAATTTTTCTGAGGCATAAAGATAAAAAGATTTTTTCCCAGCTTATATTTTATTTATTTTATAATTTTAAAAGGTGACAGCCGGTAAATATCAATAAAAAAATGTCTATCGAAAGGATTTAAAAATTGTTAAGTTGTAAAGTTAAATTTATTTAAGAAAAGAAAACAACAAACAATTTTTGAAGAAGTGCTAAAAAACATTGCGTATGCTTGATAATGGCTTTATCTTTAAAACAAAATACTCACAATTTTTGTTTGTTATTTTAGGCGAACTGTTTGATTTTAAATAAATTAAGTAATTAAATTCGTCTTAAGTTAAGAAAGAAAATTAAGTAACAATTGTTTCCGAAAATTTGTTTTTAAGAAAATAGGAAAAATTAAACATCAGCGGAATGTAATGCTGCATTTTATGCTTCACTGCATTCGTCAGCAGCATCTCCTTACCTTAATCTGTGTACACCATCCTTTTAAGCAACCAAATAATACGAGGAGTATTCAAAATTAATCAATTAATTTATAATAATTTCGTTAAACAAAGTCCATTTTTCTTTACTCTATGAATTTTAACCGAATTAATAATTTATTTGTTATAAAAACCAAGAAATTTATTAATTTGCGTTTGTTTCTTTAAGGTCACTATTTTTGTCACATGTAACAATGTGTGGTGAAAAATGTGACACCGAATTGTCATAGCTCTGTTTTAAAAATCCGTATCCACACTGCTCGTAGATATTAATTTATAGTCAGAGTAAATCACAAGAGAACTATACAGACAACAATTGTAATGTTTGAGGGTGGGAGCAAGCACTGAACCTTGTCTATAACATGCCACAGTCGTAAAACTTTACTTTTTCGTTATGACAACGGCTTCCCTATATTAATGTTTTAATCAAATGCTGTATGAAACACCCGTTTTAAAGTTAAGGCAGTATCGTGTTTAACTATTTTTTAGTCGATGTTTAACAACCACGTCGAAGGCACTTTTCATATTATTATTATTTTATTTATTCTATCATCTTTATAATTATACTAGCAAACCCGGCGAACTCCGTTTCGACACCAGATGGCTTCGTTTTTTGTAACATTTCGTTTGGGGATTAAAAGATTAAGAAAAAGAAAGAAAGAAAGGAGAACATTATTGATTATGTAGATTATGATGATGACCAAGGTTGGGAGGGTAGCGTTTGTGAAAGTTCCATCTTTCCCATGTCTTGGTGGTCTGGATGATTTTCAGTTTTGTTGGGTTATTAGAGTCAGTGATATTTTGTTGTTGTGCGGTCCTTTGGGTTAGGTGTTTGCGAGTTGAGTTCCCACGCCGAGGATTTCAGCTGGCCGAGGTGGCATCCCTAACCCCACAGAAACAACACAGGAGGAACCCGTAACAACTTACAGTTAAGCAGTGGAAAGCACTTTATTTTAGTCGAAGGTATCAAAAACTGGCTTGATTTGTTTCTATTTTAAAGAAATTTATAGATTTATCCTAAATTAAATTCTGGTAAGAAAACATAATTTCAAAAGCAATCTGGAGGTAAATCATTTTTTATATAATTAATATTATATAAATGAGGGGTAAATTTGAGGTTAGGTACCTCTGACAAACTTAGTTTTATTTTATTTATATTATATTATATATATTATATTTTATTTAATTTATATTATTTTATTGATACCAATGTAAAGTAGAAATATGGGAATTAATAATAAAGTATGATGTCGGGAAAATGTCTATCTCTAGCATGTTGGTAGACGTTCTTCTCTTATTCATCAGAATTCATCTTTCAGAGCGTTAGTTGCTTATGGATTGTTCACGTAAGCCCAGTCTTTCAAATGGCTCCTGGGAAAGAAATCCAGCAGGATTAAATCACTTGAGCGAGATGACTAATTGACATTGTCAACTCGAATAATTACCCGACCGAGAAAATTCTTATGCGATTTCGGGGTAGTTGTATGCCTTAGGTGCCGTCTTGCTGAAACCAAAAGCAACTGATGTCAACGTTAGCCAAATTTGGCCACAAAAATTTGGTTTATTAGCGCAGTGAATTGACAGTGAAGGCGATTTCTTGCTCATTTTCGGAAAAGTATGGACCGATAATGCCGTCTGACCACAAACCGCACCATATGGTCACTTTTTTTGGATCTAATAAAAATTAGTCTCATTACTTAAGATGTTTTTGTTTAAAAATGCGTTGTTTTCGTTTGTTTAGTTTTACAAACAGGCAATTCACAAACGTTTGACGCAAACAATGCTTGGTCGGCTTTAATTCTTGAATAAGTTGAAGTTTATAACGTTGAAGATGAAGATCTGGGTGCAAAATGTTGCCTCTAACTGTGACGAGTTGATGTTCCAGGCCCAACATTTTGCATAACATTGGCTGTGCTTGCATTATTATGATCACTACGAGCGTATTATTTTAATCTATTCTCAGCAACGAATTTAGCGATTAAATTACGATCAGCGGTCTCAGAAGGAGCCCTTAATACGAGGAAAAGTTACCCGAATTTAACGAAATGATACAGTGAAAAGCTTTCATCATTTCGATAGCAAATTTTCATAATTAAAATTCTTTACTCTATGCTTAAAATTTCCTAATTTGTTGTTTAACAAATGTGAGGAGATGACAACTCAATTCTTGACATTTAATCACTTGACAGATAATTTACTTCGTAACCTCAAATGTGACCACTTAATATCTTATATATATTACATTTTGTTATAAGAAAAAAATAAATGTGACAGCTTGTCTTTTAGGGTATTATTACACAAGAGTAAATGACGTATTAAGCCTAATGCTACCTAAATAGCCGAAGCTCGAGTAAAAGCATTTAGGGACTAATAAAATCAAGACGTGATTGTCGAAAAAAATGATTCCGCAACGTGCCACAATTTTGGAGTTTTTGGCCAAAGGCTTCGGAAATAAGGCTGTGGCTAATTGGCTGATGCATATGCAAACTGAGTTTTTTCTGCTTCATTGAATGATATTAATTAGACTGATATGTAATTTATAAATGACGATGACAACTATTTCATGACATTATGTGTTATTGTGCGCTATTACTTTGAAGATCAGAATTACTTTAAGTCAAAAAGTACCCTAGCGTGACAAAGAAGTTAGAGAGTGATATCAATATAATAATATGAATGAAAAATTCTTATAAAAAATTTATATTTACATTTGCCAGAAATATGGAGGAATCCATTTTGATTTTTTTTAATTTTTCATAATTCAATCAATTCATACAGATCTTTTTTTAGTTGTTTTTTTTTGTTAATTTATAAAAAATAAAAATTTTAAAATAATCATAAGTTCACGATTATTCTGTTTTTGTTAATATATATTGGCCGCTTGTTTAATTGATTTTTAACAAGCCATTATCATATACATATATCGCCAATAGTACACGGTGCTAAAGCTTTGCTTTAGGAGCAGTTAAAATTATTATTACTTTTACACACCGTTTATTTTTTACTATAGAACGATGTTGTTCTATTAAAATTATAACTTTTTTGTTATTTTATCCAATTTTGGATAATGAATAATTAAATTTTAATCAAATTACAACAGTTTCTTTTTGTGAAAAATATCTGTTTTTCATTAAATGATGAAGTATACGTTGTAAAATTTCCATCAATAAAACAATTATCATAGTGTGAAGGTAACATAAATAATAACAAAAATGAACTTTTATTTATTAGCATGTATTATATGAACAAATCAGGTGAAATAGTATAGAATGCAGTAACACCCCGCAACAAAAATGAACTTCTGGCAAATTTTACACTTACTTTTTTTTATTAGAGTTGGGTGCTCAAAAGGTAAAAAAGTAACAACACTGTTATCGCTACAATATCCAAGCGTTTGTCACATACCCACATGTAAAATTTGCAATAGTTAGAGAATTGAAATTTAATCAAAAAGTATAATTTAAACTCAAACCTAAATTTGGTGTATTTTTTCTTATCTTTAGGACAAATAGCAAAAGCCTTAAATTTGAAATTGAAGAGTGCCGCATACATGATACGGTACTTTTTTGGTGTGAGTTTAGCCGCTTCTCAAGAGGCTAGAGAAGGTTGCTAAATTAAATAAGTTTCAAAATCAGCAATATTCGTTAAACTTTTGAAACTTAAAAGCACGAATATTTGAAATAGTGAACTACTCCCTCCTACTACAGGAAAAAAATATTGCTCCTAATAATATACTTATTTGCTTTCCGTTTGATATTTAACTAACTTATTAATTGATTTAATTGTTTATAAATAAATTTCTTATATTTTAATTAAAAAATACTTATTTTTTATTTTTTAAGTATTAATTAAAATAAAATGGATAAAATAAAATGAAATTAGTTTTTTTTTGTCTTGGACTTAAAAAAAAACAAAAGAAATTGTAAAAGGCCTCACTGTCGAGGTGTTGCCAAACTGGTACAGAGTGTGATTTGTTTTACATCCGCGCCTGACTATGTAGTCTTAATCAGATGGTGGACAAACCACTATTGTATAATTTGGAAGGTCATACAGGCGTCCTAGATAGCCAAAGACATAATTCTAAGCAACAGAACCACCTAGTTGCAACTTTAATGATTTCAGTGCAGGTCTGCAAATCATCACACCTTGCTAAAGAGTTGGAGACTTTCCAACTCCTGTCCAGAACACATGTCAAGCATGCTCACTGGACTGGATCATTCATTTTGCGTGTCATTATCAGTGAGATGATCCTGGCCACCATAGAACCATAGACAGTTATGGGGCCGCGAAACCACAACCACCACGATGCTCCCATATAGGGGCCAACCTCAATGATCAGCTAGAGAACTATTAAATGTCTAAAGAGACAAATAATGAACTCTGGGGCTCACTGATCGTGGAAATAAAGTGGAAATAAAGTAGAGTTTCCAGTTGACTCCCTGCCTGTCTTCAGGGGACTGAGCTCCCTTTATACCCCCAGTTGCACAGATATCGACAGCTGTTACGTACCATAAAGACCATAAATGTGCCCCCGGGGGGGACAGCCAAACTGGTACAAACGAAAGTTTACTGATAAAAAAATGAAATAAATTAAAATATTATTGCTGCATAATAAGCGCTTAAATTATAATTTTAATATGTAGCTAAAGATTCCATGGGCGAATTTTCGTAATGAAAAGATTTAATAAAAGAAATTATTAAACTGTATGAGATTTTTCGTTTCGATATCAACATACATTTTAAAATGTTGTTATGAAGATGATTTATTAAGTTTTGAATGAAAGTAATTAACAGTAAAAAAGTAAATAACCCACTATGCATTTTACAAACCGCATAGTTTTGTAAGAAATAAGACCACAACAACATGCTTATAAGAAATTCTATCAAATAAGTAAACAACAGAAAACAAAAAAAAATAACACAGAACAAAACAAAACACATAGCCAAGCAGGCGCCTAAACTAAATGATAATAACAACAACAATATGGGGTTGCTGTTAAAGTAGAACATTCTTGTATGTATATGCGAGAACTGTTTAAAACAAACAAACAAACAAACAAACAAGCACCACTTTCTGGGCGAGTGAATTATTTCAGTGAGTAAAGACATCATTTTGTGTATTGAAAGTAAATAAATCGTTTAACTTAATTTAAAACTCTAAAGTACTATTTTGCAATAACAGAATGTAGGTAACAATAATTTATGCGAGAAAAATATGTTTAAAGTTCTCAAGTTATAGCTATTATCTAATAATACGATTTCTAATCTTAAGGCTCTTTGCATTATTTTCTCTTTTAATTTACAGATTATTACTAATGATTATGATTTAAATTCGACCTCTTTTTTTTATTTATATTAAATAAATATGTATTAATCTTTTAAACGGTCTTTTTTAATTAAATTTAATAATATTGTTGAATTCTGGAGAGTAAAATCCCCAACCCTGGCTCATATATTTAGATGAAAGCTGCTGACGTCTAAGGGGCGCTGCAGTCAACATGATTTTAGATAACGAAGAACTTTTTTTGGGGTTTCGATTCAAGTTCGTTTTGGTTGGCGGTGATAGCTGTTCGTGTTTTTAAAAAACTTAAAGTGAATTATTAATTGTAAATTTCGGAATTTGTGAAGAATTAAATAAACTTAACGTTTAACATAAAATTTTGTAAAATATCAAACGCATTTTTAACTCGGATTCCTCAACAGTTTTGGACTTGTTTTATTAGCTTGGGAGACGATCGCAGTTTGGAAGCCATCATTCCCCACATTTTTAAATATATTTTTTCAATATTTCGCTTTCCTCTGGAAAGCTTTTTCAGGAAATTAATTTTATAACAACAAAAATTATTAACAAGTAATTGTTTAAAAGATTAATACATATTTATTTAATATATTATTACTACTTAAATACAAACTATTATGGATTAAAAATATTGCTACAATGAGTATGTTTTGTTTGCTGTAGATCCCTACTTGTATAGAGTGCTATATTTTGTAATACTTGAGGAAAACTTTCAATTCGGCCAGAATGTCAATATTTAGACTTAAGCTAAATTTAAAATATTTGTGTTTTTCATGAAGCAACAGCTTGTAGAAAGTAATAAACTGCATTCACAGTAATAATTAAGAGGAGAAACGGAAACAAGTTGCAAAAATACTAAACTTGACCTTATTTTGTAAACACAACATGTCAACACACTTGTAGTTTTTATTAATATAATTTCCTGCCAAATTTTCGTCAGCCTGCGCATACAATTTTAAAAATGTTGCAGCAACATTTTTCCATACCTCTAAATGTTGCAAGTGTATCAGTTCAATTACAACAAAGAATTATTCTATTAGATTAATATAAGGCGCCAAACAAACTACATGCTGGGGCATCTTTGGCGGTTACTACACGAAAGTAAATTGTTTAGTGTGCGTTAAGACGATCTAAGGAACGGACGTTAAGCATTTAAAAGAAAAAAACATTAAAGCTTTTAATTAAAGCGGCATATTACAATAGTATTAAAAAATTGTAAAATATTTATAAAAAAAATTCGGTAAAACAAAAAAGTATCAAGAGTGTTGGCAATAGCAAAGAGTGCTCAGAGGAATGTAAGTGTAGGTGTGTGTGTGTGTGATTTTGCCAGCTGATCGCGTGCGCTTTTTTAAAGTGTTAATAACCGGAAATGGAAATAATCATCTCAAACTAGTAAAACGGGTTAAAAAAGGCAAATTGAACGGAATTTAAATTGAAATTTTTAAATTAAAAAATTTATTTTAAGAGGAAAATAATACATGAGCGTAAATAATTGTTTTAATAGCTTGTAGGCAATTAAAGTGTTAAAAAGGAAAAAAAGCAGTTTAAATTGAAAGTATATATTATTTTTAATAAAATTGTAAAAAGTTTTATTTGAAGTGTTAAAACCATTTAAAGTGCATAATTTTCTTAGTTGTATGGATGCGTGGGTGCGTTTATGTGTTTGTTTATGTCTGTGTTTTATTCAAGCCACTCTGCATGGTTTAAAAATGTGGTTGTTGTATAACAGTACGAAGACAATATTTTATTATCTCTGTCACTGACAACATTTGGGAGTTACAAGCCATATTATAATAGTGGCACGTCATCTCTGCATACTTGCTGTCAGCAGAAAATGAAAAATAAAATAAAAAAAAATTAATGGTAAGTTGGTTAAAAAAAAAACTGATACCACGTATAAAGAATTTTAATCCATTACAGTACGTGTAAGTCCTTTTTATTTTTGCCCATTTTATTGCCTGCCATAAAAACGACTATCATGCAAAAAAAATTTTTATTTCAATTTATTAAAGAAGCACGGCAGAAAATTATTTTAACATTGTCAGTATTATTTAATTAACATTTGAAAAAGAATGTCAAAAATTTGAACTTTTAAATTGATAATAAAAAATGTTAAAGTCTCATAAAATGCCTATTGTCACTTGGATGGACGTTAAGTTTATTTAATATTTCAATTACTGTTAATAATAAAAGGATTATTAATAAACACTATGATAATTAATTATTTGGAAAAAAAAACGCTTTACAAGAGAAGTAAATGTTTTGGTGGTTTATCTAAATCAATAATTATTTTTTTTGATGCACAATAACCATTTGTTTAAAAATATTTATTGCATATTCAAAATATTAAATAATCACAAGTTTTCAAACCTTAAATCCTAAAAAATAATACTTAATGTAGCACAGTTAGTGCTAGGTAAAAAAAATATTATTTCAGATAGGGCTATCATTAATTTTAATTTCTCTCATGGTTAACAAAATATCATTGAATGCAACTATGAGCACTTAGTATATTGAGCGTAGGGTATTGGGAAGTATTTGTAGTTACGTTAGATTCCTTTTTTCACGTTTTTCTATTTCGTTTTTTTAAATCTTTAAAAAGGTTCGAAATATTGATAGGTTCAGTAATTATTTCTATTAAATCTTAATCTTTTAAACGGTCCTTTAAATTATAACGATTTATTTTTTTCTCGATATTTCTCTTTCCTGTGGAAAGTTTCTTCAGGAAATTATTATTTTTTTTTCAAAAAATTTTTCTTTTCAAATTGTTATAATTTTTGTTTTTGAAAAATATAAAAAATAATTTCGTGAAGAAGCTTTCCACAGGAAAGCGAAATATCGAGAAAAAAATAAATCGTTGTAATATAAAGGACCGTTTAAAAGATTAAGATTTAATAGAAATAAAAAAAGGTCGAATAAAACTGAAACTAATAATCTCAGTAATTATTTGTAGATTTGATGTCATTAAAGTATTTTTTAAAGCAGACACAATGTGCCATAACTGAATTAAGTAGGTGTCCCTGTAGGGTAGTAGGTAGTGTACTAGCTTGTTAGTCTGGGGGTTGTGAGTTCGATTCCCAACGAAGACCTTGTTTTTTTTCACTACAAAAATAAAAATTGATTGTCGATGGGGCTGTTCAGCGATGAAGGAAGGCATAGTCACTGGTCCGCTGTGCTATCTTATACGGCAGTTCATTTCCGACTATCCCTCTGCATTCACCACCCTTTTCATCTCTTCTTTACCCCTTTCCTAAAAGAATGTTGCACGGTACTTGACTAAATAGGCATTGTTGCCTGAAGTGCAACTTTTCCTAAATAAAAAAAAAGTAGAACCATATAGATTTTTGCATCGCATTATGAATCAGAAGCTTACCGTTTAGGTTTAGTATCGAGTTTTGAGCCAATTCGTTTGGACCACTTTTATTTTTATTTCAGTTAGCTGCACTTCTATATGGCTTTTCAAAACACCTATCAAAATGCATTTTAAAGTATTGAATATCCGAGTGATGGTGTTATTTAGTTAGTTTTCCGTAAAGAAGGAAATGATCCTGTCTGTAAAATGACTATTATATGCTTATAATTTTGTTCATTTCTTGACAATAGTATATTTACAATTCAAGTTATTCGACTGGACTCTGCGCCAGTTGAAATTGTTCAAACATCTTAATACAACTGTTGGTTGGATAGATACGACGTATTTAAGATTTCTATGCTTATATTAAAACCTTTATAGCTTCCAATATTCTGAACCGATTTTAATAAAATCTTTGAAAACATCACTTTAAGATCATATGATTTTTATATGGCTGCATACAACAATTACAACCAAATGATAAAAGGATATGAAATTCCACATCAAAATAAAAAATAATAACTCAAAAATACGTAAAAGTAAAAAAGTATATCGCGCTTTTCAACAAGAATTTTGTTGTTAATTGTGGCAACACCAGTATTGACATTTAGTTTGTTGACGTATTCGTAGTAGATGCATTGTCAATTGTTACAATGAAATCAGTTTCGGATGAAAAACGCGTTAAAACCATTAACATACACTATGCAAATGCTGGTTTTGTTAAAGTTATATATCGTTAAATTCCCGATTGCATAATTTTACTACAATCAGCAGTTAAGTGGCCAGCCACTAGATTATTTTTTGCTGGGTTATGTTAAGAACAGAGTCTAAACGGAGCCAATCGAATTATTTTACGAAATAGAACAGTCATTTTGCCAAAAAGTGATTAAAAACTTTGATGAAAGAATCGTAATCGTAATCTAAATTTCTTGTTTTATAAAACAAACTTCTTGTTTAAAAACCCTTTAGCTTGCACTGTTTAAGATGTGGCAGTAAATTTAAAGGTAGATTGATCTCACCATTTGGATTCCTGCAACCTACAAATTAACGCAGAAACACCGATTCATTTTTTGATAGGTTATGGCTTAAAAAAAATTAAGAAATAAGATTTCGAATTTTACTAATAATTATGTGGGTTACTGTAATACGGCTCAAGGAAAAATTTGTTCTTTTGTTAAAGTTAGTCGCTATGTTGTTAAAACCTATTAAATATTTGCTTTTTGAAAACGTCACCCTTAAAAAATTTATAGAACAAATAACCCGAAAATGTGTATTTCAAATAATGCATTTAAAGGTGTGATAAGATCAAATTGCTAATGAGTTGTTGCCGTTTTTTGTTTTGTTTTATTTTCTTTACATTATTTGAAAAATAATCCGAAAATAATAAAAATTAAGTTCATTATTGGCAATAAAAATTAGCGATTTGTATTAAGTTACAATAGAAGCAATTGTTCATTTCGCAAGCCCTTTTTATTAAAGGTGCGAATGTATAGTTGTATTGTAATACAAAAATATTAACTAGTTATGCTATTAATTTAGTGAATGGCTATAAAAAGGAAAGCTTATCTTTCGCTATAGTTGAGCTTAAACAGTACTATAATACAATCGTTTGAGTTATTATTAGGTGTTCACAAATAAATAAAATTTGTGCCCAAGCAAATAAACGAATTGTATTTCACTATAATAAAGAGAAGAAAGGGATGTCCATAAATTAAAGAAATAATTAGGCCAGGAGGGTAAGTATAATTAATTTGTGCACTTGTATATTTCATCAAAAGCTACAATACCATTATATAGAACAATAAATACGAACTTATTTTACAAATAAATTAATAATTCCAATTATTATTTAATGATTAATATGGCCACAAATGTTATTAGTCTATTATACAATAAAACAACCACAAATCCATGATACCATGAATATCCATGACATTTGCATGTCTAAATAAGGGAATTGGTTGTATAATTTTAATTAGAAATAATTATGCTTTAAGGTTTTAAGTTATAAGTGATTTTCTGCATTTAAAAAAAATTAATTAGTGTTGTGGTCAAGGTTGGAAAAACTAAGGAAATTTAAGTTGTTTGAACGTTATTGATGTAAACAACGTTGTATAAATTTTTAATAAAACAATTTAAAAAATTTAAAAAGAATGCAAAATATTAAAACAGTAAGGACTTCGTTATAGAGTGTAAATTTAAGAATTTAAATTTTGCAAAACAAAATATCTGGAATTTCTTGCAAAGTTGCGGATTCCATCACTTATTTGTTTTGGCTGTTCTACCCATATATAACGGCTTTTTCAACAAATTTAGATTAGGATGATTCAAATTTTTATTGCATTACGAAGAGAAATGTTCGACAATTCTGAATGAAAAATGATATCTAATAAATGTTCATCAGAACACATGTCGATTCTTTCGTCAAATGTATTATTCACTTTTTTGGCAAAAGGGCGATTCTATTTCGTTAATAACATAATGCTGAAATCGATTTGATTGGCTCCGTATAGACTATGTTCTTAATATAGCCCCACAAAAAAACAATCCGGTGGTGTTAAATCACACGATCTGTCCACTTAACTGCTGATTATCGTGCAATTTGCGATCGGGAAATTTGGTTTGCAATAAATTGACCGTTTAATTGGCTGTATAAAATGTGGCACCACCCTGTTGAAACCACATGTCAGTAATATTAACGTCGCCAGCAATAGCCTAAACCTGAGTTGTTAACATCTCATGATAGCAAGATCCATTGACCGTTACCTTAATTCCAGCCTTATCTTTGAAAAAAAACGCCCAATAACGCCTCCAGGCCACATAGCGCACTATACGGTGACTCGTTGAGCATGCAAGGGCTTCTCAATAATCACTCTAGGATTTTTAGAAGCTCAAATGCGGCAATTTTGCCTGTTGACATACTCTGACAAATGAAAATGGGCTTCGTGTGAAAAAATGATGTTTTCAGTAAAACTAGCCGGTTGTTCCTGAATTCCTGTACCAGGCAGGAAACTTGTAAGGGGTCGAGGTCAAATCCTTACGCAAAATTCGCCATGTGGTGGTTTTGGATAACACAAATTATTGAGAACGTCAAACACGCCATGTCAACAACATGGCGTGTTTGACATTTACTATCTTGACGTATGTTGGTGGATCTATTAAAGTTACATTTGGTAAAATCCGTGATATTTTCGGACAACATAATCGTCCTTGTGAAACCGCTATTAAGAATTTGGTGGTTAAATTTGAGTCGACAGGCTCGATGAATGTGCAAACACCAACGCGTGTTCAAAACAAACTTCTTGTTGAAAAACCCGATATATACGTGGAATTTTCCCTAAAAATTTCTTTTTTAAGTTTGGTTCAGCACTGAAACTAGGAAAATAGATAATGAGATTGAGAATTGAGATACTACATTCAAGTGAAAGGAGAGAACTCGGCAGGAAGTTTATTGAATGAACGATTCTTTGGCTTAAATTCGAAAATCTGTATTGTGTTGCCCAATTCATTGGCATGTCTATGGCAATTTGGTCGAAATATTGTTCCTCGATTAAACAGCAAAGCAACAGAATTTTTTTTTATGCTTCAGTTAGTCAAAAGTGTTGGAAATCCTACTGTAACTGAAGAGCTTCTTCGATTTCTCCTATATGCAATTACAATAGTAGCTGCAAGTCAGACTTAAAGAACTGCTTCATATTTTTCAAGATGATTAGTATCATCGTTGCGCAAATTATCAAAATTTCTCTATTGATATTGTTATTAAATCTATAAGACAAATGATAACTTTCTAAAAGAATATCTTCTATACTCTGGAAGCCAATTGACAGGCCTATTAATATTGGAAAATTTTAATCAGTCAATGGTTTGCAGTCGTCGTGTCCTTACAGCTGTTATTAAACCAAAAAGTCATTAAGGATATATCGCGTGCTCCGGTATCATGCTTGAAGAAATATTGTCCAATGATGTCAACAGCACTGTAAGCTGCACCACATGGTACGTTTTTATGGATGTACCTCATGAATGGAGCCACATCGTTGAACACAATTTTGCGATAACTAAATTACTAAGTTTCAAAGTAAATCTGAATAATTAGGTAACATTGTTGTCTATTTATTTATTTAGATAAATGTCAAGAAGCGAATGCAGTATAACAGATCGTTAGATAGTTAACCGTTTAGTAAGCCCTATCTGGTTTAAAAATACTTACATATCATTACCAACCCAAATCATCAAAACTACAAAAAAAATAAAACTTTTTTTCGTTTGGTCTCAATCCAAAGGGGATAAAATATTTAATGTGTATCATAAATTGCTTAGCTTGATAGGGGTACTGCCGAGTAGTAATCGATATAATTAATTTTATTATTTGTCATGGGCAGATATCGACAATACTTGAATATTTTAGCCTGAATATTATTATTTTAGTATGAATAATAATCATATATATATATATATATATATATATATATTTAGTATTTCAATAAAATTATTCATATTATTTGTGTTATTTGTATAGCATTAGTCCATTACTAATTTAATAAACGTATAAGTTCATTGTTATATGTAAATTAGCTAAAGAATATAAAATGTTATCGTTGTTAGTGCTAGCGTACTTTTAAAGTAAGACGTAGTTATTAAAAAATATTTATGGATTGCTATATGTGGATGTGTATGTGCATTTAAAAAAGATAGTTTCCAGCACAACGAACAAAGGGGGTTTATTCAGCATTACTTTTCTTTAGATTTTTTTGTATTATGCTTATAACTGTCAGCCATTAAACACATAAAATGAAGTTGACACAAAAACATATGGGAATTAAGTCCCTTTACTTAGCCCTTTTTTAACTCTTTTTAGTTATCTTTGAGTTGGGTTAGAATGCACAAATCAACTGTCAATAATGAAAAAATATTTGTATATGCTTTTGTATTTTTTCGTAAATTTAATAGGGTTAAGCAAAATTAGCACATTTTTTTATTGAAATATAAAAAACAAAGACTCCATGGCTCATCACGTAGGCAATCTTTTTATCTTAAGTGTACAGGTAGTGGCTTTACATATTAAATAGCATATTCTTTTCGGTATCGAATCAGGTTAAACAGACTTTAATTAAAAATTTATTTTGTAAGTAAAATACGATTTTAGTATCGTTAAAGCACAGTGGCGAAATTATTGCTTTCCCTGGAAATTTTAAACTCTATATATAAAAAATCTGTCTTAGTTTTCTAATAATGTTTGATATTTTGGGCAATTTTACATTAAAGAATATTTCAATAGTGACGTTATTTTCACGTGATTTTGAATGACAATAAGTAGCTAATTTGAGCCAAGCTTAATTATTTGTATGCCTCTTGTAAGAACAACTAAAAAAATTAATAATGAAACTGATATATAAAGAGTGGTCCTGTAGTAATGTGGTACGTTGTTTTAGTTTTTTAACCATAATCCGCTAATAAATTACGTGTGAAATATAAATTAAAATATTAAAATATTTCATAGGGGCCGTTTTATATGGCAGACACTTGAATATGAGTATGTGATGCTACGCCTGCTTAAAGAAGAGCATAAAAAATAAAATAAAAGATAATCAAGAAAGGCCTTATTTTTTAACCGCAAAAGGCTGAAATTTAGGCAGAGTATGTATTGTTTTTTTTTTTTTTTTTGTATAAAGAGAAGTAGCACTTCAGGCAACAATGCCTATTTAGTCAAGTACCGTGCTACATTCTTTAGGAAAGGGATAGAGAACAGATGAAACAGGTGGTGAAATAGAAGGATAGTCGGAAATTAACTGCCGTATAAGACAGCACAACGACCAGTGACTATGCCTTCATCGCTGAGCAGCCCCACCGACAGTGAAAAAAAACCAAGGTCTTCGTTGGGAATCGAACCCACAACCCCTATACTGACAAGCTAGTGCACTACCTACTAGGGGCAGCTATGTATTGTTAGTTCGCTATAACTATAAAAAATTAAAGTTGAGAGGTTTTTTTCTCTTTGAACCAACACTTATGGGATGACCCCTACACATGCAATGTATTGTGGCAAAACTAGATAATTAGGTTACGAGGAGGAGGGAAGAGGTAGTACTGTTTGTGGACATTCGATTTTAACTTTCCTACTTTGAAAATGAAACGAACCTGTGATGCGTAGTGCGATTCACTGGCCAATCAATCGCAAATGGATGCGATTTGAACAAAAACGCAAAACGTGCGATTAACGGGAACAAGTTCCATAATTTCATTAGAGAACTTATCATTGAAGTAACGATAAAACAGTGAAGTACATCCCACATTGCATCGATGCTCTAGAGGATCAATAGAGTTGGATACCTTACTGTCCTTAATGAGCCTTTTGGCCCTCTCCTGTACGCGTGCGAGCAACTCCAACGTAGACATACATGAGAGTTGTATTCCAGTCTTGGACGGATATAAGTGGTATAAATAGTTTAAAGAGTAGATGGAGTAAAATATCTTACCCCGAAAGCTTATTTAGAAATCAAAAAATGTGCTTAGTCCATCGAATATCACAGTGAATTTTCATGCCAAGAACATCGAGAGCTTGCGATTTCATAATACTTATATCATCCATAGCAACAGATGCAGCATCATTTCTGAACACAGAACAACATTGCGTCATACGGGAATTTAAATCGACTCTATTCATACCACCCCATTTGAACATCGTATTTGACTGTATTATTTACGTTCCGCTTTTTGGAAACCACCTCTAAATGGTTCGGTCTAATACCAAATGAATACGAATGACATATGGCGACGTCATTTGGTAAAGAGTATATAGTGTTTAAAGTTTGACAAAGAAGGCCATTTAGAAAAATAAGGTGCTCCTATAGAAGAGTTATTTGCATAAAGCCCTATTTTAAATTAACCCAAAGAATGGAATTATATGCCTGCTGTAACAAATTTAGAAAATAAATAAAAAATTAAAGATTGACCTCATGCTAAATACGACACACTTTTATTAATAAAAATTGGAAATTTATATTTATTATTATTTTTTTTGTAGTATATTTTCACTGCTAATATTGGTATCATAGTGATCTTTGTGGGCTTTTGACTTTAATTATTTTATATCAATTCTTGTAATATTTTAATAAAAAATATTTTCGCAGGTTAAGCTTTTATATATTATAATAATAATTACCTTCTATTAATAGTTAATTAATAAACTTTATTTTCTTTATCTTTGAGAAGAAACTGAAGTTTTTATTCTTTCATATTCCACATACATACTCAGAAACATCCTAAAAATACAAAATTGTATTAATTTTGAATTTATACCGCGTTTTTTCATTTCTTTCTGTTAAACTATTTTTTCCTTTTTTTATTAGTCAGCCTGCAAAACACATTTTTTATATTTTATGTTTTATGTTTTTCCGAATATTTATTTTGTACGAATTGTTTGATGCCTTTCAACTAAAAAAAGCAATTTAATATAAAAATACTATAATATTATCAATTTTAATATAATATCCTTTAGCAAAAATAAAAGAACACACACGCATACATACATACACAAACAAATATATATTATTTTATAAATATTTAATCCTTGGGTTAAAGGGAAACTTTGCAGGGTCCAAGGACTTAACATTTTTATTTTTTTTTATTGTACAGACTTTTCAAAAAAATATTTTTTTTGGTTTTCTGTTGAATAAGTTAAACAGAAATAATCCAACTGACAAAAAGTAAAAATAAAAAACAATTCAATTTTTTCAATATAATCTAATTGTGTTTTCGGTCATCGTCACAAGCTGTAATTACTTTTAGCAGTTTTTATCAAAACACAATTGTTTTAATGATGCTAGTGAAAAATTATAAATCTCCCCAAAAATTCTAATATAATCTACACATTTTTTTAATTGGGATTTTCTTATAAAAGTAATTATTAAATAAAATAAAACCGTATAATTAAAAAAGTAAAAATATTTATTAAGATATAAAGGGTTTTCGAATAGTAACGCATGATTTCTAAAGTTTTTTCTTTAGTTTGTAAAGTTTATGATATAATTTAGCTTTTTTTTGCTAAAGTTTTTTTAAACTTTGCTAACAATTCTACAATTTTATTATACTCGATCGATATATGATCTTTCCGTATACTTAGAATTTAGTTTCTTTCTCAAGAATTATTTTCTCGATACTTGAGTTTTTATTTTCCAACATGAAGAATATTATAAAAGAACTTAATACTTATACGAGGCTTATGTAACGACGGGACATTTTTTATTCAATTTTTACATAAATCTCTATTTAAAAAAATAGTTTGGTGTTTGTAGAGATATAAAACTTTAAGTTGGCACTACTTTTTTAACCAGCGGCCATTTACATTTAGTTTGGTTTGCCATTTCAGTATGAATATACTGACGCCTGAGCAATGCTCTCAAATTGTGCAAAATTTGGCCCAAAACTAATTTGATCCGATTTTCTTGAGCGTATTTTGCTTAGCGATGCAGTTCTCTTTTCTTTGAGGGAATACATCAATATTCGAAACTGTTATATTTGGAGTGATGAGATCGAAAAAATTAACCATCGGGCATGCTTTATGGGCTGGTGGAATCATTGGTTCGTATATATTTAAAAACGATGCCATTTAGAATGTCACAGCCAATGGTGACCGAAATACAGCTATAATTACTATAATGTGCGGGAGTTGTAGTCTCTACAAAACGACGCAACATGTCACAACTGATGCCAGAATTGATTTACTGAAGGAAAAGTTTGATGGGCTGGTGGTATCATTCGTCTGTACTTCTTTAAAAACGATGCTGGTTCGAATGTCACGGCCAATGGTAAATGCTATACAGTCGTGATTTCTATAATCTGCAGGAGCTGTGGGTTCAACAAAACAGCGCACAGCTGATGCCAAAATTGATTTATTGAAAGAAACGTTAAAGAGGCTGGTGAGATCATTGGTCCGTACTTTCTTAAAAACGATGCTGGTCCGAATGTCACGGTCAATGTTAAACGCTATACACTCGTGATTTCTATAATCTGCAGGAGCTGACTGAATTCATTTATTGAAGGAAACGTTTGATGAGCTGGCCCGTACTTTTTTAAAAACGATGCTGGTCAGATGATGAGTGGCCGGTACTTTTTTAAAAACGATGCTGGTCAGAACGTTATAGTCCATGGTGACAGCATAGAGCAATTATTACCATTATGTACAGGAGCTCTGGTCTCTACGCAACATATCACACAGCTCGTGCCACAATTGAAGAAAGTTTCACGTTTCGTTTTTAAGCCCGCAACGATTGAGCACTTGAAGCACAACATTCACTGCGCTATTGCTGATATACGGCCACAAATGGTGGAAAAACTCCTTTAAAAATTAGAGTACGTCCGAGCCAGCCGTGGCGGTCATTTGCCAGAAGTCATATTTAAGTTATAATGCTAGAAGATTATCTTTGGAATAAAGTAAACTCCAAGTCAATTAAAAGAAGAAATTTTTTTTGTTTTATTCCATTTATAAGTTCTTTACCTCTACAAAAACACCCTTTATATTCTCTTACATTTTCCTTTTCATACACTTTAAGTATAAAATTAAAAGTTGCAAAACTGTGCCACGTTACGAGTATTTTAATTCAAAGGTTGAACCACAAAAAATATAAGTAAAACTGTTAATTACAATCACATGTTTGTGTTACTGCCAACGGATTAAAATAAAAGCTGCTTTGTTGTTACCAACAAATGAATTAAAAGATATTTAGAGTGAAGAGTATTAATAGGAAAAACCCGCTAGTACGTTTTATTTACCCAACCCTATTTATGTTGTGGGGTTCTTTTTTTTTCGGTAACGATGGTATAAAAGCATAAGGATAACGAATAGAATAATGATGGTAATTAGCAAACAATAAATGTGGCTGTATTGTGGTCATGACAATTTTATGATGTTACTGAACAAACTGTAAATGGTTTACGATTAGTGACGGGTTAATATTAAAATTTAACAAAATTTGCTTAAAATTTTTATTTTGTATTGGTATGATAATATGATCGTAGACTTACTGGCGAGATCATTTGTTGAAATTTTTTTATAAAATTTTTTAATCGAAGTCCACAATGCACTTGATAAAAATGTTTAGGCTCAGTTTATGAATGTTGGTTCTTAAAAAAATGTCAGTGGCAACATTGTTTGCTACAAAATTATATATATGTAAGAGTGTTAACATTTTTTTTCCATTTCGCCTTTAATGTGATAGAAACTTTGGTTTAAGCAGTGAAATTTTCAGCTACATACGTGTCCTAAATGACCATGTTTATTGTAAAAGTTCCCGTAAAGGTATTTATACAAGATTTTTGTTTAGTAATTTGATCACAGTTCATATTGATTTCTTCTATTAATTTTTGATATAGGACTCAGATAATTATCACTGAAATACTATTCTAGATGTAAAAATAGATAATATTTTTTGCTGCCTTTTTATTTTTGGAAAACAAGTGCAAAAGCTTAGAGCGATAGGCTCTGTTCATATATGAATAAACCCATAAATAAACCCACTATAAACCCACAAAAACTGTATACGAAGTAGTGTAAAAAATGTGGAGGGACTATCAGATTCTCATTGATATTGTTAGATCACGTCAGCTTATTTTATACAGTACAGTGGTGCATATAATGCACATAGTTTTTATACAAATTTTTCTTTTTATTCTGAAACAAAAATTAATTTCTTTCCGGCACATTAATCATGAAAAATGAGCGCAAAGAAAAAGCCTGAAATTTTCCAAGCAATAAACATAATAAAAAGTGCTGGAAAGTGAAAAAAAATCATACCAATTTAAGTGGGCAATTTGTTTACAAGGTTTGTATTGTTATCCTCAGTAATTTTTTATTTATGTTTTAGGGTCCTTTCTCTACTCACTTGAAATCAAAATGTTTGTATTTTTCAAAATGTGTTGTTGTTATAAATAAAATCTTTTAAGGAATGATGACATAATGTTTTTGTCTGTATATTTTTCAAAACTAAAAATTTCTGGTTAAAAAATTGTATATATTGAAACAATTTAATATTTAAATAATAAAAATTTTAGAGCTAAGAATTTTTCTTTTGAAATACCTAGGAGCAGTAAAGTATAAGTCCAATTATTCTCTAAGCTATAAGATTTATATGTCATATACTCGTAATGTGTTTCGCTTTGTTTCTGAAGACGTAGGAACAAATAGAAATCGCTAGCAGTAGCTATGCATTGTGTTATCGACCGATGTTTTCTGCATTAGATGGATACATTTTTTGAAAGCAAGTACGGCAGCATAATTCTGATAATAGAAAAAAATAAACGAAATTTGAGTTAGTTTTGGTTTTATATTTATAAGCAAATGCATCATCTAAATTAGACAATTTCGGTTAATTTTCTATCTGGCATAAGTAACTACTTGTTAAGAGTATATACAATTGAAACCAGTTTGAAGAAAATTATTCAGGTATTTATACTAAGGTTTAAGAAAAGCTATTTTAGGAGTACAACAAGCAAACAAACAATAAATAAATCCATTTAAAGCAATCAATCTTAATCAAGTTGAAATAAACATTTAAAACTTATTTAAATGAGTTTACTCGATTCTACATTTATTTGCTTGCAACTTGTCAACCAACAAGCCAACAAACCAACCAACTAAAAGCACAAAATTGGTCGTAACTAATGACTTGTCTTCTTAACTTAAAAAGCAACTAAAAACAAAGTTTTATAAACAATAAATAAAATGCTTTTTATTTTAAAACCATAAAAATGCAAACAAGCTTTTATTTAAGTTTCAAAGAAAAAGGAATTTCATAAACAAAACAAAAAATATAAAGCTTCTCATCATATTTTGAATACTTAAACCACTTGACAAACTGGGAAACCTTGGCTGAAGGAAAGAAATGCGTTTGCTTATAGTTAAATATCATTGAATAAAAAAATTTTACTTGACGCCTTAGAATATGCTATTCAATTTGAGTTTAACAAAGAAAAGCAGAACTGCGTGCTGGCACGAATAAGTGTGTGTGTGTGTGTGTGTGTGCGTGCAAGGACACTCGTGTATGTATTTGTCTGTTTATTTCTTGTTAACTAAACATTTAACAAACAGGAAACGGAAGAGATAACTTCATATCATGCATATAATACAAAACCATTTAAAGAGCGTATGTGTGCCAATATTTGGTTAACAAACACCTGAATGTATACTTGCACTAGAACATTTAACAATAATGTAGTCTCTTGAGACATTCGAGGATTGTGATACAAGTGCTTTTAGAATTATTAATATTGTGAACATTTTTTCAAGTCATTATATTTCCAGACTCGTGTATAAAAAACCAGTTTATAATTGTAGATTTTTAATGTTAGATACGTAACGAACAAAAACAAAATAAAACAAAAAACAAAATATAATTACAGTTACACACACAAAATAAAATAAATTGAATAAAAAACCATGCATGCATACAACCGCACATAAACTTTTAAAGATATACATAAATATCGTGTATAATGGTTGCAACCCAACTACAAAAAAACAAAACTCATATGAGAGTATGAGTAAATTCCGTTAAAAGTTGCGTGTTACAGTCAGCCATTATTAGCTCATGTATTTGTGCAAATAATGGAGTTTTTTTTTTCAAACTTAAACGACAAAATTATGACTTTTAAAAAGACTTGTTAAACTGCGTAGTTTTTAAAATAAGCAAAACATTAAATTAATGAATTTTTAGTGTGTATGCAAAGTATTTAACGCTAATATCGGGGTTTTTCAACAAGAAGTTTGTTTTTCAATTGTGGCTACGCCAACAACATGATAGTTTTGACATTTAATTTTTTGACGCATTCGCCAATGGATCTAATTGGCAATTGTTACAATGAATTCAATTTCGCATTAAAATAATTAAAACCCCTTTGTCAGACAACATACATAATCGTTCTTCTGAGACTTCAAGTGGACAGGCTCGATACAAAATCTGTGAACATCAACGCGTGTTCAACCGGGTCATTCAACTAAATAAAATCACAGCCTTGAGTCGGAGTGTCAAAGCAAATCGAAATATATCAATTCCTCGATGTTCTTAACAATTGGGGTTATCCAAAACCACCACATGGTCTATTTTGCGTAAGGATATGACTTTGAAACCTTACAGGTTTCAACTGTTGCGGGAATTGGAGCTGTACGACCATACCGACGAAGTCCATTTGCATTTGTCAGGGTATGTCAATAAGCAAAATTTCCCCCATTTGGGCTTCTAAAAATCCTAGAGCGATTATTGCGAAGCCTATGCATACTTAATGTGTCACAGTATGGTGCGCAATGATGTCTGGAGCCGTGATTTTGCCGTTTTTTTTTCGAAGATGAGGCTGGAAATGCGGTAACGGTCAATGAATCGCGCTACCGTGAGATGCTAACAACTCATTTGGCCTATTCCTGACGAAGTATATATCACTAACATGTGGTTTCAACAGGACGGTCCCACATGTCACTCTGCCAATGAAACCATCAATTTATTGCAAACCAAATTTCCAGATCGCATAGTTAACCGCAGCAGTTAATTAAGTGGCCAGTTAAGGATACAGTCTATACGAAGCCAATCGAATCGATTTCAGCATTAAAACTCAATATCCGTCGTATGATTAACGAAATAGGACCGCCATTTTAATAAAAAGTAATGAAAGAATCGACATCTGTCAGCGTGGGTGTGGTGGACATTTGCCAGATATCATTGTGCATTCATAATTGCCGAACTTGTCTCTTCGTAATACACTAAAAACTTGAATTATCTTAATCTAAATTTGTTGTTTTCTTTTGTTTTAGAAAACAAACTTCTTGTTGAAAAACCATTTACAAAAATGTTACTATAAAGAAGTAGAAAATATAATATTATTTGTTGTTTTTGTATTAAGAAATAATAATACGAGAGTTAAGCAAAAATGGATTATCTAGAAATGATTTTATAAAAGTTTAAATATGTCACGATTAATTTGTTAGAATTCTTGTTTAGTTTGAAGGAATAATCTATAAAAGCGCATTACTGCTAAACAAGACATCGAGTAGGTCGAGTCTCGAGTTTAATAGAGTGATTATTTTTGACCAAAAGATGGTCCGGGTGAGAAATAAAAGAAAAATTAAAAAAAACTGCTATGTTTGAAAGGGTAAAAACATTATAACACACAAGGATGTACATACAAGCAAATACATGTAAACAAATACATAAATTCAAATATATTTACATTCTTATGTCCATACACATATTTTTCTGCAGGTTTTAAATAAAAACATCATTTAAGTCGTAAATAAGTAAGCTTGAAAAAAGCACGGGAAAAATATACAACAAAAAAAAATAGTTTGCTGAAATCAGCATGTTTTCATAAAAACATTTTAATTAAATTTAAACGAGTTTTAAGTTTCATACATATATGCACATATATCTACATGATTCAATGAACACACGATTATTAGCTTTAATACTGGTTTTAAATCTACATTATTGTCTACAAGAGTGTCCGCCAGAAAGGTATACTACTTTGTTTTGCTGCCATTTTGGTAAACATTAGCACTGACAGTTCATATTTAGCAGTTGTAAAGTGGACACGTGGCAAATTTATTATGGAAAAATATTCGATAAAAGAACGTATTTTAATCGTTAAAACTATTTATCAAAATCAATCATCGATTACTGTGACATTGAGAAAATTACGTGAGATTTTTTAAGGAAACACCGTACCAACAAAACGCACTATTTATCGTGATTTCGAAGAAAGAGGGCCTGAACCACAACGAACTGCAAGATCGGCTGAAAACATTACTGCTGCTCAAGAAAGTATTCAAAACGATCAATCAATCTCAGTTCGATGCTGTGACAACAATTTTGCACAAGGATTTGTATTTAGTCTTCATATAAGATTCAGTTGACACAGTAGCTTCTTCCACAAGACCATTTACGTCGCCGTTTATATGCCAATAGGATGTTACAGCTTGCCCATGACAACCCCGATTTTAATGAAAAATTATAATGAGTGACGATTAGGCACATTTTCATTTGAATAAACAGAATAATTGGTTCTGGGGAATGAGAAACTCTCAAATTATTCAACAGTCACCATTGCATCCAATAAAAGTGACGGTCTGGTGTGAAATTTGCTCAGGAGGATTCATTGGACCTTACTTCTTTGGAAATGAAAACCGTGTAATGATACTGCGAATAGGGAGCGATATTGTGATATGATTGTATACTTTTTAATATCACAACAGCATGCTTTGGGCTTGATTAACATTTGGTATCAACAACACGGTGCCACATCCCATACACCCAGGATTACAATGGAATTACTGCAAGACCTCTTTTCACAAGAAGTTATTGCAACAAATGGCGACGTTGATTGGCCTCCATAGTCACTGATTTATGCAAACAAACTAGAAACACTTGAGCAAATCAAACAAAATATTCGTGATGAAATTAATGAAATACCGCGTGAAATGTATAAGAATATAATGAAAAATAAGCATAAAAGGACTCGCATTTGTGAGGTTAACAGAGCGGGAGATTAATCTGATATTGTATTGCCGACATTAAATTAAATATTTATTAATATAAGATCCACTCTCCTTTATTTAATCAAAAATTATAAACAAACAAAGTAGTAGATCTTCCCGACGGACACCCTGTATTTATTTAAAACAATTATTAAATAAATATAAATAAATATTCTTTTCAACGGTCTTTTTTAATTAACAATATATATTTTTTCTTGATATTTCGCTTTCCTGTGGAAAGCTTCTTCAGAATATTATTTTTTATATTTTACAAAAAAAATTATAATTATAGTTATAATTTATTTAAAATATAAAAAGGTCGATTAAGAAAATAAAAAACAATTATTAAATATTACATTTAATATTTTTCAATTTATAATCTATAACCATAATCTATAACCATAATCAATAACCTAAAGCCTAAATGCCTATAGCGTTCGCAAAAAAAATTTATTTAATCCTTATGCAGCTAAATAAAAAAGGAATAAAAAAAGTGTGCCGAAATTTTATTAAATTTATGTATTTATATTCGACAAGTAAAATAAATCAATTTAAAAAGGGATTTAAAGTCGAATAAACTATAATATTTTATTTATTATTTATTTTCTTAATGTACAAAAGATATTCAAAAAGAAATTGTTTTTAGTTAGGCTTAGGCTTGTTAATAAATGTAGTTTAAATGGAAAAAAAATATATATAAAATATTTTTATAGTTTTTAAACGATCTTTTTTTTATCTTTAATAAATATGTTTTTTCTTTTTTAAGATCTTTTTTTATGTATATTTTTCTCTTTTCAATATTTCGCTTTCCTTTGGAAAGCTTCTTCAGGAAAAAAAAATTTTTTATATATTTTTGAAAACAAAACAAAATTATTAACAAAAAAAAAAAAAAAAAAAAAAAATATATAAAAAATTTTTTTCCTGAAGAAGCTTTCCAAAGGAAAGCGAAATATTGAAAAGAGAAAAATATACATAAAAAAAGATCTTAAAAAAGGAAAAACATATTTATTATATATATAAAATATATAACCTTTATCAGATCATAATGTAATTTCGACTTACATTCCATATTTAATCTAATATTAAAATAAAACTTGATTTATTTTATTGTTATCAACAAAATCATTACGGAAGCTTGCATTTCTTTCCCTATAATGGAAAGAAATGGAAGAAAAATTAAAAACGTAAATGGCAATTAAAATTTTTTTCTATAAGAAAGCGGTGTACCTCTTACACACATTCATTTGACGCTTAATGTATGCACTAGATATGTGTTTAAATTCCTTTACATAATGAATATCTTTCAATTTCTCTGTAAGAATTTCATCTAAAAAGTTTATACATTTGGTTTAGAGTTGTTATTTTTCACTTACTATTATAATAATATTAATAAAATATAATGGATTTTTGTGACCCGTTGTAATTTATATAAAATTACTTTAATGGAAATGTTTTACCTTAAGGTAAAATCTTGGTTCATGATTTTAACTTTTAAACATTTAATATTCAGGGTCAACACACCAAGCATACGTGTACATACACATATGCTGTTGAAATTTTCTTTATTAATATCAACGTACTTATTTGTAAATAAATATCCTAAGTATGAATTTATATTCATCGCCTAGGGACTCGATATATGCATATTGTCTATTATTTATTATGGTTTGTTTGTTCGCACGTGTGTATTTTCATTTTTATTTTTTTGCTCTTTGGAACGAAATTTTGAGGTCGAATTATAAACAACAATTAACATGTTAAGCATACGTATGCTAATAAAAAAGCCAATGTTAGTTGACAGCTAAGTTACTAGTTAACGCTTTCCAATACAAACAAATGCACATAAAAAGTGACACAAACATTTAACTAATTAACAGAAAGAATAAATAAAATTTATGCTATGAAATTACAGTTGCCGTTTCATATTTAAGTTTAGGTTGTAAATTTGTGGTTAAATAACCCAGTTGTTTATTCGTCGGCAGTATTCCATGTACGAGGAATATATAAAGTTAAATAAATAAGAGTTTAGTTTCTATATGAAAGTTAAAGAATACAATATTTAGAGTTTCGTGATTTAGATTTGAAATATGTATATTATGGAGACAAATTTTGCCTAGTAAAAAAATATGTACACAATTCCTTTTTCCCTTTGCTACACTGCAATAGTAATAGCTCTAAGCATTCACTTATAACTAAAAGTAAAATCGATTTTATTTTAACATATTAAGGGTTTTTTTTATAAAGATGTAAAATTAAACAAAGATGAGTTTTTTAAATTAACATGAAATTTCGAAACATGAAAGAAAGTTGTGTAGTGGCTTTAAATCACACGAGCTTGAGGAACAATTCATGGGTCCAAAATGTGAAACTAACTTACCAAAAGTTTCCTTGAGTAAATCAACTGTGGCACTATATCTCCTCAAAAGAAAGTAATCGTGACTCTATAGTGGCAACCATTGACTGCCATATATAAAGAATACTAAACAGTCAGCTTTTCTGGATGTAGCACTTGAGGATTATCATCACTCCAAATACGGAAGGCGTTGTTGATTGATGCTTCATCGGCAAACAAAATTCAATTATGAAAATCATGAAAGATTGCCATTATCTTGTTTTGGACCGAACGTCGTTCAGATGTCAGTCTATTTATGTTGAAATGCCAAACTATACTAAACAAAAATCATTTAACAGCTGGCAAAATGACCACCAGTAAAAAAAAACCGCCAGCAAAATAAAAAATATTCGATCTAAAATATGGAATGGAGTTTTTTGTTGTTGCATACGCCAGAAAATCATTATAAAATTTGTTAAAAATTTGCAATTAAAAGAATTCACGGTATATTCCTTTCAAATATCAAAGATCGAAAACCGAAGTTCACCTAAATTGTATAACAAACTTAAAATTTAATAGAAAAAGTTTGTTCTTCAAATTATTCATTTAATTGAAAATAACTTCTCAAATCTACAGTTATATCAAACAGTGATACTAAATCAGTGATGGGCGAACTACGGCCCGCGGGCCACATCCGGCTCGCGAGAGGTTTCAATCCGGCCCGCCGAGCGTTTTTCAAAAAAAAATTAAATACCTATTAAAAAATTATGCCCAAAAAATAAATTTACATTATGTTTTAAAAAAGATATAAATTGACAATTTTAGAAAAAAATTCGATGTTTTCATATTATATTGTGTACAAACTGCGTAGTTTTCTGGGAAATATTGTACACACAAGAGAACAACAACTTTCTTATACAATATTCCAAGAAGAAACTTAAAAAGCATGAAACAAAAACAACTAATATAGAAAACTGAACGTATAACATAACAACAACTATTATATGTGAGCTCTAGAAGATTCTTGAATATTCGAGACAATATGCGCAACAAATATAAAAGGGTCAGCGATGGATTAATCAGCAATCAGTAAAAGTGTAAATCTCGTGACGTAAAGAATAATCTGTGAAGTAAAATTATAAAGTTGCCAACGTACAGTTATATTTGTGTAATTAAAATAATAAAGTGTATTGTAAATATAAGTGCAATAGTAAAATAGTCTAAGTTTTTTACCCCGATAAATGTCAATCGAAAATAAAAAGAGAAAAATTGATTCGGAATGTCGAGTATTTCAAGAAGAGTGGACATGGAAGTACTTCTTTATGGAACATAACCAAAAACCTATTTGTCTTATCTGCCAAGAACCGGTAGCTGTACTAAAAGATTATAATCTCGCTAGGCACTTTAATTCAAAACATCTTGGGTCGAAGTACTTTAAAATGACAGATGAAGACAGGAAAGTTCATTCAGAGGAATTGAAAAGAAAATTATCTAGTCAGCAAATGTTTTTTAAAAATCAAAGAAGTGTCCAGCGATCCTCGACGTTAGCTGGTCACATTGTTGCCTATAAAATAGCAAAAGGTAATAAACCGTTTTCTGAAGGAGAATTTATTAAGGATGTCTTAATTAGCATTGGAAAAGTATTATGCCCAGAAAAGGTAAAAGATTTCGATTTATAGAACTGTCACGTAGAACGGTCACAAAAAGAATTGAAGCGATTTCTTCTAATTTAACCAATCAACTCGATGGACGTCTTAAAAAGTTTAAGTATTTTTCAGTCACTACGGACAAGAGTGTTGACAGGAGTGATACAACCTAACTTCTCATTTTTATCAGAGGAGTCGATGAAAACTATGTAATAACTGAAGAAGAACTTGCTTGTTTGAGATCTTTTAAAGGAAAGACGACAGGAAAAATAATTTATGATGAATTTGGAGAGAGGATGGAATCTCTTAATGCCCCAATTATATAATTTAACAACTGATGGAGCACCTAACATGGTGGGAATCCTTAAAGCGAAACAATTTTGTTACATTGTATAATCCACCAAGATGCTCTTTGCAAGGCTGCCTTGGATATTAACCACGTACTTAATATTATTATAAAATTAATTAATATCATTCTAGCCCGTGGTTTGTTACATCGACAATTTCAGGAGTTTTTATCGGAAGTTGATGCAGAATTTTCAGATGTACTTTATTACACAAAGATCAGGTGGCTAAGTTGTGGGCATGCCTTCTCAAAGAAATTAAAGTTTTTCTAAAAACCAAAACTGAAATTTGGGATGAGTGGGAAATATTGGAGGATAAGAATTGGTGCATCGAGTTTTCTTTTTTCACGGATTTACTCGAACACTATAATAAACTGAACAAGAAGTTACAGGGAAGAAATCAATTTTTAGATGAAACTTGGGGCAGTTTGAGGTCTTTTTAAACTCAATTGTTTATATTTTCTAAATGTTTGGGAAAAAATGATTTGACTCATTTTCCAAGACATAACAATTCTTTGAGGTCTGTGAGTGAAGAGAAGTTAAAAGTCTTTTCACAATCTTTATTAAAATTGTATTCAGAATTTGAGGCCAGATTTGCTGACTTTAAAAAATTCCAACCATGTTTAGATATTTTTACAATGCCTTTTAATGTTAATCCTGAGAATGTTCCATCTGATCTACAATTGGAAATTATAGAATTGCAATGTAATAATAATTTAAAATAGCTATTTTTAAATACAAATAAGCTTAATTTCTATGAATCCTTACCAAAGGATGAATTTCCAAAGCTAATTAATCATGCACAGAAAATTAGGGCAATGTTTGCTTCCTCATATTTATGTGAACAGGCCTTTTCAGTAAGGAAATGCAGAAAAAATTCAATAAGAAACCGATTGTCAGACGAGAGTCTATTTAATTTATTAAAAGTCGCATCCTCCCAGCTGGAACTAGATTTTGAGGAAATTATGTCAAGTCAGAAACAGATCCATGCTTCCCATACATCTGGAAAATCTTAAAATCACAATAAGCCGTATCTTATAAAATGTCTATGTTGTTTTAAAATATTACGTAATATAACTAATAAATATACAAAGCGTGATTTGATTTACATCTGCACCGACTATATAGTCATAATCAGATGGTGGTCAAACCACTTGGTTGATTTGACACCAACCACGCCCTAGAAGGCCATCGAATACGTATATCCTCCGGTCACTTCTAGTAGCAATTTCGAAAGCCCGAAGTAGGTCGCAGCCTTCACTCCTTGCTAAAGAGTTGGAGACTTTCCAACTCCTGGTCCAGAACGCATGAAGCTCTTATTTATCAAGAATACGCCAGCATTCATACTCACTGGACCTGAACCATTCATTGTGTTAATTTGAATGATCCGACCCACAAACTCTCACGAGGGTCCGAAACCACAACCACCACGATACTCCCATATAGGGGCCAACTTCAATAACCAGTCACAGCACATCATTGTTTAAGGAGAACAAATAGTGTACTCTGGGGCAACTGATTTCCCGTGGAAAAATGTGGATTGTCCGATTAAACCGAACTTTTAATTGAACAGCAACCCCATAATTTTTTAATGAATGACCCTCTATGTTTTCTTTTGATTTAATGGACCGCCGCATGTTTTTTTTTTTTAATTTATTGGCCCGCTACCCAAAAAGTTCGTCCATCACTGTACTAAATTAAGCCTAATCAGTGCAAGGCACAGCCAATAAATTCTTATGGTGTCTACATTTATAAGTTTTCATTGCAAAGAAAGACAATGTTCTTTCTTATCAGTTGAGCACAAGTACTATAAACACTGTGAAATAAGGATATTTTTTTAGTTTTTTTAAACTGAATTTCAAAGCACTATATTGGTTTGAGGATACAGTTGTAAAACTGGAATTTATAGATGAAGTTTTCCTTTTTTTTCTGCAGGGATCTTCTGAGTAAAGCGTTGATGAAATATTTAAGAATTTTTATTTACGCAAATGAGAAGTAATGATTCTCTATGTATTTTAAATGTTGCAAGCTATTTTTTATAATTAAAATTCTTCAATCGTCTATTTAAATGGAAACATACAAAAGCCGATAAAATACAAAACTTTCGCTAAATGTAAAAAAATCCTAAATTCATCAAAAAATGAAATGGTTTTTTTTGCCCTAAAATAGATCAATAAAATCTGAAACACTACGTCTTTTTCCTTTTATAAATACAATTTGTAGTTGAAAGGAAGGAGTTATGCTGGCTATTACTGGTGCCACAAAACTTAAATATTCTGTTCCCTTATAAAAATAAACCCAATAATGATTTTACTATTTATTTTTTTTAGTCTTTGTCACTTCCGTCCGTCAAATAAAATGAAATATTATTGAAAACCTAAACATACAAAAGATTTATTTTAGCCTGAATTTCATTCTGAAAGATTTTAGCTGCAGATACAAGCATACATGTATTAATACATGTACACATATGTCTGCATAAATTTAGTTAAAACATAATGGTGACGTTCCAATACAATTGTTGGAAAGAGTGTGAAGTCTGCAGGATATAAAATAAAACAATCTGTGATCAGAAAACAACAACCCACCCATTAAAACTCGTTTAAAAATAAAATAAAAAAAAACAAAATTGCCTTAAACCAAAGAAAATTTGTATTGATTTTTTTTTTGCAAAAATATTTACAAAAAAAGAGAACCATAATAATTATAATAATTATACAAAAAGAGTAGACTTTGTAGGAAGCTGTAAAAATAACCTGAATTGTTGAAATACTAGTTATGTATGTTTTCTTATACGGAACAAATTCGAAACCTTCCACATTTGAGGACTCTGCTACATTGTTCTAACCGAATTTAATTTAAGTTTGCCCTATTGATCTGTTATCCCATTTACGTAATTTTAATGAAAAGTAAATACACTTTTTTAGTGGCAAGGAATTTTAATTATAGCGTTTCCTATTTGGCATACAGAACAGTCTTGCTAAATACGCATGTGCCATATATCATATGGAACATGCGTGATAAGATTTACGTCTGTGAGATTCCGTGAAAACATATCAATGTACCCCCCGGGGGTATCATATCAAGCAATTTAGCTTTAAAAAAATTCATCTCTATTGATAAATGAAAATTGGCAAAAAAGAATATTTTTAAATTGTTACTGCTTAAACACTGCCAAAATATTATGGAATTTTTTTATCTTCTTGACATCTTGGCATAGTCTTATCATCAAAATATAATTGAAAATGTTTTGAGTTGGGTATCGTAACATGTTAATGAAAACTATGTCCTAAACATTGCAGCATTCTGAGTAAGAAAACTGTTTCAAAATCAAGCAGAAGCATGAGAAATTGGGAGTAGTATAAAACCTCAAAAACACGAGCGTATCACTCAAAAATATTTAAGAAAGTAAACAAATTATTTAAAATTATATGTATCAAATAATATTCATACATTAATTAGAATGTTGCACTTTTTAAAATTTTAAATTCATATTAGTGAATAAGCTTTCTACCACGATTTTTCTTTTAAAATGATGAATTCCTAAAATTTAAAAAGAAAATATTGCAGCATAAAAAATTTTGTCTCTTGGTAGTAAATATTTAAATATTTGAAAATAAAACAAAAATGAAAAATATGTCTCGTTGAACACATTTTATTTTTTAGGTCAATTTAAGTAAATGAATTTATGAGAATTTTTTTCCGGGTGCCATAAACTTTTGCTATTAAATTGCTGATAATGTTTGAAATCCTGTCAAATGTTTTTGTTAACTTTTATCTTTTTGTTTTGTTTTTTTTTTGACACTTTTTACGGCCCAGACACATTAAAAACGAATATTTGGAAATTCATGTGGAGTACCTGATGGCATAAAGAAATAGAAAAAGTAACATCTGCATAAGCTAGAGACATTGGCATGAATAAGAATGTAATCGACACCCTTAAAATAAACAAGTAACAATTCGTCCTTGAAATAAATTTAAATTAAGCAGAAGCAACAAATGAAATTTAAACGGAAATATTATTCCTGAAAAAAGAAGTTTTGTTTTTTATATTTTCACTTTACATACTACACTTCAAGTACTATTATTCCAAGTTTTAGCGAAGCGAAGTATTCAATTTTTATTTTCTTTCATAAACTTTCTTTTATCGGATAATTTTTTGAGGCATTAAATTTATTAGCGATTCAATTTTGAATAAAGTATCAAAATTGCAATTCGAAACCATTTCTGGGATCTTTATCTCTAAAATTACTTTTTCGATTATAACCTGGATTTTGCCTTGAAATCGTAATATCTCATAAATGGCCATATACAACCCCGGTGAATCTTAGGCCAAAGAGAGGATAGCATTCCATGTACTTCAGTCTTATGCGGTTTTTCTCCAATTTCTAAAATTTAGGCCTGAGAGATGTCGTTGAACCTGATCTTTCCAACGGAGTTTTAGTTGTCCTCTCCTCCGGACGCCTAAATTCTCCTTATCAGAGCTTCTTTACTCATTCGCACAACATGTCTTAGCCAGCGCAGTCTTTGCAGTTTTATGCGCTTAACAATGTCAGTGCTAGCGTACAGCTTATACAGTTCATGATTCATATGACGCCGATAGTCTTCACTTACACAAACTGGTCCGTATATTCTACGAAGGATTTTTCTCTCGAATACCCCAAGTACAGCATCATCTGCTTGCGTAAGTACCCATGATTCTGCGTCATATAAAAGCACCGGTAGAATGAGTGTCTTGTAGAGTATTATTTTCATAATTCTGGAGAGGGCTCTACTTTTAAATTGCCTGTTTAGCCTAAAGTAACACTTGTTTGCCAATATTGTTCTTTTTCATATATCCAGGCTGATGTTGCTGTTTTTATTCATGGATGACCCGAGATATATAAATTCCTCCACAACCCCACCGAATCACCTAATCCAGTAGATTCCCTGTTCATTGCAACCATTACCTTGGTTTTGCTTTTATTAACTGCCAAGCCCATTTTTTAGGGATTGTCCCTCAATGCCTGCAAAGGCAGCAGTTACATCTGACAATGTCCTACTAATGTTGTCGATGTCATCAGCGTGTGCAAGGAGCACACGTATGACGTTTTCTAAAGCAATGTTAAACAGGTCGCAGGATAAACAGTCGCCCTGTCTGAATCCTCGTGAGGCGGTAAACGATTTGGAAAGACTATTTCCTATTTTCGCTGATGATCTTGTATCAGTTAGCGTTCCAAATTCAGACATAGTCTGATACACCCTTGTCCTCCCCCCGGGGTCACATAAATATGGTCTTTATAGAATTCCACTATTTACACACAGTGCAACTGGGGAAAAAGGGAGCCCAGACCCCTGAAGTCAGGCAGGGAGTCAAGTGGAAACTCCACTTTATTTCCACGGGAATCAGTAAGCCGCAGAGGTCGTTATTTGTCTCTTTAGACATTTAATAGTTCTCTGACTGATTATTGAGGTTGGCCCTTTATGGGAGTATCGTGGTGGTTGTGGTTTCGCGGCCCCATAACAGTATAATGGTTATTATGGTGGGCAGGATCATCTCATTGATAATGACACGCAAAGTGAATGATCCAGTCCAGTGAGTATGCTAGACATGTGTTCTGGACAGGAGTTGGAAAGTCTCCAACTCTTTAGCAAGGTGTGATGATTTGCAGCCCTGCTCTGGAATCATTAAAGTTGCAACTAGAAGGTTTCTATTACATAGAATTATAGCTTTCTAGGACGTGTATAACGTTCCAAATTATACATAGTGGCTTGAGCACCATCTGATAAAGGCTACATAGCGGATGTAAATCAAATCACACACCCTTGTCCTAATCGGGCTATCAAAAGTGGCCTTATAATCGACGAATAGATGGTATGTGTCGATTTGTTTTTCGTACGTTTTCTCCAGGATTTGGCGTAGTGTGAATATCTGGTCTGAGGTCTCAAACCGCATTGTTAGGGGCCAATTATTTAATTGACCTTTGCTTTTAGTCGCTCACACAATATTGTGGTCAAAATCTTATAATCGATGGGTAGCAGACTTATGCCCCTATAACTGGCACATTCTGATTTGTCTTAATACATGACATAAACATTTAAAATGACATGATGCATATGACCAGATCTGATTTTCTTGACAAGGTGGGTTTTGAGCGTCCAATTTTGAGCGACTTTTTCGGTTATTGTTGGCCGTGTGCCACAAAAATGCATTTTTGTTAGTTCATCAGTATAAATCATTTACTCATTTCATTTCCAAATTCATCTTTATTAAATTAAATGTTATTTACATATTTATTTACAGTTTTGAGATATTATCTTAGATATTACAGCAAATTATGTTTTTAATCGTCAATTCGTTCATATCCCTTTTGGTCGTGAAGAAGCTGCGTTGAGTGTCTCCAATGTTTGTTGTGTATAATCTTGAGGCATTTGTTTTGTATCATTTGAAGTTTCTTCAAATGAGTTTTTGCTGCTGTATACCAAATAGGACTTGCATATGTTAAGGTTGGTGTTATCACGCTTTTAAAAATCAAATTTTTATTTTGAAGGCCAAGTGAAGAGCGTCTATTCAGTAAAGGCCACAGAGCTCTGACGGCTTTTAGGGTTTTCTTGCCGATTTCGTCAATGTGCCTTGAAAAATTAAGTTTCTTATCTAAACATACGCCTAGATATTTTACATCATTTCTTATTGTAGCGCTATGATTTCCACGTCTAATTTGTCGAATTGGTAATCGTTTGGGGGAGTTGTTATAAGGAAATATGATACATTGAGTTTTGTTAGAGTTGATTTTAATTTTCCACTTATGAAAATATTTTATGCATGAAGCAAATCCTTTTTCCATTTTCTTTAATAATGTCTTTGTCAGTTTGCTAGACGTGATGAAAGCGGTATCGTCTGCGTAGTAGGCAATATTCAAGTACGAGGGCGGTGAAAAGTCCGAAGTATAAATTGAATACAACAAAGGTGATAAAATTGAACCTTATAGTAATCCAGTAGATATTGTTTTCGGTGACGATATTGCACCACTAACTGTAACAATAAATGTTCTTTTGTTTAGAAAATCTGCAATAAACTTGCACAAATGCTTAGGTATACTAGTCTGGAGCAATTTGAATATTAAGCCGTTGTGCCAGACGGTATCAAATGCTTTTTCTATATCAAGAAGTTTTAGGCCAGTAGACTGCTTATTTCGCTTATTCGCTTATATTTTATTTGTAATGCGATTTATTTGGTGTACTGAACTGTGTTCTTTCTTGAAACCAAATTGTTCTTTAGCTATTATCGAGGTATTTTCGACGACATCGCAAATACGTTTATGAATTAGTTTTTCAAACAATTTTCCCAAATTGCTTAACAAGCTAATGGGTCTGTAACTGTTGGGACTATGTTTAGGCTTGTATGGCTTAAGAATCGCAATAACTTTCGCTTTTTTGAAGTGTAAGGGGAAATAGTTGAGTTTTAAACAACTGTTAAAAATTATCACTAGTAAAAAATCATTTACTTAAAGTGGATATGTAGAAAATAATCGATATGTGCTATTTCATACGACCTTGGAGGGCAATATGCAGCCCATTTTGACGAAATCAATTTATCGACAAATTTTTATTTATTTATTTTTAAACAAGAAATCTTTATTCAGAAAACCGTAACGCGAGTTATTTTAATGCTACTAGCATATAAAGCGTACCAAACGCTGCATTTTCTCTTTGCAATGAATTCTGTAGGTTTTAATGTGGATGATTATCACTTCATATGTTTATTAATAGATCTGTTAAGCTAAATTTATTTGATGACTGATTTTCATAGCACATCTGACAAAATTGATTACCTGGTTGCAACTTCGTTCTGTTGACAGTTCGTTTGACTGTTTACCTTTTATATAGGACTTAAACAAACCATAATGTATAATAGAATGTTTCGTGTACCTTCATTTAATTTATAGAAAGACATGTAATAACAATTTGGTTTTCCTTATTTTAAAACTTTGTTTTCTTTTATTATTTTTATTCGACATTTTTTATGCTTTAATAAATAAGTATTAATCTCTTTAGAGGTCTTTTTAATTAAATTTAACACTTATAAACTGAATATTTTGTAATTGATAACGATTAACAATTAATTAAAAATTTTTATTTTATTCCAAGGGAAAGCGAAATATTGAAAATATACGTGTTAAATTTAATTAAAAAGATCCTTATAAAGATTAATACTTATTCATTTAAGAATAAAACAACAATCTAAATCTGTCATATTTAAAAAATTCCATAAAAAGAGGAATTTGGTTAAACAAAAAATTAATATAATTTTTCAAAATGAAAATATTATTAATTTTAGCCATCGGCTATTTAACCGGTACGAAATTTTTACTTACTTCAATATCACAAAATGTATGCTGATAAGTGCTTAGATTTTCCGACGGGGCTAAAATTACTCTTATTTGGGTACGGTTTTCTGTCGACCCTCGTCAAATTTGGTTTGTGAACACGGAGTACGAAAAGAACACTAAAGATGGCAAACAGCCAAAACCGGTTTGTTCACAAACCAAATTTGACGAGGTTCGACGGAAAACCGTACCCAAATAAAAAAATTTATATTGCCTTAACTATAGTAGATGCAGGCGATATAGAAATTATTGACGAAAACGGTTAGAGTGTATCAAATGAAGATGACTTTCTAAATTGCTTGAGCGAGAAAAACAATAATTCATACTACAAACCTACGTATAACTACAACTTTTCGTCCTTTGCAGATATAAAATGCTATTTATATATTGTTCGTAATAGTTTTTATTTTAATACAATACTGGCTGTATCTATAGTTGGCAAAATAATAGCACAATTTATTGAGTATTTGGTTAAAAATCATGTTATCACGATTCAAAATTTACGGTTTTATAGCTTTATAGTTTTGTAAGAGACTTCCACAATTAAGGGTTGTGAACAACCAGGTCACAAGGGAGGCAGGACCACCTATAGGTGCCCCTGTAGGCTAGTAGGTAGTGTGCTAGCTTACATGACTGGGGGTTATGGGTTCGATTCCCAACAAAGACCTTGGTTTTTTCACTACAAATAAAAACTGACTGTCGGTGGGGCCGCTCAGTGATCAAGGCAAGGTCACTAGTTCCGTAACTATCCTTCTACTTTCACCACCTGTCGCATCTCTTCTATATCCCTTTCCTAAAGAATGTAGCACGGTACTTGACTAAATAGGCATTGTTGCCAGATGTGCTACTTCTCTTTAAAAAGAAAAAATCATAAAAAGCTCTTTTCGAATACCCATATTATCGCTTATGATGATTATGCTGGCAGATATATAAAAAAGTTTATATATATACCATTATTGGAGCTTTCAACCTAGTCCATAGTAATTTATTGATGTTGAGATTCTTTTCTTTCTAACTAAAGCCATCTCAGAAGAAGAAATCAAAGAATGATTTAACAAAAAATTAATTCACTATTTTTCATTTGACTTAATAGAGTTAGTTATACTTGAGAACAGCTCTTATAGTCCTAAGACTATATAACAATCAGCTTCAGCAAACTTTCAGCAACCTATAATTTAAATAAGCTAGAGATATATTTTACAACGAATATTGGTTTTGGGATTTGCGTTAAAAGTTTAACAGTGGGGCAATTTAAAAAAGAAAAAACCCAGAATAATTCAATTGTTTCTGAACGGCAATTAATATGACATTATAAGGAGGTGAAAAACGTATGGCCAATCTAAATTTTTTGACTCTGACGGACATTAGGGACTGGTACCACATTGCCTTTAATCAGGGCAACTTCTCAAAGTATAACAAATGAATCATTGCGATTTTTTTTTCTTTATACGAATTTAAAAAATAATAATTTTTTGCCACTGATTTGCAAATATGTATTTTAATGTCACATAGAGGTATTGGAAAAACCCCGACTGAATTGTTGGACTTGTATAACTTTAATAAATTATCTTAGATAAAATACTTAACACATTTTTTCAATAAAAGCAAATTTTTTATATATTTTGTTTAATATAGAATTTTCAATTTAAATGTTAAGCATTCAATATTCAAGTTTTAAAAACATATACAGAATCTTTTAAACATTTATATCAATCAAACGTATTAGCAAATTTTTTCAAATGCATTTTATATAGAAATTTTCGAAAACAAAAACAAAATTTCCTTTTATGAAAAACATAAATCAAATGTTAAAACATGTTCGTCAATAATATTGCTAAATAAAGAAATTAAATAATGATCTAGTAAACAAGTAAAGAAGTCAAAGAAAACCTAATGAATAAAAATTATTAATTAATTGTTTATTTACTCAAACCATTTGAGTACAATTTTTCTTTTTAATTCTCGCTAACGACAAGAAACTTATTTCAAAATTTGGCGTTTGAACTTTGAATTATTGAAATGATTTATTGTTGTAAAACATTACAAAAAAAAAAATATAAACAATTTGAATGTGTGAATAAAAATAAGTAATAAGTTTTATATTTAATTATTACATAATTGGTTCTTCAAAATAAAACATTTTTAAGAAATACATATTTTTGTATATCCATTTGTGTATTAAAAAGAAAAAAAGGCAATATTTTTATGAAAATAATTAAATTTTAAACTTTTGTTATAAATTCAGTTTTTGTATTGGAAGCAATTGTGATAAAAAGACGAGCTTATACGTATATATCCTTTAAGAATTGAAATGCTCATATATACCATTTCCAAATTTTGACATACCCACCATGTTTAATAGTATAATATTTACTTTCGAAATAAAAACAAAAATTGTATTAAATGTTTTCGTATTTCATTCAAAGACAATTTGTACAAATAAAATAATAATATCATATGAAATATGTGCTTAGATTCTCCGACGGGGTAAAAATTTCTTTTGTTTGGGTACGGTTTTCCGTCGACCCTCCTCAAATGTGGTTTGTGAACAAAAACGAACGAAAAGAACACTGAAGATGGCAAACAGCCGAAACCGGTTTGTTCACAAACCAAATTTGACGAGGGTCGACGGAAAACCGTACCCAAACAAAAGATCATATGAAACTTTGGTAAAAATACTTTCCCGATTTCTAGAATTCTATTCTATTCTAAATGGTTCAGAAAAACGATTCCAAGAAATCTAACATTGAAAATTGAATTTTTTAGACTCTTGCTCATAAATCATGAAATATTTTTAAGAATATTTAAAGACATAAAAGTATTTCTTTGTTTTTTTTTTGATTTCCGCTTTGAACCAAAATCCTCATTCCAAAGAAAACAAAAAATATGGTCAAATAGCATCAGTGGTAACGCATTTAGAAAATTCCATTAATTTTTTTTATAGAGCAACCACGTCTGTGCCTTCTGGTGTCTTTAAAAAACTGGAAAAATTATTCGTTCATAAATTAATTTTTTATTTATGAGTGAAAAATTAATTAATAATCTTTTGTTTATTAAAAATATGCAAAAATGAAAAAATTTTACAAATTTCATGTCAGAAATCACATGGCATAAAGAAAATGCAGATAATGTTGGACTAAAATTTTTTAAGGAAGCTCTATAAGTTTAAAAGTGAGCTAACGTGAGCAAAAATTATAGGAAATTGGTTTCTAGACCTTGATTTGGATAACTTCATAATTATTAAATGCAAACAACTCGTTAGGGTAGATGACTCTTAATAGGTAATCAAAAATAGGAAGCGTAAGAAAAAATTTACATATCCAGGGTGCTCTCTAAGCGAAGCTTCTAAAAGACCTGAAAAGCCCAAATTTATAAAAAAAACTCAAATCCACCTCTACTGCTAGCATTGATGAAATATTGTTAAATCACTTTAGCTGTTTCAAATTTTCTTATTTAATTTTAAAATGTTTTCTTTCCATCGCACTATATACTGTATTTTTAGTAATCAGATGTGTGTTGCATAAAAATTTTTTTAAGTGAAAGTAGAGCTTCCAGTTGACTCCTTGCCTGTCTTCAGGGGACTGGGCTCCCTTTTTCCCCAGTTTAACTGTGTCTAGATAGTGGTATTCTATAAAGACCATATTTATACGCCCCTGGGGGATCTTTATGCACTATTACGACACATTTTCAATAAAAAAAGGAATTAAATTGTATTAAAATTTACATACATACAGTGCATATAAAGATATAGTATTAGCATAGGCCGCCAGTTGCACTAAGCTTATATGATCATCACTTGGAGAGGTTATTTATATTTTACTAAGTACTATCGAAATTATTGCTGTGCCAAGAAAAACTTTAATAAATGTAAAATTTTTAATTGTTGAATGTTTTCAAATGCAATTTAAAGATATTTGATTTTCCATTTATTTCGATAATTTTGTGCTTTGGCTTCTAATGTTGTTTTGGCTTTAAGAGTGTACTGCCTGCAACATTTAAACACAGGTTTCCTAAAAAGGTAAACACCTATTTTTATGTTCATATAAAGTTCATTAAAGCTATAATTTAAAGGATTTATTCTAACTATTTTTAATGGATTTAGTAATACTACTTTAAGTTAAGTTAGGATATTCTCATAAAATATTTATCACTCAGAAATTTGCTGTGGGGGAAAGCATATCCATATGATCATTTCACAACTGCTCACATACTCTATCAGTGGATTTTATCCCCAATTTTGGGTAGGAAACTCAAGAGTCTTATATCTCAAGAAAAATTAATTAAATAAGAATTATATTGAACCCACACAGCAAAAAAAAAACAACAAAACTAAAAAAACTTTTATACAAAAAACACAGTGAAAACAATTTTTTCATTTGAATTTGGAAACAATTTTTTCATTTGAATTTTTTCTTTTCGTTTTTGCTAATTTTTTGTTTTCGCTGATGAGCAGTAGTGCAATAGCCATGTGGATGTGCCCACAGTAATATATTTAAATTTTTGTTGAAAGAAATCTATCAATAAATCAAATAACAAAACTTTTTAATACTAGTTTTAGTTATTAAATACAACAAGATCATAACACAATATGAAGATATTAAAAACTACATAAATATTTGCATGTTCGTATTTGTACCTTTTGATACAATTTTATTATTTTTATTTAAAAGGAAAAAGAGTGAGTAAATCACGTAAATCTTTTCACTTTTACATTTTCTTATACTTTTTTATTTTATAATCATTGTTTTTCTATAGAACACCAACAAAATAAATTTTATTTAATGTTTAAAACAATACAATAATAATTATTAATATGGCAAAATACCAAAAGGAGCTGGATATTCTACGGGCACATAATATGTTCCGTTTGCAACATCGACATTTGTTGTAGCACCCATACGCACCGAGCTTAAATTGTCACCACAATTATTGGCAAGAGCATCTTCATACTTTTCACATTTCACAGTGCCGTAATTATTTTTCACAATTGCTTCAACATAATACGTTTCAGCACGAAGATGAGCACAAAGTCCCAGGATATCAAAACGGCAGCCGGGTTGAGATTTACCACCATTTGGATAGAATGCAGCCTTGCCAATGGGTTTTTCATAACCTATTTTGTCTGCACTGGTATGTATTGATTCCACATAATAAGCATCTCCACTATTTAAACGTTCTGCGGGCTTATCATAACTAAATAAAGACGATGGAGGATCCAAAGCAATAATAGTGTTAATCTGGCCAGACGTAACATTTTTGCCAGCAAAACCAGCTACATGAGCACCCAAGCCAATACCAGTTACAATTAGCGTACCCAAAGGCATTCCATGATTCTTCACCAGAAAGTCAATCATGTTTGCCACCTGTTTGCCCACCTCAGGAACAGCTCTTGCGCTATTTAAATACAACAAAGATTTACCACGAGGCCATTTGACGTAAATCACGTTATATTTGCCCACTCTAAACCAAGCATTACGTATAGCTCCGTCTGTATAATGATTCCAGCCGTGTATTACAAACCTGGTTGGAAGTGCTGGGTTAAAGTTTGAGTTTTCAATGTCAGTCGAAGAGGGAGAAATTTTTTCTCCATTGTCAGGATTTAAATTCGTGTACAATCTAAAGTAAACTGGATTGGAAATTTTACCCATGGTTTTACGATAAGATTCAGCTTTTTCTCTATCTAACCAATCGAAGGAGCCATTAACATGCGGCAAATACCAGCCACTCATATTATTTATGTGAGTATCCTCAGTTTTGGCACCCGAAGCGCTTACTTTAGAAAAAGAAAAATTAAAAATTTTATTAATTAATCGAAAATGTACGAAAATATATGCTTTTAGATTCTTACCGACTAAAATGCCTAAGACTATAAGCGAAATGAGCTGCATTTTGCAAATGATATTTCAGTTAACAACTGTTTTCATTTTATACTAAAAAAATATATCAGTTGGTCACATAATCTAATCTTATTGTTTGTATAGCCGTTGGTCAGGTCGACCTTTAAATGACACTAAATCAATTTAAAACTTGAATAACTATTTCATAACTAAGTAAGGCTTTTCAAATAAAATTTTAAAAGCTGCCTTTAATTTTAACTCATTTCATAGCAATTTCAGAAGTACAGGCTTTCGTAAGTCAGGTGTTAATGCACTTGAGATACGCAATAAATTATTGTAGGTATTTATCGTTATGTCGCACTAAAATATTTTCTCCATGTTTTAAGGTGAATTTGTAGATTGTCATAAATTGGGTTATAGAAGTTTTTGCAAAGCCATAAATTAACATAATGATACGATACGAAATTATCGCACCGTTACTAAGAAAAATGAAAATATTAAGCTTCGACACAAAGAAATAATTTATAACAGTTTGCGTATCGATGCTTCGCAACAAACTTCAGAGCAAAGTTAAATTACAGTTTCAGGTGGGTTTCAAGTAAAGTACATAACAGCAGACTCAGCTTTAGGTTTATTTGGAGTTTAATTTATACCCAAAATAAGATCAATAAAAACATAATTAAGTAAAATAGTGAATAATAAAAAAATAAAAAAAGAATAACCACTAGAAATATCAGACTGATTTCACTGATTTTAAAAATAACATAACATAAATTAAGCTATAATTTTGGATCCTTATAAAGAAACGATCTGTATCTGTTTCACAATAATCATTATTTGATTACTTTTAAACATATCCTCCAGGAGTTATTTTTATATAGCTATCAACTTTAATTGACCGAAATTATGAGTTATATCTACATGCGTTAATCACTTAAAATAGAATACAATTAAAAATGTTAACTAAATTTACGCACAGCAGCGTCTTGTTGGCGCCAGAGAATTATATTTAATTTCCTTTATTCAAACGTGAAATAAAATGTTTGAAAATTTTTAATGTTTTCACAGTTTATTTGAAACTATTAATGGAACATCTTAATGGCTGAACTTAAAGCGATTCGCCTACAAGAATAGGATCGGTCATTTGAACGTTATTGTTCAGCAAAATACCAATCACAGCATTAAACAAAGTTTTAATCACATTCTCGAATAAAAAGAGGAAAAGTGTCCCCATATTTTAGCCAAAATCTGCAGCCAATATTATTTTAACTGACAAAATATATTGCGATTTTTTTTTCGAAAATTCCTGTACATTTTTGGGAACAGATATAAATAGAAAAAATATTTATTTACAAACAGATTATAAAGCGCAAAATTATATTAAATTCAAATTAGTTTTAGTGCGATATTCTGCACGTATTACTTTTGTTATATGAATTTAGATTTATGGCCCTTAAAATAGATAAGAGATAGAAACGTAGAAAAGTCAGCGGCATAAAAGCAAATTTAACCCCTTGATATTTGAGGAGATCTTTTTGACACTTATTTTATGTATTTTTCGGTGATTGAGAGACTTAAGCTTAATTGAAATAGCTTAGAAACAAACACCATGACGATTATCAGAGGAAAAAACGAGTTACCACAAACAAATTTAATCCGATTGCATCAAAATTACAAAGTAATCACTTAAGATGAAACTTCCTGTAACTCTTAATGAGAGTTAATAACAGGATGACAAGATTTGATCAAATAAATATGGAGTAATTTTAAAATCCGTGATCGAAATCAGGAATAAATAATAAGATAGAAGTTTGTTTTGTAAAACAAAAGAGGAAAGTTCGTGAATGAAGGTGAACAAAAAATTATATCCATCACGAGCGCGCTGACAGATGTCGATTCTTTTATCTAAGTTTTTTAAACACTTTTTGGCAAGTCACATCACTTATTTTAGGTTTTAAGACTGAAATCGATTCGATTGGCTCCATATAGACTTTGTCCTTAAGATAGCGCCACAAAAAATAATCCAGTGGTATTAAACCACACGATCTGGCTGGCCACTTAACTACTGATTGCCATGAAATTATGCGATCGGGAAATTTGGTTTGCAGTAAATTGATCGTTGAAACAATATGCCAGTGATATCCACGTCATTAATAATAGACCAAAATTGAGTTTATAGCATCTCGAGATATCGTAAGCCATGGACCATTGCCACATTTCCAGCCTCATCTTTGCAAAAAAAAAGGCCGAAACACGACTGCAGGTCATATGGTGCATCATACAGTGACACGTTGAGCATGCAAAAGCTTCTGAACAATCGCTCTAAGATTTTCAGAACCCTAAATGAAACAATTTTGCCTGTTTGTATACCCTAACAAGTGAAAATAGGCTTCGTTTGAAAAAAATGATTTTTCCAAAAAAATCAGCCGGTTGTTCCTGAATGAATTGAGCGAATCTACGGCGAAGTGAATGATTGGTCGGCTTCAATTCCTGTAGCAGTTGAACGCTGTAAGGCTTCAAAGTCAAATCCTTACGGCGGTTTTGGAAAACCCCAGTTGTTGAGAAAGTCGAGGCTGCAATTCATTCATTCATTCATTTATTCATTCGGAATTCATATCAACAATTGCCAAGGTATACGACAAACAATGAAATGTCAAAACCATCATCTTGTTGGTGTTGCCACAATAGAATAGTCCGATAGGACTAAGGCATATCTCTATTTTACATACAAATTGACATGTAAAAAAAATCCATTTAATGTTGTTGTTATTGCTTCTGAACATTTGACGAAAAGAAATATAAAAAGGAATAAAAACTAGAATTATTTATAAAAATGAAGTTAATGCCATCATTTGAATTAAAGGCCTTGTTAGCTATGCCAGCCAGCTTGTTAACTTGAAGTTACAGTCGTGTTCTGTTTTATCATTCAGTTTTACTAACTTTGATTGTGGCCTAGGCTCCACATGATATTGGTTAAATCGCCTATAAAGATTGATTAATAAGCCTTTGTCTATTGAGACTTAAAATTGTATCAAATTTATAAAACATCTCGATAGAGCAGATATAGCTGCTTATGCGAATGTGAAGAATGTATGGCAGCCTCGATAGGTGCTACGAGAAGATGTAACTAACCACTTTACCCCTAACAAAGTTCAAACATAGTCCATGTCTATTGTCGCTATTCCCGAATTTATGCTTTATCGACCAGAAATAGAACATTAACAATGATAATAATAATTCGGTTTTTAAAGTTTGATTGCGTGCTGTTTAATTTTGCTAAGTATGTTTTGTATAAGTTTTGTGTATCGGCTAATAAGAAGGTGACTATTTATACTAAAGCTAGAATTTCAGGAGATATTAACTGGTTCCTGTATTTAATAATTTTGTTTAGCGCCACCTGTGAACTTGTAGGATAGGTAATGATGGGGATCGTTGAAAAGGGGCAGCGATTCATTTTCAATGGATGCTTTTGTTTTAGTTGGAAATTTAACTTATTTAAGTTGTATGTTACAAATTATTAAAAAAATGTTTCTTCAATAAATTACTTTAATACATTTAAAGTATCGCAGAATACGGTGAAGATTTTTGTTTTATGTGTGAATTTTTAAAAATTAAATTCTACAAGTATAAAGACTTTAATTAAATGCATAATTTGGATTAGGCTTAAGAACAAGTTTAATTTTTACATTCATTACATTACATTCATTGTATCTATCTATCATAGGCGATGTAGGTTTTTAGCAACATTTGTTAAACAAATAATTTAAGAAATGAAAATATAAGGAATAAGTTGAGTGTAGAGAAAAAAGAACATTGAAGATGTCACATAGCAGAAACCGGTATGTTTACAAACCAAACTTGAGGCGGGATGACGTAAAATCATACCCAAATAAGTTTACTATTCTCTTTAGAAACATTAGGACTTAAATCAGTGTTTGCAAAAGTTTTTTAACTTTCTTTTGCTACTCCATAATTTCCTCTATTGGTCTTTAGTACATATCTATATATATAAAAATTAAGCCCAAAATAGGTGTTCGTTGGTTGCCAGTGTTTGACGAGATGTGTCGTCGGATTTCTACCAAATTCTCACAGTACCTTCGTAATGGTCGTTCGCTGGTTTGTATCTTCGTTTCGTTGGTTGCCAGTGTTTGACGAGATGTGTCGTCGGATTTCTACCAAATTCTCACAGTACCTTCGTAATGGTCGTTCGCTGGTTTGTATCTTCGTTTACGCACAATAGTGCGTCTACAATGGGTGTTTGAAACAAGACAAATTTAAAAAAAAATCGAAATTTTTTTCCATTGCATACTTCGACTCAATGTTTTGTATCAAATGAAATGTGTGTTTTCGTTTGTACGTTGCTGTGAGTGTGTGTGCTTGCACAGAATGCGTCGGCAATACAAATCGAAATATGCTCATGTTCAAAGCAAGTGGATATGCAAACAAATAGAGAATTTTGTTTTCCATATTCTGTTGCATTTTGTGTGTGTGTGTGTGTGTAATTTGCGTGTTCAATTACAAAATGATCCATCAGCCGAAAGTTTTTCAATTGTTAGATATTGGGAATGGCGCAATTCCAATTGACCCCACCACAAAAATGATTACGCTTCCAGATAATTTTTCCACTTTACACAATCAAAACGAGAATTGGTCACAAACGTATTTCCCGGTGTTGCACAAAATTTTAGAAACAATGATTGGTTAGGGGAAAGAGCTATCTTAGCTGCGAAACATGCAGATGTTTCGGACATCAATGTTGCAATTATGAACGACATTCCCGGAGAAATTTTTATCTACAAATCTGTTACCAATCAAGACGGTGTTGTAAATTATCCAGTCGAATTTGAAAATTCGCCTGAGTTATCTGGACTGCAGCCCCACGGCCTACAAGTGAAAGTTGGTGTACCAAATATTTTGCTTAGAAATATCTGCCAGCAACGACTTTGCAATGGGACACGTTTAGTAGTCAAAAAAGTCATGCATAATGTGATTGAAGCAAAAATTTTAAAAGTAAAATATAAGGGCAAGGATGTGTTGATACCAGATTTACGGTTCGATTTAGGTCCCCATACGTGTTGCTTTTGCAATAATCCCTGTTTTTCGCACGGTCAATTATATGTATCGCGTTCACGTGTTAATAAACCAACTGCTTTGTTTGTCTATACCTCGAACAAAAATCTATCGAAGAATGTCGTATATGTAAAAAATATTGAATTGTGAAAAGAATAATATTATTAAAAAAACATGAAAAAGAAAATAAAGAAATTGAAACAAATAGTAGTTTAGGTAAACTAATATTTTATTTCTAAGTGATCTTAGTGACAAATTAAAATCAATGAACTTAAAATATTTATTCAAATCTGCATAAATTCTCCGCAATAGCATAATTGGCCCGACAGAATGCTACTGCTAAAGGTACAAAATGTCGTGTAGGGCATTGTGGTACATTTAAAGTAATTCTTTTAATAAATCGCCATTAATCACGCCAAAAATTAACGAAATATTAAGTACTGTTCTGCGACTCCTTAGAGTTGGTAGTCTGTCTGAATAGGCAGGTAAGTCCAATGGTTAAAGGCAAAAGAGGAGAAACTATTTGTGAACAGATTCGAGAACATCTCAATATTTTTTTTTTATACATAGGGTCCCAAATTATGAATCTATACTCCAGAATAGGCCTGTCAAGTGACATATAAAGGCTTTTGGTAAAATATGGATTATCAAACTATAGCCCAACATTTTACAAATTGAAGTATACCTCTAGCTTTGTTTGCTGTCAAATTTATATGTACAATAAGATTTAGTTTGAAGTCAAGTAACAATTCAAGATCTAATATTTTATCAACTTTTTCCAGATGATGGTAATCGCTAAAATAGCATACAGTTAGGGTTTTCTTTCTATCAAAGCACATATATAATTATATTTATTTAGATTTAGCTGCATAAGAATTATTTTACACCAGTTATGGAACGAGTTAAGGTCACCTTGGAGGTGTTGCCGATCAGTTACTTGATTGTAAATCGGCATACATCAATATATTGGATGAATGAATGACATCAGGCAAGTCATTAATAAATAGTAAAAAAAAGCGGCCCAAGGTGGCTTCCCTATGGTACCCCAGGTAGAACCTATATGCATCTAGAGCAGCAGTTATTGAAACGGACCATTAGTTTTCTATTTGTTAGGTAAGAATATATCGATTTAACACTTAAATCGGTAAAACCAATTAATTTAAATTTTTTCTTTAGGAGTATACGGTTGACTTTATCAAATGCCTTGCTGAAATCAGTGTATATCACTTTAGTTTGTTGTTTTTGTAAAAACTTACAATGTTGAAAAATGTAAAAGATTTGTCATTCTAAAGCATCTCTGATAATGGGTTATCAAATTTGATGTATGAAAGCATAAATGTTCGGTAATAATTTTTTCAAATAATTTGGGTATAGTACTTAATTTTACAATATCACGATAATTTGAAATATCAGACTTGTTTCCTGATTTAAAAAAAGGAAAAATAAAGCAATCCTTGCAGATTTCGGCAAAAATATCATATTTTATTGACGCATTAAACAAAATTTCCAAAGGGTTTGAAATACTATCAGCACAGTTTATCAAAGTATTGGTAGGGATGTTATCAGGCCCACAGTTATATGAGAATTTAATCCTTTTCAATTCCTTGGAAATTGCCGAAATATCAATTATTGGTATATTAATTGTCTGAGATTTAGCGACATTGAATGGAGATTTAAAAGATTCATCGTAATCTGCAACTGAGTAAATTGACCAGACAAAATTGGCGAATAAATTGCTTATAACAATTTAATCACTGGATTCGGTTTGTTGAAACTTTAAGGCAGAAGGGAATCCATCTGTTTTCCTTTTTTTTTTGGTTATAAAATTATGTAAATTGCTTTTGGATTGCATTTTAAATTAACTTTCTTTTTGTGTATATAAATATTATAAAATAGTTTATTAGGTGAAGAGTATGTAGCGCAGCTAATAGAATACCTTAATTAATCAATAGAATCCACTTATTTTCTGCATAAGATAATTGTTTATTATTCCGAGGAGGTAAAACATTTTGCTTAGTAATTGTTTTCGGAATACACAAGTCCATAAAAGAATTAACCTTATGGTAAAAGGCTTTAAAAATATGATTGATATCAGTGCAAGATAGTATCTTATTCTAGTTAGTATCCTTTAAGAGTTCATTTAATAAACTGTAATTGGTATTCTTAAAAGAGAAGGTCTTTATATATGAAGGCAAAACAGATTTATATAGAGCTTAAACTAATAAAACATGTTATAAAAATTTGTTTAGCTGTTTTTTATTATCAATACGGGTATAAATTCAATATCAAAAACTGAGACAGTTATGACAAGTTCAGACGACAAACTACTTTAAACTGCAACATATTAAATAAAACTGAACAGGTATTTATACACGGCAGATCTCTTGTAATTCTCCCCCAGTTTACGGGACTGGAGTTGGAGAGATCTTGGTATTTATTGCAATCCCGTGTTTGCAAAAGGATCATTCCAATGTTCGTTGGTTGCTTCTGAAGTCTGTCGAGCGTATCCTTAATTAGATGTATACTCGACATCTAATGCTGAATTTCAATAGCAACCATTTAAAAAAACATATGAAATATTGGTGGACTTAAGATAGGAGCTCTGTTGGCGGATTTTTTAATAAAAAATTCTTGTGCTATTTCTTGGTGGAAAAATTTTACTCACGTGTTATTTTCTTCAAAAACTAATTATCAAAATTATGGAATATTCCTTCATTTATTGAGGATTTAATACTTTTAGGTTTTTAAAGACCTTGGGGATTTTACCTACTCTCAACTTAGCACATTGTTTTATTTCAATTTATAAACTATTTTATTTTATCATCAAATAATACTAAATTTGTACGTATGAGTAAATAACTACTATGGAAATACGCCGTAAGGAGATGAATATTTTATTGGCACATAATATGATCCGTTCGCAACATCCGCATTTATCACCGCACCCATACGCACCGAGCTTAATTTGTCACCACATTTTTTGTTAAGAGCACGTTTATAATTTTTACATTTAACAGCACCGTTATTATTTTTCACAATTGCCTCAACATAATAGGTGGTAGCACGATGATGAGCACAAAATCCTATTAAATCCAATTCACAACCAGGTTGAGATTTACCACCATTTGGATAGAATGCAGCCTTGCCAATGGGTTTGTCAAAACCTAATTTGCCAGAATTGGTATGTATTGATTCTACATAGTAAGCATCTCCACTATTTAAACGTTCTGCGGGCTTATCGATGCTAAATAAAGGCAATGCGGTATCCAAGGCAATTATAGTGTTAATCTTGCCGGTTTTAATATTTTTGCCTGCAAAACCAGCAACATGAGCACCCAAACTGAAACCAGTTACAATTAACGTATTCAAACGCATTTGATGATTTGTAACTAAAAAGTCAATCATTTTTGCCACCTGCCTGCCTACACCAGGAATGGCCCAAACGCTGCTAAAATACAATACAGACCTGGCACGAGGCCATTTGACGTAAATTACATTGTATTTGCCCACGCTGAACCATGCATTGCGAATAGCCCCATCCATATACAAATTCCAGCCGTGTATTACAAACCTGGTGGGATATGCTGGGTTAAAGTTAGAGTTGTTAATGACAGTAGAAGAAAGGGAAATTTCTTCGCCATCATCAGGATTTAAATTAGTGTATAACTTAAAGTAAACTGGACTGAACCAGTCAATAAGTGCCATGGTTTTGCGGTAAGTTTCAACTTTATCTTTATCCACCCATTCGCTGGAACCATTTATATGTGGCACATACCAGCCATTCACACCATTTATACGATTATTTTGATTATCTGCACCAAAAGCAAGTGCTTTAAAAGAAATTTTAAAGTTCATAAATTAAGTGAAATTGTACAAAAACGAGTGTTTTCCGAATCTTACCAATCAAATAGCTTAAAACAAAATACGAATAGATCTGCATTTTGCAAATGATATTTCAATGAACGCTGACAGTCTTTTTATACTTTGGAATTGTTTACAAAAGAGTATTTTAATTGGTTAACTAATCAGTCTAATCTTGTTATTTGTGCAGATGAGAGTTTAAATTTTTAGTTCAGATCGAATTTAAAACACCACTCATTTTTCACCAAATTAAAAAAAAATTAAAATTTTGTCGATAAGAAATTTGTTATTTAGCAGAAATATCACTAAGTTAGAAAACGATAAGCTAAATTTTCGAGTAAAAAGGTGATAAGGCTTTAGAAGGACACAATTTGTCCTAAATTAAAAAAAAAATCAGTAATGCTTCCCGGGTATGCGCCGGGAAGGTAAACTATATCTTATCTAATATTGGTAAATGTTTTATTTAATGTCGGCAATTATGTATAGAATACAATATTAGATAAATGTCCGCTTCTGTTAGCCTCATAAACGCGAGCCCTTTTGTGCACATTTTTCATTACATTTCACACATTACATGCGGTATTTCATTAATTTCACCACGAATAATTTGTTTGAGTTGTTTAAGGCTTTTTTGTTTGTTTGATGAAACGTTGGTTTTCAGATATCATCACAAAAAGAAGTCCGGAGCAGGAGCAAGAGAGGTGTCGCAGTAATTCCATTTTGGTCTTGGCTGTGTGCGATTTGGGACCGTCTTGTTGATACCACCGTCTTGTTGTTACCACATGCAAGTTTAAACCGTGTAGTTATAAGGTTAAAAGAGTTTTCAATCATATCAAGATATCGCTTCCCATTCACAATTACCGTTACGCCGTTACTGTACACCAGACTGTCAGATTTAATGAATGTAAAGCTGACTAATAATTTGAGGGTTTCCCATTCCTCAGAACAGACTATTCTATTTGTTCACATATCCATTCAAATCGAAATGTATTTCGTCACTCATTATGATTTTTTCATGAAAATCGGGGTTGTCATGGGCGAGCTGTAACATCCTTTTGTGATATGTATGGTGGCGTAAATGATCTTGTAGAAGAAGCCCTTGTGTCAACTGAATCTTATATGGAAACAAATGTAAATCCTTGTGCAAAATTATGGCCAACGTGGTTTTGGCAGACCGAGTTCCTAACCATGACGTCGAATTGAGGTTGATGGATTATTTTGAACACTTTTTTGAGCAGCAATAATGTTTTCAGCTGATCTTGCAGTACCTTGTGGTCCATGCTTGGGCTTATCACCTGCAGACATTTTTTCTTCGAAATCATTCACTACAAGATAAATAGTGCGTTTTGTTGGCACGATGTTTCTCCTAAAAATTTCACGTAACTTTCTCATCGTCACAGTAATCGAAGAACACTGATTATAGCGAAAGAGATAGAAAAGAGATGCGACAGGTGGCGAAAGTTAAGGAAATTAACTGTCGTATAAGACAGCTCAGTGACCAGTGACCATGCAGCCCCACCGACAGTCAATTTTTAGTTGTAGTGAAAAAAAAACCAAGATCTTTGTTGGGAATCGAACCCACAATCCCCAGTCATGTAGCCTACAGGAGCACCTAGCATAATGCAAGAATGAATGAGTAAAAAATTCTTAAAATTTAAGTGTCGAAATTTAAAAGTGTGTTCAGAGTTGCATTTTCATTTTGTTATTTTGTATAAATTAAATATCTTCATATACGATTGAATTTTGTTCAGAAAATTTGGTTAGTTTAAGGCGTCTGTTTTCGCATTATTGTATGAAAAAATTAAAGTGTATTAAATACTGTTTTGTGTAACATTTCTTATCCTGAAACGAATATTCCCAATATCGTCGCATATTTATTTTGGTGCATAAATAAAATAACCTTGATAAAGCGTAATTGCATACTCTCAAAGAAATTATTGTTTGCTGTGAGAACAAAAAGGGTTATTAAACATTTTTAGTTTTAAGTGTTAGAAATAATATTATTCACAATTGCTTTATAACTATTATTATTTTGTTTTAGTATGATAACAGAACGTTATCGGTAGACGAATTATGGAGTTTAGACTGTGCTTTTGCATCATTTTAAAACTTTTCCTAACATTTTTTACGTTTTCTTTTCTTTCCACTATATTAAACAACTTATTTACGTTTCATTATTAAAGTCACACAAAGAAATGTTATTTAACCGATAAGAAAATGAAAATAATTTTATGTTACTCATAACATTGATTTAGCAAAATATTTAGAAGAATATTGAAAAAATAAGCAGTAGTAAAAATACCATAAAATAAATGAAAATAAATTCTAAAGAATTAATTTCATTTCATCCATAAATTCCAATAGCCATAAAACCAAAACGTAAGTATTAAAATTGAGGGAATAAAATTACTTAAAAACTAAAAAGAAGAAAAAAGAAAGACAGACATTTAAAAGAAAGGTAATTTAAAAAAGCAATCTCTTGATGAATCAAAGACTCTTTTTTTACAGAACTTAAGAGGTGGATGTTCACTGAATTTATACTACAAATCCAAATTAATTTCTTATTGATTGATTTCCAGTTGCTGAAGTTAGCTCATCAGGAAGTCTTGATGTAAATTTAAGCTAATCTTATGTACCCATTTGGGTATTTAAGTTCTTTCTGTGGTTACGAAAAAATTATAAACAATTTAAAAAATAGATTTTTTTATTCGCGTTTCAATGACTCACGTCTATGTTTAAGTTAGTAAGCAGCTAAAAGAGAAATAACTCAATAAATTAAAAAATGGATACATATTAAATTATAAAGGGTTTTTAAACAAGAAGTTTGTTTTCCAAAAAATTCAAAATTAAATTAAATTAAGATGATTCAAATTTTTATTGTATTACGAAGAGATAATTTCGACAATTATGTATGAAAACTGATATCTGGCAAATTTTCACTACGACCATGCTTAAAGTCGATTCTTTCATCAAAGTTTTTAATCACTTTTTGGCAAAATGGCGGTCCTATTGCATAAATCATATCACATATTTTGAGTTTTAAGGCTGAAATTGATTCGATTAGCTGCATAGAGACTCTGTCCTTGACGTATCCCCACAAAAAAATTATCCATTAATCGTCGTGAAATTATGTAATCAGGAAACTGGGTTTGCAATAAATTGATCATTTCATTAGCTGCGTGACATGGTTTCCTATTGAAACCTTATATCAGTGGTATCTTTGTTGTCAATACCGATTTCCATCTTCGAAATAAAACTGCCCAATCACGCCTCCAGACCATATAGCACACCATACAGTTAGCATGCAAGGGCTTTTCAATAACCGCTATATGATTTTCATAAGCCCAAATGCGGCAATTTTGCTTGTTGAAAAAATTATTTTTTTCAGACGAACCAGCCAGTAGTTTCTGAATGAATTGAGTAAATCTATGGCAATGTAAGTGGTCGATCGGCTTCAATTCCTGCACCAGTTGAACCTTGTAAGGTATCAAAGTCAGCGACGTGTTGGTGTTCGCACATTTTGTATCGAACCTGTCGATTCAAATTTAACAACCAAATTCTTAACAGTGGTCTCAGAAGGACGATTTTGTTGTCCGAAAACATTAAGAATTTTACGAAATGTAATTAACACATTTTCATAGTGGAGTTGAATTTTTTAATGGCGTTTTCGTGCGAAATTGAATTCATTGTAACAATTGCCAATGCATCTAATACGAATACGTCAAAAAACTAAATGTCAAAACTATCATGTTGTTGATGTTGCCACAATTGAAAAACAAACTTCTTGCTGAAAAACCCGATATAAACGTATGATAATTTTATACTCTTATATTGCAGTATAATACAACGCATACAGTATGGTATTTCGTATTGTTGCATGGCTCGAAACTTGCACGAAGACATGGCTGAAAAAGCCGATGAAAGTCGATCGCTCGAAGACGTTTGGTTTTTCATAAGGCATTGCCAAAAGATCAGTCTCATTTAAACGAGTTTATAATATTAAAAATAAAAGCACACGTCCCTATGTAATTTTATGCAAAGTGGATTTCGGTATGGCTTCCAGTAGCAGAAATTATTTTAAAATGATTCAGGATTTAAATTATTTGTCCACATCTTTAGAGTCAAACATTTGAAAACATAGAATGTGTCTTCTGTGTCCCCTTTAAAAGCCAAAATAATATTTTAAATTAAAGATTTAAAAAAAATATTTAAATTTTGTTTTAATTTATATAATCAAAGGCGAACTGTGAATTTAAATTAAAATAAGCATAGAATTAGAAGTAGTTAAGAAGAATTAAAAACGCTTACAAACTCCTATCAGAATGAATTAGCTTTGACTCATTTAACTTTAATTAAATTTAATATTTTCCATAACTCTTGTATTATAATTAACTAGTAAACAGAAATTAAAAATAAGGAAAACAAGTTTTTTCATATTTTTATTAGTATAATTCATTAATTATTAATTAATTAATTAATTATAGCAGTATAATTCATTAATTATTAATTAATTATACTATAATTAGTATAATTCATTAATTATATTAATAAATTTCTGAAAAAAATTAAGATTTATTTTTTATTATTAAAAAAAGTGTCAAGTTCCAGTTGGACTCAACGGCGGTGGGTTACGTACCGTGTGTAGGTCACTCTTTAATTTTTTTTTATTTTATTACATACAAAAAACATTTCATAATAAAAATTCAAATAAGCTAAAAAGTGTTCAAACTGTATTTCAGTTTTAAAATTTTATCAAAAGTGCTTAAGTTTGACTCAAACTGTCATCTAATTTCGAAATTATTGAAGCTTTTCGTTGTTTACTCTACTTTCTGAATCTTTACACTACTGGTCCTTATATTCAGCAGTATTTTTGTTTAAGGGTCTAATAAACATAACCAATTCATTTTTCTATATTTACATTTCGAATTCGGATGAATACATACAATGGGTAGATTTTAAATAGGGCCGTGTGAAAATTATGCAACTATTGGGACACCCTTTAATTTTAAATGTTTTTAAAAAATATAAGGCCACATAAACGTGTAAATACACCTCATTTCAATAAATTTTAATTTTTTATATTTGTCCTTATATATATATTTGTCCTTATTATATATTTGTCTTTTTATATAAAACTAAGCATCTGCATACGGAAGTATGAAATACTCGTGAAAATCCAGGAATGCCACATGCAATACCCTCTAATTTTTGAATTTATTGCTCAAACTAACTCTTATAGCAGACATACGAATATTTCTACATACTTTTGTATTTTTCATATGTCTGTCTGACATGTTTAACTAGAATAATTTACGTTTAGATCAGTTGACCTCACTTTACTAACACCCTTTATATATTAGTTTTGTTTTTATTTTTCTTATACTGGTTCTTATAGCAGATATAAAAATGCTGAAACTCCGTACTGCGGTTCAAAAATAAGGCCATATACATGAAAATCATATCACTATGGGACACTCTTTAATTAAAATATTTATATTTTCTACTTTTTGCTGTATTGCACAAAATTTTACTGCAAACTTAACGTTCTGCCTAACAATATTGTTATGAATTTTTAGCAATTGTTGTTATAGAGGCTCCAGCAAAACAACTTTTGTAGAAATTTCAAAATTGGACCTATTATGGTACCAGAGGCAAACGGGCGGAAGAATCCCTTAAAATTTTATAATAATTTTCTGGTTAGAATATATAAAATGAAGCCCTTAGTTATATATTTTGTTTCTAGATTAACAATTTTAAATTAAATAGTTACTCAACTATAGTGTGTTATCTCTTTTATAAGTGAGTGAAGTTTTTGAGAAAGAACATATAGCTTTGAAAAATATGAATCTTTCGTATGAAAGTTTTTTAGGTTATTCTATCATGTGAAAAGCTGACTGATGACGTGTTAAAAAATGATAGAAAATTAATTAACTTGACAAAGCTTTTAACGATAAGGATGAAATCTCATTTTTGATTTAAAGGGATGGTAGTTGGCGATTGTAAAATAAATTTAACCCAAAAATTTTAAAATGCCAAATTCCATTATCAAGATCCGTGCACAGGGTTAATTGAAGCGCCAGGAGGGAAGAAGAAATTGGATAATATTATTTTAATACTATATGTTATATATATTTTAACTCTTGGCTAAATATTATCAATTTTTTGATTAATGTATTATTGTTCAGAAACATTCCGCAAAACATGGAAACTTCCAAAGAAACTTGATTAAGAAATCTTAATGACTTATTTTTCTACGCGTCAAACAGTTATCTATCTTCTATATACATAAAAATAAAATGGTCCACGTATGTAATGTAATGGCGTGAGAACGGCTGGGGCGGTTTGGCTGATTTTTTTTATTCCACTCGAAATTTTCAGGAGATGGTTTGTATGAAAATAAAAAAATTATGAAATTTTCTGGAAAACTTAGAAAGTTCATTTAATCATTTTCTTCTTGCTTTTGTTGTTGTAAACACAAATAAGTTATTCACGACTCGACATGTTCGTTCGAACTGGTTTGACGAAGCTATGTGGTTGCAAGTTGAACATTTTACCTTTTAATTTTACTGTTTATACGAGTGTGTATACTCATTCTTATGCGTTCTTAGTATACGCTAAAAAACCGCGTAGATCAAATAAAAAAAAAAACAAAAAAAAAAAAAACAGAACAAAAATAAAATACAAGAACTAATAAAGGGAGGCAACATATTCAACTTCGGCTAAACCGAAAATTGTTCTAACATTTCAACAGTCATGCATATATTATTTTTGTTTGAAGATTTGTTTTGTAATTCGTTACTAACCATAGCTACCAGATTTTGTTAGAGATAATACCGTCACAATTTCGGGGAAAAATCTTACTTCAATTAAAATTCACAATAAAATCACATGTACAGATGTATGCAAATAGATTTCATGTTTTTCACATGAAAATCCTTTGGTGAATTTGTTTTCAATTTAGTAAAATATGCATTTTAAGTTTAATTTTTCAAATTTTTGTCCTAGAAGTGTATAAATGTATACCATAAAAATATAATTATATAAAAAAACTAGATTGGTTATTAAAACGTTGATGCCAAACGCGTTTAAAGCACTAATAATTGTAGGAAAGTTTGTAGGTGAAGAGCTGCTTATTCCAAGGACTAGATATCATATCAAGTGATTTACCATTTAAGTTTAAACGAGTCCAATTTCCTGTTAGCCTTGCATTCGCAATGACGATTAATAAATCCCAAGGACAATCGTTAAAAGTGTGTGGGTTAAATCTAGAATCCGAATGTTTTTCCCATGGGCAATTGTATGCTGCATGCTCGAAAGTTGGTACTCCGTTAATATTGTTTATTTTCTCTCCCAATAAAAAAATGAAAAATATAGTTTACTATCAAGCTTTAAAATGAACTATATGATTGAACTATATGTTTATTTTTTAATAAATTACCTCAAGAACTATTTAAACAATAAATTGGGAAACATTTATGTCGTTTCTTCTTTAGACTGAAATTTTTTTACAAATGACCAAAAGATCTTACTACCCCTAGAAGTAGCAAAAACCTTAGCACGAAGGCTAAGGCCGATGCCACATTTGAGGCATGCTGTTCGACCAATATACTCGCAGTATTGTCGGGCACATCGCCATTTCTTTTTTAAAGGTACAACATAGTTACCCCTTCCGTCAAAACGTACTGTCATATGGACGTTAATAATATTTTTATTTTGCGGTTAGCTGACAGACCTGGACGCTGTGGTTTCCATATGAAATATTAATCATCAGCAAATAGTTTCCAAGCGAAGCCGGGTCGTACAGCTAGTATTTCATATAAACGGCCTGACAATATATAATTCATAGTGACCGCGGTGAGAATTTTTGTACCGATTTTGGATATACATTTTGGTTTAAAAATTGTTCAAACTTGTGTTGCTTTTTTATAGATTAATTGGTGTGTGCTGATCAATTAAAAACTATTGTAAATTATTTCTTTCCACACTTCCCACAAATATGTAACGAAAATGTTTTTCAAAAGACAAAATATTTAATTTTTTAATAATTATATGTGCTTTATTATAGAATTAAACAAAAACATTTGTTTTTCAAATATATAACACGTTTATAATCCCTCTGTAGAAAAAATAACATAAACAGTAAATTTTATTGGTTAAGTATTTATTTATAGTGTAGTAATTTTCTTTAGAGTATTTAGAGTGACACTAATGTGATCACATCCAAAGCGCTCGCCGGTCACATCGAACAAGCAGCCAGCAATTACGGTTTACACTGAAGAATATGTCAACAGTATTTAATTTACTAGCGGAACAAAGACAGCAAATTTATTTATATATATATCTCTATAGAGTTGTTGTTAACCTCCACTAATAATAATTATTAACGTGTAGACAAATAAAAAAAAAAAAACAAACAAAACACAAAATGAAAAAATTCGAATATTCGTTTAAGGAGAAAATTTTACAACTGATAGACGCGAAGCATGCTTCCGATGACTGCAGTGAACTAAAAATTGTATTTGATTTTGCTGGTATCTGAATTATGCAATTACATGATTTAAGTTTTATGCTTTAGACCACATACATTAACGTATTCATTTTGTATTTTATTTAAAAATTTTTTAATTAAAATTTAATCAGAAAAAAAACCTTTGTAACAAAGTTTACTAAACTATATTAATAGTTCAGCTCAAATACTAACAGTTGTTTTCAAAAGTTTACAAAGCTTAAAATATTTTCTTGTATAGATATTTTATAAGTCCGTTTGTGACTCTTTGCCGATATGATATGTGTGACTAATAAGTAAGTTATTTTTAAAAAGTGAATATACATTTTTGATTGGCTAACTGCGTGAGCCTCTTTTGCATTTCTTTCATGTTATGTAATCTAATCTAATCTACTTAGTCTTATAATCATTGTATTGTGCTGCAATGTGAGGATAAATTTATTTCAGTTTTGAAGAGCTATTTTAATTTAATGAAGGTCTTTTATTGCTGCATAATAAAAATATACATCCTTAAAAATGTTGTGAGTTTAAGCGGTGTTAAAAAAACATTAAAAATTAGAAAATTCTGTTTGGGACTTAAAAGCAGTGCCACATTACATATGTTAATTATACAATAATACAATATTTTAAAACTTTTCCATCTCTGGTGTGACACATTATTCTGCAAATATTAAATATTATTAACATACTTTTGGGCATGCATAAAAAATATAAATATATAATTTATTTTTATTTGATGTTGACGATCTCACACTTATGATTTTTCAAAAACGAATTTTTTTTTGAAAAATATAGTGTTTTTCATTTATTTAATATCATAAGGATTTTAGGTTGTAAACAAACTGTCTAACTAACTGTTTATGTAAAGTGGGATCAAAAAATTGATCATTCTAGGTTTGAATTAAATAGAAAATATCAGTTCCCCATAAGAGTGAATTAGATTTGGACATATTTCATATTTTTTTATCTCATTTATTTATAATCACTCTTTTTAAAGTAATTTGCTTCCGTACATTTTTTAGGTTTAAAGTAGCAGGATAATATGATAACCATATTCACATTCCGAACCGTTACAGATTTATGGTCTTGCCAGTCCCTGTATAACAGACACTATCATCTTTACGATAACCTTATGTAAACTTTAATAAAATTATAAATAATTTTCTTATACTCTTATGTGTAAAAATTGAAGTGATAGAACAGAGTTAGAAAAAGGAAGTTTTATTCATATTTGCTTAACTCAAAACCTATTGTACACATGTGTTGTATGAGATGCAAAAAACTGGTAGTCAACACGTTGCTGAAGTTTTTATTCACAAACTTTCAAAAATGTAAACAATTTAAAAATTTTTTATTGCAATAGAATATAAAATTGAAGTACAAGTCCGAATTGCAAAAAGAGTTCTACACGGTTTTACACAAATTTTTATTTTTATTTTAATTTCTACGACAATCATTATAACAAGTGTTATTTTACTTACAGCATACTATGAATTGAACACATATTTACTTGAATAAAAGGTTATCTGGTACTGATTATAACTGTTTGAAAGTTAAAAACGCAGTGTTAAATTTAAAAGAAAACTTTCTTGGATATATGATAACTATTGAAAACGCTCCCTTGTCTTTTATGAACTACATTTGTGTGTTCTCTGCCTTATGTGGTAAAATAAATTAACTCCAATTAATATTAATTTTTTTTTGCTAAAAAAAAGAAATTTAAAACACACGTGGGTGTGTGTGTGTGTACATCGGTTTGAAAATGCTCTAGAAATAAATATTTGAACATCAAATTTTGTATGCGCCGTTTTTTCTAACGTAAAATTTTCGTTTAAATTTCTTGGGAAATATTCCTTTTTACATAAAATACTTTTCGAATTCCGTATTAATATAAAAAGATACCTGACAGTGAAATAAAATGAACTAATAGTCAGTATCAATAAGATTAATTCCTAACAGTTTATAAGTAGACAGTAGGTAGTAGGTAGTAGGCAGTAGACTGATTTCATTATTAATGTTTAACTTGGAAATAGGAAAACTAAAAACTAGGAAATTAAAAGTAATCTTATACTGTGACAACATTTGGTTTAAATTTAAAATTCTACTTTATCTCAAATTTAAAAATTTCAAAAAAGTTTTGTCTTGAAATTGCTTGCGGTATGACCTTATAAACTTCGTGGTTTGTTTGCAGTTTGACTTCTCTTGGAGCAGTCATAGGAATTATTTTGTAAAGTTGCATTAAAAGTGTTTCATCTCAAAACAATAAATTGTTATAAGAAGAAAGCATTCAATATTATTTTAGTGTAACGCATTTTATTTTAAAACTAAAATTCACAATTTACTTACAAATGTAAGGTGGGTTCAAAACGTAGAAAATTTTTATGGTGCCCTTAACTGAATTTATTATTTTGCTTATTTATTCAAAGAAATCTTTGCTGTAGAAACAAGTTATAAAACATGTTTGGTTTTATATGGAAAGATAACAGCAAGAAAATTTTTGATTATTTAGGGTTTAATTCATTTATTTGTGTTTTTTTTTTTTGTTTCAAATGTTTAAAGAAAGAGATATGCATAATTCTGAAAGATAACAGACATTAGTTTAAATGAAGAAAACAATTGTACAATAAAATAACTATAAGCAACCAGGGGTATTTCTAAATATCAAGATAGCTGGAGGTTCATAACAGAAATGCTGTTACAGTTGTTTTCTTATGAAAGTACAATTCGAAACTGAAAAGTATAATTGAAAAATGTTCAGTTCTATATTAGAAATAATTTTATATGCCATTTTGTGTTGTTTTAGAACAATCTATTTTATACGTCGTAGTATTAATAAATAATAATTTAGTAAAACTATAGCAGACATATGTGTATTTCCAGTGGTGATATTCAGCCGGTACGGGGCGGTACGCTCGTACCGGTTGGTAACATTTTTAAAATTTTCCGTACCGGTTGTTGTATATTAAAAAAAAGTATGTTTTTAAGTAAAAGTATGTAAAAGTAAAAGTATTGATAAAAACATTCTAAATTATTAAAAAATATAAATATTTACCTGCCATTATCGATCAAATACAAAAAATCTTACAATAAAATAAAAATTTGGGATTTAAAATTTTTTTCGGTTTTACTAAAAAAAATCTAATTAAAACTGTCTAATTTCAATTTTAGTACTTTTAATTTCAACTACAATCCAGAGATGGTATTGAATTGTAGAACAAAATTTATGGAATTGAAAAATTCCTACTGAGCATGTTTAAAGTTACATTTTAATAGGTGGTTTCACCGCGTAACCACTAAGCTTTAAAGGGTTAACGGAAAATTCTGTAAAAAAAAAATTTTTTCTTTAAATAAAAAGGGAATTTCCCTTTTTGAATACATTTTTATTTTGATATATTTACTCTAAATAAAAAGTTTAGTATAAATATTTTTACGGTGAATGGTTATCCCTTATGTAGTATGAAGTTTTTAAATTTATTTAAATTTCTAATTAATTATTAAATATTTTGTTTGTTTCAACCTAAGAATGAAAAGGCAAGGTAATTTGGATGACTTTTTTAGCAAATCTATAAAAATAACCAAAAACCCTGAACAGCAAGCTGAGAATATTACTAATTCTAATCAAACAAAACAGGTAAAAGAAAAAAATGATACTTCTGAAGTTCAACACCAATCGGAAAAAGCTGGAACGTCTCGTGATGCTGCGTTATTACATTTTTGGAATGATAAACAACTTAATTATTTAAAAACTAAATACGAGTGGCTTATTGTTGTTAGCGATGAAAATGTGGGATGTCAGTGGTGTTCGAAAGTAGAATCGTTAAATTTAGAAACTGCTAAACATTTACACATTTCTGTGGAGTGGAAATCATGTTCTGTCAAAGCTCATGGCTCGAACAAAGAAAATTTACAATCATCAATGAGAAAAAAATTGAAGGAACACAATGAATCAGCTTCACATAAAAAAGCTGGAGAAATAATAAAAATTAGTGAAACAAATATAATTTCCAAATCTTTGGATGTGGCTAATGAAAAGTATTTAAACAGCACAGTAAACATTTTTAATACTTTCTATTTCATAATTAAAAACAATTACCCATTCAGTGATTTTAAAAAATTAATTGATTTACAGAAAAAAAATAATGTAGATTTTGGATTTTCATTACATTCCAGATTTATAGTTCCACGTGTCGCAAAGCTTATATCTACAGAAATAAGAAGAATTATTTTTGGAAAACTGATAAATACAGGTTGTAAAATTTCAATTATTATTGATGAAGCATCAACTGTTTCACACAAAAGCGTTTTAGTAGTTTATTTGAAATCTGAAATTCAAGATTCCGATGATAGTGTAACAGTTTTTATTAATCTTGTCGAATTAGAAGGAACAACATCAGAAATAATTTTTAAAACTTTAATATCAGTTCTTGAAAAACATGGTTTTAATGAAAAATATTTACATGAAAATCTTATTGGATTTTGCTCAGACGGTGCTAGTGTAATGTTAGGAAAAAAGGCTGGAGTTTCTGTAAGAATTTTAAAACATTTTCCAGGTATAAGCATCTGTCACTGTTTAGCTCATCGTATTCAGTTAACTCTAGATGATGTTATCAAAGAAGTAAATGAAGTAAATAACTTTAGATATTTTCTCGATAAACTTTATTCGTATTATCATACTTCAAATAAACATCAACGAGAATTAAATAATGTTTCTAAAGAACTTGGCACTGAAGTACACAAAATAGGTAGAATATTTGGTCCTCGATGGGCAGCCTGTAGCGCTAGGACCGCCAAAGCAGTTTGGAAATCATATCAGGCCTTATATATTCACTTTAGTCAAAATAAAGAAATTGGAATAATGTCATATTTCAAAAATGAAAACTTTTTAAAAAATTTAGGTTTAATAAACGACATATTAGAAGAAATTTTTGTACTGTCTACAGCTTTACAAGAAAGAGATATTTCATTAATTAGAGCTGATAGATTGATAAGGCGAACGATAAATCTATTCCAACATTTAAAATTAAATAAAGGAACATATGAAAAAGAAGCAGATGATATTATTATAACGAAAAAATACAATATTTCATTTGAAATTAATAGAAAAAAAACATCAATTGTTGTTTCAAGAGATAAATTTTTTTATTGTTTAGAAAAACATATGAAAACGTGTTTGCTATTAGACAATAAAAATGAAAACTATAATAATCTCTTAAATTGCTTTAATTTATTAAATCCAGAAACATGGCCGGGTGATATTTTTGAAGCACCATGGATTGAAGGTGAAACTAGGTTAGAGCAGTTAAATAAAATAATCAAATACATCATTCCAGTAAATGATTTTCGAGATTTTGTTGATGTGCGAGATAGAGAATCTAAAAATATCAATACTATTTTGAGAGCAAAAAGAATTTTAAATGTAATTGCTGTTAATTCCGCAGAAGCTGAAAGAGGATTCAGCACAATAAACAATATCATTTATGATAAGAGAAATTCGTTGTTAATTGAAACAACAAGTCATTTAATGACAATAAATTTAATGGGAAAATCGATTGAGGATTTTAATGCAACACCATTTGTTAAATTATGGTTGCGAGAAGGGCATCATATGGCAAGTGACAAACGTGTCAAAGCAGCCGCACCTAATTTGCCGTCCCAAAACCAAAATTTAATTTGGAAATTATTTAATTAATTTAATATGCTATTTTTTATATTATTATATATAATATATGTATTTCTTTTGTAAATATGTAAATAAATAACTATTATGAAGTAAATATAACCGACAATAGATTTTTTTCCATGCGTACCGGTTGTTCAAAAATTCGAATATCATCACTGAGTATTTCTATATTCTTGTGTAAAGTTAAATCCTAGAATAATATCACCGTCGTAAAATCATACCCAAATAATATCACCCTTTATATTACAGTTTTGTTTTTAACTTTCCTATACTTGTCCTAATAGCGAATATAAAAATGCTTAAACTACATATTGAGGTTCAAAAACAAGGCCATGTACATGAAAATTATGCCATTATTATTTTAAATAAAGAGTCCAATTAAATTAATTATGAATAACTATAATTTGTTATCTCCTTTATATGTGAATGAAGATTTTGAGAGAGAAACTGTATCTGAAAAATATAAAATTTTTTTAAGCATTTCCTTAAGCTGCTCTATCATGTGAATAGAGCACAAAAGTGCTGGAAAACTATTTTAGGTAACAAAGCTTTTGATAATGAGGGATACTAATTGGCTATTGTGAAACTCATTTAACACAAATTTTAAAATGCCAAGATCGCCAAGAGAAGAAAACGAATTGGATAAGTACAGCGAATGAATAAATTGAATTGCTTGATTAATATTTCATTCGAGTGCAGAACATGATTAAGAAATCTTTCTTAAAATTATTAAAATTTTATATAAATGATTTGCAGTTATGTGAAGCTTCCACTATTATGAATATATAATTCATACTGTTGAACGTTCGCCGTAAGTTGTCGTACCGATTTTCGACATACGTTTTGATTTAAAAATGTTTACAATTTGTTTTGCTTTTTGGTAGATTAATAGCGGGTGCTGATAATCATTTAAAAACTAATTTATTTTGTATTGAAAGTGTTTGACAACTAAATGAAATTTCTCTAAAACGAATCGCTTTTGAAAGTAAATTTTTTCGAGAAGAAAACCCCGACAAATATGGGACAAAGTTTCAAAAGACAAAATATACAAAAAATACAAAATACTTTTGAAAGCAAGGTTACTAAGCCATACTAATATTCATATTTCATCTCAAATGGTAACAATTTGTCTTTAAAACTTTTCGCAGCTTAAAATATTTTCTTGTATGTGAACCTGTTCCGATATCAACATGTGATTAAGTACAAATGTTATTTAAAAAGTGTGTATCAATATTTAATTGGTTCATTGTGTGAGTTTCTTTTGCATTTATTTTATGTTACGTAACGTAACGTAATCTAATATAATTTACTATGCTGTAATGTAAGGTTAAAGTTAGAAGTTTTGAAAAGCTATTTTAATTTAATGAAAGTCTTTCTTTTATTGGTGCATAATAAAAATATTCATTGCGTAGAAATGTTGTGAGTTTGGGCGGTGTTTATAATTATAGCGTAAAAATTTAAGAAAATCAGTTCGCCGCTTGAATTATACATTATTTTAATTTTTTCTGCACTAGTGATAACACACTATTTTACATATGCAACAAATTATTAACATACTTTTCGGCACATGCAAATATATATAATATATTTCTAGTTTTTTTTTAATTTTTTTAATTAAAAAAATTAATTTCGTGTTCACGATCTTAAGTGTATAAATATTCAGTTAGCGAGTTGATAAAAAAACTGTTAATTTTTAGCTAAAAGATAAAATTAAATGATTGATTGATTCGTGAGAAATTATCAAAAATTTAAATTAAAAATATTTTTTTTTTGTAAAATTTTAATAAATTCAACTTGTAAATAAACTAACTAACTACTTTGTAATGTAAAGTAGGATTAATATAATTTTAGACTTGAACTATTAATCATTTTTTGGTATGTAACTTGGTTCCGTTCTTTCTTCAGTCTTGGAACAGCAGCATAATATCATAACCACATTCATTAATCCATACCGTAGCAGGTTCATGGTCTTGCAATCTTATGCAAATTTAGTATAATTATAAATAAATTTCTTATGTGTAAAAATGAAAACGTTAGAACAAAGATACAAAAAGGGAGTTTTATTTATATTTGCTTAACTTAATGTTGTATCAAATACAACGAAGGTAGTTGTAAATTCAACACTTATATTTATTGGAATATAAAACTTATCTAGAACTGACTATAACTGTTTCAAGTAGGCATGTATGAGGTAAAAATGTATTGTTAAACTTATAGGACAATTTTATTGGATATACGACAAATAAAAAAATTGCTCCTTTATCTTTTATGAACTCCATCCGTGTAAGTTTTATTTCTTATGTGCTAAATATACATTAACTACAAATATTTTTTAATTTTTTTCCAAACAAAGGAAATTAAAATAGCTCACATCCATATGCACATCGTTTTAAAAGAGCTCAAGAAATAAATATTTGATCATTAAGTTTTATTTACTGTATTACTTAATAAATAATTGACTAAATGGCTTCCCAAACTTCTTTTTTTCCCGACACATATACAGAATTAACATTGTTAATTAATATCGTTAATTTCAGTTATAGATTGAATAAACTGATTGAATTAAATTGAACTCAATATTTTGTAATTATATAGAAAGACAACCCAACAATAGAATAAAATCAACTAATATTTAGGCTAAATGCCGTATACAGTGAACTCGCAGAAACGTGAACATCCACTAACATGAACATCCACTAACATGAACATCCACTAACATGAACATCCAAAAACATGAACATTTTTTTTCTTACATTGACTACTCTTAAACGTGAACAAAGGCTGAAGGCTCTAAAACGTGAACTTTTTATCGAACGGTAAAATTCAATTTTGTAAGCTTATTGAAACATTTTGGGATTCCCCGCAGAAGAATCTCGTAGTTTGTTTGTTGTAAACAAGTTCTGTTGCAGATAAGTAGTAGGTGTTACCGCGACAGTTCTACTGTAAGGATCTCTCTGGGCTGACTATGCATTTACATAAATAATATAAACAAGTGATTTCTAAAAATATTTTTATTGAAAATATGTCTAATAAAAAACCAAAAGTGTTAACTCTTCAAGAAAATTCGGATATTTTAGAGCTTTTATGAAAAGGTTTACCTGTAACTGGTTTGCCGAAAAAGTATAATGTCGTCAAATCGATTTGTTCAATAAGAAACAAAAAAGATGCAATTTCGAAATGTGTTAATAATACATTTTCCAGTCCTGGAAAACGGAAAACACTGCATTCTTCGGAGCTTCCAAAAATGGAAAGATCACTGTACTAATTTCGAAATTAGTATCTTAGAAACCCTTTTGCAACCCATAGTAGCATAGTACATATATTAAAATATGGCAGGAACTTACAAAAAGTAGAATCAAAACCTGTCTCATAGGTAAAAAATAACGTAGTTTATTTTAAATTAAATAAAAGATAAAAAGAGACTAAAATATGTTATATAAAAAATGCAATCTAAAACGTGAACAAAATCGAAAACGTGAACACCCTCGGTAAAAATTAGTTCACGTTTCTGCGAGATCACTGTATTTCCTTAAGTAACCGACAGCACCAATATCAATTTTATATAAATTCTATTCTAAACAAATACAATTAAAAATTTAAAAATAATTCTTATTTTATTTAAATTTTGCGTATATTTTAAAAACATCATTTCTTTGAAGTTTTTATGCAAATTTAGTATGTAAAATAAATTTTTTCTTTCGTTTCGCATTCTAGTGACAAAGACCATAAACCGTGAATGTATTTTTCTCGTACCGCCCCTATGAATCGAGTTGTACATCCACCCACATTTTGCATTAATGCGTCTTGAAACGTTTTACATTTAATAGCGGTGAAATTATCGCGAATAATGGATTCAATAGAGTATAGCGTGTCTATGTCTTTTTGAAAATCATTGCAGCTCTGTTGAGATAAGTCGCCATTGGGATAGAAAGTGGCTTTGCTAACAGAATATCGGACACGCAGTTACTATCAAAATGGTAGAAATTTCCCTGCATTTCTTCATAAAATTCGATCAGCTTTTCCCCGTAACCAGGCTCCTTCTGAAACCGCTGTGCGTAATTTCATCTCTAAATTCGATGCTTACGGTATTGCTGTTGATAATAGACCAAAAATATACGCTCCTAGTGGCGGTACTGATGCAAACATAGCTGCTACACAGCTATGGAATATCAACTCGTTTACGTTCGAAATAATTAGGCTTCAGATCTTTAAAATTTTTTGAAAAGAGCGGACGTCTGCCGATATGCTATAGGTTAATACCTGTTCGATATAATATTTCATCATGAAGTTACATATTTCTATATTACATTACTATCTTTAATTCTTAACCTTAAAAAATTTGTATATCAACTATTTTCAAGGATTTTGTAACATAATATTTTATTTTAGATTAATAATGCTATTGTAAGGCAATATGAAAATACTAAAAATGTTATTTAAATATTCATACTAGTCTTGGTACAATAATTTTCATATAATTTAAATTTAAAAATTGCACACGTTTAAAAATCTGTTGGTAAAATTATATTTTTAAGGCTTTATTTTATTTCAATATGTAAAAGCTTGTAAAAGCTTATTTAAATATAAGTGCATAACACAAAACAAGAATCAGGAAGGAGAAAGAACTTTTAATAATATTTTTAATCGTCTTAACTAATACATCAATACCCTTAACAGTAACTCATCATGAAACACATTTTATACACTTTTCAAACAAACGTTTTATAATAAAAAAATTAATAAACGGGCTGGCTATTTTGTAAGTTATTAAGTATAAAATTTAAATTTACGTTAAAAAGAAATAGTGAAATATGAATCACACTTTTAACAAGTTCTTAATAATAAATAAATATTTTTACTTGGGTGCCAAAAGCTCCTACGACAATCAGTTATAGCAAAATTTATTGATTGCTTAAGAATAACAACCTTCTGAAAACTATTAGTTAAAAAAGCTATATTTACATACTTTTTCACTAATGCATAATTTCAGATTACACAGGGAGGGTGTGATAAAAACAAATGTAAACTTCCGCTTCCACACTATAGATTTCAGAAAAGTTAGAAAATTGCTTAATGTTTTTACAATTTCTACATATCAAATGTGACATGTTTCAATTAAAATCTCAAATTACAGATATGAGAAACCTAAAGAAAACTAAAACTATCCCCTTCAATCATCAAATCACCAGCTATTGTTAAAGTATATTTCACACTTTAGTTTGAATTACGTTTCAAATATAAAAGAAGTTCTAATGTAAATAAATTTGTTGTGTAAAAAAATTGAAAATTTATCTGCAAGTTTTGCATTAAAGTCCAGAGGCTTATTAGCAACAGAAGTTTGTTAGGCATTTTCTTTTTCGATGTGATTGTGTAGTTTTATATTTGTCATCAAAATATATTTCCATAAAAACAAAGAAAATTTTGTTTTTTTGTGTAAGAAAAGATTTTTAAATTTATTTTATTGCTGTTTTGATTATTTTATCCTAAGATAGCTTTCATGTAAGAATAACTTCTAGGGTGCCCATCTAAAAGTGGGTTCGTTTATTATCAAGACAGTGAAATATTTGTAAAATCTTTTTGGTAAGTGTGATGTATTGAAGCGCTTGAAGTTCGATCATTGATTGACTTTTATTTTATTTAAGAAAAAAGGAATAAGTAAACAATAATTACTTACGATAGGGAATGCTTAATTGTAGTGTTATTATTAGAGGTGGAGAAGTATATGCAAGAAAGTTATGTACCTTTCTTGCACGCCTCCACTTAAATTTGATTTTTAATAATTTTTACAATAGTATAAATGTTATATATATCAAAAAAGTATAACAAAATTCATATATATAGAGGAATATACAATTTATAATAAACATACAAATTTTATGTAATTCAATAAAAATTAACTGCTCTATTTATAACATTCAAATATTCGTAGGAAATCAGTTTTATAAGCATTCAACAAATGTTATGACTAAGGGGCTTAGTTTTTATTACAAGTATAAAATTTAGAAAAGTAAGTTTTCAAATAGTTACATTTATTTATGCTTATCTTTTGTTTGCTCTGGGTCTTAGTACTCTTCTGTATACATGTTCACTATCTCTGCTTTAAATTGAATTTGACAAATTTTCATTAGTATTAGTATGTAAGTTATTATTATTTTCTAAATTACAAGCTAATTCATCCATATTCTTCTTATTAATATCATGTGACCTTTCAACAGCTTGATTCATGGAAATTCCATATGAGCATGATGGCAAATCTGATGAATCATTGTGAATATTTTGATTTTCATGATCATTCTGAATATTTTGATTCTCATTTACTCCTGCCCTTATTTGATCAGTATGTCTTTTTATAATTCTATTGAAAGAATAATTCAATTATTCTGTTGAAAGAATACATTGATATGAACGTGGACCTGTCTTATCTTTTATAATAGGAGGGGCTCAAGACTTTGAATTTACGTTTGTGTAATCTCGTGTGAACACATTTTGACCTTTTACAAACGTGACTGATCTCTTGCCTTTATAATTTGAAATACTTATATTTTGCTGCTCTATTATTTTATCTTTAACAAGAGGCGGTTTAATTAGATCAAGTCGAGTTCTATATCGATCTTCCAATTAAAAGCTTTGCTGGACTTTCATCAGTTGAGCTGTGTTTTGTATTGCGATAATCCATTAGAAAACGATTTAAAATGACGTCAATATTTTCATTATTTTCAGAATTTAAATTTGCATAAATAGATTTTTTTAAAGTTTTCACGAAATTTTCAGCCTGTCCATTGGTGGCTGGATGTCCAGGAGCTGTAAATATATGTTTAATTCTATTGTTTGAAGTGAAATTTTTAAACTCTTCACAAATAAATTGCCTGCCATTATCACTGACAATAGTTTGGGGAATGCCAAAACGACAGAAAATTTCTCTTAGTTTTAATATAACAAAATTGAAAGAGGTTTTCAAAACCAAGGATTTTAAAAACCTCGACCCATTTGGAGAAAGAGTCTATGACAATAAGAAAATGATAATTTCTAATGGGACCTGCAAAGTCTATATGTATTCTTTGCCATACAGAGCTTGTAGGACTCCAAGGTATAAGAACGCTTTTTTCTGGACTAGCCATAAGTTTTTGGCAAGGAATACATGATCTTATTAAATGTTCAATATCAGAATCGATTTTGGGCCACCAAACAAATGATCTGGCTATCGCTTTGGTTTTGACGATACCTAAATGAGATTCATGTAGAATATGAAGTACTGACTCTCTTAGTTTTGCAGGAATTATAACACGGCAGTCCCATAATAAACAATCATAGTCTACAGTTAACTCGGTATATTTAAAAACAATTGTTCATCTTTGAGTTCCTTCAGTTTACCCATTTTTACGAATTCGCATACCTTAGAAAGTATAGGATCACGCCTAGTTTCTCTAGCAATGCCCTTAAAATCAAGATTTAAAACATTATCTTTTTTTATATAATTAACAAATGTGGTACTATCGTTTAAACTATCAGTATTACTGTATATATGTTGAGGAATTCGCGATTAATTATCAGCTTCATTTAATTCACCTTTAACATGTTCAATTTTATAATTAAAACTGGAAAGCATAAAAGCCCACCTTTGAATACGCGCTGCTGCCATTACTGGTAAGCCTTTATTTTCTCGAAATAGAGAAATTAATAAAAACATTTCCCATTAAATATTGTTTGAATTTAGTAACACAAAAAATTATAGCTAATGCTTCCTTTTCATGGGTACTATATTTTTGCTCAGCTTTCGATAAAGCCCTTGAAACAAAAGCAATAGGTTTTAAATCTTTGTCAATTTTGTGTGAAAGAATGCCAGCTATGGCAGAATCTGAAGCATCAGTGGTAAGAAAAATTGGAATTAAAACTTTATCAGACGTAATTTCTTTTTTAATGGTTTGGTACGCAACTTCAAACTCTTTAGACCATACGAATTTTACATTTTTCTGTAATAATTTATATAAAGGAACCATTAATTTTGCAAAATTATTGACAAACTTTGCATAATAATTGACCATGCCTAAGAATGCTCTTAGTTCCGGAACATTACTAGGAATGGGAGTGTTAGTAACAGAAACTATCCTATCTTTATTTTTGCTAAGACCAAATCTGTCTATAGTAAAACCTTAATAATTAATTTCATTTTGAAAAAATTTACATTTGGACAAATTCAGTTTAAGTCCAGCCAACATTGACTTATTTAATACAGCTTTTAAATTTTTAATATGTTCTGCAATATTTTTACCCGACACTGTAATACCATCTTGATATACAACTACAAATGGTATACCTTGTAACACATTTTTCATAGTCTTTTGAAATAAAGCGGCTGCTGGTTTACTACCAAAAGGTAAACGCTTCATCTTTAATGTGCCAATATGAGTTGACCAAGTACATAAAAGCTGTGATTTTTCATCAAGAATCAATTGGTTATAGGCACTGGACAAATCCAGTTTTGAAAACGATTCACCACCTTGAAGTGAAGCAAAAATTTCATCAATTAATGGGAGAGGATATTTAAAATCTGTCAAATATTTATTAATGGTAACCTTATAGTCACCACAAATGCGGATGTCACCATTTGGTTTTAAAATCGGAACAAGAGGTGTACCCCATTCTGAATGATCAACCGGTTCTAAAATGTCACTTGTTATTAATTCCCTCAAATTCTTTTCAATTTTATCTTTCCACGCTAAAGGAACGGAACGTGGTTTACAAAAGACAGGTTTTGCATTTGTATGCTCCGAGACCACTACTAAAAACTTCGTGAAATTCGTTTTTCATTTGCTCAGTTATAATGGAAGATTGATCAGAATTAATAGCATTTACTTGAACAAGCTCGAAATTAAAATTTCTTAAAAAAATTTTATTTCCATTATAATCGACATATGGATCTTTACAGGGCATGAGACTTACTTTTTTATTTAATTTTTTTACAAATGTTTTTGATATCAAACTGCATGGGGCACCAGAATCCCATATCACGTCAATGGGAATTCCATCTATTTTAATTAAAACCTTGTAAAGCTCTGTTGAATTGCCACAAACTTCATTGTTATAAATACTGTAAATAGAAAAATCATTAGAATTATTTTCAGTAAACTCTTGACTATCTACATCTGATTCAGATACATAATTTACAGCTTTTTCCTTTATTTTACAAACTGACGCTAAATGTCCAATCTTTCCACAAAATTTACATTAACTTTGATTAGATTTATGGTTTCGCCACCCACAGTGAGAACAAGCATTGTTCGACTTCTTTTGATTAAATGGTTTATTTCCATAACGACCTTCGTGATGACCTTCATAGCTTGTTGATTTTGCAGTTTTGTTGTTGCAGTTTTTAGTTTTGTATTTACCTCCTTTGATATTTCCAACCTTCATAAAATTATCATCTTCTTTGGCTACTAACTTCATCTCCATAATAAGGGCTTTTCTGAGTGCTTCATCAGTTGTTAATTTTTCGTCTTCTTCACATAGTCGCTCAAATGTTTTGTTGTTTATCCCCATAATGAAACGATCCAAAACAAAAGCATTTAAGTTGTCTTCAAATTTACAAGAGAGTGCTAGTTTCTTTGCTCTAGCGTGCCATTCCGCTACTGTTTCATAATCACCTTGTGCTGCTGTGTGAAAGTTTTTTCGCTCACGATAAACTATGACTGGTGGAGTATAATGCGTTTTTAATAAGTTACAAAGCTCTTTGTACGTTTTGGATACAGGCGCATCTGGACTACATAAATTATGTAGTGTTTCATACACAATTGTTCCTATTGATTTTCTTCGCATTTTCCTCGCTACAATTCATTTCAGCAATATGAATATCAAATTTCTCCTTCCATAGAACCCAAGATTCATTCCGGGGAGAAAAGTGAGGAATGTTTGGATGATAAATCATAACAGTACTATTTTCTACACTGTCTGGCATGATAATTGCTTTTTTTTTTTGTTTTTTGTTTTGTGTTTTTTGTTGTTGTTGTTTTTTTTTAAGAACTTGGTTTAGGTAAAACTTCACAAAAAAACCAAAAATAATGTTTGTATTTTTTAATTATTTATTTTCAATAATAAAATAATAGTTTTTTTTATTGTTTTTATTAACGGTATAATACACCAGATTTTATATTTAAGAAAATATAAGAATTGTTCAGATTTTATTTTCGTGTGTAATAACACAAGTTCGTATATACGAATCAATTTTAGCCTCGTCGCCAATGTGATGTATTGAAACGCTTGAAGTTCGATCATTGACTGACTTTTATTATATTTAAGACAAAAGGAATAAGCAAACAATAATTACTTACGATAGGGAATGCTTAATTGTAGTGTTATTATCAGAGGTGGAGAAGTATATGCAAGAAAGGTACGTAACAGTAAGAAAAAGCTAAAATTAGGAAATATTAATAATTTCTTATTTTTGTACCTATTAAAAATATTTATAAATTGAAGTTTTATTAAATTTTTAAATGATTTAGTTACTTAATTAAACGGAAATTCATTGGTCTCCTTTTGTTTGTTTAAATATATATTTTGAATTTTTTTTTTTTATTTTTGAAATAAATTGCTTTTTGAAAACAAATTGTTAATAGAAGCAAAAAACTTTTTTCTGTCTCAGTTGTATAGGTAATGAACAAATATTTAAGTACGAATTTCTTATAAATAGCACAACATGATGATGGCCTTAAAAAGAGGGTAGAATACACATTCGCCTTTAATTCTTTTTACTAGTGCATTAATTTATTTATTTGATCCCAAAAGGTGTTTTTTTTTCTTTCAGAAAATATCACCCGACCATCGATTCCTTTTACCAATGCTATCCATTTTTAGCATTCATATTTGTTTATACAGTTTTTTTGCATGTTATTTTGATAATTGTGAATTCATGTGGAATTACGTTTCAATTCCTTATACAATTGCATTAGCGGCTGAAATGATAAATAAATAAAGAATTAAGTAGAAAAAAGTATTATGGCTTGCGCAGAACGCATTTTAAAATCAAATTTAAAAAAATTATGTTTACCTCCCAGGACACGCACTCTTGACATATGGTTTCCCTCAAAGGGGAAGAGACATAGGACTCTTAAAGTCCAACCAGTGAACTTAATAGACATATAGTCGTATCTTTTTTATTTATTGGCTGAGGAGCAACGTGGTGGCTGTTGGTTTAATCGAGCTTTGAAGGGATGTTAACACACTTTTAACATCCAATATCCGAGCTTGGGCATGCAATAGGGCAAGGAGGTGCGTGATTTGATAAACATCTGCACCGACTATATAGTCATAATCAGATGGTGGTCAAACCACTTGGTTGATTGGACATCACCCACGCCCTAGAAGGCCATCGAATACGTATATCCTTCGGTCACTTCTAGTAGCAATTTCGAAAGCCCGAAGTAGGCCGCAGCCTTCACTCCTTGCTAAAGAGTTGGAGACTTTTCAACTCCTGGTAAAGAACGCATGAAACTCTTATTTATCAAGAACACGCCAGCATTCATACTCACTGGACCTGAACCATTCATTGTGTTAATTTGAATGATCCGACCCACAAACTCTCACGAGGGTCCGAAACCACATCCACGACGATACTCCCATATAGGGGCCAACCTCAATAACCAGTCAGAGAACATCTTTGCCTAAAGAGACAAATAGTGAACTCTGCGAGCGTACTGATTCCCGTGGAAATATGTGGATTGTCCAGGTGACTCCTACTAGCCTTTGAGGGGCCTGGGCTCCCTTTTACCCCGCAAGACACCAGTCTAAATGGAATAGTAGGTTGCAAAAAGACTTTCATGGGCCCCCGGGAGGAGGGCAAGGAGGTGGATGGTCTCCAACTCTTCAGCTAGGAGTAGTGGCCCAGCCCTGCTATCGTGCATTCGAAAATTGTGACTAAGGTGGGTTTGGGCGCGGATTAAGGTCACGTGACCAGTGGCACTGACGTTAACCTTATCACATACATACAATACATGTCTAGTTTGAGCTTAAATGTTCCAAACGTCTTGACCGTTCATGAAGGTTATTGGCAAAAGATATCAGGTGCATTACTTTCTTTTTATTTCAATTTTCTTTTTACTTTACTGCTGTCATTAATTAATCATTGAATTCCATTCATGTTTTAAAACATCACATCGACATTGAGATTGTGATTATTTCATTTTAGAGTAATAAAAATAATTCTTGAATTAAATTGAAATTGAGAACTATTTCTAGTAAACTTAAATTCAAAACATTGAATTTAATTTTATTTTCTCTTAATTTTTTTTATACTTTAATACGCCAGCAGCCAGTATTTTGATGTTCGGTGCTCATTTAAAAAAGTTTTGCTATTTTATTTTTGATTAAATTTAAGTTTATATATCTAATATTTAGTAAATTGTACACCCTTTATTAAAATTCAGATAATATTTGGCAAGACTATTTAAATTAAAAAAGGGAGGCACTTGCTCCATTTCTTTTACTTTGACTAAAAATTTAAACATAATTATAATTTAATAGATTTTAAACAATTTTTAATTTAAATTTTTAATTTTTTCGATATGTTTAAAATTTAATTATTCTGTTTGTTATAACGTTAACATATTATTACAATTATTGTATGTTAAAACATTACTTGCTGATATCATACATTTCTATAAATCATATAATTGATAATTTTTATTATATTTAATTTTTTATTAAACAAATAAGTAATAAGTTATAAATTACTATACGTTGCTTGGCGAATGGCCTTTCCTGCTACCATATAATTTATTATAATAAATGTTAAAAACTAATAATAATAAGAAAATTGAAGTAACGAGAATTTTGAAGCTTTATATAAGAAATATTTCTTGGGTATACGAATAGCAATAGTCTTTCGAAGTTTTAGCTTTTTTAAGGAATACACAAATATTGGATATTTTTTCGGTTACTAGGTTTCAATATACATTAAAGCTTTGCCGTTTAAAAAGTCTGTCGCAAATGGTTTCTTAATCATGAAAATCTCCAAGCCATTTTTATCAATCAGCAGGTTAAGGTTTTTAGGGTTGCTTTTACTTGGTCTAAAAATTAAAAACATTGAGCCAGTTCACATTGGGTTAATATTTGTTGCGCACAACTTTAGTTCTCTCCAAAACACACTAGACTAATTATTCTAGCACAAAAAGGTATACGTATACACCAGAGTAGCGAAGTGTTCACTCACTGTTCATACATGTATGAATATGTACATTTCATTTTTTAGCCGCTTCTTCTCATACATGTGTGAGAGACTGAAAAATATTTTGCGTTTTCTCATTTATGAATGCGACGATTTATTTTTTTCTTTCTATTCATAAGTGAAAAAATGAGAAACACACAAGTGTTCATTTTTGAATATGTACAATTTTGATAATTTTTCATAAATGAAAAGATCGTAAAAATATGTGCGTTAAGCATTCGCGTACATAAACGCACATATTTGATAATGCGCAATTGTCGGCGTATGTAGGAAAAAAAATGTTTTTTTTTATTTCTTTTAGAATATATTTCAATATTGTATTTTGTGTTAATATGTACCCATGTGTTTTTACTACATTTTACGGTAAACTGCGATCGTAGGTAGACAATTTTTTCACGTTCATTTATGAGAAATTTTATAAAATTTCAACGTTCATAAATGAACATGTACATTTATGAAAAAGAACATTAATGAGAAGTAGCTGATTTATCATTTATCACATATGAATAAGACTAATAATTCTTGTTGTGCGCATTCATGTATGAAAATAACCAGAACATTTTTTGTTGTTCGTATATGAGTGTGAAAAATAAGTATAAAATTTTAGATTTCTCATTTATGAAAAATATCATGAATGTTGATTTTTGAATGTTCATAAATGAAAAATTCTGAACCCTGGTATACACAGCTTTGTGTGGGTTAGTTTTTTTTTATACATTTCATGTTTGTTTTTCATTCGGTATACACCATAGTATACAAATTACAAAATAAATATGGCTGGATTAAGTGATGATGAAAAGTTTCTTTCTAATTTTATTTTCTGTAAAATTATTTTTATTCTTATTCCAACTTTTTTATTTTAATTAAATAAAAATTTTTTTTCAATTTGTTATTAAAAATTAATTTTTCCTGAAGAAGCTTTAGGAATGCGAATATTGAAAAATATATCTTTAAAATTTAATTAAAAAGATTGTTTCAAAGCTTAAAACATATTTATATAAAAAAGATAAAAATATCATAAAATCTTTTTATCTACTTTTGAATTCATATTCATATTAACACGACGATAGCCAACCGAAGACTAAAAATCGCTGTGCAAAAAAAAAAAACACACAAGACCTGTGTTTTCATAAATGCATTGTGTATTAGCTTTGTTCTCGTTGTGCGGGGTTGAAGCTGGTGGAAAAATTGTGTCAACCAAAAACTACCCCCTCACCGAAAATGCCTACAAACTGCCAAGTAAGACCAGCACAACTAATCCAATGTGAACTGGCTCATTCATTCATTTTTATGTCAACATCCTTTTTTTTTGGCAGTCATAAGTCAATATGATATTCTAGCACACCCTGTGAATTGGCTAAATATAAGTTTTACGACTATATTTAGTTCTCGAAGCATAATAATGTTTACATAATATTACGTAGTAGTAATGAGCTAAATGCCAGAATGGATTTTTAGTAAATACAGAAATTGTTCAGGCTAGTTTTCTAAAGAGGTGCTGGAACCAAGATTTTGCAATAGTATACTTTTTTACACTTCAAAAGATTATTTTGCCAATTTCTTTTCGAAGATTAACTCTCCACTTTTATGGGTCAATGAATATCTGCTACGTTGAATTTATTCCAGTTTCTTGAGAAAATGACAAAACTTTGTTTATTTTATTTAACATGTGTTACCGGTTTTAAAGATTTAAGTGGCATATTTTTAAAAATATTATTATTCCTTCTTAAAAACAATAAGCTGCTAGAAAACAAACAACTGAAGATTATATTTGCAAATATTTTATTTTATGTCTTACACTGCAACAGAGTTTTTGTATCACGAATTTGTTTCTACTGTTTGTATGGAGGTTTTGGCTTGTATTTTTTCTATTTTAAATTTAAAATAAATCCTTTCTAAGCAATTTTTCCATATGGAGCTTCACTATTAACAGGTACATAAAAAGTGCCAGCAACCATGTACGCATTATAAATGGCGCCCATGTGAATGGAACTGTAACTAGAATCGCAATTTTTAGCTACAGCATCTTTATAATTTTCACACTCTATGGAAATAAAATTGTCCATTTTCAATGCTTCAACATAATATTCAATAGAACGACTGTGAGAGCAAGAACCAGAATGATCCCTTTTACAGCCAGGTTGTTTAACGCCGCCGTTAGGATAAAAAGCACCTGTGCCAATGGGTTCTAAGAAACCCAATTTGCCACCATTGGTTTGGATAGACTCAACGTACTTGGCGTCAGTGCTGCACAAACGTTCGCTGGGATTATTATAACTAAACAAAGGATAGGCAGGATCTAAACCTACAATTGTATAAGCTTGGCCCGACTTCATATATTTTCCAGTAAAACCGGCCACATGTGCACCTAGACTGTGGCCAATAATTTCTAAATTGTCCAAATCCAAATCATAATTTTCGACCAAAAAGTCAACTAACGCGGCGACCTGCTTTCCAACACCCTCAACCGCATATGTGGATGAGACATACTCTTTAGAACGAGCTCTGCTCCAGTCTACGAAAATAAAATTGTATTCTCCTTTGGACAGCCAAGCGTCGCGAACACCAAAATTAATGAAATTACTTTTTCCTGATCTCCAACCATGAATGGAAATGCGGGTGGGATATTCGGGATTAAAATTGGACGCATCAATAGATTTTTTAGAGGCCCTAATAATTTGCTCAGTATCAGGATTAGCGTTCGTGTATAGAAGGAATGTTACAGGATTGGTGGATAGACGGCCTGTTACTAGTTGTGTTGTATTTTTTATATTCTCAAATTCATCTCTATCAATCCACATAAATGAACCATCAACACGAGGAACATACCAACCACTTTCGCTATTTACACTTCCATCCTTAGGTATATATAAGGCCGTAGCTTTTAATTTAAACAGTTCACCTGTTACAGCACACAGAGTAAATAAGACTAAACTCTTCATACTAAAATCACAAACTTCAATTAACAATTTTTGAAAAAAAAATTCTGCTATTTATACCATTTTTTGCTCTATTATTCTTAAAATAATATATATGATTAGTATGATAACTAGTAAATTTTTGTTGTATTTATATTTTTTTGGGCAAATATTTTAAATCAATTTACTTGTCAGAATTTCGTTAAACCTTTTTTTATTTTCTATTAAATAGGCACTTTTTTAATCAGAAAAGAATTAAAAATGTTAAGATAAGAATGCTAGTTAAGTTCTGTCATAAAACTAAATTATAAAAATCAAAATATAACAAGAAAATTACGTTTACTAGCCATGTTTGAAATTTAAAGGAGAACAAAAAAAAAACGGCTAAGAGTGCGCTACAACCGGAGATATTGTTATTTATCGTTTACCCAACTATTTTGCTTTTAAGGAAAATTTTTAGTTGGACATAAGTTCGTATTTTCATTTCTAATGTTATATGCATTAAAATGATATATAAGTGTTGCGTTACAAATCTAAATTCTGTGAAAGCAAACAAATGGAGTTACTTACCGATGTACAAAGGCTTTACATATCAAGAGAAAACGTATATGTGATCAAGCTTAATTTAGCTTTTGTCAATTTCTTATATTTGCTTTATGAACCTAAGCATTCCTAAGCATTACAATTAAAAATTAAGGAATAAAAATATACCACCTGGTATTAAAATTGGCAAGGGCAATTAGCGTCTTTTTAAACTGAACAATCTTTGGTTAGTCTTAAGTTAATCTTGATTGAATCTCCATAAAAATATTATACAACAACATGTATTTTAGTCTTAGATTAATTAATTTCTTTATTAATTTCAAATTTTTTTTTTAATTATATGCCAATTTTTCTACGTATCTAAGCACCTCAGTTAATGTACGCAATAAAAAAAATCAATTTAATCAACCAATCTAAGCAACCATAGGGTTTTGGTTTTTCTAAAACCAAATAAAGTAAAAAATTTAGATTTGGTTGATTTAAATTTTTATTGTATTACGAAGAGAGTAGTTCGTCAGTTATGGATGAAAAACGATATCTGGCAAATATCCCCATGGCCAACCTGTCAGATGTCGATTCTTTCAACAAAGTTTTTAATGAGTTTTTTGCAAAACGGCGGTCCACTTTCGCTAATGACATCACGATTTCACGAGGCTGAAATCGATTCGATGTGCTCCGTATAGACTCTATCCTTAACAAAGCCCCACAAATTACACGATGTTAAATTACACGATTTAGCTGGCCACTCAACTGCTAATTGTCGTGAAACTATTTGATCGGCAAATTTGGTTTGGAATAACTTGATCATTTCATTGGCTGTGTGTCAAATGATCCTGTTGAAACTACATGTCAGTAATATCCACGTCGTCAAAAATAGGCCAAATTTGAGTTGTTAGCCTTTCGAGATAGGGTTTTCATATTCGAAAAATAAAAAAAAAACGGCGCAATCACAGCTCCAGACCACATAGCGCACAATCAGTGACACATTGAGCATGCAAAGGCTTCTCAATAATCGCTCTAGGATTTTCAGAAGCCGAAATGCGGCAATTTTGTTTGTTGATGTACACTGAGAAGTGAAAATGGGCTTTGTCTGAAAAAAATTATTGCTTCAGAAAAATCAGCCGGTTGTTCCTCCTTTTTTTTATATAAAGAGAAGTAGCACTTCAGGCAACAATGCCTATTTAGCCGCAACCGTGCCACATTATTTAGGAAAGGGATAAAGAAGAGATAAGACAAGTGGTGAAAGTAGAAGGATAGTTATCTTGCCGTCAAGCTCTTATTTTTGTAGTGAAAACAATCACCCCTAGTACACTACCTACTAACCTACCGGGGCAGCTTTCATTTCTAGAAGGTCCATGTTATCGGAAATTAACTGTCGCATAAGACAGCACAGCGACCAGTGGCTATGCCTTCATCACTGAGCAGCCCCACCGACAGTAAATTTGTTTATTTTTTGTAGTGAAAATAGGTCTTTGTTGGGAATCGAACCCATAACCCCCAGACTGATAAGCTAGTGCACTACCTACTAGCCTACAGGGGCACCTAAATGAATTAAACGAATATAGGGCGATGTGAGTGGTAAGTCGGCGTCAATTCTTGCACCAGTTGAATCTTGCAAAGCTTCGAAGACAAATCCTTACGCAAAATTCAGCATGTGTAGGTTTTGTATAACCTCAATTGTTGCGAGCGTCGAGAAATTGACAAATTTGGATCTGCTTCAACACTTTGGCTCATGGCTGCAATTTTTCAGTTAAACGGCACCGTCGGTTACGCGTTGGTGTTCGCATATTTTGTATCGAGACTGTCGACTTCAATTTAACGACCAACTTCTTAATAGCGGCCTCAGAAAGATAATTATGTTTTCCGAAAATATCACGAATTTTACGAAATGTGACTTTAATACACCACCATTTTCAAAGTGGATTTTAATTATTTTAATGCAATTTTCTTGCGAAATTGAATTTATTTTAATAATTGACAATGCATTTACTACGAATGCATCAAAAAACTAAATATCAAAACTGTCATGTGTAGATCATATAATGAATAACTATTAAATTTTTTAGACGCACTTCATACAATGTCTAAAGTTGTTCCTCTCTAGTTTCTAATAATTGTCTCATACGCGTATTTATGCTTCTAGCAACCAAACTTTTATTAGCAGTGAATACAATATAATAAAATTTACAATGAAATATCGTAACTTTGGCATGGGCTGTCACCGAGAACGGTGCTACCTACTAATTTAAGTTTTTTGGTTTATAATCTTAGTTTATAACTTTTTACTACCTGTTGCGTATCGTATGTTGCATGCTTTCGTATTTAAAATAGGAAATTTATTCAATTTGTATTTAAAAGAAATAACAGCTGAAACGAGATATAAGAAAATTATTTTTTTCAAAACTATTTGGAAAAAATATATAAAAAGAGACAAAAGTATTAAATAAAATATTAGACATAAAATCCAACAAACAAATTCTGTTCAGTCTAAAAATACTTAATAAAAATTGTATTTTAATTGATAATTTCTCTCAGCGACACGTATTTATTTCATTTCATTATTTCTAATCAAGATATAGTTAAAAGTTTTAAAGCTTATCAAGTTGATTTCAAAAACACTCAAAAATGATAAAGTATCACAGTTGGAGCCAAAAGTAATGGGAAGCGGATATTCCATTTACCGAACACAATTTTTTTTCTTTTGTTCGCATGAATATAGATTTTTTAAGGCAAAAAGAACTCTGTTATATTGCGATTTAAAATAATTTGTTATATTTGAAGAAGTCTGTGGTGTAAAATCTTCATTAAACTGCTTAAAACTTTTAAAGAGTCTTTGTTGCTTTTTGATAAAATTGTCCTTCAAAAGTCTAGACGAGGTTGTGATGAGGTAGTAGCTTCTTACACCCTCAAACATTACATATGATTTTCATAAAATTGCCCTTCTTCCGTATCTCTTCTTTCGTGTACCCCTTTTTTTGATATATTTACAATAACTTAGCCTAAATTTTATTTTGCAATTAATTCCACTTAAAACGGCAGGACACTTCAATACTTAAACGCAAGAGTATTGTAACTTGACTAGATGATTGACTAGACATTTGTTGGATTAACACTAAATATGTTATGCATCCATATTTTTGTCACGCACTGTAGGGTTTTCATATCATAAACAATAACAAAAGATTTATAAACACACCTTCTTTTTTCAAGAGTTTTTGTGTAAATCAAAATCACAGGTTTCAAGAAATTATCTTTTTTCACTTTTAATTACAAACATAAATAATTAATTGTCATTTTTATCTGATCCGTAAATTTCGTTATCATTGTTACGTCTTTCGTCGTTGCTAGTTGTAAAAATCAAATATCTGCTGTTGTTTTTTAAAGGCAAGACGCAGTAGCATTAACGAATTGTTTACATTGGTGAAAACTTGACTTTTTAATGTCTGCGATAAAGCTTATCTTTATCGATTTTTAATATCAACAATGGCCAGAACAAGAGAAACAAGGGCAAGTTACGTTTTATTCATTTTAAATGTGTTTTTTAATGCAAAGAGAACACAATTTTTTAAAATTGAAGGTTAATTAAATTAAAATTTGTAAAAAGTCTTTAACAGAATGCCAAGATGTTTAGTATTTAGAATTCTTAACTGACACGGCCAGAACCTAAAAAAATTACGAGCTATCAAAGCGTCTATACCCACCATTATTATTTACATGTGGCAACTTTAAATAAAATTTGCACTTTAAGTCAAAAGTTATTTTCATTTTTACATTGTTAACAAAATATTTCTGTGTATTGCCGATATTAATTATTTTGAGTCTGATTTTTTCACAATGTTTAAGGAATTCCAAGTCGGCAGCTCGTTTCTGCAACTTTAGCGAAAAATTTCCCACATGCATACTCTGCAAATATAAATAATTTCCAGAACGCTGTTTTATTTTAGATTGTGCAGAATATTGTAAACTCTAACTGATCCGCTATAAAAACAGCACGACAACAATATTGTTACGTTTATACCTTTTATAAACGTTTTGTTGTGAGTTCTTTATTGAAAATAATTAACACCAGTTTTTAGAATTTTTAAATTTATAACAATTTTATTTACTTTAACTACACAAAAGTTGACACTTCAGAACAATTTACCTAAAATGCTCATCTTTACTCGATGAGGTTTAATTTTACACTGATTGATTATCCACTCAGACGCTGCCCTATTTATATTTGTCCATTTTAAGTCTAGAAGATTTAAGAGTCTTCTACTCCCTTTGTATCATATTTTTTTGTTGTATGTTGTTTATTCGATGTATAGGCGCCTGTAGTTATCAACAGTGGCAACATTGCCCACAAAATTAATATTAAAGTAAAAAGCTGAGCCAACATAAAATCAGTTCAATAGCCTCTGCACGCGCATCCAACTAAATTGCCTGATTGCACTTATTCCTGGGAAAAGTAATAATGCTGGGTCAGTGCCTGATTACCAGCGCATGTTGGTGTAACGTTATCAAGCTATTGAGGTGACGCTTGGAACAACGAAAAGTCAGTCTTGGTTACGCAGCGGACGAGAGCAGTTAAAATTAAATTAAAGTAAATTAATTATAACTTAAATTAATGTAATTAAATTAAATAAAGTGTGTAAAACCTATTAATATAATCTTGTTGTTGTTCCCTGGCTCTGATGGAGCCTTTAAATAATTTTTTTAATAAAAGTAATTGAAAATCCTTTAACTTGTATGTCGGTGTGTATTTTCGTTTTTGTTTTTATGTTGATAAGGTTTCTGCTTGGGATTTATTTCAAAATATTTGTTGTTGTCTTTTGTAGAAAAGGGTTTCTTAGAAAACTACGCAGATGGTAAACAACACGTATGTTTTTTGCTGTCAAAAATTTTTTTTTGTCTTGCGCGTTTAGATGGTAAATAGAATACATGTTTTTTTGTGTTGCATGCCAGGCAGTTAGTAAACAGCATATCAAATTATTGCTTTATTGCTTTATTATTTTATTTTAAAACTTAAGCAAGACACATTCGTAACAATATTTATATGTAATGCGTGATAAGATGTACATCAGTACCTAGTTGTGTAAGCCATAATCACTCGGGTGATGTGTAGCGTCACCCACGCCCTACGAAGCCGACGGATATCTCTTTTCTTTGCTCACTCCTAGTTGAAATTTCGGGAGCTCGGAGTAGGGCCGCCACCCCCACTCCTTGCTAAAGAGGTGGAGAGTATCCAACTTTTGGCTTAGGATAAATGACAAGCATGCTCACTGGACCCATATAATTCACCTTGTGTTCTTGGTCAAAAGTGGATGATCCTGGCCCCTTAATCATTTCATGACCACCACGATGCTCTCGAAGTTAAAGAGCTGAACTTTGGGGCTTACTGATTCCCGTGGAAAAACCGTGGAGTTGCCCAGTTGGCTACTGCCAGCCTTTAGGGAACTGCACTCCCTTTTACCGCCGCACAGTGGCTCAGAATCGTATTGCATTGGCCAAAACTCTGTAACTTTTTAATTAACAAAGATTTTTTTAGAAATTCTTTTTTTAGTCAATAGATAACATCTTAAGCTTTTATCGAGTTTAGGTTTTATTAAGGTCGGTACAGCACGCTGCACTTAAAATTATGCTTAACAATGCATACATATTTTCTAGTTTTTGGTCAACTTTAAAATAAAAATTATATATTTATTTATAATTATATATTTATTTATAGTCATAAATAGATCATAAATAAGTAAATAAATATTTAATATTAATATTTGTATAGTTTATTTCATTTAAATATTAAATGCAAATCATAATTATTATGCATTTTCCTGTAAATTTTCTATATTCTGCTCTGTACTATTTCTGTCCTGTAGTAATGCCTTAGCTTTGGCATGTAGGTCCGAATGATTCACTTTCCATTGATTTCGAATGCTAGGGATGAAGGGATCTGACGTTGCTAATTATATATGAATTAAATCTTCATTTGTAGAACTTCGTGACATTTTTCTGGTATTATGTTCTCTGTAAAATCTGTAATCCTTATTTCTTTTTTCCTGGCTTCCTCTGATAAATCTCCAATTGGTAATAAATGGAGCTTAATGACATCTTCTCCATGTTGATGATATATAGCAACGGTTTCCTTGGCATAATCACCAAATTTTCTAGCATTAATTTGTTCATTGCACGCAAGTACTTCAGTAATTGTTTTAAATCTTGAAATAACATTTATATTAACAACTCTTATACCAGATGTAGTGTCGGGATCCAAAAAGAATCTTATTGCGGTATTGCTATCGTTTGTATTGCCTGATCCTTGTTTTGGTTGATCTATAATTAACCCATATTTGAGATATGCACCTTAAACTTGTTTCTTTTGCAATTTTTCTTTTCTCTTTGTTGGTGTCATTATTACTTACTGATCCTGAAGATCCGAAGTGCAAATCATAGCTAATTTTCATTACGTGTTCCATAAACCTTATCCCCGTATGTAGCGGTGATAATATAAATTCAAATGCATCATACTATCTACTGACTTTGTCGGTTCTTGGTTTTACCGACTTGAAGTTGCTTTATATGTAATACAGCTGGATGAAGCTTTTGTATCGATAAAAACCTGGGCAGTTTTTTCGTCTATCATTGAAAGTATTAATTGGTAATTCAATTTAATAAGCTGTTGATCTATCTCTAACTTTTCATTTTAGTGTTGTAATTTGAGCTCTAATGTCACTTACTTCATTCTTAATGGTATCACGAGTTTCTTTTTTATTCTCAAATTTTATTGGTCTGCAGTATTTCGTAGACAATGGAGTATGGTTTTTCCAAATACACTTTGTTTGCATTGTGCTGGACGAAGGTTCCGAGTCTTCCAAGTTCTTTATTAATTGCAATGGCACAAATGACAGCATGAACATATCTGTGTTAGAAATATCTTCAAATAAAAATTTTTTATATTGTTTTTGGCCAGAAGATTCATCGCATCCCCATTTACAAAAAAGAGTCAAATATCAGTTCAGATTTTTTTCAATAAGGTTCCTTAAAGTGATTGTATCAACCTTTCGGCTGTATGATCAAGTAGAGCTTGCAGTTGTAATTGTGCCGAAATTGGTGTGATTTTGATAGATTCCTTTGGAGGAGAACGTTTCTTTTTAGCTGCAGTTATGTGATGATATGATGTGTATAAATTGTACTTTATATATCTGTACTTAATTAAAATAAATTTTAAACATTTTTTCCTTTAATTTTTAGCAGGTATTTGAAACATCTGTGCAAAAAAGCATGAAAAATTCTAGGAAGAGTTTCAACCATTTATACCACAAATAACTTTCCTCCTACGTGTTGCTATCTGCAATTTGTATTTATGTCAGTGAATAATTTATAAATTAATTTATAAGCAATTTTAATAGAATTTTGTTTGTAAAAATATTGAGTATTTTCATTAAAATAAAAAAAAATGTTCTACAGGCGGGTTCGGGCGGTTGCAAAAGTATATAAAGAAAACACTTTTGCCTTTCTTTGGGTGGTTTCGATTTTTTGTCCTTTTTTGTCCTTCAAAAGTTATATACTGTTATATAAACTTAAACTTATATATGGTGGTTTCAAATTTATTACTTAACACCCTAACTACAAATTATACAGGGTGCTCAAAAATCATTTGAGAAAAACAACAGTCCACCCAACATAACAAAAAAAAAATTTTTTTTATTTCTAAATTAACTTAAATTCTTTGCATTTAGCAGCATGCTACGCCTACTACTGTGAATATTTTGCCAAAATTTTTTGGCTACCTAAGTTCTGATCTGTTTCGTTTCTGATAGCATAAAAATTTTAAGAATCCATGTCAAGAAAAAATATAGGTTTTGGCCAATGAAAATTGATTCTGAGCCACTGTGCGCCGGTAGCACATGTAGGGATAGTGAGATTCCATAAAAACATATCGATGTACCGAATCTTGATTGAAATAGAATGGTTCGCCATATGAGAGCGAACCTAGTAGGTTCAATTTGAATTTTATTGCGAACCGCGAAAAAAATACTCAGTTTTAAAAACAAATTATCGTCAGTTTATCTGCACTATTTGTTAAAAACTGCAAAGAATGATAAAATCAAAACAAAAAGTGCAAAACAAACATCTATACATATAAAAATGGAAATAATAAAACAGTGCTGTGATGTGCCGCATAATGTGTGCAAAGTTAAAATATTAAGAATGTTCAAAAATGAATATTTGAAATATATTTTTCAATAACTATATAATGTTTTAAATAAATAAAAAAGGTATAATTATTTTAAACAAACACAATTCGCGCGAAATATTTATGTATGTGCATGTAACAATAGTTATAAAAGTTAAACGTCAAAACGAAACAATAAACAAATCGTATGAACACCATGGTTCAGAGAGCGAATAAAGTGGTTTATTTTGCCGTTTGAACTTGGTATAAGAAATTTCTAATTTAACTTATAAAAATTAGGTACTGCTCATGCTAAGTTATTATTATTAAGTTAACATTTTGTTATTTTCAGCGAACTATTTATATTTCTTAGTCCAAAGTATTTTAAATTTTTCAAATTTTTTCAGCTATTTTACGCTTACTATTAAAACAACATTTTTCTACTTACAAACATGATTTCTGTCTTTATTAAAGCATTAACGAGGATAATTGAGATAAAACTAAATTGAAAACTACAAAAACACCACAAAAGAAAACATGAAAGAATATAAATTTCATTTTGAAAAAGTGTAATCCGCAGAAATTTTTCAGTACTAAAATGAATAACTACAAATTCTAAATATCTTTTAGTTGTTTCTTGTTTTGTTAGCTAAATAACAAGAAGGTACCAATTAGATGTTAAAATTAAAATTAACTGTTAAAATTGATATTAGAAAAAGATTCATTATGTAAGGCTTTGTTTGTGGTTCTTTTTCTATTTTCTAGTTTTTATAAAGACACCTGTTAGATTGTAAATAAATTTGTTTTCCTCTTGTACAATTTGTTGGTTTCCTGCAAAAAGATGGATCACACAACTAGAGTTTTACTTTAAACGTTAAATATATACAGTATAAATATATTATATACTTATATATTTAAAAGTGTGTTGTATAGCTTTCACCAAAATATAAGGATATTTTTTTTTAATTTTAAAATTTGTTATACTTATACTGCCGAGAAAATATTAGGCTGATAATTGATTACATTTTATTATATAAATTTATTTTCTGGCTGGAATAGCTCGCATCTGTACGAATTTAGCAGATAGCTTAAGTTCATTTAGAAATCTTATTACAATTTTTTTTTTAAAGCCAAAAAATGTTTCTTTATAAATGGAAAAATATAAAAATTGTTTTTAAAACAAACACAAATATGTTAGAGGTTTAACAAAAATAATTTTAAAACATAGTGCTGTTGTAGAGTTGTGAACACAAGATAATTTCTTTCCACAGTTATAAACAATTCACAAAAGTCACGTATAACTATTGTTAGTCAATCTTTAATCAGCTCTCTCTCTCTCTCTCTCTATCTCTGTCTATCTGTCTGTCCCTCTCTCTTCCTCTCTGTCTCTTCCACAAGATATGCGAATCGGAGGGCTTAATCCGATGTATAAGAACTTTTGGTTTTTTTTTTCCAGGAAATGGCCATTTTTATCTTATTTTTTGCCATATTTATATATTTTACTTTTATTTTTTTTAGCGCTGTTGCTTATATTTATGTTAAAAAAATACACGAAACGTGCATAGGCTAATTTACGTTATTGTTGCCGTGCTAATCTGTCTTTCTTATCTTAAAAATAGAAAACCATGAGGCTGAGATAATAACTATCAGTACGAAAACTCCACTAAAACAATTTCAAGTAATAAGTTTATATTTTCAAATATTTGTAGTTCGAAAATATATAGTTTAATGCAAAAATCAAGAAATATAATAGTTTTTTTTATATTTTTATTTGAGTTGGTGTCAAGTTCAGTTGTTAAACACCAATACATTGAAAATTGCCAAACACTCTTCAAAACGACAGTTCTCATTTTTTTTTCATTTTAAGGTAAAACACCAAAAGGACTACTTTCCTTTAATGGTACATAATAAACACCCGAAACCATATAAGGATTTTTAGTGCCGCCCATGCGAATGGGGCTATGAAGAAATCCGCAGGTTTTATTAATGGCATCTTTGTAGCTTTTGCAACTAATAGCGGCAAAATTATTTCGAACAATGGACTCAGCATAATAGACAGCAGAATGCTCATGATCGCATAAAAAATCTGAGCAGCCAGGTTGATTAAAGCCACCGTTAGGATAGAATGTAGCTCCTCCAATTGGCTTTTTGTATCCAAACACATTAACATCCGTTTGAATTGTTTCCACATAGAATGCGTCAGTATTATTCAAACGCTTCGAAGGTTCATCGTAACTAAACGAAGGCTGCATAGGGTTCAAACCAACAATGGTATGAATTTGACCGCTGCTAACTGTTTTGCCTGCATAACCGGCAACGTGGGCCCCCAGACCGTAACCGATAACATGAGTTGTCTGCAAAAGCATGCTATGATTTTTTACTAAGTGATCAATGAGGTGTGCAATAGTTTTGCCGACTTTGGGAACATACGGTACAGAATTAGCATACATACGATCACGAGCAGCATGCCAATCCACAACAATAACGTTGTAGTGACCCAAATCCAACCACGCTTTTCGTATTGCTGTGATCATGGGCGTGTATTGACTATTAAAATAGCTGTGTATAATAATTCTCGTTGGATGTATAGAATTAAATTCCGATGCAGAAATTGACTCAGACGTAGCAACGATCTGCGTACCAAAAGTTGGATTTTTTCTAGTGTACAAATAAAATTCTATGGTCGCATGGGAAAAGTTCTTGAACTCTTCGGGCAAATTAGAATTTTCTTTATTTTCACTTGAAGTATGCGCATCCAATGTTTTATTAACTCGCGACACATCTTCGGCAGCTATTGATGTCTTTACTAAAAAGTTAAATTTGTCCTTAATTTTTTAAATTTTCTCAAAATTTGTGTATGCACATGCTTACCGGCTAACCCACCGAGAAATAAAAAAAATAACAGTTTCATTTTGCTTGACTACAACTAGGCTCTTCTCTGACGAAAAACCTCATTTTATACAATTTTTTTAACTGTTCTTATCACACAATTTTACTTTTTTGTTTCATTTTTAAAGTTTAATTTTTTTATTATTTTACTTTATCACTTAATATTGCCATAAGTATTATTAAATTATTTTATTATATTATGAAGTTTTATAATCATGCAGACATAAAGGTAAGAGAAAATGTCGAAACTTCTCTTAAGAAAGCTATCGTTTAAGGAGTATCTTTTGAAAGCGGTACAGATAGTGTTTTTTTCTTACATGGCTAAAATACAAGAGTTACGGATTTTTATTGAAGCCCAGAAAATTAAAATAAATTTTTTATATACTAGTAACAAACTAGTGTCTGTCACTTTGCATTAATCGTTGTAAATTTTTCCAGAATATGTTGGAATATAAGTCTATCCGGAAGTACTTTGTTTCCATATCTTGACGTAAACATGCAACTTTACACATCAATGATTGGCTTTAAAAATGCCTAAATCGTGGGATTTTTAAATTCCCGATAAGACTTCTAGGGATCCCGAAATCCTATATAAAATTTGTTATGGCTAAATATAAAATACTATAACTATACTGGATGTAAAATCAGATTTTAATTGTTGTTAAATAAGTTATTTAAACATTTTTTAAAAAGGATTGGACAAACACAACAATTGTTTTGTACTCGCGATCGGTAGGTTAGTTAGGGTGTGCGAATATTAGAGTGGCAGTAGGGGTGTTTAGTCGCCTATAATTAGCAAAGAGCAGTTCTATAATCTTGTAAAATAGAAGATTATTGGATGAAAGGAAAATAGTTGGTGCATTAGCTAAAGTAATTAATTGACTGTGGGAAGGCGTCTCTATTTATTAGAATCAGATGAGATAATTAAGGCGCTCATGTGAAAAAACAATGAGATAAGTGGTAAATAACATAACGCATGAAAATAGGAGATCATGAGTTCGACTTGGATATGCGGATTAAAACACACATGTTTATTAAATAATGATACAATGACTAGTTTGGTCGGGGTAACACTGTGCTATCTTATATATGACTACGTGAGTTTGATATGCGCATGTATAGTACGGAATTTTATTATACCGTCTATCACAATCTTGAAACAATAATTTAAGCAATTATACATTAAAAAATTAAACATTTTATTTTGTTTTTCTTTATTTTTATTATAAATTAATTGATATAAGAATTCGTCAATTGTCAGATCTATTACTGGCATTTAAATGACTGAAATTGATTTTAAAGAATTAATTTAGTATGAAGAACGAACGTTATAATCCTTAAGATTTATTTATGGGTTTTTATATGAAACTTTCATATTTCATACGTTTGGAGTAAGAATTTTCTCTAGAAGAAATATTTACTACTATTGTACGTAAATATATATTGTAATTTAATAAACTATTAAAATACACGTAATTATAACTAATAAAACTCTAGAAGTTAACAATACTTAAAAACAGAAGAGGAAAGGGAAGTCAATAACAGTAGCTGCATGTTTGTACTTTGCTTAAGGCAAAATACTAAAAGAAGGTTAGTTTTTTAATGGTGCATAATAAATCCCTTCAATACTATAATTATATTTGTTACCACCCTTACGGAACGGAGATGTGTATAAACCCACATGTTTTATTAATTGCATTTTCAAAGGTTGGTCAATTAATAACGGCAAAATTATCTGGCTTAAAGAAAGTGCTGATGGGTTATGACTAAACCTATGCAATCAGGTTGACATGAGCCACCCTTTGTATAGAGAGTGTTTTTTCCAATAGCGATTTTATAACTAAACATATTTATATCAGTTGAAATTGTTTCCAGATAAAAATTGGCAGAACTGTTTAAGCGTTTTTAAGAGTCCTCGTCATTGCACGATATTGGAGTGTAAAGTATTGTGGTTAGATTTTTAACACTTTTATTGCTTTTTTTTTGTTTTTATCATTTTGAATCTATCACAAATGCTGATATATGAATTTATTTTTTTTAATTAATAAAAATAAAAAATATTCACGATAAAATAGTAATTTAAATTTTTAAAATTCAGAAACATAAATGAAATTTTTTAAATTTTAATTTTTTTTTTCTGATTTTCGATAGCAAATAAAAGCTGCATACATAAACTAAATCTAGATTATATTCTAGAGACCTAAGTGCTTAAACTATGTTTTATATATATAAAGCAAGAAAAAGTATTTACATTAATATAAATACATTCAAATTACACTGTGTTACATTAGAGGAATACTGACACGTTCCATGCTTTTTTGGTACAATTTAAGTTTATAAATTATTTATCTGTGTTATTTTGTCATATTTGTTTTATATATTTTATATTTTTAATATGCTTTCGAAAACAGAGCAGAATTTCAAAAAGTTCAACAAATAGTCGAATGTCTTTATCATTAAATGTAAAGCCATAGGAATTTAGTTCTAATAAGTTTTATTTTTTTTACTTAAAGTTTTATTTTTTCAAGAGTTTTTCCGTAAATTAAAAACTACGTTTTTCGTCGTTGCTAGTTGTAAAATCAAATAGCTCTTGTTGTTTTTAAACGTTTTTAAAACAAGAGGCGGTAGCCGTTACCGAGTTGTTAATGTGTAGGCAAATTAAACGTTTTAATGCCTACGACAATGCTTATCTTTACCAGGGCATTTTTTAAGAGTTTTTGTTTTCAATTATTCCAAGCTTCTACACCTGCCATGTTATTTAAATCTGGCAACATATCATTTATACTCTAAATGATAACTAAACAAAATTTGCAGTTTAAGTGAGGAGGTGAAAACCTACCAAAGACAGCGAAAAATTTTGATGGCATGAACCGTGGTACCCCCATGAAGATAGAAAAATTATTGCAACAAAATGGATATTAAAATAATCGTTGTTCATTTACATAAAAAATTATGAAACTTCTTCTCTACTGCAGTGAATATTTTTATTTTCATATTGCTAACAATATATTTCTATATACATTCGATATTAACTATTTTGAGTCGGGCTTTTTTACAGTGCTTAAGTAATTATAATTCTGTAGCTTGCTTCTGCAACTTAAGTGAGAAATTTCCCATATGCATACTCCGCAATTGTAAATAATTTCTAGAATGTTGTTTTATTTTAGATTGTAGACGAAAACAGCATGGCTACAATATCTATATATGATTTTTCTAATTTAACTTGTAGTAATTAGGTACTGCACATTTTAACTTATTAAGTTAACGTTTTGCTACCTTTAGCGACCTCTATTTATTTCTAAGTTCAGAGTATTTTTGACTTTTTCAATTGTCAAATATTTTCGGGCGTATGCACAAAAAACGCTTACTTAAGCTTTAAAGTACACGTTAGTTAACAAACACTTTAAGGCTAACAGACGTTTGTTAAAAGATGGTATTCATAAACAGTACTTTAGCTAATGTATGCTTTAGTAAAATTAGTATTTTGATTCTGGCAAAGCCACTGTTTTCAGTTGCCACTTTGTAGTTAACGATGTATAAAAATGAATATTATTTATACGGGTAGTTAGATCTATAAAAAATTTTTTTATTGTTTTTAGCAAAATCAACATATTTTTTTGTTGTTTTTTCATTAAGCTTTTTAATAAAAAACAAAAAACCCAAAAAGGGTCAATTTGCAAGGTTACGAAGAACTTACAAAGAATTTGTTCATATTAAAAAACTAAGTATTCGGATAACGAACTTTGTTTTGATTATATCTACATCAATAAAACTTTTGTTTTAAATAATTAATAATTCTAATTATATTTTTGTAGTATATAAAATAAAGATGTAAAAATGTTTTATATTGAATGGCATGTTATGTTGTAGTTTTAATTATTATTTGTATACTAAAATTTGTTTTTTATTAAATATTTTTTCGAGTTTTTGGAATAACAAAATACAACTGTCAATTGAGCCGTTTACATTGAAAGGCGCATAAGTCACAACTGAACAGTTTTTTTTTATTTTTAGTAAATTTGAAATTAATAAGTTGAGAAGTATTGAGAGTTGTTTGAGATGAGTGTTGATAATTAACGGTGTAACAAAAATGTTTATTTTGAAAGTGGCGTTAGTCGCTGTACTCGATAAAATAATTACGGAGCTTGTGAAAGAAATGAAAACATGTAATAAGTGTGTGTGAAGTATTGTCGTGATTATTAGACTAATTTTTATTAGTGAAAAAAGATTTTATTTCAACACAATCATTAGAAAAATCCGTTTCAGAAAGAAAAGTAAATACAGACTAGTTGAAATGGCTAAAAATTCAATGGAATCAATTTTACCATGATATTCCCTATAAAATGTTTTTTTTTAACTAATTTAAAGTAAAAAAGAGGACAAAAACAACGTGACTTATGCCACTTTTAAAAGAAACGGCTCAGTTTATTGTAAACACAATTTGTTTTGTTTTTAAACTTTCAATAATTAAATTGAACTGTCAATTTATTGTAGGTTTAAAGTAGGTTTTCCCTACTTTAAAGTTAACAAAGGTATTTTAATGTAAAAATGTTTTTTGAATACAACTTAGGAAATTGTGCTTAACAACGGCAGTTAAACCTGCTTTCAGTTTTTATGCATGCGGCTGTTTATGTTTACAACTTGAAGATATAATTTCACATAAATTTTAATTAATTAATGAACTTCTCAATTTAAAAATATGATTTAAAAATTATTAAGTTCGGAATATGCTTATTTTCTGTTAAAATATACATAAGAATAATTTAAATAAGGATACAGAAACAAAACTAAATCGAAAATAACTTTCACTTTAAAAAAACGCTGCTTCATTCCCAAGAAAGTTTTTACTACTACATTAAAAACTACAAATTCCAAAATTCTAAAGATTATATTAAAAATTTCTGAATTAACAACTTGAAAAAAAACTCCACATAATAAACCATTTTTTATTCGGCATTAGAGAATATTTGTGTTAACGTTGATATTAGAAAAAGCAGAATAATAAAATCTTTTTTTTATTAATAAAATGTGTTTGGTATTATTTAAAACTGCCATGAAAATATTACGCTGATAATAGATTATATAATTTTAAATTTATTTGCTGGTTGGAAGAGCTCTAACTGTTATCAATTTATGCAATTTTTTCGTAAAGTCAAAACATTTTTCTTTATGCAAGGAAGCTATATTAAAAGTATGAGAATTGCTTTTGAAACAACTACAAAAAGGTTAAAGGTTTAACAAAAATTATTTTAAAACATGTAGAATTCTAACACATCCTGATTACTTTCCACAATATAACAAGTCACAAGCTGTACTCAAAACAATTGTTAGTCCTTGACCAACCTTTTAAAGAGTTAACATTACTTAGTAAGTAAACCGGAGCTCTCTCTGCCTTTTCTGTCTCTACGCCGAGAAATACTTTTTGGTCAATCAATGGCCATTTTTATCTTATTTATTTCCCTCTTATTTATTTTCCCTCTTATATTGGTGATACCACAACCTTACGGTACCTGAACCATTAAAATTCAGCTAATGCTTTTTATTTGGCGCTTATGCCTAAAAAAATCAAGAGTTCTAGTCGGTAATGCGTGCGTGCGTTCAACAACTCAGATAGTGTTTTTAGCAGAACAAACGTTTTCTAATACTATTTATGTTCAGCCATTTATGTTATTACTTGTCATGCTAATATGTTTTTCTTATCTTAAAAGTAGTTTATATTTACAAATATTAATGTTTCTTAAATAAAATGTTGAAGGACGAAATATTTATTTGTTTTTTAAATTTATTATTCTAATCTGTGTTTATTTCACTTGTTAACCACCTTTATCTTCATGATTACGACCAACTCTTCACAACAGCTCCTCAAAACAAATATTATTCATTTTTTTAGTTTTGAGTTAAAGTACCAAGAGGACTCTTTGCATTTAATGGTACCTTGTTAGAATTTGTGAATTTGCCCATACGAGTAGCACAATGAAGCAATCTACTGGTTTTATTAATGGCATCTTCATAGCTTTTGTAATTAGTAGCAGCGAAGTTATTTCGAACATGGGACTCAGCATAATATATAGCAGAACGCCTATGATCACATAAAAAATCTGGGCAGGTAGATTGATCAAAGTCACCGTTAGAATAGAATTTAGGTTTTACAGTAGGACTTTTGTATCCAAATACATTAACATCGGTTTGAATTGTTTCTACGTAGAAGGCGCCAGTATAATTTTAACGCTTCGAAGGCTCATCGTAACTAAACAAAGGCTGCAAATGGTTCAAACCAACAATGGTATGAATTCGACCGCTGCTAACATACTTACCTGCATTAACAGCAATATGGTCCCCAGACCATAACGGATAACCAGAATTGTTTGCAAAAGCATGCCATGACATTTCACTAAGTGATCAATGAAGCATGCAAGGTTCTCGCCAACATATAGCACAGAGTTCGAATATAAACGATCATGGGCAGCATGCCAATCCACAACAATAATGTTGTATTGCTATGATCATGGGCATGTGTTGAGTATTAAAATGGCTGTGTGTAATTATTCTCGTCGGATCTACAGAATTAAATTCGCATCCAGAAATAGAATCTGACGTAGCAAAAATCTGTTTAACATCAGTTGCATTTTTTTAGTGTACTAATAAACTTCTATGACCGTATTCGATCAGTTCTTGAATTCTGCTTCCGTTATTTTGTACACCTGCGAGTCATCTTTGCCAGCTATTGATGTCTTTACTTCAAATTTTTTTAATTTTCTAAAAAATTGTTCATAATGCTTACCGCCTAACCAACCGATAAATAAAATGATAGTTTCATTTTAGCTTTTTTCTGATGGAATACCTCATTAAATATAATTTTTCGACGATTCTTATCACACAGGTTTTTATGGTTTTGGCGTAATTGGCATAAATATTGTAACGAAGTAAACTTTCGTTACATACTACCACACGAATCTTTTTTTGAATAGTTTTATATAGAGTATTATTATAATTTTGATCAATATTATTATTATTAATTATCATACTGAATTGAGAATTTTTGTGAATTAAAGTATTATTAACATTTTTTTTATCGATTTTATTATTATTAACTATCATTATTATTATGTTCCTAAATCGATAATGACGTATTAACAATAGTCTCTTATCTTTCGAATGAGTTATTATAATTAGCCACAATAAGAAAGAGGCTAAACTGGCGGGGTATTGGTGAGATTGTTTGATGTCAATGCTTTAGTGGTAATGATTGGTTGATGGTGGGCGTGATGATCACGACAACTTCAGTTATGCTTGCGCCGTCTTGGTGAACGGACACTAACGCAGGTTATTACTGCCTCGATAGTGGAAGGCCACCAAGCTATGCAGGTCAACAACAGGTAGTGGTAGAGGGTTTCTACTGGTTTTTACAGCCATAGTCCCCAGACCAAGTAGTGGTAGAGGGGACAGCCATAGGTCCTAGTCGTGGTGAGACCGTAACAATCAAGCAAGAAAATTAAGAAGTAAACACTGGGCAAGGGCATTAAGTATCCTACCTCCCGAGTGTAAGCACGCGATACGGGAGATCTAAGTCGGTCGGGTTCAGGGCATAAAAATGTAAAATCTTGCACGGTCTGGTTGGTTGGTTTGTGTTCGAGTGTTAAAAATAAAAACTCCAAATTGTAAACCTAAAGATAAGAATAAAAGTGAATTAAGAAAGTTGTTTGGGTTTTTTTATTTTGTGGTTTCTTTTTTAAGAAAAAAAAGATTAACAATAAGTATTACTGGCACCACTGGGCATGTTCTGAGAACTACCCCAGCAAAAATACATTATAATATTATTAAATTAAGTTATTGTTATAACTATTTTTATTACTTCAATATAAAAAGAAAATATTTCTAAGCTTTTCTTAAAAAAGGTTTCGTTTAAAGTGTATCTACGATTTTTAACTTAAAATTGGAAGAGAGTGTTCAGATTTTTGAAAGCAGTGCAGAGTAGGTTTGTCTCTTAGATGGCTGTAGTACAAGAGTTATGAAACTTAACATGCTGAAAGAGAAGCTTTTGTGTTGCTGCCCAAAAAATTTTTAAGTTAATAGTAAGTAGCTAATGCAGACAAACTGCGACTTTGTTATACGTTTTCCCAGTGTATGCTGCAATTTGTTTCTATTTCTTGACGTGGATATGTACCTTTTATTTTCGGGATTTAGATCCTGAAATCCTCAAAAATTACGAATTTTGGTGAAGAGTATATAAAATATGTTACTGTCGAATATAGCACTCTGCTAAATAAGTTTTTAAAAATTTTTTAAAAAGGAAACAGCAATACACGTACCCAACTTCCAGAACAGTTAATTTCCTTTTAAACTACTGAAATTGTTTTTAGATAATTAAAAGGCTTATATGTGCCTGAAGGACTAACATTGTAATTTTATAGACATTTTTTTATATGAATTCATTCGTTTGTCGTAAGAGTTTCTTAAGTACAAACATCTGTGCAAAACTTACTATTGTTTATTAGATGCAGGGTACGGATTTGCACACTCATGTGCAGCACACGCACATGAAGGCAATACAATACAATACAATACAATAAATTGTAGTGTTTTGTTGTTATGGTATGTGTTGAATATTTACGCATTTAAAAATAATTTTAACTGCGTAGTATAATGATGTGCATGAAGATGTACATTCATGTGCCTGTACTTTGCACTTGGCACATGTGCGTATGCTTCTATTGTCCATGCACACTCATGTGCTTTCATATTAAGATCAAAAATTGTTGCACATATTCATGCATGTACACAAATTTTGGCACATGTGCTGCACATTCATGAATAAATTTCTACTCTGATTACATGTAAGCTTAGTTATAAGTTAGTGTTAATTGCTATTTAATAAACAATCAAACCGTGTTTATTGTGTTTTTTATTATTAACTAGCTGTACGATGCGGCTTCGCTCGGAAAATATTTGCTAATGATTAATATTTCATATGGAGTTAGAAAAAAATTTTCAGTACAAAGAAGAAACGACACAAATTTTTTTTCAATTTATTGTTTCAATAGTTCTTAAGGTAATTCATTAAAAAATAAACAAACAAAAAACGTAAGCATTTTAGTTTATTTTAAAGTTTGAAAGTAAACAATATTTGTTGTTTTTCTGTTGGGAGAGAAAATAAACAGTGCACACAGTGTCCCAACTTTTGAGCATGCAAAATACAATTGCTCGTGGGAAAAACATTGGGATTCTAGGTTTAACCCACACACTTTTAGCGATTGTCCTTGGGATATATTAATCATGATTGCGAATGCAAGGCGAATGGGAAATTGGATACGCTTAAACTTAAATGGTAAATCACTTGCTCTTCACATACAAACTTTCCTATAATTATTATTGCTAAATTTTTGCCATCAGCGTTTTTGTAACCAATCTATTACTATGGCACAGTATTGGCTGCTCCAACGTTAATCTGGAAGTTATGTGGTGGCATTTCCGGTAAGTTTAATGAATTCAGGAACTCTACGGGGTAGTTAACAATATTTTCGGGATCGGTAATGGAACCAATCGATTTATACGAATACCGTTTGCCATTAATTAATTGGATTTTTGAATTTATTTAATCAACGTATTTGTTTTTTGCATCCAAAGTGGGCTCTCTAACTTAACTAAAGTAAATCGCTATTATTTTGAGCAATGTATGTTATCAGTTTTGCAATTAGTTCATCTTTAGACGTTGTGAATTGGCAGGAGCCCATTGGAAAGGACATCTGGCCTGTTGTAGATTCAGTCGGTTTTTTCCACTGCCAATGTCTCACAATATATAAGAATAGATAGATACACCTAGACGTAGATAATCATTCAAATTTTAAGAAATGTTGACTGCTAACAAAATCGTTCGAAGTTTAGCTTTTATTTTTTACTTTAGCAATAAGCTTTTAGAACCGAAGAATTTTGATATTGCAGTTTTCAGTATATAAGCGATTGTTAAAATTGCATCGAGTAGAAAGTCATTTTTTAACTTCAAAGTGAAGTGTAATTGTTGGTACTTAATATTTTTAAGCCCTCACTATCCAATATATCAAGGTTTTTCTTCTCTTACAAAAACTATTAATTTTAAAATTATGTGAATCAAATCGCACGAAAAATGTTAAAGCGCTGATAATGCGCATACACACATATGTCCATATGTATGTAGAATATGAATTCAAATTTTCACTTTTAATATTATCCAATACGTCTAAATTAAATCACTAAGCACTGTTTAGAATTTTATAAAGTTTAAACGTAGGCTGAGTAAAAAAATTGAGAAGTAAAAACGATTTATTTATGTTTTTAGTTACATGATTTAATACATATTATATTGAAAAGTGAAATTAAAAACATGTATAAAAAAAATTAATAATTTTTCTTAAAAACTCATGTAATGTGTTAAAAACTTTACTTCTTCGATTTCCTCTTTAAATTTTCTCATGCGAAGAAATATTACTTCGAAATAAAGTCTAGTTATTGAAAACGTATCATGTTTGTTGGGCTCTCCTGGCAAATTCTGTAACATACGTATACATACATATGCATGTATATGTACATATGTAAGTCAATTTTTTATATAATTAAATTTTTATGGTTTAAATTTATACACTTTTAGGACAAAAATTTTAAAAATGAAACTTAAAATGCATATTTCACTAAATTGAAAACAAATTCACCAAGGAATTTGAACTTTATTGAAAAACATGCAATCTATTTACATACATATGTACATGTGATTTTATTGCGAATTTTAATTGAAGTAAGATTTTTTCCCCAATATTGTGACGGTATTGTCTCTACAAAATTTGGCAGCTATGTATAGTAATGAATTAAAAAAAATTTCAAACATAAAAATACATTTTTGACTGTTGACATGTTAGAACAATTTTTGGTTTGGCCGAAGTTGAAGATGTTGCCTCTCTTTATTTGGTCTTTTATTTTAGTTTTGTTTTGTTTTTTTTTTTGCATAAGTGTGTTTGCACGTATGCAAACTCATTAGCATACAAACAACCACATAGCTTCATCAAACCAGTTCGAACGAACATGTCGAGTCGTGAATAACTTATTTGTGTTTACAACAACAACAGAAGAAAATTAATATATGAATTTTCTAAGTTTTCCGGAAAATTTTATAATTTTTTTTTCATACAAACCATCTCCTGAAAATTTCGAATCGAATAAAACATAAATATCAGCCAAATCGGTCTAGCCGTTCTCACGCTAACTGATTACATACGTGGATCATTTAATTTTTATATATATAGATAGATTTGAGGTTTAGTACATCTTCAAAATGAACAGATAACCAGCATCAATGCTTAACAATTTGTGAGTTCAATTAATAAAAATTTAACAGTTAATAACTTTCTGGCCTACGAAAAAAAAACAGAAAAGGTAAGCGGAGCTAGTATTAATAGCATCCTCTTTGTACTTCGCTCTAAGATAATATGTCAAAAAGAAACATGTTTAATGAAATGTGATAAAAATAACTTTAATCATATAATTATTTTTGTTACTGCCCATACGAAGGAGCTGTGCATTAACACACATGTTTTATTAATTGAATTTTCATTGTGTGGGCACTTAATAGCAGCGAAATTATTTCGTTAAATGGATTCAACAAAATAAAGTGCGAAACGCCCATGACTACATTTAAAATCTATGCAGTCAGGTTGAGATGAGCCGCCATTGGGATAGAAAGTGGTTTTTCCACTGGGGATTTTATAAGGAAATGTAATAATATCAGTTTGATACAGGGTTCAGAATTTTTCATTTATGAACATTCAAAAATCAACATTCATGATATTTTTCATAAATGAGAAATCTAAAATTTTATATTTATTTTTCACACTCATAAACGAACAACAAAAAATGTTCTGGTTATTTTCATACATGAATGCGAACAACAAGAATTATTTTTCTTATTCATATATGATAAATGATAAATTAGCTACTTCTCATTAATGTTATTTTTCATAAATGTACATGTTCATTTATGAACGTTAAAATTTTATAAAATTTCTCATAAATGAATGTGAAAAAATTTTTCACCTACGATCGCAGTTTACCGTAAAATGTAGTAAAAACACATGGGTACATATTAACATAGTAGCGAAGTGTTCACTCACTGTTCATACATGTATGAATATGTACATTTCATTTTTTAGCCGCTTCTTCTCATACATGTGTGAGAGACTGAAAAATATTTTGCGTTTTCTCATTTATGAATGCCACGATTTATTTTTTTCTTTCTATTCATAAGTGAAAAAATGAGAAACACACAAGAGTTCATTTTTGAATATGTACAATTTTGATAATTTTTCATAAATGAAAAGGTCGTAAAAATATGTGCGTTAAGCATTCGCGTACATAAACGCACATATTTAATAATGCGCAATTGTCGGCGTATGCAGGAAAAAAATGTTTTTTTTTATTTCTTTTAGAATATATTGCAATATTGTGTTTTGAGTTAATATGTACCCATGTGTTTTTACTACATTTTACGGTAAGCGGCGATCGTAGGTAGAAAATTTTTTCACGTTCATTTATGAGAAATTTTATAAAATTTCAACATTCATAAATGAACATGTACATTTATGAAAAATAACATTAATGAGAAGAAGCTGATTTATCACTTATCACATGTGAATAAGGCTAATAATTCTTGTTGTGCGCATTCATGTATGAACATAAGCAGAACATTTTTTCTTGTTCGTTTATGCGCGTGAAAAATAAATATAAAATTTTAGATTTCTCATTTATGAAAAATATCATGAATGTTGATTTTTGAATGTTCATAAATGAAAAATTCTGAACCCTGCATATTAACACAAAATACAATATTGCAATATATTCTAAAAGAAATAAAAAAAAAAAATTTTTTTTCCTACATACGCCGACAATTGCGCATTATCAAATATATGCGTTTATGTACGCGAATGCTTAACGCACATATTTTTACGACCTTTTCATTTATGAAAAATTATCAAAATTGTAAATATTCAAAAATGAACACTTGTGTGTTTCTCATTTTTTCACTTATGGATAGAAAGAAAAAAATAAATCGTCGCATTCACAAATGAGAAAACACAAAATAATTTGTAGTCTCTCACACATGTATGAGAAAAAGCAGCTAAAAAATTAAATGTACATATTCATACATGTATGAACAGTGAGTGAATACTTCGCTACTCAAACTTTGATAGTCATTGTAATTGAATGAAATCGGTGTACCGATTCTTGTGTAAAGTTTTTTGCGCCTTTATTTATTTATTTTTTCAGTTTTTGGTTGCGCTTACCGTTTTTAATTTTAAAATATGATATCTTTGAGATAAAATAACTATTAATTTTTAAAACATCACAAACTTAAGGCCGAAAGAAAATTTATATAGTTTTACTTATCTTATATGGCTCTATGTTTTGAATCTTTATTTTGAAACAACTGAATATTACATAAGCTATATGCTTTCCTATCCGCTGTGTCTATGTAGGCAGCTTTTTCGATGTATATAGACTGCTCTTTTATAACGTTATGAATAGACATTTGAAGCTTCAACAAAGTTAGTATCACTTTAGCGAACAAATAAACAAATTAATTTAAAAATTAAAGGGTGTCCCCAAATTACATTACACAATCTTTTGAGTTTGAATAGTAAAACATTTAAATACTACACTTGAAGTATAAGAATTAAAATCTGCTTTTAAAAGGTTGCCCCACAGGTTTAGGTTTTTGATGTACATGGATTTATCCTTTGAAGCGTCATATAAAGATCAAGTATTGAAATTTTGAGAAATATTAGAATTATATTTTGGAATTTCTATTTTACATTCGGTGACCCGAAGCATTTATAAGAATTATTTACATAGAAAAGAGCTTGTATGCTTTTCGTTTCTTTAGACCGTAGGACCGTACTTATCATATTTACTATAGTATAGTACTTAGATATTGCATTGCTATTTGCATTAATTTTTAGAGTCAATTTAGAGTATAAGAGGCCACAATATAAAATTAATACAAGCTGTAAATTATTGTCATAAGAGAATCTGCATTTTGATTACAAAATTAATCATTTGTAGTTTTTGCTCGATACAGTAATTTAGGTAAAAAGGCAGATAAGCTAATAAAGCAAAAAATTATGATTTATATTCTTTTCCAAAGAATTTATACAACTAATTACTTTAAGTTTGTTATTTTATTATTTGAAATTTAAAATTTTCAACTTGTAATAGAAATTGTTGTTCATCCCCCTAGGGCAAAATACCATAGGGAGATTTCTTGTTGACGGACACATAAAAAATACCAGAAACCATGAATGTAGATTTGTGCGTACCACCCATACGAATTGAGTTGTATATCCACCTGCAGTCTTCATCAATAGCGTCTTGATATGTTGTACATTTCATGGCACTATCAAGCATTCCGCAGCTTCTATTAATGGCAATTTGAGAGCTTTTGCAACTAATAGCAGCGAAATTATTTCTTATAATAGACTCAGAATAATAGATAGCAGAACGCCTATGATCACACAAAAAATCTGTGCAGCCAGGTTGATCAAAGCCACCGTTAGGATAGAATGTAGCTGCACCAATAGGACTTTTGTATCCAAATACATTAACATCCGTTTTAATTGTTTCTACATAGAAAGCGTCAGTATTACTTAAACGCTTTGAAGGCTCATTGTAACTAAACAAATGCTGCATAGGGTTTAAGCCAACAATGGTATGAATTCGACCGCTGCTAACTGTTTTGCCTGCATAACCGGCAACATGGGCCCCCAGACCATAACCAATAAGATGAGTTTTCTGCAAAACCATACCATGATTTTTTACCAATTGGTCAATGAAGTGTGCAATATTTTCGCCGACTGAGGGAACAGCTAGTGCAGAGTTAACATATAAACGATCACGAGCAGCATGCCAATCCACAACAATAACATTGTATTGACCCAAATTCAACCACGCATTGCGTATTGCTATGATCATGGGTGTGTGTTGAGTATTAAAATGGCTGTGTATAATTATTCTCGTGGGATGTGCAGAATTAAATTCCGATGCAGTTATAGAATCTGACGTAGCAAAGATCTGTTTGCCATCCATTCCATTACACCTTCCCCCCGGGGGCACATTATAGTCTTTTTGGAACCTACTATTCCATTTAGATTTGTGTCTTGCGGGGTAAAAGGGAGCCCAGGCCCCTCAAAGGCTAGTAGGAGTCACCTGGACAATCCACATATTTCCACGGGAAATCAGTTGCCCCAGAGTACAATATTTGCTCTCTTTAGACAAAAAATGTGCTCTGACTGGTTATTGAGGTTGGCCCCTATATGGGAGTATCGTGGTGGTTGTGGTTTCGGACCCTCGTGAGAGTTTGTGGGTCGGACCATTCAAATTAACACAATGAATGGTGCAGGTCCAGTAAGTATGAATGCTGGCTTGTTCTTGATAAATAAGAGCTTCGTGCGTTCTGGACCAGGAGTTGGAAAGTCTCCAACTCCTCAGCAAGGAGTGAGGGCACGGCCTACTCCGGACTTTTTAAATTGCTACTAGAAGTGACTGGAGGATATACGTATCTGAAGGCCTTCTAGGGCGTAGTTGGTGTCCAATCAACTAAGTGGTTTAACTACCATCTGATTATGACCTCGCGGTCGGTGCAGATGTAAAACAAATCACACACATTCCATTACACCTAGTGTACAAATAAAATTCTACGGTCATATTGGACCAGTTCTTGCACCCTTCGATAGAATCATTGCAGATGTTAGATTTTTCCTTAGTTTTACTTTGAGTATACCCATGTGTTTCTTTGTGAAGACGTGACTCATCCTTGACAGCTATTGATGTGCTTACTAAAAATTGAAATTTGTCAAAATTAATTTATTAATTTTCTCAAATTTGTTTTATGATGCGTACCTGCTAACCAACCGAGGAATAAAATCAATACTAGTTTCATTTTGCCTAAGTATAACTAAGTTCTTTTCTGATGTAATACCCCATTTTATACAATTTTTATAATGATTCTTATCATTAGTTCTTTTTTTGTGTTTTTTTATAATTTCTTCAATATCAGATAATTATTATAGTTTTATAATCTCGCAGATATAAAAGTAAGAGAAAATACTTAAACTTCTAAGATATTGATAAGTGTTTGGAAAGCAGTGCAGTGTAGCTTTGTTCCATACATGGCAATAGTCTAAAATGTTAGTAGCAAGCTAATGCCCGCAACTTTGTCGCTGTCAAGTTTCAAACGACACCTAAATTGGTAAATTTATGTATCTCACATACTTTTGAAATTTTTCTTTCGAAATAAGCTATATTCCATATACTCCTTCGGACACTGAGATATATTATAAAATTTTTATTAAATATTTATAATATACAGATGTTAGAGTCAACTGTAAATTGATCTGATACTAGTTTATTTTTATATATCTAAATTTTGCTATAAGCAACTGGCTTGTGGAATATTTAAATCAATCCCGAAATCGAAATGCTAGTATTTTTTGGTTTCGTGAAATCCTAGGTGCCCCTGTAGGCTAGTAGGTAGTGTACTAGCTTGTCAGTATGGGGGTTGTGGGTTCGATTCCCAACGAAGACCTTGGTTTTTTCACTACAAAATTAAAAATTGGCTGTCGGTGGGACTGCTCAGCGATGAAGGCATAGTCACTGGTCGCTGTGATGTCTTTATACGGCAGTTAATTTCCGACTATCCTTCTACTTTCACCACCTGTGTATCATCTCTATCCCTTTCCTAAAGAAGGTAGCACGGTACTTGACTAAATAGGCATTGTTGCCTGAAGTGCTACTTCTCTTTAAAAAAAAAAATGTTTTGGAATACGGAAATTTAAAGGACAGGACATCGTGAGGTCAGGACCACCAGTCAATAGTTGGAGTTCGCAACGCTAATTAACCCAGTCATGTCTGCCACATACTGCTGGTTTTTTGTTACTTGCTGTATATTAGGGGTGAGCGCTTACGCAAATTTTAGGGAAAGTCCTTACTAGCGTGAATAAGGAAGCAGTAGGTACTGTTTTCTTTAAACTATAGATGCCCCTTAACCCTTTCAGTTATTGTTACAGATGCCGTCTTCAATAATTTTGGCTGCTGTTTTCCATTTATCTGTATTTAACTACTTTAACTCAGCATCTTTGCTTTTATTTAAGACGTTTGCTAAATCTTACTTTTTGTAGCAATATTGTTCGATAACTCATGTAGTGTACCACAATATGTGTACTGCACTGTAACACATAAACACACCAGACAACCACTTACCAAAGTACAACATGTGTCGACTCAAATGCATTGGATCTATGACACAAATGAGTGACACACTTTTAGGTGTCATATTCATTTGAGTATTTTATTTTATTTTATCATGCATTTGATTCGTCACATGAACCAATGAATCGATAATGCATGTTATTGAAGTGAGACAAATATGTATTAGCAATAAGTTACAATAAGTTAGAAAGGCTAAGTAAAAAATGTAAATTAGATATAAAAAGGGCTGCATGCCATTAATAAAACAAGATTGAATTTAATAAGCTTAATACGGCAACAACTGCCTTTGTTCCTAAAACGCCTGTCTTTAAGCTGAATCCCCAGACAGCTGTTTAAATATCAATATATGGGCTATAGGGCATCCTTTACCAGTCGCACACCATCATAAAACCATACATCAACATTACATGGCAATCCTCCCATACCATTACATGGCAATCCTGCCATACCATTACATGGCGATCCTTTACCAGTCCTATAACATTACACTCAGTTATTTTCTTGGCTTTATTAGAACATTTTGTTATGGGTTATTGTAGAAATATGTATATGGTCATAAATACATGTATATAGTTAAAAACTTTTTAAAATAAAATAGACCAAATGGTCCATAAATATAAAAATCATAAAATTATAGATTTTGTTATAATTTTTTGTTAAAGAAATAGCTTCTGAAATAACAACAATCGGTAAAAATATTTATAAATCTCCAAAAAATTTAATGTTGATTCCTTAGAACTCTGATTAAAATAATGTAGTATTGTTTAACTTATCTTAATCAAGATCGTCGTGGACTCTGGATGATAATAAACTTAAATGTACCATTATTTGGATAGTGGACAAAATGAAAAAAATTATGTAAATGTTATTTCATAATCAGTACCCGCTAATTATTTTTTACTTTAGAAAGATGCATATAAGCGTAAGGCGATATTTAATATCAAGATTGTGAAGGGTATATAAGACTCGTCATACATAAATTAAATAGCCGCATATTTTTGCTACCTTCCATCACACTCTGAGAATAAATTTAAATTAAAATACATACAAACATTTATAATATCTTTCAAAGTTCAAACACTAAAAATAAAACATTTTATTTTGTTTTTCTTCATTATTATTATAAACTAATTGATATAACAATTTATCAATGGGCAGATCTATTAATTGGGTTTGCGTAATTGAAAATTAATTTTAAATAATTAATCCAGTATGAATGAATGAACTTTATAATTTTAAATGTTTATTTATTTTTTAAATAAAGCATTGTAAGTAAATAATTATTGTAATTTAGTAAACAATCAGAACAAAAGTTTCCGAAAATTTCTTCCAGAAAATTTATCACTATAACGAACAAGTGTTTAATGCCAAAGTGTTAAACAGTTTGTAATTTCATGTAATAAAAATTTAATTGTTAATACATTTTTAGCCCACTAAGACAGCTGCCTCTTTTTACTTCGCTCTAAGGCAAAATACCAAAAGGAGACTTGTTTTTTAATGGTACATAATAAATCCCTTCAATCATATAATTGTTTTTGTTGCCGCCCATACGAACGGAGCTGTGTATTAACCCACATGTTTTTTTAATTGCATTTTCATAGTTTGGACACTTAATAGCGGCGAAATTATCTCGTTTAATAGATTTAGCATAGTAAACTGCAGAACGCTGATGATTACATGTAAGATCTTTGCAGCCAGGTTGAGAGGAGCCACCGTTTGGATAGAAAGTGGCTTTTCCAATGGGGATTTTATAACCAAATGTATTTATATCAGTTTAAATTGTTTCCACATAAAAAGCATTAGAACTGTTTAAACGTTTCGAAGGTGCATCGTAATTGTACGAAATTGGTGTAGGGTCCAGGCCAATAATCGTGTTAATTTTATCGTTAATAAAACTTTTTCCAGTGTATCCTGCGACATGGGCTCCCAGACCGTAGCCGATAATGTGCGTCGTCCCCAAAAGCATGCCATGATTTTTTACCAAGAATTCAATGAAGTTCGCAACTGTTTTGCCAACTGTGGGAACAGCCAGTGCAGCATCAGAATTTAAACGTTCGCGGCCAGCAGCCCAATCAAGGACAATAACGTTATATTGACCTGAATCTAACAACGCTTTGCGTATTTTTTTGATTACAGGAGTCACATAATTATTAAAGTATCCGTGTATAATAATTCGTGTGGGAAAAGCACAATCAAAGTGGGATTTAACAATAGAATCATTTGTAGCAAAGATTTTTTGTGCTTTACCGGCCAACTTTTTTGTATATAAATAAAATTTTACGTTCGCTTTTACCCGGTCCTTATTTTCTCCATTGGTATTATAGATATCAAATTCTTTCTCAACCCGCGAGTCAACCTTGTCGGATGCGTTTACTAAAATTTTTAAATTTGTTAATAGTTTTTTATTTTTCTTCAAATTTTTACATACTGCTTGCTTACCGCCTGTATATAAAACAGGGTTCAGAATTTTTCATTTATGAACATTCAAAAATCAACATTCATGATATTTTTCATAAATGAGAAATCTAAAATTTTATATTTATTTTTCACGCGCATAAACGAACAAGAAAAAATGTTCTGGTTATTTTCATACATGAATGCGCACAACTAGAATTATTAGTCTTATTCATATGTGATAAATGATAAATCAGCTACTTCTCATTAATGTTCTTTTTCATAAATGTACATGTTCATTTATGAACGTTGAAATTTTATAAAATTTCTCATAAATGAATGTGAAAAAATTTCCTACCTACGATCGCAGTTTACCGTAAAATGTAGTAAAAACACATGGGTACATATTAACACAAAATACAATATTGCAATATATTCTAAAAGAAATAAAAAAAAAAACATTTTTTTTCCTACATACGCCGACAATTGCGCATTATCAAATATGTGCGTTTATGTACGCGAATGCTTAACGCACATATTTTTACGACCTTTTCATTTATGAAAAATTATCAAAATTGTACATATTCAAAAATGAACACTTGTGTGTTTCTCATTTTTTCACTTATGAATAGAAAGAAAAAAATAAATCGTCGCATTCATAAATGAGAAAACGCAAAATATTTTTCAGTCTCTCAAACATGTATGAGAAGAAGCGGCTAAAAAATTAAATGTACATATTCATACATGTATGAACAGTGAGTGAACACTTCGCTACTCTGATATAAAATGACTAAAATCACCAACAACTTCATTTTTCTGAAACACTACTAAATTCTTCTGTGACCCGACACTTTATTTTATACCAATTCTTGGGTATTGTGTTGTAGAAAATTTTTTAGCACTTTTATTAGTTTGTTTGTTCTTATCACATTTAGTTTATCGCGAATATTGATGTAAGTATATATTTTTGGCTTAATAAAAATTAAATAACTTTTAGATAAAAACTATTTAACTATTTTATTTAAATATTCACAACCATTAGGCTAAACGAAATGCTCTAACTAAAAAATATCAAAACCCCACCTAAAATAAACGAAAATTTCAAAATTAGTTTTGAAGTTTAATAGTGCAAGATACATAAATACATACATATAGGTATTATGTGCATAAATACATCGGGTGGGCAAATTTGGTGTTAGGAAGTAAATTATCTGTCAAATTATTTAATGTCAAGTATTAAGCTATAATAATTTTTCAAAAAGCTGTGAAATAGGAGTCTATACTCTTCGCAACAATGTATTGAGAATGAACTTGAAATATTAACTCGACGACGTTTGCTACAATTGGGTATTACTAGAGGAAATATGCGCAACATTTTGCATAAAGATCTTCACGCTTATAAAGTTTAATTCATTTAAGAATTAAGTCGATCGACCATTCGTTAATTAGCTGTTGAAAAAGCTGAACGACTACAACGAATTTTTCAACTAAATCATCTTTAGTGATGAGGCTCATTTTAAATTAGGCGGTAGTGAAAACAAATTGTCGTGAGTGGGGCGTAAAAAATCCAAATGCAGTCCTTTAAAAATCAAAAATCAAAATCAAAAGAAAGTGTGGTGTGGTTAATGGTTGGTCAGGAAGCATCATCGGCGCATATTTTTTCAAAATGAGAAAGGTAATTAATCCATCATCTATCGTTGGTTTCAGCAAGATGGCCTGTTTTCTTGGATTAGTTAAAAAAAAAATTTAAGTATCGTCAAAATTGTTTGTATCTCGTTGGAGTATAAAAAATTCTACATCACTTGTCGTTAAAATATATATAAAAAGTGCTCTGGTGTTTTTGTAGTGAAAATTCAAAGTCAAACTTTATAGAAATTTTTGTGCAAAAACGGCTGAAAAAAGTGAAAACTTTCCCGTTGAAAATTTCATTTATTTAAAAAAGTATTGCAAAAGTTAACAATTTTTCAATGAAACCATCAAGTTCAGGTTATTTTGCAAATACTTCGTTAACATTTGTGTATCAAATTGTGTGTGGACGTGTTTTCGATTTAGTTATTTATATTGGAAATTCCAAAACAAAAACATTTTTATATTTTAAACGGATATATATAGTTATTATTTGTCCACATTTGTATTATAATTTTTAGTTTATATTAAAGTGGACATAAATCTCTATTATATTGCAAAATTTTACGCTGCCTTTTTGTGCCTTTTAGAAGCTATGCATTGTTTAATACAAGAGTCACATTGATCTCGCGACTGCTGCTGTTGTTGTGTGTTGTGTTTTATTGTTTTTCATGTTACTTTTTTCTTTTCAGTATATAAATTTGTTTTGATAACTAAATATTTTCATTACACAAACAAAATACACGTTGCATCTACTTGATATAAATATACTTTGATTTTAATAATATTGTTTGTTTTGACAAACAGTGATCGTGTTGTGCAGTTTCAAGTAATCGGGTAAAAGGGATTTTTGAAAGTTTTCTTTTTTTTTGTTTTAGGATTTTTTTTTATAGAAACAAGTTCGAACGTTGTTTTTTATACTCGTCGAAGCTTATTTGATATTGTGATGAATTCAAGTGCTCAATAACAAGATGAAATTTTTAGCTGAAGAAATCAAAAAACACACCAATTGCTCTGAGGACAATAAGTGTGATTTTAATAAAAGAATTGATGTTTTCTTTTATGAATTTAAATCTAGGTGGACTAGAGCGCATAGCATGGAAATGAGGTTTATTACTCAAAATAAAACCTGGTTGGAATCCTCTATTGGTCTTACTCGTGCCCGATTGCAAAACGTGGTCGAAAAGAAATTAGTTTTATCGAGTCCAGTGGTTTGAGTAAATAAAAAAAACAAAGATTTTTAAGAGACATCATATCACATGCCTTACAGGTTAAATTACAAAGCACAGATTATGTCGAGGAATCAAAAGTGTTGCGAGCCATATATGAAAAGTGTTCCAAGGGCATAAATTTAAAAAAAAAAGTTGAAACAACCACTTCCCACCTTCAAAATCTCGAATACAAAAGCTTTGGCTGTTTTTGTAGAAGCTTAACTAACACGAAATCAATACAAAGTTGTTAGACAAGCTGCTCCTCAAATATTTCCCTCCTATAAAATATTCAAACTGAAAGACAAAAAACTTACCCAGAATCGACCAGCTTTAAAATAAGCGAGACCTCCGTTGAAACAACTTTACAAGGTCTTCTTAATCACACAGCGGAGCGACTAATAAAACTTCAAGAAACTGTTATTGACTCATTAGGTATTACGAACTCGAATGTAGTATTATATTCAAAATGGGGCTTTGATGGAAGCTCTGGCCATAGCTCATACAAACAAGCCTTTCATGGATCTGATGCTAGTGATTCATCAGTTTTTTTAACCACAATTGTACCACTTAGGCTAATGCTTGAGGAGAAGGTAATTTGGCAAAATCCACGGTCGTCTTCAACTAGAGTTGAAAAGGAAATACAGAATTTAACCTGTTCAACTTTCACGATGATTGGTTAGGAAGTTTCACATGTTTTCCACAAATTAATTTTGGCAATGGTAAATGGAAAAGTTTGCAATACCTTAACAGAAATCACATCAACACAAAAGTGTTACTTATGTGGCGCTACAAGTAAGGATTTTAAAAATATAGAAGCCATGGTCCAAAGACCTGTACATGTACACAATTTAATATTTGGCCTTTCTATTCTTCATGGCTGGGGTAGGTTTTTTGAATGTCTTTTGCACGTGGCATATAAAATACCTTAAAAAAAGTGGCAGGCTAGAACTGATTCTGAGAATATGAAAGAGAATATCGGAATAATAGTTGACCAACCCAAACCTGATTTTCGAAACGCAAATGATGGGAATACGGCAAGACGTTTTTTTTTCAAAACGCTGAAAAATCTGCCGAAATAACAAAAATAGATGATAATTTAATAAAAAAAAAATGCACGTGTGGCTTATTGTTGTATCCAGTGGCCATGAAATTAATAATGAAAAATTTAAAATATATGCACACAATACAGGACGACTTTTTGTTGAAACGATATGCCTCCCTGACCCGAAATTGTGCCAAATGCCATTCTACCTATTGGGCAGTTATCAGAAGAAGCGCAAGAAGCTTGAAATAAAGATTTAAAAAAAATATAAGGAGTTTCATTCACGAAAGTGCAGTCGCAAAAAATCAAACCAAGACATTTTCAAGCATGCCAAGACATTTTCAATTGCCTCCAAAGAAGGTTCAACGCTTACCTGAGGAGGCAATTGATTTAATTGTACCTGCAGCTCCGAACAAGAACTATTTCAGTGATGTTGAAGTTGCTGATGCTGCTGATGATGTTGGTAATGATGATGATGATGATGTTGATGATGATGTTGATGATTAACTTTAAGATGTATAATATGTAATAATAAGTTAAGTCATACTGTACTTCTTGCACTATATACCTACACTGATATTAGGCGTTATTTAATAAAATTATACTTAAATATACTTTGAAAACATTTTTTTTACTTTATTTAATGGTATTAACTGAAAAATAAAGAAAAATTATACGAACATAGCTTCCCTGATTTCATCGAAGAAAACATGCTATTCTAACCCACTGTGTGGCGCCACAAGCCACACAGTAATCCAAACAATTTAATTATTGCATGAGAAATTTCACGGTAGCATAATCTTTCGATTTGAAGATGTCATTTGGCCGCGTCGTTCTTGTGATTTAATGCTGCTAAATTATTTTTCCTGGATCTATTTGCAAAACCGAGGCTATGTAAACAACGCACAAACAACTGACGCTCTGAGAGATGAAATTCGGCGTTGCATTGACGAGATATGTGAAAAATAATTTTGAAATTTGACGTTTGAAAATATGCTGAAGGTGGTTATTTGTCCAATATCCTATTCCTTTATAAATTACCATATTTCTGCTTCTAATTGGTATCAATAAAACTGAAGTTGTTGAAAGAGAGTGTTTGTTTTAAACCAATTTACTTCATAACCTCAATTTTGTCCATCCATTATTTACATAGAGCATTAGAAAAGTTTGGTTGTTTACCGTAAAGGGACATATGTATAATAATTAAATACTTTTTAGTATCAAATGTGTTAAATTTGGGAGTCTGAGCTACTTAGTTTGCGTGGTCTCACAGACTGTACATAATCTTACGGATATTGACTCGATATTTGCGAAACTGGTCGTATTTAATTTAATTGTAAATCTAGATAGAAGAGACCACAATATAAAGCGCCCACAACATGTATATCGTTGTCATTTTGATTATGAGAATTATCACTTGTAGTTGTTGCTCGCTCCTGTAATTTTGTTAACAAGACGGACTAGCTGCTGAAACATAAAATGGTATAATCTTGATTATATGTAATAACAATTTTTTTCTAGATTCTTTAGTTTTATTCGGTTATAGGCACACGTTAAAATTAAAAATGTTCATGTATTTTTGTTTTTTTTTAGTTAAACTTCTTGTTATTAGGTGTTATGTTAACTTAACATATAAATTTAATTTTTTCTTTTGTACAGACCTCTAGGGCAAAATGCCATATGGAGGACTATCGTTGACGGGTACATAAAAAACACCAGAAACCATGAATGTATTTTTGTTCTTCCCGCCCATACGAATAGAGCTGTAAGTCCACCCGCAGTTGTTATCCACAAGGTCTTGAAATGATTTACATTGAATAGCCGCGAAATTATTGCGGATAATGGATTCAGCATAATAGTGCACAGCACGTCTATGACTACATGAAAAATCATTGCATCTAGGTTGAGATAAGCCACCATTGGGATAGAAAGCAGCTTTGCCAACTGGGTACCGGACACCCAGTACAGTACCTTCGGTTTGAATTGTTTCCACATAGAAAGCATCAGTACTATTTAAACGTTTTGAAGGATCAGTGATCGTTAAGGTCGACGACGACGACAAAGAAGGGTTCAAGCCAATAATTGTATGAATTTGTTTACTCTTAAAATTTTTGCCTACATATCCAGATACATGAGCACCCAGACCGTAACCAATTATATGAGTTGTATCCAATGTCATGCTATGATTTTGTACCATGTATTCGATAAATTGTGCTATACTTTTCCCAATTGATGGAACAGCAAGTTCAGAGACGGTAAAGAAACGATTGCGAGCAATAGGCCAGTCAACAACAAAAACATTGTAATCACCCACCATTAGCCATGTCTTTCTTAATTTTTTTATTAACGGAGATAAATAACTATTATAATAGTCATGTATAATAAATCTTGTGGGATTAGACGGATTAAATATGGAGTTAACAATACATTCGTTCTCCGCAAATACCCTTCTGCCATTAATGGGATTCCCTTTAGTATACAAATAAAATTTTACTGATGTGTCAGTATCGTCTTTAGTGTGGAATTCAATTTTTTCGTCATCTATCGAATCATTACCACAAGGTCCAAATGGAACATTGTGTTTATAAATATCAGAGAAATCCTTATTTGATGGTAATGCGTTCACTGAAAAATTTATATTTACTTCAATTTTATATTTTGTTATTCCTTTTAGATTTTAACATAGTGCTTACCGGTAAAACAGCCAACAAATAAAATCCACATTAATTTCATTTTGTCAAAATAATACTGTTCTTACCTCGTTTTATACTCACCTCTTTTATACTGTTCTCACACACTTAATTATTTTGGTTTTTATTTAAAGTGATGTGTGAGTGTGAGTTCATCAGTTTCAGTTTTCTTTTATCAATTTTACTTTATCGCTAAATAATTTTATACAACAATAATATGTAGATATTTGTATAAAGTTTAAATTTATGATATGCTAAAATGGTGATGGGCAGGACGTTATAACCAACGGTGACTGAGACATTTAATATTTATTTTTTCTTTAATTAATTTTGTGATCCAAGCCTGAGAACGTTCTCTACTCTTTGAGTTAGCGGGCTCCTCTAAGTCCGCATTCTCCTCTATCGGTGATTGGCTTTTACCGTCAGTTACGACTTTACCTTTTGACTTCTCCTATTGCTTGCAGTAGGTTTCCTGGTGGGGCTTGACATCAACTTGATGGTTGCTAGCTTGATAGTGTAAAATCCAAAAACGATTTTTCTCTTTCCGAAGTGATGGAAAAGAACGATGTTTCGCCTTTAGATGATTACCAAGCCATATGGAGCTGTACTCTTATTAAAATATCAGAGCACCTTGATATAATCCTCAGCATCTTCATTCTATAGAGCTGGATCAGTGTTTGCTGCTGGCTTTGTCGCCAGTGCCATTGCTTACATTTCTTGAAACCTTCCTGTTAGATCTATTAATGACTAGATTGTGGGTGTGAGGTAGTTGTACTCACAGAAATATATTTTGTCTGACTCCTATTCCGAGTGTTGCCTTTTAAACCTTGCCTTCAGCGTCGTCGGGGTTGGAGTTGTGAGCGTTATAAGGGAAACCTTAGTTCATGAAAAGGATTTTTGTTCTCTTGCTTTATTTTAGCTGGTGACATATTGTCATGTTTCTTCTTATGATAAAAGTTCTTCTATAATATTTTTTGCTGTTTTTCGGGACTGGGTTTATTGCCGTTTGGGCAGGATTAAAGGAAAATTTTGCATTCAGCCAGCTTGTTTGTTGATTTGTTTGTTTGTTTGTTTGTTTGATCGATGTAGTGCCAATAAGTGTACTATTGTTGCTAATAAATATATTCTATCACAAATCGTCTTATTTTTTTGACTTTGTTAACTAAATAGTTATTTAGTAATTTTAAAAGTTAGAACAGAAATTAAGAGTAAAAAGCCTAGCACTAAGCCTCATATTCACTTTATTATGACACAAGATTTACTTTATTTCAGCTAATACTGTTTATGAAATTATTATATATGTTGCCCTAATTTTAAGTTTCACGCAGATATTTGAAAAAATATATTTGAACTAATCACTCTTCTTATATAAATCAATTTTAAGATCCTCTTTAGGCCACACCTTAGTTGCTTTAGAATGATTTTTTCTCCACTCAATAATGACTTATAAATAATTTCAGTTGTATTAATTCGACGGTCAGGCCTTTCAGGACCAGTGAAAATTTTTGCATGCAAAAAAAATAAATAAATAAAAATAAAACAAAAACAACAGCCTAATACGTTTTATAATGTTTTTACTAAAACAACTTTATATTCTTCCACAAGCAATAAATAAAGATTGTATTAACACATGTTTTGTGTAAACTTAATTATGCATAACACTAAAAACAAAAAGAAGTCAACACTTTGAAATAGATAAAGAAAGAAATATGTTTATAGCACATGATTTTTTAGAGAATCAGCCAGTAATTTTTTGTTAATTTTTATTTTAATCGTCGGTTATTTTGCCGTAAGGAGCATCGCTGTTCACAGGTACATAGAAAGTGCCATCAACCATGTAGGCATTAATAATTGCACCCATACGAACTGAACTAAATGTGGAACCGCAATTCTTGGCCACAGCCTCTTCATAGTTTTCACAGTTAACGGATATAAAATCATCCATTCCCACTGCTTCAACATAATAGTCAATAGCACGACTGTGAGAGCAAGCACCAGTAATATCATATGTACAGCCGGGCTGAACCATACCGCCATTAGGATAAAAGGCACCTTTACCAATGGGTTTTAAGAAACCCAACTTGCCGCCATTGGTTTGGATAGTTTCAACATATTTGGCATCAGTACTGCACAAACGTTTACTTGGATTGTTATAACTAAACAATGGAAAAGCCGGGTCCAAGCCTACAATTGTATGAGCTTGGCCCGACTTTATGTATTTACCAGTAAAACCAGCCACATGTGCGCCTAGGCTGTGACCAATAATTTCTAAATTTTCTAAATCTAAATTGTAATTTTCAACCAAGAAATCAATTAAAAAGGCCACTTTTTTGCCAACCCCTCCAACTGCAGCAGCCGATGAGGCATAATCTATGAAGCGAGCACGCGCCCAGTCGACGAAGATATAATTGAATTCACCTTTAGATAACCAAGCGTCGCGGACACCATAGTTAATGTAGTCATTGTGGCCCGCGGTCCAACCATGAATGGAAATTCGAGTAGGATTTTGGGGATCAAAATTAGAGGCATCAATAGACGTCTTAGAGGCAGTTATTATTTCTCCATCATCGGGGTTAGAACTTGTGTACAAGTAAAAGGTAACGGGATTTAAAGAAAAGCGCCCTTTTAGTTCTGGCATATTTCGATAATGATCCTCATATTCAACCCTATCATACCATTCAAAGGAGCCATTTATATGAGGTACATACCAGCCATTTTCTCCATTGGCATGTTTTTTCTCACAAGTAGCAATTCCAATAGCTACAAGCAAATAACATAAAGAACACAAAAATATTTAATCAATCAAAAGATTTTTATAATCAAATTACCTGCCACAGCACAAAAGGCAATCAGCACGATATATTTCATGTTTCGAATTCCCGACTGAATTGGTATTTTTTATTGAAACATTATTTGTTTTTATACCATTTTCCACCTTGAGAAAATGGTTATCTTCTCAATTAACTACCCATCAATTGCAGTAAATTTTTGTATTTAAATGATAACTTGCACATTGTTGTTGCATTTTGATATTTAGATTTAATATTTAAAGTAATTCAAAATGTTAATACGTCTTTTGATTGCCTGAAGCGTTTGCTGTCAACACAGAATAGATAATATTTTAGATAGGAAAATCAATTTTAAAAATCGTAAAAATAATTAAAATTTATTTTCGCTATTCATATTTGTATTAAACACAAACAATTTGCTTTTTTCAATGATCTGTTCTAGTCAATCAACGTTATGAATGATATTGTCAACACTTTTGGGTAACAGTAAATTAAAAAAAAAAAACAAAAAATATATCTCCTTGCTGATAACAAATGACAATTTCTTATCCTTTTATTATCTTTGTAGCCAGTGTAGCAATTTCGAACCAACACGCCACTTTTGTATACCTTATTAAAAATAATAATAATAATAATAATTTGAAAATAATTTACGAAAATGATAATCTTAAAATACTCATATACCAAATGTACATATATCGTCAGCTGAAATGCGAAACGCTTTATCGACCAAATATTCGAAATGGTATATATGAAAAGATTTTATATTATTCTACCTTAAACCTCAAATAATATGTCAATCATCAAGTATACGATTTCCATTAACAAAATTAATCACTTATGCTTAGGAAATATAAAAGCAATATAGAGGAGTTTGGGTGCACGAAAATTTATTGTGAACAAAATTATTTATTTCCGCCTAGTATTTATAAAAAAAAATCGGAATAACGAATACAATTAAGTAAGAAAAACAAATTTGTGCGTTATGCAGTTCAATAGTTTGATAAATCTTCGATATTCCAAAAACTATGCTAAGTAGTTGGATGTGTTCCAAGGAACTACAAAGCATTTAGTTAGGTCGGTCCAAAAAAAAACAAAGGACACAAGCTAAGAACAATTAAAAATGGTACCCAAACAGCTTGCATTATAGTTATAGTAAACATTTTGTTAATATTTTTTCTTTTTTAAAAAAATAGAAGACAATAATTAAAATAGTGCAGGGATGAGTATAAATTTTGGGAAAAAAAGTTTTCAAATAGACAATTTTTCTCATAAATATAAAAGGATAATAATTACTATAAAAGTTTAACAAAATAGTATAACATATGGATCACTAACGAAATAAACAAAAGAATGTTTGTAGACAAATTTAATACTCATAATATAGGGTGGTTTCATGAGTGCAATAGAACAGTAAATTCTAGGAAATAATACAAAAAATTAAATTATAATCCAAAAGTTGTTTATTCGACAGAACAAAATGCGGCATCCAATCGTGGACCACTTTCCTCATTTTCCCAGATGCATATCACGAATAACTTGAAAAATTATTTGACCACTATAAGCTAGTGACTGCACGTGTCATATAACACAGCTTTGTAAGCTAGTTAAAAGTTCCACATTTCATATTTTTCTTTCAATAATGTAATGGCTGCGATCGCCGTATATCGTTCATATTTTCAAAGCAAAATCTTTCCTCGTGGTATTGTTCCGATCCCTATCGATCATAAAGTCCCATTATGCTATCAGCGTATCAACTATGCCTTTTTCTGAATGTAATTGATCTGTTGTGGATTGGATTCACTCAATATGTTGCAATGTAGTTAATTAACAAGACATTTTGACCTAAATTTAGCACCTACACTGAACAAAATTTTGCTTCAAAACAGTAAGCTATATGTTGCCCAAATTGGTTGACTATTATTCAACAATCGATCTATTCAAATTGATGTACCAGAGTATATTGAAAATAAATGTCAAAAAGTGGCTGAAGTATGATAATTCGCTTAACAGTTAGCCCTTTCAAAAGTTCTATCGGTATAAATAAAAAACTTATTTTCGTTATAATTTCCATTAGTCCAAATTAAATTTTATGAAAGGTAAATTTTTCAATTAAATATTTAATTGATTTTAAATCCTTTTTTTAATATAAAAAATTATTATATCTTAAAATTAAAAACATGACATGCTTAATTGAATTAATGTGATTGAGAAGTTATTTAAATTTCTTTTATTTGGGTACGGTTTTCCGTCGACCCTCGTCAAATTTGGTTTGTGAACAAACCGGTTTCGGCTGTTTGCCATCTTCAGTGTTCTTTTCGTATTTATTATTTAAATTTATTCCCTTAGAAATCTATTTTTTTCCATTCTAATAGTCGTTTTAATTTTACGTTGTATGTATGCACTTAACATTTGTTAATAAAAATATTTTACAAAATTTTATATCTGTTAAAATAAAAAATTGCCAATTTATTAGATCTCTATAGAAAGTAATTGATGTGAATCTAATTAATTTTTCTCGGTGTATCAATTAAAATTCAGATTTAAAAGAAATAATTCGACATATTGTAGACAAAATTGTATAAATTAGAAATTTTTTTATTTAAAATTATTAAAAGTATCCGATTAAAATTATTCGAATAATAGAATAATCGAATAATCTAAACTAATATTAAACAGATTTAAAAAAAACTAACGCCAAAAATCAGAAATGTAACAGCCAAAAAATTTTTTTTCGAATAAGATTGGTCAAGTATTCGTATAAAATAATTTTTTTTTAATTTATAAATTTAAGAAAAACTAGAAAGCCTATCATTTTCTCTTGTGTATAATTTTAGTTAATTAATTTTTACATTCATTTTCAAAGACTAAAAAGGTGCTGAAGATGTAGCTATTCAGAAAATGTTATACATTCTTTAACTTTCAGACTACCTCCATTAAAAATTCTCTACGTACAACAACGATTTTGGATCTTGGTAAAATTAATAAATATTTTATATATGTGTATGTTGTCCGAAGGGGTTTGATTTAATTGGGTATGATTTGACGTCATCCCGCGTCAAATTAAGTTTGTAAGCAGAGAAAAAAGAACACTGAAGATGGCATATGGCCGAAACCGGCCTGCTTACAATCCAAATTTGACCCGGGTGACGTATAATCATACGCAAATAAATATTTTACTTAATGAAAAGTAAAAACGATTTGAATATTTTACGAGTTTGTTAAATTTGTGCTGAAATTATGATCATTATTTCGTATTTCACTTAATTTCATTATAACTGAATTCAATCGCCGATAAAAACGAACTGAAACTAAAATCTCATTTCGACATCAACAAACAGACAAATAAATTATATATTTAATCGAATTTTAAATTATTTGCAACTAAGAATAAATATTAACATATATCGCTAAATATATATGTCACAAAAAGAATAAAGCTAAATGGTTTTTAAGCCGCCAAAGTGAGAATATAGCCACTATTATGCATGAACACATAACTGGTAATGTCTATTCCATGATCCAGGACAAAGGCAATCTTAAAGAAAATACAGTCTCCAAGACACGACTTCATTATTCATCAAAATTTCAAAGTTATTATTCTTTAAAGTTATCGGATAAAATGCATGTAAATATATATACTTATTTTTTAAACTTTTTAAGGAGGTAAAATATTTTATAAATTTTTACTTTAAATTCAAAAATAATCCGCCCTGAGGCCAGGATGTAAATAGCACACATGGTGCATTTTTCGAGATGTTATGATAGCTCTGTACTTTTTTAGTAACATTTTTGCTTATTAGCCAGCAAAAATTTTAAGCTAAAAATTAGTATCAGCTCTAAACATAACTTTGCTATAAAGTATTCGATCGTTTTCCAATTGCTCATGAGGCGAACTAACGAAAAACAAAGCATATGATGATTGCATGATCTTACTTTCCATACTACTTAAAGCTTATATAGATGTAGGCTAAGATCTTTGACTGACAAAGGGTTGATAAATTGTAGTTTTCTTCTTTTATATTTTGGTTTACATTGGTAATATTCCCTTCTGTACGTACATACACTTCTTCAACGTGATCTCAAACAGCTGTTAAACTATAGTAAGGTAATTTAAGATTTGAAATTAAAGTTCAAAATAAAGTCCCTTCATTAGACTTATTGCGACAGCTTATTTCTGTATATTGCCGGATTTGCCCACATGTATTTTTGAATATGAACCCATTACCAAAAAATAAATACGTGTGGATAAATTCATCCTGGAAATATGAAGTGTATTCTGCTGTTTTTATTTTTACATGCGCCATCGTTTCATCCTTTCGTTGTCCATGGTGCAGCTTTTGACGGAGATTGTATACATGTTTGGTCGCGTGATTTGTATAAGCAATAGACCAACTCCGATATTTTCTTCTATTTTATATAACATGAACCTTAATTTAGAATAAGCACTTACTTTGCTCTCGCTCTCTATCTCTCTCCTTTTCTCACTCTCTTGTTCTACTCAACAAAAACGCACACACAATACGTTATCATAAAATATTGGTTTAAAAAAAAAATACTATAAAAATAGTACAAATAGTATCATATCGTACACTTAACGAATGTGCGTTAATTATTTTTTAGCGTTTGTGTGTATACATATACGCAAACAAAATACCGAACACAACGATTGTTGGCAGATGAACACAAACACTACAATAACCTATTGATCTTTTTTTTAGTGACCTTTTAAGTATGAATAGTCTCGGAACCACTAAAACTTCACTACGTAAAATGTTAAAGATTAGTGCACATAAATAAAATTTTCACTAAATTACGCCTAAAAAAAGTCACTACATTAGTTTAGTGTTTGTGTTCATCAGCCAAGATATGGTATTTTGTTACTGTACACATATACAAATTAAAAAAAAAATATTTTTTTTTATGCATTTTGTATTTTTTCGGGAAAAATCTGTTTGTGTACTGATCTCAAAAAGCACAGTACAGAACACGTATAATAGAGTTTTTTTCAAAAACTGCTCATATCTCACTTTTCTCATTTAAGCACAATGTCTGGCATGAGTAATCTTAGTTATCTGGGTTCTCGATAAATTTATAATAACTTAACGCAAACGTAAAAAAATGATATGCTCAAATTTAATGGCTTTAATATTTTTTGTTCTTTTTTTTTAACAAATTATTGTGTTAATATAATTGAGGTTTGTTTATTATCAATATAATTTATCGCTGTGAACTGTATAGCCGTTTTTAGTAATAAAGTGAATAGTTAGATAAAAAAAAAGTGATATTAAATTAATTCATAACACGTGTAAAAGTATTTTATTATTTTAGTAGCTTATTGTACCCGGCGTTGTATGGATCTAATTTAATAGACTTTATAGACACTGTATAGCCAATAATAGTATTGCTAACTACGAGGCTCCACCGCCTGCGTATAAGAAACAATATTTTGTAGTCCTAAGTATAATTTTGAAGGTAGTTTATTAAAAACTCAGAAGAGGCATCACGTCATAAATGAAAATGGTGGTTCTGTTAAAGTTGCAATAATAAAATTCGTGATATTTTCGGACAACATAATAAGACCGCTATTAGGAATTAGGTCGTTACATTTGTGTCGACAGTTTCAATACAAAATGTGCGAACACCAAAGCATGTTCGTCCGGGTCGTTCAACTGAAAGCATTATAGCAGTAAGTCACAGTATTGAAGCAGATCCAAATTTGTCAATTTCTCGACGTTCTCAATAATTCTTGTTATCCAAAACCACCACATGGCGAAATTCGCCATGTAATTTCGCCTAAGGGTGTGACTTTGAAGTCTTACAAGGTTCAACTGGTACAGGAATTGAAGCCGACCAACCATTCGCATCGCCGTAGCTGCGCTCAATTCATTTAAGTGCAACCGGCTAGTTTTTCTGAAAAAGTTATTTCTCAGACGAAGCCCATTTTCGGTTGTCAGGGTATGTCAACAAGCAAAATTGCTGCATTTGGGCTTTTGAAAATCCTAAAGCGATTATTGAGAAATCTTTGCATGCTCAACGTGTCTTTCGCGAAGTGCTAACAACTCAATTTTGGCCTATTATTAAGGACGTGGTTATCACTGCCATGTGGTTTCAATAGGACGGTGCCACATGTCATACAGCCACACACAGTGGCCAACCAGATCGTGTGATTTACAGTACTGGCGATCGATTTCAGCCTGAAAACTCAAAATTAGTGATGGGCCGCCATTTTGCCAAAAAGTGATTAAAAACTTTGACGAAAGAATCTCCATCCGTAAGCGTGGTCGTGGTTAATATTTGCCAGATATCATTTTTCATTCATAATTGCCGAATTTTTTTCAAAATTTTTTGTTTTTCTTTGTTTTAGAAAACAAACTCTTTGTTGAAAAACCGTTTGCAAATAGGTTTCAAATTGCAGTGAAATTGGCTCAGCAACAAACAAACTTGGGAAGGGATTTGTAATATTCGCGTATTATGTCTGAAATTGCTATTTTTGATAACACCATAAAGTCAATGTATGCAAATATAGGGACTCTATATTCAAAGAAGAGACAATTTTAGCATGCAGGATGTGATTCTTCTGGAGTTCTTAAGGATTTTATTAATTATTTCAGTTGGAGAAAGACCCTATTTTAGACAACAAAAAAAGGAAAATATCTCTTCCGTATGAAACCTCTTTTTAATTTCAAAGTTAAATATATTTTCTATAAAATTTGTTGTTATTTCCCTTTTTTATTTATATCCGCAGTTAGATTATCTTTGTTTGTTTGTTTTGTTTTTACAATATTTAAAATAATAATAATCTAAAACAAAATCGATCGGAGCAGTTAATAGGGAATTAAAACCATTTCGATCGGAATGTATTACAGGCCTGTTTAATTAATTATTTTTTGTCTTTTTAGTTATAGTATTTTTTAATTTAAAGTCAATTACTTTTAGTGAATTTGCAATTTAAAATAAAACTTTTTAATTAAAAAAGAACCTGCTTCACAATAGTCAGCGAAAAAACGGGGTTGATATATAAATTTGGTGTTTTGTTTATAATTAAATTTTTTGTATTCAATATATTATTTTGTTTTTTGGATTCAATTGTTTTTTCGATTTAGATTGATTTATTAAAAGCAAATATATTATAAATTAATAAAAAAAAAATAATTTTTTGTAGAACGGAAGTCTATGTCATCAAATATTGATTATACTAACTAGATCATCATCACTGCCTTAAAGGGGCTTCTAGTTGTTCCTACGCCACGAAAGAACAAGAGAGTGTTGAAGAAACATTAAATAATTTATTTAATTTAGCTTAAGACACCATAAGGAGGATTCTTGTTAATTGGTACATAGAAATAACCATCAGTATTAGGAAAATTTGTCTCAGAACCCATGCAAACGGAACTATAAGTTTTTCCACAGTTTCTAGAAAGAGCGTCTTCGTATTGTGTACATCTAATGGAAGCAAAACTATTTAGAGAAATAGCTTCGGCATAATAATCTAAGGAACGTATTTGATCACAATTGTAATCATCGCAACCAGGTTGATTTGAACCACCATTAGGATAGAAAGTTGCTCTGCCAATAGGTATTTTAAATCCCATTACAGCATCAGTTTGAATTGTTTCCACATATAAGGCATCGGTGCTATTTAAACGCTTCGAAGGATCAGTGAATGAAGGGCGAGTAGGATTCAAGCCAATTATAGCTCCGACTTGGCCGTTCTTAATATTTTTACCAGCATAACCGGCAACGTGGGCACCTAGTTCGTAGCCAATGACATGGCAGTCATCCAAATGCATTCCATGGTTTTCTTTCAAATAATTAATTAAGTTTGCAACTTTTTCACCAACTTCGGGTACAGCCGATGCCGGATCATAAGGCATATAATAAAGAGGTAGAGGCCAATCAACAACAATAATGTTATATTCACTCAAAGCCAACCAGGCATTTCGTATGTTTTGGATCTTTTTCGTTAAATAATCCTGGAAATAACCATGTATAATAAATTTTGTAGGATACACAGGATTAAAATTTGAAGAAAGAATAGATTTAGCTGTAGCACGAATTTTTTGGCCGTCAGTAGGATTCGAAGTTGTATACAAATAAAAGTCTACGGATGTGGTGGTTTCATCATTAATATTATTTGGGGATTTGTATGCTCCATTAATACGAGAATTCTTAACCGAAATGGCTGCGGTGACTAAAATCAAAATTTTGCTTATTCCTTTTTTTGCACATCAATATATTATTTCTTACCTGCTAAACATCCTACTGCTAATACAAATAAAGATTTCATTATGTTCAAATTATACTGCGTTGTTTTTCGCTAAAATGTCACCTTTTTATACTTTTTATTCAAAACTTTTTCAGTTTTTATCGACTAATTACCTAATTATGATTATGATAACAGCCAAAACAGTTGTGTATTATGCGTTAAATTTTTTTATTTTAAGCTAAGAAGGGTGTAAATTATAAATAAATTTGTTTAATCTCTTAAAATGTTTCTTTTGCGGCATTATTTTTGTTCTAGTAATCGTCTTTGGCCATCAAACAATTATGAGTGTTATGCTAAGTTGTAAACAAAGTTATAAAGATAAATGAAATGATTGTAAAATAATTGTAAATTAAGGTAAAAATAATAAAACAGTTTTTAAAGTCTTCAATAAGAGCTTCTTACTTCGCCTCGGCAAGCAAAAAATAATAAACAAAAAATTTTTTTATAGGTGTTAACAGAAATCAAAATCTCTTTTGATAATGGACGGCTTTTTAAGCTGCGCAGCACAGTGCTGCCGACGTCTAAATAGCTAATGCGATTCGTAAAATACGGAATGCTTATCCGGTAGCCAATTTCGATTGTGCGCGAATTAAAAAATTATTCAATTTTTAATTTTTTTTTAATAAAAAGAAAAACTATTTTAAGTTTTATTTTATTTTAGACTTGAGTACAAGTATCATTCTGTGTTCAATATTGTACCAAAATAGTATACTTTGAAATGATGCTTGCTGTGTACCCAGTGGAAAACAGGCCAGTTGACTCTAAGTAATAGTCAGTGAAAACTTAAGTGGCCGACTAATGAATATCATAGGGTAAAATTACATAGAAGAAGTGGCTCTTTAGGGCGAATGTCTCATCTCGTCAAGATATTATTGTTTGTTATGCTGTAGCACAAATAGAGGCGCAACGGTCTTAGGAGCTGCTAGGGTTGATAAATGTCGTCTAAGGAAAGTTTAATAGACCTACTGGGCACCTGATTGACATTAAAGTGGCCATGAAGGAAGCCACGGCGAGAACAAATAACAGTAACTTGGATATTATTTTAGTTTTAAACTTTATGCCACAATATTTTTTATTAATTTTACTTTTTTCTTTAATTTTTATATATTCCATTCAAATAAAACTACCCCTATTGTCGTTATATGTCTGTACTAGTCTACTAAATATTAAGCCATAGTTAGAATTTTTACGATAGCCGATTAAGGTTTAGCTAAAAATTAATAATTAAAAAGTTTATTTTTTAATTTCTTAATTTATTTGTAAATTATTAAACAATTTTATTTTGTGAAACATCTTTAATTTAATCTACTTTAATTAGGGATAGATTCCTTTCAAAATAAATATTTTATGAGAATATTTAACAATATTTTAAATGTATTACTGCGTAGGGGAAAACATATCCATATGGCCATTTCACTACTGCTCACATAGCTCATCAGTGTATTTTACCTCAAATTTTGTATAAAAAATTCAATAGTCTTATATCTCATATCAAATTGATTAAATGAGAATTTCACTGAACCGACACAGCAGACAACAAAATTAAAAAAGGATTGAGAATAAAGTGTTTTTATTTTTGAAATGTTTGTTGGGTTTTTGTATTAAAATATTTTTGAGTTTTGTTATCTTTTCGCTATGAAAAAACTCTCCTTTAATCAATTTGGTTTGAGATATGAAAGTCTTGATTTTTCTATACATAATTGTAAAATCCACTTTTGAGTTATATGAGAACTAGTGAAATGGCCATCATAAAATATTTCTTTTTTAAAGAACGTAGATTAAATTTGTTAATTATTTAATTAAACAAGTGGCAGCAAAACCAGTTACTCTAATTATAAACGGATTACAAATTAATGGTGCTTAAAAGTTTTTCGTTTCCATCATATCACTCAGCCAATAAATCATTCAGGCAAAACAAGTGGTGCTGCAATTCGTATTTTTGGGTCCTTTCCGGTGCAATTTTAGAATTGGGTCCCAAATAAATGAGCTAAAAAATGTTAGCGGATGCATTATTTATTTATTTCAACAATTTTTTCATAAGGTGACTTTTCTATTAAGCGAATTAAGCTGCTTTCAAATTTATCCGAAGTTAAATAAGAGATTTTTTATTTTAATTATGCCATTTGGCTAATTATTGTTGGCTGATTTACATTTTTAAGCACTTCTCATTAACAACACTTGACATGGTCCTATAAAATTGTCTTTATTATTTAGCATATTTTGAGGCGTTAATAATTAATAATTAAGTAAAATTTGATATTGATATTAATTTTGGTTTACATAGCAAGGCTAACTAGAGTAAACGATATAGTTACATATATATATCTGAAACAAAAAGTTATTCAGGGTTGTTGTAAATAGAATCGAAGTCAGAATTCTAATTTATCAGAAAGGAAAATCGATTCTGATATTATTTGGTGTCATGAATCTGTCTTGGTTTTGCATTAATTTGATATTAAACAAAACCCACCCACATTCGATTCAGCTGTTTTGTTCTGTTTACATTTGAACAAATTTTGGAATTTATAAATTATCTTTCTTTATAAATTAAAATGGTTGAAGCGGTAGTTTTATTTTTCTTAATGGAGGAAAACAATAGTGAAAAAGTGAAAAGAAGAACATTGAGGGATTACACCAATCCATTGGACCTGCCGGAGGCAGCGTAAGTATACATTGCAATGAGTTTTGCAAAGATGTATTAATTAAAAAAAAATTGCAGGTTTATTAGTCAATTACGTTTGAATAAACAGGCTTTTCAAATGCTGTTGAACATTATTGAACTTCACCTACCTCCTTCAAATATTTCTTGAGCTATTCAGCTAGTCGGGACATTGCGTTTTTTGGCTAAAGGTTCGTATCAAAAGGCAGTTGGAAATGATAGTTCTGTTTGTTTGGGGCGAAGTAAAGTGTCAATTGTGTTAAACAATGTACTAAAGGCTTTGGATACGCACGTATGTCGTCAGTGGGTGAAGTTGGAAATGGATGAGAATGTGAAAATAAGATGGAGTTATTTTTTTAATAAATATAAAATACATTCAAAATCGATGGACCCATATAAAAATTAAAATGTCTTCTGTTGACGAGCATTTATTTTTTAATAGGAAAGGATATTTTGGTATGAACGCCATAGTTGTAAGTAGATACTTTTAAACACATACATATGTACAAGAAACTTATTTTTACTTTTAGTTTTTCCTTGGAAGATATGTGATAGCGACATGGTGAATCGAGCAGTAAACGCACGCTACACTGGCTCCAGTCACGACGCTTCTAAGCAAATCCCGTCAGAATATGAAAGTGGCGATCGATTATTAGGAGATTGCGGATATGCAATAGAGCTTTTTTTATTAACTCCTTACAGAAGTGCAGCACATAACACGCGGGACATACTGTAGCTCGAAATATTGTAGAGCGGACAATAGGGGTGCTAAAAAGTCGTTTACGGTATTTGATGGGTACACGACACTACAGTCCGCAAAAAGTTTCGAGGATAGTAAATGTTTGCTGCGCATTGCATAACATTTGCAGGAACTACAAAATTTTTTACCAAATCTATCAAATTGATTTTGAAGCAGAAGAGCCTTTCGACGACAATACTTCTTCACCTACAGCGACACTTCAAAACGAAGGATAACGGATAAGAGATGAAATTACAAACACGCTATAAAATTTATTTATTTCATTTTATTAAAATAAGAATACTGATATTTATATCTTTCCCCCTATTTGTGTATTAAAATAATAAGTAAAAGTTTTTTCATATTTCTTTTTTTATTTAATAAATTCTTTTTCACTTACATTGTAAAGCCAATCGCACAAAATATATAAAACCGTATGAAAATCTGATTGATCAGATTGATTTTGACAAAAAAAAACGATAAAAACAGATTCTGCGACACCAAATTCTGACAACAATTCGTATTCAAACATAAAACCAATAACATCTTTCTATGACACCAAAATCAACTTTTTGTCGATTTCAATTCTGATTCTGACAACAATCAGATTCTACAACCACCCTGATTGTGATAAAAATATGCATCCACTATATGGTCAAAACGTTTTAAATATTGTTTGTTAAATTAAGAAATAAATAAATAACTTTAAGGATATTTTCTTTTATTGAAAGAAATTATGGCAATAAATTTACATTGGGTATTTGCCGTACATTAGCAATTTGGTATGATTAAGTAGAGGCATTTTATTTGGGAACGGATTTTGGATGTCATATACTACACATCACAACTTTGTTGTATTTTTATTTCATGTAAAGAAACGACAGAGGCTTACTCTTCGGTGAATATCGTTATTACTGGCTGTTTGTTTGGTACGATTGGCAAGCGCTTTCGATCAAGCCACGTTTTAGGTAGTACTGCAAGGTTAGTGTTAGATCCGTTAGTATAAATACTTTTGGGCTTAGATCGTTCTTTCATTAAGGTCGTATCTATTCATGCAGGTAAATTGTTCCGCCACCTGGCATTATATGCCATCTTTAATTATTCAACAGGTAAGTTTGTCCGTCTGAGGATGTTTTTCGCTTGTTGGAGTGTATGATTAGTTTCAGTGACGTGAAAATTGTCTCGTGTTCGTTTATAATGTCACTGGTAAAAGTTCTTCTTTTTCGATTTCCCTGTTTTCAAGAATGTGTACTCTTCGTTTTTTTTTGCTAAGATGTAGTAATCAGTAGTAGTAGTTTTTAGTGTTTAGTTAGTCGAGTTTGTCCTATATAAGTATGTTCACATGTGTAAGTAAGTCTGTAAACTTCGCTGGAATTAAATTTATCAGTTGTTTCTGTCGATATCTTAAGATTATGTCTCAAAGTATTGCTGATTTTTAAGGCTGCAAGTAAAAATGTTAGTTAATCTATATATTTTTGGTCATCGTGTTGTATTATATTCTCTTTGTCTTCTTTGTTCCTGTTTTTTGTGTTGTATTTTATTTTTTTTACTGGCGATACAAGTCCATAAAACTTAATACCAAACAACAAATGGTTTATAAAACCTTTTGATACATAGAAAAATTTTTTTTTTAAAATATGTTTATTAATCACTCACATTTAATTATGTTTATAGACGTTGGTAACAAACTATAACGAATTAATTCAAGCAATAACGAAGTAAACAAATACCTGTAACTATTTCACGATATGTTATTGAGTGTCTAGCAGCGACTTTAATCTTTGAAAGACTTGCCAGTAAAAATATATGAATTACAAGTTTTAATTTGAACTTTTCCATGCATTAAATGAAAGGCCTCAGTAAAATAATATACGAATTAAGTTGATAATAAATTTCGGGTATGTTTTGAAACTATTATTTATTAAGTAAACAAAATTATGTTATAAAATTCTAATTAATATGATTTTTATTTAAATATTACGCATAATATTCTATGAAGTTGTCTTCAACTGTGCTGTCAATAAATTTTCACATATTTTATTATTTAATTTTTTTATGTCAACAAGTAATAAAAATTTTTAATTATTAAAGAAATTTCTATGTAATTTTACCCGTAATCAAAACTATAAATTTTAATTGATAAATATAATTTAGTTTAGTTAAGTGTTATATAAAATTGTGAATGCCTTAATTATTAGCCAGGCCCACCTCTTACACTTTCTTATCTTATGTGTAATTAGGCATATTATCAAAACAGCTATTCGTAGAAAGATAACGTTATTTATTTTTTTACAAATATTTTTTTTTTTAAATGTTGTTTTTTTAACTTTTGTGCAACTTCTTATTTATTAATCTTATTTAAGTTTTCGTCATACTATAGTTACTGCTTACTATGAGTGGGATACACAAGCCAATGTCAATGCCAGTGCCAGTGCTACTGGGCTAATATAGTTAATAAAAGTAAACAAATGAATTCCGCAGTTTAAAGCGTTTACACATGTATATATGTACACAAAATGTTCATCTCCGTGATATGATACGGTATACTAATGTTTAATATTTACAATGTTTTAGATTTATTCTAGTGACTTTGTTTTACAGTTTAGATAGTGTGAACAATGTCCCCTTCGTCTGCTGTATATGTGAGTAGCACTCACTGGCCTATGTTCAGTTAGCTTTCCGAATGTATTTCCTATCTATCCATCCCCCTTTTCTCTTAATGATGTCAAGCTGAATTGGTTGCTATTTAATTTCTCACAATTATTAGCGATAGTTTTTAAACGGTAAAGAGAACACAATTTTGCTTAGATAGTTTATTCATGAGTATTTTATCGAATGCAAATCTCATTTGGCTGACTCACATCTATAAAGAAGATTTGATTTAATAAAGACGCCATTTGGCGGGCTTTTTACCTGCACGAGTAAATACGATCCTTATGATGTGATAAGATTTATATCTGCACCGGCAGTGAGCCATAATCAGATGATGGTCAAACCACTGTGGATGGTATGTAGCGCCATCCTCGCCCTAGAATGCCTTTGGATACATATATCCTCCGGTCACTCCTAGTTGCAACTTCGAAAGACCGAAGTAGGCCGCAGCCTTCACTCCTGGCTAAAGAGTTGGAGACTATCCAACTCCTGGTCTAGAACGCCAGAAGCTTAATATAATTAAGAACACGACGGCATTCATACTCACTGGACCTGGACTATTCATTGATCCGACCCACAAACACAAACAAGGGCCTTGAAACACACAGCCACCACGATACTCCCGAAGGGCCTACCTCAATAATCAGCCAGAGAACAGTTAACTCTGGGGCTCACTGATTCCCGTAGAAATATAGTGGATTGTCCTGTTGACTCTTACTAGCCTTGAAGGGGGCCGGGCTCCCTTTTACCCCGCAAGATACAAGTCTAGATGACTGTTGTAGGAACCATAAAGACTATCATATGCCTCCGGGGGAAGCTATCGGGAGATGTTAACTCAATTTTTGCCTATTATTGGCGACATGGATACCCCTGACAGGTGGATTCCAAAGGACGGTGCCACATGTCATACAGCCAATGAAAAAAAATATTTTGAAAGAAAATTTCCCGATCGCATAATTTCACGACAGATCATGTGATTGAACACCACTGGATAATTTTTTGTGGGCCTATATAAAGAACAGAGTCTATACACAGCCAATCGAAACGATTTCAGTCTTAAAACTCAAAATCCGTGACTTGATTAACGAAATAAGACTGCCATTTTGCCAAAAAAAAATTATTAAAAACATTGATGACAGAATTGACATCTGTCAGCGTTGTCATGGTGGATATTTGCCAAATATCATTTTTCATTCATAATTTCCAAAATTTTCTCTTCGTAATACAGTAAAAATTATATTATTAATTATATCGTCTTAATCAAAATTTTTTGTTTTAGAAAACAAGCTTCTTGCTGAAAAGCCCTTTATAAAACTTAAATCTTTGGACCCTATAAGTGATATAAAAACCCTCTCCACTTGTGCATGAACTCTTTGACTTAATAAAGAGTACTTTCTGTAATGCGTACTTCTATTCACTGGGCAATTGACCACGAAGGGATAGGCTTTTTTTAAGACCATGTTGTGCATAAGAAATTACGGTTTATAAGAACATGTTCCCTGATTTCATCAGAGCACATGTCGTTTGCGTCGCTGCTTCAGCGAGTTATGAAGCTTACTGTTATAAAGCTCTTCACTTGCTCTTGTACGCGTTCGATTTATTTAAAAGTAATCTTTAAAGCACTGATCCATATAACAGAGTTGTATTTTGACTAGATGTCCATAAAGACTATCATGTGCCCCCGGGGAGAATACAATCCTTATGGAAGAACTACCTAAGCGCAAACACAGACTTTCCAGTACTGTTTAAAACGCGGCTTGATAATGATGTCATCACATCGAAAGCACTCGCCGATTGTACCGAACGCACAGCCAACTATTACGGTTTTCATCGAAAGGAATGACAAGAAGATTCTCCATTTATGGTTTTATTTTTTATATTTATTATTAAATATGTCCACACTTTAAATGCTTTTCCGTGTAACAGCGTTTTTTCTCTCTGTAATAGAAACACTTTGTGATAAAATTTAAACCACTCAATATTTTAACTTTCCATTGTTGTGAAGGCCACCACCAGCAAGCAAATCATATTTCTAAGCTTATCGCAAGTAATGCCCACCTACTGACGTCCATTATTATTTATAATTTTCTTGCAATATTTTTTTTTTGTAGATTTCATCAATTCTGAATTTTTATTTGTTTTATTAAGTTAAAGTGTTTTTGGAACCATAAATTTCTCGTCAATTGTTTTTGTTAAAAATTTCAACAGGGCACCACCATCATAATCACTTAAGATAAAATAAATAACAATGTAAATGATAAGTTGATTCAGTTGCACATTCTAAAATAATAAAATAATTGAATATAAAATATTGGGATCATAATCACTCCTTTAAATCTTTACGTTATAAAATATGTTGTAACAATAATTAAATAAAATCGTATATTTCTTTTTGTTTCTTGAAATACTGTTGAAACAGTAGCGTTTGTATAAAAAATATTATTTTAATGATAAGTAAACTGTTCGTTTTATAGATTTACAATTAAAATAAAAGAATTTATTTTTATACAGTCACAATTACTTTTAGTCATAGTTTTTAATTATGGCAAGAAATAAAGAACTAGTACAAGGTAAAACATATATTGTATTATCTTTAAATATAATTTTAATAGACTTAAAATGGATAAATTTAAAATTAAAATTTATATATGTTTATTTTTCAGTTTTTTATAAAGTTAATTAAATTAAGCAATTTTAATTTGTGCTTGATTGATTCCTTCAAATAAATATTTCATGATATTCTCCAAAAATATTTATTAAAAAATATCTATTATTTATTCTCATAAGAGAATATCATAAAGTGTTTATTTATTATTTATTCTCATAAGAGAATATCATAAAGTGTTTATTTTTTAATAAAAGTTTTTAATAAATATTTTTTAATAAATATTTTGTGAGAATATTATCAAATATTTATTTGAAGGAATCAAGCACGAATTGAAATTCCTTAACTTGAAAACGATTCCAATAAATTATAAATTATTTATGTTAATTATATTATTAAAAACATTGACATTAGATAAATTTTGTTTATATATAAATCTATATATAATAGTAAAGACGACTTTTGTTCTTCTATGAAGTTTACCATTTTAAAGTTATTTCTTTACAGATGTGCATAATCTATTTTGTATTTGTAACAGTTCTGTTGACATTAATCCATTGGCAATTAGTACAAACATTATTTAAATACCTAGCAGAAATGTTAAATTTATCGAACCTCTAAAATATTATATTTTTATAATTTGTTAATATTTGCATTTAATGGGTCGACCGTTGGGCACAATTGCTAAAATTAATATCAAAAAAAAAAATTTGGAATGAAAAAAAAATTAAGAAATCGACTGGCAATTTTAATGGTTAGAAGTGGCTAGAAGTGGTTAGAAAGTGGCTGCTTTATTTTGAGTGATAAAAAATTTAGAAAAATTTAAGAAAATTCGGTTAATGTAACAATATTATGCAACGCAATACAATAGCAACACGGGTAAAAAAAACCAAGTATTGTTTAGCTTAAAACCAAAAAGAATGTTAAAGTATTAATGCCTAAATTTACTAAATGAATCTATTTTACCAAAGTCATGCAGACGTGAAGATACTTTCTTTAAGCATACTAATTTATTTTAATAAAATCGAATATGGTTTTTCAAAAAGAATAAAGGATAAATAAAAATTGAAAAAAAATAATCCTGCAGAATTAGAAAAATTTCGTGAGCTTAAGGTTTTTTAAATTCGAAAAAATAATTTAAAGAGATATATAGGATAGGATAATTTGAATTTTTTCATTAACATAAATTTATTTGTTTTATATTTTAAATCCTTTGAAATATTTTTGGGGTTATTTTTGGTTAATTTTTATTTGTTTTTTTTTTTGAGATTTTTTTGTCTTTCTTTTTTTTTTAGTTAATGACGAAATCGTGAAGGGAAATCTCTTGACCGCAAGTGAAATTAAAACTGTTTTTTCAAGATTTTTCAATTCAGCTAAAGTTTTATTATACTTACCGGGGATTTAGTAATGAACCAGAAAATGTATACTTAAGTTATATATTATATTTAAGCATAACTAATTTTATTAAATAATTTTTCTTTTTTACAAAAATGTTTTTGAAGTAAACCAAAAGGTCGGTTAGTTATATAACGATCAAGTTTTCTTAAAATTTGCGTACCATTTTACCATATTTTGTGCACAGTTTTCTTTATTCATTTAATTTAGTTATTAAACAGAAACTTATAAATTTTAATATTAGTTTTATTATTGAATTGCATCTTACTTTAAGAAATGACACCATAAGGAGGCTTCCTGTTGACAGGTACATTGAAAATACCCGCAACCATGAAAGAATTCTCATCAGCACCCATGCGAGTGGAGCTAAAGGTGTCACCACAGTTTTTTTTAATGACGTCTTCAAGATTTTCACATTCGATGGCAGCAAAATTATCTTGAGCAACACATTCAGCATAATAATCAATAGAACGTTCATGACTACAAACGTTAGTGCGACAGCCTGGCTGAGATTTGCCACCATTAGGATAGAAAGCAGATTTGCCAATGGGTTGCAAAAAACCATATGCACCACCATCAGTTTGAATTGTTTCTACATAGAAGGCATCTTCACTATTTAAACGCTTTGAGGGTTTATCGTAACTAAATAAGGGCAAGGCTGGATCCAGACCAATAATTGTATGAATTTGACCACTAGTTACAAGTTTGCCAGCGTAACCTGAAACATGGGCTCCCAAACTGTGACCAATTACATACAAATCATCCAAGCTCATGCGATGATATTGCACTAAGATATCAATCATATCCGCCACTTTTTTGCCAACTGTGGGCACAGCAAGCACAGATGAAGCATAATCAAGTGAACGAGCACGAGCCCAATCAACGATTATAACATTATAAAAACCTTTTCTTAACCATGCATCGCGTATCACCTTGTTTGTATGGGATTTATAGTTTTGTGTGAAACCATGTATCACTATTCTTGTAGGGTGATTGGGATTAAATTTTGAATTTCTAATAGACTTTACATTCTCATTTATCTCTTTGCCTTTTGTAGGATTCGATCTGGTATACAAATAAAAGCTTACAGGTGTGAGAGAAATGTCCAAGAATCGAGTACTTCTACCGACTGTACTATTAGATTCGACTTCTTTTTCATCTATCCAATAAAAGGAACCATTTAGATGTGGCACATACCAACCACCGTTTCCGCTAACTCGTGTTTTATCCTTGTCAATAATTAAAGCGGTTACTAAAATGAAAAGTTTTCAATTAGTTTGATATTTTTTCCTTTTTTTGCTTCTTATTTTTTTTTTACCCGCAACACAACCAACTGCCAAAAGAAATAAAAATTTCATTTTACTTAATTTGCACTATGCTTTCTTTTAACCAAACACCTCTTTTTATACTAATTTGCTAACATTAACACAGAAGCCATGTTCTGTGTAGAGAATTTGAAGTGTTTTTTATCAGTGTTTTTTTTTGGTTGTTTTTGTTGTTTTTCATGTATCGCTAAATTTTTTAAAGTGCTTTCGCTGCTGGCCTTTAAAATGAAGTCGCATTAATAATTTTTGCATTAGTTCTTAGTTTCCTATAGATTAAGTACCCACATGGGTATTTAATTATTATTTTTATCTACGCCGGAGATCGGAAATAGAATAGATTGAAGCGCCACGACCAGATATTTATTCATCAATTTTCTCTGCCCTTATAAAATATACTGCATATCAATAATGTTTTGAATTTAAGATAATGTTTTTCGCAAAAGATAAGATTGCGAATATTTAAAAAAAATTGTTGTTTATAAATTATTGGCAGCAAATAATCTAGAGAGATTTATTGGACAGTCAATTTTTTTATTTATAAGAGCTGCTTTAAAATTATTCGATATACGAATTTTACTCGCTATTAATTTATATTCCCTTTTAAATTCAGCGATATAAATTTACAGGCGAAATAAGAACATACGTGTCTTCTAACTCCACAACGCTTTTTATATTGTTTCTGAGATATTTAATAAAGTATAGAAGATGTCTAAATATCGTGTTAATGATTCTTCAAAAACACTCTGTTATACTGTTTAAGAATTCATCAGAAGAACCATCTTTTATTATTACAAAACATTACCTAAAAATGTATTTCTGTTCGATACTTTTGTTAAAGCTGGCTCTTGAGCTGGACTTGGGAAAATTTTGTTTTGAGTTATTGGTGAAAGTCAAGGGAAGACTTAAATGGTGAGAAATATAAATAATAAGAAACAGAAAAATAGCAAATCCCATACAAAATGCTTCTAGCTGTGAAACATTTGGTGTCTTTTCTTTAAAATTGTCATTTGGTTCTCACTATTTATATATTTTTTGTTTTTTATTAAAGAGAAGTAGCACTTCAGGCAACAATGCCTCTCAAGTACCGTGCTACATTCTTCAGGAAAAGGATAGAGAAGAGATGAAACAGGTGGTGAAAGAAGAAGGATAGTTGGAAATTAACTGCCATATAAAGACAGCACAGCGACTAGTGACTATGCCTTCATTGCTGAGCAGTCGCACCGACAGTCAATTGTTTTTTTTTGTGGTGAAAAAACACCAAGGTCTTCGTTGGGAATCGAACCCACAAGCCCCATACTGACAAACTAGTACACTACCTACTAGCCTACAGGGGCATATCACTGTTTATATGTATTTAGATGACGATTTAGTCTCCTTCAATTTTATTGTTGGTTAATAGATGGCACTGTGTTTCAATTTGGAGTACTTCTAAGGCTTGTATTTTATGCATTTATAAATCAATGTGTGCTTTCAGTATAATATCATATCAAACTTTGAATGTAACACTGTAAATAACATGAATCTTACTTTGCAGAAATTTACAATAAGACATTGATCATAATGGAATCATCATATGTATAATGCATTAAATCCAGAGTTGTAAAGAGAACAGCAGTATGAATCTGAAGCACAGGCCGAAACATTTCGTGCAAATGTTCTACAATTAAATCAACAACAAAGAATTGCGAACGATACTTTGATGGAAGCTGTGAACTGTAGATACAGTGGAATTTGTGATGGAGACATACGAAAACGTCCGTAATTTCATTGCTTTGCTTTCGGTGAGGATCTGATCGTAAAATGATACCGATCTAGCGTTGGTCTCATCTCGAATAGCTGCAACGCTGCTAGAAGGCGGACGAACTGCACATTCTGCCTTCAAATTGCTATTAAACATGCAAATCAACGAAACACCAATTTCCAACCTCCTCAAAAAATAGCGCAATAGTGAAGATCATACAGATATGTGAATTAAGTATTTGGGACGAATGCACAATGGCCCACAAGAGGTCACAACGTTGAAAAATCGTGACAACAAAAAATATTTTTGGTGGAACCATGATTTTGCTGTCAGATGATTTTCGTTTCAATACCTCGACCGGATTTATTATATTATCCACAGATTTATGTCACATCACAGACTAAAAAAAGAAGCTGTTTAAGAGTGTTTTTCCAGATATAACGCAAGAGTTCAATAATCATAATTGGTTGGCTGAACGAGCAATACTGGCGTTGTCGAGATGAGGATGGTCTCGATTGTTGTTCGGTACAGTTGGTTTCCTTCAAATCAGTTGACATCGTTACAAACCAGGATGACGTAGTCAACCATCCCACCGAGTTCTTAAATTTACTAGAATTGTTTGGGCTACCACCTCACAATTTGCAGTTAAAAGCAGGAATAGTTGTCATCATGCTGCTTAACATTAGTCAATTTCAGCTGCGCATTGGAACAAAACAGGGTGTGATAAAGCTAATGAACAATGACATTGAGGCAACAAGCAAAGAGGAAAAATACAAAGGCGAAGATATCTTGATCCCATGTATACAAATGAGTCCATTGGATTTACCATTTGATTATAAATGCCAATATAATTTTTTGTGCGTCTGGCCTTTGCAATGAATCTAAAGTCATCACAACGCCAGTTGTTGAAAGTTTACCATATACTATGTTGCACATTCGCAGCATTTTAATAATAAAACTTGATCAACTATATTTTATCTATGTTGTTTTTAATGTAGATTATGATATTATATTTATTTGTATTGTAAACTTATTTCAAATTCAAGCTTGTGGTATAGCCTGCTTATACTAAATGATTTTGCAAACTTTATTTTCCAAGCTCCTAATATTTGTGACATGATAATTTTTTAAGCAATATTATATGTAATTAATTAAAAATAATTATAAAAGCTCATTCATATCAAGCATTTTTTATTAATTATGAATTGCTTTTGTTTGCTTTTACAAAAGTTTAGTTTTTTATATTTCGATGAGGCAGTGCGAAGTCTACCGGGTCTTTCTGACCCGATAGACTTTGCAGATAAAATGTCTACGCAAAATGATCACACGTTACCTCTGTGTCCATGTTTTAAATTGTTATTACAAAAAAAATTAAGATCTTACAACAAATGAAAACTACGACGTCTACTATTGGAAGGAGCATATTCTTAAGATTCCAAATAAACCAACATTTATAGTTTTTCCAAATTTTTTTTTTGTAAATTATGATTTTAATAGGTTTTAGTAAACCTATACATATATATTGCTTGTAATATTTAACAGGAAAATGGCTTATTTTTAGAACTTATTTTAGAAATTGCAAACTTTAAATGGTTTAATTGTTAATTAAATTGCTGAATTCTCTAGTCCATATCTATTTCAATTTGTGTTTAGGTGTTTAATATTATATTACCATTGAAAAATATGTAATATTTTATTAGGTAATATAAAATAAATAATTTAATTTCTTGGAATCATTTAAATTTACGTTTATTTGTGCTAGACTCCTTTAAAAATAAATATTTTATGATCTTCTCACAAAATAATTATTATTCAAAAAATATTTTAAATGTATTACGGTGGGGGAAATCATATCCATATGGCTATTTCATTACTTCTTAAAGTGCATCAGCGGATTTTACCCTATATTTTGTATAGAAAATTCAGGGTCTTCTATCTCAAGCCAAACTGATTAAATGAGAAATTTCATTGAACCAACACACCAAAAAGGCAACAAGACTTAAAAATACTTTTATACAGCAAAACCAAACAAAAAATATTTTATGAGAATATCATAAAATATTTAGTTCAAATTAATGTAATAATATAAAATATGTAAATATGAGAGACGAAAGCCTTAGTAGCTAGTTCTCTTTTGCTTGTTAGTTACTATAATTGTATTATTGTAATTAATTATTAATAAATAAATAAATAAATGTAAATATGAATTCATATAATAAAAACCATTTAACTAATTTAAAAATGCTTTATTTTATAATTTAACAATAAGAACTGTTAATATTAAGTTAATTTTAATACCTTAAAAATGTAGATTAACACCTTAATGCATAGTGTATTCGAAGAAAAACATGCAATAACTTTTATTTCTTTATCAAAAAAGAAAATAAATAAATCAAAGTAAATAAGACAAAGCAACTAATATTCTCATATCCTACACTAGACGTAGAAATGCTATTTATATATATATAGGGGTTTTCAACTGGGGGTTTGTTTTCAAGTTATGGCAACACCAACAGCATAATAGTTTTGACATTTAGTTTTTTGACATATTCGTAGTATGCATTGGTAATTGTTAAAATAATTAAAATCTACTAAAATAATTCAAATCTACTATGAAAATAGTGGTTTTCTTATTGTCCTTCTGATACCGTTATTAAGAGTTTGGCCGATAAATTTAAGTCGACTGGCTCGATATAAAATGTGCAAACACCAGCGCCTGTTCGAACGGGTCGTTTAATTGAAATCTTCACAGCTGTTAGCCACAGTGTTGAAGAAGGTTCAAATTTGTCAATTACTCAACGTTCTCAAAAATTGGGGCTATCCAAAATCACCACATGGCGAATTTTGCGTAAGGATTTAACGTTGAAACCTTACAAGGTTAAACGGTTGCAGAACCGATTGCCTTTAGCTTAAAACTCAAAATTCGTGATGTGAAGTAGGACCTACATTTTTTCCCAAAAAGTGATTAAAAACTTTGATGAAAGAATCGACATCTGTCAGCGTGGTCGTGGTGAACATTTGGCGGATATCATTTTTCATTTATAATTGCTGAAATATTCTTTTCGTATTACAATAAAAATTTGAATCATTTTTTGTCATATTTTGTTTTTGAAGACAAACTTCTTGTTGAAAAACCCTTTACAAGCAAGTCGGTCAGCATGTAGTTTCTGTAATCTTATTTTGCGATCTCATAAAGTAAATACATTTTGCGTCAACGTAGAAAAGAATAAATTTTCTCATACAATCAAGTTTCAATTGAAATGTTTTTTTGTTTTTTTTTTTTTTGGGAAGACTCTAACTAACTGGCGCACATGTTAAGTTTATAAGAGTTTTGGATACAGTAGTTACACAGTATCCTTATTAAAGATAAACAAAAAAATTTACTGAATAGAAGATATTGCCATTTCAATCATATTCAAAATAAAAATTTCTAAAAATGATGTCCTTAAAATTTGCAAAAAGTGCAGACAAGATGAAATAAAAAAAATTACATAAATTTTAATCCAAAATTTATGGCCACTGTAGATATAGAGTGGTGGGGATTTGCAAATAAACAAAATGAATGCTTGAGTTTATGGCCTTCTTACTTAAATAGCGTTATAAAAATAATAACGAATTAAAATACTAAAGCGACCAACAAAAATGCCATTACATAAGGATCATCATAAATTTATGGCGCTGCTATTCGTCTGTAAAGAGAAAATTATTGTTTCAAAAATATATTGTGTTGGAATTGGTTGTTGTTTACAGAGGTCAAATATATCAGTGTAACATGGCCTTACAATTATTTTTGCCATGTTGATACTAATTCCTTTATTCATAAAAACAACTGAAAATATAAAAAGCAAGACGTTTTTTACAATACAAGTATACTGTCATGTTTGTTGCTGGTTTTGTTAAAGTTGTGTCTATTCTAAGCTGCTGCAATTATCAAAGCTCTAAAGTTTTGTTGCTTGTGTACAAAAATGCTTTAATAAGGATTACTTAAGATTACAAAGAAATAAATAACAAAAAAAGTTGTGTTTATATCTGTACTTCACATCAGAAAATAATTCGTTAATTTAGAGATAAAAATTAAACGGGCCGAAGTATAAAACTTTTTAGAGTTTCATAATCCGGTGCACTGTGGGTGTTTGGAAACTACACAAAAATTTGCTATGTCCATTAAAAAATGTCATTTCAGTGCATACAATTTTATTTAAGTTATTTTATAAATCTCATCTTTTATAAAAAAATATTTAAAAAACTCTTTCATTACAATACAATAAAAAGTAATTGGCATACTTCCAGGACTAAGGAATTACATTTTAATATGACGAAAATACTAAAATATTCATATTCAAATTGTACTTTTTTTAATAGCTTCAAAGTGGAAAAAAATTTTCGTAAAATTGTAGTTATTTGTTAAAAGTTAAAAGTATTTTGGGATTTATATGCAAATTATAAAACATTTATTAAAAATAATTAAAGATTTTTAAAACCAATAAAAACTTTATCAAGTTTTCATATGGTGGTATATTAAGCTCGACGGAATAAATCAAGTTAAATAAAAGAATAAAAAATAATAAAATAAAATAACAAAGAATTATAGGCTCAATAATTAACTTTTGGAAAAGGGATCCTGCGTAAAGCCACCATGACTGTACATTATTAGTGCTGAATTTCGCCCAAACTGTCGTATGGTGTAAATTGCACGAACAAAGTTCGCCTTAAGAGTGGCAAATAGTACTGGCTTATCAGCATAAGCCAGTGACTTTACGTGGAACTATAGAAGATAATAAATAGGTGTTAAGCTTAGTTTTTCGAATATAAATTAACGCCGCTTTAATATCAATAAGTCAGTGGCTGAAGTTGTTATATTACATGCCTAGTCATCCTGTCGAACATCCATATTTTTAAATAAAAAACTCTTGATCATAGTGTGATACTGATTTCCAACGTTCATAATGTTAATTTCAGACTCACTTTTAAATAAAAAATAAAGTCGTTTGCTGCCGCCAACTTAAATCTCTCATATAACAGTGTATTTTCTAAATAGTTTCATGCAAAATTAGGCAAAAGTTTGTCGATTTAATGACTGATTTTCAAAGTAAATCTAAATAATTTAATAGTATTGTTCAGGTGTAATATATTATATATACTGATACAAACTGTAGTATGACAGTTCATACCCACCCGGGGGGCTCGCAGTTTTGATGGATCTCATCCCTATCTCGACATATGCCTTCGTGGGTAAAAGGCGGGCTAGCAGGAACCCAAAACTGGAAGAGTTATATGACTCTTGTGGTCCGAGCAGTGACTTATTACACAAACTGGTACCACGGAAACCAGTTGCCCGCAGAACTACGGTCCTGTTCTGGTTAATGGTGAGGCTCCTCGGGGAGTAAAGTGCTGGCTGTGGTTTAATATTGACATCCAAATGCCCTAGCTTGCGCATGCAAAGTAACTAGGAGTTGGATAGTCTCCAACTGTTCAGCAACGAGCGGGGGCACGGCCTTGCTACCGTGCACTCAACGATTGCTACTAAGGCGTATATGTACCTAGTATGTATGCCTTTTATGGCATGTGTGGTCGTCTTTTTAATATACCCAGTAGTAAGACTACCGCCAGATTTAGGCCTCACGGCCAGGTGCCTACAGTAATCCTAACACGTTTTGTAGCAAGACAATGCTTTTTGGGGCTAAACTGATAGTAACTGGTTGGAAATCTTACCGGTTAAGAAGTCTGACTGGAGTCTGGTTCCAGCTCCTGGAAAAATGGTTCCAGCTAGGCAATGGTACGACCCTTCGAACTTTATGGTGGCTGTGGTTTAAACCCAGGAGCTGCATTGCAACAGAGTACCGTGACCCATAGAATATAAAAAGTTTTAGACATGCTCCATTCCAAGCCAAGGTATCGCCATGACCAAAAGCATGGCCTTGAATTAGTACTTATTGTCTGTACATGAAGGCGTTGCTAGACGCATTGTATTTACCTAGTTTTAAGTTTATGGCTTTTACGGCTGAGTACTGGCTTTAACCTGTATAACACAACAGTTTATTTGAGAGGTAGCTCTAACACGAATATAATTGGGCTTAACTAAATGTATTAACTATAATAATTATAATAAACCGAATCAAGTTTGGAAGTAGGGTGTATGTCTACACATTCGTAATCTTTTAAGAACACTTAAAGCCTTTGAAAGCAATACAAATTTAGCGAAAAAGTTCAAGTTTTGTTAATATTTTCGGCAAAATTGTGTTATGTTGTTTATTCAAAAGACTTAGATTTATATATAAGTCAAATATAAAAGGAAAGATCTCAAAACAACAAATTAAAAATAATTTGTAAAATCAATTTATTTTTAAAAAAGGCTGTTTTTTTCTTTTCAAATTAAAATCGAGTCACATTCTAAAAAATGTTTTGTTAATAACGTATAACACACCTGTAAGAAAATAGAGTATATTGAAATATATTCAATCTTATGCTACGAATCACATTCCGTTTCATGTCAATCGGTTGATTATTTCAAAAGATTTATATTCTACTAAAAAAGTAACGTATTTCACGGTGCTATGCAACATCAAATTAAAAACCAATTTAAACCAAATATTCAAATGTTAATATCAAAATGTGTATGCTAAAATAAAATAGATTATTTGTTTGGGTATTTTTTCTATTTTTTGCACTTAAATCTAATCTTGTTTGTCAAAAATATTTAGAAATACTTCGAACACTTTTGTGTTATGAAAAAAAAATTCATATACTCATATGTGCGTACGATAAAATAAAATTTAGAATTAAATTTTTAATTATATTTTTTGTTCTTGCAATCATTTCTATTTTTTTTTTCATTATAAGTTACTTTTTTAATTCTCAATTTTTTTTCTGTTCAGCTTCTTTTTAAACTAAAAGAGCATTCAAACTGTTTTATTTATTTTTTTTTAATTAGAGAGAAACTCTAAGAAGACTTACCTTTAATCTCAAATGAGGATTTTTTAATTAGGATGTAAAACTATTTACATAATTTCCATAAGTAGTCACAACAAGTGAGTAAAAAGTTGAAAAGTAAATTTGTTAAAAATATTAACTTTCCACTTTTCTATGAGAAACACATATCTTTTGAAATTAACAAGAGCCTCAGATTATAAACTATAGCTTTGTGTTTTTTCTTTTTTTAATATTTTATGCTTTTTGATTTAATAAGTTATTTTACAAAGAGTAGTATTTTTTTAAGCTTTTTCGGAAATTGTTTTAATATTCCTTAGGGGTTTCGAAATATACCCAAGGTATATTTTTAGGAGGCAACAGTAATGTGAGCTTGTGTGATCCAGGGATGGTAAATGAAAACAAAAAATTTACCATCTTTCTTCTCATGTTGTATTTATCACTCTTACATTCTGCTACGCGTTTCTCTTGTGTGTGACATATTTTTAATTTTAATTAAATTTATCTTTTTATCGCCAATAAAAAAAAAAACAATAATCGAAAACATACCATTACACTCATTAACAATCGATATTCGTCATTTATAATAAAATAAAAAAGACTTTTCCATAAGTAAAAAAAAGAAGGGATTGAAGAGAACTATAAAATTCGTTTTCAATATAAATGTAGAATGTGAAGGTAACGGGGGGGGGGGGGGGGGGGGGGGTACTGGTCTCTTTTGACGTAGAGGACTTGTATCCATCAATTCCGGTAATGCATACATTGAACATTGTTCATAGGACAGTGAGGAACGGAACGGAGGACAGGGAACTGGCAATACAACTTACAGGCATACTAGAGGCGACACTGGAACGGAATTATTTGGTCTTTGACAATGGTGTATATGGACGGATAACAGGACTAGGGATGGGGAATCCAACGTCTGCCACCCTCATGGGAGTATGAGGGTGGGAGGGGGGCGGTACGTAAGGGAATTCAAAACCAACTTGGGAGTAATATTCTACGCAAGTAATGTCGACGACATCATATGTATACTGGAGGGAAATAACGATGGGCAAATTCTAGATTACTTACATGGGGGACACGGGATTTGCAATGGAAAGGGGAGATGAGGGGAGAATTGATTATCTAGACCTAACGATCAAGAGGAACATAATCTCGAACAGAATAGAATATGAAATATACAGGATACCGACAACAACAGACACAATAAAACACAACTCATCAAATCATCCCCAGCAACACAAAAACGCAGCAATCAGGCAGTTAATAACCAGACTCGAGAGAACACCACTAACACGTCAAATGTATATGAAGGAAATGGAAACAATATACACCATAGCGGAAAACAACGGATACAAAGAGCGCCTCGTAGATAACATCAAGGAACAAATTAGGACGAACAAAGAACAGGAGAATGAAAGGAAAAAATGGGCTACATTAACATATATGGGAAAATCAGCGTGCAAACTGGCGAAATTCTTTGGAAGACACAACATCAATACCGCATTCAGAACAGGAAACAACCTAGGCAGAATACTATGGAATAAAACGACCGGGGCAAATATACTAGACGGACAAGGAGTGTACAAATTAACTTGTACATGCGATTATGGCTACATCGGGCGAACAGGACGAAAAATTAAGACCAGATTTGGGAAGCACATTAGAGACTATAAAAAAACTACGAGAACCAAAATCAACTCCGGAATCGCACTTTGCGAACCATATATTCAACAACAAATGTACACCAGGACATATAAAAACAACGGTTAAACTGCTTCATACACAACACAAAGGAAGGAGACTAAATGTATTGGGGAACATGAAAATATACAAACAGAAAACATTTGACGGATGAATAATCATTTATTATTCAAATGAGCACTGCTTCGGACACAATATTTGGACCATTGGAACATTTTTACAGGAAAATGAACATTACACCAACACGAACACGTTACGCAGGTGCACAAGACCAGGGCAATAAAGAACATCATAGACGTACAATTACAGATTATTATATCACATGAGAAGAGAAAGGGAAAAGGAGTGCCATTTAAGTAAATTGTACAGTAGTGTCAACTTTGTATAGTTAAAGTAAATTAAATTGTTATAAATTTAAAAACTCTAAAAACTGATGTTATTTATTTTGCAATAAAGAACTCACAACAAAACGTTTATAAAAGGTATTAACGTAACAATACAATAGTTATATATCTCAAAAATTGTGGGAGGTTAATGCTTACATGGACATATTTCTAGGACTTATGTAATCTTTAACGTAGATAATATCATGAATTTAATATGCAACGAATGGAATGAGACTTTCAATATTATATCGTGTACCTGCAGGTATGCCCAAGCGGCTTGCAAAATGCTTTATTTATTTGTCATGAATTAATAAATAAATGAATAAAATCTGAAGAAATAATCACAAATTTAATTCTCTATCTTATTTTACCAAATTTCTTATAAATTTTTGTTCAGTGTATAAAGGAAAAATTGCTTAAAATATTTGTTAAACTGTTATTTCATCTTTTTGAATGCAAAATTTCTAATTAGCCCTCCAATAATTATACGCGTTTTCTAAATGTTTGTTTAATCGTTTTTTAATTCTTTTATTTTCAGGACTTGATTTCCATGCACAACTTGAATGAGTGAACAGACATTAGCGAACATTTGGTGACAGCAACACACCATGCTGATTATTTCATTTTAATATATTCTTGTAAAACTGTATGCAATTAAAAATTAATATGAGTGAAATCTACGTTGACATAATATAAAAGGGAAAAAACAAACATCAAATAAAATTCTACAGCCAGACACAGAGAGAGCGAAACATAAATAAAAATTTCGTAATTAAATTGTTGTCATATTGATTATTGCTGTTATATCGATATCATACCAAATGTGGTGTTGAAAAAACTTTTTTAGGCGGTTGGCTTTTAAAAAAAGTGATTGGAGAAGTATCTGTCGATATTTGAAATACTTGGTGATATTTTGTGCTATTATTTATAATTTTTTTTTATGATAACGTTTCATTAAAAAAAATGGATAAGGTGGATCAAAAACCACTATTATATTATTATTTTCTTTCTTAGTGTGTCTTAAATATGTGTATAAGGAAATGATAATTTGTTAATGAAATGTCAAATGTTAATTAAATATCAAATAGTAAGTCCAATTCCAAATCAGGTTAAATTTGGGTTTTCTATCTGATTATATAGATACAGGACGTATGCATCAGAAACTTACGTGTAAAAACACAAATTTCAAGGCCAACATAGCAGCTAATAGAGAAAACAGCGATGAATTGAGGAATTAAATCCATTACTAAATCTGTTTTTATATGGATTTTGGCTTGAACCGACTCTGATTGATTTTAAAGGAAATTTCTTTTCTATATTAAAAAATTTACTAAAAAAAATATTTGATCGGCTTTCAAATAACATGTCCATTTCTCAAGAGAAGTTTATTGTCAGAGAAAGTTTTATGTTTTACGATAAAAGTATTAAATTAACTAAATACTTAATTTTACGATTGATGAAATAAACATTGGCCATGTTCAACAAGATTTTTGACGATAGTTCTAGAGAAAAACTGCCAACGTTGCCCACAACATTTCTCACTTCATTTACTTTTTATTTGTGGTAAAGTGTACTGTTGTTGAAAGAAAAATGAAGAAGTGACGAGCTGCTGGAAGAATTATAAATACAATTTATATAATGGGGTGGTAAAGTAATTCATATATTTTAGGGTGTTGTACTCGTTCTCACAGTCCAAGGCCACAAAACAATGACAAGGAACTAGAGAACAAAATAAAAATGGACATTTCCTTTTGTTATCCACCCTGCGTAAATAAATGGTTCGTCTTCATTTACATGCACTTAAAATTAAATACAGTTTCAAATAAACTAAAGCAACGCCATTTTTATAATTAATACATTTCAAGGAATTTTATGAAACTGTTTACAAAACGTGAATAATTTGAAACGTGTATACTTTGATTTTAATATTAAAAATGAAAATTTAATTAAATTGTTTGCATTTCATTTCGTAGATAGCGTAGTGAATAAAATATTTTAATTGAAAATATATTTTTTTCTAGCCGGAATAATTTGGTAAACGTAATGGGCTTTTATTTTTAACATGCTGCAATATTTTGTACAACATATTTTGTTCTTATTTGAAATTGTTTACAATTTTATCATATTTCAATATCATTAAAAAGCATCTGGTGTAATAAACCAAGACAAGTGGAAGACTGATAGCCATGATATTATTACTGACAAGACTAATTTATCTCCAACGATTGTTAAAGATGGAAAAGAGAAAATTATAAAGATTACTTTTTATTTCAAGTGCTTTTTAAAATTTTAAACTCTTTTGCCTAAACAATTTTTTATTAAAAATTTTCCAATCATTATTTTTGAAAACTTTAGAAAATAAAAACAAATCAATGGCGGTAACAAATATTTCAATTTTATTTCTTGGTTATGGAATTTTATATATAAATATTTGTAGAGCTCTTTCAGGTAGTAGATTGACTATTTTAGTTGTGCTTCAAAATAGAGAGCAGTGTTTTCTATACTGATCCGACAAAAATATTTGATATTAGCTTTTATAAAAACTCACAAGTTATATGAGTTGTAATGAAGAGTTATATTTTAAATCATTCAGGAATATCAAGAACCCATATAAAAAATTACGATGAAAAGGATATTATTGCGGAAGTTGTATGCATTTCCACTTTGTGAACAGTCAATAAATGCTTGCTCATGGCATGATATGATTTGATTTACATCTGCACCGACTAGGTAGTCATAATAAGATGGTGGTCAAATCACTTGAATGATTTGCAAACGTCATTCACGCCCTAGGAGGCCATCGAATACGTATATCCTCCGGTCACTCCTAGTTGCAATTTCGAAAGCCCGAAGTAGGCCACAGCCTTCACTCCTTGCTAAAGAGTTGGAGACTTTCCAACTCCTGGTCCAGAACCCATGAAGCTTAATATAATTAAGAACACGAACGCATTCATACTCACTGGACCTGAACCATTCATTGTGTTCATTTTGAATGATCCGACCCACAAACTATCACGAGGGTCTCGAAACCACAACCACCACGATACTCCCATATAGGGGCCAGCTAATTGTCTCAAGAGACAAATAGTGAACTCTGCGAGCGTACTGATTCCCGTGAAAATATGTGGATTGTCCAGGTGACTCCTACTAGCCTTTAAGGCGCCTGGGCTCCCTTTTACCCCGCAAAACACCAGTCTAAATGGAATAGTAGGTTCCAAAAAGACTATCATGTGCCCTCGGGGGGAGCTTTCTCCTGGCATGTTTGGTTACAGCATAATGTTACCAATTCCATAAAATAATAATAATATTGATATGCGCTTAATACGGAAGAAGAAGTTATAACCAACAGCGTACAACGTTACATACATAAAGACAGTAAACACGATAATTTTCTTCAAAATCATTGTATTGGTATTAGTTTAGCTGTTTCCAAAACACTGTTTTAGAAAAAATTATCACAGTAGTTTCTCTAAATTACCCAACATTGTCATTTGTTGGTAAAAACTCCAAGCGCAATAAATGTAGGTCATATTTGCTCACAGCTAGAAAACAATGTTGCCGGTATAATTTTACAGTTCTAGGAACATGCTGAGAGTAAGATTTCATATCATGCTGACAAAATTAATAGGGTACAACTTCGCAACATCATTTTGTCTAATTTTTTAACACAATTTTTTATACAGTCCTTTGGCAGCATTTTACATTAAATGAAAAATAGAATCCCATTCTTAAATTGACAATTTTATCAAGTTAGCGGAATTAAATATGCGTCATATGGGTCACGTAGTACTAACGCCCAAAAATAATTTTCCTTTAAATAGTTGTATTTTAACTACTAACGAATCGTACAGTTTTTTAACTGAATGAATGAGAAGAATATTAGCCGAAGACTAAGCTAAAGCATAGCGTTTTATCAGCACTTACGAATTTTTGAAATTCAAAAGTGAATTACTTCATTGAGTAGTAAATAAACTATAGTTTGTTTTAAAATCTTAATAATATCAGTACTATAAATGCATAAAAGGATTATTAGTATAATTAAATTAAAACTTTTTATATTTATTACCGTCTACAATTAAAATTGGACCAAAAATTATTTTGATATATTAAATTTACCAACGTCCTTAATATGCCCAGTCAGACTAAAACTAGTGTAAGCTTTTGAAAATAATTATCTCACAAAAATTTTTATTATATTTGAATAATATACTAATATTTTTTGCATCTACACTTAACATAGAAGCATTTATAGCGTTTCCATAAAATCAATTCGGTGGTTTGGTAATTTACACAATACAACGCAAAGTAAGATTTTATTTATCATACTACTTTAGACACGCAAGACGCTACCTTTAAAACTTGTTTTTAGTTTAAGCAGTTCAATGATTTCGTTTTCACTATAAATAAGATTTCGAATATAAAATTAAAAAGTATATTGAAATAAATTAGCAAAACAATTTTGTTATGTGTACGACATATAAGCACTCGCAACGAGGAAGCGGCTATGAGATTCACAAAAAATAAAATTTCATTTTAAAGCTACTGCTATTCCTCAAACAGCAACAATAATATATTTTTCTAAAGCAACAGCTCAAAATTAAATAAAAGAAAAGTGCTCTGGAGTTAATTACTGCTGGTCACCTAAAGGTGCATATGCACATCCAGGCAATTGTTCAATATACCCGTATGTACACAAAAGTTGTTAATGTAGGGAAAGTACACGAAAATAAAAATGGAGCATTTCTTGCGTGAAATTGCAACAGGCAGCATATTGCCTCATTTGAATATGGCGGCTAGAAATATAAATATTGCTAAAGCCAACAACAACAATAATGCCTATCATAATGAAACTGAAAAAGTTGATGTAGAAACTTTAAATGAGAATCTTGGCAGCAGCTACAATAATAGTTTAATTATAAATTCTGGAGAGAGTGGTAAAAGTATTGAAATTTTGACAGAAACAAATAATGAAGGCAGGAGTGTTAGCGATAATTTATATTTTATACAATCTCCGAAACAAATGACAATGGATGTTTTAAGCAGCAATAATATCATAAGTGGAGGAGATGGTGATCAATATGAAGATTTTACAGAATATTTATTCAATGAAACTTCTTCGCCAGCTTCAAGACTTCTCTTATCCGCAAACTCATCAGCATATCCATCATCATCGCAGCCTGCCTTGCATTTGTTGGCCTCTTTATCCAGTGTTACTACAACCACAATATCATCCATAACCCACAAACACCAACAAACTGAGAACGAAACATTATTCGATTTGTTTTCCTGCGATGGTGAGTCACAAACTTTAAGTGCTTTAAATTTCTCTCTGGCGGCTGGTAACGATAGTATCAGCCTGGACGGCGATCATCATAGCGATGAAGCTCTGTCAAGTATTTATTTTAAAACCGCCGTTTATTTATTGTACATTCCAATTTTTGTGTTTGCTCTTTTGGGCAATGGCACTGTCTGTTACATTGTCCAATCTACGCCACGTATGCGAACAGTGACAAATTATTTTATTGCCAATTTAGCTGTGGGTGATATATTGATGTCTCTATTTTGTGTTCCTTCATCGTTTATATCAATATTCATTTTGGGTTATTGGCCATTTGGTATTGTGCTGTGTCATCTGGTTAACTATTCTCAAGCTGTGTCGGTGCTGGTGAGCGCTTATACTTTGGTCGCCATATCAATTGATCGTTACATTGCAATTATGTGGCCACTGAGACCCCGCATTACAAAGAGGTAAGTTAACGTTATAATCTTTATTATTTATTTATATAAACATACATATGTACATATGTATATATGTATCTATGAACAAAATAAAAAATAAAGAAGAGGTTGTTGTTTTTTGCCTTGACAACAAATTATGATTATTTATTATTATTAAATAATTAAAAAGAGTTATTGTCGCATATACTCATGCTGATAAAATGTTGTATATGAATGAATTTCCAACATTTCTTTTATAAACTTTAAATATCTTTTTTTGGTTTTCTTTTAGTTTTGAAATAAATATTTTATACCTGAAATTTACTGGAATTAAGAAAAAAATTCTGTGAATAAAAATCTAAGTTAAAGTCTCTCGGCTGTATGCATAAAAAACGCTTACTTGAGCTTTGAAGTACACGTTAGTTAACAAACACTTTAAGGCTAACAGACGTTTGTTTAAAAATGGTATTCATAAACAGTACTTTAGCTAATGTATGCTTTAGTAAAATTAGTATTTTGATTCAGGCAATGCCACTATTTTCAGTTGTCACGTTGTAGTTAACGATGTATAAAAATGAATATTATTTATCCGGGTAGTTAGATCCATAAAATTGTTTTCAACAAAATCAACATATGTTTTTTTTGTTTTTTTCTTAATCTTTTTAATAAAAAGCAAAGCACCCAAAAAAGGTTAATTTGTAAGGCTTACGAAGAACTTACAAAGAATTTGTTCATATTAAAAATATAATTATTCGGATAACGAGCTTTGTATTATTTTGTTCAAAATAATTAATTATAATTATATTTTTGTAAAATATAAAATAAAGATGTAAACATGTTTCATATTGAATGACATGTTATATTTTAGTTTTTGTTATTGTTTGTATACTACAATTTGTTTTAATAAACATTTAAAAAAATTTTTGGAATAACAAAGTAAAACTGTCAATTAAGCCGTTTATATTGAAAGTGGCATAAGTCACAACTGAACAGTTTCTTTTTTCATTTTTAATAAATTTGAAATTAATAAGTTAAGAAGTATTGAGATTTGTTTGAGAGGAGTGTTGAAAATTAACGGTATAACAAAAATTTTTATATTGAAAGTGGCGTTAGTCGCTGTACTCAGGAAATTAATTACGGAGCTAAGTGTGAAAGAAATGGAAACATGTAATAAGTGTGTGTGAAGTATTATTGTGATTATTGGACTTTTATTAGTTGGAAAGAATATTGCAGTTTACTGAACTATATTATAGTGATATCTAATATACTACACATAATTAGCATTATTTTGTTATTTTTTTATTCTCAGGAGGTTGCTTCGTGTTGTATAAAATATCTAAGAATGTCACAACTCAAAAGCATATTATTGCACATAGTAACTTATGAAAAGGACAAAATAGTAATAGTAGTAATAGCCCCCTGTCGAAAAAGTCCTTCACAGTGCACAACATGGAAAAAAATATTTTATTTTAACACAATCATTAAAAAAATCCGTTTCAGAAAGTAAACTAAATACAGACTAGTTGAAATGGCTAAAAATTAAAATGTTATATAAAAAATATCTTTTTTTCTTTTTAACGATTTTTTTATATATTTTTTTTCTTTTCGCTTTCCTTTGGAAAGCTTCTTCAGGAAAAAATTTTTTATTTTTGAAAACAAAAAATTAAATAAAAAATTTTTTCCTGAAGAAGCTTTCCAAAGGAAAGCGAAATATTGAAAAGAAAAAATATATAAAAAAGATGGTTAAAAAGAAAAAAAGATATTTATTAAAGATAAATAAAAAAAGATCGTTAAACAAAAACTATAAATGTTATATAAACTAATTTAAAATAAAAAAGCTGACAATAACAAAGTAACTTATGCCACTTTTAAAATAAACGGCTCAGTTTATTGTAAACAAAATTTGTTTTGTTTTTGAACTTTCAATAATAAAATTGAACTGTCAATTTATGGTAGGATTAAAGTAGCATTTTCCTACTTTAAAGTTAACAAAGGTATTTTAAGGTGAATACAACTTTAGGAAATTGTGCTTAACAACGGCAGTTAAACCTGCTTTAAGTTTTTTTTATTTTTATTTTTATGTAGAAGAGGATTTGATTTATCTTGCAGAACAGTGGCAGAAAAAGAAGGAAATTTTAAATTGAAATTAAAATTTTATCAATATTTTGAAGAAGAAAATTTTCTGTGCAAATTTAATAGAATTTTAGTTAAAGAAACGGTCGGTTTGTTTAAAATATTTTATGTTTGCGAGTTACCTTATATAATTGATGCTTACTATTTAATTTACTACAATTTTTCAATATCCATAATTTATAATTCTTTATCTTTTGTTAATATATAATGTCAAAATAAAATAGAATGATATTATTGTTGTAAAACCATAGCCGCGATTTCGATAATTGACTTCCGTTTGCATACATCCTTAAAACTTTTAGCTCTACATTTCCTTTTAAATTAAGCAAAAATGCAGCTCTTTAAAAGAAAATAGAAAAAGGAGCAACACTAACAATATACCCATAAGCGAGTTTATATAGATCTGTTGCAGCTTTTATTTTCATCTTTATCTGTTATACACATACGCACAAAAAGGCTTTTCTCTGCGAGCATAAGATAAATTGACAATTTTCTGTATTCGTTTAATGGCAGTTGTGCAACTTTTTTAAAATAAAATTATGCCGTATCGTCCAGATTCAAAAAACAAAGGAAATCCAGATAACTGAAGAAGAATGGAAAATAAACTATTGAAGTTTATTTTATTATAAGTTTAATTAAATAAAATAAACAACTTATTAAGGAAGTGTAAAATGTATTTGTCTCCTTTTCAGTCAAACACGAATTTTCCATTGTGGTAAATAAAGATAAATATACTGACTCATAAAACGAAATTCCGGAAATCCTTTCAACTACTAAACACTTAAATTTTTCTCAATTGCACTTATCACAATTTAACAATGATTCTGAAACCTTCTACATCCTATAAACGAGAGAAAAAATATTAAGGAAAAGTATACAATGAAGCTTATTATTACGAAGGCATTTGGCAAACAACTTTGAATGCTAAAAATTTTAATTTACTTAATTATTTATAATAGTTTTTTTGGAGTAATTTTTTTATATTAGTTAACTTTTCAAATTTATTTGAAATAAATGACAATAATTCATTGTTGGTGGTAAAGCTAGATCCTATGGCTATTTTATTAATTGCTCAACTCAAATTTGGGTAATTAGAACACTGCAAAAGTTAACTTATATTAATTAATATTACCTAAAATTAAATTCTTGTTAATGATGACCTTGGTAGACCCTTCTGTTAAAAAAATATAAAATTGTTCCTTAATGTGAAATAATAACGATTTCTTGCTAGCCGGTTTGTTATAGGCTTCAAGTGTGTGTTTCTTTATACTGAAATATTTTTATGACTCCTTGACTTTCAGACATCCTTCCATTCTTTTTATAGAAATGTTTGAAAATTATACTCAAGAATAAAATGTAAGCGCAAATTTTATTTCGTGCCTGATTCCTTTAAATAAATATTTCATGATATTCTCATAAAATATTTATTACAAAAATTTTTAATTAAAATTAACATTTTATGATATTCTCATAAAACATTTATCCAAATAAAAATAAAAAAGAGTCTTATATCCAAAGCCAAACTGATTTTATGAGAATTTTTTCATAAAATCAACATAGCATAGACAGCAAGACTCAAAGACACTTCCATACAAACACTACAAAACATTTCAAAAACAACAAAAACATTGTTTATTTTCAATCATTTCTACATAAGGGTTGCCATTGGAAACTATTCCATATATGCAATTTAAAAATTCAAGAAAAGTAAAAAAACATTTGTAAATAATTTTACAAAATTCCAAAAAAGCAACGAGCACATGCAATGGAAAATAATAATAATAAAAATAATAAAAAATGTTTATTTTTAATAAAGATTTTTGTAATAAATATTTTATGAGAATATCATGAAATATTTATTTAAAGGAATCAGGCACGAAATAAAATTTGCGCTTATATTGAAAAAGATTCCGAATAATTATTAATTACTCAAGAATAAAATGTTTAAAGTGAGTAAGAAATGAAAACAGTATACTTGGTTTGCTATTTAAATTGAATAAATATTTAGTTTAAATAAAAAAATTAAGTAAAATTAAACATTTGATTATTATTTTTATTCGACCTCGTTTTTTTAAATAAATAATAATTAATCTTAGTAGCGGTCTGTTTTAAATAAATTTAACACTATATTTTTTAAATATTTCGCTTTACTCTGGAAAGCTTCTTCAGGAAATTAATTTTATAATAACAAAAATTATTAACAATTTGAAAAAATTTTTTAAAAACAATTGACATAAACATAAAAAATAATTTTCTTCATACATACATACAAAATTAAAATTTCAAAAATTAAATAACAAATTCTTTCTTATGAACTAATTATAACAAATTATGTGTCTTTTGAATTAAGTTCCTACAATTCTGCGCTAAATTGTCTGTATTTGTTTTGAAATTTATTCTCCATACATTTGATACATTAACAATTTCTAACATTTCTAACATATAACGTCTCTTGTAGTTTTTTTCTATATCTAATACTGATGCTTCCTCAAACTTTGGATAATGATTATATTTCTTACAATATGAAGATAAGGGTGTCCTCTGTGTTGAAATATTCCTATATTTTTGGTCACATCTGTGACCAGCTAATCTTGTTTTAAGTTTATTTTTTGTTGTCCCAATATAAACTTTGTCACAGTTCACCTGGCCATTAAAATTAAACAAAAAAGGAGAAAACTTGCGATATGATTTGAAGTGAATTTTATACGCGACAGGGAATTTATAACAGCTGTGAGGCACAGGTAACTAAAAAAAAGTTTTCACACAAAAATATTAAAGTCATTTTGTTTTCCAAAGGGTAACCTACAATTAATCTATAAGTTTGCAGACTTTTTATTTCTTTGCTTTTTATTACTTATTATTGCCGCCTTAGTTACAGAAAAGAGCTACAGCTTAAAAGAAATTTATAAAAGATATGTTTTTTATATGATTTAGATATTTCCTAATGCCAATATTAGACCCTTATAATTTGTAATTCTCTTTCACAACCCCACCAGTGTCTTTGGATAAATTATTTTCAGTCACCCTACATTATTTCAATTATTTCCTTTGATAAACTTCTTGAATTTTCAAGAGCAAATCTCGATTTTAAATTAAAAAAAAAATTAGAATATTGCCAACTGCTTTCAAATTTTAGTCGCTATTTCGTTCCCAAGCCAATATATCTTTCTTGGTTGTACACCGTTAAAGATTTTTAGTTCTAGCTGTAATTTGAACAAATAGGTTAAAAGTGGTAATAATAACATTTGTTTTCATTTATATAAACTTACTGAACTTTAAACAGCTTTTTTACAAAATTAAAACTTGGTGTTTATTTACACCATTGAACATCATCAAACTTTGGATTTCAAATGCCAGTTAAAAATAAAATTATTTTATGTTATGCTGCTTTGTTTTTGGAGTATTGATTTATTAGATAATTAGTAAACTGTTGACTTTCTTCCAATTTATTTTCTCGCCAATGTTTTTGTACAATTAATAACATAAACAAAGTCTGCTGAATGCAAATATTGACAATTTGATGAAATAATCAAGACACATTACGTGATAATAGACAAGAAAAAGTTCTACATTTGCGAAATGCCATAAGAAGTAACTGAATAGAAAAGAATTGTAGGAGTGTAGCAGCAAATATTTATTTAAAAATTTGTCTTTGCTTAGTATTGTTATGTTTTCGCATCAAGAAACAAATGCCTTCAGCTTTAGTATTTTAATATTTTCGCACATGTTGTAATTCGACACGGTTTGTTGACTGTATTCACTTGTAAATGAGCCATAAAAATATTTTTCAATACAATTTATATAAAAGGCTGCAGTTTTAAGTTTAAAGAAAATTCTGGTAAATAATTGTGTATTGATATCTTATGCGTGCCATGAAATATGGTAGCGATGAACAATAAAAGACGGCATATTAAATTACAAAATAAACCTTCGGTTTATTCTAGATCTTTCTCTCTCCCTCTCTTTCTGCTATTTGATATTATTTTAAATATTGTTTTAGCTTGTGTGTATTTTATAAGATATATTATAGAAATTATTGGGGGCATTAAGAAGATGGATAGTGGTTAATTGAAAACCATTATCTGACGGAAATGTATTTAGTTTGAGTTTTAGGGAAACTCTTATCATATCAATTACATACACAACAAGGAATATAAACGATGTTATGAAAAAGTCAAATCGCAGAAAAACTATAACAATTTCCAAATAACTTGAGTAAATTGTTCTTTGACACAAATATGAAGCAGAATAATGTTTAAATGTAGTCTAGCCTTTAACGTCAATTTTATTATTATTGTTAAATATTATTTCTATTTACAATTTATTTTTTCAACTGATTATGGACAGTTCTCTAAGCTCACTTTGCCATTTATATTAAAGAAATCATTTTAAGAAGTGAGATAATATATATTGTTACGTTTATATCTTTTATAAACGTTATGTTGTGAGTTCTTTATTGCAAAATAAATAACACCAGTTGTTAGAGTTTTTAAATTAATAACAATTTTATTAATTTTAACTACACAAAGTTTACACTACAGAACAATTTACTTAAGATGCACGTCTTCAGTTGATGAGGTTTAATTTTACACTGACTGACTATCCACTCAGACGCTGCCCTATTTATATTTGTCCATTTAAAGTCTAGAAGATTTAAGAATCTTCTACTCCCTTTGTATCATATTTTTCTGTTGTATGTTGTTTATTCGATGTATAGGCGCCTGTATGCCTGTGTGTATAGTTGTTTTTGTTTTTATGCTAATAAGGTTTCTGCTTGGGATTTATTTCAATATATTCGTTGTTGTCTTTTGTAGAAAAGGGTGTCTTAGAAAACTACGCAGATGGTAAACAACACGTATATTTGTTGTTGTAAAATTAGTTTTTGTCTTGAGCGTTTAGATGGTAAACAGCATACATGTATTTTTTTTGCATGCCAGGCAGTTAGTAAACAGCATATTGAATTGTAGTTGTGTGTATAATTATTTTATTTTAAAACCTAAGCAAGACACATTCATAATAATATATAAAAGAAGTTTTCCTACAAAAAGTTTGTTTTCTGAAACAAAATAAACCGCAAAATTTAGATTAAGATGATTCAAGTGTTTATTGTATTGCGAAGAGAAAAGTTCGGAATGAAAAATGGTATTTGGCAAATGACCACCACGACAGCGTTGACAGATGTCGATTCTTTCATCAAAGTTTTAAATAACTTTTGACAAAATGGCGGCCCTATTTCGTTAATCACATTACGATTTTTGCGTTTTAAGGCTTAAATCGATTCGATTAACTCCGTATAGACTCTGTCCTTAACATAGTACCACAAAAAATAACCCAGTTGTGTTAAATCATACGATCGGGCTGACTACTTAACTGCTAATTGCTGCGAAATTATGCGATCGGAAAATTTGCTTTGCAATAAATTGATCTGTGATATTTTCGTGGTAAAAAAATAGGCCAAAAGGAAATCGTATTACGCGATAGAGTGATTCATTGATCGTTACGGTATATCCAGTCTCATCTTCAAAAAAAAAAACGACAAAATCACGTCCACAGACCACGTAGCGCACCAAACACTGACATATTGAGCATGAAAAGGCTTCTAAATAAACGCTCAATGATTTTCGGAAGCTTAAATATGGCAATTTTGCTTGTTGACATACCCTGGCAAGTGAAATTGGGCTTCGTCTGAAAAAATGATTTTTTATGAAGTTTATGAAATGTAAGTTTAACAAATTTAACTACCAAATTCCTAATAGCGGTGTCAGAAAGACGATTATATTGTCCGAAAATATCACGAATTTTACAAAATGTAACTTTAACAGAAACACCATTTTCATAGTGGATTTTAATTATTTTAATTTGATTTTTGTACGAAATTGAATTTATTGTAATAATTACAAATGCATCTACTACGAATACATTAAAAATCGAATGGTCAAGGCTATCATGTTGTTGGTGTTGCCATAATTGCAAAACAAAAGTCTTGTTGAAAAACCCGATATAGCACGCAGTTTGGATTCTACAAAATATGCTCTCGAATATGTTACAACAATTAAAATGTTACAACTTAAAATTTTTATGATACTGAGCGCAGCAACGAGAAAGAGAGAGAGAGAGAAAGTGAGTGAGTGAGCTCATAATTGACCAAAAGGATGTTAGAAGACATGATTTTGAATTAACCGTCTACCGTTATGTATCTGTCAAAAATTGTCATGCTCATAGAAAATGTATAAAGCAAATAGTGCTGCGCCAACGCCTACAGATTGAAAAATCCGATTCTGACAATCTGCTTGGTAGTGGAGTTAGCTGCTTGTTTGATTTCGTAGTTCATCGAATGTTTCTATTCAGTGAGCTGATTAGTTTACTCTACTGTTTATTACACAACGCTGGCAATTTTATTTAGATTTTAACATCTCAGCATAAGGGCTGGAAGCTACAAAACGTTACGCGTTGCGTCTGCCAAGACTAATTCAGGTGCGTCTTTTTTGCAATATCAGCAATTTTTAGAATTTGTGTATTTCAGCCTTATTTTTACAAGATGTGGGCCATATATATTTTTATTAATTTGAAAATAAAAAAAAATTTAAGTCTGAATACTATGCTGTGCATGAATCAGCTGTGTATGTAGAACTTCGGCTTTAGGACTTTTAGGAACACTTCCAAAGAGTTTCATTTCGTATAATCTTTTGAATAAGATTTGGAAAAAAGAATTCAAATTTAAGTTCTATTTCATATTTTTAAAATTGTTGACAAAGAGCAAACAGAACTATTTTAAGGTACTTTTTATTTCTTATAATTAAGATTCTATGCTCATTTTTATTACTCCTTAATTTGATTTTATGATAATTCGTTTTTCTTTAAGGTATGCAAAATTTATCATAGGTAGCATTTGGGCTATAGCACTCGCGACGGCATTTCCTATTCCTATAGTATCCAAGCTGGTGCAACCTGGTGAATGGCACGTCTATTGTGAAAGGTAAGTAATAAAAAACGCTAGGTGTTTCATAAAATTTCATGGAGGAGAAATCTAGTGTGAACATTTTTGGGAGAGAAATTATGTAATTTAGGTATAGTTACTCGGTTTGTAATATTAAAAAATACATACGAGGATGCTAAAATTATTAGCGCTAAATCTGGATATGTGTAATAGAACAATAATTCTTGCAAAAAATCTGATTTTAACACAGAAGAAGAATTTTTTTTCAGAAACTTCGAACCCATAGCTATCTTTTGAATTTTAATTATTGATCGATACTCGATTTCATCAGTGCTGATGTCAATGTTAACCCCCACCTTTGATATTAACAATTAAACTTCTCTAAGTGCATTGTTGTACACACAGTTTGATTTAACCATTTTAGGGAGTGGAATATCGTCTTCACTATCACACTGATCGTCATCCCAAAACAGAATCACGAATTGTATGTGTCATAAAAATATTTCCGACCAGAACGTTTTCTAATGCAAGGAGGAGCATGTTTATTAATGCTCAACGATTTAAGCTTGTGCGAACCGTATGCATTTGCACACAATAAAAGTGCTATTCTTTGCTTTGCAAATTTTCGGCCGGAACGAATTTTTCGTTTAATGTCTTATAATGACAGAAAATGATAAAAAAAACCCATTTTCGTTGTCAGGTTGCGAGACTGATATAACCACCCCCCCTCATCGGGGGCACCTGATAGTCTTTTTGGAACCTTCTATTCCATTTAGACTGGTGTCTTGCGGGGAAAAAGAGAGCCCAGGCCCCTCAAAGGCTAGTAGGAGTCACCTGGACAATCCACATATTTCCACGGGAATCAGTACGCCCCAGAGTTCACTATTTGTCTCTTGAGACAATTAGCTGTTCTCTGACTGGTTATTGAGGTTGGCCCCGATATGGGAGCATCGTGGTGATTGTTGTCTCGCGGCCCCATAACAGTCTATGGTTCTATGGTGGCCAGGATCATCTTACTGATAATGACACGCAAAGTGAATGATCCAGTCCAGTGAGCATGCTTGACATGTGTTCGTGGTGGTTGTGGTTTCGATACCCTCGTGAGAGTTTGTGGGTCGGATCATTCAAAATGAACACAATGAATGGTTCAGGTCCAGTGAGTATGCATGCCGTCGTCTTCTTAATTATATTAATCTTCATGCGTTCTGGACCAGGAGTTGGAAAGTCTCCGACTCTTTAGCAAGGAGTGAAGGCTGCGGCCTTCTTCGGGCTTTCGAAATTGCTACTAGGAGTGACCGGAGGATATACGTATTTGATGGCCTGCTAGGGCGTTAATGACGTTCAAGTGGTTTGACCATCATCTGATTATGAATACCTGGTCGGTGCAGATGTAAATCAAATCACATCATAAATGAATAAATCGTGTAATTTAATTTATAAACTCTAAAGTGTTGTATGTTTTGCAACAAAAGATCTCTATGCAACATAACGTATGTGTTTGTCATAGTCTCTAAGATTTCATTACGGTTGTTTTGTTTTACTCTTGAAATGGATACTTTGGATACACGATAATTCAACGCCTGTTATTTTCCGTGAATACTCTCTTCAAGCTTTCTTAAAATCCTTAGCTTCCGCTGCAAATCCAATCTAATTTGTGATGTTTTCTTCTGCTTGGCATATTTTAAATAAAGACTACACAACTCACAAGCTGTACACTTAAGACCAACACAATGTTGGTAAAGATGGCCAAAACGAACTTCTAGGAGTACTACAATCCAGCAACATTAAACTTATTCAAGTTTTCATTTTTGCTCAAGTAACTTTGTTAAGATCCCATTGTACTAATTGCACGACAAGTGGATAAAGCAGAACTTACAAAAATGTAAAAATAATATCTGCCTTTAACATGTTACAAAATACTATTATCAATACAATAGTTTTGTAAAATTGCTATATGCTGTTTCCCTTTTTTTTTTTTGCTTACACTGAAAAAAATTGTAAATAATTTTTATTTTAACAAATGTTTGTTTGTTAAAGTTTGATTTATATATTTACCCAACTGAATTATTACAAATTGATCTGTTCAGCTTTAGTAAAAACGTAATTATAGAGGGTTTTTCAACAAGAAGTTTGTTTCCTAAAACAAGAAATTTAGATTAAGATGATTAAAATTTTTAATGCATTACGAAGAGGAAAATTCGGCAATTATGAATGAAAAATGATATCTGGCAACTCTGCACCACGATCACTCTGATAGATGTCGATTTTTTCATTAAAATTTCTTATCACTTTTTGGTCAAAATGGCGTTCCTATTTCATTAATCACATCACGGATTTTGAGTTTTAAGGGGGAAATCGATTCGATTGGCTCCGTATAAACCCTGTCCTTAACACAGCCACACAGAAAATAATCCAGAGGTGTTAAGTCACATCTGGTTGGTTACTTAACTGCTGATGGTTCTGAAATTATGCGATCATGAAATTTGATTTGCAATAAATTGATCGCTTCATTGGCTGTGCGACATGTGGCACTGTCAGTGATATCACTGTTGTCAATAATAGGCCAGATTTGTGATAGCGTGATAGATTCACCGTTATCGCATTTCCAGCATCATTTAAAAAAAAAAGTCCCAAACATGCCTCCAGACCACATAGTGCACCATACAGTGACACGTTGAGTATGCAAAGGCTTCTCAATAATCGCTCTATGATTTTCAGAGGCACAAATATGGCTATTTTGCTTGTTGACATATCCTGACAAATAAAAATCGCCTTGGTCTGAAAAAATTTTTTTTTCAGAAAATTTAGCCTGAATGATACGTACGGCAATGTAAATGGTAGGTCGGATTCAATTCTTGCCCCAGTTGAACCTTGTAAGGCTTCAGAGTTAAATCCTTACACAAAACTTGTGGTTTTGGATAACCCCAATTGTTGAGAACTTTCAGGAATTGACAAATTTGGTTCTGCTTTAACACTGTTGCTCACGGCTGCATTGTTTTCAGTTAAAAGACCCATTCGAACACGTGCTGTTGTTCGCACATTTTGTATCGAGCCTATCGACTCAAATTTAACGACCAAATTCTTAATAGCGGTTTGAGAAGGACGATTATGTTGTTGAAAATATCATGAATTTTACGAAATGTAGCTTTAGCAGAACCAGCATTTTCTTAGTGGATTTTAATTATTTTAGTTTTATTTTCGTGCGAAATTGAGTTCATTGTAATAATTGCCAATGCATCTATTACGAATACCTCCAAAAATTAAATGTCATGTTGTTGGTGTTCCCACAATTGAAAAACAAACTTGTTTTTGAAAAATCCGATACAAATTGGTTCTATTTCAATAAAAAAATTTTATTTGATTTTATGAATTTAATAATTGAATAAGAATTATTACTTTCTTCGTATCTTTTATGTGAGTATGTGGGTTAATAAAAAAAATTTTAATAAACTTGTATTTTAAACGTATAAGTTATGTGGTGCGCTTTAAGAAATGTTACTCATACTTTAGAATTTTTCGTAGTACCAATTCCGCACGGAATTGCTAGGATTACTTACATCCAACTGCTTTTGGTAATGTTTTCACGTTATAGTGCATAAATCGAATGTGAAATGATGAGTTATATTTCTTTTCGGGATCCTATAAGTTACCTTAACCTTTTTTTAATTCCAAAAGTTCGTTTTAATTATAGAATATTGCTTAATCAGCTTTAACTACGAAATTGTTAAGTTCCACTTTGTTTTTGTTACACAAAACAAATTTCCACACTTAAAATTTGTAAAAAAAAAAAAATTCTATCATACAAATTTATTTGTTAAGAAGAATTTTAAAATAAATATCAACATATAGTAGTTATACAATTTAACAATAGAAAAGATAGTGTAGAAATCAAAAAGAAGAAATTTTTTTTGTGCTACACTAAGTTTAATGCTTCACTAACTTTTTACTAAAACCGGTAAGTCTTGCGGTCGATAAATTTGACTAAACTTTAGAAGCAAATATTGTTATTAAATGTTTGCTGGGTAGGTATGTATATGCATTATATATGCTTAGTTGAAGCTATAAAAGAAAATTATTATTACCGAAAAAGTAAATGAAATGACACATGACCTGTTGTGTCTATTTACAAGTTGCTAAAGTTTCTAGAAATTTTATGAACACAAGACAACAACAACTTGCCTAAAATTTTGCGAAATAAAATAAACAAACAGAAATCAAACAATTAACACAGAACAAGTACGACTAACACATCCAAACAGGCACCTACACTGAATAATGACAACAACTTTTGTATATCACGATGACGTTGAAGTATAATTTTTCTGTATATGCAAGAACCGCTAAAAACAGAATGCATATAAGTTGCTGGACAATAAAGTAATTTAAGTGGAAACATCATCAAGTAAAGACATAAAGATAATAAAGCAGCTTTTAGGCGTTAAAGTGGTTAAGTTGCCACTGATTTTTTTGTATTAATAAAAGTGAATAACTTAACGCTTAATAAATCATGTAATTTAATTTAAAACTCTTAAAGTATTATGTGTAATTATTTTGTAATAAAAAGACTCTAAAAAGACTCTAAATCAACGCAGCAGTATATTATTTGAAGTATACAAAAAATAGATTACAAAAATATTTCTTTAAAATGCCATTATTTTTTTTCAAACTCTCACTAAATGGTTAACTTTTCCAGATACGTTTGTCAGGAGGAATGGACCTCTAAGGAGCAAAATTATTACTATACCTGGGCATTGTTAACTCTTCAATTTCTAGTGCCCTTATCGGTGTTAATATTTACCTATACGCGCATAGCATTAGCGGTATGGGGCAAACGACCACCAGGCGAAGCCGAAAATTCCAGAGATCAACGTATGGCGAGGTCAAAACGTAAGGTACGAATTGTAATGCTTTAATCACAATTAAAAATTATGAAAAATTTTATTAAAACGACTGAAGAACGTATATATTAATTTTTTGTACATTTTACCCACAAAGATTTTGAAGTTTGGAAAAGAGAAAATTATAACAAAATACTTTGTATGCATGTACTCGAAACTAATTCATTACTTTTTACATTTTACAAATAAAATAAATTAAAACAAAAATTGGAAAAGGAAAAAAGCAACTACGTTTGCATTTACTTTTGTATTGTGCTCTTGTAGAGAAATAATAAATTTGTTGCACAAAGAAAAAAAGCTATTTGAAAAACGAATGAGGTTTTACTAAAACTATTTTTGTAATCCTGACATTTTGAAGAACCACAACTTGACTTATGAACAAATTATTTTAATTTCCTTTTAGCACAAGCCTCAAGGCAAGCTATACATTTAATAAAAATTAATTAAAAAATCTATGTACGGAAAATTGCTTTATAATTGCCGTTAAGCTTGTGTTAAGAAAGATTTAAATGAAAAAGACATATGAATAAAGGGGTTCAAAAACTCCAAATATTAAATTAGAATAAAAAATATTGATTTTTTGAGGTATTTATCTATCTAGTCAAACAGAACATAACATAGAGATATGTACATATGTAGGGAATATATTCGTAAATAACCAACATTGCTCCCCCAATGAAAACTTTGATTACATTAATTTGGTCGATTGAACATTGAATTTCTTTAAACTGATGCGGGTTGAAGACTTCTGGGTCTGGTATAGAATGAGACGATTCAGGTAATAAATGTCGGCTACGCAAGCTAGATTGAATGCTTTATGCAGATAAAACTAAAAGAAATCTATCTTAGTGTTGTGATATCTGTTATAGTCAATTCTTGACCGGACTTATTTTTAAAAAAGTATTTTTTACTAATAGTTCTCATGTGAATCGCTTTGTGACTGCATTCATTTAGTGACAAACACATGTGCAGATCTTTTCTAGATTGCCACTTAGAGTTAAGTTTTGCTTCTGATGCTGAGGATATCTGCTTATCACCAAATTTTTATTGTCGTTTTTTATATTGCTTGCTTTTATAGCAAACTAGCTATATTTAGCCCATTGCCATTTACAAAGTAAGGCCTTAAAACTACATTACTATCTGTGCACCCTTTACTTCATTTTATTTTTTTTCCTTTTTTATAAATTAATTAATTTTTTTTTATTACATACTCTGTGTTTATTCTAATTGTCAGGGTACTACGGTTAAAATACTAAAACAATATAAGTAACAATCACATCGGTATGGGACTCTTTCTTATATTCGATTTTTTTTGTTAGTTCCTTTGATAATGAATACTGTTGTCATTCCTTTTTGTCTTAGCTGGCTGTTTGTTCGGTATGAATGGAGAGGGCTTTTGGTGTGAAAATATCATTCTCAAGTCGTATTCTAAACTGTACTGGTGCGTTAGTCTGTGGAGCTAATTTTGAATATTTCCATCTTTTATTATTATGTAGGGACGTGTGTCCGTCTGAGGGTGTTTTCCGTTTGTTCGAGTATAATGAGTATTTTTAGTGGTGGGAAAATTATGTCTTAGGACGTGTTTACCTGTTGGTTTATAATGTCGCTATTTAAGTTTTTGCTTTTGTAGATTTCCATGTTTTAATGACTTCGTTCTGTTTTGCTAGGATTTAGTAATGTCATACACTCACCTATTTCGTTTGGTGCGTGTCCGTGAGTGTCAAGATGTATTGCGAAGTTGACTTCGTCTCTTTTAAGCTTGTATGAGCGTATGTGTTCTCTAAATATTGTTTATAGTATTCGTCCAGTTTTTTCTATATCAGTAGAATAAATGCGTCTTGCTTAAGTTTTAAAAGAAAATAATTAAGTAATAAAGTAAACGAAATAAGTGGGTATGCTTTTTACTAACTGCGTAGCTTACTAAGAAAACTTATACACACAAGACAACAACAACTTTCTTCTTACAAACTTATATACGCAAGTCACCAACAACTATCTTAAACTAAACAAAAACAAAATATCACACACAGCCCAACAGGCGCCTATAAATTGAAAGAATTAAATAACAGCAACAGAATGTGGTACAAAGGAAATAGAAAAATTCTTCATTTTTATACACCTCTACCGGACGAATATAAAAGACAGCGTCTGAGTGATTATTTAATTAACCCCGCGAAGTAAAAACTTGCATCTTTGGTACATTGTTCTGTAGTACCAACGTACAAATTTTACTTTGTGTTTAGTTAAAGTAAATAAACTTTAAATTAATTTGAAAACTCTTAAATCTGGCGTTATTTGTTTTGCTATAAAGAACTCAGTAACAACAAAACGTTTATAAAAGAATGTTAATGTAACAGTATGTTTGCAGGTTCAAATCAGTCTATATACTTCACTGCAACTAAATTTGTCAGTTGTTTCTGACAATGTCCTTAGATTATGTCTCAGCGTGTAAGTAAAAGTGTGTCGTCGTGTAGTATGAATTGTTTCTTTATCTTATTTACCACTGTTTTCAGTGTTGTGTTGTCTAAGCAGTTTGTAGATAGTAGCGGGTGTGTAGCCGTTGTTTTTAGCTATTTTGTAAAGTTCTTTTGTCGAGTTCTTTGCTGTACTTTTCTGGAGTAAGAGGGATTATCTTAAGTCTGTTTATCATATCTCAGCAATTACTGATAGTTTATGTTGGTTAGGGTGGTTCGAGGTGATGTAGATGGCAGTGTTCGCCGTAGCTGTTTGGGCTTAGAAATAACGCCATGCACGTAAAACTAACATTTTCATTAGGGCATCCTCTAATAAAGTTTTATTTTTTTCCTTTTTGCAAATTTAATATCTCTGACTTTTACTGTTCAGAAAATTAATATTTTTATGAAACTTTTGATGTTTGACGGAACCATTTATAATTTTTAGATTTTGTTGCTATAGCAGCTGCAGTACCACACATTTGGTCAGAGTCTACTTATTAAGGCTCCGTAGGCAGTTCCTGCGACATCAAAACTCGCAAAAAAATTAACATTTCTCTTAAAATTATAAACATACCATTAAAATGTTTATGAAAATTGTTTTTGTCAAATTTGACTTACTGAAACTTTAGTTACAACGGAATTAACAATAAGCCAACTGATCTTAAATCTAAACATTTTATTGTTTAAGTTAAACCAGTGATGCACAAAAGTTTACAGCACAAAATTACTTGTATCAGTCTGCATATTGTTATATTTTATCTTTGTTTTACAGACTGTTTTTACCTGATTTTTAATAGAACAAAAGATTTGGCTGTGGGCACTAAAGGTTAGACAAGTGAAAATAGAAAAAGGATTACAAGATTTATTTGTAAATGGTTTTATTAAACAGTAAAAGTTTTAAAAGTTTAATAAACAAAACTGTACTTGAATAAATAAGAAACTATTTGCCATCTCTGTGCTCTTAAACCATTTTTTGTTTCTTCCAAATAGCAAAATGCTGAAAATCCTTTTCATTTTTAATTTTCTGAAGTTTATGAATTTTATTTTATTACAAATGATTTTTCATTAGCTTTAAGTTTTATGCCATTCACTGCAAGATGTTCAAGATATCTAATGAATGCTTGAGAACTGGTATCTGTGGATGTTGGTTTTGGTTTTGTTTTAAACTCAAATAAAGCAATTCTTTATTTAATTAAATTTAGTATTATTTTCAATATTTTTGTAAAGGTACATATACCTCTGTAATTTTGTTTGTTGTGGGCTAAGAAAGTAATAAAGAATTTTATAATATTTTTTCTTCGGGGCCCAACATACTATTTCTCTTTTACAATATTTAATTAAATACTTTTCTTGCTTTTCATTTGTTTGCACATAAGTCATAGTCAAACCAAGCTGTCAAGCTGTTCCTTATAATAAAATAATGAATAACTTCTAGTTTAGTGGAGGTAGAAAAAATATTGTGTCTGTAGCAAATTCATGCTTTAAATCTATTTTATAAAAAATCCTTAATGCTAAATATTTAAATGCAATTTAACTTGGACACATTTTTTAATGCTTTAGATTTATTTTTCCTCTCTTTTTAATCTGTTATACATATTGACTTCATATTTAAAACTTTACAATAAAACTGAAGGTTTTTGCCTAAAGTTCAGTTGCTTTTGTTGAATGGTTTTTTCCTGCCTGTATGTTAAGATAAACATCTGTTCTTTTCCCTCAAATTTACATTGTGTTAACGTATCGGGTTTTTCAATAAGAAGTTTGTTTTTCAATTGTGGCAACACCATTTGACATTTAGTTTGTTGGCGTAGTCGTAGTAGATGCATTGGAAATTTGTAATATTCGTGATATTTTCGAACAACATAATCGTTCTTCTGACACCTCTCTTAAGAATTTAGTAGTCATTTTAAGTCGACAGGCTCGTTACAAAATGTGCGAATACCTAACCGTGTTCGATAGGGTCGTTTAATTAAAAAAAACCGCAACCGCAATGTTGTTGAAGCAGATCCAAATTTGTCAATTCTGAACAATTGGGGTTATCAACAACTACCACATGGCAAATTTTGCGTAAGGATTTGAATTTGAAGCCTTACAAGGGTCAACTGGTGTAGGAATTTAAGCCGATCGACCATTCAATTCATTCAGGACAACCGGTTAGTTTTTCTAAAAAAAATCATTTTTTTAATGTCAACAAGCAAAATTGCCACATTTGGGCTTTTGAAAAAGCTACAGCGATTATTTAGAAGCCTTTACATGCTCAAGGTGTCAGTGTATGGTGTGCTATGTCGTCTGGAGGCATGATTGGGTCGTTTTTTTCTCGAAGATGAGGCTGGAAATGTTGTAATGGTAACTAGATCACGCTATCGCGAAATGATAACAACTAAATTTCGACCTATTATTGACGTCATAGATATCACTGACATATGGTTTGAACATGTCATGCAGCCATTGAAACGATCAATTTATTGCAAATCAAATTTCACGATCGATTAATTTCACGACAAACAGCTGTTAAGTGGCCACCACTAGATTATTTTCATGGGGTCATGTTAAGGACAGAGTCTATACAGAACTAATTGAATCGATTCCTTAAAATTCGAAATCCCTGATGTGATTAAAGAAATAAATAATAATTAAAAATTAATTCAACACTTTGATGAAAGAATCGACTTCTGTTAGCGTGGTCATAATTGCCGACCTTTAGTGAATCATCTTAATCTAAATTTTTTATAGTAGTTTGTTGTTGTCATATTGTTACGTTTATTCCTCTTAATAAATGTTTTTTATTTTGAGTTCTTTTAATGCAAAATAATAACAAAGTACTTTGGTGTTTTGAAATAATTTAAACGATTTATTTACTTGTAAAACATATAAAATAAACACGATGGTAACTTTGTTGTCTTTACGCACTGATGACTCAAGTTAAATTAATACATTTGCCCAGCAAGTATGTAGTTGATTGAAGAATCTTTCTATTTAACATCACCCCATATTGTTGTTATTATTAACATTCAGTTTAGGCGCCTTCTTGGCTGTTTGTTTTGTTTTGTTCTATGTTAGTTGTTTTTGTTTTCTGTTGTTGAGTTATTTGCTATAATTTCCTACAAGCACTTAGTTGTTGTCTTGCATGTATAAGATTTCTTAGAAAAGTACGCAGATTGTAAAATGCACGGTGGGTCGTTTCGTTTACCATTTTACTGATAATTATGAAAAAATTTCTCATTTATTTAATTTTTATTATTTTCATTTTTATTAATTTTTGAATTTCCAAAAATCTGAGAATTAATAAAAAAAAAAAAATTAATAAAGAAAAAATAAAAAAGCGATCCATGATCTCGGTAAGCACTTAACAAATAAAAATTTTTTTTCCACAGTTATAACTGACGCTCTTATGTTTGAAAAATGTTTTCAATATTATACGAATACCAGTAAAAATCTGGCTCTTTTGAGAATTTTTTAGGAAATAACAGACCTTGTGAAAAAGGCAACACGACATTGCTTCTCCGGGAAATTAATTTTAAAATAAGTTTTGTTTTTAAAAAATTATTTTTTAAAGAAGCTTTCCAAGGGAAAGCGAAATATTGTAATAAATTTATTTAAAAAGACCACTATTAAGATTAATACTTATATATTTTTATTTATGCTTAAAATCAAGGGCAATATTTTCGAGAGTATATTTGGATTATAGATGGTAATTTTAAGGTCTACGAAATCTCCTTAATATGCCCAGAGTTTTATTGGAAACTATTGGGTGTTTTTCACAAACGTGGCAATACTTTATTAACTAGCGACCATTTGGTCAGCTGGAAAGTTATTTATGTTTAGTTTGGTATTTCAACAGAAATAAACTGACGCTTGAACAACGCTATCGAACTGTGCAAATTGGGCCCAAAACAAGATTGCCGTTGATCACGGTTATCATAAGTGAAGTTATTTAGCGATGAAGGTTACTTTTATTAGAAGGGATACATCAATAAAAAAAACTGCCGCATTTGAATTGTTGATAATATTTAAGTGTATGTTAACACACAGTTATGTCCAGAAAACTGTGACTGTTTGGTGTACTTTATGGGCTGGTAGAATTATAGGTCCGTACTTCTTTAAAAACGATGCTAGTCAGAACGTTACAGTCAATGATGACTGCTAAAGAGCCTTGATTACTGACTTTTTCGTTTATCAATCAAGAATAATTTTCAGCAGCTGTGGTTGAAGTAAATACTTGGTAACCGCATAGTTTCACGTTTCGAACCCGTGAATTGGAAGATCGTGAGACCATTTTCTCTGGGGATATGTGAAGACCTTATTCTAGGTCGATATGCTCTAAACGCATGAAAACTTGGGGGAAAATATTAGCCAAGTTATTGCCTATATACGCCTACAAATGTTGCCGAAAGTCACTGAAAATTTCACCTCCAGATTAAACTACGTCTTGGCCAGCCGTGGTAACCATATGCCAGAAGTCATATTTTAATCCCAGAAGATTATCTTTCGAAAAAAGTAAATTTCATATCAATTTAAAAAAAAATCATATCATTTAGCTCTGTAAAAACACCCTATATAAAGGGGCTGAACTAACCCGAAAACTTGTGGAAAATCCAATATAAAAATTTTTAAACAAGCTTAATGATTTTGAGTTTAAATTATTTTTACAATTTTTAATTCTTGCAAAAACTTTGCCAGTTATGATTAAAATTGGTTAAAAATTCCTTCCAGTGAGACGCAACGAGGAATGTGGTTTTAATATTATAACAACTCTTATTTGTAAAGTTTGTTTAAACTCTTTTTTAATATCAGTTGTAATATTTGTAAAAGATTTAAAAAGCTTTGATCTTATTTTGAGCTACTAACTGGTATTTAATTGCCACTACTTTATAAATTGCTCCTCTTCTTACGAGTTTTTTTTTTCAAATTACACTCAACATCTTATTTCTATAGTAAATATGATTAAACAATATCTTAACTTAGTAAAATACCAGGCAATCCTGAATTTTGAGTAATTTACAAAATTCCTGAACGACTATAAATATCTGCATGTGGCACATTCTTTACAATTTTTAACCTGAGGTATCGCACCAGCGTTAATTTTAACAACATGTTACGCAGTATTATAATTAAATACCTATAATTTCCTATCCTTTGAGCACTAGCGTTTTTAATTTAACACTTAATTTTTTCTACAAACTTTTTCAAGCAAAGATTATCAACTCAGCTATGATTCTCTTTAGAGACTTTGCAGTTAATGTAGCAAATATTACATGATTAGATATGCCCAGCTCTGCTACGTTAATATAAAATTGTATTTTTCTTAAATCTCAGGGTAGCAGTTACGTTATCTTGCAATGCTGTATCGCAATGAACTACTCACAGTAATTGTATATATATAAAGGCATACTTAGAACATTATCGCGGAATTCTAACTCACTTTTGCCATAGGTCCATGAAATATTTCTTGGTTAGCACAAAAATTTGAAAATAATCATGTGCAGCCTTTAAACATTAATTTGCGAACATTTAACATGACATTAAAAATTATGTCACTGGAGACCTTTTAATACGTATCAAGAAAGATGTAAAAAAATTTTTAGAAAAATAATAAAATTAGTTACTTTTTTTTAATAGGATTTTTAGATTTCTTCCTTTTATTTAGTGAATATTATTTATTCTTGATGCCCTTTTTGCTAAACATTTTTTAACTTTTTTCTCTTTTGCCGATATGCTTTAAAAAAATGCAAAATGAAAAATGCAAAGAATTATTATCTTTTGTGTTGTTTTGTGTTACTTTATTTTCTGAGCTGTTAAATTTATTTTCAACCTTGTGTTTAGTATTGGCAAACAATTCCTGGCTGCGATTTTTATTTTGCTTACAATTATTTATACACTTGATTTCTTTTTTTAACTTTAAGTTTAGCTGTTAGGAGTAATAAAAATATAAACTCACAGTATTTATTTTTTTATATTTTTCGATTTATCAGAAACTCAATTAGTCAGTAAAACTAATAAACATAATCAGAGATTTAAGCTTATTAACAATGGGTTAAAGTTTCATGATTAATTGTGCTAAGCTAATAATAAAATAGCCACAGTTTTAATCAATAACAATGAATTTCGGTGATTTTATTGAAAATTATCACGTGCAACGTATTTTTATTTTTACTTTAATCTACGCTAATTAAAATTTTTATTATTCAAGAAATATTTCAAATGTGTTACTATGGGAGAAATCATATCCATTTGACCATTTTATTGTAGCTCATATAGGACATGAGTGGATTTTACCCCAAATATTTTATAGAAAATTCAAGAGTTATATATCACGAGCCAAATTGATTAAATGAGAGTTTTCATTGAACCACCAAAATAAAAAAAAAAAAACAAAACCAAAAATGCATCTAAGGGAATCTAGCACAAATAAATGTAGATTAAATTAAAAAATGAATCCAAAAAATAAAATTGTTTATTTCCATTACACATATACGTTGCGTTTTTGTAAAATTCTTTACAAATATTTTTTGTTTGCTTTATTTTTCAAATTACATACAGGAAACACTTATCTAGAAAGATTGAAAATAAAAGGTGTTTTTGTTTTCGAAATGTTTGCTGTATTTTTGTATAGAGGTGTATTTGAGTTTTTTATGCTTTTGCTGTGAAAACTCTCATTTAATCAATTTGGCGTGAGATATAAAACTCTTTTCTATACTAATGAGCTATACGAACAGTAGTGAAATGACTTTCCACACACAGTAACACATTAAAAATATTTTTGGTTCTTCTTTCCTATTTTAAGTTTATTTTATAATTTGTAATTATAAGATAAAGAAATGTAAATAAATAATAAAATATTTTTGGAATAATAAATTATCATGATATTTTAAAGAAATCTATCACAAATCAATGTAGACTTAATTAAAAATGATTCCAAAATGAAATGCATTTATTTTGTAATGTATTTAAAAAATTTCGCTCAAATCCATAACAAATTAAATTTTTTTACTATTACGAGGTAATTGCAAAGTTTATTTAAAAGCCCAAAAGAGTTTTATTTAGAGTGCCTGATGTAGCTTCCCTGTTAAAGTTATAAAAAAATCGATGTGTTAGGTTAAGAAAAATAAAAGTAATTTCACACAGTAATATTGACGTTAATGATTTTCGAATAAAACTGATGATGATGATGATAATAATATAAAAGCTGAGATATATAAATGGTTTTTTTCTGTTTCCATTCCAATTTCCAGCAAGCTTTGCAACTGTCAACATAAAAATGAACAACGAAACAATTTGAAAATATCCATTTGAAATTAGTTTTGAGTAAAATACATTTTAACACCGTATTTCTTTTTCAATTGCTGTGCATCAGTAGTTGCTTTTTGTTAAGCATGAGGGAGGTCTTGCTTTGCAATTTTTTTTATTTTTATTTGTACACAATATTTACAAAATCCAATTTGAAATTGTAAACTTCATGTGCAGATATATCGCAACCAGCTAATCAAGATGAATTTTTAGATTAAAAGTGCAGAAACAGTTATTTGATAACTGGATGCAAACAATTGTAAAGAAGAAACACACCAATATATTTTGCTAAAACCGCAAAAAAAAAATCTTTTTCTCATTACTGGCATATTTCATTGTACAAGTACATCGTCTGCTGATCGAAAAGGATGATTTACAATATGTACAAGACAGTGCAAAAAAAGAGAATGTTGTCAGTTGAAATGTTGTCGTTTAGTTATGAAATCGAAGCCTTTAATTTGTATACGAAACGAAGGCACAAATAACAGGTATCTGATCGAAAGCATTCAGTTGTGCCATCTCTTTATAGTTGTGATGTCATAACTAACTAACATTTATTCGGACAGAGGAAAGACACATAAATCAAATGATGTTTTGTTTTTTTTTTTCTAAGTTCCATAAAAATTGCTTCAAACATAAAAATTGTTTCTAAGCAAATAGTGTTAATATAAATGTGCAAGTGTTTTGATACTTATACTGCTGGGATAATTAAACTGTATATATGTAGTACCATAAGTTACTTTTTTTATCAAGTTTTCAAGCATTTATTTTATTTAAGTCATTTACTCTAAATAAATTTTTTTAGAAATAAATAAATTATTATTCGGCAGTTAGGTTAAAGGTCCTCATTAAATGTAATCAATTGTAGATTATAATTCAAAGTTAGTAATTGTAAAATATATTGCTTTTTCGGCATCGCTACATATAACCTTCTTCAGCATTCTTCTTATGCATCGACAAGATTGTTATCTGATAAAAGTTTATTCTCATTTATTCTTTAATTCTGCAAAGATATATTGTGTTAAAATTTTAATTCACGAGTTGTTTATATATTGTGGAAAAGAGCCATAAGAAGGTACAGTGCCTTCTTATGGCTCGTTACATAAAATTATAATACTTTAATTATTGTATTTATTTTGAAATTATTTTACATGGAGGTACTTTTAAAAATAATATTCTTATAAAATATTAACTTGACGTACTCTTAAAGTAACTTTATAAGGACCTACCTTAAAGCTTTTTTTTAAGAACTGTCTAGGTAATAAATGTTTTTCAAATTGGTTTTTTAGCATTCATCTTGTTAAAAATTCTATGTTATTAGAAACATTTCTTATTCACCTTTTCTTATTAAGAAGGTACTTTTTTAAAAGTTCCCTTAAAGGGGAATTCTTTCTCTGAAAATATCAAAGGCTGTTATTTAAAGCTATTGAACTGAGTATTAAAGCTTGGAAAAAGAAAAAATTTTTTTTAAAACTTTAATAAATGTCTTTATTCTTTTTTAAGATCTTTTTTATATATTTTTTCTTCTCGATATTTCGTTTTCCTTTGGAAAGCTTCTTCAGGAAAAAATATTATATTTTTGAAAACAAAAAATTATTATTGAATAATTTTATATTTTTTCCTGAAGAAGCTTTCCTAAGGAAAGCGAAATATCGAGAAGAAAAAATATATAAAAAAGATCTTAAAAAAGAAAAAGAGATATTTATTAAAGATAAATAAAAAAAGATCGTTTAAAAAAAACTATAAAAATTATCAAATAATTTTTTTAAAACTTTATTTTTATTTTTTTTTTACTTAATAATTTTGTAATGTTTTTTATTTTACTTTATTAAATTTATTCTTGGTATTCCTAACCCTATTTAATTTTTTAATATTTTTGTTCTCATGCATACCAATTGACTACCACATCTTTAAAATTTCCTGAAGAATTGTTATATTTCCATATAAATTCTTTTGCAAGGTACAGCGGTTATGAAATTTTCCAAATTGAATGAATTAATCTCCTTTAAAGAAAGAATACATTTAAGTTTTATATTTTTTTATTAAGAGCTAAGCGTGTTAAGTATTATAAATTCATTGATAGGAGACACTCAGTGAAACGTATTCTTGAGATGATTTAAGGTTTTGGTACTGGATTACTTTATTCAGGGATATTATTGAAGCCCTTTTTAGCTTAATAAAGTAAACAAGAGGGCATCACTTAGATCACACCTTTATGAATAAAAAGAACAAAATTATCTTAAAGAATTTTATCTAGAATAACGTGTACGTTGACTAATCGATTACCAAGTGATGACACTAAATTAAAGTATCTACCACCTAGAAACCAAAAACAAAACTTTTTAAACGCCACAGGCAATAGTAACAACAACTCTACTAATAATAAGAGACACCTGTTACACCACCTTATAAAACAAATAGTTTAAAAGTATAAACTCTTTTACAGATGACTGAACCATTTGTCTTTTGTGTTTATTCAGTATTAGACCGTAACAGTTAGAGGTGGGTTGCAAAAGGCAGAACATGAATACTACGCTCTATCACGATCTTGTAACAATTTCCGAATGTGGTCTTGTGAATTTAGTCGATTTTAATGCCCGTAAGACTCAATGTTGCATGCTTACGCATAGACCTGTGTTCGGAAAAGCTGCTGCATCTGTTACTGGCATAAAATATCAGTGTGATATTCAATGAGCTAAGCACAGTTTTCAAGTTTCTGAAGAAGCTTTCAATTGCCTCGGCTTTCCAAAATGGTGTAATAGGTAACTAAATTATAAAAACGTGACATATAAGAAAAATTAATAAGTACGTAATTAAAAAGTGATCTCTAAAGTCGACTATTTCCAGGACTGTTACAATGGTCTTACTTGGCATAGTAGTTTTATTGAGGGTGTTAGAGACTTTCAATGAAAAATTACGTGATTTCCTGATTATCATGAAAAAAGTTAAATACTTTACATTGAACAACTAAGCAATAACAAATGCTGCTTCATTGACAATTTGAAAAATAAAAAGAAAACGTTATTTCCTGTAACTGCTAAATAACAGGCATCACAACAATTGCTGTGGTAATATTTTGGTCATAGGCCAGAATACTTACCCACATCTGCAAATGATTATAATATTAAACAATCGTACAGACAGGAGGAAAAAAAAACAATATTCATCCAAACCAATATTTTAAGTTAAATTAAAATTTGCTGCAAGGTGCCTAAAACTAGTGGAAAACTTATTGCTAAGAAGTGAACAAGTGAAGTAAAAAAATTAAATAATTAATGGATAGTTATTACTTGTAAATCTGATACATGATTGAAGGAATACAATATTTTGTATAATGTCATATGAATGTATTAGTATTTGATTTTTAAACCTTTTGAACAGATTTTCGATGTCATTAAAATAAAAATCCAAAAATATTTCAAAATTTTAAAAAACTTGAAATTCAGTAAGATATACAAAAGACTTATTAAGAATATTGAATTTACATACTCAAATGAAATTACTTCAATATTTTATTTCTTCAGCTTTTACTTTAAATGCGTAAATATTTGAAACATCAAATAACTGTTGAACTTTTTGTTAAACTCTTTTTCTGCCGTAAAGACATTATTCAATTTAGTTAGCCGTTTAAGTATTGTGTTGACTTGAAATGCAAATTGTTATTTAAATATTCTGCTACAACTGAAAAATTATTATTATAAATACTTCAACTTTTGTTATTAAGTAATTTTTTAATACCCAAAGAGCTATTAAAAATAAGAAAAAACATTGCTGCTATGTTTCAGAATTTATTTAAATTTGGTAAACAGATTTTTTAGGGTCCTGAACAACAGCTTTGTGATTTTTTATTTATTGCTTTCGGTCCACACTATAGAAAAAATTCAGTAGTACGTTTAACTTTTAGAATTTAGGTTGCCAAGATTTTTCTACAAAGCTAAGTTAGTGCTCTATTCAAACTTGTAGGTTTTTTTTGGTGCAACTTTATTCCAGCTAGAAAGTTCTCAACTCAATGGTGGTGTCGAAACCAAGATTTAAAAAATATATCAACTGTTTCAAGTATGCAGCATTGTTTTGTATCTTTTAAGCGCTATTTTCGCATGACATTAGCGTAGCTCATGCCTGGAATCCTGTTCAAATTTATAATTTGTTTGTGAAAAATTTTGCATTTAGAATTTGATGACTATCTTGCAATTTAGAAGAATTTAACGTCTTAATTGTTCTTAAGTTTACTATGTTGACCTAAAAATATAAAAGGACAATTATTTTTTTCCTTTTCATCGCCAGGGATGTGTTTTTCCTTTTTAATGTCACTTTTATTATTTTTAAAATAATTTTTTAATATATATATCACTTGAAATATATTGGCAGCTCCCAAATGGTTTTAACACTAGTTACGTACAACAGACAGGTGATTAGCTGTAATTTGAAATCTTTCGTATGAAAGATACCCTAATGCATTAGTTCACTGATCTACAAAAATGTTTAATGAAATTTTAATGAAAATTTGACAACATTCCGCTTGACAAATAGTCTGGGTATTTATTATATTAATCATATAGTATAATGTACTTTTAAAAGTCCGTGAAAGAAATCACTGTAAAATAAATAAAAAATAAAGTTGTATTTTATTTTGTGGAAAATCCCGGTGTTTGTAGCTTAGTGTTCCTTAAAATAATGAAATAACATAAGATGTATTTAGTTCGCAGAAAATAATAGCAAACAAACGACAGCTGTATTTTAAATAATGCTGTGGCAACACCAGTAAGTGGTAAAATGTTTTAAGCGAAAAAATATAGGTAAGGAGTTTTCGCTAGTTTTAATAGAACATTGTGGCTTTAGAAAAGATTATTATCGCCAACATGAAGTCAGGAACATACAATTTCAATTGGAACGCACACACTGAAAGTTTTTCCTAACTTTAGAGTGCATTCGTATTATTTTCGCGGTAATACTCACGAAATATTTAACTGTATCATAAGCTACACCACAATGACTTTTCAATGCGAAATTGCGTACAAGTTCTATTTTCTCTTATTTGGGTACTGTTTTCCGTCGACCCACGTCAAATTTGGTTTGTGAACAAACCAGTTTCGGCCGTTTGCCATCTTCAGTGTTCTTTTCGTAAGCACATATATATCAGAAAAGTTCTATTTTGCCTTAAAAGGAAAATCTTAGTTGGGTTTCATAAGTTAATCTCTTTTTTTTTTGGTATTAGGCTTCCCTAAAGAATTTTAAAGATTTAAAGAAAGTGAATGAATTGGGTTTCAATGCAGATGTTGTCACGTGATTAAAAAAACACAAAATGTTTCAGTTGCAATTAGCGTAATTAGGGAGGCGTATATGCAAAGAACAAACATTACTGGTGTAACCAAAATCTATGCGCAGCAAAAATAATAAGAGAATCATGATGACTTTACAAAGTATTAACATATTCTTATATAATATTACAGGACAACATTTTTGTTATTATACAAAAATTAATTAATTAATAAATTACAGTTTGTTTATTTAAGTGTTTTGGTGTATTTAATTGTAATAATATAAGATTTTAATTTTTAAATAGACGAAACCCTTGAGGAAGCCAACAAAAGTTTGACGAAACGTTGGGTAGAAGTGAAATAAAAAGTTTTTTATTGATACAGGATATATTAGGCCTGACTAGCTTAAGTTTATGACACCATGCAAAACGTGTTCAAGCTAACCGATAGTTTAGAAACAAATTTATATAACTTGTACCAAAGCGAAACTAAAACGCTTTTAGTACTAAACATTACATGTTTGGTTTAAGTCATACTTTTATAACATTTACATAAGCAGAATAATATATTATGGTTATAAATATCATATTATGTTGGAACAGTCATTAGAGTTTTACCAAAAATTATTATTTACTGTCGGCATACATGGATACAAGTGATTTTTCTCCATGCTGATCTAAAAGCAAAATCTAATTTCAAAGAAGCTGATCATTTGTTGCGCAAAGAAGTTGATTATTTTGTTTCTTCTCGGACTCTTTACTTTTGTAAGAGATTTGAAATCAATAAATGTTTTGCATATACGAAAATCAATATTATTTAAGAGCTAAAAAAACATAGACGGTAGTTAATGACACAGCAGAGAGAGGAGTAAAATTAATCTAAGACTCATCCTTAACAAAAGATAAAGAATAACGACAGTTTTTATCACAAGACAAAGGCTATCGTATGTAAGCCATTACTGCCATAAAGTTTTATCTTTAAATTATGATATGCAATTCAAAATTAATAAAATTTATTTTAACACTATTTAACAATTGAATTAAAAAAATGTTCTTTATTAATGTTCTCTAATCTTTGCATGGGAATTCCTATATGAGAAAATTCATTATGGACTGGTAAATGATAATGCTAAATGCTCCTAAAATTATCAATTTTAGCAACAAATTATTAAATTCAAAATTAATAAAAATTTTTAATAAATCTTAATCTTAATCTTTTAAACGGCCTTTTAAATTATAACGATTTATTTTTTCTTATTTTTTACATTTTACAAAAACAAAAATTATAACAATTTTAAAAGAAATATTTTTTGAAAACCTTAAAAAAAATTTTTCTTTTCAAATTGTTATAATTTTTTGTTTTTGTAAAATACAAAAAATAAGAAAAAATAATTCGTTATAAATTAAAAGACCGTTTAAAAGATTAAGATTAAGATTTAATAAAAATAAAAAAACAAAAAAAAGGTCGAATAAAACTGAAAATAATTAATAAAAATAAAATTTCCTATCAAATAATATTCGAGTTAGTTATATTCCTAAAAAACTAGTTTCGATTTTAAGTATGAAAAACTACGATTTTCTTGGAAAAACCACGGTTTTTCTTAATTTTAACCTCAACCTCATTTTCTAGTCAATTGGCACATTTTAGGGGGGTGAGCCGATAGGATCACTTTTTTTATCTCATATACCTTGTAACCACCTTACTTAATCATTTTAAAAAATCTTGCTGTGCAATAAATAGCTGCTGCTTTCGGAAGTGTATTATGTGCCTTATTTAACTAACAAAAATCTGTACCATGCACAGCAAAGAGAGTGTGAAGCTTTCAATAATGTTTTTACTGCATTTAAATATTTTTTATGATATACTGGGTGGAAAATCCAAAATTCATTTTTTGGGACCACCCTAATGAGTTAGTCTACGTTCTTTAAAAGAAAATTATAACTATAACACTATCGTGAAACAATTTTCAAAATATATTTCATTCTTACTGCATATGTGTTTTTCTTCTATTTGATTTGCTAACACTTTATCACAAAAATAGCTACATACTTAATTTTTACATGCTTTTCTTGTGTAATTGAATACTTCTTCAAAAGATTTTATCTTTAAAGTTATAAAAATTATTTGTAAAGAAAACAACCTAATAAACATGTTTGCACATTTCTCAAAATTTACAAAGAAAAAAAAAATTATAATTAGTCTTAAATTTTACGCTGCAGCAGTTATATTTATCAGTTTCTTTTCGTATCAGGCTAAGCTTACAAGTCATGCAAATGTTGCCATCTCAAAATCATTGCTAAAAGTCATGATGATTGTAAAAAACAGAAATACTAGCTCATGTAAAATTATTCATTGGTAAATTTGTTAAGAAAATAAATAATGATGATGTTAGGCAAAATAATAAAAAAAAAAAAATATTCAGGTTTATAAATGCAAAAAATTATTATTTATTTTGCAAATAAATGTTCATTCAAATGATGGATAATAAATTCAAATCGAAAACAAACTGCAGCAAAAACATTACAGTCACCGTCATCATAAAAGATTGACACAATTCGCATAAATTTTCAAAACATACAAATAAATTTGAAAAATAAAAAACAGAGGAAAATAAATGCGAAAGAAATAAATAAATTTAAGATGCAAACAAATTCTCAAATTATAAGTACAAGTATTCATTCACAAGAGTGCTAAACAAAAATTTTACTACACGTAGGTTTAGGACTCAACATATTAACATAAAATCATAATGAGTTTTACGATCTGCGAAAAAACTATAAATTACGTATGCGTTGTTAGAGCTTTAGCTTTACTTTAAGTTTAAAGTAGTTTGTATAGAGCACAAATGAATTTTTATTTATTAATTTTGTATTCAAAATCAATGATTTAGTATGCAAAATTATTTTGTATTGTATTAAAAATCATTTAGCCACGTAAAATGCATCTTAGATAAATTACTGTCATGTGATTTCTTTCATTGAGTGAGGCTACTCTAGCATGGCACTTGTAAAAAAATTGCATCTGCTTGGAAAAATTTATTTAAAATTTTTTTTTAAATAAAATATATCTGCAAAAAGTTTAAATAATTCGCCTTCAAGCAAAGAAATCACGAAAAGCAGTAAAAATTTAAATATTAAAACAAACTAATAAAATAATAGCAATAATAACAATAACAATAATTTTTTATATAATAATAATAATAAATTAATAAGTTTAATTCTTCTTAATTAAAAATTTTGTAAACTATCGCAGAGATGTAAGACATAAAGATCGTAACTTCAAACATAATTGTTGGCATAAAAATCAGGGCCCACAACTGGAATGATGTTAGTAACTATTGTGAAATGCTCAGAAACAGAGACGACGTCAAAAACTTTACGCAACTAAAAAGTGCAATTTCATAAAACCAAGGAATGAGAATGTGAAAGATTATCCTTAAAACATTTCTGTAAGATAAAAATATTTGACTCTAAAGTGGGAATTTTTGTCAATAAAATGGGAATAAAAATTTTATTGATAATTCCTTTTAGAATTTTTTGGAGATTTGTTTTTCACATAATTTGAAATATTATTTCAACTCGGTTTAAATCCAACGTTTTATTTATTTTATCTTTTAGTGAGGCAACATAAACTTTGGTTAAGATAAGAATGTATAAATAATTTAGTTAATTCAACTGGGTTGCAATCATTGCACTTGTCTTTAGACTTAATACATTTCGCTTACTCTATTTTGGAAAAAATTATTATGTAGTTTCGAATTTGTCATTAAAATTTAAGACATGATTTTTAACTTCAAATGATATTTTCAGCAAATTTTTAAACAACTGTTTGTACTTATCAAAATGTCACTGGCTTAAAACCATTTTCAGGGACAGAAGAGAAGTGCTTGTGTGAAATACTTTTTATCAAAATTAATATGCAATAAAAAGACATTTATTATTGAATTGAGTATGTATCTGACGGACACTTTTTCTTAATATTTAAAAATTATCATAAAGGCTGTTTTCATCACCTTTTTTGTTAACTTAAAAAAAATGTAGAAAAGATACTGACAAATGGCCTGGCTCATGTGTTAAAATTGTCCAAGACCATAGGAAATTAAATTGAAAAATTTTACATTTTCACGTTAAACTTACACGCAGCCATCTAAATTCAATAAATTTAAGTCTCTGTTAGGTGTATATTCCTAAAAATATTTTTAGATCCCCGTATGTTTTTTTAAGTCTGCAGTAACTAACGTTCACTGAATTTTTTTACATCGCACTTTCATTATAGACACAGTGACATATTTGATATTATAACGTCTTTGTGGCCAACGGTCGTGCATAAACGAATGTTGTTTCCTCTAGCAATAACAACTTGTTTCATTTGTTTAATTTTAAAAACATGCTAAATAATTTTTAATGATAGCAATCTTTTAATTTGGTACATTAACAGCTGTATTTATAAGAATCTTATTGCTCGTAATTTGTGCTTAAATAAATATTGCCAAACGCTTTTTGAATACAATTATGTGCAAACAATTCCACAAACAATAGATTTCATGACGTTTAATTGTTACCGTTAAAAAACGTTACTCGAATGTTGATGATATTAAGCCAAAATATTTTTTCCTACACCATTTTCAGGCAGATAACTTTAATGAAAATATTAGTAATTTTGACAAATATTTCTGTAGTTAAAAATTTCCTTGAATGCAGGTAACTGGTACGAAATTTGTTACTATATATGAGAAAGATGGTGTCGCTTTTTTTGCCATGGGATTTATCATAGGAAGTAACCTCCTAATATGTAGATACTATTGAGGTACACTGCAACAGATCTTAGATGAGCTTAGTAGAGCTGGGTAGTAAGAAATTAAAAAGTATAAAATCTGATGAATAACACTACCCTGCACAAAAAAGTCTAAAGAAATTAATTAATTGATAAATAATGAAACCGTTGGTATGATATATTGCGGAATCTAATTTCATAGCTTTCATTACACAACATAAAATTTCGATCAACATGGCTCTGCACTAACACATCCTTTTCATCAGCGCTTTCAAAAAAGGCCACTGTAAAACGACTGACTGATAGTTAAATATTTTTAAGGGTACTATGCTTCAGTGTAATAATAACATATGATTGCTTGCTTGATTTTTACATAATTATATTTTCTTAACAGAAAGATCTGAGGAAACTTGCGATTGTATTAAGATTAAAATTATACACTCACTCAAATTTTATAGGTAATTTTAAGAAACAATTTTATAAACTTTTACCGGTAACAATTGTTGTTAATTCAAGGTTTTTCTAATTCACTCATTTGTGTATAGACCTTTAAAAAACACTGCAGGCAATAATTTAAATTAAAGTTAACAATTTATGCTTTGTTTTAATTCAATAATTCTTTATGCTGCTAAAAGTTTTTATTTTATTGAAGGACTAAATATGCAATCGCAAAATTACAGAAAATTTTATAAAGTGAATTTATAATAGTTATAATTTTTTGACCTTTTTTTAATATTTTTTAGTAATAAATTTTAAGCACTAGGTGTTATTTAATAAAAAATTTTATAAAAAACTTTATTTTTTATTATATTTTCGATATTTCGGCCAATAATTTAATAGAGAGAATTTTAAGAATTAGTTACAAAGAATTCCATAGAAAGAACAAAGAAAAGACTGGAAATATTTTAACTGAGAACAATTTTCCAATACGATTAACTAATAGGTTAATTAATCAATTTAATAATAGGAGGAAAAGAGTTATAAGTAGTGGAACGGAACCGAAAATAAATAAATCGATAACGTATATACCAGTGTTGTCTGAAAGAATAGAGAATTCAAAAAGAATACAAACACATTAAATAGGTTGTTTAGCAAAACTAAGGATAAAATTCAAAAATTAAATGCGTCCAATGTAGTGTACAAAATTCCTTGTAACGGTAATGTAAAGGAGGATTGTAGTAAGGTTTATGTAGGCACAACATAAATAAAATAAATTGAAAACAAGAATCGCAGGACATAGGTCAGACCAGAAATACAGGAATAATATTAGTTTACCAAAAACAGCATTATCTTCGCATTGCTCTAAAGTTAATCTTTATCCTAATTTTGAAAATGTTTCAATTTTAAATTTAGAAAATAATTATAAACGTCGTTATATGTTAGAAATGTTACAAATAATTAAAGTACCATTAACCAAAAGAATAAATTTTAAAGCAGATACGGAGAATGTTGCACAAAATTATAGACATTTAGTGCATAAAATTATAAAACAAAACTCTGTATCTGCATAATATTAATAATTAGTACTTTAATTTTTGTAACGTTCGGTCATTAAATTTATGTTTTAAAATATATGTGTAAAATACTATTGTTTTGTAAATGTGTTATGTATTTTCAAAATTGTTTTTCATTTAAAAAATTTGTTAATATTGAAAATTTGTTTGCATGTATGTAAAACAAAAAATTTTTTCAATTTATCGTTTTTTATTGTTTTTGTTTGTTTTGTTTTTTTGAAAAAATTTTTTGATTATTTTGAATTTGTTAATCAAAAAAATTGTTTCAATTTGTTTCTTCATTATTATTTTTGTTTTTCCTGATGATGCCAACCAACGGTGTGGCGAAATATCGAAAATATAATAAAAAATAATAAGACCTAGTGCTTAAAATTAATTACTAAAAAATAAAGTGAATTTACTTATTTTTTAAAAACTGGAAAGAAAATATTCAAAAATAGTTTAAGTATAACCCAGTTGTAGCATATATATTTTAAACTATAGCAGAAAATCATTTAAACAGAACCTCTTGTTTTGAACCTCATGTCAAATTGAAAAATAATAACATTTGCTTTTATATATTGAAAGTTTTCCCAAATAATAATGATAATAAAAGTTTAATTTTAATATGATTAATAATTTTAAAGCTGTTAGTTTATTTAATTATTTATTTTATTTAACTTAATAAAATTATCACTTACAGGCTGAAGATATTTCCTCAATACAACAAATTTTTAAAGCTAGTTTTGTTATTTTTTACAGAAAAGCTCCATGTGTAGAATTAAACGAAAGCTGTCTATTCTATTCTATATCATATTTGGCAGGATTTAAATGATTTTTCACTTTAGTGTATGCGCTCTTCTAAAACACGTTGAACTTTACGAAAGGAAATACCTGCACTTGATTCTTATTTCTCCAAAAATAGAGTTGTATGCTCGTTATCAAATTAAGAAAATTAAAAAAAAAAACAATTGCTTTTACTCATTTTTAAAAACGGAAACAGTGCAGCATTGAACAAAAAACGCATGCTGACCACATTCCATTAGGAGACGAAATGACAACAAAAAATTAAACAACACTTAAATGATAGGGATTAAAAAGAGATACTTAGCTCGGTGGGCTGGCTGGCTTTTCGTAGCACGTAACCTACGCAACAATTACCAAGATATTGTTGTGAATCCTCTCACTTTTCAAGTTGCATGCATTTTTTTACCATTTACCAGCTTTTTTTTTAATGACACAGCCAAACGTCAGCGATGAGTGCATATAGACACAGACACAGATACATACATATGTTGGTGTTAGCACCATTAATATTACATAATGGTATTAAATTTTTTTCCCAACATTCCTTTTTTGTTGTTTTTTTGTTTTTTTTTTTTTTTTTGCAACACAATTCAATTCATGTTAAAAAGGCGATGGCTGTGTCACTGCTGTTTTATTTATTTGTTTTGATGATAATACCAGTACAGACTGTGCTGCAGAGCTGTGGCTCCACTCGCCATCACTAATTGTGTTTGTGAGTGAATCTTTAGAGAAATGAAAAAGAAATTTTTTGCCTGCAATGTATAAAGATGTTTATAAATGTTGCACAAATGTGCAAACAGAAAAAATAAATAAAACAAACGAGTAAATATGCATTGCATTGCTTGCTCATGCAAATACTTGATTTCAAAATGTTAGGGGACAGTGGGACCAAACCACTGTGTAACGGCATTCCATTTGTACTAATTTGCATTAGTATCATTTTCATTAGCAACGATATAAAAGTGTCAACTTTAACATTGAAAGCGCACGTAATGACATTTTATCAAGTTGATGATTTTGTTGTGGAACATTAATTTTAGCTGTGGCTCATAAAAGTAGAGAACACAAGAGAACACAATTCCTAAATGAAAGTATTTGTAATATTTAAAACAATCGAAAGACCTGACAAATGGTATATAATATTTTTATGTCGCTAAATATAAAGTTGTATTTAAATTTTAAAAGAAATATTTTATAAATATTTATGTAGTTTTAGTTATTTTCACTGCCCCAAAAATTCTTTTCTTTTTAAATAGCAAATGTTTAACCACAGCTAAAATTAAATTCACTTTTGCTAAATTATATCTTACACAAGGCTGTTGTGTACCTTCGTTGAAATATATTCCTATGCGTATAAATACATAACAACATCTGCAGATTTTAAAATTAAATGGAAACTGTTTAATAAAAATACTAATGATGTTTATTATGCAAGAAAATTATGTTAGATAAAATATCTTTAACCAGATTGCACGCAAGAAAATGCTTCACTGCCAAAATCTTGCATTTCTAAATATTCTCGATGCAATATTTATTCTGTTCAAACGTGGAAAAAGTTTGCTGTCTACAAATAGATAATGAATTGGCGAAATTGAAAAAGTATTGGTAGTGCTTTATAATATAGTTAAAAAAAAATCAGGTAAATCTGTGTGAGGACACCTCTTCAAGCCAGGCATCATTTATAAATAGGACCAAGCTTTTAGTATAATTTTAGTCTTTAAAATTAAATATAAGATAAATGGAGGAAAAATAGTTTTCAAATAAATAATAGTTTTCAGCTCTACAAGAACTTCATTTCTTCATTCAGAAGGCAAAATCTTTGACCCAGCAACGAGCTTTCAAAACTTAAATCTAACAATTGTGCTTTATAAGGTCCAACCAATACCAGAACTCAACAACGATTTAATTAGGTGCCCCTGTAGGCTAGGAGGTAGTGTACTAGCTTGTAAATATGGGGGTTGTGGGTTCGATTCCCAACGAAGACCTTGGTTTTTTTCACTACAAAAGATAAAAATTGACTGTCGGTGAAGCTGCTCAGCGATGAAGGCATAGTCACTGGTCGCTGTTGCTGTCTTTATACGGCAGTTAATTTCCGACTATCCTTCTGCTTTCACCACCTGTTTCATCTCTTCTCTATCCCTTTCCTAAAGAAGGTAGCACGGTACTTGACTAAATAGGCATTGTTGCCTGAAGTGCTACTTCTCTTTAAAAAAAAAAAATTAAAAAGAAATATAATAACATAACAATAGCGCGCGACATCGTTGCTTAGTCGGTTGATCCTTTAACCGACTGGTAAGAAAGGAGATCGTGAGTTATCTCATTGTCAAAGACACACGGGTTAGGACTGCAGTGGAAAATAGTATTTTAGATGCAACATAATTCATTTGAAAAAAGTAGTACCCTGTCATCCATTTTAATTTTGGGTATAATTGAAGACCACTGGGTAATCGACTACAAAGCAAGGTACTTTAATGAAGAACATGCTGCACGAAATAAAGATTTTCAGGAACAAGTTCTCTGATATAATAAGAGCACATCCGTTTTGGTAACCATAAAATAGTGAAATACATACCATATTATATCCACAGAGTCTTTACGCCAATAAGAATTTATTTGACAGATTTTCGACCCTGCAAACCATTCTTCTTTTTGCTAGAATTCCGAAAAATCACGATCGTTTAATATATTATGGGATAGAAGTTTGGGATACATATCAAACTTTTGCACATGCGATATTGCATGCTGAGTGACTTCGGTTATAACTAATAGGACGTTTAAGTCTTTATGGCGATTTGTTTCTTTTGTGTACAGCGATTATACATAGAATTTTAATTTGAATACTTAGAATTTATTTTCAGTGTGGGAGAGAAGTAGTTTTCCAATACCATTACATTACGTTATAGATCGTAAACTTTTGCTGATTTAAAAAGTGACTCAAATTACTTATTAATATCGAAAACTTGTGCAAAATCATCATAAATTAAAAATATTTATTTAAACTTTTTAATATTTTAGTAAAATTATTATCAGTAGACTGTCAACTTTGTTGTTGTGAAGGCTTATTAAGTGGTAAATATTGAATTAACCAAAAACAATATTTTCGAATTTGAATTGAATTTGAATTTCTGTAAAGAAGTTTATCTTGTTACTTTACAATGATAATAGTTGATAGCTAAGTAAGTGATGATTCTGAAAAGCACCAATTCCTAATATGTGGGCCTAATAGAGAGCGAACACATCTGACCGATTAAAACAAATGCAACCATAAACGTAAAAAATTTTTCTTAAAGCGAAAATTCGCATCAACTAGTTTCTCATAGCATTATTCAATTGTAAGAATTTATTGTGTATGTATGTGTGTGGTTTATTAAATTTTTGTTTACACGTATAAGCATATTCAAAGTAAAGTTGCGATACAGAATATTGATTTATAGATTTTTTTAAAAGCCTTTTAATCAATTTATATCAAATGACTTGTGAAAAATTGTAACGAAATAGAATTTTGAAAATAAATCAATAACTTTTTGCTTGTACTAAAAACACTTTAACGAAACAAATATTATCTATGTTATTTTCCGACCCTTTTTATCCCAATAAAGTTTTTTTTATTTCTTTTTTAAATGAAAAATATAAGTTAACTATGCCTGTATGCCACGATTCGTTGAAAAACTCTTTTATAAAACAAAAAGATAGCACAACAAACATTTCCTTGAATTTAATTATGGTAAGCTGCCTTTTAAAAGCCAAGTGAAAACTCTTCAAACAAGAAGGTAATAAAAGAAAAAAACTTAACAAAATCTTTTACCAAATGTTACTTGTTTTCTATTTAAAAACAAAAAAAAAAAAACAGATTTTGTACAACTTATAAGTTAATGTTTTCCTCTTGGAGATAGTTTAGAAAAAAAGCACATAACTTAAGCATACATACATACTTAAACATATACAACATTAAACTGTTACAACGCTATAATACAAGGTTGTTTTATCTTTTAGCCAATTCATGTAATGAACTCTATTTATTGTAAATGACTTTTGTAAATGCATGAAGGTGAGTGGTGTAATTGAACTGTGTTGTCATTTTAAAAGTATTTCTATATATTTAAAACAAACAAAATTGTCTTGCGGCGTGTGCTTGAAATTAGTTGCAAACGAACATTTTAAGTTATATACTTTTCTTTATGTACTTACTTTCATTAGGTGATAAGTTCAACATTCTGGGTACACTTGAAAAAAACTTGCACTAAAAAGTTGTTCATTGTGTGATGCCTGTTTGAAACACTTATTTTTTTCTATTTAACACTACAATATTTTCCTAAAGGCATTTGTACGAGTATTTTATATCACAAATAAATTTAACAACGTTGAGATGGTTATAGATCTAGATGCATGATGTGACGAAAAATATACTCAAATTATGACTTTGTAATAAATGGAAAGAAGAAAGGAAGAATGGAGAAAATATGGCTAATATGAAGTATTATTTATGCTATACTCTTTTCCATACGTAACAAGATTAGTAACGCATATTTTGAGTTGTCTTTTTCATTTGCCAATAAAAAATTTTTTTTTTTAATTGCAAATTCTTAAAAATTTTAATTAATTCAATTATTTATTTAACTACAAAATTGTTTTTTTTTTATTAAATAAACATATATTTTTGATCAATTAATTATTTAATTGGAAAAGTTTACATATATTTTTACAAGTTAAGTTATAAAAAAAACAATTATCATTAAAAAGTAAATGAAATGACCTGTTGTGTCTGTTTATAAATTAAGAATCTTCTAAGAAATCTGAGGCACACAATATAGCAACAACATGATATATTAGAATTCCATGAATTAAATTTAACAATCAGAAACAACAATAACTAACAATAACTAACACAGAATAAGAAGACACGCAATCAAACAAACACCTGCACCTAATAATGATAATAATATTGCATTTGATGCCATCATTATCGAGTCAATGTTATAGCATTTAACTTCAAACAGGATATATAAACTCTCTCTTGGAAAAGGCAGTTTGGAAGATACGTTTTTGAATATCGTGCTCCAATAAAACCGCACTCTCAACAGGGGCGCAATTTTGAGTCGGCCATATTCAAAAGAAGACGAGAAAGAAACTGCTGCATTCACAATCTGATGCAACGTTAGAGAGATTTCATCGTACCCTAGGGAAATATCACAGAAAAGTGATCAGTACACACAAAACGGATTGGGATTAGCACACACCCAAGATTCCACAAGCATTGGTAGACGGTTCAATCTCACCAAGTCCAACAAAAATCGCGTCGGGATAGAACTAAAACTGCCAGCCGCCTTTGCCGCTAAACCAAAGATAATAGAAACACTCTTCAGGCAAAAGAATACCTGCATGAGTCTGTCCGCAATTGCCTTAATCTATCCAGCGATGAAATGAAAGCGGGATATGATCGAGCAGCAAACACAGAGGGATTTACAGTAGACAAATGGTTCTGCTATTTAATACACAACGGAAAAGATTGTCCTCTTAATTGCAAACCCCTGGGAGGAGAGAGCATAAAAGCTGATCCAGAAGATGAATGACGTGGTTTACCAGATACAGAGATGTTACAGTTTGAGATCTAATATGAATATGGTTTATCTGAAACTGTTGGCCAAATATGGTCGAGTTGATGTTGAGACGAAAAGATGCTTAGTTTAAGTTATAAAAAGATAATAACCACTAAAAAAGGAGGAAATGAAGTGATCTCTTGTGTCTGTTTACAAATTAGATAGTTTCTAAGAAATCTTATTAACACAAGACAACAAAAACTTACTACTTTTAAGTTTCACGAACTAAATTTCACAATCAGAAAATAAAAACAACTAACACAGCACAGAAAGCCACACATCGAAAATTTATATGTGATAACGTTATTATCAAGTTTTCGAGTAAATGCTAGATCCACTTCAAAGAGAATATATAAGCTCCGTCTTTTAAATAATAATGAAGTTTCAGCGTAAACGTGTCAAGCAAATATGTGAAGTAGTAAAATTTTTAAAGTATTGTGTTTTTTAAAGTAAATAGCTTCTTTAAGTAACTCGTATAATTTAATGCAAAACTCTAAAAAGTCGTGTTTAATTCTTTTGAAGAACTCAATAAGATAGAACTTAATAAACTTAATGTTTATTAATAAACGTAACAATGTATAGTTTTTTTACCAAATATATAATTTGAAATCTGATTACAAATAAAATTATTAATAGGTCTTTTTTCTTTGTACCAGCTAAATTCTAATTTGACATTATTTACACGAATATAATAAATGACGTTATATTGTAGCGTACGATTAAACCAATGCAATTTTAAAATGACACTTTCTTGAGTATCCTTTGTACTTTTTCGTCTTCTTCCTTCCCTGTTTGATGTCACTCTGAAGACATTGTAAAAATTGAATATTTGTATTTGTAAAAAATATGCAGCACAAATTTTAAAAGAAAAATAATTGAATTTACTTGTTGACTTTATTTGAAATTATTCCTTTATGATGCGACCGTTAGTATCAGTTGGCTTTCACACGAATGTAGTTCATATATTGTCGCAAGTTCAGCAACAGGCTATTCGTTAGTCCTTTTCTGTTCTAAAAAGCTGACTAAATAGAGTTGATAATGCACTTGACCTCAATTATCTTTCTCCATAACTGAGAATTATGTTAATTCTAATTTTGGAGTAGGAATCCTAATAAGAGGTAGAAGTATTAGTCTCTGATTTCTATAGGTTTCTATTGCTTAAGAGCAAGTAAACTGTGTTAGTGTTGAGCAAAGAAAACTTAAAGTATCATCTGTTCATGAAGAAATTTTTATACGCACTTTACGAGTTAATGACCTGCACAGTTTTATTACCTAAAAAATGTTTCGTTTTCAAAGGATGCGATCGATTTTAATGATCCTAATTACAAAAATTTGATTTCCAGTTATCCATTCCAATTATGACAAACATCATTTGTTAGCATTAAATAAAAAAGAAATCAGGATTACATTTTAATAATAAAAAAAATCAAATCATTATATTAAAATTTAAGTTTGATTAAATGAATTTTTGTTGATTTTTTTTTATTTGCGTAGTAAAGGCTGTTGACAAGATGATGCTTAATGAATGGAAAAAAACTGAAAATTGATGAGGATCAAAAGTCAACATGTTATTTTAGAAACGTGCTTCAGATATCTAATTCTACTTTCTTCTTTTTGAATTGAAAAATCAAAACAATTGCTGTAACCTGAAGCATTGAAATACACAATACCAAGACGTTATGATCATTAAAACACATTTTCTTTTAAATTATTTCAACTCTCCAAACTCTGACATAATGTTGGCACAAAATAAAATTTTATTTTACAGCTGTACGAGTAGTAACGAGATAGATTAGATGTGTGTTATGGAAACCTTAAAACCCCATAAACTAACTTAAATTAAAATCAGCAACACAAAAAAATAAAAACAAAATAACTGGCATTGTTTCAAGTATTATAATCTTTTATTGTTTTATTTGTAACTAAGGCTGTGTCTTGTGCATTTTTAACTAGGTTGGGTTGCCTTCATTATTAACTGAAAGACTTTTGTCTATTTACATCTCTAACTGGCTGCTATGAGTCTTTTGTCTGCTGCTAATACAAAAATATTTTTGGTGATTTTAATGTAAATGCAACCAACTGTTGTGCTAAAACAAAACAGACATTAGATCACTGCCTTTAATTTTTTTACTTGCCGCTTCCTTATTAAATAAAATCAATTTTAACAGAAGATTTAGTCTTGCACTTTTTGTATTAGTTTACAGATAACCTTAATACTATTTTGAATTTTCAAAAACTTTTTGTCCCTTTAGAGCAACATTTTTTTTTGTAAAAATTCTACTCTTTACGATATTGAAAATAAAGCTTTTTTCTGGACAAACATTTTTATAAAAAAAGTGATTATCTGTTTGCCTTGGATTTGAAAATTTTTATATGTAAAAATTTTAACTTTCGAATTATATTTGGGCCTAATCTTGGCTTTAAAAACAAACAAAAAATTTGAAGACAATATTTTCTATCCAAAAATTTTGTCTTATACAAAAGTTTTGTATTAAAGACACAATTTTCTATATAAAAATTATCATTATTTCTATATAAAAATTGTATCTTTAAGACAATATTTTCCGCAAAAAATTTTTGTTTTCAAGACAATATTTTCTATACAAAAATTTTGTTTCAAAGACATTAATTTCTATACAATAACTTTGTCTTAAAGCATCATTTTCTATATAAAAATTTTGTCCCAAAGAAATTTCCTATACAATAGTTTATCTCAAAAGCAACATTTTCTACACAACAGTTTGGCTAAAAGACAACATTTTACATACGTTGACAAATAAAATTATCTCTGCCGTATGAATAAATTGTCTAGGGCATTTTAAAGGCGTGATTTCTTTTAACAAAAAAACACTCAGATTCCGCAACAATCGTAATTAATTTATTTTCAAACTTATATGAAATTTTTTAGCTTCTCTGTTCTAATTTTTTTAATAGCGATAAACTGTTAAATAAAGTAAAACACTATTTTTTACTATCTTACCAAAATTTTTATGTATATGTTGTTTGCAAAATATTATATTTAAGATAATAAAACAGTCTTCAGTCTACTTCTTTGGTTTCTGTTAATATTGGTGCCCCATTCAAATTTAATAAGTGAACGGCTCAGTTGCCAAAACGATTAACTTCATTGAACAAAAGTAGAAAACATATTTAACTTAAAAATGTTATGATTTCATAGCTTTAATACAATCGGAAGTTCAAAACGTGTTTAAAATGTTTAATATAATCAGTAAAAGTTAGAGTTAATCGATTTGGCAATTAACAGATTTAAATATTGAGTGGCTCACAGCTATTCATATGCAGTGCACAATTTTCTCCTTTACAATAATACAATAACTTAAAATGGGAGAAATGTATTTTAACAAAAAACTAAATTTATTATTTTACGTTACAAATAAATTTTGAGGTTATTTTATTAATAAAAAAAATCACGAGTGCTTATGTACATGTCTTGCTCACACTATGATTTTGTATGCACTAATGAGTTATTATACTTACACCCTCAAATTATTTAATAATTTATGCAACAATTTGAGTATAAGCTAAATCTAGAGTTTTGAAAAATAGACTTCCGATTAATGCCAATTTTTCAATAATTTTGTAATAACGAAAAATTCGCAATAACCATTGGTTTCGTTTGCATAAGATTTTTATAGTTTAAAAACGGATTTCCTCATATGCCACACATGATCACAAACTATTTTTTGAGCTTTAAGTTTGTAGTGTAGTTTGTAACGCTTTTGGCTTAGTAACAATAGGTAATAAAAAACTAAACTCAGAAATAAAAGGGTGATCCTATAGGTGAAACTTATATTTTAAAAAGGCCTTTATAGAGAAACACTTAAAATTTATACTGAATATGCTTCACTACTCGCATACGTTTTAGTGTCAATCTCAAGCTCTTTAAAACTTCTTGCAAATCAATAATTTTTAAATTGGCTAATTTTTCGTTGTGAGCATAGATGTTGTACATACCATATGATTTTTTTATAATATATTTATTATAATAATCTATTTTCGCAAGAATTGATGTGGTAAAATCGGTAGCTGTTACTGACTACAATAAAAAAGCTAAGTAGCAGGGATACTGTGATAAGAAATCTGCAATAATCAACACGCTTATCTATTCTACCCATTTACTAACATTCTAATAGTTTACTTATAAGAATTAACATGAGAAAGTAATGACAACATTAGTTTTCATACAACAGCTACTGTATCATTGAAGCCATCTATTGATTATATCGATATTTAACGTCTTCTGTCAATACAACTCTGCTATCTTTTTGCCATGTTAAACGCCAGTAGCAATCATGGCATTAAGAGTTTCTTTAGTACAAAAGATTTTCAGGATAAATGCAAGGACTCTCAAGAAAAATTTCGGTCCAAAATATTTGATTAAAATTATTCTCAGAGTCCTATATAAAAGAACAATCTCTGCTGCCTGCTGTCTTTTTTAACTTCAAGTATTCATGCAAGGACTGACACTGTGGTGCAGGTAAAACACTCCTAAAATATTAGTTATAATAACGATGTCCAAAAATAATGGAAATTTAGTCACTACTTTTTTAAGTCCATCGTAACCGATGATGCCCATGTTAACCTGGATGAATTTCTTAAGCGTTAAAATTTTCATATTTACCTGCCTGCCAAAGCCTACAAATGTGACTGTTTGCAGATTATTTTTAGCACATTCTATAAGTAGGGTGCCCCTGTAGGCTAGTAGGTAGTGTACTAGCTTGTAAATATGGGGGTTGTTGGTTCGATTCCCAACGAAGACATTGGTTTTTTTTCACTACAAAAATAAAAATTGACTGTCGGTGGGGCTGCTCAGCGATGAAGGCATAGTCACTGATCGCTGTGCTGTCTTATATACGGCAGTTAATTTCCGACTTTCCTTCTACTTTCACCACCTGTTTCATCTATTCTCTGTTCCTTTCCTAAAGAATGTAGCACGGTACTTGACTAAATAGGCATTGTTGCCTGAAGTGCTACTTCTCTTTAAAAAAAAAAGTAATAAAATAATCTACTGATTTGCAAATTTGCTTAACGAGCTACCATAACTTTGTAAGTCATATTTATTTTCATTATGATACGAGTAATTGTTCACAAACATTTACAGTAACTGAATAAATAAATAAACAAGTAATGGTGTTCGAGTCTAAACACTAAGAAGATAATTAAGTAAACCTATTGACTTAGCAACCGACTTGAATTTGGCTTAAAACCAAACAATTGAAATTATTCAGGCATTTTATTGTTAGATGTTGTATGATAGCTGGTGATGAAATGGGAAATTAATATTTTACTTTTATTATTATTATTATGTAGCTTTTAAGAAAAAGAGAAAAAGTAAACAACGTTGACTTAGCAGTATAAAGTTAAAAATATAAATGAACACGCAGGTCTTCTGTCGATGAAGAGCAGAATGACCGAGCACAGTTTTTAATGAGTAGCCGTTATGTTGGGTACTTAATTATTTTTACTACTGTAATGAAGCTGTGCATATGTCTTTTTTAAACTTTTAGCGACAATTAAGTACAAAGAGAAATCGAATATGAAAAGTTCTCCTATAAAGTCTTAAATAATATAATAATCTGCCCAAATAATTTTAACTCAATTTGAAACAAAATTATGGTTGGCCGCAGAACCGGTTGCTTGATTTGCAAGATTCGGAGCGACCAGTTGCATAAAAATAATAATGTGTAAAATAGCTTAAATTTCAAAATTTCTAAAGCACCACTTTGTTGTTTTTTTGATAATTCATAATGACTAGAATTGTTCTCTGTTTGTATAAGAATCTCTTATCGTTATTTTTATATACCAGGGCGTAATTAAAAACTATTAATAAACAGCCAATCGATGGAACTGCCTCTCGTCGCTCACTTTATTAAGAAATCCTTGTGATATATCTGGATTTCAAAGACATCATGACTTCGATTTATTTACATGCATGACTATTTCATCTCTGTTTTCTCCTAGAGCCGATTTAAAATGAAGCAGTCAACAGCATTTTTCTTAAGTGATAAGTGATATTAATATGACTTGTTTGAGCTAAGCTACATATAAAATGTCAATTAAGGTTAAACTTGGAACAAATATATTACTGTGGTATGCGCTTCAGTAGCGGATTTTATTTTTGTACAAAAAATAATCGTATGTGTAGCATCGGTTTTATTTAGCTGAGTTAAACAACTATCAATGCATTGGTGCCTCGGAGAAGTATCACTATTCATTTTAAAAGTAACACTCGTTACTTAACTTTTACTTTAAAACTCTTAATTATGATAATGCTAAAATAGCCTGACAGAAGAATACAAGACGAACAAAACGCATTAAATTCGAGGAGTATCCATGCAGCCGTTCCCGAGATAACTGGGATTGTGTTGAATGTAATTAATTTTATTCAAAATGGCCTAAAAATGGCTTTTACTTGATAACTGTAAATTGTGTTCAAAAAATGCTTAAATATCCTGAAAGAAGAATACTAGACGAACAAAATGCATTAGAATCGAAAAAAAAAAATCAAGTGATCAAGACTGTGCAGAAGTGACGCATAGTTTGTGTCCTGTGACTTATGAACATGACTTTTAAAATAGTTTTTAGACTTTAAAGATTATACTCAAAATTGTGTTTTTTATGTTTTTTTGTTGTGTCCAATTAGGGAACGGTTTCTATATCTCCTACCTCCACGTAACACGAGTTTTTAAGTTTTTCTATGATTTTTGCATGCAGTACTTTGCAACTGGAATAATTATTCGAATATAATATTTATAAACTATATTTTGATTGGAAGTGATGTTGGGTAGTTTGACTTTTAACGAGTTTAGCAGTTTTTAAGTATATTTATATTATATTTGGAAATATATTTTTAAGAATCAAAATTAAAAGAAAAAGCCCTTCTTTATGTTTCAATAATTTTATTAAGTTTAAAGCACAAACAAATTTTCCTTGTAGTTCAAGTAGAGTGACACTAATTCGTAACTGTTAAACAGTATCTCTTAACACCATTTGCATAATAGTAAACGGTACGCAAGTACTTTTATGAATTTTTTACACGTCACTAAATAAAAAAAAAATAAAAAGAAAATAAAAGCATTTCATGATCGGTGGTCTCAGCTAACTTCTGTGGATATTTTTTAATTTATATTTTTAAGATGTTAAGGTAAATTATTATTTTTTAATATTTTTTTAAATAATGTTAGTTTAATAGGCTAACGTAATGGCTGATGTGTTGAATATATGATGCAACAATTTTTTTTTTTTGGATTATTTTTTAGGAATATCTAGGTCATTATTTATCTTACCTAAATAAGTAGCTGTAGCTAATGAGTAGTAATAAAGTTAACATTTTTTAACTTTTATAATTCCCTATATTCTTTTTTGTCATTTTTCTGGGAATCAATTGAGCATATTGTTATTGCTGCTGATAACACTGGCAGTACCTTTAGTCTCATCGAATGTGTTTTTTTTTTGGTAATATTAACTTCATGTTCGTACATATGAAAACACTTTTATTTTATATTTCAACGTCATTCTATTTACAATTGTTATCCTTGCAAATTGCGATATCAACTCAAGTTTGCAGTTGGTTCCGTTAAAATGGTTTTTATTTACTTTAATTATGATATGTTTTTTAAGTCTATCTCATAACCCTACCAAATAATGGCCAAAAGGTTATTACGAATAAGGATGGCTAACATAAAAGGTTGACTGTTGTCATTCCTGTCCGTCTTTACTGGCTATTTATTAAGTATTATCGCGAGCGCTTTCAATGTAAATTTAAGATTCTCAAGCCTCAAGTACTGGTGAGTGAGTGTTCGGGTTTAGGTAGTTCTTTTACTAAGGTCGCATCTACTCCTGTAGGTAGAATACCCGCCACCTTGCATCATCTATTTCCGTTGGTGTGTGTCCGTGAGTGTCATGGTTTAATGCAAACTTGGAGCCTTCTCTTTTTAGTTTGTACGGGCGTATGTGTTCTGTAAATCTTGTATTTAGTGTTCGTCTAGTTTGTCCTATATAAGTGTATTTGCAAGCATAAGTAAGTCTGTACACTCCTCTGGAATTAATTTATCAGTTGTTTATGTCAATGTCCTAAGACTATGTCTCAGAGTGTTGTGGGTTTTAAATGCTTTTTTTATTTTTTTATTTTTGATCCTATGTCAGTAAAAGTGTGCTGTCATGTTTTCTTTATTCCTGTTTTAGTCTATTGTCTAAGAAGATTGTCAATAGTAATGGGTTGGTAGCCGTTGTGTCGTGTTCTTTGTTGTACTTATCTGGAGTAAGGTCTTAGGTCTATGTATCATATGCTTAAATGCTGCTAGTTTATGTTGGGTAGGGTATTTCGAGGTGATGTGGAGTGTAGTGTCCGTCGTAGTTGGTTTTCTATAGATGTCAAACAGATGTTAAACAGTCAGTTTCTTGTGTTTTTGCGATGTCAAGATAATGAAAATTTCTGTCTTGTTCTTTTTCCATAGTGTATTTAATATTATTATGGATTGTGTTTAAGTCTACTGAAATTTATTCAGCGCTATCCTGTATGAGAATGTATATGATGTCATCAACGTATCTATAGTAATGAGTTATTTTTTATTCTTCCTTTAGCATCTTTATGAGTAGTAATTCAAGATGTTGCATGACAATTTCCATGAAGATAGCTGAAGTTATTAAATCTAAAGTAGTTCCATTTTATTATCGTCTTTGCAATATCTATGATGTCGGTGATGTATTGGCTATAGTACAACTTGTCTAGTGCGTCGTGTAGGACAACTAAGATTTCTTGTGTCGGTATTAAAGTTTATAGATCCTTGATGCCAAGGGAAACAAGGTAATTCCGACAAGGTTCTGTATATTACGTACGGTATATGAACTCTGTACACGAATCCATCTGTTTAACGTATCCCATGAGTTTGTTTTATTTCTTTTCAGTTCTCTGTAATTTAACGCAAAATTCATTATTGCTTATCTGGAGAACTATAAGAACTATAATGTTTGTATTTGACAGTTGTTATATTACTGTCAAAATGAAAAAAAAAACATTTAATGAATAAAATAAATATAATATAACCTTAACATGATTTATAAAATATACGTCAGACTATTAAAAAAAAAAGTTCATGCGTAATATAACATAAAAAATATAAAATTATACTTCAAATTTTATAAAATTTTTTAAAGTCTTACAAATTAAGTGATATTATTATGACTTGGAATGCTAAATGCCGGATTTTATCGCTTTATTTTAAACTGCCAAAAACATTTTTTTAAATGAATTAATTTTAAGGGTAAAATAAAAATTAATTTTAAAATACAGTAATCAATCTCTTATTCGTCCTTATTTAAGCTCCCAGCTCTTTGTTATAAGGCTAATAGCATCATTAAAAATGTTTCTGTAAGGCGCAAAAATTTAAGTGGTACTAAATATTTTGGGAAAGTGATTTTGTACTGTAGCTTGAAAAACCCTGACAGTATAAAAATAAATCATTAGATGCTTTTTATGTGATTTATATAATTGTTCATTAAATTAATCCCACAGTTATTGTCGTTAATCTTACTACAAGTAATGATACTGATGGTGATAACCATATTAGTATTTAAATTAAAAATTATTCCGATTCTTAGTTAAGTAGCTAAAACAACATATTGATTTAATAGTAGTGTGTTGATGGTCATAGTTTCTTTTCTGATAATTTGTAGTTAGGATACGCTTAACGCCTAGGAATGATGATATGTTTTCCGTTTTTACCTTTCGAATTTTTTATTTTCGTTAATTGCATAAACAACATTCTGGCTCCTAATTATTTTAGGAGATCCTATATTTTAAATTTTGTATGTAACTTTTGATTTATAATTTATTACTTTACATAACATTTTAGATTATTAAATAATATTATACTCTTCTATAAAATAAATATAAGTACAGTCGCGAAGAGTTAGGATATCTTTCACTCTAATTTTCTTGAGTATGTTTTTTCATCCTATAATAATCGTACTTTTTTGATGTTGCATATTATATGAAACTTAATGTTCAAGAAACTTTTATATGTTCTTGATCCTCCATATTCTGTAATATTCTCATTGCCTAAGAAATAATTATATATTAGTTTTGGCTTAATTAATTTTTAAACTAAATATGATTTAGTTTGCTCTAGTCATTAAAATAAAAAAAAATATATTTAAACTGATCATTTTGCTATGATCATAATTAAAGTAGTTTTATTGAAAATATTAAATCGCATTAAAAGAATCTTAATAATTCTATAATTTTATAAATCACAAAAAAATTTATTTCTTTTAATTTTTTATTAATTTTCAGTAATACATAAGTTTGTAATTAATTGTGATTAATAGTTAGCCTTACTTAATTTCTGGTATTATATTATTTGTTTGACCAGCCAGTTAGGACGGAAAATGGCAATCATATTATTTCTTAATTTCTTTTGAAAAAATGAAACTTTGAAAACAGCGGTAAATTTTTAAGACACTCGTAAAAAAAGATCACTCATATTTTAATACTAATAAAAATCTTTTAATTATTTTACAGTGAGGTGCCCATTAAAAATCGTTCATCCATTAACCTTACGACACACAATTCAAATTTAACCGTCATATAAATTTATTAAAATGGCAAGTGTTAGCTCTGTGCAAAAAGTTTTGACCACAGTTTTTATAAAACTTTGCAATATAAATAACATGTCTTCCACTAGAGAATATTATTTTTATTTGCTTTCTTGTTTCATTTTTCAGCAAATACACGTTATGCGTTAGGTTTTCGAAAAATTTTTTTAGTTATTTAAGGTGAGTTTTATTTATGTATTTATTTTTTGAAGTTGTAACGACACGTTCTCGCGTTATGCTGGGGTAAAGCTCGCGGCGTCCAGGGTTCGTTACAAAAAAAATGTTTTTCATTAATCACAAAAGACACTTTTGTTTTTATAAAAAAATTTCTTTTATTTATAATTCACTCTTAAACTAAGTTATAATTAAACTGCACCACTACTGAGCACGCCAACGATGATCATCCGCTTCGTGGCCCTCAAGAGCTTTCGTCTCCACTTTCCGTCGGCTAGCCTACTGCTTCTCACACTGAAGCGAATAAAATTCTGTTCCAGTCTGAGCAGAACAGTTGGCCTGTCCACCAATGTTTGACTTGTCGCGGTTGTCACGAATAAGATTCTGAGACAACCTTTTCACGTCGAAATTGGTGTTAGCCTATTGACGATTTTGTCCGTCTTGTGCAGCTAGGGCGAATAAAATTCTGACCTTGCTGACCAAAACGCGGCCTGGCTCTGTCACCTGGGCGAATAAAATTCTGGCCAGGTGAAGTAGCGACAGCACTTACTGGGCCTGCCGATGACGACCAACCTCTCCGTGGCCTATTGACGATCTCGTCCGTCTTGTTCAGCTAGGGCGAATAAAATTCTGGCCTTGCTGAACAAAGCGCGGCCTGGTTCTGGGCTCCGTCACCTGGGCGAATAAAATTCTGGCCAGGTGAAGTAGCGACAGCACTTACTGAGCCGGAGACCTTAGCGAGTCTCGCTTAATTCAAAGACGAATAAGATTCTGGCTTTGATTGAACGAGATAAACCTATTTGCAAGACTATTTTAATTAAGTTGAATAAAATTCTAACTCACTTAAAAGAAGTCTTGCCCGGTTGCTTGCCCGTGGCCAACTCCCCTTATATACGTAATTATCTCGCTTTTATATGTTTCTGCCAGGCACACATACACACCCATACCACTAAACTACAGCTGATTGCTACTGTTTAGGGTTGTGTTTAATGGTATGTTCTTCTCACGGATGTATCCTCGTGTTAATAGGTGGCGCTTCTTAACGGCTATTATAATTTCAAATATTTCATTAACAAATAATAAATGTAATTATAAAATATAATTATGAATTATATAAAATGAAAAGTGTATAATAATAATGTTCTCTTTTAAAAAAAATTATAAAATTCATTAAACAATAAATTTTCAGAAATGTAAAAAGTGTAAAAATTTGTGAAATTCAAAAAAAAAAAAATTACAAAATTTGAAAAACATATATATATAGAGTCTAATTGCTTGTGATTGAATTGCTATGTGATCCAAAAGCGAGCCTGCCGACTTTTGGTCGTCACAAAGTTTAGGAAATTAATTTTTATTATTTATTGAAAAATTACACTAAAATACACAAGTCCTGCTGTTGAGTTAAAAAAAACTATAAAAAGGCAAACTAGAAGTTGTACATGCTCAAATAAAATCAAACGAAGAAATTAAAAAACTTTTATTACCATTTATCCTTTGGACATACTTTCAACTAGGAAAGCTCAATTTCTTTTATATTTTATGTCATATTATTTGAACTAATTCTACAAATAAATTATTATTCATTCGAAAGTCTAAAGCTCAATACTTACTACGATTAATTGCAAAAAGGCCGTTTAAATTAGAAAGATTTAAAAACACATTCTATATTTGCAAATCTTTCTCTCTTACCAGCTGATTCTCACGGAATCGGCAACTCTTCAACCTAGTCTAAAATGATAAAAACGACTTCTTACTTACTCAACTGATCTTAAGATATTTGTCAGAGGCAAATAAATTCTGAAAAAAACATTTCCGTTGAATAAATTTTATAACTTGAAATCAGACCATCATTCAATATGGTTGTAATACATCGTCGCATTAATGAAGCTAAAGGCAAAAAATTATGAATCATATGTAGTGAAACTACGCGGAGATCTGGAAGCCATAAACCCCAATAGAGTGCCGCCAAAAATTTAGAGTGAATTATAGTTTTTAGTGTTGTTATTTCCTTCCGCCTTTGCTAGCTGTTTGTTCGGTATGGACGGCCAGCATTTTCGATGTGAAGACCTCATTCTCAAGCCGTGTTCCAAACTGTACTGCTGAGTTAGTGTTCGGGTATAGATAATTCTTTTATTAAGGTCGTATCTACTAATGTAGGTAGAATTCCCGGTACTTGCATTTTATGCGGGGCTATTATATCCATCTGAGGGTGTTTTACGTTTGTTCGAATATATAAGTAGTTTTAGTGGTGTGAAAATTGTGTCTGAGGTCGTGGTTACTATTCATTTATAATGTCACTGTTAAAGGTTTTTATTTTGTAAATTTCCATGTTTTCAAGAATGTCTAGTCTTCGTCCTTTTTGCTAGGATTTAGCAATGTCAAACCCAGATAGTAATAAAGGACGGAAATATTGAAAATTAGCCCCACATAAAATGCCAGGTGGCGGGCATTCTACTTAAATAAGTAGATACGATCTTAATAAGAGAACTACCTAAACCCGAACACTAACTCAATAGTACAGATTGAAACACGGTTTGAAAATGATGTTTTTACATCGAAAGCGCTCACCGTTTATACCCAACAAACAGCCAGCAAAGACGAAAAAATGACATGACACAAATTTACAATGGAACAGGAAGAGGAGGGGAGGATTGATTATCTGGACCTAGCGATCAAGAGGATCATAATCTCGAACAGAATCGAATATGGAATACACAGGAAACCAACAGCAACGGACACAATAATACACAACTCATCGAATCATCCCCAGCAACACAAAAACGCAGCAATCAGGCAGTTAATAACAAGACTCGAGAGAACACCACTAACACGGCAAATGTATATGAAGGAAATGGGAACAATATACACCATAGCGGAAAACAACGGATACAAAAAGCGCCTCGTAGATAACATCAAGAAACAAATTAGAACGAACAGAACAGGAGGATGAAAGGAAAATATGGGCTACATTAACATATATGGGAAAATCAACGCACAAACTGGCAAAATTCTTTCGAAAACACAACATCAATACCGCATTCAGAACAAGAAACAACCTACGCAGAATACTACGGAATAAAACAACCGAGGCGAATATACTAGACAGACAAGGAGTGTACAAATTAACTTGTACATGCCATTATAGCTACATCGTGCAAACAGGACGAAAAATTAAGACCAGATTTAGGGAACACATTAGAGACTATAACAAAAAACTACGAGAACCAAAATCAACTTCAGAATCAAACTTTGCGAACCATATATTTAACAACAAATTTACACCAGGGCATATAAAGACAACGGTTAAACTGCTTCATAACCAGCACAAAGGAAGAAGACTAAATGTATTAGAAAACATGGAAATATACAAACAAAAAACATTTGACGCGGTAGGCGGTAGGGAACATCATCAACATACAATTACGGATTATTATGTCGCATGGGGGGGAAAGACCCAATGGGTTCACACATAGACAAAAACGGACAACAAGCATGATCGTAAAGGGATTTAGTTAGGAAAAAAGGCGAATGAAAAAGGAAGCGACAAATTAGGTAAAAAGAGACAAACGAAATAGGAGAGAGAGATGCAGGCAAAAAAGACAGAAAGTGACGAACGCAATAACACGAAGGGAGACACGAACTATATAAACACAACTGACAATAGAACGCAACTAGTACGAAAAGAACACTGAAGATGGCAAGCGGCCGAAACCGGTTTGTTCACAAACCAAATTTGACGAGGGTCGACGGAAAACCGTACCCAAATAGAAGTAATTTTAACCCCGTCGGAAAATCCAAGCACATATCATATAAATAAGCTTGTAAAGGCACATCACACTCCCTACCCCGAAACACACTTAAATATATCACAATTTGGTTCTTTGTCACACAACAGACCAAATGAATCCTAATGATTGAAGTCGTTATGAGAAAACAAATGTTTTATTGTAAGTTCAATAATATTAAATTATTAAAATGAAAAAGTTTCACTTAAATTAAAGCAACTATTTTTCAACTATATTTCTCAACAAATATGTTATTAATGCTAATGCGGTCTCACACTTGCTAATTTAATTCAATCAAATTATTTCTCCGATTACATACACAATAATTTAAAGGTCACATAAATCGATCATCTAAGGCAGGGTGAAAATGAATGTAATATTTACACATACAAGAAGTAGGAGAATAAAAGCTCTTACTGCCACATGCACTGACATTGTATAACAACATCTATTTTTAGTCATGTAATTCACATGCCTGCTGATGATGTACGATGATACATAATTACCATTACGCTGTTAAAGACATTATTATATTATATGCAGAAAAATTGTTATTGTTTGGTGTTAATTAAATTGCCATTAGTTTATTACTTGAGTGTTTTGCAGTGATACGAATAATTATTTACACTTATCGGTGAAGAATTTATTTGATTCTCTTTTCCACAAAGTTCTTGTATTCTTTGAATATTTCTTGAAAAAAGCGTGATGCAAAATCGAATTAACCCTCATTAGAGCACAAGCATTTAACTCTAGAAAGTGAGTCGATTTTGTAGTTGAGTTGAAAAAAAGTTCCCGTAAATTCGATACTATTGCACCTTATACTTTTCCAATTTTGAGGATTTCCTCATCTTTTTTGTTTAGGTGTCCTAATCTTTCATGTGACTCCATTAATGAAAACACTTGAGCGGTTTTACACTCTTCCGAGAACTGCTCGACATGGTAAAAGCCTTTACTTTTGTAAGCAGAGAAAAGTTACTTCTCCCAACTGTGGTTTTATTATCACAGTTTCGATTTAGTGAACGTTGATTAAAACCGGCCTAAGGAATTTTTGCCACTGATTACAGATTTGACAAAGGTCTGGAACAAAAAGTGCTTCATCCAATCTTAATGTTTATGATAACAGCGGTTTCTTCGATTTTCCTACTTTTGTTATTGGCCAAATTAAAATGTTCATCTTCGTTGCTTCTGGGGTTTAAATTTGCCATAATTGAAACACATATGAAATGAGATTTCTGAATTCAAACATCATCGTTAAGATTTTACTGGGTTTCGGGATGTCTAATAATATTTCGCTTTATGTCTCTTGGGTTTGTTGTTTAAAAAATAATTAGACTTCCATCTGATTGTTTGTATACGTAGCGCTTGAATTTATATTTTCTATGTCCAAGTTTTCTTTCCCTACGCTGTTAGAACTCATCTCTACAGAATTTTAATTTTTAAGTTTTACAGCCGTTTTTTATTTTTTCTATTTAGTTCAGTGATCAGTAATGGACCCATTACCTCTTGAAAAAACAATTCAATTTATTTATAGAGTGAGAACATAATTTATAGTAATTTATTCAAATGTTAATAAAAACTAGCGTGCTTATGCTTTTATAAGAAAATAATAACAAGTGAATTTGAGTGAGAGTTATTACATTGAAATATGTTAAACATATTTACCTTCATTTATATTAGTGACAAATAAAAATTACTTAATTTAATTAGTTCTGCGTTGCCGATTATAACTATCAAAAAGTTAAATCGAGCATGAAGTTTTACCTTCAACTGGAATCTTCTAAATAGTTGCAATAATATGAAATCAATTTTTATTGTTACAGTGAATGTTGCTACTAATTAAACAAGTTATGACTAACTTTGTGTCAAAATTCTTTTGTACTCAAGCATTCACTGAAATAATTAATCCAGTTCTTCTGTGTAGAAATACAAATAAAATTAATTAAATGTCAAAGCGTCTTAAAATCTATAAATAAACAACAGAGTTAAAGGGATACTATGAAGTATGAATTCAAACGAAATTTAATTAAATATTTGAGCCGATTGTTTTGAAAATGGCATAAGTCGCTAAGTTTTTAAGTTGAGATATTTAAGGGTCTGCATTTGAATATGCTTAAAAATATGGATGCTAACTTTTGAGAAGATTTACGTGTATTTGTTATCTCATGATACTGGTATTTTTCTGAATATAAATAATTTCGTATAAACATTAAAAAATTACCTCTTTTCATATAGGTAAAGTGACTTAAGTCACTTTCAAAAGCAATAGTTAAGAAAAACGTCTTTTTGGTAAAAATATTTTTGGAGTTTGTTGTTACATATATTTCACCACTGTTTCTTTTATCCTTAATAATGTTTTCAGTATATTTATTTTCATTTCTGCATCCCCTTTTTCCTACACAGTAAATTTCTGTTCCTTACAGTATGCTGCTTTCCTTTTCTGATGACTTTATAGAAGTCAATTCTTCATCTGATAAAATCACTTTCATATATCTGTTTCTGGAGTTAACGCTTTTTCTCATTTTAGAAAACATTTCTAGAAATTATTATTTGATTATCATTTTTATTCGACCTTTTATATCTTAAATAAATATGTATTAATCTTTTTTAACGATCTTTCTAATTAAACTTAACAATATATTTTTTTTTAATATTTCGCTTTGGGAAGCTTGAAGATGAAGAAGATTAATACATATTTAATAATTTGATAATTTTAATAGTTTTTTAAACGATCTTTTTTTATTTATCTTTAATAAATATCTTTTTTTCTTTTAAATGACCTTTTTATATATTCTTTTCTTCTCGATATTTCGCTTTCCATTGGAAAGCTACTTCAGGAAAAAAATTTTATTTTTAAAAAACATATTTAATAAAAATATTTCTATAAAACAATAATGAAAGCCACCTAATTCCATAACTAAAATAAGTACGTTTCACCTGATTCGCTCTCTGATAATATCATATAAAATAATGCTAATTATGTGTACTATAGGGTCCGCAATCTAACGTTTTTTTTCGTGAATGGTAACAGAGTGTGATTTGTTTTACATCCGCGCCTGACTATGTAGTCTTAATCAGATGGTGGACAAACCACTTTGTATAATTTGGAACGTCATACGAACGTCCTAGATAGCCGAAGACATAATTCTAAGCAACAGAACCACCTAGTCGCAACTTGAATAATTCCAGGGCAGGTCTGCAAACTATCACACCTTGCTAAAGAGTTGGAGACTTTCTAACTCTTGTCCAGAACACATGTCAAGCATGCTCACTGGACTGGATCATTCACTTAGCATGTCATTATCAGCGAAATGATCCTGGCCACCATAATAAACAAACCTGTTATGGGGCCGCAAAACCACAACCACCACGATGCTCCCATATAGGGGCCAACCTCAATGATCAGCCAGAGAACTATTAAATGTCTAAAGAGAAAAATAATGAACTCTGCGAGCTCACTGATCCCCGTGGAAATAAAGTGGAGTTTCCAGTTGACCACCTGCCTGTCTTCAGGGGACTGGGCTCCCTTTATACCCCAGTTTCACTGAGTCTAGATAGTGGAATATTCTATAAAGACCATATTTATATGCCCCTGGGGGGAGCGTGAATGGTAACAGAGTGTGATTTGTTTTACATCCGCGCCTGACTATATAGTCCTAATCAGATGGTGGACAAACCACTTTGTATAATTTGGAACGTTATACAAACGTCCTAGATAGCCGAAGACATAATTCTAAGCAACAGATACCACCTAGTTGCAACTTGAAAAATTCCAGGGCAGGTCTGCAAACTATCACACCTTGCTAGAGAGTCGGAGACTTTCTAACTCCTTGTCCAGAACACATGTCAAGCATGCTCACTGGACTGGATCATTCACTTAGCGTGTCATTATCAGCGAAATGATCCTGGCCACCATAATAAACAAACTCTGCGAGCTCACTGATCCCCGTGAAAATAAAGTGGAGTTTCCAGTTGACCACCTGCCTGTCTTCAGGGGACTGGGCTCCCTTTACACCCCAGTTGCACTGTGTCTAGATAGTGGAATAATCTATAAAGACCATATTTATATGCCCCTGGGGGGGCGTGAATGGTAACACTTAGCTAATGTTTGATTTGACAGATAATTAATTTCATCCTTTCGTTGAACGAATATGGGTGTGTATACGCTTGAACAACGTTTCGCCGATTTTCAAAAAAATCATCTGTTCAAATAAAGCTCATTGATCTTGGCGGGTATGTAAACAAGCAAAATTGTCGCACTCGGGGCACAGAAAACCCGCACGCATACATTGAAAAGCCAACGCAGCAAAAACGAGTCACTGGTTGGTGCGGATTTTGGTCCAGAGGCATAATTGGGCTATTTTTCAGGAGTGGCAGTTATAGTCAATGGCGATCGTTATCGAGCCATGTTGAGCGAATTTTTGTTCACAAAAATTGAGATGAAGGATATTGGCAACATTTGGTTTCAACGGGACGGCGCTACGTGCCGCACAGCCGAAGCTGTATAGTTTTGTTTATAGCATTTAAAAAAAAAGTTATTTGGCGGACCCTTTATATTAGATGTCACTATAATATAATTTGCAAAACTGCACTACTCTTTCGCACCTTTAAAAATAACTCCAATGATCATAAGTTTTTTAAACAAAACAATACTTCACACACAGTAATTAAGTTTCTATTTATTTCACACTAAGCCCTGTAATTAATTTTCTGAGTACAGCGACTTAAATAAACATGTTTGTTATACCATTAGCAATCGATTAAACGGAATTCTTCAATTACCAAAGAAATCTCAATTGATTGTTAGTTTTTTAAAAACGTAAAGATTCCGTTCAATTGCATTTCGTATTTAAATCATCAAATCGATTTTTTTAAAAAAATGACTTATGCCACTTTCATAACAAACGGCTCACTTAAAAACGTGTAAACAAACTAGAGATTAATTTGAAGTTATTGACATAATATAATTGTTAGGCAATTTATTTTTAAATTAATTTAAAAAAAAAAATTATACTTAAGTTTGGGACTAAAGGTGAGTCTTGTGTGCTATTTTTAATGTTTATTAGTTCTTTCTATAAAAGGAATTAAATGCATTAGAGAAAATCTAGCATTTAATTTCAAAAAAGTAAATTAATACACAAATTTCGTCTTTTAAACTTTATTTTACGGCTATTGCTAGAATGTACTAATTAAATTTATAGTATGGCGTCTGCGTGCAAGTATTCATTACACGTAAATAATAATGTTTTTGGCGGGAACAATGATAATAAAAAAATCCATTAAATTTTTCATTATGTTATTAAAAAATTGTTGCAAGTATTTTGTTATTTATTTTTTTCAACATCATCTATTCACAGTTTATTTATATTTTTATTGTTCTACTAACCTCACGTTAGAAGTTCGAATGTACTATATAGATATTTTTAATATATACATTTGTCGATTGCAAAAGTTTAAAGTTGATTGTAACAATACGTTTTCGATGAAATAGAAATCAAATTTTAGTAACCAAAAAACAAAAATCAATTTAATGGAATTGAGTGTAAAATCGAAAATAAAGAACAAAAAAATAAAACACTGCAAAAACTTAAAAATACAAATCAAAAATTGTTGAATATGATTCGCACACTTGACATTTAAATAAAGAGCAAACAAAACGAACAGATGTCTAGATATCAAGACCGTTTTTAGAATGTCTGCATCTAAAGCAAACGTAAATTGACTTTATAATTTTCAATTAAATAAAAGCAACATCGCAATACTAACTTAGAAACGAATATTAAATAACTTGAACAAAATAAATTTTGAACAATATTTTTAGACACCTTATTTCTGTAAATGTACGTGTATTCTATATAAATAAAACTTTTAACTTAACACACTATTGCGAGTATACAAAATTTTTAGCCATAATTTAAAAAAAAAAAAGTTAAAAAACATAACTCATATTCAACCATTGCAAACCAGATTGATGGAATGTTGTCTGTGATGAGGTCAATTTATCAAAATTAATTGATAAAATGCTGCATGTGATGATGTCAAATTTTTAAAAATCTATTCAAAGCAAGTTTTCAAACGCAATATTTATTATGGCATATTATATATTTTTTACTCGTTTTGGACGAATTAATAGTCACACTATAAACTAGTGACACTTTCTCGAAAAGTAAACTAAAAATTTGCATTATTTTAGGAAAATAATGCAGTAACAGGATGAAATAAAAGGTGTTTTTTTAAGCTAGATAGAACTTTAAATTGTAAAAAGTAACACAAAAAATGAAATTTTGATGAAACATTTTTTTTTATTTGTTTCAGTATACTCTGACAAATCATCATGAATAGACTCTCGCTTGAACAACGCTACGAAATTTTCCAAATTAACTTTGAAAATCAGTCGTCGATTCGCGCAACTTATAGACGACTTCGTCATTTTTATGGCGTACATAATCGTGCATCTGAACAAGCCATTCGTCGAACTGTCGATAGATTTCGTACCACATACTCTCTAGAGGATGCAACAACACCAACACGTCGAAGGAATGTGCGTACTGAAGAGAAATTCGCCGCTGTAAACGAAAGTGTGGAAGAAGATCCAAATTTATCAATTCATCGTCGGTCGCAGGAATTGGGGCTCTGTCCGTCCACTACGTGGAAAATTTTGCGCAAAGATCTCGGCCTACACCCGTATAAGATCCAGCTGGTGCAGGAATTGAAGCCACGAGACCATTATATGCGTCGTTCTTTCGCCGATTGGGCTCTAGAGCAGTTGGCAACTGACCCGTTGTTTTATCGCAAAATTGTGTTCAGCGATGAGGCGCATTTTTGACTTAACGGGTTTGTTAATAAACAAAATTGCCAAATATGGAGTGAGACCAATCCACAACAGACCCTACAGACTCCATTACATACAGAAAAATGCACCGTTTGGTGCGGTTTTCACGCTGGTGGCATTATCGGACCTTATTTCTTTAAAAATGAGGCCGGAGCTCGCGTTACGGTCAATGGAGATCGTTACCGCCCCATGATCAATGATTTTTTGTTTGAAAATATGGATGACATTGATCCGGACGAGATGTGGTTTCAACAGGATGGCGCTACGTGCCATACAGCGAACGCAACCATCGACTTATTGAAATCAAAATTTGGCGCTAAGTTGATTTCGAGAAATGGACCTGTCAATTGGCCTCCAAGGTCATGCGATTTGACACCACTCGACTATTTCCTGTGGGGCTACGTGAAGTCACTGGTTTATGCTGATAAACCAGCAACAATTGACGCCTTGGAGGACAGCATTGCTCGTGTTATTCGTGACATACGCCCAGCAGTGCTCGAAAAAGTGGCCCAAAATTGGACGTCCAGAATGCGCTTCGTCAAGAACAGCCGCGGTGCCCATATGCCCAAAATCATTTTCAAATGTTAATGCCACGTATTGATCCTTCGAATAAAAAAGAAATTTTGATTACAATTTAATTTTTTGTGTTATTTTTTACAATTTCAAGTTCTATCGGGCTTAAAAAAACACCCTTTATTAACACAAAATTAAGTGATAACTCTAACAATTTATTTCAAGGAAATCTGCCATCGGCACATTAGGTGGCCCAGTGTGTGGAAAAAAGAGAAAAAGTAAATTAGTAATTGAACTAATCTTACACATTCTGATAGCACAAGACTACTCGAGCTTAAGTTATAAATTGCAACCTTTCAAACCTTTCAGAAGAATAGATTTAGAGCTCTTTAATAAGCAAGAGTTAATGTGAATTTTTGAATTTAAGCTTTTCACACCATTCAGAAATTTAGCAATAGCGCTCCAATATAAGAGAGGGTCTATATAAAATTTTCTGACGTTTAGTGCTTTAGAAAATCAAAAAAACAAATTTTCTATCAAAGTTCAAGTTAAAATCGTAAATAATTCACAAGTTATTTATCACCATCTTACATTCATATTCTGGGTCCCTTTTTGAACTATATCGATCAAATGATATGACTGCATCATGAAGATATAGAATGTAAATTTTACAGGTAATTTTTTTGATTCGCAATTCGTTCGAACAATAGCACTAATTGCTCAAATAGTATTCTGAGAAAACCATTTACTACATTTCTAGAAAGGCCAAAAGTACTTCATTAAGTAATATAACTTTATGGTTACGTGAATTTCTATCTGAAGGCCAATACAAAATAGTGTTAGATAAATTTGTTTTTGGAACCAATTAAATCAATTAAAAGACTCAATCTTGCAATATAGAAGTTTTTACGTTTATTTCATATGATTTATATGCGGTTAATCAAATTCATTTTTTTTCTTCACTTACGTAACTAAGATTATAAGAAAAAAAATGTATATCAAGTTTTAGAATAATTTCACAGTATAACAAAACTAAGGGTTTGCTTGTAATTGGCTTGGATCAGTGTTGCATAGTTTTTAACAAATACTAAAGCTGTTGCAAATTTTGCAACAACATATTTAATTTTGTTAATGTAATTTATGGGTTATCGCAATATCTATGATGCTGAATACGATAAGTATACTTATTTTATTCTCATCGTGTGCCTTGCTAACAGTAGCCTTTTCATTTGACTGCAGTGATTTCTGATTGCTTACTGATATGGAAACTCTTTCTAGCAATTATCTAAGACTTAATTTCCCATAGAATTCACATTAAACGAGTGAATCTCTGTCGTCCTTAATGTTTTACTATTCAGGGCTGAACTCTCATTACAGTCGGAGATTATTCCAGGAACAATTTGCAAGTATTGTCTTCTTCGATTTTCATATTGGCCAGATGATATTGTAAATTTACTACTACCTATATAGTAATCCAGGTACAGAGACGTGATTTGATTTACATCCGCACCTGGCTATGGAGCCTTAATCAGATGGTGGTCAAGCCGCTTTGTATAATTTGGGACGTCATGCTCGTCCTAGGAAGCCGAAGCCACAATTCTATGCAACAGGTCTTTCCTAGTTGCAACTTTAATGATTTCAGTGCAGGTCTGCAAATCATCACACCTTGCTAAAGAATTGGAAACTTTCCAACTCCTGTCCAGAACACATGTCAAGCATGCTCACTGGACTGGATCATTCACTTTGCGTGTCATTATCAGTGAGATTATCCTGGCCACCATTACAACCATTTTACTGTTATGGGGCCGCAAAACCACAACCACCATGATGCTCCCATATAGGGGCCAACCTCAATGATCAGCCAGAGAACTATTAAATGTCTAAAGAGACAAATAATGAACTCTGCGAACTCACTGTTCCTCGTGGAAATAAAGTGGAGTTTCCAGGTGTCTCCCTGTCTGACTTCAGGGGACTGGGCTCCCTTTTTCCCCAGTTGCACTGAGTCTAGATAGTGGAATATTCTATAAAGATCATATTTATATGCCCCTGGGGGGTAATCCAGGTACAGAGTGTGATTTGTTTCACATCCGCGCCTCGCTATGTAGCCTTAATCAGATGGTGGACAAACTACTATACATAATTTGGAACGTCATGCTCGTCCTAGATAGCCGAAGGCATAATTCTAAGCAACAGAACCACCTAGTTGCAACTTTAATGATTCCAGGACAGGTCTGCAAACCATCACACCTTGCTAAAGAGTTGGAGACTTTCTAACTCCTGTCCAGAACACATGTCAAGCATGCTCACTGGACTGGATCATTCACTTTGCGTGTCATTATCAGTGAGATGATCCTGGCCACCATAGAACCATAGACTGTTATGGGGCCGCGAGACCACAATCACCACGATGCTCCCATATAGGGGCCAACCTCAATAATCAGTCAGAGAACAGTTAAATGTCTAAAGAGACAAATAACGAACTCTGCGGGTTACTGACTCCCGTGGAAATAAAGTGGAGTTTCCAGTTGACATCCTGGTTGCCTTCAGGGGACTGGGCTCCTTTTTTCCCCCAGTTACACAGGTCTAAGTTGTTGCTTTTTCCAAAGACCATTTGCCCCCGGGGGGAAGTAATCCAGGTACAAATATCACTGGCCTTACTGCCACTCTTTCCACTTCTTTAGGTTTAAAGAGTCTTTCCTGTGTAGGGTTATTGCTTACACTAGGCCGCCACGTCAGACATTTTTCTTACCAATTCGCTTACTTCTTCATTTCCAGCTATACCTAACTGTTCTCTATTATTATAACATTCCGCCTAAGTTTCGAAAACGCACTTAATAGATACGACTACCCTATCTAACTATCGAATTTATTTAATATATTAATATATTCTAAAATCCTTAAACTCGGATTAAATAATATGGCCTATAATGATTTTAGTTATTTCTAAAACTGTTTCACGACACTAAAGTCAAATGTAGATTTAATGTATTTACTAAAGCCTAAAAAACTCCAAAATATGGAGTGTGAAATTTTTCTTAATTTGCATTACGGGTTTTAAGTTTTAATACTGAAATCGATTCGATTGGCACCATATAGACTCTGTCCTTAACATAACCCACAAAAAGTAATCTAGTGGTGTTAAATAACCCGATTGGGCTGACCACTTAACTACTGATTGATGCGAAATTATGTGATCGGGCAATTTGGTTTGCAATAAATTGATCGTTTTATTGGCTGTGTAACATGTGGCACCGTCCTGTTGAAATCATATGTCACTGACACCCATGTCGTCAATAACAGGCTAAAACTCAGTTGTTAGGATCTCGTAACAGCATGGTGCATTGACCGTTACCACATTTTTAGCCGCATCTTCAAAAAAAAAAAAAACGGGTGAATCACGCCTCCAGACTACATGGCGCACCTTATAGTGACACATTGAGTATGCGAAGACTTCTCAACAATCGCTTTAGAATTTTGAGAAGCCCAATTGAGCGAATCTACGGTGATATGAATGGTCAGTCGACTTCAATTACTGCACCAGTTGAATCTTGTAAGGCTTTCAAAATCAAATTCTTACACAAAATTCACTATGTGATGGTTTTTTATAACCTCAATTGTTGAGAACCTCGAGATATTGACAAATTTGGATTTGCTTCAATACTGTGGTTCACATCTCCCATGTTTTCAATTAAACGACCCGGTCGAACACTCATTGGTGTTCGCACATTTTGTATCGACCCTGTCGATTCCAATTTAAAGAATATGTTTTCCGAAAATATCACGAATTGTACTAAATGTAACTTTAACAGAACCACCATTTTTATAGTGGATTTTAATTATTTGGATGCGATTTTCGTGCGAAATTAAATTCATTGTAACAATTGCCAATGCATCTAATATGAATATGTTAGAAAACTAAATGTTAAAACTATCATGCTGGTGTTGCCACAATTGAAAAACAAACTTTTTGTTGAAAAACCCGATATAAGCAACGTTTATAGTTACTGCGAAGTTAATTTTTAGAAACCATGCGTTACTTTTGCTTACTTAGACAAGGCATCTGTAAATCAGCTAAAAAATATTTAAGCATTTATTCTTCTTTAACTTGAAGCTGAAGAAGTTGTTGCTATAAAAAAATAATTTGTTTATTTTATATTTCGGTGTTATGCATCTTTCTTTTTTTCTTTCTGGAAAATAGAATTATATCATAAAACTTTCTATTCTATGGGATAGCTAAGTTATATACTATTAAATCGATATATCCGTTTTTAATTTAAAATGATGAGTTGCAAAATAACAGCAATTAGTTGATAACTTTTCAAAAGTCTTTAACTCATCAATGTGATTAAAACATTAAGTCAACTCATGACCTAAATTGCAAATAAAATTAACACAATCAGCACATAAAGAAAATCGTAAAACTAATTTAAACTCATAGAAATTTAATGACATAAATATTAATCAATTTTATATTGGTGATGAGGCTAAACTAACAACTTGCTGTCTGTCCGCCCGCCTGTTTACATTTTTTGTTGCTTCTTTTTTTTTTTTTACTTACCTTTCACTTTTGTTGTAGTGTGAATATTTCTGATCTCAGATTGCATGCGTACAAAGTTTTTGCCACTTTGTGGTGCTTTAAGCATTCACTGTTGATTTTTGATATTTTGATTTTTGTTTTTTATTTTTGTATGTCGCGCCATTAGTAATTTAGTGGCGTTCATCAAACAAATGAATGTAGGTGCATGTGGATATGTGTTTTTATGTTGCAACATTTAATATGTTGTAAATTGGTTTCTAGACGCATCTTTAGAATTAAACCGCCGCCATGCAATCAACATCATTTGGTTTTTATGGCCACAATATTAAATTATTTTTGACCAACAATAAATGTAATTTTTTTAATGCTTTTTATAGTCTTTATTTATGTAAAATGTTTGGCCAAAAGACTTAAAGTTTCTGTAAAACAATTAAGAAGGCTTTTGTTTAATTTAATATAATTTTAATGTGTAAATCTCTAAGGAATTTTTAGGATAACATAGCTCAAGTTGCAAATATATCTACTAGAAAAATCTTATTTATATTTCCTCCGTTGTTTTTATGGAGTTTCATACAAAATGCTTCAAATGCCTGGTAAATTTAGTTTTATTTTGTATTATGTTTCTAAACTTTTACAATTATATTATTATAATCTTTTTAAAGAAAATATATATTGTCTTGGTGTTGCTGAAATCTCAAGGGACTGAATTAAATTTTGTGGAAAATTTGATATTACTTTATTTTAAATAATAAAAGCATAACAAGATAATTGTAATTTAAATAATAAATTTTTGCTTCCACTTAGATTTTCTATTTTTATAAAAAGTGTAAAGAATAATTTTTAACATGAAGTTGAGTGTATGAAAATTGGAAAGATAGATAATAGTATAACCATGAAAGTTTAAGGACTGTGACAGTTACTTAAGAAAATTATGTGCAATAAATACTGCTGTTTTTTTATTAGTACCTGAAAATAATAAATAATAAATCTTCAAAAATGGCAGTCGTTAAAAGTAGATACCGGCTAATAATAATAACTGCAGAATTTGATGTCTATTCGCTTACTTGCATGATTTTGCTCCTCATGTACTCGCTTAAGATTTACTCGTCAACATACCCAGTTGTTAAGAAATAGTACCGAGATCTCCATAGAGATACAATGATTCATTTTTTATGCTTTTTTACGCTTAGTAAAATTATGTATTTTTTTAATTTCCGCCTAAAAGGAAATAATCTTTTTATAGCCCATGATAAAAAAAAACAATTATTTGTCTTAATTATATTTTACCCTAACCTTCTTTTGTCGTATTAAATTCTGTTATCCTTAAAATTAAATTTCATTTAATCGTGTTTTCTTCTTGTGTCTGCAATTCATATTCTCAAGCTGATAAATATTAAATTTTATTTTTGTTACAATATTTTAATTTTGCAAAGTGATTTACCATACATTACTTTAAAAACTAAGAGTTGCTGGTATATACTCTTAAAAAAAATAAACAAAAATGAAACTAAATCTTTTTTCCAGGAAACTTATTGAACAAATATTTTCTAAAGCAAGTGAGTAAGTGAATTCAGCAACTATTGTTTTTAAGAATTAAGTGTAATTAATAGTAAACAAAAAACAAACCAACACACAAGCAACAAATATTTAACCTGAAAACTTTTAAAATGGTATTATATATTTGAATAATATAGTATAAGGGAAAAGTTTTAAATAACGTCTTTGTTAAATACAATGTTCTTGGTAGTATAAAAATAATCAAGGGTTGTTCTACAAGAAATTTATTTTCTAAAACAAAATAAACCAAAAAGTTTTGATTAAGATGATTCAAATTTTTATTGTATTCCGACGAGTAAGGTTCGGCAATTATGAATGAAAACTGATATCTGCCAAATGACCAACACAACCAACTGACAGATGTCGATTCTTTCATCAAAGTTTTTAATTACCTTTTGGCAAAACGGCGGTCATATTTCGTTAATCTTGCCACTGATTTTGAGTTTTAAGGCTGAGATCGATTCGATTGAATCCATATAGACTTTGTCCTTAACATAGCCTCACAAATATAATCAAGTGTTGTTAAATCACACGATCTGGCTGACCACTTTCCTGCTGATTGTCGTGAAATTGTACGATCAGGAAATTTGGTTTGCAATAAATTAATCGTTTCATTGGCTGTGCGACATATGACACCGTCCTGTTAAAACCACATGCCAGTGATATCCACCTTGTCAATAATAGGCCAATAATGAGTTGTTGAAATCTCGTAATAGCGTGACCCATTGACTTCCAGACCACGTAACGTACCATACAGTGACACGAGGAGCAGGCAAGCGCTTTTCAATAATCGCTCTAGGATTTTCAGAAGTCCAAGAAATTGATTTTTCAGACAAATTTAGCCGGTTGTTCCTGAATGAATTGAGCGAATCTACGGTGATGTGAATGGTCGGTCGGCTTAAGTTCCTGCACCAGTTGAACGTTGTAAGGCTTTAAAGTTAAGTCCTTACGCAAAATTCGCCATGTGGTGGTTTTATATAACTCTAATTGTTGAGAACATCAAAGAATTGACAAATTTGGATATGCTTCAAAACTGTGGTGTTTTCAGTTGTACGACCCGGTCGAAAACGTTTTGTATCGAGACTGTTGACAAAAAATTAACGACCAAATTTTTAATAGCGGTCTCAGAAGGACGATGGTGTTGTCTGAAATGTAACTTTAACAGAACCACCATTTTCATAGTGGAATTACTTAGAAAATACGTTCGATTATTAAGGTGACATACAATTTGCTAAATAACACGGGATAAAATAAATATTTAAACACACACAGAAAGGCTTTGAATTATTATTTCTTTGCAAAAACGGAATTTTACAACACTTTTTACTGAAGTAAGCTATATTTATAACAATTCTTTATTGAAATTATGCAGATCTGGCTTCAATAGGTCACATCCTCAAATTACTTATTCGTACTTGCACGATTACTCATTGAGTACTACAAAAAAGCTGCCTTAGCAATTCATTTCTAGATAATGATTCTCAGAAAAGGAATCATTTTGTTAAAAATGTTGTTATAAATGTCTAAGATAAACAAACATTTTTTATGGCTAAATGATGATGGATGTGTGATGCCAATGTTCTTATTACCGACAGAATGGAAATGCCTATACTCAAGTGTTAATATATTTTTGAATCCGTTACGTTTTTACAAAAAAAAAAACAACAAAAGAACATTAGTATCTATAAAATTATAATTAACTCTTGTTAAGGTACATTTAACAATTAATATTTTGAAAGTTACTCTCTAATTTTTAAAAAGACCATTGAATAGGAACTTTATAAAACTTCATTTAAAAGAATCTTTTAAATTTTCTTTTAAATATAGGTTTGGGTGATATAGTTTATGATATTTTCGTAAAATATTTATTATTCAAAACAAAAAAATATATATTAGAAATGTATTGCTGCGGGAGAAAGCACATCTATAAGGCTATATCATTACTGCTCACATAACTCACCAGTGGATATTACCCCAAATTGTGAAAATTCAAGAAAATTCAAGGGTCTTGTATCGTAAGCCAAATTGATTAAATGAGAGTTTTCATTTAAACAACACAGCAAACAACAAAACTCGAAAACACTTCTATGCCAAAACACAACAAACATTTCGAAAACAAACACACTTTTTATTTTCAATCTTTCTATATAAGAGTTTCCTTTGGAAGCCATTCATATGTAAAAACAAAAAATATTTGCAAATAATTTTACAAAAACACAACGTGCATATGCAATGTAAATAAACACTTTTATATTTTGGAATCTTTTTTTAATTTAATCAACGCTAATATGTGCTAATTCTTTATTTTATGATATTGTCATATAATATTTATTATTCAAAACAAAACAATTATATATTTGAAATGTATTACTGAGGGCGAATGCATATCCATATCGCCATTTCACTACTGCTCATACAATGGATTTTACCCCAAATTTTAAATAGAAAATTCAAGTGTCTTAAACAACACAGCAAACAACAAAACTCGAAAACACTTCTATGCAAAAACAATTTTCTATATAAAACTTAGGGTAAAATCCACTGATGAGCTATATGAGCAGTAGTGAAATGGCCATAAGGATATGCTTTCACCCGTAATAATACATTTCGAGAATATATTTTTTTGTTTCGAATAATAAGTTATTTATGCGAATATCATAAGATATTTAATAAAGGAATCTAGCACATGTTAACGTAGATAATATTTAAAATACTTCTTTTAGGTAAAAAAAAACAAAAATTTTTTACAAATCTTTTAAAAATATGCAGCGATTTTGGTGTTTGCGGAAACTTCAAATGTTACAAAATAAACAGTAAAAACATCCTGGTGGCTATTAAATAATCCCGTATAAAAACAAACTATAAAGCTTTGATATTTGAAAGCATAGCTTTATGGTTTAAATAGCCATTTTAAAAATATTTTCAAACAAATTTCGTTAAATCAAACATTTAAATATTTTTCATTTGCATTCACTTTCATAATAATAATTTTTGGCAATTTAACTATTATTAAATAAGCCATTGTTTTTTATTTGGCTTTTGTTTAGTATGCTGCAGCAAACCCAATAACGAAAATAATGAAAACGAATTGTCTAATATTTCAAATAGCGTTAACAAATGCAACGATTCTTTCATTAATCTAAACATCCATTCATATTTACATTTACATTTACATGCATTTGCAATTTGTTTTAAGTTTAGTTCTTTTTCTATTTATATATTTTTGTTATTTCGTATTATTGGTCACTTGTTGTGTACATTTATTTTTGATTTTTACCTCTTCTTTTCAATTTTCAATTTGCTTTTGTAGTTTATTTTTTTTATCTCTACATGGTGGTTTGACTTTTTTTTGGTTCAAGAACTGTTTTTTTCGTAATATTTTTGTCGTTGAATGTGTGACACAGTTGTTTCAGGGAGGGCAGTCTGGGGTTAATGCATTATTTATAGCAAAAGAAGTTGTTAAGTTAGACGCACAAGAAACCTAATATTTGGTTTAAGCTAATACGTATAACATTTCTTTAACACAACAAACTATTTTGTGAATAAAACTTGACATTATTTTCTTTTAATGTCTATTCCAATTTGTAGCTAAATTTTAATAAGTTCACATTAAAACAAAAAGATGGAAATATGATCGGTTCCTTTTTAAAAAAATCAATGATGTTACGAAAGAGCAGTAATACCATTTAGTTTGTGAGTGGAAAAACAAATTTATTACTTCCTCCATTAACAAAATTAACAAAATTATGGTGTGTTTACAAAATCAAAAGACAAGTTAGCTAACACAGCCTCAGTGACTCCGTTAGAAATAAAGTGTCTGTTTACTTATTAAATACAAAATCAACTCTACGAGTTAAAATCCCAAGAAAGCCTTGTTTGTAAAGAATACTTGACTATGTAGACCTATGCAACTGGGGGAAAAAGGGAGTTCAGTCCCCTGAAGACAGCAGGGGTCAACTGGGACCCCCCGTTATTTCGACGGGAATCAGTAGCCCGCAGAGTTTCCGCTATTTGTCTCTTTAGGCATTTAGCTGTTTCTCTAACTGATTATTAAGGTTGGCCCTTCGGAAGTATCGCGGTGGTTGTTGTTTCGCGGCCCCATAACAGACAGGTCAGTTTTATATGGTGGCCAGGTTTATTTCACCTTTAATAACACCTACCTGGTGGAATGTTTCTAGATCCAGTGAGTATGCTAGACATGTGTTCTGGACAGGAGTTGGAAAGTCTACAACTCTTCAGCAAGGAGTGGTGGTTTGGAGCCCTGCTCTGGAATCACTAAAGTTGCAACTAGGAAAGACCTGTTGCTAGAATTAGTTTTCGGCCTCTTAGGGGGTGAATGACGTTTGCTTTTTATTCCCAGTGGTCTAATAAAGGCTCTATAGCCAGGTACAGATGTAGATCTTATCACGTCATATCTACGAACCTTCCCGGGGGCACTTTAATATGTTTTGACGAAATCTCGCCTTCATTACATGTGTCAACGGAATCAGTAAAGCCCCATAGTTCAGCTTTTTGGCTCTTTAGTCTTTTAGCTGTTCTCTGACTGATTATTGAGGTTAGCCCTTCGAGATTATCGTAGTGGTTGTGGTTTCAAGGCCCTCATTTGAGTTGTGTGGGTCGGATTCACAATTCCAGGTCCATTGAGTATGATTGGTTCTTAAATTTTATTAAGTTTCATGCATTTTGGTCTAGGAGTTGGATAGTCTCCAACTCTTCAGCATAAAGTAAGTGGCTACGGCCTACTCCGAGCTCTTGAAGTTGCAACTAGGAGCGACTGGAGGATATAAGTATTTGAAGGCTTCCTAGGGCGGCCGATGACGCTACATTTTATCCACAGTGGTATGATCAACCTAGCTTACCCAGCTAGGTACTGACGTAAATCTTATCATGCATATCTAGGAAATCAAAATGGAAACAATTATCCTGCAGTTACTTTAAATTAGGGAAGCGAAAAATAACGCTGTGCATTATAATGCACATGAGACGGCTGAAACGCCTGTTAATAGAAATGTGGAAGTAATGATTCTACCCTTAACAAAAACTAGCATAACATAACATATCAACAGTCTACCAAAGACTTGGCTGAGTTGGTCATAAAAGGTGTAGTTGGTAAAGGAAAAATGTGAACATTAAGTAGGCACAATAGCGATTAATGCAAATGCTGCATAACTTGTTAAAAGCACTTGTTAACAGCTAATGGAATAATTGTAATATTTAAGGGCAACAGCAGTAAAAAATTTAGTGCTGGCATCTGCAATCAAAGGAACCCATACATTATTGAAAAATAACAAAGTGACTCTAATTTAAGTTTCAAGTTTCTTTGAAAACTCTTTGATACTAAAATTTTACTGTTAGTTTTTTCATTAACTTTACTAACGTTTGTTAAGTTCTTTTTAAAATTTTGGATATAAAAATTCTATTATCATCATTTTTAATCATATTAATTAAAACAGGAATTTATGTATAATTATACTTTACCAAGTGCTTTCCGTAATTTGGTTGTGATAATTTGCCACCAGTCGAGGCAAAAATATATTTCACAATTAAAATCCTGGAATCTTTATCATGTGATTGGAGTGAAATAAAAGACGTAATAAGCATGCTAAGAACTAGTAGTTATGACCACGTCCCCATTTTCACAAGTGAGTTGAACATAATTTATAATTAATCATAATCACTGCTTATTCGACAAAGTGTATATAAGAATATTTTCCACTTTTAGTGGCACTGCATAGCACAAATATAATAAATTATTGAAACCGTTCTAGACAAAGTGTGCAAGCATATGAATAACACTAATATTGGGAAGAAAATTATCTGATGAGGTGATAATATAAGGGATTTTAATTGCAAATTGCATCGCTTATCCTGTGTTGTTTTAATGAAATATTTAATTGTAATTAAAAAATTTACGGACTGTTTATAATTTAGTGTAGTGTCAGTACAATCATCAATGGTAAGTAGTCCTATCTCAACAACTTACGTTTTAGCTTTTTGTCAATATATGTATAACACTAAAAAAAATTTTGTTTTATTAATTTATAATAGCACATTAATGTTTGCTTGTGTTTTTATTTTTTTTACATCCAAGACATGTATTATAATTGGTACTTTCAGTTGTATACTTAAGCTGTGATTTGTTTTATAGTGTCTCATAGCGGTACCAAGTTTTAAAATGTGCATGTGTTAGCCATAATTTTATAATTTGAAAATCAATATTATAAAACTTGAATTTAATGTACCTTGCAAAATATTATTTTAATCACACCCTTCGACAAACAGTAACACCCCAATAAAATGCACGAGTCAGCAACTTTAACTCAAAATATTTTTGATGATTTATTACCTGCATGTAGGCCAAAAAAATTGAAAAGATAAAATAGCCAACGTCTTTGAACTGACGTCAAGTATTATTTCCATAAAGGCAACTTTTTTTATTGCACATGCATATTTATTTTACACCAGGGGTTATTACTTCATTAAAAGGAAATGAAGTAAAAAAAATGCAAGAAACCAAATGAAAAGGGCCATCTGTCGTTTTAAAAGACAAGTGAATCATTTAATATAAAACGAAGTTAAAGAGAAGGCATTTCAAGAACAGCTACATATGATACTAAAAAGGATTGGACAAAGTTTTAAAAGAGTTATTTCTCTATAATTTTCCCATTTAGAATAGTACAAAATGTTACAATATAATTTAACCTGCCTGTAAAATAGAATAATTTAGGGGCTTATTAAAATTTTGAAAAATGTGTTTCCTGATTTCCTCTTTCAAGAATTTGTATATTTCAAAAAAGATTTTTGCTCAATTTTTAATTTTCAACTAATTGTGAGTCATTTTGTAAATTTCTTTTATATGAAAAAACAAAATGTTGTTTTATTCTATAATTTATAATTACATTCAATTTATAAATTATTTATAATTAAATTTTATTTCAATTAATTAATTAAAACGAATGTTGATTTTTTTTCCTCTTAAAGTTACGACAAACTTCGGTAGAGTGCAGGATAATAAATTGAGTTTCTTAGTTTTTGTTATACTTTGTAACTTTTGTTGTGTTATTACAGAATCTCTGGATGAGAGATGAAAGACGAATTGTCCATTTCTCATGAATAACTTTATCTAAACAGGAGAAACAATATTTTAATGTCTGGACAAGAATAAAATTACAAAATAGCAGAAACTAAATTTCCATTTCTATACGCAGACTTATATTCAGAATAAGCAAATGGATAATAAGTTTATTGACATAAGAAAAGGGTTAGTTTGAGATTAGAAATAAACAAACTTTAGACAACAAAATATACGTAGGTAATGAAAAGAAAATTTCTCTTCATCAGGGTCCACTCCAAAGGAGTGGAGGAAAAATTGTACAATAATTTTATAATGAAAAAAAAAAAAACAAAACTGGAATTAATTTATTGGATATATGCTTAGATTCTCCGACGGGGCTAACTTCACTTTAATTTGGGTACGGTTTTCCGTCGACCCTCGTCAGATTTGGTTTGTGAACAAACCGGTTTCGGCCGTTTGCCGTCTTCAGTGTTCTTTTCGTACTAGTTGCGTTCTATTGTCAGCTGTGTTTATATAGGTCGTCTACTCGTCACTCTCTCTCGGTTTTGCCCGTGTCTGTCCCTTATCTACCTAATTTGTCGCTCCCTTTTTCATTCGTCTTTCCTGTTAATTAAATCCTTTTACGATCATGCTTATTGTCCGCTTGTGTTTATGTGTGAACCTATTGGGTTTTTTTCCTTTTTCCCTTTTCCTTTTCATGTGACATAATAATCTGTAATTGTACGTTTATAATGTTCCCTATGGCTTTGGTCTTGTGCACCTGCGTAACGTGTTTGTGATGGTGTAATGTTTGTTCCCACGCAAAAATGTTCCAATGGTCCAAATATTGTGTCCGAAACAGTGTTTACTTGTTCATTTATTATCCGTCCGTCAAATGTTTTCCGTGTGTATATTCCCATGTTCCCCAATACATTCAGTCTCCTTCCTTTGTGCTGTGTACAAAGCAGTTCAACCGTTGTTCCCATATGTCCCGGTGTACATTTGTTGTCGAATATATGGTCCGCAAAATTTGATCCTGGAGTTGATTCTGGTTTCCGTAGTTTTTTGTCATAGTCTCTAATGTGTTCCCTAAATCTGGTCTTAATTCTTCGTCCTGTTTGCCCGATATAGCCATAATGGCATGTACAAGTTAATTTGTACACTTCTCGTCTGTCCAGTATATTCGTCCCGGTTGTTCTATTCCGTAGTATTCTGCCCAGATTGTTCCCTGTTCTGAATGCGGCACTGATGTTGTGTTCCCCAAAGAATTTTGCCAGTTTGTACGTTGATCATCCCATATATGTTAATGTAGCCCATTTCCTCCTTTCATTCTCCTGCTCTTTGTCCGTTCTAATTTGTTTCTTGATGTTATCTACGAGGCGCTTTTTGTATCCGTTGTTTTCCGCTATGGTGTATATTGTTCTCATTTTCTTCATATTTGCCGTGTTAGTGGTGTTCTCCCGAGTCTCCCGAGTTTCCGTGTTGCCGGGGATGATCCGATGAGTTGTGTATTATCGTGTCCGTTGCTGTTGGCTCCCCGTATACTCCATATCCGATCCTGTCCGAGATCATGTCCCCCTCGATCGTTAGGTCCAGATATTCAATCCTCCCCTCCTCCTCTCCTTCCATTTTAAATTCTATGTCCCTGTGTCCTCCATTCAAGTAATCCAGAATTTGCTCATCGTTATTTAATTTATTATTAAAATATATTTAAGTGATATAAAGTTTAAATCAAAAACATTTTTCGCTTTAATAAGTTCTTTAAAAGCTCTGTAATAAAATAAATGTTGGAAAAAACAGACGTTTTTCTGTACAGGTAACGGATAAAAATGAAACTCGTTAAGAAAGGGCAAACGTAACAAGTTGAAGTTATATAATAAGTACAAGTTAATATAATAGGATTATTTTACTATAGTATTCCAAACATTGGCAAGGAATTTAAAACGCAACAACTTAAGTAAAACTTATGTAAAATAACAACATTATAGAAGGGAATTCAGGCAGAAGTAAAGTGGAATGACATATGACCACGAAATATCACAACACTCCAAAGGAATTAAAAAAAAAAATAGGAAAATATAAGGCGATGGATTATTATTTAAGCAAACTAATATAAATGAAAGCAAAAACCAAATAATAAAAACGGTCAAGGTTAATGATTTGCTACTGGTACCTTGTAGCACATGAAGAAGTTATTTTCAGGTATGTTTGCCCCGCAACAATTAAAAGAAAAGTTAATTTGTTTTGAATAAAAAAAAAATAATAAGTCTTTGCTAATCTACAAAGTTATTAAAATTTTATGGCTGTTTAAGCCACCAAGTGCTCTTAAAATCTTTGTAAACTATTTCTTAAAAGCGGTGTTTTAAGATGAGAAGACGCAAGAAAAAACATTTAAACCACAAGCGTAAATGCTTGGCAGCACACTTGCATGCATAAATATTGTTATTTATTTTGAGTTCATACATGAAGTCTTTCTTACATAGATATAATATGCATCTAAAAGTTTATTTTATGCAAATAAGAAAAATTTATTTAAAATAATTTTTTGAACTTCACATTAGTTTATAGTGTGTGGCAAATCATGTTCAGCAAATAATAATGTTTATTTGCATATGCATCCCAGTGTGTTTGTTTTGTAGCGTGTATTTTAAAGTCTACGGGTAGTGGTATTGATGTTATAATTTTAGTTTAAAAAACATAAGTAATTTCTTTTATAAAAGTGTCAATAAAACTTAACTGCTACCAGCACAAAATTCATTTTTAAAACTTAATCTTTAACACAGATATTTTCGAAAGGAAATATTTTACAAATTACTTTAAAAAAATAAACGCTTTTTAAATATAAAATGTTCCCCTTTTGTACAAAAACCTTTTTCGGATTCAAGATATAAGACAATGAGTTCAATATTTCGATGATATTGCCAACACTTTAGCCCAATAATTACTTGTTACCGTTCTTGGAAACGGCTTTTATCAGTATACTGGAAAATAAATTGATAATGAATATAAATATTAATTAGCTTAACATTCTGCTAGCATGAAATTTAATACGATAGGTGTATGTATTTTCCCCCTGAATAGAATAGGGATAATAATCTATTTTGAGATTATGTATATCTCGGGGATTGTTTTAAATGCTTTGAGAATGTTTGTATTTTATTATTTTTAAAAATATTGAGATTTTTTTACAAAATTTTTAATATTTTATCTTTCAGTAAGACAGCAAAAACGTTTTTTAAGGTAAAACCATAATTGAAGCAAAAGGGCCTGCCTTTAGATTGAATAAATTTAGGCAATTATTATGAGAAAGATTATTAAAATGTTGAATGCGCGAAAATAAAAGTCTATGCAATTCCTTCATTAAATGCTATTTTTGCAAAGCATAAGAACGATCTATTTCAAGCAACTGATTGATCTAAATATCAAGATGCCGCTGGATTAAAACTGTTTGAAGACTAGGCAGACTCTGCTTTGATTATCTATGAAAAATGCTTGTAAACTGCCTTTTTCCGAAAATGAATTAAAAAATAGGCAACAAAATGAGAATTATTATAGACTTAGAAAAGTTCCAAATAATTTCACAATCATAGCGTTATTTTTGAAGGGATATTATGGACAAAATACTCTGTTTATTGTGAAAATAAATTTTTATTTGGAGATTCGATTGGAAGAAAATCTGCCAAATGTATTTTAAACTAAAATTTGCCTGATTTATTTCAACGTTCAAGTTTCTATAGGTGCCCTGTTATTTGCAAAATTATTACACATTTCCAATGAATGAGTTAAACAGTTTTTACATATGTAAATTTTAAAAAATTGACATTCTATTTTTCTAATCCGGGTTTCGCCAAATACTGCTGTTTAACTTAACATTTAAATAAATGTTATTTAAATTGTTAAACTGTTTTTAAACTTTATTTTTTATGAAATTGTTATAAATTTATTGTCTTTAAATACGTTAAATAATGCATTTCTAAAAGAAACGTTTAACAAACCAAAAAAAAAAAAAGATTTTTATATTCAATTGTACGTGTTAACAATGTAGCATCGTTCGTATGCAGTTTCATCCTTTTTAGCTGAAATATATAATAAATCACCGCCAATATGTTTTTGTGTCGTTATTTATTTAAAGTAAAAAAAATAATGAAAACGAACATAAAATCTGCCAATAAAACTATTAAATATCATTTGAACTTTGGTATTACGTATCTTGCACACTTTGAATTTTGGTTTATTTGCTTTTTCTGATTGAAGTTTTGAATAAAATTTTGTAGTTTTCTATAAGGAAGAAGCTAGGATGGTAAAAAAATAAATAATCATTTATATTGGAGTGTTCCGTAAATCATTACCTTCACTTTTGATCTCACAGAAGTTTTAAACTTGTTTTAACGCATGTAACAGTAATCGCTAAATGTTTATCGTTTTTCTTTTGCGATTAATTAAAATATTTTCCTTCCGTATGTTAAATATTTGCACGAAATTGTATGGAATATATTTAAGATCTTTTAATATTGGGATTTGCCAGTTTTAAAATATTTTTCTTTAATTTATTAGTTGCAATTTCATCATTTATAAAGAAATATGTATTTTGATTTAATTGAGGAAACAAGATATTGTAAAATGTTAATAGGAATCTTTAAATTACCCAGGTTTGAGATTGAAAGATACGTGTGTACTATACAAGAAAAACTAATTAGTTAACTTATAGCAAGCTAGCAGCATTTTCTATGCCCGCTACACAATTTTTTTTAAATTTTCTATTAAGCCATTATTAAGTAAAAATATATGTTGCTTTTACTTTAATATATTATTGCAAGCGCACATAAGAGAAGTAAACTTTGATAGCACAAAGAGTTTTACTAAGGAAACCATAATATTTATTTTATTAAACGTTACCGTTTTTTACTAGATTTCAAAAAAGACATTAGAATAAAATATGTTAGTCTAGGCAGCTTTTTGTTTAAGTCTGATCTTCATCCAAACTGTATAAATGTCTCATTTTGTATTTTACGAATATCGCTAACATAGAGTATTAGCTTGGTATGAGCTTCTTAATGTCAGATGCCTCTAACAAAAAGTAATATCTTATTTTATCTTCTTCTGAGCAAAACTTTGAGATGCAATTTTTATATTCTTGAAACACTTTTTTACAGTTCATATTTTACCAATAAAACTAAGAAATAAATTACGAAATTTTTTATTTTAATAAATATTTGCTTGAACTTAATTTTAAGTTTGATTACTGTTTTAATTGATTTTCAAAACTTTGTTGTTGATTATTTTATTTTATGCTATGAAAATTGTTCTTTCTTCTCCAATAAAAGATATACTAATTTTCATATTTAATCTAACTAATTGTCTGATAAGCTCTCTTGCAATAGAAATTGTATTTGGTTATTTAATTTGAAATTTTTTCTGTGTTCAGAAAATACAAATTTTTTTTTAAAAAGACGTTTTATAACAAGAATTTTCTTTATAGAACAAAATATTTAGATTAAGATGATTCAAATTATTATTGTATCACGAAAAAAAAGTTCGGTAATTATGAATGAAAAATGATATCTGACAAATTTTCACATGCTGACAGATGTCGATTCCTTCATCAAAGTTTTTAATCACTTTTTGACATAATCTCGGTTTTATTCCGTTAATCACATGAGCGATTAGATTGGCTCCTTAGGGAGTCTATCCTTATAATAGCCCTACAAAAAATAATTTTGGGGTCACACGATCTGGCTGGCTAATTAACTAATAATTGTCGTTAAATTATGCCATCATTGGCTGCATGACATGTAGCACCGTCCTGTTGAAACCACAACAAATCGTCAATAATAGGCCAAAATTGAGTTGTTAACATCTCCCGATAGCGTTATCCATTGACTGTTACCGCATTTCCAGCCTCTACTTCAAATAAACACGGTCCAATTATAGCTCCAGACCACATAGCACACCACACCTTGACATGTTGGGTAGCATAATGATTATTTCATAAAACCAGCCGGTAGTACTAAAGTGAATGACAAATTTGGATCTGTTTCAAAACTGAGGCCCACTGATACAATATTTTCAGTTTAACGACCCAGTCGCACATTTTCTGTCAAACCTGTCGGCACAAATTTGACGACTAAATTTTTATCATCTATCTCAGAAGGACGATTATGTTCTGAAAATATTACGAACCACACATTATGCCATAATCTTCCATTATGACCACTCTCAGCCACAAGTTGCAAGACCGGTCAAAATTATTTGGAAAACAATGGGTGGACAGTTTTGGCTCACCTCGATGCCTTTACTGGAATACGCTTCAGCTTTGAGCCCAGTAAATTGGCTTCATCCATTCTTTGCTTCGAACTAGAGTAGTTCTTTTGGAGCGGAATCCATATGCCCTCAGAAAGATGGGGCAACTAACGATGGACAATATTTTGAATAATGTATCCAACTCATTTTGTTGTAATAAATGCGTTTTTCAAGCAAACAAATCGATGTTATTAACCTGTTTTCTGAAAGAAGACAAAACAAACAATTTAGATTAAGATGGTTCAAATTTTTGTTGTATTACGAAGAGAAAAGTTCGACAATTTTGAATGAAAAATGATATCTGGAAAATGTACACCACGACCACGCTGACAGATGTCGATTCTTTCAACAAACGGGCATGTTCTCACAATGGCAAGGTTTTCAAATCGCCAGGCGACTTAAAAACGCCAATTTCAATTTTAGATGTTCTGTAAATCGTACGTTTTGTTGGCGATTTGTTTTTCTTTTTGATCTTTTGATCAGCTGTTTGTTCCAGTCGCCATTTTAAGGTAAAAATTGGAATTTTTAATTTAAATAGTGTAAAGTTGTTTGAAATTTTTGTTGAAATAAAAATATTAAGCGTTTAGCGTTTGTCAGAACACTTATTTTGTGTCTTCAAAACGCAAGATATTATTTGCGTTTTTCAGAACACTAATTTAATTTTAAGCGTTTTGCGTTTTTGAGAACAAAGAAAGTTTTTAATCAATTTTTGGCAAAGTGGCGGTCATATTTCGTTAATCACATCTCGCATTTTGAGTTTTAAGGCTGAGATCGATTCGATTGACTCTGTCCTTAACATAGCCCCAGAAAAAAAAATCCAGCGTTGTAAAATCACGCTGGTGGATAATTTACTTTGTAATAAATTCACTGGCAGTGTGACATGTGGCACCGTCCTGTTAAAATGATATGTCGGCGATAGATTCTCGCTATAGCGTGATCCATTGATCGTGACCGCATATCCAGCCTCATCTTCGAAAAAAAGCGGCCCAGTCACAGCTCCAGACCACATAGCGTACAATACAGTGACACCTTAAGCAAAAGCTTTTTAATAATCGCTCTAGGATTTTAAGAAACCCAAATGCGGCAATTTTGCTTGTTGACATACTCTATCAAGTGAAAATGACATTCGTCTGAAAAATAATTTTTTCAGAAAAACCAGCCTCTGTTTAGCGAGTCTACGGCGATGAAGGTGGTCGGTCGACTTCAATTCCTGCACCAGTTAAACCTTGTAAAGCTTCAAATTCAAATGCAAAATTCGCCATGTGGTGATTTTGGATATTCCCAATTGTTGAGAACGTCTTGGAATTGACAAATTTTGATCAGCTGCAGCTCAGGGCTGCGATGTTTTCATTTGAACGACCAAATTCTTAGTAGTAGGCTCAGAAGAATGATTACGTTGTCCAAAAATATGGCGAAGTTTACGAAATGTAGCTTTAGCAGAACCAGCTAAAGTGAATTTTAATTATTTGAATGCGACTTTTGTGCGAAATTAAATTCCTTGTAACAATTGCCAATGCATCTACTACGAAAACGTCAAAAAGCTAAATGTCAATACTATAGTATTGTTGGTGTTTCCACAATTGAAAAAAAAAACTTTTTGTTCAAAAACCCGATATAGTTAATGTTCGTAAAACTTATTTTTGTCGATATAGATAGTAGTTGCAGCACACATCTGTGGTTTTAAAGCCCATAGTGTCTAAAAAAAATTTTGATTAGTCTCTCCGGTGTAATACCGTGTGCCATTTCAAATTGGCATCAATAATTGGATTAACTATAACAAGAGCCGCAGATCACAAAAGTATGTAATTTAGATTATAAAGGGTGTTATAGAGAAATAAAATTAAAGTTGACTTACAGCTACTTGCATTCGAAATAATGTTTATGTTTGAAAAAGAGAAAAGGAGACAATGTTAGTTGTTGTTTTTCTTTCATCCAGTAAATTTTTTATTAAAAAATATATTGTTTTTTTCAAAAACATTTTCCTTAACATACATATATTATTGAATATATTTACTAATGGTTCCTACGTTAGTAAAAATATTCAATTAATGCCACAAATGAAAATATTGAGGAAAGCGTTAAATTATTAAGTATGCTGTCCAAAAGAAGTATTGATGGATGTTAAGTGTTATTTCTTTTACACAACAGTATAGATGGATGTGCTAATTTGTTTAACAGTGCTGTCTTACCAGTTCATTCTTCATTTCTTAAGTACGTTGCAATGTGAATTATTAAATATGCACAAAAATCAACTTTAATTGAATTTTTGTATAGAAAAAAAAAAATAAAATAACTGTAATAAGATTTGTGCAACTAACTCATTTATGATTTTCATTTATTTATTTATTTTTTTTTTGCAGAGAAAAAAGTCTTTGAGATGGATTGTGGGTAAAAAAATAAATCTTTTAAATACATGACGTTAAACAAAAATTATATAGAAATTTTGAACACATCTTCTGTTTTTAACACAAATTTCCTTTAACTTAATTAAGAGTTTTTGTTCGTTTTTGCTGCTGTTGTTGTTTCTCCTTTTGAAGGGTGAATTTGTTGTTATTCTCGTTATAACTATTATCGCAACAAATGCATTTTTGTATGCGGGAGAAAGTGTTTTTATTTAAAACAAGCAATGGAATATTGTTTTAAACCACAAATATTTTCCCATGAACTGTTTTTGTTTGGTTTTTTTTTCGATTTTGTTTACGTCTTATTTGGATAGTGTTATTGTTAACATATTTGTTTCATACTTTTTCTTTTTAATTTTATTACACTGTTTTTTCACTTACTTCATTTTATGGATAATTGTATGAAAAGCAAAAATCAAATAAACAAACTTGATGGCAGGCATCATAGGTGGTGAGTGGATAAGTTGGAGTGAGTGTAAATATTATGTTTAAGCTGTAAATGTATTCACTGAACTTTACAGTTCACATAAGATCTTATAAAATAATTAACATAGATTTATATATTCAACTGAGAAATTGGGTTATTGAGTTAAAATAATGAATTTTTTAACATTCTACACTATTTTGCATTATCATGTAAAAACTGATTTAATAAAAACATTATTAAAGAAAATGAAAATCTGCATTACACCTTAAGTAATATTATTGTTTATCTGCTTTTAAATAAATTTTCGATCTCTAAAGCTATCGTTTGTGTGAGATCTATTGGTTCTTATCACTCAGCAGGTGTTTACTATCATACCATAGTTTCTGCGTTTTTTCTTGCTCGCTAACTGAAAATGCTGTTATTGATATTTATTTGACATGTCGCTTTAAGCAGCTCAAAGAGCTGTTTGGTTTTTTTTTTTCTGTAAATTTAGCTGAAAAAAAAATTTTAAATAAATTGAAAACCAAAGGAAAACAAAATTACACACATGCACACATATATTTTTTGTTTGATTGTTTTTTTTTTATCTTTAGGTTTTAAACATGACTCTTTCATAAATGTTAAAAAAATTAATTTGAAGAAACTTAAAATAATATATCAAATTTAAAATTAAATTTTCCGCATGGGAAATTTTTTAAATTTGATAAGTTTTTTAATATAAATTATATATACTAATTGCCTTCAAGAGATTTTAAAGATTTACATAATGTTAACAATTTGATATAACTATAATTCATACCATAATCTAAAATAAGGCTATTTTCAATTACTCCCTAAAAATACAGCATCACAGCAGTTTGTTTTTTTTTGTATTCCATTACATATAGATATTTGATTATCATTTTTTATTTACTCATCATTTTTAAAAATGAATGACATACAAAAATTATGTGAATTCGAAAAATCTTTTAAAATGCTTAAAACAATTTAATTTTATGCCACATTTTGCAATAGCATGCTTATTTAAATCTCGAGTCATAGTCAAATTTAATAATGTCACGATTTTTTTATAACCTACGAAATTCAGAATATCTGTGCGTGTTATCTATTCTATTGATATTCACAGGAGGAGTGCGCAGCATTATAAAAATGTTTCCCCTAATAAGCAAAGGCGTTAAAATTTATTGCATCTGATTTCAGGCATTTAACATCTCCTAGTCCAAAGATTATAGAGATTCGATGCTGTACTATTTGTAACAGCTGCTTGAAAATCATATAATCGTGAGTTCGAATCACGCTGTTTCTATCAGGCTATTGTGGTTGTAGACATGATATCGTGAATTTGATTTACCGAAATCAAAGGGTATTATAGCAAAAAACCAGGAGCACACCCCTTGCTAGAACTGTAGAAGAGGTACAAGAAAAAAATGAGAAATTATTAATAAAAAATTAAGCTACAAAATAAAAATTTTCATGAATTCCCAATTAAAAAAGGACGTACTACTTTTTCAAATAAACAAAGTAACAAAATTTTATAATAAAACATAATTTATATAATTAGTTAACTAATTTTTTTAATGCAAAATAAAAAAATATACAATAAATAAAACTGTCAACAAATGCCTGAACTGAAAACGTCAGAAATATAATAAATAAATTCTTAACCATAAATTTATTTAAAAACTTTTCTAAAAAATTCCAGATGATTTAAAAATCAAAAAATTTTACAAAAAAAGAGAGTAAAATATGACTAATTTTGTTTATATCTTTTGTAGAAATACATGAACGTTAAAAAATAATATAAACGAACAAACAAAATATTTTTTATTATATTTTTATAAATTGTTAATCCACATGTGTACGTCTTTCCAAAGCCTTCAAAATTTCGTTACAAATAACTGTAGAAAATGACTATTACTAAGCCCATTTTCCATTTTTTATTCTCTTTTGCTGTTATACGTTGTTATTAATTGTTATTTGAAGAAAGATTTATTGGTGTCTCCCTTTTCCATTTTCTATTCCTAATGTTAGAAAAAACAAAATGAGAAAAACTAGAAAAACTATTACGTAACAAAAACCCCTTTAAAAATCAATTAATATTAATAACGATCCATTAACTCACGGCACTCTAAAGAAAAGTTATTGTGGTCAAGACACATAAATTTTCAATTATAAATGGGTTGCCGAATGCCTTTATTCTTATATTGTACTTATAGCTGCGATTAGTTTTAACATGAAATATTAGATGTGGAAAATGTTTTTATAATAATCTCATTAAGTTTTATAGCTATAAGGCAGCACTGCAATAAACATCAAACTTCTTTCTTCCCAAAAAATATTTTTTTTTGTTTAATCATAAAAAATTTACTATTCATTCTTTAAAATATTTATTAAAATTTTTACAACTTTTGCCCTTTAAAACACAAAATAAATTTTACTATGGCATTCTCATTCAGTTTTTAACACGAAATTGCTGTGAAATAATTTTTTATGAATGCATTCTCATAACATCGACTTTTTCAACCAGAAGTTTATTTTTCAATTGTGGCAACACCATCAATATGACAGTTTTGACATTAAGTTTTTTGACGTCTTCGTAGTAGATACATTGGCAATTGTAACCATAAATTCAATTTCCTACGAAAATCGCATTAAAATATTATTAAAATTTAACAGTAAAATCATGTGGAGAATATCAATTGAGTCAGGGGAGAAACACGCTACTTTTAGACAACAAATAATTTCAAACAAAGTATGATCGTATCAAGATTTCCATCACAAGATCAATTCAAAATATAATCTTTTGGCATTATAATTTAAATATGACTTCTGCTATATGACTGTCATGACTGGCTTAAACGTGGCCTAAACTAGATGTCCAATTTTCTAATTTTTCCAATAATTGTGAAAATGGTGGTTCTGATAAAGTTACATTTCGTAAAATTTCTGATATTTTCGAACAACATAATCGTCCTTCTGAGACCATTATTAAGAATTTGGTTGTTAAATTAGAGTCGATAAGCTCGATACAAAATACGCGAACACTAACGCGAGTTTGACCGAGTCGTTCAACTGAAATCATCATGAAGCACAGTGTTGAAGCAGATCCAAGTTTGTTAATTACTCGACGTTCTCAACATTTGGAGTTTTTCGTGATAAAATTTGCATCTGCACCTGGGCGTAAGCCTTAATCATATGGTGGTCAAACCATTGGGAATGAAAAGCAACGACATTCACGTCCTAGGAAGCCGAAGACTAATTCTAGCAGCAGGTCTTTCCTAGTTGCAATTTCAGCGATTCCAGAGCAGGGCTGCAAACCAATACTCTTTGCTAAAGAGCTGGAGACTATCCAACTTCTGGTCCAGAACACATGACTAGTATGCTTACTGGACTGGATCATTCACTTTGCGTGTCATTATCAGTGAGATGATCCTGACCACCATTGTAACCATTATACTGTTGTGGGGCTGCGAAACCACAACCACCACGTTACTCCCATATAGGGGCCAACCTCAATGATCAGCCAGAGAACTATTAAATGTCTAAAAAGACAAATAATGAACTCTGCGGCTCACTGATCCCCGTGGAAATAAAGTGGAGCTTCTTGTTGACTCCCTGCCTGTCTTCAGGGGACTGGGCTCCCTTTTTCCCCCAGTTGCACAGATCTAGATAGTTGTTACGTACTATAAAGACCAAAAATGTGCCCCCGGGTGGGGGGACATTTGGGGTTATCCAAAACCATTAAATGGCGAATTTTGCGCAAGGATTTAACTTTGAAGCCTTACAAGATTTAACTGGTGCAAGAATTGAAGCCAGCCGACTATTTACGTCGCCGTAGATTTACTCAATTTATTTAGCAACTAACGGCTGATTTGTTAGACGAAGTCCATTTTCACTTCTCAGGGTATCTCAACGAGTAAAATTGTCACATTAGGGCTTCTGAAAATCCTGGGGCGATTATTGAGAAGCCTTTGCATGCTCAACGTGTCATTTTATGGTAGGCTGTGTGTTTTTTTCCAAGACGGAGCTGAAAATGCGGTAACGATCAGTGGATCAGGTTATCGCGAGATACTAACAACTGTTTTTTGGCCTGTTATTGATGACGTGGACATCACTGACATGTGGTTTCAACAGCACGGTGTTATACGTCACACAGCCAATGAAACGACCAATTTACTGTAAACCAAGTATCCCGATCGCATAATTTCACGACAATCAGCAGTTAAGTGGCCAGCCAAATCGTGTGGTTTAATACCACTGGATTATTTTTTGTCGGACTATGTCAAGGACAGATTCTATACGGAGCCAATCGAATTGATTTCAGTCTTAAAACTTAAAATCCGTGGTGTGATTAACGTAATAGGAGCGCCATTTTGCAAAAAAGGGGTTAAAAACTTTGACATCCGTCAGCGTGGTCATATCATTTTTCATTCAAAATTGCCGATCTTCTGTTCGTAATACAATAAAAATTTGATACAAAAAAAATTTGAATCAGCTTAATGTTTTTTTATTTTTATTCGACATTTTTTTTAGTAAATAAATATTTATCTTTATAAAGGTCTTTTTAATTAAATTGAATACATATAAATTCAATATGTCGTTTTCCTTTGGAAAGCTTCTTCAGGAAATTGATTTTTATTTTTTCTATTATTATTTTTATTTTTATTCAACCTTTTTTATTTTAATTAAATATGTATTAATCTTTTAAACGGTCTTTTTAATTAAATTTTAACGATATATTTTTTCTATATTTTTGTTTTTTTTTTTTGGTTATTAAAAATTAATTTTCTTGAAGAAGCTTTCCATAGGAAAGCGAAATATTGAAAAAAATATATCGTTAAAATTTAATTAAAAAGACCGTTTAATAGATTAATACATATTAAATTTTTCTATTATTTTTGTTTTGTTTTTTTCTATTATGAAAGGAAATGAAAGCGAAATATTGAATTTATATTAATTAAATTTAATTAAAAATACCTTTATAAAGATAAATATTTATTTATTAAATCATCTTAATCTAAATTTTTTGTTGTACTTCGTTTTAGAAAACAAACTTCTTGTTTAAAAAATCTTTAAATATCATGACATTGCAATAACATTAGTTACATGTAAAACATTATATCTGGGATTAAACTATATGTTACGGGTGGCCGTAATATTTTTTTCTCCTTGCACATATCCGTAGACATGATAACCGTTATTATTTCTATTAAAAAAGAAAAAATAACTCTAGTCACATAAAATAAAATGTGCGTAGTGTCAGTAACTATAGCAATTATATCATTATTGGAATTAGCCAAATAAAACAGTTTTAAATAAAACCTAGATTTCGGAAACTATAATTCACGTTTAAAGTTTAAAATTTTAATTGCCCCATATATTATTTAAATGCAATTTTTTCAATTTCGCTTGGCAACACTAATATCTCTGTATGCTTGCTTGCTTTAGAAATTTATTTTATACTTTAAACAACACACACACACAAGACTCATACTATTTTTAAACATTTTTTTGGTCAGCCTTTCTTATTTGCGTAAAATCTTAAAAATTTTAATTCTCGAAATCATTAATCTTATATCTTGCTTTTTCGCAAAGAAGACAAAAAAATCACATAAATCATTTTACACAAACATTAACATGCATTTTTTCAATATAATTTTTGCGTTCTTCCATTTTGCCCAATAAAAAAAAATTAATAAATGCTATTTGTATGTACATATACCTGAATATGGTATCATTTGAGTTATGGTTTGTTACAATTTTCGGGTTAACAAATTTTAATACACCTACATTAAATGTTCCTAGAAATATAAAATCATTTAAATGTTTAAAAACGTGCACAAAATAAAACGAGAAATGTTGTTGGCTGCAATTTTTATTATTTGACCCGCCTGCTTAAAGTGATTGCAAAAACTGAAAACAAATAGTTTAAATGCAAAAAGTGCATATGTATTTGTAAGATATTTAAAAATATAAAAAATACAGTTAATAGGAACTAGAAAGTTATAAAAATTTTTAGACAGTGAGTGAGTGATGTACACTTAACAGTTTTTATAAAAAAAGAATTTTAATACGTTTTTCGCAAATTTTAGTTGTTTAATGTGATTAATGCATATAATTCCGGGTTATAATATTTTTAAATAACACATTTTGTATTGTAAATAAGTTCAGTAAAATGTTTACATTGCTGTGATGATCTAATAAAATTCAAGTTAAATTTTTTTTAGAAAAATAACCAATGACAGTAAAAGGAGGAAAGGGATAGCTAGGGATGCAGTAAGAGTTGGAGATAGATAGAAAAAAGGGGAGAAAAACCACTGTTACACAGCATTGACAAACATTGCATAACAGAAATAGAGATTGCAATCTGAAGATATTACAATCTGAATTTTTTTTTTTAAATTTAAGACTATAATGGGATTGAAAATGAACTACTACAAGCCCTCAATCTCGAGTTCTGTAAGAAGTAGACATTTTTAAATCCAAAATATAACACAATCGAAAATGTATTCTTAAGCGTTGAGTTCTAAATATTAGCTTAAAATTTTTGAATTATTTTTAAGAATCATCATGCTTCCTTTAAAAGGAATCGAATCAAAATCATGCCTGCAATTTAAAAAAAATAAAAAAAAAAACTTATTCAACTTTAAAATGAGACATATCCATACAACTCCTATAAATGCACTTTCAGTACATGTTTCTAATTGAAAATTCATACCCATATTATCTTGAATTAAAAAATCGAAGTTAACACATTCATTTGACAGACAACGTGGTCTGTAAATTCAATATCAATAACAGAAGATAGATTTTTTAAAGTGGATATATATTTTAAATAAAAATATTTAAGTTATTCATTCTTGCACATGTTATAAATATTTGCAAGTTGCAATAATTTTAAAATATTGTACAGCACTACAGCAACTTTAAACACGTTTTATTTAATTTAGTATATCGAACCAGTTAGTCCGAATTTCGGTTTTTTTTATTATTTAATCGTTTTCCTTTTAAGGTATTTAAAAGTGTTTTATTACGTACTCTCCTAAGAATTTTCAGTAGCAGAAAAGTAGCTTTATTTTATTTTAACAATTTGATATTCTAGTATTTTTCGAGCATATTTGGAAACTATCAACTGCAACTATCAAATCGTATTTATAAAATTCTAGTCCTTAACTGCACTAGTTTTGTTTTTGGTTACTCAAGCTGTTGAGATTTAATTACACTATGCAATCAACGAATTGAAATATACTTTACTAAGGACAAAAAAAGTAGCCACTTTCGACATTATTTTCATTTTATTCCTTTTTTTATTTAAACTTAAATTTGAATTTGGGTTGTTAAAACATCTTCATCAATTCCGCAATACCGCACTCAATGGGCTTTTGCTAACACATTAAAAATCAAGTATTTTTGTATGTCTAGTGCAGTGTTTATGCGAGAAAAATTTTAAAATTCCAACATTTTGTTTACTTCTGTCGAAAAACAAAAAATAGTGTAGTGACTTAAATATAGAATCTAATTAAAAAAATGTACTAAAATATATCCTTCACGCCAATAAGAAGGTGCGCATCACGTTAAGTCATACACCACTCTTGTCCCTACAAATCTAAATTAGTTGAAAATAGTGTAATTTCTTTAAAAATACTGCTTTTCTGTTATAGCAGTTTGTGGTTCGTTTTAAGAGCATGATAGAGTATCCATTAGTTCCCCTCTAACCAACGGCATTGCAATGGCCTTAATTATTGAATGTCATCTGTCTTACCATGAATTTATCTTTCATAACACTTGTACTGCAAATATTGTGGAAATTGAATTATATAAATTTATTTGGTCATAGCATATACAGCTTAATACAAATGGAAAATTTTTTCAAATAACAGGAATGGTCATTAATCACTTTCCAATACAGCTTTCGAAAAAACGAAAATAATAGACAGGCAATATAAATGGTATATTTTTCAAAGCGTCCGTTAATGTAAAACTCTCGTTATAGTTGTAGTTACCATGTTAACGTAACAAACAGGAAAGAATATAATTTTTATATATTTCTCTAACTTGAGTTTTTCGAGTTGGATGGATAAACTTCATAATTGTAGAATGTAGAAAAGTAATAACATAGCTTTAGAGTAGGAGAATGAGCTGGTTGATGGGGCTACTTGTAAAATATAGTAAATCGTCAGTTGTGGTCTCGCAAGTGTTACAGCGTATTTCTGTCCGGGTTGATTGTGAAATTTTTTTTTTTAAAAGTTCCTGCGCATGAATCTTTTGTATTTCCGATAATAAACGAAAATACTGTGCAATAAAAACCAGAACACAAAAACCTACGCAATCGTCTTCACATGACAGGCCTTTCTTTACATGGCAGGTCCACAATAAATGATTGTTGAGAATATAAATTCTTCTCGATGCCAACAACTCACAAATTTCGCAATGACGAAATTGCCAAAAAAAAATTCATTTTGTTTGGAATGAAAACCTTTATTCCGTCCAAATAAATTTCGATTAAAATTATATCGAAGTCCTTGTTTAATCAGAGAGGAGACTTTCAGTATCTGCCATAGACACAAAAAGTAGATACTGATTTCTAACGCAAAAGGGCGAGATCTTCGTAAGCCAAAAAAAAAAAATCTGTACTAGGAGCGCCTCCTCGGTTATTTATTAACAGAGTACGGGATAATGCTAGTTTTTCAATTCCGATTCTTTTTAAAGAATTACAGGGAGAATTTGTTGTTTACCAGAACGATTAGTGTGTGGAATGAACTCTCTCTAGAAGTATTTTCTGTCACATTTGATATAAAAAAAAATTCAAATCGAAACTAATTGCATGAGTAGGGACATCCCAAAGTGAGTGTTGGTGCAAAAAAAAAAAATTCTTCGTTCCACATAATCTTATATGATTTATCGGTCAGTATACATATTATTCAATTGGCATCTTTAATTAATTATTTAAATAAAAGATTTTCAGGACAAGCGACTGCTGAAGGAGTTGTTAAAATATTAACATTAAATCTAACCGCTGCTGCGGTATTATAACAAGATTTTTTTAGCAAAAAATCTACAATGTTACCGTTTCCTTAATTTTTTTTTTTGTTATTAAACACAAAATATTTCCCTATTTGCTAATTGATAATTATTTCCGTAAAGCATATTTTCAATAGTCAATCATATGTATTCAAAGGTTTAAATTAAAATAATTTTCTTGAAACTTTGTTGCTACAAATTCAATATTTAAACCAGCAATTGAGAGACCCGTATTAGGGAAAGAAAGTTTAATATTGTACATGATTGCATACAAAATTGCAATAAAATAACTTGAAGAAAACTTAATGCATATAAATACCCTAAATGGCAAAATAAAAACAAAAGACAGTCATAAACAAATGTTGATTTAATAATGACTTACAAAGTCATAAAGAAATTACTTAAAATTGGTTTAAGAGATTTTGTGGCAATAAATAAAATGCAAAACAAAGTATTATTACGCGACGCGACAAACAAAATAAAAATTGTGAACAATTTGTGGCACATACGCACACTCATGTACTCTTAAATTATACATTTAAATGTCAAAATGTAAACATTTTTTTCTAATTTGATGGTGAATCCTACACGTAACTCCAAGTGCTAGTACGTGGTGTACATGTCCATGCAATAAACGAAGAAAAAAGTTTACTAAAACTTTATTTTTCCTTAAATATTTATTAAGAAACCTCATATCTGGGAACATGAATATTTTTAGAGGTAAATATACATTGGAGTCTAATAAAATCTATCCTTGAGAAAAATACACATTTTTGCATTTTAGTACTTGGAAAAATAGTTTTTGCTATCGCTAATAGAAGAAGTAAAACACAAGATAAGAAACGTAAAAGTTTGCAAAATACACAGAAATTTTCAGTACTTTGGGCTATAGATGTTTTCCTTTTAACATAACACAATAAATCGTACATATGAACACTGCATTATATTCAAAATAGATGATTAAATTTAGTTTGCATTAACAGTAAATTTTCACTATGACTTCAATTTACCACTAAATTTTAACTGATTAAAATTACATTAGCAGTAAAAATATACTACTGATGACGGCAACTTTTCCAGTAATCTGTAATAAGATTTCTTCGACATGTTACAAAATTATATTGAAATAATTTTAATTACTTAAGTTTAAAGTAATAATGTCTTTGTAACTCATATTATATCTTTTATATTTATAAGCTAAAAGTTTTTTAGCGGTAATGCAAACAAAACTTTTACTGGTAATGAAATTTTTACTGCAATTGAAATATTGCTACAAAGCGCTCATGTATAAATTAAATTAGGAAACATATTAAATATTCAGCAGAAACTTTGGCGATATTGTAATGACATCATGAAGGCGTGTATGAGACAAAAATACAGTGTGCGTATGTATTTTGAATTTAAATTGGCCTGAAGTAAAAAACAGCTAAATACTTATTTATTAATTGCAGGTTTGAAAAAATAAATTAAAGTATTTGTATTCCACTTGTGATTAAAAAATTAATTGAGTAGTAAATGAGGTAAAGCATGGCAACGAAAAATAAAACACTTCTACTGATTCGGTTCAACCTGACTTAAAAAAGAACTTTGTTGAAATTATGGTATGGTGTTTACACAATATACAGTCCAATGTAGATAAATGCAAAGAATGCGAATGTGGATGTAGCGATCCAGGGAATACTGCATTAATTTCTGCTTGTGCATAATCCTAGCTGTTTTCTTTGAAACATAATACAGCCGCTTTTAAAAATGTTTCCATTATAATAAAACTTAGAAATTTAAATACCCATGAACTTAAGCCGTATTAATAGATTTGCCTATAATACTTAAATTTTTAGACTACCAATTAATTAAAAGGAGCTAGTGAGAAATTTTTTTATCTTAAAACCTCCCAAAATAATTTACTTGCATTTTTTATTGGCCCTTTTATTAAACATATTTGACATATTACAGTATTAATAGCATCCTTAAGTATTTGTTGCCACCATCTTGGCAGTGGTTAGGGAAATACAAACTGTGGATGGCTTTTGGGAACCCCAAAAAAATTATTGGTACTATTAATTACTCAACATAGTTTTCCACGAGGGCAGATTGACCACCTCACGCAAAGTCAATAGAGCGACTTAAACGCTGCCCGTAAACTCTTTCCTATGATTTTAAATAACGTTGCGGTTAAGAAAATTCAAAAATTAAACTTAACTTAGCTTTAATTTTTATTATTCTTGTTGTTGTTAATATTTATTTTATTTATGTTAAATCTGTTAAATATCGCGAGTTTCTCATCCAGGCAATGTGTCTAATAGGTCAAAATAGTTATTATTTCCTTTTAAGAGACCAAATACAACAACATAAGGAAAAAATTATTTATAAAAAATTTTAAAATTTTTTTTAGAAAGATAGACTTTATTTTTGATAAGTGGTGAGGAGAGGTGATTTCATTTCAAAATAATATTGCAGCTTCTCCGATGTTAAATAGTGTCATTATAGATTTTTAAGCTGAAACAATAATTGTATTTATTCTAAACTTCACTAGCGATTTATATTGTAGTTTAGTAATGGCGTTGGTGCTGCGAAGTATACCGGTATCAAAAAGCTTAATAGATGCAATTTCTGGATACGAGCTTAGGGCACTAAACGAATCATTAAAGTTTTTTTAATGTGGCACATATTTGAGGTTTATATCACCAAAGACGTAGGTGTTTAAATTCCAAGGTTTAAACAGGTTTTTAGAGCAAATACAAAAACTTGTGCGTGGTAAAAAAAAGTTTACTATTTACTTGTTCCAACACTATCAACGCAATGTGAAGTTTACTTGTATCTAATTTTCATTTTGTATTTCTTCCTTCTTTACCTTTAATTTAACGTCACTCTGTTAACTATAGAAGTACTTAAAGTTATTAAAAACAATTTCTAAAAAGATTTATGAAGTCTGGATATATTGTTGGCTTTCAGTGCTCATAACATGAAATAAATCTTTCATATTAAAAACATGCAAAAACTAAATTCTCTGTTGAAGAAGTTTTTCTTCAAATTCACCTTCTTTCGAATATATGAATTTTAAACCAAGCAAATGTATTTTAAAGTGTATTGCATTATTTTAAATAAATTTAAATAAATAAATTTAAAATAAATTTTTTCTCATTTTAATGAAATCATCAATGGTTGTTAGTCGCTTTTGCTTTATTTTCCGTGAACATTAAAGAAAGAATTACAGATTTGTATGACATAATGTTTATGTTACTTTTTACTTGATGAATGTTCATCGTTTCTGTTTTTCACACAATAGATGCAATTCTCTTGGTTTTTCTAGCAACAACGTTCGATTTATTAAACAGGGTGTCCGCCGAAAGGTATACTAATTTGTTTTGCCGCCATTTTGGTAAACATAAGTCTTGACAGTTCATATTTGGTGATCGTGAAGTAGACACGTGGCAAATTTATTATCGAAAAATATTCGATAATCCAACGTGTATTAATTGTTAAAATATTTTATCAAAATCAATCATCGATTACCGTGATGATTAGAAAGTTACGTGAAACTTCTGGGAGAAACAAAGTGCCAACAAAACGCACTATTTATCGTGTAGTAATAAATTTCCAAGAAAGAGGGTCTATAGGTGATAGATCCTGAATGTGCCACAATGTACTGGAAGATCAGTTGAAAACATTACTGCTGGTCAAGAAAGTGTTCACAACAATCCATCAACCTCCATTCGATGCCGTGCTCAAGACCTTGGTCTTCAAAGAACAACTTTTATCACAATATTGCACAAGGATTTTCATTTGTTTCCACATAAGATTTTATTGACACAAGACCTTCGTCCACAAGACCATTTACGCCGCCTTACATATGCTAATCGGATTTTAAAGCTCGCTCATGACAACCCCAATTTTCATGAAAAATTCATAATTAGTGACGAGATATATTTTAATTTGAATAAACAAAATAGTTGGTTCTAAGGAATGGGAAACCCTCAAATTATTCAACAGTCACCTTTGTATCCATTAAAAGAGCCTGTGTGGTGCGCAATTTGGTCAGGAGGAATCATTGGACTTCACTTCTTTGAAAATGAAAACGGCGTAATGGAAACTTTGTATAGGGAGCGATATCTGATACGATTGAAAAATGTTTAAAGCCACACCTGTATACTTTGGGCTTATATCATGTGGTATCAACAAGACGGTGCCACATCGCATACAGTAAGATTACAATGGAATTAGTGCGAGAACTCTTTCCACAACAAGTGGAAATGGTAATGTTGATTGACCACCACGGTTGTCTTATTTAACTGCTCCAGACTTATTTTTGTTGGCATACCTCTTTCATTTAATCAAAAATTATAAACAAAGAAAGTAATATACCTTCCTGGCAGACACCCTGTACAAACCGTAATACCTATTATCATTTCAGTAACATCATAGCTCAAAAATAACAATCTTCCTTTCATTTTCAATATCTAATGATAGTCGATGTGTGGTCAAAATGCTTTCATCATTGTTCTATTTAGCACAACAATATTCTTAATATTGTTTGAATTTTTTGCTGGATTACACGTTATGAAACTGTTAGAACTTTTGTTTAATATTTCTTTTCAAAACTTATTTTTATAAAAAAAAATTGAAGTAAGTTTTTAAGGATTACATGTTAAATCTTTAAGATAAAAAGAAGGCTATATGCTTCATATATCCTTGCTTTCAATTTGGTTGTTAATTTTTTAACTTTCCTCAGAGTTTAATATGATTTTAAAATTTTCCATATAAAGTCGCTTGGATTTTTCCGCCAGTAAATGAAATACTGTTATCATTCTTTTATGTCTTTTCTAGCTGCTTCTTCTGTACTCTATAGTACAGATTACAACACGGCTTTGAAAATGATGCCTTCAAAATGAGAGTGCTCGCCGTTCATACCGTACAAACAGTCCGAGAAGGCAGAAAAGAATGACAATACTAAATACTGTAATGAATATATGTGGTCAACATGTGTTACAATAACATTAACCCAAATATTCCAATACTGCATTGCCACACATGACGAATCATTTGTTTGTTAATACACAAATGTAGAACCTTCTCATGTGTCAGCAATAAGTAACGTAACACAGTTAAGCGACCCAAATGTCGTAGTTAAGTGTGTCGCATATGCTAACAAATAACTGTACATTTGGGTGGCCTACATGGTGTTACGATATCATAGCGAGTATCCGATAACACTTTAAGTATGTCATAACCAAGGGTAGGTCAGCTCTTTGAAGAGCCGACACCCTTCTCTTTTTACAGTAAACAATGACACATATATTCATTGCATTAAATAAATAGTATATAAGACTTGTAATAATGTTTAATAAAAATCAATAATATTTTAACGGCCAATCGAACAACAACGTGTTTTTCTTCACATATATAAGCGAACATAACATGGCGACCGTGACAAAGTTAACAGTGACAAAGTTAACAGTGAAAAAGTTAGTAGTGACAAAATTAACCGTGACAAAGTTGAGCGTGGCAAAGTGAAGTGAGATAAAATGAATTAAGGAAAATTGTATTAAATATTGAAAATGCAATCTACATAAAAACAAAAATGAAAATTAGTAGATTTAGCGAAGAGATTATCGAGTTAATTTTTGCGTACATTAATTAATAATTGAGTGTTTACGACCAAGTGTTAACTAAGGCATTAACAAACTCCAAGAGGAAAAAACTAACACGTGAACTATACGCAATGCTATAAGAAGAAAAGAAAAGGAAAACATTTTTGCCACAGTTAAATTAAAATAAATCCTACCTAAGTTTTGTGATAAACATTTTTCAAAAAAAAAATAATAAAGAGAATTAAAGTTGAAAAAAAAAAAACATCGCACCAATATTAAGTGATTTAAAATGGGATGGTGGACAAAGATAGTACAAACTATCCCCGTGTTGTTTGCGGGATATGAGGTAGGCAAAAATATAGATGAACTAAATAAAGATGAAGCCTCACCCAAAATCAATCAAATAGCCCATACGCAGAATAATAACATGGACTTGATAATAGAAATAGGGTTGGGCTTGGCTATAGTGTTGATATTAATAGCGTATATGTATAAACAACTAAAGAACAGTATGAAACAGCAAGGCCAAATCCACCCTATATAATAGAAAAATACAAAAGAAGTGAAACTACAAAATTAAAACTATCATCTACAACCACCTACAAAAGGGCCAACAACGGTAAAGGAATGGAACAAGAAGGAAGCAACAACGACTGCAAGCAGCATAATCGTCATCTCAACAGGTTTTAATGTATTGTTTATTATTGTTTATTGTTTCATTATTAAGTAGAAAATATAAAATAAAATTATAATGAAAATATAAATATTTATTATGTAACATTAAAAGTTTCATGGATTGAAGTTACGTTTGGGAATTATTTTTTTTTACTTTTGGTCTTCTCTCCGCAAAAATATGTATTATTTAAGTAATTAATGAAAATTTTTTTTTGTGTAATAAAGAATGAACAGAAAATAAATAAAAATAGCAAAGATTCATTCTTAATGGCACAGACCAAATGGTCTGCAATATTGAACGAACTAAATGAATACAAGGTAGAGTTTGAAAAAAGTTTTAAATGCATCTACAAAACACAGAAACCAACTAACATCACATTAAACAAACATTTAGGACTTTTGCAACTATACTACAATAATACAGTAAAACTAATAAGTCACTTTAGAGAAAACTTTACAAACGAACACTTGAAAGACTGTGAAGTAATTTTGGACAACTTACGGGATAAACTGTTAAAAGTTACCGAGGAACTCGAATTACCTTTTCAGTTACCTCCTAAATCGCAAGTAGTTAATCTTCTCACGTTAGAAAGAACTCCATTAGAACCAAGAATGGCAGACCCCATAAAATTCCTTGAGACAGCCAGCAAAATTTTGCCTGACTTTGATGGTACTTTTATTAATTTACGCAAGTTTATTGATGCAATTAAATTACTGGTATCAATAAAAGGGGAACATCCAGAATCTCTTATCATTAATATAGTACACACTAAAATAACAACTAATGTTCGCAATAAAATTGAGGGCCTTAACTCAATTGAATTAATAATAGCAAAATTAACAAAGGTAATAAAGGGAGACTCTGCTGATACGTTAACCACCAAACTCAACGGGATAAAACAGTATAATAGAAATAGAACGCAATTTGCAAAAGAGGTTGAGCAACTAGCAAATGAATTAGCAAATGTCTACATGTCAGAGGGCATGACTGAGATAGCTGCAAATAGAATGGCTACAAAAGCTGCCACTAAATCATTCATTCAATCCACTAACTCTAACCAAGTTAAAATAGTGATGCAAGCAGGTACATTTAACTCCATCGAGGAAGTCACATCAAAGTTTATTGAAATAGATACACCTACCGACGAATCCATTATGTTCATGCGCAACAGAAACGGACGACGCAATTTCAATCATAGGTGCAACACAGGGACCTATGGTAATAACAGATCTTGGAGTTATGGTAATCGTAATAAGCCTACTTATGGTAATGGGCGAGATAATAATACGTACACCCGAAACAGCAATGGAAGAGGTAATCGCACTACGCGCGGCAGCTACAGGAATACTAATGGTAGGAACAATATTCATTTCATTCACGGTAATGATTCGGGAAACGGCGAAGCCCCCCTGACCACCCATCTGGGGGAAAATTAAACAGCAAAAAGAAACACGTCAGCTCCGAACTAACTAATCATTCCATTTATAATTTTAACCTCAGTCTATCTTATTATTGCTCCATTGGGAATACAATTAGTGACAACAACAATACATTCCTAATAGATACAGGGGCAAGCGTATCGGTGTTTAAAAATAGTCATATAAAAACCCGGAAAAATCTCAACACCACTTACAAATGTAAACTCACAGGAATTGGTGATGATCCCGTTTTTACATTAGGAAAGATCACCGGGAATCTAATAAACGAAAATATTTTCATTGCACATGATTTCCTCATCGTCGATGATAATTTTCCTATACCCACAGATGGCATTCTAGGCCTTGATTTCATTACGAAACATAATTGTATTCTAGACTTTAACCAATATAATCCACTTTTAGTACTTAGGCCGGACGATTTTCCAAATGAAATTACTTACAAATTAAGAAAACAACCTTCAACACAAAATCTCCTGTCAATACCCGCTAGAAGTGAGAGTATTAGAAAGCTAAATGTCCAGACGACGAATAAATATGTACTTATACCTAATCAGGAAGTCGCTCCTGGAGTGTATATAGCTAATTCCATCACATCAAACATCACCCCATATGCAAAAATTATTAACACTACAGATGAAAATGTATTCATTTCAAATATAAAACTTATCACAGAAAATCTAGACGACTATCACGTCATTAGGCACCCACAAAACAAGAATACCAACGACGGAGGGAGAACAAAAAGGGTTTTGGAAAGTCTTCAAGCAAATTTCCCAAACTTTGTGTATGACAAATTAACCAATCTGTGTTCACAGTACACCGACGTATTCGGTTTGGAAAATGAAACAATTACATGTAACAACTTTTATACACAAAAACTGAGATTGAAAGACGATTCACCCTCCTATATTAAAAATTACAGGATACCCGAAACCCAAAAGTCTGAGATAAGAACACAGGTTGAAAAACTGATCAGCGATGGTATAGTGGAACCTTCCGCGTCTGAGTTCAATAGTCCAATACTGCTTGTACCCAAAAAATCGTTACCAAACGACAATGTCAAACGATGGAGACTGGTCGTTGATTATAGACAAGTCAATAAAAAACTACTAGCAGACAAATTCCCGTTACCCAGAATTGATGACATCTTAGATCAGCTAGGGAGAGCCAAATACTTTTCATGTTTGGATCTTATGTCAGGATTCCATCAAATCGAACTGGAAGAAAACTCCCGGGATGTTACATCATTTTCCACCAACATGGGATCATATCGATTTAAAAGACTCCCATACGGACTCAAAATAGCTCCGAATTCCTTCCAACGTATGATGTCAATCGCATTTTCAGGTTTGAAACCATCACAAGCATTCTTGTATATGGATGACCTCGTCGTACTAGGATGCTCAGAAAACCATATGCTTGCAAACCTTAAAGACATATTTGAAACATGTAGAAAATGTAATTTGAAACTTCATCCTAGTAAATGTGTATTCTTTAAACATCAGGTAACATTTTTAGGACACAAGTGCACAGACAAAGGCATTTACCCTGATGATGGAAAATTCGAGGTAATCAAACATTATCCTGTGCCTAAAAACGCTGATGAGGTGAGACGATTTGTCGCTTTTTGCAACTATTATCGTAGATTCATAAAGGACTTTGCAAAATATTCGATACATCTCACAAGACTGACAAGAAAAAATACGCCTTTCGTTTGGTCAAATGAATGTGAGGAAGCATTCAAACATCTAAAAAACTCACTACTATCCCCACAAGTACTGCAGTACCCGGATTTTGAAAAACAGTTCTGTATCACGACAGATGCAAGTAAAGATGCATGTGGAGCTATACTCAGCCAAGAATATAATGGTATTCACTTGCCCGTTGCTTTTGCCTCAAGAGCCTTCACGAAAGGCGAATCAAACAAATCTGTGATTGAACAAGAATTGACGGCAATACACTGGGCAATCAATTTCTTTCGTCCTTACGTATATGGAAGAAAGTTCCTTGTAAAAAGTGATCATAAGCCATTAGTATATTTATTTTCTATGAAAAATCCCTCGTCTAAACTCACGCGAATGAGATTAGATCTTGAGGAATATGATTTTACAATTGAATATATACAGGGAAAACAAAACAATGGAGCCGATGCCCTATCACGAATCAATTTTAGTGACATAAAAGATATCGGTGAACACGTTAGAATACTAAAAGTCACAACAAGATCACAAAACAAAGTCAAAAATTTGGACAATATTACCACAACACAAAATAACGCAGAAATACAACCTAACCCTCGGGCTTATGAAACTATTAATACAAAAGAAATAAGAAAACTAGTTCGCTTAAAGTTTACCCAAAATATTGATACACTTAGGTGTTCTCTAATAAAAGGGAAAAACGTGCTGAAAGAAATATTTATGAATGAATTTGTTGCTAATGGAAGAATTGATTTAGATCGATTTCTACCAAAGCTCGAAGAAGTAGCTGGCAATATAGGCATTCAAAAGTTACAACTTTCAATTAATGATATAATATTTAAGAATACTCGAGTAAATGAAATTAAAGAAATCGCGAACAATACATTGAAAAATTTACAAATTGCAATCACGCCAGAGGTTAAAACAATCACAGATGAGAACGAAAGCTTTCAATAATAAAGAAAAATCATGATGATCCACTGCTCGGTGGCCACCCAGGGATCACAAGATTGTTAAATAAACTCAGGAAAAGCTATTATTGGAAAGATATGACTAAACAAGTCACCAGGTATGTCAAAAATTGCATAAAATGTCAGTTTAATAAAGTACGACCAAAACATAAAGAAGATTTATCAATTACCCCAACCCCATCCAAACCATTTGACATAGTCATCGTAGATACGATAGGACCATTTATAAAATCAAACGCAGGTAATGAATACGCGGTTACGATAATATGTGATCTATCTAAATACCTAATAACTATCCCCATACCTGATAAAACGGCAAAATCAGTAGCAAAAGCCATTTTCATGAATTGCATATTGAAATTTGGCCCAATGAAAACATTACTCACAGACATGGGAACAGAGTACATTAACAAAGTACTTTCTGAACTATGCAAACTACTCAGTATAACACAATTACAGTCTACGGCTTACCACCATGAAACCTTAGGTACTATTGAGCGTTCACATAGAACTCTCAATGAATACCTTAGAACTTACCTATCACCCGACAAGACGGATTGGGACGAGTGGTTACCTTACTTTGAATTCTGCTATAATACAACACCATCATCTGTACATGGGTATTGCCCTTTCGAATTAGTTTTTGGGAAACCTCCTACACCACTTAATTTCATTCTAAAAGGAGAAGTAGACCCAATATACAATATAGAAGCATACGACAAAGAAATAAAATATAGGTTACAACTGGCACACCAGCGAGCCAAACTTTTAATTGAGAAATATAAAAATAGGCAAAAAGAAAGGTTTGACAATACGTCACAGCCACAAAATATACAAGTTAAAGACATGGTACTGGTAGAAAACACAGCCGGACACAAATTGAACGCACTATATTGCGGACCTTATGACATAGCCATAAAAGATAAAAATGTAGTCATAAGATTAGAAAATAATAAAGAAACCACTATCCATAAAAATAGAGTTAAGTTATTCAATAAAAACTACTTATAGGTAAAAATAAAAACACAAAGAGGATCCTCCAATACGAAGAAAAAAAAAAACAGACGAGAAATAAAAGAAACTGTTTCTGTTATCAAAACATTTTTTTTACTCTACTTATGAAACAAGTTAACCAACTAAAAACCAATACCTTTTAAGCACATATTCTGTACTTTAATATTAAGTATATTTTATAAGTGTAATTTACAAAACAATAATAATCTTACAATTAGCTAAATAGCATTGTAAGATTATTCTCTTAAAAAGGGAGGTGTAATGAATATATGTGGTCAACATGTGTTACAATAACATTAACCCAAATATTCCAATACTGCATTGCCACACATGACGAATCATTTGTTTGTTAATACACAAATGTAGAACCTTCTCATGTGTCAGCAATAAGTAACGTAACACAGTTAAGCGACCCAAATGTCGTAGTTAAGTGTGTCGCATATGCTAACAAATAACTGTACATTTGGGTGGCCTACATGGTGTTACGATATCATAGCGAGTATCCGATAACACTTTAAGTATGTCATAACCAAGGGTAGGTCAGCTCTTTGAAGAGCCGACACCCTTCTCTTTTTACAGTAAACAATGGCACATATATTCATTGCATTAAATAAATAGTATATAAGACTTGTAATAATGTTTAATAAAAATCAATAATATTTTAACGGCCAATCGAACAACAACGTGTTTTTCTTCACATATATAAGCGAACATAACAATACAATACTTTCGTTAAAACTTAAGTTCATCAAGAAGAAAACAATACACGATGTTTTGTCAATGCCTTTTAAGTAAACGAAAAATTCAAGACAATTAAAGAATATGGAATGTGTTGCTTTATAGTGACAAAAGTTTGGCATAAGAATTACATTAATACAAATTATTGAGGTATTCGATTTAAACTTAAGTTTTGACATCGCCACGCCATGTACTATCATAAAAAGAGTCATTCATTTATTTTATCATAATAAATGTTGATATGCGAATGACCCATAGTCAGTTAAGACCATCACTGTGTGAAATAGAAAAGTAAGAAAACTCTTAAGGTCAGTTATATCAAATATTTGACTAGTAAGTTATGTAAGCATAAAGTTAAATAAACATTTGCAAAAATAGTGATTCCTTCTTCTGGACCTAAAATGGTACATATCTAGAAATGCCTTTAGCTTTTTCAGAAGCTCGAATTTCTTTTACAAAAGATTTTCTATTTTAAATAATTTATGCAACATTCCAGTTTTATAAACAACAAATAACAAAATCTGTGTTAAATTTATTACAAATATATTTTCTTTATTCACATCTTTTCATAAAGTAACAATCTAAGTGTGTCAATTTTAAGCACCGACAATATCCACTTTAATCTAACTTGTAGTAACTGACATTACTAATTGAAACAAAATGTGACAAAACCACACAAGTTTGCGGTTATAAACAGCCGCTACGATGCATAGCGTGACAATATCAAAGATCTATTTGAGCATCTATAAAGACGTCAAACTAAATGCTTGCGAACACATATATTTTAAATAAAATGCATACACACGAGCACTATGTCAAGCGAGACAAAAATAACAACAAGAAAATGTATAAAACTGTTTTATATTACATATTAAATATAAAAAAACAACAACAATAACAGCGAAAATTTAACAAATTAAACAAAGAGATTAATTTAATGCAATCGGATTAAATTACCAATGAAGTATAACAGAAATGGTTTTTATTAAAAAAAAGAAAAAATAAAAACAAATTGGAAAATCACCTGCAATCAATAATTTGCAAAATAGTTATAATTTCAAAGGAAAGTCTTACGTTAAATTTTATTTAATCGGCTTAATTGAAAGCACTCATAATCTATATATCGGTATGTGATTGGTATTCGCATACGTAAGCATAATACTGATTAGTCTCACTTCTTGCATATGAATATTAAATAAAATTATTATATAAACGCCACCACTTTGAGTAAAATGAAGAGATATTTGACAACAGGTTTTAACAGGAAATACACTGAAGGGGAAAAACTTTTTGTGATACTGAAATTACAATTATTTTCTTTTGGATGCCTTCCATTCTTGGAATTATTGAATGTACAATAAATTTCGAGTAATTAAAAATATGTTAAACTACAGAATAATTGCTATGCCGCACACTCGCATAAAAATATTATTACGGATGTGTCTTGCTTAAGTTTTAAAAGAAAATAATTAAGTAAGAAAATAATTAACTGGGAATGTTGTAGCTTGCTAAGAAAACGTATGCACGCAAGACAACAATAACTTTCTAGTTACTAATTGCGTAGAAATTATATACACGCAAAACACCAACAATCGTGTATGCCGTTTACCAACTGCGTAGTTTTCTAAAAAAATTTATATACCCAAGTCAACAACAACTATCCTAAAATAAATGCCATGAAGAAACTTTATCAGCATAAAAACAAAAACAAAAATCACACAGACCTACAGGCGCCTATACATTGAATGAATAACATAACAACAACAAAATTTGGTACAAAGGGAGTAGGAGATTTTTAATTTTTCTAGACTTCTAGTCGACAAATATAAAAGGCAGTGTCTGAGTGGATAGTTAAGGCCGTGTCAGATAAAACTTTGTTGCTTTGCGTGACATTTGAAACTTTAAAGCAAAAGCGTAAATCAAGTGGTGTATGTCACAATAAACTTTGACAACAATCATGAATTTTTTGTTTACGCCCACACACAAATACACAAACACAAATAATAAAAGCCAGGTGTTTGTCAAAGCGCGCAAAAAGTTGAATGTTGGTTAACTTTTCGCTTTGCGCTGCGTCAAAAGTCCTTGATGTGGCAACTTTCATACATTTACGTACATTTTAACTCAAATGTCAAAGCGAAACTCTGACACAACGCAAAGCAAAAGTTTTATCTGACACGGCCTTTAGTTAGTTGAAAAATAAACCACGTGCAACAAAGACGTGCACCTTAAGTAAATTGTTCTGTAGTGTCAACTTTGTGTGTAGTTAAAGTAAATAAACTTGTAATTATTTTAAAAACTCTAAAATCTAATGTTATTTATTTTGCAATAAAGAACTCAGCAACAATAAAACATTTATAAAAACTATAAACGTAACAATATCATCCACAACCATGTATCCATATCAAATAGTTTGTGCAGGGTTGTAAAAGTTTCTCGTCAATACAGTGTAGTTTATGGTTCAAAATTTTCACTTCACCTTATATTATCACCATCTATAGGAAGATGCTTTCTAGCCACTTTATTATGTTAACAGAACCTTTACTCGCGCCTAAAAGAATCGGACTAATAAAATTAATTGTAATAATTTGCTTTGTACATTTCATCAGCAGCTGCATATTGTGAAAAAATCAAACGATTTATGTGTTTTATTGGGAAAATATTATGCTAATAAAAAAATAGCATTTTATAGTAAAAATGCAAATGATTTGTTGGTTGAAAAAAATGATATTTATAATTATTTTACTTTACCAAGTTCCTTAGAAAAGGGAAAAACATTTTCCTTAAGTACACAGATTTCATTAACAGCATGAGAATTATTTCGGAAATTGTAACAAAAATTACCAAAAAAATTAGGTTTTTATTTTTTCTTACATTCCCTTGAGCTCTCAGTTTTTAACCAGTTTATCAAACCAACAAATAATACGATTTTTTTATGATAAAATGTTATGGAACGTCAATGTTATTTGATTTCAAAAAATTTTATATTTTTGCTTTTAACGAATATTTCTCATAATCTGGAGAAAACTACTGATTTATCCTATAACTCGCAAAAGAGTAAAAAGAACAGTTCTAAATATGTATCCTTGTCATAATTAGTAAACAACAGTTCTTAGTCAGATGTTAGATGTCACTTAATGAAATATAAGTTTTATGATTTTGGATCTCCAGTAGAGTGCTCTTAACTCGACAGAGATAACAGCTTTGAGTCATCTATTTTACAATATTAATCCCGTATTTTGCAAGCATTGTAAACTGCGAAATGATATTTAATTGGAAATATCATCTTACATCGCAGGTAACACTTGGTCATTCCAGCTTTCAAACCAACGATCGTTGACCACAGCATCTTTCAGCAATTATAGACATGAAAAATAATTTTGACAAAAACATAATATTGCCTTGCTCTCATTTATAATTTATGGATCACTGATAGTATCAATTAAAGTTTTTAATAATAATGGAATTATTTTTTAGTAGTTAATTAGAAAGCACTAGGTCAATTTTAATAAAAAATGTTTGTTTTCCTGATGATGCCAACCAACGGTGTGGCGAAATATCGAAAAAATAATAAAAAATAAAAGTTTTTTAAACATTTTTTATTAAAAATGACCTAGTGCTTTCTAATTAACTACTAAAATATATTAAAAAGGTCAAAAAACTATAACTATTATAATGGAATTACCTTATCTAATCAACCATTAAATCTATAATTTTCACCTCAACTGTTAAATGCAGAAAGAAAAAGATTCCACATTAAATAAAAACACAAGTTTGCACTTGAAGTTGTCATAGTTTTAACTGACACGAAAAGCAAATAAAGCTAAAGGATGTCTGAATGGCTGCTTTCAGTCTGATATTTAATTTGATTTTATGCATTTTTTTCCTAAGTGGATTAATGCCATCATTGCAACATTACTTGACTTTTAGTTGCTTATAACTATAAATATTTTAAAGCATACATTTTAAAGCATACATGCACAAAAAGACACATATACTTTATTCCCAGCAATGAAATCATAAGTAGCCTAGTTTTTAATGTACGACTCGTTTTATCTCCTGCCGATTTTATTTTTATTTGTTTGGCTGTTCGCATAATATTTGCTTTATCATATTTATTAAGCATATAACTTTGTTACAGTTTTCATTGTCAAGAAACGTATTGTTGGCATGCTTTTTTTTATCTCGCACTGCTTTGTTTTTTCCCCTTATGGCCACAACAGTTTTTCTTTAAATCATTGATTTTAGAGAAAAAGTAAATGTGGTTTCAAATGTTATTCATGGTCTAATTTTATGTTTGCAAACATTGATTGTCTTTAACGAAAATGGAAGTATTATGTTGTATATAAAATGTTATTTAATGATTTGCTGCACGCTACTAGAGTTTTAATAAACATTTTAAATATTTTATACATTGAAGTCGTCAACTGGAGAATATACTTGTAAAAAGTGTGGAAAGTTAAAATCGTTAAAGCTATAGTCACATTAAATTAAACAACAAGTTGCTGTAATATATTTATAGTCTGAAATTAGGACCTTAAATAAATGCTTCATTTAGTAAGAGTTTCAAATACTTGTTATCTTTTATTCCGAAGCTCACCTTATAGCCAACTAAAATTACCAAAGAGCACGAAAATTGTGTTGTATTATTTATGGGTCTGAAATTTTTTTTTTTTATTCTAGTAAGACTCTCGAAAAAAGTTGACTAAGATTTGTATTTAACATACTTGCTGATACTTTTGAACTTTTTTTTGCCAATAATCTGCAATAAAAATAATGTTTTCCTTTATTTTCTCAAAAATTAACATGGGAAATCTTAAGTTTTTCATTAAATAATAAACACTGATTTTTCACTTCTTCACGTAAAAAAAATATTACTCTGGAAATTAATCAAACAACCAACGTGCACACCACTCCACTGTTATTTTGTTACTAATTTGTTTTTGTTTTATTTTAAACATTTTAATATGTAATCAATAAAATCACGACATCTTTATTGTATCTTTATTGTACAGGAGCAACAAGGCAAATCATTTTAGCCATTGCTCTAACTATCACACTTCATATATCTGGACAATGGCGAAAATGCCAAATTTGCTATTGCTATTACCTGGAACAACATTACACCGTTGCACAGCGGTTTGAAAACGTTTTTTATTTTTTTCTTTTTAAATAATTCGATAGCTCATGAACATATGAGTAATAAAAAAACTTTTTATGACATTGCCAAAAAATTCTATGCCAGAACAATTTTTATACCCAACTTTGGCGGCATAACTAAAAGCCCATTTATCCTAGGGGTCAATCGTGCGTAACTTTACTCAGAACTACCTCTGCTGGATCTCTGTCAAATTTCCTTATCTTGAATAATTAATAGGCTACCAAATTATTTGCAAAAAAAAAAAGATATCAAACCACTGTGCGTTAAAATTTTATTTAAATTAAACATTAAAAATAATTCATGTTTAAACAGACACGTAATGGCAGTGAATTTTCCTAAAGTAGGTCTCTCTACAAATATTGTAAACAACAGTATCCACAAATCTTGTTAGACTGTCCAAATATGGAGGAAATAGATCTTTAATCTTGGTGGTATACGTTTTTTAAAAGGCTATATGAATTCTCTTTTATAGTATAACAAAAAGAAATATCTCAAAGCCTCAACACCTAGATTTCTATTTTGTCAAACTTTTTGTTAAAACATAAAAACCCTTTTAACATCGATAAGTATGATAAGCAATCATGTGAAAACTGCACAAGATCCCAGAATCGGAGCAGTATGATACTTGAAAGTCTACTTAACTTTTGCTAACTAAACATTTGTAAACAATCTTAATTTATCAATAAATAGTTTTTGCTATATCCAGCTAGAAAATAAAATAGGAATTTGATGTGTTGACTAAATTTATTTTTAAACTTTACCGATGCACTTATGTATTCATGAAGATATTTGGTAACGTTCAAAGTCATGTTTACCAATTTTATTTTCTTTCTCACGATGTGTTTTAGATGCGTTCGTGTTGCTCTTTAATGAAGTAAAAATAATTGATTTTTTGTAAACATCTAACTAAAATAAAAATATCATTACCAAGACTTTATGGTATTTGTGGTGAGAGCAAAGTGGTGGCAGTGACCCCTGTTTTTTTAAACATACAACTGTTTTAGTTTTTTAATACTTAATTAAACACACAGAAAGGAATACATTACTTGAAGCAGCTATCATTATGTTCTCAACCAGCTTAATTATTAAATGATAAAATACAAAAATTTATTAAAAACTATTTTTAAATAATACGTAAGAGTTAAACTAATATGAATTTACATCTCAAAACTAAATGTGGTAACATAAAAAAAGATGTTAGAAAATCCAGACTAAAGTCATTAATTTTAAAATAAATCAATACTTTTTCTAGCAAAACTTTCGACTTATTTTTTCACGCCTCGTGCATACATAAAGGGTTTTTTCAGCAAGAAGTTTGTTTTCTAAAACAAAATAAATTTAAAAAATTTAGATTCGAATGATTCAAATTTTTATTGTATTACGAAGAGAAAAGTTCCGCAATTATGAATAAAAAAGAATATATGGAAAATGTCCACCATGACCACACTGACGAATGTCGATTCTTTCATCAAAGTTTTTAATCACTTATTGGCAAAATGGCGGTTCTATTTCGTTAATCACATCACGGATTTTGAGTTTTAAGGCTGAAGTTGATTCGATTGGCTTAGTCTAGACTCTGACCTTGACATAGCCAAACATAATCCAGTGGTGTTAAGTCACGCGAACTGGTTGGCCACTTAACTGCTGATTGTCGTAAAATTATGCGATCGGCGATTTTTGTTTGCAATAAATGGAACGTTTCACTGACCTAATATGGGACAAAATTGCGCCTTTAGCGCATTTCAAGCCTCATCTTCGAAAACAAACGGCCCAATCACGACACCAGACCATATAACTCACCACACAGTGATACCTCATCGTGCCCACATGCAAACTCTTCTCAATAATCGCTCTGGGATTTTCAGAAGCCAAAATGTGGCAAATTTGCTTGTTAACGTAACGTGCAAATTTGCAAATGGGATTCGTCGGAAAAAATTAGTTTTTCAAAAAAAACAACAGGTTGTTGCTGAATAAACTGAGCGGCGATGGTAATGGTCGGACTTTAATTCCTGCACCAGTTAAACCTTGTATGACTTAAAAGTCAAATCCTTGCCATAACCCTAATTGTTGAGAACGTCGAGGAATTGACAAATTTGAATTTATTTCAACACTGCGGCTCACGGCTGCGCTGTTTTCAATTGAGCGAGCCTAACAACTCAAATTTAACGACCAAATTCTTAATAGCTGACTTGTTGTCCGAAAATATCACAAATTTTACGAAATGTAACTTTAACGGAACCACCATTTTCATAGTGGATTTTAATTATTTGAATACGATTTTCGTGCGAAGTTGAATTCATTGTAACAAATTGTGACAAAGTTGGTGTTGCCACAATTGAAAAACAAACTTCTTATTGAAAAACCCAAAATATGTATGATATACTATACAAATATTTATATATTTTAATTATTTAATCTGTGTTTTTTACATTGTTTAAGAGACTTTTTATGAGCAAATATTTACTTGGTTGTAAATTTTGTTGGGCATTTATTTGTTTATTTGTTGTTGACATTGTTGATTACAATTGTCTTCCGTTTGTAAATGTTATGAATGCCTTTTGATTACTTTTTTTTTATGTCAACACAATGTTCATTTGATGATGTGTTAAATGAAAGAAAATCTGTTTCAGGAAAACGAAGAAGCGCCATTATAGGAAAATCCAATAATTAATATTTTCTTCCGGTCGATTGTGTTTTATTTATGAGTGACAGATTAAATAAAAAAATAAATTAATGCCAATAAACTGGATGATAGCTATTAAACCAAAAAAATAAGAGATTTCACATTTTTAAGAGTGAAATTGTGTCACGTATAACTGAAATGTACGAAAATGGCTACTTTAATTTGAAAAGATGCAGTTGGTTGAAGCTTTTTTAAAGGATCCAGTAAGGTTATTAATTTACTACTCTGTTATCTAAACATTATATCGTACAACGTGGTTAAAGTTTGAAAAATAGAATGAGCTACAGCAAATAAAGTTAGACTTTCAATATCTTTTTTTTCATTAGCTGTGACAGTTTTCGTACAATTCTCGTAAAAGATATTTTGATCCTACAAAATGCTAATCAACACATTTTATTATACCGTAAATTTTAGATATCTTTAATTGAAATTAATTTCTAAATGGTACCTGCAGCTGTAGATCCGGTTTTAATGAAAGAACGACGTAAGCCCAAAACTATCTACACTAACACACCTAATACTAACTCGCCAGTACTATCTGAAACGCAAGTTGATAATGATGCCATCACATCGGAAGTGCTTGCTAATGGAATTAAATAAACAGCCAGTAACTACGGTTTTCACCGAAAGGAATGACATCAGTGGTACTACAGCAACTTTGGTACAATCATTGCGTTATTGCTTTATGATTGCTTTCATATTTCAGCGCTTAGCATTTATTACGTTTTACAAAGGGGCCTGTAATATTTTTATCTAGTTTAGGTAACTAATAATATTATCAATTATGCGCATAATTTCAAAGGTCTTTTTTCAAAATTTTTTATATTTAATTCTTGTACGAGATCCTTAAAACACTTGACGTCTTCTAAAAAGAGAATTTAGGATAAAGGTAATGTTTTTTTTAAAAGTTAATTGCTTTAAAGAAATTTACTGATAGTGATATGTGATATATTGATATCTCTGTCACAGGCTTCAATTTTACTTAAACGCTTTAAACGTACTAATGACTAGAGAACATATTCTCACATCGAGCTTATCTGAGAATGGTTGCCTAATTGACCTTCCTATTTACTCTGTAACAACTTGGTTGAAATTCCCGTGCCTTGCTCTAGGTGAGAATTTGCTCACATGAAAATACTTTAGTGATGTTTTCTTTTACGGGATGAGCAAGAGTAAATTAGAAACATGTTTATTAGTTTAGTTTATAAGGACTATTCCGCCCTCCGCAAAACATTATGTGTATAATATTTTATATTATATCTTTATTTAGTTACAGACGAGTAACAGCGTATAAGTCCTTATCCTTTGAAGAACCACATGCAAAAACTTTCATGACAAGCATAGTCAGAAGTGGGTATGTGATTTTTCGAATTTTAAACCACATTCTTGAAATAAATAAATTTGTAGTCATTTATACCAAAAATAATAACATGGTCAAAAAACATTCATATAGCCCTTCAAAAACTGTAAACAATTTTTAAAATTTCCGATTCTTTACCAAGTCACATCTAAAATTTTTCGATTTTCAGAACTTTGTAGAAACAAAAACATTTGTTTTTGTTTATTTAGAGAATCAAAAAATGCGTATATATTTTTAAATAAAGGATATATCTGCCGGGAAGGTAAGAAGTAAGGTCCTCCTCAACATTTGCACAGCAGACTGTCACTTTTAATGGATGCAAAGTTAACTGTTGAATAATTTGAGGGTTTCCCATTCCTCAGAACCGACTATTCTGTTTATTCTATTGAAATGAAAATATGCCTCATTATGAAACGGGGTTATGTAAATGGGGTGGCGTAAATGGTGCTTTGGAAGAAGCTCTTGTATCAACTGAATGTTACATAGAAACAAATGCAAAACCTTGTGCATAATTGTGGCCAAAATTGTTCTTCGAAGACCAAGCTCCTGCACACGGCGTCGATTTGAAGATGACAGAGTGTTTTAAACACTTTCTTGAACAGCAGCAATGTTTTCAGACGATCTTACAGTACGTTGTGGTTCATGCTTAGACCTATCACCAACAGGTTATCTTTTTTCGAAATCATTCACTACATGATAAATAGTGCGTTTTGTTGGCACGTTATTTCTCCTAAAAATTTCACGTAACTTTCTTATCGTCACGGTAATCGATGATTGATTTTGGTAAAATGTTTATATGATTCTTTAATAAATATCTTTTTTCTTTTCTAATTTTCATCACGATATTTCGCTTTCCTTTGGAAAGCTTCTTCAGGAAAAAATTTTATATTTTTGAAAACAAAAAATTATTAACAAATTGAAAAAATGTTTCAAAACATTTGACAAAAAACATATAAAATATTTTTTCATACATACATACAAAAATTTTAAAATTTTCAAATATTCAAACATACAAAAACAAGGAAACGGAAATAACAAATAACAAATTCTCTCTTATGAAATGATTATAACAAATTATCTTTTTAATTAAGTACCTATAATTCTGAGCTAAATTGTCTGTGTCTGTCTTGAAATTTATTCTCCTTACATTTGGTACATTAACAATTTCTAACATTTCCAACATATAATGTCTCTTGTAGTTTTTTTCTATATCTAATACTGATGTTTCATCAAACTTTGGATAATGATTATATTTCTTACAATGTGAAGATAAGGATGTCTTCTGTGTTGAAATATTCCTATATTTTTGGTCACACCTGTGACCAGCTAATCTCGTTTTAAGTTTATTTTTTGTTGTCCCAATATAAACTTTGTCACAGTTCACCTGGTCATTTCCTCCACATGGTATCCTGTATACTACATCAGATATTTCCATTTTTCCTATTTTATCCTTCATACTGCTAAATAATTTATTTAATGTGTTATGTGTTTTGTGTGCAATTATATATTTATCTGTGTCATATATTTTACACTTTCTTAATCTTTCTGATATTCCAGGAACATAAGTTAATGATTTATAATTTCTTGGCTCTGCCGTAGAATTTCCTAAATTATGCCTATAACTACCATATTGTCTAATTAATCTGTTAGTTAATTCTACTGGAAAATCATTGTCATTAAGTATATCTCTTATTGTATCCCTATTCTTCAAATGAAATTCTCTATCACTTATAGTCAATATTCTGTCTATCATATTTTTCGCCGTGTTTATTATCATTTTCCTTGGATGTTTTGAATAAAAATTAATAATTCTTCCAGAAGATGTTGGTTTCTTATACCAATCAAATACTAACTTATTTTCTTCCTTATTATCAATATATCTAAATATGATTAAAATACGTTGGTTTATCGAATATTTTTCCATAATAAATTTGCCACGTGTCTGCTTCCCGACTGTCAAATATAAACTGTCAAGACTAATGTTCACCAAAATGGCGGTACACCCAGTATAATATTCAATAAAGCAAATTGTCTATGCAATGCCGGTTGGATGAGCTCTCGTGTGTACATTTATAGGGTTTGAATTTCATATTTTGATTTTTTAAAATATGTAAATAAATCTACGCACTTTAGTATTAGAATATGTTTAGAATATTCTTTTATAAAACATTATGGAAAAATTAAATTAAAAAATAAATAATGTATTTGCTATGTTAGCTACCAACATTTTTGGCCTTCATTTCTTCCAAATATTTCTACCTTTTCATCATTCCAGTTAACCATCTTTAAATTGGAATATTTCCTTTTACTTAATTTTAAAAATGGTTCAGGTCTTACGAATTGTTTTGCAATGTCGCTTTAATATACTATGGCGGTAAGGTACATATTAATATATTATTTCTAATTTAACTATTAATATGATTCTCAATACTAGATATATTAGATATGTTGTACAACATTTTGTTTGATACATTTCTTGATATATTACTTTCTCGAGTTCTATATATCGAGTTGCAAGCCCTTAAGCATTTTTTGTTTGAGAACCCGAATCCTTATCATGTAGGTTTGAAATGAAATGTTTAACCGATTTAGTCAAATTCGCGATGTGAGGATAATTTCTATTTCTGTTTACTTCGACAGCTCTTGAGTATAAATAACACAATTTTTGGTACGTTTTCAATAACAAGGAAGACAAATTTTCGTTAAATTAAATTAAATATTTTTCTCTGTATATAAGTTTAAGTTTCTTAGAATGTCACCTTAATTTTTCAATATTGTAATATTTAGTTTTTTATTTGTTTCACCTGACCATATTGATATAGCTGTAAACTCTTTAAATTGTAATGTGTCTCATGGATACACATACTAAAACATACTATCGAATAACAACTGACAACATTTCTTTGGTTAAGATCTTTTATTTTTTTTTTTCTGTTGATAACGGATGCAACGTTAAGTAATATTTAATGCACAATAAAACACTTGTACTTTTGTAACAATAAATGACACAACAACAACATGCAACCAACACCTCAATATTAAATTTTATGTTTTCTTACATTTTTTTCATTTCTTTAATCTTTTAATTTAATTACTTCAATGACATCGAATGTATTTAAAAGCTGGTTGAACATAAAACTTACATCAATTTATGGCAGTTCTGTTGGAATTCGATAACTGTTTTTCTTTCTTCTTTCAACCAAAATTTTGCGTAAGCCACCTCCACGGCATAATCATTATTCAAACTTTTAACTGCATGTTGGAGGAAGATTGAAATCAACAAAATACAAATCTTGTTTGCATTTTAAGCCAAAATACTATAAGACCCAACAAAGTAACAAAAAATTAAAACCAGTTTTAACCTAAATGAATTTCCGCTTGTTGTTGTTCGTTTTTAGCTGTTTGGACGATTTCACCTTGAAAGGATGAATGTGTGGTTGCCTGAATGCTTGTTGCATAATATTAATGCATCTAAGTGACAATAAAAATTAAATGAAAGAAAAAATATTTTATTCAATATATTTACTGTTAAGAAAAAATAAAATTGGGAATACAAAAAAAATGTTTATTTGTTGTTCGTGTTTCTTATTTGGAATGTTTTAAAAGAGGTCAGCTAAAAGCCAACGGGTGAAAAGTTAGAGGAAACAGGCATGCATAAATACTATTTGTGTTCAACTCATTTAAACATGAGCAGTATATGACACTGTAATGTAATGAAAACTATTTATAAGATGAAAATCCAAAATAATTGAAGTAACTTAAAGAAATATTTTATAACTTTTATTTTCTAATCCAAAATTAAAACCGATTTTTATTTATAATTTCACTTTTTTACATTTTTCAAAAATGAAATATTATTAATTCATTACAGCTAGTATGGGTTTAGTCATGATCCTGCAATAATTTTTCAATAGAGTTATACAAAAAGCATAGATTACATACAATACTGTTGTGAGATTGTTAAAAACTATCTTGCCCATTTTTTTTTTTTTTTGTTTTTTGTTGCACAGTATTGTTATTTGTGACTCTTTTTTCTTGCTGGTTTCACCCTTAAATGTCAAAAGTTGGTCATACCTAGTAAAGTGTTGAGATCAATAATTTTTTTTTTATTTTTACCAATATACTTTGAAGATACATTCCTTAGATTCTTCTTCAGCAATGCAAGTAGCAATGGCACCTGCGTCGGAAAATAAAGCAATTACAATTTACAATATGACTATTGACTTCTGATCTAGGTTTCTACCTCGGATTGCCAAATATCCTATGGCTCAGGCTGAGTGAAGGAAAACGTTATTTTTTTACGAAAATTATCATAGCTCTTCTACTTATCCTTTAGAAAAATAATAGTTTTTTAAGACATAAGTTGCTTTGAGATTTTGAAATTATGAAAGATTCAATACCAGGAAAACTTTATTTTTCTACTAAAATGAACACAGCTCTTATGTTGTAGAAAAATAATAGTTTTTTTAATATTTAAAAACTGCTTACGAGAGTTAGAATTGGGTCATTTCTTTTGAAATTATAATTTAATTATATATAAAAAAGCGAACAGTTTCAAATATTTGATTAAATTTAGGTGATTTTGAAATCCATAATGGCATAAACTATATATAGGGTGTCCGCGGGGAAGGTATACTACTTAGTTCGGTCGCCATTATGGTAAATATTAGACTTGACAGTTAATATTTGGCAGTCGTGAAGTAGACACGTGGCAAATTTATTATGGGAAATTAATCGATAATCCAACGTCTATTAATCGTTAAAATATTTTATCAAAATCAATCATCGATTACTGTGACGATGAGATAGTTACGTGAAATTTTTGGGAGAAACAACATGCCAACAAAACGCAATATTTGTCGTGTAGTGATTGATCTCGAAGAAGGAGGTTTGTAGTTGATAGGCCTAAGCAATGACGACAATGTACTGCAAGATCGGCTGCAGCTCAAGAAAGTGTTCAACAGAATCTATCAACCTTAATTTGACGCCGTGCGGATAAGCTTGGCCACAATTTTGCACAACGATTTGAATTAACACAGCAGCTTCCTCCACAAGGCCATTTATGCCGCCGTACATATGCCATAAGGATGTTACAGCTCGCTCATGACAACCCCGATTTTTTATGAAAAATGTATAATGAGTGACGAGGCAGATTTTCATTTGAATGGATATGTGAGTAAACAGAATAGTCGGTTCTGGGGAATGGGAAACCTTCAAATTATTGAACAGTCACCCTTGCATCCATTCAAGGTAACAGTCTGGTGTCCAATTTGGTCAGGAGGAATCGTTGGACCTTACTGCCTTGAAAGTGAGATCAGCGTAACGATAACTGTAAATGGTGAGTGTGATTTGTTTTACATCCGCACCTGGCTATGTAATCTTAATCAGATGGTGGACAAACCACTATACATAATTTGGAACGTCATGCTCGTCCTAGATAGCCGAAGACATAATTCTAAGCAATAGAACCACCTAGTTGCAACTTTAATGATTCCAAGACAGGGCTGCAAACCATCACACCTTGCTAAAGAGTTGGAGACTTTCCAACTCCTGACCAGAACACATGTCAAGCATGCTCACTGGACTGGATCATTCACTTTGCGTGTCATTATCAGTGAGATGATCCTGGCCACCATAATAACCATTATACTGTTATGGGGCCGCGAAACCACAACCACCACGTTACTCTCATATAGGGGCCATCCTCAATGATCAGCCAGAGAACTATTAAATTTCTAAAGAGACAAATAATGAACTCTGCGAGCTCACTGATCCCCGTGGAAATAAAGTGGAGTTTCCAGTTGTCTCCCTGTCTGACTTCAGGGGACTGGGCTCCCTTTTTTCCCCAGTTGCACAGTATTCTATAAAGACCGATAAATGTGCCCCCGGGGGGAACTGTGAATGGGAAGCGATATTGTGATATGATTGAAAACTTCCTAACGCCACAGCTGGATATTTTGCTTTTGATTAACATGTGGTATCAACAAGACGGTGCCATAGCGGGCACTGGGTTTTACTGCGAGAACTATATAAATACAACATTTATAAATATAAGATCCATTTTTTCTTTCATTTAATCAACAATTAGAAACAAACAAGTCAGTAGACTTTACCGGCGTATTAATTTATGTTTGAAAAACTTTAAAAATTAGAATTGCAAAAATTTATATTTCACTTATATTTATTTCTTATAATGAAAGAGAAATTATAACAGAAATAATGAAATAAGATAATATTATTTTTTTTTTAATTTAAATAAATTTGGTTTAATATTGTTTATTTATTTTTGTTTTGCACCCTGGAATTGTTTTCATAAATAAGGGAAAGAAGCAGATATCTCTTCAGATGTCTCTCTAGATCATTTTAATTTTTTTTTTTTAGTTATTGAATTTTAAACGTCTATTGATCCCAATTTAAATACTTATTGTTTGATTGTTTTAGGCGAAATTTGAATAATGACAGATTTATAGCAAAAATGAAAAACATCAATAGATTGTAATGTCACGTTTCGTTTAATTTACATATTTCTTAACTTTATTAAAACTAAAAACACAATTTATAATCGTTAAATTACATGATCACGAATATTATTGTTTGAAGCTTAATTTTAGCTTTACTTAAAAAAAAAATTCAGCAAAATCTTCTCTTAAAAAAAAAATAAAAATTTTCCAATTTTCATTTTAAGGAACAAAGAAAATCGTGTGCAATGGAAAAAATGCAAAAGAAATAACAGTTTTATTTTGATATTTTCTCTATTTCACTGCGATTCAGGAATTTGTACTGCGCTGAATTTATTAGCAGCTTTGGCAAAACCATGACAAATACCAAGAGCAGAAAATTGCTATTTTATATTTAATTTGGGTTTTGCAAGCCGTCATGTATAAAGGAGATCAATTAGCTGGTTAAATTGGATAATAATTGGTAGTTGGAAGAGCAACACTCAGTTGAGAAGAGAAAATAAACTTACAAAAGGGTTATTTGATTGTATCGTTCTTTTTTTATAGAGAAAGATAAAACTAAAAGATGGCTTAAAGATGCTAGAGGGCGCTTCGCGAAGAACTAACTGCAACTCGTTCCTAGTGGATTTTTTTATTTTTTATTAACTATCTACAAACTAAATCAAATAACCACTGAATGATTTAACGTTATTATCTTTTATGTGATAAAAAATTAAAATTTTTAAATTTGGCTTATTGCCAAAACGCTGTTTAATTCTTCTTCCTAATTTTTACATTGTATATTGAAATTTTGTGAACGTAACGGTAAACACCACTGAGAATGAATGAAACACAAAGGATTTTTGAAATCAAAAAGTGCTCTTATTTTAGGTAAAGAAATTCAAATTGTAAACAGTAGCTGGTAAATGATTCACACTATCGGTATGAATAATAAAAAACAGGAAATTTGGAACATTGATGATACATTTAAGGTGACCACTTGTTTCTTGTTTGTTAAACGACATCGTCAAAACTAATTTCACTACTGTCTCAAACCAAAATCTATTCAGTGGTAATTTTCATTCATTAATTTATTTATGAACTTAAAAATTAAAAGTTATGATTAGTAATCGCTCAAATTAAGAACAAGCCAAACGAAAGGACTATGGAGCAAACATAAGTTAAAATAATAAGAAGAAATGTAATGAGCGTCGTATCTATAATAAACTAAACTTAAAAACTGTTTATAGTATAGTACAAAAATTGTTTTCAAAAACAAAATAAGACTTTCACTCTCTGAAAAAAATAAACTGAAATAAAGTATTTCTTTCTTCAACAAGAAGTTTATTTTCAGCTGTGGCAACAACATGAGAGTTTCCATATTTAGTTTTTTGATATATTCATAGTAGATGCATTGCTATTTTTTACAATGGATTCAATTTCGCACGAAAATGGCATCAAAATAATTAAAATCCAATATGAAAACGCTGTTAAAGTTACATTTCGCAAAATTTGTGTTATTTTCGTATAACATAATCATCCCCCTGAGACCGCTGTTAAGATAGGTTTGATACAAAATGTACGAACACCAACGCGTGTTCGACGGGGTCATTCAACAGAAAATTTTGCGGAGCCACAGTGTTGAAGCAGATACAAATTTGCCAATTCCTCAAGGCTCACAACTAATTGGGTTATTCAAAACCACTACATGGCGTATTTTGCATAAGGATTTGACTCTGAATTCCTACAATGTCCATTTAGTGCAGGAATTGAAGCCACGTCTCCGTAGATTCGCTAAATTCATTCAGGAACAACCAATCATTTTTTCAAGCGAAGTAAGAATGGGTCTTACTTGTCAAGTTAGGTTAACAAACACAATTGCCCATGTGGGCTTCTGAAAATCCTAGAACTATTGTTGAGAGACCTTAGCTATGCTATGTGGTCTGAAGGCACAATTGGGCCGTTTTTATTTATAGATAAGACTGGAAATGCGGTAACGGTCAATGAATCACTCTATCGCGAGATACTAACAACCCAATTTTGGCCTATTATTAACCACGTGAGTATGACTGACATGTAGTTTCAACAGGGCGGTGCCTCATGTCACATATCCAATGAAACGATCAATTTATTGCAAACCAAATTTCCAGATAGGATAATTTTACGACAATCAGCAGTTAAGTGGCCAGCCAGATTATGTGATTTAACACCACCGCACTATTTTTTGTGGGTCTATGTTAAGGGCAGAGTCTGTACGGAGCCAATGGAATTGATTTTAACCTTAAAACTCAAAATCCATGATGTGAATAACCCAATTGAATCGCTACTTTGCCAAAAAGTAATTAAAAACTTTGATGAACAAATCGACAACTTCCAGCGTGGTCATAGTAGACATTTGCCAGATATCATTTTTCAATCATAGTTGCCAGACTTTTCTTTTCGTATAATAAAAATATAAATCATCTTAATCTAAATTTTTTCTTTTATTTTGGTTGAAAAACCCTTTATATGCTTCGTATTTTAGATTCAGATGGTCATCTAATTAATGTTTCTGCTGCCCCTCACTTTTCTTACATTTCTTAAACTTTTTAAGGGCATTATATACTTATGAAAGACATTTAATATTTTTAAATTTCAAACATGTAAGAAAGAATTCTAAAATTAGTTTAATTTTAAACTTAAATTTATTCAAACGGTCCCTCTATTTTGAATTTTTCTGGCTCTCAATACACGATACAATTTCTCTAAAATATTTTTGTTTTGCTTTAATCATTGACGTTCTCTTTAACTATTGTTGTTGTTTTTTTGTTATTATTTAGATTTGCACCAAGGTTGCCAAGGCTTTTTTCCATTTGCAAAATTTAAATTTAAAAAATGTTAAAATAAAAATAAAGCATGTACGTGTGTAAAAATGTACGCCGCTACTGCAGCCAGGCCTGCTTCCTGTTTCTCTACTTTCTTTGAATTATTGAACTACAAAATGGCTTTTCGTGATTTTTCAAAAACTACGCGCAAGCGTTAAATTAATCTCTCGCTGACCCGACCATAAGCTCGAAATAACTTCATATTTCAACACGCTTAATATTAATGTGGTGAAATGGAAGCACTTTCTGATGTTACTATATAAAAGTTTAAGTTTTTTTTATTATTAGCAAGCAATTTTGAAAACAGTTTTAATCTTTCTAAACGTTGTTTTCTCATTATAAAGAGCTTAATAAGCTAAAGCGTTTAAAAATGGGGTAATAATTTCTCTAGTTTATATCTTTATTATTTCAAACAACTAATAGATATACAATAAATAATAATTATTTTTTAATATATAGTGAGTTATCTAGCATAAAAAATGGACATCCTCAAAATGCAGTCAGCTGACAAATTGCACTCACCTGACATATTATTGCGCCAAGTTTAAAAAGTTTTTTCTTTAATTAAGTAGTATGTTTATAAAAAAAATCAAAAATGTTTTGAATTCTATTTTGCTTCCGCTTGATCTAAGTATGCTTAAAGCATTTATTTAGAAATAGAAGTGAATGCGGAAATTTTCTGTTTGTTTTAAAAATCTTTTATATTACGAAAAAATTGTAAAATGTTTTCACCGTTTCCAATTTTGTTTCGCATCTTATAATAGTTCTTTAAGATTAATTTTAAATAAAATAAGACAAATCCTAGTAAAAACATTTAAAAACTCAATTTAAAAAAAATTATATCTAACCCAAAAGGCTGGGAGCCAACAAAAATAGAATAGAATCTAGCTAATATCACATTCAATAGTTTTTTGTTTCACTTTTGTATCCTTGTTGTAAATAGTACACAAGAGAAAATATCTTTATTTTCTTTTCTTTACCCAGAAATTCCGCGACCGATTGTTTAAAATTACTTATCATGGTATTCGGCCGTATGCACAATCCATTGCTACTTGGCCTCCCTCTTTGGTAGGCATGTACACACAGATGTATGTATCTTCATATTGCATATGTATTTTGGTTTTTGACCATTGTGATTGTAGTTGTTGTTTCTGTAACATGTGCTGTAATATGTTGATTGTGCGGTAATTTTAGTTGTTGTTGTTTTTTCTTTGCTGCTTTAATGTTTATTTCGTTGAACTGTAATTGCAGTCGCACTACTAGTGCCGTAGCGACGAGTCATTACTTGTTACACGAAATTTTACATGTGGCCAGATGTCTAAAAATCAGATGCTAAAAATTATATTGAAATTAAATATTTTGAATTAAATTTTAGGACAATAACATAAAACATTGTGTTAGTTTTGAGTAGATACTACATTACGTTATGCTATAATAGGATATTAACGTCAGGGGGTTACATGCGCACTGTTTGTTTCCGATTCAATTTTTATGATACTTTTTACAAGAGAAGATAAATCAGTTTAAAGATCAAAATTATGATGACATCGCTAGGATAGGAGACTAAATATGTAGCCCCTGCGAAACGGTTGCGGAAAACTTGAGCCCCATTTGAAATGCGGATTTCTTAATATCGATTACCATAAAAATGGTAAAGTTATTCTGCAGCGATTCCATTTACAAAATTGTAAAGGTGCACCCAGCACAGCTGCACTACATGTGATTTAAATAATTTCCTTCTTAATGTACAATTCTTTAAAAGCAAAATTTTTGTTAATAGAAAATCTGGTCACTTTGATTTGTTGAAAACGTGTTTGTTGTTGTCGTTGTTGTTTGCATTTGCACTTTGTAATCATAAGTTGAAATAAAAATTACGCTAAGGTTAAGCCTTTACTAGCCACAATTGTAAGTATGTACACATGTATGTAAGACTTAAAATTGAAGCCTGCACAACGCAACAGTTATCTACTGAGGAGAGCCCAAGATATAATTTCATTTCATTATATTTTATTTTATTTTATTTAGATATTTTGTGTTTTATTTCTATTGCCAACATGCAAAATATTATAACAGAAAATCTTCTCTAGAGCATTCAAGATGAAAACGAAGCCCCAACAAATAATACAGCAGTTGAAAAAGCTTTCAAGTAAACAAGCCTACATAAGTAGATACGACAGCAGCTCTAAGCAAACACCTTTTTATTGCTCGACAATGCTGTGCTGCTGCTGTTCAAAACGAACAACAACAAAGACACAACGGCGAAGAAGATACAAGTTACACTCAAATTCTCATATAGAGCTGAACTAACTAAATATTGCTTTTGTTTAACTGTTTGTTTGTTTGTGCGTTTGTCCGATTTGTTTTGTTGTTTTTTGGTTGCATGGCTGGTTCATCTTTTGGTAAGTTTTAAATGTGTTGTGTGTCATGTGAACCTTCTCCTAGCCGCAGAAGTCAAAGACAACAATAGCAACATCAGCCAGTTAAGATAAGAGCTGTTGTTGCTGTTGTCTGTGTATTTTTAGTATGCATGGATTGCATGAAGTGCTTTTGGGTAAAAATAAGTAAATTTCGTCAATTTTTGTATAAATGGATGGGACGCTAACTATAGATTGTCAGTAAACCATTTGATTTAGTTTAATAAACAACAAATATCGTCGCAACCTAAAGTCGCAACGAATCAGAACTTTCCATCTTTTCCAACCCCTACTATTTTGCTTATACAACTAAAAAAAAATAAACCACATTTGACTTTCAACACACAGATATAAAAAGGATTACCATTAAAACTGTGTGTTTGTGTGTGAGTGCAAGGATATTAAATATTCGTTAAACGCGTTAAAAGTTAATTAATCGTAGTAATCTTAAAAGTGTTCGTGAAGTTTATTTTTATCTAAACCATGAAAGCTTTCATTTTAATGTCATGTTTGGCTTTGGCTGCCGCCAGGCCAGAAGCTGGATATGCCTATAATAGACCTGGAGGTAGTGGCGGTGCCGGAGGTGGTTTCGGTGGCGGTTCCGGAGGTGGTGGTTTCGGAGGTGGTAGCTCCGGAGGTGGTGGTGGCTTTGGAGGTGGTAGCTCCGGAGGCGGTGGTGGCTTCGGAGGTGGTGGTTTCGGTGGTGGTGGCTTTGGAGGTGGTGGTTTCGGCGGTGGCTCCAGCGGAGGTGGTGGATTCGGTGGAGGCGGTTTCGGTGGAGGTAAGTTTCAAAGTTTTGAATAACTTTACAGATTTAACAATTGGCTTTGTTGTTATTTGTATGTTTCTTTAGGATCAGGTGGTGGATTCGGCGGTGGTGGCTCAATTGGTGGTTTTGGCGGCGGTGGTGGTGGAACAACTTTGGTGCAAAAACACATTTATGTTCATGTTCCTCCACCAGAGCCCGAAGAATCTCGCCCTCGTCCCAATATACCTATCGGTCAGTCTCAGAAGCATTACAAGATCATCTTTATTAAGGCTCCATCTCCTCCTTCCTACCAAGCACCTGTTATTCCTGTTCAACCTCAAAATGAAGAAAAGACTCTTGTATATGTGTTGGTCAAGAAACCAGAAGATCAGCAAGACATTGTTATTCCAACCCCAGCTCCTACACAGCCTTCCAAACCTGAAGTGTACTTTATTAAATACAAGACTCAAAAAGACGGCGGCGGTGGTGGTGCTGGTGGCTACGATAGCGGTGCTGGCGGTGGTGCCGGAGGAATTGGTGTCGGTATTGGCGGTGGAAGCGGCGGTGGTGGTGGTGGTGGCTATGATCTTGGTGGTGGTTCCGGCGGTGGTGGTGTTGGTGCTCCCTCTTCCAACTATGGTCCTCCTGGAAAATCTGGACCTTATTAAATCCTCCACATTTGGCTCTGGCAAAAACGCTCTTTTGATATTTGGTTTGCGTTTTTTTAAACGCAACTTTACGCTACTGGCTAGTCCTTGTAATTTTTTTTTAACACAAAATTTTTTTACCATTTGACCTCTAACCCACGAGACTTAAACCGCTGCCAAATATCCTAATAAGAAAAATCCGATGAAAAATTTAAATGAAAAAATCTAACGCTGTGACTTCCACTGCAACAACTATGAGAGAATCAGTCTCTCTAAAAATAAGAGAATTTAAAAAAATGGAAACAAAAAATTGCTTCTATAATCCGTTAACTGCTTGCTTTAGCGGATTATCTAGAAGTCCTTGAAACGCTATCCTTGTGCTAAACTGTTATTTAAATAACGATCTGTGGTTATTTTTTTTCTCATCTAAATACTCAACTGTTGTATATAAGCCTTTATTCCTTCAAACACTCTCTCTGTCTCTGTCTATCTAAATCTAGCTGAAATACTATCTCGTTAGTCCCTATCTGTCAATCTATCTCATTCTATCTCTCACTATCTACTATTACCTAATTTGTTAATAACTTAAGTTTGCGCACACCTTCTTGGGGATTTCGACCCGCCAACTCAACTCTACATTATTCTTGTTTTGCTTGTCTTACAAAATTTTTTGGCGCTAGTTAATCCCTAATAAGCGTGTGCGTATGTTAATTATATAAATATTTTTAATTATTTGTATTAATTTGTTAAGTATTTTTTACTATGCACAATAAAGAAAACGACGGTGACAAAATTAAAAAAAAAGTTATTTATAGTTTTATTTAATTATTTTTTGTGTATGGCTCTGGGAAAAGTGCGGACACCAAATTAGGCCAACATAATGTAATAAATCAAGGACAACTTAGTTGCGTTGAAGCCGATAGTTTCAGGAAGTATTTTATATAAAAAAACTCGATTAGTGATTTAATCGATTTTAATTTTGATAAGACTAAATAATTTTTGCTGATTTTTTCTTATTAGGGATAATCCTGCAGCTTTTTTTGCCAAAGAATTATAGATTTCAAGTAACTGTTATATAGACCGTGAATTTTCCTTTCTAATTTCGAATAATTTTAGCTTTTGGTACCTAAAGTTGATAATAATAAAAGTCTACAAATGAAGAGATGGTTATATACTTATCGATTAGTAAAATTAATCTTACATACTAAGTAGTATTACATTAGATATTCCATTATAGGAAAAGGCCAAATTCTTAGAAGAACATGACCATAATTTTAAAATTAAGTCTTTACCCTGGTTGCAGGAATTTTAAGTAAATTTTATAAAATCCTTTACCCTGCATATTTAATTTACCACTATTGCACTAAAAGGAAAAATTGATCACACAATATCTATATTTAATAATATAATTATTTATATATTTAAATTCAATATCTTTATCAACCTATGAGATTTATTAAAATTTTAGTTTAAAAATCAAACATAAACAAACAATATTTTGATTTAAGTTTTCTTTGAAAAAAATTATCTAATCCGTTGCCAAGCCTATTATTATCATAACCATCGTCAGCATTATCAATTAAACTTCCTTAAGCAAGTAGACCCACCAAACACGCAAATTTAATTTCATATTTATAAACGATAGTCCTTCGGCTCACACTTGACTGACTATTTCTAATGATACTTCAACATAATTAGCATTGTTTTGTTTTTATTTGATTGCTGTCATTATCGGCGAAGTATTTTTTATTTAATTACATATTTGCTTTGTGATAAAGTTTATGTGACAAAATAACTGTCTGCACTACGATTTATTTAAATACAAAAGTAGCTCATGATGATCCATAAAGTTGGACAAAATAATGCAACAATATGCACTTCTAAAAAAAAAAAAACTAAAAACAAAATGAGTTTATTTATTTGTTTACTATAAAAAAAACACAAAAAAATTTTATAGCTTGAAGAAAAAATTAATATTATAAAATTTATTGACATATAATTTTAATTATTTGGTAATAAATAAATAAATAAATAAATATTATTATAAAATTAAGAAAATACTTGCAAATATTCTTTCAGAATGAAATTATATTATATATAAGCATTAAAGCAATAAAAGAAACAACCTTGTCTGGACCAACTGACGTTTTCTTTGTTGGGAATATACTCACACATAAATACATAAAGACACTCGAACTAATGCATATAATTTTTACACTCAAGGAAGTTAAATAACAAAATTTTAGGATGAGTGCTAAAAAAGAAGCATAAAAAGCTAATATATTCCAAAATAATATACAATCAGCTTTTTTTTTACTCACAATTACAACAGACGATGCATTTGTCCATAAGTTGGTTGGCTGACTGACTAGCTGACTTTGCTGTTTGCATATTATCAGCATGACTACAGCGAAATGCTTTTGCGAAAAATATTTTCTTAAGAAATTTGTATAGCAAAATAATAAAAATTATATTATACACTTCTACATTTTATTGCATGGAAAAATGTTGGTGCCAGCCAAAGAAAATGTATTTATATTACTTCAGAAGAAGGCGAAAGTGAAAGTGATAAAGGGATTACGAAATGAAAAATCACACTTACTAGATGATAGAGATTCGTGTAGCAGATTTTATTACCAACAGTGAATCTATTTAAAAATTTGATTTGACAATAGCAACTAAGTAACAATACAGACTGCTTCTTTATATGATTTATATATCTAGAAAAAAAATGCTTTCTAAATGTACTCTACACAGGCGCTACAACAATATGCGTTTTTCACCCCTATGCTAATATAAGAATAATAGTTTCTCTTATTTACAAAACGGTTGTAGTAACTAAACATACTATGAATGAGGTAACCACAATTAACGTAACCACAATTGAAAAGCAACATATTTTGGTTGCATCACACGGTTCTGTTCGAAACATATTACCATTAAACATAATGGCATTAAAATTTTTATTTCATCTATTTTTTTACAGAAAAATAAAACTGTAATATGCGATGCTATTAAAAATGCTGTAATATTATAATGCTCTGAAATCATAAAGAGATTAAAAACGATTTTTAAGAGTCAAATTTAAACATTTTATGAAAACATGGTCACAAAATACTTTTTGTTTACTTGGCTTAATTTATGTTATTTAAAGAAAACTGCAGGTATGTAGTTTTGTAAAATTTGCGAGTTTTGAAGGCACCAAAACATAAGCGTATCTCTGCTAAATAGACAATTACAAGCAAACGCAACGGCAAGGATATATTGTTACGTTTATTCCTTTTAATAAACGTTTTGTTATTTGGAGTTATTCTATTACAAAATAATAACAAAGTACTTTAATATTTTAAATTGAATTAGATGATTTATTTACTTTCAATACACTCAAAACAAACGCGATAGTATTTTTGTTGTCTTGTGTCACTGATGACTCAACTTGTATTAACTCATTTGCCCAGCAAGTGGTTCTTATTAAATTGTTTTAGGCGGTTCTCGCATATACAGAATATTCTACTGTAACAACACCACATATTATTCTTATTACCATTCAGTTTAAGCGCCTACTTGGCTGTATGTTTTGTGTTGTTCTCCGTTAGTTGTTTTTGTTTTCTATTGTTTATCTTATTTGGTAGAATTTCTTAAAAGGATGTTGTTGTTTTGTGTGTTGCAAATTTCTTAGAAAACTACGCAGTTTCTAAAATGCACAGTGGGTCGTTTCGTTTACTTTTTTACTGGTAATTATTTTCTTTTAAAACTAAAATCATCTTCGTAGCAATATTCTTAGTTTTAGTTTTCTTTTAAATCTCCTGGTTTCCATTGAAGATAGAAAACCCAATTTAGACCTTTAATTTTTTCATCATTAATTCGTTAATTTCTAATTTCTGCTTTCTAATTCTTTTCATTTCATCTCTATGAAATTTAGGTGAGTGATATGGCCAGCGAAGATTAGTGTTGGTAGATTGTGTTAGAATAGGTAACCGAGTTTAAAATAAAATGACTTACAGTAATGGTTTGTGGATTGCTCAATAGTTTATGTACGTTTATTGCTGTTACTAAAAAATCATCCGATTATCTTTTTATTAATTAACTTTTTTACATACTTTAGGCTGTATAACAAATATTTTTTTTTCAAGCGTAGTACAATATTTACCTGATTTACTATCATTTTTTTAGTTAAACTTATAATAATAGAATTTTATGTTTACAATTACTTTAAGATGTTTAAACAAATCAAGCTTTATTTGTGACTATTTCCGCCAAAACGTTGCTTTTTTCCAACAAAACGTTCGAACAGAAAAAAAAACAATTATTCCTTTATATTGGCAACACTGACCCTAGAAGCCTGAAATTTAAAACTACCGCACCTAAAAAAGTTAAGATAAGGGAAATTTTTATTGTATTACGAAGAGAAAAGTTGATAATGATATTTAGCAATGTCCACCACAACCACGCTGACAGCTATCGACTCTTCCTTCAACGTTTTTGAACAATTTTTGGCAAAATGGCGGTCCTAGTTCGTTAATCACATCACGGATTTTGAGCTTTAAGACTGAAATCGATTCGATTGGGCGGCAATAAACTCTGTCCTTAAGATGCCAGACAAAAAATAGTTCAGTGGTGTTAAATCACATGATTTGGCTGGCCAATTAACTGCTGATTGTCTTGAAATTCATTGGCTGTGTGACTTGTTGTACCGTCCTATTGAAACCACATGTCAGTGATATCCACGTTGTCAAAAATAGGGCATGTTAAGTTATTAGCATCTCCTGATAGCGTTATCCATTGACCTTTATTGCATTTTCAGCCTCATCTTCGAAAAAAACGGTACAACCACAGATTTTTATCGATCCTGTCGAGCCAAATTTAACGACCAAATTTTTAATAGCAGCCTCAGAAGAACGATTATATTGTCCCGAACTTTAGGAAATGTAACTTTAACAGAAACACTATTTTCATAGTGGATTTTAATTATTTTAATGCGAAATTGAACTCATTCTAATAATTGAAAAACCAATTTCTTGTTGAAAAACCTGATAGCTCATTTGAAAATACCTCGTTGTGATTATAAAAGTAACAATTTGAAAACAATCATGGTGACAAAAAGGCGACTTTTTATCAAAATACTACGTTTTCACTAAAATGTGTCATTAAAATTTGCAATTTATTTAACAAAAAAGACAAAGATATTTTTTGGGTAAATTTTACTACTGCCAATGTCCATACAACTACTAAAAAAATCAAATAAAAAATATGGAAATTTAAGCTAAATCTGTTTCAAATAATATAAATTTAAATTAGGAAACTAATACTACTACAAACAATATCTTAGTGCCCTTAGTACTTACTCATACTCAAACATATTCGAGTATCTGTGTATTACACAACAAAATTTATTTCAATGCGATAACGTTAAAGAAAAAAATCTGAAATGCAAAAATAGGAGAATGATAAAATTTTAAGGAAATGTAAACAATTTGCAACATCGTCAAGAAAAGATTTTATGTTTGTTCGAGACATTGAGTATCAAAATAATGAAAACTATAACTGAAAATGAAAAGAGAGAAGGCGAAGTTGCTGCGCGGTTTAGTCAAGTTGAAATTATGCAAAACAATATAATTTACAACTACAACAAAATAAAAGAAAATTTGTAAAGCAAAAAAACAAAAAAATTAAACAAATAAAAATGAGAGATGGTCTCAAAATATCCAATAGCTGTAGCGATTGAGGTATGTAGCAAAGACTTATAGATGTGTAATCACTAGCTGTTGCTGCTAAATATATCAGTAAAAATTTCTTAAAGGTTTCTTCACAACAGTAATAGTTCCGAGAAGCTTCAAGTAACCAAACCAACATTCCGTTGACAATAATGAACGTTTAAAACAAAAAACCAAGCTTCATAACATTTGCTGCCGCCCATGTGCAATTTCTAGCAAATAGTTGTTACGTTAGGAAATCGAATTTCTCTGCAGATAGATGTAAAAATATTCAGGCAATGCAGAAAGTTGTTTATCAATTTAGTTTTTTAAATCAATTTAGAGCTGCATAATTTCTAGACCGATTTAAATATTTTTATTTTCAAAATTATTGTTGCAAATCGGTCCCTTTGGAAAAAAGGTTGTTCCATATAGCAAATAAAATTTGTAAGCAAAAAATGTCTTAAACTCTAAAACGTAATAAAAAACTAAGATTAGAGGGTGCCTAAAGGTGAGTTCATTTAATCAATACTATTTATCTTTCAAATCGTTACTGTATCCGCTAGTTAAAAATATAAAAAATAGTGTGATAACATAGAAGGCGTAAATTTGACATATAAAATCGTCAGAGACAAAACTTGAATTGTCCATAGAATTTAAATTAGTATCGTAGGGTTTTTAATATGTGTTATAACTTTTAGATAGAAATTTAAAAGTTACATCAAATGAGTGTAACTATGTCCACGTTACTAAGCACTACAATTAAATCACGAAATTTAAGGGTGACCAATAGGAGTAAGAATTATTTTTTTATGTTTTGTATGGGCTTTCTTTATTTTAACATTGTTTAGTTTGAAACAATTTTGATACCTAATTAATAGGATTCAGCAAAATACAGTCCACCCTTTTATGCAAATAACAAGCAATCCGCTCAAGTAAAATTTATAGGAGTTTTCTAACCAGTCACTGGGAGTCTTGTCCTGTTAAGTTATGATACAAAGAAAAATATAACACGTTCGAATTAACAAATATTTTGTATATTTTTTGAACAAAAATGTGGAAATTACATACGAAATGAGGAATATTTCCATACGGAACATTCACATAATAAACGCATAATACATGGAAAATCTTTAATGATCATTTAAATTACTCCAAAACAGATGTGTTATGACAACGTGCAATCCTATGATATTTTAAGTACGTGTGATCTCTTTTCTATGTATTTTCAAAGCACATTTGTTAAACCTGCTTGTAATAACTCCAGCTACCATCTCGTAGATAACGAAAGTGGTGGAATCAATTTTAATATAACCATTGCTGATGTGTATTATTCTATAAATGACTTAGGGATTGATACCAAATGTTCAGTTGGAGATTATCCTTCGATATTTTTTAAAAAGTATTCAGCTAATATTGCAGCCATTATTACTAAGCTTTTCAATTCGTGTCTTGAACATGATGAATTTTTCGATTGCTGGAAGCTTTGTTGCATTGTTCCAATTTCCAAATCTGGCGATCATAGCTTAGTCACCAATTATAGGCCCATAATTAAACAAAGCCCATTTGCAAAGATTTTTGATAATGTTTTAAAAAGTAAACTATTTGAGCATGTTAAGAGTTTTATTTCCGACCGGCAACACGGTTTTATGCGGAATAGGTCTACAACGACTAACTTACTTTTATTAAACCGTGATATTGTATCTGCAATGGTGCGTAAGTGCCAATGCGATGTTATATACACTGATTTTGCTAAGGTATTTGATACAATAAGCTATCATCTGTTACTACTCAAGCTTTGTACACTTAGATTTTCGAAAAATATTTTGGCATTTTTTTATAGTTTCTTGAAAAATATTTTGGCATTTTTTTATAGTTTCTTGACCAGTAGACAACTTAAAGTTAAAATTGGTAATTCATTCTCTTCTAATATAATTGACGCCTATTCAGGTATTTCTCAAGGAACGCATATTGGTCCATTACCTTTTATAATTTTCATTAATGATTTACCATTGAATTTTAAGTTTTCCAGTTGTCTTTTATTTGCTGATGATTTAAAATTGTATTCTAGTATTGGCGATATTGGTGACTGCGAAAAGATACAAATTGATCTTAATAAACTGTCTGACTGGTGTTTTAAAAATGACATACATATTAATGTTTCAAAATGTTGTGTTGTCACATGTGCTTATATTACGAGTTCAACAAATTTTAATTATACTCTTGGTGGTTTCCTGCTTAAACGTGTAGTTGAAGTTAAGGACTTAGGCGTCATTTTTGACACTAAATTAACGTTCTCTAATCATATCGATTATGTTATTACTTCATTAGAAGAAATTCTTGAGATTTTAAACATACATACACCCTCAAGTCCTTATACATTTCCTTGGTTCGAAGTATCTTGGAATATTGTTCCATTCTTTGGAATTCACAAGATATTTACTAAGACTGCTTTAAAATTGATTTGGCCACATGAACTACCTGCTTATGATGTTAGAAGGAAAATGTTTGGCTTACAATCCTTAGAGGATCGTAGATCTTGCTCCTCATAATTATTTGCTTACAATATACTATTTGACAATATTGATAGCCCGCAAATTAAAAATTATTTTACGTTGTATAGTCCTCCTAGGGACTTGAGAAATAATCGCATGTTTGAAGAATGTATTTTCAGAACGAATTATGCAATTAATGAGCCGATTGCAAGATGCTTACATTTATGTAATAGTTTTAATCCACACTAAAATTTTAATGCCAGTTATAATATGTTCAAGCTTCTTTTATTTAAACATTATAATTAAAATTGTAAAGTAATCTGTAAGAATTTAATTCTGTAGATGAAATAAATAAATTAGTACTAGGTGCCCTGTACTAGGTGCCCCTGTAGGCTAGTAGGTAGTGTACTAGCTTGTCAGTATGGGGGTTGTGGGTTCGATTCCCAACGAAGACCTTGGTTTTTTTCACTACAAAATTAAAAATTGGCTGTCGTCAGGACTGCTCAGCGATGAAGGCAAAATCGCTGGTCGCTGTGCTGTCTTATTATACGGCAGCTAATTTCCGACTACCTTCTACTTCCACCACCTGTTTCATCTCTTCACTATCCCTTTCCTAAAGAATGTAGCACAGTACCTAACTAAATAGGCATTGTTGCCTGAAGTGCTACTTCTATTAAAAAAAATAAAATTAGTACTAATTAATTTGGTTAGATGATTAAATCAAATTCTCCCTTACCATCATAAGTATATGAATTAAAACTGCTATTTTTTTTAATATCAGTGTAATATCATATCACACAAACTTTTTAACACATATTAAAAAAAAATAAGTAGAAAGAAATCAGCAAAAGAATAATCAAAATAGTTGTTTAATAGCATCAATCTGAAAAGATTTAAATTATAACTGTAGCATGCAAAGTTTAAATTAAAAAAAAGTTTTTCACCGCAGACGGGCAGATATATATTCAGTCACCCAAAACTGAAAGATTTGTCGTTTCTTAATGTAAACAAATGTCAAAAATTTTTTTGATTTATTTTTCTTGAGCAGACAATATAATTAAACAGACAATTTACACAAAATTTAAATTTGAAAATTATATTTAACTTAATGAAAGCGGTGCTCGACATCATCAAGAATAATAATAACAATATTTCCATTTTCATTTCTTAGAATTCCATAAATAACGCACTGTTAGTTTGGAAATTTTGTATCAGACGGGATCAGAGATAGCATATTGTGGAACTCCGCCATTATGCAGTCGGGCGGAGCTTAAGAAATCTCGTTATTTAAGTTTAGAATTCTCAAGGGTTTTGCGAAACGTCATTAACAAGTGCAGAACAAAAATCTTTCTGCCTTTAAAGTTTTTTTTAGAGCTTTAACTAGCCTGTATAGCTTTTTGTTAGCGGTATTGCAGCAGGAAATAGCTGAAGTTACACTTAAACAATATCGCTCTAACAGCATTGCCGTTGTTGCATATTAAGTACAAAATTTTGACTTCGAACTAATTTTGTAAAAAGTTAATGGATCTTCAGGAATTTTTGTAATTTCTCAAGAAGGAAAGTCATAGCAATAGTTTTACTATTAGCTACAGATGTCACATGCATATAAAAGTTCCATGTTTCCTTTTTTTTCGGTTTTTAAAGAATGTGTTAGATACTTTGTTATACGCTGTGAGCGCTATTTTGATCATCAGTGACAGTAAGGAACAACTGCTTGGACGTTTTTTTTCGGAATTCACATTGCTGGTTCAGACTTAATCCAACTTAGAATTAAAAAGGTAGTTTTGTAAAACTTCACCTCCCATTGTAGTAAAGTTTTTAGATATTAAGTTTTCAAAGGCTTGGGTATAATGAAACATAATTGTTTATGAAACTTGGATCAGGTCAGTCAGTTTTAGTTATTGTATTTTTTGTCAGCTGAACAATTTTTTTAAAATAAAAAAGATATTGTCGACTTTTTTTAATTTAATTCCTTTGTGGTGTTAAACTTAATCATTCCTTTATATTCTTCTCTTTTAAAATGGTACTCAACATTTAAATTTCGTATAAATTCTTATTGATTTAATGATTTATGATACTGCGAAATTAATTATTTTTAATTCAACAAAAATATTCTTAATTTTAGATGATAAAAAGACTGAGAAATGAATTTTCCATTTTTTTATTAATTTTTTTCATAAATCTTTTTTTGTCTTAATTAATCAAATGCTTTCAAAATGGTTAAAACTTTAAGGTTGAAGAAAATTATACGAAATTTATGGTGCTCTAGATAAATATTATAAATTGTAAACAAATCTTTATAACGAATTGGTTAACCCTGTACAACTGGTTATATTTTTATCGTCTACTTTGCACTACTTTATTTTCTTGCGGACTAATAAACTTTCTCAGCAACAGCGACTAGTTGTATGATGCAATTACAGCACGAAGTTTAAGTTCAGTTAAAAAAAATGAAGCATTTGTTACTTAAAAGGGTCATCACTTTTTTCTACTGGCCTGAGAAAAAAGTTTTCGCTTTTCTCTTCTACACAAATTTCGCACCAATTGTTGTTTTTATTTTGTTAACAAACGTTTTTCTTTAGCATTTGACTATTTTTGTTTTTTGTGTTGCAATAAGAAAGAAAAACAAAAACAAAAAATAAATTGTGTAAGAAATTTATTTGTAAATATCAGTCAGTTTTTTTCTTTATCACTTCCTTTTTTGAAATTTTTGCTAGCGATTTTCTTTGACTCGTCTTCCTCTTTTTTATTTTGCTTTTTTTTCACTTTGACAAACTGTCCGTGTAAATGGATAATTTATTGTAGAGTTAAATTTTTTTATAATTTCAAACTACTACCAGTTTATAAAGTTTGTAATTAGTTTTTTTTCTCTTTCTTCTAATTGGCCAACTTATTGTTGTTGTAATTTTCTTTATTTATTTGGTTGCTAAGCTAAGAGAAAAAGTACTGGAGGACAAAACAAACTTAAAATATTTGTCAGAGAAATTAGTTGTAGTGTCGTGTCAAAGACATCAATTATGTTGTTCGAAATAAAGGCAAAGTTTTTCCTTAATGCTAGAAAAATTAAAAGTTGAAAAATGAAACTCATTTGTAAGTAGTAGGGAAGTGTGATAAATATTTAGTGGATGCATTGAAAGTTTTAGAACTAAAGGTTCAGATAATTAAATAAAATAAACTTATTAGTCAAATGTTAAGTCGGAAAAAATGTCTTAAAAAAGTGCGTGTTCATTTATTAATTATTTTGTTTTTGTCTTCTGTCTTTCTTTTTAACTCATTTTTATTACAAATTTCTATATCTATACATAGGAATATAAAGAATAAAAATTGTTTGTTTATTGGAGAGAGATGGCTGCCTATTATCAGTGAATCGATTGGGTTGAAATATTCACAGTAGGTTATTAGAAATTCGGTGGCTAAAATAGGGTATATATAAGAGGGCGTATTACTGCCCATTCTACGTAAATATTTAGTATCGTTTACCTTTTAAACTAAAGTCTTAAAAGCCTTATCGATTAACACAGTTTATCAACTAATTGTTTGGATCGGAAGAAACGAAGTTCCAAAATATATCTAATTTTCTCTCTGTAGGAAGATACTATCGCTGTCCTAATCCAGTTAATATTTTGTTAGACTATGCAGATTATACAAATTTTCAAGATTTTACATGTAATAGTTTGCTAAGTGAACGATAATAATATTTCACTTTTTATTAAAGTACCATTGTCCGCTACTCTATTTCGGCTAGTTTTTCGTTTAACTCTAAAGGAATTTATACAGTTTTGTATATGAAGTGGTTCTGCCTATTATAGAATCTTTGCTCTGTGTTGCGATCAAAGCAGTTATTTCGTAAAGTTTTGGTTATCATCACACTCTTCCAAATCAGACAGTTTTTTGCTGGACTAAGTAAATGATTATGGGAGTTACTTGTACAAGGCTTTAACTTATAGTTTTAAAGTAACACGACGCATGGGAATGCCATAACCATTAGAAATATCAAAAATAGCCTTGTTTATTTTATCCAAGATATTCTTAACTAAGCAGCTGCAAAAACTTTAGAATAAATAGCAAAACAATTTGTGTTCTGCACATGTAAATATATAATATACATTCATATAAAATATAAAAGAAAAAAATATTCACTTTTAAATTTATTTACAAAAATGTAAATAAATATATTTTGTAGTAAAAATTCTATAACTCCTGAAATAATCTCCACCTTCTCTATTATTAAATATCTGAAAAATCTTTCAGCTAAAACATTATTTGTAAGCATGCATACATACATGTACGCACGCATGTTTTTAAAATTTCACATTCATTTACAAATAGTTTATGGTAATGTCTTTTAAAGAGAATAAAATTTGAAAGAAATTATCTAAATAAAATATAAAAAAAAATTCTCTTGCACACGCCACATAAATGTCGAAGATTATTTATGGATTTTTAAATAAAATCTACATCACAAAGAATTTAGTTTTATCCACAATATTTAAAATTCCTGGCAATTAGAAGGAACAATCTTTTTGATAAAACTTTCAAATTTGTCTTCTAATTTATAATATCTGAAAAATACATTAAATTAGATTTGCATAATAAACCTGAGGTCTTGCAAATTCCTTGCAACGTTTTCGTTAATGCGGAGAAATATAGATAACTACATTAATTTTATTTATTAGTTTCCAACTATGGCTTGGTACTATATTTTTATTTACATTTATTTTAGAAATAGAATTTTAGTTTTTGATGTTTTTTCCCTAAAAGAAAAACTAAAAAAATAAATTCATCAAAGTTTATTTACTATAATATATTTCGCAATTTTTCAAACAATATATCGTGCTGCAGACCGCCTATATAAAGTTCTTTGCACTCAGGCGTCTCGCTGTCTGAATAAAAATGTGTGTGCCTATTTCATTTGTAATTAGCAAGTGGATCTCTAGGCGATAATATTGTTATGAAGATGATTTATTAAGTTTCAAGAGAAAATAAATATCAGTGAAAACAAAATTAAGCGAATCGACCCACTGTGCATTTGTTTTTTTAAGAGAAGTAGCATTTAAGGCAACAGTTTCTATTTAGTCAAGTACCGTGCTACATTCTTGAGGAAAAGGATAGAGAAGATATGAAACAGGTGGTAAAAGTGGAAGAATAGTCGGAAATTAACTGCCGTATATGACAGCACAGCGACCAGTTACTATGCCTTCATCGGTGAGCAGCCCCACCGACAGCCAATCGAACCCACAACCCCCAACCTGACAAGCTGGTACACTACCTACTAGCCTACAGGGGCACCTGTGCATTTTACAAACTGTGGGGTTTTTTAGGAAATCTGATACACACAAGACAACAATAACATGCTTATAAGCAATTCTATCAAATAAGATAAACAACAGAAAACAAAAACAACTAAAACAGAACAAAAGAAAACGCACAGCCAAGCAGGAGCCTTAACTGAATGATAATAGCAACAACAATTTAGGGTGATATTGAGAGAACCGCCTAAAACCAATTGCTGAGTCATCAGTGAGACAAGACATCAATGTTACCAAGGTATTTATTTTATATATATTAAAAGTAAATAAATCGTTTAATTTAATTTAAAACTCTAAAGAACTCTGTTATTATTTTGCAATAAAATAACTCAAAATAACAAAACGTTTATTAAAAGGAATAAACGAAGAAGTTTTTTGAAACCTGCCACTACAATGGTTTTAACAATTCGACAGTGTTTTTTTTTTTTTAAATTTTACAGCATAATATTTAGATAAAAAATTTGCATGATCTTTTATATGGTATTAAATTGTATTTATTATTATTTAAAAAAAAATTATTATTACATTAGAAAACTAACGCTTATTGCTATAATAACTATACTAGTCTGCTAAGCTGAACTCTGCTATTATTGTAATTTACCTTTTACAAGTTTTTTTGCTCCCTTCAGAATAATATTTTTTATTTAGTCGAAGCAATATATCTGCTTTGACTGTGTACCGCTGTCAGGCAATCGTTAAAAAGTCAATCAAAATATTACAACTTAAGTTTATAAGAGCTCGATTGTAAGAATTTAAAAAAATATGGTATAAGCAACTACTTCAAAAAGGATTCAAAAATCACTATAAAATATTATGGTGAAGGAAATGTAGCAACTTAATATTCTCATATTCTTACCAACTTAGGTTGGCTTTAAAGGCTGTCAGGGAGATTTGACTTTTATTGAAAAAGAAAAACCAATAAAATAAAAGATAAAACAAGTTTCACGATTTCGCCTGCTTTAATTCTCATAAATTCTCACTATACATTTTGCTGTCACCACATGATTTCTTACTTATAATTCCTTTTATTTTCCTTTTATTTCGAAAACAGCACATGTCTCTGCCAATGTGAACTTGCCACATTTAAATTGTTGCCTCATTTGAAATTTAGTAGAAATATGCTGAATTATCAGAATAACAGGAGTTGCTCCTCTAACCCTTAAAAAATTAATATTTCTTAATTTTTAATATGAAAAATATGTCAAAATTTTTGAATTTTGAATATTTCATTGGATTTATGCCAATATTTTCTCTATGTGTAGACGAAACATTCCAAATGTTTCTGTTCTTTTGGCCATAACTGTATATAACGATTTATTTCATAATTTAAAAACATCAAGTTTTATTATTTTTTTTTATATTTTTGTTAGAAAAGACGGCATTTGTCTAAAGTATTTTGTTTTTGAGGGTATTACTTAAGATCCAAGAAATTGTGAGAAAAAAAATTAAAACATCTGCCGCAGAAGGCATCACACAAGAATTTGAATAAAGAAGAGAATAAACCAAAAAATAACTTTTAGTGATATTGTTGTATAAATCCCTACTACTTAAATTTTCTTTATTTATGTGTATTCAACTGTATTCAACCACCATATGTACGTCGAAAAAGTACAAAGAAGTTTTATTCAGAAAGTTAAGCATTAAAATAAGGAAATAAGAAAAAAGTTAGGATTAAAATACATAAACATTTGTTCACAATATTTTCCTTCTCCTCTTCTTCTTATACAAGGAAAAATTGTTAGGACTATTTATGAAAAATAACCACATAAGCTAAGGATACTTATTTCATTCGCCAAGAAGGGCAGCAAAATTCTTCAAAAGAAATTTCCTATTGTTATGCTAATTCGTCGGACTTGTTGCTAACTAACACAGCAACAAAAATTATGTAAATTTCTTTTTTTAGATGATTTCCTGTTGGAAATATGCCAAAATAATATTTATTGTAATATTTGTTTTTAAAAGGTCATTTACACAATAAGATTTTGGTTGTTTTATGGTATCTTGTTTTTATTTGTGTTAATATTTTATTATAATTTATTTCAACCGCACATTTTGCTGATGTTACCAAATTTTCATTAAAATTATTTTAATTTATATTGACTTCATAAATTGGAAATTTTACGTCTTTCTATTTTTAGGGAAGTTTGGCTTAAGTGAGCAGTAAACTGAATTTTTTATTTAAATAATATTTTTAAAAAACCACACTTGATAACGCTTTTAGTTTATATAAATAATTTATATTAATAAATATGGCTTGAGCAATTTGTCTATATTATTTTGAGGTTCCATATGGTTTTTGTCAAAGAAAAATACATAAAAAAACTAAAACAGCAGTTTTCTTTTCTTACTCTAGCAAACATTCAAAATCATAAAAAGGCATATAAGGGATATTTTTTGTATTCCTTAAAGTCAGTAAGACCGTATAGATATTAATCAATGGCTCCTCCAAATACAGTTCATCGTTAATGTTTTATCTCCAAAACTGCGTCTTCAACTTAAAAATCTCGTATATTTTTAGCGTGGAGCCATAGGGTGGCAAAAGAATCCTTACAAAACTATAAAAATAGCTCCAGGACGTTAATAACAAACAATATTACTTGGAATTGCCTTATGTTTGCTATTAAATTACAAGTGGAATTTCGAGGAAATTTTTCTCACACTTAATGGCGTCCAACAGTTTTCTTTTCATTGATTGCTCAACTTAAATTATCAGGGAATCTTTAATCACATTTTAAAATAACTAAAGCAGTGGACAAAGATATTAATAAACTCAATTTGAGGCTTGTGTTTATTAAATATTTTTATTCTACAACGAAATACCTACCCAATCAAAAGTCACTTTAGCGACTTAATACAAGTGATTAGTTTTGTTTTCTTCTTAGTTATACATAACATAGCATCCTGTATTTATAGTGAAGCAGTATTGAGCAATTTAATAAAAATAACTGAAGGTCTATTTCACTTTTCTTTTTTCTCCGGGCTCTAGGTCAATAATATTTATATAAATAAAACTATTTTCTGTTTTAGAGTAAACATAAGACACCCTCAAGGGGGTTGACAAGGTTACTCAAATTTTCTGAAGAAGGGCAACGAAGTTGTCCGAAATATCGAAGGAAAATACAAACAATATTTAATAAAACGGAAAAGAGTTTTATTTGAATAAATATTATTGACCTAGAGCGCAGAGAAAAAAGAAAAGTGAAATAGACACTCCAAAAAGGTCGAACAAAATAAATAAATAAAAATAACTGAAGGTTATAAGAGGTTTTTTAACAAGAAGTTTCTTTTCTAAACCATAATGTAATAAAATATTTAGAGTAAGATGATTCAAATTTTTATTTTGTATTATCAAGAGAATAAAAAATTATGAATAAAAAATGATATCTTTCATCAAAGTTTTTAATCAATTTTTGGCAAAATGACGGTTTTAAATCATTAATCGCATAACGAATTTTGAGTTTTAAGGCTGAAATCGATTCGATTAGCTTCGTATAGACTTTGTCCTTAATATAGCCCCACAAAAAGTAATCCAGCCGTGTAAAGTCGAACGATTTGGCTTGCCACTTAACTGCTAATTATCATTAAATCTTGCGATTGGGAAATTTGATTTGCAATAAATTGATTTTTTCAATGGCTGTGTGAAATATGGCATCGTCCTGTTGAAACCACATGTCAGTGATATCAACAACGTCAATAATAGGTCGAAAATAAATTTGCTAGCATCTCGCAATACCATGATCCGCTAACCGTTACTGTATATCCAGCCTCATGTTCGAAAGAAAAATGGCCTCATCACGCCTCCAGACCACATAGCACACCAACAGTGATACGTTGAGCATGCCAAAGACTTTTCAATAATCGCTCTAGATTTAGCAGAAGCCCAAATGCGGCAATTTTGCTTGTTGACATACCCTGACAAATGAAAATGGGATTTGCCTGAAAATATGATTTTTTCAGAGCCGGTTGTTCCTGAATGAATGGATCGAATCTACGGCGTTGTGAATGGTCGATTGGCTTAAATTCCTGCACCAGTTAAACCTTATAATACTTTAAAGTCAAATCCTTACGCAAAATTCGTCATGTGGTGATTTTGGATAACGCCAATTGTTGAGAATGTTGATCAATTGCCAAATTTGGATCTGCCTTAATCCTGTAGGTCACGGCTGTGATGTTTTTTTGAGGTGAATGACCCGGTCGAACATGCGTTGCTGTTCGCACATTGCTAAAAGCGGTGTCAGGAGGATGATTTTGTTGTCCGAAAATATTACGTATTTTACGAAATGTAACTTTAAAAGACCACCAGTTTGAGAGTGGATTTTAATTATTTTAATGCGATTTTCGTGCGAAATGAAGTTCGTTGTAACAATTGAACACGTCAAAAAACTGAATAACAACACAATCATGTTGTTGATGTTGCCACAATTGAAAAACAAACTTCTTGTTGAAAACCCCGATATCGCACCCAGTATTTCTTTGAAATCATATTTTGAAAAATAAGGCTTTGTAGTTATGATGATATCAAGCAAATATTTCTTCTTCTTGTTTTTGCTTAATATTTATTTATTTTTCCTTTTTGTCATCAAATATTTAAAACATGAACTGCTAATTGAAATGTTATATAGTATCGATACAATAAATATTTTAACGGAAAAAATTTTGTTTACTAACACCACTCACTCATATAACATTCAAGCAAACTTAGAAAACAGGTTTTGCTTTATATCTTTAAATACAAACTCTGTTGAATTGCATTTTCTGCACAAATCTGATAGAAATCATAAAACGTAATATTTTATTTTATTAAACCACTTAAGTGTACCATCTTCATACAAGTACTATGTTGTGGTGCCAACAACTACTGTTACTGCTGCTGCTGCCACTTAAAGTGTTACCACTACTACTGTCAGCACTATATCATTCATACGATTAAGTTTATAGAGGAGTATGTATATAGTTGTTGTAATGGAATATGAAAGCATTTGATGGAATTTAAGTCACGAGCATTAGAAATTTAATAGGTTTTATTTCGTCAGTTTTATGTAATACATATTCATTTTGGCGTTATGAAGATATATAATTTGGCTTGAAGTTCCTATTTTTAAAAGAAATAAAACTAAGTGCTAGTCAAAAATTCCATTAATAAGTGAATGAGTTTAATTGATCATCGTTTTGTCTAGCGTCTTAAAAGAATATTAATCTAAAAGAATCAGCATGAACTGTGCAGTTTTAAGATAGAGTTTCAAACCAATGATGCACTTAAAAACTAAATGTAATTTATGTAAAATGTAAAAAAATACTAACTGCCACTGTTACAAATACTATTCACTATAATTTATTTTCCAAAACGAACATGATAAAACGTTTTTATTGATAATTTTTTTTTTAATTGCTTATAATACGTAATTTTGAATATAACAACCCACAGATCTAAAGAACTTTCAGAACTTGCGTGTATATATACTGGTATACATAGCACAAATTTCAACAAATTTCACAACTAAATAAAAAATTATTTTTTTTACAAATTGCACCAGAGCAGGTTAATGTCGCCTTCGGAGTTTTAAAAATAGACATAACACATTAGAAACCCAAAGTGAAAAATCTTTTTTTTTCTATAGCAAATCATTGCAATAAAAGCAAATAAAACAAGACGAGAAAAAAAGAAGCTTAGCCGACTGTAACGAAGTTGCCACTCTGAATAAATGAATATGAAATATGATTGTATTAAATGGAATTTATTATAGTATATATACAGTATGCGTCAAAAGAAAGTGTACACCTTCACTTTCTATGAATCAATGCTATTTTTAGTTTTTTTTTTTCATTCACGGTAAATTCTATTAAAAATATTTTTTCAATCCCAAATTATTTCTGAAAATGAAAAATTTTTGAAGAGAAAATCTAAATTAAATTAATTGTTTTTTACGAATTATAATAGACTAAGGACTGTTCTGAATTCTCGTCTATATTTATTTACAATATAATTGTAATTTTTCTCCTAGTCCTAGTCAATGAAAAACCAAAAAAATCATAATTTAGGAAATTTTTAAGAAATTTTTTGGTAACTGCGGAATTTGAATAAATCAATTTAAAACTTTATGTTTTTAATTTTCTATAATATAATCGATATTTTTTTTTTAAAGAGAAGTAGCAGTTCAGGCTACAATGCCTATTTAGTCAAGTACCGTGCTAAATTCTTTAGGAAAGGGAGAAGAGAGACAGGTGGTGAAAGTAGAAGGATAGTTACGGAATTTAACTGTCGTTTAGGACAGCTCAGTGACCAGTGACCATGCCGTCATCACTGAGCATCCCCACCGACAGTCAATTTTTATGTGCAGTGAAATAAACCAAGGTCTTTGTTAGGAATCGCACCCACAACCCCCACTAGCCTACAGGGGCACTAACAAAACTATAGCTATAATTGATAATATAAATTTCACAGCATTCCGAAAATATTTTTAGAGAAAACCTAAAATAAATCAAACTTTTTCATGGATTAAATGGAATTAATTAGAATTGTCATGTATATTTATTTGCATTATAATTGTAATTTTTCCCCTAGTCCACTTTATTGTTACTTCAACAAAAACTTGAAAATCATATTTTAGAAAATTTTTAAACATTTTCTGGGAATTGTGGGATATGAATAAATTAATTTTAATATATTTTTTGTTTTCTGTTTACTGTTGAAATTCCTATAAAACTACAAAATTCGTTTGAAATCGGTAATATAATCGATAATATAAAAGTGTTAAAAATACATTTATGTATAACCAAAAAAAAATTAATTAAATTTATATTCTTTTCGTTTGGGAAATAGTTCTTCTACAAATTACGCAATGATTAAAAATGCTTAATCTTGCTTTTAAGAAACAAGAACTCCTATATTCCTATACATATTATAAGTCTACCGCATGTAGTTTAAAAGTGAAATTTGTGTCAATTATATTTTGTTAAAGAAGTGTGCATGCGATACATAAAGTATGTAATAATTTTAAGATAACTATTCTTTTATCGTTACTTTTTGTAAATTTAAATAAATAATAAATTTTTAAATGTAAGATCTGTGGCTAACACGGTCTCTGGGTGCTTCTCTTATGAAACCTCTTACATGCTGTTTACAATGTCCACAGCCTTAAGTAGATGGATCAGAAGAGTGCAGATGATGAATGTAGCGTTCTAATAATTGCTGCATTACCTTTTGCTGGGCCTTTATTTTTTTAGGTTTTTTAAAAATTAACACAAACATTTGTTAATAAAATTTCTTTCTTTATAGATGCAGAAATAAAAATATACAAGCATGAACTTAAGCCGAAGTTAAATAATTTATTTATTAGAATTTTTGTATTGTCTCTAAAAATTGTCGTATCAAATTTCTGATTTAAATAAAAAACATTTAGCTTTTAGCGCAATATTGTCGATGCTTTAAAAAGTACAAATCACATATACGATAACATAATAATTTATCAGATAAATGTTGTAGCTGTTTTGGACATTTAAAATATATTTTTTGTTATATGCAGTTTGTAATTTTAAATCAAAAAAAAGAGTAGATATTAAAATATAATCTCGATAAATTATTGTGTCATGTCAAGTGTTATGCACTGTAGCTAATGAAATACAAATGGGTTAATTCTACTTTTTCTTGATGCGTGCGATTCGTACGCATGTGGTATTTGTAGTCTAACATGTTCGTTGATGTGCATTCTATAGAATTTATTTCCATAGTGATGCAAAATGGCATGATTGCTTGAGCATTGAATTTTAAGAGTATTGACGTGCTCGTACTTTTTAAGATTATAGAATTTAATAGAATTAATATTTGTTTTCTGATGTTATTGCTATTTTATTTTGTGTTTGGTAAATGACAATGCTTAAAGCTTTCGTTTAATTTCACATTGTTCATTCAAGAAAAATTTTATGCATCAACTGAATGGCCTCAGTTAACTGCTTGAGATTAGATATTGGCTCTTAGGAACTTATTTTGCCAGCTAGCGGGTGTTTATACATAAAATTTGAAATTTGATATTTTATTATCTTCTCTTTAATTGTTTTTATTTTTGTTATGTTTTTAGTCATTGTCGGTTATCTTTTTATTATTTCTTATTTATTTTATCATTTTCATTGTTAATTGAATGTGAACAATATGTAAATTGAATTCCAATAGCGGAGCGAGTTGGCAGCGAAGAATAGTTTTCTTAGGTATAATTTACCACGTGCGTCTTGGTAACAAAAACTTTTTAATGAATGCAATAAAAAGAAAGCCAGCTATTTTTTGAAAGATAATTAAAATAAAAATATATAACATATTAATTATAGTTATTAATATAAGAAGCAATGGAAGTACTTGTTATGTTACATTTGTTGAATTGAAAAATCGATTTTTACTGTCGGCTGTAAAATAACACAGTGTATATGATTTGGCAACAAACTGAACTTATAAATATAAGATATTTAAAGATATCTGCAATAGATGTAGGAGGGATTATTTTTAGACAATTGGTGTTTTCATTTGATTTTTCTCCTGCCTATATACTATTTAACATATTATATTATTATATTCTCTTTATTTTCTTAAAATTACTTTGATACCTTTTATTAGTCATTACTAGGCGCTCAGGTGTGTATGGTTAAGTATGTTTTCTTTTATTAAATACCGAATGTTTGCAAAGAACATCCATTTAGGTTTTATCCCAAAAGCAAAATAGTTTAAGTGTAGAATGAACTGAAAGCAAACTAATTGTTATAGAATAGATTAATTCTATAATTAATAATAAGTATAATAAGCTGAAATAACTCAAAGCTTGAAATTGGAGTGAAGTGTTTGTTGCATTTTATCTTAGCTTCACAGCTTTCAAATTCATCATCGCTTGCATTTAATTTTCTCACCTCAGGCGTCTACAAGTTTTAGTTGGTTTTTATAATTTTTTATTTGAATAGCAGAGCATTGTCTACACAAACTTAATCGTGTACTTTTATTTTCTGTATCTTTAACAACTTTGTGAATTTGTTGTATGGTTCTCCAAAATCGTGTCGTTAGTGTAAATAGACATGTGGACAACAATTTTATTTTATACATCTGACTTGCTTTGCCCACTAAATTATCAATCATTTTGGTCTTACCGGGGCAGATAAGCAACATAACATTTCTAACAGCAGTGGATAGCACGATCTCGTTGGTCCATTCACGGGCCTGAAACGCGAACGATTACCAAACGATTTCTTCAAATAAATAAATTTTTTTTTCTTTGTAAAGAGAAGTAGCACTTCAGGCAACAATGCCTATTTAGTCAAGTACCGTGCAACATTCTTTAGGAAATGGATAGAGAATAGATGAAACAGGTGGTGAAAGTAGAAGGATAGTCGGAAATTAACTGCCGTATATAAGACCGAACAGCGACCAGTGACTATGCCTTCATCGCTGAGCAGCCCCGCCGACAGTCAATTTTTATTTTTGTAATGTAAAAAAAACCAAGGTCTTCGTTGGGAATCGAACCCACAACCCCCATATTTACAAGCTAGTACACTACCTACTAGCCTACAGGGGCACCTAAAACTCTTACAAAACTATAAACCTATAAATAAATTGTTTTGCACGAGTTGTATAAATGTTGCGCCCTCTTGTTGAATCCACAGCTCCTACAGACCATGGTCGTTCAATTGATGACCAAAAAATTATTTAGTTACAGCTCTATAGCCATAACCATTGACTATAACGTTCTCACCACGTTTATTTGAATGTAAGGGTGTCGGCAGTTTTATTTATTGACTTATCCATTCAAACAAAAATTAGCTTTATCGTTAAATCAAATTCGCTTATGAGATGCGTGATAAGATTCACATCAGTACCTAGCCACAACCAGTGTAAGCCACAACCTGATGGTGGATCAAACCACTTGGGTGATATGTAGGGTCATCCTCGACCTAGGAGGTCGCCGGATATTTCGTAATAGGATAGTCTTAATCACATGGTGGTCAAACCATTGGGAATGAAAAGTAACGTCATTAACGCCCTACGAAGCGGAGGACTAATTCTAGCAACAGGTCATTCATTAGTTGCAATTTCAACGGTTCCAAAGCAGGGTTGCAAACGACTACTCCTGGCTGGAGACTATCCAACTCCTGGTCCAGAACACATGAGTAGTATGTTCACTGGATCCGGATCATTTACCCGTTGGTGTTATTAAAGGCGAGATGATCGTGGCTCTCAAAATCAAATTCATGCGAGGGCTGCAAAACTACAACCACGACGATACTCCAAAAGGGCCAACCTCAATAATTAGTCAGAGAAACAGCTAAAAGGCTAAAGAGACAATTAGCGGAACTCTGGGGCTTACTGAAGCCCGTGGAAATAACGTGATGCTTCCAGTTGATACCCTGCTTGCCTTCAGCGGGCTGGGCTCCCTTATACCCTCAGCAGTACAGGTGTAGATGGTTAAGTAATCCATAAAGACCGATAAAAGCGCCCCAGGGGAGGAGGCCGCCGGATATCAACGGCAATCTTGTTTTAGGCCCAATTTGATAGCGTTGTTCAGGTTTGAATGCCAAACCAAGGTAACAAAAAAGCAGCCATTTACAAAAGTGTTGGTAACTTAAAGTAAATACCGATAGTTTTAACATTTTTGGGAAATGGCATTTAAAAATCAGGTTAGGTTCAGCAAGCAGGTGTGTTGCCACATTCCATTTGGCACCATTTGCAAATTTTACTGCATATATATTTTGCTGGCTTTATCCGACTTCTAAATTATGGTGACTAATGAAATCTTATCTAAAGGATAGAAATAAGGGCATTGGAACTAAAACGAAACATTCTGACTTCTAATTTAGGCAGATATCCTGGGCATCCTGTTAATAGCTTTGTCAACGTAAGGATTTTGAATGATTTTAAATTATTGCGTGAATTAATTCAAAGTTTAACTGCTGTTTTAAAGTTTATGGTTGGTAATTCATCCAATAGATTTAATATATATCCGGAGCAAAAAAAAATAAAACGTTCAATAAGTTAATTTTTCGTCATTATTAATTTATATCGCAGCTATTGGTTCAGTGGTATCAGATAAGCTTGCAAAACATAATCGCGGTCGCCTCTGTTAACTCAACTGAACATATTATCTATCCCTCTTATATTTTTAATCGTTTCCTGTATTGAACGGCTAAAGCAAAAACATGTTTTTTTTCTGATTTGTACAAATTACGATTTGTATTTTAAAGATTTGAATGGGAGCCAATCATAAAATTTATGTTGTCTAATGACAACAACTCCAGCACGTTGCCTCATTTCTTTTACGTAATTGATTATTGCTGATACAGTTATTATTTTCTTTCTAAATAATTAATAATACAAATGTTATTCTTGTGATAAACTAAATTTTTAAGTGGATTAATTATTTGAATTATTTGTTTCAGATGATTAAAATGATGGTAACTGTTGTGATTGTGTTCACCATGTGTTGGCTGCCATTTAACATTCTGATTGTAAGTTAAAATCAATGAAATTTTTTTTCATTTTGTGTTACCATAATCGCATTTGTTTATATTTTTTATTGATAATTATCAATTGTCTTTCATAATACTTTTTATTAAATCTTAATTGGCGTTTTTAGTTTCGAATAAAACTAACTTTGTGCCAAACATATTTTTTAATTGTGAATTTGTGGTTTTTATATTTTCATTTTTATTTTCTCAGTTGCTACTTAATGATGATGTTTTACTGGCATGGGGACCATTGCCATACTTCTGGTTTGCATTCCATTGGCTAGCGATGTCTCACAGCTGTTACAATCCCATCATTTACTGTTACATGAATGCACGTTTCCGTGGTGGTTTCCTGCAAATTATCTATCGTGTACCTGGTTTACGGCGCTGCTGCTGCTTGCGTCGTTATTTGCGCACACGTGGCGATCGTAGTTATGAAGCTACTGGTGAGATGACCTTCAAAATCATTCATCATAATGGTGGAGGTCTTATAAGGAAACCTAAAATACGAATTAGGTGCCTCCATATTTCCTTTGGCGTTGTTTGTTTAAACAAAACTTTCAAATTTTTAGCTCTTCTTTCTTCTTCTCTACTTTGTATGACTTGTTGCTTTTCATTTGTATTCAATTACTGTAGCGTTTTGCATGGTGGAGTAGTGTTAATTTTTTAAGTAAATATTTATTACAGTAGAGCCTAAAAATATGCCCTCATTTTCGTTTTTGTTTTCTATTTTCTAAAACTACACTTACCAAAATTGCATGTTTAAAATCAATCAAAAGCCAGAAAATTTATTAAAAGAAATAAATTTTCTTATAGCCCAGACCGTTTGGATGGCACTTATTGGTATTTGATTTTATTGTTTTTTTTTTGTCTAGATGCTAATTGTTTTTAAAAAAATATATAATAATTTTAAATATATTTATATTTAAAAGAAAATATAATTTGTAGCTCATATTTTTTTTATAATATTATTAATTAAATTTTTGTGTTTTACTTGACGGGAACGCAACTAATTTTTGCCCAAGTATAGCTATTAATCTGTCGTACTATCATATGCAAAGGAATGCAAATAATAATTAATAATAATAATAATAATTACCCTACGAAATATCTACAGTAGGTTAGAATAAATAGTGTAACCCCACAGTATCCTTTAAAGCGTTTTTTTTTTCTATAAAACCCCTAATACAGCGATCCTTCAGAAATTACGATATAAGTCGGTAAAGTTATGACTGAAACCAACATTAATAAGTTATGACACAGGTTCACCACGTCTTGTATATATCTAAAGCTAGGTTATGCCGAAATGTTTGATTAATTTGTTTGCATAGATTTCTACAAATAGTATTAATACAGTCCTTTACATATCTGCAACATCCAAGTTAATGTTCTTTGTTAATAAACCTACTGTATCGGATAAATAAAGTGTTGAATTGCAAAAAATGTTGCATAAATTGCTACAAAGTAAAAATTTACCCTGCAGTCGCAGCGACAAGCTATTAAATAATAAGCCGTTACATGCTCAACGGGTTACTGCATAGCGCACTATGAGGTCTGGCGGCGTGATTATTTTTTTTTTTCAAAGATGAGACTGGAAATGCGGTCAATGAATCACGCTATCCTGAGATGCTAACAGCACAATTTTGGCCTATTATTGACGACGTGCATATCGCTATCATGCTTTCATAGTTTCAACAGCACAGTGCCACATGTCACACAGTCAATGAAAGAATCGATTTATGAAACGATTACTTTCCCGATCTCATAATTTCACGACAATCAGCAGATAATTATTATCTTTTGTGTGGTTATCTTAAGGACAGAGTCTATACGAACTCAATCGAATTGATTACAGCCTTAAAACTGAAAATCCAAAACGAAATAGCACAGTCATTTTGACAAAAAGTGATTAAAAACTTTGATGAAAAAATCGACATCAGTCAGCGTGGTCGTAGTGGACAGTTGCTAGATAGCATTTTTCATTCATAAAAAATTTAAATAATCTTAATCTAAATTTATGGTTTTATTTTGTTTTATGAAAAGAAACTACTCGTTGGAAAACCCTTTATAAGGTAATGAATAGCAAATAGCTGTATTATAATTAAAAGTAATTCGATTTTTAAAATTCGCTGAAGTTGTCCAACACTAACCAAGCAAAGTGAAGTAATTTTGATGTTTGAAAATTAAAAAAAGAAATTCATCTGACGGCATTCACCTGTTATCGATTCGCCATGGTTACATATAAATTGCCAATATATCAAAACAGCATAGTTGTACTTAAGAGCGAATAAGCACTGTTACGGTAATAAGGTGATGAGAAAATATAATGTCGTTGCATAAAATGTCGCTTAATATTTTCTTGCAATATACTACAAATTTTCAGTTATAAATAACAATTTTAAACTTATAAAAAAACTTTAAAACAAATTTTTGTATTTTCAAACACTTGTTCTTTTAAGCAAATAAATATAGAATTTTTGGCATCTCAAGAAATTAAAAAAAAAAAGAATCAAAAAACTTGACAAATACAAACGCCAGCATAGATCTTATAGTAAAAAACAATCATATTTTTGGAAAACCTTGAAGTGAAACATTTCAACCTTTTGATACTGCTTACAGTCAGTGATCAAATTAGTTTTATTATTATACTTAAATTATACTTGCGTGGTTGCTAATAATTTAGAATACGGTTAAATATCACTGCGATTATAAAAAAAATTTTATTTCAACTTTAAAGTTAGTCTTAATGAAATATGTAGCTTTAGAGCAACTGCTATTTTTAAGTATTTTACATTTATAGTTTTGATTTGAGTTTTAAATAATATAATTTTATTTTTAAATTTTATACCATGTTAAGGAATGGACGATGCCTTCCACCTACAACGTGTCAACACATGCACAACATACATCAGCACAAAGCGAAAGATGGGCACGAATTCTATGCACGCGGTGAGTATGATATAATGTAGCAATTTAATTATGAGAAAATTTAAAATTCGGTTCAAAAACGACTGGGCTCTGTAGGCTAAGATATAAGAAACAAGTTAGGGTGCTATGGCTGTGAAGTGTTATTTAAATACCTGGTTCGTCATGTCCTAATTCTTCATGTTTCGAATATTTTAGTTACAGCATAACTATTTGAAAAAAAGATAGATCAGCCAAGTTCCAGTTGACTCAAACATGATTGGGTCCCTTTAGCTTGAAATTGTTTATTTTTTATTTTTAAGTTATTTTTTTTGCTATTATTAGATTTTAAGAATATGTCAATAATGGTTTCAGAGTTGAGGCGATATACGTGAAAACATCTCTATAGAAAGAACCTGTGATTTATTTTTTATACTTGCTGTTCTATTATATTTGCTACAAATGCCCTGGTAGATGTAAAAGAGAGGACAGAATCGTGAATATTATCACACATTCTGTATAAATTTTCCATATCTGCATGTAATGGTATGAAATAAAAGCTATTATACATGAAAATCACCTAACTTTGAGACACCCTTTAATTTTAACTTCATGCTATTGTTTCCTATTATAGCTATCATAATTGAAAAATGTCTGTACAAATTTTTAAAGTGACTGCTACAGTTGCAGAGACAGACACATGGAGTTTTTCTGCACTGAATTAAACCCTAAAAATATTTACGTTGTGAGTTATTACGCTGTATAACTTCTGTTGATAAGAAGTCTTATATATCACAAATGTCGTCTTAATTAAAATTTATTAAAACTTACATGCGCTTAGTTTTTCAATTAACTTTTCTTTCAACTTCAGAAATAAGCAAACTACCAAAACATAACAGAAGAAAAATAAAAGTTTTATGGGAGACAATAAATACAGAAATGAATCCTTCAAAAAATATGTAAAAAAATGTATTACATGCATTTTTACTACGAGTTTTTATTTTCTTATTGTGCAATCACTTACAAACTATTCTGTTAAAATATAGTAATAATTTTAGAATTTCATCTTCAGTCCTAACTTTTTTCAAATATTTCAGAGTCAATCTTCGTGTGCGGAAACAACAGTATTGCGGTAGTTCCCGATCCCCAAACGTAATAAATTTAATGATGATGTGGAAAGATTTAAATAATTGCAACCAACACCTGAATAGCAATTGTCGTAACAAAGATACGTAAGAAAACTTTAACACTTTTATAGACCACTGGAAACGTTTATCGTTACATGATAACTAAGTGCAAATTCTAAATAAATTTGATAATTTCTTAAGGATAAATTTTAAATAACAATAATAAATAAGTATTTATGTTTTTTATAGGTCTTTTTAATCAAATTTAACACTTATAAACTCAATATATCGCTTTCCCTTGCAAAGCTTCTTCGGGAATTAAATTTTTATAAAATAAAATAAACTATTAATTATTTGTTTTATAAAAATTAATTTCTTGAAGAAGCGAAATATTGGTTTATAAGTGTCAACTTTAATTAGAAAGACCTATAAAAAAGATAAATACTTATTTATTAAAGAAGAAGCGAGGTCAAATAAAAAACAATAAAAAAACAAAATTTAAAAATAACAATAATATAAAAAATATTTTTTATTTCTACCAAATGAAATAATTATTATTTGATTATTATTTGTCGACCTCTTTTTTTAAATAAATTAGTTTTAATCTTAATAACGGTCTTTTTTTAAATAAATTTAACACTATATTTGTAATATTTCGCTTTCCTCTGGAAAGCTTTATCAGGAAATTTATTTTTATAAACACAAAAATTAAAAATTATTAATTATTATTATTATTATTGTTAATAACTTTTAATTTTTGTGTTTATAAAAATTAATTTCCTGATAAAGCTTTCCAGAGCAAAGCGAAATATTAAAAATACAGTGTTAAATTTATTTTAGATTTAGATTAAAACTTATTTATGAAATAATTATATTATTTTTTTTTAATTTAAGTATTTTTATATGTATTATTTGTTGTTATTATGTATAAAGCAAATAATTCGAAAATTTTCAGAGTAATAGATATTGTCGCGTTTTTCTACTTTTTAAATGGGGAAGATATTTTGATTGCAAATTCAATTCCATAAATATGTATATTTACATTTTGTTCTCCCCAACCGAGGCCAGGATTTCCCTATTTTGAAAATGCAGGCGCCTTAATCATCTAATCTGCTGCGCCTTTATTCTCATTTATGGCGCCTTCTAATACAGACTCCTTGATCATCTCAGCACTTTTCGCGTTTCAACTGAATTTTCAGAGGGTTTTTTTATTCCAGTCTGCACAATTTGAGCACGTGATCTTTGTTCCTTTAAAAAACAAGCAGATAACCTAAAAGCAGCATGTACACAGGTCTTAGTATGTCCAATGCGAGCAATTAAAACCTATTTTATTTCCTTAAAGATTTTGCTGCATTAAAATTTGTTTTTTGAAATGCATTGATATATAATAACATCAAGTATTTGATTTAAAATCTCATCAGTTAAAAAATATCGATTTATCAATAAAATTGCATTAATTTGACTGATTATTTCTTATAAACTTTTGGAATTCCATTGGAAATGACTTTCTTATATTTTTAAGAAAATATCACTTTTATTAACTGCAAATGTTTGCAATGTTTGCAAAATTTGAAGTGAAATAATTAGAATCGAATAAATCACGTGCATTGTAGGTTTAACAAATAAATAAATAAATTTTATATCGTTCATTCGTTCTTTCTAAAAAATCCGTCCATCCAAAGTCATCCTTGCTATTGTTGGCTGAAATACCAGTCGTTGTGCAGATTAAAATTTCTACCATATTCTTAAAGGTAAAATGAAAAAACAAATACTGAAAAATGTTTAAATTGCAATGAATATGTCCAGCGTAGCCATTGTCTTTTTTTTACAAAATATATATTACAATTAACTATATTTGCAACTTTGCTAAAAAAAATCTATACACACAAATGGGAACACCGTTCAATAAACAATTACTGTTGCAAGTGGATTGGTACGCAATTGTATATAAATATTTTCGGGAATACATTTCTAATAAATTATGTACATATATCTCTCAGTGTACACAAGCTGAGTAGCAGTATTAAATAATTTTAGTTATAATAAATTTTAGATATAACTTACTTTCAGGTTAAAGAACTTATCTAGTTTCTTAAGTTACTTATGTATAGCCAATTTTCTTGAGAATATTTTAAGATAAGTTGATATATAATTTTTCTTTCTCAATTTGTTTCACTTTAACAACGCTATGTATTTGAATAGCCTAAAATTAAAAATATGACTCATGAAAAAGAGTTAACTTTTATGCTATTTATTTCTAATTTAAAGTAATTCAAAAGTATTAAAATATTAACTTTAAACTCACATTAAAATATTTATGAAGTAAAAAGTAGAAGATTAATGCGTGTACTAATTGCAGAAAAGCCTTAATATGTTCAACAGTTTACTGTAAATGAACCAAACGATTGTGAATCGAATGTTAAAAATTAATTAAAATTACTTTTAGTTGATATAATATATGTATTTGTACAAAAATATATATGGAGTATTAAAATAAACAATAAATCTTTTAAAACTACCAATTAAGCAATCGAAATTTAAAAAAAAAACATATACAAATATAAAATATTAAGAGTTTTGAAATTTAGTTTTACTACATAATGGAATGATTACACTGTGTAACAAAACGAATAAAAAAGTTCATCTTTATACTTACAATTTTTGTTTTTGTATAAATTATAGTTGAAAACTGAAGCTGAGTAGTAAAAATAAAAATATTTTAATTTGAAATAAATTAAAATTTTTAAAAATTGTTTTAAAAAGTCATTTTATCATTGACGTCAACTCCAAAACTGTTTATTTTACTAAAAATTAATTTAAGAAACATATTCTTTAACTAATTCGCACTAGTCCTTAAGAAGGTATGATTATGTGAAGCAGGCTCTTGAAAAATAATAAATTCAAAAATAAAAAACTCACCTAACCTAACTAACAGCATATTAGTTATCAAAAGTTGTTTGGTTGTTGCATAATGTTTTATATATGTATGTAAATATAATGTTTGAATACAAGAATTTCAATGAATTAAAAATTAAAGAAAAATGAGTCCTTTTTAATTGTACTAAAAGATTTTAAAATAAATTACTTTTAAAATTGTAAACTGAAATTTGTTTTTATTTATTTTACACCTACAACCGATTTTGCAAATGCAAGTACAACTTGGGGTATTTTCTTTTGCAAATCTTTAACATTTTGTACATCTTTTGGGCTTCTTTTCTAAGAAAAAAATATTTGTTTGTCGCCCAAACAACAGCAACAAATTTTACATACTGTATTCTTAATTTACGTACTGGTAAGTATGTATTCTTTTTATTGGAAATTATTATTATAGATAATTTTGCTGGCATTTTCGGTTAGAGATCAGCGATATTGCAGTATCTGCGATCTAATTACGTGATTGCAAAATTTCTGGTCACTACAGCGTATAAGTTTTTTTACTTAGCAATATCTTGTAATATCTTGCTTTCATATTTGTATGTAAACAAAAAAAAGTTGTGATTATTTTAAGTAGACATATTTGCGAAATATTTTCTGTTTCATTCTTTTATATCACAATGGCGGCTGTATTGCCATTTAGTCAACTTTTGACTCTCCTTATTGGTAAAGAAAATATTATGCATAAATAGGTTTGTGTACTCTATTGTCATATCCTTCTGTCTTTGCTAGCTGTTTGTTCGGTATGAACGGCGAACGCTTTCGATGTGAAGACATCATTCTCAAACCCTGTTCTAAACTGTTCTAGTCAGTCAGTGTTCGTGTTTAGATAGTTCTTTTATTAAGGTTGTATCTGAAAAATAGCCCTGTATCCAGGGCTATTTTTCAATATTTATTTTTTTATTGTTATCTAGCTACATATGTCCGTTTGAGGGTGTATGTGTAGTTGTAGTGGTATGAAAATTGTGTCTAAGATCGTGTATACCTGTTCGTTTATAATGTTTTTATTTTTTAGATTTCCATGATTTCAAGAATATCTAGTCATCGTCCTTTTTTGCTAAAATATAGTAAGGTCATACATTCATCTATTTCCCTTTGTGTGTGTTCGTAAGTGTCAAAGTGTAATGTAAAGTTGGAATCTTCCTTTTATTTGGGTACGACTTTCCGTCGACCCTCGTCAAATTTGGTTTGTGAACAAACCGGTTTTGGCTGTTTGCCATCTTCAGTGTTCTTTTCGTACTCTTTCCTTTGCGGTTTGTATAAGCGTGTGTGTTTTGTATAACTTGTTCGTTCAGTTTGTCCTATATATGCAACTATGTTTGCAAGTGCAAGTAAGTCTGCATATTCCGCTGCAATTAAATTTGTCCGTTTTTTTTGTCGACAACCTGAGATAATGTCTCATAGTGTAGCCGGTTTTAAATGCCGTGAGTAAACCTTCTTTGTGTAGAAGCTTAGTTAATCTATATATTTCTGGTCCTGTGTAAGTAAAAGTGTGCCGTTGTATTGAATGGGTTGTCTCGTTGTCTTCTATATTCCTGTTTTTAGTGTTGTATTGTCTAAGAAGTTTGTTGATAGCAGTGGGTTTGTTGCCGTTGTTTTTACTAATGGTGTAAATTGCATCGAGTTCTTTGTTGTACTTATGTGGTGTAAGTGGGATTATTTTATGTCTGTGTATCATATGTATAAATGCTGCTAGTTTATGTTGCGTAGAGTGGTTCGAGGTAATATCGATGGAAGTGTCCGTCTTAGTTGATTTTCTGCAGATGTCAAATGTTAAACAGTCAGTTCATCGTGTTATTGTGATGTCAAAATAATGCAAATTTCTGTCTTGTTCTTTTTCTATTGCATTGGTAATGTTATTATGGATTGTGTTTAAGTCTATTAGAATTTGTTCGGAATTATCTTGTTCAAGAATGCATATGATGTCATCTACGTATCTATAGTAATCGAGTTATTCTGTGTTTATTTATTAGTGCCTTTATATGTAGTAGTTCAAGGTGTTGCATGAAAATTTCCATGAATTTTACTGGAGTTGGGTTTCCTATGCCGAGTTCATCAGGTAATTTGTAAAAGTGGTTATTAAATCTAAAGTAGTTCTCTTTTATTATCGCCTTTACAATATCGATAACAGTATTGGTGGTCGTGTAAATTGCCTATTGTGGCATGTTTTTAGTGTTAATTTGTGTACTCTTTTATTAATCATTATTATTAATTGTTAAAATTTATATTTTTGAAAAGCACTGCCTGAAATAAATATGCCAATTCTGCTTTTTAGTTCACCAATTACAGAAATTAGATCTAATTTCTCTTGTTTTATTAAAAAAGTAAGACAAAAATTTTCGATGATAATTTTTCAATCTTACTAAACTTAGAAATCAAAGTATACGATGACTAATTATTCATTTAAAATAGAATTTATTATTCATTTAAATTACTTATTCATTTAAAATAATTAGTAAATTGGCTATAAAAAATGAACTATGTAAAAATGAACCCTTATACACATGATAAGACCTTGATGCTTTATAGCAGGCATTTTTCAATAACTGCAAATAAAACACAAGCTATTAATTAAATAACATTTAAATAAACGCTGGACTAAAGAACCATTACTTTCAAAGCAACGTTTAACCTGCAGTTTGGGTTTCCATATATATGATAGGCAAAAATTTTATGGAAATTGTACAATAGCCATTTTATTGCTCTACCTCTTTTTTGTTATTTGCAACCCACTACTATCGATTTCCAATGATGCACTACATTAGAAATAAAATTAGTAAAAAATGTATATTCTTTGAAGCAAGTTCATCCTAAGAAGTCTATCTATTTACAAAAACTGGTAAAACTCCTTTTAATTGTGGAGCATTCCTAGAATATCAGTTTTTCAAATATTATTCATTCTAAAAGGCTATCTAAACCACAGTAAATTACACTGTTATTTTGTGCTTTGAAATTTATTGTTTTCTGGATCGAAATTCAAGGTATTAAAATATTAGCTAAATGAATCAGCTTATTCTATAGTAAAGCCTAAGTAGTTTGGTAAGAGACGTTTATTAGTTGTGAGGAGGAAAATTAAAAAAAAATCATTAGTTGTGCCTTACTTTTTCTATATCTGCAGCAAATAGCTATAATATTGAATGTCATTTTCCTGTTCCATATGTAGAAGATTCTATGTTCGACTTACACTATTGTTTTGTTTATTAACATTTATGTCCGCAGATAACAAATTATACATGTACATCAACAGAAGTATAGCCGAGTATGTTCAGACATTTTATATGGAATATGTTTTGTTGCTAAGCTTATTTCTGTGATGATTTGGTTTTACTTATGTTTTGTAGTTGCTTTCTTTTGTTTCTGTTCCGTGTGCCTTTGCGTTTTGTTGCTACAATGATGCTTATTTGTTTGCAAATTTTTGGAATTAGAGGACTTTTAGCATGCTTTCATGTGTGGCTGTTTGTAGTTAACAATCAGTTGTTATCAAACACCTGTTAGAAGGTGTCACAAATTAATTAAGTAAGAGTATTGTGAGAATTTGGTAGTACGGTGTATACAAATGGCAGATGGTGAATGGCTTACTCCTAGGCCTTGATTTTGAGAGTTATAAAGGATACAATCGACAAAGGTTACAAAACTTTGAAGAAGAAGTGATGCAGAAATATTAGCATGTGAAAGTGATGAAAACGAAAAACGCAAAGTATTTCCATCGCAGAAACATTCAAGTTAAAATTATCCGATAAAATATGTAACATTATCATTCGAGAGCCAAACGATGAAGCAAATTGTTGCTATGAACTTTATAATGCTTAACATCTAAATAACCTCATACATTAAAGGTGTTGACATGTTTGGGCCTTCTTTTGTTGGGTGGTGTTACGGATTATGTACATACTAAAGACATGGAAAATAACTTGACATCCTTTATATCGAGCCTCGATGAGCGTGTTGCGTTTGTGGTATATAAGCCGCTTTGTACGTTTTGACAACGGGAACGGACTTATTTTTAATGCTGCAATTACGTAGCAGATCCAAGCGTGACAGTTAATCAGCATGAGCAATGCTGGTACTAGGTTTACTCAATTAATACCATCAAAACCCGCCGAGTATGGAATTAAAGTATTAGACTCCGTCTCCTCCTCTAAACTGAAAGGACAAATTTATACTGAATTGGCGGCACCCGTCGAAAGGAATAAAAACGTAAGCGAGGGAGTATTGAAGGACTTGTGCGTCAATATTTTTCATAGAATTAGACAGAATATTGTTTGTGACAATTTCTTCACCACTTATAACTAAGCAAAAAGTTTAAGGTTGGACAGCAGTTTATCGATGTTAGGTGTAGTGAATAGAAGAAGAGTTTTTTGTGCCACCATATTTCGCTTTACCGAAAGGAGGGGAAGTAGTGTCATGCTCTTATATTCCCAAAAAAAATAAGTCAGTTATACTCTTCTCCACAATGCATTATTCATGCGAAGTGAAAGGTCCAAAGAAAAAAATATACATAAAACAAATATATAGGTGGCGTTGATAATATAGATAAGCTTTTAGCGGAATATTCAACAAAGCGTCGAACAAAATGTTGCTGATATCTTTTTCAACTTACAGACAATAGAAATTTTTCAAGTAAAAATATTTTTTTATAATTTAATTAAAATTTTTCAAAATAAAAATATATATATTGTATAAATTTAAATTACAAATATAATTTTGTGTTTCATGAGGATCACTAATTTAGTTTTTCTGCTTTTTCTATAAAGTACAACCATTAAGGCACCATGAGGTTTTGTTCCCGCCATTTTCATCTTCCCTACCAAATACGACATTTGCGTTCGGCAGGATTCATACCCGATCCTCGGGGGCAGTTAAATGTTTTTGCAAATTCTTCTGAATTTGATAATACTCCTTTAAGCCGAATTTTTCCCGGACAATGTGAATCTTCGAGTGCATAGCGCGAAGCTGCTGGTGTGTAAGTTTCACACCAAAGATTTCCAAATGATATAAAGAACAATTGCTCATGAGTAAAGTGTTCCAGGCCAGGTAATTTTATACGTTCGCGACCATTTTCTTTGACAAACAAACGATATGCATAAAATGCCTCACGCATGCCGCCATTATCCGCAATGTTTTCACCCAATGTCAATTCACCATTTATCTAAACAATATTAAATAGTTCGGTAGTTTTATAAATTTCAGACAGTAAGAGTAAGAGTAAGAGATACTCACATATTCCTCGATATCCGGTAGAAAGTATTGATTATATTGTTCAATAAAACATTCCGTCCGATTGACATATTCATTTATTGTTTCATTGGACCACCACTGTACCATGTTACCGTTCTTATCAAACATGCGCCCATTGTCGTCGAAACCATGCGTGAATTCATGTCCAAGTATAGTCCCAAGTGAACCGTAATTAAGAGCTCTAGAAAATTTAAAAAAAAAATTTTTTTCATGCTGTCTACTTTTATTTTTATGAAAGAGGTGCTAAAAAGAATTGTGAAAATAAAATTATAAAATTATAAAATTTTTGACGGCAAATTTTCAAAACACTTTTCTGTGAAAGTGCAAATTATTTGACATTGAAATATTTAAACAGATACATGACCATAACTTGTGCTGGTTTAAATAAATACTTAACACTGGACAAACAAACGGACTTCAAAACAATTAACATGACAAACTAAAATAACTTTCGAACTCTTTAATGTACGAAATAGGGATGTGATTATGATCCAACTTCCTTTTTGTGTATTGTTATTGTTGCAAGCTACGAGGATCATAAGTTGTAATGGTAATTATAAGAGTAAGGCAACTTAAGTACTATTATGTCAGAACCTACAGCATTATTTATTACAAACATTTTCTTAACTTTAGCTTCAAAATAAAACTAAAATTGGGTAAGCTGCTATTTGAGTTTGTATAGCAATTATCATCACGTTTATGCAAGTTTACATAGTTTTACTTTATAATATTCGCATTAACATCAATACGAATTAGCGACTTTTTGAGGCTTTTCGAGCTGATAGCGTAAGAAATTCCTAACAAGTACTATGTACAGTTATAATAAAAATAAAAAAGTACTCGGTGGTAAGGGGAAGAAGCTATATTTATTCGCATATATGATTTGAGAATCATCGATTATTGGTTTTTATATTGCTAGCTAGATTTATTCCTAAATTCAAAGTTAATTAAAATAATATTAAATCCAACAACTGGCTATCTGGCTATCACTTCTGGATAATCTAATACATGGTAATACATGTGATCTAACAGACTCATTTACTACATCTAACCAATAACAATTACTTGTACTTTTACAATAAGCTCCGCTGGGCTTTGCTTACTAACTAAACAAAAACCTTAACTATCTTATTTATAAAAAATTTTGTACCGAAGTGGTACGGATTTTAGTACTTTAAGACTAAGTTCCCAACCTTTTGTTTTTTTTTTTTGGTCAATCGACAGTGGTTTTATGAAATTCAATATTGTGTAGGAAGTGCAAAAGAAATATTAACTGAATAATTTTTGGATTAGAAATGATATATTCTTGTACGATATTTTCATTAAAATGAAATGAAAACTTTGTGAAAGCTTATATAAAGCTATAATTTCTTAAAAAAATATTCTTCTCCATTTTTTGTAGAAAAGGGTTATTAATTTCTTATGATGCTTTCGTAGATGCTTAAGTTTATGTCGATATTTAGTCGCAAGAGTTTCGTCTCCAAGTTGCTTGCCTTAAATGTGCGTGCTTAACAGTAAATAAAATAAAAATAAATTAAAGTTTATCGTAGCATATTTAAGTTATAAACAAAAGTTCTACAAACAGGATTATATACTTTGTACTTAGTGCCTTTACCATGAATAAGAATTAAAAACAAATGTCAACAAATCTTTTGTACTACAATATGGCAAAATTATTATTTTATATACATACATATGTATGCTTGTTTGTATGTGTGCATTTATATGGCTTAAAAAAGTTATTAATTAATTATAATAATGCTGCGTTAGTTATAGCAATTTGTATGCTGGTGTTTTAGGAAAAGCTTAAAAATGTGTTTGTGCATAAATACCAAGAAAAAGAGTAGTAAAGATGTTCCTATAGTTACTCACTCTAAACCCAGTTCATAAAAGGGATATTGCAAAATTGCAATTGGTATGGCTACATTGAAGTGAAAAGGCATAAATGAAAAAAACAATTTAAAAATGTATTAGAAAAACAATAATATTGAATTAAACGCCAGGACATACGTATATGTTTTTAATAAGCATAAAGTGCAATTCATTTAAGTATACATTTTAGTTATTATTCTGCTAATTGAAATAATATGTTTTTTCAAGTAAATAATAAGTCTTTTCAATATAATCGGCATAAAATACTCGTATATAATGTCATAAATATTTATTTGGAAACCATAAATCTTATTTTATCTGCAAATTTAGGGGGAAGTTATTTTCTTTTTTTTTTTTTTGCTGTACTTTTCCTTTCAATTCAAACAAAAAGTCTTATGACGATTAGGTAATGAATACGATACCTGTTTTTCCCTATATATAGCATGCAACATTTATATATTATCAAATAAAAATTATCACTTATCGAGCTCAATTTTATATCATTCTAAATGAACCCAGTTCATTCACATACTCATACATTGGCCCATATTTGAATGCATTAATTGGTATAATTCTTATACTTCGTTTATTTAAAAGCTTTTGTCCATATGTTTTATGAAAAAGGATTCATTGAGTTTGCTTTTTTTTTTTTGATCGAGAAAAATAAATTGAAAGAATATCTCGCTATTTTTACTCAAAAGATGCCATTTACATTTCAGTGGTAAAAGAGCGGTATATTGGCTCTGGTATAAATATTAAGGGATAGACTGCAATGTGTCCGTTAATTTTGGGCATCCTTAAAAAAAGAGATTAGACCTGTCAACTGTGAGGCTTCACACGTTTCCCAAGCACACACTGATATTAAATGCAAAGATTGTTGTATTATATAACATCTAACTTGAGCCCTGCAATCAGCGCCGGTAAACTGTCACTTGTGATCTTGAAGATATAAAAGATATTGTGGCCGCAATCACTAAGAGCATAACCACAAAGAATTTTTGCGGAAGCTATTTTCATAAGAAGTAAACATTGTTTTGTCTTCTACATCTGTATTCAGGCACAGGAATTAATGCATTGGCATCAGCATCGCTATATATTATGTTTATCGATATCTATCATTTTTAGATCTTATTCTACTCACCACCTCTACAAGTCACATAAAGGGGCCCCATTTAGATCCATCTAAGCTGAAAACTTACTTTTTTCGACTGCCATCTTACCTAATCTTAACTACGTCTTTTACACTTATAACATTTTTACCGTTCACCTGTTATGCCGTCATTATGTGAACGCTGTTATTCAATCGAAAAATTATAAAATTAATCAAATTTACTTACTTATGGCGTTTGCCTGAAACGTATGAAATGCATTGACGTTAGATGGAGACGTAGCCCAACCAAATGCTTCCGGTACATTTAAGTCATTCAATTTTAAGAGCATCTGCCAATGCAGCATACCAATCATATTTTCAAGATGTGTAGAGGCATTAATCTGCACCCCCTCATAGTATTTATTTAGAGCGGTGGTATTTGTAATCCATTCGGGATAGCCAATGAAACTTTTCATATCCGCAGACTTTTGTAAAGTCTCGTATTTCGTTGGCTCATCCATCCACGTGGTAGAACGCACCAAATTGTTAAACGAACGTCGTATATCGTTTAGCATACGCTGAACGTTTGGCAATTTGTGGCGAGTGAAGTCGTCGTCTGCCAATGCATATGAAAGTGCCATGCCCATAAGTGTATTTGTACCATGAGCACAATATAAAGAACGTGGTGAACTGGCTTCGGTACCAATTACAATGCGCATATATTCCGCATGTAACAGACGCATTTCACTTGTGGTATGAAGGATTAACTCTTCCACTGCACTAAGCCATATATAGAATTCAAGATGAGATGGTGGCACCTCCAATAAATATTCTGTTAGCATTTGTAAATACATTATATCAGCATCGCTCGTTATTATTTGTAAATCTGTTGTATTAAATTTGCCATTTTTTATGTTCAGCGTATCGCTCATCATTATTTGCAAATAATTTTCCCAAATTGGTAAACTTTTGGGTGAAATTAATTTATCCGTTTGATTTTGCAAGTCTTTAAGTGTGGTGTAGACAATGTCATCAATGGGATTTTTTGAAGATTTTGTTGAATTTTCTGCCTCACTTTTAAGCTGTTAAAAAATGGGAAATAGAATTTTAATGAAGTTGGCAAGATTTATACATTGTTATTGTTTAACTTTGTGTAAGTAATCCAGTTTGATAAAATTTTTTAACCAAATTTAGAATGGAATAAATGGTTTTAAAGTTCGATATTCTGAAATGCTGGAAACAGATTAAAATTTATTCAATTCTCAGCTTTTGAGTTAAATTTTAATCATAGTACACTATATCATTTATTTTTTTTTCTTGCCTTTGTTTTATAAACTGAGTAAACTCAAGTAAAGATTTTGTTGTTCTAAGATTTTATTGAAAGTAAATATGCACAATAATGAATATCAAATTTCAAAATGCAATTTTGCTTTTCATCCTTAAATGCACGATCCAACTCGCTTACAAACTATTTTATCACAGCCGGTAATTTTTATAATATTCCTACATTTTCGATACTCCTTCTTATGATTTCTAAATGCATTCATAAAATTTGTACAATTTATGCTTCAATTCATCGAAGAAATTTACACAGAAATATATTATCAAACCATTTAAACAGCTGTCTTTGACCACTCAATACTTTTTCATTATTTCAGAAAACTTGACAAAACTATCTATTTTCTCTAATTCGCTTTTAAAACTGTTAGTTGTTTGTAGGCTTCAAGGAATTTCACAATTGTTTTAATTTTTCTCCAGCAATTCGTTTCCCCAGCACAAAACTTTATGTTGTAAAAAATAAGAAAATAATAACAACTGCCAAATTATAAATATAAAATTTAATGCAAAATAAAACAAGAAATTTAGATTAAGATGGTTCAAATTTTTATTGTATTGCGAAGAGAAAAGTTCGCGAATTATAAATGAAAATTGATATCCGGCAAATATCCACCACGACTACTCTGACAGATGTCGATTCTTTCACCAAAGTTTTTAAGTTTTAAATGTGAAATCGACTCGATTGGCTCCATAGAGACTTTATCCTCAACATAACCCCCCCGCCCCCCCCAAAAAAATACGATGGCTGGCCACTTCACTGCTGATTCTCGCGAAATTATGCAATCGGGAAATTTGGTTTCCAATAAATTGATCGTGATACCCACGTCGTCAATAACGGGCCAAAATTGAGTTTTTATCGTCTTTTAGCGATAGCGTGATCCATTGACCTTTATCGCTCTTTCAACTTTATCTTTGAAAAAATGACCCAATTTGCCGGCAAGCATTCAACCACTGCCAGATCTCGACAGAGTACCAGTTACTATGCCGAAGATATTTTTTCGAGCTCGAGCGGTTAAAAGGGTTCTTACAGATCTTAACATAAACAAGTCTCCTGGGCCGTTAGCTGCCCTTTTCAGCACATTGTACCATGTCGGAGAATTTCCAAAGTGCTGGAAAGTTGCTAATGTAACGCCGATCCCCAAAAAGGGGGAGACTAACAACCCTAAAAATTACCGCCCAATCGCAATTTGTTCTGCACTTTCTAAAGTATTTGAAAGTATGATTAATTTCCATCTTGTGAGATACCTGGAGTCCAACAGCTTGCTTAGTGACCGACAGCTAGCCTTCTTGTCGGAACAATGGTGTAAATCCATAGATCATTTTGGAGAAATCAAGGTGGTGGCTCTAGATATTTCTAAAGCATTTGATAGAGTGTGGCATGATATACTTCTGTCAAAACTTGCTGGTTTTGGTGTCGATGATAATTTTTCCAGATTTATATTGAGTTTTCTCAGAAATCGCACTATACGAATTGTTATAGATGGGATTTTATCAGACGAGTTCATGATGAATTCAGGGGTACCGCAAGGCTCCGTTCTTTCTCCTACCCTATTCCTTACTTTTCTAAATGACCTTCTTTGTCGAACTTTCAACCATATTTATTCTTTTGCAGGTGACAGCGCCATTTGTCACTCGTATTCGTTTGGTAATAGACCAGGCCATTTGGAGATTCCAAAAGGCAAAACATGATTTAATCACAATCTCGTGACAATCTTAGAATGGGGTCGTGTTAATAGAGTAGAATTCAATGCTCGTAAGATGCAATGTTGCATGCTTACGCATAGATCTGCACTCGGTGGTGGTGCTGCATTACGGAATCGGAAGCTCTTGATGTTCTTGGCATGAAAAATCAGTGTGATGTTCGATGAACTAAACACATTTTTTTTTTTTTCTAAAGCGGTGTAGAAGATACTTCACTCCATCCGAACTCCGTACTCTCTATACAACCTATATCCGTGCAAAAATGGAATACAACTCTCATGTATGGGCCGGTGCTCCAAAGTCTATTTTAGGGTTACTCGACTGCGTACACGAGAGGGTGCCAAGAGTCTCCTTGGAGACAGTAGGGTATGCAACTCTTTTAATTCTCTAGAGTATCGACGCAATCTGGGGTGCATTTCACTGTTCTATCATTACTACAATGGTAAGTGCTCTAATGAAAATAGGGAACTTGTTCCTGATACTTGCACGTTTTCACGCTTAACTCGATTTTCGATGAGAGCCCATCCATATGTGGTTGATTGGCCAGTGAATCGCACTACGCATTACAAGGGAAATTCGTTTTTCAGCAGAACAGTCCGTATGTGGAATAAAATCTCGCCGGAGGTCTTTCCTGTCACTTTCAATCTGGGAAAGTTCAAATCGAATGTCCAGAGACACTACTCCCTCTTTCCTCCTTCCCGTAACCTAATTTCCTAGTTCTGGCACAATGCATTGCATATGTAGAGGTCATCTCCTGGGTGCAGGTCCGAAAAAAAACAAAAACAAAACCGCCCAATCATGCCTCCACACCACATAGCGCACCATATAGTGACACGTTGAACATGCAAAGACTTCTCAATAATTGCCCAAATTTTCCCAAGCCCAAATGCGGCAATTTTGCTTCTTAAAATACGCTGACAAGTGTAAATGGGTTTCGTCTGAAAAAACTGTTTTCAGAAAAACCAGCCGATTGTTTCTGAATAAATTGACCGAACCTACAGCGATGTGAATAATCGATCGGCACCAATGAATTGACAAATTTTGCCCTATTGGAATGTTCCAAAAAATTATTTTCTTTTACAAAACTGTTTATTGATTTTCAACCGATGCTTTGCACTCTGAGTAATTTTGATGTAATTCATAAATTTTGTTTCTAAATCGGCTATGTTTGGATAAAGCTAGGGGGGTGAACCTCTACAACTTTTGACGCAATTTTTCTTTCATTTGCATTTGCTATAAAAACACAACCGTTTTTAATAGTCCAAAAAAATCTACTAGTATTGAAGTAAGTTTCAATTTTATAAGCAAAAGAAAAACTTTTTGGGAAAAATCCTTAAAAAACATTAGTTTTTGTAACTTTTCAACGAAACATGCTTTCAGAATCAAACTCTCTACTGTCTTATTACAAATGTTATTAAGAATGCAGCTAATATGTTAGAATAATAATCCCAACATAAATTAGTAAACCACGTCAAAAAATACCAAGTTAAGATCAGGCAAAAATTAAAAAAAAATTCTAACGCAATTTTCTCCCAAACTGAAAGAGGTACGTAAGTGTTGTTGGCAAATAAGGCGCTCCAGTGACTTCCACTTGAATTTTGAATACAGAAGATGTTGGTTCAATTCCAATTTTCTTTATTATGCAATTTATTCATCTTCTACTATTAAAATACCTAAATTATGAAATAATTACAATAAAAAAGGTATACAATTTTCACTACATACCACCGGGAAATTGCAAATTTAAAGTTACAAATTAATTTAATTATTTTTAAATAAAATTATTTATTAATTAACCCAAACACTGCGTTAAACTTTAAGTCAATTTACACACATGATAAAACTTTTACTTAAAATGGCCGATAAAATGATGCTACTTGACATTTAATTTACATATATGTAAAATAAGGTAGTTTAAAGGTGGACATTTTAGTAGTTACTAACATACTACAGTGCCGAGTACAATTAGTTTGAAAACATATATTTTTAAAATAGATTACTTAATAAAATCTAGTGAATTTTTGAAGTAGTGATAACAGTAAGCATGTAAGCACTTTTTTGTAGATATTTTCAAGGTCTACTTAAGTTCAAAAACTCTTTACAGTTGAGCTATAAATAAACTTTTTATGATATTTCAAAAAAATTGTATGGCCGAGGTACCCAACTTTACGCTGTAGGACCAATCGTCCGCGACCTCAAAATATCTTTGCTTAGCCTCTGTGAAATTTTAGTAGGATATCTTGAGTGGTTCATGAGCTACCGAAGTATTTCCCAAATAAAACGGTTTCAATCGACTGTGCATCATTAAGTAAGTTTATATATGAATTTTTAATTGAAAATTGCATGATACTGATAGTTTAAAAATTGCAAACATTTGTTTGAAAGTTATTATAAAGCCAAAATATAATAGACAACGATAGATGAAAGAATATTTGGGTAGTCTCTAGAAGTAAAGCAACCTAAAATAACGAAACAAGATACCTATGATACAAAAGTCAACTCTTTTATTTATTAAATTCTTTAACTCATTAGCAGAATTTTTAATTTTTTTTTTAATAACACAATATCACACAACTATTCCCTTCAAACAAATAAAAAAAAATTCATACGTTGGAGCAGAAAATGAAAAATCGTATTAGAAAATACAACAAAAACTTCACAGATCGGGCAAGATGAAAGGAACAAAAAAAAGTGCTGCAAACACTGAGAAATTATTAATAAGAACATGCTTAGCATAGAGTTACTTAAACGAACCGAGAAAGAACTGCTTCTACTATATGGTCTATAAGAGTTATTTTTGAAGGCCTTTCGGTTAACGATCATGATCTCTCTATTAAAAATCAAAATCAATCTAAATACACACAAAAATTCTTCTTACTTTATAAATTCTTTTTGATACTTTAACAGCATTCATGGTCATCTCATTAATATTATCATCGATGTTTTCGCGCTCAGCATCCGGATCCAAATATAATAAGTAAACATTCAACATTTTTTTAACATATGAAACATAAGCTTTCAAGCCACTAGACGTTTGTTTGGCGGCTTCCTCTTCCTCCTCCTCATGATCTTCGACATCGTTCTCATCATTGTCATCATTTCCATTGACTAAAAATTTCTTGTAAACTTTATTTAAAATATTTTGAACTTCATCATTGTTGCTGAAAGAAAATGTTAGATATACAGACATTATAAAAATATTAAAAAATGACTATATTCTACTTACAAGGGCAGTGCTGATTCTGTTTCGGGTGTGCCCAAGGCAATACGATTTACTGTACGGTTAAGTGGATCGGCAAAGATTTCAAAGCCAATCATTACATCCATTGAAAGAAATTTCTTAATTAAAACCGTAGATTGTAGCCAGTTAAACTTTTCGATTTTCATGGGCTTATAAATACTATCCGCGCTTAAGGTTAAATTAAAACCACTTGGTATCAGTGGCAATTTAAAAACATTTAGAAAGTGCACTAGTGGTTCCATTTCTCTCTCTTGTAGAGTTTGTGTATCCATGCAGGCTTTATACATTAGTTTTGCCTTTGTCACAGCCTCTGGCTCATCATCTGTGATATTCTTTTTTAAAAACTTTCGCAAATGGCGCATTATCCTTGACTGTCGTTCACGGAACCAATCATTTGATGTTAAAGAATCAGGACGGGGATGATCATCAGACCAGCGACCGCAGGTAAATTTATAAAAATCCTCACATGGATCACTCTTTACGTCCATTGAATAGATAAGGCTTGCCGCCGTTCGCACACATTCATTCGAGCGACAAATTGTAGCAATAGAGTTTTTGCCTGTAATTAATTCCATGACTTTAATATAACTTTATGTGTAAATATATTAACAGATTCTACTTACTTAATAAAACACTTAAAATTATAATCGTTATTAACAAAACAATAATCAGTACTATGAGCAAAATAAATAAAGTCTTGTTATAGTATTTTCGGCGAAATCTGAAAAGATATAAGATAACCATTATCGACAAATTTGTTAATAGTTCAGACTATTTTTCGATTGCAAGCTCATCTTTCTGAGGGCCTTTTTTAACTAAAAGCAGTGGATTTTGGATGTACAAACAACAAATTAACAAAGTAGCATGTCGAACATTCGCTAAAAGGGCAATAAGTCCAGTCATTGCTATAAGTGAAAAGTCTCAAAGAGAGTACCGCAATAGCCGTGTTACTATGCATCTAATTTGTTTTTTTTTTAATAGCATAGCCACTTTTTTATTTTTATTCTCTATTATTATAATTACTATTATTTTTATAGCGACATAGTTGTAAATACTTTGTGCACATTATAAATGTCCGCCTACTACGGTTGACAAGCCCCAAAGGGCATGAAATATTTCAACTTAACCCTTTCGGTCCTATTGGAATAATACGTCCCAGCGATTGTTTGAATGTTACTGTTCGTTCTCTAAACTAAAAGAAATTATATTCTAAAATGTCTCAGTCCTACTTTTGAGTTTTAGCTTTAGAAATAAGTAACGATACTTAGTTTTGAGTAAGCATTTGATGAGATTTTCGCATTAGTTGATGAGAAGCTCTCGATGAGGTAACGTCATTTCGCAATAAAATATTCAATAAAAAGTAAAGTTTTAGTGTTGTTGTAACAACATATTGTGTGTGCGTTTGAAGTAACATACTTTAGTGTATGAAAAATTTAGTTTTTTCCCTGTAAGTACAGTTTTTTGTCACCTTTTGTTGATTTGGAACATATTGTCCCAGCCGGGCTTTTCGTTGGGCTTATTTGTCCCATTCGTATTATTTTCAGGCAAAAACATCACAACTCAGTACGGAACTTCAAGAGCTTTTAGAGGCCGATATTTCTGATTATAGTGAATCAAGTGACTCTGAATCAGAAAACGGATCATCAGAGTCAAGTGACTCAGATGACAAATACAACGACGAACCAGTGGACGAAAATGATTCAAATGAAAATTCTTTCAATCCGTACGACCGGAAACAAATTTTCGACCAAGAATGCAGATACCATACGAAGAAGAACCAATAATTCTGACTGATGTAAGCCGTAGTTCCAAATAATTAGATATTTTCAAAAAATTATTTCCGAAGTCACTATTGCTGAGAGTACAAATAGAAGACTGAATATGTTAGAAAAAGATAAGAAAATAAAAGTTGCAAAAACGGATGAGTACGAAATTCTAATCGCATTAGGATGTTGCCTCATCATGAGCTATAGCAAAGTTCCATGAATTCAAAATTACTGGAGTATACATCCATCACTTAGAAACTCTGCCATAAAGAATGCAATTTCCAGGGATCGCTTTCAGCTAATAATGTCCAAAAAGTATTTTAATGACCCCAAAAAACCAGATGGATGTTTAAAACTATATTGTGTAGAAAAACTGGTATCTTGTGTAAAAACGACTTTCCCTAGTGTAAGAACAGAGTCAACATTTCAAGCTATTGATAAATCAATGGCAAAATTTAAGGGAAGGTTCACCAAAAAATAAATAAAAAAAAACAGAATTAATAAGTTTCTTGGTGCCACTAGTTGGAAACTGGTAGAACCCATAGCAAAACTAGAAAAAGGTTGTCATACGGCCGTCTGTCAAAACGTAAACGCCATTTGATTAACATAGGAGATCATATGCCAGTTTCAGCGCAAAAAAAGTCGCGCTGTTTAAGATGCAGATGCAGTTCAATGAAGAAAGAGAAAAGAACTAAAACAATATGTTCAAACTGTCAAGTAGCACTTTGTATCGATTGTTTAACTCCTTACCATAACTAAAAGCTTGCTTTTTCGAAAATAGTTTTGATTTATTATTAGCATAAAAAATACAATGAATTATAAGTTTTAGTTCCTATATCACTTTTAAGTTCTTCATTCAAGTTGTTGTTAAATAGCACAAAAATAAAATGAATTTAACGATGATCCTAATTTTCTTTATTTTTAATACAAGTAATTTGAACGGACATATGATCCTACTGGCATCAAAAATATGGTTGGGACAATATATCACAGTATAATTGAAAGACTTACGAAAAAACTGATAGTGCTACGCATCACCATTTTTTATGTCTTTTACATATGGGGAAAGAGTTTATTAGTATACTTCGTTGATTGGCTAACAAAAAGCCGGACCGAAAGGGTTAAGCCACCTTCCTAGTAAATTTAAAACAGCAAGTGAAGTTCAATTTTGTATTTATTGTAATTGCAGACACGGTGTCTACCTACAACTCTTCAAAAAATAAGAAATTTTGTTATCACATTCAAAAACACCCTTAATTTCTTTTTAGTTGTTGTTATAACGAATGTAATAATACATTTTCGTTAAAAAAATCTATTACTGTTCCAGTGATAGAAGACTGGCCCAAATGAACAGTCGAGCAATACATTTTTACCGTTTCAGTACGGAATAGTATTGACAACGTAAAATATTGTGAATAAGAAAATGTATTTGCACGTATGCAACAAAAAAGCAAAATCAAATTTAATTTTATATTCTTAGAAGACAGACAGACTTGTACAGGCTTCTTACCAATATCTGGGAATATAACTGAAATATACCTAAAACACCTACAAAGATTTCAAACTTTCACTGAAAAATTAATTTGCAAAAGCCAAATTACGAACAACAGTAAACAAAGTGAATTAAAAAATTAAATATTTAAGCATTTATAATTTTAACGTTTATTTTTATTTCTACTGCATCTAAAAATAATTTAAAAACAAAACAATCACTATGTAATTACAGTTGAATACAAATAAAACTGTTATTTTAATAATTTCTAATCGCTACTCACCTGGACTCCACTCCTACTAAATTATTGTTTGGATAGTGATAGAGGGCAGGTGATGATTTTGCGTCATTGTTATTGGAATTTATATGATGAACAGTAGCAGCACTATGTCCTCTTGTGGAATTTCGACCAGATATTGTTGAAGGAATACTTAAGTTGCCTTAAAATTAATTTTGATTATTATTATTACACTTATGTTTACTATTGCTAAGTGCTGATAACGAAAAAAAAAATTATTTTTATTCATTCCGCCATTGACTAGATAATAAATTTATGGTTTTTGTTATATATTTCGCTTTAAAGAAACATTTAAAGTCAAATGGAAAATAAATAAAAAAGATAAATATATATTTCTTTGCAAGTTCGATTAACAATTTTGCGAAAATTTGTTGTAAGTTTGTAATAAAAATACCTTTAATATATTTATGCTTGAATCGTAGTTACCTTCAACTCAATGCTTCTTTTACCATTCTTTTCCAATTTTTATCCTACTGGGCATAAGTATATGTATAGCCCCTTAGTTACAGCAAAAAAACTTTGTAAGAGAAGCTAAAAACAAAGTAACTCCAGATAGCTGGTATAAAATCTAAGAAGCTAATGCTGCTAAAGGAAAACAAAAAAGCTTATTTATATCTATGTTTGGCAGGGATGGTATAATATACAGTTTTTAGATGGCTCTTCATCGGCGTCATTGGTGGAGATGTAGCAGCAAAAATACACAAATGTCCCAGAATAAGTTTCGAGTTTCGAGAGATATTTAAGGGCCCAAAGTTTTTGGTTTTCGATGACCCTTCATCGGACTCATTGTTGGAGATATAGCAGCAAAAATACACAAATCTTCCATAACAAGTTCAGAAATTCCACCGACATTTACGGGCCTCAAATTTTTAGTTTTCGATGACTCATCATCGGGGTCATTAGAGACATTCAAATTGAAAAATATTTCGCGACTCCAGTCTCATTCTATTGTACGAATAATGCTTGAAAATCAACTTGCCCCTATCAAAAAGAAGATTTAGTATTCTCTTTGAAGCTAATTTTAGTATTTAGAATAGCCAGTAAAAGCATTCCAGTTGAGCAAAGTACTCTCCCTAAATTTTAAAAGAAATAGCACCGAATTATTTTTCTACAAATACCTCCAGTATGATTTTCTTATCCATCACGACACTCTAAGTGAAAATTGTACTCCTCAGAAAAAGTTGTCTGAAGATGGAAAATTTTATAAATTCTCACAAAACTGCTGCAAGTGAACTTTGACTAATTCTAGTTTTCAAATTCTAAATTCGTTTTTTTGTGCCTGTTGTGAAGCATTTTTTAATTGTTTGAGGCAAACAAAGACTCGCTTCGATTTCTATTGTGCACCTGTCGCATGGCTGTTATTCGCAACCAATTTTTTTTAAATACACCTTCTTAATCAAATAAATCAATAATTAGAAATTTCTAAAATAATTATTTTTAATTACAAATTAAATTACAAAATAAATTAAATTTTTATCAGACATAGCTGATATTAACGGAATTTTTATGGAAATATTGAATTTTGAAATTTAGATATGATTTCTGACATATGACCGTCACAGCTGCATAGTCTAAACTGGAAGTCCTATTTTATATGACTTTTTTTGTGGCCACATATCTACAATAACGCCGTGAATATTATCCGCCAAGCAGCAGTTAATCAATTCCAGCTTTTTTTTTTTTAAAGAGAAGTAGCATTTCAGGCAACCATGCCTATTTAGTCAAGTACCGTGCTACCTTCTTTAGGAAAGGGATAGAGAAGAGATGAAACAGGTGGTGAAAGCAGAAGGATAGTCGGAAATTAACTGGCGTATAAAGACAGCAACAGCGACCAGTGACTATGCCTTCATCGCTGAGCAGCTCCACCGACAGTCAATTTTTATCTTTTGTAGTGAAAAAAAAACCAAGATCTTCGTTGGGAATCGAACCCACAACCCCCATATTTACAAGCTAGTACACTACCTCCTAGCCTACAGGGGCACCTTGAATACGCTTATCGGCGTAGACTAGAGTAGTGACATATCCCCACATAAAATAGTCAATTCATTGGTCCGAAGCGTGAAACTATGCGGTTACCAAATGTTTCCTTTAAAAGATCAACAATGTTAGGAACTGTATAACAGGTTGCGCCATACTGTTGCAACCACGACTTCCGCATATGATGGTAGTTCAACTAATGAACGAAAAAGTTTGCATTCATGGATTTTTAGCTACCTCTTACATTCTGACCAGCAAGCAAGCAAGGTTTACTAAATTTAACGGTGTCTCAACATACCCTCTTTGCCATCCATAGTCATTCTAAGAAAAGTGATCTTCATTGTTAAACAAATTTCACTTAGAAAAATCGTGATAAACGACAATCTTATTTTGGACCCAATATGCCAATTTTGAAATCGTTGTTCAGGCGTCCATCTCTTCGTGTTGAAATATCAAGCCAAATTAAACATAAAACACTTCATAGCTGGCAAAATGGTTGCCGGTTGCTAATTAAAAAGTGTTGGCAACTAAAAGTTTTATACTCCTATAAAAATACTCGATTTAAACATACATATCCGAAAATCTAATACATTACTAACACGTGGTTTTCGTTTGAAGTTAACGTTTTCTACTTGTTGATTTATATACAGTTACACAGTAAAGTCTACCTACCCTATTGAAAAGCGGTGTTTGGAGATATCTGTGAAAATTGTAGCATTGAAATATATTCCAAACAAATCCAATCTAATAACAAACATCTTTCAAACACAGAAAAGTCTGCATACGGCATTGAAGTGGAGTGAGACATTTATTGAGAAGTAATGGAATCTACAATCGTGGGCCTCAAAAGAAGCCATTCATCAGCAAAATCAATATGGAGAAACAAGTAGAATTTGCTAAGAAATATGTATAATGATGAAGACAAAGATTTTTGGGCTAATGTTTTATTTAGTGATGAAAGCAAGTTCAACATGTTTGACTATGATGGCAAGCAACAAGTATGGCATCGAAATAATGAAGCATTATTGCCCAAAAACTTGCTTTCTACGGTGAAGCACGGTGGTGACTCTATTATGGTTTGGGGCTGCATGTCAGCGGCTGGGGTGGGTAATTTAACATTTATTGATATTAATATAGATCGCATGGTATACTTGGACATTCTCAAAGCTAATTTGAAGCAATCCGCGAGTAAACTGAGTCTTACGGTGGGTTAGTACTTTCAGCAAGATAACGATCCAAAACATACCGCTGGTGTTGTCAAGGAATGGCTACTATATAATATGTCCCATAAACTTCATACCCCACCCCAGTCACTGGATTTGAATTCCATAGAGAATTTATGGGATGAAATGAATCGTCGCATTAGAAAAAGGACAATTTGAAATAAACACTACTTCAAGTAAAGCATTTTTGAGGTGGAATTTAATTTCGAATAATTACACAAAAGTATTGGCAAATTCCATGTTGTCTTTTTATTTTCTTTTAAGTGAAATACATTATTTTTGCAAAGTGTGTAGGCTTTTCTGTATTTAAAAAATGAATTTTGTTTGTTTTTGTTTATAAATATTTTTGGATTAAATTTTTTTTTGATAAATATCTCTTATTCTTTTATACGGTCTTTTTAAAATAAATTAATAATATATATTTTTTTCTCTTTTCGATATTTCGCTTTCCTATGAAAAGCTTTTTCAGGAAAAAAAATATCGAAAAGAGAAAAAAATATATATTGTTAATTTAATTTAAAAAGACCGTATAAAAGAATAAGAGATATTTATTAAGAATAAAAAAAGGTCGATTAAAAAAACTACAAAAAATTTTTTTTTGTTAAAATTTATTGTTTGTTAATAAGTTGAATTTCTTTGGAATAAATTTTAATGCTACAATGTTCACAGAAAACTCTAAACCTTGCTTTTCAAGGGGGTATGCAGACTTTACTGTGGGACTGTAAATCACTCAGCCACCCTTTTGATTTAAATAATTAAAATAATAAACAAAAATTACAGATTTTATACACAACATAACAGTTACATATATAACAGTACATGCATATACTCGTAAATATATCGCATCCTAAATACAAAAGGGTCACAACTCAAAATACTAACATTTTCACAACTCAAAATAATTCTCTTTAGTTCATCGTGCAGGAGCAACATACTTAACACAAAAATAGACTTAACTGTATTTTTCCAGTTAAAGAAGATAGTGATGTGAGAGACATTTTTGCAATAGTTAGAGATGTGTACTTTGGATTTAATTATGGAAAATTTTGAGTTGTGACCCTTTTGTTTTTAGGATGCGATATATTTATTCAGATAATAAAATAATTATCTAAGATTATATAGAGTTTATTTAATAACTATTTTATTCAAACATAAATAAAAAGTACAATGAACTCTGAAATATCTCTGAACATTAATTATTCATTTTATTTTCCTTTTTTTTTTGTTGATTTCTTCGAAATTTGTAATTACTGTAATGGAAAATGTTTTACATGTGACAACAAAATTTAAGTGCAGGATATGGCGAATAGAAAACTCGTGTGCCGATTGTCATTATAACGGTCACATAAAACTTAAATCGTGGCAAGCTAACTGAAGTTAATGCATATAAAAACATGGCCTAAACAAACAATAAAATTGAACGTGTAAAAAAATTAATAGCATTTTTATCATAATGGCAGGTTAGTGACATGTGAAAAACAACATTTAATCAACATGATTATTAATGGCTGACAGTAAAATGTTAATCTAACCAAATACTAGACGTATCGACTAACGAAATGACTGTCCATTCGTATTAATGGACATGAAAATTATAATAATATGAGCCGTATAGCTAAAAACAGTGTGCTTGCATGTATAGTATATAATTGTACGTAAAGTATTATTATAAAAACATACTAAATTAAAAAATAAAATAATGTTAAAGGTTAATAAAATAATGTTCATTAAAATATTCTAATAACAAACTTCTGTGTCTTTTGTAAGGTGGCTGTTTACTGGAAGCATTTAAATTTATTTATTGTTAAAAAAACTAAAACTAAAGTAGCCGTTGTTTATTTACGAAAGCAAGGAATTTCTTTTCTTTTAAATGCACTAAAATGTGAGCAATAGCTTCTTTGCTAAACTAAAAATAAAATTAATGAAAAATCAACATAGCCAAGTTGCTTGCTTAAAATGTTAAATGTTGGACTTTGGCATAACAAAAGAAATGAAGAAAATTACAAAAAAACAGCTAAGGTGTTATAAAAATAAAAAGCGTTCAATTGAAAACCTCAACAAAAATAACAAAAAAATAGTAATCAATGAAAAAAACCTGTAGTTTTATTAAATACCATAGATTTTGATGGAGTGTGCTAATCGAAACTAAAACCGTGTGTTTTTACGCCTAAAATTCTAATTCGATATAAATTCATTTATCTTTTTACTTTAATAAATATTTTGGACATAACACAAATTTTTGCGTTTAAAAGTTTAAAGTTGACTCATTCGCACGTTTAGGCTGCAATTATTTTTGAATTTTCGCAGCTGACAAAAATATGATTTGAAACCAATTTTGTCGTTCAGAATTCGTGACCAACCGAATAAAAATAGTCAGTGTAGAAACCAGTTACCGCCGAGTTCCACACTCATTTTAATTTAACGCGAAAAAATGTTTTTTCGCCCTTGCTATCAATACACTGGGTGCAACCTTACAAAATTATCACAAGTGAAATGGTTGACAAGAATTAAAAATTTGCTTTAAGGGTTTAGTGTGTTGGGGACAAAACAAACTTGTGGTAAAAAGAAGAAGACACAAAACACAACAAGAAGTTTATTTTATAAAGCAAAACTAAACAAAAAAATTAGATTAAGATGCTTAATTATGAATGAAAAATGAATCTAGTAAATGTCCACCACGACCACGCTGACATTCGCTTTAATTAGCTCTGTATAGACTTTGTCGTTAACATAGTCCCACAAAAAAAATGGAGTGGTGTTAAATCACTCGATCTGGCCGGCCACTTAGCTGCTGATTGTGTTGAAATTTGGTTTGCAATAAATTGATCGTTTCATTGGTTGTGTGACAATTAGCAGCGTCTTATTGAAATCACATGTCAGTGATATCCACGACATCATAATAGGCCAAAGTTGAGTTGTTAGCAAATACGGCAATTTTGCTTGTTACAAACCCTGACAAATGAAAATAATTAAAATAATTTTTTCAGAAAACCCAGCCGGTTGTTCCTGCATGAATTGAGCGAATCTACGACGATGTGAATGTTAGGTCGGCTTCAATTTCTCCACTAGTTGAACCTTGTAAGGCCTTAAAGTCAAAACCTTATGCTAAATTCTGTATGTAGTATTTTTGACCCCCGGGGGCATATTATAAGTCTTTATTACACAACCATCTAAACTTGTGTCTTGCGGGGGTAGAAGGGAGCCCAGTCCCCTTAGGCTAGTAAGAGCCAACTGGAAAATCCACTATATTTCCACGGGAATCAGTAAAGGCCCAGAGTTCCGCTAATTGTTTCTTTAGGTATTTAGCTGTTCTCTGACTGATTATTGATGTAGACCCTTCGGTAGTATTGTGGTGGCTGTGTGTTACGAGGCCCTCGTTTGAGTTTGTGGGTCGGATCATTCACAATGAACACAACGAATGGCTTAGGTCCAGTTAGTATGAATGTCGTGGTGTTCTTAATTATATTAAGCTTCATGAGTTCTGGACAAGGAGTTGGATAGTCTCCACCTCTTCAGCAAGGAGTTAAAGCTGCGCCCTACTCCGGGCTTTTAAAGTTACAACTAGGAGTGACCGGAGGATATACGTATCCGAAGGCCTTCTAGGGCAAGGATGACGCTACATTCCATCCACAGTGGTAATTATCCATCATCTGATTTAGGCTTATGGATAACCCCAACTGTTGAGAACAACTTCGAGGAATTGATATTTTGAATCTGCTTCAACACTTTGGCTCACGGCTGCGGTGTTTTTACATGCCTTGGTGTACACACATTTTGTATAGAGCCTATCGACTCAAATTTAACAACCACATTTGTAATAGAAATCTCAGAAGGACAATTATGTTGTCCGAAAATATTACGAATTTTACGAAATGTAACTTTGCCAGAACCACCATTTGCATAGTGGAGTTTAATTATCTAAATGCGATTTTCGTGCTAAATTGAATTCATCTACTAGAATGCGTCAAAACTTATCATGTTATTGGTGTTGCCATAACTGCAAAACAAATTTCTTGCTGTAAAAGCCGATATATGCATACATATCAGAGCTGTAAATGAGTCTTTTATTTTTGAATTAATTTACGAATCATTCATGCACTGAATAAGCAAATTTCGAATTAATTCTTTTCACATAAAAAAATCATCTCGAACTGGAATAAATTTTAAAAATGAGAGAGTGAGAGCTCGTTTCCAATCCAAATGAAAATGTTAAAGAGGATTACAAACCATTTTCAATTCATTTGCATTGATTTTGAATTAATGAAAATGAATTAGAATTAGAATTACCAATTTACTACCAACTTATTTGAAGTGAATTGCATTGAAAATTTAGTTGCAAGTAAATCTACATCACTGTGTTTGTTTTTAGTTGTGATCGATATGTGTAGATGTTTATCATATTTATGAAATGTTTTGAGTTTGTGAAATAAATTTATTTTTTTTAACTTTTAGTTAATATTTATAATAATATTAACCCAAAAGTATGTCGTGGATCCAAAAATTATTAATTGCGAAATTTCCATTTTGTATTTTCCTAGATCTACCCTTCAATTTGAATGATTGCAACTCATTTTTATTTCATTCATTTGATTTGCAATTCATTGGTTCTAACTAATTTGCATGAATTAGTAGCTAATTGGAACGAATTGCAATTCATTTTATCAAATTCATTTGAGTTGGAAACGAATTGAGATTCATTCTTTTTGAGCTGACTTAAATTAAATTCAAGTTTTCTTTTTTGTTGTGATCAAAAAGGATCAAAAACGTTAATAGACTATATAATAACAAATAATGAATGGATCACTGCGGAAAATAATATAAATAACAAAATATCAGATCATGAATCTATAGACATTTGTATCGGATGTGAAAATATAGAGCACGGAAGACATTTTAGGGAAATAAATATTTTTAAATACAATAGATCCAGATTTTTTAATGAAATAAGTACAATATTACAATATGATGAACAGAAAGACCTTAACGATAATGTTTACAACTTTGATAATGTCTTTGAAAATACTATACGAAAATTTAGTGTTAAAACAAAAATAAATGAAAACAGAAAGAATAAATGGTTTAACAATGACCTCAGAATGTTGAAAAGGGAAAAGATCTTTATATATCAAATTGCAATTGTTGAAAACACCAGCGAAGCATGGAATAACTATAAAATAATTAGAAATGAGTACAAGGGTAAAATCGAAAATGAGAAAAATAAATACATAAATCATCAAATAAATAATGCTCAAGACCAGAAGGAAATAAAAGATCTAGTATTAAAAAGACCCAGAAATATGATAGAAACTGTGATATTTAGACAAATAGAATATAAGGATAACTTTCAAATAGCCGAAAATTTGAATAACTATTTCATCAATAGCATTAAGGAAATTAGAAACTCCATTGAATATGTGCAATATAAAAATATAATACCTGCAATAAATTTAAAATTGAAATTCCGTGCAATATCTTTACAAGAACTTAAAATAACATGTAAGAATATTAAGAAAAAACCTGACTACAATAGAGTATCAATCAATATGATTTTGGATAACTGGAACACAATAGGAAATATTATGCTAAATATAATAAACAATACACTAGAAACTGGAATATTTCCAAATAATTGGAAAGAATCTATGATTACACCTATTGAAAAAGTAAAAAATACTAACAAATGTGAAGAATACCGTCCAATAAACATGTTAAAAACGTTTGAGAAAATAATTGAAATGAGTGTTAAAATTCAATTAGAATGTTATATTGAACAACACAAGTTACTTTCAAAGTATCAGTCGGGTTTCAGAAAAAGTACTCTTGTGAAATAGCAGTCAACTATGTAATAAATAGGTGGAAATTTATGAAGAGGAATAACAAAATAATAGCAATTTTCTTAGATTTTAAAAAGCGTTTGAGACGATTGATAGAGATATTTTATTACGGAAACTTTATAAATATGGAATTCAGGATACTGAATTGAAATGGTTTGAGTCATATTTAACATATCGCAGCCAATTTACGAAGGTGAATGGCACATTATCAAATACTACGAGAAATGACTTCGGAGTACCACAAGGCTCAATTTTAGGATCGCTGCTGTTTATTATATACATAAATGATATGGAAAAAGTTTTGAAAAAATGTAAAATTGTTTTATATGCAGACGATACGATGATTTTTACTGAAGCGGCAACATAGGAGATATGTCACGCTAATTTATCTGATGATATGGATAACATTATGAATTGGTTAAGAATGAATAAACTAAAGTTAAACGAGAACAAAACTAAAATAATGGAAATAAATATGAATACTAATATAATATTTAAAATTAATTTTTATAGTTTTTTAAACGATCTTTTTTATCTTTAATTAATATCTTTTTTCTTTTTTAAGATCTTTTTTTATATATTTATTATTTAAAATTAATGATATAATAATAGAGAAAGTTAATAATATAAAATATCTAGGTTTTCTGATAGACAAGGACTTAAAATTCAAAGAACATATAGAAAACATATGTAAACAAATTGGTAGAAAAATCGGGTTTTTTAAACGTATAAGGAACAAAATATCAATTATAACGGCGATCAACATATACAGTACGACGATAAAACCACATTTTGAATTTGGATCTACTGTGTTATATACATGCTGTACAGAAGAGCAGATATCAAGGATGCAGAAACTACAAAATAAGGCAATGCGCGCAATAATCAAATGCAATCGATTTACCTCAGTGGGACATATGTTGAATACGCTCAAATGGCTTAATATAAGACAAAGATTAGAATTGAACACAATTAATTTTATTCAGAAAATAAAAACGGGAAAGGCGCCTGATTATTTAGTGGAACAACTCAGATACGTTGGTGATATTCAACCATACAACTTGAGAAATGCTACAGTTTTTAGACTACAACGACCAGTTAATAATACAATGCGAAGATCACTGTTATACAAAGGATTGAAGCTATACAACATGGTGCCAAATAATATTAAGAATTAAATTAATCCGAAAGTATTTAGAAGAAAAAATATTGAATTTGGAGCAGATTTGATGTAACTTGCGAAAGAATGTATATTGCTATATGAAAGTATTAAAGATACTACTAATAAATAATAATAATAATAAAAATAATTAATTCAAAATTTATATAATTCGTAACGATTTAAAATCAAAAATAATGATTCATTTACAGCTCTGATACATATTCATATTCATCTAAAAAATATTTTACAATTATTGATTTTCTAGTAAATTATAAAAATAAATACTTGTGTTCTGTGACGTTGACAATAACGTAAATACAGTAAAAAAAATTACTATTATGTTTGTTTAAGTTTAAATTAATGTACGTATCCTTATGTATATTATTTTTTATAAATAACGAGGTGAGTAAGGATACATACGCTACACTCTAACTTTTTTGGGTATCTAATGCCTTATTTAGAACTTTATATGATCACTTTTCATTTGATTTAATGATTGTAAAGATTTTCTAATGCAGAAAGATACAATATTTTATAGACATAGTATTAGAATTAAAAAAAAAAAATAATAATAATTAATGAAAACATATACAGCATGTACATCAATTAAATAATAAACAATAAAATTACAATAATATAAATAAATAAAATAAATTATTCATTAAAAATGCAAAAAGAACAAATACCACGGTCCAATTAAGTGCAAGGACCAAACTGATGGCGTCATCTCAAAATTAGCCTCCTAAATCCTTCTCTGAAAATAACTCGGAGATGTACGAAAGCTATTAAGAACTTTTAATCTGAATAATGAAATCAAAAAATAAAAAATAGCATAATAGAATTTCGTGATCTTGCAGATCTAATAGGTTTGTATTAAACATCTATATTCCATTCTGGTGCATATGAAGGTGATGGATGCTATTATGGATACAATTATGGGTTAACAATATTCCTTTTCCTAATGGCGTTAACAATTTAGTGGTCCATAGACTACTAAAAATATATTAGCACAAACTTGGTTAATATGATCACTCCAAATTTAAAGATTCTAGTAGTATTAACAAATTCAATTTCTGATTTATTAATTATAAAATGTACACGTAAATCAATACTTTCATATCATCTACTTATCCGTAAATATTTTACTTTCTTCGAATTAATTTTAAACTAAGCCAAAGGCCAAGTATAAATTTTATTCAAGTTAAAATTGAACTCCTCTACTTTCGGTTGTACTAAATCTTTAGTACAACCTTTGGAAGAACTAGACACAATTAAGTATAAAGTAAAGTGTAAAGTAATTGTACAAATATTGAACATTTTTATACTATCGCACTCATTAGTACAGATGAATTGATCTTTATCGAGTAAATAACAATAGTATAGAAAGAGTATAAAAACTTCAAAAATTATAAACGCCTTAGAGTGGTCAAATAATATCAATAATAAGAATTTTAGCTATCCAAATTATATTTAATTACATCAGTAAGAGCTGCTAAGCACTACGATGAGGCCTAACACCAGACTGGCGATCAGTTAAGAGATAACTGTTAATCACATATATATTTATATATAAATTATATTTGCGCAAATACTTAGCGAGAATAGGGAATGGTTCCATATTATGGGCAAATTTTGGTTATTTTAATACAATATAATTGAAAATTATCTGCAAAAGTAAAACACCAGAAAATCAGTTTTTGTTGTCAAAGGTAGTTGTGCTCAATTTTACCGTGCGACAGATAATAACTACAACCGAGAACATCTAACTACGTCTTCTATTTTCTCATTTTAAGATCTTTACTCATTTATATTACCTTAGAATCTGTGTCAATATCTGAAATTATTGTATGAACAAATGCTTAATATCACGGCCGTTCATATTAATTAGTTTTTCATAAAATTTAAGAAATATTGCTTAACAACTCTGATTATACTCTATAATTTTTAAGGTTTGAAGCGACATGGTATAGAAAAAATTTAGTTTTAGTTTTAAAAGCTTACAAACCATCGACAATTAATAAGAGATTTGTTGCTTTTGAAAAGTACTAATTGACCCCTTTAGATTTTTCACCTTTCAAATTAAATAACTAGACTAGAATTATTCACTATGCATTCCAAAAAGTATTTGATAGTACATATGTCTAAAATAACCACTGTGTGGTTACTTAAGCCTTTTCGATGCTATATTTATTGCTATTTCTTTATTAGCTTAGTTAGCCTTAAAACTTATAATTGTTAAATAGTACTCAAAGGGATAATTTTTATTATTTTTAAAAAAATCGTTTTTTTTTGTATTGTTTTCATGCACAATCTTTTTACTTTTTAAGTAAATTAAACAATGATGTTTTTTAGCACTATATAACAATTGGTCTGTGTAATGTTCAAAGGCATTAGGCGACAATCGTGAGCTTATATTTATTTTTCGAAAACCTGTGTTCGAAAATATATAGAAAACTAATAAATAAGTTTGTGAATTTTTTTCTGCTTCCTAAGGTTGTCAGATGGAAATTCTATAATTGGACCTAAGAGGCCTATAATAATATAGAATTCTTCGGATTTTATTTCTCAACAAGATAGTTTTGACATTTAGATAGTTTTCAACAAGATAGTTTTGACATTTAGTTTTTTGACGTATTCATAGTAGATGCTTTTATAATTGTTATAATGAATTCAATTTCGCACGAAAATCGCACTGAAATAATTAAAATCCATTATGTTAAATCCGTTATGTTAAAATTATATTTCGTAAAATTCGTGATATTTTCGGCCAACATAATCGTTCTTCTGCGACCGCTATTAAAAATTTAGTTTTTAAATTTGAGTTGACAGGCTCGACACAAAATGTGTAAACATCAGCGCGTGTTCGACCAGGTCGTTGAACTGTAGACATCACAGCCCTGAGCTACAGTGTTGAAGCAGATCCAAAGCATGTCAATTCCTCGGCATTCTAAACAATTGGGGTTATCCAAAACCACCACAGTGAATTTTGCGTAAGCATCTGCCTTTGTAGCCTTGAAAGGTTCAACTATTGCAGGAACAACCGTTTCGTTTTTCTGACAAATCCCAGTTTGCAGACGAATCCCATTTTCACCTGTCAGGGTATGTTAACAAGCAAAATTGCTGCATTTGGGTTTCTGAAAATCATAGAGCGATTATTGAGAAGTCTTTGCATGCTCAACGTGTCACTGTATGGTGCGCTATATGGTCTGGAGGCATGATTTTTTTCGAAGATGAAGTTTGAAATGCGATAACGTTCAATGGATCATGCTATCTCGAGATGAAAACAGCTCACTTTTTAACCTATTATTGACGATGTGGATATTACTGACATGTGGTTTCAGCAGGATGGTCGCACCTATCACACAGCCAATGAAACGATCAATTTATTGCAAACCAAATTTCCCGATCGCTTAATTTCACCACAATCAGAAGTTAAGTGGCCAGCCAGATCGTGTGACTTAACACCGCCGGACTATACTTTGTGAGGTTATGTTAAGGACAGAGTCTATACGGAGTCAGTCAAATCGATTTCAGGCTTAAAACTCAACATCCGTGATGTGATTAACAAAATAGGACCGCCATTTTGCCAAAAAGTGATTAAAAACTTTGATAAAAGAATCGACATCTGTCAGCGTTGTTGTGGTGGATATTTGCCAGATATAATTTTTGATTCACAATTTTCGAACTTTTCTCTTCGTAATACAATGAAAATTGGAATTATCTTAATATAAATTTTTATTTTTATTTATTTAAGAAAAGAAACTTTTTATACGTCATAATCACATTTTCTTTGAAGCACCCTATAGTAACACACACTCTCTGTAGCTTTCAAGTTTCTGCCTGTTGCGGTTGAAAATATGAGATCATTTATATCGAAATCAGGTCTTAATGGAATCATATTCTAATATTAAAATTAGTTTGGATTTTCCGACGGGGCTAAAATTACTTTTATTTTCGGTACGATTTTCCGTCGACCCTCGTCAAATTTGGTTTGTGAACAAACCGGTTTCGGCTGTTTACAAACCAAATTTGACGAGGGTCGACGGAAAACCTTTCCCAAATAAAAGTTAATTTTTTTTCGCTATTTGATACTAATTTGAATTCTCTACAAGTTACGCTGCAAAAAACACATTTAACGTGTCTTGTAGTTTTTAACTTTAAGTGCTTTTTGGAAAACAAATACCAAAAAAAGAAAGAATGACCGAAATTTTAAGAAACAAATATAGAAAGAAAAATAATGAATAAAACAGGAATTGATTTTGGAAGCCGGTTAGTAAATCTAACTACTTACCGGGGCTATTTGGTCGATGATTTTGTATAGCAAATCCATTAGCTGTTGTCCAAACACTATTTGTGTTATAAGTTCTATCCATTTTCTGTTTCTTAATGTCTTATTGTGCGACTACACCTTTACACATGAGACATTATTTTATATGCACAACTTAAAGAGTGAAAGTAAACTAAAAACACCACCACTTGACCCAAATAGTTTTTCTTTAAATTGTCTCACTGATAAAAAATAAAAAACATTCTTCTTTCTTATTAATTTTTATAGTTAAAATGGCTTATTTAAATAACATTAAAATAATAACTATAATCACATCGAATTATCAATAATCAATTAATTTTGTTTTTTGTTGGCATAGAACACAAATAAGTAAATAACCAAAAAGTACTTTTTGTTCTGTTAAGCTATTTAGTTAACGTTTTACCTTCATCTGACAATGAATTCGTTCACTCTGTAAATGAAGCACTTGGGTTTAAGGCACAAACTGACTTGACGTTTTTAAAGGCAATTTGAATTATGGCAAAAATAGCTTTACGTCCTTGCTACAAAGGTTCTTCTTAATAAAAGAATACCGGTGAACTAAAACAGTTTAAAAACAAACACGAGCCATTTATAAGTTCGAAGCCAGGTATCGTGCCACCATTAAAAGTATTTGCATAAATGTATGTGCGCACGCGAGTGTATTGTATTGTTTTGTTTGTTTTACTTTGAAATTCATTTTTACTTTTATCCTCTCTACACTTACTTACGGTCTTCCTAATAACATTGGTATAAGCAAAATAAATACTATTATTGTCTTTTTGTATTTGGTAAATTTTATTAGCTACCGCGTGACATACGATACAATTAAATTATACAATTCGTAACGAAACTACCAACAAGTTGAAGAGCCATTGGTGTAGACAGGCAAATACTAAAAATATTTTTTTTTTTTAAATCCAACACTTAATTCTAGCTTGACGGCCTATAATATAAGGAATCACGTAATGAAAATTATTTAAAAGTATTTAAGAATGTCTATTGATTTGTGTTTTGTTTTGTTTTGCTGTGAGTATATTCGAGAAACATGCAAAATTTAATAATGACAGCCAAACTTTCAAAAGTTCCAGTAATGGAAGGAAAAAATTATGGAAAATTATTGTCAGAAGAAGAGATTTCTTACCTTTACAGTGTAACTTGCAGCAATCAAGGCTATGGAATGCAAAATGTAGGAACTTAATAAGAGCTATAATACGAACTTAAAATTAGAAAAGTTTGGTTATTCAGGGTTAGGCAAAATAAGTCATAACCTAGACTAAAGCTAACTTCTGCATTACAATTATAACAATTTATAGTATCAATTGTTTTACATAAAAACATTGACTGATTTTTTGATGATTAAGTTATAGAATAGCTAAAAGCATACTATGTTGTACGTGGTAGCAAATGATTCTTTAGGATTAACTAAAAATATTTAAAGTTTATTTATTGCTTTGAAAAAGCTTTTTCTTTAAACGCTGGTATATTTGTAGTGGATTTGGTTCTCTTTCTTGAAAGTTCTTTTGTAGATAGATTGGGCTTGGAAAAACATGATCTATATAAAGTACAATAATTAAACAATATTTGAAAAATGAGAGTCTTTGAGCAAAATCATGCGGTCTGATCACAATCAGTTACTAATGCAGCTATTAATTAATTATAAAAATATTTACACAATATTTTTCCATTAAAAATTAATTAAATAAACCAGAAAATTTTCGTTTTCTTTTTAATATGAGCGTTTTACAAAAGACCTGTAACCCTTTTCGCCTTAACATATGCTTTGAATTTCTTGAAAATAATGGTTAACTCGTTTACTTTACCTATTGAATACAACAAATCTAAATAACAATTTTACATTATTCGATATGAAAACCTGCTCGAAAATACTTGTTGTAATTACCGACACACAGTGGACCATTTTACGAGAAAGCGGTCAAAAATATAGAACTTTTGAACGGATCGTAATTTTGATACGCGGTTTTTTTGTCTTCTAGGTGAGATCATAGGCTTTCGTTTTTAAGGTATAAAAAATTTAAATCGACCGGTTAGCAAAATAGATGTGATAGATTCAAAATACATTTTACGTTTTAGCTGATTTTTGGTACGAAAATAAGGTATTAAAACTTGTTCAAAGAGTTTGTTTTACATAAAGTCTTATATTTTGATTCACGTTTAGAACTTATACTTGTTGAAAACTTAAATTTAATCAGATAGGGCCAAGTTTTGGCCACCGTAAAATTTTTAGCACGAAGGCCAAAGGTTGGTTAAAAATTAGCTCATTAAGTAGCAAATATTAAAAATATATTTATTGGTTCAAATTTACTTTAGATAAGGAGGTATTCAGGTCCAAAATAAACATAAATACTACTCGTATATTTAAACTTTTGTTGTAAATTGATTAACACTTTATTAATGTACAAAAAACTTTAAAAGAATGAAATACATACAGATAACTCTTGTGTTTGGAAAAATTACGAGTAATTAAACAATTTTAGTAAATATTTATTCTAAATAGCCTTGATTTTCATTTTCTAGAAGCAGTTTAGAGTTTAGGTTCTACGTCCTGTTCAATTAAAGTAGTCTTCCATTTTTGCCGGATATTGGACATATTGGATGTGCGAAATAAAATAACAATCAAGTCTTTATTAGTATAATATCTTGAAATATTTCTTGTGTTATGCCCACGAAAGAATCTATAGTCTTTGTTGCATTTTTCCTGGGCTTCTTCAGATAGATCTCCAATTGGTAGCATATTGTGTTAAATTATTTGTTCACCATCATACTGTGATATTCTCCAAGAATATTTTTCGTTCTAAAGTATAGCTGTTTTTTTGGCGTGCTCTCCAAATTTTTCTGCATTTATCTTTCTGCTGTATCCTAGAACTTGTAAAATAATACTGAATCTTCTTATTGGTACCAAATCTACTCCTGTGACAGATGCTGCAGTTTCTAGATCTGAAAAAATCTTCCTGCAGTGTTTCAATCATTTGTGTCGCCTTACCCTTGCTTTGGCTGATTGATGATTAGGCCTTGTTTTTTTTTTTTGGTTTCTTATCTCTTTATTTTCCTTATTTTTTCTCACTGTTTCACCTAACGGACCAAAATTCAAATCATAACCCAATTTAGGAATATGCCTTAAGCAATTTAACAATTTGAAAAAAAAACTATTTTAGAATCAGTGCAAATCAACTTAAAAAGCAAAGTACTTCTGTGACCTAAATTATATTATGACCAACTGTGCATCAGTTTGAAATTGACTAAAAGTTTTTGTTTTCTTTTTAAGAATATGCATATTCCTCTAAAAAACGTCTCTTATAAAGGTGATTTGAAAAATATATAAAATGCTTACAAAATAGCAAAACAGAAAAAAATTTATAATTCCATTTTCTAATTCCATTTTACAGAAAATTTTTGGCCAGAAAAATTATTCTGGTGCTCACGTCAGATCGTGCTAGGTATACTATTGAAATAAACGTGTAGGGGATATTTAGGACTATGATGCAGTGCTAATGCTTTTGCATTCCCTAACGAACTTTAGAAGTTATGTTAAGTTGATAGACCAGGGTTGTTTCGGCTATACTGGTCGATTAGTAATAAAAGACTGAAAACATTTTCATCTTATTTCCTCCAACGTTTTGCCGGCATTTCCCGACTTTTTCAGGGAGTATAATATATTTATATAATTAACACTTAATTAAATATCTATTGAAATACATACACCTTAACACTGTAAAATTAAATTATAATTGCTGCTAATCCTATCTATGTCTTCTTTAGTGTTCATTGTTTTACTAGCTTTTTGCCTTATTCTTAGACTTTCTAATGTTAAGCGTCTGTTTTGTTTACTTTCTATGTCTGTTACTCGTGTTTTTTCAAAGTCAGGTGTGTGTGTGTGTGTGTTCCATCATATGTTAGAAGTTGTGTTTTATTAAGTAAGAGAATTTAGCAAAAATTTTGACCTCTAAAAAATTAATTTCTAAAAACCAAAAATCAATCGAAAACATTTCAGTTTTTTTATACTAATAGCTAATAATAATACGCTATTACAGAAAGTTTATTTCGTTTAAAAATCTTGTAAAACAAAAGAGTTTTAGATGTTTAAAATTAAAAAATTTACTAAGAAATTTCTTATTTTAGCAAAAATACCGAAAATGCTCATTTTAAATCACCCTGTTCAGTGTGCTATAGGTAAAATAAAGTTTTATGTTTTTGGCTCCCGAGGTACACTAGTATCTACTTTCGAATGAACTCTAAAATTTTACAGTTGGGGACCATGAAAAAAAGTACTTTTGGCTACCTTCTCGCAAAATGGTCCACTGTGCGACGGTAGAAACGTGTTAGCATAAAAAGAATATCAATTCTTATTTTTCGTTGTAGCATGATTAGTGTCACACTTGTGCAATAATGGTAAAACTACTCAACATTTAAAATTGTTTATTTTACGTTGGAATTGTTGCACTAACGCGATACTGGTCGAACTATAGTCAACGTTACAAAACTTTACATTTACTTAAGTAAAATAATATATTGTAAAGTATGTTTTGTGCCGGTTTTGCAATGTTACTTTTGTAGTAAATAAAACCCTGAAATGAATCGGCATCTTTCTTTTTTTACTGATTTAACAATATGTCCTTTAAGCTCACGAAATAGCATTAAATTTCAAATAAATAAAAAGCATCTTTTTACTTATTTTTTTATTTATTTAATAAATTATACTAAAGAGAAACAAACAAAAATTTTAGTAATGGTAAAGATATTCATGTATTTGTGTTTAAATAATAAATTTTGTATTAACTTTTTTTTTTAATTTCAAAAACTTTCCACAATTAACTCTTCAATATGTAATAGAAAACCGTCTGTCTATAGCAAAACCTTATTCATAATATATTTTTCTTCTTTGCTACTATAGAAATATATGCAGATTAAATAATTTCGCTATATTCTGTAATAATGAATCAAATATAAAATTGTTTAAAATACTTTTTTAATAAGATGTTCAAATGATTTTGAATTTAAATTATTTAATATATTTTGTAGAGATTTAAAGTTACAAAGTAAAAAGTCTAAAATAGAAAAAACTGATTTATAAATTTAATAATTGATTACAGCTGAAAATGATGTTCTAATAATAAATTGTATTTTCTAACATATTTATGTTAGCTTTGGAAATGTATAAATTTTTAAATTAAACACATTATAGAATATTACTTAGCATTTACTAGTTTTTTTAAACAGTTTAAACGAATGTAAGATATGGCATTAATTTTATAATCCAAATAATCGACAGCTTCTCCTGCCGTTATTCCTGTTTTATTTTTGGGGTTCTGGAAAAAGAAAATATCATTAAACAAAATCACAATTTTTCACATAGATCAGAGTTAAGCTCATAAAAGTTTCAATTCTGCATAGTATTACTTTCTTAAGCTAATTACGGTTATTTTTATTACAGTTATAATTTTATTTATTATAATTATTGTCATTTCTTAAATTTATAAAATTTCCTATCTCGTAAAGGTTGGAATTTCCCAAGTATGATTTCGTCACTTTAAGTTTCAAATATATATCCACCAAGTGCAAGTTTACCTCCGTTTGATTCCTCATAATGTATCGGCGAATTTTTAGTTTTTTTTCTTATTTGTTCTTAAATTTAACGACTTAAAAAATAATATCTTAAAAATATGATCGTGTCATACCTGTTCTCATAGCATACACATTTGTACATATTTTGCGTACTTTTAAATCTTATAACGAATGAAAATTTAAATTAAAAAGTTTATTTTTATTTTTTGTAGTTGTTAATCTACCAGACGTAAAAATACTAAACTGTAAATTGCCTTGCTATTCGGGCTTTCGGGCTTCACAACAAGGATGTATATCTCACTATTGGAATACCACAGAATTTAAATTTTACATTTTATGCTTGCTGCTATTGCAGAAAATAGCTTTACATATGCTGTACAAATTTTACGTGCCTGACTATCACGGTCCAGAAAATGTTTATTTATATTAGCACACTTTATATCCGCTAATAATAAACCATCCTAAAAATTTGAATACCCTACCTATTACAGTTTTAGAGGCAGAGGGCTACATAAGCTATCCGCTAAACGAAAAGCTATTATAGAGGAAATCTAAACAAGTTTACCCTTTTTGCTAGGTGTTATTTTGGCATCATCTGGAGGCGCGGAGCTGAAATTTTAATAGCCAGCATAAAAATCAAAATGAATCTTAGCTAAGGTGAACATGGAAGTGAGATTTATAAACATTTAACAACTTGAGATTGAACAAAAAATGCAATAACATAATAACGTCCCCGTTATTTTTATTGAAAATACTATTTTTTGCATGCTTGCCACAAGCTGTTTGCAAATTGACAGCAATTTTTAAATAAGGGCAAATGCAGATATTCGAATCAATTTTTATTTTTAAAATACTTGCTTTAAATTAAATATTTATTGCAGTAGTTGTTATTCCTTAATTAAAAAAAAAATAAAATATTTGAAGTCTTCACTCACAAAAAATCACAAATTAGACTTTGACTAAGAAGACATCAACAATATCCTTTTGTTCTGATTATTCGGTCGTTCTTAGTACACATTTACAACATGAAGGAATTCGAAATGCCTCCTTTACAACTTCATCATTTTTGTATGCAATTAAGTTCCGATAGATGTAATGCTGTTCGCAGGTTGCGGTAAAGCGATTGGGTAAACTTAGCCCAGTATGTTGGCCACATGCTTGTCCGTGATCGCTGGGGTGAATGAAAAAAAAAATAAACTTGTTTAATAATCATGTTATAAAGTTGATTCAAAAAATTTAAAAAATTTCAACTTACAGGCACTCCTCTACACGTATGCCCTGTTTATAATTTGGTACGTTTACAACAACCAACCAATTGTAGTCCTTATCCATACCTGACTGTGGATAAATAACTCTGACACGACTTCGGCATAAGAATTCTTCTTCGGGCTTATTGTTCATACGTTGACTTATATTTTGCGGCAATATGAAATCCTCACCGAAAAATGGCTCCAAATTTGAAAACTTTTCTTTAATTAGTTCCTCTAGATGAGTTTTTTCGGGATAGTTGCGAAGACGAGTGCAAAGTACCTTGTCACTCTTGGTTTGATCGTTATCCAAACAGTCACTGATATCATTATTTCGACTTGCTATACTTGATTCTTCGGTGGGAAAGTGAATAACTAGATATTTATAAAGGAATTAAAAAGATTTTATTCTATAAAAATTAAACTTTAAGAAATATAAAATGATAAATGTGCAAAAGATTTTCCATTTATGTATCACTTTTTGGATACCGTAGTAAATGAATTTAAATACAACGTCAGGCACAGCAATACCACCCCATCCCTCACTGTAGTACTGTACTATTGTAAATCACACGATGTCTCACTTCATAAATAACTTACGAAAAAATAACAATATTTTATGGAAACCACCTTAAATGGAAAGGGAAATTTTGTGCTGAGGAAATATGGTGATTGCAATAAATATTGTACACCTGTGTTATACGAGCATTTAATTGTAAATGCCTTTTTAATTTTGTTTATGCATCATTTAAAACTCGATTTCGCGATAAGACGAAACCTACATAATTTTATACGCCTGAAATTCCGTTAGGTAACAGGTGTTATAAATGGTATATTCTAATTTTATGAACTCGCGTCGATTATAAAGATATTTAAAACATTTAAAGAGAGAGTTTTCTGTAGATCACACTTAGCACTTAGGCTTATGTATAAATAAAATTTTTGGTAGCTACACTTAAAAACGACGTTAGCCATTTGTTGTAGCTGTCGCATACACCTGTATTTAATGACACAGATTTTGATTTTTATAAAAACTGCCGAAGTGAATTTTTGATTTAAAATCTAAGAAACGAAATGTTAGTTATTTATTTATGTTCAACGTGTACACAACAAGAAATAATCTTGTATTTAGAGGCAGGGATGTGGTATCGATAAGTTAACAATTTCGAAAAATTTTAGACAGCTCAGTTAACTTTGTAAAGCAATTTTTTTTGAAAATATAGTTTTCTATATTATGAAAAGTGGTAGTTTTAATACATACCGCCATCTTTGGTAGGAGTTTGACCCGCAGAAGGTACTGGTGTGGCAATATTATCCTTAAATACAAACAAAAAACAAAGATTCTTTTAAATTTGTTCTGTAAATATTTCAACACAAATCAGTGTTGGCAACTCTAAATAAAAAAGCGGTACTCTTATCGGTATTCACAGATATATATATATATATATATATATATATATATCAGTATATATTTTAATTATATCAATATAATATATTTTCCAGCATAACGTTATTTAACCTATTAATTTCAATTTATGGTATATATTTTTAAATTCTTAGGAAACTTTATTCGATTATTGATTGTATTTTCGTGAAATACTGACACTTAAAATAGTAATTTATAACATTTAAAGTACAATTCACGAAAACATGAAAATATGAAAACAAAAAGCGATAAAAGCCAATTACTTGTAATCGATTTAATAACAACAATCTCAAGGATTTTAAAAATCAGGAATACGAAAAAATTGTAAAGGAAATATTTAGATTTTCGTCTTTAGAATTTTTTAGAAAATTCGTTTTTGAATTGAAATTTTTGTTCGAAACATATGAGTAGAAAAACTTTCTTTGATGCCCAAAACGCTTATCATGCCATCTTAACGCTGCATATAAAAATATGCATCCTAAATATTATAGCAACGAAGGTGCTAATTTGTTGTAGTCATATTACGTTCACAGAAATATAAAAATTAATTTCCTATAAATTAAAAATTCAGAGATATCAAGAAGAGCACATACATACATACATATAGGACAAGATATGGCAACAACTACAATTGTTAATATTTGATGCGATTATTCTATATAAAAAGAAATCTAATGATAATTATGAAAAATATTATGGCATTTTTTGTACAATACAAATATGTAAGTACTTATGTATGTGTAAGAGCCATGTTCAAAAAGACAAAGACATTTAAAAATTTGTTTTGCAAAATACTTCCATAAATAATTAGCGAAGAAAGACCTCTCTATGCACAATACTGTTATAATGAAACCCATCAAAAATGTTAAAAGCCAAAATCCTTTTTTTTTAAATATGAACTTTTGGCGAGTTTTTCCTTAATGGAATGGAAATTTTCTGGTGTTTTAAGATTTTTCTTATACTAACAAAAGCGCTATAAAGAGATTAATCATCACTTCCTTCGGGTCACTGATATGATTTCCCACTGGAAATCATATCGATGTTCTTTATATATTGTTACGTTTATTCCTTTTTATTAATGTTTTGTTATATTGAGTTTTTTTTATTGCAAAATAGTAATTTACATACAAAATAAACACGATGGTTACTTTGTTGTCTTTAGTCACAGATGACTCAACTTTTAATTCATTTGACCACAAAGTGGTGCTTATATAATTGTTTTGAGTGGTACTCGCATAGCCAAGAACATTATGCTTTACTTCATCGCATATTATTGTTCTTATTATTCATTCAGTGTGACTGATTGGCTGTGTGCTTCGTTTGTGTTCTGTATTAGTTGTTTTTGTTTTCTGTTTTTATCTTATTTCATAGAATTTCTAATAAGCATGTTGTTGTTTTCTTGTGTGTATAAGATTTCTTAGAAAACTACGTAATTTGTAAAATTTACTCATAATTATTTTGTTTTTAAAGTTAACAAATCTCTTTTAGACAATATTAAAACAAAAGAAAGTATAAGACCGCTTAAAGTAAATGTTATAATTTCCTCCAAATGTCCCCTGAATTTCGCAACCTGATATCCGATCCCCGTAATCTAATGTAAACCACACAAACCAATCACTGGCTCACATGTTAACCGTTAGCTTAAGGGTCTATCTGAAGTTTAGTGACTTCTTCATTCCATTAGTTAACAATAATGATTTTTAACCCACTCATGAGGCCGGTTAAACTCTCACAGAGTTCACTCTACATTCCAAAGATACATTGGCCTTTCATAACTACGCTAGGCATTCAAAAATATCTTTGCCTCTTTGAAAATTGTTTTGAGCCTTTAATTTTTTTAAAAATATGAGATGCCCCTGTTGGCTAGTAGGTAGTGTAGTAGCTTGTAAGTATGGGGGTTGTGGGTTCGATTCCCAATGAAGACCTTGGTTTTTTTCGCTACAAAAATAAAAATTGACTGTTGTTGGGGCTGCTCAGCGATGAAAGCATAGTCACTGGTCGCTGTGCTGTCTTATTATACGGCAGTTAATTTCCGTATGTAGAAATCATCAAGTAGTAAAGAACAGTTCAGTTAAGTACCCAGTTATTTCAGTTATTTTCTATTCATCATACTGTTTGTTTGCAGTCCATTTTCCGATATTTAATTATTTAGCATTAAGTAAAATATTTTCTAATTTATTATTTCAAATAAACCTTTTTAAATAAATTGAATTAAACCTGCACAAATATTTCTTTTTTTGACGTTTCATTTTAATAACTATTTGTTTTCAAACCTCGTTATAAACAATTGGTATATAAAAATATAACTAACTTAATTTTACTAAAATCAATATGCTATGTCCTAAATCAATATCCTAAAAAAGACCCTGCTTTTTATAAACATCGTTAGGCCAATCATGCATTTAATCAGACTCAAGTATTTCAATAACTGAATTGTATATTTTATTCTTTGAATTTTCTTAATTAGTAATTAGTTTATTTGTAATCAAGAGAAATTATTGTTAAATGATGATTTGTTTCTATTAACTAATATAAAAACGTAATTAACATCAAATCGAAGATAAAATTTAAATGTCAAAGAAAAACGGAAACTTACTTTCTTCAAAGGAAGTCCAGCGGAAAATTGAGTTTGAAATATGTTATCTTTGTTTGCTGCAATTGATTTCTTATTTTAGAAATATATTTATTATTTGTGTTTGTTGTAAATGAAATTTATTTCCATTGTAAAAAAATACTTACAGCTACCATCCCTTTGCTTACTAGTAGAAGAATTTATTTTCTCATTCTGCAATTTTTTTTCACTATCTTCATTATAAACAAGACTCAGTCTTCCATCAGGACTTCTTTGAACTTTAAAGAACTCCTTATCGTTAGTAGATGTAAAAGGGTCTGGTTGATCACCAACCATTTGTTCGTTATATGAATTGTAATGTGATTGATTGATATGTGGTGCTGTATTCTATATATAAAAAAATGAATACATTATTTTGTTTTATGTTATTTAAAAATATTTATATTCAAATATTTACAACTTCTGAATGTGGCACATGTGGCACTAAATGTAACTTACATTAAATAAATATAAGCCTGGGCCAAAATTTGTTGAAAATACAGTTCGAATATTTTTGTCCACTATAGATTCTGTAATCCTTTTTTCATTATTGTTCGTCGGATTTTGAAATTTTGGCGCTGACTGTTGATTATTATGTGCCGTTCCTTTCCTTAAGCGACTTTCTGTTAGTTCTACTGTATCATCCAAATATTGTCGACTATGTTCACTAGACCCTATATGCGGTGCTCGATCATGTCTTTCACTTAACAATTTACTGCTGGGACAAACTATCTAAAAGTATTTTATAAGTTTTTTTCTATATTTAAGATTTCAAATAATTTACAAAGTTAAAAGTTTTGGCCAGAAGTTTAATTTAAACAAAATTACATATATTTTAATCAAACAAAGCAGAGTTTAAAAAAAAGTGTTTGGCATAATCTCAAATAACTTAGCGCCGTTCTAAAACTAAGAAGTGAATTTAAAATTTTCTCGTATATTATAATTTATAGCCTCCCCGATTAGCATTTAATAATATAAAACACCAACTTCTGTTACATTTGCTTTTATATGTTTTGTGCTTTTTAACGTATTTTTTTATATTTACTTATTTAATTTTCTTATTTACTAACAGGTGCTAAATTAGCAGTAACTAAAATTTGAGCAGGTGTTTTCATTTGTTTTATATAAATATATAAAATATTTTTTAGTAATTAATTTTAAGCACTAGGTCTTATTTAATAAAAAATTTTTTAAAAAACTTTATTTTTTATTATAGTGCTTAAAATTAATTACTAAAAAATATTAAAAAAGGTCAAAAAATTATAACTATTATATACAATATATAAAATATATATATATTTCTTTGCAATGTTTTATTATATAATAAGGTTATTATCCGAAACTATACAGATACACAATATTAAGCACATATTTATATATAGGAAACATTTTTTCTTAGTTTCCTTAGGTTTTTAATGGAATACTAATCATAAACAAAAAGATATGTTTCAACATTCCCTTGAAGCTGGAGTTTCAACCTCCTCAGAAGACTGTGGACTATGCTATCATTTTTCGATGAAATTTCTTATGCAAAATTCAGTAAAAATCTAGTTATGGCATTTAAAATAGTAAATTAAAAAATAAATTGCAGTGAGGGATACAGAATCGAATGAGGATATTTGTTGTTAAAATTTATAATTTATACTTTATATCAAAAATTCAATTCTTGTAGGTATAACTCTATAATTGAAAAGAAACGTGAATCAATTGCCTGGTATGGTATTGGTGAATTCCGTAACTATCAGCGATAATATAAGCCTTCATTTCTCCCATCGAAGGCGAATTAATCACCAGGCAACAATTATGGCAAATTTATTTATGTTCGCTACAATTAATCAGTTATTTTGCCAACCAACCAACTACTATCACCAAACTCCTTAGACAATATAACAATAAACACAGGAATAAAGAAGACAAAAAATCAACTGATACAACATGACGGCACACTTTTACCTACACAGAACCAGAAATATATAGATCAACGAACCTTTTTCACAAAGAAGGTTTACCCACGGCACTAAAAACCAGCAACACTCTGAGACACAATATTAGGACATCGACAGAAACAATTGACAAATTTAAAGCCAGCGGAGTGTGCAGGCTTTTACTCGTACCTTGTAAGCATACTTCTATAGGACAAACTTGACGAACACTTAAAACAAGATTTGCAGAAAACATACGATCATACAAACGAAAAAGAGAAGACTCCAACTTTGAATTAAAAATTGAAAAACACGGACAATTACTAAGGGAAATTGATGAATGTATAACTTTACTGTATCCTAGCACAAAAGGCCGAACACTAGACACACTTGAAAACAAAAACCTCTGACTGCGCATTATTAACGAACTGGTAAACACAATCTCAGACGCAATTATCAAACCACTAAAACTAATCATAAACTCAATTAACGAAAAACACCCTTAGACAGACACACATAGCTGTACATACGTGATAAGATGTACATCTGCACCTGGCAGTTAGCCTTAATCAGATGGTGATCATACCACTGGGAATGATTTTAAAACAAACGTCATTCACGCCCTAGGAAGCCGAAGACTAATTCTAGCGAAAAGGTCTTTCCTAGTTGCAACTTTGATGATTCCAGAGCAGGGCTGCAAATTACCACTCTTTGCTGAAGAGCTGGAGACTACCCAAGTCCTGTCCAGAACACATGTCTAGCATGCTCACTGGATCTAGGAACATTCCACCAGGTAGGTGTTATTAAAGGTGAAATGAACCTGGCCCCATTATAAACAGACAAGTCTGGGACCGTGAAACCACAACCACCACGATACTCCCGAAGGGCCAACCTCAAGAACCAGCCAGAGAACAGCTAAATGTCTAAAGAGACAAATAGCGGAACACTGCGAGCTCACTGATTCCCGTGTAAATAACGTGGAGTTTCCAGTTGTACTCCTGCTGTCTTCAGGGACTGGGCTGCCTTTTTCTCCCAGTTGCACAGGTCTAGATAGTCAAGTATTCTATACAGACCCATATATGTGCCCCCGGAGGGAACAATAGCTGTACAGAGACGTGATTTGATTTACATCCGCAGCTGGCTATGAAGCCTTAATCAGATGTAGGTCAAGCCACTTTGCATAATTTGGAACGTCATGCTCGTCCTAGGAAGCCGGAGCCATAATTCTATGCAACAGGTCTTTTCTAGTTGCAACTTTAATGATTCCAGAGCAGGGCTGCAAATCATCACTCCTTGCTAAAGAGTTGGAGACTATCCAACTCCTGTCCAAAACACATGTCTAGCATGCTCACTGGATTTGGGAACATTTTACCAGGTAGGTGTTATTAAAGGTGAAATGAACCCGGCAACCATAGAACCATAAACTGTTATGGGGCCGCGAAACCACAACCACCACGATACACCCATATAGGGTCCAACCTCAATAATCAGTCAGAGAACAGTTAAATGTCTAAAGAGACAAATAACGAACTCTGCGGCTTAGTGATTCCCGTGGAAATAAAGTGGAGATTTCAATTGTACCCCTGCTGTCTCCAGGGGACTGGGCCCCCTTTTCCTCCCAGTTGCACAGGTCTACAAAGTAGCTCTCCATAAAGACTATGTATGTGCCCCCGGGGGGTACACATAGCTGTACGGATAGTGTGATTCGTTTTACATCCGCACCTGGCTATGTAGCCTTAATCAGATGGTGGACAAACCACTATTGTATAATTTGGAACGTCATACAGGCGTCCTAGGAAGCCGAAGACATAATTCTAAGCAACAGAACCACCTAGTTGCAACTTTAATGATTCCAGGGCAGGGCTGCAAACCATGACACCTTGCTAAAGAGTTGGAGAATTTCCTACTCCTGACCAGAACACATGTCTAGCATGCTCACTGGACTGGATCATTCACTTTGCGTGTCATTATCAGTGAGATGATCCTGGCCACCATAATAACCATTATACTGTTATGGGGCCGCAAAACCACAACCACCACGACACTCCCATATAGGGGCCATCGTCAATGATCAGTCAGAGAACTATTATAAGTCTAAAGAGACAAATAATGAACTCTGCGGATTCACTAATCCCCGTGGAAATAAAGTGGTGCTTCCAGTTGTCTCCCTTTCTGACTTCAGGGGACTGGGCTCCCTTTTTCCCCAGTTGCACTGAGTCTAGATAGTGGAATATTCTATAAAGACCATATTTATATGTCCCTGGGGGCATAGCTGCACAATACTCATAATAACGCCAGATGGCTGACTGCTTACGTATATACGACGATTATAGGATAAATACCTGCACCAGAAATACTGAATCGCCAGTACGTAACAGAAACGGGGCTTGATAACGATGTATTCTCATCGAAAGCGCTCACTATTTGCAAACAAACAGCTAGAAAGAATGTTAAGATGAGGAATTCAAAACATAATCAATTTACCTTAGACTTTTATTGGGATCAGTATACTAATGTGTTTGCTATATAAAGTACACGAACCGTTTTACATAAAAATTCTTTGCTCAGAGCAGAAAATTTCAAATAAAATGTTATGTAACCTGTAAACGCCAAAACTGACACAAAGATTATTATAGCCGGAATTTTAATTAAGAACAACATAACATTAGTTAGCTAACAGTTTTTTAATTATGTTTTATTTAACTGGTACCAATTACTATTTGTTCATAACACAGAGTTTTGTTGTTATTATTTTTCTGATGTGAAAAAAAATGTTCTAAAAATCGCGGCTAATTTTCGAGCGATTCTATTGGAGAATGAGTAAAATTTTTAAAAAATTCAAATCAAAATAAAAGCAACATATGTTTTAACCACCAGTAACTAAGCAGTCAAAGGATTTCATGAGAATATGGTACAAATGTATTCCAGATTATAAATCGTCTGTTACAGCAGTTAAAGAAACAATTTCAGGGCTAATTAAAATTTTTTAAGCTACGAAAATAAATTAAATAAGAATTAACAAGAATATCTAACCTTGATATTCTGTTTTCTGTTTTGGTGGTCTGACTTCTGTCACTGTTTGCATTTGAAAAGTCATCCTTTTATTATCTGGAAAAATTGTATTACTTATGTTTATTTATAAAAATAATATAAATTTATCTATTCGTACATATGTACATAAAGAACTCGTAAGTCGTAATATCTTTTTATTACGTATTCCTTTTTTTTCTTTTATGTACTAATCATTTATTATAAACTAAGTATAAAAAATTACCAAAAGCTTTTTAGTCATTTTAAAATTTAGTCCCTGCACTTTTAAGTATACAACAGAACAGAATTTTATACGTAACACATTAATGTTTTGAAGTCTTTTTTATTATTTATAATCTGTCTGGTATAAATGAATCTGGAAATGAAAATTTCAGAAGTCTACGTCCTAGAAGGATATCTTGCCATAACTAATAAAGGAACTAAATTCGAAAATTCGTATTAAAGTCGCTAATAGTACGCTATAATTTTTTAGAATGAGGAACTTTTTCAGGAATAAGTTGAATTTTTAATTATAAATTTGGATGAATTTAAATTGTAATCGTTTCTCTATAATTTATTTCCAACAATAATGACAAAAAGTTATTTATGAAAAATTATTTATTGTGTAAATACTTTTCACTAGAATTGCATATATGTAATTTATAGACTAAAAAATAATCACATCTAATGGAGAAAAAATTCTCACAACCTTTTCAATAACTTGCGTGTTTTATGGTCTGACATGTGAACTAAATTAAGTGCCTATTTTGTGGGAAACTTTTATAAAAGAAATCAGTAAAAATCTATTTAATTCCAGTGAATCATGTGAGTAAAAATAACGAAATGCTTCACCACAGAATGACAAAGCATCAAGAGTTCATATTGATTCATAGGTAAACTAATAATATACCATTTTGTTGAGCGATGAACCTCACTTTTGCTTGAATTGATGCGTCGATAAACAAAACAGCAGTATTTAGAGTGACATCTATCATCACTTCAAGTGTATGATCAGACACCATTATACCCAGAAAAACTGACTGTTTGGTGTGCTTTATGGGCTGCTAGTGATGCCGGTCACAATCTTGTAGTCAATGGTGACCGCTATAAAGCCATAATTATTCACTGTTTTCCTTCATCAAGTAAAAACCCAGGATTTGCAGGAGCTGTGCTTGACCAAATTATTATTAATAATTTATATAAATATCTGTTATTCTTTTTAATGGTCTTTTTTAATTAATTTAACAATATATATTTTTTCTCAATATTTCGCTTTCCTATGGAAAGAAAACAGATATTTATTTAAGATATAAAAAGGTCGATTAAAAAATAACCAAAATTATAATTTATTTAACAACTCTAAAGAAATTGTTAAATTTCTACACTGCGGATTTTAAATTAAAAACATGCATACAAATAAATAAAAATTATAATTATTTGCCCTCAATTCAATTCATTTATTTTCCAAAAAAATTCCTATAAAAACAGTAACTTAAACTAACAATATACATACTCAAAAAAATTTCTTACATACTAAAGTATTTTCCAAGAACTACATCTCTCTGTCAAATAATAAATTTTGTACATTTGTTTATACGGCGCTTTAGAAAAATTAAAAGGATAAAAACAATTATAAAGAAATTCCCCAAAAGTCGGAAAAATTATTTGCCATTTTAAACACTTTATTAGTAATTCATTATTTAAAATTTATGAAGATTTTGAACTTGTTTGACAGCATTTTTTTTTTTTTCATTTTTTGATCAATTTAATAAATTGTTTATACACTTTTTGTTTTTCCTAAAGATCCCAACCAATGATTTGGCAAAATATCGAGAAAAAAATATTAAAAATAAGGATTAACTAAGCTTAAATAATAAATTACGAATAAAAATATTCATATTCGATAAATAGTAAAAAGTAGCAAATATCTTAGCTTGTTTTAACTTCCTTAAAATTTAACCTCAAAATAGATATTTTGGTAGATTCTTAATTTTCATTAGATTTCCTTTATATTGAGTATAATTTTGTTTATAGTTTGCGTTGCAAGAAGTAGGTTTCAATGCCAGGAAGTTAGAATTATCTTTTCGTCAGTTAGTTTTAGGATTTGCTTTAACAAATTTTACAGTCATGCACCTTTGGAGCTTTCATACCACACCATAGGCATAGGAAAAAATTAAAGCTCCCTTTAGGTAGCCATTGATTTTCAGATTACCAACTCACATATAAATATTTAGAGTAAATTTTGAGTGGCATTCTTTCATTCAGCTTCACATAGTTTCTTTTTTTCAATATGAGTATCCAACTAACTTTGATAGCTAATTGTTTTTCTGTTGACTTTAAATGTTTAAAAATTGTAATGATGCTGTTCTATATAATTTAAGTATTGCAAATGTTATGCTTAGTAGCATGCAAAATGAATCATGATTGCGAAGTGTACCATTTGCAGGCCTTCACTTTGAATTTTGGACAAAAACTTTCGTCGTTTCGTCGCAGTGTAATTGGATTAACCTGGCCTAAACCATAACCAAAATTTAAATTAAAGGAAATTTTGTGGAGATTATAAATGAATGATATATGAAAGATACATATAGAGAGCTTGAAAAAAGTAAGTTTTTGGCCAAAACATGAAAAATAATATTGACAATTTTTCATTTTGCTTCAAAATCGTGCGCTTTTTCAAAATTCATTTAAAGCGACAACGCTGTTTTTTTTTGTACTCCTACTGTTGTCGTATTATTCTCTTTATTAAATGCAAATAACACTGTTGATTGAGCAAAACAATAAATTTTTTGTTTTTTAAAAATAAATATCTTTTTTCTTTTTAACGATCTTTTTTATGTTTTTTCTGAAGAAGCTTTCTAAAGGAAAACGAAATATCGAGAAGAAAAAATATATAAAAAAGATCGTTAAAAAGAAAAAAGATATTTATTAAAGATAAAAAAGATCGTTTTTTAAAAATAAATATTTTGTGAAAATATTTTGAAATATTTTTATTTAAGGGAATCTAGCTCAATTAACTTAGCTAAAATTACAAATGATTCCAGATAATATATTTTTTATTGACTAACCGAAAACTTTGACAAATAAGAGCTAGTTTTCAACAGTGTACTGAAAGGGAAATTATTATAGAATTCTAAAAGTATAAAAAGACAGTGCAGTCACTTAGGAAACATGCAATTAAGCCAAAACTACTACAGTGATCTCGCAGAAACGTGAACTAATTTTTACCGAGGATGTTCACGTTTTCGATTTTGTTCACGTTTTAGATTGCATTTTTTATATAACATATTTTAGTCTCTTTTTATCTTTTATTTAATTTAAAATAAAGTACGTTATTTTCCACCTATGAAACATGTTTTGATTCTACATTTTGTAAGTTCCAGCCATATTTTAATATATGTACTATGCTACTATGGGTTGCAAAAGGATTTCTAAGATACTAATTTCGAAATTAGTACAGAGATCTTTCCATTTTTGGAAGCTCCGAAAAATGCAGTGTTTTCCGTTTTCCAGGACTGGAAAATGTATTATTAACACATTTCGAAATTGCATCTTTTTTGTTTCTTATTGAATAAATCGTCGATTTAACACACATTATACTTTTTCGGCAAACCAGTTACAGGTGAACCTTTCCATAAAAGCTCTAAAATATCTGACTTTTCTTGAAGAGTTGACACTTTTGGTTTTTTATTAGACATATTTTCAATTAAAATATTTTTAGAGATCACTTGTTTATATTATTTATGTATATGCATAGTCAGCACAGAGAGATGCTTCCAGTAGAACTGCCGCTGTAATATCAAAACTACTTATCCTGCAACAGAAGTTGTTTACAACAAACAAACTACGAGATTCTTCTGCAGGGAATCGCAAAATGTTTTAATAAGCTTGCAAAATTGAGTTTTAACGTTCGATAAAAAGTTCACGTTTTAGAGCCTTCAGCCTTTGTTCACGTTTTAGAGTAGTCAATGTAAGAAAAAATATGTTCATGTTTTTAGATGTTTATGTTAGTGGGTGTTCACGTTTCTGCGAGTTCACTGTATATCCGTTGCGACTACATGCAACAATAAAATTGATCATTTAAACACTTACTGACATCATATTTGTACATTTCAATAATTCAAGCAAATGTAGTTAAACTCGTTTTTCTTTCTAGGAATCCATGTTTCGATTAAATCGTTAAAATAATATATGCATAATTATTTTGTATTTGCCGAACGTTCGATCAGCAATCAAGAAATTTTTAAAACATTAAAAAAAACCTCAATGTGTTATACTAGGCGTGATAGCATCATCTAGACTCCAAAACATATTCATATGTGTTCTGACTTCCGAACAACAAAAAATAATAATATACATTTCACTGTATCACGTGGCTGTAAACAAAATTAATTAGTGTTTTTTTTAGAAAATAGTTTTTCTTTAAAAGTTCAAAAAATATAATTTAATCTGGTTTATTGCACATGGATTTTTTTCCTAGAAGCTCTATGAAAACAATGAAGGTGTAAAAAAAATGTTCATTCCAGAACACCCATTATAGACTCATGTGAATTAAGATTTAATTTGCTTTCAAAATATTACTAAAGCCAGAACACATACTATCAGTACGACCATGTATATATTTTTGCAGCTAAACTAAGCTTTATTATTTTCATTTACTCTGAAAATTTACTTTAGATTTAAAAAAAAATGACTGCATGTAGGCGCATAGTAGATAGTAATTCATATTAATAAATAATGGAAAAAGTACATAAATTAATTAATGCTTGTATATTATTTTCTTAGTAAAATTGAGTGGTGAATTTATATATTTTGCTGCCTCTTAAGGTAGTACTAAATTTACATAACCAAGTGAATGGCATTAAGATGTTCTAGACAAGACATATATGTACATATATTTAAAAAAAACCTTCCTTATTTAAGATTATTTTTCGGCAAAGTAAAAAATATATTTTGTGAATTTAAAAAGCTGTAATAGTTTTATTCTTTATACTATAGCGTGTCCGCCGGGACTTTTTTGGTAAACATTACTGTTGACAGTTTATTTTTGGCAGACACGTGGCAAACTTATTATGGAAAAATATTCGATAAACCTATGTGTTTTAATCGTTAAAACATTTTATCAAAACCAATTTTCGATTGCTGTCATGAAAAGAAAGTTACGTGAAGTTTTTTGGAGAAACAACGTGCTAACAAAACATACTATTTATCGTTAAAATATTTTATCACAATTACTCATCTTAGGTGCCCATTGTAGGCTAATAGGTAGTGTACTAGCTTAGAAGACCGATGGTTGTGATTTTAATTCCCCACAAAAACCTTAATTTGGTTTTGGTTTTTTTCATTACAAAAATAAAAATTAACTGTCGGTGGGGCTGCTCAGTGATGAAGACATGGTCACTATACACTGTGCTATCTTATACGACAGTTAATTTCCGTAAATATTCTTCTTCTTTCACCACCTGTTTCATCTATTATCTATACCTTTCCTAAAGAATGTAGCATATTACATTGTTGCCTGTAGTGCTACTTCTCTTTATTTTTTTAAATATATCTTTTAAAGGTTGAATCAAATACATTACAAATACAATTTATCGAACCCACAAACCGCCATATTTACAAGCTAGCACACTACCTATTAGCCTACAGGATCGAATTACATTCGACAGTTAACGTATTTTACTATACTGTTGCGTATTCGAAATTTTGTTTGAATTGCTTTTTAGTAGCTTTAACCCACTTTGGTACACAAAGCGATACAATTTCTTGTTTAATACGCTTTTAAAGCTGAAAACACATGATAAGACAATAATAAGCAACTTTTTGGACACCTTATCATCAACACAGAAATGCATTGTTGACCGCCTCCGTTCAAAAGTTGTGCTTAGCCTAAACAGCTGATTGTTCAAAATAATCAGCAGCTCAGTTCTATAACTCCATGTTTATAACGCTAAAGATTTTGCAAATGTTTTCTAGACTTGTAAAGGTCCCGACATAGAGAAAGAATCAAAAGACAAGTTGTAAAAATTAGTGAAAAAAATGTCAACATGTTTAATAACGAATAATTTTAAAATTTTGTTCTTTCAATTTGTGTGATAAGCATATAATACAAAACAATATTTATTGCATAATTTTATCAAAACAAAATAAAAATTATTCTCTGCAAATCATTTAAATTGTATTTTAATTCAAAAAGATTTTTTCGAGTAATAAAGTTCAGAAAACAGTTTTGTTGATATTTATGTTGATGTGCATACAAACATACATCATATCCTAATGTATACTAAATACATCAGATTATTTGTTGATTTTGTAATGAAGTTTGTATTTTTTTCTAATGAATTAAATAAACTGGCATTTCCAAATATTAGATTTAAATTGGTTTTTAAAATTTTCGAGTACCTGAATTTATCGAGCATTGTAAATGGTAAAACTGTTAACTCTTAATTACAACAATCACAGTAACTTTCAAATGAAATTTAGGATGTGTGTGAATGTATAATACATACATACATACATACATATGTATGTAGTTTAAACCTAAATCTCTCTAATTAATACTTTTCTGATAAAACTTCTTACACACGCGAACGAATAATCGAAGTAAATATTTTATTACAACATTGTATTGATTGAACACGAGTGTCAGTATAAAGGATTATGTGTTTACAAATTATTTATTTCATACTCGGAATACCTACCGAATAAAAGGCACTGAACAGGAGAAGAGTTGACAAAAGTGTAAAAAATTGCGCCATTCCTCAATGGTAAATTTGTTGTTGACAAACTCTGTTTTTGCTGCTGCAGTTGTCTCTCTTGATTTCTGTTATCGATAATAAACAAAATACTTTATTTTTGTCTTTTGTTGGCAATAAAAAATCGATGGATTTGTGTCTCTTTTTTATCTTGCTCTTGCCGATTTTTGGCGGAGGTGTCAGTCAGTATTTTTTTTTAGCTTCTTGTCTAGTTAATTGGATTTAGCTTATTATATATTTGCATACAGGCATAGGTATGTGTGTGTGTGTGTTCGTACATTTAAACGATTTGTTAATCGCGATTCGGCAATGAACTACTAGCAGCCATTAACTGAAGACCGATCGTTAATATTTTATATTTTGTGGCTTTTGTTTGCATATTTTATTTTGATTCCATATACATATATTCACATATATGTATATATATAAACATATTATTTGCTTGCTTATGGATTTATATACATTTATATTTTTTTAAATTTATTGGTCTTTAGTAGCAATAGCAGCTGTCAGTAATTACTGTATTTATGTAATTTTACTTTTATCTTTTAATCAATGCAATTTTAATAAATACAAACATAGATAAGTACATCACAAAAAAAAAGAAGAAATATTTAATTAATTTACAATTTTAGATTATTTTAGATTTGAATTAATTTTTCTACACGTTACTAATCGAAACTTTAAAAACTTTAACCACTTCCGTCGGGTTTCAAATATACACTGAGTGACTGTATATAAAAAATAATAAATTTATTATTGTTTTTCTTTACCCATTCATCATTACGCTTTTGGACCATTTAGTACTTAAAAAAAGCTATAATACAACAACAATAATAATAATTTTACTCTTAATTTTTGTTTAATTTCTCCGAACAACAATATAAAGAGGGATGCCAGGTAGACAACAAAATTAAAGGAAATATTATTTTTATATTTTTGGTAAAGATCATGACACACTATGTGAGATGAGGGTGAATTTATGTATTTGGGAATTGTATGCAAGAAAATGACAGAATAATAATAATCTCAGGAAATTTCATATTTACCTGCACTCATGCAATAAACTAATTCTGTAGCAGTAAATTTCCAAAATTATTTATAATAAATTTATTATTTTGCGTGAAAATTTATGCTTCCATTTAAAATTACTTACGATCAATTTCATCGTTCTTAAGGTACGGTCACATTTGGCAAACATTTGACTAACAACGTCAAATAATTGTTTGCCGTAGTCTGACCACTAAATATTATTGACAGGTAAACAGCAAAACAGCTGATTGCTGGCAAATAAAATTATTTGCCGGCAAACAAAAATATTTTTAATGTGAACATAATGTGAACACTCAATGTCAAATATTTGACTCATTTTTGGGCAAATAAATATTTGAACTTACAATTTTTTTGTAAGAGAAAATAACAGAAATAACAGCTGCTAAAAGTGTGTTGTTACTGAAATAAAAAAAACCCTCAATTGAATTGAAAATAGTAAACCTAAAAAATATTAGATATAAATGTTAATTTTAAAATGAAAACCAATTTTAAGCAAATAATATAGTTGGATTTAAAATCACCTTTTTATCTATGAAAGAAAATGAAAATAGTACTATATGTATGTATATAAGAAAACTGTAACTGAACCTTTTCTGTACATGCAATATTTTTTGAAAATTTTGTTTTCCCATTGAAAGATCTAGTTTCGAAGAAAAAATAGAAACAAGTAGTGAAATTACGGAATTTTACCGACCTAAAGGTTCTGCAAACTTAACAGCCCTTCCAAAAAACAAAAACCCGCGAAAAAAACCGAAAGTTATTTGAAACTGGGACGTGGTTGACGTGACAAAACTAATTTCTTTGGTTGAGACACATAAATGTTTATGGGATGCGGCAGATGCAGGGTACCATAACAAAGCAATGCGTGACACTACTTGGCAGAACATTTTCGATCATTTTAGTCAAAAATACTCCACGGTAGATTTAACAGCAAAATGGACAAACCTGCGTTTTCAGTATCGTGGCTATGCCGGCAGGGTTAAAACTTAATCGGGCCAAGGCGCATCAATGACTCCAAAATGGAGGTTTTTAACATCATGAACTTTGTTGGGTGTGCTGAGGATCTGCAGACAGAACAAACAATATCAAATATATTATTTAATGATGTGTCAAACTGCAATTGTAAGTATAATTGCAATTATATGAATTAAATATAAATCTAAGTACATGTTTCCCTAACAGCTTTTGATCACTCGAAATCCTCAACATCTCCGTTATCAAAACGGCATCAAACAAAAACTAAAAAAAATTAAGCAAATTCAACTGCTGCGGCGCTTATAGCTGACACAATGCGCGAAGCTATTAGAGCTATTAAAGAACGGTCAAAAAATTGTACGGATCCAAATTGGACATTATGTAATTATTTATTAAGTGAACTGAAAACTCTCACAAACGACACAGCTGCATCTGTACGGAACAAGGTCATGCTTTTTTTTTTCTTAGATTGCGTGCAAATGGATTACGTGAAAAGGAAACTTAAGTTCTGCACCCACTGCCTTTGATTTTTTTTCTTTTCTTCTTCTAAAATAAGTACTAATGCTGCTCCACAACCTAACACAAGAAATTCTTCAACTTTGTCCATACTCTTTCGTGTAATTATACTTTTCTGTATGTAGTTGGGGCAAATAAATTTATGTTTTTTGACAGTTTAATCAAATATTTTTCAGATTCAAATATTTGTTCAAGTGTGACCACAGGGCAAACATGTTTTCCCCTATATCTATTTGCCGGTATTTGCCGGTTCTTTCAACAAACAAAAATGAGCAAATAAATGTGCTTAATGTGACCACAAAACAAATTTTTTATTTTGTTAAACAAATTTTAATCAAACACCAACAAACAATTTTGAGGCAAACATTTGACTAATGTGACCGTACCTTTAGTTTTCGAGATTTTTGTTATTCTAATCGTTCCTTACAGTTACACTTTAAAAAGCAATGGCGTTTGATTGTAATTGCGTATGTTTAGTTGGCAGCACGTTTCATGAAATTGTTTCGCTAGAATCTCTTATGAAAACACTCTCATCATTAATATCATCACAGTAATGAGACTGATGTAAGATATGCATTAAAATAAATAAATAAAATAATAGCTGAGATTCGTTCAGATCCAAGATCTCATCCCAGGAGTAGACAGTATGTCAGAAATGTCATTCATGACATATGTTTCCAAAGTGTGGGATGATGTTTGTTAAACTAAAAATGTGGTTTTGACAGATATTTCCGATGCGGGAAATTTCCAATAAACAGTACAGTCAAAACTAAATATTATTTTTCTTGTATAGCAGGGCTTTTAGGACCCATTTATTTGTGATTTTTCATGTAGGATGGAACTCCATAAGGTTTTCTTACAAATAAATCGTAGCCTCAGCAACAGTAAATGAAATATCCTCCTAATAAACAAAAACATATTAATTATATAATTCCATATATTGAAGGCAAAGAAGTACCCATTAATGATTTTCATTCAAGTTCTATTCAGGTTTTAATAGAATATGTTTACCTCTATTAATTAATACAGCAACACTTGAACTGCTGCGTCTTTAACACCAAATTTCCGACGGCTACTTAACAAAAACATTCAGTGCATTGTACCAGAACTAGGAAATAAGGTTATGGGAAGGAGGAATGAGGGAGTAGTGTCTGTGGACATTCGATTTGAATTTTCCTACATTGAAAGTGACAGAAAAGACCTCTGGAGGGAGTTTATTCCACATACAAACTATTTAGCTAAAAAACGATATCTTTCTGTAATCCGTAGTGCGATTCACTGGCCAATCGACCACAAATGGATGCGCTCTCAATGAAAACCGAGTCAAACGCAAAAATGTATGAGTTTCGGGAACAAGTTGCCTAGTAGTAGGTCCTACCCCTCCTATAACCTGGTTGTTCACATCCCATAATTGGGGAAGTCTCTTATAAAACTATAAAACCGTAAATTTATTAAAATTTTTTTAATTATAGTAAAATGGCAAAATATTAGATATAATTGAAACGGCCAGGCAACGTTGATAAAAAAAATTATTAAATTATCATTTGTAGCAGATTTACAATTTAACATCAATATTATACATTGAATGTATTAAAATCACGCAGTTAGAATAACGAATATACAAAAATAACACTTTCAAGACACTTTTAATATCCAGAAGCAAAACAAAAAACAAAGCAGGCACGGCACAGCGACCTGTAAGAAATTAATTCCAAGGATGATCGTATTTTTACGATTCATTACATTGTAAAATAAATTAAACATTTTATTTTTAAAATTGAACGTATTTTAAACTTATTTATAATACTGGAAAGATACTTGGCCATCGCTGACGTAGTAATTAAGGTTAAAAAGTTTATAGTGACATTTTAGCGAGTAAGTTCTGAATATTTATCGGTTATTTTTGAACAAATTACAAACAAATAAACATTATTTTGGAGTTATTGAATTTCATAGTTCTTCGTTGCTGCAAACAATATGCTAAACTTCGATATCTTTTTAATTTGTTTTAATAAAACACATACATATGTACGTGTGTTGTACAATAAGTTGTAAAGTGTATAACCCAGGTATCGCCAATGCATAAAAATGTGAAGTATAAGTTATAAAAACGTTTTTCTATTTGCAAACACTTTTTTTATTATAAGTCATAAAACTGTGTTACTTCTAACTACTTAAGCAAGTTTTCGTACCAAAAAAATCTGGAGTTTATATCTAAAACACAAGTTGATTTTATTAACAAAATAAACAGAATATGTAAATAGAAACTAAAATGAAATAAATAATTTAGTTACAGTAATAAGATCAAGCAAATAATTTTTTGTTTTTGTAATAAAAGCACAAAACTCGAGATCACAAATATTACAATCATTTCATGAAGGTTAAAAATTTTCAAATTGCGTCAATAACAAATATTGGGGAACGGGGAATTTTATACCGTATTTTTTTATCCAAATAAGTTTATAAATAAAATTGGTTACTTATGAAAACTTCTAAAGTGCCATCTTTACAAAGTGTAATTACCAGCAGTATGATGGTGATTGCCAATTTAAGAACAATACTCGGAAAGGTTTTTTGGAACTTTATTATTCACAAATTGGGTCCATTTTACGAAAGAAAGTTTTCTTACTGTATTTTATAAGCTCCACAATTAATGTTTGTAGCCGAATATATCGCCAATTATTTCGCCAATTACTTGGATTATTTGGGATTAATTCAGCTACATTAATTCCACCCATAAATCTTTTTATTATATCGTTACTTCTATTACTTTTGATAAATGTTTTGTTATTTTGAGTTCTTTTATTGAAAAATACCAACGTAGTGTGTTACTTTCAACACACACAAAATAAACACGATGGTAACTTGGCTGTCTTTGCTCACTTATGACTCAACTTGAACTTATTCATTTGGCCAGGAAGTGGTCCTTATATAGTTGTTTTAAGCAGTTCTCGCACATACAAGAATATTCTGATATTATCATTATCAGTCAGTTTAGGCGTCTACTTGGCTGTGTGTTTTGTTTTGCTACGCGTTAAATTATATGTTCGAAATATCTTCACGTCGTCTGCATATAACAGAACGTTGGAGTATTGAATGGCATTGGGTAGATCATTAGTAAGCAATGTAAATAATAAAGGACCCAGATGGCTACCCTGCGGCCCACCAGATGAAACAATAATTTCCTTGGAAGTAAGCGTGCAAAATGAACTTTTTGAGCTCTGTTTAAAAGATATGAATTAATCCACATAAGTCAACTGTTAGTGAATCCCATAAGGTCAAGTTTCCCTGTCCGAAGTTTGTGGTTAAGCTTATCGAATGCTTTACTGAAGTCAGTGTAAATAACATCAGTTTGTTTACGTTGAACAAATCCCCGATTGACTAGCGTTGTTAACTCCAAAATATTATTAACGGTTGAACAACCCCTTCTAAAATAATGATGATAAGAAAGATGATCAGAAACTATTTTCGCAAAAAGTTTAGGTATAGCGCTAAGTTTATCAATACCTCTGTAGCTTGCTATATTACTCCTACAACCAGATTTAAATAATGAAATAATAAACGAATCTTTCCATATTTTAGGAAAATAACACAATTTTAATGACAAGTTGAGGATTATTGTAAGAGGTTTTGCCAGTTCCAGAGCACATTTGTTAAGTTTGCAATTCGAAATACCATCCGAACCATATTTATACGAAAGTTGAAACTCGTAGTTTTTAGGAATACATTGACTCATATACAAATATAATTTGTTGTTAAAACCTTCAACTATATTATCAATATCCTTAGTGGTGTTAATTTGTATAGAGAGAGAGAGAGAGAGAGAGAGAGATTTGCAGATTCAACCAGTTTGTATTATTTATTATATTATATTATATTATATTATATTATATTATATTATATTATATTATATTATATTATATTATATTATATTATATTTTATTATATTATATTTTATTATATTATATTTTATTATATTATATTATATTATATTATATTATATTATATTATATTATATTATATTATATTATATTATATTATATTATATTATATTATATTATATTATATTATATTATATTATATTATATTATATTATATTATATTATATTATATTATATTATATTATATTATATTATATTATATTATATTATATTGTATTATATTATATTATATTATATTATATTGTATTATATTATATTATATTATATTATATTATATTATATTATATTATATTATATTATATTATATTATATTATATTATTTTATATTATATTATATTATATTATATTATATTATATTATATTATATTATATTATATTATATTATATTATATTATATTATATTATATTATATTATATTATATTATATTATATTATATTATATTATATTATATTATATTATATTATATTATATTATATTATATTATATTATATTATATTATATTATATTATATTATATTATATTATATTATATTATATTATATTATATTATATTATATTATATTATATTATATTATATTATATTATATTATATTATATTATATTATATTATATTATATTATATTATATTATATTATATTATATTATATTATATTATATTATATTATATTATATTATATTATATTATATTATATTATATTATATTATATTATATTATATTATATTATATTATATTATATTATATTATATTATATTATATTATATTATATTATATTATATTATATTATATTATATTATATTATATTATATTTTATTATATTATATTGTATTATATTATATTATATTATATTATATTATATTATATTATATTATATTATATTATATTATATTATATTATATTATATTATATTATATTATATTATATTATATTATATTATATTATATTATATTATATTATATTATATTATATTTTATTATATTATATTATATTATCTTATTACTCTAAATACATTAATAAAATTAACATAATTTAGTACTTGTTCTGTTGTAAAAGAACATTTTTCTTTTATCGATTAACTAACTAACAATATTTTTCGGTGCGACTAACTACACTTGTCTTGAAAGTTCATTTAATAATTTTTCTGTCGCTTTCTCATTTTATATTTATGCTTTAACTCATGTTTAATAAAATAACGAAGTAATTAGCTCTTTTAAAGCTTCTCTTAATACTAAAGCTTTTTTTATTTACTTGCTGCTACCACACGATCTGCTTATCCATAATAGATCTACTCGTATATCAAGTGCAAGACCCAGCTGAAATTTTTTTTTGCTTTGTTATTTACTTTAAAGCGAAATCTTTCGTTTTGTTTCACGAGAGATGGCAACGGAAGTTTTTAAAATAATTTTTTCACATATAAATTGCTCTTAACGCAATAATTATAAATTTTTTTCGCAATTTTTGCAATATTGTAGAGAAGCACTTACACTGAAATATCAACCATAATAAGACCGTCAACGTTGCTCTTTGGACCAAAACGTTGATACAATCTGTTTTGTAAGCCCACTATATAAATTAAAATAAAAAGATAATGTTGTATTGCTCTATAGATAACTAAATTATCACGACTTTGAATACTACAAAAAAAAATAGAAAGTGTAAGCACACAGGAAATCAAGTTTATAACCTAAAGCATTGCAGAGCGTTACATCGCCTTACATTTTGTATGTAGGTTACCATTTTTAACAGATAGAGTGCGCTAAAAACACTAATAGGTCAAAATTGAGCTGTTAATATCTCGCGATAGCGTGAACCACTTTTCCAGTCTCATCTTTGAAACAAAACGGTCCCGTCACGCCTCCAGACACAGATTACACTATAAAGTGACACGTTGAGCATTCAAAGCTTCTCAATAATCGCTCTAGGATTTTCAGAAGCCCAACTGCGGCAGTTTTGGTTGCTCACATACCCTGGCAGGTGAAAATCGGCTTCGTCTGAAAAAATGATTTTTTCAGAAAAATCAGCTGGTTGTTCCTGAATGTATTGAGCAAATTTATGCAATGTGAATTTGGGCGATTTAAATGATCAGTCAGCTTCAACTTCTACACCAGTTGAACCTTGTAAGGCTTCAAAATCAAAATTCGCCATGTGGTGGTTTTGGATAACGCCAATTGTTGAGAACGTCGAGGAATTGACGTCGAACACTCGTCCGTGTTCGCACATTTTTATCAAGCTTGTCAACTCAAATTTAACGATCATCTTCCTAATCACGAATTTTACGAAATGTAACTTTAACAGAACCACCAATTTTAGTTATTTTAATGCGATTTTTGTGTGAAATTGAATTCATTGCAACAATTGCCAATGCATCTACCACGAATACGTCAAAAGACTAAATGTCAATACTATCATGTTTTTAGTGTTGCCGCAATTGAAAAACAAGCTTCTTGTTGAAAAACACAATAGAATTAAGAAAATATAGCAGGGTTGAGTATTAAAGGTGGGATAAATATATCTTAAGAAAGCTGGTGTTAAATAATAATTGATCAGTTAAATGCTAATTTATATGCGTATTTAATTATATACACAAATACATTTCTTTTTATATATTCGATTTTTTTCAGTAGTACAGCGGCCTTGATTTTGAGAAAATTGTGCAAAAAACCGTACAACGATGGATTCAAGGAAAAAATATTAAAAAAGAATAAAGAGTATAATTTAATTTTTTTTCCTACTTTTCACAGTATATTATTTATATTTGCAAATATTGACATATTCCATGCCTACGCTCAACTAGCCTTTTCTCAACTTACAACAAAAAAACTTTCTGCGAAAACATGTTTTCAAATTAAAAGCTAAATTATATTAAAATCTTATTCAATATTTTTTTTAATAAAATAAGCTTTATTACATAAAAGATGTTTATTAAATACTATAAAGATTGTTAATGAAATGTAAATAAAATGCTTTAGTTTAATTTTTTAAACATTTTAAAATTTTTCTTATAGATTTCAAATTGTTAATTGTCAAAATTTAATGAAAACGAAATGGTAACATTTGACTAACACACAAGGTGGTGCAGTAATATTTGGCTTAATTTTATTATATATTTATTGATTATTTTTATATTACGTATATTGTTATATAGTTTTAAGCATTTTATGATTATACGTGAATTTGATGTGAAATAATATTTGTTTTATGATTTAATTAATCGACCGTTTGGCGTGCCGTCCATCTTGTATTGTGCTTCTGCAGAAACAAACAAAAAAATTTTTTTAATTTTTTTTATTAGACAAAATCAGAATTTTATTATAAAATATAAAGGACTTAAAAATCAAATAAGGAATTTAATGTAGTGTCACCTCTTAAATATCGTTATGTTTTATTGCAAATTACAAATGTATTGTTATAATGACTCAGATTTCTTAAATAATAAAGAACTACTTTATATAGTATAAAGATTGGAATTTGAAAATAATTATAGCAACACCAATTAGTAGAGGAGGTTTAGGTAAATGTAATATTATTAAGATGAAGACCTATGGTTTCCAGATAAATAATTGAAAAAATTGACAACATAATGGAAATAAGGAATAAAATTTCAATAAGTTTCATGATAAAAGCATAAAGAAAAAATAATTTATGCGCTAACGGCTCCATATATTAAAAGAGTGAAGCTGTTGATATTTTTAAAGCATTTTGGACATGGTGGGTTCTAAGTCAGGTTCTTCAGATTGCTTAGCAATATGAGCTTCTTTCTTCGTCATCGTTCCGTTTCGCCATTTCTTCGACTGTTATTACCAGATACATGTCTTATTCTTTCAAAATAAGCTTCCCATAAACAAATACTTTGTTAAGCAATTTTATAGCTTATTTGTTTCAAGTTGTGTGTCATCCAACAAATTAATATCAATTGAATATGAATTTCTCTCAAATTCGTATTTTTCAACTCAATTGGCTCAATAGATGACAGTGTAGACAATTTATGGCAGATAGATATCAATAATTCTAATAACGGTTATAGCGATAGAGAAAAGGCTCTATTCCACACTGCTAATACAAACATTTAAACTGATTAAATTTGTTTGTTTTGGATTTAACACAAAAATTTATTAATAATTGGTTTGTTATAAATTTTAAAACTCAATAAATGATAAATTAAATTAATAAATTAATTAATTAATTAATTGTAAAATCTAGTTTTATACTTAGTTAGAAAATTCTATGAAATGTTTCTAGAATAATTTGCTTAAAGCTGTAAAAAAATACAAATGAGTTGCGTTTTATGCGGAATTTATCAAGCATGTGCTGAAATATCTGAAATATATTAAAACAAAAGATTTTAATTAAGGAAGAAAATTAATTAAAACTAAAAAATTAAATGTTTCCTTAAATTTGTTGTGTTTTTATTTTTTAAAAGGAAAAAATGAAATAAGCACTAAAAAACTAAAATATTTTTCTTTTTTAATAAAAGCTCCAACTACAGACTGAGTATGTGTTACTTTTTAAGAAAATAAAACCAACTAAATTGTTTATGACAAACAGACATTTTTTTTAACAAGCAAACTTGCTGTGTGTTCTGCAATTGTTGTTTTTAATGTTTTTTAATTACATTTATTTATTTTTATTTAATATCTACCTAATTGGTACCAATAATCATTCGGAATTGAAAGCCACACCGGTTTCGAAATTTATCGTAATAAGTAACAAAATTTTTAAGATTTAACTTACCAATCGAGTTAAAAAAGTTATCTCTAATTTTTTTTACGCCGACACCTTCTAATAACACATCTGCAATGTGATGGAATTTTGCCAGCTACTTCGAATTGGGGCGTAAAAACGTCAGTCCAAGTTTTTCTTACGTAGTCACCTTGTAATTCCACTTGCTCGCAGGTTGCCGTTAGACCCTTTGGCAAAATTATTGAAAAATATTGTCCACATGATTCTCCTACATTGCTAGTACATTTAAGAAAGAAAATAGTTCTATTTTGCTTATAAACGTTAACATACAAATGTAAAATACTTCAGCTTACGTGCACTCTTCTATCAATAAGGCCCCCGTCTTTTCTTTCACATTATCAATGGTAATCCAGTCGACTACACGACTTTCTAATACATTTTCAGGGCTTACAGTAGCGTCTGGTGATGATTCACTTTGAGTAGTAAGGAGTTTTTTACGAGTGTGGCATAAAATTTCTTCGGTAGAATTAAGCAAACGTGGTCTTATTTGTGGTAATATAATTTCACCACTAAAAAGTGACCGATATTTTACTTGTGAATATTTAAGTTGCATTTCCTTTTGTAATTTTTTGTGAGACCTCACTATATTTGGTTCTTCCGTAGCAAATTCGGTAGCTGCATACAGAGTATGTTGGGTGTATTTTTGAAGTAACAAAAATTATTAATAAAAAACAAACGTTCGTTTGTATATGTGTGTGTGGGTTTGTGCTTACATTTTATTTTTTTTATCTGTTTGATTAGTATTTTTATTTGACCTCTTTTTTTTAATAAATAATTATTAATCTTAGTAGCGGTCTTTTTTAAAATAAATTTTACACAATATTTTTTCAATATTTCGCTTTCCTGTGGAAAGTTTCTTCAGGAATTTTTTTCAAATTGGTTTAATTTTTGTGTTTATAAAAAATAATTTCCTGAAGAAGCTGAATTTATTTTAAAAAAGACCGCTACTAAGATTAATAATTATTTATTTTTTTATATATAAAATATTATATCTAATAATTACACAAAATTTAATATTTTATTATAAATTTATTATTTAATCGCTAGGTATTTTTTATAAAAAAGTTAATTTTCAATCTTTCGCTAAACCACGATAAAAGCAATAGCAATTACTCTTGTCAGCTTTATAAAAATTATTATTCCTAAAATGAACGATGTAATAGAAAGTTGTCCTGAAAATTAAAATTTATGATTAAACGACTAGATTCTTGTCACGATCTCATAACAAAAAGTTTTAAAATTATTTAGCCACTATGTTTTCGATACGTTTTCAGTGTCCAGAGCATTTTTTAATAATCAATAACAAAAATAATCAAACAATATTTTTATAATAATAAGTTATTGGACTTGATAAAATATACTAAAGTCTATTTTGCAGATTTAAATTATATAAATTATACAAACGACATAACAAATTATCCAAGCAGATTTTTATTACCTCTTCTTGTTAAATATGTTGTAATTAAGACTATTTAAGACTGTCACGAAATTCATTACGAAAATTGAAAATTATTAAAAGTAATTTGTGACATAGGAAATTTTTTAAATTATGTTGTTTAGTATGCCTCACCCAACTACAAAAACGAATAAAAAAAATGTTGTTTAGTCTACTCACCGCTTTCTGTGATATCAGTATTATTTTCCAGTGCTGTTGCATGTTTGTCCTTAAATAAAAATAAATTTTGTTTAAATTTCTTCTTTCAGTTAAATATCTAAGAATGCACTTGGACAAACGTCTTACGTGGAAGAAACACATTAATACAAAAAAAGAACAGCTTAACTTGAAAACAAATAGAATGTACTGGTTACTAGGGCCTAAGTCCGATTTAAGTCTTGAAAATAAAGTTAAATTGTACAAAACTATTTTGAATCCTGTATGGACATACGGTTTACAATTATGGGGTACCTCGAGTAACTCGAATGTAGAAATTTTACAACGTTATCAGTCAAAAACTCTGAGAACAATTGCGAATGCACCTTGGTTTGTAACTAATAAAAGAATCCATGAAGATTTAAAAATACCCTTTGTTATTGATGAAATAAATTGATTCAGCGCTAAATACATTGATAGACTTAGTTGTCACAGCAATGTTTTAGCTATATCTTTATTAGATGATAGTGTTGAGGTTATTAGACTCAAAAGATTGTATGTATTAGACCTTCCGTACAGGAAATAATCCATTTTTCTTTTTTTTTCTCACTTTTATTTATATATAAAAGTAAGGTAATTAAAATTTAAATATTGTAAATTCTACTAAATTTATTTATATCAGTGTAATCAAAAATTTTTAAGCTAAAGTTGTTAAATTTATTGAAGTTTAATGACATATATTAAGTAATGATTTCCACTAGCACATTTACGAAATATTGTACAAATAGATTGTAAATAAATAAATATAATATAAACAAAAAATCTTCTTTCCAGATTTAAATATAAATTAGAGTTGGCAACTAAACTGAAACATGGCATTCTTTTTCAATTTATGTAAATTGCTAACATTGCCTTATGTATTGCCTACCAAATAAAATCTACACATTTTTTATACTTTTGATTAGGACTATGAAAATTATTATTATATGAAAGACGGAAACTATATGTAAATATCAGAAGTCATGTCAATGTAAAAATGGGACCGGCTTCCAAGCTTAGTTAACAAGAGTAATTTAAAAAATAATACAACGAATATTAAAATTCAATTAAAAAAAAATACTATTGTTAGTCTTAAAATCATATTTTCCATGTTATTTTACAAATCGAAATAAGAAATCGAAATAAGAATAATAATTATTCAATGCCCTTACAAAATACCTGCAAATGCAAATAGTTACAATTTAATATAGTTTATATAACAATATACAAATTGAATGTTTTTCTTTTTTGTTTAGTTTAGAATATGATATTTATTTTGTTTTTTATAACAAGAAAAACATTGTTTAAATAATGACGCTTTTAAAAATAATTGTAACTCTCCCCAGCACATTTCATTATACTGACACTCTGCTTGTAATATTAAACTTTCATAGGCTTTCCTCGTGTCTTTTTTCGTTTTTTCTTTTATTTTTACTTTTTTTTATTATTTTCCATAAAGCAAATATTAATATACATACATTTCTCAACAATTTTGTTAGTTTCCCCTTATCGCACTATTGCCAAGATTTTTTTATATTGATTTTTTATTTAAAAATCCCATTGTTTTTAAATCATTTAAACTGATTTAAAAATTTTAGTTTTAAAAAATTATATTGTGTTTATTTATATAGTTTTGTAGAATAATTAACGGACGCTGGCATATACTTGTCTTTGAGCTATCAGCCAAAGCCAAAGCCAATAGCTGGTTGGAGTAAATTAAATTTTATTCTATTTTAAGGGCTATTAAATTGAATTTTTAACGTTTACTTTCATTTCAAAAATTAATATGACAAAGGTATGACTTAATCTGCTGTTTTATAATTTTTTTAATTATTCACTTCTTCACTTACTTTCTATTATATGTTCATGTTCTGATTATACAATAATTACACTAATAGGAGTAATTAAGTATAAAAATGTGAGTAATGATTTACTTTAATATATGAACCTAAAAATTGATAGAATTACTATAAGACATAATACTCGTTAACAGTAATATTTGAAAACAATAAAATATGTTTCCAGAGCTTCAATACTTACCGGATAAAGAAATAGAAAGATGAAAACAAACAAAATTATGAAAAATTGCGACATCGACATTCCTTAAACTTGTGTTGGTTTAAAAGAATCGAAAAAAGGACTCGTGTGTTGCTGCAAGTGTTGCTGGTAATAAAAAATCCTTAATTGTACATATTTATTTAATATTAATCATAACAATTTTTGCCTTTCTGGTTCTGGTTGATTTTTTAGAAGTATCCTTTTTAGTTTGATTTCCTTTATTAAAAAAAAACCAAACTACCTTGGAAAATTACTCTTTCACGAAAGTTTTTACAATTTACCTAAAACTTAAAAAAAAAATATTTCGATTAAAAATTTTATAAGTTAAAACATGATGAATCACTTTTTTTTTATTTTTTTTTAATAACTTTTACAGCTACAAGTTACCGTCTCAGATAGGTTTAAGACACATACTGGCCGATTATAACTAAAAACCGCAAATTTATACACTTTCTCTTACTCCATTGTTCACCTACCGGGCTGTTTCAAACTAAAAAAAAACATATCCGGAACAAATTTAACACAACTCCGACAATAAAGTAGGGATGCCAGATGGGCCATAAAAGTAGACCAATTATTTCTTGATTAATTAATTAACTTTTTGTCGATTGCAGGCATATTTGTGAAAATTTCTTTGAGGAAATAACTTCACAACTTTTCAAACTGCTTCTTTATTCAATTAACTAAAATTCATATTTCACAACCGAAAAGCATATATTTTCGAATGCGAAACACAAATTTTACCCCTTAAAAATTTAGAGTAGGTTCATATGTTTTTAATATGTGCCGAAAATTAATTCGTTCGCTGTGATTAATAAGGCAAGAGTTTTGGGTTCCAGAATTGAAGAATCTTATAACTGTAAAATTTGCTTAATATATAAGATGATGGTTGCTTTACCTCCCGAGAGAACAACCCATTCTCGCCCTTTTACGCATACAAGCCCTGATTTTGCAGGTCCATTCGAAATAAAATCTTAAATTTGTGACGAAAAATTCTAGTGGCAGTTACTCTTATTGGAGAAGTATTATTTGAGGAAAAGGAGAAAATTAAACAAAAAATATCGAACTAAAAGGCTATTGATAGAATTAATTGCCATTTATCCTTGAATTTTTTTATACTCGCGAATTATAAGCCTCACATGTGCCATGTGTCACATAAAAAGGCATTTCGAGGCTTTTCTTAACAAACAGTATGAACAAACTATTATAAATAATAAATTTATTTATGTTTTAAAACTAAAAGGACAAAAAAAAGTGTGAAAACTTCAAACGACAAACGAAGCATTAAGATTAATGTGTTCAGATATATTTCTCTAACTGAGTTGTCGCAATCTAAAAATTTATATAACTTGGCACTGCGCCGTAACTAAATTGCTCTAGAATTTATCGAAAATATTTTTCATTAAAATCCCTGCTAAAATAATTTTCTATTAGCATTTTGATCTTCCAACTCTATATTTTTTTTTATTTTTGATATTATAATTATTCATTATATTTGTTTCTTAATGATTCATTTTAATATTTCGTTTTAATTTTATATAATTATTTTATTAAAGCATTATTAGTGCCATAAAAATTAAATGTTTTTATTTATTTGATTATTTGAATTTTGTTTTGGTGAAACTTTATTGTTCTCACCAAAATAACAGCTACACTGTATTAAATACATTAAATACTTAAATACATTTTCTCAGCACACATTTACAACATGATGGAATTTTAAAAGCATCCATTACAGCGCTGCCATTTTTGTACCCAATTAAGTTCCGATAGATGTATTGTTGTTCACAGGTTGCCACATAATTTTTCGGTAAACTAATTCCATTTTGTTTTCCACATATTTCTCCTTTACCACTGGTCCATATGGAAAGCAGAGATTTTTTTATCGTTAGTATTAAATTTAAAATTATACCTTTATATTGCAACTTACACGCACTCCTCTATGCGTATGCCCTGTTTATAATTTGGTGCATTTAAAACCATCAACCAATCGTTATTTTTATTTATACCTGACTGTGGATAAATAATTCTGACACGACTTTGGCACAAGAGCTGACCTTCGGACCTATCTTTCGTACGTGTACTTTGAGCAATAGTTTTCGGTGGTATATAATCGTCACCGAAAAATGACTCCATTTTTGAATACTTTTTTTTAACGCTTTCTTCTAGACGCTCTGCATTGGGATAAGAACGAATTTGAGTGCAAAATACCTGGGGATTGTTTTTGTTTTTATCTTCATCCAAACAGCGATTGAGACTACTACTCCTCTTCACCATATTTCGTTGTTTGGCAGGAAATTCGATAGCTGCATTTTTAAATCATAGAAAATATGTTATTAAAAAGCGATTTTTAAAGATGCATAGAAAAAATATTTGTTTGAGCAAATAGTACCTGCGAAGACAGATGTACCACAAAGCTGATTTTACTTAAACAACAACGCTGAGAAATAATATTTAATTAAAAATAAAATAATAACTGCAAGTTATGTTCAAACAAATAATTTGTTAAAATAAAAAGTACGTTTTATTTTTATTTTTTTCCGCGTAGGAAAAATATAAATTTTTTAACTAATGTGCAATGTTTATGCAGAATGATTCTTTTCTCAGCAAACTCAATTAAGAACAAAATAACAATGGGAATAACATTTTTTAAATAAAAGTTTTTCTAAAATCTGCCAAAGTCTCCAAATGAATACTTTTTTGCGTAAGATATCGTAAGAGTATTTATTTCAAAAATATACTTTTCTCGCATGAAGTTCAGCAAACCGATTATAAATACAAATAAAAACTAAAATTTTTTTAACTTGGTACTTACCGCTATCATTAGTAAAGGTATACTCCGCCAATGGCAAAACCGTTGCGTCGTGATCCTTAAAAATAAAAGAATTTTTAAATGTTTAATATTTAATTTATTTTATTTTTCACAAAAAAATTTTCTTGTCATTTTGTTTTACACAAAGTTTAAGTTATTAAATTCATTATTTATATAGATCACCCTATATTAATATTTCCCACAATTTTGGCAACAAGGTACAGTGTTGACAACCAAAACGACCAAACGTTTATGTATCGTTATTCTTATTTTTTCATTGTATTTTGCTATATACTCCACTATTTTATATCAGATTATACGTTTGTGAAAAAAATACATATTTTTGAAAATGATTAATATACTTATAGTTCGTTTTGCAAGCATACTGAACAAGTAAAATGCAATTTTAAAACTCTTAATGTGCATTAGTTAGTGCAGTGTTAGACTTTTTAGAAATTAAAAATATTCACTTTACTTAAGCGTTGTGAAATTTAAAAATAATTTATTTTGATGCCTGTATTTCGATTTTAAAAATATTTTATACATTAAAACAATATTCGTGCATTACTGACGACTAATGATCTACGTGTTTTTTGATTACTCGATTCGAAAAATATAGTGGCTAAACATAATGTTTACGCTTAATAAATTAGAATTATATTCATTTGCAATTGAAATGAAGAGTAACAACCCTGTTTCTATTACAAAACTATTAAGGGATGCCTCTAAAGGACACTTGAAATTTAAACAGGATCTGGATGAAAACAAGTAAAAGAATTACATAACGTAAAAATTAAAAAAGTGTGATGATCGAAGAACAGCTATATCCCATGCATAGTACGAAAACCCCCGCTCTTAGCGTAATTTTTGTAGAATCACCATGTTGTTCTTGCTTTTGTTATGAGATTTTGGAAATTTAAATTATAAATTGAAATTAATTTAATTAATTAAAATTAAATTATAATTGTCAACATTTAACAGAAATTTTCGCTATAAAATATCAGGTTCAATTTTTTTGCAGCTTTTAAAATTGACTAATTAACCTGCAGGCTTTGTCAATGATGCTATGATTCTAAGCGTTTTAAAAATTATTTTACTGGTTTTCAAATTTTTAAATATTAATTAAATAACTAATTATATTAATTCTTTAATTATTACATTTTCTTCTAGTTTTATATTTTATTTAATGATTTTTTCTTAAAGAATTTTCTTTCTGTTGATGCTCAGAATTAATAATTTTAATATATTTATAATTTACTAAACGGATCTATAAGATTTTTTAACATACTCATAGACGCATTTTAAATTCAAGTAAAATCAGCTGTTATTATTTATTTTATTTTTATTATGTGTTATTAATTTTTGCTTTTTGTAGAGTTCTGAAATTTATACTTCATCACTTGCAATGTTTTCGAAGTGTATACGCTGAATACGCTGGAAATATCTCGTTATTATGACTTTTTCTCAAATTTCTATTTGTACCCTATAAACGAATTTTGTCTGAAACCTGATTAAATAATATTTCCTTCGGTGACTAGTACTATCTTATATGCTTACGTTTTAATTGCAGAGTACATTACTTTTCTTCTCATACTGAGGGCGAATGATTGTTTGGGCGTCAACAAATTTGATTGTCAAAAAAAAAAAAAATTCAATTGCTTTGTGAATATCGGGATGTAATTATCATAACAGTCTAAATATGCTATCAGTTGGCTTTTATTATATTTTTTAATAAATTCAAGAAATCAATAACAATTTTACCATATTCATTTTCCTTACCGATTTAACAGTAGCAAAAAAGAGAACTAACAAAAGCATTAAACATTGCGCCATGTCTTAGAAGTGGATTGATTCTGTGATGATTTTGTTAATAGTTTCGTTATCGTTGCTGCTAGCTTCTATTATCGCTGTGGTCTTCTGTAGTTTATAATAAGAAACGCGTTTGTTTCTGTTTGGTTTTTCTTTAGTACTTAACGTTTTACAAATTTTTTTTAACTAAATCATTTTGTTTAATAAACAATATTTTGTTAATTGAAGATATCACTTTTTAAAAAATTAAATAAATAATTTTAAATTTCCTTTTTAATATATATTTTAAAATGTTCGTTAATTGCAGCTCAAAACTTTTGAAGCAGTTTTAATAAATTCCAACAAGCACTGACTGAATTTATTTCTTATACTTTTATTTATTTATACTTTTCGGCCCTTTAACTCCGTTTCTATTCTAATACTGGATGGTTTAGTAATTCTAAACAGCTGCATATACAAAATAACGTATAAAAGCTCTTGATAGGGATGCCAGATTGTCAAAAGAACTGAAATATTTTTTTCTTTTATACCACTGCTTACTTACTACACAATACGTTACAAATGAAAATTGCAGTTATTTAGCCCACTGTTTAGACGTCAGTTACATACAGGCCTCTTCATACTGTTTAGTAGTACCAAATTGTAAAATTTATATTAACTGATAAGAAAATCCAGAAAGCATTTGTAGCTTTAATATAACCGCATAAAATCTTTATTTAATTTATTAAAAAATTTATTTTTTTAAACTAGCCCTTATTTGGTATCTTTGTGTTTTTTTTTTTTTTTTTTTTTTTTTTTTAAAGAGAAGTAGCACTTCAGGCAACAATGCCTATTTAGTCAAGTACCGTGCTACATTCTTTAGGAAAGGGATAGAGAAGAGATGAAATAGGTGGTGAAAGTAGAAGGATAATCGGAAATTAACTGCCGTATAAAGACAGCAACAGCGACCAGTGACTATGCCTTCATCACTGAGCAGCCCCACCGACAGTCAATTTTTATTATTGTAGTGAAAAAAAACCAAGGTCTTCGTTGGGAATCGAACCCACAACTCCCATATTTACAAGCTAGTACACTACCTACTGGCCTACAGGGGCACCTAAGGTCCTGCCCCTCTTGTAATCTGGTTGTCCACAACCCATAATTGTGGAAGTCTCTTACAAAACTATAAATCTATAAAACCGTAAATTATCTTTGTTAGATTTTGTTTTAGAAACTGAAGTGAATCTGAAACTGAGTAATGTGCTGAGGATTTGATAAATGATAGGGTGGAAGCAAAAAATTTGGATATTCAAGAAAACGTTTGATTATATATCGGAGGAAGAAATTTCTGCAAAATGTGGACATTTCAAAATCATTATTAAAGGAAGTAATAAAATTAATATTTCACCGCCATATTCATGACAGTAGTACATAACATATGACCTCATTGACTTAATATACGAATAAAAAATGTTCTGAATTTTCAGAAAAATATGCCAGCAAAGGCACGCACAACTTCTACGCAAATGTTTTGGAAATTAAAGCTTTCATAGCTGATGTTTTTAAATCGGGACATCATGATATCAAAAGTTTATGATACAGTAATGTCAGCTTTGCAGCTTGAATATATTGACATAAAGGAGAAAAGAGTCTAATGTCCATTTATTTATAAATGAAGCCAAGACCAGCAAAATATGGCAGACAAATTTTGTCGTTGCAATTTTAAAATTCATTATCTTTATATTGTATTTATTTTTTAACCATAAATCCGAGCCCACAGGCAATGGCAATTTATGCCGATCTAAACTGTATTGCTACTAACTAGAAATCGTGTGAAAACCAACACAAACATGTAACGAGATAATTAATTTTCTTAACTTGAGTTACTCGATTTACTTAAACAAAATGACTTACGTCAGACGAATGCGATAAAAATTGAAAATTCGACTTGAATTTTTGTGGCACTTGTTCTATAGACTCAACCGTTTTGGGATTTACCAATGATAATATTTAAATTACCAATATCACCTATGCAATACGACAATTCTATTTAAAAAATATCATACGAAACTTTTAAGCTCCTCAAATTGACCTTTCATAATGTGAAACTGCAACATCTGGACGTAAAAGAGGGCGTTGCTACTATGATCGAAACAAAGAACAAAAATATCCGAAATATTTTAGTGGTATTTATTTTCTTAAAAACCAGACATTTTTTTGTAAATGGTAACTTTATAATTTTTTGGTGTTTCACTATTTTCCAAAAAAAAAACTTTATTTAGTTAAAGCTTAAAAATTTACTTAACAAAAACTTTTTTTATTTTTAAAAACAAAAGCTACTTGTTCTATAAGTGAAATTTTATGTTATATATAAAATTAATTATATAAGTATTAATCTTAAAATTGGTCTTTTTAAATAAATTTATCACATATATTTTCAATATTTTGCTTTCCTTTGGAAAGCTTCTTCAGGAAATTAAATTTTTTAAACAAAAATTGTTAACAAATTGAAAAAAATATCTTTAATGTTTTCAAAAATCTAATCGAATAATAATAATAATAATAATCATCAAATAATAATAAAAATTATAAAATTAATTAATAAAATTATTTTTTGTATATAACAAAATGTCTTTAAAATTTGAAGATAATGAAAATCGTTTTAGAAAATTATCTTTAAAACAGTAAATGACTTATTTTTTCCATTGGTTTCAAATTGAAGTACCGTTACCAACTACCCAACTGGAAGTATCAATGCCAGTTAAGGGCTAGTTTTCTTTTTCTATGTGTACAAGGCTGCCTGATGGTTGAAAACACTAAAAACATTATATGGTAAATATTAAAGTTCAGCTCTTTTTACATCGGTCTCGACTTGTACAGTTTCGCAAGACATGAGTCGTCGCAAAACAATTAAAACAATACTTTAGTCTCCTCACCCTACGGAGGCGCTCATCCACTAACATCTTCTTGAACCTGTAGCATTTCCGCAAAGGGTGATCCTTTTTGCATAGGCGACAAGCAGGTTCCGCATTAACCGCAGCAGGTACCACCTGTACATCGGACTTTCGTTATACTTCTAAACGACGGGATTCAGCCATATTACTATTAGATTAAAAAGGAAGAAAAAACGAGAAAAGTGGAAGAAAGCGGGTTAGAACTATTCGGATAAGACGCATCATCAAAGCCTGTCCACCGTGAATTGTGCATTTATGGACATGTCGCACAAAAAGCTTTGTAAAAGCAGCCTCATATGGCAATATTTTCGGATATTTTTCATTATATGCCAAACCCGGGGCTTGTACAAGACGACCGTCCATTCTCATAAACCCGTCCGAATCTATAAAAGGGGTTAAAGAGAGCAAACGGCTCTTTGAGGGTAGTGGTATTTCTTTCGACAAATACCCATATTCTATGAAATAAGTTCGTTGGAATATAAAAATTAGTCGATCTCGTACAAATCTTACTTCAGATTGGGTTATTTCAAAATCTGGATACAAACTGTCGCGCAATCGGAGAAAGCGCAACAACCGAAAACAATATGCAATGATTCTGACTGCTCGGGGTAGATCTGAAAACCTTTTCAGTATATCAGTAGGTATTCGGGTCCCTGTATCAATTTAACACATTCCAGGTGCGCATGAATGCTAACAGATTTTCGAGGCCATTCGTTTACTGGTTTCGACAACCAATGAGGCCCATGCCACCATAAGGAATTTTTTATCAAATCAAGTGCCAAAGATCCACGACTTGCTATATCAGCGGGATTATTTTTGGAATCAACGTGAGACCAATGCTCAATTCCTACACATTTAGCATTTAGTGCAACTCTATTTGCAACAAAAGTTGGCAAATCCATTGACTCCTTTTTTAGCCAGGCTAAAACTATAGTGGAGTCAGACGATAGAAAAATCTTATTCTGGGGGAAATGTAACTGACATTTTAATGAATCCACCATTTTTGCCAATAATACTGCTCCACAGAGTTCTAATCGGGGTAAAGACTCAAATTTTACTGGAGCAACTTTTGTTTTGGAAGCAAGTAAATGCGATTTAGTTTCAGACGGGGAAGAGACAGAGCGAACATTTTTGCAACAACAATTTTCGGGGAAAGCCAACCGGCGGGATCGAATAGTTTCGCAATTTCAGACAAGACAGCACGTTTTGTGACCACATTTCTATTAGGCTGCGTTACGAGCATTCCAACGCAAGCCTAAAGTTTTTGTTGTGCTCGCATCTGAAAACTTCAAAAAATCGGCATCAAGCAAATTTTCATTTGGAATATTTTCCAAAAGACGTATATTATTAGCGGTCCATTTTCGGAGAATAAAACCAGCTGATCGAATAACTTCAATGAGCTCATCACGTTTCCTTAACCCGTCTTCTAGGTCATAAGAACCAGCCAATAAATCATCGACATACATATTGGCCTCTAACATTTCAGACGCAGCAGGACTGCGAGCTTTGCAATCTTTTGCCAATTGGAGTAAAGTTTTTATAGCCAGGTAAGGCGCATAGTTTACTCCAAACGTTACGGTTTTTAACTCGTAGTCTTTTATTTCGTCATCAGGATTACATCGGAAAAGAGTCCTTTGGAATGTGGAATGATTGGGATGTATGAGAATTTGCCTGTACATTTTCTCTATGTCGGCATTAAATACAAAACGATAAAATCTCCAACGGAGAATTAAAATAGTGAGGTCTGCTTGTAATATCGGACCCGGGTATAATACACTAGAAGCGTTAAATACTGCTCGTAATTTTGTAGTTACGCTGTTTGGCTTAATAACTGCATGATGAGGCATATAAATGCAATTAGCCTCAGATTCGGGGGGACACATATGTCCTAGTTTGATATACTCTCTAACAACATTATCATACTGGGATTTTAAAACGGGGTTTTTCAATAATCATTTCTTCTAAATTGCGAGAGAGCAATATTTCGGGAATTGCCTAGAGACAAATAGGAAATTCGGGCTTAAACGGTAAAGAAACTACAAATCGGCCCTCTGAATTTCTATAAGTTGCGTTCCTATAAAGCTTATCACAGAATTCTTCTCCGGTTGATCGGAGTGCGGGGGAAACTTCTTCAAGTTCCTAAAAGCGGGCGAGTTGATTATCTAACTCGATATGGTTAAAAAACGTGAAAATGGGGACAGATGGCTCTGATCGAGCAATATTACCAGTAACGATCCAGCCGAACACTGTCTTTTGCGCTACGGGATTGGCATTAGGATGTTTTCTTACTTCAGGAAGTAATATTTGCGCATAAACATCACCGCGTAAGAGTATATCGACTCGGACAGAATTAACGTCTACCGTTGGTTTTTCGGGGAAAAAGTCGAAATCCGTAGTCGGAATATAAGAAGGCAAACGTCCTGTAAGTTCTCCAACTACGTAAGCCTCAGTTTGAATTTTAAAGTTCGGATCGATTGGCGATCCAATCGATATGAGACAAATTTTCGAAGACTTTGCCGCCACGCTGCCATTCAGACCTGTAATTTCAGCCATCGGAACAGATCGGATCGGAATAGCAAGCTTCTTTAGCAACCTTTTTGAAATAAATGTTGCTTGAGAAGCTGCATCAATTAATGCTGAACTTATAACATCTTTGGTTCCCACTTGGCAGTACGTAGTACCTAACAATACGGTATGATCGGGATTTAATTCCGCTTGGGTACTATACGTTTGAAAGGAGCGAGCTGTTCCTGAAGTAGACGGCATATTGTCAACGTTAGTGGTAATAACAGATTGACTAGAATCATGCGCGTTCGTATTTCTTGGTACAAATACGGGTGAGTTATTCGGGGAGTTATGCTGTACCATATTATTAGAAGAAAATCTAGTCGGCTGATTATCCCCATGTAAAAGTGAGTGATGTTTTTGCTTACACAAAAAACAAACGTGAACACTTTTACAGTTTTTAAATTCATGTGACGTTGCTAAACAGTTAGTACAACATTTAAAACGTTTAACGGTTGACATACGATCTTCACCACTCTGTCCTTAAAATGTGGGTCACAATCTTAAAGGGTGTTGTTCCTGACAAAGGACACAACGGCTAACTCCTTGTATGGTATTAGTTTTGGTTGCGAAACTACTAATTCGCTTTGAATCGTTCTGAGCTCTCTTCGAATTATGTGAGCCACTGGGATTAAAATTTCTAATCGGATTTTGAACAGAATGTGAGCCCTTTATGTCATAAATGGATTCCAGCGTCTGATAACGACCCTTCAAGAATTTATCCATTTCATCCCACATTGGCATATTCGCATCACGTTTTAATGATTATTCCCAGAGACCTAAAGTATTACCCGGTAGTTTAGTTGAGCATATATAAACAAAAATTACATGCCAACTTTCGGTATTTACACTAAGCAGAGACAGATTTGTAATGCAAGCGTTTATAGTGCGTTGCAATAATTTCAAATTTGGACCGGTTTCACGTGTTACGGGGGGGAAATTAAATAAAATCTTAAGTTGATATTCACTGCACTTTATTTTTTGTTATAGTTTTTCTTTTAATGCTTTTTGTTTATTTTGCACTATATTTATTAAACACTTTTCTTATACAAAATAAAATTCCAAAAACATACCTTTTCTATCCAAATTAAAAAGGATTTAAATAATAAATATCGCGAAATCTCCAGTGAGACAATCTGAAAATAAAATAATTTTCGAAATAAATTATTTTACTCAACGGATAGATTAATTTATCCGCCCCGAAGGCCCAAAAATGTTTTCGTTCAAAATAATTTATTTCCGAAAATTATTATTTGAAAATAAAACAAGGAAATTAGTATTTTCTTAAAACGTTATAAAACGTATATTTATTTAAATTAAGTATAAATTGGGGTTGGAATGTACAACGTACCTTGAGCGGGGTATACAAGAGTATGAAATGTAGCTTAACCAAAGAAAATCTCTAGAGCAATTAGAACTAGCAAAAGAGAATTTCGTTAAGCTTACAATAGGGAGGTTCGTTACTTTGCGCGTAAACAGGTTTAAATCAGGCATGATTTACATGATGCCTATATACAAATTTGTATTAGAATACTGATAACCAAATAAAGTAAACTTTTAGGTTTTAGGTTAGTCAGCTGTTGGACACAGGATATAGTTTTGATACGATATCTTCAAAATACATGAAATAAATTTTTGTCTATATAAAAAAATTTCCAATACAAATTATTAAAAAAGTATGTATTTTACTAAACTTACAGAAGCGTTTCAATTTGATTTAGCAAGTATTCCTTATAAGATATTGATGTTATATTTATTTATTTCAAGTTACCAGGTGATTTAATTGCATACTTCAATTCTACATCCTGGAATTTTTAAAATATCCGAATTTCTCGTATTGACATTATGTCCGTAAAGCTTATGACTGAATGACTAATGTTATGCGAGGACTTAAAGACATATTTCAAAACCTAATATTCGTAAATCCCACAATCCCACAAATGGGAAAAACTGTTTAACAAATGTTCCTATATAAGCAAGTTTTAGGATATAACATTTATAAATTATAAACAATTTTTAGAGCTTTATTTTGCATACAACACACCAATTCCTAAATCAATATTCCTTTTAAAATCTATCATTTATCCCATCAGCCGTTACTTTGCAGAGTAATTCTAACATACTCAATACACTACCGATTGTGTCCAATCAATTTGTACCGCAAAAATATTTAAACGGAAAGAGTTCGGTCTAAAACGTACAAGTTTTGTCTTATGGCAATTGAGTGTAAGACGATTTATGCGGACATACTCAAAAATCATTATTATATCCCATTCAATATGCACTCATTAAGTGAAGTCCTGCTAATATGGATATAACAAGCAAATATCATCCACAAACATAAAGATGTTTAATTTCGTTCACGTTATTTATATATATAGAAAGTAAAAGTGGACCTAGTCCATTTTCTTGAGGTAACCCATATTTTACAGCAACAATAAAACAATAAAACTCTATTTAAAAAAAAAACTTTATCCTTAACTCTATGTAGCGGTAATTTGTCAAATAGTAGTTGATGATCATCAAGATCAAACGCTTTGGTGAAATCTTAGAAAATGGCTGCAACCCCACTGAATCCGTCATCCAAACATTTTCAAATATATTGCACTACATGTAGAACTGCACTCTAAGCACCACAACCTTCTATATAACCAAATTGAAAATCATAAATTACATTTTCCTCCAGGTAGTTATCATAAAAATTTTCATATCATAAATTATCATAAATAATTTTCTCAAAATTTTGTCTACCGTTGTTCGGTATCGGAAGAATTTTGTGGCTCTTGAGAGCTTCAGGATACACATTAGTCTCTACCATTTTATTATAAAGATCAGCAAATATTAGAGCAATTACTTCTTAACAATTCTTGAAAAAATTTGACGATATTGCCATAGTCGAGGCTTTTATTTTCTTTAATATTGACTAAAATGTTAAAGATATCATGTGCAGTAATATTCCGAAGACAGGGCAAGTAATTTAAAATTCTCAATTAATTGGGTGTGTCAACCCAATGTCTTTCTTCACATTTTCAACAGATGTAATGAAATAGTTATTAAAACAATTAGTTTTTCCTCTGGATCATTTCCAGCAGCCTTTTTTTATCTGCTGTGTTCTGTTTCTAGATTCTTTGCTTGCTACTTTAAAAATTTCGCTTAACCATTAGAGCATATTTTCAAAATTTCTATTTTTTTGCTGTTGCATCTCTCTTTTATAATATTCTTTGTTTAAATAATATATTTTTTGTGTGCCTTTTTATATTTTGAACAGTAATTTATCATTGTAAAATATTATGTGTAGCCTATAACTCTTTGTAAAAAAAATATAAGTTATTTAATAATTATAGTTATTTGGCCTTTTTAATATTTTATTAAAATTTTATTATTAAGTACTAGTTCTTTTTTTTATAAAATATGTTAATCTTTATTTGCAATTATTTTTTAATATTTCGCCAAACCATTCGTTGGTATCTTCAGGAAAAAAAAACAAAAAGTGTATAAACAATAAATTAATTTAATCAAAAAAAAATCATTTTTACAATCTGCCTTCAAGATTCCCAACTGTCGAATTGCATTCAAAATCAAACGTAAAGACGACTGTAAATTTCATAACTGACATGGCGCTGTCATTTAGAGAAAAATGCAGAAGGTCGAACTACGGCCACCTGAGAGGTTTGATTCGATAATATCTGATTTTAACTTTGCTATCAAGTAAAGTATCCATTAGGTGTTGTCTTAGAGCTTCTCAATTCATTTTATTTTTGTTTTTTTTTAATGATATATCATAGGTTTTTATTATTTTTTTTCCTATTAAACAGATTAACTTAAGTGAGTTTTTAATAATAATGAAAATGTGATAATTTGCTGAAATATTTTAATGATAGAAACTCAAAAACTGTAAATATTGTTAAAGATAATGTACCTATGACAGTTAATAAATAATAATAATAATTGTCAAAATTTAATGAAAACGAAATGGTAACATTTGACTAACACACAGGGTGGTGCATTAATATTTGGCTTAATTTTATTATATATTTTTTGATTATTTTTACATTACGCAAATTGTTATATAGTTTTAAGCATTTTATGATTATACGTCAATTTGATGTGAAATAACATTTGTTTTATGATCTAATTAATCGACCGTTTGGCGTGCCGTCCATCTTGTTTTGAGCTTCTGCAGAAACAAACAAAAAAAATTTTTTAATTTTTTTTATTAGACAAAATCAGAATTTTAATATAAAATATAAAAGACTTAAAAATCAAATAAGGAATTTAATGTAGTGTCACCTCTTATAATGACTCAGATTTCTTAAATAATAAAAAACTACTTTATATAGTATAAAGATTGGAATTTTAAAATAATTATACCAACACCAATTAGTAGAGGAGGTTTAGGTAAATGTAATATTATTAAGATAAAGACCTATCGTTGCCAGACAAAAAATTGACAGCATAATGGAAATAAGGAATACAATTTTAATAAGTTTCATTATAAAAGCATAAAGAAAAAATAATTTATTCGCTAACGGCTCCATATATTAAAGGAGTGAACCTGTTGTAATTTCTAAAGCATTTTGGACATGGTGGGTTCTAAGTCAGGTCCTTCAGATAGTTTAGCAATATGAGATTCTTTCTTAGTCATCGTTCCGGTTCGCCATTTCTTCGACTGTTATTTCCAGATACATGTCTTATCCTTTCAAAATAAGCTTCCCATAAACAAATACTTTATCTGAGACTTCTATGCTATATTAAAAACCCTTGAACCTTTGATCTGACAGAACTTTTTATTAAGTTACATTCCGAGTTAAGCAGTTTTATAGCTTATTTGTTTCAAGTTGTGTGTCATCTAACAAATTAATATCAATTGAATATGAATTTTTTTCAAATTCGTATTTTTCTATTCAATTGGCTCAATAGATGACAGTGTAGACAATTTAAGGCAGATAGATAATAATTCAAATAACGGATATAGCGATAGAGAAAAGGCTCTATTCCACACTGCTAATATAAACATTTTAACTGATTGAATTTGTTTGTTTTGGATTTAACACAAAAATTTATAAATAATTTGTTTGTTATAAATTTTAAAACTCAATAAAAGCCGAATTAAATTAATTAATTAATTATAAAATCTAGTATTATATTTAGTAAGAAAATCTATAAAATGTGTCTAGAAAAATTACTCAAAGCTGAAAATAATACAAATAAGTTGTATTTTATGCGGAATTTATCAAGCATGTGCTGCAATATCTGAAATATATTAAGACAAAAGATTTTAATTAAGGAAGAAAATTAATTAAAAATAAAAAATTAAATGTCAACCAAAGAAAATTCCTACCAGATATACTTAAACAGTTTCCTTTATTTTGTTGTGATTTTATTTTTTAAAAAGAAAAAGTGATATAAGCACTATAAAACTAAAATATTTTTTTTTATTAAAAGCTCCAACTATAGATTGAGTATGTGTTACTTTTTAAGAAAACAAAACCAACTAAATTGTTTATGACAAACAGAATTTTTTTTTAACAAGCAAAGTTGCTGTGTGTTCTGCAATTGTTGTTTTTAATGTTTTTTAATTACATTTATTTATTTTTATTTAATATCTACCTAATTGCTACCAATAATCATTATGAATTGAAAGCCACACCGGTTTCGAAGTTTATCGTAATAAGTAAAAAAAATTTTAAGATTTAACTTACCAAGCAAGATAAAAAAGTTATCTCTAATTTTTTTTACGCCGGCACCTTCTAATAACACATCTGCAATATGATGGAATTCTGCCAGCTACTTCAAATTGGGGCGTAAAAACGTCACTCCAAGTTTTTCTTACGTAGTCACCTTGTAATTCCACTTGCTCGCAGGTTGCCGTTAGACCCTTTGGCAAAATTATTGAAAAATATTGTCCACATGATTCTCCTACATTGCTAGTACATTTAAGAAAGAAAATAGTTCTATTTTGCTTATAAACGTTAACATACAAATGTAAAATACTTCAGCTTACGTGCACTCTTCTATCAATAAGGCCCCCGTCTTTCCTTTCACATTATCAATGGTAATCCAGTCAATTTCATGACGTTCTAATACATTTTCAGCAGGCTCTAAAGGGCTTACAGTAGCGTCTAGTGATGATTCACTATGAGTAGTAAAGAGTTTTTTACGAGTGTGGCATAAAATTTCTTCGGTAGAATTAAGCAAACGTGGTCTTATTTGTGGTAATATAATTTCACCACTAAAAAGTGACCGATATTTTACTTGTGAATATTTAAGTGGCATTTCCTTTTGTAATTTTTTGTGAGACCTCACTATATTTGGTTCTTCCGTAGCAAATTCGGTAGCTGCATACAGAGTATGTTGTGTGTATTTTTAAAGTAACAAAAATTAGCAATAAGAAACAAACGTTCGTTTGTATGTGTGTGTGAGTGCTTTTGTGTTTACATTTTATTTTTGTATATATTTGATTAGTGTTTTTATTTGACCTCTATTTTTTAATAAATAATTATTAATCTTAGTAGCGCTCTTTTTTAAAATAAATTTTACACAATATTTTTTCAATATTTCGCTTTCCTGTGGAACGTTTCTTCAGGAATTTTTTTTTCAAATTGGTTTAATTTTTGTGTTTATAAAAAATAATTTCCTGAAGAAGCTGAATTTATTTTAAAAAAGACCGCTACTAAGATTAATAATTATTTATTTTTTTATATATAAAATATTATATCTAATAATTACACAAAATTTAATATTTTATTATAAATTTATTATTTAATCGCTAGGTATTTTTTATAAAAAAGTTAATTTTCAATCTTTCGCTAAACCACGATAAAAGCAATAGCAATTATTACTCTTGTCAGCTTTATAAAAATTATTATTCCTAAAATGAACGATGTAATAGAAAGTTGTCCTGAAAGTTAAAATTTATGATTAAACGACTAGATTCTTGTCACGATCTCATAACAAAAAGTTTTAAAATTATTTAGCCACTATGTTTTCGATACGTTTTCAGTGTCCAGAGCATTTTTTAATAATCAATAACAAAAATAATCAAACAATATTTTTATAATAATAAGTTATTGGACTTGATAAAATATACTAAAGTCTATTTTGCAGATTTAAATTATATAAATTATACAAACGACATAACAAATTATCCAAGCAGATTTTTATTACCTCTTCTTGTTAAATATGTTGTAATTAAGACTATTTAAGACTGTCACGAAATTCATTACGAAAATTGAAAATTATTAAAAGTAATTTGTGACATAGGAAATTTTTTAAATTATGTTGTTTAGTATGCCTCACCCAACTACAAAAACGAATAAAAAAAAATGTTGTTTAGTCTACTCACCGCTTTCTGTGATATCAGTATTATTTTCCAGTGCTGTTGCATGTTTGTCCTTAAATAAAAATAAATTTTGTTTAAATTTCTTCTTTCAGTTAAATATCTAAGAATGCACTTGGACAAACGTCTTACGTGGAAGAAACACATTAATACAAAAAAAGAACAGCTTAACTTGAAAACAAATAGAATGTACTGGTTACTAGGGCCTAAGTCCGATTTAAGTCTTGAAAATAAAGTTAAATTGTACAAAACTATTTTGAATCCTGTATGGACATACGGTTTACAATTATGGGGTACCTCGAGTAACTCGAATGTAGAAATTTTACAACGTTATCAGTCAAAAACTCTGAGAACAATTGCGAATGCACCTTGGTTTGTAACTAATAAAAGAATCCATGAAGATTTAAAAATACCCTTTGTTATTGATGAAATAAATTGATTCAGCGCTAAATACATTGATAGACTTAGTTGTCACAGCAATGTTTTAGCTATATCTTTATTAGATGATAGTGTTGAGGTTATTAGACTCAAAAGATTGTATGTATTAGACCTTCCGTACAGGAAATAATCCATTTTTCTTTTTTTTTCTCACTTTTATTTATATATAAAAGTAAGGTAATTAAAATTTAAATATTGTAAATTCTACTAAATTTATTTATATCAGTGTAATCAAAAATTTTTAAGCTAAAGTTGTTAAATTTATTGAAGTTTAATGACATATATTAAGTAATGATTTCCACTAGCACATTTACGAAATATTGTACAAATAGATTGTAAATAAATAAATATAATATAAACAAAAAATCTTCTTTCCAGATTTAAATATAAATTAGAGTTGGCAACTAAACTGAAACATGGCATTCTTTTTCAATTTATGTAAATTGCTAACATTGCCTTATGTATTGCCTACCAAATAAAATCTACACATTTTTTATACTTTTGATTAGGACTATGAAAATTATTATTATATGAAAGACGGAAACTATATGTAAATATCAGAAGTCATGTCAATGTAAAAATGGGACCGGCTTCCAAGCTTAGTTAACAAGAGTAATTTAAAAAATAATACAACGAATATTAAAATTCAATTAAAAAAAAATACTATTGTTAGTCTTAAAATCATATTTTCCATGTTATTTTACAAATCGAAATAAGAAATCGAAATAAGAATAATAATTATTCAATGCCCTTACAAAATACCTGCAAATGCAAATAGTTACAATTTAATATAGTTTATATAACAATATACAAATTGAATGTTTTTCTTTTTTGTTTAGTTTAGAATATGATATTTATTTTGTTTTTTATAACAAGAAAAACATTGTTTAAATAATGACGCTTTTAAAAATAATTGTAACTCTCCCCAGCACATTTCATTATACTGACACTCTGCTTGTAATATTAAACTTTCATAGGCTTTCCTCGTGTCTTTTTTCGTTTTTTCTTTTATTTTTACTTTTTTTTATTATTTTCCATAAAGCAAATATTAATATACATACATTTCTCAACAATTTTGTTAGTTTCCCCTTATCGCACTATTGCCAAGATTTTTTTATATTGATTTTTTATTTAAAAATCCCATTGTTTTTAAATCATTTAAACTGATTTAAAAATTTTAGTTTTAAAAAATTATATTGTGTTTATTTATATAGTTTTGTAGAATAATTAACGGACGCTGGCATATACTTGTCTTTGAGCTATCAGCCAAAGCCAAAGCCAATAGCTGGTTGGAGTAAATTAAATTTTATTCTATTTTAAGGGCTATTAAATTGAATTTTTAACGTTTACTTTCATTTCAAAAATTAATATGACAAAGGTATGACTTAATCTGCTGTTTTATAATTTTTTTAATTATTCACTTCTTCACTTACTTTCTATTATATGTTCATGTTCTGATTATACAATAATTACACTAATAGGAGTAATTAAGTATAAAAATGTGAGTAATGATTTACTTTAATATATGAACCTAAAAATTGATAGAATTACTATAAGACATAATACTCGTTAACAGTAATATTTGAAAACAATAAAATATGTTTCCAGAGCTTCAATACTTACCGGATAAAGAAATAGAAAGATGAAAACAAACAAAATTATGAAAAATTGCGACATCGACATTCCTTAAACTTGTGTTGGTTTAAAAGAATCGAAAAAAGGACTCGTGTGTTGCTGCAAGTGTTGCTGGTAATAAAAAATCCTTAATTGTACATATTTATTTAATATTAATCATAACAATTTTTGCCTTTCTGGTTCTGGTTGATTTTTTAGAAGTATCCTTTTTAGTTTGATTTCCTTTATTAAAAAAAAACCAAACTACCTTGGAAAATTACTCTTTCACGAAAGTTTTTACAATTTACCTAAAACTTAAAAAAAAAATATTTCGATTAAAAATTTTATAAGTTAAAACATGATGAATCACTTTTTTTTTATTTTTTTTTAATAACTTTTACAGCTACAAGTTACCGTCTCAGATAGGTTTAAGACACATACTGGCCGATTATAACTAAAAACCGCAAATTTATACACTTTCTCTTACTCCATTGTTCACCTACCGGGCTGTTTCAAACTAAAAAAAAACATATCCGGAACAAATTTAACACAACTCCGACAATAAAGTAGGGATGCCAGATGGGCCATAAAAGTAGACCAATTATTTCTTGATTAATTAATTAACTTTTTGTCGATTGCAGGCATATTTGTGAAAATTTCTTTGAGGAAATAACTTCACAACTTTTCAAACTGCTTCTTTATTCAATTAACTAAAATTCATATTTCACAACCGAAAAGCATATATTTTCGAATGCGAAACACAAATTTTACCCCTTAAAAATTTAGAGTAGGTTCATATGTTTTTAATATGTGCCGAAAATTAATTCGTTCGCTGTGATTAATAAGGCAAGAGTTTTGGGTTCCAGAATTGAAGAATCTTATAACTGTAAAATTTGCTTAATATATAAGATGATGGTTGCTTTACCTCCCGAGAGAACAACCCATTCTCGCCCTTTTACGCATACAAGCCCTGATTTTGCAGGTCCATTCGAAATAAAATCTTAAATTTGTGACGAAAAATTCTAGTGGCAGTTACTCTTATTGGAGAAGTATTATTTGAGGAAAAGGAGAAAATTAAACAAAAAATATCGAACTAAAAGGCTATTGATAGAATTAATTGCCATTTATCCTTGAATTTTTTTATACTCGCGAATTATAAGCCTCACATGTGCCATGTGTCACATAAAAAGGCATTTCGAGGCTTTTCTTAACAAACAGTATGAACAAACTATTATAAATAATAAATTTATTTATGTTTTAAAACTAAAAGGACAAAAAAAAGTGTGAAAACTTCAAACGACAAACGAAGCATTAAGATTAATGTGTTCAGATATATTTCTCTAACTGAGTTGTCGCAATCTAAAAATTTATATAACTTGGCACTGCGCCGTAACTAAATTGCTCTAGAATTTATCGAAAATATTTTTCATTAAAATCCCTGCTAAAATAATTTTCTATTAGCATTTTGATCTTCCAACTCTATATTTTTTTTTATTTTTGATATTATAATTATTCATTATATTTGTTTCTTAATGATTCATTTTAATATTTCGTTTTAATTTTATATAATTATTTTATTAAAGCATTATTAGTGCCATAAAAATTAAATGTTTTTATTTATTTGATTATTTGAATTTTGTTTTGGTGAAACTTTATTGTTCTCACCAAAATAACAGCTACACTGTATTAAATACATTAAATACTTAAATACATTTTCTCAGCACACATTTACAACATGATGGAATTTTAAAAGCATCCATTACAGCGCTGCCATTTTTGTACCCAATTAAGTTCCGATAGATGTATTGTTGTTCACAGGTTGCCACATAATTTTTCGGTAAACTAATTCCATTTTGTTTTCCACATATTTCTCCTTTACCACTGGTCCATATGGAAAGCAGAGATTTTTTTATCGTTAGTATTAAATTTAAAATTATACCTTTATATTGCAACTTACACGCACTCCTCTATGCGTATGCCCTGTTTATAATTTGGTGCATTTAAAACCATCAACCAATCGTTATTTTTATTTATACCTGACTGTGGATAAATAATTCTGACACGACTTTGGCACAAGAGCTGACCTTCGGACCTATCTTTCGTACGTGTACTTTGAGCAATAGTTTTCGGTGGTATATAATCGTCACCGAAAAATGACTCCATTTTTGAATACTTTTTTTTAACGCTTTCTTCTAGACGCTCTGCATTGGGATAAGAACGAATTTGAGTGCAAAATACCTGGGGATTGTTTTTGTTTTTATCTTCATCCAAACAGCGATTGAGACTACTACTCCTCTTCACCATATTTCGTTGTTTGGCAGGAAATTCGATAGCTGCATTTTTAAATCATAGAAAATATGTTATTAAAAAGCGATTTTTAAAGATGCATAGAAAAAATATTTGTTTGAGCAAATAGTACCTGCGAAGACAGATGTACCACAAAGCTGATTTTACTTAAACAACAACGCTGAGAAATAATATTTAATTAAAAATAAAATAATAACTGCAAGTTATGTTCAAACAAATAATTTGTTAAAATAAAAAGTACTTTTTATTTTTATTTTTTTCCGCGTAGGAAAAATATAAATTTTTTAACTAATGTGCAATGTTTATGCAGAATGATTCTTTTCTCAGCAAACTCAATTAAGAACAAAATAACAATGGGAATAACATTTTTTAAATAAAAGTTTTTCTAAAATCTGCCAAAGTCTCCAAATGAATACTTTTTTGCGTAAGATATCGTAAGAGTATTTATTTCAAAAATATACTTTTCTCGCATGAAGTTCAGTAAACCGATTATAAATACAAATAAAAACTAAAATTTTTTTAACTTGGTACTTACCGCTATCATTAGTAAAGGTATACTCCGCCAATGGCAAAACCGTTGCGTCGTGATCCTTAAAAATAAAAGAATTTTTAAATGTTTAATATTTAATTTATTTTATTTTTCACAAAAAAATTTTCTTGTCATTTTGTTTTACACAAAGTTTAAGTTATTAAATTCATTATTTATATAGATCACCCTATATTAATATTTCCCACAATTTTGGCAACAAGGTACAGTGTTGACAACCAAAACGACCAAACGTTTATGTATCGTTATTCTTATTTTTTCATTGTATTTTGCTATATACTCCACTATTTTATATCAGATTATACGTTTGTGAAAAAAATACATATTTTTGAAAATGATTAATATACTTATAGTTCGTTTTGCAAGCATACTGAACAAGTAAAATGCAATTTTAAAACTCTTAATGTGCATTAGTTAGTGCAGTGTTAGACTTTTTAGAAATTAAAAATATTCACTTTACTTAAGCGTTGTGAAATTTAAAAATAATTTATTTTGATGCCTGTATTTCGATTTTAAAAATATTTTATACATTAAAACAATATTCGTGCATTACTGACGACTAATGATCTACGTGTTTTTTGATTACTCGATTCGAAAAATATAGTGGCTAAACATAATGTTTACGCTTAATAAATTAGAATTATATTCATTTGCAATTGAAATGAAGAGTAACAACCCTGTTTCTATTACAAAACTATTAAGGGATGCCTCTAAAGGACACTTGAAATTTAAACAGGATCTGGATGAAAACAAGTAAAAGAATTACATAACGTAAAAATTAAAAAAGTGTGATGATCGAAGAACAGCTATATCCCATGCATAGTACGAAAACCCCCGCTCTTAGCGTAATTTTTGTAGAATCACCATGTTGTTCTTGCTTTTGTTATGAGATTTTGGAAATTTAAATTATAAATTGAAATTAATTTAATTAATTAAAATTAAATTATAATTGTCAACATTTAACAGAAATTTTCGCTATAAAATATCAGGTTCAATTTTTTTGCAGCTTTTAAAATTGACTAATTAACCTGCAGGCTTTGTCAATGATGCTATGATTCTAAGCGTTTTAAAAATTATTTTACTGGTTTTCAAATTTTTAAATATTAATTAAATAACTAATTATATTAATTCTTTAATTATTACATTTTCTTCTAGTTTTATATTTTATTTAATGATTTTTTCTTAAAGAATTTTCTTTCTGTTGATGCTCAGAATTAATAATTTTAATATATTTATAATTTACTAAACGGATCTATAAGATTTTTTAACATACTCATAGACGCATTTTAAATTCAAGTAAAATCAGCTGTTATTATTTATTTTATTTTTATTATGTGTTATTAATTTTTGCTTTTTGTAGAGTTCTGAAATTTATACTTCATCACTTGCAATGTTTTCGAAGTGTATACGCTGAATACGCTGGAAATATCTCGTTATTATGACTTTTTCTCAAATTTCTATTTGTACCCTATAAACGAATTTTGTCTGAAACCTGATTAAATAATATTTCCTTCGGTGACTAGTACTATCTTATATGCTTACGTTTTAATTGCAGAGTACATTACTTTTCTTCTCATACTGAGGGCGAATGATTGTTTGGGCGTCAACAAATTTGATTGTCAAAAAAAAAAAAAATTCAATTGCTTTGTGAATATCGGGATGTAATTATCATAACAGTCTAAATATGCTATCAGTTGGCTTTTATTATATTTTTTAATAAATTCAAGAAATCAATAACAATTTTACCATATTCATTTTCCTTACCGATTTAACAGTAGCAAAAAAGAGAACTAACAAAAGCATTAAACATTGCGCCATGTCTTAGAAGTGGATTGATTCTGTGATGATTTTGTTAATAGTTTCGTTATCGTTGCTGCTAGCTTCTATTATCGCTGTGGTCTTCTGTAGTTTATAATAAGAAACGCGTTTGTTTCTGTTTGGTTTTTCTTTAGTACTTAACGTTTTACAAATTTTTTTTAACTAAATCATTTTGTTTAATAAACAATATTTTGTTAATTGAAGATATCACTTTTTAAAAAATTAAATAAATAATTTTAAATTTCCTTTTTAATATATATTTTAAAATGTTCGTTAATTGCAGCTCAAAACTTTTGAAGCAGTTTTAATAAATTCCAACAAGCACTGACTGAATTTATTTCTTATACTTTTATTTATTTATACTTTTCGGCCCTTTAACTCCGTTTCTATTCTAATACTGGATGGTTTAGTAATTCTAAACAGCTGCATATACAAAATAACGTATAAAAGCTCTTGATAGGGATGCCAGATTGTCAAAAGAACTGAAATATTTTTTTCTTTTATACCACTGCTTACTTACTACACAATACGTTACAAATGAAAATTGCAGTTATTTAGCCCACTGTTTAGACGTCAGTTACATACAGGCCTCTTCATACTGTTTAGTAGTACCAAATTGTAAAATTTATATTAACTGATAAGAAAATCCAGAAAGCATTTGTAGCTTTAATATAACCGCATAAAATCTTTATTTAATTTATTAAAAAATTTATTTTTTTAAACTAGCCCTTATTTGGTATCTTTGTGTTTTTTTTTTTTTTTTTTTTTTTTTTTTAAAGAGAAGTAGCACTTCAGGCAACAATGCCTATTTAGTCAAGTACCGTGCTACATTCTTTAGGAAAGGGATAGAGAAGAGATGAAATAGGTGGTGAAAGTAGAAGGATAATCGGAAATTAACTGCCGTATAAAGACAGCAACAGCGACCAGTGACTATGCCTTCATCACTGAGCAGCCCCACCGACAGTCAATTTTTATTATTGTAGTGAAAAAAAACCAAGGTCTTCGTTGGGAATCGAACCCACAACTCCCATATTTACAAGCTAGTACACTACCTACTGGCCTACAGGGGCACCTAAGGTCCTGCCCCTCTTGTAATCTGGTTGTCCACAACCCATAATTGTGGAAGTCTCTTACAAAACTATAAATCTATAAAACCGTAAATTATCTTTGTTAGATTTTGTTTTAGAAACTGAAGTGAATCTGAAACTGAGTAATGTGCTGAGGATTTGATAAATGATAGGGTGGAAGCAAAAAATTTGGATATTCAAGAAAACGTTTGATTATATATCGGAGGAAGAAATTTCTGCAAAATGTGGACATTTCAAAATCATTATTAAAGGAAGTAATAAAATTAATATTTCACCGCCATATTCATGACAGTAGTACATAACATATGACCTCATTGACTTAATATACGAATAAAAAATGTTCTGAATTTTCAGAAAAATATGCCAGCAAAGGCACGCACAACTTCTACGCAAATGTTTTGGAAATTAAAGCTTTCATAGCTGATGTTTTTAAATCGGGACATCATGATATCAAAAGTTTATGATACAGTAATGTCAGCTTTGCAGCTTGAATATATTGACATAAAGGAGAAAAGAGTCTAATGTCCATTTATTTATAAATGAAGCCAAGACCAGCAAAATATGGCAGACAAATTTTGTCGTTGCAATTTTAAAATTCATTATCTTTATATTGTATTTATTTTTTAACCATAAATCCGAGCCCACAGGCAATGGCAATTTATGCCGATCTAAACTGTATTGCTACTAACTAGAAATCGTGTGAAAACCAACACAAACATGTAACGAGATAATTAATTTTCTTAACTTGAGTTACTCGATTTACTTAAACAAAATGACTTACGTCAGACGAATGCGATAAAAATTGAAAATTCGACTTGAATTTTTGTGGCACTTGTTCTATAGACTCAACCGTTTTGGGATTTACCAATGATAATATTTAAATTACCAATATCACCTATGCAATACGACAATTCTATTTAAAAAATATCATACGAAACTTTTAAGCTCCTCAAATTGACCTTTCATAATGTGAAACTGCAACATCTGGACGTAAAAGAGGGCGTTGCTACTATGATCGAAACAAAGAACAAAAATATCCGAAATATTTTAGTGGTATTTATTTTCTTAAAAACCAGACATTTTTTTGTAAATGGTAACTTTATAATTTTTTGGTGTTTCACTATTTTCCAAAAAAAAAACTTTATTTAGTTAAAGCTTAAAAATTTACTTAACAAAAACTTTTTTTATTTTTAAAAACAAAAGCTACTTGTTCTATAAGTGAAATTTTATGTTATATATAAAATTAATTATATAAGTATTAATCTTAAAATTGGTCTTTTTAAATAAATTTATCACATATATTTTCAATATTTTGCTTTCCTTTGGAAAGCTTCTTCAGGAAATTAAATTTTTTAAACAAAAATTGTTAACAAATTGAAAAAAATATCTTTAATGTTTTCAAAAATCTAATCGAATAATAATAATAATAATCATCAAATAATAATAAAAATTATAAAATTAATTAATAAAATTATTTTTTGTATATAACAAAATGTCTTTAAAATTTGAAGATAATGAAAATCGTTTTAGAAAATTATCTTTAAAACAGTAAATGACTTATTTTTTCCATTGGTTTCAAATTGAAGTACCGTTACCAACTACCCAACTGGAAGTATCAATGCCAGTTAAGGGCTAGTTTTCTTTTTCTATGTGTACAAGGCTGCCTGATGGTTGAAAACACTAAAAACATTATATGGTAAATATTAAAGTTCAGCTCTTTTTACATCGGTCTCGACTTGTACAGTTTCGCAAGACATGAGTCGTCGCAAAACAATTAAAACAATACTTTAGTCTCCTCACCCTACGGAGGCGCTCATCCACTAACATCTTCTTGAACCTGTAGCATTTCCGCAAAGGGTGATCCTTTTTGCATAGGCGACAAGCAGGTTCCGCATTAACCGCAGCAGGTACCACCTGTACATCGGACTTTCGTTATACTTCTAAACGACGGGATTCAGCCATATTACTATTAGATTAAAAAGGAAGAAAAAACGAGAAAAGTGGAAGAAAGCGGGTTAGAACTATTCGGATAAGACGCATCATCAAAGCCTGTCCACCGTGAATTGTGCATTTATGGACATGTCGCACAAAAAGCTTTGTAAAAGCAGCCTCATATGGCAATATTTTCGGATATTTTTCATTATATGCCAAACCCGGGGCTTGTACAAGATGACCGTCCATTCTCATAAACCCGTCCGAATCTATAAAAGGGGTTAAAGAGAGCAAACGGCTCTTTGAGGGTAGTGGTATTTCTTTCGACAAATACCCATATTCTATGAAATAAGTTCGTTGGCATATAAAAATTAGTCGATCTCGTACAAATCTTACTTCAGATTGGGTTATTTCAAAATCTGGATACAAACTGTCGCGCAATCGGAGAAAGCGCAACAACCGAAAACAATATGCAATGATTCTGACTGCTCGGGGTAGATCTGAAAACCTTTTCAGTATATCAGTAGGTATTCGGGTCCCTGTATCAATTTAACACATTCCAGGTGCGCATGAATGCTAACAGATTTTCGAGGCCATTCGTTTACTGGTTTCGACAACCAATGAGGCCCATGCCACCATAAGGAATTTTTTATCAAATCAAGTGCCAAAGATCCACGACTTGCTATATCAGCGGGATTATTTTTGGAATCAACGTGAGACCAATGCTCAATTCCTACACATTTAGCATTTAGTGCAACTCTATTTGCAACAAAAGTTGGCAAATCCATTGACTCCTTTTTTAGCCAGGCTAAAACTATAGTGGAGTCAGACGATAGAAAAATCTTATTCTGGGGGAAATGTAACTGACATTTTAATGAATCCACCATTTTTGCCAATAATACTGCTCCACAGAGTTCTAATCGGGGTAAAGACTCAAATTTTACTGGAGCAACTTTTGTTTTGGAAGCAAGTAAATGCGATTTAGTTTCAGACGGGGAAGAGACAGAGCGAACATTTTTGCAACAACAATTTTCGGGGAAAGCCAACCGGCGGGATCGAATAGTTTCGCAATTTCAGACAAGACAGCACGTTTTGTGACCACATTTCTATTAGGCTGCGTTACGAGCATTCCAACGCAAGCCTAAAGTTTTTGTTGTGCTCGCATCTGAAAACTTCAAAAAATCGGCATCAAGCAAATTTTCATTTGGAATATTTTCCAAAAGACGTATATTATTAGCGGTCCATTTTCGGAGAATAAAACCAGCTGATCGAATAACTTCAATGAGCTCATCACGTTTCCTTAACCCGTCTTCTAGGTCATAAGAACCAGCCAATAAATCATCGACATACATATTGGCCTCTAACATTTCAGACGCAGCAGGACTGCGAGCTTTGCAATCTTTTGCCAATTGGAGTAAAGTTTTTATAGCCAGGTAAGGCGCATAGTTTACTCCAAACGTTACGGTTTTTAACTCGTAGTCTTTTATTTCGTCATCAGGATTACATCGGAAAAGAGTCCTTTGGAATGTGGAATGATTGGGATGTATGAGAATTTGCCTGTACATTTTCTCTATGTCGGCATTAAATACAAAACGATAAAATCTCCAACGGAGAATTAAAATAGTGAGGTCTGCTTGTAATATCGGACCCGGGTATAATACACTAGAAGCGTTAAATACTGCTCGTAATTTTGTAGTTACGCTGTTTGGCTTAATAACTGCATGATGAGGCATATAAATGCAATTAGCCTCAGATTCGGGGGGACACATATGTCCTAGTTTGATATACTCTCTAACAACATTATCATACTGGGATTTTAAAACGGGGTTTTTCAATAATCATTTCTTCTAAATTGCGAGAGAGCAATATTTCGGGAATTGCCTAGAGACAAATAGGAAATTCGGGCTTAAACGGTAAAGAAACTACAAATCGGCCCTCTGAATTTCTATAAGTTGCGTTCCTATAAAGCTTATCACAGAATTCTTCTCCGGTTGATCGGAGTGCGGGGGAAACTTCTTCAAGTTCCTAAAAGCGGGCGAGTTGATTATCTAACTCGATATGGTTAAAAAACGTGAAAATGGGGACAGATGGCTCTGATCGAGCAATATTACCAGTAACGATCCAGCCGAACACTGTCTTTTGCGCTACGGGATTGGCATTAGGATGTTTTCTTACTTCAGGAAGTAATATTTGCGCATAAACATCACCGCGTAAGAGTATATCGACTCGGACAGAATTAACGTCTACCGTTGGTTTTTCGGGGAAAAAGTCGAAATTCGTAGTCGGAATATAAGAAGGCAAACGTCCTGTAAGTTCTCCAACTACGTAAGCCTCAGTTTGAATTTTAAAGTTCGGATCGATTGGCGATCCAATCGATATGAGACAAATTTTCGAAGACTTTGCCGCCACGCTGCCATTCAGACCTGTAATTTCAGCCATCGGAACAGATCGGATCGGAATAGCAAGCTTCTTTAGCAACCTTTTTGAAATAAATGTTGCTTGAGAAGCTGCATCAATTAATGCTGAACTTATAACATCTTTGGTTCCCACTTGGCAGTACGTAGTACCTAACAATACGGTATGATCGGGATTTAATTCCGCTTGGGTACTATACGTTTGAAAGGAGCGAGCTGTTCCTGAAGTAGACGGCATATTGTCAACGTTAGTGGTAATAACAGATTGACTAGAATCATGCGCGTTCGTATTTCTTGGTACAAATACGGGTGAGTTATTCGGGGAGTTATGCTGTACCATATTATTAGAAGAAAATCTAGTCGGCTGATTATCCCCATGTAAAAGTGAGTGATGTTTTTGCTTACACAAAAAACAAACGTGAACACTTTTACAGTTTTTAAATTCATGTGACGTTGCTAAACAGTTAGTACAACATTTAAAACGTTTAACGGTTGACATACGATCTTCACCACTCTGTCCTTAAAATGTGGGTCACAATCTTAAAGGGTGTTGTTCCTGACAAAGGACACAACGGCTAACTCCTTGTATGGTATTAGTTTTGGTTGCGAAACTACTAATTCGCTTTGAATCGTTCTGAGCTCTCTTCGAATTATGTGAGCCACTGGGATTAAAATTTCTAATCGGATTTTGAACAGAATGTGAGCCCTTTATGTCATAAATGGATTCCAGCGTCTGATAACGACCCTTCAAGAATTTATCCATTTCATCCCACATTGGCATATTCGCATCACGTTTTAATGATTATTCCCAGAGACCTAAAGTATTACCCGGTAGTTTAGTTGAGCATATATAAACAAAAATTACATGCCAACTTTCGGTATTTACACTAAGCAGAGACAGATTTGTAATGCAAGCGTTTATAGTGCGTTGCAATAATTTCAAATTTGGACCGGTTTCACGTGTTACGGGGGGGAAATTAAATAAAATCTTAAGTTGATATTCACTGCACTTTATTTTTTGTTATAGTTTTTCTTTTAATGCTTTTTGTTTATTTTGCACTATATTTATTAAACACTTTTCTTATACAAAATAAAATTCCAAAAACATACCTTTTCTATCCAAATTAAAAAGGATTTAAATAATAAATATCGCGAAATCTCCAGTGAGACAATCTGAAAATAAAATAATTTTCGAAATAAATTAATTTACTCAACGGATAGATTAATTTATCCGCCCCGAAGGCCCAAAAATGTTTTCGTTCAAAATAATTTATTTCCGAAAATTATTATTTGAAAATAAAACAAGGAAATTAGTATTTTCTCAAAACGTTATAAAACGTATATTTATTTAAATTAAGTATAAATTGGGGTTGGAATGTACAACGTACCTTGAGCGGGGTATACAAGAGTATGAAATGTAGCTTAACCAAAGAAAATCTCTAAAGCAATTAGAACTAGCAAAAGGGAATTTCGTTAAGCTTACAATAGGGAGGTTCGTTACTTTGCGCGAAAACAGGTTTAAATCAGGCATGATTTACATGATGCCTATGAAAACCTGATATTCGTAAATCCCACAATCCCACAAATGGGAAAAACTGTTTAACAAATGTTCCTATATAAGCAAGTTTTAGGATATAACATTTATAAATTATAAACAATTTTTAGAGCTTTATTTTGCATACAACACACCAATTCCTTTTAAAATCTATCATTTATCCCATCAGCGGTTACTTTGCAGGGTAATTCTAAAATACTCAACACACTACCGATTGTGTCCAATTAATTTGTACCGCAAAAATATTTGAACGGAAAGAGTTCGGTCTAAAACGAACAAGTTTTGTCTTGTCTGAATTGAGTGTAAGACGATTTATGCGGACATACTCAAAAATCATTATTATATCCCATTCAATATGCACTCATTAAGTGAAGTCCTGCTAATATGGATATAACAAGCAAACATCATCCACAAACATAAAGGTTTTCCCCGTAAGGTTAATTTCGTTCACGTTATTTATATATATAGAAAGTAAAAGTGGACCTAGTCCACTTTCTTGAGGTAACCCATATTTTACAGCAACATAAAACTCTATTTAAAAAAAAAACTTTATCCTTAACTCTACGTAGCGGTAATTAGTCAAATAGTAGTTGATTATCATTAAGATCACACGCTTTGGTGAAATTTAAGAAAATGGCTGCAACCCCACTGAATCCGTCATCCAAACATTTTTAAATATATTGCACTACATGTAGAACTGCACTCTAAGCACCACAACCTTCTATATAACCAAATTGAAAATCATAAATTACATTTTCCTCCAGGCAGTTATCATAATAATTTTCATATCAGAAATTATCATAAATAATTTTCTCAAAATTTTGTCTACCGTTGTTCGGTATCGGAAGAATTTTGTGGCACTTGAGAGCTTCAGGATACACATTAGTCTGTAACATTTTATTGTAAAGATCGGCTAATATTAGAGCAATTACTTCTTAACAATTCTTGAAAAAATTTGACGATATATTGTCATAGCCGAGGCTTTTATTTTCCTTAATGTTGACTAAAACGTTAAAGATATCATGTGCAGTAATATTCCGAAGACAGGGCAAGTAATTTAAAATTCTCAATTAATTGGGTGTGTCAACCCAATGTCTTTCTTCACATTTTCAACAGATGTAATGAAATAGTTATTAAAACAATTAGTTTTTCCTCTGGAGCATTTCTAGCAGCCTTTTTTTATCTGCTGTGTTCTGTTTCTAGATTCTTTGCTTGCTACTTTAAAAATTTCGCTTAACCATTAGAGCACATTTTCAAAATTTCTGTTTTTTTGCTGTTGCGTCTCTCTTTTATAATATTCTTTGTTTAAATAACATATTTTCCCGTGCCTTTTTATATTTGGAACAGCGATTTATTATTTTAAAATATTATGTGTAGCCTATAATTCTTTGTAACAAAAATATAAGTTATTTAATAATTATAGTTATTTGGCCTTTTTAATATTTTATTAAAATTTTATTATTAAGTACTAGTTCTTTTTTTTATAAAATATGTTAATCTTTATTTGCAATTATTTTTTAATATTTCGCCAAACCATTCGTTGGTATCTTCAGGAAAAAAAAAACAAAAAGTGTATAAACAATAAATTAATTTAATCAGAAAAAAAAACATTTTTACAATCTGCCTTCAAGATTCCCAACTGGCGAATTGCATTCAAAACGTAAAGACGATTATATTTATTTTATATTTATTGATTATTTTTATATTACGCATATTGTTATATAGTTTTAAGCATTTTATGATTATACGTGAATTTGATGTGAAATAACATTTGTTTTATGATCTAATTAATCGACCGTTTGGCGTGCCGTCCATCTTGTTTTGAGCTTCTGCAGAAATAAAAAAAAAAAAATTGTTTAATTTTTTTTATTAGACAAAATCAGAATTTTAATATAAAATATAAAAGACTTAAAAATCAAATAAGGAATTTAATGTAGTGTCACCTCTTAAATATCGTTATGTTTTATTGCAATTTACAAATGTATTGTTATAATGACTCAGATTTCTTAAATAATAAAAAACTACTTTATATAGTATAAAGATTGGAATTTGAAAATAATTATAGCAGAGGAGGTTTAGGTAGAGGAGGTTTAGGTCAATGTAATATTATTAAGATGAAGACCTATCGTTGCCAGATAAAAAATTTAAAATATTGACAACATAATGGAAATAAGGAATACAATTTTAATAGGTTTCATGATACAAGCATAAAGAAAAAATAATTTATTCGCTAACGGCTCCATATATTAAAAGAGTGATCCTGTTGATATTTCTAAAGCATTTTGGACATGGTGGGTTCTAAGTCAGGTCCTTCAGATTGTTTAGCAATATGAGCTTCTTTCTTAGTCATTGTTCCTTTTCGCCATTTCTTCGACTGTTATTCCCAGATACATGTCTTATCCTTTCAAAATAAGCTTCCGATAAACAAATGCTTTATCTGAGACTTCTATGCTATATTAAAAACCTTTAAACCTTTGATCTGACAGAACTTTTTATTAAGTTACATTCCGAGTTAAGCAGTTTTATAGCTTATTTGTTTCAAGTTGTGTGTCATCTAACAAATTAATATCAATTGAATATGAATTTTTCTCAAATTCGTATTTTTCTACTCAATTGGCTCAATAGATGACAGTGTAGACAATTTAAGGCAGATAGATATCAATAATTCTAATAACGGTTATAGCGATAGAGAAAAGGCTCTATTCCACACTGCTAATACAAACATTTAAACTGATTGAATTTGTTTGTTTTGGATTTAACACAAAAATTTATTAATAATTGGTTTGTTATAAATTTTAAAACTCAATAAATGATAAATTAAATTAATTAATTAATTAATTAATTAATTGTAAAATCTAGTTTTATACTTAGTTAGAAAATTCTATGAAATGTTTCTAGAATAATTTGCTTAAAGCTGTAAAAAAATACAAATGAGTTGCGTTTTATGTGGAATTTATCAAGCATGTGCTGAAATATCTGAAATATATTAAAACAAAAGATTTTAATTAAGGAAGAAAATTAATTAAAACTAAAAAATTAAATGTTTCCTTAAATTTGTTGTGTTTTTATTTTTTAAAAGGAAAAAGTGAAATAAGCACTACAAAACTAAATCATTTTTCTTTTTTAATAAAAGCTCCAACTACAGATTGAGTATGTGTTACTTTTTAAGAAAATAAAACCAACTAAATTGTTTATGACAAACAGACATTTTTTTAACAAGCAAAGTTGCTGTGTGTTCTGCAATTGTTGTTTTTAATGTTTTTTAATTACATTTATTTATTTTTATTTAATATCTACCTAATTGCTACCAATAATCATTATGAATTGAAAGCCACACCGGTTTCGAAGTTTATCGTAATAAGTAAAAAAATTTTTAAGATTTAACTTACCAAGGGAGATAAAAAAGTTATCTCTATTTTTTTTTACGCCGGCACCTTCTAATAACACATCTGCAATATGATGGAATTCTGCCAGCTACTTCAAATTGGGGCGTAAGAAGGTCAGTCCAAGTTTTTCTTACGTAGTCACCTTGTAATTCCACTTGCTCGCAGGTTGCCGTTAGACCCTTTGGCAAAATTATTGAAAAATATTGTCCACATGATTCTCCTACATTGCTAGTACATTTAAGAAAGAAAATAGTTCTATTTTGCTTATAAACGTTAACATACAAATGTAAAATACTTCAGCTTACGTGCACTCTTCTATCAATAAGGCCCCCGTCTTTCCTTTCACATTATCAATGGTAATCCAGTCAATTTCATGACGTTCTAATACATTTTCAGCAGGCTCTGAAGGGCTTACAGTAGCGTCTAGAAATGATTCACTATGAGTAGTAAGGAGTTTTTTACGAGTGTGGCATACAATTTCTTCGGTAGAATTAAGCAAACGTGGTCTTATTTGTGGTAATATAATTTCACCACTAAAAAGTGACCGATATTTTACTTGTGAATATTTAAGTTGCATTTCCTTTTGTAATTTTTTGTGAGACCTCACTATATTTGGTTCTTCCGTAGCAAATTCGGTAGCTGCATACAGAGTATGTTGTGTGTATTTTTAAAGTAACAAAAATTAGCAATAAGAAACAAACGTTTGTTTGTATATGTGTGTGTGTGCGTTTGTGTTTACATTTTATTTTTTTTATATATTTGATTTGACCTCTTTTTTTTAATAAATAATTATTAATCTTAGTAGCGGTCTGTTCTAAAATAAATTTAACACTATATTTTTTCAATATTTCGCTTTCCTGTGGAAAGTTTCTTCAGGAAATTTTTTTTTTCAAATTGTTATAATTTTTGTATTTATAAAAAATAATTTCCTGAAGAAGCTGAATTTATTTTAAAAAAGACCGCTACTAAGATTAATAATTATTTATTTTTTTATATATAAAATATTATATCTAATAATTACACAAAATTTAATATTTTATTATAAATTTATTATTTAATCGCTAGGTATTTTTTATAAAAAAGTTAATTTTCAATCTTTCGCTAAACCACGATAAAAGCAATAGCAATAACTCTTGTCAGCTTTATAAAAATTATTATTCCTAAAATGAAAGATGTAATAGGAAGTTGTCCTGAAAGTTAAAATTTATGATTAAACGACTAGATTCTTGTCACGATCTCATAACAAAAAGTTTTAAAATTATTTAGCCACTATGTTTTCGATACGTTTTCAGTGTCCAAACCATTTTTCTTGTTTTCAATAACAAAAATAATCAAACAATATTTTTATAATAATAAGTTATTGGACTTGATACAATATACTAAAGTCTATTTTGCATATTTAAATTATATAAATTATACAAACGACAGAACAAATTATCTAAGCAGATTTTTACTACCTCTTCTTGTTAAATATGTTGTTATTAACGTGTGTGATTACGAGTAGTATTGATAGTTAATTACTATTTAAGACTGTCACGTGTCACGAAATTTATTACGAAAATTGAAAATTATTAAAAGTAATTTGTGATATAGGAAATTCTTTAAATTATGTTGTTTAGTATGCCTCACCCGACTACAAAAACGAATAAAAAAAATGTTGTTTAGTCTACTCACCGCTTTCTGTGATATCAGTATTATTTTCCAGTGCTGTTGCATGTTTGTCCTTAAATAAAAATAAATTTTGTTTAAATTTCTTCTTTCACTTAAATATCTAAGAATGCACTTGGACAAACGTCTTACGTGGAAGAAACACATTAATACAAAAAAAGAACAGCTTAACTTGAAAACAAATAGAATGTAGTGGTTACTAGGGCCTAAGTCCGATTTAAGTCTTGAAAATAAAGTTAAATTGTACAAAACTATTTTGAATCCTGTATGGACATACGGTTTACAATTATGGGGTACCTCGAGTAACTCGAATGTAGAAATTTTACAACGTTATCAGTCAAAAACTCTGAGAACAATTGCGAATGCACCTTGGTTTGTAACTAATAAAAGAATCCATGAAGATTTAAAAATACCCTTTGTTATTGATGAAATAAATTGATTCAGCGCTAAATACATTGATAGACTTAGTTGTCACAGCAATGTTTTAGCTATATCTTTATTAGATGATAGTGTTGAGGTTATTAGACTCAAAAGATTGTATGTATTAGACCTTCCGTACAGGAAATAATCCATTTTTCTTTTTTTTCTCACTTTTATTTATATATAAAAGTAAGGTAATTAAAATTTAAATATTGTAAATTCTACTAAATTTATTTATATCAGTGTAATCAAAAATTTTTAAGCTAAAGTTGTTAAATTTATTGAAGTTTAATGACATATATTAAGTAATGATTTCCACTAGCACATTTACGAAATATTGTACAAATAGATTGTAAATAAATAAATAAAATATAAAAAAAAAATCTTCTTTCCAGATTTAAATATAAATTAGAGTTGGCAACTAAACTGAAACATGGCATTCTTTTTCAATTTTTGTAAATTGCTAACGTTGCCTTATGTATTGCCTACCAAATAAAATCTACACATTTTTTATACTTTTGATTAGGATTATGAAAATTATTATTATATGAAAGACGGAAACTATATGTAAATATCAGAAGTCATGTCAATGCAAAAATGGGACCAGCTTCCAAGCTTGTTAAACAAAACTAATTTAAAAAATACTACAACTAATATTAAAATTCAATTAAAAAAATTACTATTGTTACTTTTAAGGCCGTGTCAGATAAAACTTTGTTGCTTTGCGTGACATTTAAAACTTTAAAGCAAAAGCGTAAATCAAGTGGTGTATGTCACAATAAACTTTGACAACACTCATGAATTTTTTGTTTACGCCCACACACAAATAATAAATGCCAGGTGTTTGTCAAAGCGCGCAAAAAGTTGAATGTTGGTTAACTTTTCGCTTTGCGCTGCGTCAAAAGTGCTTTATGTGGCAACTTTCATACATTTACGTACATTTTAACTCAAATGTCAAAGCGAAACTCTGACGCAACGCAAAGCAAAAGTTTTATCTGAAAGGGCCTTTAAAATCATATTTTCCATGTTATTTTACAAATCGCTGCATCATGGCCCAAATTTGTCACAAGAACTATGCCGAAGCAAAACTTGTGAAATAAAAATAATAATTATTCAATGCCCTTACAAAAGACTTGCAAATGCAAATAGTTACAATTTAATATAATTTATATAACAATATACAAATTTAATGTTTTTCGTTTTTGTTTAGTTTAGAATATGATATTTATTTTGTTTTATATAACAAGAAAAACATTGTTTAAAAATAATTGTTACTCTCCCCAGCACATTTCATTATACTGAAACTCTGCTTGTAATATTAAACTTTCATAGGCTATCCTCGTGTCTTTTTTCGTTTTTTCTTTTATTTTTAATTTTTTTTATTATTTTCCATAAAGCAAATATTAATATACATACATTTTTCTTAACAATTTTGTTAATTTCCCCTTATTACACTTTTGCCAAGATTTTTTTATATTGATTTTTTATTTAAAAATCCCATTGTTTTTAAATCATTTAAACTGATTTAAAAATTTTAGTTTTAAAAAATTATATTGTGTTTATTTATATAGTTTTGTAGAATAATTAACGGACGCTGGCATATACTTGTCTTTGAGCTATCAGCCAAAGCCAAAGCCAATAGCTGGTTGGAGTAAATTAAATTTTATTCTATTTTAAGGGCTATTAAATTGAATTTTTAACGTATACTTTCATTTCAAAAATTAATATGACAAAGGTATGACTTAATCTGCTGTTTTATAATTTTTTTAATTATTCACTTCTTCACTTACTTTCTATTATATGTTCATGTTCTGATTATACAATAATTACACTAATAGGAGTAATTAAGTATAAAAATGTGAGTAATGATTTACTTTAATATATGAACCTAAAAATTGATAGAATTACTATAAGACATAATACTCGTTAACAGTAATATTTGAAAACAATAAAATATGTTTCCAGAGCTTCAATACTTACCGGATAAAGAAATAGAAAAATGAAAACAAACAAAATTATGAAAAATTGCGACATCGACATTCCTTTAACTTGTGTTGGTTTAAAAGAATCGAAAAAAGGACTCGTGTGTTGCTGCAAGTGTTGCTGGTAATAAAAAATCCTTAATTGTACATATTTATTTAATATTAATCATAACAATTTTTGCCTTTCTGGTTCTGGTTGATTTTTTAGAAGTATCCTTTTTAGTTTGATTTCCTTTATTAAAAAAAACCAAACTACCTTGGAAAATTACTCTTTCACGAAAGTTTTTACAATTTACCTAAAACTTAAAAAAAAAATATTTCGATTAAAAATTTTATAAGTTAAAACATGATGAATCACTTTTCTTGTTTTTATTTTTTTTAATAACTTTTACAGCTACAAGTAACCGTCTCAGATAGGTTTAAGACACATACTGGCCGATTATAACTAAAAACCGCAAATTTATACACTTTCTCTTACTTCACCTACTGGGCTGTTTCAAACTAAAAAAAAACATATCCGGAACAAGTTTAACACAACTCCGACAATAAAGTAGCGATGCCAGATGGGCAACCAAAGTAGACCAATTATTTCTTGATTAATTAACTAACTTTTTTGTCGATTGCGGGCATATTTGTGAAAATTTCTTTGAGGAAATAACTTCACAACTTTTCAAACTGCTTCTATATTCAGTTAACTGAAGTTAATATTTCACAACAGAAAAGCATATATTTTCGAATGCGAAACACAAATTTTACCCCTTAAAAATTTAGAGTAGGTTCATATGTTTTTAATATGTGCCGAAAATTAATTTGTTCGCTGTGATTAATAAGGCAAGAGTTTTGGGTTCCAGAATTGAAGAATCTTATAACTATAATATTTGCTTAATATGATGATGATGGTTGCTTTACCTTCCGAGAGAACAACCCATTCTAGCGTTTTTATGCATACAGGCCCTGATTTTGCAGGCCCATTTGAAATAAAATCTTAAATCGTGAATTTCGAATAACCAAGCGATACGTTTTGGCCCTTGTTTATTTTGTCACGAAGACTATTCAACTTGCGGCCACCAATTACATGATCACTGATTATTTTTAACTGCATTTTCTCGATTTTTCTACTGAACAGGTTGTCTATCCCACAATGGACAATGGAACCGGTTTTGTTAGTGCAGATAATGTTTTTAAAAACAGAAAGCAGTTTGTTTCGGATTTGAAGAACCGACTATTAGCCGAGAATTCTTAGGAGTTAATTGATTGACATTTCATACCTCCTAGAGCTCCACATACGAGTGGCCTTTGCGAGGCTGATGTAAAGAGCCTCAAAACTCATTTGAAAAAGATTTCGAATGCTCAGCAATGCTTTCACCACCCAAACCTTATTTGTCAACCAAATCTTTGGCCTACGCTTATAGTTAGCGAAAACTTCGGATTCAACTTCAGGTCGTTGGAAGAACGAAAATTTAATCACACTCCATAAACGCGACTTAAGGGAATATTACGAAAGGGATTTTGCAGTCGTATGCGTTTTGTTAACCGTAACGATAATTTACCCCTAAACGAGTGTAAACTAGGCCGAGTCAAACGAGTTTATCTTGGTTCCAGTTCGAAACCACGAGTGACCGATGTTCGAACTGTCAATGGTACTTTGACGGAGCCAATTATTAAGCTCGTACTACTTCCTAAGCCCCACGCTGTTGAACCTGCTGAGCTCAATGCTTTCGAACCCGTTGCTGTACTTGGCCCATCTTGCCGTCTTAGCAAGTGCCCGGTATTCCGGAAGACGACGACTCAGTGCGGTCAAGAAATTCAAATATTGTATTTATTATCTGGCTCACTCGCACTTCATTAAAAATTACTGCAGTCAAGAAAGATGTATGAAGTATTTACAGCAAAGAGAAAAGAATTATTATTGCGAACAACCCCCAAACACGAAGGTACGTTTTCTTGTGACGAGAAATATTATTTATAAGAAAAAAAATTTACTATATTTTTCTTAAAGTGTACATGCGCACCCTCCAACACACGGCACAGCGACCGGTAAGAAATTAATTCCAAGGATGATCGTATTTTTAAGATTCATTACATACAAAATAACTTAAAAATTTTTCAAATTACTCGAACCGTAAAGTTAATTATGAGTACTTGGCCATCGCTAACGTAGCAATAAAAATTATAGTGACAGTAGAGTAAAAATAAATTTTACGTCCTAATGTTTGCAATCTAGATTTCATTAAATGAAAAACAAAACAATGTTGTATTTTCTGCCTCTTAATTTAAATCGCAACACTGCTGCAGTCAACAGACAACGGTCACCTGACTCCTGTATAACTTTAAATCGTGTTTTGAGAAGAAACCGGATAAAATTTACTTTCGCGGTGCTTGTCGGTGTCCGCTGTGCGGCAGTGTATCCAGGTTATAACTATGAGTTTCTATGTCATTCACTAAACGGGGTCGTATTTTTTCCAAAAAAAAAAAATTGCAAATTAAGATGCGCTTATTGCTTATTTTTATTCTACTTTTATTTCTTCTTGTTTACAATAAAATTGCATAGCTAACGTTATGCATAGTCGAATGCTAAATACACACTTTCTTTTTCAAATGACGACGAGGCAAGAACATTCATAAAAAAAGCATGGTCGGAAGAAAAAATTTCAAATGTGTGAAGAAAAATCTAGTGGCAGTTACTCTTATTGGAGAAGTATTGTTTGAGGAAAAGGAGAAAATAAAACAAAAAATATCGAAATAAATGGCTATTGATAGAATTAATTGCCATTTATCCTTGAATTTTTTTGTATTCCGCGAATTATAAGCCTCACATGTACCATGTGCCACATAAAAAGGCATTTCGAGGCTTTTCTTAACAAACAGTATGAACAAACTATTATAAATAATAAATTTATTTATGTTTTAAAACTAAAAGGAGAAAAAAAAGTGTGAAAACTTCAAACGACAAACGAAGCATTAAGATTAATGTGTTCAGATATATTTCTCTAATTGAGTTGTCGCAATCTAAAAATTTATATAACTTGGCACTGCGCCGTAACTAAATTGCTCTAGAATTTATTGAAAATATTTTTCATTAAAATCCCTGCTAAAATAATTTTCTATTAGCATTTTGATCTTCCAACTTTATATTTTTTTTTTTATTTTTGATATCATAATAATTCATTATATTTGTTTCTTAATGATTCATTTTAATATTTCATTTTAATTTTATATAATTATTTTATTTAAGCATTATTAGTGCCATAAAAATTAAATGTTTTTATTTATTTGATTATTTGAATTTTGTTTTGGTGAAACTTTATTGTTCTCACCAAAATAACAACTACACTGTATTAAATACATTAAATACTTAAATACATTTTCTCAGCACACATTTACAACATAATGGAATTTTAAAAGCATCCATTACAGCGTTGCCATTTTTGTACCCAATTAAGTTCCGATAGATGTATTGTTGTTCACAGGTTGCCGCATAATTTTTCGGTAAACTAATTCCATTTTGTTTTCCACATATTTTTCCTTTACCGCTGGTCCATACGGAAAGCAGAGATTTTTTTAATAGTTAGTATTAAATTTAAAATTCCCTTATATTGCAACTTACAGGCACTCCTCTATGCGTATGCCCTGTTTATAATTTGGTGCATTTATAACCATCAACCAATCGTTATTTTTATTTATACCTGGATGTGGATAAATAATTCTGACACGACTTTGGCACAAGAGCTGACCTTCGGATATATTTCTCTAATTGAGTTGTCGCAATCTAAAAATTTATATAACTTGGCACTGCGCCGTAACTAAATTGCTCTAGAATTTATCGAAAATATTTTTCATTAAAATCCCTGCTAAAATAATTTTCTATTAGCATTTTGATCTTCCAACTCTATATTTTTTTTTATTTTTGATATTATAATTATTCATTATATTTGTTTCTTAATGATTCATTTTAATATTTCGTTTTAATTTTATATAATTATTTTATTAAAGCATTATTAGTGCCATAAAAATTAAATGTTTTTATTTATTTGATTATTTGAATTTTGTTTTGGTGAAACTTTATTGTTCCCACCAAAATAACAACTACACTGATTTAAATACATTAAATACTTAAATACATTTTCTCAGCACACATTTACAACATGATGGAATTTTAAAAGCATCCACTACAGCGCTGCCATTTTTGTACCCAATTAAGTTCCGATAGATGTATTGTTGTTCACAGGTTGCCACATAATTTTTCGGTAAACTAATTCCATTTTGTTTTCCACATATTTCTCCCTTACCACTGGTCCATATGGAAAGCAGAGATTTTTTTATCGTTAGTATTAAATTTTAAATTATACCTTTATATTGCAACTTACACGCACTCCTCTATGCGTATGCCCTGTTTATAATTTGGTGCATTTAAAACCATCAACCAATCGTTATTTTTATTTATACCTGACTGTGGATAAATAATTCTGACACGACTTTGGCACAAGAGCTGACCTTCGGACCTATCTTTCGTACGTGTACTTTGAGCAATAGTTTTCGGTGGTATATAATCATCACCGAAAAATGACTCCATTTTTGAATACTTTTTTTTAACGCTTTCTTCTAGACGCTCTGCATTGGGATAAGAACGAATTTGAGTGCAAAATACCTGGGGATTGTTTTTGTTTTTATCTTCATCCAAACAGCGACTGAGACTACTACTCCTCTTCACCATATTTCGTTGTTTGGCAGGAAATTCGATAGCTGCATTTTTATATCATAGAAAATATGTTATTAAAAAGCGATTTTTAAAGATGCATAGAAAAAATATTTGTTTGAGCAAATAGTACCTGCGAAGACAGATGTACCACAAAGCTGATTTTACTTAAACAACAACGCTGAGAAATAATATTTAATTAAAAATAAAATAATAATTTTAATAGTAAACGCAAAACAAAATGAAAAAAAAAACTAACAACAACACTTTTTAACAGAACTACAACTGTTTTAAAACTGCAAGTTATGTTCAAACAAATAATTTTTTAAAATAAAAAGTACTTTTTATTTTTATTTTTTTCCGCGCAGGAAAAATATAAATTTTTAAACTAATGTGCAGCAAACTCAATTAAGAACAAAATAACAATGGGAATAACATTTTTTAAATAAAAGTTTTTCTAAAATCTGTAAAAGAATTAAATTTAGAACGAATTTTTATTATTAATACTTATTTGGCCAAAGTCTTCAAATGAATACTTTTTTGCGTAAGATATCGTAAGAGTATTTATTTCAAAAATATACTTTTATCGCATGAAGTTCAGCAAACCGATTATAAATACAAATAAAAACTAACATTTTTTTAACTTGGTACTTACCGCTATCATTAGTAAAGGTATACTCCGCCAATGGCAACACCGTTGCGTCGTGATCCTTAAAAACAAAAGAATTTTTAAATGTTTAATATTTAATTTATTTTATTTTTCACAAAAAAATTTTCTAGTCATTTTGTTTTACACAAAGTTTAAGTTATTAAATTCACTATTTATATAGATCACCTTATATAAATATTTCACACAATTTTGGCAACAAGGTACAGTGTTGACAACCAAAACGACCAAACGTTTATGTATCGTTATTCTTTTTTTTTTCATTGTATTTTGCTATATACAGTACACTCGCGATAATATGAATACCCTATTATATGAACACCCCAAAATATGAACACATTTTTTCTTCCATTGATTACTCTAAAATGTGAACTTAGTGTGAAAGCTTTAAAATATGAACAACTTATTTTTGAAGTTCTTAACGGACTTTTATCTAAACAGAGATAAAATCTTTGCAAACAGGGTTGTAAATAAATTCTGGTTCAATTGCATAGTAAACAGTATTCATTTTTGTATATATATACATACATATAAAAAAGCACAAGTTTTTAACTTTAAAAGAAAAATCCGAAGTTTTCGAGCATTTACAAAAAGGAGCAAGTGTTACTAGCTTAGCGAATAAAATTGGGGTGAAAAGATCTACAATTTGTGGAATAAAAAAAAAACAGAAATTCGATTATTAAATGTGTCAACAATACCTTCCCTCGACCTGGAAAAACAAAGACTGTGTGAGTACTCAAAAATGGAATATGCTGTATACCAGTGGTTTCTGGATATGAGAGACAAAAAGTTTACTATAAATGCACTTATGTTAAAAGAAAAGGCCAAATATCTTCATAATAATATTAAAGAAAATGCTTTGAAGTTCAATGTCAGCGATGGATGGCTTCAAAACTTCAAAAACAGATATGGCGTTCGCTTGCTTCAAATATCTGGAGAAAAACTTTCTTCACAGCCCCACTTAGTGGATCCTTTCATAATGAAGCTAAAAAGTAAAATTGAAGAGTTGGGATTGGTCAATGACCAGCTTTATAACTCTGATGAATCCGGATTGTTTTGAAAATTGCTGCCACAAAAGAGCTACGTGTCATCATCGGAAAAAACAGCTCCTGGTGCAAAAACTGAAAAGCAGCGGGTAACTTTCTTCTGCTGCGCAAACGCCGCAGAAACTCACCAACTTAAACAGCCTCGCTGTTTTTAGAATTTTAATTGTCTTGTTCATTATAGACATTCTAAATCAGCTTGGATGACAGGAGCCATTTTTACAGATTGGTTTCATCTTTTATTTGTTCCGGAAGTAAAATTTATATACTCGAGATAATTACCATCTCACAACTTATTTTGTATAATTTAGGTTAAAAAAATTTTACCAAAAAAAAAAGTTTCCGCTGAAAGCTATTCTCCTAATACACAACGCTCCATTCCATCAATCTGAGGATGAACTTAAAACTGATGATGGCTGTATTTCTACAATGTTTATAAAATCAAATCTGACCACGCTCATACAGCCTATTGATCAAAACGGCATCAGAATTACAGAACCCTATTATAGAACCAGTCTGCTAGCTTCAGATACTGCAAAAGCGGGATGTTTTCTGAATTCTATGAAGTAGACCATACTTAAGGAAGCCATAACAATTTTAGAATCCGCATGTATTCTTCATGGATGGCAATGTATTAAAAAATGTTGGATAAACGTTTTAAATATGATCCGAAATCGAGACGATCCTGAAGATGAAATACCTTTAAATGTTGTTAGAAACACCCTAATGATGAACTTGGTTGATTTAGAACAAAATGCAGCTAATGTTTTAAATTCTTTGATACCTGCGGTTTGTATTTTGGAAAATGTGTATTTAAAACAAAGTTAAATTTTGACTTCACTATAGGTTGAATTTACGGCTTTGAACATTCAAGAATGGAAGGAGGTCACTGCAGAGCGTAACGAGAGTGAAGAGTAATTTTTAATAAGGCATTGGAATGGGCCGAAAGTGAAATGGTTGATTAACGAGATTAGAACGTTTTGAGGCAGTTAAGAGAGCAAGCCGTTTTAAAGGTGGTTCCACAAAAGAAACAGCAAAGAAAAATAACAGATTTTTTCACATCACTTTGTTTTTTTTTTTCGAAGGTACATAATATGTTTATATGACAAGTAACACATAAAAATTTGTACATACATAATAAAAAGTGTTATTTCTTGGGGAAAAGGGAAAATTAAATGTCATTCGTAAATATGAACAATCTTGCAAAAGTGAACTGGCTTGGTTTTAATTAGTTCATATTATCGCGAGTGCACTGTACTCCAGTATTTTATATCAGATTATACGTTTGTGAAAAAAATACATATTTTTGAAAATTTATATTAACTTATAGTTCGGTTTGTTTGTATACTGAACAAGTAAAATGCAGTATTATACTTTTTAGAAATTAAAAATATTCACTTTACTTAAGCGTTGTGAAGTTCAAAAATAATTTATTTTGATGCCAGTATTTCGATTTTAAAAACATTTTATACATTAAAACAATATTCGTACATTACTGACGACTAATGCTCTACGTGTTTTTCGATTACTCGATTCGAAAAATATAGTGGCGAAACATAATGTTTACGCTAACTAAATTAGAATTATATTCATTTGCAATTGAAATGAAGAGTAACAACCCTGTTTCTATTACAAAACTATTAAGGGGTGCCTGTAAAGGACACTTGAAATTTAAACAGGATCTGGATTAAAACAAATAAAAGGAATACATAACATATAAAATAAAAAAAGTGTGATCATCGAAGAACAGCTATATCCTATGCATAGTACGAAAACCCCCGCTCTTAGCGTAATTTTTGTAGATTCACCATGTTGTTCTTGCTTTGTTATGAGATTTTGGAAATTTAAATTATAAATTGAAATTAATTTAATTAATTAAAATTAAATTATAATTGTCAACTTTTAACAGAAATTTTAGCTATAAAATATCAGGTTCAATTTTTTTGCAGCATTTAAAATTGACTGATTAACCTGCAGGCTTTGTCAATCATGCTATGATTCTAAGCGTTTTAAAAATTATTTTACTGGTTTTCAAATTTTTAAATATTAAATAATTAACTAATCATATTAATTCTTTAATTATTACATTTTCTTCTAGTTTTATATTTTATTTTATGAATTTTTCTTAAAGAATTTTCTTTCTCTTGATGCTCAGAATTAATAATTTTAATATATTTATAATTTACTAAACGGATCTATAAGATTTTTTAACATACTCATAGACGCATTTTAAATTCAAGTAAAATCAGCTGTTATTATTTATTTTATTTTTATTATGTGTTATTAATTTTTGCTTTTTGTAGAGTTCTGAAATTTATACTTCATCACTTGCAATGTTTTCGAAGTGTATACGCTGAATACGCTGGAAATATCTCGTTATTATGACTTTTTCTCAAATTTCTATTTGTACCCTATAAACGAATTTTGTCTGAAACCTGATTAAATAATATTTCCTTCGGTGACTAGTACTATCTTATATGCTTACGTTTTAATTGCAGAGTACATTACTTTTCTTCTCATACTGAGGGCGAATGATTGTTTGGGCGTCAACAAATTTGATTGTCAAAAAAAAAAAAATTCAATTGCTTTGTGAATATCGGGATGTAATTATCATAACAGTCTAAATATGCTATCAGTTGGCTTTTATTATATTTTTGAATAAATTCAAGAAATCAATAACAATTTTACCATATTCATTTTCCTTACCGATTTAACAGTAGCAAAAAAGAGAACTAACAAAAGCATTAAACATTGCGCCATGTCTTAGAAGTGGATTGATTCTGTGATGATTTTGTTAATAGTTTCGTTATCGTTGCTGCTAGCTTCTATTATCGCTGTGGTCTTCTGTAGTTTATAATAAGAAACGCGTTTGTTTCTGTTTGGTTTTTCTTTAGTACTTAACGTTTTACAAATTTTTTTTAACTAAATCATTTTGTTTAATAAACAATATTTTGTTAATTGAATATATCACTTTTTAAAAAATTAAATAAATAATTTTAAATTTCCTTTTTAATATATATTTTAAAATGTTCGTTAATTGCAGCTCAAAACTTTTGAAGCAGTTTTAATAAATTCCAACAAGCACTGACTGAATTTATTTCTTATACTTTTATTTATTTATACTTTTCGGCCCTTTAACTCCGTTTCTATTCTAATACTGGATGGTTTAGTAATTCTAAACAGCTGCATATACAAAATAACGTATAAAAGCTCTTGATAGGGATGCCAGATTGTCAAAAGAACTGAAATATTTTTTTCTTTTATACCACTGCTTACTTACTACACAATACGTTACAAATGAAAATTGCAGTTATTTAGCCCACTGTTTAGACGTCAGTTACATACAGGCCTCTTCATACTGTTTAGTAGTACCAAATTGTAAAATTTATATTAACTGATAAGAAAATCCAGAAAGCACTTGTAGCTTTAATATAACCGCATAAAATCTTTATTTAATTTATTAAAAAATTTATTTTTTTAAACTAGCCCTTATTTGGTATCTTTGTGTTTTTTTTTTTTTTTTTTTTAAAGAGAAGTAGCACTTCAGGCAACAATGCCTATTTAGTCAAGTACCGTGCTACATTCTTTAGGAAAGGGATAGAGAAGAGATGAAATAGGTGGTGAAAGTAGAAGGATAATCGGAAATTAACTGCCGTATAAAGACAGCAACAGCGACCAGTGACTATGCCTTCATCACTGAGCAGCCCCACCGACAGTCAATTTTTATTATTGTAGTGAAAAAAAACCAAGGTCTTCGTTGGGAATCGAACCCACAACTCCCATATTTACAAGCTAGTACACTACCTACTGGCCTACAGGGGCACCTAAGGTCCTGCCCCTCTTGTAATCTGGTTGTCCACAACCCATAATTGTGGAAGTCTCTTACAAAACTATAAATCTATAAAACCGTAAATTATCTTTGTTAGATTTTGTTTTAGAAACTGAAGTGAATCTGAAACTGAGTAATGTGCTGAGGGTTTGATAAATGATAGGGTGGAAGCAAAAAATTTGGATATTCAAGAAAACGTTTGATTATATATCGGAGGAAGAAATTTCTGCAAAATGTGGACATTTCAAAATCACAAATAAAACAAGTAATAAAATTAATATTTCACCGTTATATTAATGACAATAGTAGATAACATATGACCTCATTGACTTAATATACGAATAAAAAATGTTCTGAATTTTCAGAAAAATATGCCAGCAAAGGCACGCACAACTTCTACGCAAATGTTTTGGAAATTAAAGCTTTCATAGCTGATGTTTTTAAATCGGGACATCATGATATCAAAAGTTTATGATACAGTAATGTCAGCTTTGCAGCTTGATTATATTGACATAAAGGATAAAAGAGTCTAATGTCCATTTATTTATAAATGAAGCCAAGACCAGCAAAATATGGCAGACAAATTTTGTCGTTGCAATTTTAAAATTCATTATCTTTATATTGTATTTATTTTTTAACCATAAATCCGAGCCCACAGGCAATGGCAATTTATGCCGATCTAAACTGTATTGCTACTAACTAGAAATCGTGTGAAAACCAACACAAACATGTAACGAGATAATTAATTTTCTTAACTTGAGTTACTCGATTTACTTAAACAAAATGACTTACGTCAGACGAATGCGATAAAAATTGAAAATTCGACTTGAATTTTTGTGGCACTTGTTCTATAGACTCAACCGTTTTGGGATTTACCAATGATAATATTTAAATTACCAATATCACCTATGCAATACGACAATTCTATTTAAAAAATATCATACGAAACTTTAAAGCTCCTCAAATTGACCTTTCATAATGTGAAACTGCAACATCTGGACGTAAAAGAGGGCGTTGCTACTATGATCGAAACAAAGAACAAAAATATCCGAAATATTTTAGTGGTATTTATTTTCTTAAAAACCAGACATTTTTTTGTAAATGGTAACTTTATAATTTTTTGGTGTTTCACTATTTTCCAAAAAAAAAACTTTATTTAGTTAAAGCTTAAAAATTTACTTAACAAAAACTTTTTTTATTTTTAAAAACAAAAGCTACTTGTTCTATAAGTGAAATTTTATGTTATATATAAAATTAATTATATAAGTATTAATCTTAAAATTGGTCTTTTTAAATAAATTTATCACATATATTTTCAATATTTTGCTTTCCTTTGGAAAGCTTCTTCAGGAAATTAAATTTTTTAAACAAAAATTGTTAACAAATTGAAAAAAATATCTTTAATGTTTTCAAAAATCTAATCGAATAATAATAATCAAATAATAATAAAAAATATAAAATTAATAAAACAAATTATATTTTATATATAACAAAATGTCTTTTAAATTTGAAGATAAGGATAATCGCTTTAGAGAATTATCTTTAGAACAGTAAATGCTTTATTTTTTCCATTGGTTTCAAATTTAAGCACCGTTACCAACTACCCAACTGGAAGTATCAATGCCAGTTAAGGGCTAGTTTATTTTTTCTATGTTTCTATGTGTACAAGGCTGCCTGATAGTTGAAAACACTCAAAACATTTTATGGTAAATATTAAATTTTAGCTCTTTAAATTACTTTTCACATATAGAAGTCTGGCAAACTTAAACTCACTGTCAAGTTAATTAAATTTGTCAATCACTGTTTACGTGCTTAACATGTGACTTAAACATGAAATAAAATAAAATATTTATCTCAAGAATTTTCAAATTAAATCCAGGTTAAATTTTCTTACGTTTAAAACTCAAACTAGTCCTTACACATTTATTTTGTCTCTTAAAGTGGGATGTAATAAATAAATTAAAAAAAAAATAAATTTATTATGATTAAAGAACAGCTTTTACAAGTCATTGTAACGGGAGCAGATAAGAATTAGATAAGTTTATTGCATAGCGCCGAGATAATATTTTAATGTCATGATATTGTTACGGCAATATGTTTTTCTTGTGTGGTATTAACATCACAAAATGAATTCAGTTATTCTAGCAGTTGTAGACAACACGTTAGACTTTAAGAGTTTAACCAAGTGAAAACAACTCAAATACTATAGCAAAATTCTATTAAAGACTTTGTTTTCTTTTCACACTCATTTATTTCTTAAAACTTCATTTTCATTTTATTCATTCGATGAAGCATTTTTTTCACATTCGTTCGTAATAAAATTAAAAATTAATAAAACCATCCTTAACTTTAAGCTTTATCTCCACGATATTTCAATCAAAATATGTATGCTGACATGTACATATGTCCTTAAAAATGCCATTCAAATTCCTCTGCTATCGAAAAAAATATGCTAAGAGTCCAGATGATATTCTGGAATTAACAAGCAAAATTTCAATATATTCACTATTAAACTAATTATGTATTTGCACGATATGTTGAACTTTACATGATAATGCGTATATTGATTCGTATTGATCGATGTTATGTATATGTGAAATAAATTTTGATAAAACCTGTTTATTTTTCTATAATAATTTAAGACTATTTATTAAAATTAAACGCCAAAACAAAATCTTAGAAATATCAGTAGCTACAATTATGACTTTTCTTATTTTTCGTGACCATGAAGAGTAAGACATCCATCCACAGCAACATTATGTTTGAAAAACCCACATTATGATACGCAATAAGGAATAGTTCTCAATAATTCAGAACTTTTTTTACATTAACAAATACAGAAATGCTTATTAAAAATACCAAATGAACTAAAAATACCAAATAACACATCACTCTAAGAAAGAGGTATGATCATTATAAATCGCTTTACCTTTGCTAGAACCACGGAAATCGTAACACGATTGGAAATAAATGCACTATACTTGCAGTATCCACACACAGCCAGTGACAATGCTTAATGTTAAACTAAAAATAATCAACTGCACTCAGCAGGAATGTAAAAGATTTTTTTAATAAAATTTATACGATTAACCTAGTGGAAAGAAAAATTCGTCGCTCAAGAACGACTCATACAAATTATAAAAATGGAGTACAGACTTCTTCACAAAACAAAATAACCCTATCACTAAACATTATAGTGGTAGTGAAAAACTGTTTCACCGTCATCGTCAAACGTTACTTTATTGGTTATCAAAAATGATATGGGTTTACATCAGGCATGATTTACATGATGCCTATATACAAATTTGTATTAGAATACTGATAACCAAATAAAGTAAACTTTTAAGTTTTAGGTTAGTCAGCTGTTGGACGCAGGATATAGTTTTGATACGATATCTTCAAAATACATGAAATAAATTTTTGTCTATATAAAAAAATTTCCAATACAAATTATTAAAAAAGTATGTATTTTACTAAACTTACAGAAGCGTTTCAATTTGATTTAGCAAGTATTCCTTATAAGATATTGATGTTATATTTATTTATTTCAAGTTACCAGGTGATTTAATTTCATACTTCAATTCTACATCTTGGAATTTTTAAAATATCCGAATTTCTCGTATTGACATTATGTCCGTAAAACTTATGACTGGATGGCCAATGTTATGCGAGGACTTAAAGGCATATTTGAAAACCTGATATTCGTAAATTCCACAATCCCACAAATGGGAAAAACTGTTTAACAAATGTTCCTATATAAGCAAGTTTTAGGATATAACATTTATAAATTATAAACAATTTTTAGAGCTTTATTTTGCATACAACACACCAATTCCTAAATCAATATTCCTTTTAAAATCTATCATTTATCCCATCAGCCGTTACTTTGCAGAGTAATTCTAACATACTCAATACACTACCGATTGTGTCCAATCAATTTGTACCGCAAAAATATTTAAACGGAAAGAGTTCGGTCTAAAACGTACAAGTTTTGTCTTATGGGAATTGAGTGTAAGACGATTTATGCGGACATACTCAAAAATCATTATTATATCTCATTCAATATGCACACATTAAGTGAAGTCCTGCTAATATGGATATAACAAGCAAACATCATCCACAAACATAAAGATTTTTCCCGTAAGGTTAATTTCGTTCACGTTATTTATATATATAGAAAGTAAAAGTGGACCTAGTCCACTTTCTTGAGGTAACCCATATTTTAGAACAACAATAAAACAATAAAACTCTATTTAAAAAAAATCTTTATTCTTAACTCTATGTAGCGGTAATTTGTCAAATAGTAGTTGATGATCATCAAGATCAAACGCTTTGGTGAAAATGACTGCAACCCCACTGAATCCGTCATCCAAACATTTTCAAATATATTGCACTACATGTAGAACTGCACTCCAAGCACCACAACCTTCTATATAACCAAATTGAAAATCATAAATTACATTTTCCTGCAGGTAGTTATCATAATAATTTTCATATCATAAATTATCATAAATAATTTTCTCAAAATTTTGTCTACCGTTGTTCGGTATCGGAAGAATTTTGTGGCTCTTGAGAGCTTCAGGATACACATTAGTCTGTAACATTTTATTGTAAAGATCGGCTAATATTAGAGCAATTACTCTGAACAATTCTTAAAAAAAATTTGACGACATATTGTCATAGCCGAGACTTTTATTTTCCTTAATGTTGACTAAAACGTTAAAGATATCATGTGCAGTAATATTCCGAAGTCAGGGCAAGTAATTTAAAAATCTCAATTAATTGGGTGTGTCAACCTAATGTCTTTCTTCACATTTTCAACAGATGTAATGAAATAGTTATTAAAACAATTAGTTTTTTCTCTGGAGCATTTCTAGCAGCCTTTTTTATCTGCTGTGTTCTGTTTCTAGATTCTTTGCTTGCTACTTTAAAAATTTCGCTTAACCATTAGAGCATATTTTCAAAATTTCTGTTTTTTTTTGCTGTTGCGTCTCTCTTTTATAACATTCTTTGTTTAAATAATATATTTTTTGTGTGCCTTTTTATATTTTGAACAGTAATTTATCATTGTAAAATATTATGTGTAGCCTATAACTCTTTGTAACAAAAATATAAGTTATTTAATAATTATAGTTATTTGACCTTTTTAATATTTTATTAGTATTTTATTATTAAGCACTAGGTGTTTTTTTTTTAAATATGTTAATCTTTATTTGCAATTATTTTTTAATACTTCGCCAAACCATTCGTTGGCATCTTCAGGAAAAAAAAACAAAAAGTGTATAAACAATAAATTATTTTAATAAAAAAATTTTTATTAAATTTTAATCTTTTCACTCGGTCCTTTAAATTAAAACGATTTATTTTTCTTTTTTTCTCTCAATATTTCGCTTTCCTTTGGAAAGCTTCTTCAGGAAATTATTTTTTATATTTTCAAAAAACAAAAATTATAACAATTTGAAAAGAAAAAATTTTTGAAAAACAATTTGACAAAACATATAAAATTATTTTCTTCATACATACAAACATACAAAAATTAAAATTTAAAATATTAAAACATACAAAAACAAGAAAACAGAAACTAAATAACAAATTCTTTCTTATGAAATAATTATAACAAATTATGTGTTTTTTGTATTAAGTACCTATAATTCTGCGCTAAATTGTCTGTGTCTGTTTTGAAATTTATTCTCCTTACATTTGGTACATTAACAATTTCTAACATTTCTAACATATAACGTCTCTTGTAGTTTTTTTCTATATCTAATACTGATGTTTCATCAAACTTTGGATAATGATTATATTTCTTACAATGTGAAGATAAGGATGTCCTCTGTGTTGAAATATTCCTATATTTTTGGTCACATCTATGACCAGCTAATCTTGTTTTAAGTTTATTCTTTGTTGTCCCAATATAAACTTTGTCACAGTTCACTTTTAAATAAATGTTATTTGTTGATAATATTTAAAACATTAATACAGAAAACACTAATCTAAATTTTCTAAAACACAGAGTTAGTAATTAGTGTCAATATTTATTTCCAAAGTGCTATATAATTTTTATTTTGATTAAGCATAATAAATAAATACATATCAAGGATTGGTCAAATAAAAAAACGAAATAGTTTTAGTACGCAACATAAAAAAAAATCAATAATGTGATACAAAAACGGATAAAAAGGGGAAAGAATTAGATTTAGACTTAGAAAGATATAAAGAAGAAAACAGAAAGCTTTTTGAGTTTCCTTTCTTTTTACTAAATTTGAAGAAAACTTAAACTATTGAAAAATATCTTTCTAATATATAAAATTTCCATGTCACAATGTTAGTTACCGTACTCCTCCGAAACGGCTTTATCGATTTTTACCAAATTTTATGTGCGTATTCAGTAGGTCTAAGAATCGGCTACTATCTATTTTCCATACCCTTAAGTGATAAAGGTTGTTTACCCTTAAAAGTTTCTTTTAATTTTTTGACGAATTTTTTTTTTATGTTTTATAATGTGGCATTAGAAAATACATACAACCCTAAATTTTTACTTCTTTATCACCAAGCCCTATTTTTTTATGGCCATTTTAGTAATTCAATCATTTTTCATCCCGCTCGATAACTGATTAATTATAGTGTTTTTAACTGCACTTCGATCCATCCGCTAAAACATTTTCAAAACCCCTCTTAGATATCGATGATGGAAAATGTGTTACAGATGCTGATTCGCAAGATACTCTCATTGAACAAATATTTCCCGTTGTATACACACACAGTACATAAATCATGAGTGGCTTGCAGAAAGAGCTATTTTAGCAGCAAAAAATGCAGACGTTGACAATTTAAATTTGAAGATACAACAGTTGTTGCCACTTAACTTGGTATCATACAAATCTATTGATACAGTTTGCGATGCCAGCGAAGCTGTCAATTTTCACACAGAATTTTTGAACTCACTGGATTTGCCAGCTATGCCACCGCATAATTTACAATTGAAGGTTAGATCTCCAATTATCCTGCTTCGTAATTTAAATCCACCACGGCTGTGCAACGGTACGCGATTAGTCATTCGAAAATTGATGAAAAACGTTATCGAAGCCAGCATTTTAAATGGCAAGTTCAAAGGTGAAAATATATTAATACCACGGATACCTATCATACCTACAGATGTGCCAATTCAATTCAAACGAATTCAGTTCCCGATTAGAATGGCATTTCCACTGACAATCAACAAATCCCAAGGCCAAACGATGTCTATTTGTGGCTTAGATTTGAGTGCACCATGTTTTTCACACGGGCAATTGTATGTAGCATGCTCTCGAGTGGGTAAACCATCCAGTTTGTGTGTGCCCGCTAAAGATGGGCTAACAAAAAAAATATTGTTCACGCTATAGCATTAAAAGATTGATGTTGTTTGTTAGTGTTGCTGTCATAATTAGTATGTGATATGTAATTTTAACAAATAAACTGTAATAACTTGAAAATAATACTGCTTGGCGTTTGTTATTTTTATATTCCCTTATCGTTTATAGCGCTCCATGCCCATTTCACGCATATACACTTATAATAAGTAATTTACTTTTTGTCTATACTAAAATTTATCCAGAAATATAAATAATTTATAAGATATAATAACGTTTGCTGGGTCAGTCTTGTTTTACAATATATTTAAAACATAGAAGGTTTTAATTCTCCTATGATTAAAAACAGGCTACCGCTAAAAGCGCTAAACAAAAACTTTTTCTTTTTTCTTTTTCTTTTTGAAGTACAATTAAAGACATTGAAGGTAATGTGTAAGTGGAAAAATTTGCTAGAAGTGATTGTACTGCCCAAATCTCGATGTCATTACCTACAGGTACTTAACACAAATATTACTAGAAAAACTACTATAAGGAAAATATAAAATTTTAAATTATGTTTCTGTTTTACAGAAACGGCAGCATACTTTATACTTCTTTCGGAAAAACAAAAATACATGTATTTCCAAATCACATATTTGGATACAACTAGCACATTATTGTGCCAGCCTAACTTAACATTAATAATGCTGACTGGGTTATTATAACGAGCCCTTGAAACGTCTAGTTTTTCAAAAAATTCATTAGATTTAGCATTTCAAATTCAAAGTTTTTCTTAATATTCAGTAAAACAATATGAGAGTTTTTAAAACAATAATAAGACGGACATAATTTTCATTGCATTCTCACTTGGAGCATTTTGTCGGGTCAACGAGAGACCAAAATAAGAGTAACCTTCAAAGAAGATATAAACCACTGAAACTTGCATTAAAACGCGAATAGACCAGTATGTTAACAAAAATATAGTTACGAGTGCAATGATTCCATATGCTGAGGAAAACACGCCACTTATATGGAGTTTCGTGCACGACAACGATCCAAAACACACTTCACGTGTAGTGAAGATTTGCTTGGAACAAAGTAGCATTGATGTTTTAAAATGCTCAACTCAATCGCCGGAACTCATTCTCCTTGAGAATCTTTGAAACTATATAGAGCAACACATAACCGCTGTTAAGCCTAAAAAAATTGCTCGAATTATGATCCGAAATACAAAAGGCTTCGTATGCTATACCAAAGGAACGCTACATGGGCCTTCTGGACGACAGTATGCCCAGAAGATGTGTGTTAAAGAATGCGGGCTAAATTATTACCCAGCACATTTTTAGTGTTGATTCTAAATAAAATAATAATTAATTAAAATCAATTAAACGTAAAAAAAAATATTTATTATTTTAAAAATGTAAAATAAACACTGTAGGCGTTTATATAACTTTCACTTAAAACAATGAAACTGTTTTAATGAAAATCTACTAAAATTATTTGAAAATAAGCGAATATTCGAATACAGTATGAAAAGTTATTTTTCAATTCCGCCAAAAATTCGGCACTAAAAAGTCATCGTTCGATACTTCTTTTTATTGTTAAGTTAAGTGAATAAAATATATTTTGATACAAAACTACTTAATTTAGAAATTAAAATTATTCCATTAATATTTGATCGAATATTTGAATAAAATTTTTTTGAAATAATTCTTTTTTTGTGACAATGATTGCAGAGGGAATTGATACAAAAATTTTTTTATTTCGGAATTAAAAATTATTTGATTAATATTTAACGAATAAACAAATTTTTTCGAATAAATTTTTTTGTTCATATTTTTTCAATAAAAAAAAATTTTAATATTTTTTCTAAAAATTTTTAATTAAAAAATTTTATTATGCGTTATACACATATATACACAATTTTACCCTAATAAATTTGCTAACTGCGTTTTGTTAGTAGCGCTACTCTATTTGCTACAATCATAACATATATATATATATATATATATATATATATATATATATATATATATATATATATAAAAGTTTTGATTATTTGCTCTACGCATAGGCCGGTACTTAGACCAAATGATCAAGATATTTCCGCCAAATGTTTGGCATTAATACCAAATGGTTCTATTACACTTAACTAATCCGCATCGAATAACATAATAAAAGGTGCTGTAATGAAAAAATAGTCAAAGCAAAAATTAACTTTAAGACTTTTGTTTTCCTCAAATTGTAATTAAATTTAACATTTTCATTATTTTTGTTGTAATTTTTGTAAATTTAATTGATGCAAATACAGTTGTTTTGTAAAACAATTAATATCGAAAAAATCAGGTGATGAAAAATCAAATGTTTCACACTTTTCAAAACCATATTTTTTTAATAATTATTTTTCAACGCAAAACTATAATGGGTTACCATAAATAATAAGATATCATGTTTTATTTTCATCCTGTTTTTTTTGTTTTTCAAAACTTTCCTTAGAAATGCAATTATCAATTAAATATTATTTTTTCCTTTTGTGTGAAAATTATTAAAATTCTATTTACCAGTTTTTATGGTTTAAAATATTATTATTATTTGAAGAAAATCAGGTTTAATTTTAATAAGTTGGCAGTTAAATATGTTAAATTGTAAAGAGACCAGTAAAAAAAAGAAAATAATAGAAAAGGGTTTTTGTGTCTTATTAAAAATTGAGTTATTAGTTAGTGCAGAAAATAAATACCAATAATTTGTAATTCTTTGTAAAGGGTTTTACAATAAGAAGTTTGTTTTCTAAAACAAAATAAATAAAAAAATTAGAGTAAGATGATTCAAATTTTGATTGTATTAGGAAATGAATTATGAATGAAAACTGATATCTGGTAAATGTCCACCACGACCACGCTAACAGTTGTCGATTCTTTCAACAAAGTTTTTAATGACTTTTTTGGAAAAATGACAGTCCTATTTCGTTAATCACATCATAGATTTTGAGTTTTAAGACTGAAACCGATTCGATTGGCTTCGTAAAGACTCTGTCCTTAACACAGCCCCACAAAATATAATCTAGTGGTGTTAAGTCACACAATCTGGCTGACTATTTAACTGTCGTGAAATTGTACGATCGGGTAATTTGGTTTGCAATAAATTGATCGTTTTATTGCCTGTGTGACATGTGGCACTGTCCTGTTGAAATCACATGTCAGTGATAATCGCATCGTCAACAATAGGCCAAAATTAAATTGTTAGCATCTCGCGATAGCGTGATCCATTGACCCTTGCCACATTTCCAGCCTTATCTTCGGAATAAAACGGCCCACGTTTAGCATACCAAGACTTCCTAATAATCGCTCTAGAATGTTCAGAAGCCTAAATGGCGCAAATTTTCTTGTTGGCATACCCTGGCAAGTGAAAGTGGGCTTCGTATGAAAAAAATATTATTTCAGAAAAGCCAGCCGGTTGTTCTTGAATGAATTCAGCGAATCTGTGGCGATGTGAATTGTCGCTTGGCTTTAATTCCTGCAACAGTTGAACCTTGTAAGACTTTAAAGTCAAATCCTTCCGCAAAATTCGCTTTGTGGTTGTTTTGAATAACCCGAATTGTTCAGAACGTTGAGGGATTGATAACTTTGTGTCTGCTTTAACACTGTGGCTCACGTCTCCGATATTTCAGTTGAACGATCCGATCGAACATTCGCTGATGTTCGCAAATTTAAAATCGAGCCTGTCGACTCAAATTTAACAACCAAATTCTTAACAGCGGTATCAGAAGGACGATTATGTTGTCTGAAAATATCACAGGAAATAAATAACTGAAACCTACACTAAAACTAATCCATATTATATTGCATTTCATTAATCCGCATCGAATGATACAAAAAATGAAAGGTGATGTCATCAAAGCATAGCCAAGGCAAAACTTAACTTTAAGACTTTTGTAATTAAATTTAAAACTTTTATTGTTTCTGTTGTAATTTTTGTTAATTTAATTGATGCAAATACACACAGTTGTTTTGTATTACTAATAGAAATTAAGTCATTTTCTTTTTCAGGTCGTAAAAAAATCAAATGTTTTGCACTTTTCGAAAGCACATTTTTTTAATAATTATTTTTCAACATAAAAATATTATGGGTTACCATAAATAATAAGATATCTATCTTATTTTATATTCCTTCTGTTTTCTTTTTTCAAAACTTTCCTAAAAAAATTCAATTATCAGTTATTAATTATTATTTTTTTTTCTTTTATGTAAAAATTATTAAAATTCTATTTAACAGTTTTTATGGTTTAAAATATTATTCTATGAATTATTGTTATTGCTAAGCATATTGAAGAATATTAGATTTACTAGATTCGAAACTAATACGTTGGAAAATAAGCAACTAATAGAAAGCAATTTATTCTCAACAATTGAGTTATCAATTATTGAAGAAAATAAATAATAATTTTTAATTTTTTTGTATTTTTTGTATCTGAAATAAAAATTTTCAGACAAAGTACTTTTTCCTATTGGTGTCTTATGTATGTCGAAATTTGACTATAGTTTGAATAGTTTAGATGATTGAAATTTTTAATACCGCATACAGAATAAAAAATGCCATTCCAGCATCAGAAACACTCACATGGATTCTTTATCTTTTTACTCGAAAACTTCTTTAATATCAAAATATCCTCAATTTAAATTTTGTTTTAAACCTAAATAAACTTCTGTTGTACAAAATAAATAAATCAACGATAATAAGAAGTACAATTTTCTAGAATCATTTCTTAACTTAATCTACGTCAATATGTGCTACATTCCTTTAATAAATTTGTATGATTTTCTCATAAGATATTTATTATTCAAAACAAAAAAAAAAATTTTTTCTAAATGTATTACTGCGGGGGAAAGCAAATCCATATGGACGTTTGACTACTGCTCATACAGTTCATCAGTTTATTTTTCCATATAAAATTTGGGCTAAACGTCTTATACAACACATAAGACGTTTAGCTTTTGTTTAATAGTAGAAACACATTCTGCAAAAAGTTCACAACTGTAGATTAACCACTAAGAAGAAAAATTTTGCAAGAAGCTGCCGTATATTATTGAAAGGCGTATAGTGATGTAACGACTAAAGGCACGTCAACTTTGTTTAAGTTCGACCTATAAGCGAGTTAACATGGTTTGTCCTAGTAAACCGGTTATTAATTATTTTTCTGTCGTTTTTGGCAGCATTTAAAAAAGTGATTTTTTCTCCATTTATTAAAACATCAACGTCAGTAATATGATAATTAACTTTCTTGCGAATTATAGCACACTTTCGCTTATAAGACTTTTAACAAAATCCATTTGCAGTTGCCCAGCAATACATTTTATTCAGACCCTCATTCAGTCTTGAAATATTTATAGCAACGAAGATGACTGCTGCACAACGCTTAGATAAATCATTAGCATAAGTAGAAAACAGTAAATGAGTAAAATACCGAAGATGGAAGATTGTTTGATAACACAAACTGGCAACGATTACAGAGGCATGAAGATAACTGTCGCATGACAGTTAACGAATTAGTTAAAAAAAAAGTGTTTAAGTTTAATGCAAAGAGTGCTATGATCCTTCGTATTTATTTTTCCTTCATCAAGATTACGTCATATATTCTCAGTTACACCCAATAGAGCAGAAAAACAGCGGTGATTTTGGCGACAGCCTCACTGCGTGTCAAACAGCAAATTGTTGTTTGATTATCAAGAATTTTTCAAAAGCCTTAGATATTAAGCACAAGATGGCTTAAATTTATATAATAATTAAAGTTTTTACATTGAAAATATTGCCAACAGCGTTTACATAACTTTTTCACATTTCTAAATGCTGAAAAGGATTTTTGCAAGATGTTCAACTGATTTTCAATTGAATTTGATTATTTTGTACAGGTTAGAAGCTAACGTAATAGTAAAATTAGTTTATATAATATATAAGCAATTTTATTTCGTGCTTGATTCCTTTAAATAAATATTTCATGATATTCTCACAAAAAATGTGACGGATTAGAATAAACAATGTTTTTTGTTGTTTTGAAATGTTTTGTAGTGTTTGTATAGAAGTGTCTCTGCTATGCTGATTTTATGAAAAATTCTCATAGAATCAGTTTGGTATTGGATATAAGACTCAGGTTTTTCTATACAATATTGGGGTAAAATTCACTGATGAGCTACTTGAGTAATAGTGAAATTGCAATATGGATGTGATCTCCCCCATTACAATACATTTCAAATATTTTTATTTTTATTTGAATAGTAAATATTTTATAAGAATATCATAAGATGATTATTTTTTAATAAAAATTTTTGTGAGAATATCATGAAATATTTATTTAAAGGAATCAAGCACGAAATAAAATTGCTTATATTGGAAATGATTTCGAATAATTATAAATTATTTATATAAAATATTTATTACTGAAAATGTGTTTTTTAAATGGAATTGTTTTTCGTTTTGTTTTTTCTTCGAGGTTTTTGTCAAACGATAAAACTTCCCAATAAACTTTGGATATTTAATTAGCTGATGCTTTTGCTTCAAATTATAAATGAACTGTTAGTGTTAACTTTATTTTTATTTATTCATACTTTTTCAAATTACACACATAATTAAATAAAATTTAGCATTTCGTTATTTAATGAAAAAATATTTTATGTAAAGTTTCAACTGTACTCTTACAAAAAATAGCATTATAATAATAACATTAACAATCAAAATTCTTTTGTCTTAATTATTTACTTTTGAGAACACATTTACAACATGATGGAACTTTAAATTCCTCGGTTACAACGTCATCATTTTTGTAACTAATTAACTTCCGATAGACATAATCTTGTTGACAAACTGCTCTAAAACGATTGGGCACACTTATTCCAGTTTGTTTTCCACATTCTTCATTTTGGTCGCTGGTATACGAATGTATATGAAACGAAAAAAAAGAAGAGAATTTGCAATTTTGATATACGTTAATTTAATTTAATTAAAAAAATCGTATTTATTTCAACTTACATGCATTCCTCAATGCGTATGCCCTGCTTATAATTTGGAATGTTTACAATAATCAACCAATTGTAATCCTTATCCATGCCCGACTGTGGATAGATGAGTCTGACACGAGTTCTACATAGGTTCTCTTCTGGGTATCTACTAGTTTTAGCTGGCGTAAGATAATCCTCACCATATTTTTTGTCTACATCAGAGAACTTTTCTTGAAGCAGTTGCTGGAGGTGGGTTGTATCGGGATAGTTTTGAATGTTTGAGCATAATACCGTTTCATTATTTTTTTCAACTTTATCTAGACAGGTAATTGGCACATTACTTCGTTTACTCATATTTCGTTCTTCGGTATATAAGTTGATATCTAATTTAATTTGTTTAAAAGAAATTTAAAGTTTTTATTAAAAACATATATTTTTCAAGCCGTTGATTTAGGAATACATGTTTATAATGTTTCCATTCCTTTCGGTGTAAACCGTCTTTGGCAATAGTTTGTTCGGTATGTTCGGCAAGCGCTTTCGATGTGATAACATCATTACCAAACCGTGTTCTGGAGTACAGTATAGAAAACGCCTTTTATCGATATATATATCATATCGAAAGCTCTCGCCGATAATACAGAACACATAGTTAACAATGCCAGTTTACACCAAACAAATCCAAACAACTTAATATCAAATATCAAATATGTTATGGATTGCATATGTGGCAAAAAACTTGGCATGTTTTTAATTTTAAAAGTACTTACCACCTTGTTCGATTGAAGAATGATCCAATGACGACATTGATGTTACAAAATTATCCTTAAATACAAAATAAATTTTTTTTGTTAATTTTTTTTCTTAATAATAATTTAAATTCTTGTTAATTTTTTGGTGAAATAATTTTTTTTTGAAACTTAAATTTGAGTAAACTGTTAAATTATTGTTAGTTTTGAGTTTTATATTATCCATTTTCGATTTTAACAAAATCAATAGTTTTTTTTTATTATAATTATAGTTAATTAACCTTTTTTATTGTTTCATTGTTAATTTTTTAAGCATAAGGTCTTTATATAAATTTTTATAGTTTTTTTAACGATCTTTTTTATCTTTAATAAATATCTTTTTTCTTTTTTAAGATCTTTTTTTATATATTTTTTCTTTTCAATATTTCGCTTTCCTTTGGAAAGCTTCTTCAGGAAAAAAAAATACAAAAAAATAAAAAAAAATAAAAAAAAAATAAAAAAAAATAAAAATTTTTTTTTTTATTTTTTTTCCTGAAGAATTTAATAAATTTTATTTTTTTCTTCAGGAACGGGAAATGAAACAAATTTTTTAAATTACAAATAAAAAAGTCTTAAGTTTTAGATTTGTTATCTATGCATGTTATTGCCTTTGTTGAATTACATTATAAAATTTGGGCTATGCGAATGTTAATTTTAACTAAGAGCATTTCATTAAGTAAGCTAATATTAAATAGTAAAATAAATAAAATACTTTTAGTTCTTAATGCTTATAAAAAAAATAAAATTAATATGCAATTAAAAATTAAGTTTTTATATTTTTTTTATATATTTTTATAAACCTACTGGATTAAAGACTGCAAGGAGAATAACAGTAGACAAAAGTGTTGGGAATTGCGCCATGCTCTTAATATGCATTATTATTGTTGACAATTATTAAAAAAACTTTTAGTTTTTTACTTTATTGACAGGTAAATTTTTTTTATTTAAATTGGCTGGCTCTGGCAAATTTCACACAAAAAAAAACCCGGTTTAATAATTTTTAATAAAGTATTTAAGAAAGTTTTTAATAATAACAAATTGTACAAAATCGTAATAATAGCACTTTTTGAAATAAAAATATTTTAATTTATTTTATTTATTTTTTATATTTTTTTAAATTGAAATTTTAAACTATTTAAACATTTTCGATATGTTTAAGACCTGTAATGACTGATTTCATATAAAGAACGATGACTTATATATGTTTTTCGACCCATCAATTCCGTTGCTGTTCAATTACTGAACTGTTTTTTACTTAAAAACAACAAGAAAAAAAGTATGTAATATAATTATACTTTTTCTCAATTGTTTTTATTTTATTTAATATCTCACAATTACAATAATAATAGGAATGCCAGATGGATAACAAAAACAGAACGATTTATTCTTGAATAATGTTATTTTCTAATGCAAACGCCCTTACCAATGCATTTAGCACAAATATCAATAAAAATTATATTGTGTTACGAATTTAGCAAATTAATGCTTATATATCCGTCTTAAGTTCGCCTGAATTTTTATTTCCAAATGATTGTTAAGAATGAAAAATATTTTGTATAAATTTTTGTGTGTTAATTTTAAGAAGAAAATAGCAAAAATTATATACTTATAATATTATTTATGACAAAACGTTGTAAATAATTTTTCTTTCTTAAAAAAAAAAAAGTTAGAAACAAATTTGCGTGTAGACTTTAGTTGAAATAAAATTTAAAGGTTTAGTGCTATTTTCATTCATAACAGTTTTATGTCTCGCCAATTAATATTTGCAAACAATTCTTATTTGTCGGAAAGTAGTCAACCAGCACCCAAGCTCAACAGAGTACCCGTTACTATTCTTTTGAGCTTGAGTGGTTGAAAAGGTTTTAACGGATCTCAACATCAACAAGTCTCTTGGGTGGGATAGGTTACCAGGACTGGTCTTGAAACAGTGCTCTTCAACGCTAGCGCATCCGTTAGCAACCTTTTTCAGCATGTTGTACCACGCCGGTGAATTTCCAAAGTTTTGAAAGATTGCTAATGTAACTTCAATTCCCAAAATAGCACTTGTTCTGCACTTTCTAAAGTGATGGAAAAAAAGTATGATTAATTCTCATCTTGTGAGGTACCTGGAGTCCAACAACTTACTTAGCGCCCGATAGTATAGTTTCCGTAGGGGGCGCTCTGCAGGTGATTTGCTGGCTTTTCTGTCGGAGAAGTGGTGGCTCTAGATATTTGCAAGGCGTTTCATAAAATATGTCACGATGAAGCACTTCTGTCAAAACTAGTTGCTTTTAGTGTCGGTGATAATTTCTACAGATTTATATCTAGTTTTCTCAGGAATCGCACTACACGAGTTGTTATAGATGGGATTTCATCCTACGAGTTCAAAATTAATTCAGAGTACCGCAAATCTCCGTTCCTGCTCCTAGTCTATTTCCTATTTTTCTAAATGACCTTCTTCTGTCATACTTTTAACCCTATTTACTCTTTCGCAGATGACAGCACCATTTGTCATTCACTTTCATTTGGCAATAGACCGAAACAGTTGTAGGTGAGTTTCAAACGGCGGAACATAATTGATACGCTCAATCACGAAACCATCTCCGAATAGAGTCGATTTTAAAATCAAATCAATTTGATATTTGAATTTAAAAATATTAATGTCTCCATATAATACGACCTTAAACTGGACTTACACCACTTTCTATACCAGTTCAGCAGTTTATGATCGTCTGGCAACTTTAGTTTTTTTCTATTCTTCTAATTCTCTATTCTTTTAATTAAGCGACTTCAAAATGCTCTTTAGTTCAGAACTGCATCACTTTTGAAACGATTTTGAAAATTGTTTTCTCTATACTAAGGGTCTGTTTACGGGTTGGTCGCATTTTACAACCAGCCCTCATTTCTATAAAGAAGAGTTTGTGATGATTTCTAATGGCAGTAGTCAACAACAAATAAACTTAGAAGTAAAAGGGTGTACGCATGGAGACATGAATTTGTTGAACATGGCTTGATATTTTGAACCGTAATACGCGGACATTCAAAGTTAAATGATGTTTAGGGACATAAGTACAAGCTTTGGCTTTTGAAACTAAAAACGGCAAAATTGTGAAACTTCGGAACATCGGAAATTAAATTTGATATTAAAGGGTGTCCCCGTAGAAGTACGATTTAAAATACATAGCTTAAACTTTAATAGGCCCTTTTATCAGTGTAAGTACAATTTAAGTCACTATAGCAACAAGTAATGACAATATTAAATTTTAAAGGTGCCACCCAAAAATAGGGCGCTGGCGTATATGGGCACATCTAAATTGTAGTCAGCAAAATCTATACAGAATTTGTATATTTTAGTCCGCTATAATATATAGACTTAAAAACGTTGTACTGCTATGTCCGATAATATAACAACAATATAAAATTAAAGGATGTGCCTCTAGGAGACAGGCAGTCAGATTGCTCTACATTATACAAAGGCGCCGTTTGGTGTAGTTGAAATGCTGGTGGCATTATTTAACCTTATTTCGAAGCTTGATGGAAATCGATGCCGCACTACTATCAGATAATATATAAAATAAAAGGGCGTTCTAATAGAATGCGTAAAAATTACATAAAGTTTTCTGAAAAATATGCTTAAAAATTAGTCAAACTTACATTTTTAAAGACGTGATTTTCTCAAATTTTATTGTTGCAAATAAACAGATTTGTAGTAACAACTCAACTTCTTAATAAATGTAAGTAAAATAGTTTAAAGCATATGTTGTTTTAAAGTAATAAATAAATAAATAAATAAGATCATTTCCTATGATATTACAATACAACAACCAAAAAATCAAAATCAAAAAGTCATGCAAAAAATATGTCGTAGATATTTCGAAACCGCCTTTTTGTAATAAATTTCATTTGCAACGTTACTAAATTTTAATTATGTTTTCATATGTTTTCATATTACTTTATCTTTAACATTTATTTTTTCATTGTACCGAAATACTTTTAATGAGCAACTTTGCCTTCTCAAAAGCTACAAAAAAGGACTGAAAGTTTAATTAACATATTTTTCATTTTTAAAATGAATGACTGTTAATATCATTAATTTGAAAATCGACTAAGGCCAACTTTAAACTAATTTTTGATACGATTGCTTATTAATATAATTTGTTTTTGACTTTTTGACAATAAAACAATGTTAGGCTTAATAACATTAGAAAATCATATTTTCTTTGGCCAGAACTATTATTTTCTGTTTGTCTTAAATTTGTCGCCGTATATGTTTAGTTTTAAATAGAATAGCTAAAATCCGTTTTCAATAAAATAATATTTTAATAACACTAAAAGGCACTTTTATAGGGGTATCGAAATTTAACTTGACCACACGTTTTTAACCGGCGCCATTTTGTCGGACGGCAAGCGATTTATATTTAGTTTGGTTGGGCCTTTCAGCATGAATAGACTGGCACCTAAAAAACGCTTAAAGCAATAAACGTATTTTTGTAAAATTTTAAATATTTTGTTCTCTTGCAACAAACGACAAAGTTGTACTAATTTATACCTCTCGATTATTTCCTTTTACATATTTAAGGCCAACATTGTGTGTGACATTCGATTGGCAGTACTCGACGTATGTGACGTTTTCACATTATAATTATAATTTTTCTAAGTACACAGAAATATGCGTTATTTTGTAGTCAATATTCCATCCACTATTTAGGATGCACTCTTTGCATGAGTTGATTCCTTGATCATTCATCATTATATTTCCAAACTCAGAAAAGTGATATGAATTAGAAAATGAGACGGTAGTCATTTTTTTTTTGTGGACAAATTATTTCTTTATTTCTGATCCGATTTATGTCCAGATATTCTAGTTATATGTTTATTTTTAGTTGTTGTATTCAACTACATAAAATATCGCATAAAAGAAATAAAAAAAAATATTTACAGATTATTTTTATAAGATATGTGCTTATTTATATACAATAACTTCTTTATATTTCAAGAAAAAGAATGACACATTTTACACTTTTTATTTCTAATAAAGTAAAATTATATTTTCCAATTTAATAAAATAGTATTATTTTCTATTCCTGATGATGCTATCCACTGAAATATCAAAAATAAATATTTAATAAATAATGTAACGCTAAATCTAGATTTTTTATTAGTTCAAATAAGATATACATAAAAACCTAAAATTTTTACAAACAAAATGAACACTTCTAACCTCAATTTCTATTTTCAATAAAATCGCATGGAATACGAAAATTAATACTGCACTGAAATGTTCAAAAAAACTTAAATAATTAAATTTCTACGTTTGAATGAATGGATGTATTTACACAATCTTTTATATTTAATATATGTATAATATGAAATCGATTTAATTCTTAACAGCTTAAAATTTAAAGTCGTAAAAACAAAAAATAGTTTCTTTACGGAAACGGCATCACTACCAACCCAATTTAGTTAATTGTAATTCACAAACTCACACAATTTTTTTTAGAAGTTGAACAACATTTTATATTTCATTTTCATCTAAGTATATTTCAATAAGTTTTAAAAATGTGTTTTCAAAAAATTTGCCAGCGTTACCCTTTTTTATTAATATATTAATTCCGGTACGTATTTCTCTATTTTCTCAACTTCGTTAAAATTGGAATCATCTAAATAAGCCCTAACGTTCATTGTAGTTTGCTTTAATTATTTGACACTGTATTTTGTAGAGTTTTCTAAACCGTACTTAGAAACTTAAAAGCTTAGCATATCTGGAGGCTTATTAAAAAAAAACTAATATTTTGGTGTAACGCCGGTAAACAAAGCTTTCTAATAAATTCGTAATATTGTAGATTTAACAACTTTGGAATGCTTTGCACTAAGAGAAGCATCATATCGCTTTAACCGCTTGAAACTTGGCTGTGTGCCAATTCAAGCATGAAAGTCGGCCATTTTCTGTGAAAATAATAATCTAAACACAAACACCATTTTTTAGCATTTTAAAGAATAAAAACATTTTCGCACTTTAAAGCACCTTGCAGCGACAAGCAGCATCATGTTTGTTAAATATTTCGTCACTCTTATTGAAACTGGTAAGAAATTAAAATGTAAAAAAAATTTTATGTGCATTTGACCACAAATTTGACAGAAACAAATAATAACTATCAATTCTAATACCATAATATTTTATCTTGATTAATAATATTTCAATTAGAAAATGATTTCTACTATATTTGAAATGAAGCCCTCGCGTATTCTACAAAGAGATAGTTAACTCTCTAACCAATACCTAAAAGAATTCTAAAAGATAATGTATATAACGCAGAGATATCGATGTTTATAACTAAATATAGTATTAGTTTTTGGTTATTTAAATAGAGAAGAAAGGATTGACTTGGAAGGCCATCTGTAAGTTCATAAGGGTTGATTTCAGTGTAAAATATTAATTACTATATAAAACTGTAGCGACGCATATTATGTATAGAGTGTCCGCCGGGAAGGTACACTACTTTGTTTTGCTACCATTTTGGTAAGCATTAGTGTTGACAGTTCATATTTGGCAGTCCTAAAATAGACACATGACAAATTCATTATGAAAAAGTAATCGTTAATACATTTTTTTCAGAATCAATCATCGAAAGATGATGCCAACAATCTTTATCGTGTAGTGAATGATACCGAAGAAAGAGGGTCTGTAGGTGATAGACCCAAGCACAGACCACAACGTACGGCAAGATCGGCTGAAAACATTACTGCTGCTCAAGAAATTGTTTAAAACCATCCATCAATGTCAATTAGATGCCTTGTTCAGGAGCTTGATCTTCAAAGAACAACTTTGGCCACAATTTTGCACAAGGATTTGCATTTGTTTCCACATAACATTTAATTGACACAAGAGCTTCTTCCACAAGACCATTTACGCCACCGCACAGTGGATCTTTTTACGAGAAGGCGGCCAAAAGTCCCTTTTTTCATGGTCCCCAATTGTAAAATTTTAAAGTTCGTTCGAAAGTAGATACTAGTGTACCTTGGGAGCCAAAAAATTAAAACTTTATTTTAACTATATCACACTGAACAGGGTGATTAAAAATGAGCATTTTCAACAACAATTTAAACAAAAAAAACTTTGATTAATAGCGTCATTTGTTAGCTATTAATAGAAGAAACTGAAATGTTTTTGACTGATTTTTTATTTTTAAAAACTAATTTTTTTAGAGGCCCAAATTTTTCTAAATTCTTTTACTTAATAGAGCATAACTTCGAAAGTTCGTTAGGGAATGTAAAAGCATTAGCAATTTGTCATAGCCCCTAATCTCCCCTATACGCCTATACCCCATTGTATACCCGGCAAGATCCGAACGTGAGCACCAGAACAATTTTTCTGACGCAAAGTCGAAAATTTTTTGCAAAATAAAATTAAAAACAACTTTTTCTGCTTTGCTATTTTGTAAGCATTTTAATTATTTTTCAAATCGCCTTTATAAGAGACGTTGTTTAGATGAATATGCGTATTTTTAGAAAATAAAAAATATTCCTACACCAAAAGAAGAGAAGAAATTAACTCCAGAAGAAGCGTTATCATTTTTTTGGATTTAAAGTTAACTAAAAATCAATACAACGAATTGCGGAAGCGAACAAATGAAAAAACTTCTTAGATTTTCCCACATTATAGAGATTTATTCACTGTCAGAAAAATGCCTACCTTCACAAACCGCTAAAACTGTCACTTCTACTTCAGTAGAAATAAAATTGCAAGACCTTCTTAAACACACTGCCGAATAGTTGTTAAATACTTTTGATTCTAACCGCTTAGAAAAACCTGGAAACAGCTGCATTATTTTAATTTTTAAGTGGGGATGTGATAGATCCTCTGGTCAGAGGCAAAATAAGCAATATAATGCTAAAACTAAATCAGACGCTGATTTATTTATGATATCATTCGTTCCATTGCGATTAATAAAAAGTTATACCGAGTTAGAGGCGTCAACTAGTACAGCAACAGAAATTGATATATGGAAAAATGAAATACCCTCGTCAGAAAAATATTGCAGACCAATAAAATTTACTTTCAAAAGAGAAACAAAAAATGTCGTAACTGAAGAAGTCCGAAAAATAAAAGATGAAATTAAAGACCTTCTACCTGTAATATTTATTGTTGATGAACAGGAAATCGAAGTAAATTTTAAAATGTATCTCACAGTGATTGATGGAAAAGTTGCACAAGCTTTAACTGATACAAAGGCATCATCAAGCTGCATTATATGCAAAAAGACATCAAGTCAATTAAGCCATCCAGTTCCAGAAGATGAGACTTTTAAGGCGGCATACGAATTTGGATTGTCCCCTCTTCATACTAGAATACATTTTATTCTCAAATTGGGTTATGATTTGGATTTTGGTCCGTAAGGCGAAACAGTGAGAAAAAATAAGAAAAATGAAGAAAAGAGAAACCAAAAAAAAAAAAAATTCAAGAAAAATGTTTAGAACAAGTCCTAATCATCGATCAGCCAAAGCAAGGGGAAGGAAACACAAATGATGGAAACACTGCAGCATCTATCACAGTGCTTTATGGAGTATTCTATTTATTTTTAACTCCATGTTACGTGTTGGTGCTTTTCCGAAGCTATGGAAACATTCTGAAATTGTAGTGATACCAAAGCCTGGTAAAGATATTTCACAAGTAACGTCGTACCGCCCAATAAGCTTGTTGCCGATCTTTTCAAAGCTTTTTGAAAAATTGCTGCTTGAGAGTCTAAAGTCTCATATTGATACAAATTTTATTATCCCAGATCTACATTTGCTGATGATACTGCTTTTGTAAGCATTCACAAAGATCCAAAAGTTGCATCTGAGTAACTTCAAGCACACATAAAAGTGTTGGAGATATGGCTCAAAAATGGAAGATAAAAGTAAATGCCTGAAATTGCGTCCAAATTACTTTTACCTTGAGAAGAGAAAATTATCCTCCGGTTTCAATTGATGGCGTAAGAATTCCTGAGCAAAATAATGTGAGGTATCCCGGAATTCATCTTGATTGACGTCTCACATGGACTTACCACATAGCGGCAAAAATAACACAAATAAAGCTGAAATCTGCCCAACTTTACTGGCTTATCGGACCAAGATCCTCATTAAAATTTGACCTCAAGGTCCTTCTATATAAGGCCATTTTAAAGCCCATATGGTTATACGGTAATCAACTATGGGGAACTGCTTCGTCATCAAACATCGAAAAACTACAAAGACGGCAGTCAAAACTCCTGCGAATAATTACGTGTGCCCCGTGGTACATCAGGAATAATAATATTCACTGAGATCTCAGCATTCCCACTATTCGTGAGGAAACTAGGAAAGTTATCACAAACTATAAATCAAAAGTTACAACTCATCCAAATTAGTTTGCAAGAGACTTGCTCATATTTGCGGGCCATAAACGTCTTAAAAGGAGGGGAACCTTTGAACTCATCAGATGAAGACAACACCCGTGGGAACTTAATGTTGTAGTTGCAGTGGCAACGAAGACTTTTTATTCTTAGGCTAAGATTTAAATATTCATTGTAAATTTCGTAATAATGTGAAAGATTCAATGATTAAGGAAAATTAAAAAAAAAATCTATCACAGGAGTAGATTTGAAACTAATAAGGAGATTCAGTATTATTTTAGAAGTTCTAGCATGCAGCTGAAAGATAAATGCAAACAAATTTGGAGAGTACGTCAAAAAAACAGCTACACTTTACAACGAAAAATATTATTGAAAATATTTGCCATCTGCAGTTCATAAAACTTTGTACCATGGGAAACGCAACCTATCACAACTATTTTTCTAACCAGTCGATTTTAAATTTTTATACCTTAAACGAAAGCCTTTGATCTCACCTAGAAGACAAAAAAAAACGCGTATCAAAATTACGATCCGTTCAAAAGTTATATATTTTTGACCGCTTTCTCGTAACATGTTCCCACAGTGCACCGTGTCAGCCATGACAATGAGTGACGAAGCACATTTTCATTTGAATGGATATTTGAATAAGCAGAATAGTCGGTTTTTGGGGAATGGAAAACTCTCAAATTATTCAACAGTCACCTTTGCATCCACTAAAAGCGACAATCTGGTGTGCAATTTGGTCAGAGGGAATCATTGGACCTTTCTTCTTGGAAATTTAAAACAGCTTAACGGTAACTGTGAATGGGTAGCGATATCGTGATATGATTGTAAACGTTTTAACGCCACACACTGCATGCTTTTGGGCCTAATTAACATGTGATATCAACATCCCATACAGGCAGGATTATAATAGATTTACTGCGAGAACTCTTTCCACAACAAATTATTTCAAGAAATGGTGATGTTGATTGGCCTCCTGATTTGACAGCTCTGGACTTCTTTTTGTTGAGATATCTGAAAATCAAGATTTATGCAAACAAACTAGATGCGCGAGCAAATCATACAAAATATTCGTGATGAAAAAAAAATGTGCTAACAAAGGCGGATATTTACCTGATATTGTATTCCACACATAATTGCCGACATTAAATAAAACATTTATCCATTCTCTTTCGTTTAATCAAAAATTACAAACTAGCAATGTAGTACAGCTTTCCGGCGATTCTATGAAAATATCTCTTTAAATCGAACCACAAATGAACTTTGTTTTTCGCATTGTACAAACGTACATAAACTTAAATCAGTCTGACGTGACAAAATATTCACGTATTTCAGAAAGCCCATAACTCATCAAGATGTAGTGTTTATGTTTTTGCCAAAACGGGTAATTTTATTCAGGCTAGTAAATTAGTTGATTAAAAACCCAGATCTAACAAAAAATAAAAATAAATATAAGCGAGTTAGAATGTTTTTAATAGCCTAAATTGTTTGTTAATATCTAATTTTATTTCAATTTCAACTGTAGAAGGCATTGCTTCGGCGGTATCAATGACAAGCAAAGAAAAAATATCTTTAGCAATTTTTTTACTTACAAAAGTAAAATTTATGTAGACTGCAATTCTGCAGTGTGTGATGTGAAATAATGAGAAAAGTAAAATCTAATCTATAACATTTATGGTATCAAGACTGACAGATATTTTCCTTTATGTGGAAATTACTGGCTAAGTCTCTGGTTAAGTAACTTAATCTTATAAATAACTTGAAATATATATGACATAAAAGTTTATTGCGGTTTTTCAGTGTATTTTAGAATTTTAGGTTATTCAAATAGCAGAGTTTTTGGATATTCTAAAATGACAGCAGCTAAATTTGACTTAAGAAAATTAATTCGATTTAAATCATTTTAATTTCTAATAAGAGTTTTATCTCTCCTGAAAAAATATGTAAACTTATCTTACGAGAAGACAGTTAATTCAGTCTAAACTGAATTAATTTTTATATGATTTTTTATTGTTTCCAGAAAGCTCTTATACTACAATAATTTGTTGTAGTGTATTTATTGCACTTTTTTATAGAATTCTTCATGTGTGATTATTTTAATTTATTTTGTATACATACATACAAGTATGCTGAATAATTTCAATGGACCGCTAAAATAAATTACATTTACAAAATTTTCCATTTACTCCTTAAAAATGGGAAAAAAAATTATAATGAAATTACAGGAAACGCTTAAAAATGACACAAAATAAAAGAAAAAGAAAGTAAAAATAAATTCATATAAAAAATCAGTCATTGTGACATAATAAGTGGATTTTGCGGTGTAAATAAAGGATACATTCAAACAACCAATAAAAAAATATACAAGTTACTTTTCCACTTACACTTGAAACTTTTCAAATTTTTAAACACTCCAGCAGTAAATGCACTTAGAAGTGCTTGGTCTGAAAAATAAACTGTTTTGTGAAAAACTTGTTTAAATAGCGAAAATTGAACTTTAAAGAAAAACACAAAATACTTCCGTCAAACATTATTTACTATTTGTTTCCGATTATTGACTATATTGTGTCTTACAGGAGCTTACAATCAAGTCAAGAGGTTTCCGTTACAACAAAATTTGGTACAACACCATCTCGACAACATACAGTAAAGTGTTTAAAATAATAAATCGTTTTCTGTAAACAAAAAAGAAAAAAAAAGTTAACCAGTCACATCTACACCCATACACTAGTATTTTAAAAAGACACTATGCTATAAGCACATAACTGCAATATGAATGTAACTGTTAGGAGGACAAAAACATTTTAAGATCAGTTATCTTAACAGTTTTAGAGAAACAGTACAGTGTGTGTGGTTCATTCATACAAAAACAAAACAAAACTCTTTTTTAAAAAAAAGTCCATCCTGATTGATAAGATAATAAATATTACTTAAAGTAAAAGGCCATCAAAGTAAAACCTTATAAAGTCATAAGTGTGTTGTTTTTTGATAAAACCAAAAACAAAAAAAAAATAAATACAATAAATCTCATAATTGTATTTTTCAAAGGAGCGAAATGGCTGTTAAATTTAAAAAATACTTCATCTTCAACAACTGCATAAATCATAAAATATGAAACTAAAATGACATTAGAGATATGTTAAGTACGTTTCATATTATGTTATTTTAAGGTAAGTGGAGGAAAACTTTAAGAATTCTTCAAATTGTAGATTTATTTTTTTTTTTTAATTTGAGTTTATTGAAGGATACAGACAGTCTTTTGAGATTTTAATTTTAATAAAATTTTCCAAAAACCCACAAAACTTCAATAAATTGCTAATTCAATACTTAAATATTATTTTTCAATACTGTCTAATTTTCTTTAAAATTAAAATGTTTTCTATGCGCGTTTTTAATTTTTATACGATTGTTTCATAGCAAAATAGCTTAAGAAATAATATTTATGTTGCTTAAATAAAACAAATTAAAACTTAACTGTGATTAAAAAAAAAAATATAAATAAATAAAAATAAAAATCCATCTGCTATTTTTATCAGTCATTTTTGTTCAAAAAATAAAAACAAAACAATTTTTTCCGCTAGAGTAGATGCATAAAAATATAAATTTATTATATTTAATCATTTTTATTAGCTTGAGTTTTATTTGACACTCTGGTTTGGTACGTCAAAAAAATACACGTCGTAGGATATATCTTATCATTGCACGAAGAAAACCTGCGTTTTAATATCAAACATCAGAAATTTCGCTTTTTAAACTTCAGTGAACTAATAGACAATTTAAATTGTCATTTTTTAGCAAATAATTAAATTATATAAACGTTTTGCTCTTACTGAGTCCTTTTTTGCAAACTAAATAACACCAGATTCTAAAGATTTCAAATTAATTACAAGTTTATTTACTTTAACTACACAGAAAGTAAGATTTGTACGTTGGCACTACAAAACAATTTACTAAAGATGCAAGTCTTTATTTCGCGGGGTTTGTGTTTTAACTAACTAAATAACCACTCAGATGCTGACTTTTTATATATGTCCGCTAGAGGTCTAGTATTTTCTACTTCTTTTGTATCACATTTTGTTGTTGTTATTTTATTCATTCAATTAATAGGCGCCTGTTGGTCTGTGTGTATTTTTCTTTTTCTTTTATGAAGTTAAAGTTTCTTCCTGAAATTTATTTAAAGATAGTTGTTGTTATCTTGCGTGTATAAGTTTTCTTAGAAAACTACGCAGTTAGTAAATAGAAAATCGTTGTTATCCTGCGTGTATAAGATTTCTACATAGTTTATAACTAGAAAATTGTTGTGGTCTTGCGTGTATAAGTTAGTAAACAGCATACCCAGTTATTTCGTTTATTTTATTACTTAATTATTAGCTTTTAAAACTTAAGGGAGACGCATCCGTAACAATATTCTACAATTTGGTACAGAAACCATTCTTATATTCTCTCGCGACATTCAAGCATAACTGCATTCATGCTATTATCATTAAAACTTCGATCTTCAAAGTGACAATGTCGTGAAAATTTTATAGAATTCTCCTGCTGTTTTAGTATTATTAAAAATTTATATACATATAACATGATTAAGTTTTCGTATGATAAATAATTAATATTTTAGACATATTTAATATTTAATATTTAAACTAAAAAATATAAGCAATTTTATTTCGTGCTTGATTTCATTAAATAAATATTTCATGATATTCTCACAAAATATTTATTACAAAAATTTTTATTAAAAACTAAACATCTTATGATGTTCTCATAAAACATTTATTCAAATAAAAATAAAAATGTTTGAAATGTATTGTAGTGGGGGAGAGCACATCCATATTGCAATTTCACTATTGCTCAAATAGCTCATCAGTGAATTTTACCCCAATATTGTATAGAAAAATCTAAGGGTCTTATATCCAAAGCCAAACTGATTCTATGAGAATTTTTTCATAAAATATTTTTATTTTAATTTTTATTTGAATAAATGTTTTATGAGAATATCATAAGATGTTTATTTTTTAATAAAAATGTTAGTAACAAATATTTTGTGAGAATATCATGAAATATTTATTTAATGGAATCAAATAAAATTGCTTATATTGAAAATGATTTCGAATAATTATAGATTAACTAAAAAATATTTTATTTCCTTAAAAAAAAATATTTTATTTCCTTCTTTAATATTAAACACCTTCAATTTCCTTATGACATTCATAAAAAAGTAGATATATAGTTATTTTCCATAGAACCTTAATTAATAAGAAAGATAAGAAAATTAAACGTATAACAAAACTTTGGCAGTCCTTCACAAGATCTTGTGTGTGGTACTTGCAGGACCGATCATATTATTTTCACCACTTAAGAGAATATTAGCTAACACATGTTGAGCAGCCACATTGATTAAATGTTTTTTCAACATAAGTACAAGTCCCAATAGCAGTTTACGTGTAAAAAAAAAATACCAAATCTAAAACCAGTCGTTTGCTTGTTAAAAATCATGAACACATGATTCAAAATTCATTGTTGTCATTATTTTAGTTATTTAATATTATTTTAATACTGTTGTTATAAATATGTTAAGATCACAACATCCCATGTTTTATAGAACACTTAATTGGAAAAAAGTTATTGAATAGTGCATGTCGTCTACCGGGTATTTACACTCTTACTGCATATTCAAAAATAATTACTTGATACTGTTAGAGTCTTATTTTTAATCCAAATTAAATAAAATATTTTCTGGTGCAAATATAGCTCTATTGGAAACACTGTTCCTGTGTGTACAAATAAAAAAATGGTTTAAATTTTTTTTCAAAAGAAAGTTCAAAATTTTTAACACTTCCCTTGCTTATGTAAGTGAATAAACATTCGTTTTAAGTTCTTAAAATCCGAGAAGTACGAAGAATTCAAATTAAATTTATTAAGTAATATCGAGTGATTAAAATAATCAGTTTGCAAGCAATGCAATACCACCACTACTAGATATTTACAGTCGTTTGGCATGACCCTATTGTGATACATTTTTGTATGTAGTTCAGTTTCTTTTACTGTAAACTAACGCTTCCTTCTCGTGGAATACTTTGAAAACTGTGTTTTTGATTTTTTATTTTGCTTTGGTTAAAAATTTTATTTTTATTTTAAAACCTGCTGCACAAAGCTGGCAAATCCAACAACATTTTTACTACTTACTTCTTTAAGTTTACAGTCTCAAAGACCAACGAAGTTTAAGTTCAAGTGTTGCAACAATATTAAAAGCTGTGTTGCATAATAAACCTGATTTATTTCAAATAAAATATTTCAATTGCTAGCAAACACAACTGAAATTTGTTTTTTGTATTTTTTTTTGGGGGAAATTTTTTACGGAAGTTAAATTTTCCCAAAAAGAGTTCACATAAAAGCACTTTTTTCCAAACACAAAAAAATGCCTTAATTTTTTTTATCATTAATAATTCTTCATTGTGTATTCAATGAACTTGTTTTGAACAATCCTTTCGGTTATGTAAACTTTTCAAATTTATTATAAAAGTTTCGTACATGATTTTGCCTTTTAAAAAATTCACACTCTATAAAATTTATAATGCATGCGCTACTTGGCTTATGGTAATAAAAACATTTTAGATTAAATAAGCGAAACTTTTTAATTGTACTATTAAAATATTTAATTAATTATTATGGTCAAATACTTCGGGAATATGAATAAATCCATATCAGATATTGATAATAATTGAGATTGAGAAGTCCGCAAAATGTCACAAGTTAGTTAATGCAATAATAATTGATATTCTTAATATTTAGAAATATTTTTAAATCAAATCATTTAGAAAAATATTATCAGCTTTTATTCAAAACAAAACAAAAGTCAAAATACACGGCGAAGCTCCATTCGGCATTGATTCATAAATTGGAGATGAATGAATGTAAATGGAAAATGAAAGTTTTTTTATAACATTTCTTATACAAAATATTTCAGAGCCTTAATAACATTTTCAAATAATTAATTTTTCCTTTTTTTTCTTAATTAGGGCGATTTTTACTTTCTAGCGGTTTCTATATTATGCGTGTGCAAAATATTTTCTTCGGGGTTTTTTTCGAAGTGGATTTTATTCGAAGTGGATAAAATTTGGATGCCTTCTTCATACATTTTTTAAGCTCTCATAGGTAGCTTACGTATTTCTAAAAGCACACGAGACAACCTTAAACGGAACACGGCTTACATAATCCTGTGGAATCAAATCAATAAAAATAGAGCGACGCAGTCAATTATTCTTATTGCTGAAATACTATACAAAAAAAAGAGCCACAATTAAAAAATAAAAGAAGAATATGCTAAGAAGCATTTTCAATTATAGTGGTATTAAAATAATTAAAATAGAAGGAGCAAATTTAAAAAAAAATATTAAGCTTTTAGATAAATTACAGCTCCTTTAGTTTTATATTTATAACCTTTTCAACTTAAAACCCACAGTCTTTTTTAACAGTTTATACTCATTAGTTAAATTTATCCAGCTATCAAAAGCTGCTATTGAAATAATCATTTTATAAATTTCGCTATTCACAAATATCTATGCAAAGAAGAAAAGCAGAATGAAAGGCAACCAAGGCTTATGCTTATGGCTCATTCACAATTCCACGGTGTATATACAGCATGAGACTGCCGTTAAGTGCTATTAACTTGAACAAAGATGAAAACATAAAGATGGAATAAAAGTATTGGTTTGTTTACGTTCTGTTATTTATTGTCAAAAACTCTAAATTTACATGTTTTCTAAAAAATTATTCCTTACATACTATTGTATTTTTAAAGGACTATATTAATTCATTTATATGTTTACAAAATGACTGCTTACAAAATGTTTATGCTAATTTTATGCTAAACAAGTTTTGTTAATAATTTCCCTTAAAAAGTATGAATAGAGAGACTTTTCTACATAATGCTGTCTTATAATAATCTAAAAATAAGAGAGGGGAAAAGAAGAGGAATATATATATATATATATATATATATATATATATACATATAACAAAGCCAGCTCCGTTTAAGGTAAGTGTAGGTCCACTACACTACTTTGTCACTCTAATGGTAGGTTTGTTGTTAGCCCTTTCAATGCAATTTCTCTCAAGCTTTGACGAGAAATTTTATACACGAGCCCATAATGTAATCGTCGATGCTATCAAAGCATATTGCCCTATATATCAAAAGGGCCATCGATAGACCCCGTCAATTACATCTCTGGACTTTAACCCAAGGCAGGCGACCAGGATCTTTTTCTTTTAAATCCTTAAGCTCTCTATCTATTAAACAAAATCCTGGACCAGGCTGGAACATCGTAGGATATGATATGTTGAATTATCTGGCGATAGACAAGAAATCAAATTAACCTATCGAGTCCCCCCTATATTCCATAATACTGTGGAAGCAGGAATAATCGCGCTTAGCGTGTTCAAAGACATAGTCGATGTGTCTGTAGAACCCAAAATCTCAAGGAAAAAAGATATATTTCATCCTATCCGAAACCTTGATTACTTTTTAACCGTATAGGTAAGGTATGGATGATACAAGTTGTTTCGTCTGCCTTTTTGTCCATGTTTAGCCGCAGCTTAGCTTTAGTTGAACCAAATAGTCATTGACGCTTTCATTTACATTACGAGCGAGATGCCCAGAGAATGTAATGAGAATATTATTTCCATGTATTAACAGAAGATCACCGTTAGAAGGTTTAGGTATGTCAGCAATGAGTGGATTTTAGAGTACGGGATCAAGTAGTGATCTTTGTGGTATACTAGCACACACACACACCCATCTCCCGCCAGATCTAGTGTTATCCACTCTCACTTCAAATGTTCTATCAGAAACTTGGAGATGATTTTCAAAGACAACTCTGGAAACCCATGGCTAACATTTTCTTAACAAAGCTATTTTGCCAGCGGTATCAAAAGCCCTGGAAAAAATCACTCAGACTCACTGCAATTATAGGATATCTCCGTTAATGTTCTTCCATGTCGCGAACAAATTTTTATGTTTATGTTCTGTTTCAACATAATTTTCTATTTATCATCCAGAACAATTCGATAATCTTCAGAAAGCAAACAACTTAATTTCGAATTAAAGCTAACTAACAGGGAGTTATATTTAAATAGTAAAGTTGTATACCCTTAATTTCTGCATGATATTTTTACAATACACCACTCAACAAAGCAAATTTATAATAATGTACAAAAGTAACAATAATGCTTAAGTAAATGACAAAACAAATTAATATGTAGATTTCTGCTTAACTAATTAATTACTGCTCTAAAACAAAGCACCTTAATAACTTGAAGTCTTACATAACGCATAAAGTTCAAAAAACTTGAAATCTTATAAAATAATTAAAAACACAACTCACAATATACCAAGAGATCAGCCTAAATTAAGAGACAACATACGACATTACTTGAACTTTTTTATATAAATTTTATTATCAAAGATGTCAAAGCATTGAGGCTGAACTAATAAAAAGGGATTTTCAATTAAAACTTATTTTAGTGTTGATTAACTAAATACAAGTTTACTGTTGCTGAAGAGACCCTAAAATATTTGTTGATGAGGGTTTTGATAAATAATTTCTTAGCAGTTGCAAGAATTTGGTATTGTTTCCACAGTAGTTTCTTAGCATCTGCCAGTTGTTTTTATGTTATAAAAAATGTAACTTCCTGATTATTTCATTAATATTAATAATTATTACATTTTTTAAGGTTTACTTTTAAAAATAAATTAACAGTCTTGATACAAAAATTTTTTAATTACCTTCGTAGCTCAATATTGAATAGTGACGATTTAAACATTCACGATTACTTTTGTGCTATTAACTCATTTGAATTTTAGTATTACAGCTACTTTATTATTATATAGAATTCCTATGATACTTTTGCATTTTTTAAAAGAACATTTCCCAAAAAGTTTAGTATCTAAAAGATAAAATTTATATTAAATACTTTATGGGACTCCATATACAAAAAAGAAACGAAAATAAAAAATTGGATCTTTATAAAAAAAATAAAATAAATTATGAAAGAATTATTTATTAAAATATTTATTTATTGTATATAATAAAAATGTAATGAATTTGTTACTAAGATGATTTATTAAGCTTTAAAAGAAAGTAATTATTAGTAAAAAAGTAAATTTCTAAGAAATCTTATACACACAAGACGACAACAACAACAACGTGCTTATAAGAAATTCTACCAAATAAAATAAACATCAAAAAACAAAATACAACTAACACAGAACAAAGCACACAGTCAAGAAGGCGCCTAAACTGAAGGATAATAACAACAACTATATGGGCTGATGTTAAAGTAAAATGTTCTTGTATGTGTGAGCACCGCATAAAACAAGTATTTAAGTACACTTGCTGGGCAAATGAAGGAATTCAAGTTAAGTCACTAGTGAGTAAAGACAACAAAGTTACCATCGTGTTTAGATTGTGTTTATTAAAAGTAAATAAATCATTTAACTTAATTTAAAATTCTAACGTACTGTGTTACTATTTTGCTATAAAAGAACTCAAAATAACAAAACGATTATTAAAAGGAATAAACGTAAAAATATATAATTTTGATTTTAATAGCATTTTATCAAATAAGTATATCTAATTAAATCAATTTTTATAATTATTTTAATATATAGTATAATTTTGTTAAATAAGTTTTTAAAAGATATTTGAAATATTAAAAATTATTTTGTACTGGATTTTGATTTCTCGACTTTCTGAAAATTACATATATTTCTTAATATAAAGAAGTATTAAGAACTTAAAGAATTTTTCTTAAACACCAAGTACATTTCGAACATTGAAATTTCCACAAAAAGTAAAGAGGAAGTAAATTCAAATACTGAGGATTTTAATAAAAATAAAAATATTTTCCACGAAATTTATTTGAAACTTTTATATAATTAAAATAAATCAATGCAATAATTTAAAAATGTTTACATTTTTAACACAAAACTATTTTCATCATCAATTAAGTCTTTGATTTTATATATTTTTTTTTCTATTTGGAATTCCTCAACTTTTCATTGAGTTAATCTCAATATCTTTTAATTGCGTTTTAATTTAATTATGTATTTTATTATTCAACACAAAGCCAGTTTACGTTGGCTCCATTCCTCCAAATTTATTTATATCTTTCTTTTACTCCATAAACAGGTGTGGAGTAAAACTACTATCACATTTATTTCACACATAATAATTTTAACTTGATATCCTTTGAAAATTGTATACATTAAAATAAAATACATTTCGAAACCGTAAAATAGAAAATCTAAAAGTCATAAACTGCATCTTTAACACATAAAAATCCAAAAACATTTTTAATTAATTTTGTGGTTTTCAATGCAAGTTTTTGTGTTGAGTCTTTCGTTTGTTTGTAATTTTTTGTTTTTTTTTTTTGGAACTGACATAACAGCCTGGAAAACTTTTCTAATGTCTTTTTGAAAACAAATTTGCACATTAAAACATGGTAACTAAACTACAAATTATTAAAAAAAAAAATATATATATATACAAAAGTACGATATTAAATTTGTTAACTGTTCGAATTGTTGTTGTAGCATTTATGTACACCTCCTAACTTTTTAATATGAAACAGTGAACAGTGGAAAAGAACTGATTTTAAAACGCAATTAAGTTAGAGAAATATTAGCCGTTTAAAGGCTTTTTTTAAGTGTTGGTTGACACTTCTTATACAAAAATAGTTTTTTATTTTTTATTATTATTATTAGGTTTAGGTTTGAGCAATTTTGTAAGAAGTTTTTCATTTTATTTAATAAAACGAGGTAGAGGATTCAAAACAGTGACTATTTGTCTTGACTTAAAACATGCAACATGTTGATAAGCACCTTGCTGGAATATATAATGAATGATATTGCTGACTTATCCCTTTCGGTGGTAAAACACTAGTTCATCAAAAGCTTAAAGGAAAGTGCTAATTTAAAATCTCAAAAAGTTCTGTATATTAAAAAAAAAACTAATAATAATCTTCTGTATTAATCAAAATGATTCATTAGTCTATACTTGAAAAAAGGAGATTTCTACTTGTTGAGTATTTCTAACATACAAAACAAGCTAAAGTTTCATGCAGATATGTTAAAGACTATAAATCCCAATTATTGAATTTTGGATTAATGGAGTAATTTGAAAAGGCATTCCGAAGCACTTTGATTTCGAAGAAGTTATTAAAAGAGAATTTAAAATTTTTGTTTTCGCGGTTTTTGTCTTATAAAAACACAAATAAAAATATTTTTGTTAAAAATGTTAGTGGGTTGAAGAGATTTTTGGAGGACATTTGTAACAATTCTACGATTTTTTGGTTATTTTTATTTTATATTATGTAAAATATTAATAAAACTTAAGTAAAATTCTAAATATTCGATTACACTTTTTATGGCTAAAAAATTATTTCTTACGATAAAAAATGTAAAAATAATAAGTTTCCAACTAAATTCATTTAATCTATCTTACTTTTACGTTCAATGGTTTTAAACTATGATTGTGATGATATACTTAAAATTTTTGGTCACATCTGTGACCAGCTAATCTTGTTTTAAGTTAATTTTTGTTGTGCCAATATAAACTTTGTCACAGTTCACCTGGTCATTTCCTCCACATGGCATCCTGTATACTACATCAGACTTTTCCATTTTCCCTATTTATAAATAATTTATTTAATGTGTTATATGTTTTGTGTGCAATTATATATTTATCTGAGTCATATATTTCAAACTTTCTTATTCTTTCTGATATTCCAGGAACATAAGTTAATGATTTATAAATTGTTGGTTCTGCCGTAGTATTTCCATATTGTCTAATTAATCGGTTAGTTAATTCTACTGGAAAATCATTATCATAAAGTATATCTCCTATTGTGTCCTTATTCTTCAAATGGAATTCTCTATCACTTATAGTCAATATTCTGTCTATCATATTTTTCGCCGTGTTTATTGTCATTTTTCTCGGATGTTTGGAATAAAAATTAATAATTCTTTTAGACGATGCTGGTTTCTTATACCAATCAAATAATAACTTATTTCTCTTTCTTATTACTAATATATCTAAATATGGAAGTTTAGATTCTAACTCTCTTTCAATCGTAAATTTAATATCCGGATGAAAACTATTCAATTCTGCAAAATATCATCCACTGCATCTTCCGAAGTTATACAAAATAAATAATCTTCATATTTTGTGATAATCTTCAGTTTAATATATGAATTTAGTAATTCCTCCATCGCAATATCAGCTATTACTGGAGATGATGGAGAGCCCATAGGGAGGCCCTCCTTCTACAGATACATCCTATTATCAAGTTGAAAATGCCTGTTGTCTTCCACACAAAACTTACGTAATACGTAAAAATAATTCCTTCTCAATATTCATATTTTGCTTTATTATCTGCCATTTTTCCTCTATAATCCTCAAAGCTAAACCTACAGGAATACTTGGAGATAGTGAAACTACATCAAATGAAAACAATCTATCATTATCTTGGCTTTATCTTTATATTCCAATGAATATTTAATATTAGATATTGATTGTCCTGTTATTATCTTAAGAATATTCGTTATATATTTGCACAGTCCGTAAGCCGAGAAATTAATGCAAGAGCAAATAGGCTTTAAAGGAAAATTCTGCTTATGGTAATTAGGTACTCCATATAGCTTTGGAGCATTTGATACATTACTAAGATTAATAATTATTTATTTAATTTGAAATTATTTTCATGGGATTTGATTGAAATTAAAATAAGCTACTTTATTATGACTTTTAAGAATAAAAAAGAATCACGAATCCCTGAAAGCGATGACTATACTAAAAAATATTTTGGGAGCCTAGGCGAAATGTTTGCTGTAACACCGTAATACTACCCTAGCCTTCACTACATTAATAATTTGTTAATATCACGAAAGCAGTCGCATAATTTGTCTTCTTTTCAATGGTCTTTATTTATATTACAAATCAAACACTAAATTATATTGCAGAATATTTTTTTTAATTCAAGTTTTAGCAGCTTTAAAGCACTTAAAAAGCTGCATAAATGAAAATCTTGCCATTTGAAAATTAACACCTGCATTATTAACTATAATGTCTCTGTTCCACTGTAGTATGTTATGAAAACAATAATACATATTCAAAATCTACGCTTATTTGTAACAAAAACCCCAAAAATATTTCAAGGAAATTGTCAGATTAAAGAGTAAAATTTGATATGAACATTAACACAAACATTTAAATAAGAGCAATAATACACCAACTAAAAATAAGCTCATAATGATGATAGCAGAAAGCCAAAAGAGCATAGATTAATTGTTAGATGGTAACAATCTGAAAAGTCATGTTTGAAAAACAAAAACATATCAAACGAAGAAAAAAAAGTCATACACAGCCATATGTGTTCATACACTCATACACAGTAAAGTTAAACTGCAAAGTTAACAGATTATAATAAAATTATTTGAATCAAATTTTCTTTAAAAGACGCTTGCAAGGCGGAAAAACTAACAAATGTATTTAAGACATTAAACGAGTAACAACGTAATGCAAAGAGTTAACAAAACAAATTTATTTTATTTATTTAATTTAATATGAAAAAATACGATAAGACTTAAAAAATACAAAAGGCGAAGAGAGTTTAATATAACCATTATTGAGCTGTGTATTATGACAACAAGCAGGCAAAAGAAAGTGTAAATTTTATATTAAAAATCTACTCAACGATAAAAAAATATAGTAAAAAAAAAAAAACAAAAAATAAGCAAAACTCAAGAAAGATAAAGATAACTGCCGTAGTTACCGTCGAGTGCCAACGTTACATATGCCGGTCTTAATTCGTAAAAGTTAAAACGATACCACAAGCAACAGACGTATTTTTTAAACGCTTAATCAACTACATTTGACTAAGAAATAATTTCACTTATTACAATGAAGGTGAGTGCTGTAATAAAGAATGTTGAAAACGTTTCCAAATAACAAAATGTGCAAAAAACAATTTTAAAAATAAAAATAAAAAACCAACAATAACTAAAACTTTAAATTAAGTGAAAGTATATTTTCCACACCAAGATATAAACATTCAGATAATAATTTATTAAACACAAAAAAATAAATAAATTTATCGAAAATTAATAAAAATATTTTGCAAAATTTAAAATCAGAAACTAAGAAATAATAAAAAAAAAATCATGCAACAATTATCACAACAACAGTTTCTTATTGTTTAACATAGTTAATGTATTTAAAATATACAACTTATATATTTGAATACTCAAAATAACAAAACGTCTCATATTTTTTACACTTCTTTACAAGAAGAAAAAGTTAAAATACCACTTCAGTTATTACAATCAACTGCATTATGATTAAACAAGTTCAAGTGCATACACTCAATTATCTACATTATCTCTTTCTCGTAATCCTACTTAATTCACTAAATTATCTTCAAAGTTAACTTTAAATATTGTGAGTGCTTTTGAAATAAGCTTACATTTTATGCTTTTATTTTTATTTTATTTTGTTTTCACTTTCTTTCAAGTTCGAGTGTAAGAGTTATGTGACCAAGTGAGAGTATGTTTATATGTATTGTATTTGATGAGTAATTTTATATATACATGTGTATTTAAAAAATTATGTAATTATTGAATGAAATTATTTCATTGACTTTTGTTATGTCCCAATCAAATACGGTATGTAATGTCACGCAATATTAATTTTTTAAATATTTCTATTAAATAAATAATAAGGCTCTTTATATGCATCTACCTTAACTATAATATTACATATAAAATTATTAATATTTGAGTGCCGTTCAAAATATTTTAAGGCTTTCGGTTTTAATTTAACTGTTTTCTTTTTTAAATTTTGTTTGAAAATATTCGACGTTTTGCTGTTTTTTCTAAATATATCTAAAGACTTAAGACACAAACTACAGTAAAGTGTTGCCCTGAATATCAGAAGGAAAAATCAATACTTGTTACGAACTCTACGCTAAATATGGCTTAATTAAATTTATATTTATATTGAAAGCTATTGAAAATGAAAACTACAACACACACCAGTTTTTCATATGATTTATTTGAGTGTAAAACCTTCAGTTACCCTCAAAGAAAAGCCTGATTTCTTACATTATGAATTTTGTAATTTTTTTATGGGGGACATAATGTTTGATGTGTAAAGGCGCACTTTTGTTAAAACATTTCATGTAATTATTAATTTGGTTTATTAGTACCATTATTGTATTATCATTTTTTAGTAAATAAATGTACTGAAACTTTCCATTACTGATATCAAACGTCATTGAATAACCTATCGATAAAAGCCAAATTAAAACCAATTAAAAACACAGGAAAATATTTAATGAGGAAATTTTCCTATAGAAAGATTTCATGACAAAATTTTTCTATAGAAATATTTCATGATGAAATTTTCCTATAGAAAGAATTCATGATGAAATTTTCCTATGGAAATATTTCTGATAAAATTTTGCTATAGAAAGATTTCATGATGAAATTTTTCTATAGAAAGATTTCATAATGAAATTTTCCTATAGAAAGATTTCATGATGAAATTTTCCTATAGAAAGATTTCATGATGAAATTTTCCTATAGAAAGATTTCATGATGAAATTTTCCTATAGAAAGATTTCATGATGAAATTTTCCTATAGAAAGATTTCATGATAAAATTTTCCTATAGAAAGATTTCATGATGAAATTTTCCTATAGAAAGATTTCATGATGAAATTTTCCTATAGAAAGATTTCATGATGAAATTTTCCTATAGAAAGATTTCATTATGAAATTATCCTAAAGAAAAATTTCATGATAAAATTATCCTATAGAAAGATTTCATGATGAAATTTTCCTATAGAAAGATTTCATGATGAAATTTTCCTATAGAAAGATTTCATGATGAAATTTTCCTATAGAAAGATTTCATATAGAAATTTTCCTATAGAAAGATTTCATATAGAAATTTTCCTATAGAAAGATTTCATATAGAAATTTTCCTATAGAAAGATTTCATATAGAAATTTTCCTATAGAAAGATTTTATATAGAAATTTTCCTATAGAAAGATTTCATATAGAAATTTTCCTATAGAAAGATTTCATATAGAAATTTTCCTATAGAAAGATTTCATATAGAAATTTTCCTATAGAAAGATTTCATATAGAAATTTTCCTTTAGAAAAAATTTCCATCGATCATAATTTTACTATAGAAAAATTGCATCAGTCATAATTTTACTATAGAAAAATTGCATCACTCATAATTTTACTATAAAAAATTGCATCAGTCATAGTTTTACTATAGAAAATTTTCATCAGTCATAATTTTACTATAGAAAAATTTTATCAGTCATAATTTTACTATAGAAAAATTTCTTTAGTCATAATTTTACTATAGAAAAATTTCATCAGTCATAATTTCACTATAGAAAAATTTCATCAGTCATAATTTTACTATAGAAAAATTTCATCAGTGATAACTTTACCACAGAAAAATTTTATTAGTCATAATTTTACCGTAAAAACATTTCATTAGGCACAATTTTACTGTAGAAAAATTTAATCACCTATAATATTACTACACAAAAATTTCATCAGTCATAAATTTCCTATAAACAAATTTAAACAGTCATAATTTTCCATAAAATTTTCATCATAAGTTTTCTATAAAAATATTTGATCAGTCATAATCTCATAAATTAAACTTTCCCTATTTTGTTTTCCTCTAAAAAAATATTAAAAATATGCTTATTGGGGTTTTAACACAATGAAGCCGCCGCCATAGAATCGACTCTTGCAAATTTAAAACAGTGTTTTTGAAATTTTCATTGTACTAATAAAATTCTTATTCCTATTATTGTAGCGAGACCATTGCTCATCCTTCGGCACAGATTTTGTTAAATCTTATTTGATTTTTGAATTTAATTAATGGAATCTACAGCGTATATCGTTTTTTTTATTAAATATATAGTTTACAACAAAATTTAAATTAAATTGGAATGTTAGCGCTAGCGTAAAGAAACAACCTCTCACTAGAAGCAGAATAATATATTGGTCGAACTAATTGAAAAATTATAAAAGGAGAGAGTGTGATTTGTTTTACATCCGCGCCTGGCTATGTAGCCTTAATCAGATGGTGGACAAACCACTATACATAATTTGGAACGTCATGCTCGTCCTAGATAGCCGAAGACATAATTCTAAGCAACAGAACCACCTAGTTGCAACTTTAATGATTCCAGGACAGGGCTGCAAACCATCACACCTTGCTAAAGAGGTGGAGACTTTCTAACTCCTGTCCAGAACACATGTCAAGCATGCTCACTGGACTGGATCATTCACTTTGCGTGGCATTATCAGTGAGATGATCCTGGCCACCATAGAACCATAGACTGATATGGGGCCGCGAAACCACAACCACCACGATACTCCCATATAGGGGCCAACCTCAATGATCAGCCAGAGAACTATTAAATGTCTAAAGAGACATATAATTAACTCCGCGGGCCACTGATCCCCGTGGAAATAAAGTGGAGTTTCCAGTTGTCTCCCTGTCTGACTTCAGGGGACTGGGCTCCCTTTTTCCGCCAGTTGCACAGGTCTTGATAGTCGAGTATTCTATAAAGACCGATAAATGTGCCCCCGGGGGGGAATAAAAGGAGAGAAGATTTATCGAGAGGGAAATGACACAACTTTATGAGACTGATCAATATTTAATAAAATTCAATTTTAACACTATACAGGGTATCCGCCGGGATACCGCCATTTTGGTAAACATTAGTCTTGACAGTTCATATTTGGCAGTAGAAATGTGAAAAATTTATTATGGAAAAATATTCGATAAAGCAAAGTGTCTTAATTGGTCAAACAGCTCGCGCAAGGCACATTTTCATTTATATGGAAATGTGAATAAAAAGAAGTCAGTTTTGGGGAATGGGTAACCTTCAAATTCAAAGTCTGATGTGCAATTTTGAAAGGAGGTATCATTTGACATTTCTTCTTTGATTAACATGATTAACATATGGTATCAACAAGACGATGTCACATCGCATACAACCAGGAATACAATGGAATTACTGCGAGACCTCTTTAGACAAACGAGCTATTTCAAGAAATGGTGATGTTGATTGGCCTGCATAGTCGCGAGGCTTATGCAAACAAACCAGAAACGCTTGAGTAACTCAAACAAAATATTCGCGATGAAGTTAATAAAAACATTTATCTGACATTGTACATAATTGCCGACATTAAATAAAACACTTACCAATATAAGATCCATTTTCTTTCATTGGATCGGAATTTATAAACAAATAAACGTCCTATCTCTCACATACCCTTTTTTCAAAAAACTAATCTTTAACTTATATAATAATAGCTCTATGTGATTTAATATAAGGACAATGATTTTTAGTTATGGTATAAAAAATCGTTCAGGTAATTAATATTATAATTAAAATTGATAAAACGTCTTTATAACCATGTTAAAATAACCTTTATAAATCATTTTCGATATGTGAAGCCGACAAATAATAAAATTTCAAAATAAAATGCCAAATAATTTTTAGATTTTGAAGCTTTTTACAATATTAACTTAACTACAATTCTCATGTTAAAATTTTCTAAATACTAAAAGTAAGCTAGAACATTTTTGGGGTATAACAAATTGGCGATCTATACAATTAATAGTGAAAGGACCATAAAAAGTGTTTGTAAACTTTGGTGCGAATAATTTATATCTTTCAATTTTCATATGGTTTTCTATTTTTACATTTTTTAAAACATTGTTGTCAGCTTTTCTAGGTTTTCTCCTAGATAGCTTGCATTTTTTTCATTTGGAATTAAAATATATCAAGCAAAAACTAAGCGGCTGCATATTTAGGTATTTTTTTGCTATATTTTTATGTAGTTTCCTTTCCTCTAGTAGCAATTAAAGACGTGCTGTAGGAATAGTTGCATTTTGTTGTTATTCTTGCCATTAAATCAGTTACAAATTATGGATAGTTCTCTCAAAAGCCCAAGAAAGTCAATATGTAAGATTGATTTTAAAATGCTTGATCTATTAAATTTACATTTATTTATTTATATTACAACCATTCTCAAACACACATACATACATACATACATACATACATATCCATACATGCATAGATACAGCCTACGGATTGGGGTTCTTCAAGTTCTAGTAAAAGTGTCAAGGTTTTGTCAGAATCATTCACTTTGCTTGACGTGGTACTGATATACATTCAATAGGGTGATGTTATGCAACCGTATAACATCGCAGAAAAGTGACATATTTACTCACAGTAATCACGTTGATAACACACCTATACCTACTTCAATAGCCAGGCAGCAATTGACCGGCTGGAAAGAAAATTTCTTTGATAAATAAATGTTCTCTGTATTTATAGAACACAGAGGTAAGTGGCACGCCCAAAAAATATGGCTAAGCTGATTATAGCTCACATAATTCAATCGTGTGATGAGAAAAAGAAGACAAGAAGTTAAAAAAAACATTTGTATATTAGTAGAATAATGAAATAAATGAGTTTCGACAGGACTTTATATGAGCCAGAAAACGCTGCGTAAGCTCTTAAAATAGATGAGGCAACGATTAATATCGCTAGACATAAACGACTTATATCGCAATACATAAAATTAAGCGATTATTGCTTTTTGGATATCTGTAAAGATTTCGATGGAAACAGTTACGAGCATATGAATTTGTGAGGAAAAACACAAAATTTTAAGTACACCTTCGCCTATAGAGGCTACAATTCTGAATAAGATGGTGACACTTCCTTTCCCAGAGCCGACATGGAATTCACACAATAGTGCAGAAAGTTCTGCCCATCCAAAGATCACAGCATTGTAGTTACAAAATTTCTGTTCCAAAATTTAAAAATTAAAAGCGCCTGGACCTGATGGTATTTTAAAAATTGTCCTAAAAGAGGTGGTAACGTTCTACACTGATCAGCTCCTCTTGTTAACAAACTCATATCTGAAACACGGAAGCTTTCCATAAATTTTAAAAAGACAAAAACTCGTGGTCCTAGCCAAAGATAAGAAGCTCCTAGAGGATTTATTATCGTATAGACTAGTTGTAACTATTATTTCTGCAGACGACCTGTTAATAAATCAAAATGGTTTTCGAGAGAAAAATCAACAATAAATGCAGTCAAAGTGGTAGTAGCGTAAAAAGCAATTAAAGCAGTATTTGGGAAAAAGGCTCCAAGGAGTACTGTGTGTTTGTTACATTGGATGTAGAAAATGCATTTAATAAAGCCCACTGGGAGAACATTGTAAATGCCCTGTTGCTGTTAAATACTCCAGCGTATCTTGGGGCATTTATAAACGCCAATTTTCGTAATGGAGTACTCCGACTAATATAATAGAACGTGATGTATGGTGGCGTCTAAATTTTACGAACAAAATGAAAATTTTCGGTTTTGCTAAGACAGTTTCAGAAAGTATTCAAATGGCTTAAGACAATGGGACTTTCGCTAGCTGACCAGAGGCTGCGTTAACTACCAGCAGTAAAGTTGTGGAGAACATGAAGCTTTAAATTGGGTACTGTGTGATAAGGATCAAGAATTGCCTTAAATATTTAGGTATGACAATTGTATATCATACAAATAACATCTCGATTATGTAAGGGCTAAGATAGTTGACAGCTTTGTGCCAGAAAATACCGAAACGAGAGGTTCCAAGTACTAAAAGAGAAAAATACTGGCGGAGGTTGCCAAAACTTAAATTCTCTATGCATCTCCAGTACGGGCATAAGCTACCTTACTTGGAAAATTAGTTCCACGTACAGACTGATGGTCTACAGGTCCCCCCGGGGGCACATTTATGGTCTTTATAGTACGTAACAGCTATCTAGATCTGTGCAACTGGGGGAAAAAGGAAGCCCAGTCCCCTGAAGTCAGACAGGGAGACAACTGGAAGCTCTACTTTATTTCCACGGGGATCAGTGAGCCGCAGAGTTCATTATATGTCTCTTTAGGCATTTAATAGTTCTCTGACTGATCATTGAGGTTGGCCCCTATATTGGAGTATCGTGGTGGTTGTGGTTTTGCGGCCCCATAAGGGATTTAAGAAAATTATGGTGGCCAGGATCATTTCACTGATAATGACACGCAAAGTGAATGATCCAGTCCAGTGAGCATGCTTGACATGTGTTCTGGACAGGAGTTAGAAAGTCTCCACCTCTTTAGCAAGGTGTGATGGTTTGCAGCCCTGTCCTGGAATCATTAAAGTTGCAACTAGGTGGTTCTGTTGCTTAGAATTATGCCTTCGGCTATCTAGAACGCATGTATGACGTTCCAAATTATACAATTGTGGTTTGTCCACCATCTGATTAAGGCTACACAAGTGCGGATGTAAATTAAATCACACTCTGATGGTCTACAGGTATGTTTTGCATATAGGAGTGTATCTGATGCGGCTGCTTTAGTCATTACAACGATAACACCAATTGATATTTTGGCAAAGGAGATGAAATCGCAAATTGAGGCACAGCGACTTTTTGTTAATCGTAAAGACATAATGAACGCTAGAGAAAACATCATGACTGAGTAGCAGATGAGGTGGACATAAATTATTAATGGTAGATAAACTTATGCGCTGTTGTATGCAAACTTTTATCTTATGCAATTTCTGAGTATTTTCGAATGTATTTATTTTATTTTGGTTTGTCCTTTTTGCCCGCATTGTGGTTAGGATATAGAAAATCCCGACAATGTATTTTTTGTTTGTGTACCTTTTCTACTAGAGCGCTCGAACCTGTAAAACTTATTAGGAATAAATATATGTGTTGGCAACATAGTACAGCTTATGGCATTATGGCATTATTTAGATAAATTTATATTATTTTTTTTTTAATTTTTAACTATCGACTTTTAAAGTTTTTTGATATTATAAAAAAAAAAACTTTTTTATTAAAAAATAAATTTAAGGGGATTTTATTTTAAAAAATCTTAATTTCATATTAAATCTTAGGAAAGAGAAGAAAAAATATGATTTTAGCCGTGTTAATTGTTACGTTAATAAATAAACACTAAACTAAAAATTTAAATAATGTAAATTTAAAAACTTGCTAATACAAAGAATGATAATTCTTAAATTAAAAAAAAAACTTAAAAATTTGAGGTTTATAAAAAACCTCATGAAATACTTACGTATGGACCTGTGTATGTATGTATGTATATTCAAGCATTCATAAAAGTAAACAAACATATATGTATATATATATCCAAAATTTTTATTAAAGTAAATTTTCTTGTTTTCATTTTACAATTAAAATTCAAATTGTGAAAACCTAATTCTCCAAGGTCTTAAGAGGCTATATTAAAGATTACATCAACGTCTTACTTGTAAAATGTATTTCTTTTTTTTTAACCAACATGAAGTGCAAACATGCAATTGTTGCTACATATATGAACGCATTTGTTTCTACAATTTAATAAAACAATTTTGCCTGTCATACTGAACTCAAAGGTCAATTGTGCAACCGCTGACATCTTGGCATACACACTCTGTTACAAAGTGCTTCAACTTTCTTACAAATACTGAAAAATCAAAAAGAAAAATAGAAAATAGTTTTTGTGTCCTCACATAGCAAAAGAAACCATGTGTAATTATAAATGAGACTTATTAAATGATAAATAATATTTAGCTAGAGTATGGATTACAAAATATGCTAAATGTTCAATTTAATGCTTCAGTTATTAAAAAAAACACAAGCCATAAATAGAAAAATTACATATTTCTTGTATTGTATCTGAAGCCTAATAATTCCAAAATATTTAAAACAAAAAACACACAAACTTTAGAAATTCGTTTAACAAACAGTACTGTAGCAATTAAATAATGAAATGGCTATAAATATGCATAGTTAACATGCCAATAACGATAGAGAAAGATACAAATTAATTAATATTTTCTTTACCTTGAAGCAATCATAGTTCAATTAACAAATTTTTGAATAATTTATTAATTAATTAATGGAACGACTATTATTTCATTATTGTTAGATATTTGCGTATAGTTGAAAATAAATTGAAATTGTATTAAAAATTATAAAATCATAATATTTAAAATAAATTGGTGTGTCATAAAGCATGAAAAAATTAAATTTACAATTTAGACCACATAACAGGTATTAATGCATGCATGCATGGTATTATGCAATACGTTTAACGTTTTTGGTCTGTTTGTGGCTGCTACCTACAATTGCCACAATACAAAAAATTAAAAACCAAAACGTCTGCAGATATTTCTAAATACTTGCACTTTAAATTTCTCACATCACTTTTTGAAGGAAGTATACCACAGCGATAGCTCCCGCTTAAATTATTTTAGTTTAGTTATCATTGGCCATTATTTAATATAGTTATTATCAATTCTATAGTACCAAATCATAGAATATCTTCCGATATTGAAAGCTATAAAAGGGGTGCCAAATTAAATACAAAATATAAAATAAATCTTTTCATTGTAGTGCTTAGGACAGGCTTATATAAGAAGAATTTAATTATTTTTAAAATGCACCTTAACTTCTGAAGAAATATCTAATGGTTTAAAAAAACCTATATCTCGAAAAGTTCGTTTAATTTTAATTAAAAACAAATTTTCAATCAAATAGTTTAATTAATTGCGAGTAAATATTAAAATTTTAGAAGAAGTGGTGAAATTTAATTTTCATTATTATTATTATTCCCCTAAATTATAAAAATAAATAAATACAGGGTGTCCGCTGGGAAGGTATACTGCTTTGTTTATTTATAATTGTTGATTAAATGAAAGAGGATGGATCTTATATTGATAAATATTTTATTTAATGTCGACAAAAAGAAGTCCGGGGCAGTCAACATCACCATTTCTTGAAATGCCTTGTTAAGGAAAGATGTCTCGCAGTAACTCCATTGTAATCCTGGCTGTATGCGATGTGGCACCGCCTTGTTAATACCACATCCACGCCTGGCCATGAAGCCTTAATCAGATGGTGGACCAAACCACTGCATAATTTGGAACGTAATGCTCGTCCTATTCTATAATTCTATGCAACAGAACTTTCTAGTTGCAACTTCGATGATTCCAGAGCAGGTCTGCAAATCATCACTCCTTGCTTAAGGTGAAATGAACCCGGCCACCATAGAATCATAGACTGATATGGAACCGCGAAACCACAACTACCACGATACTCCCATATAGGTTCCAACCTCAATAATCAGTCAGAGAACAGTTAAATCTCTAAAGAGACAAATAACGGAACTCTGCGAGCTTACTGATTCCCGTGGAAATAAAGTGGAGTTTCCAGTTGTACCCCTGCTGACTTCAGGGGACTGGGCTCCCTTTTTCCCCAGTTGCACAGATCTAAGTTGTTGCTATCTCCAAAGACCATATATATTTCCCCCCGGGGGGTAATACCACATGTTAACCAAGCCCAAAGCATGCAGTTGTGAGGTTAAAAAGTTTTCAATCATATCACGATTATATAGCTCTCCATTCACACTTATCGTTACGCCGTTTTCATTTTCAAAGAAGAAAGGTCCAATGATTGCTCCTGACCTAATTGCACAATAGATGCAAAGGTGATTGTTGAATAATTTGAGGGTTCCCCATTCACCGACTATTCTCTTTATTCATATATCCATTCAAATAAAAATGTGTTTCATCACTCATTATGATTTTTGCTTGAAAATCAGGATTGTCATGGGCGAGCGGTAACATGCTATTGGCATTTAGGATTTTACAGGTCCTCGGCGTAAGAAGTCTTATGGAAGAAGCTCTTATGTCAACCGAATCTAATGTGGAAGCAAATGCAAACTCTTGAGCCAAATCCTATAAGATTGATGGATTGCTTTGAACACTTTCTTGAGCAGCAGTAATGTTTTCATATGATATTGCAGTACGTTGTGGCCTACAGACCCGGTTTTTTCGAAATCATTCACTACACGAAAAATAGTGCGTTTTGTTGGCACATTGTTTCTCCCAAAAATTTCACGTAACTTTCTCATCGTCACAGTAATCGATGATTGATTTTGATAAAATATTTTAACGCTTAAAACACGTTGTTTTATCAAATATTTTTCATAATAAATTTGCCACGTTTCTACTTCACGACTGCCAAATAATGAAATGCCAAGACTAATGTTTATCAAAATGGCGACAAAGTAAAGTATAAAATAAACAAGTTTACTTTAACAGAATTGTATTAAAAATATAAAAAATACATAAAATATAAATACAAATCGAACTAAAGTCTAAAAAGTGGGTCTTGAGGGAAAATAATTGGATCTTCTTTTAAAACTCATATAAAATTTTCCCCCAATAGCCTTCTTTATTTTGCAATCTATGAATCAAGTAGTATATAATTCTAAAATTACAAAATTTTTTCTTGTTTTTTTTAATTGAAAATTTTCATAGTTACAAATAAAAACAATAAATGCCAGCAATAGTACTCATCCTAAACATTGTTTAGATCTTTTATTTAAAAAGCTTATTTTATGTGTAACTAGCAGAATCGATTTAATTGAAATTCTTATTCGCGACTTACAGCTGCAATAACATGAGTCCATTGACCAAGCTCCTTTGGTCACAGACTTGACATATTGGTTTATCGCCAATTTCGAAAATTGTTTGTACTATGTTTGGAGTAAATTCACATTAAGAAAACTTCACCCTGCCAATGCTAGTACTCGTATTTTAACTGAAAAAAAACAGATATGCAGATATAAATATATAAAAGCTGTTGCTTATAGAGGTATAGAACCTAGGGTTGGCACAACATTTTTAATTGGCCTTTTTGGTTTGGCATTTCAACATGATAAAACTGACTGTGTAACTCGGGCCCAAAACAATATTTCTGTTAATAACAAATTTCATAAGCGAATTTTGTTAAGTGATGAAGATGATTTTATTTAAATAGACTCATCAATTAACAAAACTATTTGGAGTGACAACAATCCTCAGATGTATGTTGAGACACCATTACATCCAGAAAAACTGACTGGTATGCTTTATAGACTGATAGAATCATTTGCTCATCTTTTTTGAACATTACAGCCAATGTTCAATGTTTGAACCCTTTCGTTTGGCACACGTTATCATAATTAAATTTTTTTCAATATATGCAATAACTAGTAAGTTTCTGCTGATAATTGATTAGAAATATCAATTAATTTTACGAAAATTTTCTTTACATTACTTATAAAAACGTTTTCGTTCATGAATATAAGAAAAGTAAATCCATGAGACCATTTCAAGACAACTTTTTGCATTCGCACAAGATGTAAAAGAAATTTTCCTTTTGCTTATTGAACTCGCAAATTTTTACTGATATGGAAATTTAAATTACATTACCTGTAAAATCTCACTGGTAATAGAATTTTTTTTAGTAAAAATTTACTTATATAGAAAATTTAATTTTTAATTTAAAATTTATTTTCTGGTGCAAAAAAGTACCCACAGTGATTTTCTTCATAGATATTAAAATGAATAGATAATAAAATGTAAAATTTTAACATTATTTTACATATTTCTACATTAAGAAAACTTACCCAGAAAATCATCATTTATTTTAGTTTAAAATTAGTTTCATTAATTAAGTTTTAAGGAAAATTTTGCCACATAATTTTTACGTTAATTTTTCCAATAGTTTTAATCAAATATATGATATAAAAATAATATCTAAGTTATTATAACCTGATTTTAACTATCTGAGTTCAATTCAATATAATTTATAATTTTTATTCTAACTGCAGCAAAACTTTAAAACACCTTCCTGTATCCTTCACCTTATATATACCCAGGATATTTATTTAGTAACGCCCGCCTGTAAAAAATTATGTTACAATTCGTTAGCCCATTTCAAAAATAAACAACTCCTGGAGGCTGAAAACTTTAAAAGTAAAAACCGAAATTTTGCGTAAACTTTTACGTTTATTAAAAACGGAAATCTCGCAAATTGCGCATAAAATTTCCAAAAATTGCCAATAATTGAAATATAATCACGTTTAATACCTATTTATAGGTAAAAAATTACACTCTCTTTAAAGAGGTAAATAATTCTTTAATCATTTTAAATTTTCCTTAACAAAAACTTTAAATTCATTCATTATGAGAAAAAAAGCGGAAGGAAACACCTGTAATATCAAAATGGTGGAGAGAAATTTGTCTTATTCTTATTTGTAATAATTTTCATTGCTGTAAGAGGAACCGAAAAATTTCAATAATTAAAAAAAACTGTTTAGTAAGAGCCGGTGGCAGTGATAGTTTAACATAAGAATGAAAATTAAAATTAAAATATATATTAACTGCGAATCCCTTATTATAAACATGTTTCAGTAAACAGTTGCTGTTATGACACCAACATTTAACCGGTTCCAAATGTAAACACTGCACATAAATACTTGCCATTGGCATACATTCCCATTTAAAGTAAAATGCTTTCAAAAGTGGTTTCTTTTTTACCAAACGCATATATATGTATTTCAAAACGACTTGCAGTCAAAATAGGCATAACGTTCATAATGTAACAGACAAAATCAACAAAAAAAAGCACAAATTGCATTAACTAAAACTGTCTTATAGTTACATAACCAACACGTTTGCTATATCAAATCTAACAACAAGTTAAAGTTGTAATTAATTATCCTTTGCAGCATTTTTATTTGCTTTTACTAACACTACCACTGCTGTCAAACGGATACCCAGCTGACGGCAAAGAAAAGACACTTTCTTTGGATGATGTAACGGTCGACAGTGATTTAGCGGCCAGTGATAAAGACTCACAGTTACACAAACGATCGGGTGGTGGCAGTGCAGATTATGCGCTGCATATCAAACAAGGATTCTTATCTAGTCTGGGGCAAGCGTCAGCTTCAATAGCTTCGGGAAGTTCGGGTGGTAGTAGCGCAGAAGGCTATGGATATAAATCATATGGCGGAGATGGCCATCATGTAAGTTTCCATTTATTGTTATGGCAGATAATTTTATAATTTTATTTTATTTTGTTTTTTTTTTTTTTATTTTAACAGGGTAATTCTGTTAGTTATAATCCTTGGTCTTTGAAAAAGACCGTCTTGAATACCATATTCCAAGCTGTTAAGGCTATAACGGGTGGCGTTACAGCCCTTAAAGGTCAATTAATAAAGGGCAGTGGTTATGCTTTAAGTGCTAGCGGCCAAGTAGTAGCTGCTTCGGGTGATAAAGTAACCGATGTTGGTAAATACATAATAAACTCGGCTCACAGTAAGCTACAACCGATTCCCAGTGGAGGTGGGCATCCTTTAAGTAAGTTTGCTTCATTATCAGGTGCTTCTTCGGGCGGCAGCAGCAGTGGAGGCGTTGTTAAACAACCTCCACCTTCACATGTACATACGGAAAGTAAGTATTGGTAGATATCCAAAGCAGAAACCTTCTAATTTATTGTTTAATTAAATAATCCAAGGTAGCTTCTTTAAAATTGTTTTCCGATTTTATTTCTTTTCGATTTTCTCTCTGTGTATTTTTTTTTTTTTGTAATTTTTTGTTTTTTTTTATAATGTCTGTTTCTACAGACAAGCAGACAGACAGTCTTAGAATTTATTATTTTGTTCAATCCAGAAAGAAGTTTAAAAAATAACTTTTAACAAATAAAAAAAGAGTAAAGAAAAATCTAAGCACGTCAAAACAGAATTTGAATATTCGAAAAATTAATCCAATATAATTTAGTTAAGAGTCTTTTCCCTCTTAAAAATTTTCTCATAAATACCTCTAAGGACCTTCTTGTTTCGCATCTTTTTGCACTTTATATTTTGTTTTCATAAGAATATTTTTTTTAAAAATTAAAAGTATTTAAAATTTAATATCTACTTTCTAAATCGATTAAATATTTTTTACTGTGAAGAGAACAAATTATATGCCAGCATTCTCTACATAAAAATTGAGCCTCAAAGTAATTCTCCTGTACATATTGCGGAAATAGTTTTTTTTTTTCTTTGTAAAATAAAAATTAAATATTTTTTATATTTAAAAAAAATATTTGTGTGCCAAATGTTTTTTACTTAGGGTTGGACTTTGCATCAATTTTTGAATTTCTTTTATTTAGAAACTTGCATACCGTAATTTATTTAATTAATTTATAACTAAACCCCATAACTGAACGTTATGATTTCCATTATAGATAAATAAATGAACTAAATTTTATTACTTTGGAACTATAAAAATAGTTGAATGAGTAGCAACAATTATGCCAAATAATAGTACAAAAGCCTTAAGTCATAAGTGACATACATTTATTTCAAACATAAGCGTGACTGCAGGCACACAGAAATTAACGATTGTATTTCAGTGCCTGACAGTTTTATGGGTGAAGCAAAAGTAATAATTTTATATACATTAATGATGTCAAAGTCTTTAGCGCTTTGAAATCAATAATGTTGTTTTAGTGCACCGTGAATTTCTTTGTCGTTTTCTCCTAAAGTGCTTTTTGAAATTTGGCGTTTATCACAATAAACCAAAAATCGTTTGATTCTTGAAAGAAACAAATGTGATAAAGTTACGTCAACAATTTTACATCATCAAAATATAATTTTCGTGAAAGCAGAGCTAATTGTATTTTCCATTCTATCAAAATGGTTATGTCCAAACTAGCTTTGGACACATATTTAGTATTTAGTACTGGCAGGAGAAAAAAAAGGGGAAATTTATTCCGTAATAAAAAAAATGGCAGAATAAGTTTCCATTTTTTAAGCAGTTGTTTTTCGAATCTTCTAGAGTAACGTGGTTTAAAAAATAAAAAACATGCGTAACTTAAATTTACCTTAAAGAAAACAAAATACTTACAAACAAAATTAACCTAAACTAAAGGATTAAAATTACTGACCTGAATTACTTACCTTGAAACTTTTGATTAATTAACTCAAACACTTTACGTGAAGGAATATTAAATGTAAACGCATACTTACCTAATTGAATTATAAATCCATTGATCAATTATACCTATAACCCAAAAATAAAGAAGAAATTTATATCTAAACCTGCTGGTCATTTATTCATAATCATCCAGGAAAAGTTGAGAATTAAGGTGTCCACATATTCCACAACAAAAAAAAAAAGAAATTAATCACAAATATTACTCCAATATCCCCAATTATAATTTCTCTAACCGAGCAATTGTATATACATAAATCTCCCTTACAGATTGGCCCCAACTAGAAATGAAGTTCCCAACTCTGCCTTATCTTGGGCGCGGGATTAATTATTAATACAAATAAAGTGACGTATTCAGGTTAAGAAATCACTGTATTATTTGATTAGCAATAGTAAAAAATATTTATTAAAATGAAACAAGAAACTTCTAGCTGTAAAATAACTAATTATTTCAGCGTTATACAAAATTATTTTTTATTTAAAGTATTTTTAAAAAAACAACAGAAAGTGTTTTTCAAGCTTCGATAAGTATTTTGCAGTCAGTCTCTCATTTTTTTCCGTAGCAAACACAAGCAGATCAACTCAAGCATTTAAACGTTATATAGCACTAGACCAGTGATGGGCGAACTACGGCCCGTGGGCCACATCCGGCCCGAGAGAGGTTTCAATCCTGCCCGCCGAGCGTTTTTCAAAAAAAAAATAATCACCTATTAAAACATTATGCCCAAAAATAAAGATATAAATTGACAATTTTAGCAAAAAAATGCGATGTTTTCATATTCTATTGTGTTCAAACTGCGTAGTTTTCTGGGAAATATTGTACACACAAGAGAACAACAACTTTCTTATACAATATTCCAAGAAGAAACATAAACATCATAAAACACTAACAACTAATATAGAAAACTGAACGTATAACATAACAACAACTATTGTATGTGAGATCTAGAAGATTCTTGAATATTCGAGACAACATGCGCAACAAATATAAAAGGGCCAGCGATGGATTAATCAGCAATCAGTAAAAGTGTAAATCTCGTGACGGAAAGAATAAATTGTGAAGTAAAATTATAAAGTTGCCAACGTACAGTTGGCAGTTTTTTGCCCCCATAAATGTCAATTAAAAATAGAAAGAGAAAAATTGATTCGGAATGTCGAGTATTTCAAGAAGAGTGCACATGGAAGTACTTCTTTATGGAACATAACCAAAAACCTATTTGTCTTATCTGCCAAAAACCAGTAGCTGTACTAAAAGATTATAATCTCGCTAGGCACTTTAATTCAAAACATCTTGGGTCGAAGTACTATAAAATGACAGATGAAGACAAGAAAGTTCATTCAGAGGAATTGAAAAGAAAAATATCTAGTCAGTAAATGTTTTTTAAAAACCAAAGAAGTGTCCAGCGATCCTCCACGTTAGCTGGTCACATTGTTGCCTATAAAATAGCAAAGAGTAACAAACCGTTTTCTGAAGGAGAATTTATTAAGGATGTGTTAATTAGCATTGGAAAAGTATTATGCCCAGAAAAGGTAAAAGATTTCGAATCTATAGGGCTGTCACGTAGAACGGTCACATAAAAATTGAAACGATTTCTTCTAATTTAACCAACCAACTCGATGGACGTCTTAAAAAGTTTAAGTATTTTTCAGTCACTATGGACAAGAGTGTTGACAGGAGTGATACAGCCCAACTTTTAATTTTTATCAAAGGAGTCGATGAAAACTTTGTAATAACCGAAGAACTTGCTTGTTTGAGATCTTTAAAAGGAAAGACGACAGAAAAAATAATTTATTATGAATTTAGAGAGGGGATGGAATCTCTTCATGCCCCAAATTCCAAATTAATTAATTTAACAACTGATGGAGCACCTAACATGGTGGGAAAAAATACGGGGTTTGCAGGAGTTTATAAAAGTCAGAATCCTGAAAGCGAAACAATTTTTTTACATTGTATAATCCACCAAGATGTTCTTTGCAAGGCTGCCTTGGATATTAACCACGTACTTAATATTATTTTAAAATTAATTAATACCATTCGAGCCCGTGGTTTGTTACATCGACAATTTCAAGAATTCAGAATTTTCAGATGTACTTTATTACACAAAGATCAGGTGGCTGAGTTATGGGCATGCCTTCTCCAGAGTTTGGATTCCTCTCGAAGGAATTAAAGTTTTTCTAAAAACCAAAACTGAAATTTGGGATGAGTGGGAAATATTGAAGGATAAGAATCGGTGCATCGAGTTTGCTTTTTTTCACGGATTTACTCGAGCATTATAATAAACTAAACAAGAAGTTACAGGGAAGAAATCAATTTATAGATGAAACTTGGGGCAGTTTGAGGTCTTTTAAAACTCAATTGTTTATATTTTCTAAATGTTTGGGAAAACATGATTTGACTCATTTTCCAAGACTTAATTCTTTGAGGCCTGTGAGTGAAGAGAAGTTAAAAGTCTTTTCAGAATCTTTATTAAAACTGTATTCAGAATTTGAGGCCACATTTGCTGACTTAAAAAAATCCAACCACGTTTAGATATTTTTTCAATGCCTTTTAATGTTAATCCTGAGAATGTTCCATCTGATCTACAGTTGGAAATTATAGAATTGCAATGTAATAATAATTTAAAACAGCTATTTTTAAAAACAGATAAGCTTAATTTCTATAAATCCTTACCAAAGATGCATTTCCAAAGCTAATTAATCATGCTCAGAAAATTATGGCAATATTTGCTTCCTCATATTTATGTGAACAGGCCTTTTTAAGTAATGAAATGCAGAAAAAATTCAATAAGAAACCGACTCTCAGACAAGAGTCTATTCAATTTATCAAAAGTCGCATCCTCCCAGCTGGAACCAGAATTTGAGAAAATTATGTTAAGTCAGAAACAGATCCATGCTTCCCATACATCTGGAAAATCTTAAAATCATAATAAATCGTATCTTATAAAATTTTTATGTTGTTTTAAAATATTACGTAATATAACTAATAAATATACAGAGTGTGATTTGTTTTACATCCGCGCCTGACTGTAAGTCTTAATCAGTGGACAAACCACTTTGTATAATTTGGAACGTCATACATGCGTCCTAGATAGCCGAAGACATAATTCTAAGCAACAGAACCACCTAGTTGCAACTTTAATGATTTCAGTACAGGTCTGCAAATCATCACACCTTGCTAAAGAGTTGGAGACTTTCCAACTCCTGTCCAGAACACATGTCAAGCATGCTCACTGGACTGGATCATTCACTTTGCGTGTCATTATCAGTGAGATGATCCTGGCCACCATAGAAAACCATTGGATATGGGGCCCGAAACCACAACCACCACGATGCTCCCATATAGGGGCCAACCTCAATGATCAGCCAGAGAACTATTAAATGTCTAAAGAGACAAATAATGAACTCTGCAGGCCACTGGTCCCCGTGGAAATAAAGTGGAGTTTCCAGTTGACTCCCTGTCTGCCTTCAGGGGACTGGGCTCCCTTTTTCCCCCAGTTGCACAGGTCCAGTTAGTGAGTATTCTATAAGAACCGATAAATGTGCCCCCGGGGGGGAACTAACTAATAAATATACAGATTAAACCGAACTTTTAATTGAACAGCAACCCCATAATTTTTTAATGAATGACCCTCTATGTTTCTTTTTTAATTTAATAGCCCGCCGCAAGATTTTTTTTTTAAATTTATTGGCCACCCAAAAAGTTCGCCCATCACTGCACTAGACTTACCTGAACATAATTAAATTATCATAACGTTTCAACAAGTACAAAAGCAAGAGCATCACGCGCCGTAAAAATAGGGGTTTTCAATGGTTAAGCGATAAATCTGTCTTACCTTTTAATACATTTAATGTGAGAGTAAGAATTTTTGACGGATTGATATAGCTCTAAGCCCTGATTAAGCTCTGTTTATTAATTAACAAATTATTTCCTCTCTATTTAAGGTTTTCAATCGATTGTTTCTTATTTTACCATAAATTATGTCATCACTAGAAAAGATGCATGCTTATTTCGCAATTTATGCACAATATCTTTTATTAGTATATATATTAATTCTATAACTTCAAATAATGGGCAATAATAAAAAATAGTATAGGTAGCAGATATTACTAAAAAAATATTTAACTTTTCTCAGTATTCAGTTTGATATCGATTTTTGTAAACCCCAAATGCAAATAAATGATGATGAAAATTTTCACCAAAAAAAAATTTTAAGATCTCCACAATTCACTTAACAAATGAATTTGTCGCCGAAAAATACACGGTTGAATGAAATGACGTTTTCTTTCTTGAATAATACTTTTAAAATTAGGCAAGTTTGGAGGGCAATGGATGCTAATTATTCGACCAAAATAATTTAGCTGATGATCATTGGAAAGTACAGGATAAGAGAGATCAATAACCCGAAATGATCAACAATAAAATTTACTTTTATATGACTAGGGCATTACATTTAAACTACAGATAATTAGTAAACAATTACTTAAAGTGTATTACGAATGATATAGTGACAGCAATAATAACTTTTTGATATCAGTGCTTAATCTCGGTGTTATATGATTCAATCAGGATAGAACTACGCTTCACACAGGCCATGAAATTACTCAAAGACACTTTTGATTAGCGAATTATTATATATAATCCCCCTATTATTTGGCCTCTAAGACCACAACTTAGGTACACTTATTGGCGAAATATAGTCAGATAAACGGAATCTTTGTGACAGCCAGGTTAATCGCTTCTTGTTATATTTCCAATTTTAATTAAAATCCGCTAAACCAAAATACAATCGCTCCAATCAAATTTTAACATGTGGAAAATCTTTAAAATATTTGAATGAATAATATAATGTTGCCACTTATTAATAATTGTATACGAAAAATATAGCCTGCATGCGCCCAACAAATTTTGAGTATTTGTCTTTTATTGTTAGTTGAAAATGGTGCTTGGAATTGAATGCATAAATTATCTTAAGAATAAAGTTATACTTTGTTGAATTTATTCAAAGAAAATTTTTTATTACTTTCTGTCTGATTTTATGTTTCCTCAACTGTAAACAAGTTAAATTGTTAAATAGTAAAAACTATTTGCAAGAATCACAAATATTTTGACTTTTAAAGCTGACATCATTTGGTTTCAAATATTGATTGATTTCTTCTAACTAAATTTGTAATAATGTACATGTACATCCATATGTTGTTCTTCTTTTTTTGTGTTTTTAAACTAACAAATTTAAATATTTACACAATTTGTTTGTTAAAATAATGAAAAACAACTTGCATTAAATGAAAAACAAAAGTAACGTAACAGATAAGAGCAAAAAAAATACATAAGAATATTATAAAATAATGTTGTATCAATATAATTTTCATTAACAATATATTTTTCTGCATTTCTGAAACAAGAATTGACAACCAGTTTGTAAAAAAAATTTAAAATTTTCGTTTGGTGGTACCAAATTAATGTTCAAATGTTTAGAACTAACTGTGTGACACGGCAAGTTAAAAAAACAATTCCTCAATTTATAAAGTGTCACTATAGATCAAATTATATATTTAATTTTGTATAAACAAAAGAACAATGAAATTCACCCTATAGTTAAGAAAGTGACAACTAAAATCTGTTGCCAATTTTATTTTTATTTTAATCCTTTTAGTGTGAAATAAAATTAAAATAAAAAAAAATAAAACGGCTAATGTTTACAGGTGAAAAAATAAAACTTAAATTTCTTTTTAAATATTTCTTTCTCAAATAAAATAGATTATTTTGTTAAATACAGTTACAATATATATTTCTTAAAGTAAAATCAGCTTTAATTTTCGAATTTGTTAATACTTGAAAAATATTTTTCTTTTGAAAAGTCATTTAGTAAATTTTCAGAAATAACAATAATTTGTATTTTACCCTTAACTTAAGACTTAATAAAGTTATTAAGTTATTTTTGACTTACAAGGTCTGTAAATTAAACAATGAGACTGGCAACGTTATGTTCGATCTGGCAACACTGGATGCGCTAGGCTTGGAGGGGCGGAAGATGAACATGTGATTTGCCTTCGCTCGTGTCGTCAGTAACGAATTTTTTTGTCAAACAGCTTTTTCTGTTGTATTCTAAAAATTAGTGACATTAGTTTCGAACAATGGTGTGCTTTAGGCTTGGGCAAAGTGCAACGGAAACTTCTGCTAAACTTCAATACAATTAGTTTCCCTTGTAGGCTAGTTGGTAGTGTACTAGCTTATCAATATGGGGGTTGTGGGCTCGATTACTACAAAAATTAAAATTGACTGTCGGTGGGGCTGCTCAGCGATGAAGGCATAGTCACTGGTCGCTGTGTTGTCTTATATACGGCAGTTAATTTCCGACTATCCTTCTACTTTCACCACCTGTTTTATCTCTTCTCTATCCCTTTCATAAAGAATGTAGCACGCTACTAGACTAAATAGGCATTGTTGCCTGAAGTGCTACTTCTCTTTAAAAAAAAAAAACAAAAAAACAATTCTGCGGAGATAGATACTGTTTTTCCGGTGGTTTCAAGCATTTTCAGAAGGAAGTCAATTGATTTAAGTGGAAGGGCTTCATCTCTTAAAACCCATGAATATGTCGACAAAATTCACAAAAGGACTTCAGGTAGGAAAGGTGCCTTGATTTTTTGCATTGGATTTTCTGGAACATGTCATTACTGGTGACTAGTCTTTAGTATTTAAATACGATCCAGAAACCAAGCACTAGAATATAGAGTGGAACATTTCAACATCACCAAGGCCCAAAAACCAAAGTAAAAAATCAAATGCATGTTCTTTCGTATGTACTTCAAGGACAAACAGTTAATCAACACTATTACCGGGAGGTTCTTGAAAGAAAACTGCATCACGATAATGCTCCTTGTCACACAGCAATTTCAATAAACAAGTTTCTGGCCAGTAAAAACATGCCTGTGGTTTCTTAGCCTCCAAATTCGCTTGAATTAAGCCCCTGTGATTTTTTTCTCTTTCCAAAGTTGTTAACTCATCTCAAATCAACTCATTTTGGGACATTCGTAAACATTCTAGATGCTCTAACCGACCAGCTGAAGGCTATTCTAGTATCGGAATTTCAGCACCGCTATGAGGAGTGAAAGAATTCCTCCAGAAGAAAGTTATTTCGAGGGTGACAATATAATATTATAATCTTATTTTAATAAGAAGCATTTAAATTATCAGTCTCTTAATTTACTTAATTTACACATCTCGTATACATATATGTAAAAAATGTACTATAAACTTACCCACATCTGTTTTTATGCAATAATTGATGTTCGTTGACCTAAACCAAATAACATAATAGATGAGTTTTGTGTTGCTGTTGCTAAGTTTAGTTTTCTTAAAGACAACTTTCCAATTGATGACAGCGTTCACAAGAAACAACCAATAATATTATTAAGTTGTTGTTGTTGTTGTTGCAAGTTTCCTTTTACGAACATTTTGAATTGATGTTCCATGTTTCTGTATTATGAACATAACGATGTGCATACGTCATTTAGTTTATATATGCTTACGTATGTAAGTATATAAAATAAATATACCAGTATATTTGGATACATACAAAAATTGTATTTAAATGCGGTTAAATAATATTTAAATTGAAATATTTGCATACGAGTTTTAACATGTATTGACTTGATGTGACATGTGTTTATGTTAATTTTTTTTTGCAAATTTCCCATGCATAAATATGTTTCATTTTCTTTTATGTTTTTCTTTTCAATTTTGTTATTTGCTAAATATGAAAAAGGAAACTAAATTGATTTTTGTGAGCAAAACAATAAGATCAAGCCAAACAGGATGTTGTCATTTCTAATTTTTTATTTGTTCGTTCTTTAAGGTTATTCGTTAAAAAAAAATTCGCTTATGGCAGAATTCAAATGATTATAAAAACATTTTCAATCAATTTACACATTTTTACTTTATGAAAAACTCTACAAGGACCCCTCTTATCTTCTTTCGGATTTTAAGAAATATAAAAAAAAATTGAAACTAATCATTAATAATAACAATTAATAAGATTATTTACATAACCGAAAGTTTATTCGTTTGCATAACAACAACAAAAAAAGTCTACTTGCAATCGCAACATTCTGTCAAACATTTTTATGAAATAAAAAATTTTAGAATTTAAATATGAAATTAAAATATTTTTATTATTTATTCGGATCCCCTTTGGGTTATTAACATAAACAAATTTCTTTAATATCACTAGGAATTAAACTTTTTTTATCCTATTTTCACAAACAAAGAAACGAGACCCGAACAACGGGTCTCGCTTTTCTCCAAACATCTATTTAATATAATAAACGAGTCTTAGTAAAAGCAACCCAAAGTTGATATTAGTGTTGTCTTGCGTAAATTTATTGTCGTTATTTAATATTTAAAGGGTTCACCAATTTTGGAGCACTAGTTTTCTAGATTTCTATACACATCGTGTTTTGACAGCATCTTAGAGGTCTACTATATCGCAGCTTAATTTTGTAGACACACGAATATTCTGACTGCATTCAAATTTATAATAGTCAGTAATTTTTTACTTCTTGTTGAAAAAATGCAGTACCTTTTTATTTATACTACATTTATTTTTCATTATCAGTGAATTACTTTTAAAATGATGTTTGGGTTACCAGTAAAATTTTCGCGCCGTGTGTTAATATCATAAGCATGTTTTATTATAACACACATGCAATATTACCTACAGACGATATATAATTCATTTTTTATTAAATTTGTTACTATTCATAACTACAAAACTACTAAAATTAAAACTGCATGCAGTACCAAAAAAAGAGCTTAGTGATATATAAAATTGTTTCAGTAATCGATTATTCAAATCAAATTACGTTAGCAATAAAAACTGATTTTTGTATTACAAATTTTCCATCTATAATTTTTCACAGTACAACGGCTTAATTTAATTACTTTCCCAACATTTATAAAAAGCTTATTTTCAGTTTTAAGTTTAAATATAATAGTTCGAACCGACAGCTGTATCTATGTGCCTATTTTCTATTTCCGGCTTTCCAAGATTAATTTAAATAAAAATCAATTTATGCACTTGAATGATAATAATGGTTGCAAAGTAAAGTGCATTAATTTCCTTTCCTTTCTTTGTGCTCTGTTTCGTTTTTAAAGTTACCATACTGTTTGTATGGTCTTTTTTCCCATTAATATTTTACGAATATCACCACTAATTCTCTTAAACTTTAAAAGCGTTATGTGTGTATAGAAAGTAAAACTTAACTTAACTGTTAATTTTTGTATTCAACCCATCAATTTTATATGTTTGATTTCAGTTGTTAAAAAAAATGTCCTGATGAAATTCAAACTTTTTATTAGTATTTCATTACCTTATTATGTTTCCTCTGTAATTGTTAAATAAACAATTTCCTTATTTGCAACATGCAGACATCAATACCACTAGCTATTCACTAGCTATTTTTATGCTTATTTTAAATCCTATTAAATTTTATGATACCTCAAATGCATAGTGAACATAAATGTGTGTTATGTGGCAGTCCATACTAATGATGAAATAGTTAAAAAGCTGTTTGCAATAAATACTGAAGAAACTACCATCAATATAATTTTTATTTATATGAGCAAAATAATTACTCATGCAGATAATTAAAGGAAATAAATGTTATCACTCTTGAACAAAAATAGAAATACAAATATATAGATTCCCTGAAAAAATTTTGTGAGAACTTTATTCTAAACGTATATATAAAAGCCAGACTAGCCACCTAACTAGAATGATAATGTGTTAAAATAAACAACTGTTAAAAATATAACAAAAAATTATACCAAAGGATAGTAAATGTACATATAAGTGCTTCTTAAACATTATTTTAAACCTGTTATCAATAATTTTACCAAAATAGTGTAAAACACCGAGTACACACAGATGAAACCTTTGGCACATAGAAAAAAATATAATCAGATTTCTCTAACTTCTTAAGAAAGTAACAAATATAGTGATATTTGTATATGAAGATGGGGAAGTAATTTTTTTTTTAAGAGAAGTAGCTCTTCAGGCAACAATGCCTATTTTAGTCAAGTACCGTGCTACGTTCTTTAGGAAAGGAATAGAGAAGAAATGAAGCAGGTGGTGAAAGTAGAAGGATAATCGGAAATTACCTGCCTTATAAAACAGCACAGTGACCAGTGACTATGTCTTCATCGCTGAGCAGCTCCAACGACTGTCAATTTTTATTTTGTTAGTGAAAAAACCAAGGTCTTCGTTGGGAATCGAATCTACAACCCCCATACTGACAAGCTAGTACACTACCTACTAGCCTACAGGGGCACCTACAATATTTAATACTCACACAAAGCTTACGAATTTTGTCCAACAAAACAGTCATTTTATTTCCTTAAATAACATTAATTAATTATTATTATTGGGCGAAACTGTGATTTGCATTTGTTTTATTAGTGAAGTGTAATACTTAAAAGTGGGAGCATTTTAAAACATTCAGTATTTTATGAACGCAATAATGGTGTTCTAAGGCAGAAATTCTTTGTGTTAGCACATCAGTGTGTTGTGAAGTTATTCCTAAATATACCCCGGTACACATGATACTTTTGCCAGTTTGTTCGCTCTTGTCCCTGTCACATTAGCTGCTATTGCGGCTGATCTTGCGGAAGCTAATTATGATGTAGTTAAAACGTAGCTCACAAATGAAAATGGCAAGCAAATATTCTCCTCCCAAAACAGAAATCCAATGAGTAGTTTGCAACTACCACCACCTCAACCGCAAGCACAGTTGCATACACTACAAAGAGTTAGAATTGAAAATTCTCTTCGCCCATCTACTGCTGTTAAAATAACCGACAGCAGCTTTTTATGGAAATCTCCAATTTTAAACCTTACACCCTTAAAACAGCCTATATTTATACCCGCTACCGCAGAAGATTCGTTCGCAGTGTACAAAAAAAATTCAGAAATATTTAATTATTGTCTCTAACTTCTTAAGAAAGAGATGCAAAACATAAGGTACTTATATAAATAAAGGGGTTTTCAACCAGAAGTTTGTTTTTTTAAAACAAAATAAACCAAAAAATTTAGATTTATGAAGAGAAAAGAGAAAATTATGCATGAAAACTGATATCGATTCTTTCATCAAAGTTTTTAATAACTTTTTGGCAAAATTGCGGTCCTATTTCGTTAATCACATCACGGATTTTAAATTTTAAGGCTGAAATCGATTTAATTGGCTCCGGATAGACCTTGTCCTTAACATAACCCCACAAAAAATAATCCAGTGGAAATAAATTACATGATTTGGCTAGTCACTTGACTGCTAATTGTTGAGAACTTATGCGATCGGAAAATTTGGTTTGCCATAAATTGATAGTTTCATTGGCTGCGTGACATGTGGCACCGGCCTGTTGAAACTACGTCAGTGATATACACGTCGTCAGTAATAGACCAAAAATGAATTAGTATCCGGCGATAGCGTGAGCCATTGACTGTTGCCGCATTTCCAGCCTCATCTTCGAAAAAAAAACGGCCCAATCACGTCTCCAGACCACATAGGGCACCATACAGTGGCACGTTGAGCATGTAAAGGCTTCTCATTAATCGCTCTAGGATTTTCAGAAGCCCAAATGCGGCAATTTTACTTGTTGGCATACTGACAAGTGAAAATGGGCTTCGTGTGAAAAAATAATTTTTTTTTAAAAAACCAGCCATTTTTTCTTTTTTTTTTTAAAGAGAAGTAGCACTTCAGGCAACAATGCCTATTTAGTCAAGTATCGTGCTACATTCTTTAGGAAAGGTATAGTGAAGAGATGAACAGTTGGTAAAGGTAGTCGGATATTAACTGTCGTATAAAACAGCACAGCGGCAAGTGACTATGCGCCTTCATCGCTGAGCAGCCCCACCGACAGTCAATTTTTATTTTTGTAGTAAAAAAAACCAAGGTCTTTGTTGGGAATCGAACCCACAACCCCTAGACTGACAAGCTAGTACAGTACCTACTACCCTACAGGGGCACCTGAATGAATTAAGGGAATCTACGGCGGTGTGCATGGTCGATCGACTTCAATTCCTACACCAGTTAAACCTTGCAAGGCTTCAAAGTCAAATCCTTACGCAAAATTGGTCATGTGGTGGTTTCGTATAACCCCAATTGTTGAGAACGTCGAGGAATTGACAAATTTGGATAGGCCTCAATACTGTGGCACACAGCTGCGATGTTTTCATTTGAACGACCCGGTCGAACACGCGTTGGCGTTCGCACATTTTGTATCAAGCCTATTGGCTCTAATTTAACGACCAAATTCTGGAATGCGATCTGAGAATAATGAGAAAACGAATTTTACGAAATGTAACTTTAACAAAACCACCATTTTAATAGCGGATTTTAATTATTTTACCGCTATTTTTGTGCGAAATCGAATTCATTGTAGCAATTGCCAATGCATCTGCTACGAATACTTCGAAAAAGTAAATGTCAAAACTATCATGTTTTTGTTGTTGCCACAATTGAAAAACAAACTGCTTGTTGAAAAAACCTTTATATAGTGATCCTTTATATAGTGACATCTCTATGTACTTTGTGATGTAAAATTATCCCTTCTATGGCAGTGACATGTTAAAGTATCTATTACTTTAACATGTTAAGCAACCAATTTGCTCATAGTTTTCATAGCTTTTATGGTTCTTCTCTGTTTATCTTGATATTCTTTAGGTTTTTTAAAAAAAATTATGTAAGAGTAATTTACAAGTTACATGATTTCACACGTTTTGAGAATATTTTACGGAGGTCATATCAGTAACTTTCTTACTATTTTATCTGATTAACTTAATATCTTAGCGTGTAAAACCAATTAAGTCTGAAATCAGCGACATATTTTTTATTTTATATCTATAATGTCCATGCGATTATTCTACGAATTTACCCATTTTAAAGCAGATTTTATGGTGTAATAAAATTATTTGTACATAGTAATCAGTTAATAGTTCCCAAGCCTGATTTAATTACATATTATTGTTTGCCAAGTAATAAATAAAAAATGTTAATGGACAGGCACCGATTGTAGCCAGTGAATTGAACTATTAAAAAAAAATATCTCAATTAAATTATTTTTTTTATTTGATAAAAAATAATTTCCTGAAGAAGCTTTCCACAGGAAAGAGAAATATTGAGAGAAAAATAAAAAATAAAATCGTTATAATTTAAATGACCGTGTGAAAAGATTAAAATTTAATAGAAATATAAAAAAAAGGTCGAATAAAACTGAAAATAAAAAAAAATATCTCTTATTTTTTATTTATAATTATATCTTTAAGTGTATAAATTCAAGCTATGAAAGCAATATGAAGTTTTTTAGGTAAAAGTTACATCCATATTGAAATATGGCCATAACGAAAAAGAAACAAAAACCATAAATTGTGCTCTTTTTAATTGTGTGTGTGTGTCTCCATTACAGGCATAACAACTTACGAAATACCCGGTGGTCACTCTAGCTATGGTCCACCACCATCCGGTTCTGGTGGCTACACTGGTGGTGGAGCCGGTTACGGTGGTGGACATGTAGCATTTGAAGAAGCGCCATCTTTCAATTATATGCCAACAGCCTATGGACCTGATGGTGCGTATGAAAAAATTCATTAATTTTATAATGATGGTGTCATTATGAAAAATCAACAAAAAGAGGGTGTTATTACTTTTGGTTCTTTCATTTCTTATTGGGGTGGCTTAAGTACGATCATAATCAATCATTCGCACAATCAATCTTACTCATTTGAACGAGAAGTTTAGCGAAGCTCCACTGTTCATTCACCATCGCCATTCAGTTTTGTATATAAAATTCATTATCGAACATTCAATTATTCTTATTCATCTTTTCATTCACTTTCTGTTTATTTTTTGCCATTTTCAAATATTTTTTTATGAAAATATAACATTGTCCATACCAGCCTATGTGTAGAGTGTATATTTTCTACTGTAAATACAAATATCATGCACCCTGTATATATTTAATAATTATTCATCTACTACGCAACGAGCCCTTTAAGAATTTATTCACATAAAATAATATTGAATAAAATGTTAGTAATACAATTTTCCTAAATAATGATTATTAATCTATTTCATTATTTTGTTAAAACTATTCATTCAAAGAAATCCCATCACTACTGGAAATTATAAAATAATTATTATTCTACGCATAAATTAATTTTCTTTAAGGGAAATAATTTTAATTTTATTTAATTTATAATAATTTGCTTTTTTCTCTATTAAGTATATAATTTAGAAATAATGCGAAATTGTTTTAGATATATAGCTTTGCCCATAATTTCATCATTCGAGGGACTTTTATAAAATTTGTGTCATCAAGTTAAACGATATTATAACACAAATTTTAAACACAATCCATAATAACGTTATGTGCATAATGGAAAAAGACCAAGAGAGAAATTTGCATTATCTTGGCATCACAATAACACAAGGAACTAACTGCTTAACAATTGACATCTATAGAAAACCAACTATGACGGACACTAACATCCACATTACCTCGAAACACCCTACCCAATATAAACTAGAAGCATTTTGACATATAATAAATAGATTGAGGATAATTCCATTTACTGCAGATAACGGCTATAAACCCACTACCATCAACAAACTTCTTTGACAATACCACACTTAAAACAGGAATAAAGGAGACAAAGAGATAACCGATACAATAAGACGGCATATACTTACACAGGACCAGAAATATATAGATTAACTAACCTTTTTCACGCAAAACGTTTACTCACAGCTTTAAAAACCAGCAACACTTTGAGACATAATCTGAGGATATCGACAGAAACAACTGAAAAATTTAATTCCAGCGGAGTACACACACTTACTTGTACCTGCAAAAATACTTATATTGGGCAAACTGGACGAACACTAGAGACAAGATTTACAGAACATAGACGCGCATACAAACGAAAAAGAGAACACTCCAACTTTGAATTACACCTTGACACTCACGGACACACACTAAGGGAAATAGATGAATATATGGCATTACTACATCCTAGCAAAAAAGGACGAATACATGGAAATCTATAAACCAAAAACTTTTAACAGTGACATTATAAACGAACAGCTAAACACGACTTCAGACACAATTTTCACAATACCAAAGGCTGGGGCACGTAGAATCCGTCATCCGTCATACGTTGTATTTTTCAACTGACAACCAAGTTGAAATACACGTTTTCTTATCAGCGTTGTCACAATCAATACGTCTCCATCAACGCAAAGTACGAAAGTTGGCCAACTTTTAACTTTTGACGTACTATGAGTACTTTGACATTTTTCATTTGCTTCTTCCTCTTTTTTTTTTTTTTTTTGTTTTCGCTTTATTGTAGTAAAATATTTTTAAAATAAATTATAAATAATAATAATAATAAATAATGGAATAAATAGTACAAATTACCATTAATAGAAAGTCTAAGATGTCGTCTAACTCCATTTGAAATGTGCAATTTAATAAAACTTTGCTGCAAAAAAATATAAAATCAGAAAAAAAACAGCTGATTTCTTATCCGTCAACAAAGTACTCATTGTGCCAACCTCATCCGTCGTTACTTTGACTTCACTTGAATACGTCAAAGTATAACGCATGACGGATTCTATGTGCCCCGGCCTTTAATCTACTCATACGCTCGAACAAATGAAAACAGGGACGTACCAGATAACAGCAAAAGAGGGAAATATTAGAAATTAGCCCCTCATAAAATTAAAGGTGGTGGGCATTTTACCTACATGAGTAGATATAACCTTAATCAAAAAACTAACTATACCCAAACACTATCTCACAGTACTGTATAGAATACGGCTTGAGAATGATGTCTCAACGGAAAGGAATAGCAACTGTACTTTATGTGTATTTGCCAAAAGCGTAGATGTTTTTAATTTTTACACCTTGCTCTGCCGTGAGTTGTGTGTGCGCGTAAGATCTACAAATTTAGTTTTGTGGATTGTGACAGAGGCTTCAAGCTTAATGTATGGCTTCCTTTTAATTGTGTGCATCAGAGCAATGGCTGTGCAACAATTATCTACTTTATTCACATTACAACAAAAAAAAAATAATTTTCAGCAATTAAAAACAACTTTGGAATAAAGTTTTATGAAAAATAAAAATTACCAATGCTTTATTAAGCTTTGTACGTTACTCATTTCATTTTCTTATTTAATAACACTAATTAAGCTTCCACACGTAATAAATTTATCTCAAAGATTAAATTTGATATTTAGTGCAATAAATATCATAGATATTATCTTAAGTGTAGACCTTAGACCTGAGATTTTAATAAACACCAATTTATCAATCAATCGTAGTTATTATTTTTTTTTTTTTTTTGCATAATGGCGTGTAAACTCTATTAGGGCTTATCTAAGATTTTAACAAACATCAATCAATCTTAGTTAATATTATTTCGCATGATATTATCTCAGGTGTAAACCCTACGTAGGAACTACATGCGATTTTAGCAAACATCAATAAATCTTAGAGATTATTATAATTTTTATGTTATGTTAACCACATATTAGCATTAATGCAAAACTAGGACATTTATGATAAGAGCGTCTTCATGAGGAATATTATTAAAATAATTTCCTGAGATGAGCTGCCAAACAAACTCAAGCTGTTAAATATTTTTATACTTTTATTTTATCCAAAATCCAAAAGTTGGGAAAACTGTAATTAAGGCTGGATTTCTCTTACATATCTCATTTAAAGTATATTAAGTTAGATTTCTTAGGAAACGGTTAAACAACACTGGCAGCACTTACATTGACGGCTTTCAAGCTGGCAATCATTGTGTGTTAACAATCACTGTGTGTGAAAAAACGAAAGTGAAAGCCTATTTTGGCTTCTATCTGCATTCAATATTGTTTTTTTTTTTTTTTTGTATTTATTTACTCACTTAACAACCAACAACTTAATCGTTATGACGTAGTTAATGTAAACGTGTGAGTATGTTCACAAAGTATTGCCTATTTCTTTGTCGTTTGTATGGTGGTAGCAGCTAGCGATGTTTCTAGTTAAAAATAACTAATTTGATAATGAGTTTTTATGTTGTTAATATTTTCGTAATTTAATAGATAAATGAAAGCCACTTTAGGAGAGTTTAGCTGCTTTAGTTGAATAGTCTCTGTTGTTTGTTATTGAATTTGAGCTTTAATGTTTATGATGCAATTTTTTTAAAGCAAAAAATAATTCAGTAAATTATTGCCGGTTGAATAGTTTATAAACATTATTTTTTATGCAAATTAAATTAACAACATATTTAATGAATTGTTAGTTAATATTATTTTATTTTATTTTATTAATTTTTAAGTCTTATTGATATAAAATTGTTAGGTTTGCAAACATTTTATAATTCTAATTGTAGTTACTCTCACGTCGGGTCTTTCTATTGAAACTTATAAATGAAAAATATATTCATCAATGTAAGTTAGAACTATTTCTTTTAAGCTAATTTTCAATAAAACAGTATTTTTTCAAAAAATAATTGTGTAACGCTACAGCGTTGTATTACAATTAAACCTATTTAATACCGAACTTATAGCTAACTAAAAATATAGAATTTACTCTTAGAAAATTAAAAGTTTTTTTTAACAAAAACAAGTCAGAACGTATTTTAATGCCAACTGTTAGACTTAATACAGTTGGTATTAAATGTTCTACTTTGTTGGAAGACAAATAAAATATTTTCACGATTTGGTACTGGTAGTTCTTATTAAAAACTATTGGGCCATAATTGTTATAAACCACCTAAATTGATATATTAAATAAATGGATTTTCTTTGCCAAAAAATATAAACTCACTTGTAAATTATATCTGATTTTTTTACTTAATTTACAACAACAACAACAAAATAATAATTATAATTAGAAAAATTTTTGAAAATTTCTAACTTTTGAATGTGCGCATGAGTGGAATTTCAAAAAATCTCAAATAAAAAGGATATTATTTTAAATATAAGAAACGTTCAATTTCATAAATGTCAGTAACTAAAAAAATAAAGTAAATAACACATACATATTAAAACACATTAATGCACACATAATATTTGTACATTTTAAATACTATTCAAGTCTAACATTGCTAACCTTAAAGATTTATTAATACTAATTTCTAAAGCTGCTTTTACACGATATGTTTTTCATAATAACAAGCATAGTAGCAACTTAAATTTTGTATAACAAAATTTATGAACACCGTCTATCAGTCAGACGGTCAACAAAAAGACAAAAATAATGAAAATGTTTACGGCCAGTTTGATGTAAAAATTAATATATTTTATTTCTTTGTGTCTAAAATGAACAAAAAAATAAAATTTCTATAAGAATTATAACGTGTAAGCCCGGCTTTAATATTACTATTATTATTTTATTAACTTATCAAGTTTATAAAATCATTCCGTTAAGATTTCTTTTTTTTTTCAATTTTTATATTGCAACAACAACAATCACTTCTACTATAACAACAAAAACACTTAACACTTTTATTCTACAATAATTCACATGCTTTCACTGCACCTGCCAAAAAAAAAAACACGCAACACCACAGATATTAATGGACAGGAATTTAATATTTATGGACGCCATCATAAATTAAGTGATGAAGAAGCCCGCAAGGCCGCCGTACAATTACAAGAAATTCTTAACATGTTACCTAATGGCAAGACTGAGTATACAGCTTCTAAAACTGTGACATTGGATACATCGAATTCTGGTTATGATGGTTCAATCACTGAAGAAGCAGCAGATTTGAGTTCCTATGGCTTACCAAACGAGTTAGGATCTCTAGAATCTTTGTCTCACACTGAGCAAATAACAGCTGCTTATGGAGCCAAAAATCCCTATGACTTGTATCATGAAATGCGCAAACAGAAACAAACTGCGGAAGAAGTTTATATGGAAAAACATCCAAATGAGGGTTATGACTACAAGCCCCCCAATAAAGAGGAAAATGCTAACACTTACAAGTTTGATAACTATCATGCTGCCACTCCAGGAGGATCAAGTAAAAATGCCCTTAAAGACTTAACGCCTATCATAGCAGCTCTTGAAGTAGCTAAACATCAACAACCTGCTAAGGCGCAGGTTTCTTATGCTATAGAAAAACATATACACAAAACTCCCACACATAATGGACCCGCACAGTATTTACCGCCAGCCGTACAAAAAACTAAATATATTTATTATAAACCTACACCTGCTAAATACGAATATCATAGTCATCATACTGAATATAATCGACCCGCCTATAATGGACCTTATAAAGTAAAACGTAATGCGGTGTTTAGGCCCACAGCAAACTTCAAGCGTGAGATGCCGATTTTTACAGGCCATGACTATGATAATTATAACACTCTTTTATACAATCCTATTTTGGGGGGGCCTCTAAATATTGCTGATAGCTTTTAAATGAGCAATTGATAAAACAAACAAAAAAAAACCAAGCTCTAGTCTAAGCTTTAATTCCTGTTATTTAATTTCTTAAAAACTATAACTTATTTATTGCTTTTTTTAAACACATTTATTTATAATTTATGCTTTAAAATAAACACACAAACAAATCTATGTATGAACACAAATATCTATTTGTTTTTAAGATTATTTTGAAAATTTTCCATACAGACATCTTTGCACAATATGGTGATGTTTTTGGTTTATTTTTTTCCACAGCGTTTGTTATTTGACCGATGAAATGTACGTTTAGTGTTTAATGCAATTATTTACATGGTCGAGTGGCGACCAAACCTTCAAACCTTTTGCAATATTTTAAATCCCCAAAGCATGTTTGAGACCGGTTTATTCATGCTGCAAAGTCCATGTGTCACTTACACATAATAATCGAAAGTTACAACGAAAATATATTTATTCAACGTTTGTCTTTTTGGCGGTTCTTTGACAACTGTTTTAACGAAAATAAAAACAATCTGTTCAGTCAAGTTGTAGTTTTATAATTTCACACTTGTCCGATTTTTCTGAAGAAGTCAGCTGCAATTTGCTCTAATCAACTATGGACACTACTTTATAAAATTGACTCAGCTTGAAACACACTTGTTTTTTTTATTTTTTAGCCATATTTCATCATCGGAAACAAATTATTTACATTTCCTTGCATCAGTCAAGGTGAATAATTTCCAAATTTTAAAATTTTCCAATCGCAAGAAAATTTAATTTATTCCCAGTTACTTGTGCAATATTGAACACAAGCTACTTAAACTAAGAAAGAAGAGAGCAATACAATACCAATGCGAATGTGAAGGATCTCTTTTATTAGAGCAGGGTTTTTTTTATATTCTGCATTTAATAAGTGTTTTTGCACACAGTTGCTTTAGTGATGAATTTTAGAATTCTTAATAACGTGATGTAACGCAATGTGTTATTGTTATTTACTAACCGAATTACACTCTGTAATGAGATTTTTATTAAAGATTTTTAAACAAGAAGTTTGTTTTCTAAAATAAAAAATTTAGATTCAGATGATTCAAAATTTTTATTCTATTACGAAGAGAAAAGCTTGGGCAATTATGAATGAAAAATGATATCTGGCAAATGTCCACCACGACCGCGCTAACAGATTTCGAATCATTCATCAAAGTTTTTAAATTACTTTTTGGCAAAATGGCGGTCCTATTTCGTTAATCACATCACGGATTTTGAGTTTTAAGGCTGAGGTCGATTCGATTGGTTCCGCATAGACTCTATCCTTAACATAGCCCCACAAAAAGTGGTGTAAAATCACACGATTTAGCTCACCGCTTAACTACTGATTATCGTGAAATCCTGCGATCGAGAAATTTGGTTTGCAAAAAATCGGTCATTTCATTGGCTGTGTGTCATTTCATTGGCCCAGTTGAAACCACATATCAGTCATCCATGTCATCAATAATACGCTAAATTTGAGTTGTTAGCATCTCGCGATAGAGTGATCCAATGCCTGTTACCACATTTCCAGCCTCATCTTCGAAAAAAAATGACCCAATCACGTCTCCAGATCACATAGCGTACCATACACTGACACGTTGAGCATACAAAGGCTTCTCAATAATCGCTCTAGGATTTCCAGAAACCCAAATTTCGCTACCCTGACAAGTGAAAATGGGCTTCGTGTTAAAAAATGTTTTTTTCAGATAAACCAGCCGATTGTTCCTGAATGAATTGAGCGAATCGTCGGCGATTTGAATAGTTCGCCGGCTTTAATTCCTGCAACAGTTGAACTTTGTAAGAAAAGTCAAATCCTTAAGCAAAATTCGCCATGAGGTGGTTTTGAATAACCCCAATTGTTGAGAAAAATTTGGATCTGCTTCAACACTGTGGCTCACGGCTACGATATTTTCAGGCGAACGTCCCGGTCGAACATGAGACGGTGTTCGCACATTTTGTATCAAGCTTGTCGACTCAAATTTAATGATCAAATTCTTAATAGAAAAACGATGTTTATATTGTCCGAAAATATCACAAATTTAACGAAATGTAACTTTAACAGAACCACCATTTTCATAGCGGATTTTAATTATTTTAATGCGATTTTCGTACGAAATTGAATTCATTGTAACAATAGCCAATGCATCTACTAAGAATAAGTCGTAAAAGTAAATGTCAAAATTATCATTTTGCTGGGGTTGCCACAATTGAAAAACCCAAAATAATTCGCTAAAGAAAACATTGGGCACAACAAAATTTCAAAGCTAGCCAATCAGGATTAAAAACTTTCTTACCGCTTTCTCCCTATGACGTAGAGTGTCATTATATAAAATTTATCATCAGACATTTTCATTTCTTTGCAAAACCTTATTATCATTAGGGTAAGCTGTATATAACAAACGCGTACTAAAATCTAGATCTAAAATTTTGACTTTTTCTACGTTCCAAATAAATTCCACGAGTCAATATTTTTACGTGATTTCCTTACATTTATATGGGCTTTTCTTTGTACAGCCCTTGGTAATGTTGTTCAAAAACCACAATATCTGGATAAAAAATAAGCCGAATGCTCTTCTATCTTTATATTGGCCCAGCTAAACATAATAAAGTTTCAAAAGTTATACTGGTAGCTGACCGTTTTACGGCCAACTTTGATCAGGTTGTTTAAAACGAAATCCAATGAAAATACTTTCTTTTATTTTAGTTTCAGATAAATTGTATAAGAAATTTTTTTATATATGATATTTTAGAGCGCATAGAAGAATTCTGATCCAGACCTTTCGCAAATTCCTTCATAAAACCTAATTTAACCTCACTTGTTATTTTGTCTTCATTTAGTTTTCGAGTTTTTCAGTGAATAAGTTGCAATTATTGTTAACAAATTAGGGAGAATAAAACTTGCTATTTTCAACATTAACTTTCTTAAAAGCTCTCAACGCACTATAGCAATAGATATATAGAAACAACAACAACAACATGATTATAAAACACAGATATGAGTATTTCAAAAACTGTAGCCCTTCAATTGGGGAAAAGTGGGTACGGAGGCATTGAAAAATAAAAATCAAACTATTAAACTAAATATTAAATTAATTAAATTAAAATATTAAAATATTGTACTAAAGAAAGTGTGCTACAAAATTCAGTCATTTGAAGTTTCCGACATTTGAGAAACTTGGAAAAAAATTCGACAACTTCAGTGAGGGTAAGTTAAAGTAAATCCTTATCCGAGAGGGCTAATATTTACACATTATTGATGAAATGGAAAATAACAAAATTTCAGCAGCCAAATTCCAAGCAAAATCATCAATCAAATGCGATGAAAAAGCAAATTTTACTCTCACTCTGTTGATGAACTGCCACATGTTACAATTTCAAATAAAATGCTTTTAAAACTTATCACTATTAATGTTCCATCACCCCACACAGTCAGCGTATATGCCTGTCCCATTTAAGCTAGCAGGAGCCTGAAACTGGAAAAGTTCGACAATCGAAGTCCGACCAATAACTAACCAAACTGGTACCACGGGAACCACTGGACTGCAGGGCAATGGCTTTATATTAATTATTGTTAAGGTCTGTCGGGAAGTAACGTGATGGCTGTGGTTTAAATCCAAAAAGCGCGGGAAGATATGCTTTTTTTCTATCCGATGTGGTGCTGCACAGTAAGTTAGGGCGTCATGAAGTTTAGATAATCTCCAGCCCTCGAGCAAGGAGTAGAGGGATGGCCTTGCTCGCTGTGCTCTTGAAATTGCCACCTGAGGTGTGTATGCACTTCGAGGACATTGGTGAACGTACGTTGGCCACACGGCTACGAGAACCTTTATCCATCTGTGCTTGTACCATACTTCATTGAAAATTAGACTGGCGAAACATAAGCTATTATTGGCGCTCTATATGGACAAATGACATGGTATCTCATGTTATCTCATGCTATCTAATATAAAAGAAAATGTCTTTAACTGCTGCACTACTAAATTATTGGGCAATCAGTATTATAACCCTAGAATATGTTTTTTAACATTTGCTTTTTCCGATATCGAATTGTTGAAATTCGCATTCAATTATTGTACAATAAAAAAAGGTTCAACTGTGCATCGGGCGACGCCTGTACAACAAATATATTTTTGAATTAAGCAATTTTCCTAATGTGTCATTATTCACCTGAGCTAATCTTTAATTCTTTATGATTAAAAAAAATCTTCTTTCTATAAAATTTATATACTTAAAGACTTAAATATCCTTGAGTGTATTCTTAATTCAATTAATAGTTTTTAGAAAATTTTTCAGCGAAAATTTGATTTTTCTGACATTTTACTTTAAACTATTTTAGGTTTTCGGTAAGAAAACTCTCTCTCTCTCTCTTGTGCTAAATCATTTTTATTATTAAACTGAAAACGCTTAATGATACCTGGGTTTTGATTAAGTTAAAATGGTTTATATTAATTCAGGATTTTAAGATTGGTTTGTATTATGTTAAGAAATATTTTTGTTAGCTCCTTAAAGTATACATCTAGTTTCATATTTTAATCCTGAGGGTTTCTATATAAATAATGCGGTGATGTCATTCCACACGAAATTTCAAAAAGTTGTGTTCCCAAAATACGCATTTTTAACAAATTTTTCACTTTGTAAAAACTTCGTTTCCAAAGGTATAAAACTTTTTATTAAATGAAATCGAAATTGTTTTTTTTTTGTATATAAAAATAAACCGTTTTATAAACAAAAACATTTATTTTTAAAAATGTTCTCTGTCTATATGTTTTTGTTATGCTTTCACATAAAAAAAATCAATTCAACTTCACTTAAACTCACACGCAAACGAATTAAATCTTCCATTTTTGTTCATCTGGTTTATGTCTTTTGTTAAACTTTAAACAGTCTTTTTTTACTTTTATAATTTAACATTATAAATTTAAATTTATCTATGCTTTTTATTTCAGGTTACTATTACCAATAAAACAAACATAACTGGGTGCACTATCTTTTCTGCCTAGAGATATCTAAATACAGTAAAAAGGTAATCACTATTGAGTGACTTTGGTTTGTATATGAGATGCTAAAATTGCCCACTGTTTTAAGCCTCTAAGTATGCAATGGATAAGAATACATTTAGTTAATACCACTCAAAAACTTTCCTCTTTTATATGAACTTTAGTGTATTATATTTTGTTTGTTTTGAAAACGTATTCTTACTATTTGTGACTTTTGATTTTAAAAACCATTATCTAAATATTTTTTTTTGTAACTTGTTTGCTAATTAAATTTAAGGTTTTCTTTTGTACGAATGTAAATTATTGTTAAGCCATTAAAAGTTATGAAAATTGTATTTAAGCCTAAATTGTTTTTTTTTTTTGTTTTAAATAAAAATGTTCGTTTCTCATGGATGCCTTAAAATATGCAACAGTTTAATAATAACGATATCAAGACAATTTGATAATGGTAAGAATGCCTTCAACTAAATATTAAGCCGCTAAATAAGTGGATTTTTTCTTTATCTTAGCAAAAAACATCTGTAATAAAATAAAAAAAACCTCTTTACTATCGCGTTTTTTAACAAGAAGTTTGTTTTTCATTTGTGGTAGCATGATAGTTTTGACATTTAGGTTTTTGACTTAATCGCAGTAGATGCTTTGGCAATTGTTACAATGAATTTAATATTACACGAAAATCACATAAAAATAATTAAAATCCACAACGAAAATGGTGGTTGTGTTTAAATTACATTTCGTAAAATTCGTAATATTTTCGGTCAAGATAATCGTACTTCTGAGAATGCTATTAAGAATTTGGTGGCTAAATTTGATTCGATACAAAATGTGTGAATGCGGGTACTTCAACTAAAAACATCACAGCTGTGAGCCACAGTGTTCAATCAGTTCGAAATTTCTTAATTCCCCGACGTTCTCAACAATTGGGGTTAATTGTTCGAACCACCACATAGCAAATTTTGCGTAAGGATTTGACTTTAAAGCCTTACAAGGTTCAACTGGTGCAGGAATTGAGCCGACTGACCATTCACATGGCCGCACATTCGCTCAATTCGTTCAAAAAGCAACCAGCTGGTTTTTAATTTTTTCACACGAAGCCCATTTTCACTTGTCAGGTTATGTCAACAAGAAAAATTGTCGCATTTGGTATTCTAAAAATCGTAGAGCGATTATTGAGAAGCTTTTGCATACCCAACGTTCTACTGTATGGAGCGTTATGTGGTCTTGAGCCATGACTGTCTCGTTTTTTTTCTAAGATGAGGCTGGAATGGAAAACGGTTAATGAATCACGCTAACAATTCAATTTTGGCCTATTATTGATGATATGAATCACTGACATGTGGTTTCAAGTCACACAGCCAATGAAAAGATCAAATTATTTCAAATCAAATTTCCCGATCGCATAATATCACGACAATCACTAATTAAGTGGCCAGCAAGATCGTGTGATTTAATACCATCGGATTATTTTTTGTGGGACTATTTTAAGGAATCGGTTTATACAGAGTCAATCGAATCGATTTTAGCCTTAAAACTCAAAATTCGTAATGTGATTAACGAAACATAACCGCAGATTTGGCAAAAAGTGATTAAAAACTTTGATGAAAAAAATTGACATCTGTCAGCGTACTTGTGGTAGACATTGTTAAATATCATTTTTCATTTGTAATACAATAAAAATTTGAATCATCTCAATCTAAATATTTCATTTTATTTTGTTTTAGAAAACAAACTTCTTCTTGAAAAACCGATTATAAAACTTTTACCAAGAGAAGTGGCCAATAAACGTAAAATTTTTAATTTTATTAAAGAACAATCAATCAATTTTAAAAACACATACAATTTAACAGTAAAACACAAGTACAACTCAAATCTCTTATTCTCAACAGCAAATTCTATAACTGTAAATAAAACTCAAATTCTTCGTGATATGACTTTCTTCGGTTGCATTTTCTATGAAATTCTACAAGCTCGTACACTCTAATAATAGCCGAAAGAAATGTCGTGCAATGGCTGTGATGAACCCTCGGGCAAGGCATAGTCACGAGCTAACTGATCCAATAAACTGCCGCCACCACCACCACTACTGCGACTCTGCAATTGTGGCTGTTGGTAACGCGGTTGTTGCACAGGTATTGATTGTGGCGCAGGTGCTGGTTGTGAAGAGCCACCAAATTGGAATGGCTCTAATAGTGGACGACCGCCCGAAGACGGTCCCAAAAAGCCTTGTGCTCGAGCACTAGATGGTGCGGGCGTTATGGGGGCGGGAGCATATACAGGACGTGATATGCGTAAATTCGATTGGCCATCTCCAAACGATGTTGACTGTGAGTATTCCGAGCTGTGTTGCTGTGAATAGTCAGGTCGAGAGTGTTTTTGTATAGGCGAGTAAACAACGTCGGTAGTACGTTGAGCACCAGGTATTTGTAGCCTGGGTGGTGCTGGCCCTAGTTGTGGTTGAGCCCGTGGTAGTGCAGCTGGAGCAATATATTGAGGTCTCCGTGGTGGCTCTGGTTCTTGTTCTTCATCTTCATATTGCACATATTGCGGTTGAGATTGTGGACGAGGTTGTGGTTGGGGTGGTGGTGGCGGTGGAGGTGCTGGCCTATATTGTGGTTGGGGACGATTAATACGCTAAAATTGCATACAAATATTTAATAATTGAACATTATCATTATTGTTATTAAACATTAAATTGATGACTTACATGTGGTCTTTGAGGTCTGGCGACTAGTTCATCTTCATAATCTGGTTCTGGTTCTCTTTTTGTTTCATCCACTAAAGTAGGCGGGGCCACAGTTATACCTTCACCAGATGGTTGAAATCCATATTTGTTGGCACCATACTCAACGACTCGCACTTTGCCTGTTTCATCGACGTAGCCATATTTACCCTTAACTTCACCGGTGGCTAATTTCGTTTCAATTTTAAATGAACCATCAGCGCCTTCATAACCATAAGTATAGGAACCATCTTCGTTGTGCCTTAATAAAGAATTTTTTGATTTAATTTTATTTATGTTCTCAAGGTCATTATGGAATGTTCTCAAGGTCAAATGTAAAAATAGAGGTTTTCGAGATAGCAGGTCATATGTTCTTTTTTTTGGGGGATTTGATTTTAAGCAAATATTATTAACATTTTAAAAAAGGAATATAGCCTCCATTTAACTAAAAATGTTTTCTTTTAACCCTTTAGAAGTTTTAATCGTAAAAATTTATAAAATATGAATTTAAAAATAATTTTATAATTGAACACTAGACAATTATTGGCACTACCAAAAAATGGCGTTAAAATTTGAAAACGATTCCTCACATATTGTCACCGCGACTGTTCTTGACTAGGCTTATTCTCAGCCTCCATTTTGGGATCAGTTTTTTGAAGGTTCAGTGTCACAAGTAACACGCACAGTATTAGACTTCAAGGAATTAAATATTCCGGAGTTATCAGCATAAACCAACTATTTGGCATGGCCCGTTTATCACAATCAACCCATCACCGTACTTTATCAATTAGTCAATAGCAAGTAGCGCCATGCTGTTGAAAAGTCATCTCATGACGTCTCATCTATTTAAACAAAAAATCATTGAACTTGGTGCAGTAATAATCTCTATCAACCGTAACGCAACCTCCGACCTATCCCAATAATACCACTAGTGCAGATTGAAGAATTTTGAAAAAAAAGAATCTGTAATTTCTCAGAAGATGATTTTTTAGGGCTTCAGAAAAACTATTATCCTATGGTTACCAAATTTAAGCATCATGGAGTCTGCAGGTGAATTGTTTTTGAATAATAAAAAAACCTCTCAACTTCATCGCTGCGCAATGATGACTTAATAATAAAGTAGCAGTGCTCAATCCATTTACTTTGATTTGACATAGTGTACTGCTCATAAATATCAACAGTTGCTAGCCTAATGTATCGTAAGAAGATCGTAAAAACTATCGGATATAAAAAATATCGTATATGTGCATATGTCAAAAATTATTTTAGTCTTCAATATTCTTATTCTTTTTCCTTCCTTTTTTTGGGGGTTTTCTGTGACCAGGGTATATAAACATACATAATATTTTTCACAGTTTTATAGTTAAGAACGTCCTTGTGCAAGTTCCTTGTAGCACAATTCATTGTAAATTGCTTTTGACATCTGTCAGTTCACGAAATTTATTTTCATTCTCTAAATTCTCTTCTAATTATTATCTGTAGGAAATGGACTATGACTTACTTGTTAATTTGTTTTAATATTGGCACTGGTGTCGGTCTTGGCGCATCTACTTGTCCGGAACTAGGACGCAGTCTTATAGGGGCAGGTCGAGGTGTATTTTCCTGATAGTCTTGATAATCTTGTGCATTTGTAGCCACACACAATATTGTTATTAGTGTTAGATTTATTAACTGTAATTGCAAGAAAATAGATAAATTATTTTATTATTCTAACAGCTAATTTTTTTATAGATTTTACAAAAGAATTAAAAGTATTCCAGAATAATTCAAACGCTACTATTTCAAATGATTTTTATTGTTTCGTTGTATGCAAGTGTAGGTTGGTTTATTTGGCTAAGTTCTTCAGGGTATCGGTATTAAAAACTGATAAACTCTTCTTTCGTAATTTTATTGTGGACTTGAATAGGATTTGTATACTTTCTGAATAATTTTACTTTAGTTATTATCCCATCTTTGTCGATGTTTAATTTCTCATAGCAACAGGAAGATATTTCTCTATGGCGAGCATATAGGTTGCAGTGAGATTAGAGAGCTCCTGCAACATCTGTAATTGAATTCATGAGTAGTCCACTGCTATGGAATGGAGGAATTCACGAAACGAAGATTAACAGGATCTCGTAGCCTCGCTGCTAGGCCGGGTCTATTAATGTTTATCTATCAATTTATATTCTGCTAAACTAAAACTAGTATAAATATTGGATAACTGTGATTGAAAAAGCCATAATCTTGCAGTGGTTGTACTAAATACTAAGAAAAATACAAGCTTCACTACTGGCTAGAGGGATATATATAAATCACCAAAGTGGACGCCTAGGATCATCAACTCATTGACATTTGACAATTGATATGAAATGGGCTCACTTATACGAAAAAGGCCCACCAACTTTAAATGAAAAAATTAAAACAAAAACAGCAGCACAAAGTCCTCACTAAGTAAAACGTATTTTCGGTTCATTACTACAGATATGAGGAGTAGAAAGAAACGGATTGCTTGTAAGCAAATGATTGTGCTCAATATAAATAAAATATTTTGTTCTAAACTCATTGTACATGTCGCCCTGTTTTCTATTAACAGCAAAACTCATGTTGCCCACGAAATCTTCCATAAAAATTGAACAACATGACATGGCCGCCAAGAGAAAATCAGTAAAATCGTAACATCGATATCAAGGGCCCATGTGGTACGAAGCAGAATTCGTCTACAGTCTACATTGGCAAGTTTCTCTTTAAATATTATTACTTCATATTTATTATAATCATAATTCTACATTAATTAATTATAATATTTCTTAAAGTTGTATCATTCGAAGCTGTCTGGAGTAGCCCTCTATGATCTATGCTAACTAAATAACAAGACATTTATTTTATTAACTTTAAAATCTATTTACAAGACTGCTGCAAAAAATTTTTATCAATGTCATATGTTTTAAAAATAAAAATTTATCTTTATTGCAAATAAAAAAAAATGAAATACCCAACAATCATATAAGAAAATAATAGACAATAATTAGAAAAAATAATAATAGATAATACGAAAAATTGTAATTGAAATAATTATTATTTTATAAGCCCTTTCACTTTTACTGGCCAATGACTTTGCACAACCCACATTTAAGCACACATTCATGCACACACATCATAACATAGTCATACATACTCCGATATATATTGTAAAATATTAAATTACAAAACAAAGCAAAAAAAATATTTAACTCAGCCATGTTAATTAATAACAATTCCAAAGATTCATTAAATAAAACATAAAAATAGCGTGCTCAATGTCATACAGGAAGAAAAGCAATTTAATACAATAACTTTATTTACTTGTATATTTGATTACATTATTTTTCTTTATTAAACTTTATTTAAAACTTTTACAATAAGCTATATACATTTATAACATGTGTGTATAGTTAAATAAAACAAAATTAATATACAATTTCAAAAAACAATAATATGTTAATTTTTCTTTGCTTCAGGAAAGTTCAATAAAAGTGTTGTAGTCCACAAGCAAATATCAGGAAACTTTTTTAATAGCATTTTTAACAACTAAATGACACATTAAAATTAAGAGTAAATACAAAAACAAGAAAAAAATGAAAAACATAAGAAGTACAAGTACAGGGATTTTTAACAAGAAGTTTGTTTTCTAAAACAAAATAAAACAAAACAAAACATTAAGATGAAGATGATACAAATTTTTATTGTATTATGAAGGGAAAAGTTATGAATGAAAAATGATATCTGGCAAATGTCTACCACAACCATACTGATAGATGTCGATTCTTTCATCACAGTTTTAAATAACTTTTTGGCAAAATGTCGATTCTATTTCTTTAATCACGTCAATAATTTTAAGTTATAGACTCTGTCCTTAAATCACACGATCTGGCTGGCCATTTGACTGCTGATTGCCGTGAAATTATACGATCGGGAAATTTGGTTTGCATTAAACTGTGTGACAGGTGGCACCAGAAAAACCAGCCGGTTGTTCCTGAATGAATTGAGCGAATCTACGCCGATGTGAATGATCTATCGGCTTCAATTCCTGCACCAGTTGGAACTTGTAAGACTTTAAAATCAAATCCTTACGCAAAGTTCGCCATGTTGTAGCCTTGGATAATGCCAATTTTTGAAAACGTCGAGGAATTGACAAATTTGGATCTGCTTCAACACTATGGCTCATGGATGCGATGGTTTCAGTTGAACGACCCGTTCAAAATGTTGGTGTTCGCACATTTTGTATCGAGCCTATAGCGATCACAGAAGACATATCACGACTTTTAGGAAATGTTATTTCAACAGAACCACTATTTGAATACGATTTTCGTGCGAAATTGAATTTATTGTAACAATTGCCAATGCATCTACTACAAACACGTCAAAAAAATAAATGTCAAAACTATCATGTTGTTGGTATCGCCGCAAATGAGAAACACACTTCTTGCTGAAAACTCCGATACAAGGGGAAACGTTTTAAAATATAAACTATTTGCAACGAGTTGAATTATTAAAGAATAGCAGCAGAAAAATCTAATTTTGAATCTTAACTATGATGTAGAAAATCACAAAATAGCAAAACTGTGTGCCACCTTCTGTACAATAAAATGTATAGTAAAGCTTTTGCTAAAAAATGGAAATATTTCTTTAGTTTTTAGAGGGTGCGGTTTTAATCAAACTTTACATTTATATATTAGAGATATAGTACAACATAAGCCCAAACCTTTTAAAAATGTTTTAACTGTAAAAGTAAAAGAAGCGCCCGCTTTGCTACTTAACTAATCAAAGAGTGATTCTTTTTATTTTCCATTTCTCAAATGCATTTTTACATCGTTTTTATTGTCTGAAAAATGAAAAATGCTTCTTATTTAAAAATTTTATAAAAGGTACGAAATATTTGAGATTTATTTCTCTTATAGCACTTAAAATGATTGCTCCGCGATGGTATACAGGTTGTTCGCCGAGACATTCTGTATACTTTGTTTGTTTATAATTTTTGATTAAATGAAAGAGAATGGGTGTTATACTGATAAATGTTTTATTTAATTTCGGCAATTATGTATGGAATGCAATATCAGAGAAATGTCCACCTCTATTAGTCTCACAAATGCGAGCCCTTTTGAGTACATTTTTCATAAGATTCTCACACATTTCACGCGTTATTTCATTAATTTGATCACGAATATTTTATTTGAGTTGCTCAGGCATTTCTGGTTGGTTTGCATAAACCTTGCTTTTTACATATCCCCACAAAGAGAAGTCTGGCAGTTAAATCAGGTGACCGTGGAGGCCAATCAACATCACCATTTCTTGAAATAACTTGTTATAGAAAGTAATTCAATTGTAATCCTGGCTGTATGCGATGTGGCACCGTATTGTTGATACAACATGTTAATCAAGCCCAAAGAATGCAGTTGTAGTGTTAAAAAGTTTTCAATCATATCACGATATCGCTACCCATTCACAGTTACCGTTACGCCGCTTTCACTTTCAAAAAAGTAAGGTCCAATGATTACTCCTGTCCAAATTATACACCAGAATGTCACTTTTAATGGATGCAAATGTGGCGGTTGAATAATTTTCCCATTTCTCACAACCGACTATTCTGTTTATACACATAACCATTCAAATGAAAATGTGCCTTGCCGACCTTTAGCAGAAAGTAAGTGCAGTTTTACACACATTAACTTTTGTTGCTCAACTTTTGTTGTTTCCATTAGAAAGAAAGAGAAGGAGTATAAATCCTTCTCTTTCTTTCTAATGGAAACAACAAAAGTTGAGCAACAAAAGTTGATGTGTGTAAAACCGCACTAAGAAGTATCCAGAAAATGATGCCTAACATTTTGTCTTTGTGGCCAAAATATATATTACAATTCCTAAAATAAGATTAAATAAAAACAAACGCTTAAAAACTAATGTTTTCTTAACAGCTACTATTTAGGACATTAAATACTTTCAAACAAAAAAGAGAAGAGAAAGAAAAATTAAATAGTAGTCCATCATTAGAAATAGATAAATGAAATAACTGTTACAATAGTTGATGATTTTTTTACGACACATAGGCAAGGAATAGGAAAATGTTCCTAGATCGTTAGATAAACTATTAATGAAATTAGCAACTGCAATCAAGAAAGACTTCTGAAAGACCAAATTATTAATTAAGGGAATAAATATTTGAAAATTCCTAGTAGAGTACAAGAAATTGAACTTCTGTGCCAAAAACTGTGGTGCATTCTTCATAATAATATTGTAGAAATTTAAAAGACATCTCATGGTTAACAAGTGAGCAAAAGAAAAAATATTCTAACATAGGCGATATGTGGTTATAATGCTTATTTCCTTACCGACCATGAAGAGGAATTCCATGCCTTATATCATACACAAACTTTACAACTTTATTCTATTAATAATACTAGATGTCGAACAAAGACACGCTTCTATAATCTTCTATATATCTACTTTATATCGTATATTAAAATACATATTAAAGCAATATAATCTCCGAAGAGTAAAATAAACTCTCAAATATATATTATCAATATGATATGAATAATCAGGTCCCCAATCTATAATTATGCCCAAAACTTTTATCTTATCCACAAATTCTGGCTCACTTTGTCCGAGGTTAATTTTCAAATCGATACAATTTATTGAACCAAGGCACAAAACTTTAGATTTCGAGATATTCAAGAGTACAGAATTTGACTTCAACCAGCATTTAACTCGCTGTAACGTGTCGTTAATTACTGTCCAAAATAATAATTGACTATCGACTGCAAAAGCACATACTAGGCCTGTCTCTGACTCAACCATACTGAAAAAGGTATTTAAATACATATAACAAATAGTCAACCAAGAACAGATTCTTGGATCATCCCAACAGGCAGGTGAAAGCCTTACATGTGCTTCTCTATATCATTAAAATATACAAATTGCCTTTTTCCTAACAGGCACGAATTTATAAGGAAGAGCCATGTGTTTGAAAACCTAAATTCAAAATTTAAGTTGTTATATTAAAAATAAAATAAATTGGATGTGAAATGTATTTTAAAATATTTTATTTTATTATTATTTGATTATATATAATAGTTATAGTTTTTTTAACCTTTTTAATATTTTAACTACTAAAAAATTATTTGATTATTATTTTACCTCGACCTCTTTTTTTATTTATATTGAATAAATATGTTTTAATCTTTTAAACGGTCTGTTTTAATTAAATTTGAATACTAAAAGGAACATACTAATTGTTAATACTGACAAGGGTAATGTTACTGTTGCTATGAGCAGAGATGATTATAATTCGAGAATAAATGACATTCTTAACGATTCTGCTAAATACTCAATATTGAATAAGGATCCTACTACTTAACTGCAAAAAACAAACAATGTTTTAGTTGATGAACTTTTTAAAAAAGATATCATTTCAGGAATGGAGAGAAATAAACATAAGGCTAATGTATGAAATTCTCCAAAGCTATATGGAGTACCTAAGATCTATAAACAGAATTTGCCTTTAAGGCCTATTTGCTCTTGCATTAATTCCCCGGCCTATGGACTGTGCAAGTATATAACCAATATTCTTAAGGTGATAACAGGACAATCAGTATATAATATTAGAAATTCGTTGGAATTTAAGGATAAGACCAGGAGAATAAATATACAAGATAATGATAGAATGTTTTCATTTGATGTAGTTTCTCTTTTTCCAAGGTTTAGCTTTGAGAATTATAGAGGAAAAATGGCAGACAATAGAATAAAACACGAATATTGAGAGGGAATTATTTTTACGTATTCTTAAGTCTTGCATTGAAGACAACAGGTATTTTCAATTTGATAATAGGATATATCAATAGAAGGAGGGCCTCCCTATGGGCTCTCCAGCATCTCCAATTATAGTTGATATTGTGATGGAGGAATTACTAAATTCATGTATTAGTAAAATGCATATTAAACCGAAGATTATCACAAAATATGTAGATGATTTATTTTGTATAACTTCGGAAGATGTAGTGGATGATATTTTGACAGAATTTAATAGCTTTCATCCGGATATTAAATTTACGATTGAAAGAGAGTTAAAATCTAGACTTCCATATTTAGATATATTGATAATAAGAAAGAGAAATAAGTTAGTATATGATTGGTATAAGAAACCAACATCTTCAGGAAGAATTATTAATTTTTATTCAAAACATCCGAGAAAAATGAGAATTAACACAGCGAAAAATATGATAAACAGAATGTTGACTATAAGTGATAGAGAATTTTATTTGAAGAATAAGGACACAATAAGAGATATACTTAATGATTTTCCAGTAGAATTAACTAACAGATTAATTAGACAATATGGTAGTTATAGGCATAATTTAGGAAATACTACGGCAGAATCAAGAAATTATAAATCATTAACTTATGTTCCTGGAATATCAGAAAGATTAAAAAAGTGTAAAATATATGAAACAGATAGATATATAATTGCTCACAAAACATATAACACATTAAATAAATTATTTAGCAGTATGAAGGATAGGGAAAATGGAAATATCTGATGTAGTATATAGGATACCATGTGGAGGAAATGACCAGGTGAACTGTGACAAAATTTATATTGGGACAACAACAAAAAAAACTTAAAACAAAATTAGCTGGTAACAGATGTGACCAAAAATATAGGAATATTTCAACACAGAAGACATTCTTATCTTCACATTGTAAGAAATATAATCATTAAGCAAAGCATTAATATTAAATATAGAAAAAAACTATGTTAGAAATGTTAGAAATTGTTAATGTACCAAATGTAAGGAGAATAAATTTCAAGACAGAGACAGACAATTTAGCGCAGAATTATAGGTACTTAACACAAAAGACACATAATTTGTTATAATTATTTCATAAGAGAGAATTTGTTATTTAATTTCCGTTTCCTTGTTTTTGTGTGTTTAAATATTTGAAATTTTAATTTTGTATGTATGTATTTATGAAAAAAACTATTTTATATGTTTTTGTCAAATGTTTTCAACAATTTTTTTCAATTTGTTAATAACTTTTGTTGTTAAAAATTTATTTTTTCCTATAGAAGCTTTCCATAGGAAAGCGAAATATCGAAAAAAAAATTATTTTTAATTAAAAAAGACCGTTGAAAAGATTAAAACATATTTATTCAATATTTTATTTTAAAATAATTTTATTTTGAACTGAATTGAAAACTAAATTAAATTTTATAAATATGCTAGAAAATATTTCAATAAAAACTTGAAATTATGAACTTTTTATTTTGGAGACTGCGAAATTATTAGCATTTTTTCTTTTTGACCCAATTTGACCCAATTCGCGTTTGCAGGAACGCGAATCTTAAAATTTGATAAATAAAAGATTTATGCCAGTTTTTAAATTCAATAGCATCGGAAATGGAGGCCATTTATAAAACAGGACGATCTAAAACATCATTACATGTCATCAGTGCTGTGTATTGCGGTATATTTGTTTGTGGCTGGTAACATTAAAATTGTCCAATAAACAATCATATTTTAAAAAATTATTTAAATATATTCTTATTACACCATCGAATGGTTTACAATTTTATGACAACTACTTTTACTTTTACCATGACTAAATATGAGAATTGAATGCTGTCGATATTTGGTTTTAACAAAAGCTCACTTCATGAATTGCTACTCGTTAATCTGAAATACATTACGTTCAAGGTTACGATAATTTTTACTTCCTTCCAAAAGAAAAATAATATAAAAAGAAAAGTTATTTTTGTAATATTGTTACTTAACGAGAAATATTCTTAGCTTTCTTTGAATTAAGAAATCTACAGTAATGTATATGAAGATTTTGTGAACGATGTGTCATCAATAAAACTCAATCAGCGGTAGCGAATGTTAATTTACTTATCAGATAAATACAACAGAATAAAAAACATCTAGGCGGTGTTAAGTATGAACGAACTTAAAATCTATTAAACAGTTTTTGAGTACTTTGCATAAATAGCAAACCTTCACAATATTTCTCGTCAAATTTTTTAGATACGTCGATGAAGGGGATTTTTTAATACGCTCTTCTTTGGTTTATATGGAATATGAATGAAAAAACCTCAATTGCCTGTTGTATTTATTTTAATTAGTTACAAATTAAAAAAAATTATCACAAAAAGCACACGTTTGTTATATTTTCTAGGTCAAGGTTATCAACGTTTTACTTATTTCTAACTTTTAAGTTTTTAAAACATTTTCTTTTTTCTAATGACGCGAAAGATATTTATAAACTAGGTGGCAACCATGAATATACACTTAAAATATGCAATGTGCTGTCTATATATAAATTATTTATTTTAAGAAATAATATATTTTAAAATTGTTTTATTAGCGGTGAATTATTCTACTCAGTTAGATATAATTGTCAAATACTAACAACATTTAATGCATTATCTGCATTACTTGAAAAAAGTTATTTCTCAAATAATATTCTCACGTTTTATTACTTTATTTGGTGCTTTTAATTAGAGGATAGAATACGCAGTTTACTTTAACATTGCTGTACAATTTTATTAGCACCCCTGTCATATTACTCATATATGCAATTTCAATTTATAGACGAGTTAAAACATCTAGATTTTTCTAAAATGGTAATATCTGGCAGCGTGTTTTTAATTGGTGCGTAACACTTCTATTTAGGTAGATGTAATTACTTGTTTGCTTAAGATTTCTTTATGTTTGACTAGCATAAAAATGTTTGTGTTGTTGTAAAACGTTCTAAAGTATTCTTATTTCTGTGGTGTAAATTTCTACTTTACCAATCCACTTTAGCAACAATATATTAGTTGCAATAATAAAATATTTTTTGGCTTTTGTGTTAATGTTGTAAAAATCACTCTTTGTGATAACCTTTAATGCCATTTATAATATAATTCGTATCTTAAAAGACTTAAGCTTTTGTTATGGAGCCAAGATATTAAAACGACCTATGATTGAAATAAAAAAAATATCTTTAAATATATTCTAGTACATGAAACAGATATGGAAAACTGTGGTCAAAGCTCAGGCAATTTATTTGACAAAAACATAAAGAGATAAATAATTAACAAGACTTTACCAATTAAACAACTGTTTTAGCTTTTAAATATAGCAGCTGTGTTGCCAACAGGGTACTAAAAGGAAACGTTTTTTTTCGTTTTGTTTTGTTTTTGGTAGTGAGCAGAATTGTGCTGTTTAGTTTTATATTGCTTTTGCTCGTTAGACCAAAATGTAAAAATTAATTAAACATACGCATCCAACAGAATGTGCAATGAGAACCAAATGACACGTTTCTACTACTACTTGTTGTAGTTAAGAATGCATTGACGCTTAAAGAGCCATATTATATCTACACAACCCACTGGCGAAACGTTAAATATATTAGATAATTTTAAGAGCGTCAGCTGTGAGGGAACACAAATTAAAAAAGGAAGATTAAATTTTGCTGGCTTTGCAAAAAAAAACTTTTTTTAAGGTCCTAAATTTTATCACAAACACCGCTTTTAATGCTCTAGAATGCCATAAAACAATTTATTATACTTAATGATTAAGTAGTGAACTGTTCATTTGATTAATTAAAGGATTACAATTTTTCTCGATATTTATTCAAAAGAACACTGCAGAGATAACAAAAATTTAATCATTTTCAACTTAACCTCCTTCTTTTCATTAGTTGTTGTCTAGTTGTGAACGGTAAACAATATTCCTCTCTCTCTCTCTCTCTCTCTTTCTCTCATTTTACGGACCAAAGCCACACTTACGATGGGAAAATATTAAAAAAATTTCAGTTTCTATTTTATTCGCACAGTTGTAACAGAAAATCACATGGAAACCTTTCACTTCTTTGGATTTAAATTCGCAAGTTGGTGTTTTTATATTTATAAATGTGTGTGTGATTGTTTTTTTGTTAGTAAAAATAACTACTGCGACAATGTTTTAGTACCATGTAGTCGATAAATCTATCATGGACGTTATTGGTAACTTGGCGACACATGTTGTAGCCTTGATGATGGTGGCATTTTAGATTTTAAACATTTTCTATAAATGCGGATGAAAACTAAAACAAATAAAAAAGAAATCAAACAGAATCTGGAAAGAAACATACAGCTGGCATTCAATATGTGGCTGTGTTATTAGCAATACATTTTACTACACACAACTATGTAAAATAAATAGAAACCCACACAAGCACAGATACTGCGATCCATCTATTCAAACATCTAACCGTTTTGATAAACATTTTTAAAATGCACTTTTTTACGTTGCTTGTCCCCAAAATTGTTTGAAAATATTGATTTAACGTCAGTGTATTAGGGCGGCCCACATTATGCACTTACATGATTAACAATGCGAAAGATCCATAATTTAACATCAGATGGCGGCAATGTTCACACCAAAAGGAAAACAACGTAGAAAAAACTTTGTTGAAATAAATTTAATTTAAACAATTTAATGGCAAAGAAGAAATTTACTGAATAAAAATTTAAAAACAATACTAATTTTAATAACATCTTTTAGCCAACTAAAAATAGTTTGTTACCTAGCGGAAACGTAACAAAAAATAAATAATTAAATAAGCAAAGTGAGTGTTGCCAAACATTGTGTTTTTTAAGGAAATGATGTCTACTGATATCATCAACATAAAACATTTATAATTATTAAAGAATTTACTGGACACTCAAAATGTTAAAAAAATAAAAATCAACGCTGCCCTAATAAAGTTTTTATGTCTATAAAATCTGAGATAATGTTTTTATTATTTTATGCTTTGTATATAGGAACCAGTATGTTAATTGCAGCTATAAGCCTTTGATATTTAGTTTGGCCTAGATCTAGTTTTATTACATTTTGTGAAATTTATTTACTTTATTTTGTTTAAAAGTTTTAATTAAAATTAAATTTCCCTTATTAATTTCAAAGTAGGCATTCGATTAAGTACCTTTTGCAAATTTTTTACAAATTGACATTTTTTAAATAATTCGAGTTAAATAGTGAAAAGTTTTGAAAATTATTATTTACAGTAAATTCTAATTTAATACGAATTTTAAGGTAAAACAATTGTAAAAGAAAACCTTCTTTCTTGCTTTTGGAGTTATACAGATGGCTCACATTCATCCGTAGGCGGTTTGTAATAACCTTTATAACCCATTTAAATTTTTCACAAAATTCCTCGCTCTAAGATAGTTTAGGGTTGCTCATACATTTCATACTTTCGAATATATTTTATCGTGCATTGTTCCATAAGCTTCACCGTCATTAAAATTACAAACTGCTTACTCTTTTGAAGGTACATTAAACTGTAATAATATCGTCTAAAAGTTATTGTAACTTGGAGTTATTGTAAGTTGGAGTCAACGGCAAAAATATTTATATCTTTTCCGTCCAAAGACCTTGAGTATCCTGCTGGAGCTTTTAATGAAACGATCAATTTATTGTAAACCAAATTTCCCGATCAGCAGTTAAGTAGTCAGCCAGTCAGTCGTGCGATTTAACACCACGGATTATTTTTTGTAGGGCTATCTATGTTAAGGACAGAGTCTATACGGAGCCAATCGAACCGATTTCAGCCTTAAAACTCGAAATTCATGATGTGTTCAACGAAATAGGACCGCCATTTTGCCAAAAGTGATTAAAAACTTTGAAGAAAGAATCGATATCTGTCATCGTGGTCGTGGTGGACATTTGCCCGAAATCATTTTTCATTTATAATTTCCAAACTCTTCTCTTCCTTATACAATAAAATTTTAAATCATCTAAATGTTTTGTTTTATTTTGTTCTAGAAAACAAACTTGTTGTTGAAAAACAAACCCGGTTTACATTTCCGACAAGCCAGTCAATTCATTATCACAAAAGGCTTAAATTTAAAATATTTAAAAGCCATGTCGCCAAGCAGATACAGCGATTATAAATAATAAATTTTATTTGTTAATTATAAAAAAAAAAATGTATGACTTTGTGGCGCCATTGTTTTTACTTCCTGCATGCATAACACAACGTCATATGGAAACGAGTTTTGTTCTGTCATCTCTTTACGAATAGGTTAAAAGCCGAAAGAAGCTAAATACTTAAAAATATTACTTGTGATAATGAGTGATAATGATCTCTTCTTATACAACATATTATACCAGAGCTACAAAATTAAGTTGTGTAAAGAAGGATTAAAGGAGCAGTGCTTGTGAGCATAAATAAGACTTGAATTTTTACAGAATGAATTTGACAGAAAGTTCATTCCACATATGATGTTTTCTATTAAAAAACGATTGCGATTCACTACTCAATTGAACACAAAGGTACGCGCTGTTATTGCGCGTACGGAATTAAGTTCTTAGAAACAAGTTCATAAGAGTACATTTCGTTGTAGTAATAGAGGAACATATCCCAAATTGTGTGAGTACATAGAGCTGGATAGCCTTCTGTCATCGTTGGGCCTGTTTGCCCTATACTGTACGTGGTCGAGTAACTCCAAAATATTTTTAGAAACAGCGACCCATTCATAAGAGTTATATTTAATTTTCAAGCAAATAATGGCGAATGAGATTTTAAGGTGGTCAGATAGAGTGAAGTATCTATCGCCTTAATTGTCTATCGACTTAATTGTTTCTTTTGTGGGATGAAAAACTTATTTGCTGCTACGTTGATTTTACATGCCAAGAATATTGAGAGATTTTGATTCTTTAATATTTGCATCACTTATTGCTATCCGAAAATTACGGGCATTAAAAGTAACCCTATACTCCATTCAGTGATTGTCAAAAATTCGTATTTGAGGGTAACAATCAGAAGCCTGTTTAACTTATAAAAAATGTTCTACTGTGCTTCCTATGCATTCTTGTGAATATGAACATCATAATGTATTGTCAGGGAATTTATATTATAAAGGATTTTTCAACAAGGAGTTTGTTTTCTAAACAAAATAAAACAAAACATTTAGACTAAGATGATTAAAATTTGTATTGTTTTACGAAGAACAAAGTTTGGAAATTATGAAAGAAAAATCATATCTGGCAAATGTCCGCCACGACCACACTGATAGATGTCGACTCTTTCATCAAAGTTTTTAATCCCTTTTTGGCAAAGTGGCGCTCCAATTTCGCTTATCGCATCACGGATTTTGAGTTTTAAGGCTGCAATCGATTCGATTGGCTCCTTACAGACTCTGTCCTTAACATAGATAGCCCTACAAAAAATAATCCAGTGGTGTTAACTCACACGATCTGGCTGATTACTAGGACGATGTGAATAGTCGGCTTCAATTAGTGCACCAGTTGAACCTTTTCAGGCTTCAAAGCCACATCCTTTCGCAAAATTTGTATAACCCCAATTGTTTAGAACGTCGAAAAATTGAGGAATTTATACCTGCTTCCACATTGTGGCTTACGGCTGGGATGTTTTCAGTTGAACGACCCAGCCGAACACGCGTTGGTGTTCGCACATTTTGTGTCGAACTTGTCGACTCAAATTTAACGATCAAATTCTTAATAGCGGTCTCAGAAGGATTATATTGTCTGAAAATATCAGGAATTCTACGAAATGTAACTTTAATAGAACCACCATTAACGTAGTGGATTATAATTATTTTAATGCGATTTTCATGTGAAATTATTTTCATTGCAACAATTGCCAATGCATCTACTACGAATACGTAAAAAACCAAAATGTCAAAATTATCATGTTGTTGGTGTTGCCACAAATGAAAAACAAAGTTCTTGTTGAAAACCCCGATAGTAAAGATAATAATTTTATTAAAAAAACAATTTTTGTTAAATATATTTAAAATCTACAAAGTAAAACTCCTTTAGCATAATAATAAAATTGAATAATATTGTTGTACTGCAATCACTGAAATTAATAATAAAGCATTTAATTAAGTTGTATTTTCGGAATGTATTATAAAATAATAAGTTTGTTACTACACATTTGCATAAATGCAAACAACAAGCACACACACACACACACATGCATATATTATTATTTAACTCTATATAGACTGGAAAATCTACTTTATTGTATTGTTTCCACTCAATATGCTTAAGTATTTATGTAAATGTAGCAACACCTTAACACAGTCTACAGCCACAATACAGCAACAATAAGAGTGGCCACAATAGCATGGTAACAGAAAACAGTTATTTAGATCATTTGGACAACTTTATTGAATAAAGTGGACGATTGGTGTTTGTGCTTAATTTAAAAGTGCTTAAGTTTAGTAAGTACGTTAATGTATGAAAATTCACTTCTAAATCTAAAAACAAAAACAGCAAACAAGTTGTTCAATATTCAAGAAGTTACAGTGCAATGCAAGTGTTGCCACGACCAAAAAATTTTTACAACCGAACTTCCTTCAAAAGGTAAACAAAACAATAGATTTTAATATTGCAAGCATTGGTAGATTACGTACTGAAAAGCTACGAAATATTTTTTGAAACCCGTCCAGAGAGGGTGGATAGAGAGCAACGAGCATTTTTATATAGCTCAACCTGTCTAAAAATGTGTGCGGGACTTTAATAGTAATCTATGTATATATTCATAGTAGAGAGGACGAGACACATATTCCTTTTCCTTCAGTGCCTAGGCAATTTCAATCACAATTTATATTCGTGCAGCTTTTGTCATAGATTTATTAATAACATCGAATCTGATAAGATTTCTCATTTTAAAAAACTTAAATGTCCTTTCTTCGAAACTGTTAGCAATTAAATCGTCTCTTATTTATTTAAATAAAACATATACTTTTTAATTTTTCTTGTAGGTATTCACACTGCTGTTCATTGATACAGAAAATAACCAAATTCAAAACAGCATCACTGGGGGTAATCTTTGCAGCATACAAACATACACTCAGTTACGCCGAAGTAGTCAATCGTTTTATTACTTTGACAATATGAGACTGTAAATTTTTTGAATTTTCCCAAGGAATTTAATTAATTTATTTAAATAAAAAAACACTTTAAATCTATTAAATTGTTAAAGTTTTATAGTTTAATATTTTTTTTAATTTTAACTTTGACCTTTTAAAAATGATTGATTGCATTGTTTCTATAGATTTATCTTTTATATTAAAATCTTGTTTGTGTCTAACTTTTTTTTGTTAAATAATTGAACCTACCACTTGCATTGTTTAAATTTGTTGCTTTTTTCAATAAAATAATTGTATTATTTAAATTCTCTTTATTTTTTCATTGAATTCTAAAAAGATATATTTTTCTTTTACAACTTTTAAATTCAGCACAACTTTGCAAAGAGTTAATTTAATCTGTTAAAATTAAAAATTTAATTAAATTTCGTTTTGATATTATTTGCACCCCGTTCTCTCTCAATGACTTTGTAAAACTTCGCGTATGGACTGAACCGCCAGAAAACTATCTTGGCCTTTTTATAGCTTGTACTTAATATGAAAAAAAGTACTCTTACACATAATAAAGAAACTCTTAATGGTATTAGTGGTATTAGATACAGTAGCTGTCTAAGTTGTTGTCTATTTATCTGGCTTATACCGCAGCTAATAGTCAAAACCAAGAAACCTTTTTTTCTTCTTGTTCAAATTGTTGTTGTTATTGTCTAACATTGCGCTGCTCTCTGATTAAAGTTTAAATTATTTAACTCAGCACTTAACAACTTCAGTAATATTGAAATTGTTCATTGTTTTTGTGGTTAAAGACAATTTTAATTGATTGTATGAGTTGTGTATATAGAATATTTTTATTTTATTTAAAACTTTTTATTATTAAATAATTTTATTAAATACATTCAACGTTTAAAACATTTTATTTTTATAAAAACAATCAATCACATTTTTATTTTGCTAGTGGAAAAGCTTTTCTAACAATCAAAACTCTTTTTATAAAGCTTTCATATATGCGTACGTATGTGTTGGCCATGCAAATTTATAACAGGCTGTATGTCTTCATATAAACTTTTTATTATGTTTTTAATTATTTTGTATGTTAAAGTTAAAATTTGAATTATTTTCACATACTAAATTTATGAAGTGGAAGGGTCTTAAAGTATTAGTGGAGTGTAAGTTAAAATTTAATTTAACACTTTTCATTACATTTCACATGATCCTAAAAAAGGGGAGCATTAAAGTTTTCTTGACAGTTTTCTATTTTCTCTCTTATATCTCTTAGTTTACTTTGCAGCATTGTAATAACCCAAAGGTTAGTTTTAAAAATAAATCATTAAATGAATTACTGGTGGTTACGCTAGTTTCTATGCTCGATTCGTTGAGCTTGTGCGGAAAACTTCAATTATATTTTAGATAAGCTAAAGGTAGTTATTGTTTCTAATATTTTTTTGACAAAAATTAGAAGAAAATATGCGTAACATTTTTCTTATTGCTTAAAATATTTTTTAAATTAAAACTTACAATAATTTTTATACTATCTTTCAACTTTAATCTCTTCCTTTAATCTCTTCCTAAAATAGGTACGAGTAACCTTATCATTCATTCACTTCAGTCGAATTTTAAAACACACGAGCAACCAGCAAAATTCGACTGGCAACAATTCGGTTGTTATAACGAATATCTTTTCTTTGCCCGATTTAGTAGATCAAAGTACAATAATGTAAAAAATATTTTAGGGCTAATTTCATGTACTCTGCAACAGCAAAGGAAAATTCCCTAATACACTCACTTAATTACAAATTTTTCAAAGAATTTATTTCAATGTTTTTAAAAGCTCCTCTTAACGCCGGGAAGAATGTTTCAAGCCTAAATGCTTATTGTTCCTGAAGTAGCATTTCAGGCAACAATGCCTATTTAGTCAAGTACCGTGCTACATTCTTTAGGAAGGGGATAGAGAAGAGATGAAACAGGTGGTGAAAGAAGAAGGATAGTCGGAAATTAAATGCCGTATAAGACAGCACAGCGACCAGTGACTATGCCTTAATCGCTGAGCAGCCCCACCTACAGTCATTTTTTTATTTTTGTAGTGAAAAAAAACAAGGGAATCGAACTCACAACCCCCATACTGACAAGCTAGTACACTACCTACTAGCCTACAGGGGCACCTATTATTCTTATTCTTTTGGTTAGCCATTATATCCTTTTAAAATTGAAAATTATTAGGGTTGACTTTCTGATATCGTGGGCTTCAAGTTATTTTAAACCAGCAACCTAGAACCAACAATAAAATGTCTAAAATTGTATTAATAAATTCTATATAATTTGTATTATTTAACTATAAAATACTGCTTTTCTCAATAACATAAGCTAAGTGGTTGTTAACATAAGGTAATAAAATCTTAGTAAACAATTTAAAAGCATATGGTTCTCTAAAAACAGAAATTTAATTGAATCTAATTGTCTTAACGAAAATAGCTCTTCTATATATTTTTTATTTTATTTTAAATTAAAGAATGTTGCAACCCTTATAAACGTTTTGTTGTTGCTGACTTCTTTATTGCAAAATAAATAACACCAGATTTTAGAGTTTTCAAATTAATTACAAGTTTATTTACTTTAACTATACACAAAGTAAGATTTATACTTTATTTGGGTATGATTTTACGTCAACTCGCGTTAAATTTGGTTTGTGAACAAACCGGTTTCAGCTATTTGCAATCTTCAGTGTTCTCTCTATTTATACGTTGGCACTACCGAACAATTTACTAAAGATGCAAGTCTTAACTTCACGAGGTTTATCTTTTAACTAATTGACTATCCACTCAGATGCTGCCTTTTATATTTGTCCGCTAGAGGCCTAGAAAAGTTAAGAATTTTCTTCTACCTTTGTATCACATTTTTTTGTTGTTATGTTATCCATTCAATGTATAGGCGCCTGTTGGTCTGTGTGAATTTTTGTTTTCGTTTTTATGCTGATAAATATTCTTCCTGGGATTTATTTTAGAAACAACATACCCAATTGTTGTTGTTTTGCGTGTTTGCAGTTTTTACCTAGAAAGTTGTTGTTGTCTTGTATGCATAAGTTTTCTTAGCAAACTGCGCAGTTACTTAAGTTGTTTAGTTAGCAGTTGTTTACTTTATTATTTTATTATTTTCGTTTAATAATTTTTTTATTTTTTTTAACAAACTTTTTATATCTTAAATAAATATGTGTTGTTCTTTTTTAATTTTCCCTCAAGAAGATTTCTATAGGAAAGCGAAATATTGAAAAATATATATATTGTTAAATTAATTAAAAAAGACCATTAAAAGAACAACACATATTTATTATTTTCTTTTAAAATTGAAGCAAAACGCATCCGTAACAATATATTAAAAATGTCCTTATAGAAACACTAATTTTTTAAACTTTTAAACGCAAACATTTAAAGAAGTCATTATTAAGAAGTCTAAAAACTAAGACTAAAACCAACAAGGAAAGTTAGAGAACCTATTTTTATGCTTATTATTTTAGCTCTCTAACTGTAAGGGAAAGAGCCTTTAAATTTTGAACATGAGATTAATAAAATTTAGAATTAGTGGATGCCGCGTAAATAATATACAATCCTACATGAAGCCTACGGGTTAATTTATTCGCTTAAAGTGTTGTAATTTTTATAAATGAGTTTTTGTTTCTGTTACAAAGTCTTTGTACTTCTCCAACAGCTTAGATACTTCATGTCCATAAATTTTCGATTTGTAAATTTTTGATTCAGCTACAATTCATTAACGTGTATTATTATTTTTTTTCCTGCTTTTCAATTAATAAATTGTGTAATTTGGAATTTTGTTGCTATTATTTATATTCAATATATTTTTATACTTGATTGGAAATATTTTTGAAGTTAGCTACATTATTTTAGGGAAATAATCTTTATTTTATTATTCTATCACTAAAACACTTTAACCATGTTGATAATTAATATTTTTAAGTTTTTTAAAATTTAGTTAATGGTTCTTTTTGTACCAACCGATATCGGATAGCAATCTGTTTGCAAGTGATTAGCAATGCGCACTGTTTCTCAATAAATCATCAATTGTTGTATATAAACTCATATTAAGGTAAAGTAATTATAATTATACAATTTTTAAATACCTTTTAAACATTTTGCCGGAATGTCTTACACAAAGTTTTAATTATTTTAGTTTCTTTTACATGCAAACATTTAAACAGCTTACGTTGCTTATTGTTTACAATAAATTTATTTTACTTTTAATTGATTACACGTATTTAAAAAAATAGTTTCCTGCTCTATTTTTCGTTTTTAATATTTTTTAATATTCTTTTTAATATTCTTTTGCATTTCCAAAAAAAAAAACTTTAACAACTCTGGAAAAGAAAACAAGACCAAAAACTAATTTCCAAGAATTTCTAACAACTCAGCTACATGAAGATACATATTTTTAAATATTGATACCAATCACTTTATAAGGGGCGTCTATGCCAATCACATCACCACCCTTTATTTAGCTCATTTAGCTTATTCATGGAAGTACAAATATTTTCTATTCCCCTCATTTTGTTTAAACTACAGCGATTATTTATGATATTTTTTGTGTGTGTTTTTCCTGTTTTCAACAATTGAATAATAAAGTTTCGAAAACTTTTTTGGCTTTAAAGTTTTTATAGAGTCAGCAAAATAGAATATTGATATGGCGAATGGTTACAGATTTGCTCTCTAGTAAGATTTACAAAATTCGATTTCAAAAATGGTATGTAACGTTTTTAAGGAAACAGACTAACAATCGACCGTTATTTTGAACAGCAAAAAAAAATATTATTTTTCTTGTTAAAAAGTAGAATACAAATTTACATTTGTTATATTTATGTAAAATATGCAAAATATATGTACATACTAGGAATATATTTCTATGCTTCATGAAAGTATTTTGAATTTCATGGAAATCAATGTGTTGCAAGTACAGCATCGTATAACTACATTCATTAAATTTAGAGAAAAGAGTTTTGTTAGATTTGTAATTTTATTTTTAAAGAATTATTACATCAAATCATTAATACAAATATTATTCACTCATAAAATATCTAGCTCATAAATCTGTAGAATACTATTAAGTAAAGAAATTTGAATGCAACTGGTGCATATGTAAATAAAGTTCATAATATCAGATTTGTATTTTCTTTTAAACCAACACTATTGAAAATAACTTCTTAAACATTTAACCGAGCAACTTACATAATAACAGGTAGCACATTTTTTTTAATCTAATTTAAAAAAAAAGAAACATAACTATGAACTTCTCTTTTAAACCTTCTAAAGAAAAGACTATAAAATAGATTTTCCACTTACTTTCAACAAAATATCCAAACTCGATTTCTTAACTAGAAAATGTTTTGATTTCGATTCACAGAACAGGTTCCCCCGTAGACTAGTAGGTAGTGTAATAGCTTGTCAGTATGGGGGTTGTGGGTTCGATTCCCAACAAAGACCTTGTTTTTTTTAATACAAAAATAAAAATTGACTGTCGGTGGGGCTGCTCAGCGATGAAGGCATAATCGCTGGTCGCTGTGCTGTCTTATACAGCAGTTAATTTCCGACTATCTTTCTACTTTCACCACCTGTTTCATCTCTTCTCTATCCCTTTTCCAAAGAATGTAGCACGGTACTTCTTTTTGTAAAAAAAAACACAAAGAATCAAAACAGTTAATGTTTAGATTTTCAAAAGTTTTAAATAAATCAATATTTTAAGACTTAAAGCCTGAACTTAATTTCACTTATTCATTTCCTATAAAATAATTTTGTTCTCAAGGATGACATCTACTCCTACATTTGTACAAGAACTAGTGTTTATGGAAATTCGATTTTAATTTCACTTCATTGAAAGTGATAGAAAAGGCATCTATATGCCCTATATTCCACAAAAAAACGGTTTTGCTAAAAAACGAATTTTCCCTGAATGCGTAGTGCGATTCACTGCCCAACCAATTGCAAAGTTAAATATAAAAAGGTGCGAGTAACGGGAACAAGTTCCCTAATTTCTCTAGAGCAGTTACAATTGTACTAACGATAAAACAATAAAATACAACCCATATGGCGTTGATGCTCTAGAGAATCAATAGAGTATCCAATGAGCCTCTTGAACCTCTCTTGTACACCGTCGAGCAACTCCACAATAAATTCTGAGACGCCGGCCCATACTAGAGAGTTGTATTCCATTTTTGGATGGTAATGTGAGGTATCTCTTGCACCGTTTTAGAACACCAAGGCACTTGAAAGCTTCTTTACAAACCTAACAAATTTACTTCGTCCATCGAACATCACACTGAATTTTCCTGCCAAGATCATTAAGAGCTTTCGATTCCTTTATACTTATATCACCCATAGTAACAGATGCAGCACCATTTCCCAACACAGATCTATGCGTAAGCATGCAAAACTGAACCTCACAAGCATTAAAATTGACTCAATTCATACGACCCACCCCATTCAAAAATTTTTGAGTGATTAAGAGTATTCTTCATGTTCTGACTTTTAGAACTCACCTCCAACTGGTCGGTCTATTACTGAATGAATACGACATAGCGTATACAATATAATCAAAATGATGATTATATATCGACATGTGGTAAACAAAACACTGCTGTATACAGAAAAATCAGAGGCGTTTTGTTTGATCATTTCCTGAGCACTTTACATGAAAAATCGAATATCTTATAAATCTAGCAAAGAATAAATTTTGCATTTTATTCTTAATTTATTACAAATAAAACTTAACCAGTTTGTAATTCTAACAATAGCCTTGACTTGCAGCAAAAGCTTTTGATGTTTGCTTTGAGCTATTTAAGACTTAAAGCAGTGAGAGTCATAATTAAGCCGATCTTGTGGTGCTTGAGTAAATTAAAAGTTCTGTTTTACTTGCTCCGTAAAAATATATGTGAGATTCAGGTTATTTTTATTCAATTACGCATTTAGTAAAAATTATGTATTTCTAATAGGATTTTAAAATGTCCACTCTAAGGATATTAATAAGATTAAAGTTATAATAATTAAATGAAATGGCTTAGGAAATACGATATCATTAGTTTTATTCAATTATTTTATATACGAGTAATAAAACAACAACAAAAAAAGTGCTAAACAAATATTCAACAATATTATTTTTTGACAGTGACCTCAACATTGCATTAACAAAATACTCAAAAAACCATTGAAGCTGTATACACCAATATGACAGTTTAGTGTTCTAAATATGTATATGCACATATGGGTGTGTAAAAACGGATGTTTATAACAAAAAGTAAAACCATAACCAACAACGTAATGAACACAAAAACAAACAAAAGCCGTTGTTATCTGCATAGAAATTACAATCAACACACATGCTTAGACGCATAAACACATAAATACAATAACAACAATAGCAATAAACAATTTGAAACATTTTTCTGCTCATAAATATAACTCACAGTTACATAAATTATTACACGTGAGTGCTTGATTAAGTGAACACAATTTATCATTATTGTATATATATGTACGCGCAGTAGGGCTGTTTAATTTTGTGTCAGCAGAAACTCGGGGCATCTGCCCAAGTCCAAAAAATCTCTAAAATTAATAGATTAATATAAGCTTACATGCGTACATATATATATATATATATATATACATGTATGTATGAAATAAGCATTTTAAAAATGAAAGTTGAATTCTATAATTAAAATTCAAAACTCAATTAAATGTTAAGAAAAAAATTAACGTTTTGAACATATAAAAATCTGAAAGATAAGATTCAAAATTTTGTTCTCTATTTAAAAAAAAAACTCATCACACTGCCGCCGCATACATACATAAAAGCAAATGTACTGCGTTCATGCACTCATACACTAATGGAACAACGAACAGTGTGCCATTAATTTCTTTGTATTGAAATTCATGGTTCAAAATTCCACAAATTTCAAATGCATTTGCAATCACCTATAAATTCAAACTAAAGTTTAGATTGAAAGTAATTGCGGCGGGATTATAACCAGCTTTTGTTCATTCTGCCAATATGATTCATTTAAAGTCAAACAGAGAAAAACCAAATGGGTGTGCCCATATATTGTGACTCCATTAACAAATAGACTTTTTTTACTATACGTTTTAAAGTGACTGAAACAATTCTTTCCGCGTCATAGCAAAAGCATTGAAATCAGGAAAATAAATTTATTATGAAACTCTTAAAATAAACCTGTTAAACAAAGGGAATAAACATATGGCACCATTTGTTAATAAATATTGGTTGGGTAAAAAAGTAAAAGTTTTAGAAAAAAAATACTTGTACATATATACATTTCAAGAGAAGTGGGTAAAAACCCCAATATTAAAAAATTTAAATTTGACTGTAGGTATTCCGGCTATTGCAGGGCGAAAAGAAGTCTTATTTATAAAAGAATTAATTCATTCATTTTATAAGCGCTCTAAATTTTTTGTTTTCAATTGACAATTTTATTTCATTCTTTTTTAATTAAATATAACAAAGTTTGGACAATTTAATATTTTTCAATAAAACATTATAATTTTATAACTCGTTTTCTAACACTACTAGTATATTGATAAACAATAAAAAAATAAAGTTGATAGTCTACACCAATCGTTTAGCGCATCTATAAAAAATTTTGTTATGTTTATACCTTTTTTAAAAGTTTTGTTGTTGCTGACTTCTTTATTGCAAAATAAATAACACCAGATTTTAGGGTTTTCAAATGAATTACAAGTTTATTTACTTTAACTACACACAAAGTAAGATTTGTACGTTGGCACAACAGAACAATTTACTAAAAATGCAAGTCTTTACTTCACGAGGTTTATATTTTAACTAACTAACTATCCACTCAGACGCTGTCTTTTATATTTGTCCGCTAGAGGTCTAGAAAAATAAAGAATATTCTATTTCCTTTATATTTTGTTGTTATGTTATTCATTATACATTGGTGCCTGTTGGTCTGTGTGTATTTTTGTTTTTGTTTTTATGCTGTTAAAGTTTCTTCCTGGAATTTATTTTAAGATAGTTGTTGTTGTCTTAGAAAACTACGCAATTAGTAAACAGCATACCCAGTTGTTGTTGTCTAGCGTCCATAAGATTTCTACGAATTTTGTAACTAGAAAGTTGTTGATGTCTAGTTGTTGTTGTCTTGCGTCCATAAGATTTCTACAAATTTTTTAACTAGAAAGTTGTTGATGTCTAGCGTGTAAAAGTTTTCTTAGCAAACTACGCAATTAGTGAACAGCATACCCAGTTGTTTACTTTGTTACTTAATTATTTTTTTTTTTAAACTTCAGCAAAACGCATCCGTAACAGTATAATAAGTGTTTATGGATTTGTTATGATACCCAACATAAAAGCAATAGAAAGCTTGAAGTAAGAGCTTGTAAGTGCACTAGATTTGATAGCGAAAAATGTTGTTTAATTCTATAAATTCAGATTTTAAATTTTCAAATTATGGAACTATTGTTATGAAACAAGCATAAATTGGGGGTGATTTGCGTCTAACTTGATGTATTTAATTTTTTAAATTAATGGTCAAAAATGTTGCATTATCTTCTTCTAAATTTTTTATCTTCTTTAAGAATTAAAATAAACATTTATAAATATTTTTATATATTTTTATTTTATATATTTTTTTATTTTTAAATATATTTTTTTCTTAATAAATTCAGAAATAAAAATAAATGTAAAATAAAGACTATTTTATTGGTATAATTTTATAAATTCTTTAAAAACATAAATTTATGAAACTATTTTTGTTTAACTCACCAGCTAATCAAAATAAAAAATAAATCGCGTAAAGAATTCGTAAAAAGCAAAAGTGAAGACAGTGTGGTGACGCGAAAAAACGTGACTACACGCACACATTACTGAAAATGTAGCATGCTACTTGTTTATTTTGAACGTTGCAGCGATATTATATTATTGTATTTCAGTGGTGTCAGATAAAAATTTTTTAGCGTTTTTTACAAAGAAGAAGCTTTGTTTTATAATAAAATAAACACTCACTTATTTTGTAAAAGGCTATTAGAAGAGTAAAGATTTTTTCGACATTTGGCATGACATTTCAGAAATAAAAACTTTCCACTATTTGGGTTCATTTTAGCACCCGGAAATATATTTCACTGCACATTACTTTTGTTTAGAATTAAGGAAGCAAAAATGAGTTTAAAGTGTTTGATTAAAAAAATCAAAATTAAAATTTTAAATCGATTTGAAATATTTTTATACAACCTATTTTATTAATTTAGGTATATAAAGCTCCCTTCCACAGAGGAGGTTATAAGTCAATTTCAATTATAGAGATTCTCGTCATCACCTAGCCGTTTGATCCTAACAACATTGTTGCCACTAGGAACAATCCGTCAGCAAATGATGCAAAGCACATACATATCAAGGTGCAATTTTAAGAGCACAGCGAGCAGAGCGATACCACCGTTCTTGCTCGAGAGCCGGAGCCTATCGAAGCTCTTTGTCCCTCCAGCTTAGTGACAGTCTATAGCAATGCAACAGCATTGGGTTGCATAGGTAAAAGCTGCACCCTCACACGATTTTTGGATTTAAACCACAGCCACCACGTTTCTCCCCGAAGGACTTTACCTATAAGCAGTACAGGGCCGTAAACCTGGGGGCCACCAGTTTCCGTATTACTAGTTTAGTAAGCCACTGCTTTTCCAGTTTAAGACTCTTGCTAGCCTACGCGACTGGTGCCACCTTTTACCCCCGAAGGCACATGTCAAGATGGGGAAAGGATCCACCTTGACTGATAGTCCTCAGTATATAAAATAACATTCAAAATAAATTATTGTTTTCGATTAATTCCGCTATATTTGAATTGTTGCACATACACAGTACACAAATCTTGCAGTTTACTGAAACTCCTCAGATCTTTTGTTTGCAGTACTGTTCATAAATCAAAGCATACAAAGATATCGGAGCCTTTAATATAATTACTTTTGAAAAATTTAACAAATCATAAACCTTCATTAAGTTCTTCTTAAGAAAAGATAGATACTCGTAATACTTATCTCCTTTAGTTAATGAAAGCAAATTTCAGTTATTCAAACTTTTGTGTCAAATAAGTCTTGAAATGCATCAGAATGTATGAAATTATATTTTCTTAGAAAAAAACTACTGAAATTTCTTATTATGACTTCGCATTGGAAGCCATGTTTTGTAATAATTTTAATGTTTAGGGGAAAATTTCTCCCATCTTTAGTACTTTATGATGCAGTTTATTTTTAAACCAACAGTTTTGACTTAAACTCAAAAATAAAATCTTATATTTCTCGGAAATACAAAAATTGGTGTCACACCCCCTAAAATGCTTTTTACTAAAAAAAATTCTCATTTGTCCTCTCATAAATTATTACGGATCCTGCTTGTTTTCTTATCTAATCTAAGCTAATAATAAAATATGTGTTTACCTTCCAGTCATTCTGGCATCTCATTTAGAGTATAAACAAGAATGATTGGTTTCATATTCCCTTATAATAATTTGCAAACACACATACAGATGTATTATCATTAGTCATATATTTTGCTATTTGTATAATATAAATCTATCAAAGAAACACAGCCTTTAGCATGCAATGGACAAATGTTTTAATTTTTAATTTGATATATAAATTGAGGATCAATCATATGCTAAAATTGGTTAATTCTTATTTTTAGGCATTAATTTTACAACAAAAATAGTTCGATATGTGCTTGGCTTTTCCGACGGGGTTAATTTTAATTTTATTTGGGTACGGTTTTCCGTCGACCCTCGTCAGATTTGGTTTGCCATCTTTTCGTACGAAAAGAACACTGAAGATGGCAAACAGCCGAAACCGGTTTGTTCACAAACCAAATTTGACGAGGGTCGACGGAAAACCGTACCCAAATAAAAACAAAAATAGTTGATAAGCAAAAATATTTTGAATTATATATGTTAAGGTAAGAGAATAAAGTGAGTTGTAATAAGTTGAATTATTATCAAATTATTATTATAGCTGCTGTATAAGAATAATAAGTAGTAAAAGTGACAACTAGTTAAATGCTATATTTACTTACTTAGGTACTCAAATCAGTAGAATGAAAAATGTAGTTGTTACACTAGCAAAAATTTAGTAAAAACTTAAAAAACACAAAACGAGTTTTTCATTTTAAGCTACAACTTGTGCCATAGAAACTTAAACAATTTTATTACCAGCAAAATAATAAAAAAAAAAAAACAAAGTAAAAAATGAAATGTGGTTTGTTGTTTATTACCTTGTCAACGTGTTTCTCTGTGGTTTTAAACAAAAACTCATAATCAGCCACCGCAGGTAGAACAAAATTTAAACAAGCAACATATAGAGAAAAGTGAAAGACATAAATCTAACAAATAATTACTATGCATTTCTATGTACATATTTTTTTCAATTCTTGTTTACTAGCTTTCCAAGGTCATCGTATTACTTAATTATTGCACACAACACACTTAAAAGAAAGTGCCATAACATGCATATTTCCTTGTTTTTCAAGTATTTGTTAGATATTAAAAATTTTTTAAATAGTTGAAATATACACGCAGGGGGTTTTTCAACTGCAAATAATGCACATTGTAATCTAAATTATACTTTAAAGTCATTTCGCTAAACTGACAAAGAGTTCTTATTTTAAAAGTTTATAATAAAGAAAAAACAAACAAATAAAAATGGATGTAAAAATATTTCATTTAATTTAAAAAAAATTATTTAAATAAGAAATCATAAATGGTTTTGTAAGCCCAGTAGAATTTTAAATTATAAAAAATAATAAAGGAAATCAAATTTTAATAATTTAAATTATATATATATATATATATATATGTAAAGGGTCCGCCAAATTTTTTTTTGTTTTAAATGCTATAAGTAAAACTACTGAATATTTTCTCAAATTTCTTTTTTATTTATTTTCCGGTTAATAATAGAAAATAGTTTCATTCATATGGCTGGCCATGCAGTAGCTTAGTGCAATTTTTAAGCACATTATCGATTGTGTGGAGCTGTATTTCACCAATGGCTTCACGAATATTATCCTTTAAAGCGTCAATTGTCTCTGGCTTGTCAGCGTAACACTTATGTATCTTTGACGGCACCCCACAAATAATAGTCCAACGGTGTAAAATCGCAGCTCCGAGGTGGCCAAACGACATCAGCTCTGCGACTGATAATGCGATCTTCAAAAATAGGGCGCAAAACATCGGCTGTATGGCACGTAGCGCCGATCTGTTGAAACCAAATATTGCCAATATCTTCCTCTTCAATTATTGTGAATAAAAATTCGTTCAACATGGCCCGATAACGATCGCCATTGACTGTAACAGCCACTCCTTGCTCATTTTCAAAGAAAAATGGCCCAATTATGCCTCTCGACCAAAATCCACACCAAACAGTGCGTGCGGGTTTTCTGTGCCCCAAATGCGACAATTTTGCTTGTTTATATACCCGCCATGATCAAAATAAGCTTCATCTGAAAAGATGATTTTTTTTTTTTTTGCAAAATCGGCATTTTCACTTAGCGAAGCGAAAACGCATTGGATGGTCACTTGGCTCCAACTCCTGAACTAATTGGACTTTGTATACCAAGGTCTTTATGCAAAATTCGTCTCAATTATGTCTCTGAAATGTTCAATTGTTAAGAACGACGGGAAATTGATGTTAATGGCGCCTCATACACACTTTCTGCCACAGCAGCAGTATCCTCGGGTGCACGCACTATTTTTGGCTTTTCACGCTTTGGTTTATCGATGAGGATGCCAGTTTCTTTCACTTTTTTCACAACATAACGAACATACGGAGCTGACGGTGCTTCTCCTCTTGAAAAATCCGTACGCAATTTTCGCACACATTCTGCAACATTACCATGATTTTCAAAGTCATGTCGCAATATTTCCCATCATTGTTTAAGCGTATACACAACCATATTCGTTCAGCGGAATGATAAAACTAATTATCTGTCAAATCAAACATGAACTAAATGTTATCATTCACGAAATAAGCACTAGTTGAAAAAAATCTTTAGATGGCGAACCCTTTATATTATATATTATAACAAACAAACAAAATTCTCACTAAAAAGATTAATACTTGGCGTTAATATTTAAAAATAATATCGTGCGTCAGCTGCTTTTAGCACTAATGACTTTCCTGTTGAAACCATGCCTCGCAGAACGGCAATTATCTCTATCGGCCTTACCGTTTCAGCTTCATTATTAAAGAAATAACATCCAAAAAGATGCACCGACCGATCAACTTTTCTGGACATTACGAGTCTGTAGGTTCTATTATGAATTAGTTTTAATCAATATTCTTCAATATTCTCATTAACAAAACAGATTTATGACTAAACTGATGATAAATTGCTAAGATTAATCTGTATAAAGTGCTTGCTTTGTTCAAGCATCAGCCTAATCACAATTTGCCAGATTATACTTGTCATAAATGTCAAAACGTGAATGCAGTATGGCAGTTCATTGGGGGATTAATTTTTTTAATTATAACGGGCCAAAAACACTTTTTACAGATTAATCATTATAAAAATACAAAATCCGTAAATATTTGCCATTATTTATTTTTTATAATTTTTATAAAACTATTACTATATGATAATTTTTATAGTTTTTTAAACGATCTTTTTTATCTTAAATAAATATCTTTTTTCTTTTTTAAGATCTTTTTTTATATTTTTTTCTTTTCAATATTTCGCTTTGCTTTCGAAAGCTTCTTCAGGAAAAAAAATTTTTTTTTTTTCGTAAAAAAAAAAGATATTTATTAAAGATAAAAAAGATCGTTTAAAAAACTATAAAAATTATCAAATAATTATATAAGAAAAAAAAAATTTTTTTTTTCCTGAAGAAGCTTTCCAAAGGAAAGCGAAATATTGAAAAGAAAAAATATATAAAAAAAGATCCTAAAAAAGAAAAAAGATATTTATTACTATTACTATATATTTTTCTTTCTTATTTATTTCTTTGATTAATGCAGAAACTTGTTCTATCCGAATTTAATAATCCGCCCTTAAGTTATAATGAAAACCATTAATGCGACCATTTTATTTTTGGAGGACATATTTGCTACACTAGTAAAAAACCTGCACGTGATAGAAATTAACTAAAACAAGTTTTCCTTTAAGTACGAAATATATTCCATATTTAATTTAATTTTATATAAAAAGAAATGTCTCTACAGACTACCAATACATCAAGGATTTCAAACAAAATGTGATACTAAGTCGTGCACTCCTTAACTTAGTTTGGTGTTGGGCCTCTCTACACTTTAATTCACTTAAGCGTTAATATCCGTTTAACGAAGCATAAATGTCTTGTAGAATATAATGTTCATTGTTAGCCCAAGAATCTGTACCCTATAAAAGAATGGCTCCAGATTTATAACGTAAAATAGAGATAGAGAGATAGATGAACTATCTTATCACAATATTAAATGCATGACTTCATTAAGCTTATATTAAGCGAATAGGAATAATTTTTTAAACTCATTACTTTTCGTATATTTGTTATCAATTTTCATGATTTTTTAACAATACGATTATTTTCTTAATGTTAGGAATTTTTCGTAAAAATAAAAAAAAAATTAAAAATTATGAAACAGCAACTAAGCGAAAATGAACTAGTTCAATAAACTGGTTTTACAATTTGTTCAAATTATTAAATAAGTAATGGCCAATAAATATTAAAAATAAACACATTTTAAATGCACGGCCTTGTTTTTTTCGTGGATTTTGATTTTGTTAAGCTTTTATGTATGTTATTAAATGTTAAATATTTTGTTCTATATGGCTAAATACGGATTTCCTTTCCAATTTGATTAAATTACACACACACACAAACAAAAAAAAAACAAAAAAAGAAGTACTAAAACGTATTCAGTGTATCTCAAAATTCAAATACATTATTTGTCTAATTTTAAATATATTTTTCAAATAATTTTATTAGGTCTAGTGTTTAGCCACGCTCTGCTGATCTGATAATTAGCATGTAAAAGTACAGTTTAACTAATTTTATTGTGCTCGAAAGCTGGAAAAATTTAGTAAAACGTAGTAAGGCGCATTGAAGTCTTTCTTAGCAATGGTTTCCACCAATAAGTAGTTAAGGTAAAGAGATTGATATAGCTTAGATATTAAGCATTTGGTAAGTTTAATGACCTGAACTCAAATTCAACTTAATAACTTCAATCCCTTCCAATATGTATGAAGGTATTTTCTTACCAACTTTAAAATTACATGCAAAACCTTAATTGTTTAGCTAAGAAAACCGACTGCAACTGCTTTGATCATTTATTTTGACAAATATGGCATTTTAACAACACCCCTATTCACGTGCTGGCTTGCGGACTTGTCATTTCCGGGAGTAAGTTGCTGCATTATCGAATTCAGCTTACTGTATGAGGATCTGCAACTAGATAATATTTCATTTAGGAAATATAATGTTGTTGGTATTGTCCTTGATAGTTGGCTTTATGAATTTTGGAATTCGTTATTGTTGTTATTGTAAGTAATAACTTTTAGAGTTTTTTATTTTAGGACGTAAATTTGAATTTTAGTTACGAAAGAGGCCGGCATTATATAAACATAAGCATAAGCGCGACCATCTAGCCAATAACATGATTTGTATTCAACGTGCTAATTGTCTATGCCCCAGCATTCCCACAATTTAAGTTATTCATCCCAAAATTCAATGTTAGCGAAAACATCGTTTAATTAATTGAATACACCACTAAATAGTGTAAATTGGAATTATGCTACAGTGAATAAAGAACTGCAGATTTTATAGATGTAATTCACGATGTCATTTAACGATACTCACATTCACGTGCTAGTTTGTGGACTTGCAGTTTTCGGGAATAACTCGCCGCATTCTCGATTCAAGAGAATCTGCAACTTGATAATGTCTCATTTAGGAAATATTGAATTTACTGAATTGCACGTGTGTGCTATTACTGTTGTTGTTATTGTCCTTAATAGTTGGTCTTATGAGTTTTTGGAATTTGTTACTGTTGTTATTGTTAGAATTAACATATATATAGTTTTTTATTTTAGGAAATAAATTTGAAGCCAGTTGAATTTTAGCTACAAAGGCGGTCGGCATTATATAAACAAACATGGAGCATAAGCACAGCCATCTAGCCAATCACATGCTTTGTATTCAACGTGTTAACCTTTAACATCCTTAGAAGCTTAGTCATTCATACAAGAATCCAATGTTAGTATAAACAACGTTTTATCAATTGGATATACCACTGAATAGTGTAAATATGAAGTGTGATGCAGCAAGAGCGATTCAACGCGGAGCTGCAGATTTCATAGTTATCATTCACAAAATAAAGCTGCCTTAGACTTTATCAAGCAACACATTTACTCATGTTTCAGGCGTTTAGAAGAAATTTTTATTTAATCACATTTTGTTTCGGGGATTTGTAAAATGAAATTACCTACGGTTTCTAGCAGAGGGAAAAATACAAAATTCGTATTTTGGCCTTTTTAAAACTTTCATCTCGGTTTTATTTTAGTTGGTTTTAAGTTGCCTTCCATTTGATACGTCTTCATCGCAAGTCGGCATAGAAAATCATATGACCGTAACATTTTAACTATATTAAATTTTTTAATATTGTGAGAACAATTTTTAATCGTCTAGCGCATCAACGTATAGCTATTTTTGTGCCCTTGGAAAAGAAATAAAAAATAAAAAAGACTCCTAAATTACTTTTAAGCTGGTTTAAGTATACCACAAAAATATTTTTCAAAAATATGACTGTAACACCGATCACTTTATATCGCCTTAATTGCGGCTTGCACTAAAATTTGCACTTTAGCTAAATTTTAGAGGGTGGGTAGGTTAAATAGAACTTCACATTATGTTCCCATATAAAAGAAAGCTCCTGATGTAATGTTTAGCTATTAATAAAAACTCAAGTTCAAATTTGAGTTTTTATATTTTTCTATAGTTTAAAATGAACACGCACCATTAACAGATTAAATACTGCTAACTAAAATACCAAAATATGTATAAGCTAAATACAAAATATATAAGCTCAACATAAATAATGAATTGACAAACCACTTTTAATAAAACAAAAATCAAAAAACCTTTTGGTTTTTAAAGACAATTATTTATTAATCCCTCCAATATTCACACATTTAAGTACTTATTTTTCAAGCTAGACACGATATCAAAAAAATCTAAACAAATATTTTATTTTTGTTTTACAGCAAATATTGCTTCAAATATTGCTCTGGAATTTACCATTGCTGCTGCTATAATTGTATGAGTTAGTGAATTTTCTATTCACTTTTGTTTGCAATATTTATTAACTGAGCAAAATAAACAGCTAAATAAAATGTTGACCACCAGACCAGACCAGAGCGCAACTAAATATACAACATCACAAGACAATACAAACTCCATCACCAACACCACTATCGCCACCTCGATAACTCACCGACTTAAACAAACGTATGCTGAGTCAGCTCAATAAAAAATGAAACAACAAAAATTACTTATGGATTTTGGTGTATTAAACTTAATTGAAGTTGTATCATGTTAAGGAGCATAGCTGCGATATCAGAAACTAATTGTGTAATTGTAGAAGGAGTTGTAAGTTGTAGTCGTTTTAACAACATGCATAAAATGTTGTTTTTATTTATTCATTATATTATTCCTTTTTTAGTTTTTTTTCTCCTTCGGATAAGTACTCAGGGAATCACCCCTACTCATGCAATGTATTGTACCAGAACTAGGAAATTAGGTTATAGGGAGGAGAAAAGAGGGAGTAGCGTTTGTAGGCATTCGATTTGAATTTTCCTACATTGAAAGTGACAGGAAAGACCTCGAAAGGTAAAAAACCAAATTTCCCTGTAATGCATAGTGCGATTCACTGTCCAATTAACCACAAAAAACATGCGCTCTCAACGAAAATCGAGTCAAATGCAAAAGTTTACGAGTTTCGAGAACAAGTTCCCTAATTTCGTTAAAGCACATACCATTGTAGTAACGATAAATTCAAACTATATGGCGTCGATGCTCTAGGGAATCAATACAGTTGGATATCCTACCGTCCCCAATGAGCCTCTTGGCCCTCTTTTGTATGCAATCATACAACTCCAAAATAGAGGTTTGGGGCGCCGACCCATACATAAGAGTTATATACTATCTTTGGACGGATACAGTTGGTATAAATAGTACGAAGATTGGATGGAGAAAAGTATTTCTTATACCGTTTTAGAAAACCGATATTTCCTTGCCAAGAACATGAAGAGTTTCCGATTCCGTTATATTTATATAACCCATAGTTGCAGGTGCAGCACCATTTCCTAACACAGATCGGCATGCAACATTGCGTCTTACGGCCATTAAAATTAACTCTATTCGCACAACCCCATTTGGATATCGCCGCAAGATCGTTATTGAGGGTATCATTCATGTTATGTCTTTTGGAACTTAAATCCAACTGCTTCGATCTCTTACTAAAGGAATACGTATGAAAAATGGTGCTGTCATCTGCGAAGGAGTATATAGGGTTTGACAAAGAAGGTCATTTAGAAAAATAAGAAAGAGAGTAGGAGAAAGAACTGATCCTTGCGGTACCTCTAAATTAATCTTGAACTCAACTGATGAAATCCCATCTATAACAGCTCGAATAGTGGAGAAATTATCACCGATACCAAAAGCAACAAGTTTTGACAGAAGCCACCAATTTTCAAGTCGCCCGTAGAAAGCCTCCTACGGAAACCGTATCGTCGATCGCATAGTAAGCTGCTGGGTTGTAGGTACCTCTCAAGATGTACTCTTATTCGTTTTTTTTCAAAGCACTAGCCTAATCTGGTTACCGAAAATTCAAGTGAAATGTTTGTTAAGTATTTGTGATAAGTTTAAAAAAATGACGACAGTGATTGCTATTTCTAGATTTGGAGTATTTAAATTTTTCAGTGTTTCTAAATATATAGTTTCAAAAATATATAAAAATCTAATAAAAAAAAATCTAACTACTTTTTTATAACAACTTTTTTATAACTACTATAACTAACTACTTTTTTTATTGACATTTTATTGAAATTTTACTGAAAAAATAATCTAACTACTTTTTTTATTGAAATAACTCTTGCACTACTTGATTTCTGTTATCAGTTCAACAGCTGAGCCGTGCTCAGTTATTATAATATTACAACTAATAAAAATTTTAAGGCTTCAATATAAACATTTTTACATAAATTATATTCACCTAATTTTCTATTCTTATTAAATCCAGAATAAAACAATTATTTTTTTATTATTTTTGGCGAAGCTTAATTGAAGATAGAAATAAAAATAAATTAGCAAGACTAAATAACCTTAGGATTCTGTAATAAACATGCAATTATTGGTTGGAAAAAATTTATATCTAAATGTGTTTCGTTGATTGTTTATCGAAAAATTTAGCTTCAAGTTCAGAAATATCATTGACAATATGAGAATTGCTTTTGCTGCGCTTACGGAATTTTTTCACTTTTCTTTTATTTTCATTACATGCTATCTGTAAATGCAGAAATAAGGTATATTAAGTATAAAATTAACACAGATGATGTGATCTCACAAAAAAGAAAAACATATTTTTATGCTGCACAGTTTCAGTGAAATGATTGCGCAGTAAAAACATGATACTATTTCTAAAACCTGCAAAGGCGCCAATGTTGAGGGCAACTTCGGAGTAGAAGGCATGTCTCTAGCCTGATGTTGGTGTTGACTTGTCATAGTCTAGAACTTTTCTACAATAGTTACTGTTACAACTGCCTTTGTGCACCACATTTTAGCTGTGCATCTTTTGAAGGTTGTCTCTTCTGGTACTTTTAATCTGAATATGCCTTAGCACACCTTTTAATACTAAAATAGTCGATTTCCTTGCAAATGAGATATTTTGCCAGATATTTTTCCTCCTTAGCGACATTTTACTTCTTGTGTCCATGGCCTGGCTCTACCAAGAAAACAAGCCTTTGAATCGGCAACAATAGAATCTATAAAAATACTTTCGCAATTAACATACGAGTTTTGCCAAAAACATTTAATTATTTTAAAAAATCAGGCGTTCCGTGCTTCTGTTGTTTAGTAAAATATACAAGTTTCTAATAAATTCCACTCCTGGCAGCTCCATATATTTTTGTTTTATTGCAATAAACTGGTTTTTACAATAATCCTAATGTTCAATGATATATTGAAGGTGCAGGCAACACTTTAAATTAGTCAAGAGATTTTGTTCAGTATATTTTTGAATGCTGTTGTTAGTAAACAAAATATAAAAACAAGTTTTGTTGAAAAAAAAATAATAAAAAATTTTAAATAAATATAAAGTTTTTGCTAACTAACACCCACTTTAAGACAAACAAAAAAAGGAACTTTTTAAAAAATTTATTCAGAAAGTAACTGGAACCCCACCCATCTTAAATAATTGAACTATGAAATACCAAAGGAAAAAAGAACAATAGGATTTTGTATACTATGGACAGAATAAATGGTTCAAGTGTGCATGCATCTACTCAAACGAAATAATCGAAAAACCTTACAGTTTAAAAATGTTTATTTTGCATTTTATTTATTGTATTTATTTGAACTTTGATTTTGTTTTCTTTTTCTTTCTTTTTTTTTTAATTCCTTTGATATTTTAATACGACTTTATTTAAATTTGCATAAAAGCAAAATACAATTGATTTTCTATTTTAAATATACAATTTAAATAAAGAAGAAATTGAAGTTTGTTTAAATTTTTAAAAATATTGATTTTAATTTAAATTTGAAAAATATTTCTGTGTGAGAGCAGTTTTTCGTTGAAAAATACGAAATGGATTTAAGACGTTAAGACTATGATGTTAGAAATGTTTTCTGCTTCGTTTTTGTTCAATAAAAGAATTAGCTGCATATAAAATAAAAACCTGACCATCAATTATATCTCCTCACCTTCTCAGAGGCATTCTAAGCATTTCATTTCTAATAAATTTTAGCAATGTCCCCATGAATGTAAATATGATATCTGCTATATCTTTTTCTATATATATAAAAATTAAGCCCAAAATAATTGACCGTTGGTTGCCAGTGTTTGACGAGATGCGCCGTCGGATTTCCACCAAATTTCCACAGTACCTTCGTAATGGTCTTTCGCTGGTTTGTATCTTCGTTTCATGCGTTTACGCGCAATAGTGCTTCCACAGTGCGCGTTTGAAACAAGACAAATTTTTCCAAAATTGTTTTCCATTGCATACTTCGACTCAATGTTTTGTATCAAATGAAATGTATGTTTTCGTTTGTACGTTGAGGTGTGTGTGTGCTTGCACAGAATGTGACGACAATATAAATCGAAATATGCTCATGTTCATGGCAAGTGAATGTGCAAACAAATAGAGAATTTTGCTTTCCATATTCTGTTGCATTTTGTGTGTGTGTGTGTAATTTGCGTGTCCAATTGCAAAATGATCCATCAGCCGAACATTTTTCAAAGTAGTTGATAGATATTTTGAATGGCGCAATTCCAATTGACCCCACCATAAAAATGATTACGCTTTCAGAATATTTTTTCCACTTTTCACAATCAAAACAAGAACTGGTCACAAACGTATTGTACAAAATTTTAGAAACCATGATTGGTTGGGGGAAGAGCTATCTTAGCTGCGAAAAATGCAGATGTTTCGGATATCAATGTGACAATTTTGAATAACATTCCCGGGGAAATTTTTACCTAAAAATCGGTTGACTCTGTTACCATTCAAGACGATGTTGTATTTTCAATTTTGAAATTCACTTGATTTACCTGCACTGCCGCCCCACCGCCTACAGGCTAGTAGGTAGTGTACCAGCTTGTAAATATGGGGGTTGTGGGTTCGATTCCCAACGAAGGCCTTAGTTATTTTCACTACAAAAATAAAAATTGACTGTCGGTGGGGCTGCTCAGCGATGAAGGCACAGTCACTGGTAGCTGTGCTGTCTTGCTGTCTTATACGGAAGTTAATTTCCGACTATCCTTCTACTTTCACCACCTGTTTAATCTATTCTCTATCCCTTTCGTAAAGAATTTAGCACGGTACTTGACTAAATAGGCATCGTTGCGTGAAGTGCTACTTCTCTTTAAAAAAAAAAAGTGAAAGTTGGTGTACCAATTATTTTGCTTAGAAATATCTGGCAGCCATGACTTTGCAATGGAATACGTTTAGTAGTCAATACAGTCGTGAAAATATGATTGAAGCAAAAATTTAAAAAGGAAAATACAAGGACGAGGATGTGTTGATACCACGCATTCCTATGATTCCTCCAGATTTGCCGTTTGAATTTAAACGGCTTCAGTTCCCCATACGTGTTGCTTTTGCTATGATCTCTGTTTTTCGCACGGTCAATTATATGTATCATGTTCACGTGTTAATAATCCAACTGCTTTGTTTGTCTACACCGCGAACCAAAATCAGTCGAAGAGTGTCGTATATGTAAAAGCAGTGCAATAGAATAAGACGTATTATATAAGCACACAAAAATATTGAATTGTGAAAAAGATAACATTATTAAAAAAAAACATAAAAAGGAAAAAAAAAGAAACTGTGTTCTTTCTGATTAATTTTCTTGAACGATTGAATTTTTGGCGCACACAAAAAAGAACGCTGCAGAAAAAAAAACAACCACAAATGACTTGCAAAGTAGTCACGTGCACGCTAGTTCTTTATGAAAATTGAAGTGAATATACTTAATCTTCTATTAGATAGCACAGATACAAAATCTGACAACTGTTTTCACAGCTTCTCTTGCTACTTGCAAATTATGTATCTCTAGTACAATAATATCCACGATAATCTCCATAGCCACTGCCCATAATCATTGCTGCTTAAATACTCCGAACAAATACATTGCTAAGCCTAATGAGTCATATGGCATTTACTTAATGAATTATTCGACCTTTTATTTCTTAATTTAATATGTATTAATCTTTTTTAACAGACTTTTTAATAAAATTTTAAAAATATACTGTTAAATTTTATTAAAAAGACCGTTAAAAAGATTAATACAAATTTACTTAACGATTTTTTAGTAGTTAATTATAAAGCACTACGTCAATTTAATAAAAAATAAGAGTTTTAAAATTTTTTTTTTATTAAATTGACCTAGTGCTTTATAATTAACTACTAAAAAATATTAAAAAGGTCAAAAAACTATAACTATTATATTTACTTAATGAATTACAAAATTTCATCAGAAATAGCAAGCACAAGTAGCTACAGATTCTACCACTGATTTATGAAAAAATGTAGCTTTAACACTTTTGCTCACCTCCCTCTTGTGAGTTGCCTATGGCCTTTAATTTAAACTAATCAATCAAGTATACTTACTTCTTTATACACTTCAGTGTATATACAGTGACTTTAGTCAAAGTAACAGCGTTCAAATTAAGAAAATCTTTTCTATAGTCGTATTGTTTTTAAAGATGAGGTCGATGAGGGTTAACCCCTCAATATTTGTATCCATACTATCCTATAAAATGTTATGAATTATTATTTTCAGTTTTATTCGACCTTTTTTAATTTTTATTAAATATGTATTAATATTTTAAATGGTCTCTTTTTAAATTAAATTTTAACGATTTATTTTTTCGATATTTCGCTTTCCAGTGGAAAGCTTCTTCAGGCAATTATTTTTTATATAAAAAAATAAAAGATTAATACATATGTTATTAATTATGTTATGAATTTACATTATTACTAATAAAAAAGTTCTTTTCCACTTTCCGAGTAAAACCAGGAAAAAGCGGAAATTTAGACACCTTCATAACAACTCCAATAATATTATATCTATAGATTTCGATTTGAAATATAATTTTTTTTAACTTTATTGTTTGATCCTCGAATTTCAGGACTTCTTTTATCAAGAGCACATTGCTATCGAACCTAGATATTGAAATAGAGAATGGGATTTGAAGTTGTTACAATAATTTGTGTAACTTTAATTGCATTATTAACCAGGTGATTTTGTTATTCTAGTAGATAGATTATTCTAGCAGATAGTTAATGGGCCAACACTATCTTTGCCTTTTATACATGAGAGTATATTTTAATGATAGAACCTATTCTTCTGTGTTTTAAGTAATTTACATCAATTGTTCCTAATGTTACTAATTATATCCACGATATAGTTTTTCAGAACTGCCGAAATGAACTAAATATTTTTTTAAAGTTAAAGTTCATTAAAAACAACTTTTCTTAACACACAATCGAAAATTTACATAATCAATGCATCTAATTGAAGATTTTATTTCCATCACCATTTTGCCAAAATACTTCTTTGAGTTTAAAACGACTTGAGAAAAATAAATAAATAACAGTGAAATTATCGCATATGTGAAAAATAAAAATTAATGTAATAATATTATTATTAATTATCAGATATTGTTCGGGTGAAAAATGTTGCAGTTATATATCCACGAATTTAAGACGACTTTGTATATTCACTTTTTTAACGAAACGAATTATATTTGAGTTTATAAAAAATAGAAAAACGATTCCAAAGCAATCGTAACTTTACACGTACAATTCATTACCCGACCTATTTTGGAAATTTTATTGAGAACGTAGATCAGAATATAAACAGATATTGTTAAAAATTTTCATGCGCAAAGTGTACGAAAAAAATCTTTAAGTGCGGACTTTGTCTCCTCTGACATAACTCGCTATTTAGCAAATGGAAAAATCGTTTTTACTTTTACTTATTTTTCTCACAATAGACACACCATTGACGAAAAGTACTGTCGTCAGTTATTTTACGTTCAATCTAAGGACTTTATTTATATTTTTAGAGATTATGATTGTTCTTTATATTATTTAATCTGTTAATATATCAAATTAAATAGGGATATTGCGAAATCAAACAATGTTTATTTCAATAACAGAAATAGAAAAAAATATTTAACAAAATTTTTAGGCGTTTTCTTAAAATTAAATGGTAGGAGCGAGAAAAAATTCGACAAATATCACGTTTAACTTTTTCGACTTTCAAAAATAAGTTTAACAGTAAAATTAGTTGCTTCTTTCAATTTAAGATCAGCAATAAGGTGTTTACCCAATTTTCCTACGTGCTACGAAATTTAAAAGTTTTAAATACGCCTCGTTTTTCTTCTAAAACTGCATAGAATTGCATAAAACTGAAAAAAATATATTTTCAATTTGATTAAAAAACATTTGCTTAACAAAACTGAATGCTAAATTCAACTTAAAATGCTCTTCTTAAGAAAGAAATTATTCTTAATTAGACAATTTCTAGATCAAAATAAATTTAATTAAAATTTTATTCAGAGTATTTAATAAAATACTATTGCTAATCGTTTTAACAATTATTAATTATTAATTAAAGATTAAAATATTTATGCATTTAGTCTTAATTGGAAGTCATTAGAGGATACTTTGTTTTTCTTAAATCTTATCATTTCATTTGGACTTAAATTACTCAACACTAGACATATCTTCAACAACAGCTTAAGTATGTGTAATTTTATTTTCTACCCGTATAATCCAAACTATAAGAACCACTCCAAATGTCTAGACTTTTGACTGCTGGGTGAAAGTGACTTGGTGAACTACGTGGATTATAGGGATTATATTGTGGTTGGGGTGCTTGTGCTTGTGGCGGATTATAATAATTAGGTTGATAATTAGGCTGGTAGTGGGGCTGAGTTGGTGGAGGAGCATAATATTGTGGCTGAGGAGCTGGAGCCGGTGCATGTGGCCTAAAAGCAGGTGCATGATTAAATGTTTGCGATGTTGGTTTATAAACAGGAGCTGGATTGTAGGCTGGTTGTGGTCTTGGCTGTTGTTGTTGGTAGTTATTTAAGCTAAATTTACTAGCCGCCACTGGACGATTGAATTTTTGATCTTTATAATATTCTGCAGGATCTTCACGATACTGGCCATCGTCGATTTCGTTTGGACCCAAGGGTGTCGCTTTACTATTGGTCAATGTTGGTGGAGGTACATTTATGTCACTACCTGAAATTTATTAGAATTACAAATTGTATTAATTTTCGTGAATTCAATAGTTTTACCTGCCGGCTCGAAACCTCTTTTCGTCGCTCCATATTCTATTTCTCGAAGATTCCCCTGATCATCCACGTATCCATATTTTCCATAAACTTCACCATTCGGATATTTGGTTTCAATTTTAAAACTTTTGTCAGCAGCTTCATATCCATATGTGTATGAGCCATCTGAATTTTGTCTATCGATTTGTTTTAAAATGGGCACTGGAGTGGTATATTGTTGTGCTTTAACTATTTGCAAAGCAATTAGTAGGCAGGAGACTATAAACTAAAAGAAGAACAACAAAAATATTATTATGATTTTTTTAATGAATGTTTTTTCTTGGAAGAAAGTTTATGGTATATTAATTTTTTAAAAATATTTCAACGTGTTAAATTTAATATAAGAGAAAAAACTATCACGACAACCAACCTTCGAAGTGAAGAATATTTTCATTCTTAAAAATCACAAATGAAGAAAAAAGAAATTTTGGTTTTCTGTGGACTGCCTCTGAAAACCCCCATTGTGTAATAAATGGAAATATTTCGCAGTAAATTTTTTGTTGTTTGACAATCAAAAACGATAAAACCACAACACAAAAGCAGCATGACTTATATAACCAATAGGTAAAACAATGTTTTGTTCTACATTTATCGCTAATTCAATATTTTGAAAATTACAACGAACTTAGGGTTACTAGTTTGAAAAATAATACACAATGCATTTGCATATACATGTACCCAGCAAACATTTTAATTATATATTTAAATTTAGTCAAACTTGCATCTGAAGTTCTGTTTATTGGGGATATCAATTTCAATTGAAATATTAAAAAAAAATGTTTTTAATATAATTAAAAGTAAAAATAATTACGGAAATTAATTTAAAATTATTGTATTAATTAATTCATTGAAAATTATTCATTTAGTAATAATACTAAGATGAAGAAATATGAAGCATCCATACTTTGTTTTTTTAAAACAATCAGTATAATACTGTAACTGCATGCATTATATGGCAAAAGGAAAGTGTAAAAAAAAATAAAACCATATAAAAATTTGTTGGTAAGTCGATAGTTAGCAGAAAACAAGAACAAATATATATAATATTCGTCAATTTAAAAATTAAGATATACCTGAACTTTAGCCGAATTAAATATTATTTATGTAGTTACATTACCAAACTATGTGAAATATATTACATGTTATAGCAAATGTTTGCACAGAAATTACTAACACCATTCAAACAAACATTGCTGCATGTCAATACAACGAATTTCAAATTTAATAAATTTTGTTTTAATAAACGCAAATTACATTTTGATGTAATGCTTAACCGCATTTAAAATTCTATTAGCTTTGCATTTTACAAGTTCTTTCAACAATCCCCCCCTCCAACTTTGAAAATTCCTCATACAACTATTAAAATGAAATCATTAAATATTAAACTGCAATTATTTTGTATTTCATAATACAAACTCATTTCATTTAAAGCTTTTTTTTTTAAAATTCAATAATAAATTTTATAAATCAACTGTAATTTCACTTAAGCAGCCACAATTCAACAAACTATAAGGTAAAACAATGTTATCTCAACGTCCTTGATTAACAAGACCAATTAATAAATATTAACTATTCATAAGAATACTGTTCTACCAGCTTAGCAAACTTTGAATTTGTAAAAAGAAATGCATATGTGTTTGTGAATGCATATACTCACGACATGTGATCCTATGTTTGCATTTATGTATGGATGTTTATATATATGTACTTGAGTATATACGTACATTTATATATGTAATTAATATGTATGTGTGTAAAAACAACTATAAATATATATATATATATATATGTATTTTCAATATATTTTGAAATTATTATAGAATTAACCACTCGCTTAAGTATATTTGCAAACATTTAATTGGCTTTTCTTCGATTTATAAACTAGTTTGGCCACTGTGTAAACAATCGCTGTATGAAAAACACAAGTATGCGATTTCTATTAGAACAAATGTGTGTAAAGCAAGTAAATAAATATTTTAAAATAATTGCTATGGATTTTGTGGTTCAAATATATAGCAATTAGAACTATTTCCTTTACCACTTGGTAAATACTAATTTAATTAAACACTCACACACATACATACCTATATACAAGCGATTACTATAATGTACAACACCATTTTCACATGTGTGTATAATTTTAATGCGATTGCGTTGTTGAATTAATTGATTAAATTTTTGTTCAATGAATATTTAAGCAAAAAACATAACAGCTTTAATATGTGGCAGCATTTTTAGTGTGTTCTGTAACACACCAAAAAATGTTTTAAAAACACTTAATTCTTTTTATAGTTATATTAAATGGAATTAACTCTAAATGGTATATGTAGAGTAAGTCATTATTAGATTGAATAATAAATCAGTAAACTGCGAGGGGAAACGCATAAGAAAAGAAAACCTAAAATTTGAAATTGTTTTTGGATTTTTAAGCTTTAGATATGAAACTATTCAAATAAATTTTTTAAGTCTGCTATTATTTGCTCTGCTCACTCACAAGAATAAGAAGCCTTATGAATAAAAAAAAAAACGTGAGAGCTTTATAAAGTTTAAAAATTTAAAAATAAAAATTAAAAATATCTAGAATTAGACCTCCTATGGTTTTGTACATTACGCGTCTGACAGTCCGGCTAATTTGTATGCTTACATCACATAATTTAAATGCCATTTAACAAGCGATAATGTCTAATAGGGCGTTTAATTAGTAAGACTCAAGAAACAAACTTTATTAAAAAATATGATCAGTATGTAAAAGACTTGAGAAACAAACTTGAAAACTAAATGTATAGAACGGTAATAACATTTTGGACATTTAGAAAAAATCAATTAATCAAATCAAAAGTAAATACGTAACCTTTGATTTGATTTGATATTTAGTTGAGGCGAAGAAAGAACGCTGTCTGTTTTGAAATCCAAAATGTATAATATTTCAAGGTCTTAAGTAATTTCAAAACATTTCTTGCTAGCAACAAATTATATAAATATCATAATATTTGTTATAAAATACGTTCGACGAAATACAATAATGAAGACAATTTAAATGTATTAAAAAGCTGAGTTCGTAATCTTCAGGCTTTTTAAAATATTTAAAATATTAAAAATAAAAATAATATATATATATATATATATATATATATATATATATATATAATAATTCAGAAATATAACTGTCTGTACCAAAGATTTGTAGCTGTCTTGTTTTGTTTTAGCTTTAAAATTCACATGGATCACATGGATCAGTTCTCGTAACTTTTTTACTTCTTTTCTAGTAGTAATTAAAAATCACGCTAAAATAGAAACAATTCAGATGGTAAGAAGACCATATTTTAATACCTTTAACTACAATAAACTGCGCTGGACTATTCGCAAAACAGTAGCCAACGGCAAGATATAAAAGTTTTTATCTATAAAGTTTATCTACCATAACACTAAGATTAGAAATGTTGAAAGCATGTGCGGCACATTTCTAGTTTTTTCATTCATTTCTCGCTGCTGCGCTTTTTTCCTTGCAAACTCTCGTGAAGTTTTAGGAACTCATAATTCAAAACACCTTCAAAAATCTACACATAATATAGATTATTTGAATCAAATAAAGTGCATTTTTAAAATGCTATAGAGAACATGGAATGGAATTTTTTTGCCAAGATTACCAAAACCTGTATCGTGCCATTTCTCACGAACTCCTCTACAGATTGTCACAAATATAATTAAACTGTTAACAATTCTTGAACCAATTATCATCACCTTTGACAGGCATGATCAAATTAAATTTTCAAGCTAGAAAATTATTAAAAATTTAAAGAATCACAAGCTTAATTCAAAAAGAAGTAAACAATTTCCTCATTAAATAAGTAATTAAATCAATAAAAAGTTGAATAAAATTGCACTTTAAATGTAAACAAACTCTTTAATATAAGAAACATTTTTTCTATGTTTAAAAACAATTTTTTTATATCATTTAATTTAAAACGTTTAAATATGAAATTTAAAAATAATTTTTTAAAAACTCTAAATTGATTCACTTAACATTTTTTATTCATTTAAAAATAGTCTTATTATTCACTGCTGAAATACACATAAAAAATAATAAAAATTAATTACATTTGTTTAAGTATTAAACAATTTATTGTTAATTTTTAATATTTCAAAAATTTTTCTATTAAAATCCAATATTTCGGCCAACTTTGTTGGTCATCCTCAGGGCTTTTTTTCTCTACAATAAACATTAACAACAATAATAATAACTAATCAAAAACCTTTAAACACATATCACAATGAATATTTACATTTTAAAAAAATTTTTGTTAAAAACTTTTGAGTACGTTACTAAACTTTGTCACATACTGTTTAGTAAACAAAGTTGGCCGAAATATTGGATTTTAATAGAAAAATTTTTAAAAATTTAATAATTAACAATAAATTGTTTTAAACTTAAACAAATGTTTTAATTTTTTAATTTATTGAACAAGACCTTAAGCCGAAAAAAAAAGAAAATTTTACAATAAAAAAGGTCTACAACTTAAAAAGAATATTTAAAAATTAATTACTTAATATTTTAAATATATTTTTCTCGCACATATTTGTGATAAACTCCAGGAAAATGTTTAATTAAAAATTAACAAAGGAATACTTACCACTTTGTACATTATTGTTTTATTTTCTTAACTTATTGAAATATAAAATTTGGTGATATTTATAGTTTCGAACTCTGCGAGAGTCTTTAAGAGATTTTGAGTTTTTTCAATATCCACTTTAGTCACTTAAATAACAGTCAGATATTTCATGAAAATTTTTTTGTAAGTTTGTTCGTTGTTAAACCAATCTTTAGATTTCTGCTGTTTTATATGCAGAAACTAATATGCACTGCCAAATAAAAATGTTCCAAAAAAATTTTTAAAACATTGAAATTCATAAGATTATTGTTTTTTAATGATTATTATTTTGTTTCAGAATTCAAAAGTTAGGTTAAGTGCAGAAAAAGAATTTAAAATAATATTTGCACTTGCACAAGACTCTGTAAAACAACGGACTCAAAAGAAAATCAAAGAGTTGTATGCTTTTATACCACCACCAACACCACTACCGCCAAAATCAACTACAAAAGTAACAAAGCCAAATGTAACAACAAAAACTAGTAAATAGCTTTTACTTGCTATAAGTACAAGTATGCAGCTATTATTCATAGCAGATATTTAGATATATTTTATACTCAAGCCACTTGTAAATTTGATAAATTTTGTAGCACCTCGCACAACGCCTGTTCACTAATTCAGTATCAAATCAACCAACAAACAAACTCAATTTGGAGCACCTAACACAAAAACATTGAAATAGATATTTTGTAACAAAATTTTTTTGTTATTGTTTTTGTGTTTTTTTTTCTCAATAAACTATTTACTCACAATAATTCCCGCATTCGTATACATAGAAGCAAAATAAAAACAAACCAAATTTCTAGCGAGAACTACATGCATTCATATAAACACATACAAAATTCAACAATATTGTTGGCTAACATGGCTAAGGCGGGGTGCGGAATAATAAAATATTGTAATAAATTTATATGAATTTCTTAAATTATTTACTTAATAAAATGATTTTAAATTCATGATTTTTTGTTGCTTATAATGCTTTTGCATTACGCCTTACTTGCATTACGAACTTACGAGACTTCAAACGATATGTTATACATTTTTACTATATTTTTAATGCAAAAGAAAATCTATTTTGCAACTGGGCTTTCACAGAGCTTACTCAAAATCTTATATTGCTAAGAGCATACTTCTCTTTTTCAATTGTGGCAACGCCAACAATATGATAGTTTTGACATTGAGATTTTTGACGTGTTCGTAGTAGATGCATTGGCAATTGCTACAATGAATTAAATAAAATCCACAGTGAAAAAGTGATCCTGTTAAAGTTGCATTTCGTAAAATTCATGATTATTTCGAACAACATAGTCCGCTATTAAAAATTTGGTCGTTAAATTAGAGTCGACAGGCGCAATACAAAATGTGGGAACACCAACGCATGTTCGACCAAGTCGTTTAACCGAAAACATCGCGCCGTCAATCACAGTGTTCAAGGATATCGAAATTTGTCAATTCCTCGACGGTCTCAACATTAGGGGTTATCCGAAGCCACTACATAGCGAATTTTGCCTTACAAGGTTTAGCTGGTACAGAAATTGAAGCCGTAGATTCGCTCAATTCATTCAGAAACAACCGGCGGGTTTTTCTGAACAAATCATTTTTTCAGACGAAGCCTATTTTCACTTAACAGTGTGTGTCGACAAACAAAATTGACGCATTTGGGCTTCTTAAAAATTCTAGAGCGATTATTGAGAAGCCTTTGCATGCTCAACATGTCACTGTTGGGTATGCTATGTGGTCTGGAGGCGTAACTGGGCCGCTTTAAGGTTGAAATTGCGGTAAGGTTCAATGGACTACGCTATCGCGAGATGTGAACAACATAATTTTGGCCTATTATTGGATATCTCTGACAAGTAGTTTTATGGGAAAATATCAGTTGTGTAAAAATGAACAAAATTAAGATATAAAAAAAACGATAAAAGTTACAAGATGTAAATGGTAAATGTAATGTAACATAATTTTTGGAAATGCCTATTTTTCTATTTCTTGTGAATAATAAAATCGAACCACATTTTGAGAAAGATTTCAAATCAAGTTTATGGAAAACAATATCTATATATACAAAGTGTAAATCATGGAAAATTGTGGAAAATGCGGATAACTGGAAAATCTTTCCGCAAAAGTTGGAAAATTGGGAAAATCGAAAATTGATTTTTTGTATCAAATTTTGTGTGCAATTATTCTTTAATTAAACGTTGACTTTTCTTGCTGCAAGTTATACGTGTTTTGTGTATTCTAAACTGATTCCGGATAGTCGTATATCACGCATTCACGTAAAAACATTACAATCAATTGAAATTCAATGCAATATTTATCAAAAAATCGAAAATAGATTTTTTGTATGGAATTTGTGCGGAATTATTCCTTAATGGCTTTTCAAATGAAAATTGCGGAAAAATGTGAAAAAAACTTAACTTTTTAATTCCCTATCTATTATTATCGGGCCTCTTTTTTATCACACGTTTTGCGCTCGATTATACAGATTTTTTTTCGGTTCTTTTCGTTATTCGAACCGTAGTGACAACACGATTAATTATTTACGTACGTTTTTTCATTCTTCGTCAGTATCTCTTGCTTGTCTTCATTATTTGAATTGAATAAAAAAACTAATTAGCGAAGTCGGACTTCGCGTCATTGAAATGTCTTATTTTTCTGTCTCTCCTTTGTTCTCTTTACTCATTTTTGTAAACATCAAAGTTTATTCAGAAAAAGTTTAACCTTTTGTATACGTGGTTTCGCTACTCTGTTTCCCTTGAGGCGAGGCAAAGTTCGCCGGGTCCGCCAGTTTATTATAATTTTTTTTTAATTAATCTCGTCAATCAAGTTTAATAATTTTTTAGAGGCAAGGTTTATTTACATTGGATATTCTTATTATAATTTATTCCATGATCTAGATACAAATCCCAGTCGCCATCAATTAACAATTATAGCTCTATCCTCTTTCTCTCTCGTTCTCTAGGCTGTATCATTAAATTTCCACCGAACTAAAATAATATAAAATATGCCCTAGGATCAAAACATTCTATTCTAAATTTCACTGGCTTTAACTAAGAATATGCCGATAGCTTGAAAGTATGGAGGGTGAGTTAAAAGCCGAAATTTTACATAAATATTTTTTTAAACTTCTGGAAGATTGCAGGACACTTCAAGTAGGAATATGTAACATTAAAGACTTTTAACTGGTGAAATTACAAAATAATATCCAAATTGAATTAGGATATTCGGATTCCATGCTCATAGCTAAACTTTAGATAGGAATCTTATTGTTTTATATAATCAATCCTGGTCTAATAATACGAAGAGGCATTAAAATGGCTGAGAATTTGAAAATTACTGTCATTTGGGTAAAGGAACACGGAGTTTGTATGCTAAGAGGCTCACTGAACGACTAGCGAGGGAAGAAACTGCGCTTTATGAAACAAAAGCTGACTGATTGACTGACTGGCTTACCACTTTTCGAGAATGTCTTAAATGATATTACAGACTGGCTACGCAAATGACCTGGCTCTGCGTGGGCCATTAAACGGGAATGCAATAACTAGTAAATTAGTAAGTACGATTAATAGAAAATGTCGACTTATACTCTTATCTAAAGAAATTATAATGCACTGCCACGATGAGGAAGAAATAGTAAAGGATGTTTACTCTACCACCATATCTAAGATAGAATTTCACAGAATTGATTCCTTAATCAGGAGCTAAAACTCTTTTATACTCTATCACCTGATCTTGCATTATTTCTAATCCGCAGCACCTATGAATGAGCCTTATTCTAATTGCTTTATGAACTTTTATTTTAGTTTTTGATTATACTATATTCTCAAACATTTCATATATTAAAATTTTCTTTACTTTACCCTTCCATATTTGCATATTTGGAGTGAAATTCATCGGGCGCCATTTATTTTGAATATATTCTTTAAATTTTTGAAAAAGTAAATAAACGGTCGACAAGTAGCATATTTGTAATGGGTTAAGGAATTTTGTGATAAAACCACTTCGATCCAGCATTATCGTCTGTATTCAAAACCTGCTTTACTTAACTTAAACACATAACAAAATTTCGGTATTAACGGTAAATAATATTTTATCAATTTCAATAATATCAATCTAATTTAATTTGATTTTTTTTTTTAATTTAAGGATTGTACTGTTGGATTTAAAACCTCCAAATAAAATTATTTTTACGTCGTCTAACAATGTTAATGTATAACAGCAACTTAAACTACGCCCTCACCAGCATGACAAGTGTTTCTTTCATCATTGTTGAATTTTTCTAAAATTTAACATTAAAGCATAACAAAATAACTAAATAACAAAACAAGTTGTTGTAAAGCCAGTTTGCTCGAAAAGAAATAAATCCTATCAGCTTTTTTTAATTTTTTTTTTTTGCTTTTAGTTTAGTTTATTTTTTACAGCATGTATGGCTTAAGTATAATTTGTGGAAAATACATTTTAGAATATTTATATAAAAATGTAAATGGTGAATTATATGCTTTGATGTTGTAAGCTATATACATAGAACAAAACGTTGTATATTGTTACACTCATAAAATGTTGATTTGCTTTTTAAATTTATGCCTTCGCCTATACATATTAAAAAAAGTATTTTACTTTTTACTTTTGTTATTTTTCTATAGTAAATAAATCATATTTAAAAGCATTTTTCTTTGAGTGTAATGAGCTTTCAGCATTACATGGCAATTTGTTTTTAACACAATTTTTCACTATATAATTTTGTAATAATAAAATAAAAGCAATATCGATCAAAATGAAATATAACACATTTTTAAACTCACTGCATTTACAGGGTCTTCCAGCATTAAAATTTTTTTTTATTAAATTTTTTTTGGGGGGGAATATATAAGAAATATTTCTTTTTTTTGTGTAGACGTATGCATGTATGCTGCATTTGTTAATCACAGGTTAGCCAGCTGAGCAAATAGAATATACTTGATAGCATGTTAGTACAATTATAAAATTATGTTAAAAGTTTTGTAGATAAATAATTGTTTCAAGTGCAAAATATTAAAAATTAAATTTCTCATATCATATTTCATTTTAATAGTTGTAGAATGCGAAAAATTTGGTGAAGATTTTAGCGCAGCAGAAAGTGTAATTCATTCACCTGGTGTCTAAATTTACTTTTCTCTTAAAATTTACTTGCACTCAATAACGAACTTAAGCCTTACTTATAAATTTTAATTTATACTTTTTTAAAAAAATGTTTTTAGCTTTAATAAATATCTTTTTTTCTTTTAAACGATCTTTTTTATATATTTCTTCTTTAGGAAAAAATTTTTATTTTTGAAAACAAAAAATTATTATCATATATTATTATATATTATTTTGTTTTAAAAATTAAAAATTTTTTCCTGAAGAAGCTTTCCAAAGGAAAGCGAAATATCGAGAAGAAAAAGATATATAAAAAAGATCGTTTAAAAGAAAAAAAGATATTTATTAAAGATAAATAAAAAAAGATCGTTTAAAAAAACTATAAAAAATGTTTTTAGTTTATCTACCTTAATTGCGTTAAATTCCCTTAAACATAAAGAGATTTTTTGGATTTTTGGTTGAATACAAATCTCATTTAATCAATTTAGCTTGAGAATAAGATTTTTTAATATTCTATATTGATGAGCCATACAAGTAGTAGCGAAATAGCCATATAAATATGCTTCCCCTACAGCAATGCATATTATCTTTTTATTTTCTTAGTCAATATTTTCTGAGAATATTATAAAATATTTATATTTAAAGATATTTAGAACAGTTAAGGAAAACTAACTTAAGAATGATTTCAAATAATAAATTTTTTTTATTGTTTATTTTCTAAAATTGCCTTCATGTAAGAACATGAATTAAGAAATTAACATTTCGACTGGAAAAATTGAAAAATAAAATTTAATACATTTTTCTGCTCTCATGAATATTCGTTATAGTTGTGCCTTAGTTCTGTTGACAAAAGGTCTCCAAATTGTTACAACATCCATATAAATTTTAAAAGAAAAGTGGCTTCAAAATTTCTTAAGCGTGTCAGTTTCTAAATGGGTTTTCAACAAGAAGTTTGTTGTCTAAAATAAAAAAAAAAACAAAAAATGAAGATGATTCAAAATAAAAGATTTATAATTTATTGTAATCATTTTCAATTTAAGCAATTTTAATTTGTGCTTAATTCCTTCAAATAAATATTTCATGATATTCTCACAAAATATTTATTTGAAGGAATCAAGCACAAATTAAAATTGCTTAAGATGATTCAAAATTTTTTTGAACTACGATGAGAAAAGTTCGGCAACTATGAATAAAAAATGATATCTGGCAAATATCCACCACAATCCCGCTGACAGATGTCGATTCTTTCATTAAAGTTTTTAATAACTTTTTGGCTAAATGTCGATTCTATATATAACCACACCACGGATTTGCGTTTTAAGGCTGAAATCTATTCGCTTCGCAGTGGTGCTAAATTACACTATCTGGCTGGCCACTTGCTGATTGTCGTGAAATTAAGCGATTGTGAAATTTGGTTTGCGATAAATTGAACATTTCATTGGCTGTGTGATATGTGGCACCGTCCTGTTGAAACCACATGTCAATGATATCGACATCGTCAATAAAAAGCCAAAATTGAGTTGTTATCATCTCGCAATAGCGTGATCCATTGATCACGCATTTCGTTACCGCATTTCCAGCCTCATCTTCGAAATAAAATGGCTCAATCACACCTCCAGACTGCATAACGCTTCATACAGTGATACGTTGAACATGAAAAGATTTTTCAATAATCCCTCTAGGGTTTTCAGAAGTTGAACTGATCCGATTTTGCTTGTTGACATACCCTGACAATTGAAAATGGGCTTCGTCTGAAAAAATGAATGGTGGGTCAGCTTAATTTCTGCACCAGTTGAACCTTGTAATGTTTCAAAGTCAAATCCTTCGACTTGTGATGGTTTTGGATAACCCCAATTGTTGAGAACGTCGAAGAATTGACTCTGTGGCTCACGGCTGCGATATTTACAGTTGAACGATGCGGTCGAACATGCGTTAGTGTTCCCACATTACGTATCGAGCCTGTTGATTCAAAAAGTACGATTATGTTCTTTGTAAATATAACGAATTTTACGAAATGTAACTTTAACAGGACCACCATTATCTTAGTTAATTTTAGTTATTTTAATGCGATTTTCGTGCGAAATTGGATTCATTGTAGCAATTGCCAATGCATATACCACGAATATGTCAAAAAAATAAATGTCAAAATTATCATGTTGTTGGTGTTGCCACAATTAAAACACAAACTTTTTGTTGAAAAACGTGATATATTTATACTGCATATCGCTGGCATGCAAAATTAATCAAAAAAAGTCTACACAAATTTTTATATTTACAACCTTTTAAAAGACAATAAACATAAAAAATCGCAGAAACTTTTCTTCATTCTAGCCAACGATAATTGCTTAAAAATTATTGAAATCTGAATTTCAGTTTCTTAATTTTCTTCGTCTTTTCCTCCAATTACTATTTAGGGCATTGAAATCCAGACACACTGCATCAGCATTAGGATTAATTTAGCAACCATGATATAGGTACAATGTTCCAGTCTGGGTCCAATTCACACAAAATAAATTTACTTAATAGTTTTCAATAACACGTTTTTTTCCGAACTCAGCTTAAATAAGCATAGATATAGGATTATTTGGAACTTATTTAAGAGATCTTCAAAGGTGAAGAAAATAAAACGGTGCTATGGGTTTTCTCTATAACTGCATTATGCTTAAAACATATTTGACATCCCAATAGTAATCGAGTTAATTATTGTATTGCAAAAATATTTAATAACTCACGATAACCAAATATAATCTATAAGATTAAACCCGACAACACTTTTTTTTGTTTAACTTGTTTTTGTTTTAATAATAAATATGCTAAAGAAACGCTGCCTCGCTTTTACATAAGGGGGCCTTAAAATTTTTGTTTTTTTTCATGAAAACCAAAGGCAATATTTATAACCTCACGCTACAGATAAAACGATATCACTCCTCATCGTGGATGTGGTATTTTTCATTTTGCAATGAAAATAGAAGAAAACTGACTACAGAAATGATCCTGTGAAATATAGTCTTAAGTTTTTGTTTTATTATTTAAAGTTCTTTTAAATCTTTTATTAATTTATACACCCCCTGTTTTAATAATGTAATGCGGTATAAGTTATTTACAATGACTTCATAAAATTAGCAATTTAAAATTATGTGGTGAGTGAATATTTTTGATTTTTATTCATTGTAAATTCCAATCCTACATAAAATGGTTTTAATAATCAATAAGTTGTCTAAGTCTTTGTTCTCTGCTATGAAATGTTATGTCACTTAGTTGTCATTTTACTGTTTGTAAATATTAATCAACGACCTTAGAAAACAAATAATATTTTGCGTAAGAAAATGACAAAATACTTTATTGTTAAAATAACAATACAGCAACTAAATGATAAATTATCGAAAATAAAAGAACAGAAAGTTGTTGCTATTTGTTTTTGGTTTTAATTAATTCTTACAACTACACTTCGGAGTGGGAAAACAAAAATGTGTTTTGTGAAATGTAAGTAAAATTAAAGCATTTTTGATTATTGATGTTTTTTTAAAGCTTTGATGCATGTGTTTATTAATGACTTTCTTTATACTTCTCATTTAGTCAATTAAAATTTTAAACATAATTAATTTAAATTATTGACAAAACATATAGGAATGATCAAATTAACTTAACAATAGTTTTAAATAGTCAAATGCAAACAAGTTTAAATAATATATATATATATATATATATATATATATATATATATATATATATATATATATAAATATATAAATACTATCAAATTGATAAAAAAGCTAATATTTCAAAAATAACTTAATAAAGATTCAGCTATTAATTTCTATAAATTTACTTACAAAATAATTTTGTGGTATATGAGATATTCTATTATTATCCTAATACTATCCGTACTTGATTTAATTTAAAACAACTAATATTCAAATCATTGTTTGGTCATCTTAGAGTATGTTGTAAAAGGGTATTATTTTTGAAATGAAATAAAAAACAATGAATTTTTTTAATTGACATGAAGTTTACTTTATTTAAAAGATAACCTTCTGGCATTATCATATAGATACGACTACTGGCTTGGAGTTAATCTAATCTGTACTATTCACATATTAAAATCGGGATCATCAGCAATTTAGTTTTGGTTCCAATCACCGAATGCTAGATGTTAATTTTGTAGCACGCAAATCAACATTTTTCCTAAAAATTTTTCACAAAGGATTTAGATCAATAAATCCTGTATATGGTAGCGGATAGTTTGATTCGCGCTCTACGCTACACTCTACAGCAGCAATGATTTCTACTGTACGTATCGTATGACTTCCCTATGGATGTGTAGAGTAAACGTGGTGTGAAAACGTGCTATAATTATTCGAATTATTTGCTCTAATCGACGATTATGTTTGCCGTAAAGTGGGCGATACGTCTGTTGAATGCAATCATGATTTTTCAAACAAATTTACACAATTTCTCTATTCATGTTAAAATTTTAAGTCAAACTAGGCATAAATCATTTAACAGGTGACAAAATAGCCGCCATCTAGAAGTGTTGCCAACTTAAAGTTCTATATCTCTATTAAAAACACCCTGTATTAAAATATTGAAGCACTTTTACTTTTGTACAACCAATTAATGGTTGAAGTGAGCAATACGACCTTTCCATATTGTGATTAGATAAGTAGTTATGTAATCGGTAAAATATAAAACATTTAGTGCCTTGTTTTATGTCTTTAAATTTAAAAATTCTTTGTATTTCGAGAATCGTGTAATTGTTTAGATTTCTAATTTAGTTTATATCTTATTTTATACAGAAGACTTAAGCTATGTATAGACGGTTTTCATATATGTTTGATCTGGTCAATATGACTACAAAAAGTTAACGGCTGTATGCTTAAAAAGCGCTTACTTGAGCTTTAAAGTACACGTTAGTTAACAAACATTTAAAGGCTAACAGACGTTTTTTAAAACATTGGTATTCATAAACAGTACTTTAGCTAATGTATGCTTTAGTATTATTAATATTTTGGTTCTGGCAATGCCACTATTTTCAGTTGTCTCTTTTTTTCTCTCTCAATATTTCGCTTTCCTGTGGAAAGCTTCTTCAGGAAATTATTTTTATATTTTCAAAAACAAAAATTATAACAATTTGAAAAGAAAAAATTTTTGAAAAACCAAATTGTTATAATTTTTGTTTTTGAAAATATAAAAATAATTTCCTGAAGAAGCTTTCCACAGGAAAGCGAAATATTGAGAGAGAAAAAAAAGAGAAAAAATAAAATCGTTATAATTTAAATGACCGTGTGAAAAGATTAAAATTTAATAGAAATAAAAAAAAGGTCGAATAAAACTGAAAATAATAATTATAATTACATTTTTGTAAAATATAAAATAAAGATGTTAAGATGTTTTATATTAAATGTCATGTTATATTTTAGTTTTTATTATTATTTGTAAACTACAATTTGCTTTAATAAACATTTTTAAAAATTTTTGGAATAACAAAGTATAATTGTCAATTGAGCCGTTTATATTGAAAGTAGCATAAGTCACAACTGAACAGTTTCTTTTTTCATTTTTAATAAATTTGATATTAATAAGTTAGGAAGTATTGAGATTTGTTTAAGAGGAGTGTTGATAATTAACGGTTTAACGAAAATGCTTATTTTGAAAATGGCGTTTGTCGCTGTACTTAGGAAATTAATTACGGAGCTTAGTGTGAAAGAAATGGAAACATGTAATAGGTGTGTGTGAAGTATTGTTGTGATTATTGGACTTATTTTTATTAGTTCGGAAGAATAGTGCAGTTTACTGAACTATATTATAGTGATATCTAATATACTACACATAATTAGCATTATTTTGTTATTTATTTATTCTCAGGCGGTTGCTTCGTGTTGTATAAAATATCTAAGAATGTCACAACTCAAAAGTATATTATTGTACATAGTGACTTATGTAAAGGACAAAATAGTAATAGTAGTAGTAGCCCTCTGTCGGAAAAATTTTCACAGTACACAACATGGAAAAAAAAGATTTTATTTCAACACAATCATTAGAAAAATCCGTTTCAGAAAGAAAACTAAATACAGACTAGTTAAAATGGCTAAAAATTAAAATGTTTTATAAACTAATTAAAAATAAAAAGATGACAATAACAAAGTAACTTATGACACTTTTAAAATAAACGGCTCAGTTTATTGTAAACACAATTTGTTTTGTTTTTGAACTTTCAATAACTTTCAAAACTGTCAATTTATTGTAGGTTTAACGTAGGTTTTTCCTACTTTAAAGTTAACAAAGGTATGTTAAGGTAAAAACGTTTTTTGAACACAACTTTAGGAAATTGTGCTTAACAACGGCAGTTAAATCTGCTTTAAGTTTTTATGCATACAGCCGTAACTATTTAGTTTAGATGATTGTTAGAAAAGTTTACAAGTTCATTGCCAGACAATTTATCTACCAATAAAAATTGTCATTGTAGGTTGTTGTACTACAAATTTGTTGTTCGGCATTGCCAGAAACGAAGGACCTCAATGTCTGTAGCGCTTCTATAGTCATCGTTTTTAAGTCGGAATTGCTTGATGTTGTTGGGGTGCTTTTCTGTCTACGTTTTTGCATATTCGCGCATGGTGAAATGAACAATTCTTCGCTGAGGCTCAGGCCGTTGATTAACCCCTCATCTTTGGTTGCCGTTCCTATTAAAAGAGAAAAACAGTGAGCACTATGTGTGCATATGTATGTTACTTGTAAATACATATAATTCTTACCAACTGCAGAGAGGAAATGGACGACGTAGTTTGGCGAACTTTTGTGGTCTTCCGAAACAAGAGAAACTTGAAGTACCTCCAAACAATTTTAAACTGTTCATGAGTTCCTTGGCCAGGCTATTTTTCCTGAGCTTCTCTAAATTGCAATTGAAAATAGTCCAGGGTTTGCACATTTCCCTTTGCAGTCATTGAAGCTTGCCGCAATGCAGTCAGCGACTTCCTGCTATAATACATCTTTAGGAGGCTTATATTCTGCACAACCAGCATCCCATAAACTTCTTCGCGCCTCAACCTCCTTAATTAACAGCATGATATTTTCATGCGACCATGCAGTTTCCACTTTTTTCTAATATGATTTCTGCTTCCCTTTTGATTTTTTTTTGTTTCAGAGCTAGGAGAATTCGAAGGACTGAGCAGCGCCCTTGACTAAAAACTGCAATCAATGATGCTGGCCTTCTCAATAGAAATATTTTCACTCATATTTCATTAAATTTCAGTTGAATAACACAAAGAATGTGTTACAGTTGTATATTTGTTTGACGTTTATACGTGGACAGTGTTGCTAGTAGAAATATTTGTCTGACAATGATAACATTGTCAGGTGCATTACTTTAAGCACATCTGCCGATAAAAAATGAACTTACAACGTCTGACAAATATCTGGCAATAGCAAAGAAGAGTATTGTCACGATTGTTAGATGTCTACCAACATTATTGTCTTATAATGCTTTTTCTACCAACGTTGTAAGCCGTAAATTGGCAGTTCATACAGTTGCAAGACATTGTAAGGCATATTTTACTGACAATATTGTTAGATATTACAACGGTTTGTACATAGCTTTTGTTCTCTTGCTTAAAAAGTGTGCCTGTGCTGAGATAAGCTACTATGTGTCGATGTAGGGAATCATGTGCTATTTGTTCAAATGAAAGCATTTGCATTTAAAATGATACCTTTTAGCTGTGTAGTTGCTAAGAGAAAAAGAAACATTTAGCCATAGATATTCACTTACTTTATTTAAAAACAATTAGAATAAATAGTTCGTTATTAAATTGAATAAAAATGTGCATATGTAATAAAAGCATAACAGACAAATAACTATTAGAATGTGTAATATATTAAATTCTCTTTTTGACTTTCTTTGATTCAATCTTTTCTAAAATTCGATCCATATTATTAATTAACTGTTCAAAAACATCCTCTAATATTATAAGACGATTGTTTAAGCTGCAATTGAAAGAAATTTTTAACTTTGATGTAAAAATTTTTAAAAATAGTTTAATATTAAATGCTAAATTTTATATGAAATCATTATTAATCATAATTAATCATTAAATAATTGTGTAAATCATTTTGGTTTAAAAAAATTTTTTTAGAATTCTCCCAAATTACATATCAGCAAAAATGAAACAGTAAAATAGAAGAACAAGTGAAAAGTTGTGGATCAATTATATAAGAATTAAATAATATTCAATCAAGGAAGCAATTCAACAGCAAAATATATAATTGATTTTTATTCTTTCTTAATTATTCTAAATTAGGATTATAATTGCAAATTATTTTATAAATGAAATTAACTAGACTAAAAATTGAAACAGAAAAGTTCATGACTAAAATATCCAAAAATTTATTTTCTCTATCTCATGATTCACACTGAGTAACTTTTTTTATTCATTTCTATATTATTTTCAGTTTTATTCGACCTTTTTTATTTTTATTAAATCTTAATCTTAATCTTTTAAAAGGTCTTTTTAATTATAACAATTTCGCTTTCTTATGGAAAGCTTCTTCAGGAAAAAATAAATATAAAAAATAATTTCCTGAAGAAGCTTTCCACAGGAAAGCGAAATATCGAAAAAAAATCGTTTAATTTAAAAGACCGTTTAAAAGATTAAGATTTAATTCATTTCTATAAGTAATTTATAATTACTTTTATTTGGGTACGGTTTTCCGTCGACCCTCGTCAAATTTGGTTTGTGAACAAACCGGTTTCGGCTGTTTGCTATCTTCAGTGTTCTTTTCGTACTATATATATAATTATTCGGAATCTTTTTCAATATAAGCGCAATTTTATTTCGTGCTTGATTCCTTTAAATAAATATTTTATGATATTCTCATAAAACATTTATCCAAATAAAAATAAAAAATAAATTTGAAATGTATTGTAATGGGGGAGAGCATATCTATATTGCAATTTCACTATTGCTTACATAGCTCATCAGTGAATTTTACCCCAATATTGTATTGAAAATACCTAAAAGTCTTATATCCAAAGCCAAACTGATTTTATGAGAATTTTTTCATAAAATCAACATAGCATAGACAGCAAGACTCATAGACACTTCCATACAAACACTACATAACATTTCAAAAACAACAATAAACATTGTTTATTTTCAATCATTTCTCTCCCATTAGAATACATTTCAAATTTGTTTTTTATTTTTATTTGGATAAATGTTTTATGAGAATATCATAAAATGTTTATTTTTAATAAAAATTTTTGTAATAAATATTTTATGAGAATATCATGAAATATTTATTTAAGGGAATCAAGCACGAAATTAAATTGCGCTTATTCATTTCTATATTTATAAAGCAAAAAATAGGTGAAAGAAAAAGAACAAATTTGTTAGCGTATACTTCAAACTCGTTCGTTTTCTACAAATTAAAACTCATCAAGAAATGCTTTTTTGAAAATATTTGTCTGTAGAAACGTTGATGTTACTTTCCATCTTGAATTGTATGATGGTGTTTTATATAAAACCTATTTTTTCAGCCATCATATTAAAAGCTACTGATTATATTTTACACAAAAAAAGGTATAACTCACCGTTGAAAATTCTCATTTTCCTTCGATGCTGCAGGTTCTTGATGAAAATAGGACAATTCCTCAAAGTATCTGTTTAAATAAAAATTTATTTTTAACAAATAAAAATTATCTGCATTAAAAATGAAAATAAATACTGACTCTCTTAATATTTCACTGGTACGTTTATGCACACGATTAGATGTAGGAGAGGGCATACTATTCTCATCAGTAGTAGCTGGATATAATGAAGGTGAAGACATTTTATCAATATTCCGTAACAACATATTATTGTTCTTTTCTTTTCTATGTTTTATTTTAGAATCAGCCCAAGCAAAAGGTTTTTTAATTAAATTTTTAAAATAGGGACCAACATTGGAATGAATTGTATGAGATTCTCTTTTAACGGCGCCATAAGTATCATTAATAATGGCCAGAAACATGTTCTAAGCATATGCAAAAGAAATTTAAATTAATTAAAAAAAATTATTAAAATTTTATTTATTTTTTTTTACTTCAAATACAAACCAATAAAATAAAAAACATAAACATAACATAAGTTAAAAAGAAAATTGGTCCCAAAACTGGATTCGCCTCCTCGATCAGTTGATATTCAAAGTCACCTAAAAACATGCGCATCAGTGAAATAACCGATATATCAAATTCACGAAAATCTGGATGACTGCTGCCAAATATCAATAATCCCAGCTGTGCATACGCTAAAAAGACTATAAAAAACATAACAGCAAATCCAAACAGATCTTTGGCACACTAGTGGTTTCAACAATTATTTTTAGACATAAATTTCCGAAATTTCTAGCAACTCTTACTCTTTTTAAGGTTGTACTAAACTGGTACATGGTCATGTTAAAACTTATATATTTGAATATTTTAATCCACACCAAAAATACACATACGGCTATTGCATCTACGTAGAGAGTATTCCAATAACAGATGTAATCTATGCTCACATACTCTTTAGGTTTAGCTTTGGCCTTCTTAACGATATTCGACATAAGAACAAAATGAACCAAACTGTAGACAAATGATAGATAGGAGAGCTGTTGATAAAGAATTATTATACAAAAAATAAAATATTTACGTTAATTTGTCATAATTAACTGTTATCATACATAGTCTACTAATCTATCGAAAGTACATGTTGTGTTAAGAAATAATGATAGCATGAATATAATTACACATGTCTAACGCATTTCTGTCAAGTCTATTCGATGTGCTTATCTTTAAAAAAAAACTGGCAGAGTTGCATTTTGAGTTTTATTGAGAAATTCTTTAAAAAAGAGGAACAAGAATATATAAAAATATACAAAGTTAACAACATTTGACTTTTAACTTTAATTATTGAGAATCAGATAAAACGGAAACTTGTTGAGTAATTAACAGCTGTGACTAAATAAAATTTTGTAAAGGGTTTTTGCACAAGACGTTTGTTGTCTTAAACACCAAACTTAGATTAAGATAATTTAAATTTTTGTTGTATTACGAAGATTTTAATCACTTTTTGGGAAAATGGCAGTATTATTTCGTTAACCACATCACGAATTTTGAGATTTAAGACTAAAATCGATTCGATTGGCTTCGTAAAGACTATGTTCTTAACATAGCACCACAAAAAAAACATCGAGTGATGTTAAATCACACGATTGGCTGACCACTTTACTGCTGATTATCGTGAAATTGTGGGATCGTTAAATTTGATTTGCCAAAAATTTATCGTTTAGTTGGCTGTGTGACATGTGGCACCATCTTGTTGACACCACATGTCAGTAATATCGACGTCGTCAATAATAGGCCAAAATTAAATTGTTAGCATCTCGCGATAGCGTGATCCATTGACCGTTACATCATTTCATCTAATGACGCTACCAGACGACATATCGCACTATACAGTGACACGTTGAACATGCAATAATCGGTCTAGGAAGCCCAAATGTGTCAATTTTGCTTGTTCATATACCCTGACAAGTGAAAATAGGCTTCGTCTGAATTATTTTTTCAGATAAACCGGCCGGTTGTTCCCGAATGAATTGAGCGAATCTTGGGCGAAGTAAATGGTCGGTCGGCTTCAATTCTTATTCGACATGTGGCGGTCTTGATAACGTCGAGTAATTGACAAATTTGGTTCTGCTTCAAAACTATGGCTCACTTCTGCGATATGTTCAGTTGAACGATCCGGTCGAACACTGTCGACTCAAATTTAACGAATAAATTTTTAATAGTGTTCTCAGAAGGACGATTATGTTGTGCGAAAATATCACGAATTTTACGGAATGTAAGTTAAACAGAACCAATATTTTTATAGTGTATTTTAATGATTTTAATGCGCTTTTCATGCAAATTAAATTCATTGTAACAATTGCCAATGCTTCTACAACGAATACGTCAAAACACTAAATGTCAAAACTATCATGTTGTTGTCGTTGCCGCAAATAAAAAACAAACTTCTTGTTAAAAATGATTTCTGCGATGGGAAAACCGTAAACAATTTCGGTCGAGTCATGTCACGTAATGAACTTTCACAATTTAAAGTTAATCGGACTTAAATAATACGCTATATTATAATATGTCTTTAATATTTTAAAATAAAAAAAGTTTATACATTTCTATTTTTCTTAGTGTAAGTTATTATTTACTTACCATTAACACTAAAATATCTAAAAAATTCCAGGTATTGAAAAAATATTGCCTTGACCCAATAGCTTTGTAGTATACGATTTTCTCAATAGTATAAAATATAACTAATGCATAAAAGATTACAGCTGCTATAAATAGAAGCCAATTGCCTTCGGTCCATATGGTATGTAATTTAATGGCTTGGAAGTGATGTGATGGTACAATACCTCCAACGGGAGGAACTTCAGCTAACAATCTTATAGATTTGATAAATATGTAAAAATTTGGTTTAAAATCAACTAAAAAAAAAACAAACAACAAAAACTTACTTCACATTATTAAAAATATTTGTGTTAATATTAAATAAAACAAACTCCAAAACGATCAAACGTGTACCACGATCAATCCATTTGTTTTTCTTTAAGTCTTTCAAAATCCTTAAATTTTCTTTTAGATTATAAGACAAACTAGTAACATAACCGGCCCCATAGTAGGTGGTTATTTGGCCATACAAAGCGGTTACTTGCAATTCCGACATTGTGTAGAATTGTGAACTTTACCATTTTTGAGCATTTTATTATTATTGAAGAAAAGGCATATGAAAAGAGAAATCTTACTTTTGGTGTAGTTTGGTTTTATTCTCTCTACGTTTTTTATAAGCCGCATAACAGTCTGTGAAGTATGTTAGAAATACCTCATGAACTTCACACGTACCTTCCTTAACGCGTATTTGCCTTAAACGAGGTGGACCTAATATAAGGTTATCTCTTAAGAATATACCCGATGAATCGTCTTCCCGTTCCTCTTCATCTTGCTGCTGGGCTTTTGTTGTTATCACATCTGGCTCCCCACTATGTTCACTACCTATATGTTCTTCATTTTCCCAATCATGGTTCAAGCCATGTAAATTAGCCAAAAATACTTTTTCTACGAATAACCACCAATCCGCAGTTGTTACTAATTCGCTAAAAGTAAATTCCATTCCCAAATCGGTTTCGACGTTTTTTAATAGAAATGATCTCTCCAAAGTCTGATTAAAAAAGTACATGTATACGTGCTGTGAAGCATTTGCCACTAAAATAGATCTGTTTGTTTATTTAAAAATTTTGTTGTTGTTGTTTTTATTTATTTACCAATTGTAATTGACAGCAGAAAAATGACAAAGATCATGATTTCTTTTAATGCTTCTCTAATTGATTCATCAGTACTGTAATCAATATAACCTTTATATATTTTCTCTGCAGGTTTTTCTGGATCTCGCTGCCAGCCTTTGGACTTATTAAACATGGCTGAACGAGTTTTTAAACTTAATATTCGAATTTTTAAAAATAAAACAAATTATATAGAATAACTAGAAACACAGTCATATCTGAAAACGCTTAACAATTTCATTAAACCAATATTTTAAATTATATCTATCTAAAGCTTGGCATTTTTTATTAACTTTTATTTGTTTTATAGTATTTAAATATTTTTCAATAATTTTTTATATATTTATCGTAATATAAATCAAAACATCAAATTCTCTTAAATAATATTAATATTTCTACAATTATTTTAAATTTGTAAACAAAAGCCAAGTCGTTTTGTCAATAAAAATTTCACCAGGTTACCACCTCCCTACATTCATTTTACATTACACATAAACAAAATGAAAACATATTTTTATGTTATGTAATATAAGGAGGGAAAAATATAAGCACACAAATGCTCAACTTTTTCATCAAGCGCCCCATTAAACAGTTAACCATACTACATAATGGAACAATTAATATATTTTTTTTAACTACGTTATTTTGTTATTGAATCTGTCTGTACGACATTCACAATAAGCATTAAAATCTTAACCTAAGAATATTTATGTTGCTACTGCCACTGCAGCATTCAACGTTTATTTCGAGAGAAAAAAAATATTATCCTGTCAAGTCTAAAGTTTGGACCCTTTTGAGGTGCCTATGGCCCTAATATAATCAGTTACTTTACTGTAGCTCGTGCATGAGCATTTCTGTCTTAACGTAAAGGTTATGTAAGCGCTTTTCGAGGCATTGACCCTTATTTTCCACTTGTGCAGCCATTTCTCCAAATCAGAAATGTGGGTTTGAAGTTGTTGAGATGCTACTTCCGGGCGTTTTTAGATACTTAAAAACGCTGTGTCATCAGCAAATGTGCACCGACCAGGTAGTCATAATCAGATGGTGGTCAAACCACTTGGATGATTTGCAAACATCATCCACGCCCTAGGAGGCCATCGGATAAGTATATCCTCCGGTCACTCCTAGTAGCAATTTCGAAAGCCCGAAGTAGGCCGCAGCCTTCACTCCTTGCTAAAGAGTTGGAGACTTTCCAACTCCTGGTCCAGAACGCATGAAGCTTAATATAATTAAGAACACGACGGCATTCATACTCACTGGACCTGAACCATTCATTGTGTTCATTTTGAATGATCTGACCCACACACTTTCACGAGGGTCTCGAAACCACAACCACCACGATACTCCCATATAGGGGCCAACCTCAATAACCAGTCAGAGAACAGCTAATTGTCTCAAGAGACAAATAGTGAACTCTGGGGCGTACTGATTCCCGTGGAAATATGTGGATTGTCCAGGTGACTCCTCTTAGCCTTTGAGGGGCCTGGGCTCCCTTTTACCCCGCAAAACACGAGTCTAAATGGAATAGTAGGTTCCAAAAAGACTATCATGTGCCCCCGGGGGAAAAGCAGCAAATGTGGATATGTGTGTAAGTGAACTTGTGGGCAAATCCACGGTATACAATAAATATAAAAATGGCCCGAGTATACTCCCCTGCGGGACACCAGCTGAGATTCTTTTGATCGATGAATATGTACTTTTTGATCTTACCACAAAAGCTCTATTAGCCAAATAGCTTGTGAGCAGTTTCGGGAAGCAGTGTTTTAATAATATACAGGAGCCCTTCGAGCCAGACTTTGTCGAACGCTTGTGAAATGTCAATAAAGGGTGCAGAGCCCCACGAACTAAATTCGTAATTCTATGCACTTGTTCGATGATGCTGTATTTTTTCCCAAACCCAAATTGGTGATTGGGGATTAAGTTTGTTGAATCAAAAGTAGCCTTTCAAATACTTTGGAGAGAACAGGCAATAAGCTGATTGGTAAGATTGATAAGATGATACTTGCGTAACGTCTTTGCCAGGCTTGGGGATCATAACTATTTCACTGAAAACCGAAGATGAAATACAGTCGGCCGTGAACCAACTATCGAATATACTGACTGACGCTGCTAAGCTATCAACGCCCACTACCTCCTTATGTACAAAAAGGTATACTAACACTCCAAGTCACGTTCAACCTCTAATAAGAGAAAAGAGACGATTAAGGCGCCAATGGCAAAAGTCCCATTCCCCCGTCTTAAAGACACATTTAAGCCAATGTCAGAAAACGTTGCGCGATGCTCTTCAAAAGAAACAAGAGCTAAATTTCCAGGACGATGGAAAGTAACCAGTCCTTAACATAGAATTAAAAATAATCACAACGGTTCTCAGAGCCGAATTTGGCAGCTTGATAAACATTGTGTTGGTAATTTTGTCGCTACCGGGAGATTTTGTTGGCTTCAGTTCCCTGATAACTGCTTTCAGCGCAGGCAGGCGTTCTTGAGCAGTCGCTGGTATTCAACAAGAGTCTGTTACATTTGAGACAAAAACCGCCTCCAGGTGATTGGCAAACTCTTCAACTTTGTCGTTTGAATTTTTTGCCCAATTTCCATTTTGCAATCGAATTGGTGCTTCATAAACGATGGGGCTTTTCATTTTCCGAACTGCCCTTCACATGCTGTAGTCCGTCTTCTTGGTGGCATCTAAGTTCTGCAAAAATTTATTTAAATTTAGCTCTTGTTCCTTTTGAAGGGCATCGCGCAACATTTTCTGACATTGGTTTAAGTGTGTCTTTAAGACGGGGGAACGGGTCTCTTGCCGTTGGCGTCTTAATCGTTTCTTTTCTCTTATTAGAGATTGAACGTGACTTGGAGTCTTAATACAAATTTTTTTACATAAGGAAGTAGTGGGCATTGATAGCTTAGCAGTGTCAGTCAGTATATTCGATAGTTGGTTCACGGCCGTCTATATTTCATCTTCGGTTTTCAGTGAAATAGTTTGCTTCTGGTGTGCGCTTACCTAATTTTTATACTTAAGCCCATTTGTCCTTCTATTTGGAAAGTATTTATGAATTTGATCCAAGTTTTGTTGATGGTTGAATAGCGTTAACAAAGTTGGGGAATGAGCCGATGAAAGATCCAGGGAAGGAATCAACGAAATATGCTCGCGTTGTATGTTTTTAAATACCGCAAAGTCAATCACATCGGGAATTTTGTTTAAGTCTGTAGGCCAGTATATAGGGTATCCTGTGGATATTGCAACCCATTTGTTGGATAAAACAGCATCCAGTAGTTGTCTACCTCTTGGGGTGAACAGACGAGAGCCCCAGAACGTGTGTTTAGCGTTAAAGTCCCCTGCTGCTAAAAATGTTGGACCTAACGTTTGAAAATAGTTAAAAAACTGCTCCTTATTAATATTGTAGCTCGGAGGACAGTACACTGCTGATAGAGCGATCCCTATGGCGGGTATGTTAATAGTTGCGGCCTGTATGTGGTCAGTTTTGTACTCTGGCATTGGAAAATGGACAACATCGTTATGAATAAAAATTGCTGAGCCACCAAAAGCTCTTCCACTTGGGTGTTTTGTATCATAAGTATAATACCCATTTATTCGAAAAGGTTTTTTGGTCGAAAAAAGCGTTTCAGAAACAAGCAAAACATCTTTTTGATTTGTGTGCAGGAATTGTTGAATTTCATTCTTATGTTGGCTTAAGTCGTTAGCATTCCAGAAACATATTTGCAACCGGTTCATTTTTTACACTTTGATTCTGCAACATATGGTGAAACATACAATTATTATAAAAAGAAAAACTTTAATGGAATTCTTTCCTGCTTTGAAAAATCGTAAGAAAAACTATGCTCTGTGGTAACACTGACACAAAATATTCAAATTTGAAATATAACTCTAAATGCGTAGAATCTTTGTCAGACTTTACAAGCAAAACTATGTCACACAAATCCATTCTCAGTCCATATAATTGTGCTATTCAACACATATGCTATTTTTTGAAGATCTACCAACCTTCTGTCGTCTGTTTTTGTCGTAAAGAAGACGATTTTCAAAACAATTTCAAGTAAATGAATTTATAAAACAAATTAATTTACAATGTGACCAAGTAAAACAACAAAATTAATATTTAATTAATAATTAACAATTACAAACATTAACCAATAATCTGAACTTTTTCAAATTATTGCGAGAATAATTTTATTTTTATTTTTTACCAAAAGAATCATCTTAAAAAAAAAGAAAACAAAGAAAACTTGTATTAGTTATTATTGATCTTTATTTTATTATATAGGATGCTAGATTCTCGTTCCAAAAAAAAAACCAAAACAAAAATTTTAATTAAGTCTGGAGCTAACAAAAACTAGTTTTTAAAATAATAATCCTGTATTTGATAGATTATAAATTTTAAAATCGATATTTATAAATCTAAAAACAAGCTCATATATTTGTATGTATATACATATAGATATATATATTTGTATAATATCTGTTCTGGTTCTATACCGGGATAATTGAACATTTATGTACAGTTTTATTGAAAACTTTATTTAATGCTAAACAAAACGAAACCAAATTTTAGTTTATTTTAAACTTTGCTAACTTTTCGTTCATTATGCAGCAACAGCAAATGTGCTATTATTATCGGATGCAGAACACTAGTAGCATTGTTATTATGTTTAAAATTATTATCCTAAGTTTATTGATAGCTAGTATACAGAGTGATGAATATTTGAAAGAAGCACGTAAGTGAATCTTTATTTCATAAAAACAAATTTTTCATATTTTCAAATCAAATATCACATCTAATCTAAGCGTGTTAAAGAAATAAAAAATGCAATGATTTCCAAAGTGATGAAATTAACTGGAAGCAAAAATAATAAAATTCATCTGAGAGTTGAATTTATTGAAAAATTTAATTATTTTGGATCACTTTACAAGAGATCACCACGTTATCATTGTGAGATAATATTTCAAAAGTTATAAAAACTCATGAGCTGAAATTTTGGTTTAAAAATTTTAATTATGCAGAATATGAGCTTTCTTGATCGTTAAAATTATAATAGGAACTAAATCTGTTTAAGCTTCGTGAAGTACTGAAAATTATCCATCACTAACTTTACTCGATATTGTGGCAGAATAATAAATAATAAATTTTATATCATAAATTAGTAATAAAAAAATAAACAAATTCATTTCTTGGAATCAATTTTAATTTATGCCAGAGTCCCATAAAATATTTATTATTCAAAAAATACCTTTGAAATGTATTAAGGCGATGGAGAGGATATCCATATGGGATAAAATCCACTTATGAGCTATATGAGCAGTAGTGAAATGGCCATATGGATATGCTTTCCCCTGCATTAAAGCATTTTAAATATATTTTTTGAGTAATAAATATTTAATGGGAATATCATAAAATATTAATTTTTAAAGGAATCTGGCATAAATTAACCTAGATTAAAATAAATAAAAAGAAACTTTATTTATTTATTTTTTCATCTATTATAATTAAAATTATAATAAATCTTAAAAATTGGAACTATCGTCTAAAAATAATAAAATAAAAATGTTGCTATAGTTAAATTGGGTACACCTAGTAAAAAACTAAGTTTGCAACTATATGTCTGTACACTACAACATTTTATTGTGAAAAACTTTTTTTTTAGCTGCAAAACAATATGAGTTCCACTTGCTTCATGCAGAATACTAACCGTCAGCAAACAATGTTTCTCCCTTTAATATAGACCGAAACATTTAATTTATTTTTCACAATAACAACAGAAAACTTCTATCCGACATTTTTTCCAATCATTTTTGTTGTAAACATACATTTGTTATATAACAGGCGTATGTGTTACATAGGACGTAAGACTGAATAGAATAAAAGACTTAATGCCAAACAAGTAGGAAAATATCTGTAAGCTAAAATGATTTTCGACTACTCTTACTTCCCTAAAGGGATTGTGAAACGTTTCGTGGAAATTTTTAAAAGCATATAATCCTCATTTTAACAGAGAAATGCTACACAGAACTATATAAAGCTTCGCAAAGAAAAAATGCACTGATTAGTTCTATAAGCAGTACCGACATACCTGTTTGCATATACTTTCTCCACAGTCATCCATCCAACTGAAAATCGGAATTCTTGCTGTTGCTATACAGGCGCCTTTTACCTTTTTAGCTGCACCAACTATTTGCAAGCTTAGCTATTTAGCCCACAATGCTAACGCTTATTCATACTCCAGTTTTTCTTAATTTTCCACAATTAATACAATCTTTAATTAATTACCTATAAAACAATCAATCTTATTCTACATTTTTACAGCCGGATTTTTAAAACCTTGCAGCCTGAGGGATCCTAAAAATGGCGAATGTTTAGCAAAAGCCCTTGAAAATGTATTCACAAATTGGAAGGATGGTAAATAATCAAAGTTACATATATTTTTTGCATGCAAAAATAAATTGTTTGCTAATTAAAAACTTTCAGGCATACCTGGCTTAAAAACACTTGGCGGCATTGATCCATTTAAAGTTAAGCACGTACATTTCACTCAAAGCAATTCAAATATGAATTTAAAAGTACATTTAAAGGATATTGTAACAAAGGGTTTATCGAAAACTAAAGTTGTTAAAGCCATGTAAATATCCACAGTTGTTGAAATATGTATTCTTTTATTATTTTGTTGTTAACCTTTTAGCACCAAAGATGAATACAATTTTGAAATTTCTGTAAAAATTCCTTTAGTGCATTCTAAAGGAGAATATCGCTTGAAGGGAACCTTTCTGCAGTTAAGGTTGAATAGTACGGGACCCATCGAATTTGAACTTTGTAATAAGAGTGAACGTTAATTTCAAAACGGTTCCAAAAATGCTCTACAAAATCTTTCTTTTTCTCTTCTTTTTAGCCGACATTAATATTATTCTTTCGATAAAACAAAAACTTTTTGTAAAAGACAAACAAAAGTTTTTGGATGTTACCAGCATTAAATCGAGAGTCGAAAATGTTGGAAAATTCAAGCAGCATTTAGGAAACCTCATCCCCGGCAATGCCGAATTGGACGAAACGATAAATGCAGTCTTTAACCAAAATTGGCGCGAAAATTTTATGTTAATGCGTCCTGTTATAGAAGAAACTATAGATGCAATTTTGTTGGATCGTTATAAGAAAATTTTTGCTTATGTTCCAGCCACTTATTTCTTTGTAGACTTACCCTAAATTTTTTTCTTGTTTCTATTGATAACTAAAATGTAAATAAATATGTTTGGAAATGTCAATAACTTCTTTGGATTCGTTCTATTTTATTTGACTGCAGTAAATCTTTGTCTAAGATGTTTTTTGAGACAAAATTTTCTTACCCAGCATCTAGCTCAGGCCAACGGACTGTTTAAAATAATTAAGGCAACAGAACCAAAAATAAAATATTCTTATCAAAATTTGTATAATTACATTTGATAACAAGTACAAGATACGTAAAAGTTCTTAACTTATTTCTTTCCATAATCTTTTACAACTGCTTACTTCCACTTAAAACATCACTTATTTATTTATATCACCATATTTTGTTTGTTTATTTTAAAACACTGTAGTTATCCCAAAAGGGTAGTTTTCTTACAATAAAAGTGAATAATATTAACTACAATAACTGAATTTGTTTTCATAAAATTAATTAATTTAAGATCTTATTTAAATATTCAAAACGTACCAAAACATTGACTTAAAGCGTCGTCTAATTTTATTTCTGTTGCTGTAAGGCGCCTTTTACCATTTAGCCAACATGTAAAATGACAACCATTTTTAATGCAAGAGCCTTAACCAACTATTTGCAAACTTAGCTATTTAGCGCACAATGGTAATACTTATTTATATTCCAGTTTTTCTAATATTTCTTTCGAAATGAGTAATGATCCGCATTTATGCCTGAATGGCGAACACTATCGAACCATAATGACGGAGTTTTTTTTACAAAAATTAAATATAGTTTAAGATCACTATTCAAAACGTTGCAAAACATTGACTTCCAGCGTCGCACACTGGGGATTTTTGTATGGAGGTGAGGAAAATAAATATATTTGTCGAAAAATGTAACGATTTCATCACAAATTTAGTTTTATTTATATAGTAATACACAAAAGTAATCAAAATAAAGAAAGTTAGAGAAATGTAGATCGTTACTTACAATGTTTTTTACTTAACTAACAAAAAAATTTAAATTTTTTTAATTTTTAATTTATTATTTATTTTAAATCTATTTTTAATTTATTATTCTAAAAGAGCCTTAACTTTGTCGCTTATAACACTATGTTTTTATCGCTAAATGAAGGCGTCAAATGTGAAATCATGGGATCTGATGTTACCATCATTCGGTGCGTAATATCTTCTTCGCTCGTGGCAATTCGACTGCATTTTCTGGAGTGTCTAAGGCAATATTTTTTACAGTCTTTGTTACGACATTACTGCGCCTCTTCGAATAGTAGACCTACAGGAAAAATACACTTTTCAATTATATCCTTGCCATGAGTCAGAATTTTTTGAAGTGTAGGTGAGGGATATTGTACCACTCGTACAGTGCAACAAACTCTTTTGCCATCTCCAAACAAAAATCACCAAATTGTTTTGAATATACTACCTCGGCGATTGTTATAGTTTCGGAAATGATTGAAAACCTCTTGATTATGTTTTCATCTAGACCCGTGATTTCGAAAATCAATGCAAGATTCTTAAAGAATCTTCATGACGTATATCCTGAATTTGTCGTACCAGAACATTACTTAACAGGTTGATAACCTATATTTCAATTTTCTCTTTAAGTTTACGCTTTTTCAAACATTTTGGGCTTCTTTTGAGTGGACTGTCCCACGTTTAAATTCAATATTATAAGCCACCTGCAAAAGACACTCCATCAGCCTAATACGCGCACGAAGTAGTAACATACCAAATTGCTTGTTCATTTACGGAAATAGCTTGAACTATTTCGATTTTATTCATCTTGGATGTTGTGACTCCACAGATGAGACAAGAAGATGCAGCTGGTGTTTCTGTTAGTGGTTGTGCTGTCTTGCCGTCAATCATTGTAAAATATAATTCATGTTTTACTCTAAAGTTGCAATTATTCACTGTTAACTCAAATTGTTTTAGTTGAGATATCTCATCGACTCTTCTCTTGTCTTCTCGTATAACTTGAGGTGTCTCTCTAACGTATGCAAACTGTAGTATTCTACAATACTGTATGGAAGAAGGTTAATTGTTGTTCCATACTTATTTATTTATGTCATCACTTAATGATAATTTAAGTGGTACAACTAATGTCGTATATAAACGAGAATCAGAAATTCGTGCATATCTCGAGCAAATTTTTTAAATTCATACCTTTACTTAATTGTTCATAAAAGCGAAACGCGTTCATCGATTTTCACGAGATATATCTCATTTTGTTCATAGGTCATACGACTTTACGCGAAAGTAATAGGACTTGACATTTTTTTTATCGTTTTGGATTTTTTATGAATTAAAAAAAAAACAACTCTTTACGCAAAAAATATTTTTTTTTCTTCATACATTTATTTATAACTTCGAAACTGTTGCTTATATAGCAAAACGTTGATGAAAGTACTTATAATTCCTGATTTTTCTAAATTTGCTTAAGTAAAATCCGACTAGTGGTTCTTGAGTTATGTTAAACAAAAAGACCTTATCAGAATTGAGTAGCGAATCAATCAGCTGAAAAATGTTGTACTGTGTAATGCAGTAAAAAATATAAATATATAAAAAAAACTAGCAGTCAGATCGGAGTAATTCTTTTTGATTTGATTGTACCATTTAGTCTAAAATTTCAAAAAATCATTGCATATTGCATGAATAGTATGTTGACAATTTGACTTTTTTCCGCGAAATCCCCAGTGTGCGTCGCCAAAGGCTGTATCCCATACTTCATATAATTTTATTTCTAACTCCTGAAAGCATGCATTGATTATATTTTTATTCACTCTTTTTCTTTGCACCCACTTAGAAAATGGCCAAAAAAATGGTCTAAAAATTATTAAGACTTTTTTTGGTGTAATCCTTAAGAGTTAATTAAATAAGTATAAATCAATTTTATTTCTCAGATTTTAACACTTAATTGTGAAAAAATATTTTTTTTCCGTTTTAATATTATTTGGTACACTTTAATATCCCTTTTTGTTTATTTGTCTATAATAATAAGAATATTAATAAAAACAAAATAATAATTTATTTCAAGTTTATTAAGACATATTTTACAAGTTGGGTATTAAAATGATTAACCAGAATCAAGGTTATTTAAAAAAGTTCATTATAGAACATATTCCTGTTCAAGAACAATACAAAATTTGCAATTCATATTAATTAAATATAATAGAAAGCTGTCAAAATTTTTTTTAAATTTATTATTTAGTACTATTCACACTTTGGTGTGAAGCAGCAGGCAGCAAATTAAATTATAAAAATGCGTTACGAAGAAATACAAACTCTTGCAAGGACAAAATAATTAAATTTTCGTCGAGGTAGCGATTGGTATTTGTAGGTTTGATTTTTCTTCCGGATTGGTGAGTTGTTTACCTAACAACTCTAAGCGTTTGCAAACAAATTTCAACTAGCAAGTGCATAAAAAAGAGGTTCTCATTCTTAAAATTTCCAACTCTGTAAAAAGGGAACAGTGTCTATATAGCAAAGGCTTGCTATGATATCGACTTAATAGTTGGGCCCTACGGTATAGATACTTGTGGACATGTCAAAATAAAAAGAGCACAAAAAAGGAAATTTGTTTTACTAATGGGGAAATATGACAGTTTCGAAGAACATCAGTGGTATTGACAGATATTAAACTAAAATCCACATTGTCATAAGCAGCCTCAATCAGTTTAGTATTACTCGTATTATTTACTATTGAGGTCTATATGGTGATCAAGCTGCTTAACTAGGACAAATCAGGAATTGGGTGATCGGAATTTAAAAAGACTGCCAAGACTTTCTCCTTCATAACAAATATAAACATTGGCAACACCTCAAAGTGGCTAACCTGAATGGCATAGATAATTATACATACAAAGCCTGCATGTTTTTAAATACTTTCTAATAATAACTTATTTATTTCATATATATATAAGTCCATTATCTGTATCACTTCTGTGAAATGCCCTAATAAAACAAAACGAAAAAATTTTTAGAAAATTAAAAAAGAAGCCACCAGAAAAACAAGTTTGTTTGAGAGCTTAAAACAAAACAAAATTAAAATTTTTATATAATTAAAATTATAACAATTAATATTTCATAAACGATGCTATAGCGAAAGTTAAACAAAATATTAAGTCTTGAAAGTAATAAAATCGGTTTAGTATTTTAGTTTTAATAAAGAATACAAGTAGGTGATGACACGAAGTTCGACTTCAGCCTAACAAGGATATTTTTAACCGCATTTACGATATTACAAGCACACACACACACACACATACGCGCACTCAAACTTAATCATTAATAAAGCAACAACAACAAAATCATGAAAATTTCTTTACCAATTTATGCTATTCTGATCATAATAGCAGCTGTCGAATTTACTACAATCAATGCAGCAAAATATTTGGAAATTAAACGTACGTAATGCAAAATAAACTATAACAATTAAATAGTATATAATTATGTGAATAAAAAACGCACAAAATATTATCTTTCTTCTGTTTTCAGCTGATTATTTAATACCATGTCATTTGCCGGATTCGAATTTTAAGAAATGTTTTGCCAAAAACTTTCAAGTGTTGTTTCGCGAGTGGAAATCTGGTAGAACTTTAACAAAGTCAATAAAAATAATTAATTGATAATATGTATTTTGAATTTAAAGGAATTCCTGGCTATAAAGCATCTGGACCCCTTGATCCTCTACTCGTTAAACGTGTTGTCCTCAATCAAGATCCTAAAAACCCTGTTGCTTTAAATGCTGAGCTGATTAATGTGGTCTTAACGGGTGTTAGTAATGTGCTCGTTAAAGAGGCCGAGTATGTATTTTATTTGTATCATTTATATCTTAGGGAGTATTTGAGTTTAAAAAAATATTTGTTCTGCTTTTAGTTTCAGTCCGAAAAAGTTGATTACATCACTTAAACTTTTATTTCCAAAATTACATTTTAAATCTGACTACAAAGTAAATGGACGTATTTTAACTTTGGCTTTGAATGGAAAAGGCAAATGTGAGGTTCAAATTGGTAAGCGACTTTCCAAAAAAGTACTTTAATTTTATTTAAAAAATTAATGTGAAATAAGTAAAATAAAATTGTTACTTTTGTGAATAAAAAAATATGCAATGTTTCTGGCAACATGTTTGTATAACTTCAAAATATTACCGGCAACATTTTATTTTCAACGGCTACCAATAACTCCCAAACTGTTACACATTTAAGAGCAACCAATAAATCGATTTTCTTCTTAAGCTTAATACGGTTTTCAAAATTCGCGAAAATTATTTAGACACTTTACTTATTTCACTTGAAAATTGATATTGTTTTATATAGAATTCTAAACTGAACACCGACCGTCTGTTCTTTGCCGTTTTTTTTTCTTAGTAATAATTTAAAGAAAAATAAAACAAAAACAACGAAAAGGATTTTCCTTATTAATTTTCTATTATTTTTGTTAATAAACAAAAACTGTACACCAACAAAAAAAATAAAATAAAATTGAGTCGTTCTGCAATACAGCCATATTATTATATTATTTTATATTAAAACTTTAATATTAGACCGATTTTATTATTGTCTTATACTTGCGATTTCTTCTTTTCTATTTTTACAGAAAACTTAAGCATGCACGTTGATATCAAACTCAATCTACGTGATGAAGGTGATCTTACATTTACCGATATCAAAAACGTAGACTTGGTGATTAAAGATGTTGGAGGTTTGCATGTCAAATTTGATAATCTCTTTAATGGTCAAAAAGAGTTAGAGGACAATACAAATGCTCTTTTCAATGAAAGTTGGAGAGAATTTTATGAAATTTTACATCCTGCTATATCGGAGGCTATTCGTGTTATAATGACTGATCGGCTATCAACAGGATTCTCCTATATGCCAGCAAATTATTTAATAGAAGACATACCAAGAGCTGCCGATAAGTTATAATTTGGATTAATTCTTTGAGGAATATTTTAAATAAATTGGAAAACTTCTAAAAGCTTGTGCTTGAACCATGTTAAATATTAATATTTACTTAAACTTTTTAGTGTTTATTATTGACTTCATTTTATGTTCCATATCATGTTTTCCTTTTAAAAGTGTTTACATAGTTTTTGTTGGAGAATAAAAGAAATTAAATAAAATAGAAGTTTTAACACATATATATCTAAGTCTAAACTATTTACAAATGGGAATAAACAAAATATTTTGATCACTTTCAAAACGGGGAAACCAAAACTAAATATTACGTATTGTGCCAAATTTTGGAATTTATTCTAAATTTGACTAAAAATTCTTCATGAAAGGAACTGTGAACATTTAAAATTAACAAAGTATTTATGATTAAATATATGTTCAAAAGTAAATATTATAATTCCTAAATTTTGCAACAAAAATCCCGAAATTGCAGTTCTTATACATTTTTTTAGCCCTAGAGGATCATGAGATACTTTTAAGAATAACATCGCCGCAAGGTCTGTAGACCTTGCGAGAAGGTCTAGGGGTAACAAATTGAGGAAATTGGCTAAATTATTTCATGTCCCAATCTGAAGATGATTGGGGAGATATAATGAATGCTGCCTTTAAGAAACGTGGTAAAAATTAAAAGTTCATTTCTCTTTAATTTTAAATTCGCATATTTTCCAATTTTGTAAGGAAATAAAAAAAAACTGTTTTAATAAATTTCGGGAAAAAAAATTTTAAGTGAAGTTAAATATTTTGAAAATACTGGTAGCTTAGTTATAGCTTTGCTTCTAAAAACTGTTAACAAACTGCTAATATATTTACAAATTTTCTCAATTCGACGTCGTGCTCTGAAGCTTGGTCTTCAAAGAATAACTTTGGCTACAATTTTGCACAAGGCTTTGCATTTGTTTTCATATAAGATTCAGTTGACACAAAACCTTCCTTCACAAAACCATTTACGCCGCCGTACATATGCCAATAGGATGTTACAGATCGCCCATGACAGCTCCGATTTTCATGAAAAAATCATAACGATTGACGAGGAACATTTTCATTTAAATGGATATATGAATAAACAGAATAGTCATTTCTGGGTAATGGGAAAACCTCAAACTATTCAGTCACCTTTGCATGCATTAAATGTAACAGTCTGGTGTGCAATTTGATCAGGAGGAATCATTGGACCTTACTTCTTTGAAAATGAAAACGACATAACGGTAACTGTGAATGGAGAGCGATATCGTGATATAATTGAAAACTTTTTAAAGCCACAACTGCATGCTTTGATTAACATGTGGGTATCAACAAAACGGTGCCACTGCGCATACAGCCAGGATTAGAATGAAATTACTGTAAGACCTCTTTCCACAACAAGAAATAGTGATGTTGATTGGCCTCCACGGTCGCCCGATTTGACTGGTTCGGACTTCTTTTTGTAGGGATATCTGAAAAGCAAGGTTTACCCAAACAAACTAGAAACGCTTGAGCAACTCAAAAAAAATATTCGTGTTGAAATTAATGAAATACCGCGTGAAATGTGTGAGAATGTAATGAAAAATGTGCTCAAAAGGGCTCGCATTTGTAAGGCTAACGGAGGCGGAATTTTGCATTCCATATATAATTGCCGACATTAAATAAAAAAATTTAAATAATATACAATATAAGATGCATTCTCTTTCATTTAATCAAAACTTATAAACAAATAAAGTGTATACATTCCTTCAGACACCCGATATTTTGATAGATGTTTTTTAACTTTCCCTAAGTAGTTCAACATTGACCACGTCTTACTGTATATTTTCTCTTAAGCAATTTTAACAATTGAATAAATGCAGGTAATTTTTAAAAATATTAAAAATCCTACGATTTATACAATTTTTAAAATAATAATATCGACATACAACAAAGCAAGTCAAGAAACTTGTTAAAATATTAGTTTTATTTATTTCTCATTAGTTTTCATTTAATGCCAAATGCTTTCGTTAATTTAAACATTTATTCAATTATTATTTTTTTTTCGTTTTTTTTTTGCCCAACAACAAATTTTTTCAAACACAATCTAGCCATAGAACAAGAAATGAATGAATACACACATATTTATTATTTAAACAAAAACTTTAAAACAATTATTTTTGCAAATTTTTAATCATGCCAATTTTCATTGAGGAATTCATTTATTTATGTTGCGTTCGACCTTTTTAATCTTGGCATTGAAAACGCTCAACGAACCTATCTATTCGAACGTATTCGAAGCGACACGATTATATATTGAAAACATGGTCAAGGATGATGGCATCTTAAATTGCTTTTGTGGTTGCTGTAGTTATCAAATTGGCTTTCAACAATTTTAAAGTCTTAAAAAGAAAAGAAAATAATAGATAATCGATAATTAAGTATTTTAACTATGATAAAAAATAGTATTTAAAGGGAATCCTCATATAATAAGGCATATCGAAATTATTTATAATAAAATAAGAATTATATTTTATTATTGACAAATATTTTTATTGATATCTTAAGGCAATTTACTATCGTCTTAAGAAATTTTTTCAGTAGCGGGCATGATCGAAATTATTAATATATGAAATATTTTCCAATGTGACATCTTTTTTCAGATAATTTACTAATTTCTACTATTACTAAAAGCTTTCTGACGTCTTATTTCTCGATTTTGAAGTTTAATTAATTATCCCAAAAATTCAACAAATAAGTTTTAGAAAATACTATTCAATTTTACAAAAAACATTTTTCACATAAAAATTATTCCTCGAATATTTCTTGAATCTAAACAGAAAAATCGGATTAAAATTATAAACTAATTCCCAAAAAAAAAAATCAAAAAAGAGAAAGCTCAAAGTAAACCAAAGTAAAACAATGAATTAACAATTAATAAGAATAAAATAAAACTATGTTCTCGGTACTTAATGAGCGTAGCCTACTGTGATAAAATAAGAATTCTGCAACGTCATAAAAAATTCTGGTCTCCTTGAGAGTTAACAAATCGACCGGAAAGAGATACATAGACATCCGAATAGCCGCCAAATCACGCTTTGCATAAAAGCACTTCCTCACCATAGAGTTCTCTAAAGAGGCCTGCATCCTTATAAAGAATGTCTGCCTCCTTGAAAGTAAACAAATCGACCGGAAAGAGATACTTAGACATGCGAATAGACCCCAATTTAGGATTCGCAGAAAAGCACTTCCTCACCCTGGAGGTCTGTAAAGAACATGCGCTCTCCATTAACTTCACAGCCATTTCTACCATATAAACAACCGCCCAAAATCAATTGCGCTGTAGATTGATATGCTTTACAATTTTGTAAGAGACTTCCACAATTATGGGTTGTGAACAACCAGGACACAAGAGGGGCAGGAACGCCGGTAAGCTAGTAGGTAGTGTAATAGCTTGTCAGTATGGGGGTTGTGGGTTCGATTCCCAACGAAGACCTTGGATTTTTTTCACTACAAAAATAAAAATTTACTGTCGGTGGGGCTGCTCAGCGATGAAGGCATAGTCACTGGTCGCTGTGCTGTCTTTATACGGCAGTTAATTTCCGACTATCCTTCTACTTTCACCACCTGTTTCATCTATTCTCTATCCCCTTCCTAAAGAATGTAGCACGGTACTCGACTAAATAGGCATTGTTGCCTGAAGTGCTACTTCTCTTAAAAAAAAAAGATTGATATGCAATCGCGAAAAGACAAGGCAAGCAACCAAAACCTAATTTTCCCATCTCCTAAGCCTCTCCATCTGGTGTAAAGAAATCCTAAACAAAGCTGGAAAGGATTAAGAGATGGCAAGGCGTGCTCTGCACGAGAACAGCATCACTGTTCGGATAACTTTTAAAGTCTTATGGAAGGTAACATCCAGGTGTTTAACTGTGTCCGAAGTTCCAATCAGTTCTCGTCCGATAATCAAAGAAGGTCTGTACGATCTGCAATTTTAGTAAATATAGCTCCGTGTCCTCTAAAGCAATACGGCCACGGTCTTTGCAAGGTTTAAGTTAAGACCCCATTTTGTAAAAAAAGTCCGTCAGTATCATCAAATAGCGATTCAGTCGGTCATTTGTGGTTTTTGCTCTAGCACCTGAAAAAGCAGTGCAGATATCATCGGCATAAATAAGTAAAAGATCCTCCTCAGGCGATTGTAATATGTCAGAGAAAAGGATATTGTAAACTACAGATGTAACGAGCCCTGTGGCGCTTCGGCAGAAATCACTCCCTCATCCGAGCGAACATCACCCACACGTACTTGCATAGATCGATTCCTTAAAAGACCAAATCATATCTATCATCTTGAATATAATTCCGACAAACTTTTTTGCAATTCCCTGGAAAGGAAGTCAGACGACTAATAATTGAACCCGACGTTAGGGCAGCTCAGATATGTTAAATTTTGTGATAACCCTTTTTTGATTTCAGAATACTTGACCAGGTCTACGAAATCAAAGCAAACCAAAGCTTTCTTCACTAAGCTTCCCAGTAAAGTATTGAAGAAAAAAAATCTACCTTTCTAAGCCTGAGCTTCCAATACTACATTGTTATTTTATTCCATTTTTTAATACCCATTTTTAATAACCTTATGAAAGTTTATTTTAATTAACATTTTTGTATAATTTTAAGTTCAAGACAGCGTTTTTTAATTGATTCTTCTCTGTTAGAAAAAATAATCCATGTGAAATTTCGTAGATCTTTAACCACAACTAACAGCTTTTTTATTCAAATTGAAGATCTTTTCTTTATTTTAGATTTGTTGTCACTACAATAACTGTCCATTGATATTATTTTAGCAGCTACAATAAAAAAATTAAATTTACTCAGAAAATACGTAACTATGTCCGCTAAAAATAATTATCAAAAAATAAAACAAAAATTGTTTGTTACAGAATCATTTCATTTTAAGAAATTTATTTCGAATGTTATCTTTTATAAATAAATTACTAAAATTCTATTCATTTTTTATTATCTTACTAAAACTTTCTTCTATCTAAATGCCCATTTGTAATCCTTATTGTACACTTCTTTGAAATAGTTTTTAATGAAACACCCGCAATAAGCAAAAGTACAATTTTTCTATAACAAACAAAAAATTAAAATAACTTAATTTCACTTAATGCCTCTAATTTTTATTAGAATATCATAGAAAGAGCTTTTTAAAAATAGATTTTTGAAAATAAGTATTTTAAACTAGTTCACCTTTCAGTGTGCTAAAAATTCAAATATTACGTTTTAATTAAATTACTAAATCGATTTAACACCGGTGCGGAGATTTTACAACTCATCAGGAAATCCTTAACCACATGTAAGATACGCTACAGCTTAATTTACACAAATTAATAGATCAAATTAGTAGTGGGTAAAGTTTGACAATGCATTTTATCCAATCGTTTAATACAAATCTAAATTTTTAACTAAATGAGAACTACTGGCAGTCAGAAAAGCAAAATTTTTAAACTCCAAAATTCTGGACAAACAACTAAAGGAACTAAGCAACTAAAGTTAAAATAACTAATTTAATATTTCAGTTAATGTCAAGGAATTAAAATGTCATGTTAAGCGTTATTTCCTGATCATTATTATTTAAATTACATTTTTGCTTAATTTAATTATTCTTGTCTCCTTGTATTTAAAACACTCCAGATAAAGCTAACTTAAGATTCTACAAACTTTAAGCAAACTTAATTAATGAGAAGTCAGCATTAATTGCAAAATGGCTGAAACTAATTTATTTAACAATTACATGTTGTGATGATCAGTGTGATCTTGCTCTGTTTGCACGTAAGTTTGCTGTCAATAACTTTTAAGAAGGTTGAGAAAACGTACTTAAAATACGATACTGCATTAATAGCATCAAATATGCAATGAGTGTAACTCAATATCAAACACAAACAAACCGGTGCAAGCTTATGCTTGCAAAATTTGTTACTTGTGTACATACATATGTATGTATGTATGTATGTAGTATGTAAATTTTTGAAAATTAATAAAACTGGTTGTAATTAAAGTTGTTAATCAAGATCTAAGTGCCCTTTGTTGTGTATATAATTTGGAAGGTAAGGGCGGTATATTCGTGTTTGATTTTATATTCATTTTTTTAATGTTTTATTCATTTATTTACACAGTAAACGGTAGAAATAAAAACGAGGTAAACAAAACATGTGTTATTTGTGTAAATTGCCAATAAAAATTTCTAGTAAAAGTAAATTTATTGTTTAAGTTTGATGTATTAATAATTAAAATTGTGTTGATAATTATCATTTAGCATAACAGTGACTTTATAACAAAAAAAAGTAATTGAGTTAGGAAAGTAGTTTAATCTCCTTTGTTTGTTAAAATTTTCATTCAGAAGAAGAAGACCATAAAATTTACTTAAGAATTTATTTTCATTTGTAGTATATGAGTATTTAATCCAGAATAGGTACTATAATTTTATATAAAGTTCGAAAGTATACAAGTTAATAATAGCAATTTGGTCAACATATAGGCATTACTATCATATGTGGTTTGTATCACATACTGTATCGTATTTTGGAGGGTAGACATCTTTTATTATAATTCAGTACGCCATAGTATAATACATTTTCTTCAATCGCTATAACAATGTCGAATTTTGTGCCTAAAAATATTGTTTTGTGGCAAGTCTGATAAAGTCATTTCAATTAAAGAAAACGGCTACTGAAAGTGATCAATTGTTGATAGAAGCTTACGGTTAACATACACCAACTCAAAAAACTTGTGATCGATGATTTGCACAATTCACAACTGGTGATTAGGAAATAGGATCCAAGGAGATTCCTGGTCAGCCGAAAAAGTTGAATGATGAGGAACTGGAAGCATTACTCGACGTAAATTGTTATCAAGAGCAAGAAGAAATCGCATGAAAAGTCACACAACAAGCCATTTTGCTACTTTATTTAAAGAGGAAATTGGGTTCCATAAGAACGATTTTGCATTTCAGAAATGATGATTGAACGCTACAAAAAAGAAGTTATTTTCATCGTATTGTTACCGGTGACAAAAATGAATACATTACCAAATATAGCCCCAACTGTAAAAAGTCATATGTAAAACCAAGCCAACCGGTCAAATCAACGTCGAAACCGAATATCCATGAGCCCAAGGTGCTGCTTTGTATTTGGTGGGATCAGAAGGGTGTTTTGAATTATGAGCTTTAGAAATCGGGTCAGACGATCACAGAGGACCTACACCGAAGGCAATTGATTCAGTTGATTCGTTTGCAATCAAAGAAAAACGAGCAGAATATTTAACCAGACACGAGGCCATAATCTTTTACCATGACAATGCTTGGCCACATGTTGCAAGATCGGTATAAAACTTTTGGAAAACAGTGGATGGGAAATTTTGGCGCACCCACCTTATAATCTATAATCTTGGCCCTTCGGACTGCAATTTGTTTCGATCGATGCAGAACGCCCTTACTGGAATACGCTTCACTTCAGAACAAAGTATCAGTATTTAAAAAAAAAGTTTTTTATTTTATTTGTTACACAGTTTAGCACACTTTCTGAAAAATATATTCTGTGGTAGGCAGAGACTGGACCTACAATATTGACAACTGAAGAATTACAAATGTCATCGTCGATAAAATAAAATAAAATGTAATTATATTTACTGATCTCAAGAGGAGATTCCAAATGACCTTATCCTATATGAATCGGGATTTAATTGTAATTAACTTTCCAAAGGAAAACTCTCCGAATTATCTGTCTGTAGCATTCTGGTGTAATTAAAAACATCATGAATACGTCTAAAATCTTTTTTAAGATGAGTATTAATTTCAATTTTATTCATAATTCATTTAGGTAAAACTTCTTTCTATAGAACCATTGCTCACAGGTACACAATGAACAGTTAATTCTACTAAATTGTTTTACGTTTTGATGAAATCATGCTTCAACTAAATTATTTGTAAATTCCTATCTAAAGTAAGAAAAAATTCAAATAAAAGATTAAGATAACTGGCATGAAATATCTCTTAAACATAAAAAAATTCCCAAAAAATCAGCAATTCCCTCATTGGAAAAAAATTTAACATGGCAACACTGTTAGCATTTTTGAGGTAAGCGGAGACTAATGTTAAGTTTATTAATTAGAGTAGATTATCAGCTTAAAGGTTCTTGTTTATTGTTCAAGTTACTTTATTTACTCATACATCTACAAAAAAATATGTTCTGCTAGGGTTACTTGATATTATGATGAAACGTAAATATATCGAGTACTACTATATGGAGTATTTATAATCCTCCAAGAAAATAGTTTGAGAGCGGAAATTTTAATTATCAAGATTTAAAAACATTTTATTAAAATAAAATAAATTCTATTTTAATAAATGTTTAAAAATGGTTTTGCTTTCATATTGCAAGGCCGTAAGGCACGACTAGCTTAGTTAAATTAAATCGCAAGTAATTAATTCTTGTTTTCTTTCTTGAAAAAATAAATTTACAAATCTACCTATTCTATATATATACAGTCGCTATACCCCTTTTGTAATCGCTATATGCAGACGATTTTTATAAAAATTATATTATTAAAATCGGTTCAGTATATTCGAAGCTGTAAACATTTTAAAACCTCACTAAATAAGCGCAGAAATCACAAATATATGTCACAATTACAGGGTCACAGTGACCAGTGACCATGCCTTCATCACTGAGCAGCCCCACCGACAGTCAACTTTTATTTTTATAGCTTTTTGTTGGGAATCGAACCCACAACCCCCAGTCTTATAAACTAGTACACTACCTACCAGCCTACAGGGGCACCTAATTGTTTTCATTAAAGCTGAATGAACCTTATTCTAAAACTTATGCCTTATTAAAGAAGGATTACATTTGTGCTGTTTGCAACCGTCTTACAACTGTGGAGATGTTTGCTATTTTGTAAGCAAAAATTTCGTAATAATAATTAGCTTTAGATAATATCTTTTTAAAGTTTTTGTTTTTGTGTTATCTGCAACAAAAATATTTTTTATAACAAAAACGAAAGTTAAAAGTTTCAAGTTGAACAAGAATTTATTTTGTTCCCACCCTTCCCGCACCAAAAAAATACCAAACTTTTACACTGAAGTAAAATAAAATTGTATAAAGTGTTGTAATTTTTTGGTCGACAACACTATTTTCGAATTTTTTTTTTATTTAAATAAAAAACAAACTTTCTTATTTTACTGTTTTCAATTCCTTCTCCATATGACGAAACTAAACTTCTTTTTGAAAACCCTTTGTATTTCCAATGAGAAGTATCCCCCAAATGGTGAAAGTGTAAAAGTACCCAAGTCCCCTTTTAAAACTTAATTATCATCCTACAATGGAATATGAAAACTTGTGTCCATTAAAAAGGGAAAAATTTCACCCCGAATTAATTAAAAAAAAATTTTTTTAATTAAATTTTTTTTTAAAATATAAAATACGTTCGGAAAAAATGTTTGTTCGCAACGCAAGCAACTTAATATCACAACTTATTAATTAACAAAAACCAAGTTTCACAAGTTAGTTCTTAATTATTTATTTGGCCACTTTTTAGTACGCAAATGATACCAGGAAAAAAAGGAGATAAAAAGTCCCATAATTTAATTGAAAATACTCGTACTCTGCAACGAACCCAACATTCGAATTAAAATTTTTTATCGGTCTTAAATTAACAACAGTAGTGAGGATAATAGACTTTTTCATTGTCTTTACTTTATCTTGTAAAACATTATACTGGATCGATCATACGTTAAACCTGATAAAGCTTTAATTAGCTTTGAAAGCATCAGCTAGACCCAAGGTGGCACACATCCCAGCAATCAATATATATTTTTTAGACAAAAAAGAATCCGCAACTAATTTGACCTTAGAATACCCAATCGAGCATTAATTTTTATTCCAAGAAACTCTAATGGGAGACAAAAAGCTATTTAACTGTCAACCTAGAAAATAGTAAAAGAATGTCTCCAACTACAATAGAATAATTAATAACAATTAATGAAAAAAAACTACAGTTTTTTATTAAACATAAAATTAAACGTTAACTTGTTTTCCACTTAAATACTTGCATAACTGGATCATTATCTAGTTTTTATTTTTTATATATATATTCAAAGTAAATTGTTAATTCTAGGTATTTGTATATGATGAACACTATAATTCAAAATAATTATTAAAACTGGTACAATAAAAGAACTTAAGTGTTAATAAACTCAAACAAGAAAGATTTGCTTAAGATTATTTATTAAAACAAACGCTTGCTGCTGTTTTATTTAGCAGTTATGTACGTATTTGCTGTTGTTTTTGTTGCCATCAAGAATGTACAAGTGCAGTATAAATTTTTGTTGATTTCTCTAACAAATTTTTTTAAAAAAATCCAAATAATTAAGTAACAAATAATGCTATTTATTTGTTTTTGTTTAATCATTGATTTTTTTTTAATTAAATCGCAAAAAAAATCTTAATATCAACTAAATATTAACAGTTTTTATTTGTTTACAATTAAAATAAACTTTTGACAAATGTGCAAATTGTTTAATCTAAACGAGCTATTTGGTGACTCATAGATTTTTAAATACGACAACTGAATTAAAAATACACTTTAAAAAAACACAAAAGAAAACAAAGCAAATAAATAAAACAAACTAAATAAAATTTACTCTTTATCTTCAAAAATTAAAGAAAATAATTTTATTTTTCCCATTTAATTTGTACATTTAAAATATCAAATGTTCGATATTTAAAAAGAAACTTGCAATTAATTTTTGCCTTTTAATTTAATTAAATAAAGTTTCCATTTATTTAGCTTTCAGCTTAAATATTTTGGGTTATTCTTATTCTTAAATCACTTTGTGGTGAAGTTTTTAAATGAGAACTACTGTCAGTCAACAAAGCAAAAATATTAAATTCCAAAATTCTAAGCAAACAAATTAGAGATAATGTACATTTATTTTAAAGGAATTAATCACCTTAAATTAAAATAAGGAATTAAAGTTCTAAGTAAAGCATTATTTCCTGATAATAAATATTTTTTTTATATATTTTGGATTTGAATTATATTGATTGAATTAATTTAATTAAATTATTCTTGTGTCCTTGTATTTGAGACATTCATCTGAATTCAAGATTTCTTTTTTAATTTTTATTTTCAATTTTTTAGGAAGAAATTAATTTAATAATATATTTTGGAGTTTTTGTAAAGCTTTAAAATTGTTGGGAATTTTTGGGAGATTTTTAAGATTGGTGACTTAATATGGCAACACTGAAAACAATAAAATTTTCTTTTTTTGCTAATATCTCCACAATTTGTTTTTAAATATAGTTTGCTGATTTTTAATATAAAAAAATGTTAAAATTTTCAAAGGCGTAAAAAGCTATCGAAATCTATAAGTTTATGTCTCAAGTCTTAGGTTTTTATAATAAAATAAAAAAGTACGAAACTGAAACTTAGAACTTAACTCAGAAGCTAACTGTATTATAAATTTCCTACCAAAAAATTTTTATAACTGGCTACGCGAACGGCAGACGTTTATTCACACGCTTTTTATACCTACAGAAGAAAATATCTGTTGAATTTTTGATTACTTTTTAGTGAAGTTTGAATTTTTTATAAAACCTTAATTTAATAGTAAAATGCCAGCTTTCTAATAAAATATTTATTTATTTATTAATTTTTTTCTGTAAATATTTCTCTTTTAATATTTACTCACCATATATATTATATTTTTATTTTAGCAAACTGTTAAGTTTTGAAATTTTACTTATTTAAATTTATTATAAAACATCAAAGTTATTATTTATTGTTAATAAATTAAAAAAAAAAACATTTTTATTAGCGTGATAGTAAGACTATCATAATTTACGCTTCTGTGTGCTTCAAATGATAAAGCTTTTATTATAAATAACAATTACTACACAGGATATTAAATACCTCTTTAATATAGTCACTCATATGTACATCGTTCTAATATTGAGTTAAGTCTTAAGTTTCAGTTTCGTCCTTTTTTGTTTTACTATAAAAATCTAAGACTTAAGACGCAAACTTAACACATAAACTCATAGATTCTAGTGCTTGGAGCCAAATTGCATTAGCTATAATCTTAATAACGTGAATGAATTAATATAAAAGAGCTTTTTGAAATTCCAATTACAAAGAATATATATATATATATATATATATATATATATATATATATATATATATATATATTAACAATTCTCTTCAATATGTATGGTGATTATACTTTTAACGTAAAAGTTTATAACCGGCGTTTTAATTAAAAGACACTATTTATCCAACCATTATTGATTTGAGTTCCACTATCATCTGAATACTTTACCGAGGTAAATTTTATAATGTATTACAATGTTAAGTCAGTTTTTATATTAAAAATAATTCAGCAAAAGATTTGTTAAAAAAAACAATTCCTTTGGAAGAGTGATAAAAAACTTCTTTCTTTAAAACTCTACCGAGTTTTCTATAAATACTTTTAATTAGAACAGTAAACTGTTCTAAAAATTTGAATTTCTTCAATCTAAACAAAAGTTTTTTTTTTTACCAACTGAAAAAAGCATTTTCTTCAACAATTATCAGAATGATGATTTTATATCTCAATGATCTTGTTTACAGGTTTTAATTTTTTTGATCTTCGACATGCATACCTTAAAAATAAACCTTGTATTTAATAGTTCATTTTCTTAGAAGTCGAAATATATATATACATATATATATATATATATATATATATATATATATATATATATATATATATATATATATTTATATAAGTAGGCAAGGGAATAGCCCCTTTCGTCTTCACTGTATGCGGCCAATTTTCATAAAAATGAAATAGTTTTAAAGTGACATTTTCACATCTTTGTGCAATGTATCAGCAAAATCGGTTCAGAATATTGGAAGCGCAAAAATCACGTATACGTTATACAAACAAGCATTTGGTGACTGCTTATGCAAAAGAAATGGGAGGATAGTAAACCAAAGCTATGTTTGTTATGCTTATGAACTAAAAGAAATTTTTATAAATATAAGTTTAATTCAGTTTGGAAAAAGTATTGTAAAGATAAATAAATTTTTAATATTGTGCATAATCAAGCAAAATGTGACTGGATTGGTGTGGGTATTTTAATTAGAGTAAGGAAGCGAACCACAAATAGCTAGTAGTTTATGACAACTCAAATAATATGGTTCGATATTTTTAGCCAAAATGTTTTCTCAAAATGTCCGCCTACGTTTTGTAATAGGGACACTATTAAAATTTTACTTTCAGTTAGACTTTTTACTTTAAACTTTTTAAGGAAAGTATCAAGTATTAGAGATGTATTAAATGCAAATAATTTTTTCAAACAGAAAATTGAAGAAATCGACCCTAAAATTAGGTGAATGATGTTTGGGCTTTTTTTTAACAATATAACAAATAAATTTAGCATATTGTTTAAGACGCCTATTTCGTTTTTGTCTATTTTGTTGTTTGTAATGCTAATTAAATAGGTAAAATTTAAAATTTTATATAATAGTTATAATTTTTTGACCTTTTTTAATATTTTTTAGTAATTAATTTTAAGCACTAGGTCTTATTTAATAATAAATTTTAAAAAAACTTTATTTTTAATTATTTTTCCGATATTTCGCCACACCGCTGGTTGGCATCATCAGACCTAGTGCTTAAAATTAATTACTAAAAAATTTATAATTTTAGCTATTGAATTACTAAACTAATTAATTATTAAATTAAATAATTTTTATTACTACTATAAAACAGAAAATAGTAGCTTTACCTCAGGACTATAAACAATTTGCTGTTTATTAATTAACGATAAAATTTCGATTTTAATGTTGTAGTTTTTTAAAATTTGTTTTTGTCTTTAAAAACTATTTTCTTATTTTTCACATAAATCGCCTTTACATTTAACATTCGTTTGATTTAGTGAATTTCGATTTTCTACAACTTTTTTAAAATTGATATTTAGTGTGAAAAATCCAAACTCTGTTAACAAGGCAGGATTTTTTACGGCAACATTTTCCAAGAAAAATAAGCAGAAAAATATATTCATCACCTTTATTGTAAGCCTCCCCCTAAGTTTTACCTCAAGGACAGATTTGAAGGAACCCAAAGAACTGAACAAAAATAGTTTTTAATAAAAAATTAAAATACCAAACAAAATATTTATTAATAAAATTTTAAAATGTAAAAGTATTTTTTTTCATTTTGATTTTATTTTGTTTCTTTTTTTTTAACTTTTACAAAAAATTCTAAAGCAAAAATTATTGAATGAGTTTATTATTATGTAAACAAAACTTTTATATGGTTAACATTGCGAAGAAAAGAGAAAACGGTTCAATATTGTTTCTTTGTATCATGGTTAAAAGTGTACAAATGAAGTATTTCAAACAAACTAAAAAATCAAGTAACCGCTTATTTACTTTTTACTGCATTTTAATTCAAACAATAATAAAAATAAATATAATATTTAAGATAATTAAAGAATAAATACCTGTCAGAAAAAACACAGTAATAAAAATTAATAATTCTAAAAATCAACTAATAAATTCATACATTTAACTCACAACTACAACAACTGCAATAAACAACAAACAACACTTCAAATAAAGAAGCATCAGGAATGGAAAATGGAGATAAGAGACTTAGCTAAAATTAAATATGTTCCAGTGTTGAATCGAGTAATGGTCAAGAATCATGAATACTTATTTAAATTGGTTGTAGCATTTTTTTCAAATAAAAATATATATCAAACACGGTATCATCCTCCCTCATACACGGAGTTTATACATGTTAAGTTTTCTTGTGATAGATTTGATTTGTATGTAAAAAAAAGAGTTCTTTAAATTATCTTTTACTTTCCCATAAAAATCACACTCGCCGGTTACACATTAAACTGAAACCGGGGAATGTTGCCACGCATATCATTTGTTTTTTTTTTTTTTTTTTTGTTATTAGTATTAAAAATACTTTTTAATTTTACAAAGAATATATATATAAATAAATTCGATTACATTTTTAAAGGCTCTACATTAATAAATTATATCTTACAAAATTCGCTCATTTTTTCCTAAATACATTATAATTTCCCTCCACTTTCATATTATACGGCAATGCATTGTATAGTTTCCATCATTTATAATTAAGGGATTTCTGCATATGTGTTGTCGGTACTCTTTGGATTCGAAAGTCTTCACTATTCCTTAATGCATACGGCTGTACATCTCTAACATATTTTATTTGGTCGCATAGGTATTCTGGGGCATCACCTAGTTTCATTTTCCTAATAAAGATTAAGGTGTTAAATTCCAGTCGCTGTTTAATGTTCATTCATTCAAGTTTCCTTAGCATTTCGTTTATATTTGTATATCGATTGCATTTAAGTATAATCCTCATTGCTCTGTTTTTGAGTTTTTGCATTCTTTCTACCTGATTTTCATTGCAGCATGTATAAATTATCGTCGATCCATATTCAAAATGAGGTTTTATTATCGTGTTATAAATATTAGTCGCAGTTGTTTGAAATATTTTATTTCTTATCCTATTTTTTGCCAATTTTTTTGCATGTATAGTCTATGTGTTCCTTAAACTTTAACTTTTTATCTATTATAAAACCTAGATATTTTATGTGTTCCATATTTTGACAAAATAGAATTCTTCTCCAAATATATTTCCAGTTGTTTTTTCACAACCTTTTCCAAAATTTTCTCACATGTTTTTAATGCATTTATTGGCCGGTATTCTTCGCGTTTATTTGTTTTTGGTACTTTTTTAATTTTCTTCCAGTTTTCCGGGAATTCACCTGTCTGCATTGATTTATTAATAATTTTTAACAGTGCCTCTCCAGTTATGTTCCAATTTTCGAGAATGATTCTGTTGGATATTTTATCACAGTCTGTTTTGTTCTTCATCTTCTTAATTATATTCTCCAGTTCCAGACTAGTTATTGCACAGAATTTGAATTTAGAATTCACCATAATAGAGGAAAATAATCGACACAAATTCATAAAACAAATATGGGATGATAATACAGCTGGTGTTAACATGGCATCAAAACACCAAAGTAAAATTAGATCACAAAGCTAAAACCTATAACTAATCAGTCATTTGCATGAAAAAATAAAAATTCCTGAATTCCTTCCCCTTTGATATCAACCTATATGTGCTAAAACCCCACAGCGAAAGTCCAATAATTGAAACCAGTTTTGAAAGGTTTTATGGCTATTAGCCCTAGTGTGAAGCTTATGGCAAAAAGTCTAAAAATTTCACATTTGGATTATTAGTTAGAACGCTTTTGTTACTTCATTCTGTGCTACAGTATTAACTCTCTAGAAAAAAAATAAAATAAATATGCAAAAATGTTAAAAATTGTTTTACAGTTATCATAACAATATATAATACCATAATGATATCCATCCCTGATAAGAACTTAGTAAACATGAGTATGAGTATGTAAGGGGAGTTTGAACAAAAAGTTAAACTTATCATATTTCAAATTAACAACGTTTCGTTGTTAACTTGACTCAATTTTATAAAAATGCTATTCGCCACAAAATTATTGAACAGTTGAACTTTAACAGTTTGCAAAACTAAACGCGATTGTAAAATAAGTAAAATATTTGTAAAACTAATATATGCGCTTGAGCACCGGTTAGAATTAAAAACAAAATCACATAAACAAACATTTTCTTTGGTTTTAATAAAACGCACATTGAATTAAAAATGTTCAAAAAATCTGAAATGTTTTGTAATTTCAACATTTGGCATTTAGGCCTTTTGGGTTTTGTGTGTTTCTTTAATCTTATAAATGATGCAAAAAGTTTTGATTATTTTAAGGAGCAGCGTAAGTTTCTTTTATTCTAAAGAAATTGTGATTTATTAGATAAAAATGTTTTTACGTAATAGTGATTAAAACTAAAATAAATTTTAAAATGTATTTCGTGCCATTAACAAGTGTGAATTTATATTTCGTTGTCATCAAGGTTTCCAACTTTTCAAATGAAATAACTAAAAAAGCATTTAAAATTGATACATTCAACTTATTTAATTATTTAAAAATTCAGATAAAGCTGAATATGTCAGCACTGTTTTAAAATAAATACGAGTTGTAAAAAAAATAGAAAAAAGCGAGAAATAGCCTCAACTAATTAAATAATTTACAAAAATCGAACATAACAAAAATTGGTGCGAAGTAAAAATATCGCTTAATCTTCTGGATAGATAGCATTTAACCATTGTCTATAAGCAAACAGAAAAATCGTTATTGACAACCTTGGCCGTCAATCTAGTGTCGCAAGCTGAATACTTAATTTTTTTAATAAATATATTTTTGCCAACAAATGTTTTGATTTTGTTCTGTGTCTATTCTGCCTGAAAATGACAGAAAACACCTCAGCAGGAAATTTCTTCCATATGTGCGGTAAAAACTAAATTGTCTCCGTGATGTATTATACGATTGCGATTAAAACCGGGCATAAAAACATTAAACTAAATCGGGCTAAGAGCACATGCTGGATTGTTGACAGTTGTCAATTAATTTCTTTACTCTTTCCGTTACCAGTCTATCGACCAAAGAACTCAATATTAAGAAGCAAAATGTTGCTGTTAAGTTTTTAATATTGATGTTAACTTTTACACACAGTGGGCAGAAATGAATCAACAATGTTTGAACAACAAAAACGACTGAAATGTAATTTGACATGCCAATAGCGTTGGAATTTATGTTTTGAATTTGGACCTGTGTTTTGAATAGGGACACTAGCCGCAGCAGTTTGGTTATATAAATGAAGTGTTTTTCACAGATTTTCAATAGTATTAAAGACCTTCATGAAAGCTTTACAAACAAAGCATAAATCGTAAAGTTATTCTTTATAGTAAACGAGTTATTTTCTTCTTTCTTTAAAAATTCTGAATTTTTTAACATTTTCAAAAATTTTTTTTTAGAATTATGGACCAGTTTTAAAAAGATAGCTCTGGCCATAAATAAATATTTAAAAGTTCAAATTTTGGCAATAGTCAACACTATTTTAAGAAGTGCATGATTCGGTTAATGATTTCGAGAATTTATTGCAATATTTTAAATCTTCAAACTTAAATACTTAATCTCACCATCATATTCTCAAATGTAGGCTCTGCATAAACAATTACAATTACTTCCAAACCAATCAAAAATCTTAAAACTAAGCCGACTTTTTAGCATTTTATTTAGTTATATTATATATACATACTACTTCCTATTTCTTCCGTGTAATTTAAAAAAAATATCTGAAATTTATGTTGTTGATTTTATAATCTTAAGGTAGTCAGGCCTAACACAGTTTGTGGAAATAAAAAACTTTTTATTACATCTCTACCCAACGTTTCGTCAATTTTTTGTTTATTTTTCAAGGACTTCCTTCGTCTATTCAAAAATTAAAACCTTACATTACACAATGGGCTCCCAGACCGGTTTTTGAGGCAAAAAATCATAGGAAGCTCCTAGACGCTTGAAATTTTGTGGGATTAAGTATAAGGCCCATTAAAGGTCTTAGTAAAAATTTCATGCTAATTGGGTAATGCCACGCCCACTTCTATGTGCGAAAATTAATTGTGCGTCTAGAAACATACAAATTATGACTTGAAATTGAGTTTGTTTTACCTACATTGGACAACAGTGAAATAGTATTTGGCAAAAAATGTGCTAAGTATATAGAATTTGACCCGCTTTATTGTAGAAAATATATACATATATATATATAAGGGGATTTTAGTTAACGAGATATCGCATTTTCAATATTTCGATTTTTACGAGTTTTTCAAAAAATTTGAATTCATAAATTCAAAATATAACACGTATGTATTTTTATAACTCATAAGTTGAGTCCAGCCCGAAGTTGAGTTGAACCCGGTTCACTTCGGGTGGCCTAAAACAATTTTTCTCTAATATAAAATACTAATATATTTTAAATAAAATAGATTAAAACTAAAAATGATTCACGATTATTATGTAAAAATTTATTCTCTGTAGGTATTTGTTTACGATATTTCAATCAATAAATAGCAAAAAAAATTAAATTATGTAGAGTACAGCAAAATTAAGATTCATCAAAGTCTTGTAATGTTTCATCAATTTCTAATTCAAAATTAATTTGGAATGATGTCTCATCTTCTTCAGAATTGGAATCGCTATCATTTTCAATTGCATTTGATGTAGATGGAAACACACATTCAGGAGTCTCTGGAACCTTTAAAAGAGAAATAACTTCTCGTGGAAAAGTCAACTTTCTTTTTGCTGAGTAACGTTTCTTCAAATACACACTAGATAAAAATGGTTCAGACGAATCCATAGCTCGGCTAAATACATCAGTTATATTGTGTTCCCTAGAATCCAGTCGTGCGTGTTCAATTCTATCCTTTTTATAAAATTTGTTTCTAGCCTTAGAAGCATTTTCCCCAGCACACCCAAGAGGCACGATTGATATTATGTTCTAACCAAAATTTTACAATATCAGCATTTTTTATTTTTACGCAATCTTAAAATTTTAATATTTTAGAAGGTTGCAGTAAATTTTTTACACACATTAACTAGACATTAGTAGCTCCCTTTGCACATCAGTTTTTCACACAATACGTTCCAATAAACAAACTTCTACTCCATTACATATGAAAACTATCACAAAAAATACACAAAAAAGACGGCACACTTAAACAGCCTACATTAAGTAATACAACAATATTTTTGCACAATTTTTATCTTAATCTAAATTTTCATACATTTATTAATATTTTCCATTTTAAAATAATTTATTTAGTTTGATAATTATTGCTTACTTATTCCTTTACTTTGTATACGTATCAAGTGAAAAATGTATGAAAGCAAAATAAAAAAACAAAGTCTGACTTTGAAAGCTTCCCGTTAAATGCAAGGTTGCCACATGGTTATAATTTTTTGCACTTGAGTTCCCCAGGATATTATCTATAAATTACCATAGTTACTTTTTGGAAAATGTTAAGTTCAGAAATGAACTTTTTGCCTCAAAAACCGGTCTGGGAGCCCACAGTGCATTATTACAAATAAATACAATAAAATAATCTACTTCCAATTTAACAATGATCACATTACTATCATCAGATTTTTACGAATAACAAATAAAACAATCAAACTTAAGTAAAAACAAACACAGCTGAAATTAAATATGACCGTTTAAATTTTCTTTATTGCAACACTGTAGTTTGTGTTTATCTGAAATTTTGTTTTCCAACTTTTTTAAAATTAACTTTTAGGTCGCTTTATTATTTTTGAAATTTTCAAAGCTTTCCTGGATGTAGTATTAGTGCTTCTGGGGTGTGGTGAAGTGGATAGCCCTTATCCTTGCCCTTGCCCTCGCTCACACTGCCGTTTAACTCGAAGTGCAGCAGAAACATAATTTGTAATCGAATTATTTTCGCAAATAATAATCAGAAGCAGCGCCTCCAATAGCACTCATTAAAATTCATTATGCTTTTGTTGATTTTTACAGTCAAACATACTTTTCCCTCAAACAGATTCGAGTTTTTGTACCTACACAAAAATCTATTCATGTTTACGGTTACGTTAACACCGTTGCAGCCGTATTATAAAACTTACCTTTATAGCGTTTAATCAAAAAATAAATGAATAAAGAAATTTTTAATTAATTTATATTTGTAAGATGAAATTATGATAAGTATTTTTGGACCACAATTTTAGCTCCCTTTTTGAAGCCCTGTAAAATATATGAACCAGGATTTACAGCTTGTTCTACCGAAAATACACAAAGATTAATTACAGCGCTGGCGAAAGGTAACAATTATTTGAACATTTATTCAAAAATTTAGAATTTTAATCGAAAGCTTTAAAATAAACTTTGCTCAGGTATTCCGGAAGTAAATGCAGTCATTGGTTCTGTTGATCCCATGAAACTGAAAGAAATCAAATTTAGACAGGAAAATACGGAAGCGGCTTCACTGAGAGCAGACTTAACCGAAATAAATGCAACGGGATTAAAAAGCTTAGTGATAAAAGAAAGCAAGTAAGTTATCAGAATTAACACACTTCTATGTCTGTTACCTATTGAAGTTGTAACGTGCAGAAAACTAACTTTTATTAAGAATTAAATATGAAAACAAGAATATTTAGAGCTTCTGAATCACAATAGTACTTTGCCAAAGCTTAAGCTGTTTTTTAATAAAAAACTAAATAAATTATTTCCATTGTACACATGCGGCAATGCGTCTTAATTTTGTTAATGTTACTTAGGCTTATTGGCATACAAATTCAATGGTATTAATGATGTACAGTCACCGAAATTTCACACCTACGTTGAGATGTCGAATCTTAATTACAGTAAATCCAAACACCAAAAACCCATTCCACTGAAAAATTAAAATAAATACCGAAATCTTATGGACGCCTTTGTTTTGCCACGATCGTGTGTGGGTGCTTTAAACTATAAACCAGCCAACAACAAGTAAATGAAGCTAAGTGATGACCATGTAAATTTTGTGTGAAAGATCAACCTTCCATTGTGAGTGTTCTTCATTTATTCCCTGCACCTGATTATTATATGTCACTTCTATTAAGAGATTTGAAACAATTTAAGTATGAATTTTTGATGAACATACTTCTTAGAAATTTTTTGTGATGATCAAACGCTTTGAAAAATTCTTGAAAATTATTGAAATATCGAAATTGTCTTCTGTTCTGTTTTTTAAATAATATTTTGCAGGTAAAACAATTTTGTTTTCCTGTTCTCGTAAAGTTTTTATCTTTTCTGATTATTGCATAAAAAAATTGTTCCATAAACTGTGGCTGCATGATTTTTATTGTCTGTAGAATCAGAACGAACTATCTTCAAATTAGAACGCTATCCAATATTTCTTTATAATTCTCTTTCAAAATTGCAGCGGCCTCCATTGAGCGATTTTGATGTTATTCCCATTTTTTAATTTTATTATTCGTAGTTGTAGTGTCAAAAAATCGCCATACCATTTCGTTTTATGTAACTAGATACATAAAGAATTTTATAGTGTAAATTTTGTCCAACAAATATGTGTTAATGAAAAGAATAAATCTATAATTAATACAGCGGTAACGAGAATGGTAGGTCAGTTAAAGTGTCGGCAGATTTTTTAAGAAAAGATCATAAGTTCAAATCCCACAAAAGATCTATGACAGAAAGTAGTAAACGGTAAAGACCAAATTAAAGCCTAATGGATGTAGCAAGTTAAGGGTTTTTCAACAAGAAGTTTGTTTTCTAAAACAAAAAAAGTTAAGAATGATTCAAATTTATCAAAAAAGTTCTGGGAAATGTCCACCACGATAACGCTAACAGATGTCGATTCATTCATTAAAGTTTTTAATCACTTTTTGGCAAAATGACGATTCTATTTCATTAATCACATTACGGATTTTAAGTTGTAAGGCTGAAATCGATTCGATTGGCTTATTGCGAAATTTGTTTTTGCAATAAATTGATCATTTCATTGGCTGTATGAAATGTGGCACCATTCTGTTGAAACCACAAATCAGTGATATTCACGTTGTCAATAACAGGCCAAAATTGAGTTGTTAGCATCTCGCGAAAGCGTGATCCATTGACCGTTACCGCATTTCTAACCTCATTTTTAAAAAATACGCCTCCAGACTACATAGCATACCATACAGTGACACGTTGAACATGCAGAGGCTTCTCAAGGCTTCTAGGATTTTCAGAAGCCCCAATGCTGCAATTTTGCTTGTTGACATGCCCTGACAATTGAAAGTTGTCTTCGTCTGAAAATATGAATTTATCAGAAAAACCAGCCGGTTGTTTTTAAATGAATTGATCGAATATACGGCGACGGGAATGGTCGGTTGGCTTCGATTCATGTACCAGTTGAATCTTGTAAGACTTCAAAGTCAAATCCTTATGCAAAATTCGCCATGTGGTGGTTTTGAATAACCCCAATTGTTGGGAAATTTGGATTTGCTTGAACACTGTGGCTCATGACCAGCGTTGGTGTTTGCACATTTTGTATCGAGCATGTAGACTCAAATTTAACGACCATATTCCTAATAGCGGTCCAGAAGTACGGTTATCTTGTCCGAAAATATCATGAAATTTACGAAATATATCTTTAACAGAACCACCATTTTCATAGTGGATTTCAATCATTTTAATGCGATTTTCGTGCGAAAATGAATTCATTGTAACAATTGCCAATGCGTGTACTACGAATACGTCATCATAGAGGCGAAAAGCACATTATACAATCTCGCCGCAACGATGTGAAAGCATGTGTTTAGTAAAAAGGAAACATCTTGGTACGAATCACAAGTAATAATAACAAAAAGTGAAATACCCAAAAACTTGTATTGAGAGATTTGAAAAACTGCAACAAATACAGAGCTATAATTTTTTTAAGAAATTTTTACACTATTTACACAAGTATGAAGATCTAGCATCACATTTTGGCCTTAAGTGTCAGTTTATTGCAAATTATTTATGAAATTATTAAAAATTATCAATATCGGTTATGTGTCGAACAAAATTTTAATTTTGAAAATAAGGCTATTCATTAAAAGTTGTATTTGTTGTAAACTTGAAATTACATTGGCACGAGCTTTAACTGTAATATTCAGATTGCATCAAAATTAAATGGTTCTAGACATAATATTTACTTACTATATAGATTTTTATATAATTTTATTTAAAAAAAAAAGTTAATTAATAACATTTTTTTCTTCTAGGGTTAGCAAAAAAGATTTCAGTTGGTTAACCAAAATTTTCATACCAAAATTCAGACTGGAAGGACATTACAAAATGGATGGTCGCATATTGCTTTTGCCTTTAAATGGTGAAGGCCACTTTTTCATTGAAATTGGTAGGTCTATTGCTGTTGCTATAATGGGCTTTTAAAATCTCAAAAGAATTTTTAATTTATAATTTAACTTTGCTTACAGACAATATGGACATTGTAATGCGTACAAAAACAAATCTAATCGAAAAGGGTGGTTTTACATTTTATAATGTAACCACCATTAAAGTTGATTTGGATATTTCCAAACTTCGTACACAATTTGATGATCTCTTTGGTGGCAATAATAAGGAGGTAGAGCGCAGCACAAATGAATCATTTAATAAGAATTGGAAAGAATTTTTTGAAGCCTTGCGTCCACTCATAAATGAAACAGTTGAACGCATTCTATACGATATATTGCATCCGGTATTTTTAATAATACCAGCCAATTTTATGGTTGAAGATATACCTAGTCCGGACAAATTTTATGTCAATAAACAGTGATGAATTTTCTCTTTTCTATTTTACAATACTGTTTGTTGTTGTATATAAGTTTTTATAATAATAAATGACTCAAAACAAAATGAGTCGTGTTAAAATTTATTTAGAAATGAATTTCAAAATATTAGCAATTTGAAATATCAAATAAATTACAAAAACTTAAAAAAATGTTGTTTTTAGTTAAATAAGTAAAAGTAAATGCCTTTTAGGCAGTTAATATTAGATCCTTTATATAGAAATGTCATTTTATCTTAAACCTATCGAAAACGCCTTGAAGCTCTTTTTGCAGAAACGGGGCATCAGGAATTTAGTTAAAGACCTTAATATTTTAAAATATTTTTTATTTAGCAAAAAACTCAATAGAACCAATCCCATTTTTTATAATCAACTTCAGAAATCAATCTAGCGATGTGAGTATGTTGGGTGTTTCCATTGCGCATGAAAATACGACGATTTCCCACAGGCTGTAACTGACGATAATTGTCGACTAAAGCACCATCTTGATTATCTGACAATTGACGGAAACGGGAAATCTAAGAAATCAAAATAAAAACTTTATTTAAAGTTTAAAACTTTATTTACTAAATTAAAATTTTACCTGCTTGGGCGATATAGGTATAGGATCTGGATATAAAATCCATGTAACTGCTTCCGAACAAGGTGGTGTGGTTAACGAACCTAAAATATATTGAAAATTATGTTTATTAATTTTTTTTTTTTTTTAAATGTTAGAGTTTTACCATTTTATCATATAAGAATATTAGATATTTTGGAAAGTACTTAGCATAAGGCCGATTTCCGAAATAAAGAGTTTATGTTCATGGAAGCGGCCAATTAAATGCAATTTATTATCTGTTTTCCGCAGGTTTATTAATATTTAAGAAGTGCTTGGGGTCCGAAAGCTTATGTTGTGATCGACAGAACAGCTTTCGTAGTCGCCACTATGTGGTAAACTATGTGCTTGAAAGCGATAAAGCTTTTTAATTAATATTGCCTTCTTGGGAATCATGCTAAGAGATAAATTCGATTAATATATATAATCACATTACTGCTATAATTTCATAGAAATTTGAGTAAATCTACAGCTCTTTTTTTGTTTTTTTTTTTACAAAGAGAAGTAGCACTCACGCAGCAACAATGTGTATTTAGTCAAATACCATGCTACATTGTTTAGAAAAGGGATAGAGAATAGATGAAACAGGTGGTCACTGTGTTCCTGCGAACCATGATGTTAAAAGTTGATACCAATGATGTCGCAATGTACTCTAAAGTGAAGAAATGAGTTGTTTTAATTTAAAAAAGGTATGCGACCACCATCAGGTTAAAGCCAAAATGGGCAGATATTGACGTAAATCTATATCACAGTATTTACGTTACCATTATTTTTCATAAGGGCAAGGACGTCAAATTACAATCTCAGAATGCTGATTAAGCTTTTAGACGGTAGACCCTCATTGCTGCATAAGGCCGGGGCACATAAAATCCGTCATGCGTTATACTTTGACGTATTCAACTGAAAACAAAGTAGGGACGGATTAGGTTGGCACAATGAGTACTTTGTTGACGGATAAGAAATCAGCTGTTTTTTTGTTTTTCTTATTTTATATTCTTTTGCAGCAACGTTTTATTAAAGTGCTCATTTGAAATGGAGTTAGACGACATCTTAGACTTTCTATTAATGATAATTTGTACTATTTATTCCACTATTTATTATTATTATTATTAAATATAATTTATTTTAAGAATATTTTACTACGATAGAGCGAAAAAAAAAATAAAAACAAGAAGAAGATGCGAATAAAAAATATCAAAGTACTCAACGTACGTCAAAAGTTAAAAGTTGGCCGACTTTCGTACTTTGCGTTGACGGATTGATTGTGACAACGCTGATAAGAAAACGTGTATTTCAACTTACTTGTTAGTTGGAAAATACAACGTATGACGGATTCTATGTGCCCCAACCAATACAGTGTTGCCAAACAATTAATGTTTCGTCTGAGAGTATCACAATAAAAAAGAATCTACTCTCACCAGACACTGCCTCATTAGGCAGTATGTCCAGCAGATAAGTAACGGCAAAGTAGCACTCAGTTTAGGCAGCTTTTTTCTGCAATGGGAATTATGATTAACCCAACGAAGAACAATGTTTTTTATCTTTCCTTACGATATTTTAGCTTTTAGTTATCAAACACATGTTTGCAAAAGGATTAATTTTTTCTGTTTTTTTAATAAAATATCGCATTAGACTTGATAATAACCTTGAAATATTTTTTAAATGAATGAATAATTATTTAACCTTTATTTTATGAATATTTTTCTAACTGAATTGATTGTTAATTATTTGATTATTCGGAGCTATAATTCAATTTTTCATTAATATTGCTCACCTTTATACGTATAGAATTTATCAATATCAACACCGTGTATTAAAGATGATAAAGAAAATGTTACATTCAAAGCGACTTCATTATTAGCTTCCGGTATAAGGTGTAAATGACGACATATTGTATTAAGACCAGCACCTTCATCTTCATCTAACTAAGAAAACAAATACAAATAATATTTGAGTCAAGTGAAGGAAGTTTATAATTTTTATTTATGTTGTTATTTTAAAGAGAGAGACAAACGACAAACATTTTATTAAGGATTGTATCCTTTGCATACCATACAAATACATGAAGACATAAAAATATGCTGTTAATGAAAAAAAAATTGCAGTAAAAATGTATTAATAATGCAAACTAATGTTCATTATCAGTAAAAATGTACTGGTAACTTCAATTTTAAATGCAATTAAAATATAATGCCGTGTTTCTCTGTACATAATTTAACTTTTTTAGTTGATAAATCAAATAGTTATTTTTACTGCAATTTTACTGCTACTGTAAAGTACCCATCAATGTCAAAGCACGTTTTAAAGTATGTATCTATCTTTTTTTAACGACTTCTGAATGATAAACGAAGATAGAAATCTCAATAAGTCTAAATATTCTTACGCTATTCTATTTTTTGTATAATCAAGCTGATAATATAATTTGTTATCCTTTTTACTTAAAAATTAAAGAACAAATTGTAAAACAAAAAATTCGCTTGCTCATTTTAGCGTTTATACACGTTGACATATTCTTTTGCATACACTTAGATATTCTTTTGAAAAAATTTACTAGCACAAAAGGAAAAAGGTTTTAAGTGAAATAATGTAACTTTTTGCGATAGCGATACATATTGACACCGAACGTACTTAACATACATATATAGAAATAAAAAAAGAAGGAATGCTCACATTGAAAAAGAAACCCAATACAGCCGCACCATCAGCATAATCGAGAGCTTCTGTCAGTGAGGCATATTTCTTGTTGCGATGTACAATATGCATTTCCATAGTGTAACGTATGTCATTGACTATATGCTCGGCACCACGATTATTTTTATCACCCCAATGGAAGTGAATGCCTTCCACCTCAAATTCTCCCGGCAACTTTGCACCGCGTATGTAAGGCATAAATTCACCATTTGTTTTTGCCACGTCAACTAGTTTTGGTATGGTTATTGATACTGTAGGGAATAAATAAAAAAGTATTGAAAAATAAGCATAAAAGCATACAGGTAACAAGACAAAAATTTCACTGAAAAAATATGATTGTAAACGAAGAATTGTGAAAGGAAAAATATCAAAATTCCATAACAAAGGAATGTAGGATTATCATACATACGTACATATAAGTTTTATGAAATAATCAAAATTGAAAGTGTTGCTAAATTTGTAAAGAATCACGGCTAAGATAAATAAAAAGTTTTTTTGTGTTCTTTAAAATTTAATTATTAACAAAGTTAAAACTGAAGTTCAAGTGAAGGAAACTTGATAAATATTCTTAAAATGTTTTTTGAAGGTTGTGTAACTTTTTAAATTTTCATAAGAACTAAAGCACTAAAAGTATTAAGATTTTTAAGTACAAAAGTAATTATAAATTTTTTATCCCTGCATCAAACGTATCATTGGCAGATCACAGCACCATTTGTCATTCGTATTCATATAGTATTAGACCGAACCAATTGGAGGTGAATTCCAAAAGGCGGAACATAAATAATACGCTCAATCATGATTTTGCAACAATCTCAGAATAAGATCGTATGAGTAGAGTCGATGTTAATGCCCGTAAGATTCAATGTTGCATGCTTACGCATAGATCTGTGTTCGGAAATGGTCCTACATCTGTTGCTATCGGTCATATAAGTATTAAGGAATCGGAAGCTCTTTAAAAATCAGTGTAATATTCGTTGGACTAAGCACATTTTTCAGGTTTCTAAAAAGACTTTCAAGTGTCTCGGTTTTCTAAAATGGTGTAAAAGATACTTCACTGTATCTGATCTTCGTGCTATTTATACAAACTATATCCGTCCAAAAATGGAATACTATTCTCATGTATGGGCAGTCGCCTCAAAGCGTATTTTTAAGTTGCTCGAAAACGTACAGGAGAGGACCAAGGGGCTCATTGGGAACAACTCTATTAATTCACTAGAGCTTCGAGACAATGTGGATGGTATTTCACTGTTTTATCGTTACTACAATGGTAAGTACTCTAATTAAATAAGGGAGCTTCTTCCCTTTACTCGCACGTTTTTGCGTTTAACTTGATTTTCGTTTAGATCGCATCCATTTGTGGTTGATTGGCCAGTGAATCGCATTACACATTACAGGGAAAATTTCTTTTTTAACAGAACAGTCCGTATATGGAATAAACTCCCTTTAGATGTCTTTTCAGACACTTTCAATGTATGAAAGTACAAATCGAATGTCCCTAAACACTACCCCTGTCCTAATTTCCCAGTTCTGGCACAAAGCATTGCATGTGTAGGAGTCACCTGAGTGCTAGCCCAAAAAAACAAAGAAATCATTTGATTTTACCACTCAAAATTTAAATTAAACGTCTGCCGAATAATTGAACTGATCTATTGACATTTATCCAAACTTCAAAAGGAGCATTTTCACAAAATAATTTGGCAATCATTAAATCAACTTATCGAATTTTCTTTTTCTATAATTGTGTGATTTTTATTGACAGCGTATTTCATGAAAATGACTAATTTGTAGTCTATAACCAACAATATTATCTCTCGAATTGAATTTGACTTTTTTGTAAAAAATATCGCCGACCTTATCTCAAGTGTAAGCCTTATTCATACTCAAAATGATTGGAATCATTTCTTAGCTACATTCAGTATTATTTATTCGATTTTTTATTTTATAAAACTGAGAAATAATAACAATATTTCAGGTTTCATAAAGATTTTGTTTGGTTTTGTTTACTGTTTTAAAATAAAGTTCTATTTTTTACAGACAGTTAGTTTGTTACCAAAAATCGGTGAAACAAACAAAAATACTTTTTGATTTAAAATATTTCAGTGCCTGTTTTTAAAGTAAGCAGCACAGGCAATAGTGCCGTTCAATAATTGATGAAAAAAGTAATAATAGAATAGAAAAAAGCTTATCCATAACAATCCTAAAATTGCAGGTTATATTTACTTTAGAACAGTATTGCAGTCCCTAAAACTTCATAAGACTATTTATTTACTATTTAACTTTGCTGTCCATTAAATAATATAGAGCAATGCTAATAAAAGGGGACGCTGTTATATGACGTAAACAGCGAGGAAAGGAGCTTAAACAATGTCACAACATTTTTTGTTCTTAACAAAGGTTGGGATACTAACTGAAGTCACGACGTCGCGCCCTAAATATAAAAGGGTCACAATTCAAAAATTTCCAAAGCTGACTTTTTTTGCATAAATTAATTCAGAGTACACATCTCTAGCTACTTTAAAAACACTTCTTTCACATCACTATCTTCTTTAACAGGAAAAATACAGCTATAGTTATTTTCGTGTAATTGTGTTGATATTTTGAGTTGTGACCCTTTTTTATTTAGGGTGCGATATATGCATATAGCTAATCTGTAAGGCCCAACTATAATATGCATAAGCTGTATTAAACTAAAGTCAAAAATTAAACGAAAAGTCTGCCAAATGCTTAAGCAAATCATTAAAGACTTTTAGGTGACTATAATGTACTTACATAAATATAGAAATTATTATGCAAAGTTGCACATTTTTTTTCGTACTTTTGCAAAAAAATAATTTCTTTCAATATAAAAGAAATTTATTAACAAAAAGGTGTTTAATAATCATAAATTGTATTCCCAATACTCCCAATCTTTATAAAAATTTACATTTTTTAATAGTTTTAGGAAATTACGAAAGAAAAATTACACATGTACTACAAAATGCAACTGTGTGCATCATTGAATTTATAAACAATAAAAATTTAAATTTTATTGCAAATTGTGTGTTAAATAAATGAAAAAGAAATTAAAATGTTTAAAGACCCTTAAGTTATAAAACTCCAAGTTTGAGTCTAGTTCGTTCTTTAACGTTATCACGAGTACTACAAAATAAAGACTAACATTGTAAAAAGTAAATAATATTCAATATAAATACTTATGCCGGCGGGGTACGAGAGAGCTGCAGTAATGCCCATTTCTCACTGCCTGATAGAGCTTTCTCCCCCTTATTTTCCTTGCCGAAACGTTCCCGTAGTAACTATGTTTGCACTCCGCAACTTTATATAGTTCATAAGATATTACCACTTTTACTGCATTTTTCTCGTTCCTTTGAATTGCCGTTATAACAAAACGCATCTCTTTTATGTTATTAGCAATTTTTTCCTTGTATGTTTTATTAAATTCAGATAAAATATTTTTTCGCTTTCATCCTCCATTACAAAATCAGCTGTTTCCGTACGAAATATGCGATCAGTTTCGTACTTTGCTTAAGCAAATGACATTTGACGAAAAGTTTTGTTAAGTACATTATCGTTTGCCACATATGATTCTTAGGTACAGTTACTTAAGTTGGCTTAAGCCCGCATATGCTTAATATAGTTGGACCTTTAAGCTACAGCAATGCACATTTTATAAAAAAAGCTAATCTTTGCAACGGCTAAATTTGTGTTATGGATGAAAATACAGCACAAGTTATTCCAATTGGCAAAATATTTTCTAATGAGGTAACGTACTTGATAATCAATATCAATAAATTTCATTAACTAGCTAATTTCACATATGCAAAATTCTTATAAATTAAAATAATAATGCAAATATTATTTTGCGTTATTTTAATTTTGTGTGTATTACTTTCACGTACGAAAATATATTGAATTAAATAATTTTTATCAATTTTAAAAATAATTTATTTAAAGGAATCAAGCACGAAATAAAATTGCTTATATTAAAAATGATTCCGAATAATTATAAATTACCTAAAATAATTTTTTTAATCACAAGATTTTTATATAAAAAAAAACAAAACAAAAGTATAAACAATAAATTTTAAATTTTAATTTTAAATTATCAATAAATGAAAAATTGTTGACAAGCGAATTCAAAATAAACAAAAGTGTTTCTTAAAAAGATTAATTAACTATATAATTATTATTGTAATCAATATGGAAATATTGAGCTAAGTTGTACTAAGCTAAATATATAATATGGTAAATAATCTGTTTTACAACTCACCGGTATGACCATTATTGACGATTTTCAAAGGATATGGTAGCACATTATGATAACCAATCATATCCACTGCAGGCATATGAAGTGGAATAGTCTAGCAAATGAAAAACATAAAATTCTTAAGTAAATTAAAAAAAAAATTTTAACAAGTATTTTTATCTTACCTTACTCGAGTGTACCGATATAGGTGATTGTGTTTTACCTGCACAGTGACCATGATGGCGCGCCCAACGTCGTTGATTTGGTTCCGAGTAACCAAATCGATGAGCAAAAACTATAACAAATAAAATTAATATTTAATCTACGTAAATTTGTGCTAAATTCCTTTATTAAATATTTTATGATATTCTCATAAAATATTTTTTATTAGGAAATTTGAAATTTATGAAAATTTTGCGGGAGAAAGCATGTCCATATGGCCAATTTACTACTGCCGATATAGATCATCAGTAGATTTTACCCCAAATTTTGTATTTAAAATTTAAAGAGTCTTATATTATATCTTAAGCCCAATTGATTAAATGAGAGTTCTCATTGAAACAACACAGTAAACAGACAACAAAACTCAAAAACATTTTTATACAAAAACACAGCAAACATTTCGAAAGCAATTATTTTTATTTTTAATCTTTCTGCATAAGGATATCTTTTGGAAACAAAGGATAAAGAATTTTACAAAAACGCAACGTTAAGATGCAATGTAAATTAACAATTTCATTTTCCGAAATCATTTTTAATTTAATCTACGTTAATTTATCCTAAATGCCTTTAATAAATATTTTATGATATTCTTATAAAATATTACTTACTAAAAAAAAATTATTTGAAATGTATTAATGCGGGGGAAAACATGTCTATATGGCCCTTTCACTACTGCCCACATAGATCATTAGTGAATATTTTTATTAAAAATATTGTTACGGATGTGACTTGCTTAAGTTTTAAAAGATAATAATTAAGCAATAAAGTAAACTACTGGGTATGCTGTTTACTAACTGCGTAGCTTGCCAAGAAAACTTATGCACGCCAGACAAAAACAAATTTGTAGTTACAAACTGCGTAGAAATTTGTTACACAAAGACATACAAGCAACATACAACAACAAAATTTGATAAAAAGGGAATAGAAGATTCTTAATTTTCCTAGACTTCTAGTGGATAAATATAAAAGTGCAGCGTCTGAGTGGATAGTGAGTCAGTGTAAAAATAAACCATATGAAGTAAAGATGTGCATCTTAGATAAATTGTTCTGTAGTGTCAGTCAACTTTGTTTAATTAAAGTAAATAAACTTGCTATTAATTTAAAAACTCTAAAAACTGGTGTTATTTATTTGCAAAACTAATATGGGAATTTTCTTGTCAACATTTTTAATGAAATAAACCTAACTAATATCGTCCCAGGGCAGTAAAATATACAATTAAATTGTAATCAAATGATTGCAGGTAAATAATTTCTTATTTTTTTGATTGCCTTCAATATCATAAATTAGTTTTATGATTTAATTGTCAATGTTTTACGTCCATCAATAATATTTTATATTATTTTATGTATATTTTCAGCTAATAAAAAAATAATATTTAGATTAAGTACTCTGGGAACCATAAAAGTACTATTAAAAAATACCACAACATTTGTACTAACAGAAAACAACTAAATCAAAAAAATAAATTTACGTTCAAATGACTACATTCTTTTGTAATAGCATAATGATGCTCAAATTACTTTAGGTTTTTGCTACGTCCTTTTAAATGAAGCCAATTTTATTTTTCATATTGTTGTGACACTATCTCTCTCTATCTCTACGCTTGTTGTACAATTAAGTGTAATTTTAAAGTATTAAAATTTAAGTACTTTTTTTACATGTTCAAAAATTATTTTATTAAACATAAAAAACAAGCAATTACAATATTTATTACTTTATTACTTATTAGTTTATTTACTTTTTATAAGTAACAAGATAAATCATTAACTTTTATTAATGAAACAACGAATTTAATTTCAGTCAACATTTGCAGCTAAGGAACAATACCCAGACTTGAATTTCCAGCTAAAACTTTATCTTACAACCAAATTTTAATTAGCGGGCAAAGTGCAATCCATCTGTTAAAAATTTTCATTTACATACAAAATGTATGAAGAATTTGAAAATTATATTTTGTTGGCGCGATAAGTACTAAAGTTATTTGTTAGTATGTATGTCTGTTTCTTAAATTTGTTTTGTTTTTGCTGCAAATTGACGGCGCTTTAGTTCTTTTTAGCGATTTTATCTCTTTTATTCTTATACAGTGCGGAGAAAAGAGTACCTAATAAATACCGTTTAAAATAGAGCAAACCTTAGAACCAACCTTACTGAAAAAATCAAGAAGATTTTCTTCTTATTGATTTTTTCGAAAGGCGTACTTATTGTGTTCATCAAGTTGTTCTTAATTTTATTAGATTAACTTTTTGTTTTTAATAAAACTTCCTGATTTTATTTAATAATTCCAATTCTTATTTACATATATTCTTAGAAATCCATAAAATATAACAATTAAAAATAAATATTATTATTCTGAATTTGTTTAATAACAAATATTAATTAATACTTAACGTACATATTATAATGTTCATACATACATTTGATATCATAATAAAGAATAAGTACTATTACCAGAATTTTTTTTTTTGCTCGAATAATTTTAAGTCCATAAATCGGTCAAGATAATTACGCCATAAGTTTCAGTTTTATTGCTAATAAATATGATTGAAATCTTTGTGAAAAATTCAGGCTTGTAAGTTTCGGTGGGTGAAAAGACATCATGTTAAATCCGTGTCCTTATCCAGAGTACGAAATATATCCGAGTACATGAAACAGTGTTTTATTTACTGGCGAAAAAATGTCTAAACAACTTATTTTATAAATATTTACAGAATTATTTTTAGTTACAGTGACTACATATAATTTTAAACGTAATCCCTCGAAAAATGTTTATTCTCTTGAAAATCGATCAAATTTGCTGAATATGTAAATTGTTCTATATTCTCCTCTTCTTCAAAAGAGTTTTCTTTTCGAAAAAAATTTCAAAAGACTAAAACAAAACCTGGAGAATATTATGACCACTAAAAAGCTCTTTGTGCAGAATAAATAGCGATTTTTTGGGGTTTTCTAAACAGGACAAAAGGACAGCTGGGAAATATATATTTTAAAAAAATATTTTTCCTCTCCCTTTCTTTTGGTTTATTCAACCCCCCTTATGGCACTTCAATCTAAAAAAAAACAACAACAAATATTTCTTTTGTATTTGTTGAGTGGTGTTATTGCTAATTGATTTTTTTTTTATAAATCAGAGTAGAATATTCACCTTTTTAATAGCATCTGTGTGGATGTGTGTGTATTTGGGTGAAAATTTGACTCTTTGCTATTTAGGGCAAAGTGGATAACTTCTTTCAAAATGTCCTGGGGCAAGTTTAAAACTTAAAAAAGTTTGAAATTTTGTTTATTTTTTTGGAAGGAGATTTTAAGAAATTTTCTAAGCAGCCAAAAATTATTTTTAACTAATTTTTAAGTTAGTATTTATTTATATATTTTTCAGCTTAAATATATGCACTTTATAGCTAAAAATATGAACATGTGTAAACAGTTGCTAGCAATTTTTTTTAATATAAAACTTAAAAATTTTTAAAAAAATATTTAAATCTATTTCTACTCTACTCTAAATACTAAATAGCTGCATGTTTTGTTAAAAATATGGCCATTCTTTTATAGCCATTAGACTACTATAAGACTATTATAAGCTTAATTTATTAATAAAAATTAAGAAAAGAACTGCCCCATATAAAATATTGATCAAAAATCCGATTAATAATTTATTAAACATTTTTTTATATAAATATCGAAATAAACCAAATAAGAACTATATTGTAATTCATTAGTTTGTAGCAAATTTCATATATTTAGCAACAATATTTTTCTTTGCTAAAACAAAAACAATCATACAGTACTACGGAACTCACAATAGTGACAACAAGGAAACTGCGAATTTAAATATATCCAGATTTTATATGAATAGCTTATTTGAATTATTATTTAATTTTTAAATTTAATCTCAAAATGAATGAAATTCTGTTTAACACATAAGCGCTTTTCATATATGAAAACCATATTTTTATAGTTAATCCTCTGTATTATACTGTAGACTGTCGGGCAACAAACCTTTGTGGTGCCTCATAATTAATATAGATAATTTTTTTTTTCAATATAATCCTTCACTGTAGCCCTTGATAGTTAGTCACAACCGTGCTACATTCTTTAGGAAAGGATAGAGAAGAGACAGAGAGACAGTGAAAAAAACCACCCCTAGATTGCTAGGTTAAGTATACTAGCTACTAGCCTGCTGGGGCAGCTTTCATTTCTAGAAGGCCCATGTTATCGGAAACTTGCTCCAAAACATAAAAACCAATTAGTTGACACTACTTGCGAAAATTTCCATTTGTTATCTGAGCGCTGTTATGGAGAAGACATCGTAACTCAATTTACATTGGAAGAACAAATAATTTTGAGTTGAATTCAGCTAGAAACTCTCGAACAATTTTTCTTTTACCTCTTTCCAACTCAACTAATCACAAAACATTGTTGAGCAGACCAAGTTCTATCAACTGCAGACGGATGCTTAAAGCACATTTCGACTAAATGAAGAGGATGTCAAACAATTTACAATTTTCTAAAAGTACAATTGATGTTCAGCCTCGACCGAAAATGGCCATAAATACTTAAGAAGACCTAATTTTCTAATTATTATAGGATAGTGGGCAAAGCTGTGAAATTTTGGTTTTAAATATTATTTAATTAATGCTTCATACACTTCATTTTATTGTTTAAACACAATTCCAAAATGTTTTTTTCTTTTTATTTGTTTTTAAATTTTTGAAATAACTTATTTTTAAAATAACTTATAGCAAAAAGTATATTTTTCAACAAATTTCAATTAATATTTGCTTAAGGATAGTTAATTTGATAGCTTTGCTATAAGAATTACCATATCTTCTTGAATGTAGAGCACACAACACATGAACACCATAGAAAAACCATAAATATTTAATAAAATTATTACGATGTTACAGAGAAAAGGAAAAAATTCTATCTAAAAATTAAGTGGAAATCAAGCGGATCTCGATAAACATTAAAATAGAAAGTACTGAAAGATTTAAAATCGCTTATCTTACTCCTTCTTTCAATTCATTGAGAACGTGCCTAAAAGGTTCGATTGATTGATTGAAAAATTGTAATATAAAAAAACGTTAAAAAAAATTTATTAAATTTTAACTCATTTTAACTCTGTATCATATAAATTAATTATCTAGCAAAATTCTATGATAGTAAAAACAGGGAAAGGTGTTTAGCCATATTGTAGTCATTTAGCATAAGCATGCACCATAAAGCTTTAAGTAATTTTATAAAGCTTTTTATATTTTGGGCACACAATGGAGTGCACATGTGTTTTAAAATATGTTTTGTTCAAAGAAACGTTATGGGGATATAGCTCAGTGGTAGAGCATTCGACTGCAGATCGAGAGGTCCCCGGTTCAAACCCGGGTGTCCCCTGAAAACTTATTTTTTTTCTAATTTTAATTAATTATAATTAATCAAGTCTTTCGATGTAAATTTGTCCCAAATAAATTTTTGTTCTCAATTGAATTGTATTATATAAAGCAAAACAATTATTCACAGCATTCCAATTTTGCAGTAGTGAGTGAATTGCATTTCCAATAAATAAATATTGATTTTTATATTACAACTTGCGTGCCCGTGACTGTTTTGCAAGTCATTTGTGGTAGGTTATTATTCTGCAGCGTTTTTTTTTTTGTGTGCGCCAAAAAATTCAATCATTCATGAAAATTAATCAGAAAGAACACAATTTTGTTTTATTTTTTCGTTTTTATGTTTTTTTAATAATTTAATCTTTTTCACAATTCAATATTATTGTGTGCTTATACAATACGCCTTATTCTATTGCACTGCTTTTACATATACGACACTCTTCGATTGATTTTGGTTCGCGGTATAGACAAACAAAGCAGTTGGTTTATTAATATGTGAACACGATACTTATAATTGACCATGCGAAAAACAGGAAACTGAAGCCGTTTAAAATCAAACGGCAAATCTGGAGGAATTGTTCAAATGCGTGGTATCAACACATCTTCACCCTTATATTTTCCTTTTAAAATTTTTGCTTCAATCACATTTTTCATGACTTTTTTGACTACTAAAAGTGTCCCATTGCAAAGTCGTGGCTGACAGATATTTCTAAGCAAAATAATTGGTACACCAACTTTCACTTGTAGACGAATTTTAAAATTCGACTGGATAATTTACAACATCGTCTTGATTGGTAGCAGAGTCAACCGATTTGTAGGTAAAAATTTCCCCGGGAATGTCCTTCAAAGTTGTCACATTGATATCCGAAACATCTGCATTTTTCGCAGCTAAGATAGCTCTTCCCCCAACCAATCATGGTTTCTAAAATTGTATACAATACGTTTGTGACCAATTCTTGTTTTGATTGTGCAAAGTGGCAAAAATGATCTGGAAGCGTAATAATTTTTAGGTGGGGTCATTTGGAATTGGGCCATTCCCAATATCTAACAATTGCTTTGAAAAACGTTTGGCAAATGGATCATTTTGCAATTGAACAAGCAAATTACACACACACACAAAATGCAACAGAATATGGAAAGCAAAATTCTCTATTTGTTTGCACATCCACCTGCTATGAACATGAGCATATTTCGATTTCTAATGCCGTCGCATTCTGTGCAGGCACACACACACAGTAACCTACAAACGAAAACACACATTTCATTTGATACAAAACATTAAGTCGAAGTATGCAATGAAAAACAAATTTTGTTTTTTTTTTTTTTTGAAAAATTTGTCTTGTTTCAAACACGCACTCTAGACGCACTATTGTGGATAAACGCATTAAACAAAGATACAAACCAGTGAACGACCATTACGAAGGTACTGTGAAAGTTTGGTGGAAATCCAACGACGCATCTCGTCAAACGCTGACAACCAACGGACACCTATTATGGGCTTAATTTTTATATATATAGATTTATATACGAGATTGCTGGAGTGGTCGAAAAAGGCTTACTTACTAGAAAATAATGAGTTCATCGCCTTGGTGTTAACGGAAGATCATAACTGGAGCCAGCGTTGCCAAAATGATGATTTTATCATATTTTTGATGATTTTTTAATAAAATATGATTTGATGATTTTCTTTCTTAAATTATGATTTCTGATTTATAAAAATTATGATTTTTTTTAGTAGTACACACTTGAGTGTGTACTACTTTCATTGTAGTTGTACTACATAGCGAAGTTAAGTTTTGCATCAGCTTGTTGTTGAAAAATTTTAGTTAGTTAACAATAAAAACAAGTTTATCACGTGAGGAGGGAATTTTTTGTACAATATGCAATTCGATTCTTCGTAGAGCGGATCTAGTAAAACACCGATCAACCCAAAAACACATAAGCAGAGCGAATTGTATAAGTTGCAGCCAAGCAAAAATTGAGTCACAATTTTTACCTTCAGATGAGATGAGGAGTGTAAAAAACTTAGAACTCCAATTAAGTGCGTTTATTGCAGAACACAACCTTACATTTTTGTGTACGGATTACTTAACTTTATTTCTAAAATCTTTCATTTCTGAATTAAAAATAACACCTAATCTTGCATATGGCAGAACAACAACTATGTGCCTTATTAAAACCGTTTTAGGCCGGACCCAATTTAAATTCGTTTGCAATATACTGAATCAGTAGAAATTTTCCTTATATGTAGCTGAGTCTACTGACATAAGCAAAAAAAAATCGCTTTGTTTAGCAATACGGGAACTATAAATTATAGAGTACAAGACTTATTTTCTGGCTTAATTGAAGTGGAGAGTGGTGAAGTTTTAACAATATTTAATTGAATAAAAAGTTATTTTCAAAAACACAAAATACTGTACAAAGAAAATTTAATAGGATTCGGACCAGATGGTGCTCCAAATATGACAGGCAAAAATCATTCCGTTGCCAGATTATTTAAGAATGAAATTCCTAATTTATTTGTTGTCAAATGTATTTGTCATTCAAGTGCGCTTTGCTCTTGTTATGCTTATCTTAAGCTTCCACCTGAAGTAGATAATTACATTGCGAATAGTCCAAAACGTAATTACCAAAAATATTTTTGCACCCCTCACAGGTGGTTATCATTAGACTCTGTAGTTGTACGGGTTCTCGAATTATATGAACGATTAACCATTTTTTAAAGTATTTACAACATGGAGGTAAATAACGTAAACAAAATTTTTCAAAGCTCATCCTGTGAAATACATGGAATGTATGGGGAACTGCAAAGCCTTTACTTAGAAATTTTAGACAATTTTATAAAAACAGAATTTATGAACATGAGTCTCAATAATGACCTTGATTTTGAAGGCAAAAGCTATTTCTACATAACGAAGAAGTCTATCTGAGTGTTTTTGTTAAATAAAAGATTTCTAGCTCAAAGCTAACTGCAAATGATTAAAAATAACTCATGCTGACAACATTTCAGCTTTTCCGGTGCTGTCAAAATTCGTTCAAAACTTAATATGCCTTTCCATTTCCTCAGCAAATGTCGAACGAATATTCTCAACAGTCAATTTAAACAAAACTAAATATAGAAATATATTAGACAACAGCACTCTCGAAGGTATCTTATATGCAAAAGATTACTTAGCAATAAGGAACTGTTCCTGCTATAATTTAAAAGTAGACCAAGAAATTATTAAAAATATGAAACCTTGTATATATTATAGTAATAGTTCTTCATAAAACTTTTTCATAGGACATGTGCTTTTTAATCTAAATTTTGTTTAAGCTTTCTTAAATAACTTAATATTTATTTATATATAAATACACACCGTTATTGTTGTAATGAAATCAGTTGAGTGTTTTTCTAAGTTTTCTATTTGTTGGTTGGTAAATGTGTGATTAAAAATTTAAGTTTGCTTATTTTCACTGATTTTGTTGGATCAATGACGACAAAGCCAGCGAAATTATAAACATAAGTACACGTTTCGCCATTAATTCTATAAACAATAATAACTTAAATACATATGTTAATATATATTAATTGTTATTTTTAAATAAAATGTTGTATATATGATGATTTTTTTTCCATAAAATATTTTTTTTTCGGCATATGATAATTTTCTTCTCGAAGCTTCTGGTAAAGCTGACTGGAGCAGCATTAGAGCAATCTTAGAATAATAAATATTTTAAGAAGTGGCAAAACTAAATACATATGAATTAATATCGCAAATGCAAGATGCCTACAGTTCATTTCTATTTCATTAAAAAAATAGCTGCAATATTTTCTAAATTTTAACATAAAAAGCCTATTTAAAGTTCTAAGACCTAAGTCTTTAAAGCTTCTATATACATAATATGTATACATTTATGTATAGAGAAGCTTTAAAGACGCTTTACACACTAAAGATAATTTCTCTTGGAGTTGCCCATTTCAACTGCTTCATCTTATAATCTATATACTACATTTAACACTTCTACCTTTTTCCCACGAAAAGCCAAAAAGATGCAAGTTTATAAAATAAATATATTTTTTTTGTATTTTTTATACATAATTAAATCTGGTGAAGTCACGTGAACAACTATGAACAATACAAACTTTCGATATATTTTTTTCCACATGGTTTAGTTGTTCTTGTCAATAACATTTCTTAATAGAGTGTAAAAATAAATATTAAATAAAATGTTTGAAATAAAATCGATAAATACTTAGTTAAATGTATGTCTGACTCAGAAATATTTTACACATGCATACGTACATAATCACATACATACATTTAGAATTTTCGCCCCAACGCTTAGAAGAATGATTGAAGATTGAATCAATTGCAAAATATATATATATATATATACATATATATTGATTTATGGACAACTTGGTTATGTTGTTGGTTTGTGTGATGGATGTTTACCTTGAGCCATTTGTTGCAACTTTGGCACAGTTTAGCCAGTGGGGATATAGCTCAGTGGTAGAGCATTCGACTGCAGATCGAGAGGTCCCCGGTTCAAACCCGGGTGTCCCCTGTTCTTTTTTGTCTTTGATATAGCTGAGAATTTATAACAGATATATATTGTTTTGGTGGTGTGGGGGGCGTTAGTTTATTACTTTTGCCTAGTTCAGCTCATGAACTCACTCATTCCTCATCTCTTTAAAGCTCAAAAGCAAAGTGAAGCAACCTTCATAGAGTTACCCTCATCTCCAAAACAATTAAAGCAAATATTTGTGGAACAGCTGTTCACTTATTTAATTAAAATTTTTGTTTATTAAGAAAATATGATTTTTTTTTTTAATTTTGAAAAATTTCTCACATTCGTGACGTTTTACTATTACAAATATTTTACTAAGTTTGTCGCTCATGTTTTTTTTTTAATTTTTTGTTTTTAGAAATGTATGAATGTGCGTTAAAAAGTGTTAATATCTAAAGCCTCAAAAATATGGATGTTTTAAGATTATAATTGTCATGTGACGCTGCAACACTATTAAATTTATTACTTATTAAATTCAAGTACGAGTGCTGTCCCCAAAAAAAATATTAATAATGTTCCTTTTTAAATAATAATGTTAGTTGTAAGTTGCAAGAACAAGTTCAAAAAAATATTGAAACAAGATTAATTAGCAAAACAAAATATTGTAATTATCGTAATTTGTATTAGAATAGGTTATCTGAAAACATTTTGAAAACGAATTTTTACTTCCAGGTTATGTTAGTAAAATATCAAAAAACTGCATATGTAAAAGCAACGTAACCTAGAGTTTACACATACAACTTCATTAACACATTACTCTCGTACCATTTTACTAATATACTCACAAATTTCGAGGTAACAGCTTAATCACATAAACTTACAAAAATGTTTTTTTTAAATTAATGGTAACTATAGGTCGTCAAACATGTCCAAAGGGGTCATGTGAAAATCCGTAAGACTCAATGTTGCATGCTTACGCATAGATCTGTATTCGGAAATGGTGCTATGGGTGATATAAGTATTAAAGAATCGCTAGTCCTTGTTGTTCTTGGCATGAAAATTCAATGTGATGTTCTATGGACTAATTACATTTTTCTGGTTTCTAAAGAAACTTTAAAATGCCTCGGTTTTCTAAAACGCTGTAAGAGATACTTCACTCCAACCGATCTTTGAACTATTTATACCACCTATATCCGTACAAAAATGGAATCCAACTCTCATGTACGGGCCGGCGCCCCAATATATATTTTAGAGTTGCTCGAGTACAAAAGAGGGCGAAGAGGCTCATTGGGGACAGTAGGGTATCCAACTTTATTGATTCTCTCTATATTCTCTACATCGACGCAATGTGAGTTATATTTCATTGTTTAATCGTTACTACAATTGTGTGCTATAGAGAAATTAGGGAACTTGTTCCCATTAATATTATGTTTTTAGGTTTAACTCGATTTTCGTTGATTGGCCAGTGAATTGCACTACGCATTACAGGGAAAATTCGTTTCTTATCAGAGCGATTTCTATGTGGAATGAGCTCCCTTCAGATGTCTTTCCTGTAACTTTTAATGCAAGAAAATTAAAATCAAATGTTCACAAATACTACTCCCTCTTTCCTACTTCCCAATTTATAATTTCTTATTTCTTGTACAAAGCGCTGCATAAGTATAGGTCATCCCCTGAGTGCTGGCCCGAGAAAAAACAGAAGTGGCCAGAAATTGGAAATTGGATTTACTTTAAAGGTTGTACGTTGCAAAAATCATAAGTTAAATTATTTAAAGTATTGTGTAGCAAATATGCTTAGAAAAAATGGACGGGACCATTTTTAGCCATTTTAAAATATGCTCTATATCATTTGTAAAAACTATGTACATATATGGTTTCTAAAACACGGCAACTACCGAAAAAGTAGGAAATCTGATGAAGATTTTGTTACTTTTTTTGTTTTTAAAAATAAAAACACCTTTAAAACAATACCAACGGCAATATTTCTGGCACTTTCAAGATCAGTTCCACCAGTTGCAATTTTTATCTGATTTAGAAAAATGTTTTCGACTTGGGATCGGTAAGAAGCTCTTTATACGATGTGTTCATTCATTTTACAAAACGAATGAACACATTTGTATTTTTGCCACGGGTTTTGGGAAAAGGCGCAGACATTGGGGATTATCTGGCTTTGATAGGCTCTCCAGACTCTATGTAGGGGACTTGATAATGCTTTTATACAGTAGGAGGTGCAACTGGCTTAATACTTCTCATAACTATTTCTATCCTTTACGCATCTATCTATTAATCACTAAGTAAGTTTAGCATAAAGGAACCGCATCTGCGAAAAACGGTACCTTACTATTATTTTCGGCTACCTGTCGTAATTATAAGCATTTTTTTCTCATTTTAGGCTTAACGAACACTTTTTGGTTGATAAGAATTCAAGAAAGTATCATAATATACATACATATATACATACATATATATCATATATACATACATATATTAAAAATATAAACTTAATAATAAATAAGAAAGGAAGCAACAGCTTCAGAAATATAACGTAGATAAAAGAGAAAAAGTTATGATTTTCTTATGACTTCTAGTAATTTTGTGATGTCCCTCGTGCTCTATTTATTTAATTTGCTTTACTTTCATAATTTATTGGTTTGTTAATTTTTTTTATTTATTATATATATTCTTGTGTATAACAAAAATGATAAAAGAAGCACAACAACATTTTTTGTGACATAGGGTTTATTTATTTATCGATTTAGTACGTAAGTACAAATTTTGAATATTAAAGGTTAATGTCAGAAAATTAAGAAACTTTAGCTCAATTACTAGGCCGCCCGATGACAAATAAAACCGAAAAACTCAAAACTTGATGAACAGCTATGCACATTAATTCATGTACAAAACCATAGTAAATAAAATAGTTTAAAATAAACAGTTGTTGAAATATTAACTCTTTTTCTTTATTGAAATACACTTATCTTGAATGCTTTTTTAAATGACATTACTGATGTCTGGATCGTTTATATTTGTTCGGCCTACTAAACAACTCTTGTTTTACTTAATTTACTGAACTACGAGTATGTAATTTAAAATAAATAGCAGGGCGTAAAATACGTAAGCTGTAGGAAATTTTGTTTAATTATTAAATTAAGTTCTGGCATCAAAAATTCTACCTTTACGTGAGTTGGAACTTAAATAAACCGAATTACAAATAGCATTACAAACTTATACTTAATGTTGCTCAAGTAAAGTTAATTTAATTAATTTCATTTTCTAAGAAGTGAGGTCCAATGATTCCTTCTGACCAAATTGCACACCAGGCTGTCACTTTTAATGGATGCAAAATTTACTGTTGAATAATTTAAGGGTTTACAATTCCCCAGAACCGACTATTCTGTTTATTCACATATCTGTTCAAATGCCTGTTCACTCGTTATGATTTTTTCATGAAAATCGAAGTTATCATAGGCGACCTGTAACATCCTTTTGGCATATGTACGGCGGCGTAAATGGTCTTGTGGAAGAAACTCTTGAGTCAACTGAATCTAATATCCCTTCAAAGGAAAATATGCCTGGTGACTCACTATGATATCTTCATGAAAATCTGAGTTATCATAGGTGACCTGTAACATCCTTTTGGCATATGTGCGGCGGCGTAAATGGTCTTGTGGAAGAAACTCTTGAGTCAACTGAATCTAATATGGAAACAAATGCAAATATTTGTACAAAATAGTTGCCAAAGTTATTCTTTGACAACCAAACTCTTGAGCACGGCGACGAATTGAGGTTGATGGATTGCTTTGAACACTTTCTTGAACAGCAGTAATGTTTTCAGCCGATCTATCAGTATGTTGTGGTCCATGCCTGGGCCTATCACCTACAGATCCTCTTTCTTCGAAATCATTCACTATACGATAAATAGTGCGTTTTGTTGGCACGTTGCTTCTCCCAAAAATTTTACGTAACTTTCTCATCGTTACAGTAATCGATGATTGATTTTGGTAAAATGTTTTTTTTTAACGATTAAAACACATTGGTTTATCGAATATTTTTCCATAATAAATTTTTCACGTGTCTACTTCACAACTGCCAAATATGAACTGTCAAGACTAAAGGCGCAACTATAATATGCATAAGCTGGCTTAAGCTGATGTCAAAAATTAAACGAAAAGTCTGTCAAATGCTAAAGCGAATCATTAAAGACTTTTACGTGGCTATATTGTACTTAAATGAATGTAGAAATTATTATGCACCGTTGCACATTTGTTTTATTCATAGTTTTGCCAAAAATTAATTTCGTTCTAAATATATGAAATTTATTACCAAAAAAGGTATACTTAATACTATCCTTATACAAATTTATAATTTTTTGTTAATAGTTTGAAGAAAATTACGAAAGAAAAATTACACACATATCGCTGTGTGTTTTATTTGGGCCAAAACTACAAAAAAATGCAACTGTGTGCATCATTGAATTTATAAACAATACAAAATTAAATTTTATAGTAAATTGTGTGTTGAAAAAATTGAAAAGAAAATAAGATGTTTACAGGCCCTCGTTCCTTTGAATTGCCGTTATAATAAAACGCGTTTCTTTTGTCATATAAGCTATTTTTTCTTTCTGCATTTTCTATTAAATTCAGATAAAATATTTTTTGCCCTCCAGTGGAATTTGTTTACTAACGTATTTATAACACAAAACAAAATCAGCTGTTTCCGTACGGAATGTGCGATCAGTTTGGTACTTTGCTTAAGCAATTGACATTTGACGAAACTTGACGAAAAGTTTTGTTAAGTACATTATAGTTTACCACATATAATTATTAGGCATTTGCACAGTTGTTTAAGTTGGCTTAAGCCTGCATATGCATATTATAGTTGGGCCTTAATGCCTACCAAAATGGCGGCAAAACAAAGTATACCTTCCCAGCGGACACCGTGCATTTTATATAACACACTGAGCAAATATTTGGGTTGTTTTAGTTTTTAATGTTTGGAAAACGGCAGGAAGTTTAAAAATTTTAATTTTTTATAAAAGAATGACTTCGACTGTGACAAGTGTAACTGTAAAACCAGTTCGAGAACAAGGTAAGAAACAATATGATTCTATGGAAGTAAGGAAAGTGCACATTTACTTTATTATTTTATGTCGGTGTTTATTAAACTGTAAAAACCCAAACAGCCTGCACTAATTAAATACAACATCACTAGGTTTATAGGCTGTTGGCAATTAATTTGAGTCCTTAAAAACTTTTAGCAAATTTTTTTTGTATTTGCTCAGGATAAAATTACTTTTCATGTAATTATTTTCAAATACTAGTTATTATTAAATGATGCTTAATAAGTTTTTAATTATTTTTTAGAAAAATGGCAACAAAGCTCAATAAACCATAGAAAATTTTTGGATGGTCACATTAATCGCTTCTTTTAACATATCAATTTATTATCTTCAATAATAATTTTGAGAAAATAAAAAGTTTTACGTTTTACACTACAACAATGAATCACGTAAATATAGTTATTATTCACTTTCACTAAAATTAATAAATTACCTTGGCTAACAATTGTAATTGTGACAAATAAAAAGGAAATCTTTGGCAACATAATGTGAAATTATTTAAATGACTAGTATTTAATTTGAATTTCAAGTGAACACTTAAAGGATTCGATTAGGATATTTTACATAATATTGTATGTGCTAGTTTTCTTTTTACAGTTTTTTACATTCCCGCTTCAAACAAAACAAAAAAAACACGTTTTACTAAGCCATCACCTCACGACAGGGTGTTAGCACACACTAATAATTGATTTTCATTAGTAAATAAAATGAAGACAAAACTGCTTCAACTTAAACTTCTTCACAGCGATAATACAGCAATAGCGAGGAAATTTTTGTTCAAAATTCTCTAGAATCTTAGCAGAGGGATTTTTTTTATCTTAACACCTATTTGTTCTATTCGACTACTGTTGGGTTTTTCTCATCAACGTTTCGTTGTATGAATAAATGAAGTTAATTAATGCCAAAAACTTATTATTTAGTTGAATTTGAAATGAATTGGTTTGTTCGCACGTACATTTATATTTGTATAACTGTTTGCAATAGAGAAAATCAAAATTCAAATTTTGTATGCAAAAAGAAAAACAAAATGTAAATAAACTCTCTTAGACTCTTTTTAACAGTTTTAAGCGAGAAAGAATTACATTTAAATTATTGTTATTAGTAAATTGTACGTAACAAGAACCCGTGAGTGAATACGATCACTACAGATATTGATATGCATATATATCTAAACGTAAATGTATTTTATGACTATTTTACTGATAATAATTTATTAACAAAAATTTAAACATTCTTGTTGTTATTAAAAATATGATCAAATATAAGTTGTTTAGACTAGGGGTTTTGACTGATTGTGATCCTTAATAGTAAATCATAAAAGTAAAAAACATATTTTTTTTTTTATAAACTTTGCTTATTGTCAAAATAAAAATTCTTCCATTTTAATATTTATTGAAAGAAAGATTTTATTTAATCATATTTTATGCATTATAATTTACTAACCCGGTATACTAAATATCAGCTTTTTCAACAAGAAGTTTGTTTTTCAATTGTGGCAACGCCTACAACATGTTTCTTTGACATTTAGTATTTTAACGTATTCGTAGTAGAAGCATTGGCAATTGTTACAATGAATTCAATTTCGCACGAAGATCGCATTCAAGTAATTAAAATCCACTATGAAAATGGTCGTCCTGTTAGAGTTAATTTCGCAAAATTCCTAATATTTTCGAACAATATAATCGTCCTTCTGAGACCGCTATTAAGAATTTGGTTGTTAAATTTGAGTCGATAGGTTCGATACAAAATGTGCGACCGGGTCGTTTAACTGAAAACTTCGCAGCCGTGAGCCACAGTCATGAAGCAGATCCTCGACGTTATCAATAGTTGGGCTTATCCAAAACCACCACATGGCAAATTTTGCATAAGTACTTGACTTTGAAGCCTTAAAAGTTTCAACTGGTGCAGGAATTAACGTCGACCGACCATTCACATCGGAACAACCGGCTGGTTTTTTCCGAAAAAATTATTTTTTTCAGATGAAGCCCATTTTTAATTGTCAGGGTATGTCAACAAGCAAAAATGCGGCATTTGGACTTCTAAAAATCCTAAAGCAAATATTGAGAAGCCTTTGCATGCTCATGATGTGGTCTGGAGGCAAGATTTTGCCGGTTTTTTTTTCGAAGATGAGGCTGGAAATGCGGTAACGGTCAATGGATCACACTATCGCGAGATGCTAACAACTCAATTTTGGCATATTATTGACGACGTGAATATCACTGACATGTGGTTTCAACAGGATTGTGGCACCAAGTTTCCCGATCCCATAATTTCACGACAATCAGCAGTAAAGTGACCAGCCAGATCGTGTGATTTAACGCCACTGGATTATTTTTTGTTAGGCTATGTTAAGGACATTTCAGCCTTAAAACTCAAAATCCGTGATGTGATTAACGAAATAGGACTGCCATTTTGCCAAAAAGTGTTTAAAAACGTTAGTGAAAGAATCGACATCTATCAGCGTGGTTGTGGTAGACAATAGATATAATTTTTCATTCATAATTGCCGAACAAGAAAACAAATTTCTTGTTGAAAACCCCTTTATAAATGTTAAAATTTCGTGCTCAATAACGCCTAAATGCGGAGGATACAAGAAACATTTTTCAGCATTTGGAACAGAAGGGAGAGCAAAATGGATAAAACTAAATGCTAGCATACGTTCAAACCTTGACAAATTTATTGTAAAATTATTAACTTCGTTTTGAAAATCTTTATTAAATATAAGAGATAAACTTCGATAAACTTGATACATATTACAGTTTTGTGAATCTTAAGTTTTTTTTCACAATCTTGATTGTTTGGTTGAACCTAATTTTTTATATTATTTCTTAATTTTATTCTGCTTCTTTTTTTTCTCACTATCTCACTTTCTTGGTAAATTTTCGGTTTTAAATTATAAATACAATTTTAGTCTGAAGACACTAAAACCGAAAATTTACCAACAAAGTGAGCTTTAATTTTATATAAAAAAAGAAGCAGAATAAAATTAAGAAATAATATAAAAAATTAGGTTCCACCATACAATCAAGATTGTGAAAAAAAAACAAAACTTATTTTTCCGCCACCAAATTAATGTTAACTGATTTGAGCCTGATACCAGAGCCTGGTCAAAAAGACCGATATTGAAATTAAATGAAAATCTTTTCATTTTTTAAGCTAAATATTAAACTTAAAAATTAAATTTTATCGTAAATTTTCAAGTAAAAAATTATTAAAGTTAAGAAGTAACTGTTATTTTCCAAACACCTCTTAAAATAAAAACTGAAGAATAATATAATTAATAATATAATAATTTCTATGCGAAAACGTTCAACGAACATGGCTAAAAACGAATATTTACATTTTAGGAGCTCGCAAGAACTCAGAACTCTTAAGGGGGAATAACCCTTAATGAAAGTACAAAATTTTTAACCGTTGTCTTTAACATTTTTAGCAACCCTCGACTTTTCCTAAACTTTCGAAAAAATGTGTTTTTTTAACAAATTCAAAAATTTGAAATTCTTAATTTTTAATTTTGTTTTTTATTATTTTTTATTCGACCTTGTTTCTTCTTTAATAAATAAGTATTTATCTTTTTTTAAAGGTCTTTTTTATTAAATTTAACACTTATAAACTCAATATTTCGCTTTGAAGGAAATTAATTTTTATAAAACAAAACATTATTAACAATTTAAAAAAATTTTTTTGAAAACAATTTTAATTTTTAACTATTTTTGTATGTTATTATTCAAGAAATAAAAAATGTTTAAAAGCTTAAGCAAATACTCTTGAACACGAAGTTTAAATCTTTAGTTAATCTGGCTTTCTTGCCTCAAGTTTAAATAAAAATAAAATATATATTAATAAGTAATCTATAATTATTCGGAATCATTATCAATATAAGCAGCAATTTTATTCGTGCTTGATTCCTTTTCAAATAAATATTAAGTGATATTCTCACAAAATATTTATTACAAAACAATTTTCATTAAAAAAGAACATTTTATGATATTCTCATAAAACATTCTTTCAAATAAAAATATTTGAAATGTTTTGTAATGGGGGAGAGCACATTCATATTGCAATTTCACTTTCGCTCACAAAGCTCATCAGTGAATTTTACCCCAATATTGTATAGAAAAACCTAAGTGTCTTATATCCAAAGCCAAATTGATTTTATAAGAATTTTTTCCATAAAATCAACATAGCCTAGACATCAAGACTCAATATCATAAAATGTTCTTTTTTAATGAAAATTGTTTTGTAATAAATATTTTGTGAGAATATCACTTAATATTTATTTGAAAAGGAATCAAGCACGAATAAAATTGCTGCTTATATATTAATTTAATATCGTCAAAAGTTAAAAGTCTATACTAAAAATTTTGTGGAAAATGTTCATTATGTATTCTCATTTTTTGGTGTATTAAATTGAATATAACTTATTATTCATGATAGTTTTAATAGAGAATGAAAGGGACGCTTCCTTTATGCTCAAATTTCCATAATCAAATTAGAAAATCGTCTCATTTTTAATTTAAATATGAAATAATTTAATTTGTAACGCCTAAAAGTGAGACTGGATTTTGTTGTGGTGAATTGTAGCTCCCATCCATTGAAAATATTTAAAACTTAATCCTATGTAATAATTCAAATAAATCATTTAGAATTCTAACTATGACCAAAATATTATCGGATTTTGTTTCAACATTAAGGTGTGATTAAGCAGCCACCATCTTAGCAAAAAATTAATAATTATTAAATGAGACTCAACTTAAAAATAATAATGTTTAACAAATTTAAAACTTTTTATTTGTGGCTCATATTGTAAATTCACTGATGTAATTTATAAAATTTCAAGATTTCACATTTTTAAGTTGACAATAAATTGATTGAAAATAGAATGGAAACAATTAAATTTATTGATATTAAAGCAAAAATACTTTAAATTAAAATTCTTCAAGTTTTCTAAAATAAATAAATCAAAACTCTTCAAACGACATCTGCATGTACATAAGAACGTTTTGAATTTGGTTATTAGCTTCATTTAAAATACAATACAAAACAAAAAGAAGTTAAAATAGTATGAAATGGAATTTCTTCGCTACAAATGAATACATATCATATTAAAAAAAATAGCCTACAGTGTGTAACAAATCTGTATGCAAAAATTTGTCCAAAAAATATACTTTGCATGTTTCATTTTAAAATTTAATTTTAGACGATTATTGAAATTTAGTTTATTCAAATACTTTTGTTACTCGTTTCAGGTCGTTAACGAAGTCGCCATATCTTAGCCAAAGCTGATCAAGCTTACCCGAAAAGCTTTCCCTAAGATATAAGTTGAGACTCCAATTCCTACCCAAAGTTACGCTAAATATTTCTCTAAAACAAAAACGGTCAAAATAAAATTAAATAGAAAAGAATGTTGGCATTTCCAAAAATTTAAATTATTATTTTTATTATTTATTCATTTATTTTAATTTTCAATTTACTTTTTTATTATAAGTATATTTTTTACCCTCTGCTTTTCCATGCGATTTATATGTTACCAAACTTTACTTCTTAAATTTTAAGTTTGCACCAATGAAGAAGATGGTTTATTAATTAGTCTCATTTTTTTAGACTTCCCTTTTTTCAGAAATACTACTGAAACAATTTTAAAGAAGATAATAATTAGAAGTTATGATGATATATACAATATTCCTGATTTTTACGTCTCTATTTGAGGGTATTTCCCAGGAAAATAATTTTGACGTATTTTTTTAGTTTCAATAGGTGCACACTTGAAATGTGTAAAAAAGCCGTGTAACTGTGATTGCTACAATGTCGATATGGGTAAGCGCCCTACCAAGAGTTAGTATTTTTAGGTGAAATTTACCATGTTGTTATTTTATGTGAAATTAACATATAATCAGCGCAACAATAAACATTCTCGATAAATTCTTTTCCGCGAAATAACAGCTGGTCTCGAGAAAACTTAATGCTAATCATAAATTGCTGGGAAGATAAAAATAAAGTAGAGGGAAAATCGAATTTTCTAAGTCAGCAGTTTTGCTTATCGTAAATTATTTACGAACGTTTAGCGCAAGTTTTGATTATTTTCAACAAAAAAAAATTGTATTGAAATGTATAGTATTGCCTATTGGATTCTTGAACATTATAAAGGGAGTCCTCCGGGAATGACTTGGAAGAGGAGAAAATGTAGCAGTGGGCGGAAATAACACGTTTAGTAAAATTATCCTAATTGTGATAACTATCAACTCCAAGCAAAATGCAGTTAGCACTGAAAAATGTCTGCTATTGTTGTAGTAAAGCATGCTGCGACGTTACATCGTGCACTGTTTTATGTATGTGAGGTTCTTGAAAATACCTGTGCTTTTCTTATTTCAATAATAAAACCATTTGTAGGAAAAAATCGCAAATAAATATACACAACATGAGTTTTATTAAGAGTTCCTGTTAACAATATTAATAGCACTTTATTTAGCTTTACTTTTACTCCTAATTTAGATTAAATGGATAAAAATTTACATGTTATTTTTAACAGTTTTTATTGTATTAGTATCGATAACACTTTTTTAATTTATTTTTTTATTTTCAAATTTATGAGCAAACTGAATAATTTTCAATCATTGCTAAAACTAATTTATATTCTTTTAACGAATTTGTTAAGCTACATAATTTTAAGTTATAAATTTTTAAAAGTAAATTTGGCTGAAACTGTTGTACTTGTAGACAAATGTTTGAATATGGCCAAAAACGATTAAAAACAAACAATTTTAGAATAGTAAATGCGAATAATATAAATTTTTAATTTTTATTGCATAACAAAATCGCCTAACCGTTTTATAAAATATTTATTTAATGATCAAATTATATGGGTGTATACGAAATTAAAAAAAAAAAAATGTCCTGTAAACTCTTCAGGTATATAAGTTAAATCTGATGCTTCATCGCCTCTCCCCCGGTCTATAGGTCCGCCATTAAGAGATATCCAGCACTTTGAATAGTAATTATTTTACATTTTACTTGCCGTCAGACAAAGGAAAAAACAAAATTTAACTGATCCTTTTTGTTTTTCTCTTCAATAAACAAATATGATCCTGCTCATTAGAGAAATTACAAAAAGAATAGACCTTTTATTAATTTTAAGTCAATTTTTGAACTTTTATTATTTAGTAAAATAAAATATGTTTCCTCATTTTAGCAACAAACCCAGGAAAAAATTTAGCACAAGTGACCCTTAAAAATTATAAACAAACAATCATTTCGCCACAGTAAAAATTTTCTTTCAGTTATACAATTGAAACTGCAAATGAATTGTTGTACTTATTTGGCATATATATTTTTTATTTGTTGAATTTTAAATTTAATTTAAAATTTATTTATTAACAAATTCAACAAAACTAAAACTAACAAAATAACATATAAAAACAATAAAATATTATTTAATTTAAAAAATAACTTAAGTTAAAAACAAAACAAATTGCTTTTATTTAAAATAATAATTGTGTACTAAGAAACATTTGCAAATATAAAACAAGATAAATAAAAAAAAACTTAAATAATATAAAAAAATTAATAAAACTGATTATAAATCAGACACTGGTTAATACATGGCTGCCACTAAAAATATAATAAAATGTTACCAATTTTCATTGATAAAAAAAATTGTGCGCAAAATGTTTTTTTGTTTTTGTGAATGTTATAAAAATTTTTTCAAGAAATACAACGCTTATAAAATGTTAAATAATAATAATAAGAATAATTAAACTTAAAATATTTGGTATTTGTGATGCCTGATACAAAATAGTATTTAATTAAAATACAATATTTTTACAACATAAAATAATTTAAAAAATACCAGAGAGTTTATTAGCGGTGTTACTGCTGGTGATGTCTGATAGCATGTTTGTTCTATTTTGGGCAATAATTAATTGTTTATAATAAAACATTTTCAAAAAGATTTAACATCAACTGCCAATCAAGAGCACTTTAAAAATTTAGTCATCTTTCTCTTCTTTAGCGGACATGAATAATTTTTGGCAGGTAAATGTTAAGGAATCTGGAAATACAAAACACATATTATATATTTAAGAGGAAAATTATTAAAAATTAAATCGATTGATGCCTGCGCCAAATTCTTTACATACAAATTTATAATGAAATTTTGAATGTTAAATTTTTATGTGAATTATTATCAGTAAGTTTTCCATATAATTTTGAACAGTAAGTGGAAAAGGACTGACCACTCCAAAACGTCAATTTACTCCAAACAAAAGCAATTTGTAAGGATGCTTGGCATATAGTTGATTGTGTAGGACTCCATATGATTTTTAAAACTTATCTATTTTTTTTATTTATTAGCAAGAAAAGCATAATACTTTTACCGTCTTCTGAGATTAGTTTATTGGCCGGCGGTTATTGCTCTATTAGCCTTTAAATTTACATATTTTTCCTATCCTATAAATTTTTGTTTCGTCACTCCATAACACGTTTTTTCAAAAATTAATGGTATTTTACTTATAGGCTCTGGCGAAGGTTAGTGGTTTTAAAATATTTTTTTTTGTGCAGAATATTATATTTTTGGGCTCAATATTTCTAATAACTATTTATTTAAACTTCTCCAGACAATCCTTCTAGTTGTTTCCAAGTTTAAAAATGTATTAATATCAATTTTTACCATCTGCCGCGATGAATTTCATGAATCAACTTATATCACTCTTGATGTAGCTGCGTTTATACCCTCATCGGTTTTTCTGGGCATAAGTTTCCAACTTTCACCCTTAATCACCATACAATGATTCTCTGCACATGATTCAATCGAATTATTTACTATTTCCGAAAACTGTACTGCAATTTTCACCACTTTCATACATTTTTCATATGATCCGATTGTCTTCAATTATAGTTTTTTAGCCTGATTTCATTTTTAATGTTTTTTTTTAATATTTATTTTTGAACTAATCAAATTATCATGATTTTATTCGAATTTATGCTGTTTTTGCATTTTTTTAAGTTGAATTATGGTGCCATTATATGTCCACATAAAAGACGCATTGCTTATGAAAATAAACAATTTAGCGGAACGTTTTATGTATCAGTTTATGACTCAGCTGTAAATGTGCTATAAGACTGTTAAAAATTATCTGTTTCTAAATGAGGTTTTTCTATGTACAAATTCGGTTTTTGATTAACAATAATATTGAAAAACTTTTAAATTTGAAATTACAAAGCTGAACTTGAAATTTGAATTACTATCATAACAAAATACATGATTTAACAAATAAATACAATTTTTATAAAAATAATTATTTCAAGAACTTTGTTTTAATTAAAATTTGTTTTCTCTTGATTAAAAAAATAAAGAATTTTAATTTTAGTTGATAAAGACCTTTCGCTGGCCTTTAATCTTCAACTTAATTTAGCTGCTTGTACTTACATGTTAAATTTAAAAACCATTGGGGCTTAGATTCCCACACAACACCCACATAATAGAATGGTACACCTATAAGAGTGATTAAAACTCCCATGCCCACTTCATAGGGTGCTACGTAAACCGGCACGATCACCAAAAATATACAAATTATAGTAAAAACTGCTGGTATCCACATAGAAACCTTTACCAGTAACAAATAACATTAATAATTTAAATTAACAGCTTTATAAATAAAAATAAAGTTAAACTAAATTAAATTAAATTAATTTAATTTAAGATATTTACTTTAATAGGTCTCTCCATATTGGGCCGTGTATAGCGAAAGTATATGACAGCTGCGACTGACAGCATAATAAAGAACGATTCCACTATACTGCTGTAAGTAATGAGAACATAAACATCACTACAGACCAACATAATGATTGATAGAATACACTGGAAAATTTAATAATAAAATGATTAAAAAGAAATAAAGTCACAAGATATACTAAATATATTACATACCAAAAAAACTAGAGAAGGCAGAGGTGTGAAGCTTTTAACATTGATGTGAGACAAAATTGAAGGCATGTGACCAGTACGGGCACCCACAAAACACATGCGAGATGAAGTCATTATATGTACAGAAAGACCACCAAATGCTGATATGGCAACCATAACGGGAATAATAAGAGACCACTTGCCTAACATTTTAATGCCAAATGTCTTTAAAAAAAAAGTAGAATATATTTAATAATTTGCATTTTATATTATTTTAGCTTTTATTAACTGTTTACTTACCACAGCTATTGCATCAGAAGCTCTCATTTCAGAGGCGTTAAGTACAGCTAAATAAGCCATATTGGCTAAAACATAAATAATGGTCACCAAAGGCAATGATATATAAATAGCTCTGGGTAAATTTCGATATGGATCCTTTAGTTCCTCAGTCATAAAGTTTAAGTAATTCCAGCCGGCATATGAAAATATGCCAGAATAAAAGGCTACCGCTAATTTTCCGGGATCAGTCTCCGTATTGGCAAAAGGGTCTGAAAAGTTTTCAACATGGCCTGAAATACGTAAAACAAAGCATAAATAAATCTTTGTAAAAAAGAAATAACGCTAGTCAAATTACCAAACATCATATATGCTAAGCCTAAAACAATGATCATAACTAAGGCTGCTATCTTAGTAAACATTATAATGTTTTGCATTTTTGTTGTTACTCTCATATAAAATGAATTCAAGTAGGTTAGAAAACAAATTGCCAGCGCTGCCACCAATTGTTTTGCAGCGGTGGGTGTTTCACAGCTTCCTTCGAAGAATGGTTGAAGGACGTAGGAAGCAAAGGTAAGACCCATAATAGCATTTGTAGTGGGCCTGTTAAGAAAATTATAAAAAAATCAATAATAAATAATTTAATAAGCAACTTATAGGCAATGCTGAAAAATCCTGTAGAAATTACTTTAAAAATATTATTTACACAAAAACAAAATAATATATTTTTTAGATAATTTATTAGAATTTTAATATAGATATTTATGTTTCTTATTTGTTCAATGCAAATAGTGATGATCTTTAACTAATTTACCTTTTAAGACTAAAATGCAAAATCTCTAAACTTTACATTTTATTGATCAAAATTAAAATTGTTGCTGCAATTTTTATTCTAAGCTGATTCTTCTTGTTCAAAATATTATTTTTAACAATTTTGTTTAATTAAATATATAAGTATTAATCTTAATAGTTGTTTTTTTTAATAAATTTATCACATATATTTTCAATATTTCGCTTTCCTTTGGGATGCTTCTTCGGAAAATTAATTTTTAAAAACAAAAACTATTAAGAAATTGAAAAAAATTTAATGTCAATTGTTTTAAAAAAATTTTTTTCAATTTGTTAATTTTTTTTTATAAAATTAATTTCCTGAAGAAGCTTTTCACAGGAAAGCCAAATATTAAAAATATAGTGTTAAAATTTAAAAAAAAGACCATTATTAAAATTAATAATTATTTATTTAAAAAAAAGGTCGAATAAAAATAATAATCAAATAATTATTAAATTTAATAATAAATCTTTTTTTTTAAATTTTCGGAGAAAAAATTATTTTGCAGAAGTAGAGAAGAAAAAATGCAAATTTATTTTTTGAATCATTTCTTTTTTCAATTTATTCTGTCCAGCATGTAAAATAGATGCAAAAGCTACAGTTTTACAATTCCCGAAAAAGAATTATGAATCCTTAAACAAATTTAATTTATGATAGACTTATCTGGCAGGTAGCTGAATTTGGACAAAACAAACGAAGCGGTATGCTAAAAAAGCTGACTTTCCAGAGCTTGGCCTCTAGTTTTAAGCATACATGGGCGAATATTATTAGAAGGGTGAACAATTCGATTTTATAAAACTTCACATTTTCTTTCAAGAGCCTTACAATAATTCGATGAATCAGTATGGGATTAAAAATATTTTCCAACAACTTTTATTGTCTTCTGTTAAGAAAAGGAAGTAGAATGATTTATGTGGCATTCTTAAAAACAATATTTTGAAACAAACGCAGGAACAAATATTAATAATAATAATAATATTTACATAACAATAATTAAAAGTACTTTTTTAACACTTATTATTTACATTAAAGTAAATTTATTACTTGCTTTTGAAAAAATCTTCTCTAATAAATCTCATAAACGATTTATAAAGATTGAGTGAAGGCCAATGAAAATAAATCACATTTTTAATACAACAAATATATGCCACACTGTTAATCAAAACGTTGGCATACAGTATAAGTAGATAGATATCTATGTATATCGAATTGTCTAACAGTTGGGGCAATTTATTAGTTTTACTAAATACAGTTCATATCATTCGTAATTTAATTGAAATCAATTGATGAACCAACTGAATAGGTGCGGCACATTTTAGTCTTATTGAAAGATAAAATATTATTTCTTTGTATGATTAAAAAAATCACTCAACGGTAGACCCTTAATTAAAACTAAGATTTTTTTTTACGTTGGAGAACTTAAATGCAATTATAATTTTTATCTTGCTATTGATAAAATTAAGTATCTAACCTTTGGACATATATATGTATATATATTTAATAAATTTGTAATAGAGTTCTCTTGAAGATCGTTAAAAAAAGAAAATTCTCCTTATATATAATTGTAGATTTGCCTTTTGATCAAACACTATTATAAATTTCTTTATTAATTTTTTTTTATAAATTTCGATAAAACCTTGTTTTAATTGTAGATTGAATAGAACAGTAAGTGTTAAAAGATAACAAACAAAAATATAATACAAACTCTAGAATATTTTAAAAGCCTAGAATTACAAATAGGTGTTATATAATTTAATTTTGATGAAATTTAAAGAAAATGTTTGAAATCTACTTGTTTTGCAAAAATAAATTGACCACACCCGGACAAGGATTTAACATGTATTTATAACCAATTACGACTGAAAAACACAACAAATTTTTAAATTAAACAAATGCAACTTGTCAAACAAAGTAGGAGAATAATAACACCGGGTAAAAATTTTTCCGCTTATACAGTAAGTCAAGTCAGGGTAGAGATGTCTTTTCCGAACTAAAAAATATCAAGTTAAATGAAAATAAAATAAAAAGACTACTTATTAATTTGGTTTGTGTCAAAAAACTCTTTTGATAAATATGGTTACAAAAACATTATTATTTTTTACTGCGTTTAGTCGATATTGAAATCCTATAACGAATTACTTTTTTTTCCAACTTCTGCTGTAACTGGTTTTTAACTACCATTTGTACCTCATCATGGAATATGACGTAGTTTTAACAACAGAAACCGGCTGCTTTAATTATTTTATTTTAATTATTGAGATTTCTTTGAGTATATCGCGTACAGCTGCATTAACGCCAAAGCTCAATAAAATAAACAATACTTTAATTAATAAACTTTCAACGATTTAAGATAAATAGCTTAAGGCCGTGGCAACCACTGATTTCCGATATAACTTTTACTTTTCATTCTGTATTGTCTGAGTTAACTTAAGATTGTAAAATATCAAAACTAATAATAACTAATGAAAGTTTTTGTTTACCTAAACTAAAAGTCGTGTTTTTAAAACAAAATATATACATACTTTCTAATTATTTACAATCTTTTAATAATTTTTTTAATATGAGTTTTAATAATATTGAAATATCTTTTTATTAAATTGTAATTATTAATTTTAAGCAATAAAAATATTTAAAAATTTATAATTTATTGTTATTTTATGTTAATATATTTTTTTTTGGTTTTCGTTGGAAAAGAAGAAATTTTGTAAACAAATACCGCCAATTTAAATATATTTAAATTTCCATTTGATTCTTTTTAAATTACCTTGCTTCTTTAATATATAAAAAAATTTTACAATTTTAAAATCGGTTAGTAGTTATAAAATTATAGTTTAATTTAATTTTTTAATTGTTATTTTATTAATGTTATTGTAGTTTAATAAAAGAAATCTGTAAATCGAACAAATCCTATGATTTTAAAAGTCCCTGCAGAATTTAATATCAGAAAAATAAATTCACTTGTTTAATCTTAATTTTTCCCGTCTTTCAATGCGAAAATCCTTTTTTTTCGATAACATGTTTTTAAAATTACGTTTTAATCAATCAAAATGTGTAATTGTGTAATGCAAACTTTATGCATATGATTAAAACCTTAATTAGCGGTTCATTATCATTTTTAAATATATAGCGTCCAACTAAACAAACGATTAGTTAAGTTTCTCATTAAGATCTTAATTAACTTACACAAATATCATCATAGCATCCCAAAGATATAGAAAAGCCGGCAGTGAGCCATAAGCTTCCAATATATAAGCATAATCACCACCAGACTTTGGTATAGATGTTCCCAATTCAGCATAACATAAAGCACCAATCATAGACAGCATACCACAAAGTACCCATATTACAAGAGATGTGCCAACTGCTTCGACTTCATTTATAACACCCTTAGGAGAGATAAATATGCCAGAACCGAAAATGATACCTAAAATGATGGCCACTCCCTCAAGTAAGCCCAATTGCTTTTTCATCTGAACTTTACTGTTTCGCGATTCCTGGGAATTACCACGCTTATTATCATTAACCGCCGCCGTCGTTGAGTGGGGTATTATATTTGGTGCGTTTTCAGAGTTTGGTGTTAGCAGCACCATTTCACTGGTTGGTGACTGTAAATTACTCGCAGGCATTTTTTGTTCTTAAGCACACGTTTTGTCAGCTCCACGTTTAAAACACAACTAAAAAAATAATTATATTCGTGTAATAAATAACTAAATAGCAGTTTTCGCATACACTATTACTCAGAAAACTAAACAAATTAATAAACAATAGTTTATTGTTTACTTGCTTCGTTTCCCAGAAAAACGCCGGCTTTTTGCTGTTATTGATGCTGTTAGTTAAAAAAAAATAAAACACTGATGGGCACACCAAATTTTAATATGCACAATTTTATATATTTATGTAGTTTTTTTATAGTTTGTTTTGCTCTTCTCTTTCCGTTATATTTTTAAACAATATACCGCTTGCATTTATTACACCCACTCACCCATTCGCAACCCCTTTTCAAGATGAAAATGTGTGACACTGGGTCATTCCTTAAAAACTTCTTGGTTTACAATATTCTTAATATTTTAGGTTAGAATTTCATCCAGTTTGTTTGAAACACAATTCTTTACAATAATTCTATTGCATACGTATGAGTTCTACTGACCATTCAATTTTTTTAATTTAATATTTCTTAAATATTTTTATCAATTGTGACAAGACGTAGTAAACACGCGTGCATACACTATCGCTAAAATTTTATTACGAAAGAGAATTATAAAACCAGGGATGTTAAGCGTAGCCATACTTTGAAATTTCAAAGAAAACATAAGTGTATTAACTCCAAATTTCAAAATTCGTTTGTCTTTATATTGAGGAAAATAAAAGAATCTGTCAAATGATAAAATTTTTAAGAAAAAAGCGAAACCTGTATTAGTATACCACAGAGTACAAAATATTTGCGCAAGCCGGACAGCTTTACAGGAAATTTTTAATGAGGGAACTTGGTGTTGGTTATACCGCACGAAGAAAATTCAAAATTATAAACTTATTTAAAACGCGTCGTCGACCACCAGTGGGTTAACAAATCTTGAAAAAATTTCAACAGCACCTAAAAGATATCTTCAAAAACTTTTAAAGTCATATCCATATTGTTTCATATGTTAAACCCATAATACTTGTGTTTTTCTTTATACTTTTCAGTTTTGTATCTTCCCAGAAATTTTTCTGATTGCAGTATCTTCGTTAAATTAGATTTGTTCTAATTTTTACAGTAGAATGACGTGGAAATAAACAATTTGTATTAATCAGTTCACTATTGTAGCTCAAGTGCAAAATACACCCATATGCATGCGCATGTAAAAATATGGATTAGTTTATACCAGTCTTCTTGTAGTTACATTGTGAAAAATAAACCAAAAAATTTCTTTATTTTAACGGTTTTACAACAGTCCGTAAAATTACATGGCGCGTAACAATGATCTTCACACATGTAGTCTAAAAAGAACTTTAGCTATGTATATCATTCTTGCCTAATGCTTGAAAATTATAATTATTGTTTGTACAAAATTATTTTACGTGAATATAACTTATTTTTATTTCTTTTCTTTTGCGTGTAGCTTGGAGTTAATCATATCCTTAAATTGCGACAAAATTTTATTTTCGCGCTTTTGTCGCTCCTCTTTACTGAACATGGCCAATGCACGCTTCTCGTCAGCCGAATAGATTTGATTTTCTTTGCGTATGCGCACAGCTTCCATTCGCCGATGTCTGCTACCGCTCATCACATAACCGACCGACTCAAAAGTAGCAATTTCTTCAGAGGTTAAACCAATTTCACCACGCCTTGGTATACGTTTGCCTTCAGCGATATAGGCGGCCATGGCAGCACCTTCACCTGGTAACAAAGCTCGACCAAAATCTTTTTGATTAAGTCCACCTGTTTGACGTAATGTTGGACCGAATTCGTCCTCTTCATCTTGCCCCTGAATTAAAGTATGCTTTGCAACATTAGCTTCTGGAAAATATTTATCAATCGGCTCCTGTAATTTTTTTGATTTCTTTTTCTTTGCTTTTGAAGCTTTTTTAACTTTGGAAAACTTTTTCAAATTGTCAGCTGTCTTCTCTACCCATAGATCTCCTCGTTCATTATCACTACTAGAACTATCACTATCTGTCGAATAGCTTGAGCTTGATGACGAAGATGAGGATTCTGATTCATCCGAAGATGTATCCGATGACATCACCTTTTTCCTTTTCTTTTTTGACTGTTTTCGTTTTTTAGTTTTGATTTTTTTGGACTTCTTACTTGACTTCTTTTTACCCTTTTTAGATTTCTTCTTCTTGGGTCCTTGATATGTGTGCGGTAAAAGTTTTACTTCATCATCGTCTTCATCGTCGGAATATACCTCGGGATGTGACGGACTTTTACCCCAAACTTCTTCTACTCCTTCTATACTTATTTTTTCGCGCTCCTCACGTCGCTGTTTTAAATATTTTCCATCCAATTTGTTGTGTCTATCACTTCGCCCATTCGATCTGTATCTCAACTCATGATGTTTTATTTCAACTTCGGGAAAAGTTGCTGTAGGTCGTCCACGAAACGGGTTTTTTGCTCTTTCTCTATGATTAACTTCATTAAACTTATCATTTGGCCAACGTTCAATAGCGTCATTATGATTACAGCTATTGTGGTCTGATGAGCTTTTAGAAGTGCTTTTACGTCTGTCTTTACTTCGGAAACGTCTATTACCCCTTTTTTCGGAATCCGGATAGTTCCTTCGAATATTTTCCCTACGACTAGGGCTTCGTTTCGCTTGCACTGATCTAGATCTACTTCTAGACTTTCTGTGCCGGCTAGCTCTTTTTTTGTGTTCCCTTGATCTACTGCGCCTATAACGTTCGACTGGAGAACGATGCCTGCTTAGAGACCTGGAAAGCGATCTCATTACTATAATAAGTGAAGTCTGACTTTACTGTTGTATTTTCTATATATTTTTAATAAAACAAAATAAAAGATTTTTAAGTACTTGTGTTTGACTTTGCCGTATTTATTTTGACGTTCTTATTAAAAATGTGGTGCCATATCGTTATTTAAAACTGAATAAATTTGAAAACAATTTTTACGGCCTTTAGTGTTATTTATGCTTTAGTTTTAGATTTAGTCAGAAATTTAATTTGTTTAAGGTCTTTGTGCAGAAATTTATAAAAAGTATCATTTTACGTTTACATTTGAAATTAAAAGTTACACGTCGTCTCTAAACTAACAATTATAACAGACATGCGCAATTATATACATATTTTAAAACAGCTTTAATATTATAAGCAATATTATCTTATGACATTCTTAGATGAAAAACTATTTTTCGTATCTCTTTTACAAACAGAGGAGTAGCGAAATATCTTTTTTTATTAATTAAAAATAATTATTTTTATATTTTTAAAGATTACATACGTCTTTATATGTACATAATTATCAGTTGTAGTTTAGAAACTTGTTAACAATGGTAGTATGTAATCGAAATAGAAAGAAAAAGAGAACGTTTTACACTTTTAATTGCGTTATGTATGTTCCTTACATGCAATTTTCTAATGATTAGCATATATGTTTAATGATAAATTTTATTGTATTAAACATTTCAAAAAACAAAAGAAAATGGTAGGCGCTAATAAGTATCAAAAACTAAAGAACTTAAAGGTAATAACTTAATTAACAAATTAAGTTACTGTAATTATTAAGTTGTCTAATCATTATCCGAATATCCCATGTATTAAATATTTACATACCTATGTCTTCCCTTACATGCTATAAATTTTTCTTCCCAAAACGTGTATACTTCCGTAAAACATAAAGCTGTTCGATGCCACCTGGCAATGCTATTAGTAATAAATATAAAAGTGCATTATATTGGCAATGCCTTCGTAGATATGACAATTTCTTTAAAAAAAATAATAGCCGTGTGACGTGTAAATTTTTCTGATTATTAAATTAAAACTTTTAAACAAAATATTTTAAGTTTGCTGTTATTTAAAAAAACAAAGGAGAAACAAAATGGGCTCTTTCCGTCGAGAAAAAGAAGATGAGGAGGAAGGTAAGTTAACATTAAGTGCGTCTATGAAAACTGTTGCTAAATTTGTGTAGCATTATAAATTGACTATTACTTTCATTAAATATAAAAAAAAAGTTAGTAGACATAGAATTATGTGTAATTTTGAAGTGTGTAAAGGCATTGTTAAGTATGTATTTATTAAAAGCTATTAAATTGTCATCAGGTCATCATAATATCTACCAAAATCTGGAGAAAACTTCAGTTTTACAGGAAACACGAGCATTCAACGATACTCCGGTTAATCCAAGGAAATGTATACTTATTTTAACTAAAATATTGTATTTAATTAATCAGGGAGAACAGCTGGGTACACGTGAAGCTACCGATTGCTTTTTTGCTATGACCAAGTTGTTTCAATCTAAGGATGTGGTCTTACGTCGAATAGTTTATTTGGGCATTAAGGAGTTGTCCTCTATTGCTGAGGATGTGATTATTGTTACCAGCTCTTTAACCAAAGATATGACTGGCAAGGAAGATCTATATAGAGCCGCTGCTATACGTGCTCTGTGTAGTATAACTGATAACACCATGCTCCAGGCAGTGGAGCGGTATATGAAACAGTGTATTGTTGATAAAAATGCTGCTGTCTCTTGCGCTGCGTTGGTAAGCTCTTTAAGGTTAGCAAGTACCGCTGGAGACGTTGTTAAACGCTGGGCAAATGAAGCTCAAGAAGCATTGAACAGTGATAACATAATGGTTCAATATCATGCCTTAGGTCTTTTGTATCACATTCGCAAATCAGACCGTTTAGCTGTTACAAAATTGGTCAACAAATTAACTCGCAATTCTATGAAGAGCCCTTATGCTGTTTGCATGTTGGTATGCTTTCTTATTTTCCCATCTAAAATATTTTAAACAGCATTATATATATTATTTTATTTTAGATTCGCATTGCTTGTAAACTTATTGAGGAAGAAGATATATCAGCTGATGAAATCTCAGAGTCTCCTTTATTCACTTTTATTGAATCATGCTTGCGTCACAAAAGTGAAATGGTTATTTATGAAGCTGCTCATGCTATAGTCAATTTGAAAAATACTAATGCTAGAGTTTTATCGCCAGCTTTTTCAATACTTCAGTTATTCTGTAGTTCTCCAAAAGCCACTTTACGTTTTGCTGCAGTACGCACTCTGAACAAGGTGGCAATGACCCATCCAGCTGCCGTTACAACTTGCAATTTAGATTTGGAAGGTCTTATTGCTGATTCGAATCGTTCAGTAGCTACTCTTGCCATTACTACTTTACTCAAAACCGGAGCTGAATCATCGGTAGAACGTTTAATGAAACAGATTTCTTCATTTGTCGCTGAAATCTCAGATGAATTTAAAGTAGTCGTTGTGCAAGCGATATGTTCTTTGTGCACAAAATATCCACGAAAACACAGTGTATTAATGAATTTTCTCAGCGGCATGTTACGAGAAGAAGGAGGTCTGGAATATAAAACCTCAATCGTAGATACTATTATCACTATTATAGAAGAAAATGCGGAAGCTAAGGAATCTGGTTTATCACATTTGTGCGAGTTTATTGAGGATTGCGAGCATGTGTCTTTAGCCGTGCGTATTCTGCACCTTCTAGGAAAAGAAGGACCTTTTGCTGTTCAGCCTTCCAAATATATAAGATTTATCTACAACCGTGTTATCTTGGAAAGTCCAATTGTAAGAGCAGCAGCCGTTACTGCTCTCGCACAATTTGGAGCGTCCTGTCCTGCTCTTCTAGGAAATATTCTTGTTCTTTTAGGCCGCTGCCAAATGGACCCTGACGATGAAGTTCGTGACCGTGCTACATACTATTTGCACATTTTACAAGCTGAGAAGCCCGAATTGTATAAACGCTACATTATCGAAAGGGAAACTTGTTCTTTAGCTTTGTTGGAAAAGGCTTTAGTAGAACATTTGAATAGCGATTGCAGCAACAGTTTTGATATATCGATTGTACCTAAGGCCACAGTTCTTAAAGAAGAAATTAAAGACGAAGCCATGCTGGTTTCTAATGGTGAGTTGATGTTGTGTGCCCGAGGCATTTTTTATATTTATTTTATTGTCCTAGCTCCGCGAATTCCAAAAATTACTAGAGAAGAGGAAAGTGCCGCTAGACTGGCTCAATTACCGGGTATACAAGCTTTAGGTCCTATACATCGTACCACTCCAGCTATACAACTTACCGAAAGTGAAACAGAATACACAGTTTCTTGTATTAAACATATATTTCCCAATCATGTTGTATTTCAGGTAAACAAAAATGATTTTAAAGTCCAAGAGAACTATTTTTCAAAAAATGTTTTGTATAAAATAAAATACTCTAATTCGTTGTTAAAATCCGGATATATTTAAAAATTAAGTTGTTTCCTTATTTTATTGCCTTTTACTTACAGTTTGATTGTCTAAACACTTTATCCGATCAAATTTTGGAAAATGTTCGTGTGGAATTGACAATACCTGAAGGGTTCATAATGCGTGCAGTTATACCCTGTCCAAAACTGCCCTATAATGATTTACAAACGACATTTGTTATAGTTGAGTTCCCGCAAGATGTCGCCAGTTCAGCTGGTATATATTTCTCTTGTTTTTACGGAAATGTGAACCGTATAATAAAATAATTTTATTTTTTAGCAACGTTTGGTGCCACCTTACGATTTGCGGTTAAAGATTGTGATCCAAATACAGGAGAGCCAGATTCAGAAGAAGGCTATGATGATGAGTACATGTTGGAAGATTTGGAAATTACTGTAGCCGATCAAATACAAAAAACTAAAAAAAGCAACTTTCAGGCTGTTTGGGACGCAGCGAATACAGAAGGTTTGTTTAACTAAATACTAAATTCAAAAATTTTATATAATATAAGATAAAATTTTAATCAATATTAGAATGGGTTGAAGCAGAAGATACTTATTCCCTTTCGGCTGTTAATACTCTTCAGGAAGCAGTTAATACGATTATAAAATTTTTGGGACTAGCACCCGCAAATCTATCTGAAAAAGTTTCTGAGGGCGCTGCTACACACACATTACTGTGTTCGGGTACTTAACATCTCAAATAATTTTGAAATTATTTTTTGTTAAACTTTTACTCTTTAGGCACATTTAGAGGCGGAGCGGAAATATTAGTTTGCTCTAAATTAATCTTATCGGAAGGGGTTACAATGCAATTAACAGTTCGTACTACCGATCCAGAGGTGGCGGAGTTAGTAACAGCGGCTATAGGGTAAAACTAATGTATTATCTGTTGTTTTCAGTTAATTTTATTCTCTACTCATAGCATACACACAAAATATGATTTAAAAGAAACTTTATGCAAAATATTTTTACATGAAAAGAAAAATCTTGAAATATACTTACATACATACTTATAAATAAGTCTTTATACAAGCACATATTCAGTTATGAAAATTTTTGTTTCGAATGCAATTCGTTTTCCTTTAAATTTAAATTAAGCATTTTATTATGTATTATAAGTTAAAAATACACAATATATAATAATAAAAATAAAATAAAAACAACAGCTTACCGAAAAAGTGAATAGACCTTTTAAAAATTAATTTTTAATAAAATCGAGCAGTATTGTTTTGTGTATATCCATTTGCAATTGATGGGGGTACTGTGTTATTGTGGACCCTTTCCCATCAATAAACCATAAATGAAACTATTTGCTCAGTTCTCCAGGCTTTAAAAACAATCATTTGCGTTTTCAAAACCTTCAGAAAGGCTTTGTTTGGTGCTAAACTAGTTCATCTTAAGGAGCTCGGAATTTATATCAAAAATATTATTTTCTGGTGGTTATCTAGGATCTGAAAGAGCTCATTTTCGTTTGAGAATTTTTTTCTTTTCTGTAAACAATTTAGCTTTCTTGCTGTTACTCATTTACTGCAGGCGGCAAGACAAAACATTATTAACAACTCGTGTTCTGGTACATAAATTTTAAACTTATCCTTATGGTAAACGTTACACTCATTGCTTTCCAGATGGAATACGATCTGACCTGTGAATATTTGCTTTAGGCCGAGTTTTTTTAAAAGGCTCTAATTTGCGAAGATTTTCAGATTGCAGATTATTATTTTTTGGACTCTTTATATGAGTCTAATTCATATGGTTTGCTGAAATAAAATTGTTTATCTTTCGATACATTTAGTTATTGAACAGTCATGGTAATTACCATATGTTACGTAAACTGTGGTTTTAAAGGTTTAGGATTCGAAAATTTAAAACAAATAGAAAATAGTTGTAATCATATGCATAAATGTGAAGTTTTTGTTGCTGCAATGTTTTAAAACTCCAAAACTGCAGTTGATGTAATTAGAGCTATTTGTTTTTGTTTAAAATTATAATTCACTGATGAGCTACTTGAGCAATAGTGAAATAGCAATATGAATATCCTCTCCCCCGCAGTAATACATTTCAAATATTTTTATTTGCATAAATGTTTAATGAGAATATCATAAAATGTTTATTTTTTAATAAATATTTTTGTAATAAATATTATGTGAGAATATCATGAAATATTTATTTGAAGGAATCAGGCACGAAATAAAATTGCTTAGATTGAAAATGATTCCAATGAATTATAGATTACTTGAAATTATAAATGATAAAATAAACAGAAATTTCGGAAATTGCCAAGAGAAATAAATTTTTTGAAAAATGGTGTGCTGAAAGTGGCCATCGCGTGGAAAGTCGTTCTGCCTGAGGGATACAGAAACAGCTCTCCGGCCACATGATAACCGCACTGTCTTTATTTATGTGGATCATTTATTTATTTAATTCAAGTGAAATAAAAAGTTCTACAGGACATGGGAATACACCTATAAAATATATAAAACAAAATATATTGGAAATCGAACAACTACTGGAATCAAAACCTTTTGCAATATATCTATTCTCAAAAATTTATCAACTTGAAACCGCGTTACATGCAAGTATCTTAAACAAGATTTTGAAAAACGCCTTGACCACTATTTTTTGTGATCTGATTCAGCATTTAATTTAATATCACAAAGGCACAAAGCTGAAATTTCAAAAGCACAGCAGGATGATCAGGTCTTTCTGCTTATATCCGGTACGATAATTTCTGTTTATTAAAATAATACACACAATAGCTTAAATTTTATTAAATCTGCTTCTTACGGTTTGAAAGAAAATTTAAATTTCAATTTGATTTATTGGGTAAGTGAGCAAGCAACCACTATTTGTTATTTCGATTCAATAGATTTCGTTTTAAATACGAAAAGCTGATCCGATGGACCTCGTTTCGTTTAATATTACAGAGAAATTAGAATAAAATAAATTTTAATTTCGTTGGCTTCTATTCATTTAAAAAAAGTTTAATAAAGTAATAGAACAAAATGAAAAACTTATTATTCGAAATCATTTTTATGTTATAATGATGTTAATCTACGGTAATTATATTAGATTCCTTTGAACATAAAAATTTTATTATAATAAAAGAATCTCTAAAAATGTTTATTTTATGTAATTATTCATTAATCATTACCAATAATGGGATAGTGTGTAGTGATAGCAAATACACATTGTAGACTTTTGAATAACAAATCTAAGAATAAACAATAAAATCCATTTAATTTACGCAAGAAAATGAAAAGGAATACGAGAATTTTTGTATACTTTAGTTATTGCAGTTTATTTTGTTAATACGACTTTTTACAAAAGGTAGTGCAACGCTGTGACAAATGGAATATTCTCTGACATCTAATGCTAAGTCTAAACCTAAATCCCCGTGTATTGAATCATTGAACCTAAGCCACCTTAAATAGGTTACAAAGTCCATGAGTACCATCGCTGTCATCAGACTCGTTCATGTTCTGACAAATGTGCATTTAAGCATGTTCTCTAAGGTTTGCCTCTCAGTATCGTATACTTGAGGTTTGAAAACGATAAATTTCTAGTGTTAAGATTTCACAACTCCCTTCGAAAATGTTTAATTTAATGGAAAACAAATGGCTGTCTGGTAAAATGGCAAATTTTATAAAATTCCTTAAGGAACTGTTTAAAAATTTTCGAAATGATTTGAGAAGAAATTGCTAACATTTTTACAAAATTAATTATTTACAATAATGATTATATAACATTTATATATTTAAAGGAATTTAAAACAGTTAAAGTAGATTAACTTAAAATTTATTCTAAATAATAAATTAATTAATTTGGATTGCATGTGCACGTTGTGATTTTGTATTTATTTATTTTCTTTATTTTTTTTTTTAAATGTAGAAAAATGAAAATAAAAAATGGGTTCTTAATGGTTCCAGTGTTCTTATATAAAAGACTTTTTGAAGTTTGTTGTCTTTTTGCTGTGTTGGTTACGTTAAAGTCTCATTTGGAATTCGGCATGGTAATAATTTCATCGCAACGAAAGCGGCCGCCAATCACACCAAAGAAACAGCCAGTAAAGACGGAAGGTCTACTTTAACGCCTTAGTTGGTATTATCATTATTCACTGTAGGTGTTTGTTTGGTTGTGTGTCTTTTTGTTCTGTGTTAGTTGTTTTTATTTTTTGGACTGTCAAATTTAGTTCGTGGAATTTTAATGAACTGTTGTCATTGCTTTTTATTCATAAGATTTATTAGAAACTTCTTAATTTATAAGCAGACACAATAAATCTTCTTTTTAGCGACAAATATATTTAAAAAAAATATATTTTAATTACAACTAAGCATCTTCGTAAAAATATAAAGAGTGTTCTTACAGTGGCATAATATCTACGTTTATGGCTTTACTTAGTATAAAACTAAGTGTAAAAAATACGTTTAAAAATTAAAGTACTCTGACCATAGATAAAAAGTTCTGACAGAATTTATATATCTTTTTAAACCATTATAAATAAGTAGAAGCTTTGCACAAAGTATAGTTGCGTTGTCTGTTTCACAACAAATTTAAGATGAAAAGGTGTTGCTATTAAAAAGAAAAGACCGGAGTTGAACTGTAATAAGTAAACATTTAATAATAAACAATATGAAAATTAAAGGATGCCTCATACCTTGCTCTATACGAATGTCTAAATTACACTCGCGTTAGTCGTTCTTGTTGCTAGAGATCATCGCTAAAAATTTTAAGAAGCTTTCGTATTCCACTTTTAATATAATAATTTTACTTAATTGACGTTTTCAATATTTAACATATATTTTTTTAAAGCACAAGATCTTTATGTGACAATTAAATAAATTTTATTTTCATTTTCAATATTGTGCCACACCGTTGGGTGGCATCTTCAAGAAAAAAATTATTTTTAAATTTATTTGATAAGTATTTATTATCAGAAAATTGTACGTCTGTATAGTTTAAATATTTTTATTTATTGTTTATAGACTTTTCTCTTCCTATAGATGCCACCCAATGCTGTGGCGAAATATTAATTATTTTTAAATTTATTTGATAAGTATTTATTATCAGAAAATTGTACGTCTGTATAGTTTAAATATTTTTATTTATTGTTTATAGACTTTTCTCTTCCTATAGGTGCCACCCAATACTGTGGCGAAATATTAAAAATAAAAATAAAATTTTTTAATTTCTATTTAAAGACTTTTTGCTTAAAAAATTGTTTATAAAACTTTTAAAATAACAAAAATAAAATAATATCTGTTTGCAAATGACGTAGTACTAAGGTAGCAAGCAAAACAAAAAACACTGATCCGTTTTAAAGTCGATACATAAAAAGAACATTCAAGTCTTGCTGTTCTTAAGTGTTAATAATTGCTGCAACTCATTTTTATGCATGTAGAAACGTATATAACATAACGATAATTATATAAGAGATTCTTTTGCGTTATCAAAAAGCTTTACACAATCACTGTGTCTATGTCGCCAAAGAGGCTAATGCCCCCATGCCTTATGTTTGTAATTTCTCATTTTATATCTTAATCTGTCTTAAAGAAAGATGTCGAAATGGCATGATGAGGATTGCCTTAGTAAATATAATTATAATTGTGTGTTTTTGTTTATAATTATACATCCATATGCAGAGCAAATCACCCGCGCCACAAACATTGTGTTGCGTCTTGTGAGCAAAGAAAACATTCCCAATAATGCATTTTTTACAACTTCTTGGTACTTTGCCCAGTTTTCAGTTGTGTAAAAGTTCGTTTTAATAATTTTATGAATAATATTTGTGATCACTGATTAAAATTCATTTAACAATTAGAAAACATCTGTGCTAGAAATTATTTTGAGAATCATTAAAATTTTTATTTAAAATCAAACAGAAATAAAAAATAATTTTCAAGTAAAATAAATTTAAAATTCATTTGATATATTAATTATACATTTATGTATAGAATATTTAATAGTCCTGACTGCTACAATTAATTTGTGGCAAAATTGATGCCTATTTTAATTTGGATTCAATTTCCATTCAGTTTCATTTTAATAACAAAAAAAATATTTTTTTTTAACTTAAATGATCATTGTTTGCCGCAGTACAAAATTATTGTTATAAAGGGTTTTTCAACAAGAAAATAACACAACAAATTTAGAAGAGAAAAGTTCGGCAATTATGAATGAAAAATGATATCTGGCAAATGTCCACCACAACCGCGCTGACAGATGTCCATTCTTTCATCAATCATCAATTTAATCGCTTTTTGGGAAAATCACATCACGGATTTTGAGTTTTAAAACTGAAATCGTTTCGATTGGCTCCAAATAGACTCTGTCTTTAGCATAGTACATCAAAAAATAATCCAGTGGTGTTAAATCACAGGATCTTGCTGGCCACTTAACTACTGACTGTCATGCAATTATGCGATTGGAAAATTTGGTTTGAAATAAATTTATCGTTTCATTGGCTGTGTGACTTGTAATGCTATCTATGATATCTACGTCGTCAATAATAGGCCAAAATTGAATTGTTACCATCTCGCGATAGCGTGTTCCAATGACCGTTACTGCATTTTTTCGAAAAAAAAACGCCCCTATCAGGCCTCCAGACCACATAGCGCACCATATAGTGACACGTTGAGCACACAAAGACTTCTCAATAATCGCTCTAGGATTTTCAGAAGCCCAAATGCTGCAATTTTGCTTGTTGACATTTCCTGACAAGTGAAAATAGGCTTCGTCAGAAAAAATTATATTTTCAGAAAAACCAGCCTGTTGTTCTTGCAGCAGTTGAAACTTGTAAGGCTTTAAAGTCAAATCCTTACGCAAAATTCGCCATATGGTGGTTTTGAATAATCCCAATTGCTCAGAACGTCGCGGAATTGACAAATTTGTATCTGCTTCAACACTGTGGCTCACGGCTGCTATGTTTACAGTCGGTCGAACACGCGCTGGAGTTCGCACATTTTGTATCGAGCCTGTTGACTCAAATTTAACGACTCAATTCTTAATAGCGGTAAGATGATTATGTTTTCCGAAAATATCACGAATTTTACAAAATGTAACTTTCACAGAACCACCATTTTCATAATGGATTTTAATTATTTTAATGCGATTTTCGTGCGAAATTGAATTCATTGTAACAATTATCAATGCATCCACTACGAATACGTCAAAAAACTATCATGTTGTTGGGGTTGCCACAATTAAAAAGCAAACTTCTTGTTGAAAAACCCGATACATACAAACAAAATAATTTAAAAATAACTTTGGTTTTGAGTGCAGAACATTGGAAACTATTGTTGTATTTATATACATTAATACATATTATATGCATATATTTTTTTATTATGAGTTTAAACTATGAAAGAGCGGATGGAAAATTGTTTTCTTTTTAAATGTTCACAATTTAGTCGAAAGTTTAAATTCATGGGAAAAAGTTATCGAATCGATCGCAAGTGATAAATTTTAATTTAAAAAAATAAAAGAAAAATATAAAAAAAAAATATAAGTGTAAACAATATATGTATGTATGTATGTGTTTCGAAAATTTTCGATTTTTTAAGTGTCTTTGAAAACAATTTCAATATTTTTTTTTAAGTAAGAAAAACGTTAAGACTGTTTATCAAAAGCAACAACACGATGTTTAAATCATCACAGGAAATACGTTTGAATACATCAAACGCCACTTTGTATACAAATCAAAATGATAGTGAAAATGTTTGTATTTTTGGAAAATACCTTCAGACGCCAGATGCTGGTGAGTTTTGTTTTTATTAATGTTTTTGCTTTTTGTCAGTGACTGTTTTAGTGTACGTTTGCGTGAATAATTTATAATCTTATTTATTTAAATTTGAAAATTGTAAACCTTCAGTAAAAACCGGCCAAAATAAAATGTCAATACTAATAATAATAATAATAATAATAATAATAATAAACAGAGATATTTTTAAATAAATAGAGCTTTTCTTACATAAACATATTGTAAAAATACAGCAGTATGTATTATGGTCGACAATTGAAAGTCGATATTTCAAATCTAGCAAAGATTATAAAATTGTAAATATCTTCTCAGCTATTAAAAATCATTTAACTATTTTTATTTGTTTTTGAAGGCCTTAAAAAGAATATCAAATATAACAAATATTGCAAATCTCACATTAATAGTCATATTAATGTGAGATTAGTATTCATTAAGCCAAACTCAAAACTCAAGCGCGAGTTATCCACTGCTACTCACAGAGCAAAGTTGTATTTGTCGTTAATTAAAGATTTATGCAATACTCCATTGGCGCGTATTCACAATAATTATTTTTTCTTCCACTCATGGCTCGGGGAAAATTTAAGCTCACGATCTGCTGTTAACTCCTAAAGTTATCTACCGAGCACGGAAATGAGACCAGTTTTGTGGTCAAAAAAAAATTACCGACAAATGACTGGACTAATTTTCCCATTTTTTTTTTTTTTTGCATATTTTGCAATTCTCCTCGTAGGGTCCTTAAAATATTTTTAACACATATCCTCAGAAAAATTAAATTTTGCTCACGTACTCTTGCAAAAAATATTTTTTGGTCACGTAGGCTCATGCATTTACACACTACTTACGAACGTTAATAAAATTCTAAAGTGGACCTTTTAAAACCCAAATAATTTTTTACCACCACAAGGGAAAAAGTTTGATTTAAAAAAGATTTTATAAGTAATTTACAATTATTCGGAATTATTTTTAATATAAGCAATTTTATTTCGTGTTTGATTCCTTTAAATAAATATTTCATGATATTCTCATAAAATATTTATTACAAAAATTTTTATTAAAAAATAAACATCTTATGATATTCTCATAAAACATTTATTCAAATAAAAATAAAAATATTTGAAATGTATTATAATGGGGGAGAGCACATCCATATTGCAATTTCACTATTGCTCAAGTAGCTCATCAGTGAATTTTACCCCAATATTGTATAGACAAACCTAAGAGTCTTCTATCCAAAGCCAAACTGATTCTATGAGAATTTTTCATAAAATCAACAATACATTTCAAATATTTTTATTTTTATTTGAATAAATGTTTTATGAGAATATCATAAGATGTTTATTTTTTAATAAAAATTTTTGTAATAAATATTTTATGAGAATATCATGAAATATTTATTTAAAGGAATCAAGCACGAAATAAAATTGCTTATATAAAAATATTTTATTTATAAAATTTTATTAAAACTCTCATTTTTTCATTATGTTTAAGTTAAAGTTTCAAGCTTTCAATTCCAATAATTTTTACTAATTTACAATTCATAATTCTCCTAGTTCGTATTTAGGACGACTAAACGATTAAACGATTGAATCGAACTATGTAATAAATACATTTTCATCTCTATTTCACTTAGTAATAAAAAAGTACTCACTTTCTCCATTTCTCTTTCAATTAACTGCACTCCAACGCCATTTCAAACTCTTAAAAAACACATATTTTTGCATTTATAAAGTAACGGTAGAGCAACGTTGTCGAAAAAGCTAATCAGAGATGCCTATTTTGTTGATGTTAGTGTACTTTTTGTTGAAAAAAAAAACATTACTTAAAGTGTCACGAAATGAGTAACTCATAGAATTTATAGACTGATTGACTAACCTGATGGACACTTGGTTATAATTCAAATTTTAATTCAAATTTTCATCCTTCCAGATAAATATTCCTCCCAGCCACCCCAAGTTTTTGTAGCACCCGAACTTACGGATCCCAATAAGGTACAACTTCTGCATTTTCCCAATGGGGCTTTGCGTATCAATACAGATGTAAATTTTATCATTAAAAGAAATGGTGAAAAAGGCAACTTTGAAGTGAAGGTGGGTAAACTAATTTATATTTTAAAAACTGCTATCAAAGATTTAAATTATTTTAGATAGAAAATCCTTCCGGTCACATTGCATATGCTCCCTTAAAAATCGTTGATCCGGAAAGATTTCAGGTTAGTTTTTCATTAACCGAAGCTGGACTTTATAAGGTGCATATTAAATGCAATTCGGTCAAACTTCCGAAGTCACCATATATTATTGTGGCTATAAGCGGTACTGATTTAGAGAGTGATAGAAACAAAGTAGAATGTGAGTATTTTTTTACTAATTGATTATTCATTATTCGGCCATTAAAAGTATAAATTTTAATTTGCAGTACCAAATTTTAAATCGGATGCATCCAAAGTAGTCTATCGTGGTCTAGGTCTTAGTCAAATTATATTAAATGAGAAAAATGAATTTACTATTGATGGATCAGAGGCTGGTAATAATATATTGTTCGTAGGTATATTTGGACCTAAAGGACAACGTGATGAAGTGGTTATTAAGCATATGGGCAAAAATGTGTACAAAGTTAATTATCAAGTACAAGATTCAGGTGATTACCTATTGGCTGCCAAGTGGGGTGATGAACACATACCTGGTTCACCGTTTTCCTTGTCCACTTTGTAATATAACATCGCCTTTGATTATTAAAAATGAGTGAATTATGATGATATATTAGGAAAACATTTAAAATATTTCAGAAAAAAGACACAATTGGGGTTTAGTCGAGGTTAAGAGATTTAAAAAATAGTTTCTAGGTAATTCATATTCAAACAAATTTGCTTAACCGGAAATATTCAACTTTAAAATATGTATATTAAGACGTTACCTTTAATAAATAAACACTGATCTAAAATACAGTGCGAATTATCGTTTTATTTTGTTTAACTATATCGCTTACACACTTCCCAAGGATATTAATTGGTCTACAAGTTAATAATGTCGATTTTTTTGCTTGAAAACATGCATTTCAAAATATTGTATATTGTTATCTAGAAATTTTTCCTATCTTACTGGTGCCATATGAACTCTGCGCCCAAAGAACTCCTCCAGTTTTGAGGTAAATTCTGAATCAAGTCAATTTCTGATAACCCGCTCTGAAGTAATGCGTATTCCAGTGAGAGCGTTCTGCTTAAATCGAGAAAAATGAAGATCAGAAGGGGTTTCGGCGCTGATTTGGATGGGTGCCCGGACGTTGCATATGACTTTCCGCACTTAGTGTTATCGTAATGTATCCAGTTTTCATCACCAGTAATAATACGATGCAAATATGATTTCCTTTTGTAGCATTCAAGCATCATTTCCATCATGCAACTTCGCCTGTTGATTCGTTGATTCTCGGGTTCAATTCATATGCAACACAATATCCTTGCTTTTGAATGAATCTCAACGCTTTTAAACGTAGCTAAGTTGCTTGTTGTATAATTCCTAATGATAATACAAATCCTTCTTGCGTTAGACAACAAACTTTGGCGAGTAATGCTTCCAGTTCCTCATCTTAAAACTTTTTCTTTTGTGTCTGATTCATCACATTTGAAACGCGCAAACTATCGTTCAACTAGTAATCGATAACAGCCGTTTTCTTCAAATTAATTAGGGTTATCAGACTTCTCCGCAAAACATCGTTTTTAGGCAAAAAATTCGACATTGGTGTCTTGTGACTTTGGTATCTATCGAATACAGAAGAAGAATATTGAAAGATTTTAACTCTAGAAAATATCATATTTATTATTATTGACACAAACCATATGTGACAGTTATGCTATATGTTGTCCAAATATACACTATTAACTTGTATACCCAATAAATTATCTAAAATATTCTTTTGATGGTATGGTGGTCTGTTAAACTGCTAGCTGGGATTTGGTTTTTTTGGAGACTCTGGCCTGTTTTATCACTGCAATGGGCTTCGACAAATTATTTTGAAGCTTCATAAGTAAATAAAATTTTATAAGTTAATAAATAAATCAAAATATTATTACGCAGATGTTTAGCTGAAGTTATTAAAAAAAGATAATTATCACAAAAAAAATGAAAATAAAATAACCTATTGCCTGTTTATAAATTAAGAACTTGCTAAAAAATCTTATCAGCACGAAACAACAACAACATGCTAGAGTAAAATTTCATGAACTGAGATAAATAACAAGATAATAAAAGCAGCTAAGACAGAACACAAAGCCACACAGCCAAACAAACACCTACATTGAATAATGATGACAACATGTATATGTGATGACATTGAAGTAGAGCTTACGAGTGAATGCTAGAACGACTTCAGAGAGAATAAAAAGCTCCCTCTTTTGATCAATAACGCAGCTTAAGTGTGAACGTTATCGAGTAAAGACAAAAAGTTGATATAGCTTTTAGGCGTTAAAGAGGTAATCGTGTATATTTGAATTTATTTTTAAATAAATCGTGTAATTTAATTTAAGACTCTAAAGTGTTGTGTGTAATTATTGAGCAATAAAAATAACTCAATAAACTTAGCGTTTATTAAAGAAATAAACGCAACAAAATAATTTATTTGGGAATTACCAATAGAGTTATGACCGTTTAAAGCATTTTCAATTCACATAATATTTAGATAGATTTGTATAAAAATTATTGATTTAAATATTCAGTCCACTTCTTTCTGATAACAAAGCAAATGACTTTAACTCCCTTAGTAATCTGTTTCAACAGCAGAATGGTCTATTCTGTACATTTCCAGAAGAAGAAAATAAATTTATACGTTGAAAATAATGGTTTTAAATATTTTTTGTGATTCAAGTTTATGTATACACGCGTGGAACGCTAGTACCGGAAGGTATTGATATTTAGATCTTTTTTTTTTTTTGGTTAAATATATTGCCTTTAATTATATCGTATACTGCCTAGGACAGATAGAGGATAAGAAGCCTGACGCAAATGCATAACATTTGAATACTTACTGAGTTTTCCCTTTTATTAAATAATTCAAAAGCATAATTTGAGTACAATTTTTCTTTCTTAATAATCGAAGAAATAGAAATAAATAAATCAAAACCTAACGTTTACGAATTCCTAGAGCAAGCATGATTAAAATATATGTCTACAAACAAGTTATCGATCGGGCGTTCATATATCTGTGTACTATTTTCAAGTCAAAATCTTTGCGTATAGCTCCATTTCTCGCTTCAAAACAAAGGTTATTCGAATTTGTATTCCTTATAATTCGCTGGTGAAAAATTTAATGCCACCTGCTTTAAATTTATCGTAACATTAAAGTTTATTGTTTCCTGAAGTTGGTTATCTCGTATAAAAATAAATTATTTGCACTGCCTAAATTCATGCTACGATTTTTAAAATACTTTGGAATGAAAGGTTTGCAGGTAATATAACTGGGTAAATAAAACTTGCTTTTATCCTCTTCTGAGCATTGTTTTTCGTTTTTTTTTGTGTTTTATTTAAATTTTTAAATTTGCAAGTACATACATGCAAAGTTTTGCTTTTACTTTGAATAAAATAAGTAAGCGATTTACATTAAAAAATTATGCGTTGCCAATGTCACGAATCTTATACTGCCTGATTTTTTTTTATCTGGACCACATAAAGTAGTATTTACAGAATCCACATCTCTGAGCCAATAAAATAATAAAATTTGTATTTCAAATAAGGATCAGAGATCATGTTTCGGTACAGGTTCAACAATTTCTAAAGTATTCCTTCTATGATTTTTCTAAGCATTGAGGATTTACATTATTATTTAAACCTCAAAACCATTATTCTCAACGTATAAATTTCATTTCTTCTTCTGGAAATGTGCTGTTGAAACAGATTACTAAGGGTGTTAAAGTCATTTGCTTTGTTATTTTTACACAAATCTATCTCAATATTATGTGAATTGAAAATGCTTTAAACGATCATTACTGTATTGGTAAGTGCCAAATCCCAATAAGCATTTCGGCTGGAAGTCAAGTGGAATTACATTTAAAATCCTGTCGCAATTTCCAATTTCCAGCGTTGAATTACAGTTGAAACACAGTTGAATTCAATAGCGAATCCAACAAAATTAACCATTGAATTGCAGTCGAACAAAACAGTATCTTTACAGTGTAATTCCAGCCTTGAATAACAGCGTTATTAAAGTAGAACCGAACCTGTTTTTATATTTGAATTCAAGCATGAAATTGCATTGGAATTCAAGTCGAACCGTTGAACTCAAGCATCGAATTTTAGTGTTATTCAAGCAATGTTCCAACAGTATTTAGTGTTATAATATTAAGGCCATAGTACATTAACTCACCAGAATCCAAAGCTTCAATATCTGGACATTTCAGAGTGCTTTTTAAAATCCGGGCTTACGATGGTTAATAATAATACTGGTTAAGGATTTGCAGTAAACTGTTTATTGCAGCATTCGCATTCTTATGTTGGATCGCTAATACAGCCAGCTATATTTTTAAGTCCCTGTCTCCCACAGAATTAATTTTAGTATATGTTATAATTGCACCATAACAGAAAGACGGTTCATCGTTCAAAGCGACGGGGACATCGTTGGAAGTCTTTCCCATTGGCTGTTCATTTCCAAGAATATGCTGATTCTGGGTAAGCAGTGCAATAATTTTACGAGCATCTGCTTTTGGCTTTAAAAACTTTGTAACTTTCGCGTTGTAAAATTGTTCACCATTAATTAATAATATTTAATATATATTTATTTATTAACATTGTAATATTTTATGATTGACATTTAGCTAGCTCTGACTATTTTTTAACAAACTTCAAACAGACTGGAAGGAGGATGGATTTCAAATGTAATTCAAGCTTGGATTCACACTGAAATTCCAACATGGGAATTCACAAAAAATTTGTGCTTGTTAGGAATAAATTATTTTTATTCATATTCATTTGCATTTTTCTTCGAAATTTTGTTATCAATTGAAGTCATATTGCTATTTATAATTTATATTTCAAGTTTAGTTTTATTTTATATTACATTTTCTTATATAGTTATATCTATATATATGATACCATTGTAATATTTTGTTTTTGTCCATAAGAGGTCTTTTGTTATTACAAAATTTAACCCTTCGTTGCATGATTAAATTTCCTTGAAATTAAAATTTTTTTTGCATATTGTATTTATTGGGAATAGAGTTAGGATGACAAAAATAAAATTTTGGTTGATTTAGAGTTTTAATAAAAAAGTTAGGAAACATATCATATATGCAAGTTCATGCAGCAAAATTGGCAAATTTAAATTTTTTCTGTCCAGTATTTTATTAGAATTCAAATTTTTATTTTTGAATAATTAAAAATGGAAATTAATTAAACAATTGAAGCTTTATAAACTGAAATTATTTTATTCACATATATATGTATATACATATAAACTTTCTCACTTACATACACTTTTTTATATATTATATATAATGAGAAAAGGTAGACTGAGCCTACTGTATTCAACATATCATTCGGAATGAAATTTTTTGAAGCAGTTTCTTGATTTGTTGAAACACAAACTAGTCTCACATTTTTCACATTTTTAATATGTATATCCACTACAACCCGGCAATTTACATGTTAAACGATTATCTAACCATGCTGGCCAATGGTCTATGCGATCAAGTCGAACCTCGTTTTGCGGAATAGGCAAACTTCTTTGGTGCTTTCTCTGTAATATTTAGGAAAGATTAACCATAATGTGCACAAAAACCATTATAATAAATAGCTTTAAAGCAAGATTTCTTGCTACTTCCGACGGTCTTCCACGTGGTATTGATACTTTCCCCATTTTGCAAAGGGTTTCACCCACTTTTAAACGAAAATCTGCCAAAGTTTCCTTGGCAGTGTTACCTTTCTGCGCTTCAACGCGTTTATATAAAAGCCAAGCGTTGAGCAAAGAGGTATCCAACAAGTGGTAAAAGAGACGACGCAAATACCATTTTTTGGAGCGAATTTTGATTTTGTAGCGTCCTATGAAGGAATCTAATAAATCCACTCTACCCATGAATTTGTTGTATTCTAAAACTATATTTGGAGAAGCAATCGCTATTTTTTTCCCCAACTTCTTGTCAAAACTTTCAACTGTTGACTCAGGATTCTTTCCACAATAGTTTGACATTAAGTTCACAATTTTGTAATCCCTCCAAGAAACAACAGATATATCAAAATTATCAATCATGGTAACTTATTCAATGGACTCCCCACGTGATCTCTTCATAAGAACTTTATCGTCTACAAATTTAAAGTTTGGTATACGATTCCACCGTACCGTTCCAAGTGAATAAATTCCGCGGTTGGCTAAAGTCAGCATTAATGGCATGGATGTGTAAAAGTTGTCAAAGAAGACTTTGTAGTTGTTTTAGGAGGGAACATCCCGCAGTAGTCTTATGACAATATTCGCTCTAGATCCCAAATCCAGTTCTTCTAGAAGTCTATGTATGGGGCTGTTCTCTTGACCAGTATATATCTCGAAATTATAATTATATCCGGACACTCCAGCTAACACATAAAGCTTAAATCACCACTTATGTGGTTTCATTAGGAGATACTGCTTTAAAATATGATTTGCATTTCGTAGAACATAATTGTTCCTCTACCGAAAGGCAGCTCAAATCAAATGATTTACAACAGGTCTAATTTTAAAAAGGCGGTCAAAATTTTAATGATCTTTTTGCTTCATGTCGTCCTTATTATTGAAATGCAGAATTGACTTTATTTTTCTTTATTTTTAATTAATTTATTTTCGATAATTGGTGCCCAATAACGTCAATTGTTTGGAATTTGCACAACTGAGATGACAATGCATATACCAAGGAATTTTCGTAAATCTTATTCATCCATTTGTTCGCGGTTTTCTGGATTTTTTTGACAAGCATATAAGTTAGATTGATACACAACTGACTTTATAAGATCGTCGGAAAAGAAATGTGCAAAATAGCTATAGGGCTCGTTTAAATTAAAAAATTGCTCTGAAAGACTTTCATTTCCCCTAAAGTTCGTATTTAGGTCGGTATCAAAATCTTTTTGCTTCCAAATTATTTTAGCATATCTCTCTTTATATATATAGAGAGAAACTTGCAACATATTTGAAGTTAAATTTAGGACATTTAATGCATTGTGGTCTAAAATATCAAACGTGACAAAACGTATTTGATTTTGAGGTACCGCACACGATGGACAAAACTCTGTGAATTTAGTGAGGTGTAATTTGTAATGTAATTTTTTTTTCCTTTATGATTTGTCATATCGAACTTTAAAATATGAACAATCAACAACCACGCTTATTACTTTAACGAAGAAGCTTAGATTATTTTGAGTATTATCATCTGGAGCCAAAACAGTAATATCAGAAACAGTAATATGAAAAAGATGTACAACAAGCCAACAAACTGCTGCATGCAAAACTCAGTCAGATATATGAACACTAGCTCGCTTCACTATGCTCGCTCATTGCTCTGTCGTTGTTTTATTTTATCATCACTCACTCTTCATACATTTAATGATGATTGCCAGAGACATTATCGTTTTTTGTATGCCACAAAATTCGTTTACTCTAATGTTCATTTCAATTTGTTTGTTGAGTTGTGTTTTGCTGTTTGTTATTTTTATTTTAATGTTGCTGAGTAATAAGAATTCGACATAAAAATACAGACACGCAAAGTCAAAGACTGACTGAAGCCCAGTTAGTCCAACAAAATAAACGAGCAAATATTCAAAACTAACAACAGCCGTAATTCAGTCAATGCTGATGACCTATAATATTTTGATTCCTTTCGTTATTTGAATGTATGAATGTATCTGGCATAAACATGAGGGGCAACAATTTTTGTTTTCATTTAATGAGTGAGTTATTTTTTTTTTCTCAAATGTGTAGTACTTTAACTTATAATCTAGTAGTTATAGGCTTATGAGGACGACGAATTGAAATTGTAATAAAAATGATAATAAATGAAAAATACTGATACATATATATCTTAACCTAACACTTTTTAAGCTACTAGTGATAATTCAGCAATTTAATAGTAAAGATGTACTTATGTATGTTCCTACTACAACACTATATTTTTTTACCGTTATTTAAGATGAGTATGCAACTGAAATTTGTTGTGCCAACTAGATGAAGAGATTTGAAGTTCTATTGTGTACTTGAAATGTCGCATCTTATTTTCTGATTTTTTAAATTAATTTTTAATTTTATATATATTTCATGTTGCGAATAGTTAAAAGTCAAGATTTTGTAGAGCATATCAGGTTTTAGTCATTTATTAATCTATGAGTTATCAATAAGGGAAAGTCCGGATGATAAAATATGTACACAAAAACGAAATAATTTTTTCTCAAAATCCTTATTTAACTATAAGTAACTTGTAATAATTGGTTATAATTTATTTCGCCGGCAAATTTAAGATTCGGAAGTCATTTTTTTAACACACTTTTTTGACAACTTATTTTTTATTCATACTAACGCTAAGTAGAAATCTCGGAATTTACAATGGAATATAATGTCAAGCAAATGTCCACCTCTAGCACATAGGCAGACGTCTACTCTTTTAAAAAAAATTTTTGAAGCACATTGTGCAACAGAGCTTCACTTATCTCGTTAGTACAGCGCCTAATTTCATCTTTCAGAGCATCAGTTGCTTGCGAGTTGTTCACCTAAGCCCGCTTTGTTACATGGCCCCAAAGAAAATTAGGCACGGGCGTTAAATCACAAGAACGGGACGGTCAGACGGGAATTTCTTATGCAATGACTAAATTATTTGGCTGTGTGGCATTAGCCAATTGTGGTGACAAAAATTAGTTATCATGATTTAGTGCCGCACAGAATTCACGGTAACGTCATTTCCTTGCTATTTTTCGAAAAAGTACTAGCCTACGATGCCGCCTGACCACAAACCGCATCATAAAGTCATTTTCTTTGTGTGTAATGGTTTTTCGAGCACTATTTGTGGATTTTGTTAACTTCATATGCGATAATTTGATTTGTTTACATAACCGACTAATTGAGTTGGTGAAGATCTTTATGCAAAATTTTGCACAAAGTGCTTCTAATAATGCCAAATTTTTACAAACGTCGACGAGTTAATGTTCCAAGCTCATTCTTAACACTTTGCTGTACAGCGGCAATGTTTGCTTCATTACGGACACTACGATTAGAAACAGTAACGTGTGCCTCGAATTTAACAATTAAATTATCTACAGCGGTCTCAAACAGCCAGTGTTAACGGTCTTCACCGAAAGGTTTGCCAACAGTATGATTTTACCTCAACCCGCGACAAATTTGGTTTGTGAACAAACCGGTTTCGGCTATTTGCCATCTTCAGTTCAGTTCTCTCTATAATGAACTAGTGCTTATTTCGTGAATGGTAACACTTAGCTCATGTTTGATTTGACAGATAATTAGTTTTATCCTTCCGCTGAACGAATATGGTTGTGTATATGCTTGAACAGCGCTGGGAAATATTGCGACATTACTTTGAAAATCATGGTAAAGTTGCAGAATGTGTGCGAAAATTGATTACGGATTTTGGAAGAATAGAAGCACTGTCAGCTCCCTATGTTCGTTATCTTGTAAAAAAAAACAGTGCGTACACCCGAGAATATTGTTGCTGTGGCAGAAACATCAACATCAATTCACCGTCGTTCTCAACAATTGAACATTTCAGAGACATCATTGAGACGAATTTTGCATAAAGACCTTGGTATGACGCCAAACAAAGTCCAATTGGTTCAGGAGTTGAAGCCAAGTGATCATCCAATGCATTTTCGCTTAGCTAAGTGGGCCTGTGATCGAATTACAGAAGATGCCGATTTTGCAAAAAAAAAATCATCTTTTCAGATGAAGCTCATTTTGTTCTTGGCGGGTATGTAAACAAGCAAAACTGTCGCATTTGGGGCACAGAAAATCCGCACGCATACTTTGAAAAGCCGGCGCACCCAAAACGAGTCACTGTTTGGTCCGGATTTTGGTCCAGAGGCATAATTTGGCCATTTTTCTTCAAAAATGAGCAAGGAGTGGCCGTTACAGTCAATGGCGATCGTTATCGGGCCATGTTGAACGAACAACATTTGGTTTCAACAGGACGGCGCTACGTGCTACACAGCCGAAGCTGTACTCGATGTTTTGCGCCCTATTTTTGAATATCGCATTATCAGCCGCAGAGCTGATGTCGTTTAACCACCTCGGAGCTGCGATTTGACACCGTTGGACTATTATTTTTGGGGTGCCGTCAAAGATAAGTGTTACGCCGACGAGCCAGAGACAATTGACGCTTTAAGGGACAATATTCGTTAAGCCATTGGTAAAATACAGCTGCACACTATCGATAATGTGCTTAAAAATTGGACCTACTGTTTTGTTTATAGCATTTAAAACAAAAAGTTATTTGGCGGACCCTTTAGTCCTAAATATTTGTAAGGGCTATTTTTCACTAGCTTAAATTTCTAACAGGATAACACTATAATTAGTTGTCAAATTCTAATTTAATTTTTACTCAATTTGGTTTGCTGAGTGATAAAAAATGTCAGAAAAACGCTTGCAATCTGTTTCGAAAATCTTAAGCAACTGCGGGAAGTTAGCAAAATCTACATTACAACTAAAGTTTTTTATGAAAAGCATCAATTTGTTGTTCAATTGGATGATTTCCGCTTTAGTAAGTTTAATAATTCTTATAGGTATAGAAATTATAACTATAGCTATATAACTCGACGAAAAATAACGTACTCATTAAAACTAGTCTGGCAATACCTTAGCTACAAATGACTAGCAATTTCCTACACACCAGTCATCAACATTTAATGATGATGAGCTCTGCTACCGCTACAACATTAAAAAGAACGTATTTTGAAAGAGAAAAATGAAAACCCATTAATGAAGTTTTTAGTTTTTGTTTTGTTTTCCCACATTCACATGTATTTATAGAATTTATATATATGTCCCACTCTAGGCAGGAATGAAGAAAAATAAATGAGTAAAAATTTCAGCGTGTTTATTTTGCATCTATATTATCATTATGACAGGTTTGAAAAGAACAGTCATTAGCATGAGAGTAAAAGAGAAAACCTACATTACTCACTATAAGAATATAATGATTTTTAATTTAAGGCTAGTAAAAAAGAATACAAACAAAGTTCGTGTTGCTAGACACTAGTAAACTTTCTCAGTCTTGGTTTGATGTTCGACAGAGTTGTTTGATTTTGCGGTATAATTTTTTATGAGTGTATTATTTTTATACAAACTGTATAAAGACACAACATTTAGTTAATTACATCATTTACATAATATTCATTAAAACTAAGAACAGTATAATTATTTAAACAAGAACGAATAAAAAAAAATTATGAATGAACGTGAAGAGTAGTGGTGAATTTTATTATCTGACGGCCGGGCAAATGGAAAACAAGTAATTAAAAAAATAGCTACAAAAATGCATTAGAGATATAATGGAGTGTGTATATAAGAATATGTATATATAGAATCAGGGTGTCTTCTTCTTTAAATTGCTACATTCTTTATACACACGTACTGTGTACATTTTCTTTGTATATATTGTTGCACCCAACAACTCTTGGATATACTTATGTATGTAGATATAGAATAAAATCCCTGGCAAGTGTACGCGCCTTATAGCATAAAAAAGTATTGGTTAACTTAATCGTCTTCTTTTCCTTTGCTTTATAGTATGTGAAGAAAAAATCATCAACGTTATTTTTCAGTGGCGTTGTGTATTCCAAGCAAGTATACCTACAAAAGTTTAAAATTTTTCGTAAGTTTAGTGCACAAGCAAAATGGAAAAAGGCCAAAAAAAAACTTTTTATAGTGAAATGTTTTGGGTTTATTATGCACCGGGTTTTTGTTTTTGTCATAATGCAGCAACAGAAAAATATTCAAATAATAATTAAATTACATAATGATCATCTCAAAAATCTATAATTATCGCAAAACGATTTAAGTAATTATTGTGTCTAACATACGTTGGCATTTTTCTGTGTATATACAAAATGAGAGCAAGTGTACAGACTCACACACAGTTTAGACATATTGAAAAAATGATTCCGCTCTCTTACTCATTTGAGTCAAGAATTCTTTAATATTTTACATTTGTTTTTAAATATGTTTTTATTATTAAAGTCATAAAAATAATGACTTTCAAGTTATAAAGTTTTATTTATTTATAATACCATTCTTTAAATTTTTTTCAACAACAACCCTTTTATTTCTGTATTTCTTTCTCTCTGTTATTGTTTTCTTCCGATAATTACACAATTTCTATCAACTGGTTGGTTATGTTCTTCATTAATTAAAGCAGACTTCATTATTATCGGCATCGGATCATTATGAAAACTTTTTTAATTTTAATGAAAATTATAAAAACGTAATAATCATAATGATAATTGCGCTATTTTTGTGTTTTGTTTTGGTCTTCTTAAAGTTTTTTTTATACTGCAAGGAAATCTTTGTTATGTTTGGTGTCCTGTGTTTGGTTACAATTTTACGGAAGTAATTAAGTATAGTTAATATTGACAGTCGAGAAAATTGTTCTCCAAATTTTTTGTATTAATAAAAAAATATTGGTGAACTAATTTAAAATCCCGATATTTTTAAAAATTTCCTCTGTCCTCAATACTGCTTAGAATGGATGCACTTAATTGACAATTTTGTTTTATTTGCGAATTATATCAACTCTCGCGCTTAAACCAAGATCAATGATAATTTTCGGTACCATAGTCCTTAGAACTCTGCGATTTGTTCTAACTTTTTTAGGATTAAACACTTCTGTTTAGAATTAGTTTATTGCGTTGTAATGATTGTTTGCTATTTTCACCAATCCTCGCATCCGGAATTCACCGTAACACTTTACTTCATTATTTCAGTATCGACCTTGTTATCTTTGACGTACCTACTTAGCAAAAAGAAAATAATTTTTTCATTTATTACTACTACCAGGAATTTTGGAACCCTAATTCGTTATTTATGCACATCATACTGATTTATTTAATTAATTTAAGACATTTTATTTTTAGAAGCATGAATGGACTTTAATTTTAATGAGTGTGTATGGCTCTAATACATACTGCATTTATGTATTAAGAGTAGCGCCTCCAAAAACAAAAGGAAGTGTCTTCAGAGAGTTGACTTGACCATTGTGATACCCATGTGAAATGCCTGTAAGTGTTAATTTCAATGAAGTCTTTATATTTTTAGCAGTATTTTAAAAGTTAATGGTAATTAAAAATTTTAGTTAAATTGATATTTTTACAAATTTTCTTTTTGAAAAATTAATGGATAGTATGAAAAATTCAATAAAAAGCGTAGACAATGGGAGGATAATGGAGTATTAGAATTAATTAAGTTATGGAAAGTTTGTGCCTATGAGTTGCGCACTATTAAACGCAATGGCCATCTCTATGTGGCTATGGCAAAGCAATTAACTGGCCTTGGAGTACCAGTCACCGCATTAGAAGTACATTTTAAAGTAAACAATTTAACGCAACGATATAGACAAGAACAAAAAACCTTTGAAGCTACTGGTATAATAAGTACATGGAAATTTTATAATCAAGTGGATGATGTTTTTAAAAGCTTGGGACAAACAGGCTATACAAAGTATGTAAAAAGTTAATTAATTTATTGTTTTGTTTTAAAAGAAATGATGGATAATTTTTAATGCAGAGATAAACGTATTATGACCCCAGCATCTAATGCTAATAGTTTACCTTCTTCATCTGAGTCACCCGTTTGGAAAAATCAAATGTCTCAACAAGAGTTTAACAGTAATAATTCCGAAGGATTTTATAAGTAAGTCGTTATCGAATATTTTTTTTGGATTACTTTAAGTTGCTGTGTTTTTTTTTTAAATTTTAAAATCCCTAAAACGGTTTCTTGAATTTTTTCTACTTTTATATACTTTTTGAGATCAGATTGCAGAATACAAATAGCTTTTTTTCTAATTTAGTATGACTTTTTATTTATGCGGCTTAAACAAAAAATAATTAAACCAATTTTTTATTAAAACTAGTACACTTCAAATATTCAATTTGCTTGTTAAAAATGATACTTATTTGACACCTTAAATAAATTCCATATTCCAATTTATTTTGTGTACCGCAGAAGCGAAATTTCAATTTAGCGTAAAATAATTTTTACGATATTCTTCAAGATTGTTTTTACAAAAATCACAAAGAAATACATAAATTTAAAAATTTAGACGAATAAAACACTGGTAACTTTACTTAACTCGTTTTCTTTGCAATGTTTTCAGATCGGAATATGGTATGCATCGTCATTTCATCGACCATTCGCAGGCCCAGGCTGCAAATGGCGGAGGTGGTGGCGCTGGCAGCGGTGATGTAAATTTTATGGCAAATACTGCTGCCGCAGCAGCAGCAGTTGCCGCCGCATCACGTTTAAATGAATCAAATCAAATGGATCAGTTAAATGCCGCGGCGACGGCTGCTTCCTCTAATAATGCCACTAACGGTGGTGTCTTGAACTATAACAAAATAAAAAAATCACCTGATGATTATGATAAATTTGTGGATATTGTCAAAAACATTGTAGATTCACACAAAGCTACTCCAGACAAAGTCGATACGTTTGGCGATTTTATAAAATCCTATATAAAACGCTGGCCCGAACGCCTCCAGGACGAGGCTATCAATCATATAACAAACTATATAATTGTTAAGAATATGGAACATACCATGCACACCACTATAGAGGGTGTCAATAATCGACAATAATATAAGAGTGAACCTAGAAACTAGGTTCACGTATTTAATTAATAAATTAAAAATATAATAAATTTATTAACTGCAACATCACATGCATATAACACTTAACTTGCTACTTAAGTTTTTTAATTAATTTAATTATTTTTTTTACTTTAACTTAATCTTTTAATGAAATTTTTTAAATTTCAAATATTAAGCTTATTTTATTTTTAATTTATTTCAAATAAGTTTACAGTTGGATTTTATATTTAATTAATTAGTTTAACTGAAAAGTTGAGAAGATATAATGAATAATTAGGCTTAAAGCTTATTTTTTAAATTAAGTTTTTTTTAATATAGGAATAACATTTATTAAACACGTTAAGCATATGCTTTAGTTTAATGATAAAAACAAACAACTAAAATCAAACTAAAACAGAAATTATACCTTAAATATAAAATCAAATGCGATTTATGTATATGTAATTAATATTTCTATTGATGTAAACATGTTTCCTTAAAAAACAACAAACATTAAAATCAATAAAATGAAACAAAAAATACATATTTTTAATTTTGACCTAGCCGTGTCACCGCGAAAGCGCTTATTTGGATGCGCTCATTTGTCTATTTGTAATACAATGCTATATTTTATTTAGGCATTTTTACATTGATCCAACAAAAGTGCAAATCTTCCCATAAGGACTACGCAGGGCAAAAATGGTACATATATATTTCTGCCCCTATACAGAATGCTACAAACGCATTTTGTTATCAAACTATTTCAAATCATACTCGGGAATTCAAAGCGATAAGTGGTTGTCAGAACATGGTCGATAATTGCGCACATTAATATTTGTTGTTTTTTTACATTAAAATAAAAATATTACTTAGCGCATATTATCTGAGTAATAAGAAGGCAAGCATCCGGTAACAATCTATTGTCAAACGCAATTTTGCCATATTTTTCGATACAACGATATTTTTCCATAATAGCACACAGTAGCTCACATCGAAAATTGAGGAACTAATAAGAAAAAAGCTCACCAGCTTTAAAATAGCTAATACTTAAAATTTTGCAAAATATTAATTCTGCATATTAGTAAATGCAACAAAACGAAAACTAATATTTGATTGCATATCCTTAAAATTTTCGTCTACAGCTTTGAATCTTGGAATAGATTCCTTCAGGTTCTTGCACTTATCAGGCGTCATTTGGCTCCATTCTTATGTAATGCTATCTTAAAGTGGTTTTTATTACTGTTTAATCTGTTTTGCATACGACGTCCAAGTTCATTCCGTAAGTGCTCGATTGCGTTAAATGTGTGCTTTGTGCAGATGTTTTGATGACCTTTAGGGCAGTTGTTAAGCAACCAGTTCTTTACTATTAGCGATACGTGCTTACCTTGATAAAACTGAAATTTATCAAAAATAACCAACTTGCGTACACTTTCCTTAACCTTACTTCTTAAAATCTCAAGATAAATATTCTTATCCATAATACCGTCTATAAATTAAAGGTTTCCGACACCTAAAGCAGCCCTATACCATCACTGATATGCCTCCATGCTTCACTGTTTTATTAGTGTTTTTATGCAAGAATTCTTTATTGTGCCTACGCCACATTGAAATTGCTTTTATTCGTAAAAATAACCTGTAAAATGTTGAAAGGAAAAGCGAACATAACGTGCTCCAAGACGAGAAATCTTTTGATACGTATTGGCACATGGTTTCTTTCGAGCCACTTGGCCAAGTAATTTGTTTATAGTTAGCGCATGTACTTCCTTTCCAAAATTGGTTGTAACCATCGTGGCAAGTTTTGGAGCGAAGATGAATGCTATTTTGTATTTCGCAAACTATAAACTTCTCATCTCTTTTTTTACAGGTGCGAGTTGTTTGTTTGTAATTCTGTTTCCTTTTTTGTATTACTTACTATTTTGCTCTTATTAAATATACTTGCGATTTCTCGTTGAATTTTACCATCTGAATAGTTATTAATTACTCTTTTTCAGGCCTTCCAGATAGAATAATTGACCTTACACCTCATCACAAAATAATCTTATAATATTATAAAGTAAAAATAATAAGAAATTAACAAATATAACGGTAGTTAAAACGAATTTTTAGCTTTGATCGATTTTCAGTGTGACCATAATTTTAGAAAGTTTTTGAATTAGTTTTACAGTACCATGTTGGAAAATTATTGGCAATGTTTTTAATTGTGTAATTAATTAAAAGTATTAAACATTTTTTCAAAAATAATAACCTATAACATTTAATATAGTTGATAAAAACCTACCAATGATTTGCCCGACTTTCAATGAGAGCCACTGTAGAGCGGAATCACAAAAATTGACGGCTGGCATAATAATGGTTTGGAAAATAATAAAACATTATTTGTCCATAGAATTTGATCCTTAAATTAAATCACGTATTTTTCAACTACAGCATCCTGAGGAAGATGAGCCTATATCCATTCTAATTGACGGAAGAAAAAGTTGCGAGATAATGTGTCCTAATATATTTAAAAACCCCGATCCACTTGTAAACTTCAAAAACATGGTGCAGCTGTTTTGTACGTAACTGAGTTCTCACATCAGAGAAACTGATTTTCACTGCAGGTCTTGTTCAAACATAAAAAAATCTTTATCTTAATTAATTAATTTAAATAAGATACCCTAAAGTTTACAGTTTTGTTGAAAATTTGTTTATAATAATTCTGTTTTGATTTTAATTTATTTATTTTCGTGTTTTTAAGCACACTTTCTAAATTTTTATTTAATCCCACAAAATAAAAGGTATTTTTTAGTGTTTGTTTTTGTTTGTTAAACAATAAAAGTAAATATTTAAGTTCTTGTTTTTACTTAAAAATTAATATTATCTTTCGATTTTGCATTTTTTTTTGTATAATTTATTTAAATTGGTTGCCTTAATGCACGAATTATGAAAAATATGTTTTTTTAATAAAAAAAAGAAGAAAAAAAAAATTAAATGCAATTTTGAATAATTTTAAAAGGATTTTGTTATACTGTGTTTATACGGGCAGCAAATATCGAAATTCGTTCTCCCATTCGTGGTTCGGGGCAGAATCTTGATTGAAACAACATGGTTCACCGCCATACACAAATATGAGAGCGTAACTTGTGGTTTCATTTAGAATCATATAGCTTGTTTCCACGGCACCTGCTTCGCTCTCTATTCTTGCTTCACACCCCAATCATAAGCGAATCAACCTGCTTCGCCATAAAAAATTTTGAGAGCGAAGCTGGTAGATTCATATTGAATCTAGCTGCGAAGCAAGTAAAAATCCTCTCTTCTCTAATTTTTATCATAAGTTTATCTGCACTAGTTATCAAAATTAAACGTTTTTGTAAACAAAGAAAATTTACAGACAAAACAAAGTTAAAAGTGAAAACTTAAAAAATATAATTGTTTTGTGGGTGTGTTAAGTAATTTTAATTTTAAAAAATTAAAAAAAAATGGATAGGAAAAAAATTATACTTAATGCTATCGCGGCAAGAAGGATATCTTCTGTTGTTTTTCAACTGTTGTTGTTGTTTTTCAACTTATGTTTTTCTGTTTAATAACAACAGCCAAATCGAAGCAGATAAATGAGTCGTGTAAACAGCATGATTCACAAACTTGCTTCAGAGAGCGAAGCACGAGATTCAAACTGTCGTGGAAACAGGCTATGAGCAGGAATAAAATTAAACAGTTCTCCACTAAAAAACTTAAAAACAAAACCTTGAATAATTTTATATAAAACCGCTTAGTTATCATTACTGCTGATATCTGTATCAATAACACAAACAAGTTATCGATACCAGCCAAGTTTCAAAGTGATTCGTATACAAATTGTTTTCATATATTGCAATAAAAAAGTGTGTAATAAATAATTATACACAATGGTAGCATCTAATTATGATGGTAAACTCGACAAACAAATAATTGTTAAGTTAAAAAGCTAAACAAATATATTTTTGTCTTTAGCGCTGCGGAAGCAAGCGCGTTTATTGGAAAATGAGATTGATCTGAAATTGGTGGCGTTTAGTAAAATAGGGGCTGGTAGCAGCTCAACTTCTATGGGACACAGCTCACATGCTGACACATCTCCTTTGCTGGGGGAGCATGTTTTTGACTCACTATCGGAGGAAATTGCCCAAATGTTAGATAAGGTTGTATTTACTAAATAAACTAAATTAAAAATACCTAATTCTATAAAGTGCTTTTGTGTGTGTATTGTTTTAGCTTTCATCTTACAATGAAACAATGGCTGAACTTCCTACTACTGGTGCTGCGGCAATGCATACACTACAACGTCACCGCGAAATTTTACAGGGCTATCGCCAGGAATTTAACAAAATCTCTGCCAATCACACTATGCGTTTAGAACGAGAAGAATTGTTAAGAGGTTCAGGTTTGTCTACAAATAGTCCATCGATTTCTGGATTGAGTAGACGTGATATGTATTTAAAAGAAAGTGGACATATAAATAGGTAGGTAGTGTAGTATTAAAATTCATACAGTTATGGAATGTATTCTATAACATGTATTTTATTAAGTTTAGGCTGTAAGGTCAGTAGGTCACTTTCCGGTCGTTATTTTCTAGTTTCAGTTCTTTTATTAAAGTATTGGCTTTTAAAAAATGCGATATAACAAAGCCTCGTCCAAGTGCTGGCGATGCTAAATGTAAAATAGTATTAGGCATTTTACACAAAGATCAGCTAAATAACTGCATGACGACATAGGGTCGACTAAGTTTAAATAAAAAAGTTGAGCAGGCACTTATATAACAACCTGTACAACGTGCATTGAATTAGTTTTAAAAAATTTTAGCGACAACAAATCTAAGAGTTTAAAATTTAAATTAGGTGCAAAAATACACATTATTTTTTTATTTTAAGCATTTAAAAAAGAAGCAACTTCTAAACTTTTACTTTCACCTTCAGTTCCAATAACATGATAAACGATCAGATAAATATTGCAATTGAGACAAGGGAACATTTACTTTCTCAACGTCAGGCCTTTAAGCGCTTACAAACACGTTTAAACGATATATCAAATAGGTTTCCTCTAATTTCCAGGTAAGTAAAGGAAAAACCTTTTTTAAAATCTAATAAATTAACTAAAATTTTGATAGTTTAATTCAACGAATCAACATTAAAAAGAAACGTGATGCTTTAATATTGGGAGCTGTTATTGGTTTTTGTGTTATTTTATTATTATTATATGCTTTTAATTAAGGACTTTTTTGTTATTTAAACGAATTTAAAGATTGTAAAACCAAAATATTAACATACTGTATTATAAATTGACAGACAACTAAAAGATGCAATCAATAACAAAAATATGAAAGTATTTAAATAAAAATTTATTTCCCCATTTAAAGGAATTTGATTTAGGCATATGTATATCAATGTAAAATTGTGATAAAATAAAGTTTGTATAAAAAAAAAAACTAAATCATAAAATATTTATTTAAAATGTCTTTTATTAAATTAAATATCTGTATATTTATGTTAATAGAATATAAAATCTTACATTTTTGCCGGAAGCACTAGTTATATTTGTGGCACTATTATGGAAGCATACCGGTATGAATCAGCTGATTTAAGTGGTGTATGAATTAGCAAAGTGTTTAATAATAAATTTTTGTAGTATTGTTTTTATTTAATGGTTGGTTAGATAATAAACAATTCGGAAACAGTACTATACTGCAGTTTTGTTAAAATTGATTTGGGTTATCTGGCCAAAAGTCATTTTCTACAGCCACTGGTTGCTCCTTGGACTTCCTCCTGATACAATAGCTTTTGAGGATCCTCAGTGGCCCTCCGGTCTATTCTAGATAGGTTGATATCCCAGATGTTATGGTAACTTATGTGCTGTCGGATGTCGAGAAGGCGGATTTTTGTGAGGATTCTGGGCAGGTGACATCCCACCAGGAATTGCTTTCTAATCTAGATTTTTCTGTCTGTAATACTCGCCATTTGGTTTCGGGCCACATAGGCACCGCGTAATTTAAAAGAGCGACCAAATCCTTTATATATATTATAGTCTAATTAGCCATTCACCAACCTGTTTTCAAGTTTTTACTTTGTGGTTGATGTAGATGGCATGCGAAAAGAAATGAAGGAGGATGTTGAAAAAGTTTTGTTAACTTTTGCGGTTGCAATGAGCATTTCCAATGCACCAAAATATTTTAAAATGCTAAACTTTTTAGGAGTGCTTTTAAGCAAAAATTAAGTTATATTTAATTAAAACAATAAAAATGTGATCGTTTACACCATAGATAAAAAATTTTTATAAAAAAAAGATTATTTATTTTCCCAGCGAAACATATATCATAACATATTGAGAATTCAATTGAACCGGCAACTTTAATTTTCTTTTAAAAACAGCTGTTTGGCATAAGTGTATAAAATTTTATCTATGGTATAAAATGTAAAATTTTAACATACAATATTTTTTTTAAATCGTTAATTAAAACGTTTAAAATAAAAATTTGTAAAAATGGAATTAAATCCCCAGCCTTCTAAAGACGACAAAAAGAGGCCAGTGTTTTTTGAAAACCCTGACATGGATTATATGGCGCAACATTTTGTAGGCAATTTGTATAGGTAAGAAATGTACATATTAATTTTTCTTTTCTAGAAAATTTATTAAATTTATTATTAGATATCGCGAAAATGTTATAATACCAAAAGGCAATGGACCCATACAAATTAAAACCAATGAAGAGAAAATGATTGAAAAGGTGGTAGAAAGTTGTGGATTTAAATCGCTTACAGCCTGCGTAATGGGTAAGTGTGATATGTGCAAATCAATTACAAATTAATTTGCCGAATAACAGCCCCACAATCTGCTTATCAGAAATTCTAATATAACCAAATCTTAATCTATAGAAAATAGAAATTGAAGAAAAATTCTCTCAAGTGTTTGTCGATTAATAAAAAAATATATTTCTAAAACTATTCTACTAAGTTTTATTATTTATTTACACTTGAGTCAATTTTTAATTCTCTTTTTTGTGCCCTATGCTTCGTTGAAGTTGAAGCTAGTGGGTTAAACCAATGTGCTCAAACGACTTACTTAAAAAAAAATATTTCTTCCTGACTTAAAATTTTGTGAACTTATACGACGTCTTAGCAAGCCGTATGAAAGCTTACCCATTAATAAAATGGCAGCAAAATAGCAAATATTAACTTTTTACTTGTAATCCATCAAACATTTGCTTCTTAACTAAGTTTAAATTTTTTACATAATTTTTTATTATAGAAATGACAGCACTAAGCAATATTGATTGATATTTTAAACCCTTAACTATATATCTATGTAGGCTATGGTCTTGGAGCTGCCATTGGGCTATTCAGTTCTTCCGTCAATCCCAATATGTCGGATCCATTTGCCAATGAAAAGAAACAAACTGCTCGTGAAATTTTCAGAGAAATGCGTTCTACTACGCACAGTTATGGGAAAAATTTTGCTTTAATTGGTTGTGTATTTTCGGCTGTTGAATGTGCGATCGAAAGTGTAAGTTTTTTTGTCGCCTAGTTAAATATAAATTTTTAATTTTGCTTAAATTTTTTTGTTACATTTTAGAAACGTGGTGTTACAGATTGGCGTAATGGAACATATGCTGGGGCTGTAACTGGTGGTTTAATTGGCCTGAGGGGTGGCATAAAAGCAGGCATTATTGGTGCCGCTGGATTTGCTGCTTTCTCAGCAGTAATTGACTTTTACATGAGGAGTAGATAATAAAGTGTACGGATTTTCAATTTGTAAAGTTTCATATTTAAATAGTTGGAATTAATATATTTTCTGTTATTATATCTGATAGCGAGTAAAAGAGACACATCTATATCGTTGGTTTTATATAGAAACATTTTTTACGAAACTTATTTTTTTTTGTGATTCCAAAAGTTTGATCCAAAAGTATCAAAAATAACCTTTTTTAAAGTATTCACATTTTAAATATTACATTGTGATAAATACAGTTTTTATTATGTCCTTTTCAATTACAATTAGGGCCTTTCTACATGAGATCGATGATGTGGTTTTAGCTATGTAAATCATAATCCTAATTATTTCGTAATAATCTTACGTTAAGCTAAAAATTTCAAATTGAATTATCCTTCAATTTAAATGCACTTGAAATAAAAAAATTGGATGTTGTTAATATGTAGTCTAAAATTTTATTGGCTTAGTTGGGTTTGCACTAGGTCCTTTATATTGTATCATAAGGAATTTCATACTGAAAAGTTTTGTTATAAAGTTAGAGTTTTGTATTCTATAATGTTAACAATAGTAAATGCAATGCAAAATTATAACAAGTCTAACTATTGGAGCAGCGCACAGAGGGATATTTTGCCAATCTAGTCGGACATTAACTTTTTAAGTTTCTGTTGACTATTAAATGCTATTAGTTCTTTCAGATTAAATTACTTAACAGAAATATATCTTATGATCATAGGCTGGTGAAGCTCGAAAAAAGATTAAATCGGACTAAATGGAAAACTGTTTCCCTTAGAAGAGTTAATCGTATCTCTGAAAAATGTCGAGGGGGAAATATTTTTTCAATGTCCAACCGACGCCTAACCAACCATGAATATTAACAAAAAGACACTTTTGTTTTTTATTATTTTATAGGATTAAATTTATTTGAAAATAATTTATAATAATAACTTAATATAATGTATCTATAATAAAAATAAACTTTATTTAAAATAAATAATTTATTTTAAATAACTTATCTTTTGCACTATAATGATGAAGAGTGCTATTACTCTTCTTCCCTTGTTTCTTCAAAGACTTTCACAATTTATATACTCCTCAACGTCGATTACAGAAGAAATAGAAATTACTTCTTTTAGAAAGGGCAATGAGTTCATTTTATTTGGAGTTGGTTATATGCTGCTAACAGTGAGTCAGAATTGAGTAAACGACTATTAATAATATCTATGATACACTGAACCCTTAAAAACTTTCTAAAAGATTGATGTAGTTGACTCAAAATATCCCAAAAAAACTACCGGTACTTTATTATTTTACATTTAAGGAATAAACTCCCTGGAAATATATTTGAAGATAGATAAAAGTAATTATATTTCAAATATCAAATATATAGCTGTAAGGCAGTTGGAGGCTACTTTTATAATTACAAAAAAATTTAAAAAAAGACGTGAATTTGAAATCTCATCGAGAAGAATTTGTTTCAAAACATTAAAGGTTATCCAAATAATAATAATATCAAAAGTAACAAATTTCTCAGAGACCCAACAAATTTAATGTATTTTAACTTAAAAAAAAGATTAAATTAAATACGCACCCAAAGGGGATAATATTAAATTTCATTACATATGCTGAAAGTAAATCTATAAAAATTAATTTAAGCTGTTTTTAAAAGATTAAAGTACAGCTGTCCTGTTGTCAAGAAAGCACCTGCATACCATTCTTTTAATATAAAAAAATCATTCATACTGTTAATAACTTCAATGCACAGCATCCGTTCTGAAAAATGTAACCGTTTCAATGGCAATAAAAGACAATGGGAAATAAAGACAATAAAACATAAGAACTTACACAAAACAACATTTTTGCCTCATCCTTCAATCGAAATAAGTGAATAAATAAATAAATAAATAAATAAATAAACAAACAAACAATTCCACAAAATACATTTAAACTTAATACATTTGAGCACATAACTTAACAATACCTTCAATATCTCTAAAAAAAAGGGTTCTCACTATCAAACAGATTTAAAAAAATAAATGACATGCCTTCCACCGAAGATTAAACTTCCTGGCTCACCTATAATTTACTTCCAAAATTCTTCACCAGCCGTAATAAAATAATGATTGAAACTACTTCAAAAGCAATTAAATATAAGAAAACTTGAGTTGAGTCGTCCATTTCATGATGTATAAAATGCTGTCGCACTATTGACCTTCAATTACGACCCCAACATGTCAAGCAACCCTACAACTTTTCATATATTTCCTCCATGATAAACTGCTTTGATGTACCCAAACCTCAAAACTTTCCAAATTTTGCAGTTGTTTATTATAATTGTGAACATGTTCTAATTTCATAGCGGAAGTGTTAGCAAGTTTTATTGCGGCCAAAGTTGCAATAAAAGATGTTGCAAAGTATATATAATTTTTACCAACAGCTCTCCGCTATTCGCGCTACTCAGAACGCTAAATAAGATTCAACTTTAACTAATAGAACTCATAATACTCTCATCGTGAATCAAAACAAGATAACATTAATGTGGGCTCAATCACACATACATATGTATATCAGAAAATAAATATGTTGGTGCCAGTGCATATGAAACTAAAAATAGACTACTTATTAATTTTACTACATGGAAATTAATAGATATTACCAACGCTATTCACGCACATTTAGAAAAATGCCGAAAAACAAATTGGAATGAGTATGAGCGTACTTATTTATGATTTCAAACTATACCCTAAGTCTTGGTCAAAGCTAAAAACCTATATCATATATCAGAATAGATTAAAGCAAACTTAGGCATTAACATCTTTTAGAAACAAAACCGCTCCACAATGTTCCACTTGCAACACATAACTTCGGATTACTCATTTGTTAAATCATCAATAGTTAAAATTTATGGTTACAGCTATCGGCCTAAAGTACAATTAAGGGTTTATATTTTAAATTGGTTTATTGGCCCACTAGAAGGCTTCACTATCATATATCAAGATTTCATAACAGTTTGAAATCTAGCACAACACTCAAATATTTCGATTTTTATACAATTAAACTTAACGAAATAGATTAAGGTTTTGAATATTCGAGATATGGAAACCCTTATTTAGTCACACAATTATTCAAGCCACCACTACAATAAATTAAATATTGAAAATAACAAAACTGTTGGCATAAAGAGCATTGCTTTCATTGAAGTTAAAAAAAAACACTATACTTTTAGCAGTGCCTTACATGTTAAAGATAAAAGCAGGAGTAAGAAAATTATAGTCGTATAACTAATAGCGGCCTTTGGTGCCTTTTATTTTAAAAATAAAACCAGCAGTAAAGTAAAATTATACTCGTATAAGTGATGCAGCCCTCAGAAAGCGTAATATTCCCAAAATTATGTGATAATGGGTTTTGCATTGGCAATTGTTACAATAAATTCAACTTCGCACGAAAATCGCATTAAAATAATTAAAATCCACTATGAAAATGGTGGTTCTGTTAAAGTTACATTTCGTAAAATTCGTGATATGTATTTTCAAACAACATAAGCGTCCTTCTGAGACTGATATTTAGAATTTGGTTTGTGCTAACACCAACGCGTGTTCGAACGGGTCGTTCAACTGCAAATATCGTAGCCGTGCGCTAGAGTGCTGAAGCAGATCCAAATTAGACAATCCCCCAACATGACGAATTTTGCGTAAGGATTTGACTTGGAAGCCTTGCAAGGTTCAACTGGTGCAGGAGCTGAAGCCGACCAAATATTCGCATCGTCGTAGATTCGCTCAATTCATTCAGGAACAACCAGCAGCTTTTTCTAAAAAAAAATCATTTTTTCAGACGAAGCCCATTTTCACTTGTCAGGGCTGATGAAAATCCAAGAGCGATTATTGAGAAGCCTTTGCATGATCAACGTGTCACTATATGGTGTGCTATATGGGCTGGAGGCGTGATTGGGCCGTTTTTTTTTCGAAGATGAGGCTAGAAATGCGGTAACGGTCAATGGATTTTGGCTTATTATTGACGACGTGGATATTACGATAATCAGCGGTTAAGTGGCCAGCCAGATGGTGTGATTTAATACCACTGGATTATTTTTTGTTGGGCTATGTTAAGGATAGAGTCTATACGGAGCCAATCGAATCGATTTTCGCCTCAAAACTCAAAATCCGTGATGTGATTAACGAAATATAGCCGCCATTTTGCCAAAAAGTGATTAAAAACTTTAATGAAAGAATCTGTTAGCGTGGTCATGGTGGACATTTGCCAGATATCATTTTCATTTATAATTGCCGAACTTTTCTCTTCGTAATACAATAAAAATTTGAATCATCTTAATCTATTTTTTTGTTTTATTTTATTTCAGAAAATAAAGTTCTTGTTATAACCGTTTATGATTATTTATTGTCACGAAGTTTGTTTGCGATTTCATTAAAATCGTTTAACAAATATTTGTGAAAATTGAAGTTTGGTTTACGGTCCTCAGTTTAAAGAAATAAAAAAAAAACTCTTTTGTCCAACTTTGTTGGTCACCTTTAGGGGAAATTTATGACTAAAAACAATAAATATATGTATATATAAACAAGGTTGCTGATGCTGTTAAGCTTTGTCCGTTCCGAGATTAATTTCCATTCCGGCCGGGATATTTGCCACATGTAACATCCCCTGTACTTATCCTCCCGATTCGTTATTCTTTCCCACAAGTACTCCTACTAAGTATTCCTACTAAAATATAACAAATATTTATTACACCAACGTCTACAATATACAACACGGAAACAACCGTTCAACTAAAAACTTATATCTCGCTTGAATTTAGGGTTACTGAACCGGAATTGTGAATGCCGAAACTCCGATAGTATTCGGGCTTAATTAATCCTTAACCTTGGTATTTTGTTGGAATTTATCAATTTCACCGTATATATTAATCCACGTTATTTGTACTTCATTTATTTAAATATTTCGTGATATTTTCATAAAATATTTATTAATTTTTATTATTAATTATTATTTTTGTCGGAAACTAAAATATGATGCATTATTTCGCTAGCTAGTCAGCGCATTGTATTAAACTTTATATAGACAACTCAATTATTTTAAATCTTAAGCTAAATTCAGAAACCACCATGAATTAAAAAAACATTTTTTCTACAAAAACAAAGTAACTCTTGAAATTTACAACCAATTAACATTTTTCAATATTTTCTGATAATACTTCAATAACACAAATAATATTTTGTGGGGTAAAAAAATGGCTTCTCGAAATATGGCCCTAACGAAAACATAAAAAAAATGACTAAAATTACTGTTAATTTCGTGTTAATTTAAGCAAAATTGAAGCTAATTTTTATTTTTTTAGTATTCTAAATTTCTTGAAAGTTTCCAGGCCATTTACTTTTGTAAATACTTGGGGGGGGGGGGGGGGGCGATTATGCATATTAAAACTGACACAAAATAGGTTGAATTAATTTTGAAAATTAAGTGAGAAATTAAAAATTCCTTTAAATATTAATATTTCAAATAAAAAATATTTGTTATTAAAAAATTTAAATATATTACTTTGGGGAAAGTACATTTATATGATCATTTCAATATTGCTCACATAGCACATCAGTGGATTTTATTCAAATTTTGTGTAGAAAACTCAACTCATCGGCTAAATAATCATTAACAAAATGGCCATGTTTATTTTTAATATCGAAAATTTTTTTCATTAAAAATTAATAAAAAAAATCAAAATATGTAAATTAAATTTAAAGCGCCATTTTAAATTCAAATAATTGTCCTGATGCTTAAAAAAACCCAAAAAATTTTGGGAAATCAGTTTACAAAAAAAGAGAAAAACACAATTAATTCAAATATAATTAAAAAAATACTGGAGTATAATATTTTCCGTTGAAATATATCTGGCTCATCTGTACTAAAAATATAATATGGAGGAAGGGAAAATTTCTTTTGTTTCCCTCTTTAGGCACGTATCTGTATATTTAAACCACAAAGAAATAAAACAATCTTAAAACCAGTTTAGCCTACTATTTTTGGTAAAATTGTTGATGTTAACTTTTATATTTCTTTGTTGGTGCAACTTTTTTTTTTGTATGGATTGAGGGGGTTTTCTTTATTCATTTTCGATTAAATGGTCACATGGCTGAACGATTGCTTTTGCAGCAAATAATCCAGCATGCACTGAACTGTGGGAAATTAAATCACGTAAGCGCAAATGATTCAGACTTAGGTGACCACAAAAAAGCAAAACTTTATACATATTCATTCCTGAAGTATTTGTATATATTTAGTTAGGGGATTGATATGTTTGTTAACATTTTGATGAAATGAGCAAAGTTTATAGTGTTCCATTTTCTTTTCACAACAGCTACCAATAAAAACAATATTGGGGTTCCATTGTTTTGGTTTTTGAGTTTTTTGTTTCTTTTGTTTAACGTAATTTACTCTCTAAAGTTCTGCTGTTAACGAGTTAACGATAGCTTTTGTTTAGCTTAAATGTTTGGTTTAATTTTTTTTTCATTTAAATATTTTGCTTTACACATTTAAGTTTTTGTAATTTTTGTTTGCTGCCTACAAGTTTCAAAAACGTGCAACCTTTTTAAAGTGTAATTGTTTAATCATTCCGTTTGTTACACTGTTAAAACTCTTAATATTTTATTGTTTTTGCTTTGAAAACTGGAACAATTAAACTGACGACGATTGTGAGAATGATAAATAAATTAGGAATACAAAGTGTTCTGTTTAACAATTCCATGCCGTGAAATAAATCATTTTTTTCTAAGATTTCTAAGAAATCATTTGTATACTGATTTGTGTAAATCATTGCACTTGTTAAAGCTTGTATGCTGCATTAACTTTTTTCAATTACAGCTCGGAAAATTTCCTAATCACATCTTTTTACTATAATATTATGCATTGAAGAAGTGACATCAAATACATAATATAGCGCACCTAATTCTGTCTTTCTGATTAAGTGGTGTTTTGGCAACGAATTTCTAATTATAGTTGCTTCGATTTCGCCTTCTAATTATTAATATGACAATTTTTGCAAATTTATGCTTCAACAAATTCTAACTAATTATGTATGAGCACATGCAAAAAAGGATTCAATTTTGAAAGAATAGCTTATCGAATTTAAGCCTAAACAAGCAAACAAACATTTTATTTGTGTGAGACAATAAAATAATAATATTTGCTGAATGAATTTCATTATTTAAATTATCAGTAGTAACATGAGTTATTCCCAAAAAATTTACTATAATGTGAAATATACTTTTGAGAATTTCGAACATTTGTTTTAATTATTTTTTAAAAGCGTGGTCAACAAAACTCCTAATTATTAAAAACCCTTAACAAATGTATAACTAACACATAACTAAAAGCTAATATTCTTATTGTTATTGTCCGTTATAGAAGCGTAGTGATTTAAATTTAGATTCGAATAAGTATTTTAACTACCACTAACAAGTGTGGCGTGTATGAGTAAAGTAAACAGATTATGAGTAGCTTTATAAATAGAAGATCGTAAGTTCAAATCCCAATATAGCCTGAGTATAAAGAAAATTATTTCCTATTAAGTGTTCGCGTTGAATGATTCATTTGAAAGACGAATAAATAGCATCAGTCAATACCGTTTGTTATTTTTTTTGTTTTGTAACTTGATAATGAATCCAACAATCCTTAGATTGCAACCAATAGGTAGATCTCAAACCAATGGAAAAGTGGAATTAGAAAAATAGTAATTAAAAATTAAATTCCAGGTTTTATAGCTTAGAAACAAATGACAAAAGTAATTTAATTAAACTATAATACAATAATACAACTTCTTGAGACCCTGTGTAGAGAAATTATTATTTTTTTTTAAGAACACGATACCGTAAATAACTTAAAACTTAAAATAACAAAACTACAAATTTTTCTTTATTTATTTATCTCTTACTTAAAGTAGGTAAAAGTGCTAAAGATTCGTCTTTGCTGTTTTAATAATCTATCCAAACTTTTTGCTGCTCTTAGTTGTTATCATTTTTATTGTTCGCCGCCACTTCCAGTTATCTTTTCTTTTTTTGTTTTTAAATTTTTAGTACAAATTCTGACTTTAAGAGCATCGGACTGCTTCTGTTATCCAAGACAATCGTCGGACAGATGATATTTCTTCATTCGTTTGTTAATGCAATTCGAAAAGTTAATAAAACGTGTTGTTGTTACATTGACTGACAACTAGTGCAACTGGAAACGTTCGTTTTCATTTGCTGTTTAATTTTCATTTTGTTATTCTTCCTATGTGATTCAAGTTTTTATGATTGCAACAACAAACTATCGAATATTTATTAAAAAGAGGAGAACTACACAAACATAATATATATATAAAGTTGCATTATATTGGATTTTGTTTTATAACTTTTTTTTATCAATCACAATTATTAAATGTGGCATGATGATGACGATTGAGATACGATCAAACAAACATGTTGTTGCTGTTGTTAAAATATGAAATGAAGTCTGTTTGAATGTTGTTGCTGTAGGCCTGTCATCGTACGTTACTGTCGGTAGTTTTTTGTTGGTTTTCTTAATAAATAATTTAATTTTAACGCATGTGTGCTTAAATCAAGAGTGCGTAAAAATACTTAACACTCGCCTGGGTAATAAATATGTAGTGAATAAAAATTAACAACAACAAGCCGGTTAAACGTTCGGATGGTCCATTATAAATTAATTGAGTGTGAATTAATTAAAATAAAACTATAAATAAAAATTACCGAAAGTACAATTAATAAATAATTTCTAAAAGAAAATTAGATGTAGAATGTGAATTACAGCATTAACTTGTCAAAGATAGACTTGTCTTTATAAGATATTATTTGTATCCTCAGACAACAAAATTAAGAAATATCTGTTGTCAAATTAACAATTAAAAAATTAAAAAAAATAAAACCAAAATAAAAAGGTACAAATAGGACAATTAAAATATTTATTGCTTACTGATTTTGCTACCTATAAAACATCAATGCCAATTTGTTTAAATATATCAAGAGTAACATCACAAAAAATTTTGAATTAAGAAACATTGTTTGGTTGGGTTGTTAATTTCTAAGGACCATCTGGCAGTTAATGAAACGCAAATTTCTTTGATTGTTACGTTCAAAATTATCGGAAGAAAGAAAAATGATTAATTTATTTAACAGAGAAGCTAGTTCAGGTAAACAATATAATAAGCTGTAAAACAGTTTTGAGAAAGATTAGACGATATTACCATAAGTCAAATTCAGGTTTTAAGCTGAGTTGAATTAAAATTTTTATACTTGTAATTTACCGCGTATCACATATGTATGCTCCCTTATAAGCATACTCATAATTGTTGTTTTGGCGGAAAAAGTGCTACGAATAAGATTCAGTTTTAATTTCATTTTTTATACTTGCAAATAAAGCCAGCGTACACCCTATGCAAATTCCAAATGAAAATCAAGTCCCAATGGGGACTCCATTTAATTTTGAATGCTTTTTTTTAAACTTGCCTTTAAAGTGGACATAGTTTAATATTATACTATTATTGTTAAAGTCAAATGTCTACTTAAATAAATACCCGTTTACGCGAAATAAAGTTTATATGAGGACACCAATTAATTTTTTTTATTTCGTTTTAAAATAAATAATACAATATCTGTCTAGATATTATCGTTTTAGCAAAGAAAAAAAGGTTAAGTTGTCTAGCTATTATGGTTTTAGGGATAGAAGTTTGTGACAGGCATAATCATTATTTGCATAAATCTTATTCGATTAAAGCTTGTTCGTATATAGTTTTTTCGTTTAAACCCTATTCGTTTTAAACTGGTTCGTTTAAATCTTATTCGATTAAGCCTTTTTCGATTTAACTTTATTCGATTAAACTCTATTCAATTAAAGCTTATTCGACTAAACCGTATTATATTAAAACTTATTCTATTAAACTTTACTTTTTTAAACCATAGTCGATTAATGCTTTCTTGATCGGACCTTATTCGATTAAACCTTATTCGATTTAACCATATTAGATTTAACCATATTGTTCGATTACGTTTTTACCCGTTGCGTATGGAATCCTAAAATTGATGCAATTTTAGATTAATCCTTTAAAATACATCAAGCTTATGAGGAAATTGTCAAAATAGTATAATTTAAGCGTGCTACTGATCAAATGAAATTTCAAAATTATGAAAACAAAATGACACGACTTTTGCAGTATTCTTTACAAAAGTGAACTAATTTCTAAAAGTAATGACCATAAAATAAGAAGTTGGAATAATAAATGATGATTAAATGATTCTTATTAGAACTTAAGCGCCATTTAAAAGTTTCATTTCATATGTTCGATGTTTTCGAATTTATCTCTGCCTTATTACTAAAACGAATTTAGACTCTTTTTGCCTTTTTTCACATACAGTGCGAATTATCCTCATTTTAACTGTGCTTTTTCTTTTTGATTGAAATCTTCCTAATATAAATAATGCTTGCATGTGTCTGCCTGCTTTATTAGTATCTGATACTTTCAATATTTTCTCTAGCAGAATGCTATAGAAATTGAACAATAAGATCCTAAAGCAGTTAGCGCTTTTAAAAGGTCACTATCTAAAACTCTACAAGTTTAGTTTGGATTTTTTGCGATATTTTTTTATAAACATTTTTTCTTACCGTTAAAAATTAAAGAAATATTCTTGTGGCCATTACTGTAACGCACAAAAAACTCCTAAGAAAATAGATATTGCACAAAAACATGAACTAATAGACATTATTTATTTATAATGTTATTAACACAAATGTGTTAATAATTCAATTTGAAATTGTAGAGTTCAATGAAATTATTAAGAAGCCGAATAAAATAATTCAGCACTAAACATTCTTTTAGTAAACAGTTTACCTTTTGCTTTAAAATTCATGTATAGGTTAAAGTAGGAAGATTAGTAAGCCTTAGCACTCGCTTCGCTCTCTGAATCATAATAGGAATAATACCATTTTTATGACACACACTTATTGTGCCAAAAAGAGTATAAGCAAATTTTGAAAAAAATTTGTTCAACGATTTTTTATTGTTCTTTCATTTTTTTGTTTGTTATTCCATAAATTTTAAGTTGTTTTTATTTATACTCATATTGATTTCTAACTTGTTTTGTTTTGCAATACAAATTTGAGAAGATAGACAGAAGTTTTGTGTTCTTCAGAAGTTGATTCAAAGATTTTATATAGCGAAGCCTATATTTCCGCTTATGATTAGGGTGTGATTAGAGTAAATATAATAGAGAAAAAAAGTAATCTGAAATGTAGGCTTCCAAAAAATTTCAATGTATTGTCTTTCTTCCATGCCGCACTACTGCCTTGAACAATGAGTTAATGAGTTAGAGTTTGTTTAGTGATCTGACACTAAAACAAAACTCTCTAACAGTGTTTAACTTCATATCTTCGAAAGTATGAAGTGAAATTTTTAATTGGTAAATTTAGAAAGCCTGTTTTTGCCTTCCTATTATTGGATTTTTATTAAAATCATTTACGACTTTTGCTAAGATTTTATGTTCTATTGTCTGCTGAATCACGGTGCGCATTGCAGAAAGAATGTATTCTTCTATTTAAATCGAATGACCACACACACTTCTTATTATATTTTATTTCCTATTGCCATCGTTCTTTGTCCTAACCAATTTGAAAAAATTCAAAAGCCTTTAGTTGTTTTCCAATAACTGTGCACTATTGTTTACACAGACCATATGAAGTTATGAGTAAACAAGATCAATTTTCATGAATCACTTTGTGCACCAATCGTTAAATTTTTTGATACAGTATGAATAAAGAGGGTGAAAAATACTCAAATGCTTCCGCAGGCGTTTATTTCTCACAAAATCGGGCAGGCACACATTAACAGAATATGAATGCATGTTACCCGCTTAAAACCATACAGACACTGTGTTATTATGATTTTATTGATAATAATGTTCTACAATTTCCAAACGTTAAAATGAATTTGCGCAAAAATTTAATATTTCTATTGGCTACTTAATAAGAAAAAATTTTTAAATCAAAATTATTTTGTGGTTGAAATTAAGTTTTGTTTTAAAATGTTGATTATTTAAGTTACTTAATAACAAACAAAAAAAAACAATAAATAATAATAAATATTCTTATCTTATCTTATCAGTCTTTATTGAAAAAGATATCAAATGCATTTGTGAGCATATTTTTAATAATTGTACCCAGTTAAGTCGAATATGTTATTCCCTTTAACCAAGTTACTATAAACTTTTTGAAATTTAATAAAGATAATAAAAAAATTGAGTAAATGTTTTGTATGGGTATGAAATATTTAGCAAATAATTGAGAGGCTGCTTAGGGGTACAAGTGCAAAATAAAATTTTTTTGACCTATTAATTTTGAAATTTTGTGGTTTCCTGCTTATTTTATACTTACAGTGTTATTCTCGATAATAAGAAGAGACAAGAAATAGAAAATTTGTTGTTTTTATCACAAAAGTTTTTAACCATCACAAAACATAGGCTTGTCATCTGACTGGGAATAGCTCTGTTAATATATACATATGCATATACATTTTTTAAAGATAAAAGTACATAAATTTTTAAGCAAAGGGATTTTAGTTCAAATTTTGTACCCTTTTTGACGTAAAATAAAAATTGAGTTTAGTTTTAGTAGGAAAACCCCATTTGGCTCTCAATATTTTTGTTTATATTTAGGATGTTTTCATTTATCATTAAAATATTAAGTTTTAAAACAGGAAAAAAAATACAATTCTCATTCTGTCTATGAAAATTAAGTATTTTTTAATACTTAATGAAATATGTGCATGAAGATTTTAATTAATTTAATAATTTCTCTGGGACAACATTTGGAAATATATATTTTTAAATTAATTTTGAACCTGATATATTAAATATTTAACTTAACCCATCGGGAAAGTCTTAGCTATATATTTGTTAGCTTCCTTGATGATGAGGAAGCAATTACATTAGATAACTTTGGCAACAATAATCAGTTTCAAATAATATTAAATTTATCTTTAACTTGTGCAATGTTGCCGGATTACAGTTTATCTAAGCTTCAGCCTCCCATTACATATGCAAAAAAGGAAAAAAACCAGAAGAAATTTAGTTTTGTAAATATTCAGGTAACTTTTAGTGGCATGCGGTCGCTTACTATTTTTACATACTTTTATATGATTATTTTTAAGTGTAGAATGAAATGCAAAATATCAAACATGAAATTCACTTATAACTGCAGGCTGGCTTTAAAGAAAAGACTGGCTTTATTTAAAAGATTTAGCAGCAATAAAAATTTAAAAAAATAATAAAAATAAGTGTATTTTTAATATAATTTGTACTAAAAATTTTAGTTTGTTTTATTTTTTTATCTGCTAATCACTATTATTTTGCTAATTGTAGACAACTTTTTAACTTAACAACTTTTACTTAATATTCTTATCTGTTGTTTCAAAAAGTTAATTGTGAGGTTGTGTGCCTTAAATGAAATATCTTTTGTCAATATAAAAGAAAAGCGTTTATAGTTTTGCTGAATTTAGTATAAATTTAACTGTTCAGCATAACGGCATTTAAAACTGAAAAGGCCAACAAAGTGAAACTTGTTTTGAAATTAATTGTTATTATTATATTATGAGTATTTAAAGATAAAACACCTGGAGTTTATTAAGGAGTTTTTTTGCTGATTCTGCTTAAGAAACCAAAAGAACGAAAGAGAATGAAGACTGAGTAACGACTTAACTTTTCAACTTAAAATATCCCATACATTGTTGATTCAAGTTTTATATTGTAAAACTTCAAATCATAAAGTTTTGTTTAAATTTGCTTAATGCTTTGTTTTTTTTCGCAAAAATAGGCTGTGACTACCCAATAATATAGCCCATACAACAATAAAAAGTGTTATGAAGTGATTAAATTAAAAAATTTAATAATAAAAGCAAAATTGATAATAACATATGTATCTGCAAAATCAACGTAAGGGAACAAATTAAATTTGGGATTAAAAAAACAAAATAAAATTGCTCAAAAACACATTGAAAATAAACCAAACAAGATAAATCAAAAAAGGTTTTATATTAACCAAAAATATTAAACAAAAGTAATAAAAAAAACATATTCATGTATATCGTGCCATTACTTAGTAAATTAAAACTCTCCATTAAAAGGCCGTTTGGCATATTTTGAATTATTGTTAAAGAAGCCTGCTTAAAAATGGATATTTACAGTATATTGGTGGTAAGTGATAGCATTAATATTTTTATAAAAAAATAATTTTAGTGATTGATTTTTAAATTTAACGGATTGTTAAAAAAGGTTATATATATATTAAAAAATAGTTAAAAAGCTAGAAACCACTTTAAAAGTTTAAAAAATAATATAACATATTTTTATCTAATTTGATAATATTTTAACTACGCTAATTTTGTGGATTTAGACTCTAGTTTAAAATGTATTTTTTGATAATCTTTATTTTTTGCACACAATTATAATATTTGAAAAATAACTGCTTTAAATTATCGTTTGAGAAGGTTCTGAATTACGTGGATGCAAGAAACGTGTGAACTGGCTATTTTTGATTGAAAAATTGAAGTAGCAGTATTTGACACTGCCGCTATATTTACTGTTATCGCTATAAATCATTTAGGTTGGAGTATAAAGAAGAAAATAAATCCTAAGATAAAATTTTATTGTTTAGTTAGTATCATGTAGAAAGGCCATAACTTACTTTTTTCGAAATTGTTTTTTGGATAATGCTTCAATATATTAAAAATTTATTGTAATTGAATCAAAAATAACGGCTTTACGAGCTTTTACATTTAAAATTTTGTACAATATATAGTTTCCGTTATATTTTAACCTTCTACCATTAAGGCACAATTTTGTGATTTAGGACCTTTCTGTATGAGACAAAGTATTTGGTGTTTTTGAAAACTAGTTGAGAGAATCTTACATACATACAAAATGTCTACATCGGTTAGGCAGTGCAAGAAATAAGAAATAAATTTTGGGAACTGAACTTTGTACCATCAAAAAATCAGATTAGACAGTATGATTTAATGCATGAGTATGTTCAAACTTACATTCATATTTATATGCGATAATCGTGGGGAATTATTTATTAAACCGTTATGAATTAAATAAAGTATTTTTGCGTATAGCTAAAGGTCTATAAATTATTTATCAATAAACTTTTTGCAAATTAATTCTGAAATATTAAAAGGAAATGTGTTTAAATAACAAAAAGTGCTTTTCAAGCTCTCTGGCTCTTATGTAATTATAAGAACGAAAACTAAGGAGCTAAACCTCAGGGAACCTTTTGAAGCTGGAGATGCCGGGGTTTGAACCCGGGACTTCTCACATGCGAAGCGAGCGCTCTACCACTGAGCTACATCCCCAACTGGACTTATAATTGTAAATACTAAAATTTTACAATTGCTACAAATTTATGACTTTTATGTAACCACATGTGTATTTAAAATTGAAATTAAATGATAAGTATGTAATAAAAAATATCACACTTTCTCCAGTTTTTGTGTATTATTTCCGTTTTATATTTTCTTCTTTGAAGCTTGCGCTATAGTAACCAATCGATAAAAAAGATGATCGGAGAGTGATGAAGAAAAGGAAAACGAAAAATTGCCTTATATTTTGCCTAACTAAAAAAAAAATAATAATTAGCCACAACAGAATTATATGCAAGAATAATTTGTCATTAACAAAAATCAGGATAAAAATAATTACTTTTTTAGTTTTAACTAATTTCATGTAAATATTATTACACAAATATTTCATTATCTTTTGCTACAATTCTATTACTTTATCAAGTTTAATATCTGTTCTTTTCCAAAAATATTGATAAGGATCATATTGATACAATGGTGCTTAGTTTTATTTATAAAAGAAAACAACACTAAAAAAGTAAAGGTTTACAAATAAAGAAGTTTCTAAGAAATCTTAAAAACTCAAGACAACAACATGCTTTACTAAAATTTCACGAAATAAAATCTACAAACAGAAAATAAAAACAACTAAGACAGAACATGAAAGCACACATGCAAACAGACGCATACACTGACTAATGATAACAACAAAAAATGGATGACGGTGCTGTAGATTTTTGTCTATTTATAGGTATGCGAGAAGAGAATATATAAGAATAGTTTAAGTACAAACGTTGATAATAATAAAGATGATAAGGCAGCTTTTAGGCGTTAAAGTGGTAAAGTTACCAACGTAAATTTTTGTGTGTATAAAAGTAAATAACTGCCCTAAATAAATCCTGTAATTTAATTTAGAACTCTAAACTATTGTGCATAAAAACAAAACGTTTATTAAAGGAATAAACAAACAAACTAAATTGAAATTTTGAATTTTTTATTTTTTTTTAATATATTTATTCGAGCTTTTTTTCTTCTTTAATAAATAAGTATTTATCTTTAATAGGTATTTTTAATGAAATTTAAAACATATTCAATATTTCTCTTTCCCTTGGAAAGCTTCTTCAGGAAATTAATTTCATTAGCAATTTAATTATTCTTATGGAAGAATTTAACAATCGCGTTACTATATTGACTTTTTCACATTTCAAGTAATTGTTTGAATTTTTTTCCCTTTTTTTTAAAGAAATAACGCCGAGCAGAAGAGAGCTAAGTAAGTTTTTTTATAGCTTGTTTCTTGTAACTGTGATATAAAATTTAATTGTAATGTAATTTTTTTATATAATAAAACCAACCATTCAATAAACTAAGGCGCGTTTATTATAGCTCCGAAATTGTGCTTCCAGTTGCTGCCGCAACAAATATGTTTACAATAACCACTAAGAAATTATAAAATATTTACTTTATCCGTTTTCCTACTTAAGCCCTTTAATGAAAACGGGTATTGTTTCACATATTAGATATTAAAAAAAGGAAAAATAACGATTACTTCGATAAACAGTCAAAAGATTTATAATTCCCACCATAACCATACCTTGCCAAGTACGAAGAAATGTAATTATATTAACTTAATGTCGCAAGACATTTTACTCTATTAGTTTCTTTCTTGCCACATTAATAAAAATCTAATGATTATGTATTATTTATTTACAGTTACTCATTTTTGCAACGGTAGTACAATTTCTTCATCAAGTTGATACTCAACATGAAAGTATACCATACGAGGATGTTTTAGACATTTGCCAAACATGTGTATGTTTAGAAACCCATGATGTTTTTAATACGAATCAAACACATCACATGTTGAGTTGTGTCATGAAAGGATTCAAACACATATTAGCAAGATGGCCAAAGGAGTTTGGAAAAAATAATATGAAAGGTAAATAAACATTTCTTCCACGCATGCAAAATATACTTCAACATATTTTAATGTTTACAAAAACTCTTAATAGTTGTTTGTCTTAGAACTATTTAGTTAATTCAAACTTAAGAAATCATTCAAATTTAATTGAATTGAAATCTTTATAGTAATATGTATATTGCAATACCTTAAAACTAAACACAAACTTAAGGCAACCGTGTGATTCCTAAAGAATATTTATATATGCTCAACTCAGAAATTTGAAATTTTGCAGCTTTTGCAGCAAATACTAGATATACATATGTATGTATCTGTAAAACTTTAGTTAACTTAACTCTTTACCTTCCAACAGAAAATGTAGTTGTCGCTAGTTTTTCGGGAAATGCAATCGATATTCTACAACAACTTCCTCAAACTAATGCAACATTGAGTTTTGCTTGCCGACATTGCAGAATTAAGCATTTACAAGCACCCACTTTTATGGATGTACCCAATATAATTTCATTGGACTTGGCTTATAATGAACTTACAACAGACGAATTAACACCGGATGTTTTTAGAGGACCGTATCATATAAGATGTTATGAGCCAATAGCTCTACTAGAGTTAGACTTGAGTCATAATAAGCTGAATTCTTTGGATCGACGTATTTTCGAGCACACGCCTAACATAACCAAATTGAATTTAAGTTGGAATAATTTCAAAGTTTTAGATAATCAAACAACTATGGCATTAGCTTCGGCTAAATTGTTGCAGGTTAGTTAATAGATTATTCAAAAAAAGGATTAAAAATTATATTGTTTATATTTCAAACAAATTTCAGGATTTGGATCTCTCCCATACAGGTATACAATCAATGGCGTCTGTTATTTTCGAAAAACTTACTTCCCTGAAAACATTGAATTTGGCTGGTAATGACTTTGTTATTTTACCCGATAATTTTCAATTGATTGGCAAGTCTCTGCAGAGTTTAAATTTAGCAGGCAATAAATTTAGCGATTTCAATGAAACAAGCTTTTTTGGTTTAAAAGCCTTAAAGTTTTTGAACATAAGTAGTATGCCAAAATTAATAGGCATACGAAATAACACGTTTTCTCCTTTAGAAAACTTAATGCATTTAGATTGCTCCCACAACCGTAAGCTTGAAAAATTCGATTTGGATAGTTTGATGCACTGCCCTATCTTGACGTATGTAAGTTACTTCTATATTGTCATATCAAATATATTTATAATTTTATTTTTTATAAATCTTCTTAATAGTTGGATATTTCAGATTGTAACCTGACAACATTAACCCTAGACATAGATCTTTCATCAGACTCGGCTGGCAATTACACAAATTGTACAGTCCCAAAACCGTGGCTCTATTTAAAAAAGTTTAACACTTTTGGCAATCCATGGATATGTGAATGTGAACTTTTTCAGGTATTAGAATATGCTGGATCACATCATCTTTACATGGATGAAATTGTTCGTTGTGATAGTCCATTTATATTTGCGGGTGCTCGGTTGGCCAATTTAACATCTACACAAGTTTGTTCTATGCAAATTCCCAAAAAATTTAAAATTATTGATGAGGATCCGCCCCGCTTTAGGCGTAAACGTTATATCATCTTAACCGTTATAACAGCCTCCATAGTCCTTGTGCTGGGTTTAATTATCGGTTTTATAGTCGTCTGTATACGGAGACGTTTAAAAAGGGATGATTTTGGTGCGGAACCTATACGTTACACCAGTGTCCGTAGCAGTAATTTATCAGCATTCTCACAAGGTCATACAAATGGTGCTGCCAATAATGGCAGTGTTTAATAAATTCAAATATTTCCGTTTGGTTTGAAGCTATAGTAATACTCTTAGGTACAGCGTATTCAAAGCAAAAGAAAAAAGTTTTAAGTTATTAAATAAAGCAAGTGTTACAAATTAAGTTGCATTAAAAATATGCAAAATTAAAAGTTAATACGAATTTTCGACCAAAGATTGTTGTTAATATTATTATGCATTATTATAATTCCTCCTGGCTTTTGTTTTTATTTTTAGTAATATTTTAAAATACATTTTCTTAACTCTTTACATTTTAATGTTGGAAATCTACTTTGTAATTTTTAAATATTTGCCATTTTTAATATACAATTCATGTTTACAGTTTGCGAAATATCAACGGAAGCAATAATTGCTTTTGAACGTTAAAAAAATTGTTAAAATAAAATATTTGAAATGTTTTTTATTTAAATAGAAAATAATAATATAAAAAATAAGAAATTAATAAAACAATTTTTTAAATTTAGCTTGAAGGCATTTGTATTGAAAAGCAAAGTACTTGGGGATTTTAGTATATAAAACTATTAGAATAAGTTATAATCCTTCCTTTTTAAGCTATTGAAACAATTTCATGGATAGAGATATTTCGATTTAACCGACATGGTAGAATTGCCAGTGATTTATAATAGATATTTCAGTCAATGTATCAAACTACTGATTTACAAAGTAAATGTTCCTATATAATTTCCATGTTTTCAACGGTTATTATGGAGTATGAGAACTCTTTTAAGAAACTGTCTAATGCAGTTATTTAAGGAAAACTAAAAGAGCACAACTCTCTGTTTTTGCATGCAAGAGGACATCAATTACTTAATTAGCTCTAGTTATATGTATATTATTCTTTTATGCTATTTATATCTTATTTTCTTATAATAAAAAATATATTTAGTGTTTATTGAAATAATTTGTTTTTTCAGTTTTTTTAATTTTTTGATATTTTTACACGACTGTTTTTGCGATAATTTTTTTAGGTAATATACATAAATGTTGTAGTTGACGAAATAAGGTGTTTTAAAGTTCGTTGTATCAAAATTGATTAATGAACCAAAACGTCCATATAAAAAATTAATGCGAAATATATAAAAAAACTATTGTTTTCATTTTGTTGCTTCATGTTTATTAACAGCTAAATGTTTCTGGCAACAATTTTTTCAGCTGCGTAATAATTTTAGCAACTTATTTTTTGCCGACTTTTAAAAACAATAAGTTATCTTACATACCGAAGCAATAAAATCGACAATTTCCATCTAAATCGTAGTGTCCACTATGTAATTGCTTCATTTTTTTCTAAGGAAACAATTATGCAGTCTACGGATTTCGTAAGTTTAAAAAGAGTACCAGGCTTAACCCTATAATAAACGGCGAAAATTGTATATGTATGTATGTATATCTTATCGAAGTTAAACCAAACAGATGATATGATATTGTCACCTTTAAGATCTTCTATAATTAAACTAGTTGATTCTTAAAATATGGCTTTGTAGAAATATTATAAATTCAAACACGACACAAGTAATTTTTACGATTTTCCCAGTTGTATTTTAGAATAACTCTGGTTGTATCTAAAACCTCATGGTAACTGTTATTTATCTTTGTGTGATTAAGACAATTAACTGTCGCTTTGTTATTATAACAAATTGAGCAATCTACATTCGGTTTAAGTTCACGTATTTTAATTAAATTAAAAAAAATATTTTCAAGTTTTTTTTTTTTATAATAATATGTAATGCAGCATTTTTATCAATATTAATTTGGTTTTCAGTTTTTATAAATTTAAATAATAAAGTATAAAAGTATGAATAAGCCGAATATTTATTCATTTGTTACAGTAATTAGTTTTTTGTAAACTGTTTTCTGGTAACAGATTTCAGCAATAAATAAATTTCGGCAGCAACAGAACAAAACAACATATATATATGTATACTTACATGTATACTCAAATCCTTTATTTAAAGATAAATTTTGTGCAAATCTCACTTGAAGTTATTTATTCAAATATGAGGTACATATTTGGATTAAACTTTTTAAACCAATGTTTGATATAAATAGATTTTAAAAATTTTATCAAAAGTTGAAAGTTCTTACTTAAACCTAAATGAATTTTCTTTTTTATTTTATTTTGCGAGCTTAATGATTAAATCGAAAAAAAACATCAACTTATAAAATGTCCAATTTTAAAAAAGATTTAAAATATAAATAAAAGCATTAACAAATTAAAAATCCAACACCACCTAACATTCACTTTCCAGAATATCCTCAACACTTATGGCGTTTGATGTAGATGGCGGTTCATTTAATTTAAACAAGTTTATGTTTTGTTTTTGCGCCAAAAAGTTACGCATTTGTGCAAATCTATCTCGTTCATCAAGTTTCTTAGTGCGTTTCTCAAACTCTAAATCAGCACTACCTTCGCTGTTATCGCTATCATTAAATACTTCTTTAAATACTACTGTGCTGTTATATTCCTGATTCTCATCATCATTTTTTTCTTCACCATCTTCAGCAAACAATTCATCAACATTTATTCCCTTTGCCGCCAAGACTTCACGTTCCTTTTCAAGCATAGCTTGACGTATGGGATGGATACGATTTTTAAGCTGCTTAAGTACCGGTCGGAATTTGCCTTTGGTAACACGTTTTTCAAAATTTAAGATTTCCATCTCTTTGTTGTGCATTTTACGCTTCTCTTTTTCGAATTCTTCTTTTTCGATTTTTGCTTGTTCTTTATCGAATATATAGGCGTAGAAATCATCACAATTTTTCGTATCATTGGGATTTTGAGATATTTCAACACATAAAAAGCTCTCCGGAAAGTCATCATCTGTAGCTTGAGTTTTATGTTCACTTTTTTCATTTTGGGAATCATTTAAATCTAATTTACTATTCAGAAATTTATTGTACACCAACATTAGTCTTTGAAAATTATCAAAGCACATTGTTATAGCATTCTCTATTGAGCGCATATTATTTGCTACTTCTATGAATTGCTTGGTATTATCCATTTTCTTATTCTCTGCTTCTGTAAGACGATGCAAAGCAATATCTAATGCCTGACATTCACCTGCTACCGCAACCATACGAGCGCTTAGTTTAAGTGATGAATCTTGTAATACACCTATGGGATTATTACGACTTTTTACTATTTTATCAGCATGTAAAGCTTCCAATTCTAATGATTTTTTTTTATTTAATTCTATGTACAGATTCTTAAAGTGATTTTCCTCTTCTATTACCAGCTGTTTTATAAGACAATTAATTTTTTCTAATTCAGCATGAAGTTGGCTTAAAGAGGGTTTGGTAGAAATGGTAAGTGCTAAGCGTAAAAGGAACTGTGACTGGACGTAGGCAAAAATATTATGAAAGTCCTAAAAATACAATAACAACAACAACAATTATTTGTATCCAATGATTTAAAGCATAAATACTTATTTTAACTAATTTATGCTGACTGATTTAATCATATCTTTATTAAATTTTATAATTATGAAGTTATGTTAGGCAGTACAAACTACATCGTCCAGGTTTCGAGAAATAATATGAGTATTTCGATAACATGTGACTGCGATAAAATAAAAACGTACTCACTTTTATGTACTTAGGGCTATAGTCAGTGACATTATTTTTAAAATATTCACATTCCTTTAAATCCTCCATTGGAGCATAATACTGTGAGAATCTTGCCGGTAATGGATAATGTGATTCTAGTTTGCGGGTAGCTTCAAATAAAATTTCCGTTACCTCCTTAGAAGAAGTAATACAATCCCAAGCACGTTCTATTTGACTGGATCTATAGAGAGATTAATATTGTTGCTTTAATTTAAAAATTTCTCCCTATACCTACTCTATTAACTCATGCTGTTTCATGATTACAATTTCATTGAAATATGTCATATTTCGGCGTATGGAATTTCCAAATTCATCAATTGTTTGTATAAGACTCTCCAATTCTCTTTCAACATATTTATTGCGAAAGCCAAATACGTTCTTTACCACATATAAAGCAGTAAAGCCTCCTGTCGCTGCTAAAGACGGTATTAAAGTCAAACGGAACGAACGAGGTGTTACAAGATGCTCCAAAATAGTGGCGCCCAATAAGATAAAAAGGTTACGAGCAGTAAATATTTCTGGTAGTGATATTTCCTGCTCTGCGATGCTATTACTACTTTTATCGTGACATTTGTAATAATCAACAATAGTTTTAATTGTTGCGGAAGGTAAAGGTTCCTTTTGTACAAGAAGCATACACTGTTCTAAGGCTTCTACGTGATCAACCAACAATCGTTTTGAATATAGTATTTTATTTATTAGACTTTTAGTAATATCCTTTAAACAATAGGAAAAATTCATTTACATTTCCTTCCAAATTTCTTTCTACAACTCACCTGTTTTTGCTTAAGTTCGTTTATAAGTTGATGACTTACTTGCAGCTAAAAATATCCATAAAAACAAACATTGTATATTTTATTATGTAATCGGAATTTAACTTTACCTTCATTTTAATATTTGTTTTTTGTTCTACTTTGATTTTTTTTACATTCAATAAAAATCTTTATATTTTTCTTAATAAAATACTAAAATTGCCAAAGTACAGAGTTAATTTAAATGTACCAACGATAAAAGTGGACACAATATTTTTGTATATAGGTATGAAAAATACAACCAATAAAGTTTTAACACAACTCTGTAAATAGTAGAATTTACCGTTTTTTTTAAATTCCGGAAAATCACAAACTGTTGAGTAACATCAATAACAAATTTTATGTTAATTATCTTAATGCATACACATACATTAAGTTACATTATAATACTACTATTATTGTTCATTTATATAAAAATTATAATTATTGTTGCTCCTACACAAATGCTTATTCTTGTAATCTCAGCACTAAATATTTTCAAGATCTTGCAATTCCTGGTTGCAAATATACAATTTTGTTATTCTGAAATCTGTAACGAGAAAGACGAAATATCCTGAAGATGCTTAATTTATGCTGTGACCCAAGTAAAAGTGCACTCTTGTTCTATTTTTCTGTTCTGCGTAATGACGGATTAGCTTAAATTTTAACTTTCGCCTTGGAAGGGTTGTGATAAATAAACTTGTACAGAAATTTGTTCAAAATTTTTTTGAATTGTTTGTACATAAAATTTTTGCAACAGCGCAGATCACTGTAACGTATACGAGTACTTATATAGTAAATTTGTATATTTGTATATACATATGTTGTTGTTTACAATAAAGCTCACAATTAATCACACCTAGTCACCTATGTACAAACACTTACATATACTGTTTTAAACTTATTAGACTTCTGCTTGGAATTTTTGTGGTTTTCAAGAAATAAAATATTTAGTTATAATGATGTTTACATTTTTTATTTATAAAAAAATGAATTTATAATTTATTAAAGTTTTAAACAAGTCCAAATCGATCTAAATTGTGAGTTAAAATTATGTCCTTTACGGCAGTAAATACCACTTTAATATTTTCGGTATCAGTAGCACAGGTAAAATGAGAATACATCATGGGACGAACTTTTAAAAAAGTGTCTAATATAAACTTGCGAGCAGCTTTACAGTCGCATCGTGGTCCTTCAAATTCTGGAAAAAAATCATCCAAATGTGAATACATAATTTTCTCATCTAACAAATCGGTTTTATTTAAAAACAAAATAATGGGCGTGCCATGGAAAAAGTTTGATATTGATTCAAAAACATTCCTAGATTCCTTAAGGCGATTTCGTTGTTCATGCTCTTTTAGGACTTGATCGTATTCCGATATTGCAACTAAAAATATTATTGCCTTGACGTTATCGAAACAGTGCATCCATTTTCTCCGCTCAGAACGTTGGCCGCCAACATCTGTCATGCGAAATTTTACATTGTTTACCTGAAACACATGCTCAATTAGACCGGTGGTCGCTATACGAACTCTTAAGATATCTTGATCGGTGGGCAAATAATTTGATTTTGCGATGCGATCAATTTCACTCAAATAATATTTTGTTGAATCATTGAGTTGGTATTCATTACGGCGCATATAGCAGATTTGTATGCCGGAGTCATCCCAAAGTTCTTTGATTGCCGACAAATAGGGATCTTCCAAATATGTGTTTGAATCCATATTTGCATGCATAATTAGATTAGAGTTTATCGTCAAATTCTCACTTTTCTCAAAATCAATATGCAGTAGTTTCATGGCCGCTATCATATTTTGCATGGCTGTAAAAATATTTTCATGTATCAATTTAATATGATGTCTTCTTTCCTCATCACTATAGCCATTGTCGTAAAGAATACGCATTTGACGTATAAATGTCGATTTACCAGACTCACCCGTTCCCAAAAGCAATAATTTTATATCTTTTTTATATTGTTTTTTAAGATCCTTTAAGATCTTTTTCATTTCTTTTTGCTTTTTCTTTTCATCATTTGAGCAACATTTCAATAACATTCTTAACATATTTTGCAAATTTTTATTGGAACTATTCTGTTTTTACGAACAATTAATCACTGCATACATTGTAATTTAATGTGGCAATTGGAGGATACTAAAATATAAATCTTTTGTTTTCATAATAACATGCTAGCTTACTCAATTTTTCTTTTAATTAAAAATATCGTGAGAGTATTTAAAATAAAGAGTTTATGTATACGAGAATGATTTACTAGCCATTTCATATAAATTTGCGTTTAATTTATCTTGCAGCAAGTACCCTAGAATGTTTTCTTCAATCAATATTGACTTACGATATTTTTTAGGGAAGAACTATTTTTTGTTGTTATTAAGTCGGTGAATGGTCTCAACGCATTCGGGTTATAGGTCACCATGAAATGCAAAAATTTACTTTGACATGATACAGCAGTTTTGACAGATTTTTTATTTTCTGTTATTTACTTGTCATTTACTGCCAATTCAATAATCTTATACCTGTATTCAAAAAATAAAAAAAAAAACAATAGGATCATCATTACATAGATGTGTTATCAAACTCAAATATTAAAATTCTAGCAAAATAATTTTCTCTATCGATCCAAAAAGGTTCGGCACTAAAGGGTGTAATGAACCTAAATAGAAATTTTTTTAAATGATTTATTATTTCTTATAGTTACCTTTTTTATTTTTTATTAGTAATTTATTAATTTTATAAAAAAGTTCAGTATATTGGACATATTTAATTTTTGAATTTTATCCTTAGTTTTAGTAAACAACATATTTAATATGTTAGTATTCTTATATGCCAAATCCACTTCCATTAATATCTTTGTATGAGGAAATGGTTAACATGTAAACATTAAGTCTTTTAAGTAGGAATACTTAATAATATAAATTTCTCGTCGATAAACCAACTTTCACACAAAATCTGATAACTTACTACTAACTTGCACAAGTCAAACGTGCACAATTTATATTTTTATCAAATCGGTTTATATTTCTTAGAGTCAAATAGTCCTAACCATGTTCATGTTTTATATATAGATATGTATATATACAAATACAGGAACCTAAAGTATAAAAATGATTTTAATTTAAATTAAAATGAAAATAAAGCTAGCTATAGCTTTTTCAGATTTTCTTTTCCACTTACCTGTTATTTTACTAACACATAACGAACTGAAAAGGTATGGATAATAAAAATTAAAATATTTTCTGATACGTTTAAAAAACATTTTAATTGTAAAAAAAGTTATATTAAATTATTATTATTTAGTAGCTAAAAACTAACATTTCGTTTACAGCCTAAACGTATGCTTTAGTATTTTTTATGCTTTCACACAGTTAAATACAAATTTACTGATCCCAAATACAGTTTGAAAACTTGAAACGTTTTATTATTTTCAATATTAGATGAAGACACAGAAATGTTTGAAATCTTAAATTAAATTTTTAATCATAAAAATTATGCACACACCTACTAAAAATTTATAAAAATTGTTAGAATTTTCTATTTATTTATAACCAATTGATACATTTTTGTTCAATTTACTGGAATAAAATGATTTACATTTAAGGTCAGGCTTTTTTTTTAATTTTTTATATTTTTTAACTTAATGCAAAAACTTTAAAATTAATAAACAGTTAACCTTAAGTTATTTTAGTGTAAGTATAGGATAGACTTAATATTAGTTTATTTCTGTTAAATATAGAATATTCATTTGTATATATTTGAATATGTATAACTCTAAATGTCGAAATAATTTTGATCAATTTTGCTTATTATTTTAACATGAAGTAGACGGATTGCAAAAGAACAGGTTCCACAACTAAGGCAAATTTTCAATAAAATAAAATTTAATTTATATTTGTTCCAAATAATTCTGACAATCTGCACAAGTATATTTCACACAGAAAACATGTCGAAAACAATTTGAATAGTTTTTAAGAAAGCGTAATTATAATCTGTGTATCTAAAATCTTGTCTTATCAAATACGAATTTTTAAGGATATTTTTAGGAAGTTTTGAAGGAATCCTTAACAATTCTGAACAACATGTGGCATGTAACAAATAATATGGAGTTCTTCTTAATTAATTTATGATTGTAACAAAACTCAAGCAATCATACAACTCCCATCTTACCAAACACAGAAATGGGCGGCTCCAAACATTATTTGACTATTCTGTCAAGTATTTAACTGAATAAAAGACCATACGAATAATTGCCTAGCAAATTATTAAATTGTTTTCGAAATAAGACATTTTGTGGGTAAATTAATTTTTATTGGTTGTATTATTTATTAAGTTTAATTAATACACAAAAAAAAAACAATTAAACTAAATTAAAATTATACAAATGTGAATTTAATATTGTGTCGCGTACCGCCGTATAAATGAAAACAATACTGTCACTATGCACATTCGTTGAACTTAAGAAATAATGATAGGTCCTTCGTTTTGACGGTATCACTTTCAAAAACATGTTTGAAATGAAAGTACGAGCAGCGCGAGGATCACACTTAGGTCCAGTAAATTCGGGAAAATAATCAGCTAAATGTGAATACATGATTTTTTCTTCCAAAATATCCATTTTGTTAAAAACTATAATAAGGGAAATGTCTTCAAACCATTCATAACCGGATATTGTTTTTAAATATTCTTTTGATTCTTTCAGACGATTACAGTGATCATAGTCTAATGAAAATTGATCGTATTCAGAAATGGCTACCATAAATATGATGGCAGTTACATTATCGAAACAACGCATCCATTTTTTACGTTCTGACCTTTGACTTCCCACATCGGTTATAAGAAATTCAACATTTTTATATTTAAAATTATGTTCTCTTAGGCCATTAGGAGGTACACGTGCATGCAAAATATCTTGATCATTGGGCATATAATATGGCCTGGCTATACGATCAAGGTGATTAAAAAAATATTTTGTTGACTCTAACTGCTCATATTCTCGACCACGCATATAACACTCCTGTATGCCAGCATCTGCCCATAATTCCTTCAAAGCAAACAAATATACATCAAAAAAGAGGGCTGGAAAATTTAAGTCCATATATTTAACAAGAGCCGAATTAATCATAGCATTTTCTTTTGTCTCATATGGGATCCCCAAAACTTGCATGGCTTCAATCATTATTTGCATTGCATTTAAAATATTTCGATGAATGATATCAATATATTTCATACGATCGTACACTGAATGACCTTTTTCATATGCGTACCGCATTTGCCGAATAAATGTTGATTTGCCAGAACCACTTGCCCCCAGCAATAAAAGTTTAATTTGTTTGTTGTATTTTCGTTTGTATTTTTGTAATTTGCGTTCCAGTCTTTTATTTTGAAGATTTTGAGCCTTTATCTCTTCGGAATATAAACAATTCATGATTTCGTGATTTTGTAGTTACAAATATTTTTTTTTTTTACTTAGACAAATTTTTATATTTATTGATTGTATATGGATACCAACCGCCGTTTGGAGATGCTCTATCGTTACTACTTGGAAAATTAAAAAAACAATTATTGGCTTTTTGCTTATTTTGTTGGTGTTTTATTTTTATTTATTCATTTGCTTTATTTCTGATTTTATTCTCATATGCATTAATGCAAACTTTTTTAATTGTATCGTTTGCAACCAAAGTGGCATAAGTAAAATTTGTATCACGATTGGGGAAATATATAAAATCACATTGTTACTTAACAAATAAAATGTTTTGATTAGTTATTTCAAAATTTGCATATAAATTAAGACTATGATGCAGTATTAAGTGTATATTATTTATGCGCCCGTTCCACTTAAGTCAGCTTGAAATATCGCGTTTATTTAAATTGACAAATAAAAATTGCAAATATTTTATTGTTGGTGAATGATACCAAAAACTGTGTAAATAACTTTAAGAGATTATTTTATTTTTAAAGTGGCTTTGAATTATTTCTATCTTTAAAAAACTGGGCATTTTGATAGTTTTAGTAATTAAAGGAAACGCATAACATTATACTAATTATTAATTATAATGGAAAATTAATCATCTGAAAAAATCAACTTAAGGCACTTTTAAAATTAATAGTACGTGGTGTTTATTTTTATAATCACTTATGAAATTTCTGAGTATCTCCGAATGAAAAAATGAGTAAAGAAAACTTTACAATATTTTGAATTATAATTAGAAATGCATCGAATCAGAAGTATGAGTATGCAATATTGATTTTACAAACTGGGGGCAAATTATGCTATTCGATATGGAGCTCGAATCAAATGAATATTTATATCGTTCGGTTGTGTTAAAGTTTGTCAGGTTTAGAGTTTTAGTTCTCGTGTTTAAATAAAATTAAAATGTTGGTACTGTTAAGGATTAGTGCAGAATCCTTGTACATATAATAATTATAGTTATTTGACCTTTTTAATATTTTAGTAATTATTTATTAAGTAAGCAATAGGTCTTTTTTATAAAAAATTCAATTTATTTTTTATATTATTTCTCGATGTTTCGCCAAACCATTGGTTGGCATCTACAGAAAAAAAACACAAAACTAGAAACTATAAGTTGAAAAAATATTATAACTATTTATACATACATACAATTTTTAATACTAATTTTTTTTTTCAAATAAAATCAATTTTGAAAATAACAAATTTACAAAACAATATTATTTTACACATATGTATATTCAAACATAAATTTAATGACCAAACATTACAAAAAAATTAATGTATTAATTGTTAATGTTATAAAAGTACAGAGTTCTGTTTTATAATTTCATGCACCAAACGTCTATAATTTTGAGCAACATTCTCCGTATCTGCTTTAAAGCAGATACATATATAATATTGTTTTGTGAATTATTTATTATTTAAATTATTTGTTATTTTCAAAATTGATTTTATTTGAAAAAAAAAATTATTTTTTAATATTAAAAATTGCATGTATGTATAAATAGTTATATTGCTTCAATTTTTAGTTTTTGTTTTTGGTTTTTTGAAAAATTTTTTTATTATTTTAAATTTGTATGTCAACAATTTTTAAATTTTGTGTTTTCCTGAAGATGCCAACCAATGGTTTGGCGAACTATCGAAAAAAATATAAAAAAAAAGATTAACTGATTTTTTTATAAAAAAGACTTTTAGTGCTTAATTAATAAATAGCTAATAAAATTATTTTATTATTTTAAAATAACGAAAGTGGTGAACAACGGTAATTTGTTTTGGTTTTCCACTCGTCACTATTTATTTAAAGACAACATCCATTGCAAGTAATATTTAAAAATCATTGCAAAACTAATAAAAAGTTGGTATTTTTTCATTCAAACAAATACAATTTATTCATGAAATTTTTTCTTTTTCTAAGAAGTGTAAAACGATTCTTTTTTTGTAGTAATATGAACACAACGTAAATATTGTGGTTAAAAAAGCTATTAATTACATTTTTGTAATAGTTTAAACACAAAACAGTAAGAAATAATCTAATTTTATTTTGAAATATTGTATAAATGTAAATAAGATTTGTTATATTGTATTATTTTATTAAATAATTTGTAATTTAAATATTCTTTTAACAAATCTTTTTAACGAAATTATGTTAACAATAAGCCAACATTAACAATCGTTCTAAATTTCCAAACTAATTTTCGAAATAAAATATTACATATAATCAGTTTGGTAGGTAAACGATTTGATGATTAAATCAAAAAAATAATAAATTAAGAAATATTGAAACTCAAAATTGTACATCTTTAACCGCCTTTTTAATGTGCCCTTTTGTATTTGCGTATGCGTATGTATTAAATATTATCGAATAAATTAAATAATAATTAATACTAAGGTATTATTCAAGACAGTTTTATATTATATGTTTGGTAATATTTTTATAATTTATTGCCCCAAGTATATGTTTGGGGCACAGCTGATGGGTATGACAAATCATACATGTGAGATTTTAAAAACTCTTGTTTGTTTAAGGGTTCAGGACGAACAGTAGCCAAGCCTGAGTATAGAAAAAAGAGATTGAGTGCACAAATAACAGTATAGATAATTTATTAAATATTCCACTTACCATTAGCATACGCATATTCCATAACGCAAGCGGCAATTTCTATTGAACACTCTTTAATTTTATTTAAAGGTGGATATAGAGAACCTTTTGCCAAATATTCTGGGGTATTTAAGCCTGAAAGGCGTTCAGCAGAGGACAGAAACACATCATCCGGGATAGTCAGCATTCCGGCTGATATAACACCTAATGCAATACCAGGGAACATGTACGAATTATTTAATTGGCTGGGATAAAATGTCTTGCCATTATATTCGACGGGCTTAAAGGGAGATCCTGAAGCGAAAATACATTTGCCTTTTGTAAAAGTGTAGGCTTGTTCAGCAGTACATTCCGCTTTGCTGGTAGGATTTGAAAGGGCAAAAATAATCGGCGTTTCATTCAGTTTCGCCATCATTCCAAGAATTTCATGAGTGAAGGCACCGCTAATGGCAGATGCTCCAATTAAAACAGTAGGAGATATTGCACGTATTACTTCACCTAATTCATTTATTGGTGCTTGAGTTTGAGCGAATTTCAATTTATGTTCGTTTAATCCGCCAGTTGGACGGTCTTGTACAACAAGACCCTTACTGTCATACATCCATATTAGTTTTTTTGCTTCGACCTCTGTAAGGCCTTCTTTGATTAAAGCAATTAAACATAAATTTGCAATTCCAATGGAAGCTTCTCCCGCGCCAAAGAATAATAGCCTGTTTTCCTTTAATTTAGTGTTCTTTATTTTTAATGAAGCCAAAAGTCCAGCAACAGCTATAGCGGCTGTACCCTGAATATCATCATTAAAAGTACAATAGTCATTGCGATATTTAGATAAAAGGCTAAATGCTTCAGAATTTGCGAAATCTTCATATTGAATTAAACAGTTTTGCCCAAAACGACGCACAACAGCAACCATAAATTCTTGAATAAAATCTTCATATTTAGGACCAGAAACACGTTTCTCGCGAATACCAATATACCAAGGATCATTTAAGACTGATTCAGTATTTGTGCCGACATCTAAGGTAATAGGCAGACATAGACTAGGCTTAATCCCAGCCAATGCTGTGTATAGTGCCATTTTACCTATAGGAATTCCCATTCCATTAGCACCTAAATCTCCCAGACCTAAAATACGTCCACCATCGGTCACAACAATAGCACGCACATCCGTCTCAGGCCAATTCTAAACAAAAGTAATAGATTTAAATATTTGAATTAAAAATAAATAACTACACATGCTTTTGAACACAATTGTACTGCGTTGGCGCACTTAATTAATGCTCACCTTTAAAACATCATATACATGTCCTTTGTCCTTAATAGTTATATACAGACCTTTAGGACTTTGAAAAATAAAACTAAATTTTTGACATGCTAGACCCACAGTAGGTGTATAAACTAGTGGCAATATTTTTGACACATCCGAGTTTATTACTTTAAAGTAAAGTCGCTCATTACGATCAGCAATATTATTCAAATACATGTATTTGTCCAAATCATTTTCCAAACGATCTAGTAGCATTACAGCGTGTTTGATCTGTTCTTCTTCAGTTTGGACAACAGCAGGCAGAAGACCTTGAATACCTAACAATTGACGTTCTTCCAAAGTAAAGGCAAGTCCCTGAAAAAATACATACAAAGTATGTTTCGTGATATTGAAAAAGAATTAAGGAAACTGAAAGTCACTTCAAGTTGAGACTTCCGCTCGATGGAAAATAATTTTGCCGATGAAAAAATAGCTTATTATTATTTAGTATTTTTATACTGTTTTAATGTGTGTGCCTTTAAATTATGAAATCAGAGGATGACATATAAAAAAGTGTGTAACAACAAGGTGTAAGAATTCATTATAGTTGCAAAATCGGAATTGAAAAATATATATATGTTATTTTCAGAAATTGTATCTGATATTTTACTATTGTAGTGGAATGAATTCAACCTGGGTAGGTCTTTTAAACCTTTGTGTTTGGTTTTCTAACATATAAGAATAACATCCTTTAATTTATAAGACGCCAAAATATTTATTCTTAAGTATACATTAGCATTTCATTGAAATACAGAAGGTATAACTTTCAATACTTTCAGTTTAAAATTAATTTTAGCTGAGTTAGTCTCCCAAGCAGCATTTAGCGTTTATTAAAACCAATATTATTTATATATAGATGAAAAAAAAATGTGGTGGTGGAAATATAGATTGTAATGTATTGTTACATACATATCTACATATTGTCTATTAAATGATAAATGAATTAACCACTGTCTTACTTATGACCTATTTCATAATGTCAAAAGCATATTTCGAAATTGTTTAAAAAAATCTATTGTTTCAAATTTAAAGCAAAAATATTTTGAAATAATGATTTAATTAAGAACTTGTATTTTAAATTGTTATTACACCTGCTGATATATCGCAAGGAATAAGATATAATAATAGTTTATGTCTATTAAAACTTCAGATCAGAGTAAAATTATTAACCCATTTGGTATTTTAGAATAGAATCTTGAAATACAACCAGAAAATATAATCTAAAAATAGAAGCGCGAAATTTCACCAGAAAAAAACAAATTAAAAAAAAAACAAGAAAACTCTATAAAATATCAGAATTCGGGCAAAATATTTTGTTTTGACCAAAAAATAACCCAAATGTTATTATAAACTCATGGTATGGTTGTGTATTTAAAAAGTTTTCCAAATAGTAACTCACCTTAGTGTGTTTTTTATTATGCAATCTTTGAAGGCCAGTTATATTGCCAGGAACCTCATTATCACTACTACCCCACAACCCAAGACGATCACGAGGTACACTATTTAATACACACTGCAAGTCACTTTTTTTAGCTTCCATAACTTAATTTGATGTGAAGTTGTAATCGATTTGAATTGAAGTCTTAAACGTGCGTATTTTTTTTTATTAATTTTATTATTTTAAAAAATTTTTTGATTTAAATATCTTAGCTGACTGAAATTATTTTATTTATTGCTAGACGACGTTTCTACCAGAGTACATCTATGTGTAAATGTTTATTGAATTATGTAAAAACTTTTATTGTTTTTTTTAACCGATCTTTTTTTATTTATCTTTAATAAATATCTTTTTTCTTTTTTAAGATCTTTTTTATATATTTTTTTAAGCTTTCCAATGGAAAGCGAAATATCGTGAAGAAAAAAAAATATATAAAAAAGATCTTAAAAAAGAAAAAAGATATTTATTAAGGATTATGTAAAAACTTTTGAAAAGTTTTTATTTTAATTTCCCGGGTTCGGTATTAGAAAAGAGGAAACTATATAAACAAGAAATTAGCAGACGTCGCCAAACAGAGAAAGAGTTAAAATTTAGTGGTGATCTTGCACTGAAAAATGTCTGGAAAATTTATAAGGTTACAGTATTTTACATTTATGTCTACTATGCGCCTTTATGTTTCTGATAATAAAAAAAAAACTAATAAATAGTAGCGAATATTTAAGTTTATAGATGTTATAAAGCAATTTGAGCAAGCTAGCAATTTGAAAGTTTCGCTATCTTTATTGAGAGTTTATTCTGTGGTTGTGTTTTACAGCAATTTTATAATATCTTTAACATTATTGCTAACTCGTTTATAATTCCAATGATTAAATTATTTTATCTAAATATCTTTCAGCAAAGTAACAAAATCATTGTTTTAAGGTAAAAATGTGTAAATGATGGCTTGCAAAATAATTGAAGTATTAAAATTTCATTCATGATATTTGTCTTAATTCAGTGGGTTAAGGATAAGTATAATGGAAAACAAATCAGCAGTTGTGGCTTTAACATTAAAACTTAAGACGTGATTTTTAAACTTCAAAACTTCATTGCAACAAATGTTAAACGATTTCCATCAAATATTTTTTTTCAAAGCATATGAACAACTTGCTCAAAATAAATGGTTTAAATAATTTTTGATCATATCAAGATGTCGCCAGATTAAGACCATTAGAAACATATACAAAATATTATTTAACTCTATTTTAATTTAATAGGGGAAGTGTTTGTGTAAAACACTTTTTTCGGTGACTAGAAACAAACAATAAAATGAGAATTATTACGGCCTTACAAAATCAAAAAATATTGTTATTTTCAGGAATATTTGAATATAAAATAAAGTGGGTTCCGAGAATCTTTGGAGGCAATTTTTCTTCCAAATCGAATTCAATTGTTAAATTCGACTAGGAAAAAAATTATAAAATTTAACAATCAAAAAATAAAACCAAACATTCGCCTACACTGACTAATGATAACAGCTACATATATGTGATAAAGTTGAAGTAGAATTTTCTTGTATATGCGAAAACTGCTCAAAATAGACTATATAAGCTTCATCTGTCGGGCAATAAAGCAATTGAATTGTAAACGTTTTCAAGTAAAGAGATAAAGGTAGGAATGCAGCTTTTAGGCGTTAAAGTGGTAAAGTTACCATCGTGTATTTTTGTGTGTAGAAATGTAAATAACTCGCCTAAATAAATCTTATAATTTTATTTAAAACTAAAGAATTGTGTGTAATTATTTTGCAATAAGAGAACTCAATAAAGGAATAAACGTAACAATATGACTAATAAAATTAGCCTTACACTAGCCATTACAATATAATTTTTGTAGACGTTAAATTTCTTTACGTTACCCTAACCTGGGGGAGCTCCTTGAGGCTATTGAATACCAAAAACCAACTTCTTTCACTAATATAAAATACTCGCTAGGCTTTATATTATTTTTTATTTCTGGTATTGAAACAAAAAAATGTTTTGAGAAAAACTGCCATATCATAAAAATATATTTCCCAAGTCAACCTTACCACAATATTCAATCCTTTAAAGATTTTTAAATCACTAAGAAAATAAAAAAAACGTGAATCACTATGACTTATATCGCTTTTGAGCTTTATTTTTCGAAAGACACAATATTTCTTATCGATTGTATTTGTATGCTGATATCTTTCATTCACAAATTTTCCAATTTTTCTCCACATTTCAAAATTTTCCAAATGAATTTTCTCGCCTTTACATTCATGTTATCCGTTCATTCTTTACTAGAATGTTTTATTGTCTTCCCTGCTCCCTCTACCCTGCAGATTTTCCCAATACAAGGCAGTAATTTTAATAGAAGTACGAAAATATTCATGTACTTGCGTGATATATTGCATATTAAATATACAACCCTGACATTGCCGTTGCTTGTTTTTACTGTTGATGTACTACAGTAACATGTGTACTATGTGAAAAAAACATAGACGGCGAACGAAATTAAAAAAATTTTAAAAGAAGACACTAACTGTTAAATTTTCTGCAAATTTAATCAAGATGTTTAAAAAAATAAACAAAAATTAATAAATGAAATGTGGACGAAAACACCAAACAAAATAAATAAAATACAGCCGAGATAAAAACAAAACAATCAAACAAAATATATTTTATTTGTTCAGTTAATTTTAAACACCATTTATTTTACACGTAACAACGTTAATACACTGTAAGACTGCTTTCAAGACGAATTCGCCTTTAAAATTTTCAAATTGAAATCGTTTTTAAATATATCCAACATTTGCTATTTTGGTACATTTACATTGAAGGAATTGTCTAATTGTTTGATTATTCTTAAAAGAATGTTAAGAGCACAGTTTCCAATGAATGCTATAAGCAAGAAGAAACACGTAAACAAAGTAATCGTGTTACTACTTATCGCTAAATATGTTTGCACTAGATAGTAATGTTAACACAAAATACAGTGGCTAATAAGAAACATCTTAATAATGTAAATATGTTAAAATGTGGTACGAAAATTTAATTAAATATATCAGTAAAATAGCGATTAAATAAAATTACTGATTACTCTGATAGATACTGAGAAACAACACGATGATTTATATATAATATTAAGAAAAATTTCCTTTTTACATGCTTTGAAAATTTAATGGCATAGCATAGTAAAAATAGCAATAATAGATATAGCATTATCATTTTTTCTTTATATTATCTTCATTAAAATGTGGCGCGTAAAAAAGAATATTAGTTAATTTTTCCATTTTAACAGTATCTGACTATCAAAGTATTTTTCCTTCGCAAAAACAACAAATTTTTAAGTTTTATTTTATGTTAAATGTAATTGAAAGCAAAAAAGACTTCTTTTGATTTCGTAGGGCAGACAGCATAGCGACAGGTTATTTTTTGAAATTTAAATAGACTTTTAGTACATTTTTAGTTATATGTATTTCAGTTGAATATTATATAAAACTAAAGTTTTAGTTTATCCATCATTAATGTTAGTTCTTATTTGACTTCCTTAAAAATACGCCAGTAGTTAGAAATACCAAGAAAATTTTTCAAAAACATCTGCTAACAAATATAAACCTTTTTGTTAAAAGTTTGTTTAAATATATACAAAAAATGTTTGGGTTCTGCTAATACCATAAAGCTACTAAAATTGGCTTATTTATTGAAAGTTAATGCTTTTAAATGTCTCCTTACCTTTCTCTAAATAAACTTTTAGGTGTATAATGAAAAACTGACCTGGGAACTTAAATACAGCAAAAAAAAAATTGACAAGTAAATACACATCTTTAAATTTGAAATGTATGCGTCACTAGTACAGATGGGTTTCTAGCGATAAGTTAAATGCTTTTATTATCTTCTCTAAAAAGCGCGTCGTTTTATACTTGTTATTTTTTGTGTGTGGAATAAAATATTTACTATAGTTTCGTATGATTAATTTTGGTATATAATCTATATATAATATAACACATTAATGTAAACAATATTTAAAAGCAAATATAAAATATTGCTAAACAATGACAGAAGAAGATAATGCAGATAAAACTTTAACAGCCGCTGACCAAATAAGTTCAGCAAGCGATGTGGCTTTCTTGAATTTTATTGAAATGGAAAATTTTAAGTCTTACCGTGGACATGTAATTGTTGGACCGTTAAAGCAGTTTACCGCAGTTATAGGGCCTAATGGTTCAGGTGAGTCGCATTAGATATATCAACTATTTTACGACTTACTTAATACGTACTTTCTAGGAAAATCCAACTTCATGGACGCCATCAGTTTTGTTATGGGCGAAAAGACAACAAGCTTGCGTGTTAAACGTTTAAATGATTTAATACATGGCTCCTCAGTAGGTAAACCTGTGTCTCGCAGTTGTTATGTTACAGCAAAATTTTTAATCGGCACCACTCTAATGGATTTTCATCGCGCTGTTATTGCTGGTTCTTCGGAGTATCGCATTAATGGTGAAGTGGTTTCAAGTGCTACATATTTAGGGAGACTTGAAAAATTGGGTATTAATGTAAAGGCTAAAAATTTTTTGGTGTTTCAAGGAGCTGTAGAGAATATTGCAATGAAAACTCCTAAAGAGCGTACAGCTTTATTTGAAGAAATTAGTGGGTAAGTAAAAGTAGCATTAATAAATTCAAATGAAAATGCTTCATTAACAAAATTTTTAGATCTGGTGCATTAAAAGAAGATTATAATCGTTTAAAACAAGAAATGATATTAGCTGAAGAAGAAACACAGTTTACTTACCAAAAGAAAAAAGGCATTGCAGCTGAGCGTAAAGAAGCTAAACATGAAAAAATGGAAGCAGACCGTTATGCAAAGCTCAAAAATGAATACGTGAGTCAGAAAGCAAGCAAAGACATTTGAGAAAGTATATTTTTAAACTTAAATAATTTTTTAGAATGAAAAACAAGTCGAGTATCAACTATTTCGCTTGTATCACGTTGAAAAGGATATACAGCGCTTAAACGAAGATCTTAATACGAAACAACATGAAATCAAAGAAGTCGAAAAACGTAAAGAACAAGCTGATGAAGTGCTTAAAGAGAAGAAAAAGGAAGCGGGAAAAATTAATCGTGAAATGGCAAAAATCGATCAGGAGGCTCGCGAATTTGAGACAAATATGAATAAAAAACATCCACTTTATATCAAAGCCAAAGAAAAGGTGGCCCATTGTCAAAAAAAATTAAAATCTCTTGCCAAAACCTTAGAAACGGCCAGAGAAGCAGACAATGCACATCAGCAAGATATACAGAAACTAGAGAAACAGTTGGCTGAAGTTGAACAAATGAAAAAACGATTTGAGGATGAAATTGAAAATGAATCTCACAAACGTGGTAAAAGTGTTCACATGGAAGAGGGATTAGTGCAAGAGTACGATCGCCTTAAACAGGAGGCTGAAGCTACAGCCACACAATACCGTTCACAATTGGATTCGGTTAATCGTGAGCAAAAATCTGATCAAGACTTACTTGATGGAGAAACAAACCGTAAAGCTTCAGTGGAAGAAGCTCTAAAAAAATTAACCCTGCAGCGTGAGGAAGCCATTAAACGACGTGATAAATTAATGGATCATATTAAATCATCCCAGGCTGCTTTAGAAGAACAGAATAGGATAAAGGATGAGCTTAAACGGGATGTTGGTTGTTCAAAGGACAAAATTGCTGAAATACAAAGAGAACTCGAAAATGTCCGTGATCAATTGGGCGATGCTAGAAGTGATAAACATGAAGATGCTCGACGCAAAAAAAAGCAAGAAGTTGTGGAATTATTTAAGAAACAAGTACCAGGAGTGGTAACTAAAATACTATACCAATTTAATTAATTTTTCAAATAGAAATGAATTTATAATAAAAATTTTATAGTACGACAGAATGATCAACATGTGTCAGCCCACCCATAAGCGTTACAATGTTGCCGTTACTAAAGTTTTAGGCAAATTCATGGAAGCTATTATTGTAGATACTGAAAAAACCGCACGGCAATGTATTCAGGTAAATTTGTAAAATGACTTTCAGATTAACTGAAACATCTCATTTTGATTTTAAAGATTCTTAAAGAGCAAATGTTAGAAGTTGAAACATTTTTGCCCTTGGACTATCTACAAGTCAAACCTTTGAAGGAGCGTTTAAGGTATAGCCATTAAAAGTAAGAAACGTGTTCAAATGATGTAAACTAATTTAATATTTTCAGAAACATCAATGAACCCCGTAACGTCAAGCTGGTCTTTGATGTCCTAAAGTTTGAGCCACGAGAAATAGAAAGAGCTGTTCTTTTCGCTACTGGTAATGCTTTGGTTTGTGAAACTCCAGAGGACGCCATGAAAGTAGCCTATGAGTTGGATCGTTCACGTTACGATGCTTTAGCCTTAGATGGTACGTTCTACCAAAAATCTGGACTAATTTCTGGAGGTAGTCATGATTTGGCTCGTAAGGCCAAAAGATGGGATGAAAAGCACATGGCACAGTTAAAGTCTCAAAAGGACCGTTTAAGTGAGGAGCTCAAGGAATTAGTAAAAAAGTCTAGAAAACAAAGTGAATTGGCCACAGTGGAATCGCAGATTAAAGTGAGTGTTTTTATAAAACATACAGTTTGCTCAAAGGAATTCTAATATTGTTTGATGCTAAAATTATTTGCATGTTTGAGAGTCAATGTAACCAATTTATTCTGCTGTCATTATTATTTTTAGTTTAAAGCATAATTTGTTAGTGTGCTAAATGATGACTGCAAATGATTATTATGTTTTTAAATAAAATTATTTCTGTTACTACAGGGCTTAGAAAATCGCCTAAAATACAGCATGGTTGATTTAGAATCTTCGAAGAAATCTATACAACAGTTCGACAGTCAGCTGCAACAAGTTCAAGCACAGTTAGATGAATTTGGGGTAAGTTCTTAAATATATCAAAATATATTTATAATTAAATTTTTTCTTTACATATTTTAAGCCTAAGATTTCAAAAATTGAGACTCGTATGGAGAAACGCGATGAATACATTCAAGAAATTAAAGAAAATATGAATAATGTAGAAGATAAAGTTTTTGCTTCCTTTTGTCGACGTTTGAATTGTAAGAATATACGCCAGTATGAGGAAAGAGAATTGGTAATGCAACAGGAAAGAGCACGTAAAAGGGCAGAATTTGAACAACAAATAGATGCCATTAATACACAATTAGATTTTGAGAAGCAGAAGGATACTAAAAGTAACAAAAAAATGTTAAATGATTGTTGGCAATGAATATTACGATAAAAACATTTTTTTCAGAAAATCTTGAACGCTGGGAACGCAGTGTACAGGACGAAGAAGATGCTCTAGAGGGATTACGAGCTGCAGAAAAACGTTACCTTAAAGAAATTGATCAGGATAAAGAAAAAATGGAAAAGTTTAAACAAGAAAAGCAAGCAAAAAAACAGGCAGTCGATGATATGGAGGAAGATATATCGAAGGCACGTAAAGATGTAGCAAATGTGGCTAAAGAAATACACAATTTAAGTTCACAGTTGTCGGCCATTGAAGCAAAAATCGAGACCAAGAAAAATGAACGACATAACATTTTGCTACAAGCTAAAGTACGTTTAGTTTTAGCAATACAACAATGTACTAAGTTTTTTGTTTTATACTCCGTTAATAGATGGATTGTATTGCTATACCCTTGCTCAAAGGTTCGTTGGATGATTGTGTTAGTCAAAGTGATTCTGAAGCAACTACAAGTGCTACGTCAACTTCTTTAATTTTAGAGAAAGAAAATCTGTAAGTTATTTCATATAATTTTTGAAATCGAAAGTATCATTTAATTAATATGTATTTAAAACAACAATCGTGGAATCGTAAAGAACGTCAAACAGTTCTCTTTCTAAGAAGTACCATACAAAATGTAGTTTTAGCTAAACAATAACTATTTTAAGAAATTTCTTTAGTAGAGTGATGTTGAAACTGTACTTTTTTAAAACATATTTTAAATTTATACCCCTTGGTAATATTCTGGTTTTGCCATGTATTTGACATCTTTATTCAATTGTAAATAATTTGCCTTTGTTAGCACCTCACATTAAAAAAATAATTCGCTTATATATTTTATATGTAAACGGTCAATATGTTTTGCCTTGCATGTTATCCTTCTTTAACATAGAAATGGCAATGCCTTAAATATCAAATGGCAATGTCTTAAATATTAAATATTTAAGTAAAATTATTCTGTAAAACAACTGTTCTTAAAGCGTTTAGTTACATGTATATTACGCTAAATGAATCATATATAAAATAAATAAAATGTATTAAAATATTTTAATGCTATTTCTTTAATTAGCATTGAAGTCGACTACTCCAGTTTACCGCGTGAGCTATGCAAACTGAAAGACGATTCGTCCTTTAAGAAAATGAACGATCAACTGCAAAAGGATCTACAAGCGAAACTGGATGTTTTAGAACGTATACAAACACCCAACTTAAAGGCAATGCAAAAATTAGACCGTGTTACGGAAAAGGTTCAATCAACTAATGAAGAATTTGAGCAGGCACGTCGTAAGGCGAAAAAAGCCAAGGCTGCTTTTGAACGTGTGAAAAATGAAAGGGCTGAGAAATTCATACAATGTAGTAATCACATATCGGATGCTATTGATGCCATTTATAAAAAGTTGGCACGTAATGAGGCTGCACAAGCTTACTTGGGTCCAGATAATCCCGAAGAACCTTATCTAGATGGCATTAACTACAATTGCGTGGCACCGGGCAAACGTTTTCAACCTATGAGTAATTTGAGTGGTGGTGAAAAAACAATTGCTGCTCTTGCCTTATTATTTTCTATACATAGGTTAATATTTAGTAACATATTTTTGTTCCTTTAAGTTAATTTTTTGCTTTCTTTTTATTTTTTTAAGCTTTCAACCTGCTCCGTTTTTTGTTCTCGACGAAATAGATGCTGCACTTGACAACACTAATATTGGTAAAGTAGCTTCCTATATACGTGATCACACCACAAATTTGCAAACAATTGTTATTTCTCTGAAAGAAGAATTTTATGGTCATGCTGATGCTTTGGTGGGCATAACTCCCGGTGTAAGTATTTGCTTTAATTTATTTTCATAGTTTTTTTATTGATAAAAAATAAAATTCCGATTACAGGAGGGCGACTGCTTGGTTTCCAATGTTTATCTTTTCGATTTAACTGTATTCGCGGACAAATAACTCGTAGTTATTTTTCAATTTCTGTGCTTATTTATTTACTAAAACTTATTTTCTAGTAGATAAAAGTTGAAAAAAGAAAATTCATAACCAAAAAAAAAAGCAAACCTTAATTTAGTTTCCAACAAATTGAAATATGTTGCTGTAAACGCAAGAAAATTCAAATTTTATTTTTCGTAGTTTATATGTGCATCATAACTAATTAATTTTTATATTACAAAAACACATATTTAAGACGAATTTATTTTTCGTTTTTTTATTCAAATTCTGTATATTTATTTATGTATTAAAATGATCTAAAGAAATGAAGAAAATGTATTGTACATTTTTTGACATTTAAATAAAAACTGTTAAAAGCGGGGCTTATTTACGAAAATGTGTGTTTTAATATAAGAACAATCAAATCTAATCAACATTTCCAAATAGCATATGACATGTTTCTGTGAACTTATGTGGCAAATAAAAGGACTAGGACAATCAATTTTGTATTATTTTTACTGGCTATTTTTCAAAAGAACATAATTAAAAGACATTATTGATTTTTGAGTTAAATTTTGTTTCTGTTTATTTAGAGAATTATTGGTGTTGTATTTCTTTTTCTGTTTGTTTTATTGTTTTTTTTATTTTTTATTGTAACCTTTTTGTGTTTTGTGTGTTTTTTCTTTACAATGTTCTTTATGTTTTCCTTTTTGTTTTGGTTAAATATCATTCTTTATATTTCGGTTGATATTGTTTTGTAGTTTTTTTTTGTCTTAAATTTGTTTTAACACAAATTCAGTGAATTTCAGCTTTTTGTTGCAGTGCCTTTATTTCTGTAAAGAGAATAAAAGAGAAAAAAAAAATAAATTAATTTTATTTAACAGTAATAAAAGAGAGTTAGAGAAGAGAATTCTTATTAAATATCCTGCAGAAGATATTTACACAGTTCGTGTTATTAATTGCTGAATGGCTTATTGAAACCGGTAATAACAGCTCCGTAAACTACGCTATAAATTTTAATATTCATGGATTGTAAAATTTTTTTTTAATATTAAAATAAAAACTGTTAAAAGTGGATTGTGTTTCGAAAATATAATTAAAACGAACAAATCTAATAAACGTTTCCCAATTGAATATGAAATATTTTTTAGATCTTATTCTTGGGAAGCGTGCACTGGATTGCTAAATATATTATTATAGCTACGCAGACACGATTCACTTATTCCAAAATGTTTGTTACCAAATGTCAGTGTTGCCATATTGAATCAATTTAATTAAAAAAATAAAAATTGTTTTTTACCCCACAACAAATTGCTGAAAGTTCTTAAAGGAAATTGTATATTTATGCTTACATTGCTACATATTTAAGGCTATCACAGTGTATCTTATACTCCATTGGCACGGTAACAGGTATATTTAATATCCTACGTAGTGTATCTCGGATACGTGTCGTACTGAAGTAATCAGAGGCATCGCGATTCCACACCGATAATGTTCCTTCCTATATTAAAGGGTGCGACAAACATTAAAAAAATTAATTAATTAGCATTTTCATATTAGATGAATGAAAGTATTATTAATTCTTGAAGTTCAGAGCTGAAATTGAAAATGTTTTATTTTCTTTTGAATTTAAAAATTCATGCAGACTTGAAATTCGAAATTGTTAAATTTTGAAATATTAAATTATCTTCTTACTTGTGCTGCGTTTTTAACAAATCTTGCGAAATAAAAACTAAATTATTGTTTTTATTTATTTTTTATTTAATAATTTTTATTTTGTTATCAATGAAATATTTTGAAATTATTTTTTTTGGTTTAGTTTTTAAATTTGTTTTAGACCGATTAATTTTAAATGATTTTTTTGTTAATCAATCCAAATAAAAAAAGGAAATTCTAATAATTAATATAAATTTCTTTTAATATTTTGTAATTCTAACACTTAACTTTGTAATTCAATAAATAGCTAATGTTTCATTTTTTATACGTTTATTATTTTTTTTTTTTTAATTGTTTACTAAGGAAAGAGAAAATATATAAGTTTTATTTCTTGATTTATTTATTAATAATTAATTATAGTATATTTTTTAATATATCTTTTATTTGGTTATTTTTTTTTTTCGTATAATATTAATTATTATTAGTTTTAAATGTTTTAACAATTCATGAGTATTTTGTTCTTTGTTTTCTTTTTAATTTGTTTGCATTAAAAAAAAATATATATTTTTTATACCCAGGAAGAAAAATCTCTAAAAAAAAAAAATAAATTTAGTTAAAATGTTTGTAAAGTCGAAATTTGTTGAAATTTAAATTAATCTAGTCAACAGAGTCAAAACTAAGTACAGTAGTTATTATCAAGGCTGTTTATCATTCTAAACCTTATAACATCAATTACGCTGGTTTACAAAATTCTTTTTTTTTAATACTTAAGGTTTCTATTGCGGTTTTCTAGGTTAAAAGTAAATAAAAATTTCTTTTATATTTCATAGATTCACTATTATTTTAATATATATCTTTAAAGCATCATCATCCAAGGTTGAACTCGTTCCAAAGAAATAATGGTTATTTTATTAACTCTTTCAACTCTATTAAACTATTGGCGAGCAGTTTGTGGAAAAATTTATCATTCACGAGTTGACATAATTGCTTGTGACAACACACTCACGATTGCTTCCACCTGTTAAACACACCCTCATAGAAGAAAGCACTTAAATATGAAAAGAAGAAAGCGAAATTTTCTTCACAATGAAATAATGAAAACTTGTTTAGTTTTGAAATTTTTGGAATTTATAAAAATTGTTCCGAGTATAAATTGAATGAATGTGAATGTTGTGTTATTTTCTATTTATTTTGATTTTACATTCCGTTTAAGTGGGTGTGTGAGTGTATTTTTTGAGAAGGAAGGAGGGTGGGGGGCGTGTCATTGGGGCGGAGCATCTCTTAGTTTTAATAAATATTTGCATTTTTATGTGCTGTGTTTTTATTACATGCTGTTTTTATTGTTTGTGATTTTTGTATTTTTTTTTACAATTTTTATATTAATTTTGTTTTGTTAGTTTGCATAAAAAGATTAAATATGAATATTTATTGGATGTTTTTTTTTCCTTCAATTTGTTTTTCGTCCTTCCTTTTTTGTGTTTTATATAAATATTTGTTTTACTTATTTTTGTTTATTTGTTTTTGGATTGTTCTATAAGTGATAATAAACTGTTGTTGTTTGTTTTCTGTTTGTTTATAATTATTGTTGTATTTGAAGGTAAACAATTTAAATTGCACACTGATATATTTTTTTGGTTTATAAATTTTCATTATTTTTGCTAATTTTAAAGATATTATTTTTTTATTTATTTTTTTTTCAAATTTGTCTTAATTTTATTCAAAAAATTTTTAAATATCTTTAAATATGTATAAATTATTTTTTTTATTATTCCTGTTATTATGGAGTTTTTGTTTTTTTTTTTTTGCATATACTTATATAAGAGTATTTAAAATATATGTATGTATCATGTAAATTTGTTGGTTTTTGCATATTTAATTTTATATTTATTTATTATTTTTTTTTGCATTTAAATTTGAAATACTATTATTGCTTTTTTCAGATATATAAACGTTTATATGCAAGTTGTTATAAATCTTATTTATCCTTTTTATTTTAATAACTATAATTTATATTAAAGGGAATTTTGTTGTTGTCATATTTCTGTGGGCTTTATTGCTGATTTTTTATTTATTTATTTTTTGTTTTTGGTTTTGTTTTGAGAAAAAAATCACGTGTTGACATTGTAAGATGTTTTCAATAAATATTATAAAATACAAAAAACACACCATTAAATACATTTTGTTGTAAAGAAACCATTTTCAATTTCAGTTTGATTTGCATCACATTAGGATTAAACCAACTATCTACAAATTTGTATTTGGATTTCAAACATTTTCTTGTTGATTTGCCTTTTGAACTGGCTTTTAAAAAATTTGATATGCGTATTAAAATTTTTTGCTGGCTTGGCTTTTCATATAAAATCTACTCATAAGTTTCTTTACAAAAAATAAAAATTTTATATATTTAAGTTTTATTATAAATAAAGCTGAGATTATGTCAAAAAATTTTGAAATACAAAAATTATTTTCTTAAAAAAATATATATATTTATTGTTTTTCTACATGTTGTAGAAAATAAAAGCACTAAAAAATTAAAAAAAAATCTGAAGCGGTGTCAAAAGTATAAGATTCTCAATTTAGAAACAAGCTTTTTAATTAACCCCAACTACTAACTTCCAGAATTCAGTTTAATGTTTTTGTAAATTTGAAACATTGTTTTCTAAAAATCGTTTTGAGCAATTTCTGTTTATTTAAAACTTTCGGGACACTACTTTTTTTTTAAGAAAACCTATCTATTTCTTGTTAAAAATGTTTGACGCAAGATGACGTAAAATCATACGCAATTAAATCAAACCCCGTCGGGAAACATACGCGCAAATCGAGTACTTTTTTATATTCAGTAAAATTAAATTGGACAAATTTAAGTGACCTTAAAAAAAGTGTGGTAGGACAATTTTTTTCTATGCATGTTGTATTTCAGTTGCAAATGTTTACGAATCTCTTAAGAAAATACCCTGTATTTAATAGGCAAATGTAAAGTGGCGAATTTATCAAAAAATGAAGAAATCCTGTTGTTTTTAAATAAAATTCTGTTTAATCTAAAACTTTGTTTCTTGTGTGTGGAAAAAATTTATTAGGATCTTAATAATTTGTTTTGGAATTGTCATGTATTAAAGTTTGTGAGTGTTCATGAACATATATTTTTACTAATGACTGCGAGTGTACTTGCGTCATCAAAAATATTATTCATGAGTGTGTGAGTCTGCCTAACAAATGCTAATCATTTTTGTAGGAGTAAGTAATAAGAATTTTTAACCCCTTGCCTTACGATTTAATTTCTAAGAAACATGCGTGCTCAGACTATTTATTTGTTATCTTTAGTTATATAAACTTCATAAAACAAACTCCCAAAAAAAGCAAAATATGTTGCTAAAAAACTACAGCACTCTACAAAACTCACTGAAAAACTGAATAAGGAAAAATTACAATTGTTTTCTTTTACAAAACGCCCAGTACCGTTATCTACAATGAGAGAAATTTAGAGAACAAGTAAACCAAGATAATGTATAAATATCATAACGGTAGTTTTTAAGTTTATTAAATTTACTACTACTGCTTTTGAAACATTCAAATATGCGGCGGGCATAGCCCGTCAATGTCGAATTTGGCACAGAAAATGTTTGCGGGCGACACTCGTCATTTCCACTTAAGGGGTTAATATATAGTGCTGCAGGTGAATTTCTTATTCACTCATTTAATATTTTTTACGCTCACGCCTTAAAATTTTTACTTTGCACTTATTTTCTTTAACTCTTAATTTAATGATTTAACTAAGCTGAAGATGCCAGTTGCATGACAATCTAAACTTCTCTATACTAAATTAAAACTCTGAAGTTTAGAAATATTGGTACAAAGCTATTTTACTCTGTAGGAAACGAAAACTTTTTTTAAATTAGAAATTATAACAACATATTTGTCCGGGAACGTTTTTTTAAATTTTTTTATATTTCTCTAAATGAGAGGAAAATTATTTTTTACAAGCAAACTACTTTCTTAAAATGAATTAATTTAAATTTTTGTTCAGTGTACAGTGTACCCACAATTTTTATTAAGATAAGAGAAACTTGACTCAAAAAAATTTTTCCTATTTATGACGAATAAAAAAGCCGGTTTTTAACTGCTATTTATTACAAAATTTTTGGAAATAAGTTTAGCGTGTTACAAACAACTAACTCAATAGTCCATAACACCTTAACAATTTTCAAAAGGTTTTAACTATTCAAATTTATAGATATTCAATTTTTCTTTTTTATTATTTATAAAAATCTGTTATGAATGGCCTCAATGGTGTCAAAGACTTTATTTTTCATATTGGAATTTTTATTTCTACCGTGTGTCCAGACATTGAAATGTTCACTATAAAGAAAATATATAACTAGTGTACAATCATTAGCAACTGCCTTAAAAATGAAAATTCCTCTTGGCTTGTGATATAAAGGTAGAAGGCCATATTTCACTGGAAATAATGGGTCATCAAAAGTACGTATGCTGATTAAATGTATCGTATTTTAAACGCATCGTCACGTATTGTTAGAACCATTTTTTAAATCCAGCTTAAAATTTTCCGTTTAGGTATAAATTCTCATTTGCCTTTACTTCCTGCTCCTTCCATTGAACTCTTTTCAAATTTTATTTTTCTATACTTTTTAGATAATGAACCGAGTGAGCAATTTCAAAATTTTATTTTACAGCAATATTCTGAGATCCGCCGTTTCGACTCGGATCAAATTTACATAATAATTATAATACTTGTTATCACTTTAAATTAAAAAATTATAATTTTTTTGTAGCAACTCAAGTAATCTCGTTAGATTTATGGCATAATTTAAATACAATAAACATTTCTGTTTTTTTTTTATTATAAAATAAAAGAAACAAAATAAATAAATAAAATTTCCCAGATATTGTAAAAATCTCATGTTACTAAATTCAATAAAAATAATTAAAAAATGATGCAAATATTTAGCAAAGAAATTTCAATGGTTTTAAATACAAATTAAATTAAAAATTGTTTTATTTAAATTTAATTTGGTGTTTTTCTTTTTTTTCAAAACTGAATATATTTATATATATATTCAGTTGAATATATTTATATATATATATATATATATATATATATATATATATATATATATATATATATATATATTTATATTTATATATATATATATATTTATAATATATATATTTATATATATATATATATTTATATATATATATATATTTATATATATATATATATATATATATACATTTTTTTTTATTTTTTTATAATTATTGTGCTTATTTATAAATTTATTAATTTAATTACTCTAAAGTTATTAATTGATCTCCTGTGTTTTTTATATTTTTATTAAATTTTATTATTATTTTTGAAAAATATAATTTTGTTTTTTGAATAATTTTTTAAGTTTTTGTTTATATTTAAATGTTGTTATAAACTTTATTTAAAGCATATTATAATATTAATAATAATAATAAAAAAACAAATTCAATAGCTAGACATTTAGATTTTCAAAATTAAATGTTTAAATGTAGTTATATGTTTATTATGAATTTGTTTTTTGATAAAAGAAATTCTTTTTTGTTTTTCAAATAATTATTTATAATATTTGCAAGATAATAAAATTTTATCATTATATAAAGAGTAAAGGGACAAGATTACAAATTGCTGTTTTTAATTATCCTGACGGACAACAATTATTTACATTTTAGTTAGTTTCTCTTAGACTATTTTACATAAAAAATGCATATTTAGATCATTTTTAATAAAAATATATTTTTTTCACTAATTTTACATTTAAACTAGAGTAATTAAAAGAATTGTTTTAATAACAGCATTTTTCGTTTTATATAAAATTTACAATATATGAACAATTTAAACAATTTTTAATTTCAGGGAGTGATGGAAGAAATGTGATTTAAAATGAAATTTTTCTATATTGTTTTTAATTATAAAGCGTAAGTAAAGTCTATAAAATGTGAGTGCTATAGTATATTTATTTATTTTGATTATTTCTACCATTTAAACAGGTTTTGTTTTTATTATTAAATTTAAAATATTTTATAGATTACAATTTTATTTTACTAAAATACTAAATGAACACTTAGTGTGTCAATATTTACTTAAAATTAAAAAAAAAAAGAAAAAAACACTTGCCTTGGTATAACGAATTTTTATCAAAAATTGTTTTATCTGAAATCGTTTTTGTAATTCTTATACGGGTATAACAACACCGTTGTACATTAGCATTCCTAGATAAATTTCAGGTCGGGTCCCAAAGATAAAAGTTTTGGAATTTTTGCATTAATTGCCGAAAGAAATCTTTCTATACAATTCTTGATCAGATCTAGATTCGGTGGTTGTTTGGATAGAATATATTATTTATATGATTTAAAAAATTAAATTCAATGTAAAACTTTTTCTTCACAATCGTAACCCTAAACATTGAATCTAAGAGCATAAACGAGGAATCAAATTTTGTTGGATAACTTATTATTTATACATTTAACATTTAAAATATAATCAAGTTGCCATAATATTAATAATAATAATGGAATATGCAAATCGCAGAAAATCTCTAAAACATAAACAAAACTCTAAAAGATCTCCTATCCATAAGCAAGATTTTTTTATTCCATTTTGGGGATAAGTCCGTTTATCTCATAACATTTTTGAATTGTGTTGAGTTTAATTTTAGGAGGCATTTGATTTTATTGAAGATGATCTAAGAACATTGTTTATATCTCTAAACTTAAATTTAAAAACTATGAAAATCTTGCTACTTTCGAAGTATTTTTTAACACCAAAACTAGAGAAATGCTAACTAATTATGAAGACGATTTGTTTGTTTTTTAGTTATTTCTTTTAAATTTTTATAATTATAACATACAGTTTAAATCTAAAAAGAAATTTATATTTTTTATTCCATTGAAAGTTTCGTGAACGCTGGCTTTTTTCTGTAGGAGATGTAGATGCAGGGATGTTTTATAAATGTACAAGTATACTTTATTAATTAACGTTGACCAATGTACATTTAAATGACTTTTTTTTTTGTATTCTACATTAATTTAGATGCATAATTATAATATTTGTGCGTATTTAACACTTTTAGAGTAAAAACAAAAACTGTATTGACTTTATATAAAAATTACATTTATATAAAAATTTGTCAGTTACAATATTATACAATAATGAAATTTTATTTTACAACATATTTTTAAATATTATATTATCATAACAGTGTATGGTAATTTTAAGTTTAGAAAAATTACTAAATTAAATTTCAAGTTAATTTCTTCAAAATTATTTATATTAAAAAAAATAAATAAATAAACAAAACTTTGAGTTGAAAAGTTAAGCAATTATTTAAACAACTTACAAAATTATTGGTTTAACATTAAAAGTTTGTTATCTGTAGCTATTAGCATATTAAGTTATTTAAACCAGTATTTTGTATACAGTTTTTATATTTTACTTAAAATATAAAACCCATATGTTTTTTCAGCTATGCTATCTCTTCCCAAAACTAATAATAACAATTTCATATAGCATTGAAGATATATTTTTTATGTTTTCATAAAATCAATATATTTATACATCTTTCAATATGTAAGTTAGAAAGAGATAAATGAAATTGTGAAATATTTAGTACACTAAATTAACAAAGTCACATTCATATCACTAGCTAAATAAAAAAAATATTAATTGACTTTCTATCCTTAAATAGTATTTTTATGCTTAAAAAACTTATTTCCTTTTTTCCCAAAATTATTTTATTAAAAAAAATCGTATTTTGAAATAACAAAAAAAAATTTTGTTTTGAAAATCCCAATTTTTAAACTTAAAACTCTTTTTTAGATATTGAAACTTAATTAATAATTGTATTGATAACAGAAATAAATTTTAATTTTTTATTATTGTCTGTTAATTTCCAAATTTTTCAAACCGAAATATTTAAAATGATGAAGAAAATATTGTTTAAAACTACTGAGCACATACTGGGTTTTATTGAAAGAACAAAAAAAAAAAAATAAAAAAAATAAAAAATTATACATTATATAAATTAATAATTTTATAATACACTAATTTTTTTTTAAATTTCTAAAACACAAAAAATTATTTAAAATTATGGTGACTTTTTTTCTTACTGACTGCAGTAAAACTTTAATTTAAATAAATTTATTAAGGATTCGGTAAATTCAAATTTATTATTATTATTTTTCAATAAAAATCAAATTCTTTATTTAAGCAAAATATGTTATTTTATTGTTTGACAACTAAATTAATTAACAGGAAATTATGCACCAATTAAACTTAAAAAATTTTTTTTTATCCAAAGTTATTTGCAATTACGGCCATAATTATTTATAATTATTTATTGTTTGTCATAATTATTTACGGTCTTTTAAACTGAAAATATTTTCTGTTTCTTTTAATATCGTTTGTATTCATTGCTTTTGTGCTAGTTTTTATTTCCGCTAAAATATCGCTACGAACTGCATTCGTTGCTTGCTTATAGGCGTTTTCATTTGGCATGCTAAAACAAGAGTTACAAGGGAAAGAAAAAGTATTTATTTGCAAACTTTTTTCAACATTAAATTCATGTTGAAGTGTGTGAACTTTTTTTTTTTTTAAATTTCTAACAAACCAGTTAATTTTTTCTATCATTTAAAGAAAAGTTAATTTATAATGATATTATTTCTTTAAAATTGTTTAGCTGTCAACTAACTTTTCGTGTTTTGTGTTTCGTAACTTATAATAATTATATACTTTCTTTAATTAAAAATCATTATGTTCCCGCTCACACAATTAAGTATTCAAAGTAAATTCTATTTTTTCACATTTAAGGTTTAAGTTAAATTTGTTAGCCTACACCAGGCCATTTCTATATATTATAGATTAAATGAATGACATTTATAAATATATACCGATCCATATGCAGATATGAATGCAAATTATATTTATTTGCTAGTCTATTGAAGAAGTTTGTGGTTTACTTTAACCACAATTATTGTAAATGCTTACCAAACACATATTATATTTAATTCAAAAATTAAATGTAGATAACAAAATAAATTGGTTTTGACAATTTTTCTAAATGGCAAAAGTTTTATTCTTTTGTAAAAACAATATGTGATTAAAAAAATACAATTCCGAGTTTTTAAACTATTTATGCAAAGGATATCTTTTACGAGCCTCACATAAGTTACTCTTAGGCTCGTTACAATTATTTAGAATTAAGATTTGGTGAATCTTTGGATTATAATTTAAATTAAAAGGTATTTATAAGCTACTGTACGAATGTACGATCTCTTGCCTTGTTGCTAAATTTTTGGTTACAATGTACCCGAAAACGAGTTATTTGCACCTTGAAACTTTTAAGAATGGGGTTTAGTATTTTTTGTTAAAAGTGAAGTGCAGACAGATGAAATGATGAGCACTTCCTCTTCAATTTAGTTTTAACAAACAACGACTAAGAGTCACTCGTGTGAAATACGCGAAGAATACCTGATTCCAGAGCTTTGAACAAATTTTTTAGAAGATGTTTAAGTTTATTTTTTTAGAAATTGCTGTTTTATATTCGTTTTAATGATTTATTTGAGCATTTGTGAAATTCTTATTTACTCTTAAGCCTCGATTGAATTATTTTTGGTTATATTTAAATTTCAAGGCAAAAAATAATTTTAATTAGTTTATTATAAAATAATTAAACTTAATTACCACTGAATGGATGTAAAAGAAAAGGTAATACTAGTTAAAAATATTCCATTGTAATTCGTTATATTAAAACGTGGTCATACTGTTGTCATTCACGCTATTGCATTTTGTAAGATATTGAAGACACATCAATGTCATTTTATTATGTCATAACACTTCCGAGTGTTTTTAATTTAAAATTAAAATTTTTTCTTTATCAAAAATAACATTGTTCAATGTTAACACACTATTAAGGTAATTAACAACAACACTATGATGATTCAAAATGCGAAATTCGACTTATTGCGGTTATTTACCAAAACCGAATATAACAAATTAAAATAAAACAAAATAATTACTATTAGTTCTTTTAGGCTTTATCCAAATTTAAAAAAAAAACAAAAAACAAGTAACAAAATGTCTCTATGGGTTGAGGGACATTAAAATGGAACCATTGTACAAAAATTTCTACTTTTACAACACCTGAGCTTTTCGCAAGGGTAATGTAAAAAAACCTGCAGACATAAAAATGTCACTTCTTGAATTTAATAAAAATATTTTAAATTGGAATAACAATGAAAGGCTTAATAAAGGATAAATATACAATTGAATTTAAAAATGGAGTTTTGAATAAAATTGAATTAACTTAATTTGTAGGAATATTATTTCACCGTGTTTTTTTCTTTTAACTTTAGCAAGGAAGTTATCTTACTATACCAGAGTTCCCCAAACTTTTTTGTGTCGTAGACCCCTTGCCATGTTTTTCTGTATTGGGTAGATCCCCAACTTGCCTGATATTGATTTTCTGTAAATTTCTAACTGTAGTGAAGTTTAGTGTTAAAAAATTAAAGTAAAAACAGATGTTAATTTATACATTTATTAATTGAATTTAAATTAAAACTACTCAAAATAAAATTTTGTATCTGTTATGTAAAATATACGTAACATTAAATAAACATAAAATATACTATAAACAAAATAACATAAGCAATAAGATAATATTTTTAGTGAGAAGGATGAACCTGATGCTTTAATAATAAGTTATCAACATTTGGCGTCAATTTTGTAAGGGATAATCTTAAATCTCCTTGGCTAATGATGTCCAGTCTGTTTGGTAACAGCGCTGAACTCTCTTTCCACTATGTATGACGATGAAAAGGAAATTAAAAATCGTGCACCCCCATTTTCATTTCATGGACCCCCATATTTTTTTTCGCTGACGTAGACCCCTTGCAGGTTGTCATAGATCCCTAGGGGTCGATATAGAACACTTTGGGAATCAGTGTACTATACGTTCACGGTAAGCAGAAGAGAAAGAAGTATATATAAAAATTAGCCATAGTGAAATTTGATTGCGTTATCAGAGCCTTGTTGAAATATTTTTTTTGGCTCTGTGATACCTTTTGGGTTATTTGGCAAACGTTATAGCGTATTTATATTTTCACACGAATGGGTGCTAATGAAAGCGAATTAAATTAGACATTTTTTAGCTTGTTTAGTTGTGTTGTGTATTATAAAAATTTAGTCCCAGTATACATTGTGTGATTTTTTGTATTTCTTTCTTTAAAATGCATTTACATTTTCATATATAAAATTTTTGATATTTTCTTTTTTAAGTATATAGGTATGGTAAACAAACAACAACAACAAATTAAAATTAAGAATTGTGGAAGAAACGAATTGCAAGAGTACAGGCTTATGTGTCCTTTTTTTTAGTTCCTCTCTTCCCCTATTATTTCTACACCCCTTATTTACTTACAAACTAAGAATTGCAGCGACAAAAATCGCATAATGTATACTGGGAATTATGAAATTTGTCTTGAAACTTATTTAACCAACTGCAAAACATTTCGAACAACATTTGTTGTCATCTGCGAAATAATTTTTGTAAACTAAATTATATTACAGACAACAGTAGATAGATAGTTGTCAAATTTTTTTAAAGGAATATAGTGTAGATTTGTATATTTCAACAAAAAATATGAAAGATGGACGAAAAAGTGGTTATGGAAACCACTTGTTGTTTCAATTTAATGTTATTTTTTTACAGTCTTTTTACTCTTCTCCTCTTTTAATAGCACATTGTTACATTTTCGGAATGAGATAGTCAAAATTGTTTATGAAGTAAATACTTTAAATTAATTTTTAAATGCTAAAACTTCATTTTTTAGTGTCGATGAAGGAAATTTCAATCCTATATACTCTTTTGCAGATGACGGCACCATTTGTCATTCGTATTCAATCAGTAACAGACCGAACCAGTTGGAAATGAATATGAATAATGCACTTAATCGCAATCCCGCAAAAATCTTCGAATGGGGTCGTGTGACTGCTCTTTTTAATGCTCGTAAGGCTCAATGTTGCATGCTTACACATAGATCTGTATTCGGAAATGGCGCTGAATCTGTTACTTTGGGTGATATGAGTATTAAGGAATCGGAAACTCTTGATGTTCTTCGCATAAAAATTCAGCGTGATGTTCGATGAACTAGGCACATTTTTCAGGTTTCTAAAGAAGCTTTTAAGTGCTTCGATTTTCTAAAATATATCCGGCTGGAGCTCCAACGTCAGTTTTGAAGCTGTTCGACCATGTACAAGAGAGGGCTAAGAAGCTCATCGAGGACAGTAGGATAACCAACTCTATTGATTCTCTAGAACATTGCGCAATGTGGGTTGTATTTCACTGTTTTATCGTTACTAAAACGATAAGTATTCTAGAAAAATAAGTGAATCCTACTACGCATTACAGGTTAAATTCGTTTTTTAGCAGAACGGTTCGTTTGTGGAATGAACTGCTTCCGTCTTTTCCGTCACTTTCAATGTAGGTTAAATTCAAATCGAATGTCTACAAACCAAAGATGTTAAATAATGATTAGATAATGCTAATGATTGCTAATTAAACTACTTTTGTGAAATTTTCTAATTCATTAAACAATTAGAATTAGTTCAACTAATTCCCATTAGAATTTTGAAGTTTTTATTCCAATTGTAAAACTTATTGCAATTAGTTGCCATTAGCAAAAAAATTGGTTTACCTTTACAATTAGAAATCTAATTATTGAATTCTGAATGCAATTAGATATTGAATTAGTTCCAATTGGAATCAATTATTTTGATATTTTGAAAAACAAAAAAAAATAAAATTTCATAATAAGTAATTTACAATTATTCGGAATAATTTTTAATATAAGCAATTTCATTTCGTGCTTGATTCCTTTTAAATAAATATTTAATGATATTCTCATAAAATATTTATTACAAAAATTTTTATTAAAAAATAAACATCAACAATTTCATAAAAAAAATAGAATTTCATAAAAAATGATTTGTAAAATTTGAGACATCTGAATTGATTACATCCACATAATTTTTTACTTATATTTACCTTTTATATCTTAACTTAAAATTTTCCCTTTTCTACAAAGGATAAAAGAATTAGGACTCATCACTTTGCATTTAAAATGTTTTTGCATGCTTTTGCATTTGATTTATACATATAATATTTTAAATATAGCGAAAAGATGCAATCGAAGTTAATCGCAAGAATTTTTTTTTGGACAATTGTGCCAAAAATTGAGTTCGAATGCTTAAAAAATATTGGAAATTATGAAACTTCCAAAGGGAGCATTTTAATCGCTTAATTTCCAACCAAATAGAGCAAAAAATTATAAATTTTTCAAAATAAAAAGAGGAAACGTTTTTTTACCGTGAGATCAAGATTGCTCAAATCGCTTTTTATCAGCCTTAAGCAGCTTTGCCTAAGAAGGTTTTAAACTGTTGCGCAACATGTGAAATTGCGTTAGAATAAACAAAATTCGCACTTTTCTTTCAAACTCGGGCACAATTTGAATATTTGACTGTAACCAAGCTTAAAACATTAATTAGTTCAAGGTTTATTGTAGTTATGCACATTTGCAAATCAATTTAACCAGTATAAAGATAATTTGCTAAAGAAAAGTTACTTTTATATTTTTGTATTTTTATCACTTTGCGAATAATAATACTCCCTATAAAATGTGTTGACTATTTGCAAAAAAAAATTGCCTTTTTTTAGTTAACAATTGAAGTTGTTGAGTTGTGGAAAATAAAAAATTCAAAATAAAACTAAACAACTATATTGTTGCTTTTGATTGTTCCCATATGATTTGTTCATGTTTTGGAAACTTTATTATTTTATTGTTGATTTTTTGTTGTTTACGACAAAAGTTTCAATTAAATAAAAGTTAGAGATTTATATTTTCTCTCGTTTTTTATTCTACTTTATTTTTAACTTGGGAATTAAATTGTTCTTCTCTTATAATTAGCTTAAATATTAAGAAATTATTATTAGAACGTTAATCGATTTTTATGTAACATCTACATATCTCATAACCTAAGATTTCAATAATATTCAAATTTTCTATTTTATTATGTTACTAACTGTACGACCCGGCTTCGCTCGGAAACTATTTCATATGAAGTTAGAAAAAAATTTTCAGTACAAAGAAACGACACAAATTTTTTTTCAGTTTATTGTTTTAATAGTTCTTAAGGTAATTCATTAAAAAATAAACAAACAAAAAAGTAAGCATATAGTTCATTTTAAAGCTTGATAGTAAACTATATTTTTTGTTTTTCTGTTGGGAGAGAAAATAAACAGTGCTGACGGTGTCCCAACTCTTGAGCATGCAACCTACAATTGCTCGTGGGAAATTGGGATTCTAGGTTTGACCCACACACTTTTAGCGATTGTCTTTGGGATTTATTTAGCTCTTCACCTACAAACTTTCCTATAATTATTATTGATAAGTTTTTGCTATCGGCGTTTTAATAACCAATCTAGTACCATCGCATACTATTGGCTTATTCAGCTTACGTAACTTGACTATTCCAGCGTTTATCTGAAAGTTATGTGGTAGAATTCCCGGTAAATTTAATGAATTCAGGAACTCTACGGAGTAGTTAGCAATATTTTCGGGATCGGTAATGGAACCAATCGATTTATACGAATACCGTTCGCCATTAATTAAGCTTTAGATTTTTGAATTTATTTAATCAACGTATTTGTTTTTTGCAGCCAAAATGGCTCTTTCACTTAACCAAAGTTGATCGCTTTTATTTTAAGCAATGTATGTGAACAGTTTTGCAATTAGTTCGTCTTTAGACGTTGTAAATTGGCAAGAGCCCATTGGAAAGGAAATCTGGCCTGTTGTAGATTCAGTCGGTTTTTTCCACTGCCAATGTCTAACAATATATAGGAATAGATAGATAAACCTAGATTTTAAGAAATGTTGACTGCTAACGAAATCGTTCGAAGTTTAACTTTTATTTTTTACTTTAGTAATAAAATTTTATAATAAAAGAATTTTGATATTGGATTTTTCAGCATATAACCGACATACATATGTATGTATCGTTAAAATTGCATCGAGTAGAAAATTATTTTTTAACTTCAAAGTGAAGTGTAATTGTCGGTGACTTAATAATTTTAAGCCCTCACTATCCAATATATCAAGGTTTTTCTTTTCTTATAAAAACTATTAACTTTAAAATGATGTGAATCAAATCGCACAAAAATTTTAAAAGCTCGCATAATGTGCACATAGAATATATATTCAAATTTTCACTTTTAGTATTATCCAAAAAAATCACTGAACACTGTTTAGGAATTTTATAAAGTTTAAACGTAGGCTAAGTAAAAAAATTGAGAAGTGAAAACGATTTATTTATGTTTTCACTAACATGATTTAATACATAGTATATTCAAAAGTGAAAATAAAAACATGTATAAACAAAATTAATACTTTTTCTTGAAAATGTTTTAAAAACTTTAGTTCTTCGAGTTGCTCTTTAAATTTTCTCATGCGCAGAAAAATTACTTCGAAATAAAGTCTAGTTATTGAAAACATATCATGTTCGTTGGGCTCTCCTGGCAAGTTCTGTAACATAAGCAAAGCTTGATGATATTTATTAAAACGTATGTATGTACATAAGTACATATGTAAGTAAATTTTTTATATACATAATTATATTTTTATGGTATAAATTTATACAATTTTAGAAAAAAAAATTTAAAAATGAAATTTAAAATGCATATTTTATTAAATTGAAAACAAATTCACCAAAGAATTTGAACTTTATTGAAAAACATGCAATCTATTTACATACATATGTACATGTGATTTTATTGTGAATTTTAAATGAAGTAAGATTTTTTCCCCAAAATTGTGACGGTATTATCTCTAAAAGATCTGGCAGTATATATAGTAATGAATTAAAAAAATCTTCAAACATAAAAATACAATTTCGACTATTGACATGTTAGAACAATGTTTGGTTTCGCCGAAGTTGAAGATGTTGCCTCTCTTTATTTGGTCTTTTATAATGTTTTTTCGGTTTTGTTTTTAATATGATTTACGGGTTTTTTTAGCGTAAGCTAAGAATGCATACGTGAGTTTGCACAACTCATTAGCATACAAATAACCATAAGCTCCATCAAACCAGTTCGAACGAACATGTCGAGTCGTGAATAAGGTATTTGTGTTTACAACAACAACAGAAGAAAATTAATAAATGAATTTTCTAAGTTTTCCGGAAAATTTTATAATTTTTTTTTCATACAAACCATCTCCTGGAAATTTCGAATTGAATAAAACAAAAATTAGCCAAATCGCTCCAGCCGTTCTCACGCCAACTCATTACATACGCGGACCATTTCATTTTTATATATATAGAAGATTTTTTAGTAATTAATTTTAAGCACCAGGTCTTATTTAATAAAAAATTTTTTAAAAAACTTTATTTTTTATTACATTTTCGATATTTCGCCACACCGTTGGTTGGCATCATCAGGATGATGATGATGATGCCAACCAACGGTGTGGCGAAATATCGAAAATATAATAAAAAATAAAGTTTTTTAAACAATTTTTTATTAAATAAGGATGATGATGATGATGCCAACCAACGGTGTGGCGAAATATCGAAAATATAATAAAAAATAAAGTTTTTTAAACAATTTTTTATTAAATAAGACCTTGTGCTTAAAATTAATTACTAAAAAATATTAAAAAAAAGGTCAAAAATTATAACTATTATATATATAGAAGATTATTATATTATCTTCTAATATAATGTCATAAATAGTTAAATAATAGTTATAAATTTATTGAATTTATTATCAGCGGTTTATGTTATTGTACATGTGCAAAACTTTTAATACGTTAATAGTGGGTGCATAATGAATAGAAATTTTGTATTGTACATACATACACACAAATAGATATGTATATCAAGCTAGCAAAATTACAATTACAAAAAGTTATAGAAAATAGCAAATAAATATTCGATTACAAGTTTTTTTTTCTTATTGCTAATGACATTGGAAATGTATATTTAGAAAACTATTTCTTTTTAGCAGTGTATTCTACTTTCCACGGACTGACCAAATACAAACAGATAAGCACACAATGAATTATGTAAATAGAACGTTTAGGACCCAAAAAAGATCCGCCATGATATTATAAAGAAACTTTATCATCAGCGCATACTCCTCAAAATGGTGTAGATATTCCAGCAATTGACAGTAGAAATGGATATATTCGCCTTTAAGCAACCTTTAGCTTTCTTTGTATTTGGTAAATGACATATTCAAATGATCTTCAAGAACCGGCAGTTAATATCAAAGCTTTAATTAATTTTCGTTCAGATAGTAAAGGATAATTTTTTATTTAGCCGTAGAACTTGATTGCCATCGAAGTTCGCATCTGATACACTTAAAATGACAATTTAAAAAATAATTTCTAGCGCGTCTTTGTCATAACTAACGATATTAGTTCTAATGATCAAAATTAAGAAAGGTCGAATTGTTCCCGTTTGATGAAGCATCTGATCCATTTAATATTAAAGAATAATTTTGCAAAATAAAAACAAACTTTATTTATTCAATTGTAATTCCCTATGAAAGTATGAATTAATGAACTCTATTAAAAAAGAGTTACGAAAATATGTTTTTAAGGAAAAAAAAGATGTTAAGTTAAATAACAGAGAAGAAAATATATATTTGAATATACTACACAAATTGAAAATCTTACAAATATTTTAATATTAATTCTTTCTTAAAAGAAACTTTTTGCTGACATTAAAAAGAAGTTATTACACATTTAAATAGAAGACATTATATATGTTTAACTTAATAATCACTACGTAAAAAATTCTTTAACATGCTCTTACCAACTACTTTTATAGATATAGATAAAATAAATTATATTCATTTATATTAAAAAATAAAGTTAAAGCACAAAAGATAGAAACCAACAGCAGGTTCATTTAGATTTGACTATAATTAATGACAGCCGCACAACACAAGAGAAAATATGAAAATTGACCGGATATAATTTCGTTAACGTTATTGGGCTTGAGGCTGTATGAATGTATATGTGTATGAGTGTATCCTTTGGAAATGTCAGATACGAGGGTAGCTAGCCATCTTTTACAGCGATAAAATTAATAATTATAATCTTGTTTTAAGTGTTCGAATCATTGGATATGATATGTTTTTCTATTTTACTTGGGAGCTACTTTTAATCGTTTTCTACGCAATTTACATTTGATATAAAAGAACTTAAATGTAAAATTCAGTTAATTCGGGTCTGACGACAGATCTTTTAAGTTCCCACAAGAACCCTGAATTAAAATTGTTTTGTAGAAAAATACTTTTGTTGTGATTGAACATTTTTATTTGACATAGAGTACAATGAATGTTTTGGAAATATTCGTGCTTAGCAATTTGTTGCATAACTTTTTCATTGTTGTATCGCAAGATAACTTTAAATGAAAATAAGTTGCAGCGAAAAGATTGAAAAAATAATTTCGAATAATTTTTCTTGAAATTTGGTAGAAATATTTTTTTTGAAACAGTGCTAGCGCGCAAAACATTGAGACGTGGATGTTGAATACCGAGTATTGAATTAAAATTCAAAAGTAGTTACACTTTAATTTTAGATTTTATTATTTTATTATTTATTTTAATTATGTTGAATGTTTTAAAGATCGAATACAGCATTTATTTTATACCCTTTTTTTAATTCTCTCCTAAAGTGGCATTATTTGATGTCACCGGTATTTTGATAATTAACTTTTAATTTGTTATTCTTTATTGCAGTTTTTTTTGGGTGCATATTAACTGCTGCTGAATTCTCTGAAGAACGAAATGTATGAAGAATAACTTTCAAAAAATCTTTTTAAAATTCAAGCCATTTATTTTGCTTTTTTCGCTACACCTCTTGTCAACAAAAATAAATTACCTTCTAAAAAATTTTAATAATATATATATATTTTATGTACAATTCCGATATTGCCTTAAAAGTATCGAGCGGTATCTAAATGAAAAGTGTATCGAGTATTAATAATAATACTGTTATAGCAAATAAAAAGAGGTTATATCACATCACGCCATACGTACTGCAAAAAAACAACAAGAAAAAAGAAGCAAAAACAAAAATATTTCCAAATGTATTCAGTCATTGAGTTGCTACTGTTAATGCCACAAAATTTACGATTACAATGGTTGAACATCATATTTACTTCCTTCCTAAATGAATGGCTGACTTTTTTTCTTTTAATTTTTGGCTATTTGATGCATGTTTATTATAAGGAATGAGCGTACTTCTGGGTATTATGTTCATGGGACGAATAAGATTTTTTGTGCAATGATTTCGCATATTTACAAATTAAATAATTTTGTTCATTTTACATTAAGATTTTTTGCTTTGTATCCTTCACTAAAGTTGTATATTTTTTATGCTTTAGATTTTATTTCTTTTCTTTCTCCAGTGCTACTTGTAGCTATGATTGCAAAAATATAACAGCACTGTTGCCATTTCTAGTTCTTTGCATTTATTTTCGTTTGCAATTTCATTTTTATGAGTTTTTCATATTGATTAAATAATTTTTGCTATCACAACTTCTATCAAGGGAGGTTTTAAACGTATTTAATTTAAATTTAAATAGTACTATGTTATTGTCACGTCTTCGCTGGTAAATGTTCAATAATTGACTGAACAAATCGCATTATATTCTTTGTATATGCTGCTAAATGTATTTTTAATGAACTAAAGTATTAATTTGGAAAGGCATTAAAAATATCGCCAACATAATTTTAATTATAATTAATTGTAGAATATATTCATGGTTACACTTTTCGCCTCATGCTATACAACCGTTAAAACAGTTCACTTATCTCTTGAAATTTTAACGTTTCTCTGGTCATGACAGATGGCACCTTAGATTGTGGCACGTTTGATCACATTGGATTGTAATCGCAACCTTATGTGAATGAATGAATTTTGAATATAACCGTATCGCTCATACTTTACATTTTCATGGAAGTTGTTTTGCTTTATTATCAAATAATAAAATGAAGTTTAAAATTAAAGGGTGTCCCATAAAGACGTGTTTGTCTATAAAAGTTTATGATTTAAGATGTTATACGTATCTTAAATCATAAACTTTTATAGACAAACACTTAAAATGTACATAAAGTATGTAGTACTATGCCCTTTATACAAATAGTGATATTTTTAAAAATACTGAATAATAAAATAAAGGGCGTGTCATGTTTTATATGTCTGGCGTATAGCGACTTACCTTTTGAACAGCAAAACACAGATTTTTGAAAATTACATTAAATGTGTATTAGTGGGCATAACTATAATAGAAAACCTGATTTTGACCGTAAGAGGCAGACACATATAATTTTAAACAATAAATTTAAAAAAACCCTTGGAATGAATCCAACATTTTATTTGTATACTTAAACATTATGGCGACTCAATACCATGCGTTTACTAGGCGTTCTGGAGGACACGTTTTTTTGGTAATATTCGAAATATATACCTGAAATTACGTGATAAGATTTACATCTGCACCTGGCAGTGCGCCTTAATCAGATGCTGGTCAAACCACTGGGAATGAAAAGCAAACGTCATTCTAGGAAGCCGAAATCTAATTCTAGGACTTTCGTAGTTGCAACTTTGATGATTCCAGAGCAGGGCTGCAAACCACCACACCTTGCTGAAGAGCTGGAGACTTTCCAACTCCTGCCCAGAACACTTGTCTAGCATGCTCACTGGATCCAGGAACATTCCACCAGGTAAGTGTTATTAAAGGTGAAATGAACCTGGCCACCATATAAAACTGAGCTGTCTGTTATGGGGCCGCGAAACCACAACCGCCACGATACTCCCGAAGGGCCAACCTCAATAATTAGTCAGAGAAACAGCTAAATGTCTAAAGAGACAAATAGCGGAAACTCTGCGGGCTACTGATTCCCGTGGAAATAACGTGGAGTTCCCAGTTGACCCCTGCTGCCTTCAGGGGACTGGACCCCTTTTTCCCCAGTTGCGCAGGTCTAGATAGTCAAGTATTCTATAAAGACCGATAAATGTGCCCCCGGGGGGTGTATACCTGAAATTGATGTGATTTGATTTACATCTCCACCCACTAGGTAGTCATAATCAGTGGTCAAACCACTTTGAATGATTTGCAAACGTCATTTACGCCCTAGGAGGCGATCGAATGCGTATATCCTCCGGTCACTCCTAGTAGCAATTTTAAAAGCCCGAAGTAGGCCGTAGCCTTCACTCCTTGCTGAAGAGTTGAAGACTTTCCAACTCCTGGTCCAGAACGCATGAAGCCTAATATAATTAAGAACACGACGGCATTCATACTCACTGGATCTGAACCATTCATTGTGTTCATTTTGAATGATCCGACCCACAAACTCTCACGAGGGTCTCGAAACCACAACCACCACGATACTCCCATATAGGGGCCAACCTCAATAACCAGTCAGAGAACAGCTAATTGTCTTAAGAGACAAATTGTGAACTCTGGGCCGTACTGATTCCCGTGGAAATATGTGGATTGTCCAGGTGACTCCTACTAGCCTTTGAGGGGCCTGGCCTCCCTTTTACCCCGCCTAAATGGAATAATAGGTTCCAAAAATACTATCATGTGCCCCCGGGGGGATGTATACCTGAAATATAGGGTTCGCCAAATAACTTTTTTTTTGTTTTAAATTCTATAAACAAAACTACACAGATTCGGCTGTGTGGTACGTAGCGCCGTCCTGTTGAAACCAAATGTTGCCAATATCCTCCTCTTCAATTTTTGTGAACCAAAATTCGTTCAACATGGCCCAATAACGATCGCCATTGACTGTAACGGCTACTCCTGAAAAATGGCCCAATTATGCCTCTGGACCAAAATCCGCACCAAACAGTGACTCATTTTGGGTGCGTCGGCTTTTCAATGTATGCGTGCGGGTTTTCTGTGTCCCAAATGCGACAATTTTGCTTGCTTACATACCCGCCAAGATCAATGAGCTTCGTCTGGAAAGATGATTTTTTTTTGCAAAATTTGCATCTTCTGTAAGTCGTTTGCAGGCCCACTTAGCGAAGCGTTGTTCAACCGTATACAGAACCATATTCGTTCAGCAGAAGGATAAAACGAATTATCTGTCAAATCAAACATAAGCTAAGTGTTACCATTCACGAAATAAGCACTAGGTGAAAAAAAAACTTTAGATGGCGGACCCTACATTTAAAAACAAAATCATAATTTAATTTACTTTCTACATGTTTTTACTATGATTTTTTCTAAAAATTTAAAATGAGCATAAAATTTTTATGTTTCATAAAAAAGGCGTTGCTCAACAGCTTATTTGTATTCAAATGCATACTGGTGTTTAAAAGCATTACAAATTCTTCCAACAGTCACTTAAAATATTTAAATTTTGTTTTAGTCCGTAAATATGAAGTTTTGTTTGCTAATGCATTTTATGTAGTGCACATGCATCAATTGTGCATATAGTATTTTTATGCAAAACTCTGTTAAATTTGGCATGCAATTTTAGAAGTTTATACAATTTTGTTTTATATTTCAAGTTACTAATTTGCACACAAGTTTTATTATTTTTTGTTTGTAAATTTTTATATAACGTTGAGCAAAATCGCACAATACACGCACTGTATTTATTTTATAATGTTGGTTTAGTAAAGATTTGTAATTGTATTAGAATTAGAATAAATTATAACTGACATAAAATTGAAGGTAACATCCCTAAGTCCTGTGTGGAATATACATGAAATTTGATGAAATAAATTTATTTATAAAGTGGATTTAAAAAAATTGAGAAACGTTTTGTGTGTCATAATGTGTAAATTACTTGTATTAGGTTTATGGCAAACAAAATATTGAAATAATTATAATTTAATAGGGCGAATAAATTGGTTTATAATGTAATTATCATATAGAATGATATGAATAATTTTTTTTTGTTGAAAAAAAAAATTAACTTCATCCTACACAATATAGCATAGCCTATTTTAAGGCTTTAGAAAAATATATATTGAATAAAATCCAATTCCAACAATTTTGTTAAAATTGTAAATTAAGTTACTATAATTTGGCGTCGTTTGTGGTATTGAACTGATATGAAAGGAAAAAAAGCATGCCCTACTTAACCCAACTTTTTTATTTTTTTGTTTGTTTGCTTAATCTTGCTTTGGTTTTATTGCCAACCGCATGAAATGTTACTGGTTATCATTTTTATATCAAGGTAAAATAAAAAGAAGAAAAGTGATAAAAAAAGTTTTCACCCACATACTCACTTAACATCTGTGTATTTAAAATAAAAGTGTGCAACAGGATTTTACTTCTTGATGTGGTTTCCATATTAAATGAAAGTTCAAACGAAACGAAACCACAAAATTCAAATTTGTGTACAAACAAATTAATACATGGTTTTCGACACTTTGGCCTCGTAGCAACAATAATAATTCTCAGGGTTCAAAGATTTTGTGGGGTTTAAAAGTACGGACGGGTGTTACATCAAAAAAGCTTTATGCCTCTGAATGCTGTAAATGCATAACATTTTTTAAATGTTTTCTGTGGACAAAAATAAAAGTAATTTCAATTACAACTGCACCTTCAACGATATGAGTTTGTATTAAAGTTTAACTTTTGAAAAAAATAATCAATAAAAAATAAACCAACAAGATAAAGGGTTTATATGCTCTTCATCTCTTAGAATGACTTTTGAAAAAGTGCTCATTCATTGTTTAACAATGAAATCTCGTGGTTCTCCCATTCTGCTTTATATTAACTCGAACTATATTTTTAGGGTTTCAAGCCAGTGCAAACAATTATGAATTTCAAGAATATTTGTGTGGTTTAAAGCCACACCTCCAGAGATTGTGTTTTTAAGCAGGAAAACGAAAATTCTGAAAATTGTTTTTAGCAGCTCCCTTATGCAGCAGATTTATGCGTTATTCCTTTTGCCAATGTAATGTATGGGGATGTATCTTTCGAAACACTTAAAAAACGTTAAATAAATCGAAAAATAGGAACTAGATTAAATACGGCAACTGATAGGGCAGCAATAGCATGATATCACAACAATATTTGCCTTCCCTACTGCTTTTATTTCTAGAAACATTATGGCCGTTACAGCAACAACAAGGAATAAAATACTGTTAACACTGAATTTTATACAGGGTTTGTGCCGCTGTCTTCGCTATTAAAACAAAGTTAGAAACAAAATATGTAAATATTGGGTTTTGACGCATATAGTATAAGTTGTTGTTGTTGTTATAGGCAAACAACTAAAGTTTACAGAGTTCAAGTTCAGATAACCATGAGCATTATTTTCCATTATTTTTATAATAATAGTCAGTCACATTGCACTTTTAAATTTTTTTGCCAGCAGTGTAATTTGATTTATACATTAAACTAATACAGCATTCGTTAAAAATGGGCACCAAAAGTATACGCGAGCGGCCGAAATCGGTGGTTATCTTTCGTATGGAAATAATATTTTATTTTAGTTCACTTCTCAGCCTTGATATTTTTAAAATCTTTCTGATGGTAGTTAAGTTGTAGTCGACAAAAAAAAATTTAAAACAGAAAGTCGCAGTTATCTGCTGTTAGGTCGATTTGCAATTTTTAGATAAAGGGGGCATCAATCTAGTCCCCGTTTGTTATTAGCTTAACATATGAGACTCTTATTTGCTTTAGTTATGCTATTGATTCCATATTTGTAAATATCAAACTTGTAATTTTATACTAACCATAGCATTTTATATAACATTCTTTAATGTTCTCTTGATTAAAATCATTTGACTGAACGTCTGTGTGGGATTGTGACAAAAATGAAAATTTAATTAAAAAACTTAATATTTTATAGGATGAATTATCGTTTATTACATTCGTAATTTTTGAGTCTTCTTTCGCAATTTTCAGTTTATTTAATATGTGACTATTTGACAATATATATATTATTTTATTATTGTTACGAAATTAATTAAGCATCAAAAAATATAGAAAACTAAGGAAATATATTTAAGAATTTTTTGCTAAAAGAAAAAGATTGCTAAATCTTCTGACTAGATCTAGAAAATCTAGAACGATAACACAGATAAAGACAAGTAAGAGTATATAAAAATAAAGAATTTTACATTCTCGAAAATAAACTTGCTGAGGTTAAACAAGTAGATTTTTGGATTCACGCAGAGTGTAAGACTTCATTCAGTCTTATATAAATTAAAACTTAACCGGTGTTCCCAAGAAGACCTAATTTTAGTGCATAATTTAACAGGCAGATACTTTAAATTTTCAACAACAAAAGCAAAAAATATTAAATAGAAGGGAAAGAGTACTGAGATTAATTTAAACATTTAAACTGAATTCGATAATTTGAACATTTTGATAAGTTTATAATTTTCTCGAATGATACTAGCGGTTTAAAATCTCGCCGATATACACTATATACGCTATATACGCATAGCTTTCATTAATATAAATCATTGTTATATTTTTTTTTCTACTTTGATATTATTTTCATATTCTTAAATGCCTTAAAAATTTATATAATGGAAGAGAAAACCAATCTTTTATAATATGAAAATTCTATTATACGAAAGAGGGTGATAAATCATCTTTCACCAAAACTGATGTTAGGTGTGTCTTTAAAACGTAAATAACCATCTGGGTATTTATTAGTGTGTTGGAAGAAAATAAACTCTACAAAGTTTAAGTTTTTCTTAAAAATAATTTATTTGTAGTGGTTATTGATGCTGTGATGATGATGACGTGTGCATTTTAAACAAAATTTGACTTAGTGTCGATGAACAAAAACAGTTTTTTAAAGAATAAAACAGGAGAAATTTAAAATTTTTCGCAACTGTTGATTATAACAATGACTTTTTATTTAGTTGTTTGTATTCATTGGCCAATTCAGAATTTTATGCTGTTGATTTTTTAATCTTAAGCTAGTCGGGCCTAACACAGTTTATGTCAATGAAAAACCTTTAAATACATTTTTACCCAACATTTCGTAAATTTTTTGTTGACTTTTTCAAGGGCTTCGGAATATCACATTGATCACACTACCATCATAAGATTTGACAAATAACAAAACAATCAAAGTTAAAATAAAATCAAACCCAGTTGAAGACTAAATTATAAAAAAGCTCCTGACAACATTTCAATACTTTAATTCTTTAAAGGACTCCGAATGTACCAAAAATAATATATTTTGCTTTTTAGTACTTATTTTAGCGAATTTTTTAAATTATTGTTTAATAATTAAAAGGAACAGCGTAACGCTAAAGAGCCCAAATAATTTTTTTTAATTTTTCAATACTTTGCATAAACTTTTCATCCAAAGCACAATTACAACTTTAAATGTCTATTTATAGCAAAGTTTTTAACTTATTTTTTGTTGGTAAGTAAGGAACAAACTTAAAACCATTTTTATACCACGCATAAAAAAAAATAAAAAATGTTATTGTGCCTGGAACCATTAAACGTTCAGCATGAATGCACAGTTAGGCAGGCATATTTTTAGAGGAAAGCACAGAAGTTGTGTCGGTTGGATACATTTGTAATTAACTATGTGTTTGGCATCGGCTGCTTTATTCTTTTGCATGCATTTTTGGAGCAGATTCTGTGTTATATTTGTTTTTGTTTCTCTGTTGACTGACTTTACCGGAAAAGGTGAGGAACAAACACATACACTTGTTTACAAACTTTCACGCGCATATCATAATATGTGTATGTATGAGTTATTCGACATGAATAGAAGCAATATAGCGATTGGTAACAAGTTTCAATTTCTGTTTGAAAAATTATAGTATCAAGATTATAAAGCAGAGCCAGTATCCTGAAAGTGTCAGCAGATAACTTTTTCCTATGTTCGATACATAAAAATGTAACTAACAAGAAAGCAAAGAATGATGCAAATGTGTGCTGAATTTATTTATTAATATTCTTAAAACTTTGTAAATGTTACGGAGTTTGAGCTGGAGGAACAGTGCAATAAGTGACAGTGTTCAATATCAGAATCTTTTTCCGTGTCAATTAAATAATATTGAAGTTAAAGCCATGTGGTAAAAAAATAAAACACTGCTACATGCCATACTTGCAGTATACTTGCTCATTTATATTTTCTACATTGAGTGTTATATTGCAACTGGATTTCTTTCTAAGCAGTTCTTGGAAATCTAATATCTATAGCAGAAAGCCCACAGCTGCACATGAATTGCACAAAATTGCGTATGCGCAAGCCTTTTCACTGTTAATAATTTATCTTAACATTGTTCATGCCAATATTTATTTTGTGTTTCTTTTAACCACCCAAAATAGTATGATTATTACTACTAGAATGCAGAACAACATATCACACACCCTGTATATAGAAGTTTTATATCCTTTAGCAGAAAAAAGTCGTGGGCAACTCGCACAATTTATAAATGTACAATCGTGTTCTTCAATGAGGTTAATTTTTGGTTTAAGGGATTTGTTAATAAGTAAAATAATCGCATAATTAACAACATACCCGAAAGACTCCATAATATCTAGGAAAAATACACTGGTTGATACGGGTTACATGCTGATGGCACCGTTGGTCTTTATTTCGTCGAATATTAAGCCGTAACTCGCGTTACGTCCTTATTTCGTCGAATATTAAGCCGTAACTCGCGTTATGTCGATGAAGATCATTTCTGCTCCATGCCTAGTGAGGTTTTAAAAATATAGATGACGTTGATTCGGCCGAGATGTGGTTTAACTAGATGGTGCAACGTGACATACGGCAACCACCGACCAACCAACGACTTTTGAAGTAAAAATTCGGTGATATTTTGACTTCAGGGAACGGATTTGTCAATTGGTTGCGACGTCACAATTTTAACTTTCTTAATTATTTCTGATGGGAAATAATCAACAAGGTTATCTTGATAAAAGAGTAATATTTGATGCCTTGATGCCAACATTGTTCGAATTTTTTCTAAGGTGTTTAAGAATCAATTTTTTTAGATTCATAAACAATTGTAGATTTTATAAACAAATCAAAAACTCTGAAGACGAATTTTATTTGCAGTTCAGAAGTTGACTAACGTTAAATTTTCTTAAATTTTTTAAAATTACTTTTGTTCCGATACTCACTCTCCACTAAATTATAAATGTCTGTGACACCAAATCTCTAAATATGGGGTGTAGAAATGTAAAGAATGTGCAATTCTTCCCTTCTTATTTCCGATAAGCCTTAGGAATTAGGAATTTTTTGCACTAATTAACAAAAACTAATTCAATTAAAACATTTTCATTAAGAATGGGTCTAGAATTAAATTTGTAGAATATATTTACTCATGCCGTTCTGCACAAAAGTAACAATTTATTTACTTTAATACAGCGTTATTTTTACTAAAGCAAAAATACAATAACAAAATGCTTATGATGATTTACTTAGTTTGACAATATAAATTGGAGAAATGAAAAATTCATGTAACATAACGGAAATAAAAATTATATTTTACTACCGCCTTGAATAATGATGTTGTTTGTGGCTATAATGACCATCTTTATGATGATGATGACTCAGGGGTTTTAGTTTTAATTTAGTTTTAATTTTTGACTGTATAGAAATAAACATATATATATATATATATATATATATATATATATAAATTAATAACTAATACAACCACAACCGTTAAACATCAATCAATTAATGCTTTTCTTTTTGTTCGTTCAGCGGTCGTATGTAGTTAGTGGCGGAAAAAACAAACAAACGAAATTATTAACTTGTAATTAACAACTAATTTTTGTGTCAAGCGAATAAGTTTCTCAGGAAGGTAATTTAAAAGTTTTTTGTGTTTGAAAAGAAAGTATTTATAAAATAACTATGGAAAAAAGTATAAAAAAAAGCTATCAGTCTAACAAAGAAATGATAACAAACGGCGACAGAAGTGCTGAGGCAATTTCTTTTATTTGAAAAAGTGACAGGAATTCTCACATGGGCGAAAAGGTAAATACGACAATAATTCTAATAGCGACTAAAACTTCACATGTTTAATTAATTTCTTACTTTTATTATTATTTTTAGAATATGGCCAAGTAAATCTTTATGTAGAAAACAAAATTTCAAAAATTTAAGGTAAAATTATTTAAGCGGGAATTAAGCACATTCCTATTAACTAAATTACAATAATTGTGAATACTTGGTTTGAAGACAAAAAGAAATGAAATGTGTAATTCCCTCCAAAATGCAAATATGGAAATAAGTGATTGCAGAGCATAAAATCTGTTATACAGAAAAAGTATTCATTGTAATTTCACTTAATTTTTAATTGATTTATTTATTACTTTAGTTTTATTCTATAAGAATAAAATAAAACCTTAAATAGGTGCAATAACTTTTTTCTATTAATTAAGTACTGTGAAAAATGTATATATTTTATTTTGTCATTTTACGATTTAACGATAACAAACATCTTTTTTCATATATTTAAACGAAAACCTTTAATTAATTTACTATTTTAAAGCTAATAAAAGTTTTGCTATAAGAAAATTCAATCACCCAATTATAATATTAATAATTGATAATTATTTAGAACTCCGATTATTTGTTTCGGTTTAATTCTCTCATGCTCATAAATCGTGTCTTAGATGTTGGATAATTTATATTAGTCAAGAATTAAGAAAAGCCTTTACATCATTACAAAAACAAAGTAAAAACGAAGACACACTTAACACATTAAAAAAAATGTAAAATAAATATGTCAAAAAGTTCAAAGACCTTAGACCTTAAGAATGGGTATGCGTGTCATAAACACAAAACAGCAATTCTAAAGAGCAACTGTTTAGGCAAAAAAAAAATAATAAATGACAGTGATACAAAAAATGCTAACATGTCTATATGCGCACAATATTGCGTGACAAATACAAGTAACGTCATGTAGACAAAAACTTAAAATATTTGTTTGTATTTATAAATGGACATGCACCAATGTAAGGTTTAGAGTGTTAGTAATTGAGTATACTCGTATAATGTAATACAACAGTGCTTAAGATTGTAGTTACGTGTAAGAATGTTTATAAACCTTTTCCTTTTTTTTGTTCTTTTTTATTATTAAATTTACAGTTATAAAGTAAATAACAAAGAAATCGCATCATAAATGAATATACAAAAAGTTCTTGGCATACTTTTGCTTTTTTTCATAATTGTATTGTTATTGCATACTTTAAGGCGTCAGCAACTGTATATTTGAAGCTATTATTTCCTATTTTGAATAACATAAAATTGCGTGACATGACGCACATATTTTTTGAAAATGATTTTCCATTTATATTTTTAATGCTTGGAAATAATGTTTGAGCTTTACTGTTTATTATTAGTTATTTTTTTATATTGTTATAGTCGCTTTGCGATTCATATTGATATTTGGACTTATGCTTTTTGAAAAGCAAAACTTTGTAAGCTACTTAGCATGAAAAGTTTCCAGTTTAAAAATGCGAATGCGAATGTTAAAGGTGGGCATTTTTAAAGTTTTTTTTTCTTTTTTTTTTTTAAGAAAATATAGTTTTAATAAAGTATCAAGCAAAATCAATATATATATATATATATATCGTAAAAAAATTGCATATATATGAGACAGTTAAAATAAATAACAAAAAGTAGATTTGAAAAAATTACTGTTTAAGAAAAATATGTCGTTCAACTGGTCGACAATTGATTTGAGTTGGCAAAAATATTTCTAGTTGCAATTCTTACAAAACTCAGTTAGGCGTTAGGTTGGGGCTCATGACATTATATGCAAATGATCCTGATTTAGGATGTGTGGTTAAAATATTATTTTGGAATCAATCGGTATGTTAAAATTTTATGCAAGTTTGGAGCTAGAATCAGCATACAAGGTGTAGCTATTTGCGTTTTCTAAAAATCGATGTAATTTTCTTCTACACCCAAGAAAACTAATTTATTCAAACAGCTAATCAGGCGGCCATAAGAGATAAATTGTCTACGGAAATATATACAATGAAAATATAAGTCAATATTATTGGGTCATTTAAACAAAGAAATGAAGACAAACCTCATATTTACAATAGCATATTTAAATTTTAAAAATAAATCAGTAGGTTTAACTTACTTAAAAAGGGTAGGGACCACTCGTTAATTTTTAATTTAGTTTTCTTCTTATATTTTTGCGAAAATTTAAAGTATTTCCCGGTTACGGTTCAAAAGAGACAATATCCGTCAAAATAAGATTTTCTTAAAAAACACCCTTTCTTATTCATTTTTATACTTGTATACACTCTGTGTAAATTCAATTATGTCGCTTTAAGGTTTTTAAAGATCAGTCGTTCAATAATGAATGTATGAAAATATTTCTATAGGATTACCCTTTAATTTGTTTATTATACTTGTTGTACCAGACATTTATGTTTCTTACTGTGTTTTTAAAGTTAAAAAACTCTTTTTGAGCTTTGCAGTCTTTTCTCTCAAGCTCTAACGTTTTAAATGCATTTCACTATCCATGCTTCCACAATTTTTAACAGTATTGGAAAAAAAATTTATAAAGAATTAATTAAATTTGTGTATTAATTTTCAATGCAACAACAAAAAATCTCAATTTAAAAAGTTCGTTTCATTATACGCCAAAAAATCGTAACAAATATATTTGAGTACATTAGCTTATAAATATTCGAGTATTTATAATTAGACTGTATTCTATCTATCTAGTATGCAATTTTTGACTTTTATTCAGTACACAATTAATTTCACACCCCCCCCATTCATACTCTAATTCACAATCAGATTCACATGTTGCCTCATTTGCCATAGAAGATTATTTAGATTTTATAGCATTCGCATGCGAAATATTTGCTATTTAATGTATCTGCATCTTTAGGCTAATTATTACTCATGCAAACACTGTGCAAATGTTTGTGTGTACAATCGCATACACATGTGTAGTTTTACCTTTGGGTATCTCTTATGCGAATATTAAAAATTAAAATATCTTAAGTTGTTGATATTTAAGTGATAATAAGACATTTATAATGCCCTTTAATACGACCTTAAACGGAAATGCCTAAGTATAACTGGCTACTAACATCAGTTTAAAATAAACTAAAAAGATAAGTTTTTAGATGTGAATTGAAAAAGGATACTTGGAAAGAACATGTTCAAGGCAATAAAAGAAATTGTAAAAACAAAAATTCGAGAGATTTTGTGCTATATAGATACGTAAAGTAATATTTTAAAATTTTATATAATTTTAATAAAAGAACAGAAGAAATATATTAGTTTTCAAAATTTTTGTTCTGCTTTTTTAAAACTAAACAAAAAATAAATTTTCTCTCTTAATAAATTTTTTTTTACTCAAATCAAAATATCTATTAAGAAATAGATGTTTTTAGATTACAAACCCAGGCCACCAAACACTCGTAGTAGCAGCTTAGTAATCCTTGTGAAGTATAGCTGAATTTTAGGGTTTCAGGGTTAAAATTCCTTCTTCTATTGATGATGTTGGTCTACAACTTTCATTACTACAAATAATATAAAAAATATGGAATATCGCGTAATACAAATTCCTATTTCAATCACAAAAATAAAAGAGTCCACTGGATTATACTTTAATTTCATGCAGTCACTGATTATTTCTTATGAAAATGTGATGCCAAGTAAGAGCAACAATTACTGTCTCGATTATAAAAAAAAATTTAGATAGTTAAGAATATTGTGATACAAAGCTTGGTATAGTTGACTAAAAAGGGACTGGACGGGTTAAAGAATCCTGTGGTGTAGAGATAGTAGCATATTTTTTTTAAAGCGCATATTTAATAAACAGAAAATCGTGGGAACAGATCTAACCAGAGTCACAGCGGAAGAAATAGAGAATGAATAAATTGCCGCACAAGAGAAAAATTTTATTCGATTTGATTTAATATGCAAAGAATTTCATAAGTTTGAAAAAATTAAAAATCATATTTTTCTCCAAAAAATTCAACAAAGTTTGGCCTCATTTTGTATGACATTTTTATCTGCAGATAATTTTCTTTCCAGAATATTATAAATAAATTTATTTATTAACGCGTTGACTCTAATGTTTATTTATTTATTTTTATTTTATGGAGATTTCAGTTCTTCTTTATTTGCATTTTCACGTTTCAAAAAACTTGCTGGTATTGGTTTACTTTTTAATATCAATATCATTAATATTCTTTGTTGTTTCTTGTTAGATGATTCTAAGTGTTTTAGGCTGAATTTTAGCAGAAAACTATTAAAAAACCCTGTTTTTTTAAACTATTTAAAAAAATCTCATACAAAATTAAACTTTCTCAAACTACGATCGTAGAATTTACGTCACTTGTGTGGGTCTTTATTTCAAATAAATGATTCAAATACTAAATAAAAGCAAAAACAATATAACAACAACCACGAATACAAAACAATAATTACATCATGATTATGGCTTTCGCCTTAAATGAAAATCATTTAACCTCTGGTCTTGTCGGTGATGTTGTACAAGTTATACATTGTAAATATGTGTGTGCATAATGGGAAAGTTGCTCATATTCTGCTTTATTTTTTTTTTCAATATGCAATAATTTTGTTTGTAGTTGATTTTTTTCATGTTCTTGTTATTGACATGTTTGCATTTGAGTTAAACTCTTTATTTTTATTTGTGTGATGAAGTAACTGACTGGATGACAATCAACCAATCATTTGTATATTTTATTTTGATGTGTTTTTTTATTATAATTGTTTTTTATTTATACAGGGTAGTTCAAAATGAATATTGTAATGTCAATGTTTCTAAGTGCTTTCAAATCCATTGTTCATTGACATTTCTGTTTGAAACAGATGATTAATAACTCAATTAGTAATAAGAGTCATTAACGATAAAGAACTTCAAATTATTTTTCACTTGCTTCAGACTTCGAAATTTTGCTTTTATTAGCCATCAATTCATGTTAGATACCTGTAAGATCAAAAATACAAAATACGACGACAAAAGTGCATCAACTAGAAAGCGGTCACGTGGTCAAAATACTTTTTTAAAATTAATATCGTTAATTGTAAACTTAAACTTTTCATTTCAAACGAAGTCGTTACCATTAAACGTTTATATATGACGTTAGTTTTGTGCCACCTTTAACATCAAAAGTTTTTTTCTTAAACTGTGTGCGAGTTGGCATGGTTGAACAGATTTCTGTTCATTTTCGTCAAAATTTAAAAATTTATTGTTCATTCAATAATAAAACAATTTCTTAATGATACTTTACGAACATTCAAAAATAAATAATACAAATAGTTTTTGTGGTTTTATTTTTGATCCCTTTATTCATGTATATATAAAACAAAAGGAAGTAATGAACTGTTTGAAACTTATGTCAATTGCACTAAATAATTTTGTATAGGGAAAGAAATATTTTTTATTTTTTTTTGTACTCTTTTAATTGTAAGAATTGCAAAATAGCGTATAATAGGGGAACATCACGCACAGCTTTGCGGTTAATGCGCACTCTGTGTCCATGTCCATGATTGTTAAGCATAAATGTGCCTAATTTTCGTCCAATTTCTTACTTTAATTCAAAGGTATGTTGTGTGTTATGTAGGTAATGTGTCAGAGAGTGATTATTTTAAACAATCGTATGGTAAACAACTTAAATTGGTTAAACTTTACAACCTAAGAGGCTAATTTTGATATAGAAATAAAGAGAGTTCGTGACGACATAAAAATATAATATTTTTACTTATCCCATACCTACTACGAGAAGGTTTATAAATAAAAGTGATTGAACTCACAATTTCGGCAACTTATAAATTAAATTAGGTGAAAACGTATTATGCCTTGTTAAATGATTTACATAGAAAATTTCCCACCCTTTTTATGGATGTTTTCGAAACTTTAAAATTAATGATAGCGTATACGTGATGGACAACTTTAATGATTGAAAATGGTCATCATACGCCAGGCTGAACATTAGAACTTTCGCAAACCTTAAAAAAAATGGCATAAAATATATCCTGAAAATCACTAGATATAAAAAGTAATAAGTCCGGAGGGTGCATTATACTGCACTTTAGTGTTTCTACGTCTATTAGACCATATTTATGATTTATATAAATTATCGCAAAATTCTTCTACTTTGAACCTGATTTTCTTAAAAAATTATTTTTAATTTACAGGGTGTCCCGCTGGGAATACTACTTTGACAGTTCATATTCGTCGTGAAGTAGAGACGTGGCAAATTTATTATGGAAAAATACTCGATAAACATGTTTTAATTGTTAAAATATTTTTTCCAAGTTATCGATTACTGTGGCAAAAAGAAAGTTACGTAAAATTTTTGGGAGAAATAACGTGCACTGTTTATCGTGTAGTGAATGATGTCGATGTACATGATAGGCTGCTCAAAAAATGTTTAAAACAATCAATCAACCTCAATTCGACGCCGTGCTCTAGAGCTTGATCTTCAAAGAACACCTTTGGCCATAATTTTGCACAAGGATTTGCATTTGTTTCCATATAAGATTCAGCTGACCTAAGAGCTTCTTCCCCAAGACCATTTACGCCGCCGTACATATGCCAATAGGATGTTACAGTTCGCCCATGACATCCTCGAGGTACACATTCATTTGAATGGATATGTGAATAGACAAAATAGTCGGTTCTGGGTAATAGGAAACTCTCAAATTATTCAACAATCCCCTTACCATTAAAAGTGACAGTCTTAACGCCACAACTGCATGCTTTGGACTTGATTAACATGTGGTATCAACAAGACAATTCTATATAGCATACACCCAGGATTATAATGGAATTAGTGCGAGACCTCTTCCCACACGAAAGGTGATGTTGATTGATCGCCACGGTCGCCTGATTTGACTGCTCTGGACTTTTTCTTTTGGAGATATTTGAAAATCGAGGTTTATGCAAACAAACCAGAAACGCTTGAGCAACTGAAACAAAATATTCGTGATGAAATTAAAAAAATACCTCGTAAAATTTGTGGGAGTGTAATGCACATGAGAAGTTAACAGAGGCGGGTATTCCAGTCTCTTTCAGTTAATCAAAAGTTATAAACAAACAAAATAGTATACCTTCCCGGTGGATACCCTGTACATATTGAATTGTATGAAGATTCATTTAATTTTTGCTCACATGGAATTAACGTGTATGTCGTTAAACTAAAAAAAAAATTTCATTTCGATTTGTATTCTACGATCGCATCAGCTTAAAAATTATGTGTTTGATATATCACACGCAATAAGTGCCTAATTTAACATATACAAACGGAATTTATTTTCAAATTAATAATGTTTTGTAGTTTTTTTAATCGACCTTTTTTATCTTTAATATCTCTTATTCTTTTTTACGGTGTTTTTAAATTAAATTAACAATATATATTTTTTTCTTTTCGATATTTCGCTTTTCTATGGAAAGCTTCTTCAGGAAATTTTTTTTTTTTTTTTTAAATTTAATTATAAATACAAAATTTTTTATTTCAAACGATTAAAGGTAACAGTAATTAATATACATTAATTGGTTTTTATTTTTTATTATACAAAATAATTTTATTTTCAGTTTTATTCGACCTTTTTTTATTTCTATTAAATTTTAATCTTTTCACACGGTCATTTAAAAAAAAAAAAACAAAAAAAAAATAAAATCGTTATAATTTAAATGACCGTGTGAAAAGATTAAAATTTAATAGAAACAAAATTTTATATTTTAATAAACAGAAATGATTTTCTATAATTTAAAAAAGTTAAGTTTGAAACAACAACTGGGAAAAAGAAAAAATCTAAATTCCTCTATCGTTGTTATAAAAAAGTTATTTAAATTTATTTTCTTTTTCTACTCGTGAAATTTTCATTTTGTAACATTTTCTCCTCCCATTCCTATGCATTATATTTCTTTAGGAACTTATTCTTGACTTGGTAACTAAATTTCAAAGATTTTTATCGCAAAAATATAAAATTGTGGTGGTTGATTCTATTCAGTGTGGTACTCTATATATAAAAAGGAAGACCAAATAACTATAAACAGCATAATGAATAGCAGTGATTTTAAAAATACAAGTACCGACAAGATTATGTGCTTGTTTCAGTTTACTTTTTTAGTTTTTGATATTTGAACACTATTTTAGCTCAACCACAAATTAAAGACTAATAATCTAGTTTTTCTTAAAATGATAAAAAAATGTTCTTGCTTAATTCCATTTTAGAAAATGTATGTATTTAATAATTTTACAAATCATAAAATTTTTGAGGGGACTTCAAAAATATGAAGAAGCTTCTGTCTGCATTATTTACGCTTTGCAAATAAATATAACAACAAAATCAGAGGAAATCAAAAAACTTTAACTTATTTAATTCATCCGTGTTGTACTCCAAAAATTTTTAATAATTTCTAAATAGCAAATTTTTTCTGCAGTTTGGAATAATGACAGTGATGGAATAATGATAGTGTTTTGTTTCTAAAAATTAAAACTCTCTAAACTGTCAAAAAGAAAGGAAGTAGAAAAAAATATTCTTAGAAATATGCCAAAGAAATTATTTATAAATTTACCGAGCAATTATTGACAAATTTTGATTTTTGTTATAAATTAAATATTGTTTTTCTATTGATCTAGGACTATAGTTGAAGTAGAGTTCATCTCCAAAAATTTGTCGATAGCAAACAATACACTTTTAAACATAGTTACGTGTTCAGTTTGGCAATTTGTACCAACAAAATTTACCCACATTGTACCCTTCACAACATGCCTGCCGTGCGCACGGCTGTAAAAAAGGATAAATAAGAAAACATAATAATAATAGATACAAGCAAGCAGTACAACAAAAAGAAAAAAACTCTATCAGGGACAAAGATTTTTTCTTTGAACTTGTCTTTTTCTATTTATTTAACATTTATAGCATTTAGTTTTATCGTGTCTGTTTTATGTTCTCTCAACCTCGTCTTCGTTTATTAACAAATTTAAAATGTTGCTGCTTTTTCTATTGTTATTATTATTATTATAGTTGCCTTGTACAATTACACAAGTATTGGAAGGATAAGTGGTGGTGGAAGGACTTTATAAGTATTGGTGTGAGGTTATTTTATTCCTATTTGTGGCATTGGCAGCAGTCAATGTTGTTGGTTAAATTAAGTTTTAAGTTTAGTTCTGATGCTAAGCTATTTGATTATTTAATAAAAAGAGATATGTAACATTGACTATTTACAGTGGGTAAGATAATAAAGCTCTTAGTATTAATTTAACAAGTTAGGAACACAAGTGTAGGAACACAATAGACAACAGTATGGGAATGATTTGTTGTTAGTGAGAATTATTTATAAACTTATTTTAGTTATATCATAATATTATTAAATGCATTTATTAGATAGAAAAGTCGGTATCCTTACGCATTTCGCCGTTGGCTTAATCCATATGTTATACATATGTATAATTAATAATGATTACAGAAACCCCATAAACAATATGGGAACTGATTTAGAAGACCACGAGAAGGGCTTAACCTTATACTACCAACAAACGAACAAACCACGTTTTTTCATACATTCCTTTTTGCATTAAGTTAGCTACACGCCGACTCTTAATGCAGATTTAAGGCGTATTATTGTTATTTTTCTAAAAAATATTTTTGAAGATTTTATTGCATTTAAATTAATCGAGAAGGTAAAGAGAGTACTGTTAAGTGAAAATTTAACATGAATTAGAATTTATTCCTAACAGAAAATGTTAAGAACGGTTGTCTTATGTGGCAGAATAAAGACATAGGAATAAAAATAAGGAATAATATTTGTCTGTTGTATAGGGGTCTTTATTAAGTTATCTCTTATTATCACTTTTTTTTAGTTATTTTTATTCTTAAAATTTTGTTTTTCTTTTAGTTTTATTTAAATAATTTGTAAATTAAAATTCTTATAAAATACAGAGAGAAAATGTCATAGAACTGCAAACACTGACTAGAAAATATAACAAATTTTATGTCAGCAACACTGCTGTCTTTTGTGTTTTTGAGAGATACAAGCCAACATTTGATATTATTTGTGATCTCATCAACTTCTCCAAATGAATAAAAATAAAAGAGTAAAAATAATTAGTAGTATTAGTATTGGTAGCAGTAGTAGTAAATACAAAAACTTTATTATTAATTTATTTTTGGAATTTCGTGAGCACGGAGCGTAAAAATTGTTCCCAAATGTTTTCAATGCTATATCACAGGCCTAAAAAAGTAACTAAAGGTAAAAATGTGTCCAAACAGATTTTACTTTTCTGAACACACCTTTATGTCTAAAGCCGTTATAGGCAAACACTTTACACAGATGTTTGTATCACTATGTTTGCTATATTATCAAGAATAAAAAAAATATATAGGGTGTATCCATAGCTGTTTTCAAGTATGTGATCTTATCTTTTAAACCGTTAAGAACGAAAGCTTAAAATTAACACGTAATGTATGATCGCTATAAAAACAGGTAACAAATAAAATTAAAAGTGAAAGCGTGATTTTATAGAAGTGGTAACTTCTGACTGTGCGTTAAAAGGCCATAAAGTATGAAATTTAAAACTTAAGGATGGCTCACATGAAGATGTGGAAGCCTTCGCCTCTCAGTCCAACTCACAATTTGCTGATTTATTAATTTATTATTTATTAAGGGTACTGACAATTTTTATAATGTAATTAAATTTTAATTCTAAATGTTCTATAAATAATAAAAATAGCTACAAACATATTATACAATGTATTGACAATTGGTAAGTAAAGTTATTTATAACGTTTTTGTTATAGGCGCCAAACATACATTTAGCGTTAAAAAATTGTATTTTATTACATCACAAAAAAAACAAAAATCATAAAAATTGTTAAATTACTACAACATAAATGACTAAAAACCAACTACTGAAGAAAATTCGGAGGTTATGGTTTTGCTTTCTATATTTTCATTTCCTAATTATATGGCATTCAAACAAATTTCTTAAAAATTGTATTGAAGCATTTTGTCAATGTTAATATTAGAAGGGGCTTTATGAAATATTTATTTTTTTAATTAAAAATTCATTTAGGGTAACATATACCAAACGCTTAATTTAAGCTAAAATGTTGCAAGCTAATAAAATAGTTTTTTATACAATTGGCCAAGTTTTCGCTTAAAATCCATTTTGTTTGAATTGATGAACAAAATTAAGCAAAAGTTAGTTCAAGTTTTAAATTGACGAGAAAGAGAGAAATGAAGAGTGCGGCCATTATAATACATTTAGAATTGCTAAACGAAACGAAGAAAAAGTTTCAAAAATATGTACATTTTTATTACAATCTAAGCAAGGAAAGTCCATGTTGGCTGTATGAGTACCTTTGCGATAAATTGTGTCATCATGAGAAGTGATGGTCAGAGTATTGTTTGCGAAAAGCCGGATACAGACTTTAAAATTGAGACATTTTTGTTTAAATCGATTAACTACACTTTGTTTTGGTTTGTAACCTTTAACTTCAAAGCACTTCAATGTATTTATAAAATCAAAGTTGTTTGGCAATTGGTATTTTTTTTTGGAAAATGTCTATAATTATTTCGTATTATCACTTACATTACTTTCTTTGTAAATATTTTAATTCCCTAAAACAGACAAAATTTTAGTATGTGATATTTACTGAATTTTTAGTGTTATCATATTTGTGGATAACGATGTTAATCTCCTAAATTTAACTGTTTGTTTTTTACAGTAAACCGTAGAACCTTTAAATAGCATTGAGAGAAAATGTGTAACAATATACTTAATATATTTATTTTGTTTTAATTTGTTCTTTTTTCTGTTTAGTGATATCGCGTACAGATATTCTACCCTTGTATAATACAGACGTTAATCTATATTGTCACATACATATACATTTGAACATGTGTATATATTAATACTTAATTTGTATACAGAGAAAACATGTTTAATCAGCACATGTTGTCCTTAACAAAGAAAAGTATATGTTCTGTATCCATGTGTGTCTGTGAGTTTATTAACAAACATGATACTAATAGTAGCTATACTATCACTAAATAGATAAGAAACAAAAAAGAAATGAGAGACTACAAAAAAGGAAAACCATCTAAATGTTAGACACCAAAAACAGCAAACAAAAGCAAACTATCTGATGAATAAAAGAAAAAAATGTGCATAAACAGCATTAACATGCAAAGTTGTTGCTATTGCATGTATTTTTGCAATGCACTTGTTTAATGAAACGTTCATTCTCAAATAGAAATAGGTGTATGCGTCTCTATGCAGAAGTTATTAAGGCTAATTTAACTACAAATAAAGTGACCATAAATGAAGGAAAGAGAAGAAAGAGGCTATAAAAACAAAAATATTTAAGTTTTTTTTTGGGTGGAAATCAGAAAAAATAGATTTACGATTGCAAACGACCTAAATGCATATGAATAATTTATTTAAGTAAAAATATTAATCTTTATTAGGTTTGTATGTGGGCATTTGTTTCTGAATTAAATCTGAATATTTACAAGCTCATTTTAATTTTTACAAGGCTATTAAAATTGAAAAAGTTAAACTACGAGTGTATGTTTGAAATAAAAAAATCATTGTACATTTAAGGATTTTCTCCTACTTGTGCGGTAACCTATTATAAACAGTGAGTTAAGTGTTTCACCAATGCTTTTAAGGGTTGTTCTTTGCAGGCCTAATAAGCATTCTTGCATCAGCTTGCAACAGCACAGGAAATAAGAATTAAACTTAACCAAACAACACAAAGAAATTGTCTATTGAAAAAAAGCAAAAATAGATGGTAGGAACATTTGTTGCTTAAAGCTGTAAATGAATGCGAAATCCCTAATAACTATACTCTGCAGTGGCATACAATTTTTTGCAAAAAACAAAAAAACTCTGATAATGGATTTTAGTAGAGAAGGACACAAAACATCATGTATCACCGTTTTGAAAGTTGAGAGGGGTGCTAAAACTGTCATCTTTTTATATGTTCTTATGTTGAATCGATAATCGAATATACCTGTGATAGCCTTGAATTTTAGGTAAGCAACTTTAATCTCTAATTGATCAATGTAATGGAATAATAACGGGCTAGAATAATTTTTCTAACATTCCATCTCTGGGTTGTATTTAGTTATTATTTTCAAATTGGCAAAAAAAAAAATATTTTTCAATAACTATGCAAAGCTGCGTAATCTCGATAACTTAATTTTATATTTTTTTTAACTTAATCAAAATATGTACATAAAACAAAGTCGGGTTAGTTTTACTCAAGATTTTAGTGATCTCTAATTTGTGGGATTCGTGTTTCGCCCCAATAGCAAAAAAGAAAACTCATGCAAGATGTTTAAACAGAAAATAAATGTTATATAAATAAAATAATAATTGCGAAATGTTTATCACACATTCTGTATGATCCAGGGTTCTTGCAAAAAGTTTCTTATGGAACGAAAAATTGATCGAATTACGGTTTATTTTGCTACAGATCTAGAAAAATATGACCAATTTTCTCTTTTGCCAATATACAAAAATTAAAATTAATTGTGCAATATCTAAAAATGAGTGTCTAAATTTGCCAAAGTTTTTTCAATATAAAGGCCAGAGAGATTACTCTGTATTACAAATCGAAAGCAAAATCAGTCGAGTTTATATCGTTTACACATTGCATTTTTAGAGGTGTTTTGGATCGGTATATGAAATAATCTCCCCGCAGTCCATATACAAATTCATCATAGAATTGATAAATTAAATCAGACAGGTGGCGCTGTATTTGAAATATTTAATTTTTCATCTTCGAAGTTTCTTTTCTTCTATGTCTTAAAAAACTATTTCTATTATACTCGGAAGGGTAGTGTTAGAGGGCCCGTTTGATACAGAAAGTTAGTATACATATATATGTGTTTGCTATAGTGTTACCTCAAGTTGTATGCTTAATAATATCTCAAACAAGCATGTTAGAAAAAGTTTCATTTTACACTACCACAAAAAAAAAATCATATGCAATTACTAAACGCGTAAGCTCAAATATGTTATAACCCAAAAACAAAAAAAATCTTTTATAGCAATAGTAAAACTAAATAAAAATGAACAATTATTTTTTAAACAAAAAAAAAATTATATTCTTAAAAGAAACAAAATATAATTGAAAATATAAATAATAACAAAAGTAATTAAGATATTAATAAAACTTGAATTTAAATAAACCCTTGTTTAAATAAAAATTTAGCAACACCCTTTTGTGAAATTTAAAGTTCATGCCATTTTTAATATGGAATTTCTAAACAGAATTTTGATGAAATTTTTATTTTTATATTAAAAAATTTATTTTAATTCAAGCATGTAATATACTACCATTACTTTGACATTTTAAGCAGCGGTTTGATAAAAATAGTTTATTAAATGTGGTTGACTGAGTTGATATCATCACTTGATTGAGATAAATATAAATATTCTCTAAAATAAATACTACAAGTTCACATTTAATGATTAAGTTCCTGGTCATTAAATTGATATTTCGAAAAAATTTTTATATTTCTGAAACTTGTAACATTTAATTAGAGCGTAATATGACAGAAAATAACAATTATCAATGATTTTGTTGTTAATAACTATTTTTATTATAGTTTTTAGTTTCCAGAAGAAATAACAAGAAATGTACCAAATAAAGTAACATATTGATTAAATTGTTAATAAGATATCGCATTGCATGCATTACGTCATACATTTAAATTTGTATGTATTTACTGCTGTTAGTCAGCAATTTCTTTTTATTCACTTTCAGAATTTTGCAGCCAATTTTTTTTTTTTATAAATTTTTAATTTCGATTTCGCTACACGAATTTTTCTATTTCCTATTATGCACATCGGTGGATTGGACTGACACACATTGGGGGATTTTGTTAAAAAAATGGAAATAATTGCTTCTAAACTGAAAGTACGATTTCATAAAAATTTTTCACTAAAAACTTAAAAATGTCGATTTTTGTAAATTGATTAAAAGATTCTTTGAAAATTTGTTTCTAAGTGTAGCGAAAATCGGAAGGGGTTTGGCTGCACTAAAAGCAAAAACTAGATAAAAGGACAAATTAAAATTTGTAATTTTAAAATCTGAATATCTAATAAGTATAAGAGAGAATTAAAATGTTCTGCAAGATATCTTAAGAGTTTAATAAGAGCTATCGCCAGAATATTTAAAAATCCATTGGAAAATGGAAAATGGGGTAAACAGTATATCTAAATTTAAAACTTAAACTCCAATACTAAAGCCATACCGGTCCACATGTTTTAAAAAAATTTTTTTTTACTAAATCTCTCGCCACTGTATCACGTTTAAAGATTCTACAGAATAGCTGGACTTTAGTCGAGCGCATTTTTTCTTGCTGTAGTTTTTTAAATTATCTTTTTAAATAGCAAGACATAGCATCTTTGGCTTCATCGTAATGTATATACTTTTTAGCGTATAAAGATATGTGAATTTTATGCCACCATTTTTTAAAAAAATTTTAACTAAATGGTTATAGTACCCATGAATAGCTTAATGAGACAGGAAACTGACAACATAACAATATGGGGCAGTCATGCTAGAGCTGTCATGACAAAGAACTGCTCGTAGTTCGAGTCAAGCTGGAACTACACGAACCACTTATTGCTGTTCCTGGCTGCGGTTGTTAAAAGTGCATGCTTGCTAAACAAAAAAACAAGTGGTTCGACCTCAGGCATAGTCGTACAGTGTTATGCGGGGATAGATGCGTAAAAATTATAAATAAAAATCCTGTTATTTGCAATAAAAGAACACTGTAATTTAGCAAAGGTAAAAACGCAACATGATACTTTAATCTCTTTAAATTTCGGAATATGTTAATTTTAAAAATATTTTATTAAGAATAAACTTTTAAATCTTATTAAAAGAAACTAATTTAAAGTTTTACAAAAACTGTTCTGCTAGTAATTAAGTTTTTTTTTGTGTCGGATATCTGGATGGCACTAAAGTCGACTCAACTTATTGTTTTAACATTTTTTCATTCATTGAAAATGAGATATTCGAGTATATTCTCAAGCTTGTGTAAATGTGTGCTGTTACAAATGTGTGCTGTGTACAAATGTATGCACACTTTTATACATGACTAAAAATGCAATTAAAAACAGAAGAAGTTGAAAACAAAATGGGAGATTGATGAACAAAAAAAAAAAAAAAATAACAAGCAACAGCCATATTAAAACAAAAACGCAGTAATTTTTAAAAACGTACTGCAAATTTAAGACCTTAAAAAGTATAAAATTTTTTTTTCACTATAATATACACTGATAGAAGTACTATGGGTTTGGTTTTGTAAGATTTAAATGATTATCCAGTAGATATTTAATCGCACTCTATGGGTTATACAGATAAAGAAGGTTTATGCGATATTTCTGTGATAAAGCGAACAATTAAAAAAAAAATTATATCAAAATCAATGAACTTTTAAAGTTATTTCTGAAATTATATTTTTATCGTTTTTGAATTTATTGCAGCAGCTTCTATCTGAAATTTTTGTTTTATAGACTTTATCAACGAAGTGAGTTAGACGTTTATTTGTTTGTTGGATGTGTTAGGATGTGTTTAAAGTTGCGTATTTTTGTTTTATTGTTTTCTGCTCGTATATGGTCTAACATGTTCATGGATACGTCGGTTGGGAGTCGTTCTGCTAGTTTAAGATGAATGTCTAGTATTTCCGAGTTCGTATTTTATTTTTTGGCGTACAGGTTTTTGACTTCGAATTTTACAAAGTCTTTTTGTGCTCTTCTTATTGTCTTTCTACTTGCTGTGGTGTTGGTTTTTATTTGTATTTTGGCATATTTTGGTATGATATTCGATGTTGAACCAAATATTTGCCTTTGTTGTCATAATTTTTATTTGTCGTCGTTTGTAAATTGATGTGTAAATTGTAGGTCTGAGAGGCATTTGTTGATATGTGTGCCTATTGGCCGATGGGGTTTGATTTATTTGGGTATAATTTTACGTCAACCCGCGTCAAATTTAGTTTATGAATATATCGGTTTTGGCTATATGCCATCTTCAGCGTTCTCTCTATACTAGTTGCATTTTATTGTCAGCTGTGTTAATATAGTTTGTCTTGTTCGTGTCTCTCTTCATGTTATTCTTATTGTCTTCGTCTTTCTCTCTTTTTGTCTTAAAATGGTGCTCGAAAATAATTATGAACTACAAAACATTATCTACGATTCCGATGAAGCCTAGGATAAACTTTCTTTTTTCATAACAAACTAACAGATTGAAAATTTAGCGACTTTTTGAACTTTCGATGTGTTTGGAGTTCAATGGAACTTTATTAAATGTTATCAAAAAAATGTTTTTCTATATACATTGTTCGAATTTATAAGATATTGAATTTTGCTTTTGGGAGAACATCATTTTTGTTTTTTTGGGGTTGTTGTATCCTAAAATTGCAGTGTCACATTTCCTTTTACTCTCAGTAAACGCAACCGTGCGATTACTTTAAAACAGTACTTGGGACTCTTCCATTATAACCGCAAAATTAATGTAGACACTAATTGTTACCCAAAACACTAGTTCGGATGAGTATGCCTAAATTAGGCACATGCTGCTTTGCCTTTTATTAGGGTCACTGTAACTTTTTATGAATTGCACTGAGTATCATTCACATCGATTAACCTTAAGACGTTAAAAAAAAACACTAACAACTATAGGATAAATTCGTGAGTAAAGAAAAAGAGCGATTCTCGCAATGATAATGTACTGTTGCAAATGTACAGGTATGTAGCTGATATAAAGCTCTCTAGAACTATTTGGTGTGTTAGTAAGAGATTTCAAAAGTAACGGTGTGATTATACTTCCATGTCTAATTTTTTTTACACGTGGAGAGAAAAGCCATGGTTCTGATATGATTATAATTATAGTTGTTTTGAACAATACTTTAGTCGCGATAAGCACATTGTAAAAAATGGGCTTCGCAACAAGAGCATCTCAAGATATGTTTAACATTTTTTCACCATAATATTATTGTTATATGTAATAACATGCTTATACAAGATAGACAAAATTTTTTGTATTGTATGAATTATATTAAATTATGCAATATATCAAAATTATTAAATTGAAGTATTTAATAAACAAACAAAAAAATTCTCTAAAAGCAAGTTTAGCCTTAATATTTTGTAATTAACTAACTGACCCATTGAAAACGAATTTGTGAGATCGCAAACAAATAAGCTCAATGCCCACCGGAACTGTTTTAACGGCGGCAGTAATCGAGCCCATGTTACTTTGGGCCTTTCACCGTCATCCTCCAATGCACATTGGATGCAGTTGGAGGCTGGCGACGAAGTTATGACGTGTCTGTATTTTTGAAGTAAGCAACGCTCAATATTTACGTAAATGCGATACCATGTAATATCAAAACACAGCGCACAAAAAAATTAAATGCATTGAATGAATGAATACACAAAAATTCATTCAAGTCGATTCAGTCGTGTAGTTGCAGTGTAGTTAAATAACCTCGATACCGACTGCAGCGCCATCTACCGAACTGGTTTGTGAATGTATACCATCCAAGGTGGCACCCAAACGTATGCAAAAAAAATTATTCAGTGACATACTCACCTACAATAGAATTATATACATAAAGAAGATTTGTATGGGAGGTACCACGCCCCTTTGTACAATCCCGCCATATTTGTAGCAGCACTTAAAAAACGCATACCAAACCGACGTACCAAGTTTTATGCAAATGCCGTTATCAGGAGCAGAAATAATAGATTTTTAATTTGTGGTTTGCATGGGAGGTACAGCGCGCTTTTGTCCAATTGGACCGAATTGTAAATCTAAACCACCCGGGGCGCCACCCAAACGTATACAAAAAAATGTATGCAAATCGGTCCAGCCGTTTAGGAGGAGTTCAGTCACAACGCACGTACAGTAGAATTATATTTATAAAGATTATATCTTTAAGTGTAAAACTCATACACAGTTAGACATTTATTTCTCTCAGTGCACATTGTCTTATTTACTTTCATTTATCCTCAATAAATGGATAAATATATGTATGCAAAGTATAAACGGTTTTATTGTGGGAGCAACGAATAAATTTATCTCCGCTTTTATCTCTTTTAGACAATGGTAAGGAAAAATTTTCATTTGGAAAATTTAAACAAACAATATGTTTTCATTAAAATATTTAGTTGATTGAGAATACTGGCAATTTAATTTGGTTGAGTTGTATCACTTGATGTTTTTGTTTTTACTGTGTTTAAATACTCAAACAGCTCGACAAGTTTATCAATTACTACTGACTTAATCTGTTCATCAATATCATATTAAAGCAGCCGCACATGCACTCTATAAATGTAGTTTTAATCTTCTCTATTGAATTATTCATTATTCATTATTTAATGACAGTTTTGATTAAATTGACACTTGTATGAGATGATACAAATACGGCTCTTGTTTCGGTTAAGTGTTCGCTCTGTTTTATTACATTGTTTTTATTGGTTTGATTTTAATTGTTCATGTTAATTTTTATGACAAATATTTCATATTTTTTATTCATAAATTAATTTTAATTTAACTTATGTGTTGCCTTTTTTTTTGTTTTGTATGAACGTTATATAAATATATATATTTTGTTGAATGGAGTGGACGTCTGATATTTGTAGTAAAGAATGTTTTATACGTATCTCATGCACTTAAAATGTCATTAATGGTTTTGTATAAAATCTGAATAATGAATTTATTTTATCTGGATTTTATTTGAGCTTCCGTTGATAAACATTCTTAGACCAGTGTTTTTTGATAGAAAATCAATTAGTTATCAGATTTGGCTACTCTATTGTCAATCATGATCAGTTTGGTCATTTTATGATAAAACACTAACCTCAGAACACAGCTTGTATGGTCTGATTTTTTTTTTTTCAAAAATGGTGGATTGTTACCGTTCGGAAGTAAGTCTTTCGAACGACTAACTAACCACGTATAGTCTTGTACTAAAATTACTATAAACGATAAGCATTTGCAAGCAATTGTTTGGGTAGAATAGACGTAAAATTGAGCACACCTCAAATAAGTACATTTATTTTTATTAAAAGACAATCGGTTGCGTTATACCTTTAGTCAATAGTATGAAAAAATCGTTTGTCAACCCACTATTTTCTCTTAATGCTCTAATAATTGATTAATAGGAGTCATTTTGGGCTGGATGGTTATGTAAATGAGCAAATTTATTGAACTTTAAGCCGTGAAAATTAATTAGTTCCCAGGCACTTCATACAGTAAGGAAATAACTTTTATTAAAAATCAAAATAACTGAAGTCATTGAAACCAGGAAATATAGAGGCCTTTAAAGGTAACGTTGCGTGGACTAGGGCCAATATACCGCACCAATTATTGATGAAAGTAAAATAGCATTGACGAACGAAACAGTTTTAAAGACTTTCCAAGAATATTGTAAAAGTTTTAAATGAAATGAATAATATTAATGTATGCTGCTTTCAGCTTGTGGTGAAGCGTAAAAAACGGTGATATATAAATTTTTATGGCTGATTTAATTGCATTTCAATTTTCCAGTCGCTACACTTAAGTTGTTAAGGAAGAGATAACAATAGTTTATTAATCTTTTTTTTTATTATTATTTTCATTCTTATCAGTTACATAAAAACGTGTTGGTGTACGGCCTGTGTTAAGACTTGATGTTTTTATATACAGCGTCATATATTTTTTGTACAATATGGTCCGTTTAACAACTAATTAACGTGTTAAAATAGTAAAAACACATCACACAAAAGAAAAAGCTGCACTGGATTACACTGAATTTAATTACGCTTGTTTCAAAATAAAAGTTAACCAATAACCATTAATTTCATATTTTGATTATTTTTTAGCTCCAATTTCAAATAGTTGAATATTTTTTTTTTATACAAAAATGTTTATAAGACTTTTAAAAGTTAACTAATATTTTGCAACATGAACATAAAAAATATAAAGGAAAGGATGTTTTTGCCTTTTATTATTTTCAAATTCGACGTACCTATTTATAAAATTCTAAAAAATTTACGAGAGGCTATTAGAAAACTTTTAAATACATTTTTTCATTAAAAATTGTTTGCAAAATAAAGAATATGCAACAACATTTCAATTTTTTTAGGCAATCTATGCATTAAAAGTGAAAACCAAGTTGAGGAAATACATCAATAACACGCTAAAAATGTTACTTTTTCTTAAATTTTCGTGCCACCAAATCTTTAGTACTTCTTACTTCGCAAACTCTGGCTATATAAGCACTAACATAACCTCCTGTAAACAAGCGTTTTAAAAAAACATACACGGAATTTATATAACTATGACGACATCTTACTCATTGTATATTGTCAGCACAGCCATCAGGACTGCATTATGCTGCAGCTCCGGCAAAATTGAAACCCACGATATTTCTGCAACGTAATGTTGTAACATTGTAGTTATATATCTTAGTAAGGCTATAACTATATACAAACACCTTTACCGCCACGTGTGACGCGGATTGGTATATACACAGAAAAAAGAAAATTGCGGTATGGTAACAGAAACCATACTTGCAATATATGACTGCGGTAAACGAAGTCTATTTTTTGTTAAGCAATATTTTAGTCGCAATTAAATATTTTTGTTAGTACTTGATCATTAAATGGTTATTACGCGGCATAAATAGTTAGCTCTAGGTAATTTTCTTTAAAATTCTAAATACAACGGAATTTTAGAAACTATTTTAAATTAATATAGTACTTCTAACCACAATATGTTAGTATTTTATAAGGGCACATTAACAAGTATATGGTTTCTGTAACAAAATATGGTTTTGCGTTGGGTAGAAAATTTTTCTACTTGTTTGAGAGCTAACGTTTAATTTGAAGAGGCTAAGTTAAAAATATTAAAAAATAGGTAAATGAAACAAACAACAAAAAATAAATATAAAGAAAAATAAAAGTATTTCAAAATTATTAATTATATTTAGCAAAATTATTTTCATATTAAAATCAACGATATTTTTTCTTTGCATGTAGTTAAATATAAATATCTGATGAATTTGAAATATCATTAAATACAAAATGTAATATAAATATAATTTAATTTCCCCAACATAACTTTAAATACAAACAAATTTTAAATGAGATTTTTAACATGTTTGTTATGTAAAATAAAATAAATATGTTTTTCTAACTAAAATTTTTGCATACAATAAAAAAATAGTTGAAAAAAACACAAATTATTAAAATCCAGCTTGTGCTACATAAAAAAAATTGAGATACACATTCTATGACGACTGCACTATCATTGTATTCATATTTTTCCTGTAATTGCAAGCAAAATATGGAAGAGAAGCACTTAAAACGTAGACATGGCTTTCCTCAATAAACAGGTGATAATAATGGTGACGTTTTTGAAAGCAAAAGCAAATGACTTTTTTCCCAACGGAACAATATTCATGTACTCGAGTAGGCGTTGAGGCTTGACTATTATCCACAATGTATACTGGTATCTGGAATTCGAATAGTGTTGAATAAATCATGGTATCAAATGTGCACAAAATGCTGTATGTTGTTTTGATATTTAAAGTGTTACAAATGTACAATGGCATGGGGGTATAAAAGTTTATGTCATTTCAGACATTTAAATCCATACATGTTTTACTGCCATTCAGAAAAATTAAAAAGGAAAGGAAGAATAAGTTACCACTTGTGGAACTAAATCAATAATTATAATAGCGAACATTTAAGATTTTCAATACTAGTAGATGTTTTTACAAATTCAAATGATTAAACGCTAAAGACTGAAAGGCACGAATATGAAAGAAGGTATGAAGGAGCAAGAACTAGAAAAAAGAGATGAGCAATAAGAAGGAGGTGAAAATTAACTCCTAGAAGCTACAATCAATACCTGAAGATTAGCATTATTAACACACTTCAATAAACAGAGTCTAAAAACAGAAAAAATAAAAAAGCAATCGTTTACAATTAACTGCATAAATTAAAGTATATTTTTTATTTATGTATAAGGACCTGTGGCAGGTAGCAAAGTGAAGTATATTCATGTATAATTAAGTTGTCAGAAAATAATTTTAATGGCAAAAACAAAGCTAAAGAGTTAATCAAATTTCAATGACCCGTTTTATTTTTGTAAAGATATTTACGAGTTTGTATTTGAGTAGTTTTTAAAAAATGTTTGTATGTTTAAATACCATCATTTATTTTTTTGGAATATTAAATTTTATTAACTCTATAACGTAGTCGTTTTTAAGGATTTTACACTTTTGATAACTAAATAAAAGCAAAAAAAAAAACATAAAATATAAAGTTTTAATTGAATCATATACATTTAATAAAGTAAAAACATAAAATCAAAAGGCTATATTGTAATACTTGATCAGGTAATATGATTTGAATAAATTAATTTTTACTTTACATTAGTCATAATTTATATTTATTTTAGTTAGCATTGCAATATCATTGGCATTCTTTGAAAGTAATTACAATGCCAGAAATATTATATGCCATTCAATATGGTAACGAACAGGCTAATGGCATTAAAAAACTATACACAAATTAAACAAACTTTACGCCGTTTGCCATTGGAATAGACGGTTTCTACTGACTGACTGGTAATGCCCAATTATTAGTTGAGGACAATAAGTTTTGATGAAATACTTTCATAAAAAAGCATTACTATTAATTAAAATATGTTGATACTGCTAAAGAAATCAGCAATGCAATTATTCATTCAATGCTAATGAAATTTTCATTATTTAGTTAATTCGTTGACTAAATTAATTACTCCAAAGCATGTTATTAAAGCGTTCCATAAAGTTTTTGTTTTCTTTATAAGAAAGTTGAAAGTTGTAGAGAGCTGTAGATGCCATGGAAGAATTTCATTTGATGAACATATTTAAGAAATTGTTTATAACTTGTTTGTACGTTTATTTACTTCTTACTAAAAATGGACGTATGGCAATTTAAATGAAGGCAATGCAAAAATTCAGCATGATTTTTTAAACTTTCTCGGAGACAGTCAAAGAGTTGAGTTTTAATTTCATCTCAAGCAAATGTCCTGGCAAATGTTTCATTTTCCGAACAAAAATATATATATATATTATTTAATAAATAAGTATTTTATCTTTATATAACTTTTTAATTAAATTTAATAGATATAAATTCAATATTTCATTTTCCTTTGGAAAGCTTCTTCAGGAAATTAATTTTTACAATTAAAAAAATTATTAATTGTTCAGGAAATGAATAATGAAAAAGCGAAATATTGAATTTATATTTAATAAATTTAATTAAAAAGACCTATATAAGATAAAATACTTATTTATTATAGAAGAAAAAAAAGGTCGAATAAAAATAATAAAAAAAAATTTTTATATTATTAACTCATAATATTTTAATTGCATGCCAAGAAATTTCAAATTGTTAATTTTATATTCTAAATCGTTTTTTCTTAGGCAACATACAAAAATGCTTCAAATTTGCTATTATTATGCACACAATGGTAGAAAAAATTATGTTAAGAAAAATATTGCAACATAAATTTAATTAATTAAATATAAAAAAAGTACAAAATAAAATTTTGAGCATAAAAAAACTTTATAAAACTACGACATTTACTATCGAATTTGATTTCAAAGTATAAACCAAACCATGTGAAATACTGTAGCAGCCTTTTAAAAATATATGTAAATGTTTAATTCAATTAATGACCTTGAAAATAACACAAAAAATACTAAATTGTTCATTTTACTGATGGAAATGTTTTACTTTTCACAAACTAAATGCATGTAAATTATAACATTTAGATAAAATGCTAAACGCCATGTTATCATAACAAGAAAATAACATAGTCATTACTACTAGCTAAATACAAGGTACTCTTTCCTTGCAGGGATATTACTCATCGTTGCTGACATATAAATTTTTATTTATAGGCTCTTGAGAAAGCAATCGTTATATACTGATGGAGAAAGAAATAGAAAATACCAACATTCATTTAACACTACAAAGATAATCTAAAATAAATACCATTCAGGTCTATGGCTTACTTCCGTCCTATGTCAACCAAGTGTTAAGTTTACTGATGCCATTTCAGAAATATAATAGAACTATGTACATCAGGTTGAGTTGTATATAGAATCAAGAACTCATTGCACATGACGATGCGGTTTTCAAGTTAACTTTTTAAAGCAATTAAAGATAACATTTAACTGTTTATGTTTAATACACAACCTCTTGTTGAAGTTTGTTTATAAAAAAAAAAATCGAACTCAACCTTTTTATTATTGTCTTATCCATTTAAATAATTATTGTTGAACTTAAATTCACATTGTAGTTGACTTAAAAATGATTTTAATCAAGAAATAGGTATTAGCCATTGAATGAGAAATTCACTTTATTCTAGGAAGTTATGCAATTTTGGTTTATGATTTTATAAAATACATATTAAAGGCTACGTAAATATGTTTGTTTGCCTGTTATTTTGTCCTTTTTAAAGAAATACATACACAAAATGCATTTTCTATAGGTTTGTTATTTACTGGTTTCCTTTAATATTGTATATATGTGGGTGTGTTGTTTTTTATAATTTCTATTTAAGGATCAAATTTCGTTTTGTCGCAAAAAATAAAAATGTGTTATTAAGTTGTTTGGATTTCTTTCCGCCAGTCATTTCTTTCAGTGTAAATCGTCATTGCCGGCTGTTTGCTCGGTTTGACGGTTTGATTCACAACCACTGTATGTATGCATGTGTGTGCTTAGTTACCATTATATAATAGTTGTTAACATTTGATGGAACATGCTTTTATATGTATTATTTTAAAATTTTTTTCAACAAACTAGTTAAATTAATTAAAAAGTTTGTTATTTTTTATAAAACTTAAAATTTTCAAAAGGTTGTTAACCGCTAAAATGGTTTTTCGTTGCATATATTTTTTTTATATTTTTCCAAATTATTTTTCTTCACACAATTACTCGTACAGTTACTAGGGGTGAAAAATGATTGATTAAGAATTGAATTAAACTGCTTTGAGTGTTTAATTTTAGCGCATATTCATCATTTATTCTCCTTATGAAACTGAAATGAATATCAATAAAATTTCAATAACAAAAATAAAAAAAGTTTCAATATGTTTAATATGTTTCTGTCACTGTCGGCTTTAATCAAAATCTTTGTAATTGAATTAACGCAAAGATACGAAAAGAAAAAAAATGGAAATTAACTAAAAGAGAGGAGCAAAAAATATGGAAAATACGCAAATATTGTTAATTGATGCCCTGCATGTTTGTTTGTTGATGTTTCTGTTTCTTTGTCATTCTGATTTTGTTTGTTTTCAATTGGTTGTCTTTCAGCAAAGTTGAAACGTGGTTAGTAATCGTGTTTGATAAGCTTTAATTTGAAGGTTAATGTGGGTTGACAGTTTCGCCATTCAGTTTACAATTTAGCTATAGTTGGTCATTTAAACGGGTAAATGATGTTAGCGACTACGATATTGATCAAAATATGAATAATAAAGTACTTTATAAAACAGATAGAACAGATGGTAAAAAATATGATTGGTATTGTTGAAGTTGAAATATGTGAGAAGAAAACTATTTTCTTACTTTAAGACAATGAATAACGTTTTAAGTGAAAATACTTTCATAATTCGTAAAATAATATTTAAGTTGTAAATTCCTATTTGCTAAAAGAACGAAAGACGATTAAAATAAATGATTTATCAGCAAGAAGTTTGTTTTCTAAAACAAAATAATAGATTAAGATGATTCAAATTTTTATTGTATTACGAAGAGAAAATTCAGCAATTATGAATGAAAAATGATATTTGGCAAATGTCCACCACGACCACGCCAACAGATTTTGATTCTTTCAAAAAAGTTTTTAATCACTTTTTGGCAAAATGGCAGTCGTATTTCGTTAATCACATTACGGATTTTGAGTTTTAAGGCTGAGATTGATTCGAATGACTCCGTATAGACTCTGTGGTTAACATAGACCTGGTCTGCTATAAATTGATCGCTTCATTGGCTGTGTGACATGTGGCACTATCCTGTTGAAATCACATGTCAATGATATCCACGTCGTCAATAATAGGCCGAAATTGATTTGTTAGCATCTCGCGATAGCGTGATCCATTGACCGTTACCGTATTTACAGCCTTATCTTCGAAAAAAACGGCCCAACCACGCCTCCAGACCACATAGCGTACCATACAGTGACACGTTAAGCATGCAAAGGTTTCACAATAATCGCTCTAGCATTTTCAACCTGACAAGTGTTTCGTATAAAAAAATGTTTTTTTTTCCTAAATGAATTGAGCAAATCTATGGTTGGTCGCCTTTAATTCCTGCTCCAGCTGAACCTTGTAAGGATTTTGAGTTTTAAGGGTGAGATTGGTTCGATTGACTCCGTATAGACTCTGTGGTTAACATAGACCTGGTCTGATATAAATTGATCGCTTCATTGGCTGTGTGACATGTGGCACTATCCTGTTGAAATCACATGTCAATGATATCCACGTCGTCAATAATAGGCCGAAATTGATTTGTTAGCATCTCGCGATAGCGTGATCCATTGACCGTTACCGTATTTACAGCCTCATCTTCGAAAAAAAACGGCCCAACGACGCCTCCAGAGTACATAACGCATAACCGTTATAGGATTTTCAGACGCCCAAATTCGGCAAATTCGCTAGCTGAAATACCCTGACAAGTGAAAATGGGCTTTGGCTGAAAAAATTATTTTTTCATAATGGTTCTTCTGAGACCGCTGTTAAGAATTCGGTCGTTAAATTTGAGTCAACAGGATCGATACAAAATGTGCAAACATCAACACCTTTTGTACACCTGAAAACATTGCAGCCGTGAGACACAGTGTTGAAGCAGATCCAAATTTATCAATTTCTAGACGTTTTAAACAATTGGGTTTATCCAAAACCACCACATGGCGAATTTCACGCAACGATTTGACTTTGAAGCCTTACAAGGTTCAGCTGGAGCAGGAATTAAAGGCGACCAACCATAGATTTGCTCAATTCATTTAGGAAAAAAAAACATTTTTTTATACGAAACACTTGTCAGGTTGAAAATGCTAGAGCGATTATTGTGAAACCTTTGCATGCTTAACGTGTCACTGTATGGTACGCTATGTGGTCTGGAGGTGTGTTTGGGCCGTTTTATTCGAAGATGAGGCTGGAAGTGTGGTAACGGTCAATGGATCACGCTATTGTGAGATGCTAGCAACTTAGTTTTGGCCTATTATTGACGACGTGGATATCACTAACAAGTAGTTTGAGCGGGACGGTGCAGTTAAGTGGCCAGCCAGATTGTGTGATTTAACACAATGTTAAGGACAATTAAATCGATTTCAGCCTTAAAGTCCAAAATCCGTAATGTGATTAAAGAACTAAGACCGCCATTTTGCCAAAAAAGCGATTAAAAACTTCAATGAAAGAATCGACATCTCTCAGCGTGGTTTGTGGTTCACATTTGCTAAATATCATTTTTTATTCATAAGTGACGAATTTTCTTTTTCTAATGGAATACATCATCTTAATCTAAATTGTTTGTTTTACTTTCTATTAGAAGACAAACCTGTTGTTGAAAAACCCTTTAGTATACAGCCAGTTTTGCATACACAAATATATTCGTTTCTTAAATAAAATAGAATTTTTATCCATTTGTGCATTTACATTTTTATGCAAATTTATTTATTTTTTCTTAAAACATATACATATGTATATGGTTTTAGGCACACAATAAAATTTGGAAGTGGCTACAAGTGAAAAAAGCGAATAAAAGGTACCAATAAAGTGTAACTTTGAATAGAAGTGAGTAACGGAAATCTATTCTTGTGAATTTTCTTTGCAAAATTATTTCCTTGCACAAGAGCATTCGCAACAAATAATTCTTAAAAAATTAAACAAAATTTTATCTTGAAGTTTGTAAATGCTGCAAGTTGCTGCAGGCTTTGTTTGTACAAAAACTTTTAAAGGAACTGAATACAAATACAATGTTTTCGAATTTGCAGAAATCGGTAAGAATTTTTTCGAAAGCAAATTAAAGCAGAAATAAGATTTTGTGAATCGATCATAATAAACTTGTTTTCGATTGGATGTTTCAGGAAAATAAAAAAAAAAACAAATTGACTCCAAAGAAATTCACCAGAGTTAATTAATTTTTTGTAATCTTCGAAATTAAATTAAGTTTCCTAAAGCTTTGATTTGTTAATTGTTTTTGTGTAAATATTTACTTTCTAGTAGTTGATATATTTAGATGGGTATATGAAATGCAATATTAAAAATCTCTTTTATAAATTTGTACATTAAAATCAATAGCAGTTGCTACAATGAAACTGTTATACATTTTTGATACCTTGCCAATTTTTGCTAAATACTTTCTTAAAAGTAGTTTAAAGATAAACAGGCAGTCAGAGAAAAACCTAAAAAAGTATCTTTTGTTGCTGGTACATAAATCTATGTTGCATCAAAATTAATTTTAAAATCTCTGCTATAAATACTCGTATGTTGAAAGAATCTATAGATTTGTTTAAAATGGTAACTCAAATGTGATATCATTTTATTTTCTTTTCTTTTTTTTCAAACAACACACAAATGAAAAGATAACTAAGTAAGAAATCGATGATGTAATTTGAAAAGATTTAGGAAGAAATTGTGTTGCGGGAACTCATTTATATATTTGTTTAAGTATTAAGTCAGTTCCTTTTTTGTGCTATAAAGTAAGTCATTCATATAACATTTGTCAGCTGGTTTTGTTTTAGTTTTTTAAGTTTAAAATATGTGGCAAAAATTTAAGGGCTTGAAGTGTCTCTTTATCTCCATGATTTAATGGTTTGCTTGGGGGGTACAAAGCTTTTTCTGTGTTCAATGTTTTTTCTGACTCATCAGCTTTTTTATTTTTCTTTTTGTTGCCATTCACCTCCTTTTTTTGTTTAACAATTTATTTATTTTTATTATGGTAGTTTTTATGGGTCTATTATTGTTTAAGAAAATGTTGTTTAAAAATAAACATTTTCTTCTTCTGACGTTAACTGGTTTACGTGATATTAGTCAGTTTATTAGAAAACGGAAAACTATTTTGGTTGTGTATTTTTGATTTTTTCTTAAATTCCAACAAGGCATTAAATTTAAAAGGAAAACACAAATTTTTTCTATTTGGAAAACTGAATCATCTGTGCTCAATCATCTATGGGATTTTTAACAAGAAGATTATTTTCTAAGACAAAATACAAAAAAAAACAAAAAATAGATTAAAAGGATTTAAATTTGTATTACGAAAAGAAATTCATAATTGCCGAATTATGAATAAAAATGATATCTGGCAAATGTAAAATTTGGTTTCCAATAAATGGATCGTTTCATTGGCTGTGTAACATGTGGCACCGTCCTTTTGAAACCACATGTCAGTGATATCCACGTCGTCAATAATAAGCCGAAATTGAGTTGTTAGCATTTTTTTATCAAGCAAACAATAGACACTAGCAAAATGTAATGCATAATTGCATGGATATCTACATCCTTTATCTGTGTTCTTCGTGTACGTATAAATATCATTTCTTTACTTTAAGTTAGCTAAATAAATATCATACACAACCTTAATCTTTTACGCTGTTTTAGCTTTATTAACTTTTTTTTGTTTGCTTTGCATAATTATTTTTTTTTCTAGATCTTTAAGTATTATGGTCAGAAAATAATCAGAAGTCTTTAACATTGTTGGCATCAAAATTGCATTGCAAGGAGTATTCCAAGTTTGTTCGAATTATTTTGTATACGTATTGTATTTGCCTGGGTATTCGCTATTTTTGACTTAACCAGTTTGCTTCAATTCAGCCGATTTTCCCTTTTTCAATGTAGACTAATGTTTGAAATATAACAGAAACACAAAGTAATTTTTAAGGTTTACGAAGCCTTAGAAATTTCCTTGTGTAAAGGTTTGATACTAAAAAAATATGTGACCTACTCCGTTCAATACAATGCCGATGAAGCAGTTGTACTGACAGTACTTGTACTTGATATTACTGAGATTATAACAGTGTTATTTCTGCCTAGATTTGATGAGTGTGAAATAGAAGAGATTTGATCTTAACAAGATAAATACATTATTTCAGGAGAAATTACTATTGTTTGGGTAGTCCGATTTTTTCTTCTAGACACGCCAAGGGCTTTTTTATGGACACTCAAAAGCTACTGGGTGAATTAAGCATTTATCAGTACCCCACTGTTATTATAAAAGTGACAAAGCAAGCAAAACTTCAACAAAAGAGTGGATGTGTGAGATGTGGAAATATTTCAAGTTGTAGGACACCCTTTGATGGAACTCGTTTCAAATAAATAAGCTAAGCTCAATTTCTATTGTATGTAAAGTGAGTATTTCGATTTAATGTGAAGACAAATACTTAAAAAATGTAATTTGAATAGAAAACTTCCTCTTTAGTTAAGCGCCAAACAAAATCTTCAAAAAAAGAAAAATTAATATCATCTAAGACTTGAAAAGAAATCTAATTGGTAACAAAGAAATATTAATAGAATCATGTTTAAAGAAGTTATTTTTTCACAACATCAAAAGAACTCAAAACTTTCAGGAAATTAAAAATAATTTAGCAAAAAAAAATTGAGATAGAAAATTTATTTTTTGAACTTTTAGAATGTCTTGTCTATTGTAGTGTTAAGAAACAATAAAAAAGACAGAAAAGACAAAGATAAAAAAATGTTGAGTTGTTGCTGTTGATGGCATTGGGTGAAAAAGACACGACATACAAAAAAGGGTAAATGCCATTGTGTTAATGACCAAGGTTAAAAACTGTTGCAAATGTGTATAAATATTTTCATAACAGGCATCAACTAAAATACAATAAAACAAATAAAGCGAAGCTTGTGCTTCTCTTTTTGTTTAAGGTTAATTAATGCAAAATAAAACAATGGCGCTTTTTTATTTGAATGCTGAAAAAAAGGAAACAAATAAATAAAATTAAAAAACTTTCCAAAGTCCCACTTGAAAATAAAAGATGACTTATTTTTTTATGTTACCACTTCCTTGGCCGCACCCTTATTTAGAAATAGATGTCTTTTGTTTCACTTAATGTAACAAAAAATAAATGTAAAAAGAAATTAAAAAATAAAGATTTTACCGCAATAGAAGTCGTCAGCATTATTAATGGGAAATTAGGATAAAATCGAAACGAAGCGCAAGAAGAAACACTAGGTCAATTGCTATTTTTAGTCTGTTTAGTCAACACAAACAACAACAATAGTAACAATAACCTCAGAACAAGTAAAAACACATATTAATGCGTTCAAATTTAAGGACTTATTCGTACTCAATAACACATACCCATTCCCATATACACACACACAAATAAATTCATTTTGCGCGAGCAATGTTATTAGTAGCTGGTTAGAAAATAAGTTAACTTTTTAAGGAGTTTAATTTGAAGTGCAGTTGAAAAATTTGGGATTTCCTTATTAAATTCATTTTGGTCATTAGCAAAATTTTTCTTACATCGAAAGCTATTCTAACTTGAAATACGCTATAAAAATGAATCGACATCTGACAAAGTGGATATAGTTTATGATTTTTTCTTAACAAATAAAAATTTGGCGACAAAACGGAATTTTAGAAAAGCAATAATCAGCAGAATAGTGCAGTTAAAAATCCTCCTTTTCCCTTATGTATTAGTAAGTGTGGAGGGAAAATAGAAAACTTTATTTGTTGGCTGTTTGTCGTTTTTATCAAACCCTTTTCTCTCTTGTAATTTTCAGGATACACAAAAAAAAAACTTTTTTTAAAATATGAATTAATATTTCCTAAAAGCTAACCTATAGATTGTGTTGTAAAGGTTCCTAACGCTAAGTGTATTCTGTTCTTTTCGCTATAACATAAGGACATTATTGTTATTGTGGCGAACCTAATAATAAATATTCTTTAAAAAATGTTAAGGGCAAACGGCCAGAAATTCTAAGGCTAATAAAAGATTTATTATCCCTTTGGATACGGAACAGGTACAGTCATTTTATTGTAGCTGTCCTTTTGGAGCAGCATTAAATTGATTTAATTTTCATAATAAATTTATACTTCCTTGAATGCTAAACTGGCCCCAAAAAACTGCAAATAAATTTAGTGAACCAGAAACTAAAACTCAAATTTATAAATTAAAAAAACCAACTTGATGCATGAATTGGTAGAAGGCTACATTAATATGTAACTGGTGCCCTGTGAATATTTTCACTAAAGATTTTCAATAAAGCCAACATGTTCAGATTGTGTGCAAACAGCCAAATTTAGAAATTTGGCAGAGATGTGGCCGTCAGCTTATAAACCCAAACGAAAACAGCAAGTAGACCCTTATATATAATAATTTTTAAATGCAAAGACTTATACGTTGGCAAATATTTCTTAAGTTGTGCAGCTCAGTTTCTGCTTATAAATTTACTTCGTATCATGTGGTAAATACACACGAATATGTGTCTGTGTGTGAGTATTTATGTTCATAAGTATGCTGCTCATGTTTATGTTGCTTAATAAAACAGCACATGTTTTCTCACATAGTTGCTGCTGGTTATATTTATGGTTGCGAAGCATACAAACGTACAAACACATAAATAAACAAAAAAAAAACGCATACTAATACACTCTTTCACATTTTCGCACATACGAACACTGCATTGAAAAATGTATAGAATAAGCAAATAACACATATGTATGTATAATGTGGGTTGACGACGACATTCGTCTAGGCCATCTAGTAGAGTTAAGTTGTTGTTTTTGATATTTATCCTTGATGGCTTTTTGTATTTTGCTGTTAACGCCTTTTTTGTTGCATAAATCAAATACGAAAAGTTTATGTTTTACAGAAAAAAATATCAAAAAATTAACAAATAACAGTAAATGTGTTAAAATATAAACACCATATATGTAAGTACCAGCAAAATTAGCAACACAAACATACATACGAGGGAAGTTATTTTTTTTTTCTCAGTAAAAAACCGTTGGGTATTAGAATGGCTTAGTAATAATAAATTACTTTATATCGCGCGGTTCTTAAAACTCGCTAGAATCTATGAAACGATTCACTGTCATACATACTCTGTTCGCAACTAGATTGACTTTTAAACAATGTTACCAAATTACCCAGATTTACTTTGAAGATCATTCGTGCAATTGAGTTCAGCTTTATTAATTAACAAGCAAAATTGCGCAAAATCACCCGTTTGGTGCGATTTAAATACTGGTTATTTGACTTTATTTATTTAAAAATGAATGAGTTTTAAAGTTTTATTAGCTGTCGTCGGAGCTTGTTGACCACACCCAATAAACCTCCAGTGATACCGAAGAGTGTCATCGAAAAAAATTTTCTTTTATGGAAAATATATTTTTTCAATCTAAAGAAGTATCGAAGAAGGGACTTCTATTTTCTTCTTAAAAATATCTTGTAAAATCCCAGCAGTCCTTAAATCCTGAACACTTTAAATATGACTATTAAAGCTCTTATAAATTATAGCACGAGGTGTTTTTTTATGGTTATTTTTGTAACAAAATAAGTATTGAAGAGGAACACCTTATTATGCACAGCTTTAATAATTAAGCTTTTGTTTAAGTGTTTTCTTGTCATTAAGAGCAAAAAATATATTAACAAATATATAAAATAAATTATTTCTTCATGAGAAACTATTGTAATATTTTTTTAACCTTCAAGCTTATCTGAAACTTTTTATTATAATTAAAGATGACACCAATTTTAATTCGTGTGTGGGGAAGGGAAGTAAATGGTAGAAAATTTCATTTTGAATTAGAATATTTTTGCTTTTTAAATGTTTTGCATTAAAATAAAAGTAAAATGTTTCTGTTGTATTTTTCTTATCTTTCAATTTGTAGCAATTAATTATTTTAATTAATATATAAAAAAATTTTTGTTTTAAACAATAAAGTTGTTTAGTTACAAAGCCTGCAGAAAGGAGTACGCAGACACAACTCTTGCAAACACACACACACAAATATATTTATACAGGCAAAGTTTTACTTCCTGTCATGTTTTAACTTAATTAACACAACAATTACAACTTTTTATCCTTTCTCTTTCTTAGTTTACACACAAATACTAATAATATAAAAATAAAAAAAGGATGTAGCCAACTTAACTGATTGTTGTATCTAATACTATCATTAACTTATATGTTAGAAAGAATTCTTAAAATATATTTTTGCTAAACCATCAAATTTCTGTTCGTTTTTTCCTTACAACTAAGATTTTAAAAGAAAAAAACTAAATATTTTTATTCCCTGACAAGAAGTTGATTTATGTTTATGTGTTTGTCATCATGTATTAAAGATATTAACATGAACTCTGTCAACAAGTTTTTAATATTATTATCAGTCTTATACTGTACAAATAAGAAAATTAAAATAAAAATAAATTAAAATCAAATATAATGAAAACTGTAAAGCATGTAAGAGATTTATTTTAAAAATAGCATTTTATTCTATTCTTTATTTCTGTTTAACAGTTATGTAATTGCTTTATTGAAATCAAATACAAAAGAAATTAAATTTAATTAAAAAAAAATTTTAGATATACAAAGGGAAGAATCGGCAAGTCTTAAAAGAGACATAGAAAAATATATTTTTAGACGTAAAAACTATGAAACGGTTATACCTAAGCACTTGTAAGTTGTATAAAGGGTTTTTCATTATGGCTGGTACAATAACAAATAGTAAAATAAAGATGGCAATTAAAGAAACGTTATTTTCACATATAGAAACTTATCTTTTAAGTCGTCATAGGCAGACACTTGAAATGTAATAACGTGATAAGATTTTCATCGTTACCTAACTGCGTGGCCATAAGACGATGGTTGATCAAGCTATTTTGGGTGATATATAGCGTGCACCCACGCCCTAGGATATTTCTATCTAACAGGTCAACTTCGAGAGCGCGGAGCAAGATCAGCACCCCCACTCCTTGCTGAAGAATTGGAGACTATCCAACTCCTGGTCCAGAACACGACATGGCATGCTCACTGGATCCGGATCATTCAATATGTGTTCGTGGTAAAAAGTGAGATGACCCCGGCCCCTGAAGGCCTGCAAAACCATAACCACCACGTACTTCCCGAAGGGCCAACCTCAATAATCAGACAGAGAACAGTAAAAGCTGAACTCTGGGACTTACTGATTACCGTGGAAATAAAGTGAAAGTTGTCCAGTTAGCTGCTGCTAGACTTTAGGGGGCTGGACTCTCTTTTAGCCCCAGATGACACATGTCTTAATGGTTAGATTCCATTAAGACATATCAATGTCTCCCCGGGGGGACTTGAAATTTAATTTGTGCTAAAAAGTATAAGAACTTATAACAAGAAGAAACTTTTACGTTTATGAGCTTATTTTTTTAACTGCAACAGGTTAGATATTTAAATAAAATAGGAACTTGAAACTCAAAGACTGAATCCATAGAAGACCCCATCTTTACATACATTGTCCCCTATTTAACACCGCCATATAAGGTTTTCAACAATGAACAATAAAGACAAAAAAGGGGAAATTAAAGGGTGTCCCATGTAAGCAACGAAATCTTTCGTGCAATGTTTCAAGTCGATCTTTGTTTCATTATTTAAATTTAAAAATAGGAAACATCTTCTTTAAACTAACTGCATTTTAGAGATTGATTTATATTAAAAATTTTTACAAAAAAAAGGGGTTCAGCAAATCCTTAAAATAGGCTGCTGTAATAAAGACTGGCCCCGTATTTGTGTATTCCTTTGTTGTGTTTAAATTTAAAAAATAGAAAAATCGCTGCAGAAACAAATATGGATAATGGCAGTATTATTTTTACAAAATTATGCACCCGAACATTATTTCTTAAGGATCTTCTTGTAATGATATTCTATTGTGTTGGCGAAGAAACTAGTTGTGACTGCCATGAAACAACTTCTTCATTCAAATAGAGTTTACAGCAGCTGTGAGCAACCTTGGCGTACATCCTGCTGAAAATTATTTAATACGCAACTTCTATTCATATAGCCGTAGCCTAAACTAATTTAAACAGTTAAATTTCCAACATATTAATAACTAGTTTTTGCAGATCATTATTTATACGCTTTTTTTATTTTGTTAACCCATTATTATTAACAGTGACACGTATCTTTAATTTCTTTATGAGTGTTTTCTTTCAAGTAAAAGTCTTTGATTGAAGCAATATATGCTGTAAGCTTAAATGATCGTTGTAGAAATAATCTAAATATATAAAATTTATAGTTATTGTGAACATAGCTGACGAATGAGTGATATTTATTGCCTGTGTGGTTTTAACAACAATACGCCTTTTAGACAAACTGAGTGTACTTTGAAGCAGATGTATAAAAAGGGCACTCAACAGATAAATCTGAAGCTTTTAAATAAACTGTTAGAAAAAATTCTTTTTTAACGATAAACTACAGCTTTGGCAGAAACTAAAGTAGCAATATTAAAAGCATTTGCTTCTACCATTAACAAAACAGGTTGAGTTACTTTAACTACCATCAACCGCAAGCTTGCAATTGTTAAGTAGCGTGCTAGTTGCATAAAAAACAGAGTTTAAATCACAATTACTACGTGATTAGTAAGTGGAACAATTATTGAAAATCCACCGTAAATGAGTTGGCAAGGTCACCTCTAGGCTCGGCTAAGTTGTCTATAAAAGAGTTAATACTAAAAGAAATGTTTAATGCAAATGGTACGACAAATGATTAATTGTGAAGTAGCGTAACTTTGTTGTTCAAAACTATAGCGATTAATTCGATAACATATTTACACACGTTTCACGAATCACAAACATCTATCAATTTAATCATTAAACCTTAAATATAAAGTTCTCATTTAGAAATATAAATGTTATTCGATAAATCAAAAATTGCAAATTGTTTACAAAATGAATAAAACTAATAAATTTTAAATTATTGATGTTAGGTTGCCTGCTTGATATGTTAATTTCTAACTTTAATTTAAATTTAGTTGGAAAAGAATACAGGAAAAAGAATAAAGGATACAATCCTTTAAAACTCAACTCAGCCATTTATTTATTTTTTTTTGCTTGTAGATTGAAAATTTTTCACTCATATTCTTATTTCAAAAATTCCAAAACATAGAATTATGGCGTCATATCATATTGATTTTTCGCATTCTGTCCCTTTTCGGTTTAAAATCAGTTAATCCGTATATTTCAAATAACATTTGGATGGTGTTTTTATTATTCTGTTAGTTTCACACAAAAGTTGATTATTTTTTTGTTACTTCGTTTTTGGCTTCTTATTCTTCTACTAACTTTTTCATTAATTTATTATACGTTTAATATGTCAACAAAGTATTAGATATTAATTTTAGTTTGTCAGTGCAAGATGTTAAATATAAATAATTAATTATTGCAAACCAAACTAATAGAATAAAAACGTAGAACCGATGTTGAAATACAATATTTTTACGTCAGAGACGTTAAAGGGAATAAACAATATACTTATATGGAACATAAAAAGAAATGAGTATTTAAATGTTTATTAAGTTAAATAAATATTATGATGATGTACACATAACAAAATAATTAATTCCTGTCAATTAGTTTTTGTTTTTGCTGTCTTACAACAAAGGATTGTCACCTTTTTCTTAGTTGACTTAAAAAAATAAAGCTATTTTTAGAAACACTTAACATAAAAAGTTAGAGAATTTTTTGAAAAAAGTAAAGCACAGTATTTCAACAAAACTAAATGGAATATATTTGCATAAAATTAAATTGAAAACTGTAATATTTAAATTTTGTAAAGTAATTTATTTTATACTAAAACAAGTGGTCATTATATGCCGTTAAAAAAAGCTTTAGTTTTACTTTTCTGCTTTAATACACACATTTAAACATATTTACTGCAATTTAACACAAAATAAAACAAAAAAGCAAATTCAAGTATTCTAATAACCCTTTACTGGCATATTTCCAAACAAATTAGTTTTAACAATGGGAGCTTGCATCACTATTTTCATTACATGTATATGCCATTTGGAACTTGAACTAGGTTAAACTTCAAGTTGCATGCTCACGCATGCTGATGTTAATATTCATGTGGTTTTTTTTTCTATTGCCTTTTTTTTGGCAAAAAATATATTTTATTATTTCGAAAAAGAAAAAACTCAGAAAAATTCAATTTAGTTGTTGCTACTGGTCTTGGTAAATTTGTTTTCTAAGCCACTAACATTTTCAATTAAAAAGCTTGGTTGTTTGGAATACAAAAAAATTATATTTGCTTTTTTAGTTAAGACAAATGCAGAGTATGTTTAAACTAGTAATAATCAATTAAAAAAAGATGTCTAATTATTATATAATATAATATATGTATTAAAATATAAATTTTTCAAGCAAACAATAAAAAAAAACCACCGGATAACTACTTTATACTTATATTAGCCTTATTTACATTTATTCCACACAATATTTTAAAAATCAAGAACACGTTTTTTCTTTGCATATTTGCCACTGCTTGTGTTAAATAGCTGAAGAAAACAAGATTAGAACATTTTCCTTTACATCTAGAGCATTTTAAACAAATATTTAAAAATTTTCTCACAGAGAGCGACGATGCTGTAATAAAGACGAGCTGCAAGCAAATATATGTTAAGTACGTGCCTGGTGTAAAAAATACCAAAAGTAAAAATTTTAGTTTTGCAACGCTGCTACGGCTCCTGTGGTCTTAGAAGTATAATATCTTAATGTTCGATTTGTTGTTTTCTCGTTAAATGGACAAATTTGTTAGTGTTTATAAAGATGGGTTTTTAAATTTTATATTTTGTACGTTTAAAGATTAATTTTTTTCTGCAATTTATAAAAGCGTAGAAGATTTATCACTAGTTTGACCTTTGTAATAATGGTATTTTTAATTGACCTAGAGAAAATAACAACGATTGTTAAAAACCTTTAAGTATTATATTTCATTTTTCATTTTAATTTATATTTTAATTTATTACAGAATAATGCTGACTATATTAAAATGCAGCAGATATACAGCGATACAGACTATGCTTAACACACTCAAATGGATGAATATAAAACAACGACTCGAATATAACTCTCAGTTTTATACAAAGATTAGACATTGGCAAAGCTTCGGAATATCTTTGTGAACAGATAGAATATGGGCTACGGAATACCGAAAACTTTCAATGAACGAAAACGACTACAACAACAGCGCAGAGATCTCTCTTCTATAAAGGCATGAAACTTACAAATGACATAAAAACAGAACACAATTATATGGTATTTAAGAGAAGATGGGTAGATTTTATGAAGAACGATGGTTAGAATTTAATTTAATATAGACTTTATTATTTTGAAATTTATAAATATAAGTGTATTTTAAAGAATTATAAGTACTGTTCTAATTTTCCTACTATTCAATGGAATATATTCCAAGTTAATCAAATTTAAGTTGAGCAAGATTTTTAAGCAGAGTAGCGAAGTATTCACTCACTGTTCATACATGTATGAATATGTACATTTCATTTTTTAGCCGCTTCTTCTTATACATGTGTGACTACAAATTATTTTGTGTTTTCTCATTTGTGAATGCGACGAATTATTTTTTTCTTTCTATTCGTAAGTGAAAAAATGAGAAACACACAAGTGTTCATTTTTGAATATTTACAATTTTGAAAAGGCCGTAAAATATGTGCGTTAAGCATTCGCGTACATAAACGCACATATTTGATAATGCGCAATTGTCGGCGTATGCAGAAAAAAAAGTTTTTTTTTTATTTCTTTTAGAATATATTACAATATTGTACTTTGTGTTAATATGTGTTTTTACTACATTTTACGGTAAACTGCGATCGTAGGTAGAAAATTTTTTCACGTTCATTTATGAGAAATTTTATAAAATGTCAACGTTCATAAATGAACATAAACATTTATGAAAAATAACACTAATGAGAAGTAGCTAATTTATCATTTATCACATATGAATAAGACTAATAATTCTTTTTGTTCGCATTCATGTATGAAAATAACCAGAACATTTTTTGTTGTTCGTTTATAAGTGCGAAAAATAAATATAAAATTTTAGATTTCTCATTAATGAAAAATATCATGAATGTTGATTTTTGAATGTTCATAAATGAAAAATTCTGAACCCTGTTTTTAAGTTTTAAACAATTTAATTCAGTTTTTTTTTCATGTGCAAAATTATATAAATTGTAATAAAAAGGAAAAAAAGGAATGAGTAAAAAACATGGTTGTATGCATTTTGGTTGTAGTGTAAGGTAGCTATTTTTTCCCCTTATAAACACTAATAAATCAATAAATCAAAACATTGGTAGAATAATGAATTACCAATAATAAAATCGAAAATGTTTGCAATTGCCTTTAATTAAACAATTAATCGCGCAATTATATGTAATTTTTTTTATTATAATAAATATTAATTATTTACCGTGCATTTAAATTTTTATTGTTATTATCATGTGTTACAAAACGAAAATTTTAATAGCGAAATTATCTGTGTTTTTTTAATTTTCGCCACAACTACAACGTCGGGAGTTATAAAGATGATTTTTTGAAACCCAAGAGCAAAACAAGGCAATGGCAAATAAATCATTTCTGCACAGCAGTTTTTAAAAATTTTATTTAAAATAATTCTCGGGTTCTTCAACTTTGATTCAACTATAAAAAAATCGGGAATGTATTATATTTTCCTTAAGAATTTTAAGAATTTGCGTTACAGTTAGCTTCTGTAAGAAAGCTGTTATTTATGTTATTAACATTTTTTTAATTCCTAATTTTTCAATTGATTGGTGAATCAGAAAAACAAACTACTTATCAACGTTTTTTAACCGAATGTCAAGTCATTTTTGCCATATTTGGTTTCCGAAATATGCTCGACACATATTTGGATATTGTCTCTTGTAAATATCATTTTAAAGTCACACAAATTTTGCAAAATAATAAATATTATTATTTTAGATTTAGAAACTCTGATTACATCATTATGAATTCCGATTTCCATAGTATTAACCACACATGTAGGGCAGATTTTTTTTTAAATCCCTTGCGCAATAACATTTTTTATAGATGGATTTCTAACTATTAGGACATTTTTTTTCCAAAACGGGTTAAGAACATTTTTAACATTTTAAAAATGCAAAACTTATGAACATAACTAGATTTTCACGCTTCACTAAAACGTTTTGCAAGGACATTTTCACTGTAAAGAAGTAACATTTCGAAGCTTTTTTTTAATATCGAAATATCTAAGCATCAAATAGTAATTATTGCTTTTTAATGCAAAATTTATTTAAAGGTAAATTCTTTAGAAGTAACATTTCGAAGCTTTTTTTTAATATCGAAATATCTAAGTATCAAATAGTAATTATTGCTTTTTAATGCAAAATATATTTAAAGGTAAAGAATATTCAAAAATGCGAATTTCAGTAACGCAATATTATTTACCAAATATTATAAATCATTTTTTATTTTTATGTTTTTTTTTAATAAATTCAACAGCCTGAACAAATTGGGTATTTTAAGAGGTTAAGAGGTCGTGTGAATTTAATTATTATCATACATTCGAGTCGTATTTGATATTGAAGCCTTTGAGACGTTTTTGATTTATCAAACACCAGTTTTTGTTGAATTAAAAGAGGTAGAGAATAAGACAATATTTTTTTTATATAATAATAATAATAATAATAATAATAATTAATAATTTATTTGATTTTTCTTATTTTTTTATAAACTAAAAAACTTAAAGGCACATTTAAATATTTAATTTTCTATACAATCTTTTCTTGAATACTTTGTTACACTAATTTATTTATTAAAGGTTTGCATGTCTCCAAACATTTTCAAGTCAATAACACTCAGACACGTGTCAGTAAAATTATATTTTCTCTTCTTTTAGTATTCTTTTAGCATTAAACTAAAGTCATAAAAAATATTATAACTTGTGTTTTTTAATGTCGTCATGTGTCTACCATGGTTAATGCCAATTCGCGTTAAAGGGAAACAATAAATGATTGTTTATGTTTGAACACTAAATGGGAATATATTTGGGTGGTTTCATTTATGCTTCATACTAAAATAAGGATTTCATTTGTCCTAAGTAATAATTTATCTAATAAGGCATTGAGATAAATAGTTGGAATGACACCGAATAAAATAGGACGAAAATTATCCTATATATTTAGAACAAACTGAATGCTTTAGAATACTTTTTTTTAAGTAAATAGTGTTATGTGCTTTATAAATTTTAAAATATTCACCCTTACTCTCTTTGGCGACGGCAATACAAGACGACATCGTTTTTTGTCAATCCGTATTCTCGTTGGCAATATTGCCGTTTATCGATGACTAATAATACATGTTTGGTATTCTGTATATTATGCTTTTTAAGCTCATATCTAACATACTTCGAAATTAAATTGATTAAAGGCGAAAAAAAAATTTTGTTAGGAATAGAAAGTTGCATTATTTAAACCAAATTAATATATAATATAATAGTAAATAATAAGTATTAATTTTGAAACATGTTTTTATCTGGAATATTATTTTCCTAATAATTTTTTTTATTGTAAATATAAAAATTCTAATTGAATTCATAAAATATCTAAAACAAGCGAGAATTTAAATTTGCAAAAATTGTTAAGCAATTTTCATCATTTCGCTTCAAAAGTTTAAGATTTAGCTAGTGATGCCAACATCAGTATTTACTGCCTAGGAAACATTTTGCTGATAGCAAACATGCTGCCACCACATTTCGTTAATAAAGTGCTAGAACTTTTTTTTCACATAATTCGTACCGATCCTTTTATACGGATTTTTGGCAGCACGAAATACCAAACAGAATGCTATGCTTAAAAGCAACTAAAATTTATTCTATAAAAGTGTTAAACAAAATCGGTAAAAGTATAAAAAAGTTTTATGACCACAAAACGGTATTTTACAAAACTGTTTAGATAGCGATTAAGATAATAATAATTAAGAAAACTTATATTAAGCAACAAGTTCTTTTAAATAAAGAACGTTTTTTTTTACCAAAATGTCAAATTAACAATATGAAATTACAAATTGCGAAAATTAATTGTATAACTCAGTAAATGAAAAAAATCCAAAAATTTTACAAGAAAAAATCATCATTATGAAAGTACGAAGCTTTAAAGTTATTTAACTCGCTAAATAGAAAACCGATATATAACATGATAATTATTAATAAACCTAAACGAACAATGATTAAATATTAAATTAGTTTTGTAATTTTTTGGATACCTTTCATTAGTTCATATATAAAATGGCGCCTTCCACTACATACTGTAAAAGAGCTTATAGTGCTGAATATATTGAGATCATATTGGATACTACAGTGAGACAAAGCAAAAATACAGAAAGTGATTTGCAGTTATGACACAGAAAATCTATAGATCTCATTATCTAAACGTACAACATCTTCACTTCACAACTTTCATCACTTATAATAACGGTACTTGAATTTACGATAGCAAGTTTAGTGGATATTATTATAATGAGAATAATAAAAAGGGAAAGACTATAACATTTTAATTAAGTCAAGATGAAAATATGTATTTATTTAAATTACTTACATACCACTTTACACCAACAAGTGAGAAATAAACTTTTTGTTGTTGTTGAAATAAACAAAAAAGTGACAAACTCCTTTATGGTTCATTTGAAAAGTGGCTGCCAACGTAAATAGTAAAACAAAATTTGCATGTATAAGAGTATACATATTTAAGAAATAACTGAAAAACAATTAGTAGCTAATATAAAGAGAAAACTGTCTAAGACAGATAGTGTCGGTGTTCTATGATGTTAAAGGCTGGTCACCCTATTTTCCAGTTAATGTGCTTTTAATGATATAGATATTTCATTTTCTACTCTGTTTAGCTAGATCTACACACGATGCCTTATTTACAAAAAAAGACAAAGACTATTTTAATACGACGAGTTTGAAGAATTAACAATCTTTTGCTTTTCAAATAAGCACTTATCCAGGTTTTAATTGATCAATAATAATATTTTTTAAATACAATTCAGAGAGAGTATCAAAATTAATATATTCTAGAAATTTTAATTTAGTTTTGTTAATTGGACTGGCATTGGAGTGGTAGTACATGTTTTTTTATATTTAATCTTTGGTTATCGCAATAATTTACACTATCAATTTTTTGCTCTGATTACTTTACTGCCGCAAATTGTTTTATATTCTTGACAACAGCATGTACTTTACTACTACCCACATACAAGTTCTCCCATTAAACTTTGAGTTAATGCTTTTATGTCTTCGCAACTACGGTTTCTATGCAAAGCCGAGTAAAAACTGGTATTAAGTTGTTTGGATTTTTTCCGTCAGTAAATGTAAAAACGTATACACTCTTCTAATATCCAAATATCTGGCAACCATATTTTCTAAGAAGACTTCTGCAGTCAAAATAAGAACAAAACGACAACAAAATTATTTATTAAAAATTTCTATACATATGGATAGCCTGGAGACCTTAATTAGCGATCAAACATAAATAATAAAAAATCATTTATGGCGTCTTTTTTTAAATAAATAAATTAATTCAATATTGTTCTGTTACACAAATAACTTTCTTATATAATAAAATGACTAAAAATTTCTTAAAGAATGGATTTTAAATAAAAAATATTCAAGCTGAAAAATAATTTTAATTTTGCTAAAATGCTGGGTTGAAATTCTAAACACATGTTGCAAAGCATAATTCGAAAAAAAGTAAAAGCACAAAAATAAAAAGTCGAGCTCTGCATTATTGAATAATATTATGCATTTAAACCGCTGCTGTACTGCATTCAAAGCAACAGCAGCTATCAAATTGTATACAAATTTAAGTAGTAACTGATAGCCACCATAAAACCGACAAATTTTTAATCATGCCGAGGCTTGGTCAAGTGATTATGTATCTATATGTTGTCACAAATCATAAAGATATTTAAAAAGACTAACTTCGCCACGGTGGTTAAACTTTTTGCAAACCAAATAAAATTATTGCATAATATTTACTCTGATACTTACTAAACATTAGGAGTTACCAGAATCTTTACGCATGTTTATTAACTCTATCCATTAAAACCAGCGTTAAAAATTAAATTAATCAGTCATTTTTTCATTTGGTTATTTAACATTCATTTATGAATGCCTTAAAATTTTAAACAGTTCAGTTTGAAATGCACAACAACGTTGCAAAGAGTAAAACTGGTAAAATATTTTTTTGTTTTATTCTCATTCCTAATGAGAAGAAATAATTTAAGCCATATCTTAATATTCCTCTTGAAAATAAACTGCAATTAATGATATGTTTTTAACAATAATTGCTATGGTTGAACTTTAGCACTTTAGCTAAGAATACAACAACACATGAGTACAGATAATACAGGCAATTTTTTTTCTTATTGTAATTCCATACCCCACACCTTTTGAAATACAAAATGTCTTTTAATTGCCAAAGCACTAAATGCCAGTACAGAACGAGTATTAGCAGAGGTAGCAAAAGAATGCTGAATATAAATAATTAAAACAATCTGCTTCCACTCTGCACTATTTAGAGAAAAATGAGTCTGAAAGTTTCATTTTTTGTTAATAAAATTTGCAGTCATATGTTCCTGTATAACAGCGTCCCTAGCGAAGAAGTTATATAAACAAGTAGGTCATGGCAATTTTAAATGGATGTATTGTATGTTTTTGCAAAATAATTCAGTGTTGCGTTGTATTTGTTGTTGTTGTTGTGCATTTAATAAACAACACGAAGTTTATATTTTTTTGTAATAATTTCGTATAAAAAAAGGACAATAAGAGCAACAAGAAAAACGGATGTGTGACAAAAGACAAGCAGTAGTAAAATATTTATAAATTCATGAAAACTCTTTAAATTTATTGTTTATTTAAATTTTATCATATTTAGTTTGAGTGAAGTAAAACTTATTCAATAAATTTTAATATTTTATAATAAGCATATGCGAAACAGTCAATGTTTTAAATACGCTTACACCTAGACACTGGAACTAAGCCTGTCTTAATTTCTCAGAACCAACAGAATTTTTTAAGGGTTAAATGTTGATAGGTTTAACGTAAGCTAAATCGGTTAGACCACTAACATAGAAGATGTCAGGTCGACTCTACATTTCAACTTGCTGCCTATACACGGATAGCTGGTGTAGCTTCCAATCAGACGATGTACTAACAGACACGATGCGTGAATACTGATTGAAGAAAATTCTTAAGAGTGGCAGGATAGGAAGAGCGAGAGAGAGAGAGAGAGGGAGAGATACAGAAAGAGATAAAGTATCGTCTAGTAACAACCTTGTAGACTTCTGCTTCTAAAACTATATTTTAGTTTATTAAATACAAAATAAGCTCAATACCAGTTTCACTTTAAATGACAATTCAATATTGCAAGCACAGAGTTCTATAAAAAGAACGATTTTATTTGTGAGCTTCATAGCGACGGTGCCAGCATTATGGTAAAAATTGTTAACTTTGGACGAAAAATCTACAATAATTTTACAACAAAATACATGCACATTTTCTTTAATGGAAAGCACAGAAACAAGCCAAATGTTTTTTATTCTGCCTTCAGTGGCAACCGTGTGTTGAATTGTGGAACATGTCAGCAAGTAAAATGTTTATTTATAAACGTTGTTACATATTCTTGCTTGTTAGGTTCTGGCGACGTACTAGCTTTTTTGCCTTTTTACATCCTGGCTGTTGCATATTCTTAAATGGAAACATTTCATAAGTTTTTTTTTAACCTGCACCGGTTGTTGTCTTTCGTCACGTCTTGATTATATTATGAAATGAAAATTTCTATTTTTTTATACATTTTTTCTTATAAACCTTACTAAAAAAAATGTGGTTTTCATTTTATTTGCTGTGTTTGGGTAAGTAAAGGCAGTAAAACATTTCAAATCACGTCGAATACACAGTTCATATACTTATAACTAAAATATATGTAGTGAAGCCATGAGTTTTAGTTCATCTGTAATTTTGCTACACCATGAAGTTTGTCGTCATTTTCCTTAGCTAATAAACAAATATTTTGGATTAACCCGAGCCTAGACTTCTTTCTTTAGGACTTTTTAAAGTCAAGTTTTTATTTAAATAACCCTCAAAAATCGTATAGAATTCCTTAACTTTTTTTTGAACTGTTGAAACCGTAAACACCATAAATTCATTCAAAAGACAAGAAAGTTAAAAATCGTTAGGCCACCTGCCACACAAATGAGTTTTCATATTTGAATTGAGAAATAACGAACGAATGTTCGCCAAAATTATCTAGCTTTTGCAAATGCTTGCTGTTGCTTAATTTTGTTGTTGCAGGAATGAAATGATGTGGGTGTATACGCTGTTGCTAAGTTTGTTTTTCGCGAAAAAAAATGTAGCCTTGTTTTTATTGTTTGTATTGGTTTTCTTTGTTGTAGTATTAATGCACCATGACTCATTGGCAATATAAGTCATTATTTAGTTATTATTTAAATGTGTTTTTTTTCTATTTAATTCAGCTACACTCTCCTAATTACTGTAGCGCCACTACTGTACACCATTAAAAACTTTGGTGGTATTTTAGTCATTATAAATTGATCTCAAAGTATTTGAAAATAAAAAAACGCAAGAATTTTTTTAATATGCAAAAAAGTTGAGCAATTAAAATATAAAATCACTTAAAATTACTGAAAAAGTTTTTGAAAATCGAAATAGGTGATAAAAAATTAACCTACATTAACTTAACTCAATAAAAAATAATTATTAGTTGCCTTGTCTCCATCATCCTGAAATATGTTTAAAGAATATTAAAATTAGGCGGTTTTAAACAGTTGCTGAACCAACCAACAGTCTTGTAATTTTGTTTAAAACTTATATGATAAATATCTTGCAAAAAATTGTTTATCATAATTTAAAAAAATTTTTATTCACTAAAAAAACAAAATCTTTTAATTTTAGAATAATTTTTGTTTGTAACTGTCAATTTTTTTGACTTTTAGTTTCGATTTTTCGTCAAATATTAATAGAATTATTTTTTATTAACTTAAAAAAAATTTATTAAATTGAAAGAAATAAAAAAATGTTAAAACAAGTAAATAATTTTAATTTGTAATAATAAAAGCTTGTTAAAAAATCCAATATTTCAAACATTCATTTCATTGTTAAATTATGACACACCAAATCATCTAAAAAGTTTTATTTTATCCGTAAAAATATTAAAAAAAAACAAAACTGTGATTAATTTTTTTTCGAATGACAACTCCCAGTTTTTTTTATTTTATTTTATGTGATTAACTTTTCTTCGAATGACAAATATCAAGGTTTAAGATTGAAATTTATTACAAATTTAATAATACAAAAATTTACTCGAGTATTCGATTAAAATTTGAATAACAAGTGTAAAAAAAATTGAAAAAAGTAAAAAAAAAAAGGTTTCGAAATATTCAAATAATATGTGTTAAATGTTAAATAGCAAAACCACCTAATAACAAAAAGCTATTCAATGGTTTTTATAATTTCATCATTAACTAGCCATAATGATTATGACTAAGGCTTGAAAACTGTAACTGTCGCATGTGCTTACGTCTAACAAAATTTTATGCCACATTACGGTTATTATCATCTGCTTAAAGAAATAAGAAGGCAAAATATCATTCCATATAAAAATGACTATTTAAAAAAAACAGAATGAAATGGAGATATAGGGCAGAAAAAAAGGTTTGTTTATAATGACAGTAGATTAAGCCTGCTAAGCTTATTTATAGCAGTTAGTCCTTTTAAATTGAAGTTAAATGGCTTGATTAAAGTTAATTTTCATTTCTCCCTTCAACAAAATATAAAGCATAAACATTTTATCAATGAAAAAAGGAAACCTCAAATCATTAAAAGAACATATTTACTAATTGCTAATCTGACTTCTAATATTCTTATTTTCAGCAATTCTTTTGTTGACTTTTTCTACTATTCATATTTTCATATTTTCTTTGCTGATGTTTTTTCCCAAATCTCAATTATTTAGTTTCACTGTAGTTGAATACTGTAGCTAATGTCTTTTTGCTGCTATTAATTTTATCTACTGTAATTTAAACAAACATATATGTGTATGTATATATATTTTGTTGTTTTCGCATTTTTATTTGGGTTGTTGTTGTTGGGGGTTTCTTTATTTAAGAAACGATAAAAGCCGAGACAAAAGTGAAACATTTAAAGGATAATTTTATAATTTATTGTATGAAGCAAATTTCTTGTGCCAATATGTGTGCTGATTGTCTGTTAGTCTAAACGACAGCAGTAATTTATAAATAATTTGATTTCATATTATTTGAGATAAGAGAAATTTATGTAGTTTAACAAAAACAAAAGATATATTCCCTTAGAAAAATTAACTTTTAATTATAATTTATCTTTATTAATGTTTATGTCAGCAATAACTTTTGCTCAATGGCTTTTATGATTTAAATACTTTAATTACATTTTTCTTAAAGAATAACCTAGTCACCAAATTAGAGCTTATAAAGTTTAAAGTGAGAGCAAAGCTAAAACATGTGCTTTAAAGGTTTTTAATGTTTTCGAAAAGTTTGCGTTTTATATTAACTGCTTTATCTCTTGATCGCTTGAGATTAAATGACTACTTCGTACCTTTAAATTGCGTTTTCAGAATTTAATTGATAATTCACTTTAATAATGTCCAATAGATTTGTTTTTAGTTTTTGTAAAAAGAAAAAATGGAAATCTAGACATTGAATAGCTGGAACTTTCTAGAAATGTTTTTTTTTAATTATAGTTTTTCTTTTAAAATTTATTAAGGCTGTTCTTTAATCTTACAAAATTGTTATATTTGTCACAGCGTGGGATAATCCAAGAAAAAAGTATACAAAAACGATCTGATTGAGATTATATTTTATATCCAGACCTCGGCATTAAGTGTTTATGATAACTTTCAGGGATTACGTTACAGAAGGGTGTCAATGGCTCTTGCATAACATTATGAATGTTAGTTTTAAAAGCGCCAAAGCACAAAATATATGTATTGGTGTCTTATTTTAAATAAGTAGATCTTAAGCGCTAATTGCATTTTCAATATCAATTTTACAAAGAACGATCATTATGCAAAACTGGGCAAAATTATTAAAAAGTTTTGCTTTTTATCACAATATTAATTGAATCAATAACTGAATTAGTTACACAAAATTTAAATTTGATTAAATTTTTAACTTAGTATATTCAAGAAATTATTTTTTTTATCTATGGGAAGACGACTTTATTGGCAAATTCGAAAGCAAAATGTGTTACAGCGTTCTGGAATTAAATATTTGTAGGAATTTGATAAAAATTAAAGGACATTCTTTGCTAAACAGACAGTTAGCAACAAAAAAGGACAACGAATAAGTTTTGGGTTTTATTAAATTAATAAGTTAAATGGATGATGTTTACAACACACTAATGACGGGTGAAGCGATTTAGAAAATTATGCGTTACATTACTGCAAAGCTTGCATAGCGTAATTTTACCTTTTCTAATTACACTTTTCATTGTGTCTCATACTTAGATTATTTGCACACTATCAACAAACTATTTTAAAACTGTCAATGTAGGCGGAGTGGTTAATTTTAGATTTAAAAGTGGCTATTCCCAAATTTTACAAAAAATACTTTAAGAATTGAAAATTAATAATAAAACATAGAAAAGAGCAGTAAAAGTCACAATAAAAAACTACAAAAAGGAAGCTCTAATTTTTGTTTGTTTCTGTTTTGCAAATAATTTTAGTGAAGCAAAAAACATCTAACAAATTGCTAGGCGCTGCAAAAATGTAAAACAACTAAGAAAAAATGTTGATTGTCATGAATTTTTGGTTGTAGTTATAAAGCTAATAACAATAGACCCTCTGGCTATCCGAACGGAGGTGTCTTTTTTATGAACCTAAAAATCGAAAGTAGATTAAATGGTTGTAGGGGAAGTAAACCGATTTATACGTAATTGTTAACATATACACACTCACGGTATTAGTTGTGTAAAACTAGTACCGTGACTAATACACATATTTATACATACCTATTAAAGGCTGCTACAAGTTAGCTGTTTATATTTTAAACTTACTCTTTTATATTTATGCAACTTTTTGTTGTTACGTTCTTCCTTTTTTCTATTTCTGCAATCTTTTTTTTACCCAAGCTTAATACTCTTAATTGTTGTAGTCATTCGCATACATACCCACCCACCTATAACTACACATACACACGCATAGCATATATTTCTTAAGAGTATATATATAAATCTCGGTGCTGAACACAACAAGAGCATTTTTGAAAATATTCTGCAGAGTCTATCTACCAATGACGGTAGTATTTGCAATACATTTCTAAAAGAGATTTTAAAGAGAAACTGTTCAAAATTAAGAGAGTGATTAATTATTTAAATAAAAGTCATAGCTTTTAATGCGGCAGCTCATGCAGACATTAAATGATTATATGTCTGATAGTTACTTCCTTTTTTCGTTAAAGGTTTTTGTTTTAGTTGTGTTATTCAAATGCAAACACACATACATGCGCACCCTTACGACCCTATTTATTTTTTTATAAGGGGTAGTTGAAATAATTCGTATACCAGTTAAAAGTATAATGAGCAAATAATGAAGGTATTAAGGCCACAAAATAAGTAACATAGTATAAAAATAACATCAATATTAACAACTACAACAAGACAACGACTACGTTAATATGAAACACCAACTCGCAAGAACAACAGCATTAAAGGCGTAAAGAAAAGGTTATAGTAAAAATAGAACAGATAAAGGCAAGTATTCAAAGAATAGATAATAGACGACAACGCGAAGTACTACGGCATTGATACGGTTTTTTTTCTAGATCCCACTGGTTTTTTTAATGACTTAGAGCAAAAACAAAATTTTGTTCACATCTTTGGAAACCTGTTGGAATATTTTTTAATTTTTTCATGAATCCCCAAGATGACAATAAAGGGTTTTGAATAAGACAATAGAACAAAGTGGTTTATCTTTTTTAAACTGGCAATGTAAAAAAGATACCTGCCGCTGCGATGTGTTGTGCCAGAGGGAAATAAATTATAAAACGAAGGACAGAGAGATGTAAAAACATCAACTTTTAATTTGTAAAATTTAGAAAAAAAATTTCCTTTTTGGTAAACATTAGTCTTGATAATTCATATTTGGCACGTGGAAAATTTATTATGGAAAAATATTTGATAAACCAATGTGTTTTAAGTGTTAAAACATTTTATCAAAATCAATCATCGATTACTGTGACGAGGGAAAAGTTACGTGAAATTTTTGGTAGAAACAACGTGCCAACAAAAAGTACTATTTAGCGTGAAGTGAATGATTTCGAAGAGGGTCTGTAGGTGGCAGACTGGAGCATTACTGCTGTTCAAGAAAGTGTTCAAAACAAACCATCAACCTCAATTCGACCCCGTGCTTGGTGTTCAAACAACAACTTTGGCCACAATTTTGCACAAGGATTTGCATTTGTTTCCATATAAGATTCAGTTGACACAATAGCTTTTTCCACAAAACCATTAAGGCCGCCGCACATATGCCAATAGGATGTTACAGCTCGCCCATGACAACCCCAATTTTCATTAAAATATTATATTGAGTGACGAGGCACATTTTCATTTGAATGGATATGCGAATAAACAGAATAGTCGGTTTTGGGGAACGGAAAACCCTCAAATTACTCAACAGACACCTTTGCGTCAATTAAAAATGACAGACTTGTGTGAAATTTGGTCAGGAAGAATAATTGAACCTTACTTCTTTGAAAATGAAAACGGTATATGTGAACGGGAAGCGATGTCGTAATTTGATTGAAAACTTTTTAACGCTACAACTGCATGCTTTGGGCTTGCTTAGGGAAGAACAAGGCGGTGCCACATCTTTCCACAACATGCTATTTCAAGAAATGGTGTTGTTGGTTGGCCTCCACGGTCGCCTTCTTTGACTGCTCCGGACATCTGAAAAGCATGGTTTATGCAAACAAAGCAGAAACGATTGAGCAACTCAAACAAAATATTCGTGATAACGAAATACCGCGTGAAATTTGTGAGAATGTAATGAAAAATGTGCTCAAACAAAGGCAGACATTTATCTAATATTGTATTCCATACATAACTACCGACATTAAATAAAACATTTATCAATATTATATCTATCCTCTTTCATTTAATAAAAAATTATAAACAAAGTAGTATAACTTTCCGGCGGCTACGTTGTATTTTTCTTTTATTTATAAGTATAATCGCAAGGTTAAACTAGCTGCGAATTTATCTTCATCATTTTCTCTGATATATATAAAGGTAGTTTGTATATAACATAGCAACTTCCTTTTCCGGTATTAGTCTGCAGCATTAAATTGTTAGCAAAGTAAATAATAAATAATAATAATAATAATAATAAGAGGCTTCACCAGCTTTAAAACAGTAATGTTTCCATCGCTCCATTTCAATTTTAAGTTTCTTACATAGAAAGTGAAGGGAGATTTATTCTACATTCGAACTGCTCAACTTAAAAATTATATGTGTAATACGTTGTACGGTTTACTGGCTAAAGCTAACTACGAGAAGGGTTTCGATTAATAAGAAGAATTGTTGTTTTAAACTATGCAACAATACGAAATAAGTACAGCTCACATTATTTTGCACGCTGAAAAAATGTTGCTGGAAATATTTTAACAAATAAAAACTCTCATGCTATCAGAAACATGACAATTGAAAAAGAATACAGTTTTCTTACTATGTTTTTTTTACTAATTTCACACTATTTTTTTATGTAGAGAAAAATTCGCACGAAGTGAGGAACAAAATACCATACTTAATCGATAACAAATGGAAGGGCCCTTATTAAAGTACTTGTAAGTAAAAAAATTGGGTTTAGGAAACGTGTTTCCCGTTAAACCCGATTTGGGTTAATATGTAGTATTTATGTAGTAATAAATTGCCAAATCCAAATAGCAATATTCGTTTGTTCAACAAATGCATTAATGTGTTAGCCAGGCTGCAAGATCCAACTTTCAAAGGAGGTTGTGACTGCTATAGAGGTAAATAGGCAAGTGTACGAGATATGTGGATGCAGTACTGATCAAAAAGGCTCTTGACAATAGAAACCATATTTTCAGATATCATTTTCAAAGATTCGAAGTAAGATATCATTAACCTGCCAGCTGTTAGATCGATAGCAAGTTACACCATTAAAAAATAGATATGACACCTGAGATATTTGGGTTCATTCTATGTGAGCTTATAAGATAAATCAGTCGGACAGAAAAGATATAGTTTTAGTGCTATTCATGAATATAATTTGGAGTAGAAAAGTGGTATTTGCAAAAGCGGAATCGCTTCGTTTTAATTGAGTTGTACAAAGTATTTTATTTTACAACTTACTTCATTAATAAAATTAAAATTATTTAACTTTTTATCCTTGATAAATTCAACACGATTTCAGTCAAGAAATTCTTAACTTATAAATGTATTTCTATATAATGTGTCGACAACATGATTAACAATAGCAACAGGAATTATCAGAATTTCCTTTTTCAAAAACTGTGGGTGTTTTATTTATAACATCAAACGAATAAAGCGTAAATGAATACGTAATGAAACATAATATGAACACAAATAGTTTAATTCAGAAACCCACAATGTTATACAATTGAAAAAAAGAACAAGTTCATTATAAAACTACCTACACAGGCATAAAGTTTTAGAATAGGAAAACGACTGAATATGAATAGTACGGATATTATTTACAAGAAGACACTTTTTTCAGTCGAAAACATAGAAAAAGTAATTAAATATATATTTTTTATTATTAAATTATTAAAAGTTTTGAAAAATTAGTTTCATTTCTAAAAATAAGTTTTTGAATTTTATCATCAAAAAGCGTTTCGCTTGAAGTTTAAGGACATTATTCTTTTAATAACTTTTCATCGGAAATATCAAGTTTAGGTAATAAAATTGTTATTGTTTTTGTAAAATGTTATAGAATGATTTAAAAATTTATTTAATATCTTAGCATCAAGCCTGTTAAAATTTTTCTCCTTAAATTTACTTTTTGTATTACACCAGATTTTTACAATTGAATTTAATTGAATCCAATTACCAAACTAATTAACTTCCTCTTTTTTTATATAAGTGTATTAATTTTACTAAAATGCTTATGTAGTTTAAAAATAAAAAAAATACGGAGAATTATTTTTAAATAATTAATATAAATAAAAGACATTCTTATTTTGAAGTTTAAATGTCATTTTCAGATATGTGCTTTAAACAAATATGTTTGAGTTAAAAATTAAGATTTATTTGAGGATATTTGAAAACTCGCCAGCTATGTCTGCAGGACTTTAATGCCTAGCACCATAGTTTTCACTAAAGCAGTTGTTGGTGGGCAACAACTAAGACTGTCAGAAAGTGCGCTATAGCGGTTGATATGCAAAAAGCTACAATTCACTTCTTGCGTTCTATTAGTTTATCGCCTGTACTATAGCAAAATATAAAGTAAGCACAAGCTATAAAGTCGATTATATAGTAGTTTGAAGCCTTTTATTGCTTCTAGCATTGTTTCGCTTGCAGCGCATACGCTGCCATCATCCCTAGAGTACACAAACGAAGAGTTGGGACCTAGAAAATAGTGTATTACTCCAATATTTATTTAAGTATAAAAAAGCACAAAATTAAATCTGATTTTGTAGATGGGGGTTGGAAGCCTTTCTATGCAAAGAAAGAAACAAAAGTCAAGGCAATGAATTTTATTTGCTGAAATCATTCAGTCGCTAATAAGGTTGGCGCATATTAGTATCCATACCCCATCCACGCCACTAACAAATGTGGTGACAGTTTATGAGGTACGACAGAATTAAAGGAAAGTTAGGTAAAACACATTGAGAAACCACGATAGCTACGTTGGCATATGTTTTTGTTGTATATGTTAAATAGAAGGTCATTAACCCAAATACAACTTTCAGTATAGAAAAAGACCTGCTGTTGAGGAGTCCCAGTTAAAAATTTGTTTAGATGACTACTTGAAAATAAATTGCAGTTCAAACCTCCCATAGTATCGAAAAGTGAAACAATTGTTGTGAGCTTGTGTCTCGTCGAAGTTACCGAAAAAATAATTATGTTAAATATTATACCAGCGTTTAAACAGTGACAATCTAAGTTCGAGAACAAATAATTAAAAATGTTATTGTTAATAACCAACAAAAAATTTTATTTATTTTATAATATTATTGAGATATAAAAATAAGAGTCGTGCCTTCCTTGAGTATTTACAAGTCCCGCTTATCATTTTGTTCCCCATTGTTATGACGTCCCTCAAGTTTATATTATGCAATTATTTCAATTTCAAGTTCACTGTTAAATGAGTGATGAAAAAAAATAAAAAATAAATGAATGCAAACGAATGTATAAATTTACGGGAGAATTTTTTTCATTTAAAATTGTTGTACAATACATAGATCCTATTTTTTTTAACAAACAAAATCTATTTAAGTGGAACACACACCATCAGAGTATCGCTCTGAATTTTAGTTTTTTTGTTTTTTTAGATTTTATTTTTTTATAAGAATGTTTCATGATACCAATTCATATCTTGTAGTTGTAATTTCTTTTTCTAGCACAATTCTTTGTGGAATATTCTGTAGAAACTTTTACGTATATAAGTATCGTGATTTTCTTTTCTTCTTCCATGTTCTCACTATTGTTGATGTGTTGAGACAGTGAAATCTTACTAAAACAGTTTTTAAAAACAGCTTGCGATATTAAACATTAAAAATCAGAAAGGGCATAAAATTCTTACATCAAGCACCAGTTTATTTATTGGCTAGTAAAATGTTAAAGTTAAGACACTATTCATACAAAAATTATTTTTGGTTTTAATAAATAAACTTTGATACAACGGCTAAAAGTCAAAAAGTTTTAAGAAAGAGTTTAAATGACAATTTTTTTTAACTCAATAAATAAAATTTACCCCAGAGATCTTTCAACGTATAAATTTAAAATTTTAGTCTTCAAATAGGTTTGCCCTTTCAAAAATAAACAGGCAGTAAAAGTGCTCTCGAAGCTAAATTTTAAGAGAAGTTTAAGTCTAAAGTGTATATTTGTTATCAAAAATGTCTCAAGGGAGCATTGGTCTTGCTGAAAAATCGCTTTTGTCGACAATACAGAGCCGTTATTTCTTTATGCCCATGCTTAAATAACACAAATATGAAGTATCAAGTTATTTAGGATTCAATAGAAGTATTTTTAAATTTCATCAACAACATGATTATTTTAGAAGCCCATACAAAAACGTTAAAGCTTTAACAAAAAAATCATATTTTAATATTAATTAGGTTACACGTCGACTCTTAATGCAAACAATTCCCGTATTATAGACGAATTTCTCCACTTGAGAAAAATGGTGTTTCTAGCAATTTTGGATAAGGCTTTCCTGCTGCAGTAACCAGTTATTTGCATAAAACTTTTTTTGAATTCAATATAAAATATTTTGTTTCTAAACCAGATAAAACTAAAGCAGATAAAAGTATATATTTATGTGCCCCTTAAATACAATGAACCAAATTTGCTAACAAGACGAACTCCAATACCTCCATTAAAGCGAAGAATCAGTCAACAAAAGGAAATATGTTGACTTTAAAAAAGCTTAACAAAGACGGTATAGTATGTGGTAGCAGAAATCCTTATGCTTAACTTTTGTACTCCAAGCCATTTAAATAAAATAATAGCAAAAACTACTGTCAAAGTCCCTGCTATTTTATCATCGAGAAAATATTCCCCCACAAGTCCATTGCAAGAAAGAAATCGATCTTCAGCAATAAAACGATTAGACCAAAGCTTCAAAGTTAAACATAGAGAGCATGTTTATCATTTGCTATCACAATCTTTTGCTTTTTCCTTCATAAAAAACACATAACGGTGCGATAAATTACGTTTTATAGTGACTGAAAATTTAATTAAAATGAACAAGTTAAAATATATTTCGTGCATTTTTTGTTCGTATGGATAAAGTCTTTATTTAATTAAATAGCAAAAGAAATGTTGTTTCATTAATCTTATTAAGACACTGAAAATTTTACTAGTTTGCAACAATTAATAGAACAAAGGAAAAAAAGAGCTTAATCTATTTGATTTGCTTAGTTTATTGCTTAAGTTGCAGGAAAATTATTTTTTGAACAAGCGAATTGCGGATAGTTATTAAAAGTTGTTTTATGTATGCATTTCTACTGAAGTAATAATCATTGCAAAATATTTTTGGACTTGAAGGAAAAAGTAATTATGTTGCCAAAATTTGAGAAAACGTTGTTGCCTCAACATGTCCAAAAATTCATAAGAAATCAAAAGATTTATACTTTATTTTTTAATATTTTAATTTCTTATGTGAGACAAAGAATTCCAGTTACGGACGGGTGTATACGAAATAAATAATCTGCGATATTATAATGCGAGTAGGAGAAAATTATCTGAAGAATTTATTATAAAATTATATTCATCCACACATAACGATGGATATGGATATCGCATCAAAATAATATTGCCTTAAATTTGTTTTTAAGAAGAACAAAACGCAAATGCATTAAAAAAGAGCTTTCAAAATAGATTAGCATTAATTCTGTAATGTTAGGCCCTTTCTACATTAGACTAACGATATATTAATTCTTCTGAGTCCTGAACTTAAAGCAACATATATGGGCGCATCTGCTCCTAAGAAAAAATTAAATAAGGCCAAACCAAACTTAAAATGGGAAAAGAAAAATAAATATAAATCAAAAATTTAATCTGCTTTAATATATTGGAAATGTATTACTGCGGGGGAAAGCATATCCATATGACCATATCACTACTGCTCATATAGCATTTCATTTTTTTGGGGTTTGTTGTCTTTTTGCTGTGTTGGTTTAATGAAAGCTCGCATTTAATAAATTTGGCTTGAGATATAAGACCTTTGAATTTTCTATAAAAAGTTTTGGGTAAAATTCACTGACCAGCTATTTGAGCAGTAGTGAAATGGCCATCTGGATATACTTTCTCCCGCGTACTTCATTTCAAATATATTTTTTGAATAATAAATATTTTATGAGAATATCATAAAATATTAATTAAAGCAATCTAGCATAAATTAATGCAAATTAAACTTTTAATTTTTATTTATTTTTCTTTTCCCATTTTTAGTCTGGTTTGGATTTCTTTAATTTTTTCTTTCAATATATTTTCGGACTAATGTAGACCGAAAGAAACCAAAAGAAGCGTATTCACTATCAACACTACACATTCTCACAGCTTCAAAGTGTAGGTAAATCAATAGGAACTTATTTATAAAGTTAGATGGGTTACTCTGTGCTTCGATTTGAAAGAATCCAGAATTCGAATGATTTTCTTTTCAAATCCTTATACAGAATTACCTCCCAGATGACTGGCAGAAATGTTTTTTTCATTTGATTTATTCGCTTGATTCATTTATACATTTTAATGCTTTAATTTTATAATTTCAAAAATTGGAAAACAACTAATTTTTGCATTATACTCAATGCTCTTACGTTTTTATTATATTAAGAGTAATCAAATAATATAAGCAATTTAATATTGTGCTATCAAATCTGCAATAAAAAACAGAAAGCACATAATTCTCTTATTTTTTAGTTTTGTTTTTTTTCTGTCTTTTAGTTCTGTGTTTGTTTATAAAAATTGCTATCATCTGTCAAACGATAACTTTTAAACGATTCGTGACCGACATGAATCACTTTTTATCAACCAACGCAATTTACCTTTTTTTAAAACTTTACTCGCAATAAAGTGATGGAAATATTAAAAACTATTAAAAAAATATTCTTTTCTTGCTTCTTTTTGGTAATGATAATAATATTTATTTGCTGCTTGTAGTTGTATTAAAATTGCTCGTAAAATCATATAAAATATAAAAGTTTACAGTGTAATGAAAACTTTAGCGAATTTGATTGTAGCAAATCTATGAATTTCGAAGTTTTTCAAATATGTAAATATAGCTAGGATAAGACGTAAATATTTATATATGGTTGTTTTCATTTCTCATTATTCTGTATTCTGTGTGTATTAATATAAATCTATTTTTGTGAGTAAAATCTTTCGTTTTTCTGTGCAGACTATTATATTTTCCGCCAATGCTTGAAAGTCAGTGTAAAAGTGTTTATAGCAAACGTCATTATTATAATCTTCAACGTAACTTAAGTGTTTAAGGAAGTATTTTGTTTCTGTCGAAACCTAAAGTGGCTTAAAACGAAATGAGACTACAGCTGAATAACTAGTGATATAAAAAACACACTTTATTTTATTTTTTTTTTTTTTTTGGGAAGTTACAATTTTATTTTAAATGAAAAATGGATTTATGTAAATACTGCATATTTTTACAATAAATCAAAAATATATTCTTGCTAAGACATATTTACAAAAAAAAATATGTTGTCATCATTAAAACTGTCTTGCAAAAAAAAAACAAAAAACCACGCTAAGCAAAAAGTCACCCATCAATGACAGCTAAAATATTAAATGATATAAATCTTGACAGTTAAAATAAAGATTTATTTTATTTACTTAACAAACGTCAATTTAATAAATTTTATTACAAAAAGTGGTTCAGAAAGGGAGAGTGTTGTCAGAATTTAAGAAAATAAACATAATTTTGTGAAAAACTTAATGGAGGAGTGAACATATAAAAGAGCTTCATTAAATTTAATACTATCACACCCCGTTTTGTAACTAAGTGAACAATGTCACATGAAAATACTGTTTTATACAGGGTGGCCTATAAGTAATAATGTTCTTTATAAAATAAAATATTAAATTAATGAATTACTTCAACTCACTCTGTGCGAAACATGTTGCGTATATTATTTAAAAATTTCTTGTTTTCAGTTACAAAAACAAAGGACAGGTGTGACTGAAAATATTTTTTTATAAACAACAAGCTTTGCAACAAGACAAAGTGTACGTCGTGCTTTTAACACCGTACCATGGATCAGAGAAACGAAATATTCAAGCTGAATTGAATTTCACTAACAAATAACCGAGAATATTCAGGTGCGGCGCAACATAAACCTAAAATGGTTCACCTCGGATAAGTAAGCTTTTGTGAGAATTGTCATTAGAAAATGCTGTATGTTCAAATTTAAATTTTTAGTTCACCACTTCACCTGAATGAATTAAATTTCTTTGAATATCTTTTAGTTTTCCAAAACGCACTAATATTAGATGCGATATGCGACAACCTTTCTATGGATTTTCGAATCTATCCCATATAAATTCAAAAGTTTAAAATAATTCAATTTTCGGAATGTGATTTCAGATATTCGGTTGGTAGCATAGTAGCAAATTGAAGTCTCCGGCCAGACTATATTCGAAAGCAACAAACGGTTAAAATTCAAGTATTTCGGTACTGATAAAACTGGTAGAAAGTAAAAAAAAACAGCTGGTCGTGCTTCAATATCACCACTTTTGAAAGATTTGAACAGTTTAAAACATTTAAAATGGAACACTCCACTAGAATAAGCATCTGAAGTTTTCTTTCGATTAATTCACCTATTTAAAAACTGATATGGAATCCTTATAAGCACACATATTATAGTGCATTTCGATTCCTATCTTTATGTTCAAGTGAAATGATTAAAAAACCGTTTAGCATATCTATACATTAATAGGTCTCGAAAATTCAAAGAAACTTTGTTGTATATAAAAAAGTCTTCCTTCTTTTATTATTTCTGATACAATTAAATTTTATTTCGTACCTTAAATTATTTTTTTTATTTTATAAGAACTGTTGCTAATTTTTATTGTCATTTACTTGCCCTACGAATTTCAATTTCATATTTCGATAACAGAAACATTAAAGTATAGGTTTGCATCAACTGTATTATTTGTTGATAATTGTACTTGTAGCGAAAAATTGTTTGTTTTGGCATTTTTTATCGTTAAGCAAAGAAACGATAAAAAAATATGTTATACAAACATAAACATTTCAGAGCAAGAAATATGCTTTAAAATTCATACATACTTATGAATTTGTACCAATGTATGCGAAGAGAAGACCGTTTTTGCATCATGAACGTTAAATAAGGGAAGTGAAAATACAAACTGAGTGTTTGTTCACGTTTATTTATGTGCGTATACATATACATGCATATGAGTATTTAAATGCAGTCATTAAGGCATGGACATTAAATTTAACAGAAACATACTAAAAATAAAATAAGTTTTCACTGGTAGGAATATTTTACCATAAAATTACACTATTATATTGTGTAGTATGTCAATGTGTATAATAATAGTTTTGTGTAGGAGTATATATTCGTTTATATTAAATAGTGTATTCCATATCAATAAGAAGACAATTTGTTTGCGTATACTATTTGGGTACATAAAATACAAACACATTCAAGATTATATAATTAATCGTCGAAAATTCACTAAGAATTTTGAGATTTGAAAAAAAAAATATTTTAAAATAAGAAACATCAACTGTGATGTATCACAGAAGAAATTTCTTAGTAGGGGCCCTATTAATATTGAAATATCAATAGTCAAAATTCAGAAAAGCATAACCTACGTATTACTAAATCAAAATATGTTACTATTATACAACAAAAGAGTATTTCAAATCGTAGCAAAACATAATAAAATTTATTGAAAACGAACAAATTTAAAAATGTATTAAATATATAATACAATTTAATAAACACTAAATTAAGCTTATCAAATCGAATGACAGAAATACAAATGAATACACATTCATTAGTAAATGCTCATATACGTACACATACAAAAAACGACACGTGCCGAAGATGGCTTTTAAAAGCATCAACCGTTAATGCCGTGCAATTATTAAATAATTTTCTCAAACAACATTTTCCCCAACGAAATTCAAGTTAAAAGAATTCTTTCCCATCAACTATTACAAAAACAATAATAGTAAGTAAAAATTATATATTCAGGACAATATAACCCAGCAAACAATCAATTTAGTGCTAAGTTAAGATGAATAGAATGTGATGTTAATGCAAATCTTTTCCAATATGAATCGTAACTACTGTGGAACATAAATAATATTTATACCAACAGAACTTACAAAAGGTTTTCAATGCCTATTTAGTCAAGTACCGTGCTATATTCTTTTAGGAAAGGGATAGAGAATAGATGAAACAGGTGGGGAAAGTAGAAGGATAGTCGGAAATTAACTGTCGTATATAAGACAGCACAGCGGCCAGTGACTATGCCTTCATCGCTGAGCAGCCCCACCGACAGTCAATTTTTATTTTTAAGTGAAAAAACACCAAGGTCTTCGTTGGGAATCGAACCTACAACCCCCATATTTAAAAGCTAGTATATTACCTACTAGCCTACAAGGGCAATTACAAAGATTTAACTCATCCCGCACACACTTTTTGACATTTATGATCAGTATATTCTAGCAAATTAATTATTGGGTTAAATCTTAAAATTTAATAAATTCAACCAAATTAAATTTGAAAATCAAGATATGGAATAAAATTAATCAGCAGCGGATGATTAATTTTATTATGGAGGCATCAGCGGACCTGTTTTCTTAAAAAATTACTCCGAGGTCTGCTTTACGGTCTATGAAGATCGTTGCAGCACCATTATCAATAATTTTTCATTTCAAAGCAAGAACTATCGTTCTAATCCGGATGAGATGTGGCGTTTCAGCAGTATCGGCCAATTGGCTTTAACGCCTCCCGTGAGGTAGAGGATGTGGTAAGAGTGATTTTATATTACAACAGTAAAATGAGATGATCTAGGCGTCTGGCTTAGTCGTGGCTCAAGAGTCACAGAATGTATTGATGCAAATGGCTAGATGAGTTTGTGAAATCACGTGTTCAATAAACTATATGTGTCAGAGTAAAACTAGCCGATCCCAGAAAAAAAAAACTAAACACAACAAATAGGAGAGAATAACCGACATTACTTTCTTTGCAAAGGCAAAGAAAAAAACGTAAAAACATGAAAAAAGTATTCATTTGTTGGTTTTTACAAGTGTTAGTCTTTGTGTTTACTGGGTATGATACCCTAATAATATGCTACAGTTATGCCAATAAAATGAATATGAGAGAGTGTTTGCACGTGTACTTTTAGTGAAAAAAGTTCGCGAATTCTTTGATAATTATTAAAGCAGTGTTGAAACCTGTAGTGTAACACACCTTTCAGTCATTCTTCTTTAATGACTTGTTTATTTTCCGAGATGTGTATTTTCATATATGTGTTTGTAGATCAAAGCAAGCAAATGACAGTCTGCTTTACGAAGTTTTCTGAAGTATAGCAGAAGTGCCTTTTGGCAAGCGTTTACCAATTTTCTCAAGTAATATTAAAAAAATTATTTGACAATATGGGGAAATTTATTAGTTTGGTTACAATCACTACAACTGTGGGGTATTATTAGCGCTAGTGTATGCATGTATGTATGAATGTAAATGTGTTAGTGTGTTAATATGTTTTGTGTAGTGCGCATGCATTCTATTACTCGAAGCACGATGTTGCTTTCCCTCTTCTGTCTCACCTTTTGTGTAACTTGCATTCCTTTCTACTGGTATCCGTAAACAAACACACATACATTTCTAGATATGTTTGTCCTTAGACAATACTTTTGGTTTATTATTTCTTTTTTTTACTTTTAACAAACACAGCTTTCATGTGCGTAGTTTTTTAATCTTCTTCTCTGTTGTTTTAAAAGCTACAAATTCCCCGAACAAATGTGGGTGACAATAACAATAAAAAAATGCTACAATTTTAAGACACTCGTAAATATTTGAACATTAATTTCGTTACTATTTTCAGTATAAAATTGCATACTTTCTTTCAAACTCTTCTTTCTATTTTTTTGCGCAACTTTTGAATTAAAAGATCTTTTTTAGGGTTTCTTTTTTTGCATGTTGAAAATATTTTCGGAATAATTATTCATTAAAAAAATAAAACATAAATGATAAAAGTTTGACCTTTTAAAGAAATTAAAAACTTTGCAACAGTGCAAAAAATTCATTTTCTTGAAGCAATTTGTAATACATCTTTTTATTACATTTTATCGATCATTTCTTACATGCTTTTTCATTTTAATTTTAGTTTTTCGGATTTTAGCGTCTTCCACAATTTATTCCTTGTTCTTGCAATTTATTCCTTGTAAAAATGCCTTTACTCAATTTGTTTCTATATGACACGTTTTATATTATTAGAGTTTAAAAGTTTTTTTACACCCATGCAAAATCTGTATATTTCAAAAAATCAACAATCAAAATATTGTATCTCCAAAAAATACCAAAAGAAAAAATTTTGCTTCAATCACAGCAAAAATACCAAAAGAAAAAAATTGCTTGAATCACAATATGACAGTAGGCAAGAGGAAAACTAAGTCTGAAAAAGGTACCGAGAATTCGTATCACATGGGTAAAATTTTAAAAAAGCTTAAATCGAGTCAAATATGAAAAAAAACTGCAAATAAATATTAAATCATAAAATAAAAATAATATGTTTTTATGATCTGAAAATTTGTAAATTTTTTAGCGAACCGAAATTTTTATTTAATTTTACTTATTTCAACTTGTGATCTTTTTTTCTCACTCAGTAAATTTATTGCAATTTGAGTAATTTTCTAAATTTGTTCTTAGGCAGAAATTTTTTAAATTTATTAGATCGTTAAACGGAATTCTGAAAATGATCCCTTCTCTTTTGGACTGTTATAGAGAAGACCAATTTTATTTTTCTAAACTTGTCTTTATTAAAATGTAATTTTTTAGTTTAAATTTTTAAAAGTTGTTTTTTTTTTGCATTTTTTTTAATTTTATATAGAAATTAAAATTTTATAAGTCAAATATTCAAATTTTTATTTTTTTACAATTATTAAATAATTTTTGTAACTTTTAACTGTAGATATAATATACTAAATGCTATTATATTCTAAATGCTTTGTACATATACATATATGAATACTACACAAACAAGTCAAAGAAATAAACAAATTTCTACATTTTACACTTCCACATTTGACGTCATGATACAAAATAAAAATTGATTTGAGTAGACCGCCAATAAAACACAAATTCTTATTTAGCCCGAAATGAGTACAAAATTTTTTTTATATTAAAATATTTCGTTCATAGCTTGTCAATTTCGACAAACATATTAATTTCATAAATCATCGTACTATACAAAATATTAACAAAATTTGTCATGCATGTCAGCAACAATAAACAATTATTTATTTGAAATCAATAAAGACTTTGAGAACAAGAACCATCTTCACTTGGAATAACTTGGATTAAAACATGTATGTAAATATTAAAGTACGTATCCTTGTTATATGTATACATGTATGCATGTTTGTCTGTACATGTTTATCTATATGTATGTATGCATGTAGACATTAAGTTTAAAAAATTATCTCTAAAATTCAAATACTCGATTAAGAGTCATCATGTAATTATATAGAAGATAAATTATTTAATACTTTTGGACAGTCACAAACTTTTATTCCTTCTAATGTTTGTCGAAATCATATAAAATTCGTATAAAATTTACATATGAAATGTGCCTTGCGATTGCAAAACAATACAAACGGATATTATTTTATACCACATATATTCCAAATCACGTTTAGACACCATTATTTAAAAGTAAAAATTTTAATTAAATTAATCAATGTTGCTTAGCATATTCCATAATATTGAACACAGTATCAAACTTTACTGCCAAGACATATGACGACAAACGGACCTGTATATAAACATTAGTGCTCTTAGAAAGTTTTCTACAGAAATGTTGCTATTTAAAGCCTGATACTCTGTTCATAATTTCGTGCGAAATGCTGTCAAAGTCCATATAAAAATCATTCGTAGAAAATAAATAAGAAATAATGTTGCTAAACTAGTACTCTGTTTATTTTTGAAAAAGTCACGAAATGTTTCTGGCAGCATGTTTTTCAAAAAGAAAAACGTTTCAGGCAACATTTTTTTTTAACTACGAAACAATATGAGCAGCACATTTTTCGCACGGAATTGTGAGCAACAGCTGTATTTTTAATTTTAAATTTGTTGTGCCAAAAAGTAAAAGTATGGAGAAAAGCGTAAATTTATTAAAAAGTGAAAAAGAAAAAATAAAATTTAGTGACGCAGAAAAGTGTATCCTTTATTCTGCAGTAAGAAAAAGAAAAGTTATTTGGGATAAGTCCCAAATGATATGTTCTAACCGCAGTGCCGCGAAATCATCCTGGATAGATATTGCTAAAGAGATTGGAAAATATATGTGCATATGTATGTATATACATACATATGTATGATCTTTTTTGATTATCATTAGATAAAGCATGTAAGCAAAACTGGAGGAGTATTTTGAGTAGCAAACGGTATTACAATCAAAAACGAAAAGCATCAAAAAATCTGGTAATGGATGCGACTTGCAGTTCTCTTCAGACGAATCTTAGAATCCCTGGGAGTTTTCTGAGGACTTCACTGAGACGTCGAAATTGAGAACGTAAGTGTTATTATTCTAACTTATTGTTGCTTATTGTAACTTTCATAAGTGATGTAAATTTTGATTGTAGAACCAGCTGCTCACAGCTTTTAAGCATGCTAGATCGGCAGCCCACGCAAGATATTTTATCTGATTCTGAGATGCTGTCTATTACGCCACCGGAGAAAAACAACTTATTTATATGTAAGTGGACACCAAGTCTTTATTATTCTAATTTAAAACGTATGTTTAATTAGAGTTTTACGGATTTTTATTTGGGTTTAGAAAATTACAACAGTTTCATCGAAAAACGTATATCGAAATGAAAGTGAGCAGGTGTCTCAAAGGTGGCAGATGTGATGACAACGTTGGTGGATATGGCAAAACAACAAAACCAAAATAATGTCAACGCGCCTTTCCTCAGTTATATATAATTATATTAGTTCCTTGTAGTTAAAATTGCCTAATGAGATTGGCGAAAATGTACGATGAAAAATGATTGTAATGCTTTACGATGAGATCTCTGCTCTACTTATTTTTAATTTTAATGCATAATAGTAATTTTTACATAGTAAAATAAGAGTTTTCAAATTTTTTAAAGACTGGCCACACAAAACAAAAGGCTGAAATAAGTATATGAATTTTTTTATAATAGCCAAAGTTTTTCTTTTAATAATAGTATATGTTTACATTATTCTTTGCAATAAAATCTATTGCCTTATGTATCTACCTTATTAAAAGTTATTTAATAAAAAAATATTTTTTTTGTTTAAAAACAGATCTTTTTATTAAAGCATTTTGATAATTTTAATTATTTGTAAAGCCTCTTTAGTGAAATTATAAATTTTTTATTTCGTAAACTATTTTTTATTAGGAATCTCCTCCAAAAAAGCGAATTTTCGCTGCCAAGTAACAGATGTCGGAGTTAAAATAAGTCATAATTTTATTGCGAACAACACGGTCTTAATCATCTTGTCTGCCGTAATGCGCAACATTAATATTAGATAAAAAGAGAGAATCAGCTGGGAACATATTGTAAAAATATTCAAGCGAAATATCAAATGTTGCTCGGCACTTTTCGCAAATTAGAACAGAGTACTAAGCTTAATAGATAAATTACTAACAGAAAATGTTGATAAGATATCGATAGCATTGCTGCAGAAACAATGTTTAAGACAATTTTTTGCTCAAAGAAAGAACGGCGAAAGAACGCTTTGCATGGTTATGCCTACCATAAAATGTTTTCTGCAAAATTAATAACCACATAATGTTGCTGAACTTGGTGCATTTACATTTTTTAATTATCAAATATTTTTGTAACGATTTTTTTTCTAAATTGCAGTATCATTTATATATATATTTGTTCATTTTAACTTGTTACAAAATTATTTATATTAGCAGGCGAACTAATTATAGTTGTTAAACAGATTTATAACAAAATAAAAATATTACATTCAATATTTTCATATGAAAATAAATTTTGCTCGACAAGCTCCACAAAATCGAAGAAAAAATAAGAATAATAATAATAAAGTATACCAGCACCAAGAGTTGGAAGAAGTTGCAAGCAAATTGTTGCTCTTACTGAACATACAGCCAGAAACATTTTTAGGCTTTTGAGAAATTTAAGAGAGTATAATTAAATCAATATTATTTTTAAATTATTTCGCATTAAATTTTTTAATTCCATTAATTCAATTCGCACAAATGCTGAATGGAAGACCGTCTTTAATAGAAACGTTTCACATTTGTTCACACAATTTTTCCCTACTCTGTATGAAAGGGCTTAATTTTATAACATAAAATGGTTTTATTTTTTTTTTTGGATTGCACTTAATTGTTGATTTTATAAATTTCTATGTAGAATCTTAATTTTTCTAAATATAAGATAACAAACTGAATATCACCATAAAATTAAAACTGAAAACTAATGAAAAATTGATTTTAACACAAAAAAGGCAAAAATTAAGAATGAGAAGGTGCCATAAGCAAAGAGAAGAAAAATCCTTTATATGCACTTGTTTTTCAATTTGTTTCTTTAAGGATTTTTATTATATTTCTTAAATTAAAAAACAAAAAGTAATAACCACCAAGAAATACAGAAAAAAGATATCCCAAGGACGCCTTAATTAAAAGTATCATGAAAAACTTTTGTGAGTTCAAAAATAAAAAAAAAAGATATTAATGTACAATATTATTGCCAAAGGATTTTTATTTTTTTTTTTTTAATTTAGTAGGATAAAATGCTACTATTTTATTTTTCAAACTGTGTACATATGTACACAGTTAAAGCCTCAGTATTTATTTATATATAGAAAAAAAGATATTAAAATAGAATCTTTAAAAAAACAAACATGTAAAATATTTATTAACGTATATAATCCATTGTACCATTAAATTCCCTTCGGAGTAACCGGCTAATTCAAATAACTATAAAACACAAATCCTTCAAAAAAGGATAACAATGGAAGAAGCTTAAACACACAACAACAACAAAATTGATAATAATAAATAAAAATGACAATAAAACTGAAAGAAGCTTCTCATCTTACACCACAATCCTTCTTTTATCTTTTTTCCACTTATTGTGTGTCCCCATTTATGTAGAGAAGAGTAAAAAAATCATACATTCATTTTAGCTACAATAAGGACATGTTAAGCAAACTAGAGTAACATAGTCGATATGTATAAGTGGGTGTAAATGTATTTGAACTGATGCATGTGTGTATGGTATTAAAGTGTGTATAGTTATTTTGTTATAAGCTGTCTCCCACAATGTCTGCTAATTTTAAATACAACAAAAACAACTTAAAAGAACCAACCATTTTTTGTTGTTTGTGGCATACATCTTTAAATTTTGCAAACATTCTAACACACCAACGTTCTCCTTTCAACATCAGCATATATACAGAATATACAGTGGGTGGACAGAGTAATAAGAATTGTGACGAAACCAGAACTTGCCAGGCCACTTTAATATGTTTTGCTATATTAAGTTTTGAAGTTGAAAACTGAAATAACTTCGTTTCATAGGACTGTATTCATTAACCCTACAAAAGGTTCATGAAAATTTAAATCAACTTAAAGTTAGAAATTAAATTAAACTTACTTTTTTTATAATCACAATTCTGTATAATAAACATTAATTTCGAAAATATTGCAAGGCCACAAATTATACTCTATTACAAATTAGGATTCAATGTAGCATCAACATAAAAGTAAAATTTGCAACTTAAAATAAGAAAAGTATAAAAAACAATATTAAATACTCTAATGATATAACTAAACTATTTATATCGCATAGTAGGGCGGCAGAAGAAGGTGACTAGCTCCACTAGCTTATATTGATACGGTTTTTCCTTTTCATATGCAGCAATGTACACCGCAACATTCCGTAAATCCGGTAAAGCACGAAAAGTCAGAAAGAGCAAACATGGGGTATGGCTTCAGTGAGACTCAAACTGCCAAAATTTTATTTCCCAACCAAAGCCTCCTTTTTGCAACGTAAGTAAGAAATTTCGCACACGAAATTATAAAATTTATTTTGTTGTATACAAGGTGAACTGGAGTATTTCATAATTTTTTTTTATTGTTTTATAGTATAAAGAAAGCTCTAGCAATTCCTCACTTAAATTACAGCAACATGATACAGACCTTTGCTAACCAACTTAGCTACAATTTTTTGTTAGTTTATTACTTTTCTCACTAATAATGTACTCTGTTCGAATAACAAAATCCCCTTCACCAACTCATTTGCAACAAAAATTTCTTTCCTTTTTCTAATCGAGACTCCGGCTTTCTCTCATACCCATGAATTTCAATTAAACAAATAAGTCGGCAGCTCCTCAATATGTGTTAACTAAATTTTCGATTTATTTTTTTCATACACGAGATTTCATAAATTCAGAATATCGGTTGTTACCGATAAATTAGTATCTTAAAACCTCTATTTGCCTACATCACTCGTCTGTTACGGTAATGGAAGTTCCTGTGTTGTATTAAAAACAAAAGCAAACTACTACTCTTTTCTCGCTTTTCATTTGGATTTGTTGTGCTTCGGTAATACAAATTAAGTTTGTTTCTATAACCAGTCAAATACGAGCGGGACGCGTAACGCATTTGATTTTCAATACAAAATCATTCTATTCGGTTACCAACTTTAAAAAAGAATAAGAGTTATTTTACAAGCATGGTTTGTGCTTAACAAATGTCTGTCAACATTATATAACAATGCCAATACACGTCATTTGAAAAAAAACTTTAGGCAAATTTTATTACTTTTACTGCACGTTGTACATATTAAAAATTAAAAAAAATATAAGTTTTTATTTCTCTATGGTTGAACAATTTGCAACGACAAACTGTTTCCATTCAAGCATGAACCAACCGTAGTTTATTAAATATTTCGTTTCTATTTTTATCTAAAAACTGAGTTGATTGTATATTTTTGACATTCAACAATAATATTTCATATTAATATGAACTCAGAAATTATTTTAGTAACATGTTCATTTCCATCTTTTCTTTAATGCTTTCATTGCTTCTCTCAATGATGCTGTAAGTTAAGCACGATTCGCAACATATTTCACAATGATTGTCAATTTGTCATTGCTATATAAATATAAATGTATGTTAACACATATACTAATAAAGCATTGCAATAAAAATGTCCTTCATGTTTTTTTCATCTCCTTAAATCATGGTAAATTTAACATTTTTCCATAAAATCTATTGCCTTTTTTAGTTTAATTTTTAGAAGTGAAATATTAAATATAAAAGCCAACAGCAGTGAACGTAGCACATTAATATAACATAAAAGCTTTGGGAGACTTCGACTAATAAACTAACAATTTCATTAGTATTGCATTACCATTACTTTCAATGACGATAGTAACTCGAAAATTTTATTGCCATTAGAAAAAACGGGTATAATTTTATAAAATTAGTATAAATAAATGACCGTTAATTTTTTTGTCATATTAATTATTTCAAATAATGCCAATAAATTACCAATGGTAATAAAAAAGTTCAAGGTACGATTATGGTTAAAAGAAATTTAAGCAGTGATGCTTCAAAAATTAAAATTATTTTATTTAATTTTTAAAGTTTAATAACCATTATTTGCAAAACTAAACAGCTTGCCTTTATGTCAACACAGAAAGTGGAGGGAGTATGATTGCAATTATAAGCAAAGTAGAAAGGCTTTCTTGAAAAATCGCATAACATAATCTGCGATTTCTTATCACGTTTTATTTTCACTTGAACAAAAGGGGATGAAAATTAGTTAAGTAGCAGGTGTAAGTTCTGATATTTAGGAAACTTATTTTGATTTTTCATGGAATACGGAGAAGTATATCTATTAAAATTAAGATATTGTTCATTTATAAACTTCGAAGCGACATCATTTCTAAACATTCTGACAACATATTGTTACGAAGATGATTTGTTAAGTTTTAAAAGATTATCTTTAAAAAGAGTAAATGAAACGATCCACTGTGTATTTTACAAACTGCGCATTTTTCTTAGAAATCTTATATACACAAGACAACAACACATGCTTATAAGAAATTCTACCAAATAAGATAAACAACAGAAAACAAAAACAACTAACGCAGAACAAAACCAAACAACAACAATATGGGGTGTTGTTAAAGTAGAATATTTTTGTAAGCATGTTGTTGTTATGTTATGTGTATAAGATTTCTTAGTAAACTACCTAGTTTGCAAAATTCACAGCGGGTCGTTTCGTTTACTTTTTGTTTTACTGATAATTAATTTCTTTTAAAACTTAATAAATCATCGTAGTAGCAATATTTTAAAAGTACACAAAAATTTCAAGGATTCTCGACGTCATTATTTCTATTTGAAAATAGTCTGTGATTTCAATTAAACTAACTAACACTGTTAAAATTTGAGAGAATTGTTGGGCAACTTTACTAGTGCCAACACAACATTGTATGCTGCTTAACAACCAACTTAAAGTTGGAAAAAATGTTTACAGAAACATTTTTCCGTTAAAAAACATGTTGGTAAAAACAATTTGGGACCATAAAATTTATTTACTCCATAATTTTAGTTTTATTTATCTACTGAATTTGAGGAAACAGCAAAATTAAGAGAAAGCCAGGAATTTTGATTTTTATACTATTTTACGTTAAGTGAAAAACATCAATATAAAGAATATAGGACTGTCAGACATAGATCAGAAGTGAAAGCGGTTTTTGAGCTAGAAGTGTTGACTCAGTCCAATGCAAATGAGGTTAGGTGCTTTATTGATCGCATCAAAATATTTGCAAGAAACAGCAGTGGAAAATATTTATAAAACGGCCTGCAATAGAGATACTTTATCTAGTTGCTAAAACCAAATTGCTGGATCAATTTTTATATTTTGTGTTCTCAGACGGATTTAAATAACTTAATCTCATTTAGGTTGAAAGATTTCAGAGGCACCGCAACTTTAAATACACACCTGAAATCTGTAACAATTTTTACACAAATTAAAATTAACAAAAAAAAAATATTTGTCAGTTGTACATATAACGGTATAATAAAAAACTTTAGTAATGCAGTATTAAAATATGTTAACGTTTTAAAATTATTCCAAAAAGAAAAAAACAAAAACTAAGCGTTTTTGTCCATATTCAAATAAACACATTTGCATTAGTGTGCGTGCAGCATTTTAATTGAAACAATCTTTTACTAAATTAAAAATTAAGTTAAACACTTAAAGAAACAAGAAAACACATAGTTTTCAAATAACAAAATGGGTTAAAAAAATATAACATACAAAGCGACCTACATAGATGTTGTATGTTTAATACAATAAGATTTACGAGTATTTCATACAAAAAAAAAAAAAACAAAACAAAATACAAAAGCAAATCCTTGTAAAATGTTTAAAATCATACACATGTAACGCTAGGATTCTTTCATGTAAATTTAGCAACGACAAGTAGTAAACACTTTATATATTTTTTGGGTCAGCATTTATTTGTTGTTGTTGTTTTTGTAATTTCTTTCTTTAATTTTGTAAAAATGTTATTATCTGTTGCATGTTAAAATTTTTTTAATAAAACTTGGGAAAATTTTGTACGTGGGAAACTGGCATTTTAAGTGACAGACTGCAGACATGAAGAAGACATACACAAAAATTTTTATATTAAATAACTGTATTTAAAATATAAAAATAGTCAAATGAAAATTCCTTGTAACATTTTTCATCTCGCTTCAAAATGAAAAAAAAAACAAATAAATGTGTCTGTACTGTAAATAAGATTGCTTCTAGTTTTTGTTGTGCAAATGTCAAGCAAAAAAGGTTTATTTTTTTTTTTGTATGTATACATATAGTATACAAAAAAAAGGTCAAGTGGTTGATATGTATGTATGTATGTTGTTATTAAAAAAGACGTTTTTAATATAATACACAGGAGCTCTTACAGCTTGCGTCTTCGCACTACAGAAGGAAGATTATCCTCTTGCCATTGCTACCAAATGACTTCAGTCATAACTTTACAACTGATAATGGCTGTTATTAAGAAATGATGCGCCTTTTTTTCGAACTGAAAGGCCTTAAGATAAGTTAAATAATTTTACTAAGTAGTGGTGCCAATTTTACAATTTAACAGAAAATTGTCGTTTTTATTGCCCTGAAGTATGACTTCATAACTATCATGACCATCATAATTGGAAAAAAACAATTGGCAAAAACATTTTGCAGTTGTAAAAGCACGCTGCCAGAAGCATTTCGTATCTTTTTACCATATTAAAATATTACAATTTTAGAACATCATCCTCTAACCTCAATTGCCATTAAATAATTAGTAGAGTACCTTAGTGAAATTGGGCGCATTTTTGTTTTTTATTAGGCAACAATTTTTGCTGCTGGCAACAGATCTACGCGAGGTGAGCTCTATTCTACTATTTAACAGTCGTAATAAATTGTTGCCCGAAACATTTTGCTGTTATAAATTCAGAAGCATTGCGAAAGTTTTTACACAATGACAGTATTTAGCTACGATCACATTATTTATTACTCATTTTACACTAAAGTTTTTATAAAGACAACATTTCGAAAGAATTGTTAAATTGTTAAAGAAAAACACATTTAAAACTCAACTAAATGTGTGCTTCATATTTTTGTGATCTTGAATATATTTATATTGAAGAATCTATCTTAATGATAGAAACTCAAAAACTGTAAATATTGTTAAAGATAATGTACCTATGATAGTTAATAAATAAATAAATAAATAAAAAATAAATATTAAAGAATATTATTTTGTAATTGTTTTGTTTTATTTTCAAAAGCAAACAAAATAAGATACCCATTAAAATAAAAATATATTTTCTTTTAGCGAAAATATTAATTTGAAAAAACCTAACCGCCAAACAAAAGCAAATTTTATTTTTAATTGCGAAATTTCGTTTATACATTAACCCTCCACCTTTTTATTACATAGGTTGGTTCAACAATCACACTTATATTGTGTGAGTTATAAACTTATTTATTCAAAAGATTTGCACAAAAAGCAGGTTGTTAAAAATCAATTACCTTTTACATAAGTAGAAATCCGATTGTTTTTTTTTTTTTTTTATTAATGTGTATTTAGTATTTAAACTTTAAAAAGCTGGCTTAAGCTTTTTGTTTTGTTTTCTTTTTTTTTTAGCGTATGTTTTTTATGTTGTTACGCTAAAATTCACATAACATTGTTTTATTTTTATATTAGGGCAACTAAAAAAACAATGTTTTGAAAAACGTTACTGAAACAATAACAACCAAAAAGTAACCGATTTTTATAAAGAAATCTGTTTTTTTAGTTGAAAAATTAAACTGATTCAAATGTAATTATGCAGTTCTCTTTAAGTAAAAAGGGCTATTCGATGGAACGTTGAATACAAAATCCATATTAATATTTTTATTAAGCAAATTTAAAGGTTAGACGTACTAAAAAATTAAAAAATAAAAATTAGTTATAATAAGCGAAGTATTAAAGAAATAGCACAACGATACATTTATAGAAAATGTAGAAAATAAATAATAATAAAATATAAATAATTATTAAAGTTAGGCTTAAGTTCGTTGTTATTAGTTTGCGACACTTAGAGGTGAACTTTCTACCTTCATCATCATCAAACAAAATAGGCGTTCATAAGTAAAAGTAAACATGTCTTCCCTTAGCCCTTCGCTTTCAAAGTACTGCACATCGCAGTCTGACTGCTCCTACACCCTTCACTTCATTTTTCATGTAACTCACGCCATTCCTTAAAAAATAAAGCAATAGTCAGACAATAACGCTCACTAGCTAATTGGTTTTTGTTTTGGGTAAGGAAAAGAACTAAGTACCTAACCTAACTTAATATAATTATTTATATTTTATTATTATTTATTTTCTACTTTTCTGAAGAAAAAAATACTTCTTTAAATAATACTTTTTTAAATAATAAAAATAAATTCGTCGTTGTTAATTTTATTTCATTTTATGCTTCATTTGTTTATAACAAATTTTTATTTTTTAACGAAAAAAGCTTGGTTTAGTACGTTTAACCTTGAACGTTGTACAAACAACTCTTTTTATTTTAAAAGGAGTTGTAAAATTTAACTGGTGTAACCAGGGTTCAGAATTTTTCATTTATGAACATTCAAAAATCAACATTCATATATTTTTCATAAATGAGAAATCTAAAATTTTACATGAATGCGAACAACAAGAATTATTAGTCTTATTCATATGTGATAAATGATAAATTAGCAACTTCTCATTAATGTTATTTTTCATAAATGTACATGTTCATTTATGAACGTTGAAATTTTATAAAATTTCTCCTAAATGAACGTGAAAAAATTTTCTACCTACGATCGCAGTTTACCGTAAAATGTAGTAAAAACACATGGGTACTTATTAACTCAAAATACAATACTGCAATATATTCTAAAAGAAATAAAAAAAACAACATTTTTTTCTGCATACGCCGACAATTGCGCATTATCAAATATGTGCGTATATGTACGCGAATGTTTAACGCACATATTTTTACGACCTTTTCATTTATGAAAAATTATCAAAATTGTAAATATTCAAAAATGAACACTTGTGTGTTTCTCATTTATTCACTAAAGAATAGAAAGAAAAAAAATAACTCGTCGCATTCACAAATGAGAAAACACAAAATAATTTGTAGTCTCTCACACATGTATGAGAAGAAGCGGCTAAAAAATGAAATGTACATATTCATACATGTATGAACAGTGAGTGAATACTTCGCTACTCTGGGTGTAACAACCAGTTGCAGATGCTGAAGAGTGTTCGATAGAAGACTTGATTTTTCACATTCCTGCAGTTACTCTGCTGTAATGTAGACCATAGTTTTTAGCTTATTTGTTGTGACTTTAAGTGAAATTCTTAAACCTTTTTAGAAATTAGAAATTTTCAAGTTAGGCATGTGTTGTAAAATTTCGACAAGAAAGCAGTGTTTTTGGTAAAGCTTCAATTTTTTTAGATAATTTGAGAAATGCAATTGTTTGGTGAAAAGTGAAATATTCGTTAATCCAATTTAAGTACAAAACTACAAAGCAAAATACAAGCCCGAAAGAACGCATATAAAAACAACTGGTAAAAATATTTCGGGAACGTTTTGTACCGACACATACAGATATATTTAATGAGATATATTTAAATTTAATTAAAAAAGACCATTTAAAAGATTAAAACATATTTATTTAATATAAATAAAAAGAGGTCGAGTTAAAATAATAATAAAATAATTATAAGGATTTTAAAACATACTGTTTAATAAAACAATAAAAACCCTAAATCACAATCACAAATTTGGAACGGAATATTAGCTGTTTTTTTATTCCGCCAGCTAACTATGTATTGCCTTATTGATACTCATATTTGTTATTGCTGTTGGTTTATGCAACACTCTCTTCACAAACAACGTAATGGTTTGTTAATTTATATATATTTTTTTGGTTGTGTTTTTATTTCTCTCTGTTGTTTTGTTTTCTCTCTTCTTACTGTTATTTAATTTATTTTAAGTTGTTGATGGCATTTTCCGTTTTTGTTTTTTTTTTTTTTTTTTTGCTTTTAGAAATGTCTGTTGTTATTATTACTGACTGCTTTGTTAACAACTTTTTTTTTACTTGTTTTATTTTATCTTCAAGGTGTATGACTCATTCATGATTTGATTGCACACTGTCTTACCTTTTTTTTGCTGCTTTTTAACAATTTGTTATTATGGGAGGAGGACCCACACATTGAATGAATTATAAGCATTAACAGTTTGTATTGTTGGAAACAGAAACTAAATGTTTTTGTTTTTTATTTGAAGTATTAGGAATATTTAAATAAGCAACAAAAGAATGGTGTTTGTTAATAAGAATCGTTTTAAAATCGTGTGATTTTTGAAAAACGAAAAATTGCCTGAATAGTGTTTAGTATATCAATTCGTAAAAATTTACTAAATGCACTCGATTTTCTTACGAAAATAGAACGATTAAAATATTGTATAAATTACAAACGTTACTCACACATGCTGTAGAGAGTTCAGCTTTGGAGTAAAAGTATGAAAAAATTTTTAAATTACAAAAAGCACTGAACTTTAAATAAAAACGCATTTCCATTTTTTTGTTTTTTTTTTTTTAAATAATGAAATCACTTTATGATTGTGTTTAAAACGTAAGTAACTATAAAATACTTGAAGTCGTGAAGTTATAAATTTAAGTATATTACTCTTAGATGGACGGTGACATTAATTTGAATGGTTATTTAAATTATTTCTTTCCTATCTGAATGTGTTTTTGGTGTTTGAATTTATTTCTGTAATTTTCACGCCTGTTCTGAAAATCACTTTTTGTCAAAGTGATTTCAAATCACGTAAAAGGTGTTCTGCGCACTAAAAATATTGAAAAAGCGTGATTTTAAACCGGTCACCTAAATGCTTGCTGATATGAAATCGCTTGCTTATTTTTTCTAAGTATTTCCTCTAGAATATATAAAAATATTTATTATATATTTTATAGGATGTGTTTTCTATTTATTTTTATAATAAAATTATATTTTATACACATAAAAACATAGATATTAAAAAATTTCCAAAGGTACTGCTTGTTTTGTAAAAAATAGTTTTGCTTTGTTTGGCAATGTTCGTGATTTACTTTTTCTCTGTAGCAGTCAGCTGGCTTGTTTTTCGAAGACATTTTTGAGGTTGCCAAATTGACACAGTTTTAAAAAGTCATGAAAGTCATGTGGTATTTATACCATTATATTCTTTACTTAACACAAAATATAATAATTGTTGTTGAATAATTCAAGAATAATTCATAATTTAGCCATTTTTGTGTAAATTTAGAAAGAAGTTAGTGCAACATGTAAGCAAATTTCATCGATGAAAACAGTGGCAACTTCGTAATTATTGTTTTCTTATTTGGTTATTTTACATTTAGAATTTTTTTGCTTTTCAACTTTTATTTGACGCGAAATTTTAGGTGTGCTGTGGATTACATAAAAAGGATGTAAGTAAATATTATAAACAAATAAAAAATATTAACCTAGTTTTTAACAGGGGACATTTTTATTTATTTAATTTTAACTTTAGTTGTTTAGATAAGAATGTAAGAAAGCAAACAGAAAAACACAGGTCTAAAAATCAGCTGTTTTCTCGTGTTTTCGAAAAATTAAAATCACGCCGAAAAACTTAAAATCGCGTGATTTGCAGAACAGCATCAAATTGTCTGCGTGATTTCAAAACCGTTCGTGGTTTAAAATCACGTGATTTTCAGAACATGTCTGTTTATTATAAAAAGAAAAGCAATCATGTTTATTTTGAAACAGCAATTCAGCAATCAATTATTACAAATTTATTAATTTAAAATTGCTTTGTTACCCTTAGTTGTATGGAAATAACATCCACAATAATACATTAAATCATAATTATTGTATCCGAAAAATTAAATTAGCAAATTTTAAGAACATTTTTAAATACAATTTATATCACTTTTAGAACCGTCAACTTTATTTTATGAAGAAACATCAGAAGAATAATCTGTTATAAGTACGCAATGCTACTTAATTTATCTTATGCATCAAAACCATGCAGCCGTACCAAAAAGGCAAAAAACACTATGTAATAAATGTAGGCTTTTCCCTTATTACTTTTGTACCGCGATCATTAGGAACGATTTATAAATAATATAAAACATCTGCGGTGCTTTTTAACATGGTAAGAAGGAACGAATTACATCGCTACCATGAAATTGTTTGCAAAATTTTTTTAATTTAAAAAACAAAAATTGTATTAAGTATTTTTTTAACAACACTGTTAAAACAACTTTGCTAATATATAAAAAAAACTTGTTCGATGTTTTGCTTAACACTGGCACACTCCTCACAGCTACAATTTATTTATAAAGGCGAATTAAAACGTTTCGATTGCTCTACTATAGAACGATCTGGCAGCCTGCTAAACAACAAACTTATTGCGATGTTTATTAAATGTGCTTTTATGTGTGCATGACATTCACTAAGAAGATAGACATGGAGGTAATGTCATATTAACGCTGTGCAATGTTTTTCGTTACAAACGACTCTACTTTAAATAAAAAAAAAATTGAAACCATTTGAATATACCAACTTAATTAAGCAATTGCCAAACATCAGTGTGTCAACATGTGACTATTTTCAGTCTAACTTTAATCGTGCTAAAAAAAAGTTAATCGACGAAGGAGGAAACTTTTCGGTTTATGAACAGTAATCGATATTATTCTGTATTGTTTAAAATACGTTTTGTTCATAGTTATTGGTTTATAATAAAACCTGGAAGCAATTAAGTTAAAAGTAGTTAAAGTCCAAAATTTAACTCATGATAAAACCCTGCAGAGTCCAACCAAAATTTTTAAAATATTAATTGAATCTGAAATTGGTGTTGGTGTTGCTTCCAAAAACCTGTTGTTTTTAATTCAAAGCCTGCGTAAAATTATGCGTTAACCTTTGTGGATAAATATTTTTAATTTTAAAAACTTTCTGTTTATTACATCGCATTTTGCAATCTTTCATTAGTTTATCACTTCTCCAGACTTTTTTACTTCATTTTATTTAAACCCCAACAATTAACCTTGTGTTTGGCTTGTAGCTGCTTTGGTTATTGCTTGTGCTTGTTTTTTTTTCCTTCTGTCTATTAAATTTTGTTTAATGAAAAACTCTCAAGCGAATAAACGCAACAACAATGGCAAACTAACAATGCAATGAAGAATGTTAATAAATAAATTTTCTACCGAAAAAAGCTTGTCATACTTGACATCATTGAGTTGTTTAGTGAGCGTGAAGTTTGAGGCAATTAATAAATGATTTTCCATTTATTTTTATATTTTTACAGTTATTGTAAGAATTTTTTAACGCAAAACTTGATAGAATTTAGACAAAATCTTGAAACTTGCGACTATGCAGTCAATATTTACCTCCTAATCGTAGCCGCTGGAACCATTTTAAGCTGATGGCAAAATTTTTTCAGTAAATTTAATTAAATTTAAATTAATTTTTGATCTTCCAGTTACAATAATCAAATTTCAATAGCAAATTACTTTTTGTATCTCACGGGCAGAAGCTGGTTTATGATAAATTGGATAACGCCCCCATTAAAGGTACAGTTTATAAAATCATTACTTAAAATGAAGGATATTCTCTATTAAAAATATCATCACTTTTAGCAACAACCAAAAGTTTTATTTTAAGAAATTATTGCTAAAAAAATTGTTTAGTTTCTGTAAAAATTTCTAACGGAAGTTTGTTTTGTTAATTTACAAAAACCAAATTATAATAAATATAGTTATTTGACCTTTTTTTAGAAAACTGAAAAATTTGTTTAGTCCAACAAACATCACACTGAATTTTCATGCTATGAACATCAAGAGCTTCCCATTCCGTAATATCTATATTACCCATGGTAACAGATGCATTTCCGTACACAAATTTATGCGTAAGCATGCAATAATCTGTCTTACGGCCATTAAAATTTTTACACGACCCCACTCCGAGACTGTTGCAAGATCGTGATTGAACGTGTCATTCATGTTCCGCCCTTCAGAACCCACCAGCAACTAACTGGTCTTTTACCAAATAAATACGAATGACAAATGGTGCTGTCACCTACGAAAGAGTAAATAGGGTTGAAAGTTTGAAAAAGAAGGTCATTTAGAAAAATAAGAAGTAAGGCAGGAGAAAGAACGGAGCCTTGCGGTACCCCTTAAAAAATCTTGAACTCGTCTGATGAAGAACTATCTATAACAAATCTGGAGAAATGATCACCGACACCTAATACAACAAGTTTTGACAGAAATGCATCATGCCCCACTCTATCAAACGCTTTGAAAATATCTGGAGTCACCACCTTCCTCTCTCCGAAATGATGTATGAAGTTGCACCATTGTTCCGACAGGAAAGCCAGCAGGTCACCCGTAGTGCGCCCCCTACATAAATCGCTAAGTTAGCTGTTGGATCCCACAAGATGAAAATTAGTCATATTTTTCATTACTTTAGAAAGTGCAGAACAAATTGCAATTGGGTGGTAATTTTCAAGGTTATTAGCCTCATCCTTTTTGGGAGTCGGCGTTACATTAGCAATCTTCCAACATTATGGAAATTCGCTGGCATGATACAAAGTACTGAAAAAGGCTGTTAATGGACGCGCTAACGTCGAAGAGCACTGTTTCAAGACCTGTGCTGGAATCCTATCCGGTCCTGGAGACTTGTTGGTGTTGAGATCTGCTAAGACCTTTTTAACCACACGAACTCGAAGAAATATTTTCGGCATAGTAACGGATACCCTGTCGAACTCGGGCGATGGTTGATTGCTCTGCGGCAAATAAGAAATATCTGCAAATATACCAGGCAAAAGGTTAGCTTTCTCAACTGGGTAAATGAATATTTGGTTATTATTTAAAAGAGTCGGAATTGATGAACTAGAATTATCCCTTACCCTAGAAGTAAAGGTTTTTCTCGCGCAGCGAATCAGTATCTGCTTCCTCTCTTGACTGACTGACTGCATTTTTGCATGTCTGATTAAACAATGACACTTCGATCTGATTTTGATCGATTTTTTTTTTTATGGAATAAAAGTTTTCATTTCAAACAACAAGATGTTTGCAACTATTTCCGCTATGGCATCGAGATTATTGTCTCAGAAACATAATTTCCAATTGAATTGCCTAAAACATTCGTTGAGCTCACCCCAACCGCCCTTCTAATAAATATATTTCAAACGTACAGTAGCTGATTCCGAAACGTTGAGAACTTCTGAATATGAAAAGGAGGCGGAGATGGTGCAGTGATCGGAATTGCCGAGAGCTGCACAAACACTAACTTCATACTTTTGGGGGTGTGAAGTTAGAAATAATAATTAAATAATTAAGCACTAGGAGTCTGGATTATTTTGAATTTGTTTGTCAACAATTTTTTCATTTATTGCTTAATTTGCTAAATTGCTTATACATTTTTTCTTTTCCTGAATATCCCCACCAATGATTTGGTGAAATATCGAGAACTAAAAAAAGAATTAAGATTAACTGAATTTTTTTAACAAAGTTCTGCTGCTCAATTAATAAATTATTTATAAAAAATTAAATTATTTATTGATCGCAAGAAAAAATATCTGAAAATAGTCGAAAGTTTTGGTTTAAATATAAAATCTCATTTAGTATTATATTTAAAAGTTGTATCTAATCAAATAAATTGATACAGAGAAAGTGGGTGAGTGGGTGGTGGCAGCAGTAGGAAGAATTTTAAAGTTTTTTTGTATAGGAGTAGAAGTTGTTGCATGGGAGTGGGTGCTATTGTTTGTATTTAACAATAATAATATGAACTATTCATCAACTATTTGTCTAAATATATATTTGTTATTTTTTTTGTTATTTTATCGATTTTTTTTTAATTTATAGTGTATCATTATCAGTCAGTATCATTGCTGTAGTCAGCATTTGCAACATTATTGAAGTTTTGGGTTTTCTTTGTCCAGCATTATTATTTTTATCAAATGTTTAACAACGCCCTTTATGTTGTCATGTCATTTTGTTTGCCATTTTTTAGTTAATATACAACTTAAAATGGCAACGACAACTTTATTAACTTTGTATTTTTTCTAACGATTTTGCTAAACATTTTATTAATAATTTTGCTTCTGTGAAAAAAAAACATATGAAAAAAATTAACTTTTAAATGTGCTAAAATATTCAAAGGCTTCATCGGCGCAGAATAGACGATACCCGTTTGCTTGTTTGCAAAAACAAAAACAAAAAAAAAAATAAAAACAAAAACGTTACAGTAAATAGTAAGTGATGCCCGCCTGCTTGCTTGTCTGTACTTGGTCTTTAAAGCTTTGAGAGGTTTTATTTTTATTGAGTGGTGATTCACCACTTTTTTGCCAGACCGAATAATGGTTTTTTTTTTGCACAAAAATTCAGATGCAGTATAAAAATTGATATTAATTTTTATATTGTTAATTTATTTATTTTTGTTCTTTTCTCTTTTATTACTAACGTAAGGAAATTTAATACAATTTTATTTTTATTTCTATTTTTGCAGTTTAATTGATATTTACGAAAAATTGTTAAAAAAAATTGTATTTTAAATAATTAGATAATTAATAAAACATGTATTTATTTTGATGCATTGTTTATTACATCAGTATTTTTTTTTATTAAACCAACTGAGCAAAAACTGTTAACAATCTACAAAAAATTATTTTTAAAGTAAATACACTGAAACAGTTACACTGATGAAAATAAATATTTTTAAGTTTGTTTCCTATAAGTTTTATGTAGACAAATATTTTTATTTTAATATTTTAAGCAAAAATTTATTTACGTGACTCGTATTTTTTTTTGTTTTGTTTGGTCAATAAAAGCCATTACTAAGAATATATTTGATTCTATACACTGAGTAACTTAGAAATACCTTAAAATTCGAAATGTAACTCCCCAAATATATGTGTGACTGAATATGTCTAAAATGCTGCTTTCAAAACCAACTCTACAATTGAAACGATATGAACGATATGAACTTATTTACGTAAACTGAGCGACGTATATTTCTTCTCTTGTTCCCCAAACTATACCAAGTTAGCTTTAATGAAGATTTAGCCAGGCATAAGCTTCAAATTTCAAAATAGGCTGGTAAGAAGCCATCAAGCAATATGCAACATCAATTTGAAGTGAATAAGATTTTAACCTGTTTCTTTCACTGTTGGTTTTAATTAAGACATAATATTTCAAGGTCACATAAAACATTTTACATTGATGTTGTTTTTACGGAGCAGCGAAATACATTTTTATAGACACAATTAAATTTTGCAATAAATTATTTATTAATTCGGTTAACCTTAGAGACGTTATTGGAGTCTTATAAAATGATAGTGAATTTTCTAGCACTGTTTCATTATGTGCAAAAACGGCAACATAAAACTAACAGGCAACAAAAAAGATTGTTTAAAATTAATTTTCGAACAACATAAAAAAGAAATCGCGTATAATGCAAAAACTTTTTCTTCATTGTAATTAAAATGAGGCAGCGTACGAAGAGAACACTGAAGATGGCAAACGGCCGAAACCGGTTTGTTCACAAACCAAATTTGACGAGGGTCGACGGAAAACCGTACCCAAATAAAATAAAAAATTTTAAGTTATTTTCAGCCTTTGAATTCATGTGAAAATTTTCTTTGCTAAAGAAATCTTGCATCAGCTGATTAAAGTGACCAATTTAATCATTTTCGGAGTTGGACGAAATGCCAAAACTCACATTAAAAATCGACACATTTGATACTATCACATCGTTCTTGATTTCTCCATTTATAGGTCTTAGGTTTAATTTCTACTACTGGCCGGCTGAAAAAGCTGCAATAAAAAAGCCTATACAAACATCTGTCTATTTAAACCTATAAAGATCAAAATGTACAAGTGTGACTTAATTTAGTGGGACTTTGACAAAGAAACGTAATAATAGTTTATTCTCTTGCGATTCGCATTTAATTGCGAGCATGGGTGCTTGCAATTTTGTTAAAGCCGTTTGCCCTGTTTTGGGCCAGTTCTTGAACACTCTTTAAAATCACAATATTAATTGCAGTTTCTTAGAAAACTTTTCTAAGCAAAATCATTAAGTTTTAAGAATTATTGTATAACAAAATTTTATTGTTTAATTTATTACTCGTAATTGCATTTATTATTCAAAAATGATATTTTCAATTGGTTTGTTAGTTCTATTTAACGAAAAAAAAAAGTTCACAATATATATTGAAATAAAATCGTTTTGTATATATTTTTCTCAAACTGTTTTAAACTTACCTTTGATTTAAAAAAATCCACAGAAAAATGTGTTCATCAGTGAAGGGTTTGTAAAATCTTTTTGGTTGAAAAGATGTTTAAAAGGAAAATTTTCCCATTTTCCTGCAGAAACAAATTATGTCTGAAGATTGGCTAAGTAACGTGATGGTGGTGGTGTTGGTAGTAGTGTTGGCTTATTGCAACGGTGCTGTTAATGTTACCATTAAACTAGGTTTAAGTAAGGTTTAGGCTTAATCGACATATATCGCATTGTAGCATATTTCGTTTAAATCTTGCATTACAGCAGTTGTTTTGAATTTATTGTTATAAAACAAAGTACTCGTAATGTAGTGAAATTCAAACACTTTTCGGGCGAAAAGAAAAGCGTGTGAAATTTCCAAAAACTTATATTACGGAAATTTAGTTGCCGGAGTATTTATCGTTTTTGGATTTTCAAGTGCAATAAGTGCTGGATGTAAATAAAAATTCATATGTGACTGCAAAGTTTACTTTCCAAGAATTGAAATAAAATATTAACAAAGTGGGGAGTTGCTGTTGTAGGTGTTGTAGCCAAATATTAATAATAACAATATTGTTGTTGTAGCTAAAATATTGTTAGTAGTTGTTAAGTTGTGGTTAACTAAACGTGCGTTTATTCTCATGTGCTTTTTAGAAATCATAATGCGTTTCGATGAACAATTGCGATGACCCACATTCACATTCCTCTTGCAGTTCGTTCAAAAGATACAAATTTTGTAATAAAACGAGCAGGTGTTCTTGTTTTTCTTTTCTTGATTTTTCTATTTAAGATCGTTATCTTAACGAATTTAAATTGTGAAAGGTACATAATTATGCTTTACAAATGTTATTTGTATTTAAATTATAATTGCATTTTCCAAACAAAATAAAAAACAACAAAATATATATAAAAACTAAAATCACAATAAATATTAAATACTCGCACAAATAGCAAATAAGGTTGGGTGCAGAACTTTAAATGGTGTTTAACAATTAAATTTAAATAAAAACAAAACAAGCCAGAAGAGTTAAAATAAATACAATTGAATGAAATAAAATTAAAACTAGAATTGGAACTGCAGCTACTGCTGAAAGCCATCAACAGCGGGGATTCTTGGTTGGTTGGAAGTTGAATTTTCAAGCATAACGGTAAAAGGGTCAAAAACCTTCTTTTCCTAATTACTTTTGATTAGACTTGATGCTATTTTAAATTAAATGATCCATTTATATTTTTACAAGTTTTTTTTTTGGCAGCAAAAGCAAATCAATTTTTCAGTTTTTTTGGAAAGCAGCAAACGGAATTTTAGTGTTTTTATTTGATTTAAAAAATTAACAACAGCATGCATGAGGATATTAGTGGTCAAGAATAAACCATAAAATTAAATTAAACCCCGAAAGAGATAAAAAAATAAAGAAAAAAAATTGGTTATTTTAAGAGTTTCAAGCTAAGAAAAATTTAGTGTGAAAAATGCTCTACTTTTCTTTAAACAAAAGCAATAAAGTGGATATTGTATTCCAAAAAAAAAACTAATTTTTAAGTGTAAAAAATGACTTCAAGGATTACTATTCAAAAAAATTACAAAACATTTTTTTAAATTAATATTTAATCGTATATTTTAAAGAACAGATTAATTTTATTTTAATCACTTTTATGGCAAACATAAATTGATTTCTTAATTTCTGGTTTTCATATAAAATAAGCCAAACGAGTTTTTCTTTAAAATACAAAAACAATCAGTTCAAATTTATAAAAATATTTCAAATTTAAAAAAGTCAGATATTGGTATTTAAAACAAATAATAAATTCAAATTTGATTAAGAAACTTACAAAATCTTCAAAGAGCTTTTTCTTATCTACTGAACCTATTTACAAAAGTGACAGTATTTTAGAAACCTGTTGTTGGTGGCAGTAGTTCTAAAGATAATTGTTTTCCATTTTAGACAATTTTATTTTATCCTTTTTATAAATTATTTTCAGTTTCATTTTGATCTCATTTTTGTAAAAAACTTATTTGAATTTCATAGCTTGTTTCACTAATAAATTGAATTCATTTTCTCAGAATCATTACGAAAATTATTAATTACGAAAAATTTTCATCAGGCTGTATTTATGAAAAACTTTTTGATTTCTGAGAAAACTGGAAAACTGCTTTCACTTTATTTTATAATTAAACGGTTTCTAAAAAAAATCACCTCAGAAAATAAAACTCAAATGTTGTAGAAACTTTTGTAAACATTTCTGTAAAGAGCTAAGAGTTTTGGAGGATTTTTTTACGGAAGTAATCAAACGTTTTAAAATTTATTATCATTAAGGAAATCGATTAAATTATTCTTTTAGAAGTTATCTTATCACAGCATTTAACAAGCGGAAATATTTAACAAAATCCACTCCACTGCTTTTTATTTTAAAACCAAAGTGAACATTTTTTATTTTGTTATGTGAGTGTTAATTAAAATGATATTAAAACTAAAAGAGAAAAATAAAACAAAATACAGACTAGAAATTAAATAATTTAAATTGTATAAAGAAACAAACTCTAGTGTTTATAACATAGGAATATCTTAATAAGTAAATAAAATATTTTAATACTGTATAAAGTGTATAAAATCTATTTAATTAAATTTTTTTTTAAATAATATTTCATTAGTAAAAAAAAAAATAAAAGTTGTGTGTTAATTTGTAGTTAGTATAAAATATTTATATTAGTAAGTAGTTATTGGATGTTTTTATTAATTTTTCTTTTTAGTATTTTTGCGAGTGTTCTCATTTTACAATTTTAATTGGGGCTTTGAAAATAAAACAAGGATTTAAAATTCATTTATCACTTTTATCAACTTTGTAATTTTTCTTCATTTCTATCTTATTTGATAGTAATCGATCAAGACTGCTCAGAGTTATCTCCCTTTGAAAATTCCTTACAACATGTTATGCAGCAAATTAATTAGTTGCCACTTTCTATAACTTCCATCTAGATTAATCGTAAGGTATCATAATTTTTAAGAAGGAAAGCCTTAGAAAACTCCGACTCAATATTGAGCGAATCTTTGGCTTTGTCTAAAAAGTCCCTAAATCACAAAATTTAAACTTTGGAGAAGAACATACAAATATATATAGGAAACCCTTATCAAAATATAAAGTATGAACCGTTATTTTACATAATAACATTTGTGACATGGCTTATTTCTGTGAAATTTCATAGAATCACTCAAAAAGAACTCAATTCTGAGTAGATGTAGGTTAAGACCTTTTTACCAACGATTAAAGTTATAGCTAAATAGCGTAGTTGTCGAATGTATCTTTTTTTCTGTAATTTTAATGTATTGAGACATATTAACAACACCATTTGACTTCATTTAAAGTATCACTCTTTCATAAAATTTTCCTGTTATTTTTTCCTTGCCTATACTTTTTAAAGCTTCACAATGTTATCAGGCTGCAAAGGGTATACATGTATAAATGTTATTCTAAAATAAATAAAAATTGAGCTGCACCTGTAAGCCTCTGGTATTGTAAAACATCTAAATATAAAAAAGTACTGTCTATGATGACAAGAACCCTCAGGCTTTCTACACTATTGTGATGGTGTTCAAATACATACTTAAATATAGATGATTGCAGTCGTTTTCTTTCCTTTTTTTAACTATAGATGCATCTGCATGAATGTAATATTTTAATTGGAATATTCGAATTTACTTTCTTTCAGTATTAGCGGGAAATGTTTCAAAAAAATTGATCAAAAATATAGCTTTAGACGTTGAAAATTCAAAATTTAATGAAATATTTCTACATCCTTGTAGTTTTATAAAAATTTGTTTTTGTTATTATATATAATTTAAGAAAAAAAATAGCAATAATTAATTCTGATTTTTTTATATAAACTTACTGAGAAAAAAATTTTAGCAGAGGATTAAAAAGACCAATTGATGTTTAATTTTAACAATAAAAAAAACTATCAGTTTTAAAATTTTATTAAAGTATTAAGTAGTAATGTCATTTATTTTTTATTTTTTTCAATCAATTTTTTAACTCTTATTATTTTTGAATATATTTTTCCTTACATAAAATAACATTTATAAAATTTAAGAAAAAAGAAAACAAAAGTATCAAAATTAAAAATTCTTTGAATTTTAAACTAACTAAATTACAATAGTTTTAATAATTATTACAAATTTTTGTTGGTTTTAATTTATTCATAAAATTGTATTAATGCTTGTCAAAAGGAAGCATAAGATTATAATTTGTTTCAATAATTTTACTTCTTTTTTATTTATAAATAAATGTGATAACTACAATTTAACACACAATCTAATCACGAAGGTCTGATATTAAAAAAATTGTACATAAATAAAATACATAAGAAAGAAAACACAGTAAATAGGTAAATAATTAAAATGTAAGTGTTTCGAAAAATTAATCGAAAGTATTTAAAACAATTAATTATTTAATAAAGTTTAAAATTGTTTTATAAAATTCTATATTATTTGGAGCCTCTGATAAAGTTTTTTTATACTGGCCTCTTTCAAATAAATTGTGACAAATAATTAAAGCAATTATAAAATGAAACATGCCTTTCAAAACTCCAATATTTATTTTACTAAATAGTACAACTTCAATAATTTAATATCTTAAAAGGTGGATGAGCTGGTTTAAAAATAAAAGGTCGTTATAAGTTACAGAATCACCATAAAAAACATATTGTAAAACAATACACTTTCTAGTACCTTTTTAAAAATTCTCTGATGAAAAACTATCTTATCCAAAATATAAATTTATTATAACCGTATAAAATTCATGGCAAAAAGCACATGGATGGATAAGTTTAAATAAAAGGCAATGGTAAAATAATAAATATCCAGTGACAAAAAGTTTAAAAAAAGGAATTTTTTAAAAAGTTCAAAGGCAAAAACGGTAATAACGGTGCTAATAATTGCTTCGTAGATTCGCCTCCGGAATAGTTGTTATGAAAATAAATATTAAAAAGATTCCAAGGGAGTAAAATAAGGTAAGGCCTGTGATCTCCCATACAAAGATTTACTTTTTTTTCGTATATCTAAAAACAAACCTTAGGTAGGGGTTTTCAATTCCTTATTAGATTAAGCTAATGAGCATAGTGCATCTTAATCTTATGCAGCGTTACAACTTGTCAAGTTTTCCCATTTTCTCAAGCTTCTTGGGGTGCCAAAAAAGTTTTAAATTTATTGAACAAATTTTTTTTTAATTGCAAACATTTTTTCATCGTTTTATTAAATACGACTATGCACATAATTTAAAATTTGGAATTTATCGCAGTTCCTGATCACTGCAGCAGTGCTTAATTGTATTTAGTACTTTTAAGTACAATTATGCTGATTTTATACATTGACTAATCAAGTAACAGGAGAATTCCTTCAGTTTAGTTTGTAAATGTCAAAATTGTAACTTTTCATATATTATTTAAAAACTGAACCGAAAAGCTAATGACATTACCAAATGAAGCAACTGGGTATGCAAAAATTTTAAAGTGTAATCCAGAGTCTGAAAAGCCCCATTTAGTACCCGATAAAATAAACTATTAAGTAAACAAATTGCAATTATGCACTACAATGTTCCCAACTCAGTTGGTTGCAATATTACTAAAACGTTATTTTGAGACTGAAAAATATTTGCAAAGGTCATAATTTCATTCTAATGAAGAATTGAAAAAAATTGTTTACTGTAAGTTTAAGTTGCAAAATATATAATATTTAATTTTTAAAAAATCTTTATCAAAAAGGTAATGTAAAAGAAGTTGAAATAAATTCTTTTTTAAGCAGCACCTTTTTAAAATTAAAGTACATTGTTCCTTCAAAAACAATCTTAAATAAAGCATTGCGCTCTTATAAAGTAAATAAGTATTTATGCAAAAGCTTAATTTAATATATTCTTTCGAATTAATCAGTTCAAAAAACATAATTTCCTAATAAACCAATTGCTTTAAACATGTCCTTAAATTCCAAAATATATTTTTAGTGAAAAATTAAAACAAATAAAAAAATTTATTAACACAACATTTTTGTAAAGAAATTTTAAGTGAAAACTTAAGAAAGAACAATTTTAAATAATTGCAATATTTTTTTAAGAAACAAAAATAAATAAAATAATATTTATTTTGTAAATAATAAGGAAAAAATAGTTGGCATAGTAAATATTAAAAGAAAATTATATTGATTGTATTTTTGTGTAGTTTTATTTAAATTTAAATATTATTTTTATTTATTTTTTTTAATGGCTAAATAGTTTATGTTGAATTATGTGTTTATCTATTTGTTTTTATTTTATGTTATGTTTTTTTTAATAAATACTAATAATTTTTTGTGATTTAATTTTTGTTGCTCATTCCATTTTTAATTTAATTTAAATATTTAGTTGTCTAAATTGCAAAGTGTGTTTTTATTAATATTTTTATTATGATTTAAAGAAAACTTAAACAAAAATTTTTTGTATTTATTTTATTAATTGACTATAATACAAAAGTAAATGCGTTCTTTAAAAACACTTTTTTTACTATGAAGATGATAAGGATCTATATAATTAACGGATAAAAAAAGGGAGGGATACTCAAACCACTGTTTTTTGTTAAGGAAAAAACTTTAAATGGTTTGATAAAAGTTTTATGTTTTCGTTCTAAAATTCACTCGAAACTAAATTGTTCGGAATTTACACAGCTTTGCTGGAATAAATATAATTTTAAAATAAATTTTTAAAATTTTGAACGCTTTCACTTCAAGCGAAATACAGAACTTAAACAGCTTTTACAATTAATTTAAAAATACAGAATTATAAAATTTGCTGAAAAACATGCAACTCTCGGATTCGTTAGAAGTGTGTGTTAGATATCAATTCGTAAATAGTTTAAGTTTAAAAAAAGCTTTGAAAACAGTATGTCGAAATTATAAGTTAAGATTAAACAAAAAAGCCCTTGATGTTGAAAGTAAATATGTGTTAATTTTAAGAAAAATGTACAGTAAGTACGTGAAGTACTAATATAGTATTGCAACATGTTTAAAGTCTCAAAGATCTCCGTTATAGCAATAAATGGACTTAAGTTAAAATGTTTGCTTAAAATAGAAATAAATAAATTATATAATATTTTGCGACATACTGTTCACAAATGGAAATATAAAATACAAAGAGGAAGCAAGAAAAAAGGTAGAGATTCAAAATTTTCATTTGGTTTTTGTTAAAGAGATTCTACTTTATTTTATAACAATAAATAGGAATTTCTTATTAAAATAATTTAAAAAACTAAATATTAATGATTCATAAGTAAAAAACAAACAAAACAAAATAAAAAAAAATTGAGTATAGTTTATAGAAGAAAATAATAAACAACAAAAACTAATTGTAAAATTTGTTGGCTGAAATTTTTTCAAATGAAACGAAAACACTTGTTTTTCTTCAGAGTGAAAAAAAACAATGGAAGAAGAAGAAGGCCTTAAAATAGTAATAGCAGAAGAAAAAATTTCAGAAGAGTTGTTGTTGTTAAGTTAAATTTTAAGGCCTTTAATGGCAGGTAAATTTTTTGCTTTTGTATATTTATATATGCTATTTTAAAAAGAGTTTTTAGCAATAATAACTATTTGAAAGAAGTTGATTCTGGCTATACTAGTAAGATTTACTTAACGTGTTTTTATTGTAACAAACTAAACTTTAACTGAGAATATTACTTAATATTTTCCCATTTTGAATATTATTTTAAAGTTTGTTTGTTATGTTATATTGAAGCTAATACTATTTTGTTATTATTTTTTTAATTTGTTTTAAATGTATCGAGTTTTGTTGTGGTTTTAAGAAATTGTTCTACATATTCTTATTTTATTATTTAGCATTTTTTTTAAAGAAATATGATTATTATTAATTGTATTATAAGTAAAATATTTATAGAGATATATAATATATAAGAATAATATTTTTAATTTGTTTAAACAATTTCTTTTCTCACTTATATAGTTTTGTCTATTTTTTATATTAATATTAAATTGTTTTTATGACTTTTAAGAAGAATCTAATTAAGTTTATTTTTTATATAAAAAATATACAAATAATCATAATTACTTAGCTAAATTAAAAATAAAAACTATTCAATAAGAAAATATTTATGTATAATTGCCAACTAAAATAAAAATATCAACTAAACAGAGATTAATAAAATAAGTTATAAAGAAAAAAAACATGGCATTTACATGAAATAACTGCTAACATATGAAGCAGCTATGATACCCAACACAGTCAAGCATATCAAAATCATAATCTTCTTTCGCCGGGCTTTGCTCTGATATTTCAGAGCTTTCTTTGTATCCTGAGTTGCAGTCTGCACATAGTCCATAGCGTGCTCCACATGATACTCAATGCGATCGATCATTTCACCCTGTGATTCCACCAACATAGCCATATCCATAAACATATCATGCAATTCCTTGATCGATGTTTCCAATTTCATAATATCCGCATGCCGAGCTTCAATATCGGCCAATGTCTGTTTGGCCTGTTGCGTTTCCATGATGATGCCTTGTGTAAACACAGCTGGATTACCCTGTTCTAACATGTCCTCTAATTCTTCGTTTGTCGTTGCACGACCTGTAATTTCCAACTGACGTTGTATTCTGCCCTTACAGCGTTCACGATAATCGGTTTGTGTTCGATTATATTCGGTCATAACCTCAACGAATTTTCGTGACAAAGTCGAGTGTTGGGTTTTACGTATACGCAAATCGGCAGATGATTTATTTTGTTGTTCTTCCTGTTCAATATTTTGTTCGATGCCTTTTAGTTTACCTCTAACACGATTTGCATTTTTTTTAATATCGGCCATAAGATCTTCGAGCTCCTGTTTAGTTTTTTCATCCGACTGAGGAGCGGACAGGATAGCTGAATGTTTTTTCTTAACCTCTTCTACATTTTCCTGCACCTTATCGATCATGCCCCGAATTTCCTCGACTTGAGCAAAGAAATCGTCCATATACGAATCATGGGTGGTGTCGACGTTAACTGCCACCTCTTCGGCCTCTTCATCGTCCGATTGGGCTGCATGTAAAGCTGCTAATCTGTCCTTTGTCATAATGCCGCTTTTAGAGCGTCGTGTTAGGTGGTTTTAGATGTAATTAATTGGCCGCTGTTTGCCTTTTCGATAAGTTTTTTTATTATATTAAAAACTACTATTACAAAATATAATTATTTAAAGTTGATTTTAAGGATTATATTTATATCAAAAATATTCCTTGATTCACACACAATTTCATTAAATAAAAGTTTTAATGTTGCTTGAATTTCTGCGTTTAAAATCGACAATTTGGTTGCAGAAATTGAGGAAGGGTGGTAATAATTGTGTTGCTAGTAATGCTGCTTTTCTTACTCCTTGGAACACAGCCTAGCGAGCAAATATATAGAGAGTAAGCACCACTATATCAGTTTTGCAAAACGTGACTCACTGTTGTCACAATTAGTTTTTTGATATTTTATACACCCAGAAAATTTTTAAGAATTTTGAGAATTATTTTTAAGTGTTACGTAGCTTTTGATTATATTTTTGTATAAATATAATTAAATAGATGTACTTTTTTACTTAACGTTTGGCGTATTTCTTTTATTGATTATGCTATGTATTATATTCTTAGCACTGACTAAAATCACTCTTTTAAACCTAATTCTCTTGTTAAACTTTTTTAACTGCTCTCTTTCTCTTACAATGATGTTGTGGGATTTTTTCACTGAATAATTTGTTAAATACTTTATAGTATTCAAAGTTAATTATTTGTTTTTTTTTTCTTTTCTGGATATTACTTCCGTTTCGATTAATTTACTTTATGTTATTTACGAATTTACCACTTTTAGTTAAGGAAAAATAAATAAATTGTGTGAAAAGCCTTGGCCGATAAATAAAAGCACACGTTTTGTTTTCACTACCCGTTGGTAATCCAATTGTTTTAAATCATTTTGTCAATCTTGTGTATTTGTGTGTTAAAGGGGGCTCTTTATTTTATTCTCTTTTTTGTTTTTGATATTAAACATGCACCCAGAGTTGTATTGTTTTAGTATTTATGTTTCGTTTACTATTTGTAGCAGTGAAGTAGATATTATATTAACACTATTTAAATTTTCATTAATAACACTTTTTGCAGAATATTAATATGCACTCACTTATTTTTTTTAAGAAATTGATCAACAAATTATCACGTTTTCTTGTTTTTCCATTGTACATACGTGCGACTTATAGTTAAACCTCCGTAGTGGTATGTGTGCCATTAATCAATGTAAAAAATCGATTTTCTGCGCAAAGTAGGCTTTGTTCATTAAAGTTAACGCAAAAATTTTCCAATTGCAAAAAAACGGTTTTTCTTTTTGATAGTACTTTATCAAAAAGGAAATACTTTATATTATTTTATTCGCACTCTTATATTGCTTCATATATTTGTGAACTCAATACAACGGTGGGTGTTTTAGTTTTATTTAGTAAATTCTCAAGTATTATATTTAAATCACAAAACTTTGTTTAAATATTTAAATTTGCACCATTTCATTTAGGTTGATAGTGAAAAGCAAAATCATTTCTGCCTGGAATTTATACTAGTAATCAATTTTTTTTTTCACTACACCCGTTTACACTTGAATTTTTATCAGACATTCATCTGCTTCTTAACAGTTTTTAGCAATGTTGCTTTCGTTGTAAAGGCTTACTCTCGACTGAATTGGGGAGCTCTGTTCGTAGAATAACTAGCTAAAAGAGAAGGCATCATTAAACTAAAAAACAAAACTCTCTCACTTTTTACAAAAACATAAGTGCGGCTAATGTAACGTTTATTTGACGTGCAAAAATGGCATTCAATGAATAGCGTAGAAGTTCTGTACTAAATTGTCTAAATTTTTTTCAAAACTTTTAACACTATGAAGAGAATGTTATCTTAATTTGGTAAAATTATACATAAACGATTACCAGTCAATCACTAAAAATTTTTTTTAGAATCATTGCTCCAGTTTTAGATTAATTGTGCTTGATTACTACAAATTATAATTATTTCGTAATATTCTGAATATTCATTATAACGTATTAAAAAGCAATTGCATTTCAACGTGGAAAATATGGTTCTAACAAAATTTTGTACAGAAATTCATGATTCTCATGTCTCACATGAAAATGATAGAGATCAATAAAACTAAAAAAATTTATCAAAGAAGGCAGTAAAATGTTTTGAACATATGCACCATTAACTTTCAACGGTTCAAATAAAGTTCGCTGCTTACAACCATAGAATCGTCAGGTAGTTTTAGCCACGTTGTACGAAGAGCTTGTGTTTTGAATAATTGATTGCTCACAATCTAAGGGAAAAACTGTTAACAAATGCTAGTAAATTTACAGAAACCCAAATTGTCGGTACTTTTCCCAGCACAATTGCAAACGGTATATTTATTTTAAAATAAAATGTACCTTGCATCTTATTAAATATTTGCATCAGGTGCCCATCATTCTACACAGTTGTAAACTGAGGGAGTAAGAGAGTAATTGCTAAATATATTTTCAAAATAATTTCTCATCAAACTAGTTTGACACCACAACTTCTCTTAAAAATGAGGGTGTTTGTTTTTTTCCTTATTTTTATCCGGTTTCTGCTTTTTTTTAATTATTTTTAAACAACCACTTTTAATTGTAGGCTATTTTTTTTTCTCTGAACAAAATTTGGTTTAGGATTTACACTTTTTTTTATTATTAGCATTTCCATGGAAACTATAAATTTTGTGATTTTGACTGTTTAACTTTTAGCTGTAATATTCTCAGTAACTTTGCAGTCATTACGTCAAAAACATTTTTTGTTGTTTCTATAAAAATTTTTGCACTACTTGTATACTCACAACAATTTCAGAAAAATACCAACAGTGCGAAATTGGATTGCATTTTGGCATTTTCTTTTTTGTTTTTTATTTACATCCACTTGTTATCATTGACATTTGACTAGACTTCAAAAGCAGGGTTTCCGTTATTCAACTAGATTTATTGTAATTTGACAGCCATGACTATATCTGTAGGATTTTTAAGTCGTATTATTTTTAAATCCTTTTCTTATTTTTTTATGTTGGCAATTAATTGTTTCTTCAAACAAAATATGTTTGCTTCAGAAAACAACAATGGAAAAATAATTATATTACTACAAACAGAACTAAAACAAAGGTACGTTTCTTTACGATACTATTTTTGAAAGAAGTGTTTACCACATACAATTTATGCTGTACTTGCTTAAAAAAGCAAACAAATATATACATAATAAAAAAAACACAAATAATTTTTTTTAAATCTATAACTCCTTCTAGACAAGCTGCTCGGAACCCTCTTAGCCCAGAGCAAAAAGCGGACAATTTCACGAGTCTAATTTTTTTACTAGTTTCTAATAAAATTTCAGTGTTTTTGTCACAACATATTTCGTTAGCAGCATTTTGTTATATAATGCGCCAGGATAATATCACCGTTTTTGTTATGAATTTCCCTTGACTTGGCGAGGTAATAAAGTTTTATTTTTATGTCTGCTTATATTTTTATGATATTAATAAATAATTAAAAAAAATCATTGCAGAAAATAAATATCTTTCGAATAGAATGTTTGACACGTTCGGCATTTGTCATCCTTGTTGATGTGTATTACAAAAATTACAAACTGTTGTTATTTTCTTTAAACTAGTTTTAAAAAGTTTATAAAACAATATTTCTTTAACAATAAAACTAATATTTGCACAAAAGTTTTTAATTTGAACATATTAAATAGTTTGCATTTGTAGGTTTTAAATTATACAAGTAATTTTTAGTATTTGTTTAGTTTTTAGGATATTTATTATATATTTCATTGAAGAATTGGACAAAATTAATATGTACATCATCACGATTACAATCACAGTTATGTTTTATTATGTAATTTCCGCTTTCAAATATTCGAATAAACATTTTTATTGATTATTAGTTTCTGAACAAAACATTTTCATTTCAACTCTCGATTTATTTTCAATTTATAATTTTACTTCCATTAAAGCATTTTTTAGTTCTATGAAAATGTGCAAAGTGAAATAAAATGGACTTACCTGAATCTTTGTGGTCAACACCACACCGCAAATTTCGTTTCCAACCAAAAACTGTTCACCCAACATGGCCATACATGCATTTTCCCACGCACGATCAATTTGATTTTTACGCAAACGTATTAGCCACTGACCTCCCTTTGAATTGGCTGGATCCTCCCACATGGGTTTAATACCCTGTTTAAATAAACTCAATTCCCGGTACTGATGTAAGGCTGTGGGACGTTTTAGATGCGAATAAAGTGACCACCATTGCTGTACACTAGCACAACGTCCCACTACACGCAACGATTTACTGTAATCCATTGCGCGATGTGATCCCTTACGTGAAAACCACAGCCAATATGTGTGCTGTAGACGATTCTCATGGGGACCCACCTCTAGAGGTGGTAATTTTTCAACATCAATATCAGCTTCCATGTCACTTTCATCGCTCTCCATAAGGTCTGGCCACGACGGTTTCGAAGAATTATAATAACTAAGAAATAAAGGATTTTGTAAATGATAAATTGCACTTGTATACATTTAATTATATTAACAAATATTGAGTAAATCACTGTTATACCAGCATTACTATAAACTTTCACAATTAATTTGTTCAAAGTTTTACAGTTGTGTATAAAATGTGGAAATAATCAACCAATTTTATGAAAAATGACCGCGTTTTAGAAAAGTTTCAAACATTTATAGTTTGAGGATGTATTTAATAAAAAAAAAAAATAATACAAATCCTGTTTTTTTACTACTATTGAATTGAATTTAAATGTTTTCATACCAACATAATTTTAATCTTATGTAAAAAATAAATCTTTAATTTGCATGGTAGATCAGCAAAAGTTTGGAAGAATACTAATTTTCAAATCTAACAACAACAGCCATCAATATCATAAATTTTATACTATAGAAATAATATGAACAATATAGCCAATATGCGTACAACTTCAATAGCAATTCTACAATTCTGTTGACTTTGTCGTAAACCACGTAAACTTGGAATATAGGTATGGATGTTAATAAAAGAATTTTCAAAATTAAGCGACAATATTAAAAATACACGCATATTAATTCATGGCATTTAGAGAAACATGAAATTTGAAATAACCGTAAATATAAACTTTTGTAGAGTTACTTACCTTGGCCTGGGCATTTTAGCTTCCATACTTGGAGGATCATACATCATTTCATTTCTCGGTGGCGTTTCTCTTCTTGTTTGCATGATTTTATGTGGTTGTTGCGTTGGTTTAGTTGATGAGTTAGAACTGCAATTGTTAAAAATTAATTAATTCATCAGGCTAATATGCGTAATTAATAAAATAATTTATTTTTCCTAGTTCAACATTTTAATAAGATTTAGTTTTTTGAAATAAATTTTAATTGTGAGATATTTTGATCAATTCTACATAAAATATGTACGTATTTGCCGTTAATTATTTCACCCATTTAATTAACAAAAACAAAAAACACAAATGCAAATTTTATGTTAGTATTTCCTTTAAGCAAAGAAAACAATATACATATGTACATAGATATTTAGATTTTTTAGATTATTGTGAATGTTTGTATGTTGGTGTCTATCTTCTCAGTCAACGTAGACCCAAATTCATTCATATCAAAACACAGCATTTAACATAACCTAACATAATAATAAACGCATTAGATGCAACAATCGATCAAAAAATAAAAAAAATATATATAGGCTAATAATGCATTTACTGATCATTCTTGTTTGTGTTTTTGCAGACCCACTCCCTGGCTGTCAGTAGCCAAAACAAAAAGTGATAGCCTTCAGTTACAATAAATCCATACGCTGATCCACTTACGTTTCATACTGTTTTGCTGGTTGTTTCTCCATTGTTATTAACAAGTTGTTTTTAATTGCCGAAAAATAAATATAAGACTTAGGTTTTTTTCCTAGATTGTTTCTTGAATCCTTTTATTTGGTTTTGTTTTTTGTACAAATTAGAAACTGGTTAGACTCTAATCCTAGTTCCTTCTTGTTTTCAATTTGTTTTTAAATTCTCTGACTTAACTATCTGCAGTGTGTGTGTTTTTGTGGCTCTCCGCGTGTCTGTCCAAGGCTTACTATATGTTGTGGGAGTTTGAAGACAAGATTGTTTAAGTAAGAAACACTTAAATTCCTTGCTAAGTGAGTGCTGAATCTTTTCTAAGATTCTAGTATGATTTTTATTTATTAAACACTTTATAAATAATCCACTTTGTAAAAAATTTCTTTAAATTCCAATATTAAAATGACAAAAATAGGTTCCCTCTATGAGTTCTAATGTCCAATCTGCGTTTTGCTTTACAAAAAATATTCTTACTGAATGTGGCAATTTTGACGTTTTGCTTTTAATTGTATTTTCTTCTACATAAACACGCTCTCCACAGTTGTTCAGTGTTGCTAAAAAGAGTAGTTAATAATTATTAAAAAGAAGGTCTATAAAAGTAAATAGTTTTGCTATGAATTTATTAGTATATTTATAAATCGAAAGGATGTTCTATTTGCGCATTTTGAAATGCATTAATTTTTTTCTTGTTTTGGATATTTCATCATTACAGAAATTTCAGAGTAATGTAGCTAATACTTCTTTGAACAAATTTCCTTCAGCTTTTATGAAAAATATTTTCCTACAAAAATAATTTATTTTTTCGTTCGGACCAGCACTCTTGGGATGACCCCTACTCATGCAATGCATTGTACCAGAACTAGGAAATCAGGTTATGGGAAGGAGGAGAGAGAGGGAGTAGTGTTTGTGGACATTCGATTTGCATTATGCTACTTTAAATGTGACAGGAAAGACCTTTGTTCCGCATATTAAGCAGAGTAGCGAAGTATTCCCTCATTGTTCATACATGTATGAATATGTACATTTCATTTTTTAGCCGGTTCTTCTCATACATGTGTGAGAGACTACAAATTATTTTGTGTTTTCTCATTTGTGAATGCGACAACTTATTTTTTTCTTTCTATTCATAAGGGAAAAAATGAGAAACACACAAGTGTTCATTTTTGAATATTTACAATTTTGACAATTTTTCATAAATGAAAAGGTCGTAAAAATATGTGCGTTAAGCATTCATAAACGCACATATTTGATAATGCGCAATTGTCGGCGTATGCAGAAAAAAATGTTTTTTTTTATTTCTTTTAGAATATATTGCAATATTGTATTTTGAGTTAATATGCACCCATGTGTTTTTACTACATTTTACGGTAAACTGCGATCGTAGGTAAAAAATTTTTTCACGTTCATTTATGAGAAATTTTATAAAATTTCAACGTTCATAAATGAACATGTACATTTATGAAAAATAACATTAATGAGAAGTAGCTAATTTATCATTTATCACATATGAATAAGACTAATAATTTTTGTTTTTCGCATTCATGTATGAAAATAACCAGAACATTTTTTGTTGTTCGTTTATGAGTGTGAAAAATAAATATAAAATTTTAGATTTCTCATTTATGAAAAATATCATGAATGTTGATTTTTGAATGTTCATAAATGAAAAATTCTGAACCCTGATATTAAGTTTCAACCAATCAAAATTATAGGCACAGTAGAACTAATATATAAATATAATCTTACGCATAAAGACAATTTATAACGTTATAATGCCAGAGGGGTTAATTCCCTTTTTTTAAATTGTTTTTTTCGGTTCTTTTGATGAAAATTCTTAAACACGTGGCAATGTAGGTAATGATATCTGCAGCATGATCGTCAGCAAAGTGATTAAATCGATCGAGTTAGAAAAGTGGGTAAATTTTATTTTTAAACAAAAATCAATGCCATTCAGTTTAAAACAATAAATTTACATCGTAAAAGTGCTAGGGAAAACTGCAATTTTTAAACCTTGAAAAATAAAATAATTTTGCGTCCAATGGTTTTCAGGTTTGCTTACTAATTTTTAGACATGCTGCGCTTTAATAATTTTCTAACTATTTGACGGTTCTTCATAAATAAATATAAATTTCTGAGGCAGGATGAAATGTCATTTAAATGAAAATTAAAGCATTTTGAACAAGTACTTTTAATATATTAAAGTATATTATATAAAAATTACAACATTTTTTTACAACTTTGGAAACAGAAATATGTTTTCGACCTTAATGCGATGTACGACGCTTTTTTGAACATCTTAAAAGTAATTAGGAGTAATCGTATGTCACGGTATTCAATATTAGTCAATTGTTTGCAAAAATCATAATTTTGTCACCAAATCTGTCTTATTATTTATATTTCGTTTGTTATTTACAACAGTATCGTAATCACGATTATAATTATTAAAAATCACGTGCTATGTATTAAGGTATTAATAATATCTAAAAATTTATGGCCTATTTTTGTAAATTAAATTATTTGCAGTTAAAGAATAATATCTATGGTTATGCTTAAATGGATTTAAATTAAATCTGTACTTCTATTACTTCTTGAGATAGGAATTCAGGTACCATAAACTACGTTTTCAAAAAGAGAAATATTATTTTATATTAAAGCTCTTAAAGCATTATTAAAGTATTAAACAAATAAAAATCCAAAAAGTTTCAAAAATATTTTCAGATTACACTCTTAAAGTCAATAACTATATCCATATGAGGATAATACTAAACTGCATGTATTTACTCGCATATACATAAGTAGACAGTGCTAGTTTATGATTTTACAAGTAACGATGGCAAAATGGGAGAAACATTAAAAAAGGAGGGGTATGAATGACTATTGACACAGCAAAACCGTTAAAAATGAACTGAAATTATATTGAAAGTTTGTATGTTTTTTTTTTAGTTTTTATTATTATTTAGCTATTTAATGCCCTACCTGTATGATATGTTTTTTTAGTAGAGCCCATGACTAAGCGATTAATAATAAATCAAACTATTATTCGAATACTTATTAAGAAAATTACAAAGGTTCTAAAGTTTTAGAATTTCTAGCTGCTTTATGACGTTGATTGGCATTTACAGAGATCTTAATTACTATCTATGCCCATCGCATGTCTTTCGTTCTCACTTTGAGTGCATGTTTTCAACCATACTTTTATCACGGTAAAGATATTTTTGGTAACTTTTGCTTATAAAATGGCTATTACGCTTAATTTATCTGACCACAACCCAATTTGTGTAACTAGCAACCAAAATAAATAAGATCATTTTGAACTTTAATTTATTAATGGTGTTAAATATTAATTTTTAATTAAAAAAAAAACAAAAAACAAAAAAAAAACAAATGAAAGTTATAAATTAAAAATATCAAAATCAATAAAAAGGTTAATAAAAACATTACAAAAAAGTTAAAAAAAGATTTTAATCGTATTATATCGAGTTTTTCAACATGAAGTTTGTTTTTTAATTGTGGCAACACCAGCAATTGGCAATTGTTACAATAAATTCAATTTCACACGAAAATCGCATTAAAATAATTAAATTCCACTACGAAAATGGTAGTTCTGTTTAAGTTACAGCCGCTTTTAAGAATTTAGTCCTTAAATTTGAGTAGACAGACTCGATACAAAAGGTGCGAACACCAGCGCGTGTTGTTCAACTGAAAACATCGCTGCCGTGAGCCACAGTGTTAAAGCAGATCCAAATTTATCAATTCCTCGACGAGAAGCCTTTTCATTCGGGTTATCCAAAACCATCACATGGCGAATTTCACGTAAGGATTCGACTTTGAAGCCTTACAAGGTTCAACTGGTGCAGGAATTGAAGCCAACCAACCATTTACATCGCAGTAGATTCGATCAATTCATTCAGGAATAACCGGCTGATTTTTCTGAAAAAATCACTTTTTCAAACGAAGCCCATTTTCACTTGTCAGGATATGTCAACAAGCAAAATTGCCGCATTTGGGTTTCTGAAAATTCTAGAGCGATTATTGAGAAGCCTTTTCATGCTTTACGTGTCACTGCATGGTGCGCCATGTAGCCTGGATGCGTGATTGGGCCTTTTTTTTAAGATGAGGCTAGAAATGCGGTAACGGCCAAATATATCACGCTATCGCGAGATGCTAACAATCAATTTTGGCCTATTATTGACGACGCGAATATCACTGACATGTCCCCCCCGGGGCACATGATAGTCTTTTTGGAGCTTACTATTCCATCTAGACTGTTGGCTTGCGTGGTAAAAGGGAGCCCAGGCCCCTTAAATGCTAGTAGGAGCCATCTGGACAATCCATTATATTTCCACGGGAATCAGTAGGCTCGCAGAGTTCACTATTTGTCTCTTTAGACATTTAGCTGTTCTCTCGCTGATTATTGAGGTTGGCCCCTATATGGGAGTATCGTGGTGGTTGTGGTTTCGAGGCCCTCGTGAGAGTTTGTGGGTTGGATCATTCACAATGAACACAATGAATGGTTCAGGTCCAGTGAGTATGAATGCCGTCGTGTTCTTAATTATATTAAGCTTCATGCGTTTTGGACCAGGAGTTGGATAGTCTCCAACTCTTTAGCAAGGAGTAAAGGCTGCGACCTACTTCGAGCTTTTGAAATTGCTACTAGGAGTGACCGAAGAATCCACGGATTCGAAGGCCTTCTAGGGCGTGAATGGCGTTGCTTTTCATTCACAGTGGTAATGGCCACCATCTGATTATAGCTCACTGCCGGTGCAGATGTAGACCTTATCACATCAAATCACTAACATGTGATTTCAACATAACGATGCCACATTCACACAGTCAATGAAACGATCTATTTATTGCAAACCAAATTTCTAGATCGCACAATTTCATGACAATCAGCAGCTAAGTAGCCAGCCATCGCTGTGTTAAGAACAAAGTCTATAGGGAGCCAATCGATTTCAGCCTTAAAACTCAACATCCATGATGTGATTAACGAAATAGGACCGCTATTTTGGGAAAAAGTGATTAAAAACTTTGATGAAAGAATCGAAGTCTGTCAGCGTGGTCATGGTGGGCATTTGCCAGATATAATTTTTTATTCATAATTGCCGAACTTTTCTCTTGGAAATACAAAAAAATTTGAATCATCGTAATCTAAATTTTTTGTTTTATTTTGATTTAAAAAACAATCTTTTTGTTAAAAACCCCTTTATTAAAAAAATGTATCCTTTAACCGCGATTATTAACAATAACATTTTGTACTGAGAGAGAGGATAGTTCTAGTAACAATTATATTGTCATGTATAATCGAAAATTGTTTCTCTTAGTTATGTTTGTTTAGTTTGTTTTTTTTCTCGTTTAATTGAAAAACTTTTCAAATACGTTTTTATACGATTCAATTCAATAAAATTTCTACAGCACTATGGTTTTTGATTTCTTTTAATGATGAACTTAAGATCCTGTGCTAAAAATTAATTTAACGTTTAGTCGTTGGGCTTAGTTGCGGTTTGTTATTCCTTTGGCGAAGTTCGTTTACAAAACTAAAAAAAGTATTTTGAGTAAAAGTGAAAGAAAGTGATTTAAAATAACATCATCGTAACTCAAGCAAAGCAAATAAATTTTTGATTTGAATCATCACAAAAATATTGAACAAGTGAAATGTAATTTGTTAGAAGATGGCAAAAATTATTTCAACAATTAAAGCAACTTTGACGCGTATAATTTTTAGTGCCCATAGTATAATTGCAATTTATCAAGTTGTCGATAATAAGGATGACATTATATATTGGTCCTTGACGGCTCCTCTACTGTTATTACTCTTCGAAGGCATTTTCACTATTTTTATTAAAAAGACACAGGAATGGAGATGGTAATTAGTTTGTTAAAAAAATATCAAATTTACAAAAAGCAAAACTGCATAAAATATTTTTTAAGGTTTATGGTGTTGTCAAAAGTAAACAATTCGTTGACGTCATGTTTTCTACTTTTTTTTAATGAGTTTTTAACATTTTTTGATTTTCAATTAAGCATTTCAAATTATATAAATTTCTTACAACCATTTACGCCACCACCACCACCCCCATCACTACCACATACTCATGATTATTTTCTCTGTTTTTCTCCTGTTAACCTGAAAATAAATGTTCATTAAAAAGCACACTTCCCAATCGGTCGTTTCACTTAAATTGTATTGAGCTTTGATTTTGTGAATGATGTGTTTGAAGAATTTATGTGAGTGTGTATATTTTTAATTTTTGTTTATTTTCTTATTCTTTCCTTTATTCCTTGGTGCTGTTAATTTTTACGAGTTTGTGATTTAATTATTTCAAATTTAATGAACGGCACTTAAATTACTTTGCAACGAATTGAAGCGCCTTGCATTAAAGAATAGATCGGGACTGAAAACCCCATTTGCCAAGTAATTGAACATCCGATAAACAAGTTAGCAAGGTTTAATTGGATTTAGAAAGGTGACCAATAGTTTTAGCTTTTTTTGTCTTTTCTTTTACAATTACGAAAATCTACGCTCATGAAATACTCACATAATAATTGAAAATTAACAAAATTATTGTTTATATTTTACAATAAAATTTTTCGATAGTTAAAATCTCATGAGATTTTCATTAAATGTTTAGTTTTATAAAAGGCAGCATAATCATCGTAAACAAATAATACATTTCAAATTGATAAAGTTTTTACAATAATGCCATAAAAAAAACTATTTAAAAAAAATTTCAAATTCTAAAAATTCATTTATAAAATTCTTTTGGGAAAAAATATTTTAATAATAATTTGTTGGACAGGTCAACATTTTGAGAAAACTAGAAATTTGGTCTTTAAGTACATAAGACTTTAACAAAAAGTACCAACAAACAAACTAATTTTTAATTTTTTTATTTTGTTTTTTTAAATTCTAAGTTTCAATATGAATTTCTAAATGTAAATCTAAATCGCAGAGTAACAGCATTACTTGCCCACATCTATTCTACTACTTCTGAACTAGCAAAGTTCAGAACCTTTGTTTGAAATTTGTATACAGTTTATCTTAAGGCCCAACTATAATATGCATAAGCTGGCTTGAACTAATGTCAAAAATTGAACGAAAAGTCTGTCAAATGCTAAAGCGAATCATTGAAGACTTTGCTATATTGTGGCTATATTGTACTTATATGAATATAGAAATTATTATGCAGAGTTGCTAATGCTTTATTCGTACTTTTGCAAAATAATAATAATTTTTTTCTAAATAAATGAAATTTATTAACAAAAAAGGACTTTAATAATCATATTTTGTATACTTAATACTATGTAGTCAATAATTGCTCTTCCATCTTTTTAAATTTCTATGCTCACACTTTCTTTATTATTTTTAGTTTAAACACTTTTTTATTACATATTCTATGTTTTAATCTCATAATGTAAATGAAAAGAATAAAATAATTTCACAAAAATTCATTTCTATTATTATTAAGTTGGTATTTACATATTGACTTAAGATATCACATATTATTCTAGCAGATTGCTAACTTAAAGTCTATAAATAAAAATTTTTCTTCAATGACCACGACTAAAATCACATTTTGTTCCAAATTTATCAACTTAAATTCTGGTGTTAAAAGTTCAACCAAGAATGACTATAAAAAAAGTTTAGCTTATTATTAAAAAATAAATAAAATGATGCCTCCGTTGGCTCTTAAAAAACTAATTTTGCAAATTTTGCTTGTCAGATAAGCAAGCGCCCATCTTTAAAAACGCAAAGCTAAAATTTTTATTAAAAATATATTTTTTTTATTTTTGAAATCGACCTTTTTATATCTTAATTTTCAATTTGTTAATAAATGTTGTTATTAAAATTAATTTTGCTGAAGAAGCGAAATATTGAAAAAAATATTTATTGTTAAATTAAGTAAAAAAGACCGTTAAAAAGAATAACAGATATTTATTAAAAATATATAAATTTTAGCTTTGCGTTTAAGAAAATCAGGCCAAATTAAAAACAAAACAGGATCACTACTACAAACTATGATCACTTCTATAATTTCTTTTACTGCCACTGGCAAGTCCTTCATCAAGCTAACGGTTGTCTTCATGAAGCTCTCGTCAGTAGAATATTCTTCGGTCGTTGATTCCAAGCTACTTTCAATGCTTTCTATAGTTTGTTTGGCAAAGGCTATTGAACGCTATTTTTGACTTCTCTGGAGGGGTTGAAGTTGCTAAAAGGAATATTCCTGTAAACTGTGTCCACTGAACATAGCTTGCTCCAAGATTGAGTCTATTTCTTCAACGTTATCACGAATACTACAAAAAAAAGATTGACATTATAAAAAAATTAACAGAGTTTTTTAAAAACCTCATAGGCTGCAGTACTGCCCATTCCACTGCCTGAAGAAGCTTCCATCCTCTTCATTTCCTTGCAGAAACGTTCGCGAAGTAATTTCCACCTGTGTTTGCATTCCATGACTTTATATAATTCATATGAAAATGAAAACCGCAGACAAAATTCTTCAAGGTATTACTGCACTTCTCTGCTACTTCATTCCATGATCGTACTTTTAAATTGCGTTTATAATAAAACGCGTCTCTTTTATCATATAAACACTTTTTTCTTCTATCTTTCTATTAAATTAAAATAAAATATTTTTTCAATTGCGTCCTCCATTGCAATTTATTAACTAATGTATCTATAAAACAATGCACATTGCAAAATCAGCTGTTTCCGTACTGAATGTGCGATCAGTTTCGTACTTTGCATAAGCAATTGACATTTGACGAAACTTGACGAAAAGTTTTGTAAAGTACATTATAGTTCACCACATACGATTATTAGGTATTTGCACAGTTGTATAAGTTGGCTTAAGCCTGCATATGCATATTATAGTTGGGCCTTTAAAATTTTATTGTCAATGAAACTAAAACAAGGTGGTATCAGTGAAGCGAGATAGAAATACATATTTCACTTATTAGAAGGAAGTAAAAAACAAAATACAGTCGACTTCTGATAATTTGAACTGTTTTCCAGGTCCCTCAATATATTGAAAAAAAATCTATGCAATTTGGCCCCCTACATAATTTGTAATTATTTTAATGGAGTTTTGATCGCCGACTCGTTAGCTCTAAGCTCTATAATTTAAATTGTTTTTGGACCACTATTAGACAACTTGAAATTGATTTATTTTCCACCTAATACAACATCTAAGTTGTAGCCTTTAGACCAAGACATTATCTAAAATTTTAAAACCCTCTACCGCACAGAAATTGTTTCCATAACAACTTTTACAGCTATAATTGTTAATAAAAAGGCGTGGAAAAATGTCAGTTCTGCAACCATTTACACCTGCTTCAAAAAGAGCGGGTTTTCGTTAACATCTTCAGCTCATCTAGCAGAGCCAGCATCTACCTAAATCTGAAGAGGTGAGTTTTGAGAACTATGTTCAAGTAGACAATAACATCAGTGTCTACGGTGCCCTAATCGATGCCGAACTTTTGAATCTGACTTCTTTGGATGAGGAAGATAAAGCAGACGAAGATGAACAACCACCACCAAGCAACTGGAGGTCGTAGCACATTACGCTCCTATGCTCTCAGAATGGATGCAAGTGATGATTTCTTTTCAGCTCTAATCACAATTGAAAATTCATTAGACAATGACAGATTGAATTATTTAACTCTGGACTTTTTTCATTATAAATTGTTGTTTTGGTATATATATATATATATATATATATATATATATATATATATATATATATGCAACTCTAAGAAAGTTCACTATAAAAAATTTTAAATAAGCTCTTGTTAATTTGAATTTTTTTTCTTTCTTTTAATATTTTGAAGTCTCGTTTACTATGAAAACTCGATTATTTGAACTTATTCTCTGGTCCCTTGAGTTTCAAATATCAAGAGTCGACTGTATAACAAAATAAAAACAAAAAAGTTTTGCAAGATTTCTTAAAGATAAATTGAAATTTACGAGCGCATTAGAGCTTAATTGTTTTATGTATATTATTTCTTTTAATATTATTCGATCTTTAGAAACGACATAATTTTAGTACCAGTAATTCAGAATGAAAGTCTGTTGGAATATCTCATTTAGAATATTCGCAAAACAAAAAGTTGTTAAATCGGTCTAATAGATTAAGTATAATATTTTATTCTTTATTATTTGACTAAGATGATATTTTTATAATTCTTAATATTACAACTTAAGAAATCGATGTAAAAAAATCGAATAAGAGTAGCGAAACAATTAGTTTAGATTATTTTATTTTTTTAAATAACTAAAATATTTTATGAACAATTTTATATTTTGGTTTCATTTTTTAATTTAGTCTACATTAATTTGTGCCTGATTCCTTAATTTGAATATCATAAAATATTTATGAAATTTATGTAAAAATTTAATAAAATATTGCACGGAGTTCTTTATTGCAAAACAAATAACATCAGATTTTAGAGTTTTCAAATTAATTAGAAGTTTATTTACTTTAACTACACACAAAGTAAGATTTGTACGTTGGCAGAATAATTGCCTAAAGATGCAATTCTTTACTTCGGGAGGTTTATATTTTAACAAACTAACTAACCACTCAAAGGCTGTCTTTTATATTCTTCCGCTAGAGGTCTAGAAAAATGAAGAATTTTCTAGTTCCTTTGTATCACATTTTGTTGCTGTTATTTTATTCATTCAGTGGATAGGCGCCTGTTGGCCTGTGTGTATTTTTATTTTTTGTTTTGATGCTACTAAAGTTATTAAACAGCATACCCAGTTATTTCGTTTACATTATTACTTAATTATTTTTCTTTGGAAACTTAAGCAAAACACATCCGTGGCAATATTTTATAAATAATTTTTTTGAAGCACAAAGGCCTTTATATAAAAATTAAATAAAATTTGTTTTGTTTTTTGCAATAATTCGCCACACCATTGGGTGGCATCTTCAGAAAAAGAAAAATGTGTAAACAAAAAACAAAACAAACAGCAATATAAACTACAAATTGAATATATTGTTACGAATGTATCTTGCTTAAGTTTTAAAATGAAATAAATCAACAATAAAGCGAACTACTGGTTACAAACTGTGTAAAATTTTATACACACACACAACTACAATTTGATATGCTGTTTACTAACTGCCTGGCATGCAAGAAAAAAATACATGTATGGTGTTTACTATCTAAACGCGCAAGACAAAAACTAATTTTACAACAACAAACATACATGTTGTTTACCATTTGCGTAGTTTTCTAAGAAACCCTTTTCTACAAAAGACAACAACAAACAGCATAAAAACAAAAACAACTATACATACAGACATACAGGCGCCTATACATCGAATAAACAACATAGAACAACAAAATGTGATACAAAGGGAGTAGAAGATTCTTAAATCTTCTAGACTTTAAATGGGAAAATATAAATAGGGAATCGTCTGAGTGGATAGTCAGTCAGTGTAAAATTATACCTCATCAAGTAAAGACGTGCATTTTAAGTAAATTGTTCTGAAGTGCCAACTTTGTGAAGTTAAAGTAAATAAAAATTGTTATAAATTTAAAAATTTCAAAAAACTGGTGTTATTTATTTTGCAATGCAAAACTCACAACAAAACGTTTATAAAAGGTATAGACGTAACAATATATTTTACATAGGTAGATACAATTTAGTAATGCTAAAATATTTTCAAATATTTTCAAATTTTGAAAATAATAATTATACACAACAATATTGTTTTACATATGCAATCAAACGTTAATTCAATGACAAAATGTTAAAAAACACTTAAAATTTATTTATTAATGTTAGATGGATTTAGAGTTTTGCTTTATAGTTTAGTTCGCTAAATGTCTACAATTGTGTGCAACATTTTCTATTTTAAAGTTTATTCTTTTTTTCATGGTACTTTAAATATTTGCAACATTTCTAGCATAAATTATTTATAAAATATTAAGAAGGATAATTAACAATTATTTAAGTCTAAAATATGTTATTTTGAACGGCATTTCGATTTATACGTAATTTTAATTATAAACTTTAGCTTAATACTGATCTGCACTAAGGGATTCGACTTTGATAATATTTTTCCTTACGCCTATTAGGCTTCTTTAAAATAAAATCAGTGAGAAGCCATTTTCTGAAGATAGTTGAAGGTGTAAAAATAAATTTTGTTTTGAATTATCAAAGTATACATACAATATTATAAATAAAAAAATTTCCAAATTCTGTGGCTCTTTTAGATAACCAAATTTTAACTTAATTTATACTTCTTTAAATGAAGAATCATTATTAGGATCTTCTGTACACGAACGATCGTTAGTCAACAATTTATAATGAAATATTTAATTTTAATGACAATTCTTTTCCAAACGTTATTTTAAATATACGAACTTCGACTGCGAAACGTCCATGGTATTCAATAAAAAGAGGCTTTATATCATCTGCTCTAATTCAATACTTTTGTGTTTTAAAATTATCTTTTACTTCGGAAACAGAAATGTGCACATTGCATATGACTGAATAAGATTAAAAAATATACAGAGCAGATCTGGTGCCATACTAAAAAAAGAAATATTTTTTATTACCTGCAATTACCCAAATGAGTTTTTTCTTCTTCTTAAGGTTTTGTCCTTCAGTATTCCTGTATTTAGCAAGTGTTGTGCCAGCAATATGGCTATTGGAATTTGACAAGGTAGAAAGACGTTTGCATGGATTGAGGAGCTTCGAAGCAAACGATACCGCTGACTCGCCCATAACAGATGTGCTCGGTGTGCCAAAAATTAATAAAGATACTTGGATAACATTGATTGAACAATTTTTAATGTTAATACTTATAGTGGGTCGATGGATGTTACCAAAAGGAGATCTTACCAGAGATCAATTAAGTCAACTTTTGTTAGTGTACATAGGTCAGATTCATAAAATTTGTTTTGTAAAAATGTTCAAGAAATTAAATGTTTTTGGAATTTTTACAGGTACCGCTGCAGATATAATAGAATTTTTTGATTCATACAAAGATGAATCTATAGCTAAAATACCCTTGTTAGTGTATTTAACTTTGGGCATTTGGTCTTGGAGTCTAATGCAATTTACTATTGTTTTATCAGCGACTAGAGCGCGAAGGCCACGGGGTAGTGGCTCAAATCATAAAACTGAGTATGCAAAAGTCTTCAGCTAAAACAAAATAATAATAATTTAATTAAACATATTTGCATATTTATTCAAGACCCCCAACCGATTGTTGCAATGGTTGCTGCTGTGGCATTGATGTTTGGGGCATTGTACTTAATGTCATATTGCAGGATGCACCATTTTTAACATTTCGTTTGCTCATCATTTTCCAATATGACATTATCAGTTACATGAATGTTTTCTTTACTTGTAAGTGGTATAAAAGAGAATCACAAAAAAAAATTACATATTAATTCTCAATTATTTTTAGGTAAAAATTCATTGGTTATTGTTTTACAATTATATAGATTATATGTTGTAAATGCTGAGTTTTGGAAAAATCGTCGAGAACAAAAAGTTGCTGCTAGGCAACGTCAGTATAAATCAAGACGTCGCCATCTTGAGGATCCTAATGGTATTTATATGATTTCATCAGATCGTGGAACAGAAATGAGAAGAAAAATTAAGAGGTAAAAAATATTTTGCTGACGTTTCGTATGATAATTAGTTATTCTTTGCTTCTTATAGAGCTAAAGAATATTCCGACGATGAAGTATTTTATAAAAAGAAAGGCAAGAAGAGCACGTAAGTTTATACAAAAATGCACTATAGAGGTTAAAAAACGGGAAGTAAATACTTTTTTTCTTTAATATCCATAAGTTCTTTTAAATACAAATGCATTTATTTTCGGTTTTTATTTCCGTTTATTGCACTTTAAACACACTTTAAAATTTACTTATCCAGGGTACAGTTTAATTTAAGAGGACTTAAGGCTCTAAATAATTTCTATAAGTTTCGGTTAGTCTGGCAGCACCATTAGGTTGTGGAATTTACTTGCACAAGTAAAAACATTAAATTATTTCTCAAATATTTTCACAGATGGCAATTACAGCATTAATATTTTTGTTTTAATGCAAAGCTCGTTATTTCTAATATGTGAAGGTATTAAATCGTATTTCGTAACTATATGTATGTGTTGCAGAAATAAAAGACATAAACGCAAGGATACTGGATATTCTACGGCCAGTTCACAAAACCTTTATTCTACCAAGGGTGAGCACGAGAAGGAAACTCGCCGAAAAGATAAAAAAGGCAAAAAGGCGAACAGGGATAGTAGTAAGTCCCCATGCAGTACCGATTTAGCGGAACCTAAAAAATCTAAGCATTCCAAAAAGTCTGAAAAATCCGATAGAAAGTAAGTAAAAATTGAAAGAAAATGTGAATAATCTTATTTGATTAATATATCTTTACTCAGAAAATCCAAAAAAATTGATGCCGTTGTGGAAGAGTCCAGTGGCTCTGGAAGTTCTTCGGAATCAAGTAACTCGACTTTACCCAGTTATGAGGTCATCAATGAAAAGAAAACTAAATCGAAACGTCATAAACCAAGTTCAAGTTCCTCTTCAACAAGTACAGATTCTTCGGATAATTCGTCTTCGGAATCCTAAGCATAGAAGATAATTTTTTGTTTGTCTTGAAAACCTAAATAATATGGGTTAGAGAAATATTTGTATTTTTAAAAATCTCTTCCAAGTACAAGAGATGTAAATTTGTATTGCAACTAACTAGTGAAGTAAGATAAATAGAATTTGTAGTTTTAAAAGCACACTTTGGCATAAATTGTTATAAAAAAATATATGCTATTAAAGAAAAAATAAACTTTTTTAACAAAATTAGATTAACATAATAATATAAAACATATTTGTGACAAATGTCTAATTAAACAAAATTTAAATAAAAAAAAATTGACCATTTTTAAAATTCTTTAAAAATATTTGTTGCTTAAACAAGAAGTCACGATAGACACTGGAGATAAAATATATTCAAGGAAACTGTCATTAAATATAACGGTGGTTTTATATTAGAGAAGCTACATTGGCGATTTGATTACAATCATTTGAAATAATAGCTGACATTTATAAATAAATTTATAATTAAATAAATAAATGTCCCTTATTGAATACAGTTTTTATTTTCGTTAGCATCCACGAGCCTCTCGAACAAGTACTACAAATCAACAAAACTTTCAAATCGCTACATTGAATATGTAATGTTGCATTTCCAATGTACATATATTAAACATGCTATAACATATAATTAATATTGTTTAGGGCTGAAAAACTGTAGGTTATGGAAATATCCCTTCTATTCAAGCAGAATTCTATGAATAAAAAGGGTTTTCATGTAATCATTTACTAATTTGGCTGTAACTTGTAATAAATTTTAGCTATGTAGAAAAAATTTCAGCTAGAAAAGTAGTAATAAAAATTTTCCATCACTGATAAGTTATTTTTGGAATACTCTGATTTAGCATTTATCTGTTAAATAAAACTTGTCTATGTAAATTAAGCTGATATTTTGATTATAACTGGCCATGCAAATAATCTATTTTCAAACAGCTTTCAAAAGCTCAAACTGCTTAGAGCTGCCAGATCCTTTTTTATATATAAAATCTCTACTGCGTTTACTTTTAATATTTTTTGTCGTCGATTTTTTATTTCGAAAAGTTATTTTATGCTGTTAGTTGTTATCAGCTAATTTCGAAATTTATTTATTTATTTCTATGGTGCATCGCTTAAAACTTTTAAGATATTCTATGTATACATTTCGATATACATAATTTATTTTAGGTAATTTATAATTATTCGGAATCATTTTCAATATAAGCTTATATTGAAAATGATTCCGAATTATTATAAATTACTTATTTCCATTGCATGTGCCCATTGTTTTTTTGTAAAATTTTTGTAAAACTATATACAAATATTTTTTATGGTTCCCATTGGATTGGATTGTAGAAATGATTGAAAATAAACAATGTTCTTTGTTGTTTTGAAATGTTTTGCTGTGTTTGTGTAGAAGTGTTTTTGAGTCTTGCTGTCTATGCTATGTTGATTTTATAAAAAATTCTTATAGAATCAGTTTTGACTTTTTGGTTTTTCTATACAATATTGGGGTAAAATTCACTGATGAGCTAATTGAGCAATAGTGAAATGTGCTCTCCCCCGCAGTAATACATTTCAAATATTTTAATTTTTATTGGAATAAATGTTTTATGAGAATATCATAAAATGTTTATTTTTTAATAAAAATTTTTGTAATAAATATTTTGTGAGAATATCATGAAATATTTATTTAAAGGAATCAAGCACGGAAAATAAAATTGCTTACATAATTTATTTTATTTAATATAAAATTATTCTTAAGAAACAAAAACGACAACAGAAAAATTTTAAAATTCAATAAAATTTTTATTTTTACAAAATTTAATCTTATACTCTTTCTTTTTGTCGCCAAATTCCTTCATAAGGTCAACATGGTGATACCAATTTTATATTCGATATTTTAAATTGAATAGAAAACTTACGCGACATACTTTTTACATCGGATATGCTAGTTTTGTGATTCTTATTTAATTTTGCATGTCTACGAAAATTATCAATTCACCAACGATTTATAAAACTTGATTTCAACGCTGCTCTTATTTTGTTATCTGACTTTTACGTATGCAATATGTCAAGAAGTGCATATGTTCAGATGCAATGAGAAATTATACAAGTTAGAAATACGAAACATGAAACATTTAGACAGCATAAGTAGCTTAGCATATAGAAGATTATTGCTATTAGATTCTAAAACAACCCAACTGATGCAGTTTTATACTTGCTTTGGAAAAAAGCTTTTTATTTAAAACCACTCCGCTTTAAAATTATTTAAAATTATTATTACCCTAAAAGCAAAATCTTAAACAAAACTACAGTTATTTTTTGCAAAATACAAAAAAAAAACACTTTAGTTGAATTTGCCATTGCTAAAACAATTAGAATTTTTTACCTTATTATCCAAAAATAATAAGATTATTACGTACAACAGTATGGCAACCTTGCTATTTCATAAAGTATTTCTTGTTTTTGCCCCTAAAAATGATAGTTTAGCGTGAGTAGTCATATAAATCGGGAGTAAATTGTTGTTAGCGCTTATGTTGGGTAATTGTTTTCTTTAGTTTTTGTATCTACAATATGTTTTATTAAATCTAATATAGTTTTTTTAAAAAAAAAATACAATTAATATGAGATAAAGTTTTAAAGGTACAAATAAAAAAAGCTAAAGAATTTAACAACAAAAATTATGCATACGAGTAGTATGTTGTGTATTTAAATTATGGAATTGTCTTTTATTAATATTTATTTGTGTAAAGTTGCTTTAATGTTGCCTTTGTTTATATGAAAATATGTAAGTTGTGTTGTGCATAATTTTGTATTTGCAAAAATGGAATAAAGAAACAAAACGTATCTACAAAACCTAACACCCCTTTTAACAAAGCATACATACTGTCAAATGTGTAGCAGACACTCCTACTCAAAGTTATTTTTTTATACAGGTCCTTGCTATTTCTGACTTAAAAAAATAGCAATAGTTAAAGGAAAAAAACTTTAATAAAAATGGAAATTAATAATTAAATTTAACTTAAGAAAATCTGAATTTTATTTCAGTACTGAATTTCCCACCGCTAATAGATATCAAAACAATAAATACTGATATTCTTTCTTAAAGATAGATACACCAAATTATTCAAAATTTATTTTGTTTTGTTCTTTTGGGCCCTCAACATAGTGAGTTGGAACTAATAATATAATAATTTATTTTTTATTTTTTTTTAATTTCTTATTTCTTACATGCATCAAAATTTATAAAAATGCAATGATAAATAGGTATGGTGAGCATAAAAATTTCTAACCAACTATCAAAAGATATCATCTATCATATCTGTATGACTTATCAATAGACAGTTAAGTAGTGTTAAACACTTTAACAAATTATTTCACCATAATCAGTACAGAAGCAGTCATCAGTAAAACATCCTTTTAAAAAAAAAACATAAAAAAGTTGTCTGCTTATTGTTCAGTATTTTGGAGTGATAAAAGTAAAAAAATGCAATTAGCACTTGTACAAAATGGAACTTTCAAAATTATATTAGCAGAGAAAATTCCGTTTTCAAAATTTCAAATTATTTGACTCTAACTTATTATCGATAATTTTCCAAAATTTGAAATCATTTTAAGGTTATAAGTTTAAAAATGATATAGTTTATTTTTGAAAAAAAAATTGAACATATATCAAGTTTTTCAACAAAAAGTTTGTTTTTCAATTGTGACAACACCAACAACATGATTGTTTTGACATTTAGTTTTTACGTATTCGTGGCAGATGCATTGGCAATTGTCACAATGAATTAAATTTCACACGAAAATCGCATTAAAATAATTAAATTCCACTATGAAAATGGTGGTTCTGTTAAAGTTACATTTTGTAAAATTCGTGATAATTTCGCACAAACAACATAATCGTCCTTCTGAGAACGCTACTACGAATTTGGTCGTTAATTTTGAGACGGCAGGCTTGATACAATATGCGCGAACACCAACACGTGTTCGATCGGGTCGTTCAACTGAAGACATTGCAGCCGTGAGCCACAGTGTCGAAGCAGATTCAAGTTTTTCAATTCCTTGACGTTCTCAATAATTTCGGTTATCCAAAACCGCCACATGGCGAATTTTGCGTAAGGATTTGATTTTGAAGCCTTACAGTTGAACGGTGCAGGAATTGATGCCAACCGACTATTCAAATCGCCGTAGATTCGCTCAATTCATGCAGAAAAAACCGGCTGGTTTTCTTGACAATTTAATTTTTTCAGACGAAGCCCATTTTCATTTCACAGAGTATGTCAAGAAGCAAAATGCCGCATTTGGATGTCAGATATCATTTGTCATTTATAATTGTCGAACTTTTTTCTCTTTGTAATACAATAAAAATTTGAATCATCTCAATCAAAATTTTTTGTGTTATTTTGTTTTAGAAAACAAGTGTCAATTAAAAAAAAAAAATTTAAAAAAATTTTAAAATTTCCAAGTAATCGGAGTTGAAATACATATAGAAAAAAACTAATTGGACGAGCGAACTGTTAAAGCTCAATAGCTATTAATAACATAATTTCTACTAACGTCTTAATGAAATTTCAATTCATAATTTTTCTATTTCTTTTTAGCTCACTTTAAAAGTCTTTCCGATTTAATCGAGCTATGCTAAAGATGAATTCACCAACATTTCACTAATTTAGAAAACATGAATGGCATCCTCGTATATTAAATCATTTTTTTTTTTTGCAAGACCAGAAAATTTTTTTTATTTATTAGGTTTAATATTTCATGTACACAATTAACTGTAAAGAAATTAATTACGTAATTTAAAGAATAGTGACATAAAATATATCGCAAATAAACAATTTTAATTGATTTAATATCAGCTTTTTCCACAGTATTTCATTTTACTGTTTTGACATATTTAAAGAAAAAAAATCAGAAATATTTATCCTTAACCGTACATTAAACCCTTTTTTGTTAATTTAACCCTTAGTGAGAGGATATCAGGGTGTCCATCTTATATTCGAATAAATATAACTAATACAAATATTTGGCTGTGAAGCACTGTTTACTTTTAATAACGTTATTACGTTGAGCTCATTAGGAGGGCGTAACTAAGCATTTTTTTCACACTCTAAGTATTTTTCATACCCTTAATCAAGCCATATCATTAAACTTTCAACCATAAATAATATCAGCACACCAGCTGTACCATAATAAAATAATAAAATTGTAATATCAAAGTTCATATAACTATTAATAAATTGGCGTTCAACTTTAATTCCTCTAGCAATATTATTTATTTGTATAGGGTGTCCGTCGATAAGATATACTACTTTATTCGCTTCAAATTTTTTTATTAAATGAAAGAGAATGGATCTTATATCGATAAATGTTTTATTTAATGTCGGCAATACAATATCAGATAAATGTGCGCCTCTGTTACGAGCCTTTTTGAGCGCATTTTTCGTTACACTCCCACATTTTTTACGCGGTATTTCATTAATTTAATCACGAATATTTTGTTTGAGTTGCTCAAGCGTTTCTGGTTTGTTTGCATAAACCTTGGTTATTCCCTTATCCCGACAAAAAGAAATTAGGAGCAGTCAAATCAGACGATCGTAAAGGCCAATCAACATCACTATTTCTGACTGTATGCGATGTGGCGCCGTCTTGTTGATATCCTATAGTTATCAAGCCTAAAGCATGCAGTTGTGGCTTTAAAAAGTTTTCAAACATATCACGCTATCGCTCCTCATTCACAGTTACCATTACGCCGTTTTCATTTTCAAAGAAGTAAGGTCCAATGATTGCTCCTGAACAAATTGCACACCAAACTGACACTTTTTATGGATGCAAAAGTGACTGTATAATAATTTTAGGGTTTCCCATTTCCCAGAACCGACTATTCTGCTTATTCACATATCCATTCAAAATGTGCCTCGTCACTTATTATGATTTTTTCATGATAATCTGGGTTGTCATGTAACATCCTATTGGCATATATACGGCGGTGTTAATGGTCTGGAAAAAGCTCTTGTGTCAAGTTGTTTTTTGAAGACCAAAGTTGTTGTTTTGAAGTCCAAGTTCCTGTGCACGATACCGAATTGAGGTTGATGGATATTTTTGAACACTTTCTTAAGCAGCAGTAATGTTTTTAACCGTTCTTGCAGTACATTATGTTTCATGCTTCAAAGTCATTCACTATATGATAAATAGTGCGTTATGTTGGCACATTGTTTCCACCAAAAATTTCACATAAATTTCGGATTTGATAAAATGTTTTAACGATCAAAACACGCTTATCGAATATTTTTGGATAAATAGTTTGCCACGTACCAAATATGAAGTGTCGAGAATAGTGCTTACCAAAATGGCGGCAAAACAAAGTAGTATACCTGCTTTGCATATGTCAAAAAAAACGTGTTCTACAAGTGGTTTTTAGTTTTTTTTTTATTAATCTAACTAGAAAATTTTAAATCATTTTATCAAACAAGTTATTTGACTTAACTTTTTACCTTTGCAAAATCTATATTTCTATAAAATGTTGCACTAGAGTATTTGTTTGTATTTCTTTTCATTTGTCGGCTTTATGTTTTGCAATTCTCTTTACTTTGTTTGATATTCGAATAGTTTGAATTAAATACTTTATTGATTTGTCAAATAGGTTTATCAAAATTATAGTATTTTTTATAAGAAACGTAAAAAATAATTTAAAATTTAATTAAAAATATTTTACCAATAGTTTTCCATTAGGATGAATGTATATATGTATGTACTTATGTAACTTAAAGAGAAAAATAAGCAGTGCGAAATTTAAGGCTGAAAAAATTATGTGCTATTGATATAATTCGACCAAGTAATTTTTTAGACAGAACTGATCATAAATTGATAAATTCCTTTTTTAAGGTTTTAGAAGGTTTTAAATTAAATTTTTTTATCAATTCAATCATATTTAATCGAATCATTTTTTTGTTTGTGATACAAAATAAGAGCACTGTTGGATTTCCAGTTTTTCTCTAAATGATTATACACAAAAAATTTTGAGCAAAACTTATAATTATTCTTTGCAGAAAAGACCTTAAAGTCAATATTATTTTTATTGAAATCTAACTAATTTTCGATATTTTTTTTTTTATTTTCGATATTCTTTAGAATAACATTAAATTCAATTATTTATATTATATTTAAAGCAAAAAAGGTCGAAGATAATTGATATTATTAAAATATTCATATTTTCCTGCGTGTGCTAAAGATTTCTTTATGATGTTAGATCTTCCTAAAAGAGCATTAAGTCCACATAACAAACTATCGCTTAAGATTGATTTTATATATTTATTTCTCCCATTTTCTTTCATCAAATTAAATCTTTTGTTAAAGCATTCATGCTATTTTTTATTGTGCAATTTTTATTAACTATATTATCGCATATGCATATACGTGTCTATTTTCTCCAACTGTAATCAATTTTTATTTAATTTATAATATAATATAATATAAATTTGTAAATAATACATCAACAAAAGAAAATTTTATTATGTTAAAGATTCGAAGCTGCGACACGAATTGCTTTTTAAAACGTCGCGGCCATGCAATAACTTAAAACGATCACGTGTGAACGACATACGTCTTTCAATTAATTTTTATTAAGAAAACTTACACTTTTTGTTGAATCTGTGCGCAAAACTTAATTGACTAATAAAGAAGAAATGCAAGCAATTTCGAAGAATTTTGCCAATTTCTAAAAGCTTAAAAAATGTAGAAAAAGACAAAAATTATACAAATAATTTTTACATAATGAACAATTTTCGTAAAACTGCGAAAATTATGTGTAAATGAAAATGTATAAAATACTAGCTATATCCTGTATGATTCGCTATCCTTATACTTACACCATTCTTATTATCATTCTTTAAGTAGACGATTATAATTTTTCATTGACATTTACCTAGTAAGTTATAGGAATTACCTATAAAAAATTTTAGTAGGCTGTGCTATAATTTTTTAATATGAAAGTTATTTATACAAAATTGCTAGACTCTACTCTAATCTACTTTACAGTTCCCTAGGTAAGCGATAATAATTTTGCACTTTGTGTGAGTTACCACGCCTATAACCCCAATTGTATGTTCATTGTTTAGAGTGTTTCTCGTTAAAAATTGAAGACTCTAAGTGATAGTTTACTACGTACATAGTATTTGAACCGTGACAGTTTTTTTCTTCAATTACGCACTTTGATAAGGAAGTTTGTTTTTTGCCTTATATTCGTTTAAATAAAATCTCTATTTTTATCCGATTTTTTTTTAATTTTACGTAAAACAATTATTGGAAAGCACTACTCAACGGGGTTTTTTATTCTAAGTGAAATGCTATTATCTATTTATTATTTCTAAAACTATAAAACAATCAAATTAACAAATTAAGTATATTTAATTAATTTTTATTATTTGCAAAATATAATTACATAATTAAAAATTTATACACTAGCAGAAAGTTATAAATTTCTTGTGTCGCTTTATATTTCGTAAGGACTCTTTAAATAAAACAACATAAATATAAATTAGCGTATTAATTGACCTAACAAACAAAATTCGATAACGCAATACCACAAATTATTAGACTAATCGAACAAAGATAGGCAGGCTACAATGTTTTATGCAATAAAAAAAATGTCTAAAATCTATGTCACTCTTATCTCTTATAAAATGATATGCAATTAATATTGATTTTCTTAGTCTAAATAAATATATGTACATTATTTAAAAGCTCCTTTTTTCGCTTGAATTAATAAACAACGCATGGAGCAACAACATATTTTCTAATTAAAAAGTTTTGGATTTAAAATATGTTTTAAAACAAAAATTTCCATACGTAATGTTTCAAAAATATAGATTTGAAACATAATTGCTTTTTGGGATAGCTTTAACTGAAGTTTTCGTAGTTGGTAACGAGTTATATTTCCATAAACCACCTATGTTTCAAATTCTTATGATATTTTAAAGACATATGGAATAACCCTCGTGCATATGTTTATTATCACAAATGATTTTTATAGACTCTTCATGCGTAACCCTACTTTAAATCATTTTTAACAATCATTCAAGTTTTGTATGCCAAATAAATCTGTTAAAAAATAATCATTAATCATTTTTTAAACAATACTTGTAAATATTGCATTGTGGCAAATTTCAAAGTCCATTTTGAAATGAACGATTAGGAATTTTGATAAAGTTATCTATAAAAAACTTTGATAAAACATATAATATGAGTATTAATTTCATTGTACAATTAAAGTAATAATTAGATTAGCGCCAAAAAGTATAGTAGTTTCCCGTAATGATTATGGAATTCAGCAAAGCTGTATTGCCAGATTATCATCAAATTTGTTGCCAAAATGGGCAGAATGTTTTGCTCGTTACTATCTCGGAAAATTTTTTCCAGCGATTTACATTAAAAATTATTGCATTGATAAAATGTATATGTAAGTGATAGTTTTATAAATATATTTAACAAAATAATATATTGATTTCACGGATTGAGGTGATAAGCTGTTGATGTTTAAAAGCTTTCCTAAACTACATAACCGTGTGCTAAAAATAAATGGATTAATATAAACAAAAAATGCGATTTCAGCATAATTTAGACAAATGTTTATACGTTTATATTAAGATGTTGCTGGATCAAGACATTTTGAAGATCTGCCACAAACATTGCTAACTGAATTTAAAAAGTCTACAGAAGAATTATCAGAATATTTTTATACACAACCAACCCTGGGTTAGAATGTAGATGTCTAATCTGTTGACGTTGTTTTTATGGAAAATAAGAAAAAAACTTTAAAAACTGATTTTTGTTGTTTTTCAGAAAAACGAAAAGTTTGAAAAGAAAATATAATCCAAAGCAACCACGTGCTGCCAAAATGAATCTATTCCTGAAAATATGCTGCTCGACTGAAAGCCACCCTAACCGTTATTGAGCTATTGTTTAATGAAATAATCGTTAACCTAAGTAATTTTTAGTGTCAAAGCATGGAATGATTAGAATTCACTCCGTTGGCTAAATATTGTATCAAAAAAAAAAAGGAGGAACTTGTAATTGAATTTTATTAACGACTTTTAAACAACACTGGCTGCCGTAGCCTAGAGATTAACTACGTGAGTTTTACACATACAATTATTTTAATAGTCTAGGTTCTTAGCCGCTGTCAAACCGCTTTAAAAACTTAATATAATGTACAATTAGGTTTTATTTCTCCTCGTCTCTCCCTTCCACAGAATATAACATAATTGATGAGAAAGTACTTTTGCCTTAGGATCGGATTATTTCGCTTTAAAACAAAAATGGTTAAGAAAAAACCCAGGTGATTTTCAGATTTTACTTAAAACATGCTAATCTTATTCGTTTAGTGAGCGCAGTCCCATAAAATTTCTAAAGAAATATTTCGGTCAATATTTATATAAAAACACAATAAGCGACAGAAAAATTGTTGTCCACCTTAAAGAAAATTTTTTGTAAAATCATTAAACTTAACAATTATAAAAAAAAATGAAAAATTTAATATTTCTCACCAGGCTTTAATTAATTTATAACTGACAGAAATAAAAATATGTAAAAATATGCTCGAGCATCAATCAAATAATTTGTAAACACGATTTATTTCAAACTAAATAATGTATAATGGTCAAATTTGTATACATAATTTATTAGAACACATTTGTACAATTCCAACATAAAATTATAGTTATTTATATATTCAAGTGCTATTTTGTTTTTGTAATTGATATACAATCAGTCGTAGTACTTTACAAAAACATTTACATATATATATATACAAACGGATAAACGAAAATATTTTTATTATCCATTCTGTCGTTAAGTAAATCATGGAGACATAAACATTTTGTGAAATTTTGTGTTGCAAATGAAAAGTATTTATTACTTATTTAGTATTCTTGTGTACAGTAACTAAGAAAAGTTAAGTTCTATTGTATACGAAAGTATACATTAACTATAAAAAATATATACTTTTCTAGATTAACCGTTGGCGATTAATTTGAAAAGATTAAAAAGCTCGTTCAGTAGTTGAAATTATTATTTTATTGACACGCCCTAAATAGCACATTAAAATATAGTAACTATTATTAAATAAATGATAAAAATAGCCGGTGTAAAACAAAGGGTAGCCTAAACTGGTAAATACAAAAAATTCTGAAGAAGGATATAAATATCTTGAAATTATATTACACTCTGCTAGTGTTTGAAGAAACTTTTTATCCTTATAAAAACAAAGAAGCCATTTAAAAATAAATTTCCTACTAAAAAATTTAAATGAAAATTAAAATCTAAGCTCAACTATATCAGGGTTTTCTTGTTGGTTATACACAAAAATTAATTTAACTTTTTAAAAATTATTAACCAACATTAATCAATAAATTTGCGGTATCCAAACAGGCATTGTCCTTGACGCAAACGTAAAAATTAATTTTGATAGCCACAGCAATGGAAAAAATACAAAATTACTTCACGTATTTCCTAGTGAAATCAAATTTTTCTATCTTATTTTTTTTATTTTATTAGAACTTGAAGAAAAACTCGCTTATGAATTAAAAAAAAAACGAATGAGAATGTTATTAAATATATTTGACATTAAAAAAGCAAATGTTTTATATGTAGTTTGACATCTATGATGAAACAAGTTCGTATATTAAATAATAATCACCTCTTTAACTTCACTCACCTAGTAAATTATTGCATCATGAAAAAATTGTAAAAATTGTTGTATGACAAATGTGTTTAAACCTTTTTTGCCGTCTAGTTTCAAATTTTTAAATGACAATATTAAATTCTATGAAGCTTAAAATTCTATGGACATCGAAAGTCGTTATTTCAGTATGGCAACGCTTTCACAACAGGAAATGTCATCATCCAAGACTTGCTACTGCATAGGATTTCAACGTAAATTTTAAAATCTATTATATGGATAATAAATGTGGCGAATTTAATTGTATTCCTTTGTGCTCCGAATTTCAAAATCCTTTGGTATTTGGTAGTGACAATTGGCCTGGGAATTAATCACTGCGATTTTAACATTACTGATGACTACAGTGACTTTATACATACATATTTGTATACAAACCAAATAAAATGTACTTGGAGTAGACAAATTTTATTGCTATTGTCTCTTTTATTTTGTCGATAGTCAAAAAGGCTTTATTATGCTTTCTATTGATTTTCCTTATTAGAAAAAGCAACTGTTAGTTGCAAACTTCATAGAAAAAATCTTTAGAAAGCGAAGCCGATGTTAAATATTTAATGAAGAGATCTATATCTGTAGATATAAAACTTTTAACAACTATCTCAGCTCAAATTTTAGAAAAATTTTGATACGCACACAATTAAAAAAATGCGTTTTTTATATCCAGCTTATAATTTTGGTTTATTTAAGTGAAGAAATTTATCAAAAATTTTTAAATAATTTTAAAAGTTAATTAAAAATAAAATTCCATTACAGGTTTTAAGAAATGTGGACAATAAATTAAATAAATATGCAGTTTTTATTACTGAAATGCTATTTTGATTTTTCCTCTGAACAAAAACTAATTTTTATAACTTGGCTTTTATAAATTTTGTGATTAATTTTTTTTGTCGTGGTAACAATACTTTCTTTTCAAATAACAAATAGCGGTCATGGTCACTATTTGCTGGGACGGTTGATCACCAATCATGACATTTTTAGATGTAGACTATGTATTTCATAAAGGAATATTTATAAAATGATTCAAATAGGATTTAGCGCAGCTACTATTAAACTTTTTCAAAGCTTCTTTAAAAATAGGACCTCTTTTGTACAATTCAACGGAAAGCTATCAGGTTTTGATAGTGTGAGCTGTGGTGTACCTCAGGGGTCTATACTAGCACCACATCTTACAATATATTTATGTTTGATTTTCCCCTTGTGATACCAAATTCTACAGTACTGCTGTATGCGGATGATTCGGATAAATCGTCTAATGAAGCATTAAAGCAAGTTTTTAATCAACTTGTAATAGTAAAACGTTTTTATGATGACTGGGGAATTAAATTAAATACTTTGAAATGTAAAGCTATCTCCCTGAAAGTAAAAAGCTAAAACTTTTCCTTGACGGTATTGAAATTCCCTTTACTAGAAATTTAAAATATCTTGGAATAAATTTCAACAATCTTTTGAAGTTTAATGATCATGCGCGAATCTTTTTAAATAAATCCTATAAAGTCTTGGGAGCATTCGCAAATATTTTGTATAATAAAAATTTGCCGAAAAACGCTAAACTTTTTTTATACAAAACAAGTATAAAACCAATTTTTCTTTATGGCTTTCCTATATGGTTTAGCATTTCACCAACCATTACTAAAGAAATAGAAATTTTTGAACAGAAAATTTTGAGAAATTGTATAGGAACGATATTCTAATCGTTATGTTTATAGTCAGTCAAAATTTACTCCATACTTGTGATGTACTTGCGATATTTTAAAAAGGTTTATCAGGAGACTTGGACATTATGCCAATAATTAGATTAATAACATTTTTAATAAACAAAAAAATTTCAGTTGGACTAATACAAATTACTTTTCACCTGTTGGCTATATTAACGAAGAACCGCCAAATTTTAATTTAAATACCAACACTTATTATAGTTTTTGTACAAAAAGTACAATTGGTACTCACTGAGGATAGTACCCTTTTTGTGATTTTTTTTGTTTTTTTTTAATTTGTTATTTTTTATAATTTATTATTTATTGTGTAATTTTAGTTTTAATTTAGAATTAAATTTATTTAATGAGATTATCTATATCTCTTATTATGTAAGCCTCGGGAGCAAGGGCGTAATATTTTTCTTTTAAATTTCTATTATTTTATATCATTTTAAAGATAAAGTTGGTGCTATTATAAATTATTGGTAATACATTGATAATACATTTTAGTCTTAGGTTGTTCTGTTGTTTTCTTTGTTTCTATTTCGCTTACTGTCAAAAATAAGGCTCAATATATATTAAATTAAATTTAATTAAAATTTTGAATAACAATAAAGAAAAAAATAAATAAATAAAACATATTAGTTTGATAATATACTAAATACCATTAAGAAGAAATTATTCTTTTAAAATGTAATTTTAAAATTAAAGAGTATACTTATAATCATAACTTGCCGTTTTAAAATAAATTAAATAAATAGCTGTTTTATTAATACACTGTCATAGTCCTTATATATATATATATATGTGTCTATGCCTATATATATGTGTTAGATAATGAGTGTCAAAAATTAATAATAGTATATAACTGCATTCTATATTATATCATTCATCATATTATTTTAAACATTTGAGGCGAAAATGTGTTAAATATTTAACTCCAATTACGTTAAGTTTCAAGTGTCAATCAATGCTATTAATAGAGGTCGATGCATAGAAACGAATACTTGTTTTCATATGCTTTTAATGTTCCAACAAACATATGTACTTGTTATGTAAATATATTTAATTGTGAGGAAAAGAATACTTTAGTATACTTATTATTTGCTGTAACAATTGTTTAATTTATTTATATTGCAGTAATTCAAATACGAGTAAATATGCACTTTATGTGTTAATAGCATTCTGACAGCACTCACTAAGTTGTTCTAGATAAAAACTATTTATATATATATTTTTTTTATTATTAATATTTAAATTAATAAATAGATACAGTTAAGATTTATTGAAATGATAAAAGTCTAAGTATCTTATTAAATTTATAAATAAATTTCTTGAATGAATGTCATAATATTGCCTTATAATAGTAAACTGACTAGCAATACGTTGTGAATACATATTTGTGTATATTGTAAGTCAGCACACATACGTATGTGCATATTTATGAGGGCAGAAAATTTTTATTAGAAATATCTTTATTGTTATCAAAACATTCTTTTTTATGATCCTTTTTTTATACCTCTCTGACAGTGTTGTCATATTAGGGAATTTATTCCCGAAAATGGAGATCTTGTTTGTGAATTGAGCATTTTTTGGTGCAATTTTCAATTTTAATATATTAAGGTGATTTTTTGGACATTTAACTTTTTAACTTAAATAAAACTAATATAATTTACAGTTTTTTTTTGGAATAGAAAACTAGTTTTTGGGGTTCTTGGGGTTACAAATTTTTTATATGCGGATTGCAAAGACTCTAGACACCCTGCTTATGATTTATTTAAAAAACATGGTTATTTTCTTGGCGTTATTTATTTGCAAAGTCTATCTTCGACTTGTCGAAGCAAGAAAAAGTTATTAGATTAAAATACAGGACTATGTGGCGGCTGATATATATCATTTTATTACCATACATACAGAAGTTTAAAATTAATATGTGTTTTAAAAAATTTTCTACGTTTTTGTAAGTTTTATTTTAAGCATATTTCAAATTTAATTTGTTTTATAACATGTAGGTTTTCGTAACAGAAAAAAAATTCTTTATTATTTTTGTAAATTGTTAAAAAGCAATTTCTTTAAATCGTTTGTTTCAAAGAGTCCTTTCATAACTGTGTACGATGTTAATTAGAATGTATAATTTTTGTACCCACTTACCGGAGTAATTTTTAAAGCAACTGTAAAGAATGATTACTTTTTGTACACTCAAATGTTTTTTTTTTGTTTTTAATTTATTAGTTAATTAAGCATCTGGCACTAAGAGTATTTGCATTACATGACTTCTGCAATGATTAATCATTGTCATCTCAGAAAAAGACGCCCACAGACAAATTTTAAATGGAAGCAGGTTCATAGAGTTTCGTGTACACTAATGTGTATGAAACATTTGTAGATCCTTTTGAAATGTATTAGAATTTATTTTTATATCACAATTCTATATGAACTAATTTTTTTTGTTCAAGCTTAAATTGTAGTTAAAGAAATATATTTAAGAAATATTCGAAGCCCTGATATATATATATATATTATTCACTATTTTTTTGTATAAAGTGTGGAATTATATATGTGAAATCACATATTTCAATGAAGAACTAACAACCTTCAGTTACTTTTCGATCCAATACATCTATGGTTGCTACCTTATGACAACGGGATATTTAATATGTGATTACACCAGATTGCATGCTTTTCTTTTCCACAACTGTTTTATAAATGTATTATTTTCTACCTAAAAAATTCCTTGTGTTTTTTGTAGTTCAGTTAAAGATATGCTTGAGTCATCATGTCTTTTTGGGATATCACCAACAGACAATATCTCTGAAAGGTTTTATTAAAAAACCTTTAAAAAAATATATTTTTGTACTCCATAGAAAGTTCTTTACTTAGCCTAATAATTTTGATATCTTATGACAACTTTAGAGTAGACATTCGTTTTATAAAACGTTTAAAATTCAATATTCGAATATATCAAATCTAGATAATTATAAATATTAAAAAATTGCAAACAAAGTTTATTAAATTCGTTTAAAATTAATATATATTTAAATCCTTATAAAAAATACACAATTAATAATACAAAAACAGCACTTAGTCTTTGTCAAAAGAACTTTTACATAAACTGCATATGCATGTGTAAGTGATTCGTTTTTGACGTATTTATTATGTGTGCAGCTTATGTATTTTTTATATGTAGGTATATAGGAAAAGCATTTAAAATAGAAAAAATAAACATGACTAAAATGTTTTGCTTTTAAAAATTGTTTATGCAAATTTTCTAAGACGATACGTAGTGATGAATTCTTATTTTTTCTAATTGTTGTACGTCATTGTTTTCTGTTTTTGTTTTTCCTGTTCTTGTATAACAACACACGCGAATTTACATCTTGCTTTTGCTTTTACATTTTAATACTCTGCATTTTCAAAATATGTGCGGTTCGTCTTTTATTTGTAACGCTTAAACACATACATACACACATATATTGATTTTCTTTTACGTTTATAAGCCGTGTATGTTTGTTTATGAATTTGAGGAAATAATTCTAATTAAATTGTATCCTTCTGTTTAGCCTTAAAAGAGTGATCATACTTGGAATTTTTTCATTCTCATTGAATTTTCATTGCCATTATTTGTAATAATTACAATGCAAAATTTTTTTTAATGAAATTAGTTAATTCTTAATTAAATATAAAGTCATTATTTTATGAAACACAAGTTTGAAGCAGAGCTTCAAAAATGTTCTACACAAAATAATTAACCTTAATTCTTTTTCCTATAGTTTCTCCCTTTTGCTGTGAATGGTTTAACTTAATAATCTCATTAATATTTTGTGATAAAAATCAATCTTAAAATATTGCTCTGCTATGCTTTAAGTTGTTTATTTAGTGCATAAAGACAAGACAATGATTAGCATTTATTAACGCTAAAACTTTAACACTATTTAGTCATTTGTACAATAAATAATAATGATTTTGTTTTTTAGCGATCCATGAGACGTTCTTTTTTATTAAAAGTATTACCATTATCAAACATAACGTGAGTGCTAAAAAAAAGTATATTGGCATTACTTATCATGCAGTGCCAATGAAATTGGTAATTAATTAGTCCATATAACAAATTACTCTCATGTTAATTTAGTAAGTTGAAGAGATAAATTTATTATACTTTTTCCAAAATTAGCAAAAATATAAAATAATTAAACTGAAAGAGGCAATACATCTTAAAAGCACTTTTAATAATAATATTAATGAAAATAAACAATTTCATTATTTGCAATCATATTAAAGTTAATTTACGTTAATTTGTACTAGATTCCTTAAGCATAAATATTTTATGATGTGTATTCTCATAAAATATTTATTTTTCAAAAACACAACTATGTTGTTAAAATAAAATTATTATTTATCATTATTATAAATTATTATAAAAGACTCTTGAGTTTTCTATACAAAACTTAAAAAAAATCCATTGATGAGCTATTTAGGCACAAATGCAATGGTCATGTGGGTATCTTTCCCCCACAGTAATATATGTATTTGAAAATTTTTGAATATTAAATATTTTATGGGAATATCATAAAATATTTATGTTTAACGTAAATTAAATTAATGAATATATTTAAATTGTTGATGTTTTAATAATAATTATTCATTTATAAATTTTATTGACAGACATTTCAGGCAATTGAAAATGGATCCACATGCTTTTAAAACTTGTATTTCTATGAAGACTACCGTTTTACGCAAAGTATAGTATAAGCCTGTCTGTGAAGGGCTTATTTAACAGTTCGTAAAGTCAAGTAGAGTTTTAATACTAGACAGACACATTTCCAATTCATTAAATGGCTACAGACCCGTTCATTGAAACTATCTTGTTACCCAAGTGAATTTCATAGACAATTTGCATTAAAAATGTATGTGCTATGTGTTTAGTCGGCACATCAGTTTTGTTAACAATCGATGAGTTGTATTTTTTTAAATCACGGAATGCAGTGTCCTTTTTAATTGTCTGTAAATGAAATCAAAACCTGTTGGTTTTAACTAAAGTTTCCTATGTACAACTTTTTTTATCTTCAAAGCGTTTAAAAAACTTTAAAAAATAAACAAAGTTTAAGGTCAAATAAATTTTAGATTCAAATTTTTTTTTTTAAGTTTCTAAATTTGAGTGTTTTGTTAAAAAAAAAAACAAAATATAAAAAATGTTGACACCAGCAGAATTTAATGCAGCAATTTTTGTATCGCTACATCCGTCATCAGCATTCTCTTTACATGTATTTAACTTACGCTGTGCACACTATAACCAGCTAATTTTCTAAATAAAGGGGCCCATACACGACACAATCATAATGTCGCAATCACATGATTGATCAATCACGCTTTAACCAAACACCACACCAGCACGATTGCTCAATATTCATTTGATTTCAAGTATTGTGTGGATAAGGTCATTATAAATAAATGAATGATTGAACAAATTTCACGAAACACGACACAAGCACGCTGTCACAATCATGAAAATATCAAACTCATTTTGATTTTACACAATCAGCTTGATCAATCATACATCAACCCCACACACGGTCAATCGGCTTGTACAATCAGCTGATTGCGACATTATGATTGTGTCGTGTATGGGCCCTATAAGAATACAAGTTGTTTGTTTCATTTATACTAGCGTGCCCGTGATGCTTTGCAAGTTATTTGTGCGCCAAAAACTTCAATCATTTAAGAAAATTAATCAGAAAGAACACATTTTCTTTTTTTTTCGTTTTTAGGTTTTTGTTAATACTTTTATCTTTTTCACAATTCAATATTTCTGTGTGCTTATATAACACGTCTTATTCTATTGCAATGCTTTTACATATACGACATTCTTCGATTGATTTTGGTTCGCGGTATAGCCAAACAAAGCAGTTGGTTTATTAACACGTGAATATGATACATGTAATTGGCCGTGCGAAAAACAGGAATCATTGCAAAAGGAACACGTATGGAGAACTGAAGCCATTTAAAATCAAACGGCAAATCTGAAGGAATCATAGGAATGCGTGGTATCTGCACATCCTCGCCCTTATATTTTCCTTTTAAAATTTTTGCTTCAATCACATTTTCATAACTAAACGTGTCCCATTGCAAAGTCGTGGCTGACAGACATTTCTAAGCAAAATAATTGAAACACCAACTTTCACTTGTAGACGGTGGGGCGGCAGTCCAGATAACAAAAGCGAATTTTTAAATTCGACTGTATAATTTACAAAATCGTCTTGATTGGTAACAGAATCAACCGGTTTTAAGTAAAAATTTTCCCGAGAAGGTCATTAAAAATTGTAATATTGATATCCGAAACATCTGCGCATTTACGATAGTTCTTTTCCCCAACCAATCATGGTTTCTAAAATTTTGTGCAGTACCGGGAAATACGTTTGTGACCAATTCTTGTTTTGATTGTGCAAAGTGGCAAAAATTATCTGGAAGCGTAATCATTTTTGTGGTGGGGTCAATTGGAATTGCGCCATTCCCAATATCTAACAATTGCTTTGAAAAACGTTCGGCTGATGGATCTTTTTAAAATTGAACACGCAAATTACACACACACACGCACACAATATGCAACAGAATGTGGAAAACAAAATTCTCTATTTGTTTGCACATCCACTTGCTATGAAGCATATTTGGATTTGCATTGCCGTCGCGTTCTGCGCAAGCACACACAGCAGCGTACAAACGAAAACACACATTTCATTTGATACAAAACATTGAGTCGAAGTATTCAATGGAAAAAAATTTAAATTTTTTTGAAAAATTTATCTTGTTTCAAACACGCACTGTGGACGCACTATTGTGCGTAAACGCAGGAAACAAAGACACAAACCAGCGAACGACCATTACAAAAGTACTGTGAAATCCGACGGCGCATCTCGTCAAACACTGGCAACCAACGGACACGTTTTTTGGGCTTTATATATATATATATATATATATATATATATATATATAGAAGATTAAGGAACTACGCCAGTTGACTGTGTTCATGGTCGTTGCTTGAACTTTTTTTTTAACAAATAATTTTAAAATTAAATTCGGTATACACTTGCTTTAAATAGACTAAAGACACGTGACACATTTTACTCTACTTCGCTGTATAAAAATAATTCTGTACAATAAGCGAAGTAAAAGAAATATGCTTCTCCACTAATTGATTTATTTTTTTTATATTAAGTGTAGCATAACGTTAGTTTGTTGTTTTTAATATTAAAATTGTACCTACAACACAGTGCAAGTGCATGGCCTGGCAGATATTTTAGTAAAAGTTGGTGGTTCTTTAAAATTTGTTTAAATTTTTTGCCAAGTAAACTTTTAAAATCAAACGAAATTTAATTGGATTAAATTGTTTTGTAAAACTAAAAACAAAAAAACGAATGTTATCAATTGTAATCACATGCAGACGTATTAAGTGCTTAACGAATTTTACGAAATTGAAAAAAGTTGATAATTTAAAAGAAATATTTAAATTACAATCCTCCTTGCATCATGACAATAACAATAGTTTCGTCACTTTATTAAATACTTGGAATTGTATTCTTTGAAAGTTTGAATTTATTTTAATAATTAAATATCAAGCATTAAAAGTCAGTGATCTTTGAAGATCTTTTACAAAAATGTCAAACGCTAACTTACACCAGGAAAATTTTAAATATTAAACTCACTTGTCTAAGTTATAAAACTCAAATTGGTTTTAAGTCGTGATCCCAAATAAAACAAATTCATTAATTCAAAAACAAAAGTAAGAAAATTACAAATAAATACTAAATTTCTTGGATTATTTACATCAAGCCCATCAAAATTCAAATAGCTCAATATAAAATAAGTTCCACTCAAAATAAAATAATTTTTAATTAATATGCATAAAGTAATATTTATATGAACATGTGTACTCTATATCTATATACAGTGGTATACATGTATAAATGGACAAATGCCGCTTTCTTATTTTTATTAAAATATTTTTAAAAAAATTTTGATACAGAACTGTAGATTATTAAAAAACCTTTAATAATACTTTTTTTCTAACTTTACTTTTTTTACCTTACTTTTTTTTAATTTACTTTAAAATAACAAAGAAAACAAAACCAGCAAATTTCATGACAAACGCATAATTGGACATTAAATAGTTTTAGTACTTGAAAGCAAAACCTTTTGCTTTTACAACGGCTTCCAAGCGTGTATGTTGTTACACTCACGACTTATCCTCTACTTCAACTGCTCCACTGTGTTAAAAGTGGATTTATATAGTTTACGGGCAAGTTCTACCCAAACATGCTCAATAATGTTGAGATCTGGGGATCGTACCGGTGTTTGCAATAATTTTAAACAATTATGAATGAGCCACATTTTAGCGATATGTGAAGTGTGTTTCGGATCGTTGTCCTAATATAAAGTAAATGTGTCCAAAATGTTTAAGTTTACGACACTTTGCTTTACATTGTGTTTCAAAATGTCCAAATATTGGAGTCGATTCATTTAACACGTCACCGACCCTCCCCCATGCTTCACCGTAGCCCGTGTGTTATTAGGAAAAAACTCAGTATTTAGTATACGCCAAACGTACTGCTTTCCATCCGATCCACGCAGATTAAAAATGCTCTCATAAGCAAAGAGCACCTATAAAATTAATGACAATAATAATAATATTCAAATAAAACAGGTTTTTGCAAAATTACTGTATTTCAAAACTCAGTATCTTTTAACAAGCATTCCCTACAAAATTTCACCCGTGCAATTTTATTATTTTTTTGCTAATATAGGGTTTTTTCTGGCTATTCGCCCATGGAAATCAAACACCTTTTTTAAGTCAGTTTTAACCATTCTCTTCAGTTCATTCGCTGTCGTGAATAGTTTTGCTTTTATTTCCTTCAAAATCATTAAGTTTCCTTCCTTGGCCAACATGACTTTTGTTTTCTGCTTTGATAACTTTAAATGAAAGCATGATCTGTGGAAGGATATCTATCAACAATTTTGCCAATTTCACAGACTGATTTATAGCATGTTCAGACATACATTTTTAACTGACTCAATATTCGGTTTATTGGCAATATTATTTTAGTGTTCAGACATACTAAATTTAGCTAACTCAATAACTCTTCTTGCATTATTGGAGAAAAATCTTTATGGAAATTGGTATGTAAAATATAAACAATTTTGTTAAAATCAATTATACCATTTTTAATGTTTTGTTTCACATTGATGGCATATGTCAGTGTAGACAAGTGGTAGATAATTTTTTCTCACTGAACACACCTGTTAACAGTGTTGCATATCAAGGCTTACTCAATATTTAAAACAATTTCGTACTTATTGCGCAATAACTTAATTAAGATTTTGTATGGAATATTCAGCTCAATAATGGCATTTATTGCGATAATCTCAATAATTGTGTATGTCTGAACACAATATTACCCTCTCCATGCAATTTTATAATTAAGCGCCGTGTTTCAGGCGTTGTTTGTTCATTTTTTTTGCTCCATTGCAACTTTGATGCGCACATTTAAAACTACACTTACATAATAATTTGTAATTTGCATTAGAACAAACATGATACCACTCAGCAGAAAAATAACGGTCCAAAAAAACTGTTTTACAACAATAACTAACTATTTACATCTCGTGTCTAATTATGCGTTTGTCATGAATTTTGCTGGTTTTGTTTTCTCAGTTGTTTATAATAATGAATAAAACATGTTAAATATTATACATACATTGTTTTAAAGGTGTTTTAATAATCTACATTTCTCTACCAAAGGTTTTTATAAATAGTTTAAGAGGAGTGAAAAAACGGCATTTGAATAATCTTATACCTAGTGTCCTCTTATAAGTACGTTTGAGCCACTGTATATATATTTTTTTGGCTTTGCTCAAGGTTTATCTCCACTAAAGAAGGCATATCCCGGTTTTCGGTCGATATGTTCAAAACCGATTTCGGTTAACAAAGTATTCTTACTTTATTAATTTGGACTGGACGCCAAATTATCTTTCTTATTGAATGCCAAACACCATCTTCGCGTAACTAGACTACATGTATTGTCCGCCAACAATCGTAATTTTTTCTCATTTTCCCTGCTTACGAATGATAAAATGCGTTAATAAAAAGTCCACAAATTTTAACATGACCATGAAGAAAAACGTACAGCGAAGTCGATCATTTGGGTTATTAGTTTAACTATTAGTATTTTTGTGCTATAAACTTAATCAATGCTCTTTGAAAAATTTATTTTTATCTTTTCTTTTTTTTTCTTTCTTTCTTATTCAGATTCTTTCAGATTCAATGCATTCAGACTATCATTTTTCGAAAAGAATTAAATCTGCATTTTCGATTTTGTTATTTAGGACAATGAACGATGTTTAGGCATTTCCCATTAATGATATTAATTTTTTCACTACCAAAATAGCATGAAATATAAGTAATCGGTTAAGTTCTCTTTACAAAAAATTACTTTACTTTATCGTTTTATATCAATTGAAGTATTTCATAAATTATTTAATTCTTATTATTTTAAGAATGCAGCAATAAAAAAAAAGCCAGAAATTATGTGCTAATTGACAATCGAAGCAAATAATTTGCTAATTGCAAAACAAAATGCTGGCAAATGATAAAATAACACCAAATATCTGTGATAAAAAAAGCTCTGCAGAAACTTATGTTAATTCTTTACCAAATATCGTGAACATGAGCATTATTGACGAAAAAGGAAATACTTCATGTTGTAGAACAAAAACAATGGAAATAGGCGAAACAATGACCACAATGCAAACAACATCAGCTAATGATCACTTTAATTGTGAGATAATTGATGATAGACCACAATTGCTGAAATCTGAGAGTTTTCTCTGTGACCTGTCAGTTATGAGTTTCAGTAGTGATGACGAAAGTGAAAACGAATTGCAAAACGCATATGAAAATAAGATGAATAGAAGACCAGATAGTGAGATGTACTATGACAACACAAATAAGTGTGCACAAGAGAAGGCAAATGAAAATCGCACAGAAAAAGAAATAATAAAAAGTTGTATGAAAGAGAATGATGGTTTATTGTATTTAAATGATATTGAAATCGATAATACAGAAGAAGAACAAACTGTAACGGATTTAATGAATCTTGTCGAGCAAGACAAACTAATGCAAGGGTCAGTTAAGTTAAATATTTTTAATGCCTTGAACTTTTCACCAGTTAATAAATAATATATTATTTAAAGGGAACAAAATAAAAGTTTACGTGTGGCATTTGGTGTTATATTACGCTTAACTTTTCCTATAGCTAATGGTGTCGTCCAGGGTATTACGAGCATAAGGGACGTGCGCTTTTTAAAAGTTATACGTTATATTGCTTCCAGTCGTCATGCCTTAACTAATCTGTTTGCTTATGCTGCTAACACAATATCCCTGAATTTATCCTCAGTACAAGGTTAATTTTTAATATTTTTCCAAACTTCATCTTATTTGTTACAGGCTACTTTTATACACTCTCTTTTTTTAGTGTTCCATCGAATTGGACCCATATTAAAATTATTGAAAATACGTACATCCCGTGATGGTATTGAAAGTTTGCCCGATTTACAGACTCAAAGTAATAGCGAAGATATTTTAACACCACCTTCCCCCTCTCTTGTAACAACTCGAATATATTCTCCAATATGGCGGGAACCACGTTACTCATTACCCAACATTCAAGCCAGGAGAAAGAAATTATCCCCTGATATATATGAAGCTACAAAATGTTGTACTCTAAATATTTTAGCCGAACCAACTTCTGATCAACCTATACGTGCTGATATAGTTTTCATACATGGTCTGAATGGTTCTGTGACTAACACTTGGAAACAAGGTTTGTGGGAAAATGAAAGAAAACCAGTTGAATTTCAACGACCACCTAAGCCCCCAATACGTCCACCAAAACGTCCAAGGCATTCACGTTCAAGTACAGTTCGTCCTCCGCATCATGAGAAAAGAGCTCGTTTTACTCTTGCTGATCTAAACGAACGATCTTCACAAGAATCCGATTCAGTCGAAGCAGCCGAAGAAAACAAGTGAGTAATAATGTTTGCCATATAGAATTTTCCTTTCGAACACTGTTCTACAAGCAAAATGTTTTTCCTTACAACTGAATAACTTAGAGTAAACTATAAACCCTGTACATAGATTTTTTTTTTAGCAAAATAGTGTTACAAGTAAATCGAAACTGTTCCTATTCTAAGTTAACAGAAAAAAATTTTGTTTTGTCGATTATTAGTTTTATGCAATGTAGCACACGACTATTGTTCTTGTGTGAAACTTTCTATAACTTTTGCTTCTTCTTTTGTAAAAGAGTCGCAGGCATATGCTTGGAGAACATTTATATAAGGTTTTAATTCAAATATTTTATTGTATGCCACCTCTATTTTAAAGTAAAAGGTTTTATTTTTTTAAATTATTAAATGGCTAGAGGTTCATATATTTGTCTTCAAGAAGGGACTCCTTTAAAAAAAGGCTCGTATCGTGTTTAAAGAACATAAAGATGAACTTTATGAGGCAACAGATTGACTGTCTGCAGTCACTTTAAAATGGCAAACTTTCAAATGCTACATTTTTATAATAAAAAAAGCTGATTTAGACTTGCGTATAAATCTTTTCCTGATTTAAAATGCTTATTTACCCATAAAAACTCCAAAAATTTTGGAAATTTATTATTTAGGTATGTGATAATCGTGCGATTTCAAAACGTTCGTTTTTTGTAATTTAAATGCACTAACCAAAAACAAAAAAATATATAATTGTATTAAAACAAATTGTTAAAAATGAAGAAAATTCAAATTGCTTTTATATCGATCGATTCCCATTATCTTTTCTTTATCTTTCTTCCTGAAGATTATTTGAATACTTTTAAATAATTATTTTGCACAAAAAAGTAAAAAGTAATCATAGTTTATTCGAACACTACTTTTACGTCAAAAGCCTTCATAACATTGCTATACAGACAGTATTACTTCATTAAAAATAGCTTCAAAGTTATTCAAAATTTATACGATCAATGCAAATGATCGGCATGAAAATTTTGGAAACATTTACGGAAAATCAAAGAAATAGTAAGAGTTGAAATCTACATATATGTATGTCATATAGTTTACTTAAAGGGCTCATAGCAATAATCTAAAGTAATCAATGAATAAATTTGGTTTCTACGAGCAACAATAAAGTGCACAGTAGCGGCTAGTGTTAAAAGCTTAACATGTCCCGTTAAATATAATGTTTGATAATAATTTATATAACTTAAATTGTTTTTTATTATTTCAGTTATTTATTTGTGTGCGGTGAACCCAAAGATTTACAAATATGTGATGGAATAGAATATAGTTTTCCCACCTTTCGCCTTCGTATGCAAGATAATGGTCGGCTTCTACAAGCTGATCAAGATTCCAAACCAGAAGATGCCAAACACCAGCAAAATAGCATAAAGCTACCTGAAGACACTAAAAAGCCTGATAAAATCAAATTTTCAAAACCATCTTCAAATGATCCAAACTATTCCAAGTGCTGGCCAGGTGATTGGTTGCCATTAGATTGCCCTGGAGTACGAGTGATGGCACTAAACTATACTACAGACCAACATTTGTGGCGTCCTCTATGGAAGAAGAAAGAGGCACGATCGAATTTAGCACAACGTTCGAGAGAAATGATTGAGCTGCTCATTAAGCATCGTGTTGGTTGTGGCCATCCCATTGTATGGGTGGGTCACTCAAAGGGTGGTTTGTTTATAAAGCAAATTATTGTGGATGCTTGGGAGAGTGGTCGACCAGCTGCAGCACCACTTTGGCGTTCAGCTAGAGGAGTATTTTTCTATTCTGTGCCGCATCGAGGCTCACATTTGGCTTCAATAAAGGCTCCATTCTTAGCAAGATCTGTGGAATTGATTGATGTAGAGAAAAGTAAGTCATTTAGAAATAAAAACAAATATTTTTTATGTTTTTTTTGCTATTTTTTTTTATTGCAGATAATAAATATCTTTTGGAATTACATCGTCGGTTTGCTGGACTTTATCATTTGGGCCATTTAAAAATTGAAGTTTTCAGTTTTGTTGAAACTGCATTGACTCTCATGTCAGTGCTCTATCTACGCATTGTTAGCGTGGATTCAGGAGGTAAACTAAAAATTTTGAAAAAATATATAAAAAAAATGCAGATATGTGAATAAATCTTGAGATTGGACGGCCTATTTAAGACTTAAAATTTTATACTTGATATGTTTTAAGCACTTATGTTATTAAGTTTTCTTTTTACTAAATATCTTTTTTCTTTTTTAAGATCTTTTTTTATATATTTTTTCTTTTCAATATTTCGCTTTCATATTTTTTTTTCCTGAAGAAGCTTTCCAAAGGAAAGCGAAATATTGAAAAGAAAAAATATATAAAAAAAGATTTTAAAAAAGAAAAAAGATATTTATTAAAGATAAAAAAGATCGTTTAAAAAACTATAAAAGTTTTCTTTTTACAAAATCTAGCGGTTTTTTCAATTTCGAAAACCAGCAACGTCAAGTTTTATTTTTACTTTTTAATATTGTTTTGTGTTTCTTACTCTTTGGGTTATAAGTCACTCGCTCGCCGCGGCTATTTATCAAGAATTACTCTTCTTTGAATTGCTGTTAAGATTATATTTACTTGCTTAACAAACAAGTAAATACCTCAGAGAACGTATTGACCGACCGCTGCTAGTTTTCTTTTTATTCTAATTAACTAACACAAGTACACTTCTCTTGTGAAGCGGATGTTTGAATTCTTAATTAGAAAATATACACTTTTAACCAGCTCAGCAATTCATACCAGAATACTCCAATGCACTCTTGTTATTTTACTTTTTACCTTACTCCAACCAATGCTCTGTTTAATCATCGCATATGTTGTTAGTATAGAAAGGATACTTCACTCAACAAAATACTGGAGATATCCAAAAATTTGTTTTTATTCCACAGCAATTATTTTTCTTTATACTTAAAGTGACTATTGAAGTAAGTATTCCTGATATTCATTTAACAAGCAAGCAATCCTGCCTCCATCAATGCCATCACCGCGAAAAGCGTTTCTTTTGTTATTATTTACACACAATGCACTTGTTGAAGTGAAGGTTTGATTTAAATTGCGTGTGTTTTTTGTCACACATAAAAAAGCGCATACTGATGGAATTGAAAAAAAATCGTGTTTTTCAAGAGTTTTGGTTGCGAAAGTAGCCCTTTTTTTAAATAACTAAAATTATCTTGGCTGGTTCAAAGTATCACAACGTCATTAAGAATTACACTAAAGTAAATTTTGATCATTTCAGTCTCCAAGAACCTATTTATAATATGAGGCTCATCTTGTTCTACAAGTATTTCAACGACTATTAGCCGCGGCATCATTGTGTTAACGACTAAAAGTGTGACTAGTCATAACTCTATTACTTTGTCTTAATTGAGTACCGAAGGAAACATGTTTCCATCTCGTTATTTCTTTTTACTCGTCTTCGTATTTTTGCTTTGCCATCAAATTTCTATCATGCTTATAGAAGTCTCCTGCATTCCATTTTATAGATCCTTACAACTATTTCTTTGCTAATAACTTTTTCCAAGTAAAAACAACTCTCTTTACAGCCTTGCACAATTGCCATCTCGATCACCTTCGTCATAGCCAATAAGTCTACTGCCATTAAAGATACTAACAAAAAGAGCTTAAAGATTTGAGTTTGAATAATAGATGGTACTATCAACTTTACAACCTTTAAGATAATTATTTGCTTATGACACCTCGGAAGTAACTCTTCGAAAAAAAAGTGCTTTCATCACTTCTGTGTTTATATTTAGTTTTTTTCCTCTAGATTAAGCACTCTGTAAATAGGTTCATTAATCTTGATTTAGAAATTATTTTTTTGCAATATTTGCTAATATACTTTCTACAAAGAGCTAGAAATATGAATTAAATCTTCTGCCTTAACTTTCAAAAGCCATATAATAATTCATATATAAAGATGTAGATTTAATTTGTCCTAGCAATTTCCTTTCCTCAAGAAAACTTTGTCATACTGTTATTTTTCAGACTGGACAAGGTAGGCCGTGCTTACTCTAACTTACTTCGGGTGAAGTTATGAAATTGCGTAGCTCTTTCACTCTAAACCGGCATTCTCTTAGACTGCGACACGCTTAAAATGAGATGATATCTATTTATTGGGCGTTATAGTTCTTTCCAGATACATGATTTTTTTCAAAATACTATGGCAGTTATATCTTTTGATCTAAATAGTTGAAATAAATTGATAAATTTTCTTCTCTGTTTTTAGATCCTGGTATTGGTGATGTCTGCGGCATACGTTTGGATCATCGAGAGATTTGCAAGCCCCGCAATCGTGATTGTATTTTGTATAAACAATTAGTTAATATGATTAACAAAGTTAGTTAAACTAAAAGTATTATTTTATTCAAACTCATAACATACGTAATTAGATTTTAAAACTATAAACTTATTCATATTTAGATTTTCTATTCTACAATATTAAAAAATGCGAATGATTATATTGTGATCAATTTTAGAGAAGTGTGATCCATTTATTTTATTTGTTTAAAATATATTTAATACATATTTTTTTAAGTGTAACAACACCTGATTAAAGTTGCACAACTTTATAAAACTAAAATTATAATATTTCATAAGATGAGAAAAAGAAAGGTAAATTTGTTTAAATATATCTTTTTATAAGTTATTCATTACGTGAAAATGAAAATGCATGATAAAGGAATTTCTTTCTCATCTTTAAAATAAAAATAATTTTTTTTTTGAATTTTAGTTTTTAAGGAATTTTTTGTTTTTGTTACTACAAAATTATGTCAACTACACCGACTGAAAGAAATCTCACATACTTATCTGTTCCAAGTTCAGGGCAATAGCCCGTTGTTAAAATGTAAACATTTTTCTCCGGCCGTTGCTTGTAATCAATCAAATCAAACAATTTGTGTAACATTTTGTTTTTTTATAGTTCATTGTGGAGCCAATTTTCTTGTACTTACTTCCAAAATTCAGCATTTTGAAAGAAAAAATTCACTGTAAATAGTTTCAAACATTTTTCTTTATTTTTCACTGTTTGGTTGTATTGTTTGCTTCGGTTTAAATTATTTTTATAACTTTTAATACAAACTTACAACTACATAATTTTTTCACAGTTAACTTGTACGAAAACTGAATGTTTTTTATAAAAATCAAATAATTTTCAAAGTCGAATAAGGGGGGCATACATGTGAAGTTACGCAAATAATTTTAAGAAATTTTCAAACTGAATGTTGCCTTTAAAATAATAATAATAATAATATTAATAAAATTAACATTTAACAGATAAGTTTGTTGTGAAGTAAAACATATTTAATTCTTTCAAATTGTAATCAAAATAAAAAATTTTTTATTCAAAAATTTCTGTTCTGAACAGATAAAATAATGAATAATTAGATAAAAATAAAAATATGTCAAAAAATATCTTAAAATTAAAAATTTCGTTTAAATAAAAAAAAAATCATGATGGTTCTAAATATTTACCAAAAAGTAAAACCCAGCAAGACCTGACTGTTCGAAACTGCTAGACACAGGATTTTGCACTTAATTCAATATAATTTTGCAGCGTTTTCGGTACTTTATTTGGATTATCTTATTGAGGAGAGCAAATGCAATTTTGGCCTTGTGTTTATAGTTATGTTAGTTTGACTAAATTCGCCGTGCAGCTTGGAAATTGTTTCGTTATGAATCAAGCAAGTCCTTAAAAATTAAAATTTCATTGTTTTGCAAAACTTTACAAGTTTCATATTTCTTTTCGTATATTTGAGTGACTTTCCCGTGATTTCACGAAACTGTACATACATCTGAAATGGTCACCTGGTGATTTTAAATGGCTTAAGCGTATTTAAAACTCGTTTTTAGCTTCCTCGTGCTCATGCGCTATAATGCATGATTCTTCTCCCGAATTCTAGTAATTAATGCAGAATCGAATTTCGGCTTTAATTTTTCAAATCTTTGTTCTTTACGTAAAATTACGTAATATTAGGAAAAAACTAGTAAAACCGTAAGTTCCTGCTCTGTAACCCAATCAAAATAAAAACTTGATCTTTAAAAAAGTTATTTTGCGACGGGTTATTGGCCAAAGATTTTGGTAGTTAGTTTCGACTTCAAAAGTCTGGTTAGATTTTATTGTATATTTTTTCAGATTGAAAGTTCTTAAAATTATTTTTTAATTCTAAATATTTTTTTAAAATATAATTTTGAAAAAAAGGAAAAATCTTAAGTTAAAAATTGTAAAAGATGAGTTAATTTTGTTTGCTTAAAAAATGTATTATATTCTTAACAAACTTTAAAAATTATAAAACTTAAATTTTAACAAAATCGTATTTTTTAATCATCCAAAACAATTTAATTTGTTTTATAAAATTTTTTAAATCTTACATTTAAATAGTTGTTTTCGTTACAATAATGTTTCCTTTGTTATTGTGTTTTGTTTAACATTAAATACTAAACGTGTTTTTTTGTCTTTTTTTTTTAATTTATAAAAAAAAGGGATTAAAACATCTTAATTTAACATTTATCACATCCACTTAAACAACGTTCACAAATAAAACGCAGTCACAAGTTTTATTATTTTTTCGCTCAATAAAATTTCTTTCTCTTCTTTTTAAATCTAAATTTAATATAATTTCTTTTCTTTTAATTCTAAAACTGGTATTAAATATAAAATATATTTTTATAATTTTTTTTTTTAGTTAGGAATTTTGAGTTCATTTTTATGATGTGTGTATAAGTATAGGTGAAAGTGTGGCTGTGTGTTAAATGTGAAGTTTAGAAGTAAAAAGGATGCCACACGTTAAAATGTTTGTTTTCAAGCAAGCAGTGTGCTTTTAGAAATATTTCACTATTAAATATACTCTGAATAGTATTTGAAAGCAAACATTTGAACGTCTAGTACAGCCAAAATGTTTTTTCGTTTTTATTTAATTATCGTCTAATAATACATGCGGATTTATTTTTTATTAAAATTATTTTACTGAACACAATAATGTTTTTCTTTTATTATTTGTTAATCTATGTTTTACTGTCTGTCTGTTTGTATGAATGTATGGAGTAAAAAGGTACTGGGAATTTATGTTGTTGTTGTTTTTCTTTTAATAAATATCATTTTAATTGGAGATCTGATTGTGTTTTTCTTTTTTGTTTTTTTTTTTTTTTTTGTTTATTATTGTAATATTTTACATTTTGTTATTCAACTTTTTAGTTATGGCTACGGCTGGTTTACATTTTTATTTTATTGCACTTAAATTCTACAAAAAAAAAAAGAACATGAATGTCGGTTATTGATACAAATATTTACATTTTTTGGTTTTTTTTTTCGTATTTATTAAATGACAAATGTAAATGGTGTATTTGAAACTTGTATTTTATGTTAATTACGTATTTGTGGTTTTAAGTTTTCTGTTGTTAATAACATTGAATGATTGAATAAAAGGTGTATCCGAGATAAATTACATTTTGGAAATTATTATAAAAATACATGTAAAAGGAAATTGTTTTAGTGTGTACCTTAGTCACAGATTTTATAAATTAAACTTGAATGGTTAAATATGCTGTTGGCATCTAAGCAAATGCTTTTTGATCTCCAAAACTACTCTTTCAATTGCTAAAAATTATGTCTTCTGTATTAAGACTAGACCACCCACAAGGTGAATTAACGCTTTATAAGAAAAATATCAATATTGACTAAATTGAGGTAATTTTCAAAGTTTTTAAAGTTAAGAATATTTAACTTCAAATGTGTTAAAGTTTTTATTTAACATCATTATTTCAATTACATATAAAAACTAGAATTTAGTATTCAGTTTTATTTGATCAGAGTACCACAATAATTAGTTATTTAAAAAACTGTTTTCTTTAGTATTCAGATTTATATTATGCTTGCCTTCTAATAACATATTGTGGTAATTTAACCCTATAAGATGGCAGTACTGTTCTTGTACAGATTTAAAATTATATTTTTTAATTAATTCAATTATTTATTTAACTAAAACTTCCTTTCTTTTGAATTTAGATGTAAAATTAATTCGATTAATTATTTAATTTGCATTCATGTTTCAATTAAATAATTGCGCCAACTAAAATTATTATTGATTATGTTTCAATTCGAAACCAATCACAAAAAACCTTTTGAAATTTGTAAAAATTCTTTGAACTATGTAACTGATTTTTCAATTGTAGCATTTTTATTTTGTTCTACTTTGTGGGCCACACATTTAAATGTTCCTTTAAAGAATTTCTCTGTCAAAGCTTATTAAATTGCAACTGGTTCATAACAATTTTCTAAAGCAATTTGGCATATAAAAATGGTGAATTCGAAGTAAACAAAAATAACTTTTAAAAGATGAAAAAATTCTTTAAACTACATAATCAATCAGGCATGTTCTCACAATCGCAAGGTTTTCAAATCGCCAGGCGACTTAATCGTACGTTTTGCTGGCGATTTGTTTTTCTTGGTGATCTTTTGATCGGCGGTTTGTTCAAATCGCCATTTTAAAGTAAACAATTGACGCAGGAACTTAACAAAAAAAGACCAATTTTAAAATTGGTATTTTTAATTTAAATAGTGTAAAATTGTTTTAAATTTTTATTGAAATAAAAAGAAAACGTATTAAAATTTAATTGTGAACCATTTTATTTTGTCTTGAATGTTTTGTATAAGCAAACTCAACTCAGTTCACTTCAGTAAATGCTTGCGAGTAGAAATCGCAAATATTAAGTGTTTAGCGTTTGTCAGAACACCTTTTTTGTGTCTTCAAAACGCAAGATATTATTTGCGTTTTTCAGAACAGCAATTTTTTAAGCTTTTTGCGTTTTTGAGAACATGCCCGAATTTTAGTTTCCCTAGTTTTTGATTGACGTTGCGGGCGGCCACACATTTACAGGCATGGCCCACAATGATAATCCCTGTCAAGCCATATTAATCTTAATGAAAAAACACAACCGGTTCATTACCCATTTCCCAAGCAATTTGGTATATAAAAATCATCATAAAAACTGGCTTCATGATGGGACCTATTTTATTACGATAACGTGTTTCCTGATTCTCTCATCGCATTTTCTCAACATTGTAGCCATTCTTTTGTTTTCGCCTTGCAGTATTTGATAAAGAAAAAAAATATAGTGAAAATAAATAAAAACTACAATTGCAAAATTAAAAGAAGTTACTGCGTCTTTTTTAATAAGGACTTCTTTTTTATGACTCTTTTTTGCTAAAGTGACGATCTTGTTCTGTTTCATCATTTACATTATAGGTATGAAATGTGTGAAACATATTTCTGCGATGTAATAACTCGAAATTCAATTTATACAACAAAAATAAACTAAAACTTTAAATATGGTATGTCTGGCTAGAATATTTTTATATCCGCACATTAAAAATGAAAAATAAAACTAAAATATAAATGATGTCCAACCGTAGTAGATAAACATTAAAAATTTACACAGTGTATGTACGAATATGCCCGCTATACAAATCAGCGTGAACAACAAATTAAAAAATTAGAGGGCATCTACATAAGCTTTTCAACCGTTATAGGCAAATGCTGATAAGTTAAAATAGAATTAAAGGAAAATTGTTTCACTGGTAACATGATTTTTACCCATAAGACGTTATTTTTAAACAGTATTAGACTGAGACTCCAACTTTACTGAGAGTATGTGTTGCTATTTCATTATAAAAGTGAGTGAAAAAAAATATGGATTGTTGGTAATTGCACTGTGGTATGAAATCGAATTCAAACTTGACCAACTTTTATGCAAATACTGAGAAATATAAATAAATTTAATAAACCACTTTGTCTAAATGAGATTAACACCACTGTGTGTGATTGTAATTGCAGTCACTTTGCATGTAATAAGAATTTAGTTCCTTGTAATATCGTTGCATGTTTTCTTTTAATAATTTTTCGTATATTTAGCTCAGTATGTCTTAAATATTCGTTTACTAGATTTTAAAATTCCTAATCTTTAACGATTTCTGTCTTTTTCTCATAGCCGGTCTACCCATATAATATTTTAATAAAATATTTAATAATATTTGTTGCAAAAGGAAAATTAACGTCACTCAAGAATAAGTTTTTATAAGACAAAAGAAGTTATTGTCATGGTATGATAATTATTGATTTATCATCATATACATACGGTTACCACTAACAAAACAACTGTATTAGTGACACAACCTTTTATTTTTAGAAATACTTTAAAGATGTGCTGAAAATTTATTATTATTTTCAATTAAGAGAAGATATTTTCGATTCATTAAAATAAATTTTGGCACAATTGCACTCTGCTAGTCTTTATTCTTTTTAAATATTTAAAATATTTTTACGAAATTGGTTAAAATAATTCCATTTTGTGAATCATTATTTAATGACAAATTAAAATCGAATAAATGTTAATAAAGTTTTGTCTTTCTAAGCTGACCCTTAAAAATAGTCTTTAAGAAAATCATTAGCCGCTTTAATTTATGTTAAGCTGCTAATTATAATCTCATAATAAATGAGATTTTTCAAATAACACTTCTGTAAAACTATACAAATTTATTTAAATGAGCATTTGCTCTTGCGTGAAGTCTAGAATGAATTTTATTTAAGTTTTATGTATCATGATTTTCGAAAATTATGTTATATTGTATATCTGGTTGAATAGAGATGTTTGAATCGAAAAATAGCAATTTATTTCAAAGCTCCTTTGTAGCCTTTTTTCTCTTTTTTTACATTTTACGAATAATTTTTGGATCTAATTCTTAATTCCTTGCACATTTATTTTATTAATTTTATTTTTTTGTTTGGGGGGAAATTAAATTAAAAAAAATTATAAATGAAAAAATTTTTTTTTTAATCGACCTTTTAAATCTTAAATAAATATGTATTATTCTTTTTAACGGTCTTTTTAATTAAATTTAAAAAATATATTGAAAAAATATATATTTAAATAAATATAAATAAATATTCTTTTCAACGGTCTTTTTTAATTAACAATATATATTTTTTTTTATTTAAAATATAAAAAGGTCGATTAAAAAAATAAAAATATATATATTTAAATTTAATTAAAAAGACCGTTAAAAAGAATTATACATATTTATTTGAAAAATTTATTCAAAAAAGAAATTTACAAACAGCCAGATGAGCAGAATATGAAACTAAAATTGAAATCGTGTACGAATTTTTAATAGTTTTTAAAACAATTCCAAGGATAAGGTCGTACACAATAAATTGCCTTACTTATGTAGACACCCTTTAATTTATAATTAAAAATATTTATAATTGTTGTTGTAGCGTATAAACAAATATACAATCTGTGTAATTTTCAAAAGATAGGGCCATCCTTTAATTTCTAAGTTTATTTTTACAGTTTCTGCTATACAAAGTTAGAGTAACTTTGTTCTAGTTTTAAAATCATTTGTGTTGTGGACACTCTTTAATATTTAAAATTATTAACTCTATTCTTTTTAAATAAAAAGTTTCAAAAACTGTTCAGCAATGACGAAGTTCTGTGGAAAAAAATTTATAAAATACAGTCGTTTTGATAACCTCGCATTTTTTTGAACTCAGTTAAAAATTAGCTATTTTATTTACTAGAGACACTGCCTGAGTTGTCTGGAAATAAACATATTTTTTTAATTATAAGGACGCTTACGGATCCACAATTTTATTTGTAAAAACCTTAACACAACAAAAATTGAAATAAAGATAAAAAAATCTTGTTAAATGCATAACTAGTCAAGGAGCAAAACCAGGAAAAGAGAATGTAATCTAGCATATAATTTATTTTAGGAAACATAACTCTGTTATTTATTCCAAATTTTTTACCTTAATTTTTATAGTGCTAGCCAAAATCTATCTGGCTTCTGGCAGACATCTGACATATATAATAAAAATATAATGGAAATTTTAAAATTTTAAAACTTCATTATAAACAGGAGAAGAAATTCAACAGAAATCAAGTAGAGTCAGTTTTGTTTCAAAATACGCATGCTGCTATTAAGTTTGTGAGTCTTGAACACACTTTTTGCAAAATTTTTTGCAATGTTTTAACGTTTTAATTTTCTGTCTAAAATTCTGACATCAAATTTTTAGACTTCAAAATTAAACAGCAAACAACAAAAAAAAATGAATATAATTACGAAATAGAAAATCTGTCTTTTAGTATTTTGTTTTTCTTTAACTTCAATCAGGTACTTTTATATATTTTAATTTAATGGTTTGAAAAAAAAAATGAACTCAATTTCAGTTGAAACAATTACGATAATTGTTAATTAAAAAAAAAAAGTTGTTTACACATTATCATGTTAGTTAAAAACAATAAAATATATATAAATAAGGAATGTAACAATTATTATAATAATGAATAAAAATGTTTAATAATTATTAAATAAAATAAAATAAAACAATTAAAAATAAATAAAAAAAATTGTAGCTATTTAATTAAAAAATAAATAAATTGGTTTGACTATTGCAGTTGTATGGATGGATGGAGGAAGATATATATTAAAATATGAAAATATTAAAATTTCTTTTAGTGTAGTTTAGTTAAAATCAATGGTTTTTGTTATCGGGCTATTGCAAGTTTTGTAATTGTGTAGTTATATTGACATTTGGAGTGTTTCTATCTTAAACTAGGTGTTATATAAAACGAATAATAATATTAAAATTTTAAGCAATAATTATATGATTAGCCTCAATAATATGAAATTCGTTCTTATACATATTTAAAACTATTTTACAAAATATTATTTATTTATAAATATTGTTTCGTAGGATAGTATTCAACATTTTTCTTTTTCAGTAAAACCCAATTGATAAGTGATATATTCACAATTCACATTTCAATAGATAGCAACTTAAAAGATAAATGAATATTTTGTTATTTACCAGTAATAATAATAATACCACAAACTGCAGCCAGAAATCAGAATTAATTAGAAGAAGTTTGAATAAATTTAACAAAAATTAATAAGAATTATTAGCATATTGTTGATGTCATTGTTGAGAGGTTCTAAGTCAATCATAACTTTGCAGGACACGATTAAAACATAATAAAGCTGTTATAATAAAAGTTTAATATAAAATGATACTATTGCATTTAACTTGTGTGACGTGGTAAACTTGTGCAAAATGTATTGCAATAACGGAAAAACTAAGCTTTGTAAAACATTAAATTAACATGTTTTAACATGAGACCAACAATATGCGTAATTCGTAACACTCTTACGTTCTCATATTGATTATGTTATCACATTTTTATACAAGAGTTTAAACATGTAGACGTAAATTTTTGTTAAATAAGGAATATATTCATTCATACATCTTAATGTCACACGTATTTGGAAAGAATAGTGAAGCCATACCTGGAACTTGCTCATAACTGCAAAACTTGGTATGTAAAACCAGTTGAATTGGTATTAATTAAGTTTAATTTTCGCATATCTGTACCCACTTTTCATGCCTAATTCAAATTCATGTTAGTTTTTGCAAATTGACAAGGCTAAATGAGCAGACTGTTCATACGAGGAGTGTTGTTTAATAGACGGAACACAATACATTATTTAATTAAAATCCAAAAGAGAATCTGGAATCTACGTTAATTATGCTGGATTTCTTTAAACATAATTATTTTTTTTATATTCTCATAAAATATTTATTATTCAAAAAGTTAAATGTATTAAACATACATATGGAAATTTCACTACAGCTCATATACGTCATTAGTGGATTTTACCAAATTTCAAGCCAAATTGATTAAATAAGAATTACAAAAGTCAAAAAACTTTTATACAAAATTAAAGTAACAATTATGAAACTATTATTTAGTTTCTCTTCTAGGCAGTTTTCTGTCAATAAAATTGTGGTCTATTTGATTTTTAATTTCTTGTCAAACATCTGTCTCTCTAAATTATTTAAAATTTTTAGCAATCTAAGCCACAAGTCCAGCTGACTCGTATAGCGCATGGCTTCCAGATAAAAAATGTAAACCGCTTCCAATGGAATATCTTATGTAGAGAAATGAAGGTTTTTTAAGTTTTGTTATCTTTTTGCTTTGTTGGTTGAATATAATTCTTATTTAATCAATTTGGCTTGAGATATAAGACTCTTGAGTTTTCTCAACAATATTCAAATACAATGTTATATTGAGCAGTAGTAAAATGACATTAATTACAATTTCTAAATAATAAACATATTTTAGTATATTCTAAAATATTTATGTTTGAAGAAATATTTTTATTTAAATCTATTTTTAAAAATTTGTTTTGTAAAATATAGATTTTGAACAAATACTTTGTTATTTTTCCCACACTCATTTTAAAGAAGAGAGGTTCTCATTAAAAAGTAATGGTTTGGAACGAGACGGTGTAAAGGCCGTGCCAGATACAACTTTTGCTTTGCTTCAGAGTGACATTTTAGTTAAAATGCACGCAAAGCAACAAAGTCGTATCTTACACGGCCTTAAGGCTTAAAACTTTTAATGAATCGATAGAGAAATCTATATGAGTTTTGCATTTTAGCTTGTATGACATTTTTGATTCGATTATGAAAAATAATATTAGATAAATTTGTTTGTAATAGTTTAACTTCCAGCTGTTCAATGTTATGCTCTCCTTTGCCCCTTTCGTAAACTGAATAAAACAGGCTTAAATTTTTGGAGAAAATTTTTACCATCAATATTCCATAATGTACACACATTTGACAACTTTAAGAGCAAAAGTATTAAAATGTCTGCCGTATTTGTAGATTTGGTATATAATTCGGGTGAACATATCAGCATGTGCTCGTACAAAAGCTATGAAGCGAATCTAAATAATTTGAAGTTATCGCTTTAGTATTGAAAAAAATTAATTCGATAGCGCGTTAGGTTTGTTTGTTATTAGCAGACCAGTCTAACGATTATCGCTTTTATTTCATTACTGTTTGAGATCTTTATAGCTGACGTTCTGTGTGTGCTCTGCTATACGCAAAGAACTACTTAGAACTGAAAACTTTCAGCTTTAAAAAATGTTGGAGTCAACATTAAAACAAATGATTCTTCTAAAATATCAGAATTAAATCTTTAATTTTGTTTTAATGCAGATTTTAAAATATGTAAGCTGTTTGAAAATCTTTTATCGAGAGCATATTGATATTTATAAATAAAGCGCATTTCGAGGAAGGAAATTTTACAAGCAGGCTGGTAAAACTAGGCGCCGGCACAATTCTCATTGCTCAACTGTACAATATGAGTTCTTGTGTTAACACGTCTATATCAAATTTAATATTTTTCAATAGACAATTTATTTTAATGCGAAACTTTTGCAACTTCTTTATGCCCTCTTTATGTATACCCTTGCGCTCACCATTAATTTTTAATTGAATGTCGAAAATACAAATGTTAAAACTTTTTAATTTTAAAAACGAAATTAGTCAATCCAAATATGTTTTTGTTTTATGGTTTTCATTTTTCAGAAAATTTAATATCAAGCTTGTCTGTCCAGTCCAATGAGAGAAGAAAATTCAAAGTGATATGGGCAAAGCTTGCTGTCAATTGTTTAGTGGTCAAACGTTAAAAGGTGCACTCAAAACTATCGTTTGTTTTGTTTTCCGTTGCGCTTAATTTCCAAAATAAAAAACAATGCTAACTGCACAAAACCAAATTCGGAAAAAATACTTTGTGTTAAGAACAATTAATCAATTTAAAATGTGATTTTTTTCTCTAATTGATAAAAAATTGAAAAATTTTCTGTTAAAATAATAAAAAAAAAAATGTGTTCTTTTTTGATTTAAAAGTCACAGGATAGAACATTTTTATATATATTCTTTTAATAAGAAGCGTTGCGTTTTATACAGTGATAGCCATTCGTTTGGCCGCAGTTACTTTTTTATTTTTAAGTTTCTTTTTTAAACTCTTTATGAGAACAGTTATTTCTTTTTCTGTTTTTTTATTTACATTATTAAGCGCAGTTTATTTTATAGAAAATATGCGTTCTTTTGTAAAATTGTTGCTGTTTTTTCGTGAGACAATCGTTTAAACGCATTAAGAGAAAATGGTATTTAATTTGTGAATATTGACTTGTAAACACGTGTGTTCATACTAATTTAATAAAAAATTTTATTCAAATATAATAAGTAAAAAAGCAAATTGCAGAATTTTTATTATAAATAATACCGAAAAAGATTTAATCGATAACTTAAAGAAAAAAGGGTTATCAAATCGAAAAATTGCTGGCATAATAATGCGTTCCGAAAGAGTAATAACATGCCAGGTGGAGATGTAAATCTTATCACGTAATCCTGTTGGAAAATAAAGGACAAACTTGTTCTTCCAGTTACTATGCGACCATAGCCCGTGTTTTGAATGGGAGCCCATCGATAAAATGGAAAAAAATGAAGTCTAAACCACGACTAACTGAAGTACACAAGGAGAGACGTCTTAGCTTTGTCCAAGCACACATGTCATGAACTGATGAATGGAGAGAAGTTATTTTTTCAGATGAAAAAAAATGTAACTTGGATGGTCCAGATTGCTACAGTTGTTATTGGCATGATTTGAGCCAATCGAACGTAGTGCGATCAAAGCGATATTTTGGTGGTGGAAGCGTTATGGTGTGGGGAGGAACATTCTCTTATAACTTCAAGCTTCGTATTTGCTTTATTACCACCAGAATGAATTTGGAAATGTACCTGGAACTTCTGTAAGATGTCCTTATTGCAAAATTTGACGAAAATTCTGATAATGAGTATATTTTCCAACAGGACAACGCGGCAATACATGTATCGAAAAATTTAAGGAATGGTGTTCTACCAATAATATTGATTTACTTCCATGCCCGGCATGCAGTCCCGATTGTAACCCAATCGAAAACTTATGCAGAATCCTTGCAGCTAAGGTATGCGAGAAGGGAAGGCAGTTTTCGACTGTGAAAGAGCTGAAAGAAAAAATCAAAGAATGTTGGTTGGGTATTGAAATATAAACTCATCGAAGCCTTGTAAACTCAATGTCGAAAAGAATATTTTCGATCATTCGAAGTGAAGGTGGTCCTGCTAAATATTAGTACATAATAACTTCTAATATTTGGTAAATCATTTTAATTTTTTTTTATATAAAGGAAACTGCGTTCAAACGAATGTCTCTTAATTTTTTAGTTTTATTACATATTACGAATATGAAATATGTTTAATTTTTTTTTTACTACTTTTAAGCTAATAAATCACTTAATCATTTTGCTAAAAAAATAATTAAAGCCTTTTTAGTTTCTTTTAAAATAGAAAAAAAATGGTGCAGTCAAACGAATGTCTGTCACTGAATGAACATATTTTTGAACTTTGAAACAAATTGCAGTGACAGTGGTTACTAAAACCTCGAAAAAGCAATGTTTTTCATTTATATTAATTATTTTAAATTCCTTGTTATATAATTATTGCAATGAAGATAAGCATTCAATTTGCCCAAACACATTTTTAAAACTGTTGTGTTTGATAGTGATTTATATTTGTCCACTGTTATTAATGCATTAAGCATATTTTTATTAATTTTTTTAAATAATGAAAGATTGCCAAAATTTCTTGTTTAATAAACAATTACAAATTTAATTACTTTATAAATTTTTAATAAGTGTCCCATAGGAACTTTGAGTTGCTGCCATTGAAATGTTTTCTTGGGATCGGCAAAGGCATTTAAAATGATATTTTTAAATAAAGGAAATTTAAATACATTTTAATAATGTCATGGGAAAAGTTTAATTTAAATTGTTTTTAAAATCCTTTTTTTTCATAAAACTAAGCAATAAATTTGTATTACTTTAAAGCGTTAAAAACATCTTGTTATCTTGTTAATCTCACAATATTTATTTTATGCTACGAATAACGTTGAATACTTCCTTTGCACAACGCAAATACAAGAATATTAAATAACCAGCAACATTTTTCAGAATAATTACTTACTGTATTCTTAAATTAAATTTTTAATATAATAAAATCTCTTCTTAAATTTAGATGCCTTTTTACGAATATTGTTTAGCATTGATTTTGAAATTTGTATCCTAAATTCTTAAGCAATTATAAATCGAAAGAAATTCTTTTCATTTAAAATAAATTTGTTTGCTGGTTTTCCAATAACCGAAAGTCAATTGAAGTCAACTTATTTTACAATAATAATTCTACAAATGTATGCGTATGCTATTGAAATAAATTAATCTTATATAATATATAAAAAATACTAAACATTTATAAAATGTTACCTTCATGGAATGTTGTGTTATATTTTTATTAAAATTATCACTGTGTTTCGAGATTTGTTTTTGTTGCCGTGTTGATTATTTTAATTAAAAAAATATATATTTTTGTCGTTTTCTGATGTCCGTTGTCTTTAGTATCCAAAAATAATTTGAGAAATGTGTCTGTTAAAGTTTAAGAAAATTCAACGCAAGCTTCAACCATTAGGATCCATATTGGGATATTTATGTTTCATTTCTAGGATGCATGCGGTTGACGTGTAGTTGGATTGTGGTTGTGACCAAGATTTAAGCGATCTTGAATTTGTTGAAACTGATGCTGGGAATGTTAAGGAATCAGTGACAGGAACTATATACGACAAATCGGTATTATGTTGGTTATTCGTTGTGATTTTTAATTTTGAAGATTGTTGTTTGTCTTTTGCAAAAGAATTTTGTAAACTTATAGATCTACTAGTTTTATCTTTTCTATTGTTATTATTATGATTTTTTGTTTTAAACAAAGACGTTTTTGATGAAGGTGAGTTTTTTGAAGTAGAAGGATTTGTGGTGAATTGGAAAGTGTTGTAATGCTGAAAAAATTATCAGTTTAAACAATTTCATTTAAATTAGGGAAAAACAACAGAATGTACAATTTACCTCTCCATTAATTTTGAAACCATTTTTGAACACTTCCGCTGTCACATCGGTTTCCGAAGTGGGCGTTGGTGTTGAGGCCGTTTGTTCTTCTGCTAATAAACAAATACCATCAATCGATGCGGAATGCTTAGGAAAATTACCATGGAACTGTTTAGATTTAATGGAATTGGCTGTACAACAACTTCCATTGCTATTACTACTACTACTTAAACTATTGCTGCGACGTGAGCTAAAACTGCTATTCATATTTTCAACTGGTGTTAAAGTCAAAGCTATTGAATTTGGCGGTGTTTGCACACTGGCCGCAAATGTTGAGGAACTTTGTTTTTGCGCTATGGCCACACAGTGAGGATGCATTGATTTGAAAGGTATGAAAAAAGGTTTCGTTGCCGCCATTGTCGTTGTTTGTTTACCACACTCTGTTGCGGTGGCAAATTTTGAAGACTTTTTTGGGGGACTCGTTCTGCACAGTGGAATCGACGACAAGTTATGTTCACTGCCCATATCATATTCGCTTAAAATCGATGAATTATTAGTATTTTCAAGATTATCTAAAGCTGTACGTCCCACATCCCCATTACCATTAGGCAATTGAGTAGTTTCATATTTGGAATGCTCGCTGGGCATCACGTCAATTCTTCGGCCCGTCACTTTGGGTATAAGATTTTGCATTTCATGACAGTCTGGTGGCATGGTGGTGGAGCTCAGGCCGCCAGCACTACCTCCTGGCAAGCCCGTATTACTAAGATTGCCAAAGTGTATGTCAGTGGGAGTGGACAAATGTGTAGGTCCTTGTTGACGAGATTTGAAACGTTTTTTTTGAAACATTATCAAAATTGCAAAACCAAAAATACAAACTATAGACAATAAAGAACCGATGACAATGCCACTATAAACTTGTGAGGTAGAATCTGTGTTTTCTATTTCCAACGAACGATGGTTGATGTTACGTAAATCTATAGAGATAGGAGCTCCCACGCCGGTTTCGCCAACCACTCTCACGGATATATTTATTTTTGCCGATTCACTTATATTAGGAAACTAAAATATAGATAAAAGAAGGCTAGTTGATTTTTGTTCTCATTTTAAATAATGAATAACTACTAACCTTATAGTAGCAAATTTTACAATCTAAAACATTAGCCTCATGTGTTACATTACCCAAAGTCCACAGTATATTGTAGTGATGAATTTTACCATTTGGCTGCAAGGGAGGCTCCCAATTTAACTTTAAACCATTTTGACGTGTTACTTTCTGATTGCTAATCGTACCCGGCGGATCCTGCAGCGTAACCACATTCATTTGTCCATAGAATATGGTTGTATCACAACTAGAGAAATGAAAGCTATAGTGGGTATTGGGATGTAAATTGGTTATTTCCAATTCTGTATGAACAATAGAATGATGTTCACATTTTCTTTTCTCTTCGATTATATGGGGAAAATGAATTTGACGATAGCACACCTGAACACAGGTCTCATTAAAACCATCTTGAAAATGAAATAGAAGCATGCGTGACTCAATGGTAGTTAAATGATAAGGTATGGCTATTACATCGCCCGTATCATTAACAATCTAAAATGAAAGGCAAATGATTTTAATGCAGATAATGATTTTATAAAATAATTTACTCACCGATTTCCATTCAACATAGCGAAAATCTTGTGCCAAGTTTTCATTCTCTGTGGTAATTAATAAAACTCTTATTTTAAGACGTGTGAAATGATTAAGCATTAAACCAGTAACACTCGCATTTAAAACCAAATTATAAATATTCTCCTCTCCATAAACGTTATTCGAAATGGTCGCATCATTATCACTATAGGTAGACACGGCATTTTTTAAAACTCTTTTCGATTCTGTGGCATTTAAAGCTTCAATGTTTCTTAATTTGTGATAAATATCATCGGCATTTAAATTTACAATTTGTATTGTGCCCAAAAGTGGTTGTGATATTGAACGCTGAGGATCTGGACTGCTGTTATTGATGGAAAATTGTATAATAAAATATTTCTTTGTATTTAAAGCTATCAGCGACCATGTTACGAAAGTATTGTTGCCCAGTTGAACTACACGCAAGGGCACTGAAAAAGGAAATTAAGAAATTATCTAAATGAAATAACGCCATAACTTGGTAAAGTAAAGGACTACTTACAGCCTTGCGTACAACATGTTACAGGTTGACTTCTTAGCGTGCTAAGCATGCTTTGTTGTGTGGGATTGTTACCCATAACTATTTCTGAGGTGGGCATCAGCCCTCGAGTAATGAGCTCAAATGGTCTAATGTAGGGTAAATCATTATCAATTATTATGTAGGAAGTGTTGAGTTTCATGGGTGAGTATGGTGTGGCCCAACGAAATGGATTATTTTGAATAATGTGCACAATAAAAAGGGACTAGAAGAAAAAACATGTTTGAATTACAAGTTTGTAATATGTTCTATATGGATTGTAAAATAAAGACTTTATTTACACGATGTAATTTCTTAAGCAATAATTAAAAATTCATTGATTTTTATATCACAAAGAGTAGAAAAGTCAGCGGCAAAAAATCTGTATGACCCGAATTTATTCGGGTATTTTTTTCGAACTTAATTTTTAACTTTTGTTCAAAGCTGTATTTTTATAAATTATTTGCATCTATATGATTTACATTAGGTAGAACTTTTTGGGTATTTTACCGAACAAATGCTAAATTTAATGCCAGAGACAATTTTGTTACGTGTAGCACTTAACTTAGTCTAAATACTATTCAATGATATTACTGATGCGAACGTTTTCATAAAAGATCTCAACAAAAAACATTTGCATGGATGGGACATAAAAATGTAGATAGTTTTGAAAATCTACTGCAGCAGAAAAAAAATTGGATAATTTCATGAGGTCATTATTCTTCCCCTTGCTTAGGACTGGTATTCATTTTAATAAATAAGTTCATTTAATCTGCTGGCGTTCTCCTCTCCAATAAATGCTTCCAGTTATAGGCACTATGTAAACATTATATAAATAACAATAGCAAGAAGTTTCTAAAAAATGGCAAGTCGACGAATACAATAACTTTTTAAGAAATACTTTGCAACTTTAAAATGAAACTGAACTGAATAAATTTATACGAAAAAACTGCATCGTGTAAATTAAATTTTATTTACATATATTTACACTTACCACTGAACTTTCATTTTCAAATGTCACATTAACCGAACTGAATGTATGAGCAAAACAGCGTATATTCTTTAAAGGATTTGGTTTAACATCACCTCGATTTCTGGGACGTATTTCCCCAGCAGTGTAAACTTCGCCAGCTATGTTACGGGCAAAACATTGATAAATGCCACTTTCCTCAGGATCAAATGATTCGATGTGCAATTCATTGCCGTTTATGTAACGTGTTATAGAACTATTAAATAGAAAACCATTATGATACCATGTTATGGTGGGACGTGGATTTCCTGTCATAAGACATTGATAAACAATAGATGAGGCGACAATGCCTTCATACATGGGCAGTTCTTCGGAGACTACAGGAGGCTTGGTAACAACAACATAGAAGGTCTACAAAATATCAATAATTTAAATACATAAATTAATTAAATTGTAAAAGTAATTTACCTGATTACTGTAGATGGTAGCACATGTATAATAGCCCTCATACTCTTCAATACTGCTTCGTATGTGATACTCTTTGCTATTATTTGATAGTTTAACCCATGGTGTGCTGCTTGACTGTTGAAACCACCACTCAATTGGTACATCATCCGTTAATGTACAACATGTTAAATTTAAATCACCATTTAGGGGAACAAATAATGTGGTATTTTGTAAATGAGGTATTAATTGTCCAACAGGAGGTTTTTGTTCATCACTCGATTTCACAACAATTAAATTCATAAAAAACTGACGATGTGATTTGACAGCGTACTGGTTGTAGGCAATACATCTAGAAATTAAAAACAAAAATCATCATAATCATTACAAGGAATTTAAGTTATCAAAAACGAATTAAAGAAATTTTTAATTCCTTCTCTTAACGTCCTTTCCGGCTGTTTGTTTGTGAATGGCAAGCGCTTTCGATGTCAATACATCATTATTAAGCCACGTGCTCAGTACAATGTATTCACATCCAAAGCGCTCGCCATTCACAAGAAACAGTCGGGAAGTACAATAAGAGAAGGAATTAAAAATATTAGTTTTTACCGACGGAGCAAACCCATAAAGAAATTTTTTGTTTTCTTGATTTTAATCAACAGAAGTGGCTGCTTCTTCTTCTTCACAGAAATTCTTACCTTTTAAAAAAAACATTTATTTTTTGTACATTTTTTATATGATGGCAATTTACGGAATTTCTTCTATTTTCTGAAATAGATGTTTCGTGAGGATCAATAATAACTAACATTAAAAAAATATCGGCTGTTTAAAGCCAATATAACTTTTAGCCATGTACATGAGGACTCGCTGACAGCTCGATGTATATTTGCTACTATAATTATTGCAAAAGCTTTCACAATGAGGATTTGCTTCATCATATTGAAAGAACCTAAATATTGTGTGATCACAAGCAACCTGTAAAACCTTGCAGACAGGCGAGAGGCATTTTCAAATAAACTCGAGTTGTACTCAAGGAATCCTTAGACCTGTCTAAAGTGGTTAGCAGTGGAATTATGGTCACGTGTAGCATATTTGATGTGAATGCCATGTTTTGCCATGTTAATCTTAAATAATAATAAATTATAATTGTAATTCTAAATACAATTTATTATTTGAAAATATTTTTAGGTTCATTTACGTTGAGTATACTTAAGAAATGATTCATGAAAATCTCATGAAATATTTATTCAAACCCTTTTTTTTGTAAAATTTGTAAAAAAACCTTTTAAATACATACGAATGGTGACCCTTATGAAGTAAACAGAAAGTAAAATAAAATTGACATTTTAATGATTACTGTATTCTTATATAGATTTTATTATATTTTCGTTTTATAGGTTGAATATAGTTCTCATTCAATCAATTAGTTTAAAATATATGGGGCTTGAAACTTCTATATAAACAATTTTAAAGCAGAATCGCTTGATAACCTATAACCAGCAATATGACCATATGGATGTATTTTCCCTCAATAAATATATTACATTTTGCTTTTAGTTTAACATAATTTAAAATATACTTTTACGAATGTAATAATGATAGAATATAATTTTAGTAATTTTAGTAATTTTAAGTTGGCAACACTTTATTTACCAGGCGGCAATTTTGTCAACTTTTAAGTGATTTATGCTTAGTTTGGTGTCGCACACACACACTGGTATCTTTGGTTTGGCATTTCACTGTGCATAGACTCACGCGTCGTTACGTCTGAGCAGCGCTTTAAAATTGTGCAAGTTGGATCCAAAACAAGATTGCCGTTGAACCCTAAAGTGTATGATGTGATTAATAAGCTGAGTGGCCCGTACTTCTTTAAAAATGATGCTGGTCAGAACGTTACAGTCAATGGTGACCTCTATAGCGTCACGATTACTGACTTTTTTGTTTATCAATTGATTAGGCATGATGTCCAGGAGCTCTGTCCTTGCTGAACAGTTAGAGACTATCCAACTCCTGGTCCAGAATGCATGAAGCTTAATATAATTAAGAACACGACGGCATTCATACTCACTGGACCTGGACCATTCAGTGTGTTCATTGTGAATGATCCGACCCACAAACTCAAACGAGGGCCTCGAAACACACAACCACCACGATACTCCCGAAGGTCCTACCTCAATACTCAGTCAGAGAACAGCTGAGTGCCTAATGACACAAATAGCGGAAGTCTGGGGCTTTACTGATTCCCGTGGAAATATAGTGGATTGTCCAGTTGGCTCCTGCTAGCCTTGAAGGGGACTGGGCTCCTTTTTACCCCCGCAATACACAAGCCTAGATGGTTGTGTGATCCATAAAGACTTATAATGTGCCCCTGGGGGAGACTTTGAAAATATTATATCGAAGCCATACTTGGGGTCTACGTTTTTGTCTAACTAGCTAAGCAATTTAATATAGAAAATCAATTGAATGGATATTTTGTCAGCTGCATAATAATTTTGCTTTTTTTTTGTTTTTTCTTTTTAAAATTATGAATAACTTAGCAATTATTTTACAGATTTGTTTAGTTTGAAGTAAAATTTTATATTCTATGAAAAGTATATAAACTTTGTTATCCCATGCCTGATAGATTTTTATATATTTTTTTTTAATAATTGCAAGCAAATTGGGGAAATTTATTTCGAAATAAATTCTAAAAGTTTGTCAAAATATCTCTGCTGGTAGTTATTCTGGAATGTCAAGCCAAAGGAAACTCAAATCAACCTAACATCATGACGAAATCGTGTGGAAAATGATAGCACTGGGGTAATCATTTATGCATTCATTGCTGGAAATGTCAAATGTTATATAAAAAAATTACGCCGAATTTTTATACACGAAGTTTAATGTTTCCAATGATGGGGTAATTGAAATAACTCACCAATGCTATTACCTGCTACATGATTTCGCCTTTCCTTAGGCTATCAAATTTCGGACTCGAAGAAAGATCATCCTAAAATTAGTGCCAAGTGACTCATGCTGACTCCAAATATGGCAACCCAGATGTGGGTGTTTAGAAAACTAGTCCTTTGACGTTAATCTAGGTCTCCTCCCGAAGCAATGCTTAGAGCCGCCCCGGGAAGGGAATTACCCCAAGAGAAAAGAAGAGATTGTGTTAGTGGAAATACCACTCGAAACAGCAGACGACGGTGACTGTGAGTGCGAAAGCATTTTAAGCCCTAACTCAGCCGCACGAAAAAAAGCTATCAAATTTGTTGTCATGAAAGAAACAAATAATTTGACTAAAGATTCTTGACACTAAAAAAACACCCTTTACTGTTATATGTATGTATGCATGTAGTATCAGAGAGACATACATGTAACAAAGTAATTAAAACTTCATAAATTTTATAATGTGTTACGGCAACAGTTTGTGTTAAGCATTTATATAATTGCAACAATTATCAATGCCAACCAAGTGAAAAAGAGTTATTTACTTAAGATTATTAAGTGTAAATAAGGAATTTTAAACTGTTTTGTAATAAAAAAAATTTGTTTTTTTACATTAGTAAAACGCGATAAATTAAAAGTCATTAAATTAAAACTTTTTTACAAAAGTGTTTCCTTTTTATTAAATATAATTAAAAATTCTTACCTATATTTGCCAGCATTATCCGGTTTAACTTGTCTTAAAACCAAACTGCCATTGCTTAAAAATAAAAAACTGTGTAAAAAAGAAAAAAAGAACATAAATTACTATTTTTTTTATATTAAATTCAAAAGAAAGTAGATTTTCTTGTAATTTTTTTTTTTTGGTTGTTTTAGTTATATACATTAATCGAAGAAATATAATAATAAGCCTACAAAATTATATCCTTTTTGTGATAATTTTAAAATTGTTATTTATATGATAATATGTAATAAAATTTTTGGTTTTTGTAAACTTAATAAGGACCTCACTTCGATTTAATGATAACAACTATGTATCTCTACTCGCCTGTTTTCATTAAAAATTTTCGATAACGATACATTTCCATATAACCATGTTACGTTGGCGGGTGGTATACTTAAAATCGGACAATTCAAGGTAAATGACAGCCCAGACCATGCAGTTAAATTAATATTGGCAGCACGACGTTTGAGAACTGCAAATAAATAAAATTAACTTTACAAAATAGACAAATAAAATTTTCTTAAAGTCTCTATGCTTTCTCCATACGTTTATAGTACAGAATATCAACACCTGCCAAATTTTTCATTTCGCTTTAACGTCTAAAAAAAATAGCACGATAATTAAGTTCTTATCCAACGAAATCCTCCTATAGAATTATATAGTCTATTTGTATTCACTCTGTTCAAAAGTTCCTTTGAAATATGACCTTCTTGTAGCAAAGGTGTGATCTACTTGTATAAATAAATAATTTAAAAAAAACTTACCAGGATATTCCACTAAAATGCTTTCCGATAAAACAGCAGTTTCATTAGCATTAATTTTACAACGATAGTGGCCGCTTATTTTCTCATCGGCTGAGATGCGAAGAGTTCCATTGCGATAAAGATGAAAGTTATTTTGTTTTTTATTCCTAATAATGTTGTCATTGAAAAACCATGTGAAAAAATAATTGGTTTCATCTGAGAAATAAAACAATAGAACATCATTATAATTTGATTTTTAAAATGTACAGAATATTACAAGAATATCTTGTTTTATAGTCATTTTTAAGAGTAAAAAAGTAAATAACAAAAGAATAAGTAAATAACAATACAACAAATAAATAACAAACAACTTTATGCTAAATAAGGTTGTTTACTAAAAAATAAAAATCTTACTATTCTGTTTACTAAATAGAACGAATTTTCAGAAAATAATTCCAAAAAAAAATTGCTTTATGAGGAAAAATATGAAATTAAAAGTGTTGCTAAGGGCAAAAAATTGTTGTCTTCGATAAGCCTTTTGATGTTTTTAATATGTTTAAAAAAAATTTTTGAAATTCCCTTGTCTTGGTATACAGAAGAAAGTTGAATGCGTATTTACTTGCTAAGTTCGTAAGTTCAGTTAACGTTTATTCATAAGTTCGACATATCAGACACTTAGTAAAATTAAGTATACGATTTTATAAATATTTAATTGACAAAAATAATTTTTATAGCAAATACAAAGTGAAATTACAAACTTAACAAGTGCGTTAATAAAAGGGGGATACTCTAAGAGTTCAAAGCAGTGATGGGCGAAATTTTTGGGTGGCGGGCCAATAAATTAAAAAAAAATCTTGCGGCGGGCCATTAAATTAAAAAAAATATAGAGGGTCATTCATTAAAAAATTATGGGGTTGCTGTTCAATTAAAAGTTCGGTTTAAGCTTTATATTTATTAGTTATATTACGTAATATTTTAAGATAACATAAAAATTTTATAAGATACGGTTTATTATGATTTTTAGATTTTCCAGATGTATGGGAAGCATGGATGTGTTTCTGACTTGACACAATTTCCTCAATATCTGGTTCCAGCTGGGAGGATGCGACTTTTAATAAATTAAATAGACTCTCGTTTGACAACTGGTTTCTTATTGAATTTTTTCTGCATTCACATAAATATGAGGAAGCAAACATTCCCATAATTTTCTGCGCATGATTAATTAGCTTTGGAAATTCATCTTTTGGTAAGGATTTATTGAAATTAAGCTTATCTGTATTTAAAAATAACTGTTTTAAATTATTATTACATTGCAATTCTATAATTTCCAATTGTAGATCAGATGGAACATTCTCAGGATTAACATTAAAAGGCATTGAAAAAATATCTGAAAATTGTTGGATTTTTTAAAGTCAGCAAAACTGGCCTCAAATTCTGAATACAATTTTAATAAAGATTGTGGAAACACTTTTAACTTCTCTTCACTCACAGGCCTCAAAGAATTAAGTCTTGGAAAATGAGTCAAATCATGTTTTCCCAAATATTTAGAAAATATAAACAATTGAGTTTTAAAAGACCTCAAACTGCCCCAAGTTTCATCTATAAATTGATTTCTTCCCTGTAACTTCTTGTTTAGTTTATTATAATGCTCGAGTAAATCCGTGGAAAAAAGCAAACTTGATGCACCAATTCTTATCCTTCAATATTTCCCACTCATCCCAAATTTCAGTTTTGGTTTTTAGAAAAACTTTAATTCCTTCGAGAGGAATCCAAACTCTGGAGAAGGCATGCCCACAACTCAGCTACCTGATCTTTGTGTAATAAAGTAGATCTGAAAATTCTGAATTCTTGAAATTGTCGATGTAACAAACCACGGGCTCGAATGGTGTTAATTAATTTTAAAATAATATTAAGTACGTGGTTAATATCCAAGGCAGCCTTGCAAAGAACATCTTGGTGGATTATACAATGTAAAAAAATTGTTTCGCTTTCAGGATTCTGACTTTTATAAACTTCTGCAAACCCCGTATTTTTTCCCACCATGTTAGGTGCTCCATCAGTTGTTAAATTAATTAATTTGGAAATTGGGGCATTAAGAGATTTCATCCCTTTTCTAAATTCATCATAAATTATTTTTCCTGTCGTCTTTCCCTTCAAAGATCTCAAACAAGCAATTTCTTCGGTTATTACAAAGTTTTCATCGACTCCTATGACAAATATTAGAAGTTAGGCTGTATCACTGTCAACACTCAACACTGTCAACGTTCTCATCCATAGTGACTGAAAAATACTTGAACTTTTTAAGACGTCCATCGAGTTGATTGGTTAAATAAGAAGAAATCGCTTCAATTCTTTTTGTGACCGTTCTACGTGACATCCCTATAGATTCGAAATCTTTTAACTTTTCTGGGCATAATACTTTTCCAATGCTAATTAACACATCCTTAATAAATTCTCCTTCAGAAAACGGTTTGCTACTCTTTGCTATTTTATAGGCAACAATGTGACCAGCTAACCAGCTTTAATTTTTAGAAAACATTTGCTGACTAGATATTATTCTTTTCAATTCCTCTGAATGTACTTTCTTGTTTTCATCTGCCATTGTATAGTACTTCGACCCAAGATGTTTTGAATTAAAGTGCCTAGCGAGATTATAATCTTTTAGCACAGCTACCGGCTGTGGCAGATAAGACAAATAGGTTTTTGGTTATATTCCATAAAGAAGTACTTCCATGTCCACTCTTCTTGAAATACACCGACATTCCGAATCAATTTTTCTCTTTCTATTTTCGATTGACATTTATGGGGGTATTTACAATACACTTAGTTACACAAATAAAACTGTACGTTGGCAACTTTATAATTTTACTTTACAATTTATTCTTTACGTCACGATATTTACACTTTTACTGATTGCTGATTAATCCATCGCTGGCCCTTTTATATTTGGGGCGCATGTTGTCTCGAATATTCAAGAATCTTCTAGATCTCACATATAATAGTTGTTGTTATGTTATACGTTCAGTTTTCTATATTAGTTGTTAGTGTTTTATGATGTTTATGTTTCTTCTTGGAATAATGCATCAGAAAGTTGTTGTTCTCTTGTGTGTACAATATTTCCTGGAAAACTACGCAGTTTGGACACAATATAATATGAAAACATCGCATTTTTTGCTAAAATTGTCAATTTATATCTTTTTTAAAACATAATGTAAATTTATTTTATGGGCATAATTTTTTAATAGGTGATTAATTTTTTTTTGAAAAAAACTCGGCGGGCCGGATGTGGCCCGCGGGCCGTAGTTCGCCCATCACTGGTTTAAAAAGTATAAAGGAAGATTACATATATACGTTATTAATTCAACTTAGCACAGAATACAGTACAAGAGTTATTATATTCGACACGTGTTAAACTAAGAATATTCTGCCTGAAATCAAACTTTATTGTTAAGAAATATGGAAAAGATGAGGTTATTTAGGAACACTCAACTGTTGATCTCCTTGTATATACTCACCGAAACCGGATTGCAATACAGAAGAAAATAAGATTATACGCAAAAGAACGAACTTGAAAGTATGCCCACTATTTATAAAAGACAGATGGAAGTGTAAAGGGGAAAGTTGAGGCATAATTAGGGCCATTACCTCATATAGAGACGTTAGGAGCTTCTTTATGATGACGCTAAGCTCATAATAGGATATGAAAGAAATCAATATAAAATACTTGTATATATTTTAGAATAATTTTTCAAACTTAGTTTTAACTTACAATCGTTATGAGCGTTAAGTTTATTGTTTATAATTGTTCACACCGAACTTATTTACAAAAATCTATCGTTGTGTGAGAGGGCTTTCAGAGAATACATTCTGTTTTGCTTTCGATGAGTTTGAAAAAACAAACGCTAGACCTGATAGAAAATTGTGAAAAAGAAAAATTGCTTTCATGATCAAAAAGAGCAATTGAATAAGGTTTATGGATCTCGCATAGCACTGAATACCGATAAAAAATTAGGTCTTAACGCTTAAGCTTTTCGTAAAGTTATGAAAAGAAAAAAATTAAAATAAGCTTAAGTTAAAAAAATATCAATAGAATACAGATTTTTTATCCCTAAAAAACAAGCATGTGAGTGGAGTTTTGTTAGCAAATTCAGTAATAAGTGAAAATGTTCAATTATATTACATTAATGCTTAATTAGCGATTAACTAATTATCACTTACTTTGATAGTAGGACTCATCTATGGTCGCCTTACACTGTAGATAATGTGGCTTGTGTGGATGCGTTATTATCAGCCTTGTTATGGAGGGACTTTCAATTTGTAAAAATGGCCTTTGATTTATTGAATTGGCGTTAACTGTAACGAAAAGTTAAAATAATTAGATTTATTATTTATTATATTTAATATAAATTTTTTACTAATTTTTTACAATTCATTAGAAAAGAATAATTGAAAGTAATTATGCCTAAAACAATTTTTATCAAGTACACAAATATAAAGGTATAAAACTACAAGTATGAAAATTGAGATAAAACACTTTAAATTATTTGTAAATTTATATTTTATCACGTTGAAAGAGAATTTTTATATCTTTTATTTATTTAAAAATTTAATAATTGCTAATGTTATTAATATATTTTATTCTTTTTATGCATTTTATATCAAGGAGGAGATTTTTCAGGATTTTTGTAGATTTGAAATATTTAAAGTTTCCCTAAGTTTATTTTAAGTAAAGGTAAAATAATGTTTCTAAGTAAATTTATTTAATACAGAACACACCAAGCTGACATTTTTGTGTTTAAGTTTTAAGCAAATAAATATTTCTTTTGTATTTTTTAAATATTTATTTGTGAACTATTTTCGATACCATCAACAAAAGGATGCATCATATAGTATATGGCTAAGAAAATGGGATCGCCAATTGGGACATGCAAGTCTACGAATCTGAAAAATAATAGAATGAACAATGGCTTGTTTTCTAGTTTTTAGATTCACTTTTAAGGCTCAGAGAGTAACAACATAATCCAATCGATAAAACATCAGTTCGGCGTATGCCTATATCTCTGGAACTCTACTTCATAGACATTTAAAACTTTCAAATATAAATATATAGACGTAGTTTTTATATATATACATATATATATATATATATATATATATATATATAACTATATATATATGTATATATATAACTATATATATATATATATATGTGTGGCCTTATAGAGATGAGTGTCCCCTAAAGTAATAAAGGCTTTTCCTATACAGGGATAACTTTTACATACATAGGCCAATATTCTGAACTTGTTACTTGTTACAACCGCATAACGAAATTAATAAAATTTAATATTTCAAGGGTCTCTCCATTGATTGAATTTTCACGTATATTGATTAAATATTTTAAAATTACAAATTCAAATGTAGCATAACAACGCTTTGTAATATCGAAATATAAATAGACTTAAAAAAATTAAAAGGATAAAAATTTGTAAAATCTATACAATTTTTTCGTTTTTAAAGTAAAACTTGACTTTAACTGATATTAAAAATTTTAGTGGATATTAAAATTTTATTGTGAGATTTAGTTTTATCCGATGTCTCACTTTTTTTTAGCAATTTTAAATGTTTCTGCCGAAATTATATTTTTTTTTTATTAAATTTCTATTTTCATTATTTTTTAAATTCCCATCTTTTTATCGAAATTTTGATTTTCTGCTATTTTTTGATTTGTTTGGTAATCTTCAGGCTCTAAAAACCATCCAAGCAAATGTGAGCCAAATAAGGAACCAGCCATTCATTTTTGAATTTAATAACTAACAAACGGTTTTTTAACAATGATAATGATGTCTTATTTTAGTGGTGTATTACAGAACATGATTTACATATATTTATTTAGTCTCGATATTTCCAACGATGGTGGTTGTCAAACTTGATTATAACGCTTGTTTTATTGCAAATTAAAGGTGTGAGATAAACTTATATTTTGTTGCGTTAATTAAAAAAAATGTTGTGCAAATACGAGTTACTGTTAAGTTTTTTTTTTTCATATTTAATCCAACACTTTCGATGCTATTATCAATAACAAGATTTTGTGTTTTACATTATTTTATTTTATCAACAAAATCAACGAAAGAAAAAAATGCTTGAACAAGACAAAGTACCAATCATTATTCATGCATCTGAGCAAACAGAAATGAGATCAAGTATTTGTCATATACTGGTGGTACTCCCTCAAACGGCTTGTATATGAACGGATTTCTATGTAATTTGCTTATTTCTCATATTCTTAAGCAGAAATATATTTGCTTTGCTATTACTTAACGCACATGTGTGTCGAAGCAATTTAAAGTCTGCATACGATACAGGTTAGACAAGCGTCTTAAAGTTGCGGCACCACCTTTTTTAGACACCACCATCTGGTAGTGATTTAGGTGATGTTAAATTTTGACGTTTGTAGCGCATGCGTTTTAACAAAACAAACAAACAAAAATAAAGTAAAAACCTAAAAAAAAAGTCGCAGTTTAGATCTTGTTAGCATATGTCAATGTGGATTACGCAATTTACTGAGAGAGATTTTTTAAACGTTTTTCTGAAGAAAAATTAAATCTAGAAATTTCAAATATATCTTAAATGTTAATCTGCTTGCTTAAGTGGCTGCTGCAAAATCGATTTTTTGAGAGGAATAAAGTGGTAAGCAAAAATTTGGCATAAAAAAAATCAATAATTTAAAAATCTTTTTTTCTCAATTTCTTATACCTGAGATTTTATCCATTACCATTGAAATTTCATTGGCATTATTTGAAATAATTACATAATTAAATTAACTATTACCAACTTTCATCGATTTCGTTGAATCATCATTACTTTTGCTAACAGCATAGAAATTATAAAAAAACGGTTAATTACTAAATACAATCGGATAGAAAGATATATATATAATGAAGTTAACATTTAATTAGTTTTATTCCTCTATATGCCCAGTTTATAGTTTTGCTTTCAAAGGTACATATTTATTTTATTTAGATGTGAAAATATTATATAAACAACATCTATTAGTCCAATTGAAATTAGGAAACGATATTAAAAATGTATATTAATGAGACAGTAAAAACTTTTTAAACTCATTAAGAATTATTAATACGTATTAAAAATATTTATTTAGTGTAAATATTTTACGAGAACGTTAAAAATGTTTTCTTAAATATATGATTGCAAAAAATTATTCTCTTTGTGTTAAGCGAAAATTCAGATAATTATCCATTCGTTTTTTAATTGCTCTAAAATTCCTTCCTTTATATTTTTCTCATAAATATCTAAAAAAAAACAAAAATTTAATTTAATTATATAAATTTTTAAAAGATTAAGACCTTGAATTATAACTACTTCAAAGTGTCAAAATATAGCTGTTTCTTGGAACATTTAATCTGCAGAAATATGAAAGCGATTGCCACCAAGCATTGATTTCTCATAATTACTCGTATTTTTATCTTTCTTAGCATGAAATAATTTCAGGCATGAAATTATTTAACACTGTCTGATTTTCATAATCGCCATTCTTTATTATTTATTGTTTAACCATGAGCAATAAATGTATTAATGCCAAGGATGGAAACCAAGATTTTCAAATTATAAACATATTTTCGAAATTCTTGTTTTGATTACAGTCGATAAAAATAAATGCTTTAAACCTTCTTTATTTATAATTTTTTGCAATTTCGTTATTATAACTAAGTTGAAAATAACATTGACAAATTTATTTAATATATGAGCATGCTAGTTTTTGTACTTTTTGCAAGTCACGTATCTAACGATCTTTTTCGAAACAGCTCGTCACCAAAAATGGTAACCGCACAACTGAAGGAATCAAGCAGCGGGAATGTCTTTAAAGTTTTTTATTTACTCTTATTAGCTCCTTATATAACGTCTCCAAAACTTTATTTTTTACTATAATTATCAAAATTAATGGGAGTAACAAATAATGCTAATGCTTTTAGGGGAAGTATTTTCATTTATCACAAACTATGAGACACTACAGGAAAAGTTTTTTTATTTTTCTGCCAATAAAAAGTACGACTTGTTAGTGACTTAAGACTTTAGATGTAAGACATAAAATTTTATATCTTCATCGCTAAAACTGTTTACTTTATAAAGAGAGGGTTAAGAAGGTTCTTGTCTTGTTTACTATATAATAATTTGTATTCAGATACTTTTCCCATTATTTTTCTTTTTAACAACTCTCCTTACGTAAAAAATATATAAAAGAAAAGATAAAAAGTCCCAAATCAGATTTAAATTAATTGGCATTTAGATCAACTACATTCAGCCCCTGTAGGCTAGCAGGTAATGTGCTAGCTTACATGACTGGGGGTTGTGGGCTCGATTCCCAACAAAGACCTTGGGTTTTCTTCACTACAAATAAAAATCGACTGTCGGTGGGGCTGCTCAGTGATGAAGGCATAGTCGCTGGTCACTAAGCTGTCTTATACGGCAGTTAATTTCCGGTAATATCCTTCTACTTTCACCACCTGTCGCATCTCTTCTCTATTCCTTTTCTAAAGAAATGAAATGCTACTTTTCTTAAAAAAAATCTTAATTTTACCTGGCTTGCATTGTATTAAAAGATAGAGAACAAAAATTTGCTAGTTTTACCATCTCTGATTCATGTCTTTGTGCTACAAATCAGCATGCATTATAAATATTTATTTTTCAATTTAAATCATTTCTTGGACTCGTATCTCATTATTAATCATTTTACAAACAAAGCAAAAATTAAACAAAATTTGTTCAGAGCCGAAATTAATTTTATTTAATGGAAGTTGCGTGTGGCGAATAGAATTCTTGATTAAAAAAAAATTTAATTTTATCCATGGTGTTAACAGAATAATTGTATTGCAAAAAAAAAAAAATACATTTATACATTAAGTTTTATTTACAATTAAACATTATGCTTTTTAATATGTTATTTGTAAATTGTAGTTATAATATTTAAAATTTATTATAACGACTGCAGTTATTCTTTGGCGCCAGTTTCTTTTATCTTAATTTCTTTTTAACACACATTCTGGCAAAGAGAGTAGACGAGACCTCCTACTATTCTGTTAAGAATCAGTTTTATTAATGAATAATATTTTAAGTAATTAATATGCAATAGTTGTTATTTTTAATACGTTTTATTTATTTATTTTATTTTTCTCAATGCTTCTTTTCTTAGCATGTTGTATGTTTTTATGTACTGACAATCTCAATGTGCTAAATGACGCCAGAGTTCTTTAAATATAAATAAAATAATTTCATAATCAAGTTTTATTAATTTAAATGATATCTAAAGTTTTTAATTATTTAGTTTTTGTCATTAAAAAAATAATGGCATTAAATTGGTATGCAAAAATATCAATAGCATATCATAGAAAGAAAAGTAATAAGATAAATGCAGGCTAATATATTTTAGAGAAACAGTAAAAATTGTTAAGTGTTCAAAGAAATTAGACTATATAAAAATATTTTTTGTTCCTTCGTTTAAAAAATTTTAAGAAATCAGTTTAAGTTCTGCAGTTTTGTTATCACTATCAAAAGCGGAACGTTTTCTACTAGTTTCAATTTAGCTATATTTCTAAACTAGTTAAACTTCGATTTATTACACATTTAATTTAATTTAGTACTAATTCAGTTCAGTTTTCGTTCTGGTTCAAAATTCTTTTAATAAGTATATTAAAACAAAAACTATTATAATTAAAAACATTGCTGTGTTTATATTCATCTTTTTGAACACAAAAGATAACACAATAAAAAATAAAAATATTAAGGGAAAATCCTCTTGTAAATTGTTATACGCATTTTTTATTTTAATGCTGGTCTTATTTTAAATTTCAATTTATTATGCATTCAATTATTTTAAAATGTGTGTTTAATATTACAAGCATAAAAGTAAATTTGTTACGCATTTAGATACCAGATAATTGTTAATTTAACATGAAATACTTACATGGATTGAAAGGTTTCTGAAACAACATTATTATCGCTATTATTCATAAAAATTTTAATAAGTCAGTGTTCAGCAATAACCGATTAAATTTCAACCCAGTATAGTCATTCATTATCAATTTGTTAATACTGGTGTATTAGTACATACATAGTTCTATATAATTTCCATATTATAGAGCATACCACAGGGAGCTACTTTAGTACTCTTTCAGAAAATTATAAAAATTTGAAACGTTATCTAAAAAAGGCTATTCTTTCTTTTGGGTATGATTTTACGTCAACCCGCGTCAAATTTGGTTTGTGAACAAACGGGTTTCAGCTGTTTGCCATCTTCAGTGTTCTCTCTATACTCTATTCTTTTCAGTTTAACACGATCAATGTATTAAGAATTACATGCGTTTAGTGACAATGACCTCTAGAACCTGAACGCTATTGTGTAGACTTTATTCGCATAACATTTGTTCACTCTGTTTCGTGTTCGTATATAAATGTGGTGGAAAATTTATCATCCCAGCGTGCCGCTAATTAAATGTCTGGAAAACACAAATTTAAAATTTAAGCTGGGATACCTCTCCGCTTTTATAAATTAAATTTTTTTTTTTGAAATCATAACAGTATTAAATTTGTAATAGAACTTTAAATTTCAGCTCAGTTGCTTTTTTGCTAGCACTTAAGAAAAATTAAATTAGCTTTGAACTAGACCGGTATTGAGCTTTACGCAAAATAAATAATCATCTGCTTGATTTGTTATTTTGTTGTTTTTGGTTAAAAACGCATTTTTCGTCGAAACAGGGATTTTTATAAGACTTTTGAATTTTTATTTTTTTATTGAAATTTTAAATTTAATTTTTTTTCACTGCAGTTTAGTTAAAAATATTATATCTTGCTGAAATTTCGACTATTGAGTGAAAATCTAATAATATTTATAAATTAAAAATATACAACAACATTGGAAAAACGAAAGAAAAATAGATTCGTCTGCTTTTTGGGTCATTTTTCGGTAATCTATAAATTGGTGTTATTAACTTTCAAGTCTTTTTTGTTAAATTTCCTGTAGTATGGTGTGGTTTGGTGTGTGTAGATGTAATTAAGTTTTCGGCTATTTTGATCACAATTAAAAAATTACTTAAACGAAAAATCTTCTAGACACGGTTGTGATGGAATATATATTCAGTAGCTTTTCATTGAATTTTGTTTTATTATTCTTTTTTTAGTAGTTTAGTATTAAGCAATAGGTCTTTAATTTATATTTTTTTTTAAATAACAAAATAAAAAAAAGAATAAAAAATTCTGTTTGAAAATTTTTTATATATAAAAAAAAAAAAATTAAAAAGGTCAAATAACTATAATTATTTGTTTTATTACTCTATTATTTTCAATTTTTCAACAGTATGATTTTTTAAACAATTGTTTTTTGTCACATATTTTTTCAAGAGTCCAATTCGGCGACCGAACTTTCCTCACAAAATCTTTAATCTACACCTCGCAAACATTTCAAAGCAATTATAAAGCATTACGAACAGAAATTATAGTAATATCTTACATATATATATATATATATATATATATATATATATATATATATATTTTTTTTTTTTTGTTTTTTAATTAAAACAAATCAAGAGCCAAAATCAATTTTAGAATATTTTTTATGTTACAATTAATTTCTTTTTAGCTTATTTTTAATTTATTCAATATTTCACTATATTTTTGTGTAGCATCATTGTCAAGCGATAAATCTTAATAATAACAATTTTTATTTTTTGACGATGCTACACAAAGGTATAATGAAAAATTAAAAAATTAATTTGACAAGTCAAATTCCAGCTTCTGTGCTGCACAGTTTTAAAAAAGTATAATATTAAAAAAACATTTTAAAAAATACTTATTCATAGAATTAAAGTTTTCGACTCCTTTCATCGTTAGGAGCTGACAATGAATGACATCAGTTGTTTTTGCTTTTATATTTCTAAAGTTAATTTGTTATGCTTCCACATACATTTTTTTAATTTTTTTCGCTTTTGCGGATAATCGCTTAACTTCAGCAGTAACGAGAAATTTGTTTTTTTTTACAAATAATTTGTGATTTATTTATTGCAGTAATTTTTCATTTAAAAAAAGAAGGCAATACTGCGATCTTTGCTATTTTACTATTTTTCCTTCAACCCAAACATTTATAACAAATTCAACGATTGACATCAACTAAGCGAAAAAAGCAATTTAACCGTCAACACGTAGACCATTAGTCAAAATTCAACAAAATGAAGAAAGGAAATGATTGAACGCAAAAAAGAAAAGAAAAAAAGTTAAGATGGAATTTAAAAAAAAAAGTTATTCCAAGAAAAATATTAATGGTAAATGAAATGAGGAAACACAAATATTATGCCACTTAATGTACGAGCAATAATATTTTTCATACAAAACAGAATATATAAAGTGAGTATTCGTCTAGAATAAGTTACGAAATCTGGTTTTAATGAAAGGCCTATTAAGAACAAACAAAACAAAACAAACAAAATATTTCGCTGGGAAAACAATTTTCTAAATTAAATACAACTTGACAATAAAACGACTGTTTGTAAATATCGCTATTCTAAATTAAATTTAATTCTGATATTAAAATTAAATATTTAATCTGCATCAAATTAATAAAAAATAAAAATACTACTTTAATTAAGGCATTATCTTAAAAATAAGTGTTAAGTGATAACGAAGTAAAAAAAGTTAGTAACAATAGTAATCATCACACTAACTCATGAACTTAATTTAAATTGTTTTTCGTCTTTCTTTTGACATATTAGATATTTTTTATATTTTTGCACATTCTTTCCCCTAGAAAAAAAGATTTTTTTGACCAAAAAATTCTTTTAAGGATAAAATATTTCGAAGAATATTTTTATATTTATTATTAATATATTTTGTCACTTATATGGTATATTACAATTTCTACATACATATCGTAGCCACAAGTTTTAATTATGCTTAATATATTCAAAAGAAAAATCTTTGTTGGGGAATTCAATACTTCCTTATGGATCAAATGTAGGACTATGTAAAAAATATTATCATTAAAGAAACAATGTTGCAATAATATTATATACCACCACACCGCTGACAGTTCACTGTTTTATGTTGTGTTCCTACATTGTTTCTAGTTAAAAAAATTTTTTATGTACTTTTTGTGATTGTTACTCATCATAAATCTTTTACTAGATGATTTGTGATTTGATTTTGCAACTAAAGCAAATTTTTAGCACAATGGATCAGATTAATAAAAAAATAGATATTAATTTATTATTTATAGATTATATACATATATAGAATAAAAACATATGACAGTGCGCTATAACATTATTCTACAATTAAACATAACTTTTAATTACAATATTGTAAAAATGGAGCTTTATATATATTACTCTGCTGCATCACTTATATTCTGTACTTTAACTATTTCTATGAAGGTAGCGCGATTAATAGTTGGGTCTTAAAAAAATACCATTCGTCTCATGATATATGACCAAACGCCATTAAATACCAATCGACATAATCATGATATTACAATGAAACTAAAAGGTTTTGACATATTTTGCTGTCTATACAGCCAATTTATAATAATTAGGAACTCATCTTTAACGAGAGTAATATTGACGGTTAACTTAAAAAAAGAAAGTAGCCTTATGTTAACATTCATCGTTTACATTTTTCTATATTCATTAAGTTGATTATTCAATAAAACGTGCACATAAAAGAAATAATTCCGAAAATATAAAAATGCTATTGTCTGGAAAATTTTTCTTTTCTCATAAAAATGTAAATTCTGTTTATCTCGTTTATCTTTAAAAATATGTAGTTGTACATTTTTGTTTTAGAATTAATAGATTAATATATTACAAATTATTAATTTCTTTTCCTCTCTTTCTCGATCAGTCCCTAAGGCGTACGCCTCAGACACTATACAAGAAGAAGAGGACGAAGAAAACTAAAATATTAAATATTATTATATTGTGTTAAGCTTTCCTTTTTGAAGTAAAAATCATCTTAAAAACTTAATCGACAAAATTATTGCATTTTGCTGTCTAAACCCAACACAACATATCACTTGTTTGCAAAGCAATTGGATCATTGTCTTTATCCGAGTCTTATCAGGCCAAAGGTTACAACAAAATTATATTGTTACATTTATACCTTTTATAAACGTTTTGTTGTGAGTTATTTATTACAAAATAAATAACACCAGTTTTTAGAATTTTTAAATTAATAGCAATTTTATTTACTTTAACTACACAAAGTTTACACAGAACAATTTACTTAAAAGGCACGTCTTTACTCGATGAGGTTTAATTTTACACTGATTGTTCTGTGTCAACTTTGTGTAGTTAAAGTAAATAAAATTGTTATTGTTATTGTTGTTACCGGTGTCAGAAATGGGATTGCAAAAACATAAAAAAAAAATAAATCAACTACAATGAAGTTGGAAGAGCTGAAAGTTGAGCAGCTAAAGAAGGAGCTGAATAAGTTGAATCTGCCAATAACGGAAAGTAAACCGGAATTGCAACGAAGGTTGATTGATGAATTCAAGCAGCGAAACACCGATATTGGGATATACGAATTTGAAGAAAAAGAAGCGGCTACGGAATAGGAGGAGTGCTTTCTCAGGCTATTAATGGGACGGAAAAAGTTATTGGTCACTATAGCAGAGTATTGTCCAAGCCCGAAAAAAATTATTGCGTAACACGACGGGAGATGTTAGGCGTACTGGAGTGTGTTAAACATTACCACAAATACTTTTATGGCCAACACTTTACCATAAGGACGGATCACTCCGCATTATGGTGGTTGCTGCAGTTTAAAAACCCCGAAGGACAGCTTGCACGCTGGATTGAACGTCTGCAGAACTATGACTTCAGCATTGTGCACAGAAAAGGCGAAAAACACAATAATGCAGATGCCCTTTTAAGACACCCATGCAACGTAATTGCAGGCACTGCACAAAAGTCGACGAAAAGGAGCCCATCATTGATGTGCGGCGTATAGATTGGAGTTAAACTGGTTTAAGTGGGTGGAAAATGAATTAAATACATAAATTACGCTCAAACTTAGACTGCTTGTGATAATGAATAGTTAGTGTTGAACACAAAACCAATTAACAATAAGGGTATCGTGACGTTGACTTCGGTTTTAGTATAGGAATGTGCATTAAGTAAATATTCGTGCATACAAATCATTAACGTAACAATATTATTGTTTGCTACCACGATTGTGCCAAAAGTATTTTTAGATCACACTTCTTTCAAAATGAGACGATTCCTTCATAGAATGCTCGCTTTTTTTTTGGATATTAATGTGGACGTTATATAAATTTAACAAAATGCTTCTACATGCTAAAAAAAAAGACGCCAAACAATTTAATTTTTTAGTTTTAGTTCTGTTGAGACAACATGATTTCGTTCAGTTTGTTAGAGTTAAAAATCAAAGACGCAGCAAACTATTTTACAGCCATTAGTGCACTGTAGACGGAAATTCTATTTGTTAACTACCTAGCGTTAATTTGCTATACTTTCTATTCGCATTAATTTTTAATAATATTTTTTGATAACACTAGAGTCACTGTGCAGAGCATACATTGTTGCAATTCCAACAGGAAACATGCCTGTCTAGTTTAACTTGCTAGTCAGAAATATAAATAATTTTTTATTACTTTTAGTTGTTCACTAAATGAATTCCTCAAATGAATGCACAGATATTTTCATTTTTGCTTGTTACTGTATTTGTTCCAATTTGTCCAAAATGCATGTATCATTTTGTTTCTTCTTTTTATAAGCAAATGGATACGTTTAAAAAAATTATTAGTTTAAAAAAAATAATAAATAGAAATGTATTAACTTTCATGCAGGATAACGTTAAACACTTTGCGGTTAAAAGTATTAAAAAATTAATTTATTATCAAAGAGAACGCCACTTATTATATTTGAAATACAGGGTGTTAACCGGGAAGGTATACTAATTTGTTCTGCCGCCATTTTGGTAAACATTAGTCTTGACAGTTTGTATTTGGCAGTCTAGAAGTAAACACGCGGCAAATTTATTATGGAAAAATATCCAATAAACCAATGTACTGCATGATCGGCGGAAAACATTACTGCTGCTAAAGAAAGTGTTAAAAACAATCCATCAACTTAAATCTGACACCGTGTTCAGGAGCTTGGTTTTTAAAGAACAATTTTGCACAAGGATTTACATATGTTACCATATAAGATTTAGTTGATAGAAGAGCTTCTTCCACAAGACCATTTACGCCGCCGTACATATGCCTATAGAATGTTACAGCTCGCCCATGACAACCCTGATTTTCATGAAAACATCAACTGAGTGACGAGGTACATGTGAATAAACAGAATAGTCGGTTCTGGGGAATGGAAAATCCTCAAATTTTTCAACAGTCACCTTTGCATGTATTAAAAGTAACATTCTGGTGTGCAATTTGGTCAGTAGGAATCATTAGACCTTCTTCTTTGAAAACGAAAACGGCGTAATGGTAATGTGAATGAGGAGCTACATCGTGATATGATTGAACACTTTTTAACGCCACAACTGCATACTTTGGGCTTGATTAACATGTGGTATCAACAAGACGGTACCATATCGCATACAGCCAGGATTACAATGGAATTACTGTGAAACCTCTCTCCACAACAAATTATTTCAAGATATGGTAATGTTTATTAGCCTCCACGGTCGCCTGATTTGACTACCCCGGACTTGTTTTTGTGGGGCTATCTGAAAAGCAGGTTTATACAAACAAACCACAAACGTTTGAGCAACTTATACAAAATGGTCGTGATGAAATTAATGAAATACCGCGTGAAATGTGTGGGAATGAAATGAAAAATGTGTGATGCCAACAGAGGCGGAAATTTATATGATATTGTATTACATACATAATTGCCGACATTAAATAAAACATTTATCAATATAAGATCTATCCTCTTTCATTTAATAAAAAATTATCAACATACAAAGTAGTATACGTTCCCGGCAGACATTCTGTTTTTTAAAAGGGTTTTATTTTGCTTAATAAGTCTTAAAATACAAACAAAGTAGAAAACCTTTCATAAATATATATTATTATTATTACATTAAAAACACTTGAGTGCTTCTTAATTATCATTAGAAAATATTTTAAACACATTTTAATAGAAAACGAATCCAATTTTTATTGTCAATACCTTACGTCTCTGGCTAAATTCAATTCCGGATTTCTTGTTATCAAATATGCTTCTTATGCAATGAAGCTATCCTAGCCATACAGTGTGAATATGACAACATCCAAACTCACAATATCCTTTTTAGCAAGTATGCACCTTAACAAATACAGCCTTCGGCGAGGCGAACTTGCAGTGTCCTCTGTGCCTGAAACCTTCGCCTATATTTAGAACTCTCGATCTTTTGGTTAACGGGATTCTGCTTCTTAACACCTAAAGCTGCGTTGGGTTTCAAACGATCTTCTTTTTTGTTTACTAGTTAAAGCAGCACCCAAACCAAAGTAGCCACCACGGCTAGAGAAACATTGTTATCACAACTTTTTTTTTTAAAGAAAATTAACTGTTTATATGCCTAAAGTAGTTATTAGTAATGACGAGTCTATGACTTTAAAAATGTTTTTTTTCCAAATGTCAAATAGGCTATTGCTCAATTAATACATTTTTTAATAGAGAGAAACATTAAATTTTAACATTTGTTTATCATATTTTATATATAGAAAAATATTGAAAAAGTACATTTCATAATCTTCAAAAATACTTCTTAATTGCCCCTCAGCCCCAGACCAAAGATTGCTTGATTTCATTTTTATAAGTTCAATGCCATTTATGTTGCAGATTTTTAAACTTTTATTCTATAGTTAAACGTTTTCTTATTCAATAGTTATGCGTTTCCATGAAAAACATTCAAACATTTTGTAACGAAAACGAACAGTAAAATTGCTTTAGCAACACAAAATCAATAAACGCATAATTATCTTCCCCCATTTGAAATAATTCTTAAAACGACTTAAACATACATACATATTTATGATTCCAGCGTCCTATTGAATAGAAGACGTTATTTTACAAAATTTATATGATAGTGAATTCTAAGAAATCTAAGATCATCAAGAAATTTGAATACAAAATTTATGCCTACACTCACTCGCCACTCGCTGGAATTATCAATTTTCCCAAACGATCATTAACATAATTTGTTTCTTTTTTTCTCCTTTTTTTCTTTAGCTCTTCGTTTGTTTGTGCAAAAATATTCAACTGAACTGGTAACCTAAATATTTTAGCTCACTCTGAAATTTTTACAGCGCCAGAATGCAGCCACAACAAAAAATTAATATAAAAAGAGCTACAACTACAACGTACAATGATATTCAAACGATACAGCCACACATTCTCCACACATTCCGTTATGGATGGAAATAGTATGTTTGTCTTAATACCCAGCAGTCCATATGACAACATTTGGGTTTCAATTATTTCGTTGCTTTTTTTAAAAGCCTCAACCGTTGCGACTGAACCATAGTGGTACTATGGTTCGATTATTAACTTATTTACGAACTTCCGTTAATGATTTCATTTGGACCTAAGGGTGCGCATGTATGCTTTGAACTTTTAACTTTAATTTTAAACGTTTCGTGAAAAATTTATGTCACTAGTTGCTAGTTTTGAAACTGTTAGGTATATTGATAGTACAACCAATAAATTTTAGCCCACTTCTTTTTTAGTCTTTATCAATTAAAAGAATTTTCTTTTGAATATTTGTTAAAACAAAAAAAATATTACACATGAGACCTAGAAGTATACGACATCCTTGTATATATTTTTTGTGAGGATGGTTGCGATATTGAAGATGATAATTTAGTTTACGTTAGCAACAAATAGTAGAAGTATGTATAAAATATATATATATATATATATATATATATATATATATATATATCTGTTATATATATATATATATATATATATATATATATATATATATATATATATATATATATATATGTATAAAATATATACATATTGTATGTATAATACATGGAAGATTATTTCAACAACCTTTGGGAATTTATGCACGATCAGCATATTTAATTTATTTGCAAGCACACAACAAACAACAAAAGAAAAGAAAGGAAGTTTAATCACACAACATGGGTGTATTTAATAAAACACAGGGTGTTACAATATTATGGATACCACAAAAAAACGATTACATAAATTTTTCGAACATTGTGACGATTTAATACACAAGTAGTAATCAGATATGACTTCAGTCATATTTCTTTACAGAAGTAAAGAATTTTAGCATAGCATGGGTACATTCCATCTTATTTATTTAGAAGGGTTTGGGTTTAAAATTTGTTTATATTAATTTGTCTCATTAAATCTTTTAAAACTGTAACTATTCGAACGCTAACAGACAATAATGCTGACATCTTACCAGATAATTTTACTCAATAAACGTTATACTGTTTTTATGCTTGTTGTGTTATGGCTACAAGAACCGCATTTTCATCTCTTAAGCAATATGCAACATGGTTACGGTAAACAAATTATAGTTATGCTGAAGAATACATTTTTCACAATATGATTGTTATTGTTTAGCAAAAAATAAATAAAAATTTAACATGGTTGATTAAAACTCCGAAAACAATATAGTATTTGTAACCATAATATATTATTAATTAAGTTTAGTTAATTATGTAATCTTAAAATGATTAAAAATGAGCAAAAAATATCTGGTATTTTTAACATTTTGATTTTGCCCATGTCTAAATGTCTAAAGCCGCATTCGAAAAGTGAAAGTTATAGCTGCCCATGCTTGCAGAAATTTTAGCAGTCTATTCGACAAAATGGGATATATATTCTAAGAAAATTTCAAATTGGCACCCACCATACAGAGTAAATAAATATATGGTTGTATCGAGTTATAACCTTATCATGTCATTTTGGGCAACTAACTCTCATATTAATATCTTGTAACGTTCTCGCGATGCGCTAGGATAGAGCTCGAACTCTGGACGAGTTCGTAACATAAAATTTTTTTGTTTCCAATAACACGAGTGATACTTGTTTTTCTTTTTTACGAATAATTTTTATTACAGTCCACTCTTAAATTTAGCTTAAAATTATACTACTGCACTATTAAGCACGCCAACGACGATTCACAGTTTCCCGGCCTACAAGAGTTCTCGTAGGTCGACACCTACTCTCCGCCGGCTAGCCTACTGCTTCTCATACTGGAGCGAATAAGATTCTGGTCCAGTCTGAGCAGAACAGTTTGTCTGTCCACCAATTTTCGACTAGTTGCAGTTGTCACGAATAAAATTCTGAGGCAACCTTTCGACGTCTAAATTGGTGTTAGCTTCTCCACGACTTTGGCGAATAAAATTCTGGCCTCGCTGAACAAATCGCGGCCTTGCTTTGTCCTCTATCACCTAGGCGAATAAAATTCTGGCCAGGCGAAGCAGCGAAAGAACTTGCTTTGCCGTAAACCTTAGCTATACTCAATTATTTCGAAGTAGAATAAAATTCTGACTTTGACTAACTGAGCTAAACCTATTCGTAAGACTATTTTAACTCTCTATGGCTCTCTCTATGACTATGGCTAACTCTCCTCAAAAATACTCAAGTATACCGCTTTTATAGGTCTTTGCTAGGCAGACATACACACCTATACCACTAAACGCCAGCTGTTTGTGACTGTTTAGGGTTGTGTTTAATGGTATGTTTTCCTAAAAATGTATCCTCTACATGCCAATAGGTGGCGCTTCTTAACGACTATTCTTTGTCTTAAAAATAATATTATAATTTATAGTATTTCATTAAACAAATAATAAATGTAATTATAAAATATAAAGAGTGTATAATGCAATTCATTAATTAATAATGTTCTCTTTTTTTTAAAAAATATGAAATTCATTAAACAATAAAAATTAAGAAATGTGAAGAATGTATACAGTTTAATTGATTATCTTATGTGGTCCAAAAACAAGCCTGCCGACTTTTGATCGTCACAATCTATAGAGAAGCAAAAAGGTAATCGAATTGGAAAAGCGGACGTTGTAACTCTTATATAAAGCAAAAAATTGTTCGTCGACCAAGAGAATTGTAACCCAGCAAAATTTTGGTTGGATTGAAACAGTAGGCTTGATATCTACCACACATAACATCATTATTATTATTTAATAGAACAACAATATGATTCGACTACAGTCATATAATTTAATCCTAATCTAGATTATAACTCTTACATAATGTTTTTTCTTTGTCTGTGGGCTGATTTTTTTTATTATAATCGTCAAAGCACATATAACTATTGTCCAACTAAATACTCTGTTGAAATATTATAGAACTTAGTTTAAATATTCACTTATCATAAAAGACAGGTGAATATAAGCATGCTTTAACTATTTATCAGATCTATTTTACAATTTTCTATTTTTTCTGAATTATTTTACATCTCCTTGCAAACCAACCTGTTTAAATACTTCAGAGAAAACTGACAATATAAATTGCATTGCCAGCCTGAAAACATTCCTTCAATACATATTGTGCCTTTATATTTAAAATTAATCAAGAATGAATTGTAAATAGTGAAACATGTACATTTACGTGTATACACATATGTACAGTGGCACAAAGTTACAGTACTTTCGGTTTAAATCAGCTATTTTTAAACGACTGTTTCGATTATTTGCTCACAGCAGTATGAAAGATTCTTAGATTAGATTTTTCAGAATATCAGATACGCCATTCAGCCAATTTTTTTTCCTTCACATTCTTTGCTTATCAGACTGTCAAATTTTTAAATTTTACAAAACTTCTTTGCAACGATAATTTGAAATTTTACTTAAAAAAATTATGCTGCACAGAATTCAAAATCTCTTGTTAAATTTGTTTTCTTGTAATACTCAAAACTGTGATTATTCATTGATGTGTTCTTGCCATTTAATTTATGTCAATCAGTTGAGTGCAGAAATGGTGCAGAAGAAAACAACAATTTTTTTATTAAAATAATTTTTATTCTGTACCACTGTTTTATATAAATATGTTTGTTTCATATGCAATGAAATGTTACTCTTATTACTGCTTCTGGGCGCTCCAAAAAAAGATTATAATATGGCACAAGTTCCAGAAGGAGAAAAATGCATAGTTTTTATGCAACATGCAGTTAAATGTCCAAATGTTATTCATGGTTGCATACACATGCTCGTCCAATGCCTTGAAGGAGTATTGAAGTAGTTGCAAAATGTTTTTCAAAAAATATTAAAACACTTGGTTATTGGTTATGAAAAATGGATCATTTTTCTATTATTTATAATGGTTTGATGTATAGTAATTTTCCTCAAAGCTTTTCGTTTAAAAATCCTTTAGGATATTTTAAATTTATTCTTTTAATATTTATCAAATCCAAAGGCCAAATAATTGTAAATATAAAAAAATATATTTCAAAATTTGTTAGCAAACATAAGTCCTGTACTTTTAACAAAGCGATTCCATTCAATTAACACATTAGAATTTCAAATTTTATATGTAGACTTTTGAATGATTTAAAAAAAAATTAATCTGTCATTTCAAACAATACAAAGAAATTGTTTTCTTCCTTTAAATCAAATATAAAAAAAAAGGTTTCACATGTTTTATGTGACCACAGTCTACATTAACAAAAAGGAATATTCAAATATTTGGAAACGAAAATCAAAAAAACTCACCAACTCACTCAAAAGCTATAGATTACCATTTATTGAAATAAACTTTTTGTTTTTATTTTATTTTTTTTTTGTTGTAAATTTTAATAAATTTTAATATCCATCTATTAGCATCATACATTAAAATTTATATATTCGTAAAATAAATAATAAAATAGCAAAATTTTAAAATGCATGCAAACAACAACAAAACTTGAATAATTTACATATTAAATGGCTTGAGGGCCTAAAGGAAAAACATAATTTATTTTAACGTTCAAAAATACGTAAATACAACACTAATTTAATATTCCTACGCATACATTGTATAAATACAATATACACAACTAGTTGTTGCTACATATTACGCATGTCAACTTACCTTATTTAGGCACATCATATCGTACTATTGAAAATTGTGTCACATATAAAACAGCAACAATTCCAAATAAGTTTTTAATTGTTATTGAAAAATCTTGTCATTTGCCATTGGGTTGACAAACGTAATAATTAATTTATTAGTGGTTTATTCATAACAATATAATAATCAAAGAATACTGCAATAGCAGATAATGCTGCTAAAATAGTTGGATTTTGTTATATGTTATATAATATACATAACTAGCGAGTCTGTGACTGCTGTGTAAGTCATTTGTGGTTTGTTTTTATTCTGCAGCATTCTTTTTTGTGTGTGCCAAAACTCTCAATTATTCAAGAAAATTAATCAGAAAGCACACACTTTCTTTTTTTTCCGATTTTATGTTTTTTTAATAATTTTGTCTTCTTCACAATTCAATATTTTTGTGTGCTTATATAATACGTCTTATTCTATTGCAATGCTTTTACATATACGACATTCTTGGATCAATTTTGGTTCGCGATATAGACAAACAAAGCAGTTGGTTTATTAACACGTGAACATGAAACATATAATTGACCGTACGAAAAAAAGGTATCATTGAAAAAGCAACACGGCAAATCTGGAGGAATCATAGGAATGCGTGGTATCAACACATCTTCGCCATTATATTTTCCTTTTAAAATTTTTGCTTCAATCACATTTTTCATGACTTTTTTGGCAGATATTTCTAAGCAAAATAATTTGTACACCAACTTTCACTTGGCGGTAGGGCGGCAGTCTAGGTAACTCAAGCGAATTTTAAAGCTCGACTGGATAATTTACAACATCGACTTTATTGGTAACAGAGTCAACTGATTTGTAGGTAAAAATTTCCCTGGGAATCTCATTCAAAATTTTCACATTGGTATTCGAAACATCTGCATTTTTCGCAGCTAAAATAGCTCTCCCCCCCAACCAATCAAGGTTTCTAAAATTTTGTGCAATATCGAAAAATACTTTTGTGTCCAATTCTTGTTTTGATTGTGCAAAAAAGTTAAAACGATGTGGAAGCGTAATCATTTTTGTAGTGGGGTTAATTGGAATTGCGCCATTCCCAATATCTAACAATTGCTTTGAAAAACGTTCGGCTGATGGATCATTTTGCAATTGAACACGCAAATTACACACAAACACAAAATGCAACAGATTATGGAAAACAAAATTCTCTATTTGTTTGCACATTCACTTGCTATGAACATGAGCATATTTTGATTTGCATTGCCGTCGCATTCTGTGCAAGCATACACACACAGCAACGTAAAAACGAAAACACACATTTCAGTTGATACAAAACATTGAGTCGAAGTATCCAATGGAAAAAAATTTTGATTTTTTTAAAAAAAATTTGTCTTATTTCAAACACGCATGTGGACGCACTATTGTGCGTAAACGCATGAAACAAAGGTACAAACCAGCGAATGGCCATTACAAAGGTACTGTGAAAATTTCGTCAAATACTGGCAACTAACGGACACCTATTTTGGGCTTAATTTATATATATATATAGATGAGATGATAAATACGGAATAATATTCTATAAATAATTTCGGGAGATATTATGAACGACTTTCTTACTTTTAGGAAATTAATCGATATTTTTTATTATAAGTAGAAAAATTAAGAAGATCCCAAGAAATGGGAAAATAATGAATTTTATGTTCAAAAAAGGATTTCACTTAAACTTAAAGGTTGTTAATTGTAATATTAAAAAAATGAGTGAATGTACTAGAAGGCTACCAAAGTCTAACCACGAATGATGAAAGTACAACGGCATATAGAATGCAATGAGTTTTCGTTAAATAAAAATTATTATAAGAATGTTTATTTTCATTTCACAGATGGACTTTTCATTAAGTCCTAAACGTGAAATTTTTTGAAAGCAATTTTTAGCATTAAGCCTAAATGAATGATGATGGGACATTGCCTTAAGAAATAACGAACTCCCTTATGTATATATATAGACACTGTAAGTCATAAATACTCCTATATGCATATTAGACGTTCAACTGACGTAATTTTTATATTTTTTGCTGCAGCACTTTAATTTGGACAAAAATTAAAGATGTTGTGATTTAATATAATAATTTGTAATTTTAAAAATACTTTGTAGACGGATATAAAAAATTATAAAATCTGAAATGTACAACTAAATACATTATCTTAACACCAAATATCTTAACATATGATCGTTTCTTTAATTCCTTACATCTACATTCAGAGTTGATACCTTAAACAATGGTAAGAAAATATTTATAAACTAAAACAATGTCACGACATATCGTTTTTTACTCGTGGATTATACTCTAAATAGAATTCTGATTCTTCCTGAAGAAGCTTTCCATAGGAAAGCGAAATATCGAAAAGAAAAAAAATATATATTGTTAATTTAATTTAAAAAGACCGTAAAAAAGAATAAGAGATATTTTTTAAAGATAAAAAAAGGTCAATTAAAAAAACTACAAAAGTTTTCAAACAAAAATATATTCCTACTTTTCCTGAATACAAATTTTTATAAAAAATCTAAAACAAAATAAAACATTTTAAACACATTTTAGCATAACTTTTTTGTTGTTATTGTTGTTGTTAAAAACAACAAAACAAAATGTGTACAATCTATAGCAGCTTCAAGTTACAAACGATAAAATATACTCGATATAGTTTTTAAGTGCGATATAAATTGTTTTCTTTGCGTTAAATTGTTTGTAGACCTTGTCTTTTGCAACAAGTAGTCATTGCAGCAAATTGGCTAATAGGCAAGATTTTCAGAAACTATTAACATAAATAATTATTAATAATTAATGTGGTAAAAATGTAAAACTAAACCTTTTTTCTGGTAGCGTTCTTCTCAACGGTAAACCAACAGAAGCGGTACGTCCAAGAAAGTTCAATGCACAGAAAAAGTTTCTGAACAGCGAGAAAAACCTTTGTAGTGGATCTGAGAACATTTAAATACAAAAATATTCTTATATTATATTTTGTTTAAGCACAGTGCCTTTTTGTAATAAAGATACTGTTTTTTTATCAATAAAAAACAATAACAAGGCAATGAATAGTGCAATATTCGGCCGTCCCGAAGTTTAATTACCCTTCACCAAAGAAATAATATTATTATTTTGATAATATGTATACATCTTGGGTTGTTTACTTGTTAATATAGAGATTTGTTCCCCTCAAATAACAACAATAATCACAACAAAATATAACAACAACATGACACAAACTTTTTCTGCCATTAATTACTGATTATCAACAACAAAATTTTCGAAACCATTTCGAAAACATTTTTTATAGCTCTTCTTGTGCCTGGGGAAAATTGATTTCAGCACGAACACGGACAAATGTATATCATCTACGTTGTTTAAAGAATAGTCAAATTTTTAGCATTAAATTTAATTGGGATTACAATGCAAGCGTTTTTCTGCAATTGTGATTAAACTTAACAAGGACAATTTTAAATAAGATGTAAAAAATTGTTTTATTTTGTGCTTATAGAACTGATGGTAGCATTAATTCAGAATCGTTTGGATGGATTTTTTACTCTAAATAGAAGAAAGCATGGCAAAGTCATTGTGGAGGGTTCATCAGTTAACTCTGTTTGCATTCTCTGCAAAAGGTTTTAGATAAAGACTTAACGAGTTAGTGTTTTGCTAGAGATGTGAACATTACTCGAGTTAATATATTGTTAAGGATGTGTCTTGCCTTAAGTTCTAAAAAAATAATTAAGCAATCAAGTAAACTACTGGCGTGGCTTACTAAGAAAGCTTATGCACGACAACAAAATTTCTAGTTACAAACTGCGTAGAAATTTTATACACACAAGCAACAACAATTTAATATGCTGTTTACTAACTGCGTAGTTTTCTCAGAAAACTACAGACAACAAATATGTTAAAATAAATCCCAAGAAGAAACTGTATCAGTATAAAAACAAAAATGCACACAGACATACAGGCGCCTATACATTGAATGGACAGCATACAACAGCAAAATGTGAAACAAAGGGAGTATAAGATTCTTAATTTTTCTAGACTTCTAGTGGACAAATATAAAAGGGCAGGGTCTGAGTGGATAGTTAGTCAGTGTAAAAATAACCTCATTGAGTAAAGACGTGCATCTTAAGTAAATTAGTCTGTAGTGTCAATTTTGTGTAGTTAAAGTAAATAAACTTGCTATTAATTTAAAAACTCTAAAAACTGGTGTTATTTATTTTGCAATACAGAACTCACAACAAAATGTGTATAAAAGGTATAAACGTAACAATATTTTAATATCTCTTACTTCTTTACTCTGCTAAACAAATCATTTTCTACTTCTATTTAAATTGAAAACTAACTGAGCGGGCCTCTGAAAGAACATTTACTCCTGGAACAGTGTTTTTAATCTTAAAATATTGTTTTTGGCACTATCATATTAACATAGAATTGTTATCATATTTAGTTTTCACATATATTTCTTTCAATTGTCTAAAACGTTTATGAGAAATAAATTTTTATAATTTCATTTCAAACCAATTCACCTTTTGAATAACCCTGCTGATGAAATTTTTCCATGAAAGATGCAAAAACTATTGTACAAGTATATTAATATTCATTGTTATATGAAATTGTACATATTTAGACACTGAATAATATGACAACCATACAACAAACAACATTAATGTTTGAATGAGAGAAAGTTCGACAGTTGCAAATGTCAAACACATGATGAACTTAAAAGTTAAATTTATGAATATTTTTTTAAAATTCCTTAGTCATCGTCGTCATTTATGCATCAACATTACAACGTTTGCGTGCTTCAATTCAAATGTCCATTTATAACAATATTAAGCATCTTCCTATGTGAGTACATACATATGTTCATGTCGTTGGTCTCATGAAGAAAGGCTCACACTCACAAAATGTCAACTTTACAGAAGAAAGTAAAAACATAATAGAAATTGTATTTAACACAATATAATATTTGAAATATTAAACTTGTGAAACTGTTGTTTTTGATCACCGAAAAAAAAACTCAATTTTTAATTTTTACGCGAGTTAAGACCTTTCTACATTAAACCAACGATATGTATATTTATTACAAATATCTGAATATTTTATTTACTCTCTTTCGCAGACAAATATTAATTTTGAAGTTATATTATTGATACTTCTAGAAGAATAAATTTTTGTCTGTTTGCATAAGTATGCAGTTGTTTAAAGATTAAAGAACAGTCTGTTTTAAAAGAATCACAAAAAAGGTGCTCAATAGATAAATTTAAATCTTGAAAGAACTACTTTTCTTACGTTTAAAAGATAAGATAAAATATAGAATTTTAAATCTCCATTCATACATGTTTTAGTAAAATCAGTTTATGTTTCTATATTTGTCTTGTTGTACCTTATACGAAGCCAACTATAAACTATTTGTAAATAAGGTCATTTCTTTTCGAATGGATTGGAGGGAAAATTATTAATAATCCTGTAACTAAATAAAATCAAAACGAAATTTCTGCCTTTTCAATGAATAATGCGTACCATATAAATCTCAGAAATAAAAAAATTATATACGGTTAATTTTAAAGGCCCAACTACAACATATGATTATTAGGTTATGCATAATAACTATAATATACTTAACAAAACTTTTCGTCAAGTTTTGTTAACTATCAATTGAGTAAGCAAAGTACGAAACTGATCGCACATTCCGTACGGAAACAGCTGATTTTGCACTGTGCATTGTGTTATAGACACATTAGTAAACAAACAAAGAATAAAGTGCTTATATGACAAAAGAAGTGCGTTTTATTATAACCGCAATTCAAAGTAATGAGTATAGAAAAAAGTAGCAGAAAAATGCAATAAGCGTGGTAAGTAATACCTTGAAGAAATTTGTTTGCGTTTTTCATTTTCATACTGGTATGAATTACATAAAGTCGCGCAGTGGAAACACAGATGGAAGTCACTACTGGAACATTTCTGCGAAGAAATGAAGAGGATGGGAGCTCCATCAGGCAGTGGACATAATATGATTATTTAAGATCTTTTTGCTAATAAATATAAATAATAAATATCATTTATTTAAAAAGAAATTAAAAACAATTAAAACAAATGTGCAACAGTGTGTAATAATTTCTATATTCGTGCAAGTACATTACCGCTACCTAAAAGTCTTCAATGATTTTCTCAAGCATTTGACAGACTTTTCGTTCAATTTTTGACATTAGCTTGAGCCAGCTTATGCATGTTATTAATTTTTGATTTTAATAAAAGGTAAAGAGTTATACTGTCAAAAGTGAAATACAATGGCAATTACATTGAACCTTTTACTTCACTTTTATATAACAAAAATGCAAGATGGCAGAATAGTAGATCATGCCACATCTTTTCTATACCCGAAAGTTGTGCATAATCCTATCAAAGCGTTGCTCAACCGTTTTACGCGTTTTTTTTTTTAAGAACTATATAGTTAAATTTCCTAAACTTTGCGATATGTGTTTTGAAGTTTCTAAAATTTCTAAAGATCGATAGACAAATTAAAAAAAAAAAATTAAGAAGAGAAATAGTAAACACGATTTGATATTGCAATTTTTGTGTACCGCAAAATCATTTAAAACAAGTCGAATAATTTAGCACTCAGCTGTACTTTAAAACAAACTTCGTACTTACCACGATAAGGTTAACTGTAGCTTTGCAAAATGTCATTACAATCACACTTGCCGTTCGCAAGCTTCGAATTTATTTCTGTACAAAGAATTTTTCAATATATATGTGTGATTAAAATATATTTTAATCGGAATGAAATATATAAAGGGTGTTTTTTGAAGATCGATAGACCTTAAAATTGTAAAAAACAACAGCAAATATAAATTTATTGATTAAAATTAATTTTATTTCAAAAAAGATGGCAACATTCACATATGATTTCTGTCATTTTTGGCCGTATGTCGCAAATATTGAACTCCAAAGTGCCAACTGTTGCTCTTTTATCAGCGTAAGCCATTGCTCCATGTGAAACCACAGGAAATACTTGATACCTGTCAAATCGCACTTATCTCCAAACTTTGATTTTAATAAGTCGATGGTTGCGATTATTTTGAAAGTATATAACGAAAGTGGTATCAAAAGAATCGTAAAGAGAATATATTGTAAGAGAGTCTCTTTAAACTTTTTCACACAAAATTTGCACAGAAATTAGAAGAGTTTCAAAATAAAAAAATATTTAAATAAAATATAAAAATTTGTGTATGGCTTGGAATTTAAAGCAAAAAAATTTCCCCAAATATCTAGCTATTTATTGCGGGCAGCTTCGCTTTTTATTTTAAATCTATTGCTATAAAAATAAAATAAGTTTGCTATTATAAATTAGATGTCGACAACAGTTTTAGTTTCAGCACTGTAATGCTCAAAAATAAATTCAGCAACGCTGCTATTAATACATTCAAACTAAGAAAATTATTTAGATAATTTTTAATCAGCAATTGGTTTTAAGGCCAATTAATATAAAATGTATGTATGTATGTAAATTTAAATTATATTGACCGTAGCTTTGCTAAATTAACCACATTTTGTCATGCGCAAAATTCAGTTAAGTAGCCTAACCGCTTACTGACTCCTATTTAGTATGGAAACAAAATAAACAAAATTAACATTTTTGTAAAAAATAAACCAACCTAAAATTCCTCACCTTGTAGATAATGAGCTGTTCTTTTTTAATGTATATATATATAAATACATATATGTGTATATGCATGTGTTTTTTTTATTCTCTAATTACATATCTACTTATTTTATAGTATACATTTGGATGATTATTTATCCCCACAGAATAGTGTTAAAAAGCACAAATTGTAGCACTTAACAAAGACTCCTCAATTAAATGTTACAATGTTGCAGGATCTGTATGAACAAACAACTAAGAATTTGTCGTGCTGCCGTTAAACACTAGTAACAACAACTTGTGCACTGGAAACAATTCATTAGCATGTTTCGCTTAAGAGCAAAAAGACGAGATATGAAAAGCATTGAAATTCCACAAGCAACAGCTGCAAATTTCTCTGACCACCAAGTGCTGACTGCTGCAAGCGAGTATAATGTAAAAAACGTAGAGTTATGTTTTTTGTATTGCTGAGCATTAAATGTTTGCTTAATTTCCCTATAACATGAACAATATAAAGGTTTACAGCCATACAGAATATATTTTGCTTGTAAAAAGAGTAAATATTTATGCCTTTATTCACTGCATAAAATGATGATTAAAATTTACAACTAAAACGACGTGTCGTCGTCTACCACCAAAACATCAACAGTCTTCAAATAAAGCTTTTCTTAAACTCAATTCCCATTTCATTCTATAATTTATTTATAAGTTTTTTATTTTAATTGTTGTCTGATGAGGTTCGCTTCATTGTGGGATTGGACGGGGAGATAGTTGGATGACCAGTGATTGTGAAGATGATTATTGCTTGTATTGCTGATCATTTAGTAAGTCACCTTATATTAGCACCTTTGGCTGTGGTATAATTTTCTGAGTTTTATGTTTGAATATTCAATTTTTATTAGCTTGGAGTAAAACCCACTTTCTTTGTCCACCATACATTAAAACTGAAATCGTGCATGACACAGTTCATTTTTAAAATATGCGATGAAAAATAGGCATAATTTTCTCAATAATATTCAATATAATTTCTATATACAAATGGCTTTGCTATTGTATTTTTCTTGTTTCTTATAAGACTTAGCAAGAATACGTTGCAGATCGCTAAAGTATTTTAAAAGAAGAAAAAGTTCTAGAAAATGTACGCTTTCAGGGAAGACTGATAAAATGTTGTTGAAAATTACGATTGCACGGAAGGCTACAAAAATCTCTGCTCTAAAAACCATATCTATATTCATCATTCTAAATTTCAGTATATTTTTATCACATTAAACCGAAAACCTACTTTAGAATATAGTGGACCTAAACCAATCGAATAATTTATTACTAACTATACTTAATTAGAAATAAAATATAGAATTCAATATACTTAATTTAAAAAGACACGCACTTTTCATGCACCGCTTTGTCTTAATGTAAGTATAAGTTTCTAGCATGTGGATGTAATAGAAATTTGATAGAATAAATATTAATAGTTAGCTCCTTCAGCTCTACTCGACGATCGTCTCACCTCTGGCTGAAAACAATATTACCATCATGCTTTTCATACAACAGAAAATCAAATAGAATTCTGCCAAAATAACATAAGAAAGAATGCAATATAAAAAAATATTATTTTGTTAAATTGTTTAAAATATTATCAAATCGCGCAGACCAGTCAAAAAATCCGTAACACATCTCCACTTCACACTCTCATACTTTCTAATACAAATTCAATTCTTGATAGATTTGACGACTTAATCTGTTATACAAAGGCAAAGTAGCAGTTGTAACATCATGGTTGACAGGTTCATGTTCGTATTCCTTGTTAAGGTATTGCTATTTTCCGGCGATTATGGCCATCTATGCCAAGCTATTACAAGCTCTTGAAAGTGATGCTCTCATAAATTCCCTGTAGAAATAGGCGACGATCTCCGGTTGGGTGTTACACACAATAGTGATCGGATCAAACTAATTAGTATTAACTAAGAATTAAAATGTAAACGGTGCCATTTTTATTTGGTTACATGAAAGAGGCTTTTGTAGCTTAGATGGTTATACCATTGACCACCAAGCGTATAATTAGTAAGGTGGCCAAAGTTCATATGCCAGTAACTAACTAACAATAAAGTAATATCAATTTTTCTGATATTGATCAAGGCTTTGCTAACTAAAGTTTATCACAGCGCCCTCCCCAGCGGGGACACATTAATATGTTTTGACGGAATCTCACCGTCATTACATGTGCCAACGGGGGCAAAGGCTAGCAGGAGCCAACGGGACAATTCCACTATATTTCCACGGGAATCAGTAAAGCCCCAGAGTTCAGCTATTTGTCTTTTTAGCTTTTTAGCTGTTCTCTGACTGATTATTAAGATTGGCCCTTCAGGAGTATCGTGGTGGTTGTGTTTTTGAGATCCTCGTTTGAGTTGTGTTGAGTTGTGTGGGTCGTATTATTCACAACGAACACAATGAATGGTCCAGGTCCAGTGAGCATGATTGCCGTTGTGTTCTTAAATTTTATTAAGCTTCATGCGTTCTGGACCAGGAGTTTGACAGTTTCCAACTCTTCAGCAAAGAGTGAAGGCTGCGGCCTGCTTCGGGCAGCTAGGAGTGACTGGAGGATATACGTATTTGAAGGCCTTCTAGGGCGAGGATAACGCTACATTCCATCCACAATAGTATGATCCACAGTGCCCTCTTAGACACTTTATAACTTTACACTTTTGTCGACATTCTAACTATATCGTGGTGCCTGCTAAAAAATGGAAATTAAGGTTTCCAATTTTTTTTCGAAATATTAGTAAGAGTAAAATAAAAATGAATAACAAGCAAACAGTTTTAGCATCTCGTATTAATAAAAGGTTATCAAAGTGAGCTTTTTTGTAATAAAAAAATTTAATTTTTTTATTTATCAACGTAAGAAAAGCTGTTACTGTAGCTTATGTGAAAATCGGATGCGATTAGGTTTGAAAATCTTAACCTGAATGACCCAAAACAACCTAAACCTATAGAATCTTAGCAGATATTTAAGGTTTAGGTGATTTTAAAACACAACTGCTTGAAAATCTCATAAAAAAATAAAGTTTATAAAAGTTGAGGTTAGTTTTTATTTTTGAAATCAGTATTGAAAATCTACCCAACCGATTGCATTCTCATAATAATGCAATAATAAAAATACTTTTTCAAGTCTCTAATAAAAAGGCTAATGTGTCTGCCATTAAAACTTTTGCTATTTAAGCTTAATTTTACATGTTTTCTTGACTTAATAGCATACGATGACATTAATGTAATTACTTTAGTTTCTGTTTAAGTTGTTGCTTTTCTATTTTAATTTAAACAAAACTTAATATTTCAATCATTTTCTTTTATTAATCATGAACTTTTCTTTACTTAATACCGACTGTAATGCCATGCAACTAAAAGCAAAATTTATTAAATTTATGTAGCAAATAAAAAATTTAAAATATAGTCGGTAGTAGTTACTGATTTTTAAAACATTTTCATGTTTATTAAAGACGGAAATGCCACAATAGCGGAAATCATATACTGGAATGTAATAAAGGTTCACTCTGTTTTCTTTGTAATTATTTGAGCACTAAGATTTCATTAGGTTGGTTTTTTTTGAAAACACTATTTTTCACATGGTTTAAATTAAGTATAAATTTTTTTTATTGTATTAAGTGTAGCAAAGTTTTAAGTATTTAAAATTTTTTTGTCAAGGCTTGAACCTTCGTTAAGATAATAGAAATTTAAAACACGATTAAGAAATCATATTTTGTAGATGTTTGTATAATTAAATGGAATTTAATTAATCAATGCAATTTATTAGCATCTTTGTTTCTTAAGTTAATATCTATTACACTTTTACAGAGCAAAGCTAGAATCATATCTTGGCAACACCATACTGAATTAAACACCTTCTGCAAAATTTAAAATTTAGTTAATACAAGTGTCTTGTGTAGTTTGTACAACATTTTTCACTCCTATGACGTTACTTTAAACTAATTTATAGCTATTAAATATAAAATCATTTTCTATACTTTAAAATAATGTAAATTATTTATTGCAGTTTTTTAATCTGAAAAACTGTTCTTATTATATTTTTTTTGTTTTCGATTTAATCAGTTTCCACAGTTTTTTAATTCTTATTTTCTGGAGTAGCTGACAAACGTTTCACTATAAACTCGATTTTTGTCGCTGATAATTCCAAATAATGCTATTTAGTAGCTGTTACCGCTGGAACATTTATGCTTGTATCGATTACAAGTTTTAAAGCTTTTCACGTTGAATGAACATTTCTAGAATTTAAAGTTTAACTGCATAAAAAGCTTTTTTGAAATGGTTTGCTCTTTTCAAAAATCTGTGTAATAATTTTTAAGTTGATAATAAAAAGTTAGCATATAGGTGAATCTTACCATAACTCCTACACCTAATGATTGTTTTATATAGAAGTACAACAGTGGTGGTAGCATAAAGTGGTGTAATTATACTTGAAATTAATAATTAATCAGTTAATGGAAAATACCTTGTTGTTATATAAATTACATTGGAGAACACATATTTTCATGCCTAAATTCTAAAAAAAATCTAAGATAAGTCCTTATTACCATAGACAAATTCTATTTTTCACTCATTTCGAAATTTTGAAAAATCGTGGATTTTGTGTTTGCATTCACATATACCAATTTTTCGGGTTTGTTCTTAAAAATTTCGGAAGCTATTCCTTAATATGAGAGCTGTTTTAGAAAAAAAAATTAGTATATGCACACATATCTTTCTTTTGTGTGAAATATTTCCGACCATAACAATATAGAATGTTGTTTTATCCTTTATAATTAATATATCCGCAACATCCACATCTTGGCTTTTCAACATTTTAATATACCCACAATACAAATACAAAGATATATTTTTTTGCACTACATTAATAATCCAAGTTTGTTAATCCATGCAAATATTACATGTAAAGTGTGTATTTGAGTGACGGTCAATAGTTTAATGATGTAAATATCACCCAAGTTTGTAAGAAAAAAATTCTTGGACAAAGAAATAAATTAATTGGTTTAAAAACTGACATTTGATTATTTATAAATTTGAAATATCGAATACCAACTTAGAATCATTCGCGAGGAATTTTCATTTTAATATGTATGTATGTATGTAGTTCTTACAACAACATATTAAGTAATATCGCGTGCTACTTCAAGGGCAGATTAAAAGTTAATGCAAAGTGAAATTAAGAAAGAAAACAAAAACTTTTATTTTTTCTTTGAATACATAATATAAATAACGGAGATAAGTAGCAACTCGGCATCAAGTTCCTTCGATAGCAGCTGTATTATACCAAAAACAGCCCATTAAATTTGTATACAAATTAACGCCATAAAACTAGTAAGTTTATCTTATTATTCATAAATTTTAATGTTGTTTTAAATAGCAAAAAAGGGGAGAAAATCGAATCAAAAATCTTTAACAAAGGGGGAATTTTGGCAGATGTTTTTTTGTATCGTTATTTATAAGGAAAATTTAAAATTTTTGTAAAACTTTTGCAATTATTTAATGATTTTCTTTAGTTAAATATTTCATTAGACTTTAGGTTTTTTCCAGCAACAAAAATAAACAAGAAAGTTAAGCACTTCTATGACCAACATTTCATTACTTTTAATAAGTAAAACAAATTTCCGGTACCAACAATTTCGTTGATTTTAAAAAATTATTTGCGGTTATAATAATTGAGAAAGTTTTACAAACGATTCAAAATATTTTCGTAATAATTTTTGGAAAGAAAATTTTCACCCGTTGTAAATTTTGTATCAAAAATTTTTTTATAATTTTTAATTTCCTGTAGAAGATTTTCATCAGTCATTATATTTTTGCTATAGAAAAACTTCATTTGTCATTAACTTTCTACAAATAATTTTATCTCATAGATAATTGCTATAAAATAGTTCATAAATAGTCATAAATCTATATATATAAAAGAAAGTGATGTTAGTTACTACGCTTATAACTCGAGAATGCCTGGACCGATTTCGGTGATTAGCACCAATTCGGACAGGTCTCCGGCCAAATAAGAAGAATACACAAGAAAATTTTGGAAAATTTCCCAAAAAAAAAATTATGAAGAAAATTCATTTTCACATACATTTTTTTTACAACGCTATCTTAACTCAAGAACCCATAAAAAAACATGATTGTAAATGCTATATTGCTAGTAGATGGCGTTGTATGCACACTTGGCAGATGCAATGACATATGTTAGTAGTCAAAAAAGTCATGAAAAATGTGATTGAAGCAAAAATTTTAAAAGAAAAATATAAGGGCGATGTGTTGAAACCACGCATTCCTATGATTCCTCCAGATTTGCCGTTTGATTTTAAATGGCTTCAGTTCCCCATACCTGTTGCTTTTCAATGATCCCTGTTTTTTGCACTTTCAGTTATATGTATCACGTTCACGTGCTTTGTTTTTCAATACCGCGAACCAAAATCGATCAAAAAATGTCGAAGAAATGACTTGCAAAGCAGTCACGGGCACGCTAGTATTCTATAAAAACATTTTATCATTCATAATTTTTTTTGTAGAAAATTTTTATGTCATAATTTTTTTGTAGAAAAATATATATTATAAATTTTCTATAAAAATATTTCCTTAGTCATAATTGTTTTATAAAAAAAAAATTTTATAGAAAATGTTCAACGGTTGCAATTTATATAAAAAAAATTTCATGCGATAATTTATCTATAAAAAAATAATTGTTAAAATTTTTCTGTTGAAAAGTTTTATCATAATTTTTCTACAACCGTAGATTTCAATTAATCATAATATGTTGCTACTAAATTATAGCAGCATATTCCAACTATATTTTTCCTCTGATTGTGTTTTTAGTTGTTTACTATTTGGAAATCCTTGATAAATGTTTAATTATGGGAGAACAATTTTAGTTATAATAAAAACATTTTTCAGATATATCTATTGCATTTAATCTTAATTTGGTTTTCACTTTTCTTTTTCTTCAAAAGAATTTATATATTTATAAATAACAAAACAAAAAAGTATATAATTTATCAGTTATTGTTTTATGTACAAAAAATTCATAACATAAAATTAAAAAGAATTACAAATGTCTTCTGGCCATAAATAAAATTTACCAAAAAAAAATCCCTTAAGAAGTAAAAAATGAAGGGATGTATATATGTATTTATGTATAAATTAATGCATTCATATTTGTATGTATTTATGGTTGGGTGTATGTATGTATGTAAATATTGTAAAAAATTTTAATTGACTCACATTCAATATTTATTTCTTGCACTCGTTTTAAAATCGTTTGCCAACTCACCTGCAAATAAATGTTAAAAATAATAAAATAACCATTTATTATTTAAATTATCAAAGAGTTATAATCTTTTATTTTATTAAGTTAATAAATTAATGAAATAAACACCAAGCACAAGTCATAAATAAGAAAATAAATTAAAACATCAAATAAATTTGAATATTCTATTTGGCCAAACAGCAAAACAGTTTTAATAAATCTACAAAACAAATATTTAACTTGAATCATTTATATTTTAAGCTTTTGGCAGTTCTTAAGATATTAATCTAAATAAAAATACCAAAAAATAATTTTAATGAGAACTGCCTTTTAAAATATTTTATAGTATAGAGTAAGAAATTTCTTAACACATAAACGTTTTACAAAAAATATCAATTATATAATTATATTATCATAACAATAGAAATCAAGTTAGCATACATTGGCAACCAGTAAGGTAGATTTGCAAGAGAAAGGACAAGAAGTATTCAAATCTGTCTGCTTAACTCTTGAAAGTAATATGTTTTAAATATTAATTTTTAAATAACAAGTGACTTTTAATTCTTTGTCAGGAAATCCAGCTGGAGTTTTAAATTTAAACACTCTAAAGATCGACAGATATATATGTCTATGTTTAATGATGTTGCAGATGAAATATCGTGATGAGTGTATATATGTGTGTGTCTCAGTATAAAACGTTACAAGTATACAAATCGATCTCGATCATATAGACCCATCCAGAGTCATGATTAAACTGACTATTAATGCTTGTTTCTTGGCCTCCATATATTGAAGACTTGTACTTTTATTTAATATAAAAAAGCAAGAGCAATATAAATAATTGGAAGAAAAAAATAGTCGTGAATTAACAAGTCGTATTGCGCAGGCTAAGCTCAATATAAATCGTGAAAGATCAGTCATCGATATACCAAAAGTAATGATATTTTTCTTTCGACAAATGTGCACGAACGAACCTTTCAGATATTTGAAATCAACATATCCTGCCACATACACTTTTTTTTCGTTTCGGACCAGCACTCTGGGGATGACTGCTACACACGCACTACATTGTGCCAGAACTAGGAAATCAGGTTATGGGGAGGAGGAAAGAAGGAATAGTGTTTGTGGACATTCAATTTAAACTTTCCTATATTGAAAGTGACAGGAAAGACCTCTGGAGGAAGTTTATTCCACATACTGCTAAAAAAACGAATTTTCCCTGTAATAGGTAGTACGATTCACTGGCCAATCAACCATAAATGGATGTGCTCTCAGCGAAAATCGAATTAAACGCAAAGACGTGTGAGTAACGGAAACAAGTTCCCTAATTTAGAGCACTTACCTTTGTAGTAACGATAAAACAGTAAAACACAACCCACACTGCGTCGATGCTTCAGAGAATCAATAAAGTTGAATACCCTACTGTCCTCAATGAAACTCTTGTCACTCTCTTGTACGCGGTCGAGCAAGTCCAAGATAGACTTTGGGGCGACGGTCCATACATGAGAGTTGTATTCCATCTTTGGTTGGATATAGGTGGTATACTAGAAGTATCTCTTACACCGTTTTAGAACAACACCGAGGCCTTTGAAAGCTTCTTTAGAAACCTGAAAAATGTGTTAAGTAAATCGAACCTGACACTGAATTTTCATGCCAAGAACATTAAAAGCTTCCGATTCCATAATTCCTATATCACCCATGGTAACAGATACAGCACCATTTCCGAACACGGATCTATGCGTAAGCATGCAACATTGTGTCTTACGGAAATTAAAATCCACTCTGTTCACACGACCACCTTCCCAGATTGTTGCGAGATCGTATTGAGCGTATTGTTAATGTTCCGCCATTTGGGGCCCACCTCCAACTGGCCCAGTCTATTACTAAATAAATACGAATGCCAAATGGTGTTATATATAGGGTTGAAAGCTTTACAAAGAAAGAAGAAATAAGGTAGGAGAAAGAACGAAGACTTGCAGTACCCCTGAATTAATTTTGAACGCGTCTGATGAAATCCCATCTAAAACAACTCGTATAGTGCGATTCCTGAGAAAACTCGATATAAATTTGGAAAAATTATTACCGACACCAAATGCAAAAAGTTTTGACAGAAGTGCATCATGCCACATCTAGATGTGGCTCTAGAGCCACCACCTTACTCTCTCCGAAATGCGTGATAAGATTTACGTCCGTACCTAGCTGTGTAAGCCATAACTCGACGGTGAATCAAACCACTGTGGGTGATATGCGTGATATGATTTACGTCGATACCCAGCGGGTGTAAGCCATAACTCGACGGTGGTGAAACCACTTGAGCGATATGAAGTATGCGCCGCGCCCTATGAAGTCGAAGACTAATTTCTAGTAACAGGTTATTCCTAGTTGCAATTTCAAAGCAGGGTCGCCAACTACTACTCCTTGCTGAAGAGCTGGAGACTATCTAACTCCTGGTCCAGAATACATGACAAGCATGGTTACTGGATCCGGATCATTTACCCCGTGTTAGCGTCAAAAGTGAATGATTTTGCGAAAACACAATCACCACGATGCTCCCGTAGGGCCAACCTCAATAATCAGTCAGAGAGCAGCTAAAAGGCTAAAAAGCTGAACTTTGAGGATTAACGATTCGGTGAAAATAACGTGGAGTTGTCCAGTTAGCTCCTGCTAGCCTTAAAGAGACTAGGCTCCCTGATATATGTAGTTGCACCATTCTTCCGACAGAAAAGCCAGCAAGTCACCCGTAAGTGGCCCCTACGGAAACCATACTGTCAGTCGCTAAGTAAGCTGTTGGACTACAGGTACCTCACAACATGAAGATTAATCATACCTTTCATTACTTTATAAAGTGGAGAACAAATTGCCTCACCCTTTTTGAGGATCGGCGTTACATTAGCAACCTTCCAACACTTTGGAAATTCGCCAAAACGATACAACGTGCTGAAGAGAGCTGCTAATGGACGAGCTAGCGTCGAAGAATACTGTTTTAAGGCCGATGCTGGAATTCCATAAAGCCCAGGACACTTGTTGATATTGAGAAAAAAAATATCTTCGGCATAATAAGCGATACTCTGTCGAACTCAGGCGGTGGTTGATTGCTCTGCGGCAAATAAGAATTATTTGCAAATATACCAACCAAAAGGTTAGCTTTATCAACGGGGTCAGTGAATATTTGGTCATTCTTTAAAAAAGTCGGAATTGACAATTTAATAAGTGACCAAAAGGTCTTGCTACCCCTAGGTGTAGCACGAAGGTGCTCATCGTACAGATTTTTTTCGCGCCTTAGTTTATTGCCACACGAAGATCTTGACCTTTTGCGTAGCGAATCAGTATTTGCGTTTTTGTTTCTACGCCAGATAGTGAATGTTTCCTTTCTTGATCTGACTGCATTTTTGAACGTCTAATTAAAGCAGGACTTCGATCTGGTTTTTATCGAAATTTTTTTGGACGGAATAACAAAATGATGTTTGCAACCATTACATGCAGCTGCGGTTTTCTATTTTTCCCTTAAAAGCTTATTGAGCATCATTCGTTCTTACACACACGAATTCCTCTATTGGCATCCCTTCAAGTTATAAACTATTTTTTTCAAAAGCTTTTGTTTGTTTATTAAACATCATGTTAAAATTAAGTAACTTCATAAAATTAAATAACATAATTAAATAGTAACTAAGTTAATGAAAATAAATGAGATCTGAGATAAAAATCACACGCAACAGACAAACAAATTTAAACAACATCAAATTGTTTTAAAATTCAGCCAAACTTTTATGGTGATGCACAAAATGTTTTGTTTTAGCTTCTGACTGGCAAAGTACATACACGTATTCAGGCTATTCGAGATATCGTTAAAGTTATTGATACGAAGTTATTAAAGTGTTTATCAGATTTTAGAGAAAGGAAATGATAGAGAACCCATTAACCAGCGAAGCAAACTTATGGTAACAAAATATAGTTAAATTTTTGTTTTAATGACATTAAAGAAAAATTATGTTTCCTGTCATGCATCTAAAGCAAAAATTGGATATTTTAATATGATTATTTTTTTAAATAATAAATATTTTGCAATTTTTAGTCAATTATTTTTTAATCAATGTCAAAAAATTTATATCATTAACAAAATAAATGAAATTTTTTAATGCACTGAAGGCAGACATAAGATGGCCATGTTAATTTAATGCACTCTTGGATAATAGAAATTCTTTATAATAAAGCCATTTAAATGTTGCTTTAGTGTTGCTCCTTGAAGGTATGCCTTAGGAGAGTCGGCCTTCTTGCCGCAAAAATAATCTAGCGACGGCTGGAAAAAATTGTTTTTATTGGGTTACTGTTTTTGTTTAAAAAAAATTTTTTTGTTGAGCTTTGTTCTCTTTTTGTATTGTTGGTTGAATATAATTCCTATATAATCAATTTCACTTAAGATATATGACTCTTGAGCTAGAGTTTTCTATACAAAATTTGGGATAAAATCCACTAATAAGCTATATGGCCAGCAGTGGCCATACATTTAAAAATGTTTGAATAATAAATATTTTATGGGAATATTATAAAATATTTATGTTTAAAAGAATCTAGCACAAATTACAGTAGATTAAATTATCTTACCATGTTATCATTAAACTATGTTATTGCTTTTTATAATTTTAACATAATTATGGTTAGTGGTAGATATAAATATAGTTCTACTGCAACCATATAATTTATTAATATTATATTTTTTTTATTTTTAATTGTTGTCACAACTTTTTACACTTTTTTTGAGTCTTCTACTGAGATTTAAACTTTCCTCTCAAACACTGTTTTAGTTGCCTTCACTTTCTTATCTTTTCCAAAAACGTTCATTTTTTCCTCAATTATAGGGTTTAATATATACCGATATATTTCATGCAGGGATTCTCTTGCAGAAGGAGATTTCAAAAGGTCCATAAACTTGGCTTTTTTTATTACTTTCGACAAAACAATCTTGGATGTTCTAAGCTTCAAGATGCTGAGAAATGTTGACGTATGACTCAAAAAATTCTTACAAGGACTATTAGTCTGGGGACTGTCAGTCAGTACAAATATGCATAGCAAGAAAATTCAGTTTAAAAAATATTTCCGTAATGGCTCGTGTAGTATGCACTACGACTCAGCAAGTATTTGATCGGTTGCATTTTCCAAATATTAATGTCCGACGATGCCTCCGAGCTAAACAGCAAAAGCCATAACCTTAATGGATTTTCGATGCTCCAGAAACAATAAATTTGTTGATTCACATTGTTCATGCTGTTTTCTTCGTGGTCAATATCCAGGGTTGCTTGAGTATAGGCTACACTCGTATGCTCGTATGACGCTAAACAAGTAAAAACTGTTACATGGTCCTCTCTATGTAAGATAACCGATTATAGCCTTTTATGAAAATTCTTTTTAATGACCGTCACACAGTGGCTCATTTTTCTGAAATCCGTGGCAAAAATCAATAATAGTCAAAAATCGAAAAGCCCTTCTTAAAAAGTATGAAAATTGTGGGTGTTGTGGCCGCTTAAAGTTCATAATTTTTTGGACTGTGAAAAACAGTAAATTTTGGACAAAAACTTTAGGTTTCAAATTAATTTTTTACATAAAGTTTGCAACCGATTACTATTTTTTTGATTTTATTAGAAAATGTTGCTTGTTTTTTATTTAAATTCAACTAAAAAATTTGTTAGGGTTTTTTTATATTAATAGGCGGAGTTTTTCAAAAGCAAAAGGTAGTTTTTAGGATTTAATTGAGTAGAAGCAATAAAGTCTGATACATACACTTTGTCTTTCTTGTACTCTAACTATATTCAAAAATTTGGCTGCCCGATCCCGCCCGTTCACTTGCAAGAAAGAAAAAACTATCACAACCTCGTTATTAAGGATATATATGACTTTTTTCATTAAAAGTGATATAACTTTTACCTGAATGAAGATTTCGCTAGGATTCAAAAAGCATTTAATAAAAAACTTCCAACACTATGAAACAACTGCTCGCAAATATTGCCACGTCCATAAAGGACGTAAATACTTTCCACCAAGTATCAATACTCTTCACAGTACTGGAAAATCCTCGTCTATCATCAGTTCATTTTTGCCTTCCAATACTGTTCCAATATTCAAAGCAGTCTTCAGAAGTAAAGTCTACACTGAGTGATATTAAAGATCAAATTGATAAACTAAACCCTTTTGTCTTTGAAATAAGGAATAGAAAAATTGTTACTGTCAGTCATACATTTTTTCTTACAATGATTGATGGTGAAATCTTGAATGAAATTACAAACACCTCGTCAACTTTAAAATGTCCTATTTGTAAAGAACCAAAGACTTTTAAAATTTATACAATTCAACCGGTGATGAGAACAACTACGAATATGGAATTTACCATTGCAAGCTAGAATTAGTTGTATGGAGTTCATTTTGAAGATGGCATATACAGTTCCACGTGTTCGAGAAACTTTTAACGAGAATGCACCACGAAAGGAAAAACAGATTATAAGAAAAAAAGTTATACAAGAAAAATTGTTTAAAAAATTTGAACTAAAAGTAGATTATCCAAAGTATGAATATGGAAATACAAATGATGGCATACCGCGAGATCATTTATTAATAATGATGACTGCTCAAATTACTAGTGTGGATATGAATATTATAAAAAGGTTTGTCGTTATGCTTAATGTCCTAAACTGTAAAGAAAATATGAATGGATCAAAATTTAAAAAAATACACATCAGAAACTGCCCAACCTTTAACCCAAATGTATCTTCCCAAAAAATCTTACCCCCACGGTACACAAAATTTTGGCTCATGGGAAAAATTTAATTGAATGTCAGTGCTTAACAATTGGAGAACTTTCAGAAGAAAAAGAAGCCCAGGAGTGCAGAAATAAGGAGTATAAACAATGTAGATACACGAACACTTGCAAGATTTCACGCGTTAGAGAAAATGAAGATCTCTTCAACATATTGCTTTCTACAACAGATCCACTCATTTGATCTTGAAGATATGTTAGATCACGGAGGGATTTAGTAAAAATAGATATTGATCTCAATGTAGATGAATAGTTTTTTTTTTTTTTTTTTTTTTGTTAAAAAGAGCACTTCAGGCATAGTCAATACCGTGCTACATTCTTCAGGAAAGGGATAGAGAAGAGATTAAACAGGTGGTGAAAGTAGAAAGATAGTCGGAAATTCGGCAGTTAAAGACAGCACAGCGACCAGTGGCTATGCCTTCATCGCTGAGCAGCCCTACCGACAATCATTTTTTATTTTTGTAGTGAAAAACAACCAAGGTCTTCGTTGGGAATCGAACCCACAACCCCCACACTGAAAAGCTAGTACACTACCTACTAGCCTACAGGGGCGCTAGTAAAAAGTTCATATAATGAAAATATTCTGCCATTATTAAAAGTTAAAAAAGACAGTTTTATATAAAAAAAAAACTACAAAAAATAATTATAGCTCAGTCATTAATATTAAAAATATTTCACTAATATGGATCTTTGACGCCAACAACACATTTACATTTTTACAGTACCCTGTATTTATTGAAACACATATGACATACAGTTTTAAAGCAGAAGATATTTTCTTTCACCACCTAGATTTTTTAAAATATCTTCATTACTTCAAAAGCTATAATTTTTGCAACGGAAAAATTCAAAACGAGCCACTGTGCGTCTCGATAGCTTTTTAATTTGATGGAGAAATGTCTCATAGTAACGATGACGAAAATAATGCTGCACCAGAATCACCATTGATTTCTTATAAAGACACAATTGAAACATTTACTCCACGTTCAAAATTGTCACTAGCACAAAACCTTAAAAGCATGCTAACGATGTAGTTTTAAAGTCGGGTTCAAATTTGAATAGCACGTCAGTGGTCCGATTTTTTTTTTCGATATGCCAATCTGTTCCACGAGGATTTAAAACATTTACGCCAGAATCATACAGGCAGTTGACAACAGCTAAGACAATTTTTCTTTTACATCAGTTTTTCAAATAGTAAGCCTGCGTTTCATTTAGAGTAAGGATTTCAAGAAAAAAGGACTAAATAATTCCAAAGCTATCATAGGGTAGCTTTTTGATCTCACCCCTTTCAATGCTACTCTTCATTCGATTTATTCTACTACATGATGTTGTTATTATATTTTCATTTTAATTTACCCGTAAAGCTAATTTATAAGATTCCACTTTTAATTATAATGAACACAAAAGAAAGAGGGATGTTTCTTGCTGTAGGGACTACTTATATGATTTTAATTAGCGTTAGTAATAATCAATTTTCTAATAAAGATGCAAATGACAACAATAATGAAGTTAAAGGCAAATAAACATTTTTCAAATGTTTTCAATTGGCCCTCTTAAATTTTTCATTTTAAACGTATTCAATTTTTATTAACATAACGAAATGAATTGTTTAATTCCGGCTTTAGTTCTTTTTTTTTTATTTCTAAATTTGTGGAAACAGAAAGAAAATTATTTACAACATTTTTTGTTTTTTTTTTTAAGAAAAGAGAATAGTTAAATACGAGCAGATTCTAATGCAGGTTTGATTTTGAATTGATTTAGACACAGTTCCCATACAGCTAAAAGTATGTAAACATCGTTTAATTTTTAGAATAAGAACGTTTTTCTAATAAAATCAGGCGATGCTTTTTAAGTTTAACTTAAATAAAATCAGATTCGCTTTAGAAATCACCGACTTCTTCGGGCATTTGATTCCTGTTTTGCCTTCGGTTATAAACTTTTTATTATTATATTATACATTATTTTATTTTTTAATTTTTTGTTTTAATATATTTTAGTTAACTTATATAACAAAATTATCTTTTTAACAAACAAACAAAAATCAATTTCCTATTTGACTTCAAATTCACATCATAGAATCTGGTTATGAATTTTACAAAATTTTCTGTTAAGTATTTTCTTTGAGTGTAATATTTTAACTTGTTAGTTGTACATTAAAGTTTATGCCAACGTAAAAGGGGTAGACTTGCCAGGTGAATAAACTTCTTTGCTTCTACTCACATCCCCTAGGAAAAAAATTGTTAAAATAAACTTTACTCTTACTTAAGTACTTAGACAGTTTACAGACTCCTTTTTGTGCAATTCTCTTTTATATTTTCCGTATTTATAAATTCATTCATTCGGTTTTTTATTAAGCGAAGGTTTTTTTTATGTCTCAAAAACGGTGCGTGAGTTTTCCAAGCCATTTTTTCAAAATACAAATGCATACAAGAAAAAAAAAGTTCAAATAAAAGAGTTACAACTACTTGACAGAAAGAAGATGTCTATGGTTGAATAGTGAAGGAATATAAGAATGTAAAAAACGCAAAAATAAATTTAAAGAAACAATTTACGCACATTTTAATCTCCAGACATGTATGTATTACTGATAACAGGAACAATAATAACTCCAACTACAAAGAATTTAACAAGAGCATACACAAACGTACATTTACACGCTGTATGAGCGATTGAACCTGGAGGAACAATTACATTTATTACTTATACGCCAGAGGGCTAAGTAGAATATCAGACGCATTACTTTCAGACTTTACACAGCTATACAACTGCCTACATACTTATACAAGTTAAATGCAATCACACACACACACACACATGCATACATAAATAAGCATACTTTTGCAACGTTACTTAAGTAAATAACGTGTATAAATTAGTGTGTAAATGCGTGAGTGCGTGTCGTATGATAAATATATTTACTTGCTTAGGTATATAAGTATTTCTTTTTTACAAAATTTTACACCAATATTTACATTTATACAATTTTGCTTATGGCCTCTTGTTTGTTCCAGTCAACTTTTTGTAACCATATATATGTAAATTTGTTGATGTTTATGTATTTATGTATGTATGTTAATATACAGTTCAAATGTCTATGAACTTTTAAGACTGTAACTAATCTCATTGTCTACTTATTTAATACGCATCGGCTTATGTACCTGCAAAATTTATTTCAAAACATAATTAATTAACAAGACAGACTAAATTACACAAAAAGGTAAATGATCTCATTTTGTGATAACATCAAAAATCTTACTGCAATTTGATATTTCTTTACATCTAAACCTTAAAGTAAATACAAGTGTTAACACAAATGCCAAGAAGCATATTACATTTACAAAGATATAAAATAGATTTTATTAATCATAGAATTTGAGATTTTTTAATATCATATTCTGGCTCCAAGATATTTTTAGCATTGTATTAGTGCCTGTACAAAATATATTTTATTATTACAAACATATATACATGCATATACATAATATATTTTTTTAGTTTAAACTCACATAAAATTTAATTTCCAAATTCAGTAACAAAAAATTAATAAATATCTTTTTTCTTTTTAAGATCTTTTTTTATATATTTTTTTCTTCACGATATTTCGCTTTCCTTTGGAAAGCTTCTTCAGGAAAAAAAAAATTTTTTTTAGCAAAAAATTATTAAGCAACTTTATTTTCTGGTCATCATTTTTAACTTAATCTACGTTAATTTGTGCTTGATTTGAGAGCCTCCAAAGGAAAGCCTTATGCAGAACTCTTATGTAAAAAGTGTTTTTGTTTTCAAAATATTTGCTGTGTGTTTGTATAGAAGTGTTTTTGAAATTTTTTTGTTCGCTGTGTTATTTAAATGAGAACTCTTATTGGATCAATTCGGCTTATGATGTAGAACTCTTGAATTTTTATAAAAATTTGGGATAAAATCCACTGAAGCAGTAGTGAAATGACCATATAGATATGCTTTCCCCCGTAGTAATACATTTCAAATATATATATTTTTTTATATAAATAAGTATAAGGGTTTTTTTATTTAAATTTAACATGTATATTTTCAATATTTCGCTTTCCCTTGGAAAGCTTCTTCAGAAAGTTTTTATAAAAACAAAAATTATTAACAAAAAAATTTTTAAAAACATATAAAATAATTATATTTATACATACACACATACAAAATTAAAATTTCAAATATTTAAACGTACAAAAACAAGGAAAAGGAAAATAAATAACAAATTCTCTCTTATGATATAGTAATAACAAATTATGTATGTGTCTTTTGAATTAAGTACCTATAATTCTGCGCTAAATTGCCTGTGTCTGTTTTGAAATTTATTCTCCTTACATTTGGTACATCAACAATTTTCTAACATTTCTAATATATAACGTCTCTTAAAGTTTTTTTCTATATCTAATTATGATGCTTCGTCAAACTTAGGATAATGATTATATTTTTTACAACGTGAAGATAAAGATGTCTTCTGTGTTGAAATATCCCTATATTTTTGGTCACATTTTTTGTTGTCCCAATATAAACTTTGTCACAGCTCACTTGGTCATTTCCTACACTTGGTAAAGTGTGTTCTACATCAAATATTTCCATTTTCCCTATTTTATCCTTCATACTGCTAAAAAATTTATTTAATGTGTTATATGTTTTGTGTGCAATTATATATCTATCAGTTCCATATATTTTAGACTTTCTTAATCTTTCTGATATTCCAGGAACATAAGTTAATGATTTATAAATTCTTGGTTCTGCCGTATTTCCTAAATTATGCCTATGATTACCATATTGTCTAATTAATCGGTTAGTTAATTCTACGGGAAAATCATTATCATTAATTATATCTCTTATTGTGTTCTTATTCTTTAAATGAAATTCTCTATCACTTATAGTCAATATTCTGTCTCGGATGTTTGGAGTAAAAATTAATAATTTTTCCAAAAGATGTTGGTTTCTTATACCAATCAAACACTAACTTATTTCCCTTTCTTATTATAATATATCTAAATATGGAAGTTTAGATTCTAACTCTCTTTCATTTGGAAATTTAATATCCGGATAAAAACTATTCAATTCGGACAAAATATCATCCACTGCATCTTCTGAAGTTATACAAAATAAATCATCCACATATTTTGTGATTATCTTAGGTTTAATATGCATTTTACTAATACATGAATCTAGTAATTCCTTCATCACAATATCAGCTATAATTAGTGATGCTGGAGAGCCCATAGAAATACCTATTGTCTTCAACCCAAAAGAATACGCAAAAATAATTCCTTCTCCATATTCGTATTTTATTCTCTTATCTGTTATTTTCTCTCTATGATCCTCAAAGCTAAACCTACAGGAATACTTTAAAAAACGGAAACTACATCAAATGAAAACAATCTATCATTATATTGTAAATCTATTCTCTTAGCTTTATCTTTAAATTCCAATGAATTTCTAATATTATATATTGATTGTCCTATTATTAATATTCTCATAAAATATTTATTAAAGGAATTAAGCACAAATTAACGAAGAGTAAAATAAAAAAAAATATTATTATTACAAATTCTTTGCCTTAACTTTTAAATAAAATGCGAAAAAGACACTTGCAGAACGCAGTGCAGTATTTTTTGGATGGCTAATTCTATCATCAGCACTCTTCGCATCTAATTTTATAAATACGAATACGAGGAATAATTCATCAAAACATCATTATGAATTTAGATAGGCGAAGTTCATACCTAACCGAATAGAACACTTACTAATAAAACAAATGCTGTCAAATTTTAGTTAAACTAAAGATGTTTTAGTGTTTAAATATTAAATTGATCAGATATTTAATTTCCAAATTTTACAGTAACAACAAAAATTCGATTCTCCTTTGTGTTTTAAAAAAGCGAAATATAATCGCGTAATTATATTTTGCTTTGAAAGAATCCCGTAACTCTTGATGGTTGTTCTTTTCGTGGAAACAATAATATCACATTTTTACGTGGATAACAAGTTCCTAATTTTTACATTTTCTTCATTTCAATCAATACTTATAATAAAAGCTAAGTGTCTTTGCAACCAATATGATTTTCCATGGAAATTCTTTTATTTGCTATATTTAGTGCAAAAAGCTGGAGAGATTGTTTTACAATGCAAATCAGAAAATTAAAGCATAAAGAACAAATTTCGACAATTCCAAAAATGTTTGAAATAGAAACAAAACCGCCATATTTAAGTTAATTTCTTGGCAGAACTATTGAATTTTATTTCTGTTTTCAGTAGATTTGATAAAACCATCACTCAAGCATTCTTTATAGTTAGGCAAAAAGTTTTGTCAGAAAATGGTTTCATGTATTATTTAAAGCAAGTGTTGTCTTAGAACTGTTCGAAAAGAATGGATTCCAAATATTTTAAAAATCACACATTAAAAAATCGACCTTAGTACGTAGCTTTCCTCTAGAAACAAAATTCTTTTACACTTTGCTGAAATTGACGATAGCATTGAAATCACTTTTAAGAAATCACTTTTGAAACGGGTTTTAAGGGTTGAAACAACTTACTTATGGATATTTTTATATCCAAAAATCTTTTCATTAAATACTTTTTTAAAAAAAATTTAAAGTTGACATCATTTCTCATTTCATATTACACGTTTCATTTTTAAATATTTACTAGCATTTAAAAAATGGTGAATTTGTGATTGACGTACTTTCGTTTACAAATAATATTTCTATGCAGTTTATTTTTAATCTTCCAAAGCAGTTTCCATAAAATGAAATGAGGAAATTTTTTTCTTTCCCCCCGAAACAAAAACTACAAACATGTAAAGAAACAATTTGCATAAAAAACTAATTGAGGTCAACTTTTTGTTTCACAAAACACAAACGTTTACAGACACATCCAACCACATAAATAACAGAAATATTTAAAAAAGCAGATTTTTTTATTATTTTAATTCTTGTTAAAAAATAAAGAATCAAAAGCAACCCATTTACATACAAAGATAATAAAGTATGTAAAATATAGTTGGAGTAGTTTAATTTTTCCTGTTATACATCAAATGAAACATTTTTGTATTTAAAGTTTAAGAAGAAAAACTTCAAAATTTATGTTCGTAAAATCTTATAACCGTGTTATTATAACACCAATAACAACAGCAAAGAATTAGAAGGAATTATTATACGACTCATTTTGGCTTTAGTTTTAATGACCTTTTTACTGACTTTTTCGAAAAAAAATTATTCCTTAAAAAAAATATTATTTTAATATTATTCTTTATAAATTTGTTTTCAAATAGTGTTGTAGTTTTTAAATAATATTTTTTCTCTCACCCAAACTTAACATATATATATATATATATATATATATATATATATATACGGCTTTTAACCGAAAATTGTAATCCGCACTTTATTTAAAAATTTCAATTGTTTATCTGCAATGGTTCAAAAATTTTCCAAAATGTTAAGTCAAATTATGTCATCTATAGGGACGCCTTCTAGTCTGGTTTTACTTTTTGTTAGTGGTACCTGTGGTGTCACCAACTTTATTAATATTTAATATAGGTGTCGTTTGCAATTCAATAGAAATGTAAAAATTATGTGTATTGTGCAAGGACACCCTTTAATTTAAAAAAAAAATATGAATTTCTTTATAAAATGAGACCAGTCGATAGACACGTCCTTCAAACAAAAAAGTTTTTTAAATCGGTTCAAAAATTATTGAATTTAACGAGTATAAATATAAAAAAATTCTGATGAACTGAAAACCGTCTGCATTTTCGAAGTCAGCCATAATATATTTTAGAAAAAAATATATTTTTAAACTTATAGCAGCTGCGAAACGCGAACCCAACTCATTGTCAAACTCTCATAATCTTTTTAGATTATACTTCCACACATGCTTGTTACTCAAGTAATTTTCTATAATTATAAAAAATAAAACTCTTTCTTACACCACAAAATTTTCCCATACTAAATTATCTCTAAGTGTAACGAATGGATACATCTAAGAGAAAAAGTAAACTTTTATGAATGAATTTTTAAGAATATAAAAATAACTATACATAAAATCATGTAAAAATGTGTGCAGTTCATTCATAGTGCTCACATTTACTATTCATAAGAACGTATTATAAATCTACATTTGAAAAATACATACCTTATGACAACAACACCAAGAACAAACATTGCACAACATTAAAAATTCAAAAAATATTTGTTGCAATTATTATTTAGGTGTAGCTTACTTAGCTTTTTTTAATGAAACAAATATGCTAACTTTAACATAAAGCGATTTTTATAATTCGATCCGATAACGCATTCACTAAACCCCTTCCATCATAAAAATTAAATAAACTGTTTATCTAAGATAGAGCTAATTTTCCTGTGTGCATGATAACATAAGTTAATCAAGTCCGTTTAGTGTCGGAGATTTTAAAAACCCATGATATGAACATGAAAGGTATGTTCCAGACTAACGTGTTTACCCGCCACTGTGACAAAACCCCATTATGCTTCTAAGCACCGGTAAAATTAGTACGACCACCAAACCCTTTAGACTGGACAACGACCTATAACATCATGCTTGTACTTCTCGTTGAAGAGCTTAATATTATCTAAGCTTATACCGCACAATTTTCTGTTTCTGTTCCAATGCAACAGTATACAGAGCAAAACATTCTTACCAAGAGAAAATACAGGCATTGGGAAAAACATGTCCCCGGAGATAAAATTGGTAGTAATTTGCATAATAATCATTTTTCACCGACGTTTTAAAAGTATGATTATCTCATCAGTCTAATCTGATCAAAAGACGCTTTTAACAATTGATTAGGCTAATATCCACGATAGTGTATTCAGATGCCTATATAATTCTATATTATTACTTAATGAGCAGTCAGAAAATATCGATGACGAATGCTGGTAGATAAAACTGTTTTGTAGAGATATACTCCTTTAAACAAAAATAGCATGCAACGCACTAGTATTCAAGTATATATTAGCATATTTCTGCTTAATAGTGGCGAACAAAAATGTATGCAAAATAAAATGAATTTCTGTTTAAAAATATTTTTAAAAAATTTTAATATAGCAAGCACTAATCGGTTTTCAGTTGGCTGAAAAAAAATAAAAATATTATACCAGTTTGAAAATAAAAAATAAAAAGGAATATATGAATAGCCTTTAAAATCAATATGCGATATATAAAATCTTAAAATATATTTCTATAAAGTGCCTTACATCTTTCATTTTCATATTTTGTAACACATATTACATTTGTTTAAAAGGAGATTTCTTTACAGAAAGCTATCATTATCAAATTAGCTTTTAAGTCGGTGCAAAAGTTCAGATTATAAAAACTATAACAAGTATATCTTCCCTGTAAAATAATACGAGTATTATGTCATAATTATTTTAAAAAAAATTTCATGGCCTGATTTTTCTAAACAAAATAAGTCATAAGTTTTTTGTAAAAAATTATTTTCAGTCATAATTTTTCTGTGAAAAGAACCACCATCAAAATATTTCATCAATCACAATTTTTCCATAAAAAAGTTTCATCAGTTATAATTTATCAATAAAAAAAATTTCATCACAGTTTTTATAGGAAATTTTCACCAGTTACAATACTTCAGTCATAATTATTCTATAGAAAAACTACTTCAGCCATAATATTTCTATAGAAAAATTACTTCAGCCATAATATTTCTGTAGAAAAATTACTTCAGCCATAGAAAAATTACTTCAGCTATAATATTTCTATAGAAAAATTACTTCAGTCATAATATTTCTATAGAAAAATTACTTCAGCCATAATATTTATATAGAAAAATTACTTCAGCCATAATATTTCTATATAAAAATTACTTCAGTCATAAAACTTCTATAGAAAAATCACATCAGTCATAATATTTTTATAGAAAAATACCCTTACTCATAATATTTCTATAGAAAAATAACTTCACTCATAATATTTCTATATAAAAATTACTTCAGTCATAATATTTCTATAGAAAAATTACTTCAGTCATAATATTTCAATGGAAAAATTACTTCAATCATAATATTTCTATAGAAAAATTACATCAGTCATAAAATTTCTATAGAAAAATTACTTCCGCTATAATACTTCTATAGAAAAATTACTTCAGCCATAATATTTCTATAGAAAAACTACTTCAGCCATAATATTTCTATAGAAAAATTACTTCAGCCATAATATTTCTGTAGAAAAATTACTTCAGCCATAATATTTCTATAGAAAAATTACTTCAGCTATAAAATTTCTATAGAAAAATTACTTCCGCTATAATACTTCTATAGAAAAATTACTTAAGCCATAATATTTCTATAGAAAAATTACTTCAGTCATAAAATTTCTATAGAAAAATTTCTTCAGTCATAATATTTTTATAGAAAAATACCCTTAGTCATAATATTTCTATAGAAAAATTACTTCAGTCATAATATTTCTATAGAAAAATTACTTCAGCCATAATATTTATATAGAAAAATTACTTCAGCCATAATATTTCTATATAAAAATTACTTCAGTCATAAAACTTCTATAGAAAAATCACATCAGTCATAATATTTTTATAGAAAAATACCCTTACTCATAATATTTCTATAGAAAAATAACTTCACTCATAATATTTCTATATAAAAATTACTTCAGTCATAATATTTCTATAGAAAAATTACTTCAGTCATAATATTTCAATGGAAAAATTACTTCAATCATAATATTTCTATAGAAAAATTACATCAGTCATAAAATTTCTATAGAAAAATTACTTCCGCTATAATACTTCTATAGAAAAATTACTTCAGCCATAATATTTCTATAGAAAAACTACTTCAGCCATAATATTTCTATAGAAAAATTACTTCAGCCATAATATTTCTGTAGAAAAATTACTTCAGCCATAATATTTCTATAGAAAAATTACTTCAGCTATAATATTTCTATAGAAAAATTACTTCAGTCATAATATTTCTATAGAAAAATTACTTCAGCCATAATATTTATATAGAAAAATTACTTCAGCCATAATATTTCTATAGAAAAATTACTTCAGCCATAATATTTCTATAGAAAAATAACTTCAGCCATGATATTTCTATGGAAAAATTACTTCAGTCATAATATTTCTATAGAAAAATTACTTCAGTCATAATATTTTTATAGCAAAATTACTTCCGCCATAATACTTCTATAGAAAAATTACTTCAGCCATAATATTTCTATATAAAAATTACTTCAGTCATAAAATTTCTATAGAAAAATCACATCAGTCATAATATTTTTATAGAAAAATACCCTTACTCATAATATTTCTATAGAAAAATAACTTCACTCATAATATTTCTATATAAAAATTACTTCAGTCATAATATTTTTATGGAAAAATTACTTCATAATATTTCTATAGAAAAATTACATCAGTCATAAAATTTCTATAGAAAAATTACTTCCGCTATAATACTTCTATAGAAAAATTACTTAAGCCATAATATTTCTATAGAAAAATTACTTCAGTCATAAAATTTCTATAGAAAAATTTCTTCAGTCATAATATTTTTATAGAAAAATACCCTTAGTCATAATATTTCTATAGAAAAATTACTTCAATCATAATATTTCTATAGAAAAATTACTTCAGTCATAATATTTCTATAGAAAAATTACTTCAGTCATAATATTTCTTTAGAAAAATTACTTCATCACAATATTTCTATAGAAAAATACCCTTCGTCATAATATTTCTATAGAAAGATACCCTTAGTGATAATTTTTCTATAGAAAAATACCCTTAGTCATAATATATCTATAGAAAAATAACCTTAGTCATAATATTTCTATAGAAAAATACCTTTAGTCATAATATTTCTATAGAAAAATACCCTTAGTCATAAAATCTCTATAGAAAAATTCCCTTAGTCATAAAAGCTCTATAGAAAAATTCCCTTAGTCATAAAATCTCTATAGAAATATTTCTTTAGTCATAAAATCTCTATAGAAAAATTCTCTTAGTCATAATTTTTCTATAGAAAAATTCCATTAGTCATAATTTTTCTATAGAAAAATTCCCTTAGTCATAATTTTTCTATAGAAAAATTCTCTTAGTCATAATTTTTCTACAGAAAAATTCCCTTAGTCATAATTTTTCTACAGAAAAATTCCCTAAGTCATAAATTTTCTACAGAAAAATTCCCTTAGTCATATTCCTTTAATCATAATTTTTCTATAAAAAAATTCGCTTAGTCATAATTTTTCTATAGGGAAATTTCCTTAGTCAAATTTTTTTTATAAAATAACAACATCAGTCATAACTTTTCCAGCCGGTCCTAATATTTTTTTTTATTAAAACACTGTTAGAAAGTTTATGCAGAAAGTTGTTCAGAGTCAAAAGTTAACATATATCTTTTCCAAACATTAAAAAAATGTACAAAGATACAAGCACAATAATGAAATGACTATTTTCTATGTTAACAAGAAAAAATAGGAAACAAAAAAAGGATTTACGGACTATGAACGCTTCCAACTCCTCCAATACAGACATTAATATTAGTAATGAAACTTTTATGATCGCTGCAACATTATTGGGAAAAATAATGGAATGTCTGTTCAATGGCAGTAATATCGTACACTTGACAGGCAAATACATCATTCAATCACTATTATCGTTTATGATTTATGATTAGCATTCCCAGTATGTGATCATAAAAACAAATGGCGCAGCTGGCAACAGGGTAATAAATATTTTAAAGATGAATTAGTAAACGGGAATGCATTTAACTTTTTTTTACACTACAAAAACAATGTTCTAATGCAAAATATTAATGATTTAAAAAAAAAATTGAATTATTTGAAAACTAATTTTTAAATACCGTAAAAAAGTTTTAATTTTGCTAATGATTAAAATATTACGTGTATTTTACATCAGCTAATAATGGGTAAAAAACATCTTGCATTCAGCTTAACGTCTATGAAGCTATAAAACTTTTAATTGCTTGTAATCTTTGACAGCGTATTAGATTTATGAAACGTTGCATTCGATTTAAGTTTCAATAAATTTTGTCTTTTACAATTTCAGAAAAAATCCCACTAAAGATTTTAAGTTTGGTATTTTGAATATTCATACATAAGCTAATTTTTAATCACAGGAATAGAAGAAAATTTCAATAACTGAAATTTTTGCAATGGCTATTACAAACGAAGTGACATTAATAGGGTGAATTGAAGAAAAAAGAACAAGAGTCACTTATTTGTCATGTTAAAAGCAAAGGAAAAAGAAGTTAAGAACATCGTTAAATCATTGTCAATATATCAATTTCAGAGCCTTAAATTATTGTAGTCATTTAAAGGTTGCATGGTCTTCATAAGCAAACACATATTTATGACTCAAAATATTATTTTCACAAAATCATCTTCAAATTAAATTGTAACAAAAGGGAGAAATTTTTCGCAAGAAAATTTTATACTCATCTTATTTTACACAAAGTGACCTGGTTTTAGTTAATGAAAGAAAAATATACTGGATCGCCTGAATAACTGCTTCCAAAACGAAATGCAAAACATAAGAGCCATAAGAGGATTTACCGTGCGATTCAAAATAAAAAAAAAGCCATCTTGACAGAAATTTAAGGCTATAATTGCATTCGTGTCTGATTCTTTCTTGAAGGTAAGGCAGTAATACAATTTACGCCTTATGTAGGTCCTTTTTTGGTGCATAATTACGCATCCAAAGCATTTGAAGCAAATATGGGAAGACCTGTATTTCAAAAATAACTAAAATACTTTTTAATACTAAGCAAAAAATCATGCTTCTAAGATGTATTTAGACAGATGTGATAGAGATTATCGTTAGCACCTAGCCGTTTGGACGTAGTCTATCAGTGGTATTACCAGTGTGTGAAAAACTATACGTCTACAAACGTCCCCAAAGTGCATAACACTCCTCAGGTAGGATTAATTATCAAAACGATCAAAAGCCCGAGAAGCTGTTTTAATGAATGATCAAAAACACGAGGAGCAAAAAACTTTTGAATGAAAGCGCTGCTGGCACAAACTACTCTAGCGTATGATCTTGCCTTTTTGCGTAGCATATCAGTACCGTCCTTTTTGTTTCACCGCCAAATACTGGGCTTTTGCACGTCGGATTTTTTTAATTTAATACGACCTTCCTTAGATGTTTTTATGCACAGCAAAATAATGTTGACCATCATTACATCGACATTATTGTCTAGGAAACAAAGCTTCCGATTAAAAAGTCGAAAAAATCATTGAGCTTAGACCGACAGGCTTTTTCGTACACTATTTTTACTTATATGTTGCTCTCGATCTAATTTATTCTTTGCGTTTAAAACCCTCAAAAACGCCTTTAAAATACATTGAGATTAAAAGTAAAATTTTTGGTGATGACGAAGAAAAGTTATAGTTCCCCGTTTTATTAACCCTTTTATTCCATTTACAAATATAGTTGATTTTCTAGCAATTGGCTAACGATTAGCGAGTTATTTAAGGGATGTTTTGTCAAAAAGCAGATACATAGTATGTATACATGCATTCAGCATTGGATACAAATTTAATTAAATTAAACCATCTACGCAATAAAAAAAGCCTGAATACAAATACAAAAACTTCATTGGAAAAGCCTTGACTAATAACAAAAACAAAAAGAAACCTAAAAATAACAAAGCATTGCAACCAGCATGAAATATAAGACAACCTAAAAACTCAAACAAAACCACAGACAAAAGCACTCGTAGAAATGTTGTGTGTGTGTGCGTGTGAGCAAAAGGACATACAAGCACAGGATCACGTAATTATAATTAAGTTAGGATAGGTTATTTATTCATTATATTTATTATTGTTACTCATCCACATACTTAAAGGGTCGTTTATTATTTCAAAAAGGAAAAGGATATTGACCTTTGTTTTGTTTCATTTTATTTATTTTTTTTTTTATTACGCAACTAAATTTGAACATTTCGAAAACATGTTTCAAATTCAGATTTCGTTTTAAGTGAATAAAAGGGGTTGACGATTTGATTTTTATTTCTTTTTTTTTTAATTTTCAATGTTTTAAACAAATTGTTTATATTTCCTTGATAAAAAAAGAACTGATAATTTTTCAAAGTGTGAGTGATTAAGAAACTGTCATTTTTATGTTAAAAAGTTACAAAATGTATTAGTAAGTAGTGAAAAATTTAAGTAAAACAACATAAGCAACACAAGTTTTAACTACAGCAAAAGTTAAATATTTTTTTTTCGCTAAATAAAAATTAAAGTATGACATCTAATAAATGCGAGGTGAGGTGATACGCACTTAATCATCTCCATATGGGGACACGCATAAAAAGTTTTGATTAGGTGTCCATATCAACTTTCGAAATTAAGTGCTTTTCATGAAATCGCCCTTTAAGTTTTAATGATTTTCCTGTAGAATTAACTAACCGATTAATTAGACAAAATGATAGTCATAGGCATAATTTAGGAAATACTATGGCGGAACCAAGAAATTATAAATCATTAACTTATGTTCCTGGAATATCAGAAAGATTAGGAAAGTCTAAAATATATGACACTGATAGATATAAAAATGCACACAAAACATATAACACATAAAATAAATTATTTAGCAATATGAAGGATAAAATAAGAAAAATGGAAACATCTGATGTAGTTGACAGGATTCCATGTGGAAGAAATGACTAGGTGAACTGTGACAAAGTTTATATTGGGACAAGAACGAATAAAGTTAAAACAAGATTAGCTGGTCATAGATGTGACCAAAAATATAGGAATATTTCTACACAGAAGACATCCTTATCTTTACATTGTAAGAAATATCATCGTTATCCAAAGTTTGATGAAACATCAGTATTAGATATAGAAAAAAACTATAAGAGACGTTATATGTTAGAAATGTTTGAAATTGTTAATGTACCAAATGTAAGGAGAATAAATTTCAAAACAGACACAGACAATTTAGCGCAGAATTATAGTTACTTAATACAAAAGACACAAAATTGGTGTAATTGTATTATAAGGAAAAATTTGTTATTTAATTTCCTTTTCCTTGTTTTTGTATGTTTAAATATTTGAAATTTTAATTTTAGTATGTTTGTATGTATGAAGAAAATTATTTTATATGTTTTGTCAAATGTTTTCAAAAATTTTTCTTTTCAAATTGTTATAATTTTTTGTTTTTGTAAAATATAAAAAAATAATTTCCTGAAGAAGCTTTCCACAGGAAAGCGAAATATCGAAAAAATAAAATCGTTAAAATATTTAAAAGACCGTTTAAAAGATTAGCGCATATTTAATTAAATTAAAAAAGGTCGAATAAAAATAAAAGTTTAAGTTTAAATGTTATTTCTTAAGACTAGTCAAAAAAATCACGATCAGTTCAGAAATAATGAACTATTAAAATAATAAACATAAACACAATACAATACAGAAAAATACACAAGTAGGAAAAAATGGGCAAAAATCGTCTTTGAGGCGAAAATATTAATGTGCCTTTGAAAAGCTTTTTGAATTTAAAAAAAATCCAAAAAAAAAGAACTGGACCAGTCCCTACCCTGTATAAATCATATATGCCGACTAGTATTCACGAAGGGTGTGAAGATAAATACGTCAGCTAAAGACGCCCTACACAAATTTTTAAAAACGTTCCACATACTGCAAACTGCACTGTTAAAATAAACTTTATTGCTATAAATTATCAAATTCTATTAAAACAATATTTCAAAATTTTTTAAAAAAATATAATATAATATATATTTCGAATAATTCCTGCAAATAATATTGTTACGTTTATACCTTTTATAAACGTTTTATTGTGAGTTCTTTATTGCAAAATAAATAACACCAGATTTTAGAATTTTTCAATTAATTACAAGTTTATGTACTTTAACTACACAAAGTTGACACTACAGAACAATTTACTTAAGATGCACGTCTTTAATTCACGAGGTTTATTTTTACACTACCTAACTATCGACTCAGACGATGCCTTTTTATATTTGTCCACTAGAAGTCTAGAAAAATTAAGAATCTTCTTCTTCCCTTCGTATCACGTTTTGTTGTTGCATGTTGTCCACTCAATGTATAGTCGCCTGTATGTCTGTGTGTATTTTTGTTTTTATACTGATAAAGTTTCTTCTTGGAATTTATTTTAAGATATTTTTTTTTTCTTAGAAAACTACGCAGTTAGTAAAATTGTTGTTGTATGCGTGTTTAAAATTTCTACGAAGCTTGTAACTATTAATTCGTTGTTGTCTTGCGTGCATAAGGTTTCTTAGCAAGCCACGCAGTTAGTAAACAACATACCCAGTAGTTTACTTTAATGCTTTATAATTTTCTTTTAAAACTTAAGCAAGACACATCCGTAACAATATGAAGAAAATGGGATATTTTTCCAAAATTAATATGCAAAAGTAGGATATTTTGAAGTGGATAAAGCCGATAAAATTCATATATCCGATATTAGGCTGAATCCAGACATAGATTATACACCGTTGGAATTTACTAGTCCTGAGCTGCTCCCACTATGCTGGTGACCCGATTCATGTCTTCTCTAAATATTGGCTTTATCCTCTTCAAAATATCATTTTTTTGCATATTAGTTTTCCCAAAAAGCAAAGTTTTATGAACGTTAGCCAGTTTTGCTGCGACATATTATTTCTTAGTATTAACCAAATATCACCAACAGTATCATGATATTAATCTGAAAATTGGTTAAATAAATAAAAAAAACAATTAAGTTTAATAAAACTCATGACTGCTATTCGCGTTAATTACCAAACAAATTCCTACATAAACATATTATGAAAACCCATAAAGAAAATCAAAAGTGGAACGCAGAACGCTTGATTAATAGAAATTCTACCTTTAGCTCATGTAGCTTAAGTCCATTTATATTATGCGATTCTAAAACTTATCTGGAATTATAGACTTGAATTATAGTTCACTGCGCCCGTATCAAATTAGGAAAATATATATGAAATTCACATTACCATCTACTCTTCCCGGGAAAATTTAAAGCGTCTGCCACACTTGTAAAAATCACTGCCTCTATAAAACGCTTTTTAATTTATTAGTTACATTAATTTTTATAGCGAAAATATTTCCACATTCTCTGCCTTTTAAAGTTAAACAACTAATGGGTTATACTTTTAAATCACGTCACTATAGGAACACGCTTTATATATTCATTTATTTTTAATTCTTTGTGCTATAAGAACATACAAATACTCCACGTTAAAATGTCTGCTTTATAGCGGTGCAAGAACCAGATCACTTTCGTAAAAATCAAACCACTATTGAAAGACACGTTAATATAAAATTTTAATTTTTCTACTTGTGGCTATAGCGTACATAGCTGTAATGCCAAAAAACGTATTAATTCGCACACATGATTTTCTTAAACACAGGATATTTTATGAAACGAATTAATTAACGGGCTTCTTAGCATCGGACTTGTTTAAACATCGGGACTAAATTATTTAAATTTGAAAATCGCCCATTAGTGAGCGTTTTTTTTGCTTATGGAGAAAAGCAAACCTTATAGACCCTATTATATCCAAAAGATTATTACTTGTAGTTTATTTCTTCAAAGTACAGCCGGTGCTGTGGATGTAGAGCGTTACCACCTTTCCTTCTCTTTGAAAATTATTAACGTTAAAAATCTCTTATTTCTAGTAGCGGCTGAGATGCTACAATAAAAAGAAATTTTATAGAAGCATGACATATTTTAGGACATGACATAATCAAAGGACTTAAATTAATAAATAATTGAAACAAATGCTAACAAGCTGAATTAATTAAATCCCTACATCAAACAATTTATTTAACCATAAAAGTGTTCTTCAACATTTTTCTTCAGCTTTAATAGAAAATATAGCTTTGGTGCGCTTGTAGTACAGAAAAAAAAACACGCCATTTTAACTTAAATACTAATAGATGTAGTCATATTTAAGTTTATACTTTGTCTACGTCTACAAAGTGTGTTAATATACCTGTGCATATATATAAATATATATGTATGTGAGTGAGTATTATAATATGCCCACTCGGATTTTTATGCATAAGAATGATAAATTAGCCTCATAAAACTTAAACGTAATTTAACACGTATTTGTGCCACTGTCTAGTGGCACATATTGCAACTCTTTGTGCAAGAGTTCACGTAGACTGACTAACTTGATATTAAATTATATTGTGTTTCATGATTTTTTTTCATCTTCTATTGTATAAGCAAAATGCCAACAATAACAACTGCCATAACACGATCGTAATAAACAACTTCTAATTTGGTAGATTTTTGTTCTTTTAACACCCATTATGTGTGCAAGATTACAAAGAAACAATAGAAAAAATATTAACGACTTTAAGCAGAAAAAATAAAAATATTTAAGAAAACAATAAACATTTGAATTAAAATTGTTTAAAAATCTTATTTGTCAGTTTTGACATTTACTCTATTGGATTAAGATGCAAAATGTGCGTGCGAACAAAATACACCACAAATGTTTTTATAACATTTAATTTATTTTATTTTAATATAGAAAATGATTTACTACATTTCACTTTTCATTCTGTGTTCTTAAACATTAACGCATTGATCCATTTAAAAAAATAATTGGTTTTTCTTAATAAAATAAATTAAGCCTGACTAAAAAAAAATATTTCTATTCTTTAAAATTAATTATTGATTAAACTGTTGATTCATTATGGCCAAATAAACAATTTTATTCCGGTATAAGTGCATATAGCATCCGCCAAATAACTTTTTTCTTGTTTGTTTGTTTGGCACTTAGCGCCGTCCTGTTGAAACCAAATGTTGCCAATATCCTCCTCTTTAAATTTTGCGAACAAAAATCCGGTCAACATGGCCCGATAACGATCGTCATTGACTGTAACGGCCACTCCTGAAAAATGGGCCAATTATGCCTCTGGACCAAAATCCGCACTAAACAGTGACTCGTTTTGGGTGCGTCGGCTTTTCAGAATATGCGTGCGGGTTTTCTGTGCCCCAAATGCGACAATTTTGCTTGTTTACATACCCGCCAAGATCAATGAGCTTCATTTGATTTTTGCAAAATCGGCATCTTCTGTAAGTCGATCGCAGGCCCACTTAGCGAAGCCTTGTTCAAGCGTATACACAACCATATTCGTTCAGCGAAAGGATGTCAAATCAAAAATGAGTTAAGTGTTACCATTCACGAAATAAGCACTAGTTGCAAAAAAAAAACGTTAGATGGCGGACCCATCGCGATGCCTTGCGAGTTGTTAATAATATAATTATTTTTCTCTAATTTTTTTTCTTTAAAAATCAGCACAAATACTTGTAAAAAATACTTTTTCTTCATAAATTTTGAGATTAAAATAAACTTGAATTTAAATCTAATAAATTAGAGTTCGTTTGAAAAACCGCTACCATCATGCATCTTATTGTTAAAAATTAAATTTTGCAATAAATTTTTCTAAGGTAAGATAAATTATTAATTTGCTAACCAAGATGCAAAGAAACGATATATCGGGTTTTCCAACAAGAAGTTTGTTTTTTAATTGTAGCAACACAAACAACATGATAGTTTTAACATTAACTTTTTGGACATATTCGTAGTAGATGCATTGGCACTTGTGACAATGAATTCAATTCCGCACGAAAATCGCATTAAATTAATTAAAATCCACTATGAAAATGGTGGTTCGAAATACTTAATCGTCCTTCTGAGACCGCTATTAAGAACTTGGTTGTTAAATGGGAGTCGACAGGCTCGAAAACCACCACATGGCGAATTTTGCGTAAGGATTTGACTATGAAGCCTTACAAAGTTCAACTGGTGCAGGAATTGAAGCCAACCATCGAAGTAGATTCGTTCAAAAAGGAGGATAGAAATGCGGTTAATGGATCACGCTATAGCGAGATGCTAACAACTCAATTTTGGCGTACTATTGACAACGTGGATATCATCGACATGTGGTTTCATCTTAATCTAAATTTTTTGTTTTATTTTGTTTTAGAAAACAAATTTCTTGTTGAGAAACCCTTTATTATCTGGTAATTTGTAAAAACGTCTACGACATAATGACAAACTTACGGAAAAAATCAGAATAAGAAGTATACAAAATTTATAATTTTTAACACAGTTAATTCGCCCAAAAAAAATTTTGGAGACTTTAAAGGAAATAATAATTAAGGTATGATAACAATTTTCACTTCGAGCGGAAAGAAAGTTTAAGCGAACCTTAATATTTTTCCATCAATTTAATTCATTACTTCATTGAGAGGGAAATAAACCCAAATAAAATACAAAATGTTTCAATACGAAAAATATTGCTTTCAACAATTATATTATTACATGTAAAATGTATGGAATCTTGTAGAGAAGAAGGTTAAAAATAAAACTCCATTTAATTTTAGTGATTTTTCTCCTTACATGAAAAAGATTGGTTACTGCTCGTTTTTAACTTAATCTTGTTATGAATTTGATGAAAACCAAACGTGTGTAAGTCTAGGGTGTGTTATTTTAAGACCTTATTAAGCCCTTTCGAAAAGATGTGAAAAGCTTTTATTTATTTTTTCAGCTTGACTACTTCTCTTCTGCCTAAAAGTCTGAATCGGACCAACTGTTAAGAAATTGCTGATTTATTTTTAAAATATTCTGTTAAAAACTAAAAATATCAGTTTCCATAAATCATTTAAGTTTAATTTTTTTCTAATAAAAATTGCACAATTTAAGACATTTTATTAAATTTTCTAATGCACACATTCACATACATATATCTCTTTTTTATTTTTAGTAATTCTATTCAATTTTTTCCTATGTTCCCTAATAAAGAGATTCGCATTATTCCGACTTAATCATACAATTTATTAACATTTTAATGTGAATTTAGACATTTATTGGCGTCATTTTGAAATAGAGGCAGACATTTATGCTAAGAAAAAATAAAATGAGAAAAAACATTATATCCATAGTAATTTATGTGCTTAATAATTGAAATTTAAATATACAATTGTCATCTTCTTGTTCTTCTGTGACAGTAAAACTGGTAAAACTTTTTTTAAAAGTTAAAAAAAATGAGGTGTGTGTTCAAAGATGTATTCTATCTAATATTTTATTTGATAAAAGATATACAATCTGATATTGGAATTATTTGAATTTTAAATAAATTGTATTCTAAAGCTTTTAATAGCACCTGCAGTTAATAGATGTCAATCACTACGGATTCAGTTATATAAACTGACTGACTGACTGGAAGATTATAACGTACAAATTTAGATTCTGCTGCTATTTAATTTTTTAAACGACTGTAAAAAATGAGAAGCATATTAATATTAAGTCATCGGAATTTTAAATTTTTTTCATACAGGTAGCATTGTTTAACAACGGGATCAGACGGTTAAATCAGCAGCATGACAACTTAATTTTATATAAACAAAATCACAAACCTGTTTAATTATTCTAAAAGTGCAGGGACGTGCACGAATTTAGCTTCTCGAAAGTAATTTAGAATAGTCGGGGAAGTTATACAGTTAATACAAGTAATCGATGGGCGCGAAAAACTCTTTATAATTTAAAACACCAGTAATATGAAAAGAATAGGAGGTCGCGATATAACTTTTCTATTTTTGTTCACAGAATGTCTTCTATAATAGTACAAAAATTGTAAGTAAATTAAACATGCTAACATTTCACTGCACATCGATTACCCCCCCCCCCCCCCCCCGGGGACACATTTATATGCCTTTAAAAATTATTTTGAATATTGACTTTACGAAACTATCTTCTCTCAATCACACTCGTCTGAATATCCATCTTCTGACTAATAAAATTAAAAAAATTTCAAGTTTTAATATTTCTTATTCGATGTGTCGGGGGGTTTGCCAGAATATGAAAATAGCAATTTAGCAATTTTTAATAGAATATATTGAAATTGCCCGAAAAAAATGCCATTTAGCAAAATAAAATATTTCTATTAATAATTTGTTAATCATTTTCCTGTAAAACTTGTTGCAAATTTACTTTCTTCATAATACTAGTTAAAAACTATAAACTATAGTGTGACTCAGAGGTACATATTTGTCATATAAACGAATATTCTCATTTGAGGATGGGACACATTATTTCTGATAGTCGGCATGGCTGAAACATATATGCCACGAGCTATTAATGATAATAACATAATTTGCCATACCCGCATTTAAAATTTAAAATAATAAGTTCTCTTTTGATTCTTAAATACTTTTGTGGCTGCCTGTTTTACAGAAATGACTCATCGAAAATTATTTTAAAGGCCAGCCAGCATTGCTTCAAAAACACTTTCTGCTATTTAAATTTTTCTGTTCTACTTAAATTTTTTCACAATTAATCACAAATTTAAGCCAAAATTGGAAATTGTAAAAGCAATTAAAATAAATGTCAATATTAAAAGTCATTTTTTTACCAATTTATTGCAGGGATTTTTAGTTACTTTTGCGATTTTTTATTAGATAATTTTGTCATCAGCATTTTTTTTTTTTAATTTTTTTTACTACAAATAAGTTTTGGTCAAACGAAGAAACGAGACAACTTCAAAATGTTTGTTGTTAGAATATGTAATTAGCTGTTAAAAACAAAAAATAATGATTATCCTATTTAACTGAAAGCTCTTATTTTTGCACATGTAGACACAAAGATAAATTCCTTAACAAGTGTATGCATCTATAAGTCTGATTTTTTAGTATTTAATACAACTTAAGTCAGTCGGCTTTTAAGCAAATTAATGCAAGAGAAAAATAGAGCGAGAGAGAAAGAGAAAATATATAAACTCAAATAACTAAAAATGACTACAATGTAATTTATATTACGATAGGTTATGGTAGACTGCAGTCACTGAGTAAGACAATCAGTCAAAGCACAGAGAACGCAGAAAAACATAACAACAACGAATATGCAGCAAAAGAAATAAAATCTTCAACAAATACGAATGACACACCAAATAGCGTTTTTTATGTTAGTTAAATCAGTCAGTCGGTTGGTTTGTGGGTAAGTCACTCACTCACTCACCTAGTCAATTTGTCACATATACATATTTATAACAACCGGTTTAAATTACAATGTCAGTGGAAATATGCATCTACATTTTTACGTATGTACCTATGTATGTTTATATATCTTTCCTGTAAAAAAATTCCAACCACCGGTAAGAATACATATGTACATGCATGCAATCGTAATCCTCGTATTCTCTTTTGTAGTATTTCCACAGCTGGCGGCGGCATTAGTTTTAACTCTTTGTTTTGTTTTTTCTTCTGTTTGTTTTCTTTTTTTCTTTGCATTTTTACATTTTTTTTTGTGTTCATCGTTATTATGAATTGCATATTTGCATTGTTATTGGTTTTTGTACTTCATAATGTTGCTGTTTGTTTTTGTCATTATACATGTTACTCATACGCTTGTGAGTACGTTTATGCATGTTCCTGTACGCTGCTCATATGCATTTGAGACAGTTACATGTGTTTTTGGTATTTGTATGAGTGCCTGTGTGAGTGTGTGTGTGTGTGTGCATTCATTTATACTGTTGCTGCACGTCAGTGTGTTTAAAAAGTCTACTCCTGCACGCGTTGCCTGCCATTATTTCAACACAAGACAGTGGTTGAAGTGCAATCTGAGAATTGCACTTTATATATGTTTACATTGCTTTAGGTATTATTTAAATAAATTATTATAACATGGGCTTTTCCATATAAAAAAAGATTTTTATTGATTTGAGATATTTTCCCACCAACCCGGTTTTAAGTTTTTTGAAGAAAATATTCACATTTAATTTAAGAATAGCAATAGCAGAATAGCACAACCGCTTAAAACAAAAATAGTGATTTTAAATCAATATAAAACATATATTATTTAGTATCATTTTTAAATTAATCTACGTTAATTGTACTAGATTCCTTTAAACATAAATATTTTATCACATTCTCGTAAGTATTCGTTATTCAAAAAATTTAAATATATTACTGCAGGGAAAGCATAATCATATAGCCATTTTACTACTGCTCATATAATTCATCAGTGAATTTTACCCAAATTTCGTATTTCTATACGTATTTCAAACCAAATTGATTAAAGAAGAATTATATTCCACCTATAAAGCAAAAAGATAAAACTTAAAAAAACCTTTACACAACAGCACAGTTAAGAAACCATATTTTTATTTTCATTATTCTAGATAAGTGTACCTCTATTAAGGCTAAAATGAATTTAAAGTAAATAAGTACTAAATTCAGAAAGATTTTCCATACACTTCAGTTCTTCCACGTGCATAACTTTACGAGAATCATAACTTTATAGAACGACACCAAACAATGGGCCAAAACATATTTTTTTTAAGTTTTCTTTTATTTATATCTTGCATATAACATCTAAATCCTTCCATATTTCCAATATTCTAACATATATCTATATATATATATATATATATATATATATATATATATATATATATATATATATATATGTTAGATATATATATATATATATATATATATATATATATATATATATATATATATACATATTTTTTTTTTTGTGCATATTATTCTCAATTGTAGACATGATCATGCTGTTGTGAAACTATCTAACACGCAATAATTTGCCTTATAAACATTAAAAGTTACAAAGTTTTATAGAATCATCCATACTTGAACGACGAAAAATAAAAATATTTTTTGAACATAATAATATCTAGATACATTTGTTGTATCTACATGTGAGTATATTCTCCAAGGATTTGATATATTTTGTTTTATTTTCTTTCCATAATTGGTTGTTCTTTCGTTTATTTTGTCGGTGGTTGTTTGTATATCTTAATGCCTACCTTTGTGTTTGTCGATTTCATTGTTAAATCTTACGTTGCAACAGTTGTAGCTCGACATGAAGAAGTATGTGAAAATGTTTTATATTATTTTGTTTTTTTGTTACTTTTTTACGAGTGTATATATATTTATATGTTAATATGTGTATTTATACATAGACATTATCATTTATGTATTGCCAGCTTATCCTCATTGTTCACATCCCTTGTATCCCTACTACAGCTACTCGCTTGTACTGTATTTATTTAACATGTGCTGTTGTGCATCATTTCAAGTGCATCATATCATTTCATGTTGTGTTATTATTGTTGTTGCTGTTCCCCATAACGATGCACAAATATTGCACTGTAAGGAAACTTAAATGCAAATACAGTATGAACCAACAGCAAATAAAACACAAAACACACACAAGCAGCAAAAAATGTACACTTGAGATCATTTAATTACGGACATCACACAAAAACTTTTAGATTTATTAACTACAGAAAATAAAAATAATTTTTTCGTTGTAGTAAATAAAATTTTAATATTTTCTTTATTGAATTTAGCGCCTGAATTCTTTATCATAAATGATAAAATTTTAAAAGAAAAAGTTTTTTTTTTAATTAAGTTTGATTCATTCTTTCAATATATATAAAAAAGCTCTCAATTAGAGATAATATCCGAAAGATCCCGAAACCTAAAATATTTAAATATTATATAAACAGAGGCTCTTTGTGGTATTGATGTTACACAAAATTTTTCAATTAAAAATTAAAGTTAATTTTCAATTTTTGAAAATCAAATTAAAAATATCAATATACATTTTTATCATGTTATAGGATAAAATCCTGGTAAAGGGACTTTTAGGAAATTTTAACAATAAGTACGATTTTTCGATGTTAGGAAATTTTAACAATAAGTACGATTTTTCGATGTTATATAAATTTCTAATGCTTTAGATTAAATGATTTGCATAATACCCAACATTCAGTTATTTATTGAACTGAAACACAAAATTTTCAGAAATACAGAAGAAGAAGTCTTTCTGACATATCGGATAATCCGCAATTTCAAGATTTATATTTACAACACTCTAAGTAGCGGAGGTCAATTGGCATCCCTAGTCGCACTTCAAGTGACTAAAAAAGAAAATGTACATCCCTCGGTTTAACATCCCTTCCTCCGCAGAACAAATGTATCTTTGTTGTCTCTGGAACAAAACCAAATACGTATGTTAAAATTACACAGATAATATTCAAGAAAATGGCTACCGTAATAACATATGTCGTCCATATCAATATAATCCAAAATAAATAGTAAGAATTTTTACATATCGCTTAATTTTTACTTAAACTTTCAGCTGCAATTTAGAGTTACCAACTCTGGTTTATTTCCGTTATAATCTTCTTAAAGATCTCAGAAAGAGGAGACGTTCCCGAAAGCATTAAATGCAGGTTAGTAAATTATTTACTGTTACAGTCTAATATTTAATTTTAATAACCCTAAAACTACTTCGACAGTAAACTTACCCCTGATACTGTCCTCTAAGTTATAAAAGAACATTTACAATGAGCAATACTTGTGCAAACTATATCTGTATAATTTTACCAAAGTATCAGAGTTAATAAAAACCTTGAGCCCCTATGCTTTCTGTATGCATAAAGTTCACTTTCACCGGGTGTTTATCTTAAAGAGGTATACACTTTAAGTGGGCAACACTTTTCTAATTGGGGGCCGGTGTGTCAGCTGTCAAGTGATTTTTGTTTAGTTTGGTTTGTCATTTCGACATGAATAGATTGACACCTGAATAATGCTTCCAAAGTGTACATATTGGACCCAGAACAAAATTAGCGTTGGTCCCGAATTTTGTTTAGCAATGTAGCTCAATTTTTATTGAATAAATATGTCAACAAGTAAAACTGTTGTAATTGGAGTGATGATAATCCTGCATGTTTAGACAGTGTTGCGTTTAGAAAAACTGTAAAACTAGTTTAGGGTCTGGTAGAATCATTGGTCCGTACTTCTTTAAAAACGAACGTTACATTCAATGATGGCCGCTATAGAGCCATGATTACTGACTTTTCGTTCATCAATTGAACAGCCATGATATTCAGGAGCTGACAGCGTAGCATATCACACAGCTCGTGCAATGGTTGATTTATTAAAGGAAACGGTTGGTAACTGCATAGTTTCACATGTTGGACACGTAAACTGGCCTCCAAGATCGTGCAATTTAACGCCGCTAGACTATTTTCGCTAGCCTACATCTATAAAACCGAAACAATTGACCACTTAGAAGCCACATTTAAATTATAATGTCAGTAGACCACTTTTCAAATAAAGTAAATTTCATGTTAACTTCAAGCATGCATTTTTATTTTATTCAATTTAATTTTCTATACCTCTATAGAAAACATCTTTACAAAGAAAAGTAATAATGACAAATCACAGCTTAGAAGGCAATATTTAAAATAGCTTTTGAGCTTTATTCTAATCACCAGTAGTGTAGTTATAAACAAAGTTATCTTATTTATTGATTTTAGTTTTTTACATTCCTGTTTTCATTAGGAAACATTAACGCTGAGATGTCCAAGTTTGATTGGTAGTAAAGAAGTAGATTTTGTTTTTAATAAGTCCTAAACGCCATTAAACATAAGTTGGAATTGCAGTAAATAAAAAAAAAAAAAAAAATATGTTTATTGCTTTTAAGAATCGATTTAAAAAAGCATAAATTCTACAAATTTTTCCAGTAGCATTATTGGAAAAGAATTAAGCGCATTTAATTTTCAAACAAATGATTTAAGTCTTTTAATAATCATTTGCAAGTTAAACTAAAACACTGAACCTTTATAAACTAACAATAAGAGTCCGTTGTAAACGACAACTTCATAAAGTGGCATCTAAGGAAATGCATTTAATTAATAGTGTCATGATTGTTTTGTTCTTTGTTTTGTATTATGCGTTGGGACCCTGTAAAAATTTTAAAAGCTTCCGCTAAATAAAAATGCAAAGTCTACTGAAAAAATAACGTGGCCATCTTGTAAATTAGTGGCCATTTTGTAAGGTCTAGAATCCTATAAAGTTTAAAAAACGTTTGGACCTTGGGCGCTTTGGTGACCATTGAAATTAGAGTTTTTACCGGAAACAAATGCATTTACAACACTTCGACGTTGAGAGGTTTCAAACATACTTCCTCGAAAATTCGACTGGGCAGGCAGTATCTACCGTTGCCAATTTTGCACTGAACAAGGACAATTTCTGTGTATATGCACCAGAGGCCAATTAACCGATGTGCTATATCACATCCAACCCTTTCACGCAAATGACTTACTTTTATAGAGGAAGAATTTTACAATTATTATTTATGCTATATCTTAATAACTGTAATAGTGAGATTGTTTACTGTTGGTAACTCTTGTAATAAAATAAGTTTTAAAAAGAAAAAAAAATCCTAAACAAAACTGAGTTTTCAAAACTTTCAAAGGTTAGTATTAGGATAATATTTACCTTTGGGAAGAATAAGAGTAGGGAAGTCTAACTAATATTTGACAAAAAATGGCAATAAGAATTTAAAAATTATTTATAGAATATTAATTCACCCTACTTAAGCTCTAACAGTGAAATGACAGAAATTTAATTTTTCCATTGTTAGTCGCACTTTGCTTTGTCGCTTCCATAGAACATAGTAGGTACAGCGATAAACTAAAAATATGATAACTCTCCAAGCAATTTTAAACAATTTTTAAAGAAATATAACTTGGTCACTTAAAATTAGTTTTGTGGTTAATTTTGTTGGAAGACAAAGCCTAACAAAAAACCATATTAGAGATTTAGCTAAAAAAATAAATAATAAATGTCAGGTAAGCCCCTCCTATAGCAATTCTTAGAAACCCAATATGTGTCCACTATTGTGACATTTTTTTTTTTTTTTTTTTTTTTTGGTTTTTTCAAAATTCAAACAAACTTCCATAAAACACTTTTTCAAAGGTGAAGATTATAGCTGAAAAAATATACGATCGAAAATTTGTCAATAATGTCATCATAATCATCAATATATGATGCTTCTCTTTTTCGGTTTTAGTTTGGTCAGCACTGCTGCGTTTTTTTTCCTCCAATAAATACTTATGCGTTACATAAGCTCAGCAAAATGTGTAAAGTTGTAGTTTAACATGAATTTACTTAAGCAATCATGCGAGGATAATGCGTTACACCATGAGTATTAATTTTCAATATCTTCTTACAATTTTGTTGTATACGAGACAGAAGACACAATTCATACTTTTGTATGCAACACTAACATTAATACAACTTGCATAATACTTACCAAGTAACTAGTAACGTTTAGCTATAATTCATAATGTTACTTTTTTGGACACTAACATAAATATGTTTCAAAGTTGCTAAATGTTTTGACAATAGGATGAGGAAATTAATATTGTTTTTAAAGACATTTGATAGATGGCTAAAGGGAGGGAATAGAAATTAGGATTTCGTTATTTACAAGGATTAGGTATATATCAAATTTTTGTTGGTGCTCCCAAAAGAACTGGTTTACATATTTAACAGTTAATTCATTATTCTATTTTAAATTAGATTTTTGTTTTTACTTTACATTGGATAAGAATCTGCTGATGTCTGTAACAATTAAATAAAATCTTCCATTAAAACAGTTTGGGTAAGTTATTTGACCTAGTGTTCCGACCAAAGTAATTAGGATATTAAATTTATTTGCTTTATTTTCCTGTTTAACCTAAAAGCATGCTGTGCTTTTGCTTAGTATTACGATAAATTTCGCTGCTTACAGTATTTGTTAAACTCACTATTCAAACTGTTTTTGACTTCTCTAAACCCAAGAATTGTAAGGTTAGAAGCAGACAGATATACAAAATAAAATATATTTGTTTAATTTAAGATTACTTTTGTTTTATTTTTCTTCTATATTGTCTAATTTTATTCTACGAAAACACAAGATGAAAAAGTACAAAATATACGATCGCTAAATTCATGTGTAAAACTAACGAATTAGCATCACTGTAATATAATAAACTTAAAATGTTCCTTTTAAACCAGTGATGGGCAAACTACGGCCAGCCGAGCGTTTTTCAAAAAAATTAATCACCTATTAAAAAATTATGACCAAAAAATAAATTTACATTATGTTTTAAAAAAGATATAAATTGACAATTTTAGCAAAAAAATGCCATGTTTTCATATTATATTGTGTACAAACTGCGTAGTTTTCTGGGAAATATTGTACACACAAGACAACAACAACTTTCTTATACAATATTCCAAGAAGAAACTTAAAAAGGGGCCAGCAATGGATTAATCAGCAATCAATAAAAGTGTAAATCTCGTGACGTAAAGAATAAATTGTGAAGTAAAATTTTAAAGTTGCCAGCGTACAGTTTTATTTGTGTAATTAAAATAATAAAGTGTATTGTAAATACTCCCATTAATGTCAATCAAAAATAGAAAGAGAAAAATTGATTCGGAATGTCGAGTATTTCAATAAGAGTGGACATGGAAGTACTTCTTTATCGAATATAACCAAAAACCTATTTGTCTTACCTGCCAAGAACCGGTAGCTGTACTTAAAGATTATAATCTCGCTAGGCACTTTAATTCAAAACATCTTGGGTCGAATTACTATAAAATGACAGATGAAGACAAGAAAGTTTATTCAGCGAAATTGAAAAGAAAAATATCTAGTCAGCAAATGTTTTTTAAAAATCAAAAAAGTGTCCAGCGATCCTCCACGTTAGCTGTTCACATTGTTGCCTATAAAAAAGCAAAAAGTAACAAACCGTTTTCTGAAGGAGAATTTATTAAGGATGTGTTAATTACTTTTCCAGTATTAATCCCCTGAAAAGGTAAAAGATATCGAATCTATAGGGCTGCCACGTAGAATGGTCACAAAAAGAATTGAAGCGATTTCTTCTAATTTAACCAATCAACTCGATGGACGTCTTCAAAAGTTTAAGTATTTTTCAGTCACTATGGATGAGAGCGTTGACAGGAGTGATACAGCCCAACTTCTAATTTCTATCACAGGAGTCGATGAAAACTTTGTAATAACCGAAGAACTTGCTTGTTTGAGATCTTGGAAAGGAAAGACGACAGGAAAAATATTTTATGATGAATTTAGAGAGGAGATGGAATCTCTTAATGCCTCAATTTCCAAATTAATTAATTTAACAACTGATGGAGCACCTAACATGGTGGGAAAAAATACGGGGTTTGCAGGAGTTTATAAAAGTCAGAATCCTGAAAGCGAAACAATTTTTTTACATTGCAAAATCCACCAAGATGTTCTTTGCAAGGCTGCCTTGGATATTAACCACGTACGTAATATTATTTTAAAATTAATTAATACCATTCGAGCCCGTGGTTTGTTACATCGACAATTTCAAGAGTTTTTATCGGAAGTTGATGCAGACTTTTCAGATGTACTTTATTACACAAAGATCAGGAGGCTGAGTTGTGGGCATGCCTTCTCGAGAGTTTGGAGTCTTCTCGAAGAAATTAAAGTTTTTCTAAAAACCAAAACTGAAATTTGGGATGAGTGGGAAATATTGGAGGATACGAATTGGTGCATCGAGTTTGCTTTTTTCACGAATTTACTAGAGCACTATAATAAACTGAACAAGAAGTTACAGGGAAGAAATCAATTTATAGATGAAACTTGGGGCAGTTTGAGGTCTTTTAAAACTCAATTGTTTATATTTTCTAAATGTTTGGGAAAACATGATTTGACTCATTTTCCAAGACTTAACTCTTTGAGGCCTGTGAGTGAAGAGAAGTTAAAAGTCTTTCCACAATCTTTATTAAAATTGTATTCAGAATTTGAGGCCAGATTTGCTGACTTTAAAAAAACCAACAATTTTCAGATATTTTTTCAATGCCTTTTAATGTTAATCCTGAGAATGTTCCATCTGATCTACAATTGGAAATTATAGAATTGAAATGTAATAATAATTTAAAACAATTATTTTTAAATACAGATAAGCTTAATTTCAATAAATCCTTACCAAAAGATGAATTTCCAAAGCTAATTAATCATGCGCAGAAAATTATGGGAATGTTTGCTTCCTCATATTTATGTGAACAGTAAAAAAATGCAGAAAAAATTCAATAAGAAACCGACTGTCAGACGAGAGTCTATTTAATTTATTAAAAGTCCCATCCTCCCAGCTGGAACCAGATTTTGAGGAAATTATGTCAATTCAGAAACAGATCCATGCTTCCCATTCATCTGGAAAATCTTAAAATCATAATAAACCGTATCTTATAAAATGTTTATGTTGTTTTAAAATATAACGTAATATAACTATATATAGCTTAAACCGAACTTTTAATTGAACAGCAACCCCATAATTTTTTTAATGAATGACCCTCTATGTTTTTTTTTTAATTTAATGGCCCGCCGCAAGATTTTTTTTAATTTATTGGCCCGCCACCCAAAAAGTTCGCTCATCACTGTTTTAGACTAAAAATGTATACATATGTGTTTGACCCTTTTCACATTTTATCGATAACATACATACATATATAAAAACTTGGCGCCTTGATGATTTTTTCGAAAATCTGAGCTCTTCGCTTTTAAAAAAAATTTCAAATACAGTATATGTATTTAGACTGCTTTCCAAGATCTTAAAAAAGGCGAAAAATAGTAGGTGTCAGTCATTACGGCATTTGCAATTAAAGCGCATTCGCAAAAATAATATTGTAGTTTGAATTAACTCTCTTAATTAAAAAGATACACTTTATACATTTGTAACATCAGCAAACACTGTTATAGTAAGCGAGGAATATAGTAAACATTTCTCAATAAATTGCTACATCCACCTAAAAAAAAACATCTGATGCACGCATTCATAAAGGTTTGCAAGCAAGAGATCTGAGTTCGAATCCCAGTAGAATTTGATTAGAAAAATATATAATTGTTGCTAAAAAATTGTATTTGATGACTTGTTTAAAATTCAAACGCATGCAGTTCAAGCCCCGATGCGAAAAAGGAAAGCAATGGTTGTATAGACACAGTAGACGTGTTGATGAAGGCGCCAACACATTCAGATGGTTAAGGCATGATCTAAGCCATACTTGTGATCTGGTTTGGATGACTTGCTTGGTGGGTATTAGGTCACAAAATAATAAAATAAAAGTTAGTATGCTGGTATTTGCAATCAAAAATACCTCTATGTTGATCGACAGGTGTGGATACATGTCAATATAAATAAAATATTTTTAAAGATTAATAGAGATATCCTATACGGCCAAATTAAAAACGCATAGAGTAGGGATGTTAACTGTCCAATCCGATCAAAATCTTGCTTCAGGTCCATTTGTATAAAACACAAATTACCAATGCCTTCAAAGTCGACATAGTTAAGGTTTCTCTCTAGTTTTAAATTGGGCCGCAGCCACTACACCCATTTAAACTTTTCCACATTTCACACAAAATATGATTGGCAGCCATTTCAAACATTTCATTTATAATTAAATGCACACAGTCTTTTAATAATAACCCTTTAGCAAATACGAGCACATCATTTTTACAGAGGTTACTTAAGAACAGAGGGTAAAAACACAAAAACACAAAATAAAATGAAACAATAAAGAAGGATTTCATTACTTATTTCAATTAATTTTTGTATTTAATAATCTATACTTATGTAATCATCATTAAATTATTGGTTCCTTTTTTTTATAGAACTTACCTGACGTGTAAATTATAAGAATATACGCTGTAGTATTACAAAATAATTGAAAGACAGATGTAATATTATTTAATGTGAATATTTCATAATACTCTATACTTATGTAATTATCTTGATTCTTGGCATGGAAACCAAACAACAATTTCAATTTATTTTAACCAAATTAATAATAGCGCTGTTTGAGTATGTCACACTATCAGGGTAAGTACATTTCGCGTAGCTTAATGGGGCATATTTTTGCAACTTATCTCTTTTAATCAAATATATAATTATGTCTTATTTGAATTTTATTAAAAGCAACCAAATGTTGCTGCCACTTAGACAAGAGTAAAATATAAAAAAATTTCGTATCTGATGAATATGTTTGCGTATATTTTAATATCATTTTTTTTTGTACAATTGTAAAGCGTGTCTCCTAATTAATTCAAGATTTTGGATTTGACGCCAAGTTTATGGTTATTATAGCTTTTTCACTGTTAAGCTTTTTTTTTTAAATAGCAGAGGAGAAGGCCAAGATCATGATTATTTGAGCAAAATCAGTGTTTATGAAACACATTTAGAATTTACTAACCCAACATGTAATTGTAAAATTACCAATCAAGTTTTTTTTCTAGAGTTTACTTTTGTCAAAATGGAGCAGTAAGGAGGACAGAAGGGAAATACTACAGATATAAATCAGCTATTTCTAAGCGGCTTGACCAATTGAGATGAAATACGCACAGCCGAGGAGTGTCGAGTTTAAGTTTTGATGTATTCGTAACAGCATTGGCTACAGTTACAACGAATTCATTTCGCATGAAAATCGCATTAACATAATTAAAATTCACTATTAAAATGGTAGTTCTGTTAAAGTTACATTTCGTAAAATTAGTGATATTTAGGACAACATTATCGTCTTTTGAGACCCCTATTAAGAACTTGGTCGTTAAGTTTGCGTCGACAGGCTCGATTCAAAATGTGCGAACGTCAACGCGGATGGTTCAAGTAAAAACAATGTTGAAGTAGATACAAATTTGTCAATTCCTCGATGTTCTCAACAATTGGGGTTATCCAAAACCACCACATGGCGAAGTTTGCATAAGGATTTAACTTTAAAGCCTTAAGAGGTTCAACTGGTGCAGAAATTGAAGCCAACCGACCATTCACATCGCCGTAGATTCGCTCAATTTATTAAGGATCAACCGGTTTTTGGTTTTTTTGAAAAAATCAACAAGCAAAATTGCCGTATTTGTGCCTTGAAAATCCTAAAGCGATTATTGAAAAGCTATTGCATACTCAACGTCTCACGGAATGGGGCCCTATGTGATCTGAAGGCGTGATTGGGCCGTTTTGTTTTTCGAACATCAAGCTGGAAATGCTTCAATGGATCAAGCTATTGCGAGATGCTAACAACTTAATTTTGACCTATTATTGACAACGTGGATATCACTGACATGTGTTTTCAACAGGACGGTGCCACATGTCACGCAGCGAATAAAACGCTTAATTTATTGCAAACCAAATTTCCCGATCGCTTAATTTCACGACAATCAGTAGTGAAGTGACCAGCCATATCGTGTGATATAACACCACTGGATTCTTTTTTTTGTGGGGTTTTATTAAGGACAGAGACTATACGAAGCCAAACGAATCGATTTTAGCCTTAAAACTCAAAATCCGTAATATGATTAAGGAAATAGAACCACCATTTTGTCAAAATATTGTTACGGATGTGTCATGCTTAAGTTTTTAAAAGAAAATAATTAAGCAATAAAGTAAACTACTGGATATATTTTTTACTAACTGCGTGGCTTGCTAAGAAAACTTATGCACAACAACAAAATTTCTAGCTACAAACTTTATACACGCAAACAACAACAATTTAATATATTGTCTACTAACTGCGTGGCATGCAAGACAACAACAAATTTCTGTTTAGTAACTGCGTAGAAATTTTATAAACGCAAACAACAACAAATCTGTATGCTGTTTGCCATCTGCGTAATTTTCTAAGAAAACTTATCTACACGAGATAACAACAAATATCTTAAAATAAGTTCCACGAAGAAACTTTACCAGTATAAAAAAAACGAAAATACACACAGAAATACAGGCGCCTACACATTTAATGTACAACATGCAACAACAAAATGTGATACAAAGGGAGTAGAAGATTCTTAAATTTTCTAGACTTTTAATGGACAAATATAAAAGGGCAGCGTCTGCGTGAATAGTTAGTCAGCGTAAAAATAAATCTCGTGAAGTAAAGACATGCATCTTAAGAAAATTGTTCTGTAGTGTAAACGTTGTGTGTAGTTAAAGTAAATAAAATTGTTGTTAATTTCAAAACACTAAAAAATGGTGTTATTTATTTTGCAATAAAGAACTCACAACAAAACGTTTATAAAAGGTATAAACGTAACAATGATTTAACACTTTAATGAAAGAATCGTGGTCGTGGTGGACATTTGCCAGATATAATTTTTTATTCATAATTGCCGAAGTTTTCTCTTCGAAATACAATAAAAATTTGAATCATCTTAATCTAAATGTTTTGTGTTATTTTGTTTTAGAAAACAAACTTCTTGTTGAAAAATCGTTTACGAAAATAGTTTGACAATTTGTAATTATCACACAGATTTTTCTAACAAGTGTAGTTGTAACAAATAATCAAAATTAAAGTTGAATATAAAATAAAATTTCTCAGTTGGTCAAATAGTTTTTAAATACAATAAGCAACTGTGTGATTCGATTTACATCTGCGCCTGGCCATGAAGCTTTAATCAGATGGTGGACCAAACCACTGCATAATTTGGAACGTCATGCTCGTCCTAGGAAGCGGAGGCCATAATTCTATGCAACAGAACTTTCTAATTGCAACTTTGATGATTCCAGAGCAGGGCTGCAAAATATCACTCCTTGTTTAAGAGTTGGAGACTTTTCAACTCCTGTCCAGAACACATGTCTAGCATGCTCACTGGACTGGATCATTCACTTAGGGTGTCATTAACAGTGAGATGATCCTGGCCACCATAATAACCATTATACTGTTATGGGGCCGCGAAACCACAACCACCACGATATAGGGGCCAACCTCAATAATCAGCCAGAGAACTATTAAAGGGGACTGGGCTCCCTTTTTCTCCCAGTTGCACTGTGTCTAGATAGTCGAAGTTCTATAAAGACCATATATATGTGCCCCCGGGGGGTATACAATAAGCAACTATAGATTTACTGAAATGTGATTAAAGGTTCCCTGACGAGTTGAGTTGAGCTATCAGTGAAATGGCCATAGAAACGAGCTTTACCGCCAATAATCAATTAAGTGATTTTATTTTAAAAAAAATTTGAGTTGTTAGTACACTGAAACGTGAATTATTTCTCTTTTTTTTCCAAAAAGGCTTTTGGCCTTGGCGTTTTAAATGTAAGTTAACTGTTTTCCAAATATTTCAATCCAAGCCAACACTTTGCCTTTAAATTAAAATATAGAAACAACCGAGTGTTACTTCGCTTGGTATATCGAAACGTTATATTAATTCAAAGAAATGAGTATATTTTTTGGCAACGCAATTGACACGCAGCTAAGATATATTATTTAGAGAAATGACTGCTGGCACAACCGATTAAAGGGGTTGCTAATATACATACTTATTTGCATTGAAGAAACAAACCCATTTTTAAAACGACCAAGAAACTGAAAACACATCGTTGCACGAACGTTTCAATATTAAAAAGCAAAAACAAAAAAAAAAACGAAAGAAAGAAAATCAAAGGCAAGACTTCTACCCTTAAAAACGTATTTTTTGCCATATTATTTACGAAAGGTCGATGAACCTTGGCAAAATATACACCAAAATTTCTGACAAAGTATTTTACTGTTTACTTGCTAAATGTACACGAGGTTGATTTTACGCTATTGTATGCAAATTCTTAATTGCACCAGTTAAAACAGAAACAAAAACAATGCATGCAAACAAATTTTTGATAATTTTTTCTTACTCCCTTATTCTAACTGTAATTGTAATTTGTTGAAATTTAATGTTTTTAAAACAGGTCAAGAAAAGTTATTAGATGTTTTCTAGTTCACTTTATTCAATAAATAAATGTAAAATCAAAATTATGTATATTCATTGTGATTAATTTGCCTTTTTAACTTGAAATTTGTGTGACATTGATAGAATTTCTGCGTAAAATAATGTACATAATGTACATATGTAACAGTAAAATTTTTCCATATAAAGGAGAGTAAGTATGTAATAACATAACAGTTGTTGTTGTATAATTTTAAACTTTTATACAACTGCAACAAGAAAATAATATTTAAACATAAAAACTTTAATGCATACAACAGTTTTGTTGAAATCTTGTCGGAATGTTGAACCAGTTATTAGTTAGATATTTTTTTAAATTTTCATTTCGCAAAGCTTAGAGATCTTAGCTTATATTGCTTTAAACTTTCTAAAAACTAAATCTTTTTCACTTAGCAAGAATATATCACAAAAATAGTGTGACCAGTGATAGTTGAGTTATAATTCGAAGTATTAAAATTTAAATAATATTTAATAGACTGAAGTTTATATTTATTTTATTTCTTATTTAAAAAAAAAAAAAATTATTTTTAAAAAATATGCAGCTACTTTAAAAAAGTAAAATCTAAGAAAAAAAGGATAATTGCATTTGTTGCATAGTGACAAATTATGCCCACGGGTTGACTTATAGCTTGTTTCCACGGCACCTGCTTCGCTCTCTATTTTTGCTTCACACCCCAATCATAAGCGAATCAACCTGCTTCACCATACACAATTTTGAGAACGAAGCTGGTAGATTCCTATTGAATATAGCTGCTAATCAAGAAAAATCCTCTCTTCTCTAATTTTTATCGTAAGTGTATCTGCACTAGTTGTAAAATTAAACAATTTTTTAAACAAAGAAAAATTACAAACAAAACAAAGTTAAAAGTGAAAACTTAAAAAATATAATAGTTTTGTGGGTGTGTTAATTTATTTTAATTTTATAAAATTAAAAAAAAAGTGGATAGGAAAAAAATTATACAATGCTATCGCGGCAAGAAGGATATCTTCTGTTGTTTTTCAACTGTTGTTGTTGTTATTTTTCAACTTATGTTTTTCTGTTTAATAACTGTCAAATCGAAGCGGATAAATGAGTCGTGTAAACAGCATGATTCATAAACTTGCTTCAGAGAGCGAAACACGAGATTCAAATTGTCGTGGAAACAGGCTATTAAGTAGAACAAATCTAGTGCACTTTATTATTTTTTTTTTTTCGTTCGGACCAGTACGCAGATAATGACCCCTACTCATGCAATGCAATGTACCAGAACTAGGAAATTAGGTTATGGAGAGGAGGAGAGAGGAAGTAGTATTTGTAAATGTTCGATTTGAATTTTCCCACATTGAAAGTGACAGGAAAAACGTCTGGAGGCAGTTTATTCCACACACGAACTGTTCTGCTAAAAAACGAATTTACCCTGTAATGTGTAGTGCGATTTACGAGTCATCGAGTCAAACACAAAAACGTGCGAGTAAAGAGAACAAGTTTCGTAATTTCGTAATTATCGTTGTAGTAACGATAAAACAGTGACATATAACTTACATTGCGTCGATGCTCAAGAGAATCAAAAGAGTTGGATATCCTATTGTCCCCAATGAGCCTCTTGGCCCTCTCCTGTACGCGGTTGAGCAACGCCAAAGTAGGCTTTGGGGCGCCGGCCCATACATGAGAGTTGTATTTCATTTTTGGGCGGATATAGGTGGTATAAGTAGTACGAAAATCGTTTTGAGTAAAGTATCCCTTACACCCTCTTAAAAAACCGAGGTACTTGAAAATGTGTTTAGTCCATCGAACATCACATACCAAGAACATTAAGAGCGTCCGATTCTGTAATACCTATATCCCCCATAGTAACAAATGTAGCACCATTCGCGAACACAGATCTATGCGTAAGCATGCATCATTGCGTCTTGCGGGCATTAAAATCGAGCCTATTTACACGGCCCCACCATCACAAGATCGTGATTGAGCGTATCAATCACGTTCCGTCTTTTGAAACTCACCTCCAGCTGGTTTGGTCTATTGCAATATGAATACGAAAGACAAATGGTGGTGTCGCCTGTGAAAGAGTATATCGGGTTGAAAATTTGACAAAGAAGGCCATTTAGAAAAATAAGAAATAGGGTAGGAGAAAGAACGGTTTAAGAGTACTCGTCTGATGAAATCCCATCTATAACAACTCGTTAATTGTGATTCCTAAGAAAACTCAATATAAATCTAGAGAAATTATAATCGACACCAAAAGCAATAATTTTTGACAAAAGTGCATCATGCCACTCTCTATCAAACGCCTTGGAAATATCTAAAACCGCCATCTTACTCGCTACGAAATGATATATGGAGCTGCCCATGCATTGTCCAGAGAGGAAAGCCAGCAAGTCGCCTGTGGAGCCCCCCCCCCCTCCCTACTGAACCCATACGGTCGGTCACTAAGTAAGCTGTTGGACTCCAGGTACCTCACAAGATGAAACTTAATCACTATGGAAAGTGCAGAACAAATTGGTATTGGGCGGTAATTTTCAGGGTTGTTAGCCTCACCCTTTTTGGGGATCGGCGTTACATTAGCAACCTTCCAACATTTTAAAAATTCCCCAGCATATCGTGCTGAAAAGGGCTTCTAACGGACGCGCTAGCATCAAAGAGCACTGTTTCAAGACCAGTGCCGAAATCCCATCCGGCCCAGCAGACTTGTTAATCTTGAGATCTGATAAAACCTTTTTAACCGCTCGAGCTCGAAAGAGAATATCTTCGGCATTATAAACCCTCATTATATAGAACTGAATGGTGTTAACAATGAGTGTTTTTCAATTGCTTCAAACTTAAATTAATTTGTTCTAACAGACAGAGTGTTAAGTATAAATTTACTTAATACGATTAAAACAATGAATTCCGATGAAGTATGTAGCGGTCGGGTATTTAAATTTTCTTTAATTGTTCCCTGCAGTAATAAAAACATTATTTACAATTTATACTTTTGCTAACTAAAATCTGAAAATAATGCGCATACTTGTAACAAAAAATTTGTATAGATTTTAGTAATTGTTTAACGGCGAAATTTGGAAATCTCGGTTGCTACGTTAACTCGACAATAGCATACCATAATTTGTTATGCTCATATTTTTATTTCCAGTCACTAAGCAAAGAAACAAAAAATTAAAGCATACAAATTAGGATATAATATTAGTATAACGTATATGTCTATATGCAACAATATATATTTTTCAACCTAAATTTTTCAGACGATGATGAAAATGATAAAACTATGATTCTAGAATTGACGTTCACTAGTGCCAGGGCTAAGTGCACTTAACTCAACGCGACCGTTCTCCTCAGTTTAAAGTTAGCTAACGCTTATTATTAAACAAAACATAAGAGTTGTTTAAAATATCGCTGCCATTAGTACCATTACGAAATTCTGGTAACCGCCAACATCAAATTTCCCAACGTAGCTTTGTTGTCTAACCGTTCTAAATTGAAACCCCTTTTAATTTCAAGTCATCGTAGTACATGTTATTGTCATATAAACACATTTTCCTTTATCATATGTAAATTCATACAAAATGGATACGAGTCACATGATTAAATGTGCGTTTGTTTATCTATATGTTACACATAAACCTGATGTATGTATCTTAATGAATTTATTAAAATATTAAATTTCCTAAGCGTGGAATATGTGTGTAAAGCATAGAGTACCTATAACTAGTACATGCTCATATTATGCGAAAGAAGTTATAATGCAACGTAAACAAAAACAAATGTAAAAAATTGTTATTCTTGTGTGTAAAACTCATTCAAAGTTGCCTCACAGCTACAGCTAAAGCTAAAGAAACAACAAAAAAAAACAGCAAACAAATACAAAATAAGGAAGCACTAAAATTAACAACTAATTCCTGCTTAAGCAACACTTAGCAGAGCAGTACAGAGTACACACACACATTCGCATACATAGATATATACATATCAAATATATTTAAAGAAATACGATCATACAAATGGGGTGAATATTCAAGTAGATTTCGTTGTTGTTTTGATTATTACAAAAAAACAGAGAACCAGCTTAAGACGATTTATGCAGCCAACCCAATGCCTGAGCCAGTCACCGAAACAGACAGCCACAAGATAGCCATTTAAGCTGACTTATTTCAACTTAACATGCATGTTTCTTTGTATGTCTTCAATCGGATCCAGTGTGTCAGTATGTTTTTAAGGGTCTGAGAAGGAATATAAATTATTATTTGCTGAAATAAAATAGTTAAAAATAAGTGTTCATAGTGTTCATAATTTTGTGATATAGGTTTTTTAACCGCTTTGAATTTTGGGAAAATATATTTCAAATTTCTATTCTCATTTTATCAAAGAAAACCTATGAAAAGAAAAACAAAATAAATTTGCAACTTTTAGTTTTTCCATCAAAATTTTACGCAAATAATTCTCATTTAGTCAAGAGCTTCTATATACAAAATAGTTCAAGAAACTGGCCAACAAAACGTGGTTTTATTATGCAGCAATCAACTACGTTGTCCTAGCTCAGCTTTAACTGCTTCCTCGATCATAATGAAATATTGCACACACCTTGTTAGTGGTATGGAAAAGCACTCAGATACTCGTTTTTGAGTTAACGAACGAGAGAACTAAATTTTGTATAGCTTTCACTAAGGCTACAAGTAGTAAATTTTTCAACGCAATTTTTTATTTGTCAACTGGTAATTGGTAATTTATTTATTGTAAATAATTCAATATTCACATGTTTTTTTTAAACTAATTTTGATTGTATTATTGTTCCTTACATACTACTGTATTCTTCAAGGACTTGTCATATATTATTTTATTTAAATGTCTACAGAATGACTGCTTACAGGATATTGAGGCTAACAACTTTAGTTAGCAATTTCCCCTAAAAAATTTAAAAACGAAGGCATTATTTGTCAACTCTAAAACACGATTTCTTATGTACATTTTTACATTGATACGGATTTTTTAATGCGTAGCTTTTGTAATTTGTAGCGCTTAACATCTTTTAATTACGTTTATTATTTTATTATTATTTTATTTAAACAAAGGAATGTGAAACATGAGCGTGAAAATCTGTAATTAATTATTTTTACAGAGAAAATATTATAAAAATTGGAACTTTAGAAAACAAAACACATTTTAAATTTTAAAAGTATGATTCGTACACGTAATTTCCAAGACTCAAACCAATCTACCGTCACAAATCATATATTTGTTTTTAGAACAATTTAATTATCCAATCCCATAAAAAATTACATAAACAAATTAATAGTGGCTGGTAAGCGCCTGGCTTAAAATTGACATGTATTTGTCAGTAAAAGTTTAGCTGACATACGGATAGATGCTACCCTTAAAAAGTAATTGATGGTTGCACTCAGAATAACATGAGTTGCCAAACTAAAGCCTAATTTTATAGAAAGGTTGAATCGATACTGACCATAGGAACTAATTAATAAATATCGAAGAACTGGAAAACTAAAATAGATACTCTTAAAATTAGATTAAGGTCACGCGAGTTTAATATGCATTCTAAATTAATAGCCTCAAAGTTTTTAAATGTCTATATTTGGAAATTGAGTACCGAAGCTAACTAAAATGGTATCACTAGTTTATTAAAAAAAAAATGCTAAAAACAAAAAATTATTTTTTTTCCTACAATGGATGTATATCTATGACAGTCATCTATATCAGGAACAATTAGATTCTCACAAAGTTGTATTTTATGATATAAAAAAGTTAATAACTAAATAGTGATCCCTTATGTATATGGCTTTATCTTCGAAATAAAGTTTGCAGTAATATTTCTGCTCTTACGAAAAGTACACAAAATAAAATACCTGATTTTGTCATATACTAAACAACAGAAATGTTGTTAAAAGTATCATCACTACAATTTTTTTTTCATGGTGTGTATTATGAAGATGTTAGTTTTCCGGTCAGGGCATTGGCACACAAGTTTTACGATCCAAGTTTTAAGCCATGGCACCTTTAGAGCTCAATTTTTATATGCACTTTGAACAAACCAAAATTAAAAAAATTATTTTTTGTTTTATTTTCATGCATAAAAAATATTAATTAAAATTAAAAGAAATTTTCCATCTTGCAAGGGTTTTACTCAAAATTGTCACGATAAAAACCTCAAGTAAAGATCAACCACAAAATCTCATTTCAAAACCAGGCTGATGTTGAAAATACTTAAGACATTTAACAAATAACTTGGAAGGTTTATTGTCTGATTTAGTTTTGAACATATAAAACTGTGTTTTTTTTGCTTTGTTTTGTTTTTACTTCGAATGTTTACCTGTTTGGTTAAATCGTTTTTTCACTGTTTTTTGTTTTTACTTTTTGTTGCTTTAATACAGGCAGCTACTCTGTACTTTGAACGAAAGAAAGAAAAGGTAAGACAAATAATAAAGAATACAACAACAAAAGAAAATAAAAGAGCTACTTTGGCCAACGCGTTCACGTGCTGAATCAACAAGAATCATCAGCAACAAAATGTGGCAGGAGCCATGACAAATGGTGGCATTGCTTCTGAATCTGTTGCCTCCTCTTAACGGTTCAGAGAGTGAGTAAATGTTTGCATTTCTGTCTTTTGGCATTTTGTTTATTTGTATTTTATTTTATTTTATTTTTATTTCTTGTCATTTATTAATTCTTCTTTTTGGTTTTGGCTGTTTTACATTCGTAATGACGTTGATGAACCAAAGTGACTACACCGCAAAATAAAATCCAAATAGCTGAATAGTAGTAGTGGTCGTATTAAATATATAGTCATCCATCAAAGAGAAGACAGTTTCGTTTTTGCATTCAGGTTTCCTTTTGTGACTTTTGTGGCATAAGAAGGCAAATTACATTACCTCACCTTGCCCCTCCTAAAAAAACAAAGCTCATCGTAAGTATAAAGACGTGCAAGAGATTGCGAAAATTTATCCAAAAGGTTTTTGCATATCTGTGAAAATCGGTTTCGTGTTCGTTTGCTTTTCAAATTTATATTTTTAACATGATGATGGTAGTGTTTTTGTTGTTGTCTCATAATTGCTATAATGAGTTTTATTTAATCGAAAATTTATTTTAAATCAAAAGTGTTAATTTGTTTGTCTTGGGCGAAATGGTAAACGAAATGTAGTCGCATCATAGTTACAGTTTGCTTTTATCATTAAAAGGAAATTAAAAAAAAGGGATAAAGTACTTGTAAGTCTTTATGTCTGACAAAGATATTAAACTTCATAATAAAAAATAATTATCAATGATCCCTTAAGTTTGCTTTTCTTTGATCTGAAATATCAGGGGGCAGCTTAGGGGGCAGTGATTAGCCAGAAATTCAACAGATACCTGTCGCGAAGAAAAGTGGCACAGTGGATCAGCACACGCTAGATATGTGTCGTCAGGAGAGCTTGGTCTATACAATCTATACTGGTGATATCATAACAAAAAGGTTTGCCGTAGGTAACATTAAAACCATATAGATGTAAAAAAAGTCAACTTTGTAGATCACAATGGCCAACAAAGATGCTGGAGGAATAGGCCTTGTAAAAAATCTAGTCCATTACCAGAAACTGTAAATTCTACAACCGGTGTTATGGATCAAAAATGGGAGCTGAATGTGCTAATAAGGAAATAGACTAGGGACCACAAATGTCCGAATCGGTTCTGATACTAACGAATCGGCCTAGTTCGAAGTTAGTCCAGCCAAGGAAGAGTAAGTATAGTCATAAAAATGCCAAAGATAACCAGGGCATAATACTGATTACTTTTCATAATATCAAGTGAGACAAAATATATTTAGTGATTAATGCAGAAAGAAAAAACTGAGAGCAATCAGTCAGATAATGTATTCAGATACTATTATTTGTAGTCTATTCACTTGTCGTTCCATATCTTCACTGTTTCAAGAAAAAAATATGACTTTGCTAAAATCACATATCCACTAAATAAAGCCTTTGTAGACTGCAAACCATCGAAAAATTTTTATAGGAACTCAAGGATGGTAGCTTTGCAATCATTACTGTCTCATAAAGGCATGAGAGATATTCTCGTTTTCTTTGCATGCTCGTTAGACCAAATAAAATTTTACCGTTTTAAAAGCACAATTTAAAATAGCAACATTCAAACGTCAGTTAAGTAGCATAAGCCGCAACAGATACGGCCTTTTTTAAAAATCCGCAATCTATGTGAAAATTTAATTTGTCTTGTAGTAAATTATTATCCGAAGAGGTGTACTATATACAGTTATCTATATATGTATATCTAATAATTTTTAGTAAGAACGTCTTATTTTTATACTTACTTGTAGTAAAATGGATAATACATTTCTGCATTAAGTGATTTATTAATTTGGGGCAAAAAAGTAAAGCTCTCTTACCTGAAAATAGAAAGAAAAATCTTAGATTATTGGAAGTTTAAAGTTTTAAAAGAAATAGATATTGCTTATAAAGCAACACTTGTACAATTTAATTAAAAAATGTGCAAAATTAATTAAAATGCCTAAAAATTATTTTTTTTTAATTTTCCAACATATCTTTTCTAACTTGAATTAAAATGGCTAAATCTTTAAAACTGCAAGTAATTAACATAATTATTGAGTGTAGAAATAATATTGGGACTTTAAAATTAAAACTTATACGCCCTCAAATCTATACAAATAAAAGATATTAAAATAAAATTTTTATGAAAAAAGCACATCTATTTAGTTTTCTCAAAAATTCTAACAACATCACTTGCATATTCTGTTGAGCCCTTAAATAAAAGTATATAATTTGAAGATTTTTACATTGAATAAATTCAGATAAAATTTCAAATGAACAACTAATTGTTCATTGAACGGATTATAACCTGTGGGATCCTTATATTCAAAAACTTTTCTTTAAATTTGTAAAGTTATTTCAACAGGAAAGTATAAATAAATTATATCATTTAATTAATTAATGGAAAGCTACTTGAGTAGCCGTTTATTTGTTGTAAAGCACGAGGAGTTTTTGAGCCCACCACAGTCAATTAGAGCCGGAGTTCCTCAAGGGAGCATTTTGGGTCTGATGTTGTATTTATTATATACCTCAGATATGCCTACACGGGACGACGTTCACGTTTCAACATTTGCTGATGATACTGCCCTGCTTTGTGTTCATGTAGACCCAAACGAAGCTTCACTACGTCTTCAAAGTCATGTGTTCCAAGTCGAAAAATGGTTAAGACAATGGCGAATAAAAATTAATTAACAGAAGTGCATTCATATAACTTTTACATTACGCAGGAGTACATGCCCACCTATCACAATAAATAATCAGACAATACCTCAACGTTCGGTCGTCAAGTACCTCGGTATGCACCTTGACAGGCGTCTAACATGGAAGCACCACATAGAAGCAAAACTTATGCAAATAAGACTTAAAACTGTTCAATTAAACTGGCTAATTGGTCGGAATTCTGTTTTCAGTCTGGACTGCAAACTTTTGATCTACAAGTCTATTCTAAAGCCAATATGGAGCTATGGAATTCAAATGTGGGGCACTGCCTCAGTGTCAAATGTCGAACGGATACAAAGAAGCCAGAACAAAATCCTCAGACTCATGACTGCTGCCCCATAGTATGTGAAAAACTCAAACATTCACAAGGATTTGAAAGTGTCCTCTGTAAGAGAGGAGAGTACGCATCCAAATATTTGACAGGACTGGGATTTCATCAAAATATTTTGGCGCGTAATGTATTGGATGATAGGGGCTACAATCGTCTGAAGAGGAGAGACGTTAGGGCCAGTGGTATGGGTAATTTCTAGTGTTTTTCTTTTTATTTTTTTTATTTCTTGTTAACTAACACTTTTTGGCTGGCATTGGCTAGACATAAAGATAATTTTAACTTTTGGATTTAAAATTTATCTACTTATTGTTAGTTCTATTAATTTAAAAGATTCAATAAATAATATTATGATACAAAAAAAAATTTAATTAATCAAAAATATTTACTTGTATAACTCTTTTTGAATACAATTTAATAAGGATTTTTTACATTTTTTAGTCAAACATTTTGTATCTATCATCTATTTCCAGATCTTTATACGAACTTATAACTACTTACTGCAATTCTTTTCAAAGAAAAAACAATATATTCAAAAAACTTTGCGTTCACAAAACATCAGTGAATTATTTCAACTGAAAACGTATTTTGTCTTTTCATTGCAATTAATATTCTTTTGATGATCATGAAGATTGTGATAAGGCGATAAGACACATAAGAATTAAAAATTTTATACGAAAAAATACTAAATGCGAAAAATGACGGTTCCCACTTTGAAATCTGATCTAAATGGACAATTCATACATTTTAATGATCTCTTTAAAAGAATAATTAATAATGAATATTGTCTAATTTGTATTCCAGAGATTATTTCATGTTGTAGGTGGTGCATTCAACAAAACGGACTAAATTAAAGCTACAACAAAACATTTTACAATGAGAAGCTTAAAATAATTTATTGAAATTTTTTAAATAGTTTTTTCTTTTTTTTTTTTTTTGTTACATTGTAAACTAAATTTTAATTTTAATTTTTAATATTACTAAGAGAAAGCAGCGCAGGCTCAGAATATTTTTAAAAATTCTATAGGCTACTAACAAAGCTTATGTTTTTTCTTAACCTTTTAGTGATAGTGCAAAGGGACATCACACCTCGGAAAGTTAATTTTTATACAGTGGCGTATTTGATGAAAAAACAAATGGAAATAATACTCTAGTTTATAAACAGCTATCCCAATTATATTGAAATTTTAAGAATTAATGTTTACGTTATATTGCCATGGAAGTCTGTTTTTAAATATAATACCTTGGGTGTATGAAAATTTATTTTAAAAAATTAAAATTTCCTCTTTTTTCTCGGGGGTTGGAAACATTAAATTGACAACAGCTCTTTAGAAAATATTTGGTCTAAATATCTAATCTATCTTCTATCTATATATATAAAAATGAAATGGTCCACGTATGTAATGAGTTGGCGTGAGAACGGCTGGAGCGATTTGGCTGATTTTTGTTTTATGCGATTCGAAATTTTCAGGAGATGGTTTGTATGAAAAAAAAATTATAAAATTTTCCGGAAAACTAAGAAAATTAAGTTATTAATTTTCTTCTGTTGTTGTTGTAAACACAAATAAGTTATTCACGACTCGACATGTACGTTCGAACTGGTTTGATGAAGCTTATGGTTGTTTGTATGCTAATGAGTTTGTATACGTGCAAACACACGTATGCATTCTTAGCATACGCTAAAAAAAATCCGTAGATCAAATTAAAAAAAAAACACAAAACAAAAATAAAACAAAATAAAAGACCAAATAAAGAGAGGCAACATCTTCAACTTCGGCCAAACCGAAAATTGTTCTAACATGTCAACAGTTTATCTATTTTTTTGTTTGAACATTTTTTTAATTCATTACTATACATAGCTGCCAGATTTTTTAGAGATAATACCGTCACAATACATATGTATGAAAATAGATTGCATCTTTTTCAATAAAATTCAAATTCTTTGGTGAATTTGTTTTCAATTTAGTAAAATATGCATTTTAAGTTTCATTTTTAAAATTTTTTTTCTTTAAAGTGTATAAATTTATACCAAAAAAAATATAATTACATATACAAAAAATTGACTTACATATGTACATATACATACATACGTTTTAATAAACATCAGCAAGCTTTGCTAATGTTACAGAATTTGCCAGGAGAGCCCAACGAACATGACTTTATTTCGAAGTAATTTTTTTTCGCATGAGAAAATTTAGAGAGCAACTCGAAGAACTAAAGTTTTTAACACATTTTTAAGAAAAAGTATTAATTATTTTTATACATGTTTTTATTTTCACTTTTCAATATCATATTAGTGAAAACATAAATAAATCGTTTTCACTTCTCAATTTTTTTACTTAGCCTACGTTTAAACTTTATAAAATTCCTAAACAGTGCTCAGTGATTTAATTTAGACGTGTTGGATAATACTAAAAGTGAAAATTTGAATATATATTCTACATACATATGGTCATATGTATGTATGCACATTGTCCGTGCTTTAAAAATTTTCGTGCGATTTGATTCACATAATTTTAAAATTAATAGTTTTTATAAGAGAAGAAAAACCTTGATATGTTGGATAGTGAGGGTTTAAAAATATTAAGTCACCGACAATTACACTTCACTTTGAAGTTAAAAAATAATTTTCTACTCGATGCAATTTTAACGATACATACATACGATGTTTATTGCTTATATGCTGAAAATCCACTATCAAAATTCTTTTGTTCTAAAATTTTATTGCTAAAGTAAAGTATAAAAGCTAAACTTCGAACGATTTTTTAGCAGTCAACATTTCTTAAAATTTTTATGATTATCTACGTCTAGGTTTATCTATCTATTCTTATATATTGTTAGACATTGGCAGTGGCAAAAACCGACTGAATCTACAACCGAACAGATTTCTTTTCTAATGGGCTCTTGCCAATTCACAACGTCTAAAGACGAACTAATTGCAAAACTGTTCACATACATTGCTCAAAATTTTAGCGATTAACTTTGGTTAAGTGAAACAGCCATTTTGGCTGCAAAAAACAAATACGTTAATTGAATAAATTCAAAAATCCAAAGCTTAATTAATGGCGAACGCTATTCGCTATTACCGATCCCAAAAATTTTGTTAACTACCCCGTAGAGTTCCTGAATTCATTAAAATTACCGGAAATGCCACCACATAACTTCCAGCTTAACGTTGGAGCGGTAATAGTCATATTACGTTACCTGAATCAGCCAATACTATGCGATGGTACTAGATTGGTTATTAAAACGCTGATGGCGAACACTTAGCAATAATAATTATAGCAAAGTTTGTAGGTGAAGAGCTGCCTACTCCAAGGATATCATACCAAGTGATTTACCGTTAATCAAAATCAAAGAATTCGTGATTCAAACCGGAATAGAAAGTTGATGTAACAGGATATTCTTGATAAAACCGAAGATCTTGTCGGAAAAAAACTGTATAGCTTAGCAATTTTGCTTAGCAAATCACCCAGCATTGAGTTTCCATGGAGTGTTGAGGATGGCTGGATTGTTTTAATTTGTTTTAGCGCATGTTTAGAATATAAGATATCGTGATAGAATAGCGATTTTATGTTAAGTTGAAATAATGGTCTGTGCTTACCAAAATTGTTGTATATTGGCTGTATTTAGCAGCAGATGACGTTTTTGAACTAATATAGTCGATTTTCGTTTGGTAGCAGCCCTCTAAGGGTTTAACTCTCTTAGAGTAGCTGGTTGATAAAACGTCATCTACAGTATCAAGTCTCCAATAAATTTTTTTGAAAATACAAATGAATGTTAGTTTTGTACATAACGTTGATTTGGCGAAAGGTCAAAGCATAACATAAAGCATACGTAAACTTACGAAAGCGACGTCAAATTTCAAAAAGCCAGAAAGAAAAATTTCTTTGCGCTCCAACAATGTCAAAATTGCAAAGTGAAAATTGCATGAAGTAAAATATAAAAAAGTTCTTTTTTTTTAGAATAAATTTTACATAATTTTATTTACTCAATAAAATATAGGGTGCTAATGTTACAAAATTTGTAATAAAATTTAATCAGAGGCAAATTATGAGTTGGCGTTTTAAAATATTTTTGTTAAATTTAAAATATATTATTTATAATTAAACTTATTGCATGACTGTTGTACATTTATCATAAAATTAACTAACCAAATTAACAACATTTCAAGTTTTTCTTATTGGTTTCCTTATAATTATAAGTCTTTGACTTTTTTGCGCATTATTTTTGTGTTTTTCAGGTAGAGAAAATCAACTTTTTTTCACTGCAATCGTGTCTAACTAATAGGTTTAAAAAGAAAATATGTAATAGAAAACAGTTCCTTTTTGCTCATTTCATATATAAAATAAAAGATTCTTTTTTTAGCTTTTTGTAACCATAAATAAAAAATATAAAAACAGAGACAATGAAATTGACACGATATAAAACTACTACACCAGATTGAGAGACAAATAAACATACAAAGAATATTTGGGAAATTATGTACTGTATGAAGGTCATCTACCTTGTCTTCCGAATAAGTTGATCATGATATTTGTACAGTAAATGAAAAATTTCTTTAAACAGAAAAACCTTTAAGTTACGAGCAAAATCAACCAACCAATTTAAGCCAAACAGCCAAAATTAACAAATTTACTAACACTAGCACTTCCTTAAAGTTTTTTGTGTGTAAAATAATTCTCATTTACACATGCAATATAAACTCTTATTTGTATCATTTTATAAACCCCCAAAGAAATTGTTAATTTAAACAATTTTCGCTACTTTATTTGTGCTAAAAGTGTATATAACCCAGCATGGGTTTTATACAGACCCGTGCTCTGTGGTGGCCACTAAGTAACAATTTTTGATGAGTTATTTATTTCAGGTCTCATATCTTTATGGCATTATTATTACTTATTCACTCTTCATTTACAGTAGCGAGCATAAAGAATTCAACGAGTTATTTTTTTTTTGTTTTTACGATTTAATACCTAGCCTAGTCGTTGCAGTGACTGTCCATATGTTTTTTTTTTTTGGAACCGTAATAGCTAGACATTAGAAGCTTTCACTGGAGTTTTATTATTATGACTACATAGAGGTGTATCAGTTTCGAAAACAAATATATTTAGGATTTAAAAAATGTAGTAACGCTTGTTTTTGAAATTAAAACATCAAAAATTATATTGTATTTCAGAAAAGATACTTAAAAAAATACGTCACTCAAATTCAATCGTGAAAATACGTTGAGAATCTTAAATGATTTAGGGAAGTATCAAGGTACTTTTAAACACCGAATGGTATCATCTTTTCCAACACTGATACACATCTATACATACATAATATGTGTGTGTGTTTGTATATAAAAAAGCACATCCATGCACACATTTTTACACAACATGTTTAGTTACAACTTTTTTTTTGCAACTCCAAAATAAAAACGCTATAAATTTAAATTCGCGTGCCGAACTTAAGGTACCTTTTTGATTTCATTTTTAATTTATATATAATTTTAAGCATAAGCTTAAATTATATATTCCAAAGAGAATTTTATTTCGTGAGACACATTAAATCCCTTTTCTAACATGTAAAATAAATTTATTCATTTCACAAAAAATATTTCTTATTGTTCTGCTTTTTGCTAAGGGAACTCTAAGATGAAGTCTTCTTAACTCAGCTATTGCAAGGTTTAATATCGACAAAACAGATAATAAATCTTAAATTTTAATTATGTATTTTATATATTACTTATTTTGGTTTAAAATGTTAAGAGATGGTAAGCGGAGACAAGCAATGGGCGGTTAGATTTTTGGATTTGGAAAACTTTTAATTAAATACGCTGCAACCAGTAATTCATCATAAATGCTAGTAAATTTATTTTAATATTTAGTATTAAATAAATATATTTTTTTAATAATATATAAAGGGTTTTTCAACAAGAAGTTTGTTTTCTAAAACAAAAAAAAACAAAAACAAACAAAAAATTTAGATTAAAACTATTAAAATTTTTATTGTATTACGCAGAGAAATTTCCACCACGACCACGCTAACAGATGTTGATTCTATCATCAAAGTTTTTAATCACTTTTTGGCAAAATGGCGGTCATATTTGGTTAATCACATCACAGATTTTGGGTTTAAGGGCTGAAATGTCCTTAACATAGCCCAACAAAAAATAATCCAGTGGCGTTAAATCACACGATCTGGCTGGCCACTTAACTGCTGATTGTCGAAAAATTATGCCATCGGAAAATTTGCTTTGGAAAAAAATAATCGTTTCAATGGCTGTGTGACATGTGGCACCGTCTTGTTGAAATGACATGTCCAAGTCGTCAATAATAGGTCAAAATTGAGTTGTGATCCATTGACCGTTGCCGCATTTTCAGCCTCATCTTCGAAAAAAAAAACCGTTCAATCACGCCCTCAGACCACATAGCATAACACAGTGACACGTTGAGCATGCAAAAGCTTCTCAATAATCGTTTTAGGATTTTCAGAAGCCTAAATGCGGCAATTTCGCTTATTGACATACCTAGACAAGTGAAACTGGGCTCCGTTTTTTTCAGAAAAACTAGCCGGTTGTTCCTGAATGAATTGAGCGAATCTACGGCGATGTGAATAGTCGGTCGGCTACAACTCCTGTACCAGATTAAGGCTTTAAAGTCAAATCTTTACGCAAAATTCGCCATGAGGTGGTTTTGAAGAACCCGAATTATTGAGAACGTCGAGAAATTGACAAATTTGGATCATCTTCAATGCTGTGGCTGCGATGTTTTCAGTTGAACAACCTCGTTGAACTCGCGTTGGTGTTCGCACATTTTGTATTGAGCCTGTCGACCCAATTTTAACGGACAAATTCTTAATAGCGGTCTCAGAAGGACGATTAACAGGACCACAATTTTCATAGTGGATTTTAAATATTTTAATGCGAAATAGAATTTATCGCAACAATTACCAATGCATCTACTATGAATACATCAGAAAACCAAATGCTAAAACTTCAACAATTGAAAAACAAACTTCTTGTTGAAAACCCCTTTATATATTTTTATAGAAATATATTTATTTAATAATAAATATAAAGAATAAAATATTAACAAGTGTTTAGATTCTTTATTTTTTAAATGTAATACATGCTTTTTCTCTCTTTAAAAACAAAAGTAGTGATGTGAATTGAATGGTTGTTTATCACATATGTAAAACAAGTCGACGTCAAATATGTTCCTACACTATTTCATACCGAAACATATGAAAGAAGTATGTATGTGAACATGAAAATGCTTGTTTTGGTACAACAAAAGGTTCCAAATTATGTAAAAACTTGAAAATAATAATGCGTAACTGATGAAAACAATAACTGTGTAAATTTCAAATAGCAGAAAAATTAATTTTTAGGAAGTATAAAGTATAAAAAAACACAACCGAGTACCTTAACATAGCAATCAGTTCTCATCATTTATTCAATACTGCCTGCTAAGTACCTAAATATAATATTTCTCTCGTTTCATAAATTCAGTTTGAACCAGGGTTCAGAATTTTTCATTTATGAACATTCAAAAATCAACATTCATGATATTTTTCATAAATGAGAAATCTAAAATTTTATATTTATTTTTTACGCGCATAAACGAACAAGAAAAAATGTTCTGCTTATGTTCATACATGAATGCGCACAACAAGAATTATTAGTCTTATTCATATGTGATAAATGATAAATCAGCTACTTCTCATTAATGTTATTTTTCATATATGTACATGTTCATATATGAACGTTGAAATTTTATAAAATTTCTCATAAATGAACGTGAAAAAAGTTTACCCTAAAATGTAGTAAAAACACATGGGTACATATTAACTCAAAATACAATATTGCAATATATTCTAAAAGAAATAAAAACAAACATTTTTTTCCTGCATACGCGGACAATTGCGCATTATCAGATATGTGCGTTTATGTACGCGAATGCTTAACGCACATATTTTTACGACCTTTTCATTTATGAAAAATTATCAAAATTGTAAATATTCAAAAATGAACACTTTTGTGTTTCTCATTTTTTCACTTATGGATAGAAAGAAAAAAAATAAATCGTCGCATTCACAAATGAGAAAACACAAAATAATTTGTAGTCTCTCACACATGTATGAGAAGAAGCGGCTAAAAAATGAAATGTACATATTCATACATGTATGAACAGTGAGTGAATACTGCGCTACTCTGGTTTGAACATAGCTGGGTTTTGAATACTGGGCATATTCTTGAAACGAACACAGCCAAGTACCTAAATAAAAGTTAAGCTCCTGACAAGGTCCTTACTTTATCCTTCATGGTATTTTGAAACAAATAAAAAAATATTTACAAGCAGCCAGCAAACTATACTCTATTGTTGTTATGATATACCCAATAAGATATATAAATATAATTTTGCAGACCTCTAATCCCTAATAAGGGAAGATACAAAAGTGCTTACAAAGAAAGCAGCCATTTATTATACACAATTATTTATTTAGGTCAATGTGTTTTTTATTTCTTAATGCTCACGTATCATTTAATATTCATGTGCATTTATTTAAAATTATATACAACCACTACAACTAATATATATTTTGCATTAAATATTTGTCTGGTTTTTATAATGATCAAATCGGTGATAATTATGATCACCATTTAAATGGCACTCAACGAAGAATTAAGATTTTTATATCTTTTTTTTTATATAAATTTAATGGCCATTAAGAAGTAGAAAATGCGAACACTAAATATATTACAGTTTTTAGGTAACTATTAGTATTGCATTAGACTTAATAATGAAGTTATATTTGCTTAACAAAATAAGAAATTCTTTTGGGAATTCGGTGTGTCAATAGCAAAACAGAAAACTATTTATAGAAAGCAATAATATGTCAAATCAAAAAAATTTTGGTAAATAATTACCTCATTAATTTAATGGCAAGTACACAAATATTTTAAATTTATGAAAGAAAATAACACAGGTATTTTGTAAACAGTTTTTGTTTTATTTTAAGTTGAATATTTCTTAAAATATGCTCTATTTTAAATATAATAGAAAAATATTTAAAAGGACATTTTTTAAAATAACTCCTTGCGAAAATAGGATTTAAAAAATAATCTTGATTTACATGTTTTGTAATAAAAAATCTTATGTTTTAATAGAGGAGAAGTATTAATCAAAATCTATTATTCCTATTATACTAAATGAAAACACCCAATGAGGGAGACAGTGCAGCAATACGGAAGAAAAAGCAAAATGTTAAACATCACAAGCGTAAGCGTAAAAAATATTTGCAGCTATCAATAGAAGAAGGTCATAGGCTATCTGCCTACAGCTGCCTGTAGCTTATGATTTTTTACATGAAACCTTGACTTTGATTTAATTTTTTGTAAAAAAATAAAATAAAAGGAAGGATGTGTTACAAGAAATATTCTTTAACGGAATATTTCTTAATAAAAAGAAATACAAATATTCTTTGTGTTTTTCCTGTTTATCTTTTATGGCTTCTTATGCATATCCAAGTATTAATTCCATTGATCACCCTTGAAATAACTTTCCATCTTCTGATCTATTATCTATATTTAGGTAAAAAAACGCATTACCGCCGTTGTAAATTAACTGTCCTACTGAATTAATTTTTTTTTTAGTAACTAAAGTAACAGAATAGCATAGAATTCCAAAAGTAAGAAAATCATAATATTTATTTATCTTAATTTTTATACCTCAAACGGCCTGTAAAAAGAAATATACCCATTAAAAATACTAACAATACTTGGCTAAAAACAGATAACGAAAAATCCATTGCATTTGCTGACCATTTGGAGAAAACTTTTAAACCGCATAACCTCAATAAAAATCCCGACGACATCATGCATTTTCTAAACATCGCTTGCCAAATGGAACTTCCTATAAAACATATCACCCCAAGAGAAACTAAAACGGAAATTAATGCTCTCAATAATAAAAAATCTACGGGATATGATAAAATAGATGCAATTGCAATCAAAACATTGCCATTTAAGGGCGTTTTGTTTTTGACTTTAATATTTAATTCCATTTTACGACTTCAACATTTTCCTTCACAATGGAAATGTGCGGAAATAATAATGGTTTTGAAACCTAGTAAGCCAGAAAACATGGTAACATCTTACAGGCCTATTAGCCTTCTGCCCATTTTTTCAAAAGTTTTTGAAAGATTGCTCTTTAATCGCTTATCTCCTTATCTACAAAAACACAATATTATCCCTGATCATCAGTTCGGATTTAGAAATATGCATGGCACTCCAGAGCAGTGCCATCGTATTATAAAAGTTATAACAGATTCATTGGAGAACAAAAAGTATTGTTCTGCTGTATTTTTAGATATTGGATTGCTGTACAAATTAAAACAATTACTCCCAACACCATTTTATTTATTCTTCTTGTCTTATCTAAGGAAGAGATATTTCTATGTAAGAGTAAATAACGATTACTCAAATATTCGTCAAATAGAAGCCGGAATCCCTCAGGGTAGCGTCCTCGGACCAGTGTTATATACTATATTCACATATGATATGCCAGCAAGAGGGGATATAACTATTGCAACTTACGCTGACGACACCGCATTCCTGTGTACTAGCGAATCATCTTCTGAAGCTTCTAGAATAATGCAGCTACAACTTGATTGTTTTAACCAATGGCTTTTAAGATGGAATATTGTAGTTAACACTCAAAAATCAAGTCTCGCTACTTTTACAACTAGAAGAGAAAATTGTCCGGCGGTTTTCCTTAATGGTACTGCAATTCCCAGTAACGATACTACCGTAAAATATTTGGGTATTCATTTAGACAGACGACTAACGTGGAAAGCACATTTATGCGCTAAAAGAAAGCAGTTAGATATTAAATTTAAACAAATGTATTGGCTACTTGGATCAAAGTCTCAACTCTCCCTGGAAAACAAAGTTTTACTGTACAAAACCATCTTGAAACCAATTTGGACCTATGGCATAGAATTGTGGGGAACAGCTAAAAACTCTAACATCGAAATTTTGCAAAGATTTCAGTCGAAAACCTTGCGTGCAATCACAAATGCTCCTTTTTACTTAACAAACAAATCTCTGCATAATGACCTAAATATACCTTTCGTAAAATCAGAAATAAAGAAATTTAGTTGTAACTATTTAGAAAGACTTAGCAAGCATACAAATGTGTTGGCAATCTCACTTTTAGATGATACTGATGAGGTCAGAAGACTGAAGAGAAATCACATTTTAGATCTCCCTTTCATTTAATATCTTTAAGATTTTCTCGTTAATAATTTAGATATATGTTGTTAATAATAATACTTATTTTCTTAAGAATATAATTTATCCATATATATGTACATATATGCATGTATCATATATAATTTTAATTATTGTTTTCACTGGAAATCAATAGGACATGTTATATCTTTAGTTTATACAATTTGCTTATTATTGTAAAATAGATTGCAAATAAAATATATATACAAAAAAAAAAAAAAAAAAAAAAATTTTTTGTTATAACTTGTTTAACTAAGCACTTTCTATAAATAAAAAGCGGCGACATCTATTATTTCGAAACAAATATTTTTTTACTTCCACATGATTATTTCACATGTTGGTTTAATGTTGCGATAAACATTTAATATCCTTATAACAGAGCGAATGAATTACAACTAATGCAAAATTTTTTTTTCATGAAAAATGCGTGTTTTTATTCCTATTTTGCAGTATTTCACGTAAAAGATTTAACAGAATAAATTAGCCTATACGAATCGGCCCGATAATCTGTAAGATGCTTCCAACATTTTAAAATGATCGGTTTTGCCATTTGACTTTCTATTAGATACAAGCAAACAAGCTTATAAATATAACACAGATTCATGGGTATGTAAAGCAGCGAAACAAACAACTCTAGATTTATTGCTAAACATGTAGACATCGTCCATGTACAAACTTTACTAACGTATCTACAAAATTTTGTTCAATTTTAAACTTTATTTCCTAAATATAACATTTGAATGAAATTGATATTTTGGCAAGACAAGCCATGTTTTCCAAGTGTCCTTCCCTGTCAAGTTACGTTTACGTTAACATTGCATTAGAAACAGGAAACTTTTATATTCGCAAATAAATTTTTAATGGCTATTTTTTTGTGAAATGAATATGGAAAAAACTTTTCAGATTGGAATGCGTTGGTGGAACAACAGCCATCCGTGTCGATGTTGGCGCCACCCGCAACACAGAAAAAACCGACAGCTGACAAAGTTTCTCAACTAGAGCAACAACTCAAATAGCAGGCAAACCTAAGAGAGGAGCTTAAAACTAAACAAGGGAACAGTAAACCATCAACAAACAAATACGGCAACAAGCAGCAACTAAACAAAACAAAAAAAAATAATGGAAAATAACAGGAAAACCAGAAGAGTGTCTTCTTAATGGAAATTTATTGTTGCCACGAATTTCATTGTTAGCACAATAATGACAAAAACAAATTCCACCCACTTATTTAAAATTTGTTAATTCTTGACATGAGTTGTTATAAGTATGTATATAAATGTAAGTACGTGTATAGTTGTATAAGTTAGTAAGTGTATTAACGCATTTATTACATGGAAAAGAAATTAGAAAAAGATGAATGCCTTGAACGCTTTGAAAATGTGTAGCATTCAATCTTATTTTAATAACTGAAACGCAAGTCATTGAAACTTTTGTGAAAGTTTGAAAAGCCAACAGTTACATGAATTACAAAAGAATTTTTGTTAATGATAGTTAAGACTGATTGAACATTTAACGAATTGTAGTTTTGACAAGTATAACGGTATAATTCGTAACTAAAATGAAGGTATGTGCGTATATTTTTCGACGGCGTTTCATTTATTTTTATTTGGGTACGGTTTTACGTCGACCCTCGTCAAATTAGGTTTGTGAACAAACCGGTTTCGGCTATTTGCCATCTTCAGTGTTCTCTTTATACTAGTATTTGTTTGTTCACAAACCAAATTTGACGAGGGTCGACGAAAAACCGTACCCAAATAAAAATAAAATGAACGTGGCTATAGCTGTTTCTGGCATGTATTAGAAATTTCATATAAAAAACAGTTTCTGATAAATTTAAAATAAGCTCTGCCTAAAGAGCCAATGTCACCTAAACAACTCCAAAATGTTTAGAAGCTTCTACCACAATTCAAATTTTTTTGTTGCTACCAATAATTGGGAAACTTTGGCACGATAAGTCAGAATAAAACTTTGTAATGTTTATGTCGTTTGTTAGAAAAAAAAATGTTATGGGAAGAGCAAACATTTGCACTTATTCTTAATTTTTGGGATGTTTGCGAGTAACCACATATGTCAAATTGGACCGATTTTAAGTTCCTTATGCACAACTGTTTTGTTTTAAAAAATCTATACGTAGATCAGATCGCAAAATGATGCAAAACTATAATTTTCTCTTGATTTTGTCCATAAAAAACAATCGAGCTTCCATTTAAGCTCCAATAATTTTACGTATTTTTGAGCTTTCTGAAAGTTTGATTATTAGACAAAGAAAATGAACTGAGTTGTTAATTAAATCCTTCTGCGTACATGATTATCTTGAATACCCTGCTTTTCTGTCATTATAGCTTTTAGATTACCAATCGGCACCAGTTGCATGAAGGTCCTAAGAATTAAGGCCAACCAGAAAAATCATTAAAGACTACAGTCCCTAATCCCGGATTTGGTTCGGTTCTTACAAAATAACGTTATAGCTGTGCCTAAGATTCAAATTTCGAGAATGATGCTTGTTTCATATTTAATGCCACATGATATTAAAAACTAATTGACGTTGGGAATATTTTTAGCCCCTGTTAACGATTATGCCAAGGCCGGTTACTCATGATATATTTATAAACTACGAGGGTGCTCTTTGTCTGCATTGATTTCAACAAATATTAGAAGTATTTGGGATTTGTTCCCCAAATACCATATATCTACTTTAACTATAAACCTTTAGAAACTTATAGCTCTTAATTTGAGGCTATGTACAGGTGTGTAGACTTTTTACCGTTCAACTGCAGACTAGAGGAAATCAAAGAAAGAAAATTCGACCTCTCCACCAAATTGTATAATTGGTGGAGAGGTCGAAATCTTAGATAATATATAAGAAAACCGAGTGAAGGTAAGCGTGACAAAATTACGTAAAGTATAAATACTGAAAGATCAGTTCCCACAATACAAACTCTAATAGCATTCGATTACCAAAAAATCTAAGATCATCAACGTGATAAATTGAATGGCTTACTTTGCAGAAACTTTAAATGATTGAACTGCTTTACTACAAATTAGATCACCTGCTATAGTCTATTAGCATTTTCCCCCTTTTCTATTTTCGATCAAGTAACTGAAAAATAGTCTTTGAAGCACCGGGCCGTAAGTGAGAGTTTGATTTAATTTTTGATCTAAGAAAAGTGCGGCCTGAAAAATATGCTTGCTCTAGAATATCGAGAGCTTATGGTCCTTTTGTATCACACTTTCACACTGCTACTCGGTGAAGTTGTGCAAATATAACACTCTACTTGATATTACATACATACTAAATATCAAATCCATAGGCGATCTGAAAAGAGATTGGCAACTAATATTCAATACAATGGTGGTCTCTATCAGTTGCCTGTTCTTCATGCTATATAAAATGTCGTTGATTGTATTAAAGTTTGTTATGATTTTTTTTAATTGCAGTTGTGTATATTAAATTTTATAACAAAAGCACAGATGTCTAAACCCACAAGAACATTAATCAAAAAAAAAAAAGAATTTAAAATAATCAAATTTCAAACAAACAACGTTAATCTATTAAACTAAAGTTTTACTATTAATTAAATTAAACTTATCGAAAAATTTGTTTAAGATAATAAAATATTTACCTGTTAATTTGATTTTTATCCATGTGTTAAAATCACCAAATAACAACACCAAAACGTGTAGCAGCAATATGAGCAACACTTTGTGTCTATAAAGCATTGCCAATGGTTTTATAAATAATTTTTCTTCTTTTTAAAATAATTTTATTTAATTATATGAGGATTTCAATAATTTTATACATTAAAACTTCTGTTTGTAAATTTCTTTGAGGACTTTTACAATGACTTTGTTGTTTAAATTTTATTAAAAATAACGTTTTTAATTTTTGTTTAGCTTTTTGCACTTTAATAAACAATTTGAAATTCATTATTTTCATTAAGCATTATTGCTTTTATCGTGTATAATTTAAATTATAATTTTTTTTATTAATGATATTATTATTTTTTTGCATGTTGTTATTTAAACATTTTGAAAATTGCTTACAAAAGAATTTGCTTTAAACTTATGTTTTTTTTTTTAATTTGTCAATAAGTTTTTTATATGTTAGCATGGATTTTTTAATTATATTGATGAGTCTGCAAAAAAATAGAAAATAAACAAGGAATTAATAAGAATTTTGATTAATTTAAATTCATTAATGAAAAAAAATGAAAAATAAAAATAAAACTGCTTTAATTTGACTTAAATTTCAAAACAAAGCATTTTAAGCAGAAAACGAATTGGATTACTACAATCCATAACGTATTTAAATAATCGAAAATTTTAGTTCATTTTAGCTGTTTCAGTAGTTTTAATTTCATATGGAGAAAATATTTTTCTACGTTTTTAAAAAAGTAGGAATTTCAAGAAAATTATTGAAATTAAGAAAAAATCACAAACTTTAGTTATTATTTTGAAAACTATTTAATAAAATTTCTAATAAAAGTTATTTGTTTCGAAGTAAACTAGTAACTTATTACATATACAATTCAATTTACGACTCTAAATAGAAAAAAGCGCGGTTACTTCATACTCCTACTCCCTTACAATAGAAAGTTTACAAAGTTTAACAACAATACGGCAATTCTGCATCAAGTCTAGAAGTTACCCAAACACATAAAAAAATTTTGAATAAACACCAGAATTAGTGTCTTGTAGTTGTTAGAGAGTTCTTTTGATTTGGTCATACTTATGCGTCTAAAAATTTTAATATTTGAAAACTAACTAGAGCAAGCTGTCGGAACTTTCCACATTAGAAGAATTTAGACGTTTTACATCGCCTATAATTCCATTGGGTATAGCAGTATTAAGCAAACAAAAAAGTTACAAGTGCATAGAGGTTTCTGAACACTTTTTTCAACAAAATTATACTGCCTTAGCTTTATATCCACCCAATGCAAATTTATAAATTCCAACAATTTACTAGCGAAAAGAATGTTAATCAATTATTTTTTAAGATTAATAACATTTAATGTATATGTGTATAACTTAGTTTTAATGGTAATTATACTTGTATTCGGGTTCAAGTTGATATACAATCATTTCATCTGGAATCAGTAAAATTTTGTAGAAATGTAATAGTTTAATTTAGGCACTCCCCGCTTTCGGTCCACACCAAAATCAATAATTAAGAAATTGTATTTTTGAGGTTAGCTAGCCATGCTAGCAAAATTTTTCAACAGAAGTAATGCCGTGTAACTAATTAAAAATTGAACTATTATTTTTTGTAAAAAAAATAAAACTAGTATTCTTTAAAAATTATACGATACTTAAGAAAACGCAAATTGTAATGATATAAAGTTAAATACAAAGAAATAATTTTATTTTGCAGTTGAACACTAATCTTTAGTGAGGCTAAAACTTAGTGTTCCAAATCTGTCATTGAATTTTTGTTGTTTTTTTCTACCGCAGAAAAGGCTAATTTAAATTATTATTTACTCTACTGTAGATCTAAAAAATGCAAACGCACTCTTAAATTTAGTTTCTGTCTTAACCCTATAATTTTGATTTTATTTTATATATTCATCGTTATGTCAAGTATTTGCCTTTAAATATATAAGATAACGCTATATAATATAATTTTTAATCATATTATATTTTAATATTCGTTATAGAATACATCATTTCTTATACCGTGTGTATTTTGAAAAGTATGGCAATACTAGTAACTGTAACAGCAGTGATATCATAGCTCCTATGAAACAATTTATATCTCTAGCTGTTACGGTTCCAAAGATAGAGACCTGTAGCGGAATAACACACTGCAGAGAAAAAGATAGTGTTTTACTACATAATTAAAAATTGTACTAATACTAGACACAAACATTATGTTCTATGATTGCTACTCTCATTCGTTTCCATCCATCTCAGATTCGTCCGATAATAACTATTTTTTTCATAATTCAAATTTAAAAGCGGTCACATATGTAAGGTGTTACGAGGTAGCGCATATATAGAAACACGTTTCGAAACGCCTGCCTTTTATTTATCATAAAGTAACGTATTATTTAAATAAATTCACATAATAAATACGTATACATATATACATATATAATTTACAAGAAAAAATAAGAAAAGGAACAAATAAAAATTTATCACTATGAGGAAGAGTATGAAATGAAAACGAAATTAAAGTTTATTTTTCATTATTTTTTTTTAACTATATGCCAAAATATCAAAAAGAAAAACAAGAAATACAAAACACTGCAACATTTTTTTTGGCATCTAAAACATCTATCCATTCAACCATATCTAAACATTGAGAAAAATGAAGCATTGGCAAAATTTGGCAAAAAAAATCGTTACTTAAAATTTTGTTTTTTAAACTTTAAGGATATCAAATTTCAGTTCAATCGATGTTTTACTTAGAATAGTATTTTTTATTATTTTTTATATAATAAGCATTGGATGACGCTTTTGCTTATCTATTCTATTATAAGCTTAAAATTTTTCTTTTAGTGTAATAATATTGTATATTCAGATAACAAAGTAAATTGATGTATTGTGTAGATATTCTGTTTTTTTTTTGTTATTATTATTTATATTGCTGCTTTTAAAAGGAACCATGAACTAATACATATATACTTCAGGCATACAAAAAAAAAATTGCCGAAAATTTTTGTTTAGGTTTCTAACAAAAAAAGAATATAAAACCATTTATACAATCTGTATATACAACGTATGTATGGTTTTGAATGTATTGAAGTATTTCTTATTTGCTTTAAATTAAAACATACACAAACATACACATGCTTGCATACATACTCAGTTTTATATAAAGTTTATAAAGAGGAATATTTGCGAAATAAAAATATATGTATGTACAGCTGAAAAGCAAAATAAAAAAATGCCAAATTCAAGTTCAATGTTAACAAAAAATTTTAAATATTTTGTTAGTGTTGTAGTCTTTGCTATCATAAGTTTGTGGTATTTTTTCTTTATTATTTTAACTCTAGTTATTGTCGTTATAATTGTTGAACTTTTCTTTATCGTAGGAACAAATTTGAGAAATAAAAAATTAAGACGTAATTTATGGCGGAATCGACAAAACTTCGAAAAAAAATTATAAAACATGTTGAAAATATTGTCGTTAGCAACATGTTGACATAAACGATTACTATGTATATAAAGTACTCCGTTCATGTTTGTGGAATTTTGTTGATTGATTTATTTATACGAAATTTTTCCTTGTGACAATTTTATTTTATAAAATAAATTTAACTAAAGCAAGTACGAATCATATTCTGTTTTGGGTGACATCTTATAAAGCTTTCACCATAGGATAACTATATAAGTTTTAAAATTATATTTATATGTATTTTTTGCGGAGTATTTTATTGATGCAATGCCAAAATGTTTTCATTAGATTGTTTATCGTTTAGTTTTACCACCTTACCTTTTCATATAGTACGTCAATGCAAAAGAATGGGTTGTAAGCCCCTTGATCGTTCGCTTTAATCAAACAAAGTCTATTATAAATTTAGTTCTCCAGAAGTCAATCGCCTGCAGGAATGACCTCCCATACAAATCAAATCAGCAAAAAAGCAATGAACCTAACAATTAAAACAAGTACAGCACATTAGTTTATGCTAACAAATAGAGGCAGGCACAGTAACTTGTCCATAGATCTGCTGTTTATGGAATGCTTATGTAAATTTTTAATTTTCCGGCCTATGTCAGGGATATAAATTTCACTATCCTATATATTAGCAATGGATATTGTAAAAATTATAATTCAATCTAAATTTTAAAAATTTAATGTAATTGTCGTTTATATTATGCCACATGTTGGTTTAAAATGTTGCTAGGTTCTTTTAATGTTTTTTTTTCAAACAAACTATAGCTTTTGCCAAAATCGAGTTATTGTAACAAATATTGTTAAAAAAATTACTCTGCTTTGTTGTTTTTGTCACTAAGTTATGTACATATAACATTAGGTCTTTTTGTTATTTATGTTTTTATTATTAGTGTTATTATGTTATTATGCTGCTCGGGTAAATTTATTTAAATTAAGATATAAACTATTCTTTTATTTTTTAACAGCAAATTTTAATTTTAAAAACACATAAAAGAACTCAAAGAAGGATATCTGAACCCCAAGAAATTAAAGTTCAACTCTTAACACGATTTTAAGGAGTTCAATCAAAAACGAAAAATTAACAATTTTAATCTTTAATATTTTGTAAAACCACCATATGCTGCAGGAAATTGAAGTGTTTGGAAAATTTCTAGCTTCATAAATCTCTTTAAAAGCTTGCTTCAATTTATTTCTTTTACTTTCTTTTTTTCTTCTTTTTATTTTTATTATTTGATTAATTCTAACTATTACTTTCTCTTCGAAAACATAAACAAATACTTTTACAGATTTGCAGCAAGAGTTTGAGGAGCTTTTAAAACCGCCTCCCAAAAAAAAGTTGAATTTTGAGCAAATCAAACACAAATATTTCAAACCAGGTACGAGCAAATTTAAAAAAAAAACTGTTTAGCAGCAGAAGCAAAAACAGCAAGGAAATCCGGTGCGTTGTAGAGAAAAAAAACGTTAAAAGGACAATGAATAATAAAAAGTGTAAGAACCGTATGTACGTTATTACAATGAGGACATAATGATTCAAATGGAGATGCCGTATCTGTGCGTAAAAAACTGAATGTTATTCAAACAAGTTATTTACGTTGTTAAGGATGATACACATACTGCAAATTATAATAGATAAATAAAAATAAAATAAACATCGGCTTGAGAGAGCTATTTTTATAATTATTGTTTTATATGTTTCAATAATTTTTAACAAATTTCAAAAATTTGCTAAAAGTTCAAACTTCATCATATAGTTTTACATTAAATTATTATCAAAATATTGAAAAATGTAACACACATGAATTTAGGCGGGTAACGAACTAATTTAATGAAATATTTAAAAATTTCTGAAAGAATATAAATTTTTTTCTTATAGTTAAATAAGCAAAATTGAAAGCCTGATTTCAGTAAGCAATTAGAAACTTAGCACGAAAAACTTTTCTTCCAAAGTTTTAAAATTTAACGAAAATTAAATTGATCCAAAAAAGTTAACAAGGTTTTTGGTATTTTTGCGGATTAATCTACAATACCGTTAAGTTCGTTTCGAATAGCTTCAAACACAAACTTATCATATGTTTGGAGCGAGTAGCTGCTTTGTATTCTACACTTTTAAAGTTTTCTCATATCACAGGCTTAGTTTAATATTTAAAATTTTTAAATAAATTGCATATAACTCTTACTATTTTTGTGTTATAACTAGATAAATAATAATTATAATCAGGCTTAAGTTCATATATATTAATGTCTCAATTTAGGAGAGATAAATTAGCACAAAAAATATTTTTATTTTTAATAAATTTAGGAAATTACCATAAGCTTAAGCGAAATTCAAATTATTTATTTAGTTATTATACGAATTTATAATACCGTCAGATATTTCGGTTATTAAAATCAGGAAAAAAAGTAAGTTATTCAAACTATGTTAAATATCTTTCTCTTCGACTTTTATTTAAAAACATTTCAAATGTTTCAGTTCTACACGTAAAAGTCATGTCTCTAAAGGAACACAGTATAATTTTCAATTTCAATTTTTATACTTATACTTCTATCAAAATTACAACTATGTGCTACAACGGTTATCCTACACGTATAGTCTTTGATCAAATGTAATTTAATTTTTGTTGTCGTAACGGCCACAAAAGTTTTGTCAAAAATTTTGAGCTATTACGTTTCAGAGATAGATGCCTGTGACAGAAGAATAAGCACTGTAGTGATAACAATACACTTTTATACGGCAGTTTAGAGATTTACATAGATAGTGTACTTTTTAATTTCTTGGCAATATAATTCTCGTTTACTCACATAAGAATGTAAAGTTTTTTATTAAATAATTTTTGTAGTTTTTTTAATCGACCTTTTTTATCTTTAATAAATATCTCTTATTCTTTTTTACGGGCTTTTTAAATTAAATTAACAATATATATTTTTTTTCTTTTCGATATTTCGCTTTCCTGTGGAAAGCTTCTTCAGGAAAAAAAAAATTTTTTTTATTTTTGAAAAAAAAATTTTTCCTGAAGAAGCTTTCCATAGGATATTTTATAATATACAACATCAGTTTTTTATAATTATTTATTTTAATTTAAAATATTTTTTGTCCAAAGTAAGCAAAATGTTATTAAGTGAACAATGAAAAAAACTTTGGATTGTATGAAAATTAATTCATTATTCTTAATCTAATTTTTTAAATTAGTTGGTTAAAAAGATTATGTTAACAACGTATACAACCAACAGTAAATAGAGGCAGAGGATGCTAATGACACATGTAACGATCCAGAAAATGTTATATTACATTATTATTTGTAACGGATTAATCTTTCATTTGATTATAATAAATATATTTATTTTATTATAGCGGTTAAAAATTTTTTTCAGCATGAGCTTAAATATACCCTTAAGCAGGAGCTTACTTTTGACAGCAGTCAAAAAGTTTTGAAATAATTAAAGTCCTTATTCCTTTGATTTGGTAGGATTTTTTTTTTATTTTTAACGTGTTTTTTGTTTTAAATAACCGGTGTTGCCAGAAAAATTTACAAAAACCAATTGCAGCAAATATAACTGTATTTAAAGCAAGCTATGTATGCCATAATAAAGTTATTAAATATTTGAGAAAATGTTTGTGTTCAAAACAAAGCAGCTTACAACTCTTAACATAAATTTGTTTATCACAATGAAAATATGTACAAGGGCATTAAAATATTTAAAAATGTTTTATTAAAATCGTTAAGTTGTATATGCAAAAGAAAATAATATTGACAAAACTTTTATACACAGATTTTTAAAGTATATTCGATATTTCTCGTTTTCTTGTTTCAGGCACACGTTGTATTCTTTAAAAAGCCAATATGTTTAAAATAGAAAAAACATGATGAAATTCAAAAAACGCATAAATTCTCAGTTAATTATTTCACCTAGATGGCATCATTTAAAGCTTTCTTTCCTAACATGGCGTTATTTATGCGTATTTCTGCTTATGTGTGTGTATGTGTATATATATTTAAATGAAAGAGTGTGGACTTGAACTTGTATTTGTTGGCAGCCACGGCAACTATATAAAAATAACGAATATAGAAATATTTCTAACATTAAATACCCAAAAAAGAAACTATAATTAGAATATTTTTTGGAGGAAAAAGAAATAAAAGGGACAACACACAAAATAGATAAGTTTGAACGTATCTGTGTGCATATGCCATCCACATACATACATACATACACACATACATATGTATATAAATAACTCTTGTTTGGTTTTAGCTATACAAAAATGTTGAGCTAAAAATCTACTAGGGATAATAAAAGACAATAAAAAACCTAATACAACTCCCCAGTAATTTTTTTCTCTTTGTGTAAGGAATTTTTAGCAATTATGTCATTCCTGGTGTTGGTTTGATATTGTTGTTATTTCTATGCTTTTTTTCAGATTTTAATGGTAAAACATGTTTTTTTCGGGGAAATTTATTATGTATTTTGGTTTGCTTTTGTTAGCTTTTAATTTCTGCAGATTTTTTATTAAAATTGTTTTTTTGTTTCCTTTAAAGTTTTCCTACAATTAGAAGATCAGTTAATTTTATCTGTCAATGCTTTAATGATCAAAATTAAATGTTTGACGTTCTTTAAGGGATTGTTTTCAAGGTTGCCATATAAATAACATTTTTCAATATTTAAAATATTTAATTGAAATAAATATTTAGATTTACATAGTTACATTCAGTTAAAAAATAATTTACTACATTATTTTGTAGTCGTCAATAAAGCAGCTCGTTACGTCTGTTACGAAAGAAATTATAAATAAAAATATTGTCAATCTTTCAAACTAGTTCGAAGGTGGTACTACGCTATTTCGTAACATAAATAAGATTATAGTACATCAATTTATTGAAGTCAATTTATTGAAATTTATTATTAATTATTCACTCGCTAATGCCAAAACTTCATAGTCCATGATTAAACTCTATTTTATGTAGCAACGAGATACATTTTTAAATGAAAGACCATGATTATGTAAAAATACTTTATATAAAACGTCACCAATCGCAACTAGATAAGTTAGGGTAGGCCTAACTTACCTGTACTTCTTCAAAAGCAAATATATTAAAGAAGCCACTATCATCAGCGTAACCTTAGTGAAACAACACGGACGCGAATTGGTTATTAATTATGCATTGTTCGAAATAGGTGCGCTGAAGATTGCGTGAGTAGTTGCCATGAAAGCACAACTCCAGGGTAGTCTTAGTACCTGGTGAATCATAATACGTCTACCAATACCCTCAAGACGCTTAGCGGCACCCCGATGTGCAACGCCAGAAGGACAGCAAAAAGTACCATGCCCATTTACCTACCAGCCTAGAGAACTGGTGCAGCCTTTCATCCTCAGGGACTACAATGTTAAGGTGTAGAAGGTGGTCACGAAGACTGCATCCTCACAGAGGCAAATGATTCGAAATAATGATGCTGTAGTATTAGTAGCTTCCCTTTGAAAACCTGCGATTTGATATCGCTTAATTTGTTCTTGTTCAAAGTTAAAGTAATTTTGCCACAGCTAATGTTAAATTTGTAGTATATTTGATACTACGCTCATGCCACCGTGCGGGTAACGCAAAAATGTTCATTTGACGGAAATTTTAAGAAAGCAATTTGAAAATTTTCCCGAATAAAGAGATAACAGTTCAACAATAATATTTTAATATCTAATAAAATGCACTTCAAAACTATAGATAGCCCATGATAAATAGGTTTTTAGTATTCAAAAAACTTCTACAGGGATTATTTAATTGCATTTAAAATACTCCGCCCTCAAGTCGAATAAGCAAAGTAAAAAAAAATAAATTAAAAATGTTAAAATATAAATATGTATATATATAAATTATTTAAAAACAAATAATTAGCAAAAAAAAATTATCAACACTCATGGGCTAAAACAACAACTTTAAAAATATTTCCACAGGTTTCTTAAATGATAAACATTTAAAATAAGTCAGTCAGAAAAGCTAATAAATAGTATAAAATAAATATAATTGATTGAAAGTTTAAAAAGAATAAGACAAACACAGACAGAGACAGAGAATGGTAATAAAACTAAAGTGATGATAACTCTTAAGACATATTAAATAACTATTTGACAAGAAGTTAAAGAGCTTATGATTTTAATTAGCAATGCAATTAATAGTGTTATTACTTTGTTGTTTTTTTAACTAATTTTTAAAAGTTTTTCTTAAATCTTTTAAATTTCTACTTACAATATAATTTTTAAAAACTATCATTGCTTAAGTTCTCAAAACAATAAACTAATAAACTTTAATATTTAATTTAAAATTTAAAAAATTAAATATTATTTTAAGGCATGCGAAGCAACTCTTACGACAGCCGTTGCAGCAACCTAAAAATATTTTAGGCAGCGCATATGCATATAGTAACAAAATTCATATGCATATAGTACAATAAGCCTTAGAGAGACGTGGTTACTTTTAACAATCTCTTAAGAACGGTTACAAAATAACCTTCAATATCGGGATGAGAGATATAAAGAGATGTAAAACTTAAACAATAAAACCACTAATTAACTGTGTTAAATTTTTGTGAAAATAAATTAAGTAAAAGGATAAGCAATCGACTTTGACGAAAAGTGGTGGCGTTAATAAGATGCATTAGTTAAATATTGGTTCTGCTATTTTATGTATTTTTTTTTTTTTTACTTAGGCGACCATTTATAAATATACCAATATAAACGTTAGACCCAAGTCCAGGTCGTGTCAAATAAATTTTTTATATTTAATGGGTTTTTATAGCTGTTAAGAAGTCATCATGGCAACTCAGAGCAAATGAACAGTGTTTTCTTTAATAATAATTTTAAAATCGCTTCCTAAATGTAATTAAAATCGATATGTGCTTGGATTCTCCGACGGGGTAAGAATTTCTTTTGTTTGGGTACGGTTTTCCGTCGACCCTCGTCAAATTTGGTTTGTGAACAAACCGCTTTCGGCTGTTTGCCATCTTCAGTGTTCTTCAGTGACAATAGAACGCAACTAGTACGAAAAGAACACTGAAGATGGCAAACAGCCGAAACCGGTTTGTTCACAAACCAAATTTGACGAGGGTCGACGGAAAACCGTACCCAAACAAAAGCAATTAAAATCCTTAAAGAAGTCAGAAACAGCGACATAACTTTTATCGATATGATTTATCGAAAATGAATTTAATTGACTTAATTAAAGAACTAATGAGATTTTAAGAATTTCTAGCATTTTTCTTATGGTTTTTGGAATCGAATTGCTGGCAAGATTTTAAATCTATAGAAAATTTTTGTTTAAATTGTAATTGTTGTAGTATACAACTGTCATAAAGTAGGGTATAAAAAATTCGTATTTCAGTGATCAATCAATTTTCTTACTTGTACTTATTTGATTTTGTTGTATGTTTCTCTGTTCTGTTCTGTTTTGTTTGTTTGTTGTTTGTGCCTCTGCGTCTTTTTTGTTGTTATTATTTTGTTGTTTTGATTCTGCTACACAGCAGAGATGGAAAGTGAATTTTTTCAATAAAGATATACTAATTGTTTATATTAAACTGCATTACATTATACCAATAGTGTATAGCTAATGCATTTATAACTAGGTATTTGTTAACTAATGTTGCCAAATAAATTATTATATTTTAAATCGCTAATATAGAAAATGCTGCAGTGTGCTTTTCCATCATATTTCATGTTTATGAAGGAGTTAAAGTCGAGCAAAATAATGTAGGATAATGAGTAAAGAGCTACATTTAGATGTATCAAAAACCAAATTTAGCAAAGAAATTTTCAGGATTTTCCATTTTCAAAACTTATTTATAGCATCTACCAAAACTGAACTAGGTGACAACAAATAACATTGTTAGAAAGGGTAACTTAGAATGATGTAGTGATTGTCTAGCTGATCTAGCTGTAAAAATGAGAAATATCTTTTATCATTTAAAATTTTAATTAATCTTAAACAACAATAACAAATCATGTAAGGAAATGACATTTTCCATCTCTGCTTCAAAGCTTTACTTTGATTTCGACGCAATTTCAATATAAAATATCCACACATACCACCTTCTCCTTTGCGCCTTAACTACACACTAACACAAACACATTTACGCACACACTTGCGAACACTTTTCAGTTTCTTGAATCTTCAACGCCTTCACACACCCTGTTTTTTATCTTTTTTTTTACTTAATAATACAACAAAAATTTTAATAATTTCCTTTAAATTTAACTATAATTAACTTGATGACACTTTAAATATGTACATATGTATGTATCTTTAGGCCAGTCATTTTTATTAAATAATTTAAAGTTGTTCAACAATTAGTTATTTTTGAAACTAAAACTGCTATTTTTCTAAGTTGCTTTTTATTTATATTTTCGTTTTAATATTTTTGCATATTTTCTTTAAAACTCAAACAATAAACGCGGTTTTTAATGAATTGAAACCCAATAAGAGCAAACGATAAAATATTCACTTAAATTCTTTGTTTTTGTTATTTTTATAAATTTTTTATAGTGCCCGCACCGTGGTGCCCAATATAAACACTTTATACGCCGATGAAGAACTAAACTTAACTAAATATAAAACACAGTTGAAAACTTCTCAAACATACACCGACCGGCCTGCAGTTGTTATTGCTTTTCTTTAACGTTATATTATCGTTATTTGTCTCTTTTTAACTTTAGTAATTGTTGGTGTTGCTTTGTACCTAGATACTTTATTACATTATGTTTTTGTTGTATCATATTCTATGAATGATATTTGGTGTATGCATACTTTTACCGGCAAATTGTATTTACACTTTTTCTTTTTCCTAATATTCGTTCGCTCTGCATAGGCATTACGCTCTTTCTCTTGTTTTTAGCAGGTTCAGAATGGCTGTTATTGTTCTCTTCACATGAATTCATATTTTGCAAATTGGCAAATTGTTGTGCTCGCCTTAACTTAAAGCTTAGTAGTTAGTAGTGCTGCCAGATTTGGCATGCCATTAGAAATTTTAATGTAGACGTTTTTTATTATTACCTTGGATAGTTAGATATGTAGATGCGTAGCATGCTAATGATGGTTGTAGCCAGGCAGAAAATGCTGCATTATATTCTACTAGTGTCTAATTTTGTTTCTTTTCTTTAAAAACTTCTTAATAAATTAAGAAGTCCAATTAAGATTATTAAATTGTTATAATATTACAATATTTCAGCTAATAATTTTTAAAAATATAAAGCTAAGAATTTCGCCAAAAAGCAATATTTTAAGAAAATCTAAAATTTCACCAAATAAATCGAAATAAAAATCTTTACTTGAAATTAAATAAATTTTTTTCACTGAATGAAAATCGAACAAGCCATCAGATGAAAGAAAGAAAGCTATAAAAGTTTTAAACTTGAATATTATTGAAGATGTTGTGTAAAATGAATTACATACAGCCAATAAACGATAAATGTTACAATCATGTTGTAAAAATGTCTTCTAGTCGTAATTTTTACGTTTATAGCTTTTATAAACGTTTTGTTGTTGCTGATTTGTTTATTGCAAAATAAATAACACCAGATTTTAAAGTTTAGATTAACTACACACAAAGTAAAATTTGTACGTTTGCACTACACAACAATTCACTAAAGATGCAAGTCTTTACTTCACGAGTTTTACGTTCGAACTGACTAACTATCCACTCAGATGCTCTCTTTTATATTTGTCCACTACAGTTCTAGAAAAATGAAGAATTTTCTACTCCCTTTGTATCACATTTTGTTTTTTTTATGTTATTCATTCAATGTATAGGCGCCTGTTGGTTTGTATCTACAAGTTTTTTTAGAAAACCTCGCAGTTAGTAAACAGCATACCCAATTGTTGTTGTCTAGCGTGTATAAAATTTCTACGTAGTTTGTAACTAGAAAGTTGTTGTTGTCCTGCGTGTATAAATTTCTTATAAAACTACGCAGTTAGTAAACAGCATACCCAATTGTTGTTGACTTGCCTGTATAAAATTTCTGCGCAGTTTGTAGCTAGAAAGTATTTGTCTTGCTTATATAAGTTTCTTAGAAAACTTACTACTTAATTATTTTCTTTTAAAACTTAAGCAAGACGCATCGGTAATGTAAGCATAATTTTAAAATAAATTTTGAATGAAAAGTGACAGATTAGGAGTAACTATAGCAGTAAAATATAGCAAGCAAATCCAAAGCAATGTCATTTAATTACTACCTGGCCCAACATAACTACCTCTCTGTCCTTCGCAGATGGCTTTGCTTTAACATTTTTATCGTACGAGCGGAAAGTTGGGTGTATTACATCCAGATCAAGATAACTAAGTGTAAATATATGTAAGAGGTCAAAAGTACACAACACAATATGCGGTTTCTCCCTCGGAGACCGCTTCTTAATCTAAGATTAACAACACCACATACATTTAGAATTCAATTCTTTATTTTCTTTTTTTTTTAAAGAGAAGTAGCACTTCAGGCAGCAATGCCTATTTAGTCAAGTACCGTGCTACATTCTTTAGGAAAGGGATAGAAAAGAGATGAAACAGGTGGTGAAAGTAGAAGGATAGTCGGAAATTAACTGCCGTATAAAAGACAGCACAGCGACCAGTGACTATGCCTTAATCGCTGAGCAGCCCCACCGACGGTCAATATTTATTTTTATAGTGAAAAAAACCAAGGTCTTCGTTGGGAATCGAACCCACAATCCCCACACTGAAAAGTTAGTACACTACCTACTAGCCTGCAGGGGCACCTAATTCTGACTGAGAATTGCGTGAGAAAGTAGCCCCTAATATAAGGACTTCTGAATCATTGGTTTTGTCAAGTTAGCTGCATTAATAATTTTAGGACCATACGATTTTTTTACTCAAGGTGGATTTTTATTACTTGTTTTACATTGTAACACTTACGTCGGGATATCGGAATATTTCTTTTGTGTCTGAAGCAAAGTTCTAAATATTGAATAGAAAAAAAAATGAAACAAATCTAACCGAAAAAAGTGCATCTAAAAATCGCAAAAATCCGAGTTGTATTCCATCTTTGGACGGATATAGTACGAAGATTCGATGGGGTGAAGTATCTCTTACACCGTTTTAGAAAACCGAGGCACTTGAAAGCCTCACACTGAATTTTCATGCCAAGAACATCAAGAGCTTCCGATACCGTAATACCTGTATCGTCCATAGTAACAGGTGCAGCATTATTTCCGAACGCAGATCTATGCGTAATCATGCAACATTGCGTCTTACGGGCATTAAAATCGACTCTATTCGCACGACTCCATTCGGAGATCGCCGCGAGATCGTGGTTCAGCGTATCATTCATGTTCCGCCTTTTAGAGCTCACCTCCAACTGGTACGGTCTATTACCAAATGAATACAATTGGCAAATAGTGCCGTCGTCTGCAAAAGAGTGTATAGGGTTGAAAGTTCGACAAAGAAGGTCGTTTAGAAAAATAAGAAATAGGGTAGGAGAAAGAACGGACCCTTGTGGCACCCCTGAACTTATTCTGAACTCGTCTGATTAAATTCCATCTATATCAATTCGTATAGTGCGATGCCTGAGAAAACTCCTAGTCAAATGGTAGTCAGAAGTTTCAAGGACTGGGATATAAGCCGGGTGAACAAAAATTTCCCAATCTCTGTTTTCAAAATAGCTTTTGACCGCTCTTATAACATGTGGCCGAGCGTTATCATGATGGAAGATTATGTCCTCGTGTCAGGCGAATATTCTTGTCGTTTTTCGTTGATTTCTCTCTTGAAATGAATCATGTGTATTCGAAACAGATCCAATGTGATCGTCTGACCCGATTTCAACAGCTCATAATACAAAACACCCTTCTGATCTCACCAAATACAGAGCATTATTTTGGCCGAAGCCAATTTCTGAGTTAATTTGGCTGGCTGACCCTGCCAACTTTTGAATGAATCCCAATTTCTTAAACGTAAGGAAATGGCTTGTCGTGTGACTTCCATTGATACTTTAAGTTCTTCTTCCGTTTAACAACGATCTTTGTCAAGTAATGCTTCTAATTCCTCATTTTCAAACTTTTTCGTTTGACAAAGCCTCTACTTCTCTTTTGTGTCGAAACCATCACTTTTGAGTCGTGCAAATTATCGTTCACAAGTTTTTTGAGTTGGTGCATGTTATCCTTAAGCTTCTACCAATAATCGATAACTTTAAGCAGCAGTTTTCTTCAAATGAAAAAAGGTTATTTCTTCTACTTTCACCACTTGTCTCATCTCTTCTCTATCACTTTCCTCAAGAATGTAGCACGGTACTTGACTAAATAGGCATTTTTGCCTGCTACTTCTCTTTAAAAAAAAAGTTATCAGACATCCTTTTGGGAACAAAAGTCGACATTATATAGCAATTGAATATAACATGTCTATCGAATACTGAATTATAATGACAGATGTTTATCCTCAAAAATACCATATTTGATATTATTGACACATACCAAATGTGATAGTCATGCCATATGTTGTGCAAATCGACATTATTAACTTGTATACCCAAAGAAAGCAGAAGTAATTTACTTTACCAAAAGTACTGAATACACTCCCATCTTTTAATTTTTTTAATACTGTACTGTCATGCAGATAGTCCCCCCGGAGGTCATGCAGTTTTAAGGGACACATCTTGACATGTGTCTTCGGGCGAAAAAGGCGGCCTGGGCTAGCAGGAGCCCGAAACTGGAAGAAACATAACTCTCGTGGTCCGACCAGTGACTTATTAAACCCACACAGGTACCACAGGAACAAAGTTCCGAAGAGATGTTAACAAAAAAGTTTATTAACATTCAAAGTCCTAGCTTGCGCATGCTACAGGACTAGGAGTTGGATAGTCTCTAACTCTTGAGCAAGAAGTGGTGGCACGGCCCTGCTACCGTACACTCGAAAAATGCTACTAAAGGATATATGCACCTAGTTTGTATGCGTCTTTGCGCGTGGGTGATCGCTTGTTCTACTACACAGTAATAAGACCATCGTCAGATTAAGGCCTTGAGGCCAGGTGCTGACAAACAAGGTATATGTATATAAAATAAAGTTCGTTCTCGTTTGCATGTCAACTTATCGTTTGAAAGAGCTCGTAAAATATTTTTAAATCTTTATTAAATTCAATTTAATATACAATGTATATAAAAAGCAGAAAAAATACCAGTTAATTTATAAAATATTTTAAGAATTACTTAATGAAATTACAAATTAAAATAAAGATAAAAACCCATTTCATTGATTCATATTTTATTTACACAACGATAAAAGTCATTCCATAAATATTAAAAAGAAACCTTTAAACATGCACGAATTTATCTCTCGCAAATTGAAAGCTAGAAATTTAAAGAAATTTTAAAAACTCAATTCGAGTCTGAAGCCGATGAAGATCTCGTTTGTTTCTTAGATTTCTTACGTTTCTTTTTCTTGTCACGAGATTTTTCATCTTTGCCATCGTTGGTAGAACTTACAGCAGCAGCAACAGCCGCTATTACAGTCAGTTTTTTAAGTTTCTCGTGTTCTTCGAGTTTTTTAAGGGTTTCTTGTTTCAATCGTTCCAGTTGTTCTAACTCGCGTGCAGTTTTTTCTTTTTCCAAATCTTCGAGACGTTGTTTCTCTGCACGCTTTTCCTCTTCTCTAGCAATCTCTTTACGCATGTGATCTTTGAACATTAAAAGAGCTTCGGCACGTTTTTGTTGTTTTTCACGGGCGGCTTTTTCTTCAGACATGTTAGCACTAGAGGCGGTGGCGTTTTGTTCATTGGATTTCTTTGGTGAAGTGTGACGATCATTTGATTTTTTTTGATGACGATCGTTTGAATGCGACCGCTTAGGTGATCGTGTCTTAGAACGATTGCCGCGTCGTTGGTTGCGTATTGGAGTTCGTGATCTGGATTTTGATCTGGTACGACGGTCGCGACTACGATCACGTAAACCTCCTAAAAATCTTCCACGGTCGCGTTGATCCCGTCCAATAGAACGCGATCGGGAACGAGTGTGTGAATGATCTCGACGATCCCTTGAACGTCTGCGATCTACTGGAGAGCGACGACGAATAGGTGAGAGAGGAAAGCGGTTGCGGTAACGGTCCCCAGATCGTGAGCGACGGCGTCGATCTCCAAACGGATTTCCTCTACGACCTCTAAAATTATTGCGACGTAAAGGAGAACGAAATCCTTGACGACGCACAGGCATTCGACGTTCGTTTCGTAAAGGGGAACGACGGCGACGAGAACGCGAGGGGGATCGCGAGTTAGAGCGAGAATGACTATGTGAACGTGATCTAGATTTTGAACGTGATTTGGAACGAGAATTTCGTGTATGTTTAACTAATTTGTCTTTTTCACGTTCTTTTTCCCTAGCAGAAATATCCTTACGATTTCTTTCTTTTTCACTGCGTTCCGTCTTGCGTTCATTAGTTGCAGATATCTTTCGATTTTCTTTTGCGGATGACGATGTTGTTTTAGATTTCTTTTTCTCATTCAAATCACCGGTGGTGTCATGTTCTGCCTCACTATCTGGTTGATGTTCGTAATCTAAGGCATTAAGGTCAACTGATTTTTTACGTTCTGGCGTTTTTTTGCGTTCATCATATCGATTTTGTTTTTCAGTTTTATCCTTTTCTACTTTAAAGTCTTTACCGCCTTTTTCGCTTTCTTTATCTTTTGAACGCTCTTGTTCTTTTTTGCGTTCAGCAACGCGAACTCCACGTTCCTTAACCTTCTCGTCCTCTTCATGTTTATCATCACGACGTCGTTTAGGTTCATTACTTTGAGGAGATTCAAGACCTTCCACGTCTTTGCCGCCATATGAACTGGCATGAGTCAATTCAAAATAAGATTTTTTTGGATTTTTTGCCGCCTCTTCGTGACGTTTCTTTCGCTCAATTTCACGTCGCTTTATTTCCTCTTCACGCATTATCTTCTCCTCCTCAATTCGTTCCAAATCTGACATTTTAATAGTACGATTTTGTGCTCGCTTCCAATGAGGAGGAGTGATACTACGAGATCGTGACCTAGAAGGCGTATGAAAACGCTGAAAAAAGCCAATTTTATTTAATGAAAGTTAACATATTTTGTACAAAATATAAGTTTAAAACCTACAAAGACACCTCTGCCTTTTATAATGCGACCACTGCGCGAAGTTGGCACTTTTTTCTTTGACCAACCAAAAGAATTGCGTCCCTCATTTTTCTCTTGCCGATCACGCGAAGTACCGCGACCTACCTCTTTTTCCTGTGATCTCTTCGCAGAATCATCGCGCATTAAAAATTTATGAGAAACCTAAAACAATATAAATAATATGTAACAGATGGAAATGACAAATTTTTGACAAGACTATAACGCTAATGATAAGGCCGATTGCGATTTTTTTAATAAGTGTACCTCAGGAATTTCATCAGGATTAATTTTGGTAACTGTCACTAGGGGATGCAATTCACCTTCCACATCATCACCAGTAGCTTCTCCTTCTTCAATTTCTTTTTCCGAATCAGATCTACAAAATAGATTTGGTATTGCATTGTGAATTTTTAACAAAAATTTTAAAAGAGAATATGTACAGGTACATTCATATAAACATTTGTTTTTATAGATGTAATGAATTGCGATCAATATCACACAACGTTTTTAAAAGCATAAACATTTTTTAAAAACTAAAACAAATTCAAATTTGATTTTTTGTTTTAAATCTATCAATTTCGATCACATAAAAAAAAATATTAATTTTTTAATTTTTTTTTCTGAATTTTTTCATATTTTATTCAGATCAAGCTATAGTTCCATGTTTAAAAAAAATATTTTTTATAGAAAATATTTAAGAGATTTAGTTTAAGCAATAATATATAATTAATTCATTCTAACTACTCTAACTACTACTATCTCCATAAAATTATGTTGGATCAGTAATAGATTTAAAAAATAATAAAATAAAACACAAAAAATATTGAAAATGTTTCTGTTGAAAACTAAACAACTTACTTTTCCTTATCGTTGGACTTAGAACGTTTCTTTTTCTTTTTTTTCTCTTTGCGTTTACTACGCTTCTCAGCATCCGAATTACTAGCCGAGTCATGTCCATCAGATGAGGTTGCGACACGCTTCTTTTTTTTCTTGTCTTTTTTAACTAAAATTTAAAATACACGGTTAGTTTTCCTTAAAAGTATTCAAAATAACAATTAATTACCCTTCACTTGTCGCACTAATTCACCACAGTTACCAATAACAGCATCTTGTAAAGGGCGCGAATTACGATCGACTGCTAAATCTTCTAATTGCCGTACTAAATCTTGGCCCGATATAACTTCACCGAAAACAACGTGAACACTAACAACAAGGGGAAAAATTAATAATATAAACACTTTTGGTGGATTTTTAATCGACTTACTTGTCTAAATGTGGAGCAGGTTGTGTAGTACTATAACGAAAAACAGAAGAAGAGAAAAATATTCTTTACACTTTGTGATTTACTACATTGATTTGTATGTTTTTTTTTTTAATTTTTGGTGTTCAAATTGTTGAAGAATTGGCAAAATTTGTTTAAATTATTTTGTATTTTGTTCTGAGTATGAATGCAAAATAATTTCTACTTTTTGAAAATTAGAAAAATTCTGAAGAAAACAACCAACTGATGATATTCTCGGCTGAGCCTAGAAATCTAATTATTTCTAAGATTGCTTCATTGGCATATCCGTGGAAAATCTGCTTCAGTTAAGAAGTTGGTAGGCAGACCTGCTAGCATTTGAATACAAAACTTCCATTTTCCTATAATCATCAAACGTTGCTAGATAACCCATCTGTGTAAGCTCATCTTTTAAGTATTTTTAAAAGTTGTATAGAAACTAAGAGAGACAGGCCCCCGTGCTTTAGCTTAGGATGCCACATTGCTAAATAATAAATAACAATATAATTATATAATATTTGGATTTTTAAGTTTCTAAAACAAAGGTTTTATAAACAACAAAAAATTAAGAATTATTATAAAAACATGTACAAAATAATGCTGAAAATAAATTGGGAATTATTATTTCAAATGATTTACAATATTTAACCAAAAACATATGAATGCTTACATAAAAAATTGAGAGCCATTCGTATTTTTTCCACGATTTGCCATTGAAAGTAAAAAGGGACGATCGTGCTTCATATTAAATGTTTCATCTATAATTATAAAAATTTGAAATTTTAGAAAAATTGGTGAATAATTTTTAAAATTAATTAAATACTTTAAAAAAAAATTATTTATTTACCAATATATTTAAATTATATTAAAGTTATATAGGATAACAAGTGTAAATCCTTTTAAATTAAAAAAAAATCCGCAAATTTTACCCATCTTACACATAACAATAAAGTCAATAAAACCTATTGGTTATTCAAAATTTCCATGTGTTTCCTTTCCAAAACGCGAGGAATATAAGCGCTTACTTCTCAAAGTTCCCGATAGAAAGGCGGAATTAATAGTCTTAGTTAAAGACTTTGCAACTCTTGACTAAATTCATTAATTTCGTTTTTATGTTACACATATGTTCCAGCCCGGCTTTGAATTTTGCTGATAACAAAAAATGATGATCTGTCCTACTCATAACTAGAAGAAATCTACGATTACTGATCCAGGACGCGTAACGCAGCTAAACGATTGTCAACACTTTATGTTTATCAATCTGCATAACAATTATGTAAATCATACTTTTTTCACATCGCTTCAAAAATCAATAAAATCCATAGCGTACAACGTAATAACAGTCCAATTATGTGTATTAATTATCAAAAACAAAAAAATACATGGCAGCCATAGCAACTTATCGCATTAATAAAAAAATGAAATATAAAGATCAAATTTAAGTCCAACTTACCCTCAAATGTTCCACCATAAATAGATTCACCGCCAGTACCATTGTCAGCTGAAAAATCACCGGATTGTATCATAAAATCTTTGACAACACGGTGAAAGATGACATTTTTGTAATGCAACTTTTTTCCCGTTACCAGGCCCGTGCCCTTTTCACCCGTACACAATGCACGAAAATTTTCAGCGGTCTTTGGTGCTACATCGTTATAGAGTTCAAAAACTATGCGGCCTACGGGTAGACCACCTAATGATATGTCAAAGAAGCAACGGGGTCTACCTGCTCGTCTGCCGCCACCATCATTGGTCACAGTCATGATGATATTTTAATACAGTAGGATAATGTTAATTAACCATATGTATGTAATTTAACTTTTATTTATTATCCCTTATTTTTTATTTTTTAATGCAAATCCTACACAATTTGCCTTTTTTAGTTTCCGCACGAATTGGTAAAACAGTGTTGCTAAAACTACAGAACGACATATCACAAATTGAAAATAAAAAACGTTAATAATCGGAATAAGTACAGCAAATTTGTTATGCTATATTCAGACGTACTTCCATTTAAAATACGTAATAGCGCTGGTTTAGTCAGTTTCTTCATGCAACCATTGTGAAGTCTGGTTAGAGAGAAAATATTTATTTAATTAAAAGATTTAAAAATTATTTTTTTCAGTTTTACATAAGTTTGTTATTACGATTAATTGTAAAGAACACAGTATTATAAATTTCCAGCTCAATAAAATCTTTCTGGTTGCTACAACCTTCATCAGCATTCTCTGTCTTTATCAACAAGTTAGTTATAAATAATAACGTTGTAGAAAAAATGGGACATGAGAACTTTAATTTTTTTCATATTGTCTTTTGAAATATTTATTAATCTGTTGGTTGACACCGAATTATTACATATACTACCAAAAACGATCGTTTAAATATGTACATATTTCCATTAGCTATAGTATCTAAACTATGTTTAACAATTAAAAATTATTCACAATAACAAATTAAATATTGATTAAAGTTTATACGCAAAAAATTATGTTTTTATCTCAAAATCAGTACTAAACTGGAAAGTTTTAATTTGTCTAATGCGTATTTTTAGTTTGTTTACTTGAGTTGAAAGATTTTTGCCTCTCGAAACCTATATTTTCTTTTAAATATAAAAAAAATGTAAATTGATTAATACGTATTAGAAATTTCAGCTTTAACGATAATATATTACAAGATTGCTACAATAATTGGAATATTGTCCGCACTGGAAGATCTAGCATTTTTCGTTAAAAAGTGTTGCCACTACTATGGTTGATATTAGCCTGTGAATTAGGCGAATTAAACGTTACCATTAGAGGCATTTGTAAAGGTGGGAGCACTGAACTTTTATCCTACGGCATATTTCGAAAATTGCATATATTTTATCCAATAAGAATAAATGCAATGAAATTTTTTTTAAAAGCAACTCGGTTCAAGCCTATAGAAATTTTTTTAAAAATTTATAAAACAAAAAATTACAATTTATACTTAGGCCTCAAGATAATTTATGTATATGACCGACGTTTCTTACTGTGGGGTCCTGTTGAGACACTCTTGAGAAGTTTGAATTTGATTGCTTATTATTGAGTAATATCGGTATTGTTCTTTTTTGAATTTAAACTTCTTAAATACTCATGTTTCCAATCTAAATGACTGTTCCATTTCCAAAATTTATTAATTATTTAAAAAAAAATACATGATTTATTATAAAAATTAATTGTAGGTCATATAACGTGGAGTAGCGCTAAACTTAGCGTAACTTTTAATAACCTTATTGACAGCTTCCAAAAAATCTTTTTCAGTGGCTACCTTGCGACGAGCCCGAATTGCAAACATGCCAGCCTCAGTACATACCGAACGAATTTCAGCACCTGTAGAGTTAGGACACAGACGAGCTAGAAGCTCAAAACGAATATCACGTTCCACAGACATTGAGCGAGCATGAATCTTGAAGATATGAGAACGCCCTTCTAAATCTGGCAAACCAAATTCAACCTTACGATCTAACCGACCAGGTCGCATAAGAGCTGGATCTAAAGTATCTGGTCTATTGGTAGCCATTAACACTTTAATGTTACCTCTAGGGTCAAAGCCGTCCAACTGGTTGATAAGTTCCAACATTGTGCGTTGCACTTCATTATCTCCGCCAGCACCATCATCAAAACGTGCACCGCCAATGGCATCAATTTCGTCGAAGAAAATCAAGCAAGCTTTTTTAGAACGAGCCATTTCAAAGAGTTCTCTCACCATGCGAGCACCTTCGCCTACATATTTTTGAACTAGCTCTGAACCGATGACACGAATGAAACAGGCGTCTGTACGATTGGCAACAGCACGAGCACACAAAGTTTTACCTGTACCAGGAGGACCAAACAGTAAAACACCTTTTGGTGGTTCAATTCCCAAATTAACAAACTTTTCCGGGTGCAATAATGGTGTTTCCACCACTTCACGCAATTTTTCAATTTGTTCCTTGCAGCCACCCACATCGCTGTACGTCACATCCGGTTTTTCTTCGACTTGCATCATAGTAACTGTAGGATCAATTTTTGGAGGCAAAGGAATGTGAATCTGATACTTGTTACGATCTACACCCACACGCATACCTTCCTCTATATCTGTTGGCGCCACGGAATCAGCCAAGTCTACAACAAATTTGGCAAATTGTTTAACATTTATAATGTACTTGGGATCATCTGAGTCAGCATTAATTATTTTAGTGCATCTGGCTACTTGAAGTGGTTGTTCATTTTGCAATATTTGTTTATCGGCTGCCAAATCCCAAAGGGCGGGTGGTGCTAGGCCTGTATCACTTTCTTTTATTCCCGTCAATTCATTGACCTGTTTTACTGCTTTTTGTATGTCTTCCTCAATGATTTTAATTGCTTTATGGTATTGACTTTGGCCGTAAGTTTTCAATAGTTCTATATCGCCTTCATCTAATGACTTAATTTCTTTCTCCTCTTTTTCGTCGTGCTTAATTTTACGTTGATCATCACCTAAATAGTCTGGCATATTTGCTGCTTCACTCTGCTTCTACTTTAATTTTTAATAAAATGTTCAACTGTTTTGTTCTTCGCAATGACTGTCAAAATTGGGACTGTGTCAAAAATAGTTTGCGAAAACATTGCGCTGCCAACTTTTATTAATAATCTTTATACAATGTGGCCATATGCTAATAAAAGCTAGAAAGTAGAATAGTTGTACAAAGTTGTTTCGTTTGGTAAGTAATTGGAAACGTTTTCATAATAAAGAAACTAGGTCGCTAATTTCATTCAGTTTTAATTTGAACTGTAAATGAACGGCGAAGAAGGGAACCATAAACAACAATATTCCGATAATAAACAATCTGAGTAAGATGTATTACCTTACTAATAAAAAAAAAAGAAACATTTGGTCCTAAAGGCTGGGGCACATAGAATGCGTCATACGTTGTATTTTTCAACTTACAGGTAAGTTGAAATATACGTTTTCTTATCAGCGTTGTCACAATTAATACGTCTCCGTCGACGCAAAGTACGAAAGTTGGCCAACTTTTGACGTACGTTGAGTACTTTGACGTTTTTCATTTGCTTCTTCTTCCTGTTTTTTTTTTGTTTTCGCTCTATTGTAGTAAAATAGTTTTAAAATAAATTATAAATAATAATAATAAATAATGGAATAAATAGTACAAATTACCATTAATAGAAAGTCTAAGATGTCTAGCTCCATTTCAAATGTGCACTTTAATAAAACTATGCTGCAAAAAAATATAAAATAAGCAAACAAAAAAAAAAGCTGATTTCTTATGCGTCAACAAAGTACTCATTGTGCCAACCTCATCCGTCGTTTCTTTGACTTCAGTTGAGTACGTCAAAGTATAACGCATGACGGATTCTATGTGCCCCAGCCTTTATTGAATTGGTTTATTCGATCTTAGGAACATCTAATTTTTCCTCTTCAACAAAGTTGCCCGGCACCAATTTTTTCACATTTGTGATTGTTTATTAAAATAATACGTTACAGACTTAAGAAACAATTTTTATCAAAAAAATTGGGTCTTTAAATCTTAACTTTTTATGTATTACTGGCAAATTTATAAAGGTAGATACGAATTATAATGAGGGACATTCTAGCAGCTTAGAAATTATTTAGTTGTTAAAAATCAATGGAAAAACAATTGCTTTTGAATCTGTTTTCTGCTTTAAAAATGTATTTTGTATTTCACATCTTACCACTTATCCAACTCGTGATCAAATGGAGTTCGAAGTTGTTGTATTCGTCAATAAATAATTTCTAATTTACAAAAGATCGAACGATGGATGGTAAGATTTAGTTAAAACTGCGGTGTATATGTGTGTTGTTTTTATTCAGATGAGTTAAAGATGAAGAACAATATACATTAAAAATTTAATAATTCTGCTCCTGTTCTTAAAATTTATAATATTTGGCTAATATAATTATTCATTAGAAAGAGTTATGTAAAAACATTTAAATAATGCTCTCCACAGCTTAACCTTTAAAAAACTTCTTGAATGCATTTATTTTAATATTTTTAATTATGTCAAGTGAAGTATATTTATACATTTGCACTTACATGGCTATAACTTCATATCACATGACATTGTATAACTGATAATTAATTTTTAAAAAATTGCACAGATAATAGACGCAACAAAAAAGAATCAATAAAAAACGCATACAGAATCTTTGGAAATATTTTAATTTCTAACAAATGATTCATTTTTACATTACACAAACAAATAATACAATTGCTGCTGAATGAAAAAATGTTAATAAACTATTAAAAATGCAATTTAGTTAATAGACTAAAAAAATGTTTTAAATTTAAATATATACTTTGTAGTAAAATAAAAAATTTATTTTTTTATTCTACTGTAACTGATTTGGCAAGGTTACGCGGACAATCGACGTCACACCCTCTTAAAACAGCAATATGATAAGACAACAATTGCAGGGGTATGACAGTCAAAATACCTTGAAGACAATCTACGGTTCGTGGTATTTCTAAACTTCGTGAAGAAAATGATTTAGTCTCTTCATCACCTTCTTCACAAATAATAATAGGGCGGCCCTTACGAGAGGTCACCTGCTGTAATGCATTCATACACTTGATATAAACTGGATCTCGCAAGACAATCATTAGAACTGGCATTTCGTCATCGACTAAAGCCAACGGACCGTGCTTTAGTTCACCGGCCAGTATACCTTCGCTATGCATGTATGCAAGTTCTTTGACTTTTAAAGCTCCTTCCAGGCATGTGGCAAAGTTGTAGCCACGCCCCATTATTAAGAGCGATTTATGTTGATACAAATCTTTGGCTAATTCTTGTATTTTGGAGTCCAACTTAAGAACTTCTCGGGTTTGTTCTGCCAAATTTGAAAGACCTTTTATAATTTCTTGTCTTCTTTGTTGCAGAGAAAGACGATCCTCTGACATTACCAAACCAAACATAACGAGGGATATGAATTGAGAGGTGTATGCCTTTGTGGAGGCTACACCAATTTCAGGGCCAGCATTTATATGCACACCACAATGGGATTCCCGGCAAATGCTGCTACCTACAGTATTGGTTATGCCCACAATAAGAGCACCACGTTGTTTACAGTATCTTAAAGCCATTAGCGTGTCCGCTGTTTCACCAGATTGAGAAATAAAAAAACATACATCATCTCGAAATATGGGTGTATGACGATCTAAGAAATCAGATGCTAATTCTACCATAACAGGAAGCTCTGTCAATTCTTCTAACAGCTGTCTAGTTGCCACTGCACTATGATACGAGGTACCACATCCAATTAGCATAAGTCGTCTACATCTTTTGATTTCGGGAATATACTCCTTAATCCCACCCAGCACTATGGAGTGATTATCGAAACGTACTCTTCCTCTCATCGTATTTACCACTGATTCGGACTGTTCATATATTTCTTTTAACATAAAAAAGGCATAGTTGCCCTTCATAATCTGCTGGATTTCGGTTTTTAGGGTGGTAATTTCTCGTGCATGAGGATCATCTAAACAACGTTTTAACCGATGTATACTTAAAGCGCCACCCTTAACAGCAGCAACATCATCATCTTCTAAATATATAACACGATTGGTATGTTCAATTATAGCGGAGGCATCCGAGGCAAAAAAGTATTCCACTTCTGTATCTTCTAAGGGCATAAATTCTGAATGACTTTCGGTGCGTGACACTATAGGTAAAACAGGCTGCAGCTTGCCGTGACCTATAGGACGATGTTCTTTTGCGTATAATATGGGAATGTGATCGGTGGCTAAACGAGTTTTTGTTTTAATGCCCACTAACAAAGGAGAACCTCGACGAGATGCAACACATTCACCAGGAAAATGTCGTGACTTAAAAGCTACTGCAAATGCACCCTCTAACTGCTGTATGGTTTGCTCCACTAGTTCTCGAAAGGTATACGACGGATGCTGTTGCCATAAATGATGAACGAATTTTGCTATAACTTCTGTATCTGTATCGGATTCAAATAAATAGCCCCTCTTTTCCAATAAAGTTTTGACGTCTTTATAGTTCGTTATTATGCCATTATGGACAACTACAAAACTATTATCCATATCAGAACGTTGAGGATGAGAATTGATTTCTGAAGGTACACCATGTGTGGCCCATCTTGTATGAGCTATGCCCACATGTGTAGTGACAGGTGCTGAATAATCCTCTGCGGTACAAAGTTCCTTAATGGCATCTTCTAAGACTTTAACTTTTCCACTTCTCTTCACCATCATTATGTCATGATGATTACCTATAGCATCTATTGCAACACCCGTTGAATCGTAACCTCTGTACTCTAAGCGCTTCAGGCCATTGACCAGTAAATCTAATACTTCCTGTCGTGTTTTTGGTGTCAAATAATTCAAATACGCAAATATTCCACACATTTTCCAAATAACTGTTTTAATCCTTTCTGTTAAATATTTTCGCCACTTCTTTATGAATTTGGTGCTTTCTGTTTTCCTTTATAAAAAGAATTATTTCTTGTTTTATTTAAAACCCTTTCTTTTTCGTATCATACACATGTAAGGTACGTAGGTTTTTATAAATATACTTAGCACAAGAATTAACTTTGTTATTTTTCTTAGTATATATAGGTTAATCTTTTAACTAGTCATTTATGTAAAATATTAACGCGTTTACTCCACTTGTTATTAATAACTGAATAAATAAAGCAGTTTGTTTTACATGAATCCGTTGTAAACAAATGGAAGAAAACACGTATGCTATTTAAGATTAAAAATAGAGTTGCCACATCATTATGCAGGAAAATTGTGTGAGAAATGTAGTTCAGTAAAAAAATTGTACCCTGATAAAACGAGAACTTAGTAGTGAAAACATTTGAAATTCTAAATAAGATTTTGTTTCATAAGCATACGAAAAATTATAGAAAAACAGTATTAAATACCCTTTTTTTAGAAGGAATAATAAAAACAGGGTTTTTATATAAAAATGGGCGACCTACTTATAGCCTTTTCTCTTACTTGAATGGTTAAACACTAGAATATGTGAAATAAAAAACCTTTAAAGGTACAGTTAGCAATATTTTACTGAAATCATAGCACAAGTTTTGATTTTATTCAAAATCATACAAAGCCACTAGATTTTTACAAGGATTGGGATTCCACGGGTTCTTATGTTTAATAAAAAAAAATATGTTAATTAAAAATAAACTTCATTAAAATAAAAAAAAAAAAATAATTATTAAAATAAAAGTAAGCAAAAATACCATTTTTTTGTGAAAATAAGTCCTTATTTGTACATTGTTTTATATCAGAAAGTTATTAATTCATCATCTAAATTTCATTTCAATTTTTATCCAAAACATGATCTGTTATTTCAATGCTGTGTGTTGTTTGCCAAAAGAAGCTTTTAAATATTAAAATTTATTTAGGAGTTATTATGGCTTAATAAAGAGACTAATTTTAAAACTTAAGAATTTTTGGATTGCAGTTTTTAAATAACTTAAACAAATTTGTATATATTATATTATTGTTTAACTTAATGTTAAATTTACTTAGATATTTTTTTAACTTTAAAATTAACTTCGAGAAAAATGTAAGAAGTATATTTTATGAAGCTTACATTGTTTAGCAACTTAAAATAACATGTACTGCATATATTAAAATTAATTAATAGGAAATACTCTTATAGTAGTTTAACATATTTTAAAACAAAAATTATAAGTTATTTTTGTGGGATGATAAGTTGTTAGTTAAACAGAGAAAAGATTTTGCTCGCGATTGTCATATTTCCCCTTATTATATCGAAGACGAATGTCTAAATGTCATCGTTCTTTTCGAAGTTTCTACCAACGGCAAAAAACCACATGTCTTCTCGTCGCATGAGATTTTCTAAAAATTTACACTTAAATATGGTGAATTGTGTTTTGAAAATATGCAAAAGTGACATCTAAATATCGCAGTGATAATTTGAAATAAAAGATCAGTGCAAAATCGTAACATAAAGTGTATAAAATCACTTAAAAGATTTTCTGAGAAACGCAAGACAAAAAATATTTTTTTCATCAATTCGTTTCAATTGTCGGGTTTCTTTTTGACATTCTTCGATTTGTCAAATTACGTATTGTTTGCTTTATATTTTGATTCGTTCGTAAAAATAATTACCCCTTCTCGGTTATGTGTAAAAAATAACAGCGTTGTTGTTGTTGTTTTTACGTATTAAGCCAAGAATCTGCGCAAAAGGTAAAAATAAACGAAAACAAAAACAATATAATTTTAAAAAGCAGCAGCGTAATAAATAAGCGATTGAGGAAGTGTTTTATTTGTTAAGATAGAAAACGTACCAAGATTGTGCTGAACGTAAATTAAAAAGAGAAAAACAAAAAGGAACTGCCTAATATTCTATTTTCTATTGTTTTCCTTGGTTACTTTTAGACTTGCTTTAGGTGAGTATTGTTTTCTTAAATAATAATAATAAACAAAAAAGTGGGTAAAAGGAGTACTTTATTTTCTAATTTCAAGCTTGTATTTTAATTGTGTTAACATTAGGGAACGAGGAGGATATTATAAAATCTACTTGATGGACGCCACCGTATTCACCGTCCGTGTTTGTAGTATAATGCTAGCAAGATTACTAATTTTTAATATTTTTACTTTACTTTTATTTTTTCATATATAGAAGACGTTTCTAATAGTCGTAAAAAATATCAAATTATCAAATTAAAATTCTTAACACAATTTAAAAATATTTGTTTTCGTATGCTTTCCGGTATGTTTTTTATTCAATCCTTCGTGTTGTTGAATAATGTTATAAATATTGTATAATAATTCATATTGTGTTTCCCAGCTGATTACTTATTATGATTATTATAAGTTGGTCGCATGATGTTACCGACTTAATCGATAGCCGCCGCGAATTTATTTATACATAGCCGTGGTCGCCGTAAATTAATTAGCTTTAGCCCATTTGAAGCTTCCGCCGGTGATAAATTTACATTGGCATCGTTTCCCGATCAGCACAGGTTGTCCAGTGAAGTATATTTGCTTGTAACTTGTATAAATATGTATCAATCCATGGGCTAAGTTATCCTGTTTTAATGGGGTATTTAGTTTTAACATGTTTAACAGTCGTATTTCATCTAAAATATGACATGATAATTGAAGTGTTATTTTTAACACAATCACAAGGAGGTAAGGTGCTCAAAGTCACTTCCATTTATTGACTTATTTTGCGTAAATTTTGTTTTAAAAGACTTTTAAACGATGCAGAACGTAGATTAAATGTGTTCTTTTATTTTGTATTCATTCTATAAATTTCCAGAGTGTAACTTTAAAATCTTACTTTTTTAGAGTGTTTTTTTTCTTGCACTGGCAATTTAATTTTATCAGCTGACTTGTTCTAAACAAAGCAACTTTAAACTGATGTATTCCAACCACACGTGGTCAAATATTAATACAAATCCAATAATTCTACCTTATATCCAGATTCTCTTACTACAGGGCATTATTCTCAATTACTCTATTTATTACACTTTCATGAAAATCTTCCGAGTTATTTTTCATAGACAATAATTAGCAGCATTCATAATTTAATATTACTTTTCTGTAAAAATCGTGAGAAGCTAAATTCTGGGATTGTTAAAATTAACTTTCAATAACCATTCTAAATAATAAGGAGTGTATTCAAAGCTGTTGCTGAAAATTTATAAACAGAATTATAATTAGTACTTATGTAAGTTTTGGTTTACAAATCGAGTAGATTTTTGATATTACTAACGACAAAACAACAATATTATGGCATGCTGTTAAGATGTGGTAGCAAAATAAATTTACCTTGATAAACAATCTTCATTACACTAATAAGCCGTTATTGAAACGCAACACTGGCAATAATTGCGATTTCTCCTCTTTTCGAAAACAGCTGTGCAATATATTTTTATTTTTTCTTCTCTATTTGTTTCTTTTTTCAATGTGAAGCAAATAGAAAAAAAAATAATTCTAACCTCACATCTTCTTCAAATCTCGTCATAGGTATAACTCGTATAAAAGAACTTATAAGTAAAACTAAAGAAAAAGTCATCCACTAAATTCAGACACACATCATTGCGAAAAATACTTAAAAGATTTAATGAATATTTTGTAAATTTAATAAAATTATAGTGAAGTATATAATTTTTTCTCAGTAAGAAACATGAAAATAGAAAAATGTTGGCTTAAGAAAGAACTATTTTAAATATTATAAGGTGAAAATTATCAAAAGACAAATGGAGATGAAGGAAATTTTATCAACTTACAATCGATTAACCAGTTTAAAAGTATACATAAAGAAAATAAATTATCAAATCTAGTCAAATAACCACTGAAATTATATAGAAGAAAACAAGGAAGTAAAGATCCACTGAAGGAAAACCAACATGTTTTAAGATTGGAATAGACAATAAGCAAACAACATTTTTAGGGAGTGCATTTCTGTTAGAGCACTTACTGATATGTATATGTGTTGTTAGTAAATATGTGATGTAAAACTTATAATTAAAGAAATTTTAATTGTTTTTCTGTATTTTTCAGTTTGCGCTCTTATAATTCCCTGAAAATTTCGTAGCATATAACTGCAGAATTTATTTTACATTTTGCATCACTGAGTCGAAAAATTTCTTGCTTGAAGTGGGTAAGCAAGCACCAGAGTTTAGCAAGTAAATTCTGGAGTAAATAACGCTTGGGACGTTATTGTACTCTGGAAAACAGAAGCAACTAATCTCAGTTATGTCATCCAAGGAAGAAACTTCAGTAGCGGTAGCTGATGCTGCAGGTTCTACAACAGCATCTAATTCAGCCACTGCTACCGGTTCAACTACTACATCGTATGCAAATGTTTTACAAAATCTTGAGAGCAAGAAAGGACTATCAGCAGCAGTAGTCGCTACTGCCGTAGACAGTAAAATCACTACAATTGTCCATTCGGTTAAGCAGGAAAACAACGACAATAAGGAAAATCATCCAAGTGTAAAAACTATGAAATCATGGAGCGATGAAGTAGCGGCAGAGGTTGAAGAAGAATCACCAGCAACCGTAGCTGGTGAAAAACGTGCTGCTGCCAATGCCGACACTACCGCTGAAAACTCTTCGGAAGTAGATGATAATGGTGATTTCGTACCAGTGGTTTCTCATCACCGCCGTGATCGAAAAAAGCCGCGCAAAGATAAATCTCGTGACATAAAGAATTCTGGTGCTGGAGCTGGCAACGGCCATTCCGCTCCTAATCATGTTTCTTGTAATCAGAGAAATAGCAACGGCCAACGTCGTGGTCCCAACGGCAATGGAGCTTGTGCTAGTTCTACTGATAAAGATGGCGAACGTAAATTTACTTCTCGTCAACGAGGTTTCAGTCCTCGCAAATCAATTGGTGGTAATAAATCGCAACAAAAAGATCGTAAAGATTCTTCACCCAGTGCTAGTGCTGAAAATGCTAGCAGTGGGAATGAAGCTAAAACAGGTGATGGAGAAAGTCAAGTTCAAACTTCAGGTGCAACAAATGCTGCAACTAATGCAAATACTACATTACCTAAAAAGTTTGTTGCTGCTCCTCCACCAAAAGTAAATGCTTGGAAGGTAAGAAATTTATTTTTTTATTATTTTACTTTCATATTTTTTCAAATATGTTTGTCGAAAAGTTTTCAAATCAAAGAATTTCTGTTATATACCTAAAATTAAGTCATATTACTAAAGTCAGTGTTAGCTACCTAGACACCTTTACTCATACACTTTTATGAGTCGCTGCAAAGTATTATCTTAAAATGAGTGATTTGTAACAGCAACTTATTGCTTATTTAACACCGCATGTATAAAAAAATCTTAAAATGATTTGACACTACAAATTTTTATCTTTCACCCTAACCTCTACTTTTTTGTTATGTACATGGTCTTCGGTCCATTGGCCATTCGTCGGTGTTTATTTATTACGTTTAATGCATCGTCTTAAATATTATAAAAGTTATGTAAATTTGATACAGAGAATACAGACTCGTTTTAAGTGTTGAATTCAGAGAAAAGTATAATAAATGCAGTCACGTCATCATTTGTGAAATTGGAAAAGTTCAAAGTTGTGCTATAAATATAACAACAATTTAATAACTTTTTACGTTGCCTTTCTCCTCGACGTCATTTGTGAATTTGAATCAATGTGAATTTTTTTGCAGTACGTACTTACAATTGTTCATGTTTTCGCATGAAAAAGTATCCAAACGAATCAGCTAATAATACAGACATTAACCGCAAAAATTAATCACAAATTTTTGTACGTTATAAAAGCGGTGTTAACTGTTGTTTGAGGACCTAAAACGCATTACTCTTATTATATTATTCTATATTATATAAAATGATCAAATTTTAAAATGGTTAACCATTATATTATTATTCTCCTAAGATTTGACAGTTCGCCGACCTTAATCTATTGGGTCTTGTATAGTTTACTAAATATTGTTAATTTTTCCGAATATATCCTCATGATCCTTTGACCAGTTGAGCTGTAATCTTGATATTTTAAACATTTTTATTCCTGTTTCGTACTTTGTAAATTTGGTTGAAATTGAAAGGGTGTTGAATATATGTATATACTTTTACACTACTCAAACTATAAATCTATAATACAGTTTCGTGCTGGTCGAGATTTTATTCTCTTCTTTTAAATTTTATACATTTTTTTCCATTTCTAATAAAATATTTTGGCCATAAATTATTCAAAATTGTGTTAAAGCAACGCACTCGTAAATAACCTAAGCATCTTAGATGCTATTAAACTCTGATTTATGTTCTCAGATGCTATATGTAAGACATACGTAATAAAAAATTGTTGGCAAATGTATCATTTCTTGGGCAGACGGCCCGGCCCTATTACTAAAGCTAATTTTAAGCATTTATTCAATTGTTGAAATCACTCGTGGAATTTATAAAGTATAAAGATTTGAAGAAAAATAGTTTTCGTACTTGTTAATGAAATGAAGAAACGTTGGTAATTGGAACTAAAATTGATAAGATAGAACTAATATAAATAAGACAGACAGGGGCCATTAATCTTCAAAAGGTTTTTTTCCTTTTAGACCCAGTTATTACATTGAAGGTGATGTAACCAAAAACATTTAGCGTAACTTCAATATTTCTCTAAAAAGAAATATTTTTACAGAGGTAGCTGAAAAGATAAGCAAGGGTCTGTGAAAGGAATCGATATTGGAAAGTGAAATCAGAAACCTTGGATTGCAGTTCAATGTAGCATTCTTTAAAATTAATTATCGACAATAAAATAGCAAAATTATAGACCCCCAGGTATTTAGATCCTTGATGTCATTTTAATAGACTGTTACGTGGCTTATACTGGTAACGGTGTGGCTATTAATAACGTCTGTAGTATCTTGCTCTTAACTTGCAAAACATGTTATTTTGCTCAGGACATGGGTGAGTGATGCAATTGAGGATTCTTGAAAACACCGTTGACAATTATAGCTGCAATGAACGGACAATTAAATTTTTGACTTGGTATTTACAAAAATAATTATTGAGTTCCTCCAGTTAGTGTTATATAGTTCGATATTGCAAACTAGCTTTGTTTAGACATTTAAATTTTAAATATTTTTTTTAGTTTTAATGAAATTTAATATTGTATTTGCACAAGTTTTACATTTTCACTGAACAGGTTCTACAAAGTTAAAATGCAGAATTTAACTAAATTTATGGTTCAATTAAGTTTTAATTGGCCAATTTAAATTTAATTATTGAGCTCAATTGAGGGGCAAAAATCATAATTTCCCGATTAAATTGAATATCTAAACATATTATTAGTCGTTGTATTATAAACCTACCTGTGAAGCTAACCTAATCTAACAGTTTGTCGCCGTTATATGTTGTATATAGTTTACGTATATGGTTACAATGACCAGAAATATTTTTGGAATTTTTAAAAATTTTTTATTTTCAGAATACATTAATTTAGTTTGCCCTAAAAAATAACACCTTATTACACACATTTAATTATGGATGTTTTTCAATTAATAATAAAAGCACGTTAAAATGTGCCATAATAATGTTAAAAAATTTAAAATAGAAAATTTAGTATTAGACCTGCTCTAAAACCACGAAGATTTTAAATCCTGTTTCATTTTGAAAAAAAAAAAAAAAAAAACAAAACATTAAAACAAGTATATTTTATTTTCGAATTCATAAGATTTTTCATTGGTTTCCTGGTTTTTTCGCAACAAATAAATTGCTCTTTTAGGGTAGGGTGGCATATCTTAACGTAACCCTGTTGCTTTTCCTACAAAGTGTGTCCGCTTGTCTTTTTCTTCGTATCTGTTACCTCTCTATTTCTAGAGCCATAATAGGGTGACTTTTGATTTGTTTCGCAAGCTATGTGATATTCATTAAAAATTGCTATTTTTTGAACTGTGATAGACAGATACGTTAAATTTGTGCAGTGTAAACCTATATATACAATAACCATAAGTATAAATAATAAAACTCTAAATTAAGGGGTGTACAGATAGTGTCGTTATTTTTGGGTTTGTGGACTTGTTTTTATTTCCGATATAAGAGCAAGTAAAATAGCAAAAATATGAAGGGTGTTTCGGTTTTTAAGCGTAGCAGGCTGACATTTAGAATTAATAGAGTATGTGAATAATTCATTTCAAAACTAAAGGGCGTAAACATAGAGGCCGTGTTGCTGACGAATATGACCGTTTAAACTGTTATGGCTGTTATGGGTAGACGCTTGAAGTTTGCGTTTGTATTGCTATGTCTCCTATTAGAAGTTAAAAAAAAATGAAAATAAAATGAAATTTATTAAAAACGAAAATAGAATTTACCGAAGAGGTTCCCAATAGTAACGTGATTACTATTTCTATTTTTTTTATTTAATTGAACCCAAGGACTACAAAGTCCTTGTTTGTATTTGTTAACACGTTTTACATTAATTCGCCGAAAGTAATTTCATTATAAAATTAAATTTGTTAAAAGGATGTGCTATTGTTTTTGTTAAATATTTACCGTAGATGTTTGCATTAGAAGGGACATGTTAAAATTATAAAAAAAACAATAATAAAAAAAAGTTAAAAGGGACTGATAATTTCACTTTTTTTTTAAAATAATATATTAAGGCGCTTACGATGATTGATAACATTTCAATCGCTGTTAAAGGTTATATTGAAAATCGAATGATACCGGCATTAAGTTTCTACTTTAAATACAAATAATTAATATATTAAGGCGCTTACGCTGATTGATAACATTTCAATCGCTGTTAAAGATTATATTGAAAATCGAATGATACCGGCAAAAAGTTTCTACTTTAAATACAAATAAATGTACTTTGTTTTATATAAATCGATAAGCTTTTAATTCAGAGCTGACACTTTATCAGTTAAAAATTTCTCTCAGTTGATAATAATTAATTACAATTAATATTTAAATGTTTAATATGTTGATCAAGTTTAAAAAAACTATAGTTATAAAAAAAAATATTTTATATATATAACAAATGTAAGGGAAAATAGGTTAAGCTTCTCTGATTAGTCATTTGAACATTGCAATAAAACTTTTATAGAATGGAAGTTACTATTTATTACAACAATTCAAAAAACAATTTTTAAAAATAAAAATTCCTTGTATTAATAAATTAATATCTTTAATATATGTACATACATAATACCTTTGTACCAACTTGCTATTCTCGGCCTAACGTCCGCTAGTGCTAAATGTTTACGAAATAACATGAGCTGCTGTTTCAGTCTCTTCTAAAAACAATGCGAATATTATTTTCTTTGATAATAACGGAAGCTATCGTTTCCTGTTAAAAGAGAAATCGATATGATTCTACATTATTACTATCTATTTTATTTCGTTTGCCTAGGGACTTCGTAAACACTGTTTCAGGTCTTTGAAATCTTAATAGATCGAGTACAGTTGACTCCCCCTTTCCTTCCATCCTTGTTATTGGTTGCTCTGAAGAGGAATCTTTCGAAATCTTTCAAGTATTTCCTTTGCTTTAAGTAAATATAATACCGCTGCAAAGATTCGTTCCACTATTCAGGACAGTCATTCTAACCTCCCCACCTTTTGCTGGGCTCCATTGCCGTTCAGAGAAAGAAAGTTAGCTTCCGCTGAACTGGACTATTGACAGATAACTTTATGTTAAATATTGAGGTCAATGATATTTTCTATCTGTACTTTGTACTATATACTTGCATATTTTTCTTTCATTTATTTTTTAATTGCCTTTTCTGCACTATTACTGTTAATTGTTCGTCTTTTATTGTGTTCAAATAAAAACATAAACACTTTTCATAATAAATTGCTTAGCGTTCAATGTACTTTTAATTCTTCTCTTTTATACTTTTTACAAAAAAAAAAACAGTTAATCATTTACTTGTAAAAGTTAATAAATGCATTAAAATATTTGGCTGTATAAAATAATAAAAAACATATATAAATACATACGTGTATATTTCAATTTACATAAATATCTCCACTATTTTATGAAAAAAACTGCGAATTTTTTGTTAATTATATACAGAGTATATACATATATTTAATTATATGTTTTTTTATAAAAAAAAAAATAAAAAAATATTTTTTTGAATAATGAATTGCTAAAATTAAAACTAATAAAAATAGTAAATTTCTTATGATAAATTGTGTACAGAATAGTAAAAGTCAGATACCAGCAGAATATAATTTGATTTTGGATCGCTATGTGCTTTTCAGCATTCTATGCACCCATTCTTATCCGAATTAGTCAACTATATAAAAAAAGCTAACGAAAAATATTTTTATTTTTTATTTATAATGTCTTTGGGGAAAAAAAGAATAATTCAAAAGTAATTAAAAAAAATATGAAACAGTTAACAATCTCTGTTATCTATTTCTTTAATGTAGTTTATTAAATAAAAAAAAGTATTATATAAAAATATATATGTATTAATGTGCTATACTCAAGCCTCAGGCCCAACTATAATATGCATAACCTGGCTTCGTTCAATTTTTGACATTAGCTTGCGCTAGTTTATGCCTATTATAATTAGGCCTTTAAGCGTTTTTGGTTTCTTACGGTAATTCCGTCTCGTTTACCACCTCTAAAGGCCCAACTATAATAAGCATAAGCTGGCTCAAGCTAATGTCAAAAATTGAACGAAAAGTCTGTCAAATGCTATTATGCCCAACTATAATATGCATAAGCTGGGCTTAAGCTAATGTTAAAAATAGTACTAAAAGTCTGTCAAATGTTTAAGCGAATCATTGAAGACTTTTACGTGGCTGTATTGTACTTACATGAATATAGAAATTATTATGCACAGTTGCACATTTGTTTAAATTAATGAAATTTATTAGCAAAAAGGCATTTAATAATCATATTTTGTATACTTAATACTATCCTTATACAAATTTATAATTTTTTGTTAATAGTTTTAAGAAAATTACGAAAGAAAAATTACACATATATCGCTGTATGCATTATTTGAATTTATTGAATTTAAGGCCCAACTATAATATGCTTAAGCTGGCTTGAGCTAATGTCAAAAATTGAACGAAAAGCCGTCAAATGCTAAAGCGAATCATTGAAGACTTTTACGTGGCTATATTGTACTTATATGAATATAGAAATTATTATGCAGAGTTGCTAATATGTTTTATTCGTACTTTTGCAAAAAAATAATTTCTTTCTAAATAAATGAAATTTATTAACAAAAAGGCCTTTAATAATCATATTTTGTATACTTAATACTATGTAGTCTATGTAGTCTACCTGAAAAATATTTAACCTCTTTCATATTTAATTATTTTTTTTTATTTTAAATTCAATAATTGCTCTTTCATCTTTTTAAATTTCTATGCTCACACTTTCTTTATTACTTTTAGTTTAAACCCTTTTTTATTATATTTTTTATGTTTTAATCTCATAATGTAAATGAAAAGAATGAAATTAATTTCACAAAAATTCATTTCTTTTATTATTAAGTTGATATTTAAAATTTTTTTTTATTTTAATCGACTTTTTATATTTTAAATAAATATCTGTTATTCTTTTCAACGATCTTTTTTAATTAACAATATATATTTTTTCGATATTTCGCTTTCCTGTGGAAAGTTTCTTTAGGAAATTATTTTTTGTATTTTACAAAAACAAAAAATTATAACAATTTTAAAAGAAAAAATTTTTTGAAAACATTTGACAAAACATATAAAATAATTTTCTTCATACATGCAAACATACAAAAATTAAAATTTCAAATATTTAAACATACAAAAACAAGGAAACGAAAATTAAATAATAAATTGTTGTTATGAAATAATTATAACAAATTATGTGTCTTTTGTATTAAGTACCTATAATTCTGCGCTAAATTGTCTGTGTCTGTTTTGAAATTTATTCTCCTTACATTTGGTACATTAACAATTTCTAACATTTCTAACATATAACGTCTCTTGTAGTTTTTTTCTATATCTAATACTGATGTTTCATCAAACTTTGGATAATGATTATATTTCTTACAATGTGAAGATAAGGATGTCTTCTGTGTTGAAATATTCCTACATTTTTGGTCACATCTATGACCAGTTAATCTTGTTTTAAGTTTATTCTTTGTTGTCCCAATATAAACTTTGTCACAGTTCACCTGGTCATTTCCTCAACATGGTATCTTCTATACTACATCAGATATTTCCATTTTCCCTATTTTATCCTTCATACTGCTAAATAATTTATTTAATGTGTTATATTTTTGTGTGCAATTATATATCTATCTGTGTCATATTTTTTAGACTTTCTTAATCTTTCTGATATTCCAGGAATTTCTTGGTAAAATAAACTAAAAACAAAACAGGATCACTACTACAAACTATGATCATTTCTATAATTTCTGCGTAGTTTATAAAGCTCCTGTAACATGTTTGCTTGAAAATCGTCTTTTACTGCCACTGGCAGGTCCTTCATCAAGCTAACAGTTGTCTTCATGAAGCTCTCATCAATAGAGTTTTCTTCGGTCGTTGATGACAGGCTCCTCTCAATGCTTTCTATAGTCTCACCAAATTTTTGGTAAAGGCTATCGAGCGTTATTTTTGACTTCTTTGGAGGGGTTGAAGTTGCTTAAAAGGAACTTGCTCCAAGGTTGAGTCTATTTCTTCAACGTTATCACGAGTACTACAAAATAAAGATTGACATTATAAAAAAGTAAAAAATATTCAATGTAAATGCTTATACCGGCGGGGCGCGAGAGAGTTTTTTAAAAACATCATAGGCTGCAGTAGTGCTCATTCCCCATTCCACTGCCTGAAGGAGCTTCCATCCTCTTCATTTCCTTGCAGAAACGTTCGCGAAGTAATTTCCACCTGTGTTTGCATTCCGTGACTTTATATAATTCATGTGAAAATGAAAACCGCAAGCAAAATTCTTCAAGGTATTACTTACCACTTTTAATGCATTTTTTTGCTACTCAGTCAATGATCGTTCTTTTAAATTGCGATTATAATAAAACGCGTCTCTTTTGTCATATAACCACTTCTTTTTTGTTTTCTCGCTTTCTATTAAATTAAAATAAAATGTTTTTTCATTTGCGTCCTCCATTGCAATTTGTTAACTAATGTATCCATAAAACAATGCACATTGCAAAATCAGCTGTTTCCGTACTGAATGTGCGATCAGTTTCGTACGTTGCATAAGCAATTGACATTTGACGAAAAGTTTTGTAAAGTACATTATAGTTCACCACATATGATTATTAGGTATTTGCACACTTGTTTAAGTTGGCTTAAGCCTGCATTTGCATAGTATAGTTGGGCCTTTAAGTTAAAAAAGCCCTCTTTAGAAACTAAAAAATAGCTGCTAACGGTTCATCAAACATTAATTAAAGAGTCATCAAACCATAATTTAATTCCAATTGATTTTATTATTTTTAGTAGTAATTTCATTAAGATTCTTTCGCTTTAATTTGACTGTAAAAAGTTGTTATTTTGTGGTACTTCTGACAAAGGTACTTAAAAATCAAAATATACTGATTTTTCTATGCCTTTTATATACGTGTGTGTACATGCATATATATTTGTATGTAGTTATGTGTGGATGTATTAATAATATTGTAAACTCTTGCTGATAAGAAATAAAGTTATTCAAAATACAATCTGGAAAAATTATATTAACAGAATAATAAAATTCTTTATTAAATCTACAAGTCTTTGTTTTTTTATTTATAAAACAAACATAAATTAACAGAATATAATATGTTTAATGTTTATTAAGTAAAAATATAGGGACAATGCGCATAAAACTTACGACATTGTTTTACTGCCAGTTGATAAATAAACACTTTTCATATTTATTTGCAGATAGCAATTTGAAATGTACTCGTAATAACACATTACTTCAATAATTTGTTAAGTTTTACATTGAGACTCTAGTTTGTATTTTTTTAAACAAACGTTTGTTATCTTTTGAGAAGTAGTAAATTGCAGCTTGTTTAAAGATTATTTTCCTAATCTTGCAACGGTTAGTTTTGATTAATTTAATGTCTAACTTTTTCCCATCCCTGGCAAGTGACACTTTTGCATGAGGTGTTGCTTAAAAAGTTATTTCTGCAGTTAAACTTAAATAACGTTAATAGTAAATTAAATAAATAATTTTAAAATTAAAGTTTTAATTTATGCAATAAATGTAAAAAATTACATTACAATTCTTTTATTTAATTATTCTTATGGAATGGCAATTAAACATTCTGTTCCGGTGCACTCATAGAGTATTTGATAGAGGTTCTTTGATCAAACCGGTTTTGATATTTTAAAACAAATCTTTTGTTACATTTAAAGATTTTTTTACTTAAATTTTTGAAAAAAATTTTTTCTTAGCAAATAATTAATTGATTTAAAAAAAAAAATTATAATTGTGTACTAATAGAAAGTATTTCCTTGTGATTTATAAGCAAAGCGTAAATACACACTGTACACATATTGTTAAAATAATGTTAAAAAAGCTACAACCACATAAGAAAATAATACGTCGTACTGAACCGTATTTAATCTTACTAAAAATTATTTAAAACACACTTAACAAATTTAACAATTATTTGTATAATCCTGCTTAATAGTATTTTAACTAACAAATTATTTTATAAATATTTTAAAGACAAATAATGGATTTTTTTTTAAATTTATTACATTTAAAGCCGTTGAACTGCGAAATACTTCAAACAAGTACAACATAAATAATGTTTATTAAAAAAATTAAGTCAAACTAAATATTGTAGTGTGGTAAAAAGAATCTTATAAGCCGTTTTTTTAAAATAATTGTGTATTGGTTTCACCATTACAAACACACAGTCAAATATTTGTATTAAGATATTTTTATCATTTTATATCAAACACAAATATCAAACACAACTCTCAAAAGTAGAGGTTTGAATAATATATAAATAAAAGCCATTTAAATTCAAATTGAACACAAACGTTTGAATATTGAAATTTTCACAATTTAATATCAAATGTTTTTGTCAAATCATTTTTAATCATTTAAATTATAAAAGCAGGTTTGAAAAATAACTTTATCTTTTTTAATTTCGAAAGTAAAATTTATTTGTGCTAAAATAATATAACAAAATATATCTTACGTTATATTACTTTTTTTTTATATGCTGAAATTGGAGTATATGAAAAGGAACCAGTATAAAATTAATTAAAAAGAAAATTACTTAAGCATTTATTGCTCTAACTTTATATAAAATTAAATAATTAACAACAAAATTATATACATTTTATGCATGAATAGTGCTTTGTAATCGTATTTCTTTAATAAAAAATTATAACTAAATTTCCTTTCATAAATTGGAACATGCGAATTTCATAAGTTGACAATATTTTTTTGAAAAAAGCTGTAGTTCTTAAATATTTTTCAAATAATTTCCAATCGTTCATCCTCTGAAAATAGGCTTCATTTAGCAATAAGCGTTTGGAGGCATTGGTGTAAGTGCTTACTATTAGGCCTAAGAATAATAAATATAAAATATTTTCACATTATTTAAGTGCATAGTGAAGATATAAAAACAATAAAAAGAGAGTGTTTGATCTGTACTAACAGTGTTATTCGCGGTCGAATGACAAACATGCTTGTACTATTAAAAATAAAAAATCGAAAAAATCCGAAAACCGGGTTCCTGTTTCGATTACCCTTGTATTCATGAAAGAACAATATATTTTTATATACATAAAATATATATGTATATATATATTCTTAACGTCCATGTTGTCTTTTTTGGCTTTGTTTAAAGTGTAAAAGAAAATTATTTTCTTTGTCTTTTGTTAATTTCTTTATTTAAATAAAATATTTTGTAATATTTTCCTGCATGCATTACATACTTCGTACATAACTTACATATTGAAAATATTATTGCAAAATTTTCTTTTTAATAATCTTTCATATTTACAGTCAGTTAAAAAGTAAATAGTGTTGAAATAACAGGTTTATCTTTAAATAAAAAAGCGCATAAATGTAAAATTTACATGTGTATATGCTTATCTAATATACATTTATAAATATATAAACATGTTTTAAATAATAATTTACGTTTTTAAAATTTTTCAAATGTGTATTACATGTGTGCGTGTAAGTTTTTAAACCTATTATAATGAAATTTGTAAATAAATCTGAGGATAAGAAGAAAATAAGATACTACGTTTTTTAATTTAATTAAAGGCGATTAAAGGCATTTGATATTGATTTAAATTTAAATGCAGTTTTAAATAGAATTTTTTATTGAAATCAAATGCCACAATTTTTTTTTGGTGTTTGTTTTAAATATTTTAAAAGTATTAAGTTGTCGTGTAGATGGTATATAGTGTCTATTTTATCAGTATTAAAAGCTACTGCTAATATTGATGCAAGTATCGTCTACTTTCTGTTAAATATAATTTTTTCGATTTTCGATTATTTTTGGTTTATGTAAAATTTTTAATTTAAAAATGACAAAATTCAAAATATTAATTTTTTATATATCTGGCTTCTTATACGTGGTGTTACCGAAATGTACTTTAAATGTCTTTCATGCTTTAGTGAAATGGATTAATTTATATTTTGTCCACCCTGTGACTATAATTTACATTTTTTAATCAAAAATATTATTTTACAGATACCACAATTAAGATTTAGATTTTTATCGGGTACATTCTATGCTGCTGTAGCACAGTTTCGGAGTTTAACACATAGGAAATGTCGATTTTTTTCTTATCTTTTACCAAGGTAGAGCTACTTACGGCCCATAAAAATAAATGAAAAAAAAGACAAAATTTAGGTTGGTTTTGCGAAAACAAGCTTAATTGTTTATTACCGCACGTGACAAAACTAATGTTTCTGTGGAAATTCTTATATACTATTGCAATAACACGTGATTATTTTCTAGTTTTCTCCCTATAGATTCGAGTTTTATAATCAGTCATATCAAGGGTATATTTTTCAAAACGTCCGCAAATATTTGTAAATCAAATTTCTTTCCATCAAAATAGAAATGAACTAAAGCTTAATAAACTAAACCATTCAAAAATGTTGTTTGAATTTTTAATACACCGACGACAACTTTATTAAAAATTATTGTTTAAATTGACATTAAAATAAACATTGTATTGATTACAAAACACATTTGAAATGTTAAAGTGGTTAACTATTTATTTTACATTTTTAACTATTCGCCTTAATTGATAACGTTAATTTAGATTATTTACAAAATATATTTGAATTAGTTCTGTTTTTATTTTTGTTTTTTTGTATATAACACATTTATAACAGATAATTTGAACTAAATATAGAATTTTTAATTATTAATTAATGATAACGCCGTATTGTAGATTAAATAAATTGAAAATATAAAATTATTATTAAATAAATTTTTTGTGAAGAGTTGAAAAATAATTAATTCATCAAGCAGTTGGTGCTCTATAATTAAAGAGTGGCATCTGAATTGTTAATGTATCTCTGTTTCACAGAGCTCTCTGTTTTGAAATTTTCGGCGAAGCCGAATTGTATTGGCTGCATTAAAAAAACCAATTAAAGTTAAAAAGGAGGCCATGTGATCTACAGCAAGCACAGTAAGCCTTAGCGAATAACTGGTGGAACAAGAGTAGCTTTTTAATGGGAATTGGTCTGACATATAGGAAGGGAATTTAATGACGTAAAATTAGTGCAAGATATGACCTGAATAACCCCAAGTCGATGTCAGAAATTATAATATGAATTTCTAGATAATGTTGAATAATTGAATAAAAATTGTGTCCTGTTTTTATTAATTTTTAACTATTAATTTTTTTTTCTGCATGGAAATTTTATTGTCTTTAGATTTGTCTTTTTCGTTTTTTCGCTTTCATATAATGCAATTAGTTGCCAACTTTTTATTTTTCATAATTGATTGCATTCATTCATTCAAAGTCCAACAATCGTAAACATTTTCTTGTATTATATTTCAATAATACAATAATTTCGTATAAAATTTATTGCAAATATTTTGCGTTCTTTTTTAAAAGCAAACACAACTTGTTTTGATTAAAAATGGCGCCATTATAATTACGAAAATAGAAATAGAAAAAAATATTTAAAATGTTTGAATTTAAAACAAACAAGCAAGTTTATTTATATTAGGCTTTTTAAAGGGGTAAAGAGGTTAGGGTGGATAGAATCTATTATTGATTACATTCACATTTGTATTATTTATATTTTAATTGCGAATATGCAATATAATTTTATTTACATTTAGATATTTATGTAAAAAAAAGTGAAAATATTGAATGTGAAGGTCAAATGAAATCATTTTTGATTTTATTACAATTTTTTTCAATTTCAAATTTTATTTTTAGTTGTTTACAAATATTTGTGTAACAAAATTCAATTTCATTTTGAATGAATTCTAATTTTTTATTTTATTTTACTGTATAGTGGGGTCGTCCACAAAAATGGTGATCAGAAGACGGTTAATAATGGAAAAGAACTTTCGAAATACACATTGTTTACAAAGCTGAATCTACTTTACGATTTTAATAACTTTCGCAGATAATTTTCTTTGTGTGCAAACTACGCTAGATAAGGCAAAGACATGATTACTGAATGAATCACATTATTTTTCCTCATTTTTTAGAGATAATTGTTTTCTTTTTACTGCAGCAGAATTGTATAACATTTCAATAAAAAGCGATTTCTTTCTGATAATATTCCAAAAATAAGAAAAAATAAAAAGTAGGAAATAATTGGTAATAATTTATTAAATTTTATTTTTATAACAAAAATTTGTAATTTTATAACCGAATTCATTTAAGAAAACAGATATTTCCCACTAGTGTCTGAAATATTTGAATTTCCTGTTTTTGCGAAAATAGGGTTTATATACATATATTTTAAAACGATTTCAGTTAGAATGCTGATCAGTATTTTCGAAGTGCCAAAAATATTTGGCTTACCAGAGTAACTACGATTTTTAAATCTAATATTGTTACTGTTAAAAGCTCCTTTTATTAATTACTTGATCTGCCTTCTCTTAGAAGATTCGTGTTTTATAGCTATGTATTTTCGATTGATCCAAAAATAAAAGAATTTGAAAATAAAAAATTAATTAAATTTCGACTCAAGACTTTGTGGTCTTGAAACGCCAACTTTGAAGGCAGTAACGCACTCCTCAGCATTTACATAAAATTATAGATTTTTATTTTTTAATTGGAGATTTTATAAAATTATGTTGACTGCCTTCAAAACGTCATTCCGTTGTATTCAAATAAAGTGTAACGTTTCTTATAAACGTTATGCCAGAAAATTTCCAGAGTTGGTTAATGATCTTGGGAAATGTTTCTCATTGTCTTTGTTGCTTAGAGGCTATTAAAACCTTTATTTGTTTAGCTCGGTGTATAAAAGAGCATATATATTCCAATGAATATTAAAATTTTTCTAATAACATTTTAATAGCTGCGCTTTCCATTTTTATTTTTTTAAATATATTATTTTAAAAATACCAATTATTTGCCAACAAAATGCCAAAAAATGATGCATCACCTAAATATATGTATGTAGGTAGGTAACGTCAAAATAAACAAAGAAAACACATTGTTGCAACATTGCGTAACACGGTCTAAATACTGCAGCAGAATTGTATAGAAACTTTCTGCTAACATGTTTTTTAAATCAGCCTGCAGGTTTGTAGAATTCTTAAAAAAAATTACGAATGTTTTAAAAAAGAAAAAAAAATGTTTTATAAATAAAGCAAAAAGCAAGTATGCTTTTTAATTGACTTCCCTGTACTAAAAGACAAACAATTACTCGCATTAAAAATTATTTCATAATTAAAAAATTAACGAAAGATTGTCCACGTCTTTGAAGAAAAAAAGTCTAGCGCCTTAAGGCGCCATAAATGTTTCAACTTCCAATTTAATTTTATTAATAGTTTAGAAGTTGTATTCCCACTGTAGACTTTTAAACTTAAAACGTAAATAGCTATTTTTATTTATTTTTTTATTTGCCAATTCAAATGGTTTTGTAAGTTATCTTGAATGTATTTATTCTGCGCATTTTGTTGTTGTTTATTTTTTTATTTTTATTGAAAAATCAATAAAATATGTTTTTTTCATCAACTTGATAATAAAAGACTTTATTTGTAATTTTTTGTCAACAATAAAAAAAAATATATGTATTTATTTCAGACAGCGTGGCTTGGTTGGGTAACTTTATTTACAAAAAAATATAAGAGGTAATTCATTCAGATTGTCCATTATAATTATTCGTTATATCTCAAAAAAGCTAGATTTTTGTTGTTATGATGGAAGAATTGACATGTAACAGTATCTTTAACAATTAGTGGCTTCATTAACAGTACATCTTTTTCCTTCCACAAAAAAATTTGACTGGCTTTAAACAAGCTTAACTGTGTGAACCCGGTATTTGCAAAAGCTCGCATTATACTTACTTAAAGTAATAATTGAAAATAAATGTTATTTACAAATATCACGCTTATAAACAGAGTAATAAGCAGTACAAATGATTTCTTCTCAGAGTAATCTACTCTATTCTTAAACAAGTTTTATTTATTTATTTATTTTTATTTTGGTACTTACCCACTTTAAAGTAGTTTGATTTCAACTGGCTACTTACTCTGGCCTCTTGTAATCTTTTTCACTTAAAGTTTTTCAGCTTAATGAAAAAACATATTTTCTCATACTTCATACAACTTGTGGTTGTTCAGTTTTTAAATTCAGCCATTGTAAATCATTTACCAATTAATTTTAACTCGTAAAGTACATTAAAAAGAGAAATAAGCCACTGCAGTGTGTTTTTAAAACCGATTTTTTGAGTTCATTTCTTAAATTGGTGCCTTTGAACAAATAAGATCATTTTTTTGGAAAAGGTCACCTCTTGCACTTGGATAAATAAATTTAAAAATAATAAAAACAATAACAATATCAACGACTTCATCTTTAGGTTCAACCTTATTTATGATTGTGTGTATATTAAAATATTAAAGTTCAAACAATTCTCTAACGCTTGATTAGAACCATTTTTATTTAAATTTATAATTTGCTTGTAATTCCTTAAATGAAACTATAAAATTTTTACTTGGCGCACTATTTAATATAGAAAATAAACATGGATATTTACACAAGTGAAAAACTTGGTATACAAATTTTTTACTGATAACTACAACTTTTTTTTGGTGTTTTATTTTTGATAAATAAGTAAATTGGTTTTCAGGGCTAAACCTACATCTAATTATTCCACTACTTTTTTAAGCCCTTTGCAATGTAATATTTTAGAAGGTCCAAATTCGGTTAGACACAGTAATAAATCATGTTTGTAATTGGTGCTAAAACTTAAAAAAATGGGTATTCTCTTGTATAATAAATACATTTTTTAAACCACTATATATAATTGCAACAATAATCAGTACATTTCTTTTGTTTACTTTTTTCAAATATTGAATTGTAAATTTAAATAAAGGCCCTACCACCCGATTTTATTTTTATTACTTTCTATGGAACAAAGAAAGTGTTCTGTATAGAACTTTTTAAGATAAGTACATAAACACATTCCAAAAAATATAAAATATAGTTTTCTTTATGTACATGCAAACAAACAAAAAAAAAAAACAAAATACTAGTACCGTACACAACAAGTGAATACTGATGAGCACAAATATTACGATAACGAACCGATCTTAATTCTTATTGATCTCCGAAATGAGCACTAAAGCTTATTTTTCTTAAAATCAATACATATTACTTAAAGGAATACTAAAAATATCGTTGTATGTGGTATTTTGTTGGCGTTCATCTATATGAACACAATTAAATAAATTTGAGTGTTTGTTTGCTTCGTCATAAGCGTACTGTTAAACACTGATTGCTTCATGTTGTCAATTCGGCAAAGAAATTCAATGGAAATCGTGTCGAAAAATCCCCAAAATAAATTCTATGCTTGACCGGCTTTTTCACGCAAAATGTAAATCACCGATTTTTTCATTTTAGTCCGTAAAACACTATATGAAGTAATCGTATGCGTTTACACTTTTGATAACTTGAAACTCGTTAATTTGAATCTCGCGATAATTCGAACTATTTTCCAGGTCCCTTGAAAAACACTCAATATATTGAAAAAAAAATCTATGTAATTTGGTCCCCTCAATAATTTGAACTTATTTCAATAGAATTTTGATTGCCGACTGTCTATATTTTGCATTTTTTAGCTCTACGCTCCATAATTTGAATAGTTTTTGGGCAACTGCACGGTGCACAATAATCCACCTTTATTAGACAACGTGAAAGTGATTTATTTTCCACCTAATGCAACATATAAGTTGCAGCCTTTAGACCAAGACATTATCCAAAATTGTAAAACTCTCTACCGCAGAGAAATTGTTTTCAAAATGTTGGATGGTATTGAAAAGGGTGAGAAAGTAACCATAACAATTTTAACAGCTATAATTATGATTGAAAAGGCCCGAAAAAATGTCAGTTCTACAACCATTTACAGCTGCTTCAAAAAGAGCGGGTTTTCGTTAACATCTTCAGCTCAGCTACCAGAGCCACCAGAAGTTACGCACTCTCATCCAGCATGTCAACTTCTACCTAACTCTGAAGAGCTGAGTTTTGCGAGCTATGTTCAGGTAGACAATATCTACGTAGAGAAGGTCTACGGTGCCCTAACCGATGCTGAACTGTTGAATCTGAATTCTTTGGATGAGGGAGCTGAAGCAGACGAAAATGAGCAACCACTACCTCCAGTGTCATTAAGCCAAGCAACTGCAAGTCTTAGCACATTACGCTCCTATGCTCTCTTAACGGATACAATCGATGATTTCTTTTCAGCTCTAATCACAATTGAAAATTCATTAGACACTAAGAGATTGAAATATTTAAATCCCAAAAAAAATTTAGGACTTTTTTTTCCATTATAAGTTGCTATTATGCTAGATATGTAGAAAGGCAACTGTAAGAAAGTTCACTATAAAAAAATTTAAATAAGCTCTTGTTAATTTGAATATCTTTTTTTTTGATATTTTGAAATCTCGTTAATATGAAAACTCGATTATTTGAACTTTTTCTCTGGTCCCTTGAGTTTCAAATTATCAAGAGTCGACTATATATGGCTAAGTTTGAATTAATTAAACAAATTTTACGGGTAAACCCAAGTGCAAACGTATCATGAAGCTTCTGCTGATTTCAATTGAATGACGCCTTAATCTAATAACTTTATACTTGTTTGCTTAAACTTATAAAAATATTTACTTATTTACATCATCGGTATTTCAATACCAAGAACTTGAAAAAAATGCTTCTTATTATCTGTACTCATAACGATTTTGTGTAACTTTTGTTTCAGCAGCTTTCAAATTTTCACAGACAGTTTTTACAAAAAGTTTCACGAATTTTTGTAATTCGTCACTTCTCTTATTAAGGTCTGAACGGACACAGAAAATCGGCCAGTTGAAAAACTATGGGCTACCGTCAAATAGCTTGTGCTCCTGATAAAAATAACTTGTAATATTTTGTGTCTTTCGTAAGACAAACAAATATTTTTTTTATATGTGTAAATAAAAATATTAGTGAAAAAAATAACAAATTGTATAACCAGAAATTCTAATCTTGGTTACATATACATACATTTATTTTTACAACTTACTTATCAAATTTATTATACCATTTATTGTTTACGGAGAGAATTAGATTTTAGTTTGTGTAATTTAGCATTTTTCTTTGTTTTTGCTGTTTTTAAATACTTTTCCTCAAAATGTACAGCGGGAACTAAAACTGTCTACATGCTAGTCGAAATAATATTAGAAACCTAGACCAAAGAAGATACGTATTAAGAAAAAAACAAAAATATATTAAGTCCATATCCAACAGAATCAAAATACATAAAATTCCCTAGATGTAATTTTGACAGTTTTGCTTAGTGCCACTATTTTGTGTAACAATTTTCAATTAAATTCTTTAACATTTTTGTCCATTCCATATGTTGTTATTGTGGTATAACACGCGTACATGTTAGAAGGTGGATTTCTGAAATTAGACATTTGACGCTTTTTATGTTCACAAATTTTATTTTCTGGTTTTTTCGTTAGTCATTCTAAAGTTTGATTTTAAAGCCAGTTGCTTGACTAACTCATATGAAGCAATCCTCGACCATTAAGCTGCCGCCAGAAGTTTTAACATTCCTTATATAGGATGATAAAAAAGTCGTTTTCGTTTGGTATCGGTCTCATCCGACCATTTATCTATTCCTTTGCAGTCTAATGCTTTCGTTCTTTACAAAATTTATGTCGATATCAAGCATTACGCGTAGTAAAACAATCTATTCTTCTTTTTAATGGCAGCGGTAACTCATATTATTATTGAGGAATCAATCACATACTATCCATATACGTAAGTCAAGTTCAAGTTGAACAGCGAATTGTCATGGCTCTTGCATTCATTTTCCGCAATAATCGCTTAGTAATTTGAGTTGCATTGGGCGGCCTCCATTCTATAACATTTCGGTTTTGTTCATAAACAACAAATATTGTTTTTCGGCTGATTTTTAGGTTGAATAATCTTTCTCTATTACAACAGCAACTGTGTTCTCGATTTCGCATTGTACGTTCCACGGTATTAATTTTTATTAAAGAAGAAGCAATTCTTCAATTGATTAAAATTGTCAAAACAACAATTATTAAAATTGCAGTGTTGTCAATATTGTCTTTTAAAGTGAATTAACGTGTATATTCGTTTAATAATTAAATAGAATCAAGAAATTTATCAACGTAAATAAAAAGGTAGTATTAACCATTTTGTAGCATAAAATATTTCCAATATTGTTTGTAGAACAGAAAATTAAAAAAAAATTTTTAAATTTTCCCAAACATTTTGATGGTTTTGATTCACATTGTATATGCATGTGTATGTCTTTTCGTTATATTGTGTTTATTGTAAACAATAAACAAGGTTAGCAAAATACAGCATTAAGAATAATAATAATTATTATAGAATGTGTTCACTTGCTTCTGATCACGTTTCCCAAACATTTGACTATTAAAACAAATTCACACGTTTCTTTTTTTTTATTTCAATACATATTTGTTTTGATGAAAATAAAATTAAAATGAAAATACAATTTTATGTGGAGAATATTTTCTTTTGTAATCGCTTTTTTATTATGCATGATATAACTATGTTTATTTATGTAATTGTATAATTTAAATGTGTGGAATTCTTTTATTTATTTCATATTTACATTATTAACCTGGGGATGTGAAAAATTCTTGTCTTTAGAGGGTCTTATGTAGGTATGAAAGATAATGGATTCTAAGCTACCATTAGACATACATATACTGTATACTGTTGTCAGCAGCTTGATTTACAAGTTTGTGCAACTTGTAAATCAAGCTGCTATATTTTATACCTTTATAATACCTATATGATATAGACTGATCTTGTAATAATCAACTGATCGGATTAGTTCAGAATTCTACAATTCAGGAATCTTGTTTAGTGTTAAAAATATAATACGTTTTTACTTTCTTCAATATATGTACATAATTTGTTGTTAGTTTTTCATATTTAACTTCAATATAGAAATTAATTAGCCATAACAATATAACTATAACAGTGCCTAGCTGTTACGGTTTCACGAATGGTAGCATTTTAAATAATTCAAACTTTGAAAATAGCATTTTGTAACAAGGTTTAACATTGTTAAGTTTCAGAATTAAAACATATTGAGGCAAGGAATAATGTTCGCGCAAATAGCAATGTTATGTATAATTAATTGCAGCTCAATATTAACAATATTTTCAAATTAATCCTTTTTTTTCCCAAAAATGCAGTTTTAATGTTGCAGATTTATCAGCAGTTCTCTGCCTGTGGTACACGTTTTTTTGCCAAAGAAGGCAGCGTTATTTATCATCAATATTTAAAAACTGATACTTCTATGCGAAGTAATTATTTACATATGTATGTATATATATATATATTTTTTTTTAAACTTTATATGAATTAGGCTTAAAAACGCTTAATTATCAATCTCTCATTCGTCTTTAAAAAATATATAATTATTTTCTTCTTACGTTAAATATGTAGAAATTAATATGTATGTACATATATGGTTTACGGAGGTAATAATATCTGTCCAAAACACATTTTTTGAAGCCCTCATGCTTAATGTCCTACACGTCTAAGGTGCTGCTCCAGCCGTTCAAAACGTAGTATCGCACAAAAATAATTTTTTAAATTAATAAAAAAAATCAGTAACAACTGCAATATTACGTAATTATAAAGAAAACACTTAAAATACTTTTACCATGAATCGAGTGAATCCATTATAAAAGTTAACCATTAATTAATTGTTTTTCCTAACCTCTGCACTATGATGAACTAGTGAAAATAAACTAAAAACAGGAAATAGTAAAAATATAAAAACTAACATTTATTTTCTAGCAAAAAAAAAAACAACTAAGAAATACATACATAACCTTTAATTACTTTACCTTACTGTTTAAAAATTATTTTTGTTTTAAATGTAAACGTGCAAACTAACAAATTCTTTTGACATCGTTGTAAAAGCAGTTATTTTTTTTTAATCGAAAATACTTACCATATATTTTCTGGCTAATAAAAATACTTGGAATTAAAAGAAAAAAAAAACAAAAACAAAAAACTCAACAACAAAAATAAATGAAAAAATTTTGTTAAAAATCATTTACAGAGCTTTATTTTAATTGATATTAAGTAAAGAAAATACAAATTACAAGGATGGAAATGAAAGCTTTAAAAACAGTAAAACTATCTTTAAAATTGAATTGCTAACATTTATTTTTTATGAAAAACTTAGCTCTTGTGTCATTATTATGTAAAATATCCGCGTATCGATGACAGAAGTAATATCGCTTATGTCGATGTGTAGACAAACGCAAAAGATAATCAAACAAATCGCTGATTTAGATGCGTTCTTAATACATTAGGGTGCTGGTATTATATCCATCCCTAATATTGGATGGGGAAGCTTGAGGTTAGGAAATAAATTGTCTATCAAGAATGGAGCTGCCATTCTTTTGACATATATTTAGTTAAAATTTGGGAAAGTTTAAGCATGGAATGTTACACTCTTGAGCAAATAATTTTAATTGTAAAAATTTACTATCAAAATAGTGAAAATTGCAGGGCATAAACTTCTTAAGATTCAAGCAGCTTTTCCTAGTAATTAGGCTATTTCTGAAACCGCTGTGCGTAATTTAATTTTTAAATTTAAGGCATCCAATAATAGATCAAAACAATACGCTCGTAGATGTAGTGGTGCAAACATAGCCGCTATACAGCAGAGTATTAAGAAGAATGAGGCTGGAACATTAACTCGTCGACGTTTGTAACAATTAGGCACTTTGCGCAACATTTTAAAAACAACTGACGCTCTGAGAGATGAAATTTGGCGCTGCATTAACAAGAAGCGAAGCTTTATTCCAAAATGTGTTTCAACATTTTATGTAACGAAAGGAGGTTTGACATTTGCCCGACATCATATTCTATTATTTATTCCCATATTTCTACTTTGCATTGGTGTAAATAAAACTGAAGTTGTCAAAAAAGAAGTGTGTGCTTTAAGAAAATAGACTTTATAACCTCAAAATTGCTTAGGCGTTACACATATTGATGTTAAACCTAATTCTTTAAAATGGTTATCTGTGTGTCTAAATATAGTATTTATGCTCGTAACTACCGTGTAACCATAAAAAAATTACATTACATTTTCTATATTATATCCTTTAAAATGATTTGAAATAAATTTGAAAATTATTTCCTAAAAGAAATAATTGGTTTTTTATTAATTTATTACTTTATACTTGCGGTGTTTAAATAAATACATATGTAAATAAATAGATACATGCTCAATTCCATAAGTATGACCGCTTTCACACAGACAAATTTTACTTTGACAAAGTTTTTTTAATTTTCTTTTAAACTTTCTTTGGTGTTCAAACACAAAAAGTTTTCTTTTACAAATTTTGTTTTAGTCAATGTAATCTGTAATGTAATCTGTGTATAAGTACAACTGTGTATAAGCGACGAAAGAAAAACAAAGCAACTTTGCGAGTATATCAAAGTCTGTACTCTCAATCATGCTTTCTCCCTCGCTCTCACATAAAATCAAAACTTTGCAAAGTAAAATTTGCCTGTCTGAAAGGGGTCTATGCAATTTTAATTTTTGTTTTCTTTTAAATTGAAAATAACACGGAGGGTTATTTTGATATATTCAGTACATTCCATTCATTTTGGGTGCTTGCTAAGAAGTGAATATTTAAAATTACTCATTTTAAACTGCTTTTGTGCGTATCAAATATAATGTAACATGTATTTAATACATATTTTGTTTTCTTTTTTACTTTTTTTCGGCTGGATTGTTGACAATTGTGTTGGTTGGTACTCTCTTAAATTTTGTGTATTCATTATACATTTTCCAAGTTGGCCTACGTGAGACTTAGCATGTTGATTTTGCTTTGTTAGTCTTCCATATGATTTGATTGTTTGTTTGTTTGTTTGGAAAATATTTTATATAATACATTTTGTGTTGTAAGGAAATTTTATTAGAAACAACAAACATAAACTTAAACATATATATGCTACTGGCATATTACATGCACACGTATGTATATATTTCTATTACATATCATTATGTACATACATATGTAAAGTTTTCGACAACAATATCAAATGCTTCAGCTGAAAACTTTGTTTTTCATATTTTGTTTTGGTTACCATATTTGTTTTGAACTGAAATAGAAAATAGAAAATAATAATAAAAGAAGCAGACGTTGATAATAATTGTAAGATATACTTATATAGAATGTGTGAAGTAGTGTTGCGTTTATACTCGCTCATTGTTTGTCCCCCGCATTAGATTTCAGCCACAAATAGCTTTTCGTTTGAAATTAAAGGTTGAAAGATAAAAAAATTGCTTGAGGGTAATATAAACTTTTAATTGGATTTATAAAATGATCCACCACCCATTTAAGTTTTATCAGATTTTTATGTTTGTGTTTCTTTTTCATTATTTTGCATATTTAAAGAAGCTCTCATTACCATCGCCCACACTAAGAGCCATCCTACACGATGAATTGTTTGCGACGAGTTCCGCGTTTTCACGTGAAGCTACTTGTACGAAAGTATCTTTTTTGTAGGAAATGGGCGTAGAGAAGAAAGCTCAAGCTTTACTTGATTTATGTACGTTTGTTTTATATACACTTATGTATGAAACGCCAATTGCATATTACAATAATATCTGCAATAGTTTTAGTTCTTAGTCTAATTTGTTGTTATTTTAATATCGATTTGAAGCTTTTTACTATACAAAAACAAGAACAGAAATAGATATATGAGTGAGAAAAGTAAGAGAACTAACTATTTTTTATTTCGCCTGATCATCTTTAAATGTGAAAAGGAATATTCTTAAATGAGATGAATATTTCAAATATTTTTTTTAGCAATTCGTCTTTTCTTTAATTTTTTATAAAATAAAAAACGATAGAATTTCTAATTCAGTGGTCAATCTTCAGAAAGATAAGAAATCGTCATAGATAAAAGAAAAGGCAAAAGAAAAAAATAAAGCATTTCAAGTCTAGAATAGCCACGAAAGTAAATAGAGGAAATGGGATCTTAAAAGATGTTCCAATATTATACATACTATTTCGAAAATAACAACAAACTTTTTATGTTACCGAAATGCTGTTAATTTCGAGACTAGTTTACTAAGGCCAATTCATTTACGCAAGAATATCAACTTTTGAAACATATATTTTCACCAACGAATGTAAGTTTAAGTTATTTGGAAATAGTTTATTGTCGGCTAAAAAATTGTACGAGGCTTGGTTTAACAAAACTTCGGGTTCTGGAAAAATTTCGTTTCTAAAATTAGAATTTTCAGTAATTACAATATCTAAGTTTAAAATATTTTTTTTCTTCGTCGTTGCCGACCTTTTGTGTCACCAAAATGAATAGAAAGTGTTTTTCTTAATTACGTCTATGAAACGAAGTACGTACTGTGTGGCATCATTGGGAGTTCTTAGTTTCGTTTCTTCAAAACTTATTAGAATCAATATGAAAACTAAAATATTGGTCCTACGAAAACAAGAGGTTTTCAGCAACCAAGCTTTACGCGTAAATTTTACCCTCAAATTTCTTGCAAATTTTAACATTTAATTTTTTAAAATATTTACCTAAAACGTGTTAAACGATGATTTAAACTTGCATGCCTCTAATGGTTTGTAAGACGTAAAATTTACGGAAACATCATCCTTTGCCTTTTAACATCCTATTGATATGTATTTGTTGCTATTGCAGCTAAATAATAAAATTTCTGCTACAAGGATTTTAGAGATAGACAGACACTGTGGCCTTAACGATAGCATAACGTTTTTACCCGCGTTATAGTGTTGGAAAATACACAGCACTTAAAAAATGGTGAAACTTTTTTATAGCAAAATGTTTGCTGCACGCAAGTGGAAGTTAAATCTTATCCAAGTACCTATTATTGATCGGTGTAATCAATAATTCATCTCAGAAGAAAATTTTTTCAATTTCTATTGCATTTTGCGTTTTTATTTTATTGCACGAAAGTTGATACACTATTGAATTAGATTTTTTTTCGGTGTGTTTGTTTTTATTTATTTTGTTTTGGTAGATACATTTTTATTATATACTTGTTTTGTTGTTTTATTTTAACATTGATGGCTACCTCTACAATTGCTGCCATTTATAAAACACTTGGTATTGCTCACGTACAACGTTCCGCTAGATGCTAAGCCGGCGACGTAAAAAGTTGTTATTAACGACAACACGAAACCATATGAAATCAGAATATCTTGAACGCTTGAACAAGACACACGTCTCGTTGAAAACAGAAATCCAGCAAATTTACAAAAAGTTCTACTAAGTAAAAAAAAAAACATTTATAATAAAATTAAATAAAAGTTAAAAAGAATACACAGTTGTTAAAAGCAATTGTAAACTGAATCAGTTTGTGAAAAAAAATCTATAAATTAAATTAAAAAGAAAAAATAATTTCTTTAATCTTTTAAAAGTGATAAGATAATGAAACCATTTGTGGTTTAAAAATTTAAACTCTAAAAGCTAAATAAACATTAAAAAAAACAAAATAAGGCTGTTTTTAAAATAACAACACGTAACAGTTACAGAGCTTAAAATATTAATTTTTAATGACTTTAGTAAAGTGCCATTCATTATAGAGTACACCACTGTTTTAATTGAATTTGGATCATCTTAAAAAATAGGTATAATATTTTATAATTTAAATAAATTAAAATATGGTAGAAAAAATCAAATTTTTTTTGCTGTATATACGTACATACATATATGTGCGTGTATGTACATATGTGTGTACATGTATAAAACTGGAATATTTCCTAATATCATTCGACTTAAAATTTGTTCATTAACATTATATTGTGTGTGTATGTATTTATATACATACATATACATGTATAAATGAATTTAAAAAAAACTAAATAAAAGTACAATAAAAAATACTTTTTACTCAAATCATCTCCTACATTATTATTTTCTTTTTTAATTTCCAAAAAGAAACCTCCGACTCGACTATAGGATATTTTATACCGAGTTCGTTTTCAAATTAGAAAAAGTAGTTTATACTTTAACGACAAATTCGTGATATTTGAGTAAAACGCCTAAGAAATCGATAAAGTTTTGACAACACGTTTTTTCTCAAGCAACTCTCCATTTTTAAGATTTTGTTTTTTCATCAAAGTTTCTCTTGTTCTATTTTTAACAATCATGTGGTATGCGCATGGTATTGCAACCATTAATTTGGTATTTTTCCACTGGTTGTTTAACGATTAAACAAAAAAAAAAAACAAAAAAAAATAATCATGTACTCAATACAGCCAAACGAGTATTGAGTTTAGGCCTTCTATTGCATCTGCTCACTGAATTTTCTTATCAGTTTTGCTTCATTATAAAGTATTTGAGAAGAAACTTAAATTTATAAATTCTTCTTTAATCATTAACTTATGTAATAAGCCGATACAAGATTAAATTTGGAATAAATTTTATTTGTGGTCATTGACTGTTGCGGAAGCAGCGTAATTAGGTTTCTTTGGTTCTACATTACAGAAGATATAAAATTGGTTAGCATCTATGGGATTTGTCAAGAATAAAATCTGAAAATTTTCCGATCAGGAATGCAACAGAAAGTCCTAGTTATAAAACTCTGAAAACCGTTTTGCTTTTGTTTGCCGAATTTCCTCAACACACAAACGTGGTGTTTTATGTTTGTTTGTTGACCTTTTCGAAACACCATCGAAACAGAAAAGAGTTTGGAAACACTTACTATGTAATAACGTATTTTTCTTTCTATAATCTTTTTTATTTTATTTTATATATAAGTAAAAGCAGACGTGCATTCTGGAAACAGATACTTTCCTTAAGTACTAAAAAGTTTTTTTTCATACTTTTTTATTATATTTTAAAATCGAACTTTGATTGCGTTTAGCAACAAAAATCAAATTTGATGGTTACCTCTTTGAACATTTTAATATATGTATATCGGCGAGTTCCTTATCAACCAAAGTAACTGAAGTATACAAACAGGACGAAAAAAATAATAACTGCACTGAATTTACCATCCCCGTGAAAACCAAAGAATTATTCTCACTTATGTTTTATAATGACAAAAGCACAAACAATTAATATTATTGTTTTTGTATTAATTAAAAATAAATTTAATTACAAATATTTTTAATTATTCCTTTTAGATTTCAAAACAACAATCTTCCAGTCCCAAAACTGGTTCGTCGCCTCTGGATAAACGTGTTTTGCAACCCAAACAACCAAAACAACATCAGCAACCAAAAACTCCACAAAACTCTATAGCACAGAATCAAGGAGAAAATCAACCCGTTACAACTTTAAATTCAATTAACAGCACTACAACAACTCATCTACCTAAAAACACCACCACAAACGCACAGACTAAGCAAACGACCAAACAACAAGCATTTAAAAAAGTCGAGTCAACAGCTATTGGTGAGTTTCAAAAAAATATTTTTTTTTCCTAATTTCATTGAAGAAAATTGGTGTTAGTTTAATAGTATTTGTTGTTCTTGTAGCATAAGGTTATATTGAACTTTATTTTTGTAGAGTTTTGAAAAGTTATATTCAAATTGTAATTGGCATTAACTGCTTTGTTAAAGTCAATGCAGCAATTAAGATTACTTTATGCCCATGAAAAAATATGAAGTTAATTACTAATTTAATTTCAATAAAAATGATAAATATGGAAAAAACCAAAGTCGTTTCTCAGTTTTTGAAAGAAATAGGCATTCCTTTCAATTTGCGATTTAGAATTATTTCCAAATATAACTTTTAAATTTTTGTTTTATTTTCTTATAATTTAAGTTGTTTCTAAAAGTGAAGCTAATGTTCCTCTTATAAAGGATAAAAAAAAAGTTAATCAAAAAGTAAGTTTCTTTCAATGTCGATAAAATGACTGAAAATTAATTTATATATTTGTTGTTTGTTATTTAGGCGAGTGATTTTACTAACGTTGGCGATTGGCCGATGCTAATTGGTGGTAAGCCAACAGCTAACGAAACAAAACGTTCAACGAAGAGACAGCGTTCCATTACGCAAAAAGAAGATAACAGTTTAAATAGCGCAACCGTAGCACTTGCAGAAAATTCCAGTGTTACACCAAGTGAAGTTGCATCAAAAGATAAAGGTCTAAAAATTACGACAGATCAAAACGCTGCTACTCCAAGCTCGACAACAAGTGCAAGTTCTAACGCAGCAGTCTTAAAAGATAAAGAAAACAACGATCCCAAATCATCTAATGATCAGCCAGCTCAAGTCACAACAAACAACAATGAAGCTCCTTCTACCAGTAATGGAGGAAATGGCCTTAATAAGAAAATTCCCAAACACAAATGGAGACCTTTGCAGATCGATCTGGCAAAATCAAGTCGTTCCAAATCAACACGCAGAGGCATCTCATCAACGCAACAGCGTTACTATGAACGCTCCAATCAACGAGGTGACGGCAACGGCAATGAACGTCGCTCAAATGTCCACAACAGCTATGAAATACAACGTGAACGAAATGTCGGTGCCAGCAAAAAGTATGGCGGGACTAATGAGCGTATTGATTCCTGGCGTAGCGGCAGCGGCACCGAACGCTCAAATGACAGGGAATACGAACGTTCAGCCCGTACGCAACGGCGTTTCCGAACGTCGCACCGGGGCGGCAGGCAAGGTCGTGGCGGATTCTCAAGATCGGGACCAGGTCGTACGTCAAATCGCATACCACGCCATCTGTTAGCCAATGGCGAATTCGCAAATTACTTGCCGGCGGATGTCGCTGGAACAGATCAATCATTTGTCCTTATGGGAACCCACTATTATGGACCCATGCCTGCTGCTTATATTGAAATGGATGCTCAAAGTGTCAAAGAAGCCATTAAAAAACAAGTGTAAGTATTCTTCAAACTTTATAAATTTCTTCAAATTAGTAACTGACGTAATATTCTCGTTTAGTGAATATTATTTTAGCGTAGAAAATCTTACTGGCGATTTCTTTTTACGCCGCAAAATGGACGACGAAGGCTGCATTCCGGTCACTTTAATCGCTTCATTTCATCGGGTTCTGGCTCTAACCACAGATGTAGCATTAATCATTACATCCATCAAGGAGTCAGATAAATTAGAACTTCTCGAAGGCTACAAGGTCCGCACAAAAACAAATCCCACAATTTGGCCTATCAAAGATGTGTTAGATACGACCGGAGCCCAAGTAGTTAGTATCGCCGCTTCAGAACATACTGAAAGTGGTGATCTCTCTACTGCAACTGCTAAAGATACAAGTCAAGCTGAAAAAAGTTATGAAAAGCTAACTGGTTCCGTTGAACCATCAGACAACAAGACAATTAGTAAAACTCCTAAAGCAGCACAAAGCGAAGCTAAAACTGCTGCTATAAATTCAGAAAATACCTCGCCAATAATAACGTATGTACCCGAAGTGCCTCTGCCACCGATTCTGACCTCACCCATGGCAACGAAGCCACTGACCTGTATACCACCACCACCGGTGCCACGTAATTCCCATAATCTTATACCTACAATGTTATTGCAACAAGAGAGACAAACACCTGCTCCAGCTTTTAACGCCATTAGCGCTCTCACCAAAAAAGTGGAAGAGGATCAGAATACAACGGGTGGAGCGGTGGCTCAATTAGCCGATCATTTGAGCGGGTTGGCAGAAAGTGTTAAGACACAAGTTAATCCCAAATCTACTTCGACACCAGAAACGAAGATACCATCAGCTGTTGTAGGCCAAATAGAAAACAATGCGAAACCATCATCGACCGATGAGAGCACAGCAGATGCCGCAACTGCCGAGGGAATGTGGAAAGAGGTAAAGAGACGCTCTAAATCAAATGCTAATAAAGATACTAAATCAGCTACCAACTCAACACAAATGCCATCATTACAAATGCCACTCAATTCTTCTGCTACTCCCACTACCACTTTCACTTCAACCACATCCACCTCAAATTCTTCCAATTCTTCCATCAGCACCAAATCCTCCAATTCCACAAAAATCACAAATAAATCATTGTCCACCAACAATAAACTAACTGCCATAAATGCCACAACCTCATCAGTTGCCTCCTCTATTGTCAACAAAAACAACACCACCACTACAACCACCTTCAATTCTTCCTCTGCCTCCTCCAAAACAGCTGCTTTTTCCGCTACAACTGCCGGCTATTATGGCGAGAAGGAAGAACTAGACTTTCAATTCGATGAAGAGCTTATGGATCCCATACCTGCCACTGGACGCGTCAATAATTTCACAAATCACTATTCCGATGATGATGAATCTGATTACGAGTTTGCAGATCGTGATATAAATAAACTGTTAATTGTTGCACAAGTACAACGTGTTCCTAAACACGAAGGCTACGATCGTACGGCTGATTATACATCTCGAACAAAAATTACTCAGGATTTGGAAAATGTTATCAATGATGGATTGGCCAACTATGAAGAAGACCTGTGGGTTACTGGAAACAATTATCGTACGGTAAATGTGATTTCACAAGAAGATTTCGAAAAGCTCTCTGGTAGTCAAAAGCCTAATCACCAACAAAGACAACAACAACCACCACCACCACCTCCACCCGCCTACGATGATGAAGACTTGAACAATACCTTGAATACGACATTAAACTCGACCCTTAATTCCACAATTAAGTCGCGTCGCGCCCGATTTTATGCCGCACCTAATACTCATTCGATCGATCTTCGTACTCCACGTAAACGCAAAACCCGCCACTCATCTAATCCACCTGTCGAGGCTCACGTCGGTTGGTTACTCGACACAATTGAACATCGACCACGTACTACTTCAATGGGTTCATCTGCAGGCACCTCGCCGACCGCCTCCTCGTACGGCTCTTCTGTGCCACAATCCTTGCCTGTCTTCCAGCATCCATCACACTCTCTACTCAAGGAAAATAATTTTACGCAACAAGCATATCACAAATATCGTTCACGATGTCTGAAAGAGCGTCGCCGTTTAGGATATGGGCAATCACAGGAAATGAACACATTATATCGTTTCTGGTCATTCTTTTTACGTGAAAACTTCAACAATACAATGTACAATGAATTCCGTTCTTTGGCTCTGGAAGACGCTAGTAATGGTTTCCGTTATGGCTTAGAGTGCTTATTCCGTTTCTATTCGTATGGTTTGGAAAAGAAATTCCGTCCACACATCTACGAAGATTTCCAAAAAGAAACAATGACTGATTATGAAACTGGTGAGTTAAAATGATTGTCTTGCCGGCTTTAAAAATATTTAATTTAAAATTTACTCTTTTTTTTGCATTTTCTGCAGGTCAATTGTATGGATTGGAAAAATTCTGGGCCTTTTTAAAATACTACAAAAATTCTGATAAGTTGCAGGTACAACCAAAACTAGCTGAATATTTAACGAAATTTAAAACCATTGAAGACTTTCGTGTTGTCGAACCTGAAATAAATGAAATGTTACAAGGCGTGGGCAGTTTGAATCGTGCTCGCAATTTGCAACGCCATCGTAGTGTATCGGAAAGTGATGGAACCAAAGTAATTGTTGTGGGTAGTGGTCGCAGACCAAATACTACCATAACTAATCGAAGTGATTATGTGGGTAATAGACATCATTATCAACAACAACAACAACAGCAGCAACAGCAGCAACAACAATCAATGCATTACCAACAGCACAACAACCACAATCAAAGTAATAATAGTCATAGACGTACTGGTTCTTTCGGCGGCAGCACTGTTAGAGTACGTAGTGGTTCCTTGGGAAATAAACCACAAATTGCCAATCGTAACTACCATTATAGTTCACCCAATGAATTGAGACGCAGTGGTGCAGGTGGTAGTGGCAGTAATACGGGTTTAAATAGAAACTATAGACAAAATCAATATCATCAGCAACAGAAATTAAAAACATCAGCTGCTAGTACACAGCAACAACAACATAAAGATGCTAATAAACAACAGACATCAAGTGAAAAGCAACAACAACATACACAGCAAACTAAAAAATCAACGACAGTGTCTGTAGCGGCGGAAAATTAAGAAAATTTTTTTGTTCCTCTGCATAAATATTTTTTTTAATAATATTTTCTCTCTCTCTCTCTCTCTTTATTAAATAAAATTAAGTGCTATTTTTTATGCTTAGTTTATAATTCTAAAATATTTGCTCTATTATTATTTCTTATTAATTTCTGTAATATTTTTTTTTCTCCTACAGTTTTGGGTGTTTTCAATTTCTGTTCCAAATTATTCACACAAATGTTTAAACTTTACTTTTTTTTCTGTCATAATGGTAGAGCAGTTTCTAATAAACAAAATAAAATTATATATTGCTTTAAAGATATAATTAAATTTAAACAGATAAAATACAATTTTCTTTTTTACCTCTATATATTTTTAATTAAATACTTATATTTTCTTTCTTTTCTTTTAATTTCTTTTTGTAATTTATTGTTGATTTTCTAATTATTGCCAACCAAAAAAGAGAAAATTCGAAAATGCTCAAAAAATTGTTGTTTAATTTTTTTTATTCAATATTTATTATTTGCTTTTTATAATTATTATTTTTTTCGATGTTATTAAATTTAAAGAAAATGCAAAAATATATATATATATATTTAAATAATATTTGCTTCAAGTAACTTTTATTATATAAATTGTATTTTTTTTAAATATTTTTTTAATAAAATCACACCCCAAGGAACCGATATAAAAAAAAATTGAGATTGAAGGGTGAAGTAAGTTTCTATTATTTTTTTTTTGCTCAGTGGGGTTTGCAGCCAACAAATTATTCCATAAAAATATTTTCGGATTTTATTGTAAAAAGGGAATATTGTTTTATTAATTTGGAGCAGGTTTTATTTTTTTAAATTACGGTTAAATAAATATTGTATATGTATGTATGTATTAACCTCGGATATATAACATAACTTAAGAATACAATATTGTTATTATTAATGAAATAAAGCAAATTATTATTATAATTGTTAAACAGTTAAATTGAAAAAAACAAACACATCTGTAAGAACAAATTCTTCTAAAAAAAAAATTCTAAAATAAATCTTAAAAAAACAAAATTCACATTGTAATAATTAGAGCTACAAAAATTGCGTTATTTTAATCTTATTTTAAAGCATAAACCTCTGAGGAGTTACTCTGTATTTCGATTCGAAGAAAAAAAAGCATTTTCGAAACAATTTATAAGCTATACAAATTTCATTCATTTTCTTTTCGACTTGTAAACTTAATGCTGCTTATGCTATGGATTAAAAAAAAAAACGAAGTAAACAAAGAATTGGACATTTTTTTACTTGGCTTTAAAATTCCATAATAATTTTTCGATTTTTCTTTTATATTCAACTTTTATTTATTTGACTTTTAAACATTTCTACTTTAAGCTGAATTTTTTTTTTTATTTTTTTGTATTTTATTTTAATACTTTTTGAACATTCAATAATTTGCTCACTTGACATCTTGAACACGATTACCAACTAGAATGCGAGCTTGCGTAATAGAATAAAATTGTTAACGATAGATAAAACTGAATATAAAAGAATATGTAAGAAATTAAAATTTCAAGACCACTAAAATTATAAAATTAAGGCTCTAAACTTACATAGAAACAAAATAGAGAGGAATTATTTTAATTTAAAATTATTAAAAAAACTGAAAATATTTAAACGTGGAGAGCTTAATTAATTAAACTCAAGTAAATATTAAAAGAATTGTAAGTTTCTTTAAAAATTTTAAATGAGTTTTTATTGCAAAATTCAAATGCTTCTAAAAGTCGAAAATTCTGCTAAAATCTGTTTAAAATGTATGGCTAGATTTAGGATTTTCAAAATAAATCTGTATTTAATTAAAGTCATGCGTTATTTGTCTTTTGGTCCCATTCTTTAGATAAAAAAACCGTGTCATGACTATGTTTAACAAAAATTTGTTGGCTGTTATTTTAAAATTATATATCGTTTTTTAAACAAATAAAAACGTTAATAACAATTTTCCTATAATTTTAATATTATTGATTTAATTATATAACGGTTATATTTAAAATAAAGAATAATTAAAAAAAAAAAATAACTACAAAATACGATTAGAAAAAAAAAGATAAAAAATTATTGTCTTAAAAATTAACGTATAACTAATAAGAAAAAGCAAACAAAAACACTAGCACTATATTTCTATTCATACGCGAAAAAACAATGAATGCAAAAAAACAAAAGCGATAACAATGAATTAAATAAAACAAAATAATCAAGATAAAAGTATATAAAAAATGCTGCCCCAGTGCCAAGCTTGATAAAAAGAAGTTTTCAATTTATACTTTCTTACTGAAAAATAATATTAAAAAAAAATTATATATAAAAAATGAAGGAATGTAAAGAATGCTTTTCACGATGATTTTTTTTTTTTCTTTTTGTAAATATTTTATTTTAATACTTTTAATTTCATTGAAAAACACATCTCTACGCTTACAGATTTGATTATTAATTACTTTTTAATTTTAAATTTTTGTTATTAGTACATTAAGTCTTACTTAAAAAAAAAAAAATCATAAAAAATAATAAAATGATCGGAATTTAATATATTCCGATGGAAAAACCTAAGAACAAATATTTTTTTTTTTTAAACTTAAGTTAAATTACCGAAGACTTTAACAAATGTGCTTCGGTTTAATTTTTCCGCGCCAAATTGAATTGATGTTTAATATTTAATGCTTTTTTGATTTCAATTACTTTCTAAATTATTTGACTTATTAAAGCAGAGTTGTAAATGAATTCTTTTTTCTTTTTTGATTTTAATTCGTTACGAATTAGCTAATTTTTAATAATTTAAATCAACTCAAAGGAATTAGGCAGTAACGAAATTCAATTCGTTTCAATTTAAAATGAATTTGTACAATGAGTTGCAATTCGTTTTCTCTTTTAATGAATCTGTAAAATGAATTGCAATTAATTTCCAATTCAAATGAATTTGTTTAACAAAATTGTAATTCATTTTCAAATCGTTGAAATTAAATTGATTTTGAATTCATTCAAATGAATTTAGAACACTGAATTGCATTTCAAATGAATGAAATAAAAATGCGTTGCAATCAATCAACTTCGCGAGCAGGGAGAATGAGCAGAGAAAATGAAAATTTCTCCTACCAAAATAAAAATATTCAGTAAAAAAATTGAAAAGCCTAGTCCCGGATCCACGCTTGGTGAAAAAAAACAATGCTTAGAGTTTGTCTGTTTAAGAAGAACTGATTTTTTATTTTTTAATACGCTGAACGACAAGACACATTTTATTATTCAAAAAACAATCAATAATTTTTGAAATTTTATGTGGGAGCAATGCTTGCTGCTGTCTTTTACATAAAAAAATCACCCCTATTATGTATGTCGTCGGCGACTTTGTGGCGACTTCATAGTCACTGTCATATTATGGCGACGTCACCATCTCCTCGACCATTAATTAATATCAGCTAAGACCCCTTTCAGACAGGCAAATTTTACTTTGACAAAGTTTTTTTAATTTTCTTTTAAACTTTCTTTGGTGTTCAAACACAAAAAGTTTTCTTTTACAAATTTTGTTTTAGTCAATGTAATCTGTAATGTAATCTGTGTATAAGTACAACTGTGTATAAGCGACGAAAGAAAAACAAAGCAACTTTGCGAGTATATCAAAGTCTGTACTCTCAATCATGCTTTCTCCCTCGCTCTCACATAAAATCAAAACTTTGCAAAGTAAAATTTGCCTGTCTGAAAGGGGTCTAAGAAAGTTCAGTTGCCGTTGACATGTTATCGATAAATGAAAAGAAATAGGTACAGTTTTTTGATTTTAAATAAAATTTCAACATGTTTCAAACATGCATGTAAAAATAATGAAGCTGTAGAAATAAGGGAGCAAATAAAAGCAAGTTTTCTGTAATTCAATTTACGCATTTAAGTTTACAGCTTAATTTAAAGATTTCTTAAAAACTAAATAAAACAAAGGATTCAATTTCGTTAAATTTGAAAATTGCACATTGTTTTTCCAGAACTTCCAAATCTTTTCTTTTAATTTCCATTTTTATTTGTTTTAATCCAATTTCAGTTTCAAATAATTTTCATCCCTTTGGTGTTGTCTTTCGATCATTTTCATTTTCTTTTCTTCGACATTCCAAAGTTTTCGCTGCTACCGACTTTAAAGAATTTTTTTATTGATGTTTTCTTGCTCTTTTGAAAAATGTTTATATTGCTCGCTTGTGTCCTTTATAGCGTTTTTTATTTCTCTTAATGTTTAAGAAACTTCTTTCTGCATATCGTCGTGCTTTTGCAACAATTCATTCCGTCCATCATTTAGGCGACTTTCTTTTCTTTTTCTTCCCTTACAAGGAGTTTCTTCCTGAGCTTTATTGGTCGCTGCACCAGTTGATGGCATATTTTTGACATCTTCAGAAATTGGCAAATTAATATCACTCCCACTTTCAATTATGAAGGCTTCATCAGCAAGTTGAAAAACCCTGAAGTTCACCTTCAGAGTCCAGCTGTTTTTGGAACTGCATTAAATTAGCAGCAGTTTCTTCCAAAGGTAAAAGCGTTAGTTGCTTATATCTGGCACCGCCTGTTGCATTGACTTCTGTCTTATTCAGCACCAACTTCGTTTTAATTTTGAACTTAAAATCATCCCACAACTAAAAATATGTTTTTATTTTATACTTCATTTTATACTTTAAATCGTTTTTTAAAACTTACTTTTTATCAACCATTAAAATCTCTTATTGGTGGGCTAATGGAATTTAATTTGGTTGCTATTTCTTTCCAGTCTTGCTTAAAATTGCTAGGAGTTGCGCCTCTACAAAATCCTTTTGCTAAATTGGAACTACTTTCCACTTCAGCGATGAATGTTTCAAATTGCTTACTGGTTGCTATTTTAAGTTTATTTTTCCATTTTATTATTTTTTTTAATTATAAAATTTTTTTATAAATTTATTTTATAATTTTTATAGTTTTTTTAAACGATCTTTTTTATCTTTAATAAATATCTTTTTTCTTTTTTAAGATCTTTTTTATATATTTTTTCTTCTCAATATTTCGCTTTCCTTTGAAAAGCTTCTTCAGGAAAAAACATTCAAAACATTTGAAACATTTTTTTCAATTTGTTAATAATTTTTTTTTGTTTTCAAAAATATAAAAATTTTTTCCTGAAGAAGCTTTCCAAAGGAAAGCGAAATATTGAGAAGAAAAAATATATAAAAAGATCTTAAAAAAGAAAAAAGATATTTATTAAATTTATTTTATTTAAAATTTTTTACACTTTAACTGCTATAAATTGCTCGAGTCGCTGTCAAAAACTGCGACGACAAAAACTTCGCCATTTTAACTCAACGGCGGCTTGAAGGCGTCTTTTATAATGCCAAGTGAAGGTCGGGGCACATAGAATCCGTCAAGCATTATACTTTGACGTATTCAACTGAAGTCAAAGTAACGTCGAATGAGGTTGGCACAATGAGTACTTTGTTGACGGATAAAAAATCAGCTGTTTTTTGTTTGTTTTATTTTATATTTTTTGCAGCAAAGTTTTATTAAAGTGCGCATTTGAAATGGTGTTAGACAACATCTTAGACTTTCTATTAATGGCAATTTGTATTCCACTATTTATTCCATTATTTATTATTATTATTATTTATAATTTATTTTAAAAATATTTTACTACAATAGAGCGAAAACAAAAAAAAAAAAAAAACAAAAAGACACAGCAAATGAAAAATATAGTACTTAACGTACGTCAAAAGTTAAAAGTTAGCAAACTTTCGTACTTTGCGTTGACGGAGACGCACTGATTGTGACAACGCTGATAGAAAACGTGTATTTCAGTTGAAAAATACAACGTATAACGGATGACGGATTCAATGTGCCCCGGCCTTGACCATCGGTAGTAATCGGTTTCTCTCAACGGCGACATCTATAATACCACGACTGTGCTGTCGACCTCACTTTTTGTTGGCGACGACATACATAATAAAAAATGACAGTGATGTTTACTGCAGATTTACTTACAGGCCCAATTAAAATTTCAATCAATTCAAACGAGTTGGTAATGAATTGCTAATTATATATTCTAATTTATTTCAATTATATAATTCAAATTCATTCTACATTATACAAATTTATTTGATTTAGCTCAAATTTCATTCAATTAATTTTTTTATGTGAAAAGAATTCATTCAGATTTTAATAATTTAGTGCATGAATTATTTGCAAATTAATTCAATAATAAATAATGATTCATTTACAGCTCTGATATTTAGTACATATTTTGGATGTAAATTTTGTTGTAATTTAATGAGCAAAAAAGTTTTTTTAAAAAACAAGCTATTGAATTTTAATTTTTTTTTAAAGAATTTTCAATAATGTGTTTTTGAATTTTGGTAGAAATATTTATAATTGATGTGTGGCAGAAAGAAATTTCTAGTACATTTGTGCCAAATAGTTACAACATAGTTTCGTGGCATTTCACACCAATAAAGCTGAAAGTCCATACCATGCGTTTTACGCGTACACGCTTTATACGCGTCTGTCAAAAAAAGTAGAATCAGTGTAATTGTATGTGACAAGTTACACAGCACATCGCATAGAATGCATGCTTATGACGCATAGAACGCATGAAGTAGGTTTACTTTCTACTTTTTGCAAGCGTCGCAAGCGCCATGAAAAAATGTCAGCTGTTTTTGACGTTGTATCATTTCTGTTATTTTGATTTTTCAAACGTTGCTGCAAAAAAAAAACAACTCACTTCCCTTTCCAAAAACAAGGCACGCACCCAAAAGCGTCTTCTTTTCTCTTGAAGTTTTCCATAGGTCCTCATTACACAAAATATCATATGCACAAATTCAATAAATTCTATAAATTCTTGAAAAATTACAATTTCAGTTTTCATTTTTGCAAATATTTTTTTTATTACATAAAATTATTTACACCACAGCTGATCATAACAAAAAACGTGGAGCATAAAAAGCGTTGCATGTAACTTGATGTTTGAAAAGCGTAGAAAGCGTGAAAAGTATCAAACGCATACAAAGTGTGTGCGCGTAGAACGCGTGGTATGGACTTTCAGCTTAACGAGGCATAGACAAAACACATACATTCGGAACGTTTTAAAACAAATAAATTCAAAAAAGATCAATTTGTTTTACTCCGAACTGTATTAATGTTTTGTTTTTTTAATCAAGTGTTTTCGTTTTATTTGTATTTTTCTCATATTTATATTAATGCTTAAGTAGCAATGGTTATTATTTGTTGAAATAATATTGTTAAAGAAAATTTGTCAAAAGCGATTTAAACTTGGGAGAGTCTCGTACAATTATTTATATAGTTGTTGTTAAAGGGGACTGACTATGTACCTACAAATGTTACATGTTTTAAAGCAAGCAACATTTGATATATTACATTTTGATAATTAAAGTTTCCATTGCGTTTTTACCTTCTGCTGTAAAAGTAAAATAATATGATTTACGACATTTCTACGAAAATAATACTTAATCCACACGGCAAAATGAACCACTTGTTTCGCTCTCTGAGCAAAGATCTGAGCCGACCAATTTTAACGGCTGCGGCGGCTGGTGCAAAACAGTTTCAGCGGCGAAAATACACTAGCACATTTCCTATTATATTTATAATACAGCGCATATAGTGCATAATTTACAAGATAAGGCTAAATTTATCAAAATCATGACTTCTAGGGAACACTCTACATACATACGGTGATCTCGCAGAAATGTGATCTAATTTTTACCGGGGGTGTTCACGTTTTCGATTTTGTTTACGTTTTAGATTGCATTTTTTCTATAACATATTTTAGTCTCTTTTTATCTTTTATTTAATTGAAAATAAAGTGCATTATTTTTCACATATGAGACATGTTTTGATTCTACTTTTTGTAAATTCCTGCCATATTTTAATATATGTACTATGATACTATGGGTTGCAAAAGGGTTTCTAAGCTACTAATGCCTAAATTAGTACAGAGATCTTTCCATTTATGGAAGCTCCGAAGAATACAGTGTTTTCCATTTTCCACGATCCGAAAATGTATTATTAACACATTTCGAAATTGCATCTTTTTTGTTTCTTATTGAACAAATCGTCGATTTTACAAACCAGTTACAGGTGAACCTTTCCATAAAAGATCTAAAATATCTGTCTTTTCTGGAAGAGTTAACACTTTTGGTTTTTTATTAGACATTTTTTCAATAAAAATATTTTTAGAGATCACTTGTTTATATTGTTTATATGCATAGTCAGCACAGAGAGATGCTTCCAGTAGAACTGCTGCGGTAATACCAAAACTACTTATCATGCAACAGAAGTTGTTTACAACAAACAAACTATGAGATTCTTCTGCGGGGAATCCCAAAATGTTTAAATAGGCTTACAAAATTGAGTTTTAACGTTCGATAAAAAGTTCACGTTTTAGAGCCTTCAGCCTTTGTTCACGTTTTAGAGTAGTCAATGTAAGAAAAAAAATGTTCATGCTTTTGCATGTTCATGTTATTTGGTGTTCACGTTTCTGCGAGTTCACTGTATATACATGCATACATACATATTTTAATATAACGTTTAAAAGATTATTCAATATAAATTAAAAAATTAAAAAAATCACTAACGGCGGCTGTGCTTTAGCTGATTAAAGCCTAAAATCAGGGTTCAGAATTTTTCATGTATGAACATTCAAAAATCAACATTCATGATATTTTTCATAAATGAGAAATCTAAAATTTTATATTTATTTTTCACGCGCATAAACGAACAAGAAAAAATGTTCTGCTTATGTTCATACATGAATGCGCACAACAAGAATTATTAGTCTTATTCATATGTGATAAATGATAAATCAGCTACTTCTCATTAATGTTATTTTTCATAAATGTACATGTTCATTTATGACCGTTGAAATTTTATAAAATTTCTCATAAATGAATGTGAAAAAATTTTCTACCTACGATCGCAGTTTACCGTAAAATGTAGTAAAAACACATGGGTTCATATTAACACAATATTGCAATATATTCTAAAAGAAATAAAACAAAAACATTTTTTTTTCTACATAGGCCGACAATTGCGCATTATCAAATATGTGCGTTTATGTACACGAATGCTTAACGCACATATTTTTACGATCTTTTCATTTATGAAAAATTATCAAAATTGTACATATTCAAAAATGAACACTTGTGTGTTTTTCATTTTTTCACTTATGAATACAAAGAAAAAAATAAATCGTCGCATTCATAAATGAGAAAACGCAAAATATTTTTCAGTCTCTCACACATGTATGAGAAGAAGCGGCTAAAAAATGAAATGTACATATTCATACATGTATGAACAGTGAGTGAACACTTCGCTACTCTGCCTAAAATATGTCTACGGCGACGGCTGTAAAGAAAAATTTCTGCGGCTCGACTCAGCCGTTTTGAAGTCGATCGGCACAGGTCTCTGTCTCTGAGTCAAAGTCGCTCTAAGTTTTGACGTTTAGTTATATGTATGTATGTGAACATAAATATTTCGCACAAATGATGTTTTTTATTTGAAAATAAGTGCCGAACCTGTAACTTTCTTCTCCATTTGTATTGCTTCGCATATATTACAAATATTTTTGACGCCAGAGAGCAAGTTGCAAATTTTTGAAAATGTGATTCGGTTTACACGAAAGTTAATTTTGGAAAAAAATCATTTGCAATTTTCTAATCAGCTTCCCTAAAATTTAGGGATCTCTTCTTTAAAAGCAACAAATTATTTATTTCGAATCATACAAATATTGTCACTTCTTCCAGGCTCACTTTAAAATCTACCAAAACTTTTACTTTTTTAGATATTCTGCGGAACATTACAACACTCTTTATATATTTTTTTATAATTTTTATGCATTTTAAATTTTAAGATATTTTTGTTTTTAATTGATTGTGCTAAACTGTACTTTTTGTTCCTTTGTTTACATTTTTTTGACAAAAAGTACAGATAAACAAACGGTAACGTGTTTTCAAAATTAGAGAAGAGTGTTTTCGCGCCAGGATGCAAAATAAAATTATATGATTAGCTCCCAAGAATGGGAGAGCGAAGCTTAATATTTGCTGTCCATGTAAACAGGCATACAAACAAGAAAATCACATATCTTCTATGGATATAAACTATGATAAATTCAATTTAATTTTATTTGTTTGTGGCTTTATCGGTCCTAATATTAGACTTTCTGTGAATTTTTCATGTGCCAATTTGTTATGGCTCCAAAGATAAAGGATAAAGAACAGACACTATAACAATAATACCAATTTTTTTTTGCTGTTTAATTTAATATTTTGAAAAGCTCTTAACATCTTTTGCTTTTATTTTTTATTTTATTTTTTTTTTTTTGAAATTAATCCTGTAAAAATTGCTCATATAACAGTTAAGTGAAAGTAACTTTTAGAACACCATTAAATATTTAGTAAATTCACACACCATGTTGATAATACAGTGTCGCGAACTGAGTATTAGTGACTGCACTACCAACAAAGTTATTCATTAAAGAAATAAAAGAGGCATGCAAAACTGCAGATTTTCAAAAGCAAACTGCAGTTATGCAAGTCAATGATGGGGTGGCCGCACTTTAAAAACAAATCTTTGGGTTAAAAAATCGCGAAAAATAATATTCTAAATACACATTTCAAGTGAACTTATTTCCGAAAGAAATAGTTTGGATAGAGAAAATAATACTGAACAATCGACAGTAATTTTGATTGATTTATTAAAAACAAATGTTCTTTACATTCGTGAATGCTTAAAACTTTACGAACAGTAAAGCTGAATATTGTAAGGAGAAGTATAACAACCATTTATAAAAGTATACAAAATGTAGAATATTAAACTTAAAAACAGTAAGATGAAGTAGAATCTTAAAAAGTGGCCTACAAAGTCCTAATCATTAAACTCATAACACAATAACATTTACATAGCTTGTTTTTATAGAACAAATAGAAAAAAATAATTAAATAAATAATGTTAAAAAAATCAAAATTAAAAAAAAATGGTTTTAAATTATACATCATACATTTTTATTCTGATTATTATTTAAAAACTAAACTTTGGCATAAAAAACAATATTATTTTAATAAAATAATTTTTAATTTATAATTTAAATTGAAATTATTTAAGAAAAAGAACAATTTATTTTCTGTTTTCTTTAAGAACAAAAGCATAATGAATAAATTGGAATCTTTGATTGTGTAATGTTGCCTTAAGTACAAAACAAAAAGCAGTTGTAAAGAAAAACACAGGGCACTTGAACCGTGTGTCAGTTGTTGAATGATGTAGACGCAAATTTGTTCTAGCATAATGTTTTATTAAATTTAACTTATTTATACTTAAAAAATGATTACAATACTAAATTCAATTATTTCCTATGACAAACACACGCACGTTGTACTTTAACGGCCTCTGTTAGTTTGTTGTGATGACTTAACAATTAACAAATAGCCAAAGCAAAGTCCAACGTACTTTAATAAACAAAAAAAATGTTCTATTTATGCTGACTTAGTAGTCATGCATTTAACAAAAATATTAATAAACTATAATGCAGCAGAAGGCAATAACCTAACCAAACGTTGATGGTGAAATTTAATTCTTTATTTAATTTGGTCGGTTATTGACTGCTACTGCTTACATTGCATTTAGGAAATTTACTGTTTAATTGTGTGTAAAAATGTAGGTGCGTTACTGAACATTCTCCCCCACGTTGAACGTTGTAAGTTCAACTCGTCTAGAAAATTTAGATTTCCGGTGACTGGGCAGTATACTTGTTCGCAACGGTTTGCCGTGGTTGTGGAGTGGGTTGTTGACTTAACTCGCCTTTTTTCTTCAGAACTCTCCATACAAGGTAGAAGACCAACAGAATTGATGACATGATGAAGGCTGTGTAACTTATCGCCAGGTGGTGATGTTTATCGAAGCGGTAGGCGGTGTTTAAGGTTGAGATGTCAGCATCATGTAGTTTGTTCTGAAGCTCGGTTAACTGCTCGGTGTGATTTATTAAAACTTGGTTAGTCGAGTTGAGGATTGAGGTGGGATCTCTCTCTCGCGTCGTCAGATTGAATGTCGGGAAGCGAGGGTAAGATGCTTGAATGAGACTTGATGTGTTATAATGACCTCGAATAGTGACTTCAGAAGTCTTAAGAGTGCAACTTGGTTCCAGGTTGATGATGCCTGAGCCTCGGAGCGTGTGTTGTGCGACCTTTGTTCCGCAGACAGTGCTGACATCAGTTTCCTTTATAGTAGCATAGATCCATTGATTCTTGTGATGCAGTTGTTGCCAGATGGTAGGCTCCGTGTAAGTGTTAAGTTTACACCTGTTGGTTGATTTGTGTTTGAACAGATCCACTTCGCACGAAGCCGCCATAGATCCCCTTGAGAATATTGCGTGGTTGTTGTCGCAGATGAAACTGTCACTGCTTGGTTGAATACAGTTGCGAATGTCATCGAAGGATAGTGGAATGTATTCATCTCGATGAAGATTGATCGCCAGGTATTCTGTTTGGAGATGTATCGCAACAAGAGTGCCATTTTTGTTTGCGGGTATGCCAAATATTTTCAACAACTCAAATGTTTGCTGGTCAACTAGAGGGAGCCTTATTTCGAACATAACCTTGTCCTTGGTGACTGCTGCCTTTGCTCGCATGATCTTGTAGAACTGAATGAGGTCGATGTTATCGAAAGGAAGAGTTCGTGATACCGGTAGGTGCGCCTTGATCACGTTTATTTCTCTTTGCAGTTGATCTGGTGTTAGTAAGGATGGACTGATCCTACCATGATGAGAGTCTGTAAGAATATTAACGATTTCCGTTTCGACTTGGCGTAATCTGGTTGCTGCTAGCGTTAATTCGTTGGCAAGAAGAGCTACTGTGTGAGCTAACCTTAGTTGAGTTTCGGCTTTCACTACTTGGTTATGTATCGATGATATGGTGTCTTGGATTTCATTCATTCTAGTTTTTAATGAGAACTCGTCTTCCTTTATTATGTTTAAGGTCGAGTCGATAATTGAGGTTTGGTTGTGTAGTAGCGACGAGAGGTGGGTTCTGTCCATTTCTGCCTTCTGTATCGTTTTGTCCATTTCGGCTGCATAGTCCGCATCTAGCGTTCCGAACAGTGATCTTGCAACATTACCGACAATATTTAGAGCACCTCTGCGAAATCTCCTTGGCATAATGATCTCCCTATCTTGGATTAAATCGTTTTGAGTTTGCTTCAGGTGCGATACAAGGTTATTACACATCGTTTCTTGGGGAGATATTCTGCATATATCGGAGAATACCTTTATGCCGTTAGCGAAGTTGTCAATTTCTGATCTAAAAGGAGTGAGGTTGTAGTAGACCATGAGTTTCCATTCTGCTGTGGCTATACGCGCTGTACCAATTCCTTCGAAATATAGTCCGGGACTTGTATCAAACGGCTGGAGTCCCATGGGCTTGCATAATACAACCGGTAGTATCAGGAGAGCTAGTAGTGTTGTGCACAACAAATTAAAGTTATTTGCCCTCGATCGCTTTGTTGTGTTTGGCTCCTGTTCGTTTGGTCGTTTTATGCCCTTGTGTTCCTCCTTCTCTTCAGGTTCATCATTGATTAATGGCGCTAAGCGATGAATTGGCCGCTTGATTGTGCCTGATGAAGTTTTGACATCGACTACACGCACGTTGCCATCTTGTCCCTTGTAGGTTTTTGTGATGCGGCCAAGTGGCCATTGCATGACCGGTACGTTGTCCTCTTTGATAATGACAAGTTGGTCGGGTTTTATATTCGCTGAGGCCGCCCTCCATTTGTGTCCCTGTTGTAGTTGCGATAGGTATTCGTTGGACCACCTATTCCAAAAACTGTGTCTTAATTCTGATACAAGTTTCCACCTTTTAGACAATGATGTTGATGGGTGGTTTGTTCTCGCGTCAATTTGTGTGGTTAAGGGTTCCCCGATCAGAAAATGGCCCGGTGTCAGTGCGGTCAGATCGTTAGGGTTTGATGATATGGGGGTTAGCGGTCTTGAATTTAAAATTGCTTCAACTTCGATGACTACCGTTTCCAGTTCTTCGTGAGTAAGGGAGGCGGTGGAAACCGAACGCAGAAGAAGATGTTTAGCTGACTTTACCGCCGCTTCCCAAAGGCCTCCGAAATGGGGGGCTCTGGGGGGGATGAATTTAAATTCGATCATTTGCTTGCTGCATGCTCTTCCAATTGTCTCCTGTGACTCCTTTCCGAATATTGATGTCTCCAGTTCCTTCAGTTGATTTCTAGCCCCAACAAAGTTTGTGCCGTTGTCTGAATATATTGTTTGACATCGCCCGCGGCGCGAGATAAATCCTTTTAATGCTCCAATAAAAGCATCTGTGGTTAGGTCTGTTACCACTTCCATATGGATTGCCTTTGTGGCAAAACAGCAGAAGACTGCGATATACACCTTATGCGGACGCTTTCCCCTTAGCTTGTAGTGTACCCAGAATGGACCGCAATAATCTACCCCAGTTTTTAAGAAGGGTCGACATGGCGTAATTCTGTCTTCCGGTAAATCTCCCATTATTTGTTGATACATCTTTGGTTTGGCCCTTGTACAACGAATACAATTGTGTACTGTATGTCTTGCCATTGTTTTGCCCTTTACAATCCAGAATCCTCTTTCCCGTGTTGTGTTTAGCAATGTTTGTGGGCCGCAGTGATGGTTTTCATTTTGCAGCATCACGAGTATTAGTTTGACGATTGGGTCATTATAAGGCAATATTATTTGATGTTTCTCCTCGTATGATAGTTTTGACGCCTCTAGTCTCCCGCCAACTCGAAGAATATCTGATTCGTCAAGGAAGGGGGATAAGCTGCTTATTGGGCTGGATTTACTGAGTTCCTTGGTTGTCTTCAACTTGTTGATGTCGTCTTTAAAGTCAGCTGCTTGTATGGTTTTGACTATCAGATGCAAGGCTGATGTTAACTCAGTTGGGCTTAATAGCTTGGTTGCTGATCTGTCTGCTGATGATGCCCTAGTGTTTTTGATGAATCGCAGCATATAAGCCACCACTCGTTGAAGACACTCAAAAGAGTTGCGGTGATTGATTTTATATATGATTTCCTCTAATCCCATTTGGGCGGCTGCCGTGACAAGGACCGGTTTTCGTTTGAATTCTAAGTCAGTGGGATGCAGTTCTTTCGCGAATTCTTTAGGCCATAGATCTTCATTTCCGTGTAAGAAAAGGGGTCCGTAGAACCACATGTTGCACTCGGATAATTGTTCTGGGTTTAAACCTCTAGAGATTAAGTCTGCGGGATTGTCCTTGGAGCTGACGTGTCGCCATTGACTATTGATGGTAAGGTCTTGTATTTTGCTGATTCGGTTAGCCACGAAGGTTTTGAGCGATGACGAGGCCGAATTTATCCAATGCAAGACGATTTCTGAGTCGGACCAGAAGAAGAGCTGTTTGTCCTCGTGCTGTAGCTCCCCTTTTACCTTGTTCGCCAATTCTGCCCCTAGGAGTGCTGCACAAAGTTCTAGCCTTGGTAGCGATACCCTTTGTAGAGGCGCAATTCTAGACCTAGCGCACAACAGCCGGACGATTATCCTTCCATTTTGAAGTTTGGATCGTATGTAGACTGCTGCTCCATACGCCTTTTCTGATGCGTCTACAAACACGTGCATTTGGATGTGTGAAGCCTTTTGACCGTCGAAAATATGGCGAGGGATGCGAGTGTTGTTTAATGTGTTCAGTGCCTTCCGGAACTCATGCCATTTTTTTGTGAGAGCTGCGGGGAGTTCATCGTCCCATGATATTTGATCTTCCCATAGTTGCTGAATAAATATTTTGGCTGACACTACGACTGGGCCTGCAATGCCCAACGGATCGTATATTCGTGCCACATCTGATGTTACAGATCGTTTGGTTATGACTGAGACCGGCTGAAGATTTGCCTTAAGACAAAATTGATCCGAAGTTGGGCTCCATGTTAATCCCAATGCTTTGACTGACGCGTCTTCAAAATCAAGGTTGACTTCTTGATCTTCTTGAGGTATGCCTTGAAGGAGTTGGTGATGGTTTGCACACCACTTCCGCAACTTAAAGCCGGCTTCCTTGAGCAAGGAGGTGAGTTGAAATTGCATCTCCTTAGCTGTTGCCAGACTATCTGAGCCGCTCATCCCGTCATCGACGTAAAAGTCTCGGCTCAGGATCATTGCACCAAGCGGATATTTGTCCATCCGGATGGTCGCTAGCCTTTGTAGGCACCTTGTTGCCAGATATGGAGCTGATGATGTTCCATATGTAACGGTGTTTAGTTGAAAATGTCGTATAGGCTGTCCAGGATTATCTCTCCATAAAATGAGTTGAAGGTTCCTGTCTCTTTCGTCCACGAGAATCTGACGATACATTTTTTCGATGTCGGTGGTGAAGACAAATCTGGGTAATCGGAAACGTAGAAGCATTCCAACTATGTCGCCTTGCACTGTTGGACCTGTCAGTAAGATGTCGTTTAGTGACCGATTTGTTGACGTTTTTGCTGAAGCATCAAAGACGACTCGAAGTTTAGTTGTGCTGCTTTCTGGACGTAAAACGCAATGATGAGGAATGTAGTACCTAGGGCCTGGCAGTTTCTTTGGGTCAATTTGAGTCATGTGGCCAAGATCTTCATATGACTGCATGAAGTCCTTGTATTGTTTTTCAATATTGTTATCTCGTTTGAATCGCCGTTCCAAGGCAAGGAACCTGGAGTATGCTGAGGTTTCTGATTCACCAAGTGTTTCGGCGTCTTCAAACAAGGGTAGACGAACAACAAATCTTCCATTGAGATCTCTGGTGGTTGTTTGATTGAAGTGAGTTTCACATGCCTGTTCCGCGACTGTAAGATTGCTTTCTGCAGGAACATCCTCGATTTTCCAAAATCTTTCAAGTAGTTCGTTTGTTGTTATATCTTCTTCGCTAAAAACTGCACATGTTGCTTCCGTTGTGCTGTCGTTGGCTAACCTTCCACTGGCGATCCACCCAAGTTTTGTGTTCCTCAGGACGGGTAAGTTGTCTGCTAACTGCAATGTTCCTGATAGCAGAAGATCAAAGTAAAACTCTGCCCCGAGCAGGACATCAATTTTTGCCGAATTGTGGAACGATGGGTCTGCCAGCATTATGTTTTCGGGAATAGACCAGGATGAGATGTCAAATGATGCACTTGGTTGAGGTGGTATTATGTTTGGGAGAACATAAGCCTCTAGCCTGGACGAAAATTGTCTTGTGATTGATTCAAATTTTACGTTTACCCGCTGTGTGGCTTGTCTGGATCTTCCAGCAATGCCTTGAATGCCTAGTGTTGCTCGTTCTGGTCGAATAGATAGGCTTTTAATGAGTCTTTCAGTGACTATATTGATTTGGGAACCTGAGTCTAAAAGTGCTCTGAATTTGCCAGATCGCCCATTGTTGGCTGTTATTTCGATTACTGCTGTTGCGAGTAGAATGTTTGCCGGGCGAGCGTTCGCTGATGCCACTGATGTTGACGGTAATGATTCACTTCCAGATTTTGAAGGCTGATTGCCGGAGTTTTGTTGTTTTCCAAGATGCAGCAGCGAATTGTGTTTGGATGAACATTTAGTGCACCCCCTGGATGTGCATTCCTTGGTACGGTGATCGGGCTTGATGCAGTTAACGCAAAATCTTTTATTTTGTACCCACTTCAGGCGATCCGCAATGCTCATTGCTAAGAATTGTTTACAATAGTATATTGGATGATTTTCCGTGCATAGGGCACATTTGCTTGATTTGTACGTTGTTGTTGTAGCTATTTGCTTTGGCTTTGGCTTGTCCTTTCCCCCAACAGCTTCAAGTGATTGGAAGCGGTTTTGTAAAACCTTTAGGAAGTGATTTAGCGTCTGCAGCTCTGTGGGGTTTTCCAGCGATTGTTCATACATGATGTGTGTTTGTCGATCCAATTTTTTGACCAACACATGTAAAAGGACCGGATCCCAATTGTCGATGTTGATCCCAATGTTCCTTAGCGCGGACAGACTTTCATTGAGGACGTCGTGGAACTCTTTCAGAGATTTGGATTCGGCCGTTAAGTTACCCCAGCCAAACAATTTTTGAATAATTGTGGATACCAGGACTCGTTTGTTGTCGTACCTTTCCTTTAAAGTGTTCCATGCCGTTGTATAGTTTCCTTCAGTTAGATCCAGATGGCGTATTAAACGTTCTGCCTCTCCGCTCAAGTTGGCCTTAAGATACCACATCTTTTGAATTGCCGGGATATCTTGATCATGAATCATTTTCGAGAATATGTCTGAAAATGGTTGCCATGTTAAGCAGTCTCCATTGAACTTTGGTATGGATATTTTTGGTAGCTGTAGGTTGGCACTACCTCTTGGTTGTTGTACTGGTTCCGAAGTTACGCTTTCGCTAGAAAGAGACGCTATTTGTGTTGCTACGTTTTCTTCTAAGACTTCATAGTCTTCACAGTCATAACCTTCAGCTGCCGGGTTGGCGCACATTTCCCAAATGTCCAAATGGATGGTCTCGATCTTCTGCCATAATCTGTCTATAGCAGATATAGATTGGACTGGTGTTTCCTTCGTGGCGTTACTTTGAAGTAGACGCTTTAATGACGATTTGAGTGCTCCTTGACGTCTTATCAATCCTGATATTTTGTTTGTAATGTTGGACGTGGATGCGTATTGGTTGCCTGTGGGTGAACCTGCTCCTTGTCCTGCTGGCAATGATAAAATGGGTGTGGATGGGTTGCCTGCTGGTAACCCTGCTGCTCGTTCTGCTGGCAATGGCTTTGTTTGCTTGCTCAGGCTTTGTATCAGCTGTTCTATTTCTTCCATAGCTGTACTGTGTACGATTCCTATGGATTTGTGGATATCCTCGACAATATACGGGTCATCTTCGCTCAACATGGGGTCGTTGCGTATGATATTCTCCGCTGTGTCAAAGGCTTTCCACAGAGCAATTAGGTCTTTCGCTTTCCTTGTGTAATATTCCACAGATCTTCGCTCATGTGGAGTTTTTTTTATATTCGCTGCCGCTCTTTCAATGTTTGCGGCTCTTTCCCTTTGCTGGGTTATGAGTGTTTTTAGCTTATCCATATTAAAATTGAATGGATAATGGTTTTGGATAAATTTTTATTATTTGCCTGTGCCTAGTTACAGGATTTATGTTGGATGCCTTGTTTCAGCGATGGTCACTAAATTTCCCTTGATATAGGATGCGTGTCGCACGTTTTTAGAGTGTAAAAAGCCCCTTACCACTGGTGGGGGGAAGCTTAATATTTCTAAGAACGTTTGGGGTCACCAATGAATAAATTGGAATCTTTGATTGTGTAATGTTGCCTTAAGTACAAAACAAAAAGCAGTTGTAAAGAAAAACACAGGGCACTTGAACCGTGTGTCAGTTGTTGAATGATGTAGACGCAAATTTGTTCTAGCATAATGTTTTATTAAATTTAACTTATTTATACTTAAAAAATGATTACAATACTAAATTCAATTATTTCCTATGACAAACACACGCACGTTGTACTTTAACGGCCTCTGTTAGTTTGTTGTGATGACTTAACAATTAACAAATAGCCAAAGCAAAGTCCAACGTACTTTAATAAACAAAAAAAATGTTCTATTTATGCTGACTTAGTAGTCATGCATTTAACAAAAATATTAATAAACTATAATGCAGCAGAAGGCAATAACCTAACCAAACGTTGATGGTGAAATTTAATTCTTTATTTAATTTGGTCGGTTATTGACTGCTACTGCTTACATTGCATTTAGGAAATTTACTGTTTAATTGTGTGTAAAAATGTAGGTGCGTTACTGAACACATAATTTTGATAACGACATAATTTCATAACAAAATTATGAAATATATAAAGAATATATGAAGTGAAGCCTGATTTGGTTTTATTTCTCTCACTTAAAAGAGCACAAGTTGCGAAGAGACGCGTGTGTTTGGCTATGCCAAAATATTTGAAAATTACAATAAAATTAAAATGTTTATACTGTGTCAAGTTAATAATTTTAAATCATTTTCAACACAGCAACCCCTTATTATTATTTTATTTTATTGAATCCCATTAACAAAACAAATAACAAGTGATAGTTTTTAAAAATGAAAGTAAACTTAAATAAAAATTATTAGTTTAATTAAAAAAAATATATATAAATATATTTAAAATAAATAACTACATTTAAATACTAAATATAACTAAAAATAATATTAAAAAAAAATACGATACAATTTCAAATCCTATAAGAAAATTAAAATATTCACTATTTATATAAAATATAAACATATAAAAGTTATAAAAAATAACGTTGAATAAATCAAAAATAATTGACACAAATAAATATTTAATAAAAATATTAAAAAAAACAAAAACATTTGTTTTCTTTAAAAACTGTTAAATATCGAAAATGTCTGATTCTAATATTTTTATTTTGAAAATTTATATTTACATATCTTTATATATATAATCTTACTGTACGTGTGTTCGTGGTCCATTTTTTTGTATGTGTTTGGGTGGCGCTCCGGCTGGTTTTGATTAACAATTCGGTCCAATTGGGGCGTGGTACCTCCCATAAAAACCACAAATTAAAAATCTATTATTTCTGCTCCTGATAACGACCCCCCGGGGGCACATTTATCGGTTCTTATAGAGTACTCAACTATCTGGACCTGTGCAACTGGGGGAAAAAGGGAGTACAGTCCCCTGAAGGCAGACAGGGAGTCAACTGGAAACTCCATTTTATTTCCACGGGGATCAGTGACCCGCAGAGTTCATTATTTGTCTCTTTAGACATTTAATAGTTCTCTGGCTGATCATTGAGGTTGGCCCCTATATGGGAGCATCGTGGTGGTTGTGGTTTTGCGGCCCCATATCCAATGGTTTTATATGGTGGCCAGGATCATCTCACTGATAATGACACGCAAAGTGAATGATCCAGTCCAGTGAGCATGCTTGACATGTGTTCTGGACAGGAGTTGGAAAGTCTCCAACTCTTTAGCAAGGTGTGATGATTTGCAGACCTGTACTGAAATCATTAAAGTTGCAACTAGGTGGTTCTGTTGCATAGAATTATGGCTTCGGCTATCTAGGACGCATGTATGACGTTCCAAATTATACAATAGTGGTTTGTCCACCATCTGATTAAGACTAATGGTCAGGCGCGGATGTAAAACAAATAACACTTTGCTCCTGGTAACGGTATTTGCACAAAATATCGTACGTTGGTTTGGTGTGCATTTTTTAAGTGCTGCTGCCAATATGGGCGGGTTTGTACAAAGGGGCGTGGTACCTCCCATACAAACCACAAATTAAGAATTCAATATTTCTGCTCCCGCTAACGGTATTTAAACAGAATTTGGTATTTCGGTTGAGTGAACATATTTTAAGTTCTGCTGCAAATGTAGGCGGGACTTGATAAAGGCACGTGGTACCTCCCATACAAATTTTCTCTATGTATATAATTCTACTGTACGTGTGTATGTCACTGAATAAAATTTTTTTGCATGTGTTTGGGTGCCACCTTGGATTGTTTACATTCACAAACCAGCCCGGCAGATGGCGCTGCGATCGGTATCCAGGTTATTCAACTACACTGCAACTACACGACTGGATCGACTTGAATAAATTTTTGTGTATTCATTCATTTAATGCATTTAATTTTTTTGTGCGCTGTGTTTAGATTTTGTATGGCATCGAATTTACGTAAATATTGAGCCTTGTTTACTTCAATACACACACACACACGCCATAAATTTGTCGCCAGCCGCCAACTACCTCCAATGTGCCTTGGCGGATGACGGTGAAAAGCCCCAAGTAACAAGGACTCGATTACTGCCGCCGTTAAAACAGTCACTGTGGGCATCGAGCTTATTTGTTTGCGTTTGTTCTTTGCGATCTCACAAATTTGTTCTCAATGGGTCAGCTAGTTTTTATATATATTTAAATAGATATGAAACACAAAATTGTATTCGTTGTCAGCCGAAGGTTAGTTTGAGGCAACAACAACGAATGTATGATTGATTATGAGATTTTGGAGATTTAAATTAATATGAACTGATAAAAATGATATTTACATTGTCATATTCTAAAGCGTAGCGATCTAGATCACATTTGCATGTGCACATGTGTCTTCTCCACATGCAGTGGTAGCAATTGATGACCTCATTTGTTTTTTAAAAATAGTAAACAGTTACTTTCTAGATAGTTTAAAGCTTGGCTCTGAAAGTGTCTCTGAACTAATACATTTTGGAAGTTCTCCTGGCATATTTTCCCTCACGTGTGCTAATATTTTCAATTTATATACTGCCCTTAGTAAAATCAAATCAAATGACCATTAAGATTTTTGAAAATTTTATATCCTCTAATTAGCAAGAAGCATTTATTACATTTCATTAATTGTGTTATAACATCTATTTTTTTGGATAATTGAAAGCTTGTAAAAGTTATTCCAATACCTAAGACTAGATATTCGCTCAATAGTGAAAAGCAACGACGACCCATCAGTTTACTGCCAACATTATACAAGTTATTTGAACATGTCTAAAAGTCGCATATAGACCAGTATATTGAGCACTTTAATTTATTACTGAATCTATAAGAGAGAACTTAAATAGAGGCGGAAAAAGTGTTCTAGTGTTACTAGATTTATCTAAAGTGTTTGCCCGAGTTAACTACGTCAAAATGTTGGAGAAGGTTAATAATGATTTTAGGTTTTCAAACACATCGACAATTTATTATATTTTAATGATAGAGAATCACGTGTAAGGTAGGTGAAAGCTGGATTGGTCCAAGAATCTTTTCGTGGTCCATTATTTTTTCTATGTACTTAAATAACTACTTCAATATGGTTGAGTTAGAGACACGCTTAGAGACATGATTTTGCAGACAGCATTCAATTATTATTTCATGACACTGTCTCAACGAACTTATTTCAAACAATAATTATCGGCACGTTAAAGCTAGTGGAATGCTGGTTGGGGTCAAATTATTTACTCTTGAATACCTCAAAATCTAAAATATTGCATTTTACTTCCATAAATGCCAACGATTTTAAAATTCACCGAGGATAAGGTGAGCTAGAATTTGGGGATAAGCTAAAAATTTGTGGGCATAACTATAGATCGGAGACTTGATTATTCATATCATATTGACAATATATATTCCGAGGGTCCTACGCATTAACGATGTCTTAGATATCCTACTGTATGGAAGTGTATCTTTGCTTCCACGGCTAGAAATGTTAATACAATAAAACTTCTAGCTAATAAAGTTGAAAGGCGCGGGTTTGATATAAGACATTGAAATCTTGTTCATAGTTAATATGAAAATCGGCATTATAGCCATATATCGTCTTATGTCAGAAGATTTTTGACATTTTCTTTGGCTCACTTTTTAACAGACGGCTTTTGGATTTCTATATTACTATCAAGAAGGGCGCACCAGAGTTTTTAGCACAGAAGTTCAACTTCGATTAAAAAATATAAGTGAAAAAGAACAATAAGAGAAAAAAAAATATAAGAGAAAAGTTTTCGTGATACTTTTATTTGAATCAGAACAAACATTTTCACTTAAAAACACAGATAATAAATACAATTAGTAAATTTTTGGATCCAAAAAATTTTTTCCCAATATTTCCGAAAACTGCTGATTCTAAAACAAAAAATAATTTTCCAAGTTTCCATTATCGAAATATTTTTCTTCAATCGAAAAAAAACTAAAAGCGTTAATTAGACTTCTCGGGCAAATAAGTAGATAAATTTTCAACAATTTTTTGTATCCTTACAGGGAGGAGAACCAACACGAAGCCAATTCTTAATTAAAAGATACTAAGTTTAAATTTACTGCTTAAAGGAACGGACGTGCAGGTCATTTTATTATTCAAGTCCCACTTACTCGTACAGTCTAATGAGCAAACTCAATGCTGATGAATTAAGTCTGATGACACGACTTATAAGTCGTGGCTATGTATCCAAAAATTAATGCTTTCCAGTGATGGCGCTATGGATTATGCGAAATTGACTCCCTGTCCACATATTTCCGGAAGCTTAATTTTGTTGTAACCGAATTTGATCGAAAGAAAGCAAAGGAAAATTTCGATACTACTAGTGTAATGCATTTCCTGCTTATAGAATGTAATGCATTATTATTTTTTAAAAGAAACTCAACAGTCTACCTCCTACATGGTCAAACTTTCGAAAAGTTTTATAACACTGAATTTTATAATCGTTCGATGTTGATTCCTCGTACATATTGTTACGTAAATAATATGTGGCATCCCTTTGCATTATCCGTAACAAAAACCGTTAACATTATTGATGGTGTGTGTGTGTGTGTGTGTGAAAAGAGTACAATGTTGGAGTTCAAATAGCAACAGAGCTTTGAATGGAAAGAAAGAATGAGTAACCGCGGCGGATGAATTCCTAAGTTGCCAATACAAAGAAAACAGTAGTTCAAAAGACGTTTCGCCGCGGTAACTGATATAAAATTTGCGCTAGAAACAGTTAAAGCGGCTATTTGGTAAAACAAAACTTAGCGGAAAATTAATTAGAGAGAAAAGTAACAACATAAAATAGTGTATAGAAGCCGTGGTTGATAATGCCAAAGGGTTCTGGTGCGAGTTTCGCCGGATTTCTGCGGTAATTAAAAGCATATGCTTTCTAAACAAGCTATCGAGTTATTATTATTTTGAAAGTTTTTTATAATTCTCATTTTGTTTATTGTGGAAAAAAATGCTTTTACAGAAGCATTTCTCATAGTTGATAATCTAGTAGAGTTAAGAACAATGTTGCCTTATCTTTAAATGGTTTTAATTTAGCAGCATCTTGTTATGAATAGTTTTTAATAATTTGGCTAGAATGTTGTTGTTTGTATCAAATCATTTATTTAGAGCAGACTGTTGAAAATAGAACCCCTAAACATTATGGTTGTTTAATTGATGAACGAAAAAATCAGTAACCATGGCTCCTTAGCAGTTACTATTAACTGTAATGTTTTGACCAGCATCGTTTTTAAAGAAGTACAAACCAATGATTTCACCAGGCCATAAATCATGTTACGGTGTCTCAAGTATTATCCTCATTCCAAATACTGTAGTTTTGTTTATTGACATATCCATTCAAACAAAAGTGAGCTTCATCCCTAAACAAAATTCTATGTCGGGTGATCGAGGGGCTTCAATTCTTGCACGTGTTGAATTTTGTAAGCATGCTACCCCAGATCTTTTCTCAAAATCTTCCAGAAAGTGGATGGACACATATTCAATTCCTGTGCATGATGGCGATTGTACTGATTCGGATCTTTCTCTACACTACGCTCTACAGTACACACAGTAAGACGTCTTTGTGAGTGCTTATTATCGTTAGAGTAAACGTGGTAAGAAAACGTTGCATATTTAATTGGATTGTGTTGACCGTAAAATGGATATAGTGAGCTATACCATAATTTTCAAAATAAATTTACGTTAAAATGCCGAACCAAACTCAACATAAATCACTTTACAGCAAACAAAATGGCCGCTAGCTAAAAAAGTGTTGCCAACTTAAAGTTATATACCTCTAGAAAAACACACGATACAAATCCCCGAAATATCTTCAAAATATTAAAATTTTTCCCATTTTGTTAAAAATCGCCACATTTGGTAATAAGGCTATTCGGAGTTAAAAGTTTAGCAAGCAAGAGATCATGGAAACAAGTTAAATGGATAAACTGCACTGGTTAAAGAACTTACAGTTGTTGTGGCATATAGGCTGCAAAAGTTTAGTAAAGCAAATATTTAGTCAAAGTTATTCAGTAAAAAGGACAAGACAAGATAAAAAGTTACAAGTAAAAGGATTGGATTAATAGCCTTAATTCGAATTAACTCGTAGATTCTCTCCCCTAATCCAGTTAAGTTAATCCTCAAAATCAAACAGAATTTATACTGGATTTAGCTATTTCAATTTGGCAGCACTGTCAACAATCAGCTGTTGATAAGTTGTTTACAATTTAAAACACAAAAAAATGGACTCAACTTCAGTTGCCTTTGTCTTAATTAAGAGTGTCCAACTGCGATTCCAATTTGTTGCAACACGTACAGATTACTGACTGCTTGTGTTTCAACAATTTTCACATTCTGAAGTAGTTTTAGCAAAAGTATTTTCAGCTTTCTTTCAAATAAATTATGATTTTTTACGAACAGCATAGCTGCTAATATTATTTTCTGCCTTCTATCCATTTGATCTCGATATATGTAAATGCAAACAAAAATTAGTAAAAAAACAAACAAGCTGTTTGCTTAATCCGGATGAGTAAGTTTTTAACTCAGATTAACTCTGTCGTCTGTCTACGCTATAACGAAGACGATTTGTTTAAGTTTTAAAAGAAAATAATTATCATTAAAAAAAATAAACGAAATGACCTATTGTGTTTGTTTTTTCGAAGAAATTTTATACACACAAGCCAACAACAACATGCTTACAAAAAATTACGGGAAATAATTTAAGCAACAGAAAACAAAAACACTAATACAGAACAAAGAAAACACACAGCCAAGCAGGCGCCTACACTGAATGATGATAATAATAACAATATGTATGTGGTGATGTTAAAGTAGAAAAATCTTGTATATGAGAGAACTGCTTAAAGATACAACTATAATATGCATAAGCTAGCTCAAGCCAACCTAAGCTACTGTGCAAATACCTAATAAACACATGTGGCAAACGACAATGTACTAAACAAAACTTTTCGTCAAGTTTCGTCAAACGTCATTTGCTTAAGCAAAGTACAAAACTGATCGCACATTCCGTACGGAAACAGCTAAATTTGCATTGTGCATGTGTTATAGAAACATTAGTAAACAAATTGCAATGGAGGACGAAAGCGAAAAATAATTTTATCTGAATTTAATAGCAAACGTACAAGGAAAAAATTGCTTTATGACAAAAGAGACGCATTTTATAATAACCGCAATTCAAAGGAACGAGCATAGAAAGAAGTAGCAGAAAAATGCATTAAAAGAATTTTGTTTGCGTTTTTAATTTTCATACTGGTATGACTTGTATAAAGTTGCGGAATGCAATGGAAGTTACTACGGGAACGTTTCTGCAAGGAAATGAAGAGGATAGAAGCTCCATCAGGCAGTGGAATGAGCTATCTTGAGGAATGGCCACTACTGTAGCCTATGATGTTTTTAAAAAGCTCTCTCTCTCTCTCACCCTGCCGGTATAAGCACATTGAATATTTTTAACTTTTTTGCAATGTTCAAGAGAGGAGCTTGGCATCAACGACCGAAGAAAACTCTACTGACGAGAGCTTCATGAAGGCAGTCGTTAGCTTGATGAAAGACCTGCCAATTGCAGTAAAAGATGATTTACAAGCAAACATGTTGTAGGAGCTTCATCAACTACGCTCAAATAATAGAAATGCTCACAGTTTGTAGTAGTGATCCTATTTTGTTTTTAATTTGTTTTTTTAATATTTAATATTTTTTTATTTATTTACGGCCTGATTTTCTAAAACGCTAAGCTAAAATTTATATATTTTTAATATAAATTTTGGCTTTGCGTTTTAAAAAATGGCCGCTTGCTTACCTGACAAGCAAAATGTGCAAAATTAGTTTTTTAAGAGCTAATGGAGGCAACATTTGATTTATTTTTTTTAAAATAAGTTAAACTTTTTTCAATAGTTATTGAAGACACACTTTTATTTAATTTTTAATAATAGACTTTAAATTAGCAATCAGCTAGAAAAATATTTAAAATCTTAAGTCAATGAAGACGCCTTTATATATATGAGTGAACTCGCACCCAGTAACATGAACATCCAAAAACATGAACATTTTTTTTTCTTACACTGATTACTCTAAAACGTGAACAAAGGCTGAAGGCTCTTAAACGTGAACTTTTTATCGAACGGTAAAATTCAATTTTGTAAGCTTATATAAACATTTTGGGATTCCCCGCAGAAGAAAAGTGTTTACTCTTCAAGAAAAGACAGATATTTGAGAGCTTTTATGGAAAGGTTCACCTATAACTGGTTTGCCGAAAAAGTATAATGTCGTCAAATCGACGATTTGTTCAATAAGAAACAAAAAAGATGCAATTTCGAAATGTGTTAAAAATAAATTTTCGGATCGTGGAAAACGGAAAACTCTGTATTCTTCGGAGCTTCCAAAAACGGAAAGATCTCTGTACTAATTTAGACATTAGTAGCTTAGAAACCCTTTTGCAACCCATAGTAGCATAGTACATATATTAAAATATGGCAGGAACTTACAAAAAGTAGAATCAAAACATGTCTCATATGTGAAAAATAATGCACTTTATTTTAAATTAAATAAAAGACAAAAAGAGACTAAAATATGTTATAGAAAAAATGCAATCTAAAATGTGAACAGAATCGAAAACGTGAACACCCTCGGTAAAAATTAGATCACATATCTGCGAGATCACTGTACCAATTTATTAATAAAAGAAATTAATTTTTGTAAAATAACTTTTATTCTTTTCGTTTACATTATGAGATTAAAACTTAGAAAATACAATAAAAAAAGGGTTTAACTAAAAGTAATAAAAAAAATGTGTGAGAGCATAGAAATTTAAAAAGATTGAGAAGCATTAAACTATTGAATTTGAAATTAAAAAAGTGAAATAATTAAATATGAAAAATATTGAATTTTTTCAAGTAGAATTAAGAAAACCACATAAACCATTTCTAATTATTTTTGTTTTTGTTTTTTGTTTTTTGCAAAAGTAGGAATAAAACAAATGTGCAACTGTGCATAATAATTTCTATATTCATGTAAGTACATTATAGTCACCTAAAAGTCTTCAATGATTTGCTTAAGCATTTGATAGACATTTCGTTCAATTTTTGACATTAGCTTAAGTTAGGTTATGCATTTTATAGTTGGGCCTTAAAAGAGATATATAAGTACCATCTGCTGGGAAATAGTGTGAGTTCATGAAACATTGAATGGAGAAATAAAGCAGCTTTTAGGCGTTAAAGTGGAAAGTAACCATCGTGTATAAACGTGTATAAACGCGAATAAAAATAATTGAAACCTGTGTTATTATTTTGCAATAAAAAAATTTAAAATACACAAAACCTTTATTAAAGGAGTAAAGGTAACAAAGTTATTCCGTATAAAGATATATCTGTGATTCAAGTTTATGCAAAAGCGTAATTTGGAATGTTTCTACATTTTTCTTAGAATTGTACAAAAATCCATTAACTCCATATCTATAGATCTTTGTTAAACAAAGAATATAAAAAAGAAAATGATACTTTAGAAATAAACGAAACTATAAATTTTTCTATGTTCATTTGTCGCAACGATTACAATTAAATAATAAATAATAAACAAGTCGAATAAGAATATTATAGAAGATGAATAATAAAACTGTTTGTTGTGGGTTAGTAGAAATAACCCATAATACAGATACCAAATAGCAACTTCAAAATAATTTTGTAAACGAATGCTAAATGAACACAACATTTTATTTCTAATGCCGTTTCGAAAAGCAACAATTAATGTAGAAAGTATGAAAATTGGACGGAGAAAAAATTTTGAAAACAATCGCAAACAAAAAGAGCCTATATCAGGATTAAACTTCTTTTAGTCAAGTGAAGGATATAAACAACAAATATTACAGTTAAATATATGAACACTTAACATATGGGCAATTCTATGAATATGTTAACCATGGCTGAAATAAGAAAAAGCTTTCAATTTTTTTTAAAAACAAAATTTACGAGGAAAGACACAAGCGCTTAAAGCTTTTTTTTATAATATTAAAAGCAAAAGTTTTAGTGCTTTTAATATTTCAAGTGCAGGCTTAAATAGTAATAAATTGAAATAATGCCGAAGGAAAAAGATAGAGTTTGCTTAGAGTTTTTTTTTTGTTAGCTTTAGATGTTATTTGTCTACGTCATTAGTATTTGATCATTCGCAGCTGTTCCGAAATAAAATTTTAAAGCAATATATACTTGTAGCGCATATAGCACGAACGATATTAAATTTTATTAACAAATTGAAAAAAAAATTTTTGAAAACATTTGACAAAAAACAAATAAAGTAATTTTCTTCATACATACATATATACAAAATTAAGTTATTTATAATTATTCGGAATAATTTTTAATATAACCAATTTTATTTCGTGCTTGATTCCTTTAAATAAATATTTCATGATATTCTCACAAAATATTTATTACAAAAATTTTTATTAAAAAATACACATCTTATGATATTCTCATAAAGCATTTATTTATTTAAAGGAATCAAGCACGAAATAAAATTGGTTATATTAAAAATTATCTCGAATAATTATAAATAACTTATTTCCATTGCATGTGCCCGTTGCTTTTTTAGAATTTTGTAAAATTATTTACAAATATTTTTTATTTTCTGGAATTTTCACATTACATATAAATGGTTTCCAATGGAAACCCTTATATAAAAATGATTGAAAATAAACAATGTTTTTTGTTGTTTTGAAATGTTTTGTAGTGCTTGTAAAGTGTCTTTGAGTCTTGCTGTCTATGCTATGTTGATTTTATGAAAAATTCTCATAGAATCAGTTTGGCTTTGGATATAAGACTCTTAGGTTTTTCTATACAATATTGGGGTAAAATTCACTGATGAGCTACTTGAGCAGTAGTGAAACAGCAATATAGATGTGCTCTCCCCCATTACAGTACATTTCAAAGAATTTTATTTTAATTTTTATTTGAATAAGTGTTTTATGAGAATATCATAAGATGTTTATTTTTTAATAAAAATTTTTGTAATAAATATTTTGTGAGAATATCATGAAATATTTATTTAAAGGAATCAAGCACGAAATAAAATTGCTTATATATACAAAATTAAAATTTCAAATATTTAAACATACAAAAAACAAGGAAACAGAAATTAAATAACAAATTCTCTCTTATGAAATAATTATAACAAATTATGTGTCTTTTGAATTAAGTAACTATAATTCTGCGCTAAATTGTCTGTTTTGAAATTTATTCTCCTGACATTTGGTACATTAACAATTTATAACATTTCTAACATATAACGTCTCTTAGAGTTTTATTCTATATCTAAGATTGATGCTTCGTCAAACTTTGGATAATGATTATATTTCTTACAATGTGAAGATAAGGATGTCTTCTGTGTTAAAATATTCCTATATTTTTGGTCACATCTATGACCAGCTAATCTTGTTTTAAGTTTATTCTTTGTTGTCCCAATATAAACTTTGTCACAGTTCACCTGGTCATTTCCTCCACATGGAATCCTGTATACTACATCAGATGTTTCCATTTTTCCTATTTTATCCTTCATACTGCCGCTAAATAATTTATTTAATGTGTTATAAGTTTTGTGAGCAATTATATATCTATTTGTGTCATATATTTTAGACTTTCTTAATCTTTCTGATATTCCAGGAACATAAGTTAATGATTTATAATTTCTTGGCTCTGCCGTAGAATTTCCTAAACTATGCCTATAACTACCATATTGTCTAATTAATATGTTAGTTAATTCTACTGGAAAATCATTGTCATTAAGTATATCTCTTATTGTATCCCTATTCTTTAAATGAAATTCACTATCACTTATAGTCAATATTCTGTCTATCATTTTTTTCGCCGTGTTTATTATCATTTTTCTCGGATGTTTGGAATAACAATTAATTATTCTTCCAGAAGCTGTTGGTTTCTTATACCAATCAATTACTAACCTATTTCTCTATCTTATTATAAATATATCTAAATTTGGAAGTTTAGATTCTAACTCTCTTTCAATCGTAAACTTAATAGTCGGATGAAAACTATTCAATTCTTACAAAATATCATCCACATCATCTTCTGAAGTTATACAAAATAAATCATCTACATATTTTGTGATAATATTCGGTTTAACATGCATTTTACTAATACTTGAATTTAGTTATACCTCCATCACAATATCAGCTGCAATTGGAGATGCTAGAGGGCCCATAGGGATGCCCTCCTTCTGTTGATATATCCTATTATCAAATTGAAAATACCTGTTGTCTTCAATGCAAAACTTAAGAATACGTAAAAATAATTCCTTCTCAATATTCGTATTTTGTTCTATTATCTGCCATTTTTCCTCTATAATACTTAAAGCTAAACCTACAGGAATACTTGGAAAAAGTGAAACTACATCAAATGAAAACAATCTATCATTATCTTTTATATTTCTTCTCTTGGTTTTATCCTTAAATTCCAACGAATTTCTAATATAATATATTGATTGTCCTGTTATCACCTTAAGAATATTCTTTATATGCTTGCACAGTCCATAGGCCAGGGAATTAATGCAAGAGCAAATAGGCCTTAAAGGATAATTCTGTTTATGGATCTTAGGTACTCCATATAGCTTTGGAGAATTTGATACATTAGTCTTAAGTCTATTTCTCTCCAATACTGAAATGATATCTTTTTTAAAAAGTTCATCAACTAAAACATTGTTTGTTTTCTGCAAATTAGTAGTAGAATCTTTACTCAAAATTGAGTATTTAGCAGAATCGTTAAGAATGCAGTACCACTTGAAAAGAAAAATTTTCCTATGATGAAGGTAATTTCAGAAGGAGATGATTTGATTCAGATTATAAAAGAAAAAGAGGACCAGGAAGTAGCGTAGACAAAACTAACAATGATTATTGATAGGCACATTAGCAACATTAGACCTACAGCAAGGGATATTTTTATCTATATATATAAAAGAAAGTGATGTTAGTTACTACGCCTATAACTCGAGAATGCCTGGACCGATTTCGGTGATTAGCACCAATTTGAACAGGTCTCCGGCCAAATAAGAAGAATACACAAGAAAATTTTGGAAAATTTCCCAAAAAAAAAAATTATGAAGAAAATTCATTTTCACATACATTTTTTTTACAACGCTATCTTAACTCAAGAACCCATAAAAAAACATGATTGTAAATGCTATATTGCCAGTAGATGGCGTTGTATGCACACTTGGCAGATGCAATGACATATGTGACTGGAGTTTTAGTAACATAAATATTGGAATTTTCTTCAGCTTTTATCAGCTTTCCTTATTTATTTAAATTAAATTTGATTTAATACAATATTTTGAAGAAAATTTTGGAAAATTTCCCAAAAAAAAAATTATGAAGAAAATTCATTTTCACATACATTTTTTTACAACAATATCTTAACTCAAGAACCCATAAAAAAACATGATTGTAAATGCTATATTGCCAGTAGATGGCGTTGTATGCACACTTGGCAGATGCAATGACATATGTTAGTAGTCAAAAAAGTCATGAAAAATGTGATTGAAACAAAAATTTTAAAAGAATAATATAAGGGCGATGTGTTGAAACCACGCATTCCTATGATTCCTCCAGATTTGCCGTTTGATTTTAAATGGGTTCAGTTCCCCATACCTGTTACTTTTCAATGATCCCTGTTTTTTGCACTTTCAGTTATATGTATCACGTTCACGTGCTTTGTTTTTCAATACCGCGAACCAAAATCGATCAAAAAATGTCGAAAAAATGACTTGCAAAGCAGTCACGGGCACGCTAGTATTAGATAAAGTAAAAAATTCCAAAAAATTTTTGAGTACTATTAGGAACATATTAATTGTTAATGATGACAAGGGTAATGTTACTGTTGCTATGAGCAGAGACGATTATAATTCGAGAATAAAATAATTTATTAATATTTTATAATAAAAGAGTTCAATTCATTTCAATAAAAAAACTAGAGTTTTTTTTTGCTCAAATTTTCAACAGAAACAAATGCCAAAAGTTTCTAGAATAAATATTTTTTTGTTACTAATTTTATAAAATTAAAAAATTTAAAGTACAAACATATCAATTTAAGGCAAAATTTTAAATTTTTCATTTAGTAGAAAGATTTTTTTTTAAAGATCTCTTTGAATGACTTGATCGCTATTTGTGCGAACTCTTGTTCGTTCATTCTAATATCTGCTAAGATCAAGTAAAAAGACTAATGGCATGAAAATTATTTTATCACTGTTTGGAACTCTAAAAACATTCTTGATTTTATGTTTTATTGTATTATTCTTCCAATTGTAGTATATAGAAATAAATTTGGTATTTAAGAATTTCTGGTTTAAAGGCATTAAATAAATTGAAAAAAAAATAATACTTTCAAAATTTAACAGTAATTGACACGTACAGTTCTTGCTACTAATGCAATATTTTATTAATATTTAATAAAATTGAATTGTAAGCGAACAAGAACAGAATTACATACTAACAAATAATTAATTTGTGTGTTTCTGTATATGCATTTATATATCAAATGTACATACATATATAAAACTATATTTATATATGTCTATAATTAAATATGTTTGTATGCATATATACACTTTACATGACCCATATAGATAATTGGTTTTAAGTGCCTACTAATGTACACAAATACTACATATATACATCTATTAAAAGGTATTTTATTAAGAGCTGTTATTTGAAAACTGAATGTGTTAATATTAATAAAATTCTATTTTCTTTAAATTTTGAAAGGTTGTTTGAATTAAAGACCTTTGTCGACTTCTATTGCATATGTAGTTTTTTGTAATTTTTTTATTAAATAGTCCCTTAAAATTGGTACTGTTTTATTTTTAAATGTACATACACTTGCGGTACTAATTAAATAAAGGATTTCTGTATGCCTTGAATTATCATATTCAACTAGAAAGCTATAGAAATTTAATTATAAGTTGTGGTTATAAATAAATATATAAATGCATATAAAACTATACCACTATGTAAGGTTTGAGGACAATAAGACTGGGAATATAAAAAAACTAACTTAAATTAAAGTACATTTGCCAACATGGGATAATCTATTGAAACTTTAAACACTGCTTACTGAAACTAGCAGCTAATGAGATTAAAAAGCATGCTGTTATTTTTGCTTAAAATATAACGTTAAAAAATGTTCTTCAAGAAGTAATTTAAAAATGTACAGTAAAATAGAACCTTTACTATATAATAGTATTCAAAATATTCAAAAAATTATAAATTGTTAAAACGCTCCTATAAGAAAATAAACTAAGTTTTCCCAAAATTATCTAAAGCAAAAACTTTACTTCGCTAAAAAATAACTTGCAGGAATCAAATTCTTATAAAAAAGAAGAAGTATGAACAAAAATGAATTAAAAAAAAAAAATTAAAAAGGTTTTTTTAAAAAACAGGTTTTTTTTAAAAAGTAGCATATAAAAAGTACCTATTATGAAATTATTTTTTAAAATTTAAATTGTTCCAAATTGTTACTCAACCAAGCATTGTTAAAAAAATTTCATTAAAAGTATTTCATATAATTGTAAAAAACTTGAGGCCTTAAAAAATGCAGCTCCTTTAATATATAAAAGAATTTCATTAAATGATAAAAGTTTCTTTAACACGGAGAACATTTTAAAATGATAGCTTTAAAAAAAATATTCTAACCGAAAAGACTTAAAAAAAAATCATTGTTAAAATCTCTTAAGTTAAAAGTATTGTAGCGAAGATGCTTAATTTAAGTTATAAAAAAAGTAAAAAGAAATGATCTATTGTGTCTGTTTACAAATTGAAAAGTGTCTAAGGAATCTTATTAACACAAAATGTTTCAGTAAAATTCCGGGAACTAGGTTTAAATAAATTTAAAAAAATAAAAACAATTAACAAGAAGTCACACTACCAAATAAATACCAAAATTGAATAATGATAATAAACATCATCTGTATGTGGTACGTTGAAGGAGAGTTTTCGAGTAAATGCCAGAACCGATCAAAACAGAATATATCAATAATGCATTCTAAGTGTGAAGGTTGTCGAGTAAAGACAATGTTGATAAAACAGGTTTTATGTATAAAAGCAAATTACACGCCTAAATAAATCTTTTAATTTAATTTAAAACTCTAAATGAAGGAACTCAATGTGCTAAACATTTATTAAGGAAATAAATGTAATAGCTCAGTTAAAAGTCACTATGAAAAACTATTGCATTTTGTATTTAAAGAACATTTTGAAAACAACAAAAAAACAAATGCAATAAAAATAAAAAAAACACATGTAAAAAAGTTTTTAAAAAAGTAGTTTATATAAAAAGTACCTTTTATGAAATTATTTTTTAAGATTTAATTTGTTACAAATTGACACATATTATTTATTGTATTTTTATTAATCTTGCTTAAAGCAAATCAACCAGGCAACCTTAAAAACATATTATTAAAAGCATTTTATATGCTTGTAAAAAGTACCTCTAATAAAAATAAATCCAATAAAAAGGATACTAAAAAAGGTACCTTTTGACAATTTGTTTTAATTAAATAGAGCTAAAAACTTTCTTTTACAAAAAATATGGTTTTTTTATTTAAAGTACTTTATTAAAAGTACTTTAAAACTAAGTTTTTGCAAAAAAATACTTTTTAAAATTTATCCATTTCTTTAATTACATTCAGAACAGCATAATATTCGATTCTTGCTTTTCGTATTTATTTTCGTACTAACCCAAATTGTCGTAGTCCTCAAAAGGGTGTATTATGCGTTGTTATATACAAGTGTGAGTATATGAGAATTTGAAGAGCAAATAAGTTCATAAATTAAGTTAAGCAATACACACGCACACACTCCATTCAATACTTAGACGAACACTACTACTCAATTAGCAGATATAGTACGTGCAAATATCTGTTTAACTTAATCTAATTACAAACGCTATTCGGTTGCTGCTTATTACTGTGATAAATATGTTGTGATAAGGGCGAATCTACAACACAAATAGCAAAGATAAGATAAAAGCTCATCTGAAGGCATAATATTATGACCAGCTATTTAAATAAATCAAAAGCCTTTTATTATTGATCTATTACGAAAAACAAGTCTAGACAAATGTACTTTAATATAGTGCTTCTTTTGAAATTTTAAATAAACCAACAAAATAAGACATACATACATACATCCAAACATCCATACACATAAATTTTTTAAACTTTTCTTATTGTCGTTTATTTATTATATAAGTTGCAATTGAACTATTGTTTTAGTAAGTTGACCAATATGACACAAATTGCAAGCTATTATAAATCGAGCTATAAATGATCACAAAATAACCTTGTTTTCTCAAAATTCCTCTTTTTACGGAGATATAGCCATTTTAAGATTTTTATTAAATTTTCATATAAAAATCGATTTTTTGTGAAATTAGTAGGTGATCACGAATTAAGCTTATTTTCTCGAAATTCCTCTTACTTACGGAGATATAGCCATTTTAAGATTTTTATTAAATTTTCATATAAAAATCGGTTTTTTGTGAAATTAGTAGCTGATCACGAGTTAAGCTTATTTTCTTGAAATTCCTCTTATTTACGGAGATATTTTCAAATTTTTAATTAATTTTCACTTAAATATCTTTTTTTTATAAATACAGGTGACACACTGTTATGCCTCCTTTTGATGAGGATCACAATTTAAGTGTTATTTTGCCCAACAGAGGGATATTTCTTAATTTATAAAGAGGCACAGAAGGTCGTTTAGTGTATTTTTTAGTGATAATTAGATTTTGAAACTAAGCATTTTTGTAATAATATATTAGAAAATTTTGGGATTCATAAAGTGAAAGGATAACAGACCAGCACAATATTGTTCATGTAACGTGTAGCTGCGATTTTTGTTTTGAAACCACTTTTCCAAATAAGAATTGTTACTCAGCCTTGATAGGAAGTCATATTTTTATGGTATAGTTCGCAGTGATTGATAATTTTTTCTAAAAATAATCTGTATTTTCTGAAGTTATAGTCTTATGCACGTCATATTTAGCTTGTGTTTTGAATTTTTATTTTACTAAATAAAATTGCAAAAATTTAAAAAAATTATTTTTTTGCTCATGAAATATTCAATTACATTCAAAGTGTAAAGGCAATAGTGACATACTGTATATAAGTGTTAATATTCCGAGCATATATTGTTATTATTGGCGTCATCATCACCATCATCATATTCAATTATAATGGAATGATGATAATTTTTCATATGTAGCATTTGGTTATTTTATGTTATGACGACAATCAACAATCAAAAGTTACAGATACTTATCAATGTATTAATTTATATTAATGAGTGGGTTGATTACTAATTTCTTAATTTTTTTCACAATAAAATAGATTCTCAAGTTTACGTTTTACGCTGATTAACTTAAATAGATAAATACAAAGAATGCTGATCACAAATGTAGCGCTCTAGAAAATACTGCATTACATTCTGTTGGTGTCTAATGGTTTCTGTTTCCAGTTTCCAAATAAATTTTCTATCTTATTAAAACGAAAAAATAGATGCGAACTTAGGCGGATGAATAATTATTTACATGAACATTTTAATTATTAAGAATTTTCATTAAACTAAGTAATTGCAATAATTTTTAGACTAACATTTTTTAATATTTTCAATTTTTGTTCTATCCACAATTAAGAATAGCTCCTCCTTGAACATTTTTGTTACAAAGCGTAAAGATAATTTAATGTTATGAAAGGACAGAAACTATTGGGAAATATTCTCCTTTACAAACAAAACTCAAACTATGATGTATTGAGGTTGATCAATAGTAGTTGAGTGTCATAACAACAAACGTTATGATGGCCATAAGCTTGATTATGTACGAAAAGGATTAAAACTGTTAATGGACATGCCATGTGTTTTATGTTAAAATATTGTTACGTTTATACAATTTATAAACGTTTTGTTGTGAGTTCTTTATTGCAAAATAAATAACACCAGTTTTTAGAGTTTTTAAGTTAATAACAAGTTTATTTACTTCAACTACACAAAGTTGACACTTTAGAACAATTTACTTAAAATGCACGTCTTTACTTGACGAGGTTTAATTTTACACTGATTGACTATCCACTCAGACGCTGCCCTATTCACACTTGTCCATTTAAAGTCTAAAAGATTTAAGAATCTTCTACTACCTTTGTATCGCATTTTGTTGTTGTTTATGTTGTTGATTCGATGTATGCTGATAAGGTTTCTGCTTGGGATTTATTTCAATACATTTGTTGTTGTTTTTTGTAGAAAAGGGTTTCTTAGAAAACTACACAGATGGTAAACAATATGTATGTTAGTTGTTGTAAAATTAGTTTTTGTCTTGTGCGTTTAGATGGTAAACAGCATACATGTATATTGTTTTCTTGCATGCCAGGCAGTAAGTAAACGGCATATCCAATTGTTGTTGTGTGTGTATAAACTTCTAGGCAGTTTCTAACCAGTAGTTCGCTTTATTGCTAAATTATTTAATGTTAAAACTTAAGCAAGACACATTCGTAACAATATTAATATAAAAATATAAAAATATATATAATATTACACTTGTATAATAAAGCCACCATTTGATTTTATCTACTGCTATTAGGGATAGCAAAGTCCCTTAAATTCTCAGGAGTTTGAGATTTTATCGCATTTCTATATCTTTGTGTTTGTGTTGATCGCCGCTGGTTGGACAAAAATATCAATTATTGATGTTGTTCTCACAAATTAACGTTATGCTGAAACTCCAGTGCGGTAAATACCGTATAATTTGTTAATTATAGTAGGAAAGCAATATAAGAAATAAACTAAATATAAATCAATATAATCCATCAATGTAGAATTAATTAGTTTTTAAGTTTAACGATTTTTATAAGAAAGACACAATCAATGATTAATAGCATAATTGTTCAGATTTCCAGTTTGTTCTGGAAAAATAAAAGACATTTAAAGAAGACAACGTACAGTACCACATTTTCCCCTCCCCAATATAAAACGAACCCGAGGAGGATCATTGAACATGAAAGAGGAGGAGCTTACGATACTTAAAAACCAATAATAATTTTCCCTTCTGAAAACAAAACTTCCATAAGTAATTAACTGTTGGATGGTCTTCAAATAAGACGTTTTAATGTATTAGAAATTTATTGTCAGTTTCATAAGAACTAAGCATAATTATACTTATTGTGGAAGCTTACAAGTAATCTGTACTATAATGTGCTTACAATTCCTTTTCCTTATCACCTTAAACTTAAAATAGATATACGACTTTTGTATAACTATGTACATAATGTTTTCTTGCTGCTATTTAATTTTATATTTATTTATTTATGCTATTCAAATATTAATAAAAAATATTAAAAAATTATCAAATCAGACAATTTATTTTTATAAATCTCCAAATTTACAATAATAATCTTGAAAAATGCGATCTCATAAATTTCTAAAACATCAGCAATACAGAATAGCAGTCTTAACCAGCTCTATAGAGACAATGGAAAGATAGTTCATTTGTTGTTTCACAGTATAAAATCAGGGTGCACTTTGATTATTCTATGTCATATATTTGTAGCTTAAAGTGATTTAGAGTACTGTACAGGACGGGTACATTGTAGTACAACACAATAGTACATACTGCACTTGCAAAATGTGGCAGATGTTTCTATAGCCTTAGAAGTTTTACTGAATTATAAATTAACCCAATTTATTCGACACTTCAAATGATAATTAATACTTTTCATATTCAAATTCATTTTACCGCATCAAAGCTATTCAAAATATATTCTTAAGCCATATTCTTATAATGTGTTAATAAACATTTGTCGTTAAATAAATATTCAGAATTGGTGAGGTAAAATAAGTAAAGCACTTCCAGAGATTATCCAAGATTAATTGTAAATTTAACTAATTGTACATTTTATAAGTTTAAGATAACAACAGTCTTCTTGAAATAGTCAACATTTTAATCCATTACAGTTTTGAATAATTAATTTTAAATAATTCAATCCCATATTTATATATATGACTAAAGTTTGCTTCTGTTTTTTCCGTTGTTGTTATTGTTGTTCAATTATAATAATTTGCACATAAGCTTTATAACCTTTATCCTTCCAACCATCCAATTAGGTTTTCCAAAATGTTATTTTTTTTGTTTTAATTTTCTTTTAGTTTTGAACCGAACATGGTTGTGCTTATTTTCGAAACAATATATGAACATTTTAGCAGATAAATATTTTTGGAAATTATTTAACTAATTGGTAACAAATTTTGCAGAAATAATTAGACTATGACATTCCCTGCACCAATGACCTCCGGCTATAGTAAAAAAAAAATTAAATGTGCTGTACTAATAAATAGAACGTCTATTTATTTTTGTTGCTAAAAATTGCCTCATCATTTTAAATATTTTTTTTTCGATTAAGGAATTATTATATTTTTTCTATATAAAAAAATCTCCTCTGTAGATAGATTTTAAAGTGACGCGAAGCTCTGCTCAGTTAATTTTTCATACAAAGATATTTCACCGCAGGTTACCATAAATAACAATTAATTATTTCGGCGATTTGTACACAGAGTTTTCACGATTTTTTGTTGTTATAAATGTGATGAATTTATTTTTAATTATTTTGTGTGTAAATTATTCATTAATAAATAGAATTGGGGCATAAAGCGTTTTCCTTTCCAAATTGACGCATACAAATTTTAAAATAAAAAGAAACACTCTTAAGAATCTATTTTATTTTCTTATTCTCTCATATTTATAAATGTATGGCCTTAATTTTTCTAATAAGGCAATATATCTCCATTAAAAGGTCTCATTATCCGTGCATTTTCTTTCTAAAATGGAGGGTGTATCGGTAAACTGTTATTATGCCACAAATAATTTCAGTTCTAAATGTTTTACCTCAAAAATTAGAGAAAATAAAAGAATATTGTACATATTATTACCAATTGGCAATACAATAATAAAAATAGTTATAATAATAGAAATAATTCCACTTGTGTTATGTTTCTAAATGTAATCATTTTAAAACAAGGGTGGGTAAAATAAATACGTATATGTTACAATTACCCTGTAGTTCATAGATGGTAGCCTTGTTGAGTATTAAAAAATCTTTACTAAGCACTTATGGTGCATAAAATATGTATTAATCTGGCAACATGCAATCTCTTCGATAATTTGGTATTATCACATTACAAGTTCTACATAAATTAGATTTTATTATTAACATATGAGCTTTTGTTCTCAGTTGATATAGATTTTTTTTATTTATTTTCAAGATTGATAACCTTGAATTTTCGTAATTTAATGTTCTTCGGTTTCTACTACAACTCACAAATTTAAAGAGCGCCTTAGAAGAAAGCATGGCATATCTGTAGCATCGTTTATGAATATCTGCAATAGCTTCAACCACTTTAAAAACTGCTGTATTCTCACAAGTTATGAACTGGTGGTTCTTGTGCCTAACGCATAAAGTGCTTTATCTGTGACAATTTACATATTTACTTACAATTGAGAATAAACGTAATCATTTCTAAGAAAGGAAATATATTATTTACACACTGTTATGGTATGGTTGCAAGTATCATATATATGGTTGCGTTAAATACATTATGGTTGCGACTAACAAATTTGCGGATAATATTTCATCATTGATTGGTTGCTCTGCACAAGTATTGAGGAATTATAATAAAGAAATGAATAAATAAATAAAAAATATAAAAAATAAATAAGTAATTAATAATAATAATTAAATAATAATAATTAAATAAATAAAAATATGAGAACGACGGCTGAAGAAGCAGGAACAAATAAAGATAAGTAGTATATAAAATATTATGTGGCTCGACTAATAGTAGAATTTTTGTTTTCTGTAATAATATATCTTTTGATTACAACCTAATTATTCAAACATATGAAATTACTCTCTTATTATGGTTACCTCAATCATGTATTTTTCTTTGCGTGTAGAAAATAGTATACATAAATAGAAAACATTATTTACTAATAGTGGCTAAATTTACTAAAGAAAGGCTATACCAATGTCGAATATTCAGAGATTTCCATTTTGTTTTGTTGCTGCATCCACTTTATTATAAATCTCTTATTATGGTTACCTCAACCATGTATTTTTCTTTGCGTGTAGAAAATAGTTTACACAAATAGAAAATATTATTTACTAATAGTGGATAAATTTACTAAAGAAAGACTAAACCAATGTCGAATATTCAAAGATTTCAATTTTGTTTTGTTGCTGCATCCACTTTATTATAAATCTCTTATTATGGTTACCTCAACCATGTATTTTTCTTTGCATGTAGAAAATAGTATACATAAATAGAAAATATTATTTACCAATAGTGGATAAATTTACTAAAGAAAGATTAAGATTTGAATTTTGTTTTGTTGCTGCATCCACTTTATTATAAATCTCTTATTATGGTTACCTCAACCATGTATTTTTCTTTGCTTGTAGAAAATGGTATACATAAATAGAAAATATTATTTACTAATAGTGGATAAATTTACTAAAGAAAGACTATACCAATGTCGAATATTCAAAGATTTCCATTTTGTTTTGTTGCTGCACCCACTTTATTATAAATGCTAATTGACGACCACTGACATTTTCCTCCTCATCAAAGTAATCAAAAATATATCTTTTGTAGGCCGTTTTTACATTCGATAATTGCTGCGGCAAATATACTACAAAGCAATTAAGGAACATAAAAATAAATTAATTGGAAATAATCCCAAAAGAACTGATGGGCATATTTTGTTTTTTAAAATGGAGTTCTCATATCTGCATACGTGTATATAAAACTTACAAAAATGTATACATTCACTGTGTAAAGAACCTGCAAGGTACTAATTAAATTAAATATTTCATAAATATTTTATGCATGATTTATATATAGAATTATTCATTAATAAAAGGATTTGTTCAATAAATTTTTAAATAAATTAGTTTAGTTTGTTATTCCTATATCTACATGCATACAAATGTACGTAAATAGCGTTATTGTGAAATTAGCATTACACTGTGGCATGTTTTCACTTGTGGCTTGTCGTTATGGTATTCTAATGGGGTTGCTACAAATGAAAACCAATTTTATAAACCATACAAACACTAAAAAAAAAAAGAAATATTTATGCATATTTAATATTTAATTATATCTGACCTTTTTATATATTTTTAAGCTTAACAAATTTCAATAGTTTTCGAAATAATTAAATTTTTTAGTTTGAAGCTTAATTTAACGTGGATGTTGTGTGTAATGAAAATAAATAAAATTTTTATATTTGTGAAAGGCGAAAATTGGTTATATTAAAAATTATTATTTTTGACTTAAAAATTTTTGGCGTTAGTTGATGTGTTAATAATTGTATCTTTAGGGAGAAAATATTATATTTATGCATAAATATGTAAATTAATATATTCATAATGTTTCAGTGTGGGGTAAAGTACGATTATTTAAAGCCAATTGTCAACGCCATAACCGGTCACTAGCACTGTTTGTTTTAGGACTATTAGCAATGGTTTGACATCTTACGCCCTCCATAGCTCGATACGCACTAAACTAATTAAATTTATGCCTATTAAGCTAATAGTTAATGAGGTAAATTAATAAGTCTCAGAAGCATTGAACAATAAACGCATTATGTTTTAAAAGAACTTTTAAGTTTTCTAAAACCAAATTTTTTCTATAACTAAATATCGTTAGTTACAATCTTTATATCAAAATAACAATTCATCAGTCATATTCTAAAATTAAAAAAAAAAATTATTTTCAAAAAATTTATCGTCCGTCATATTTTTGTGCACAATTTTCATCAGTCATAATATTACAAATAAAATTACATTAGTTTTTTTTTGTCTAGAAAAAAATTTCAACAGTCATAATTTGCAATTAAAAGATTTCATCAGTCATTAATTTTCTTTTAATTAGTCATGATTTTTCTATGCACAGTTTAATCAATAATAACTTCTCATATACATATTTAGTAAATTTATTATAAAAAAAAAGTAAAATTTTTAAAAAATTTTTATATTTAAACTTAATGTATCAAATATGGTACAATAATAGGGCCAGAAATAATACAAACTGCATCTATTATATATTAACATACTACCCATCATGATAACTATTTAACTATTTAACGAGACGTTTTTAAAATACTGTATGTGTTAAGACCTTTGGATAGAAGGCGAAGTCAACATAAGTTCGTACGTAAATATAATTGTCTATATAGTGTAAAAAATGTTAAAATTAATAATTTGGAAAGAAGAATGTTTAAAGTTCAAAAGCAAATAATTTTGTAATATTCTTACAGAATATTCGTGGTAAGAAAAGCCAGAATACAATGGATTACCGTGAGTAAAAAATATTCATAAAAACATTTCACTATAGCTTGATGGTGGTTTTTATCCATAATTCATTCAGCGAATTATGGAAGTTGATAGTAGGGATAGATCAATAGAGAAATATGACTGACAAAGTATATTTTGTAAGAATATTTAAAAATAAACATTTTGATGGAATTAAGAGTAGTTAAGAATTTTAATTTTTATTTAGAACTGGGCATGTGCAATTTATTTATTTATTTTTTTTTTTTCAGTTTATTTTATTAATGTTATTATTAAGTAAATCCATGCTGTGCTACATTCCATTAATTGTAAATTATCATCTCATAAAATATTTATTATTTAAACAAAAAATTAAATGTATTACTACGGCGAAAGCATATCTATATGCAATTTCGTTACAGATTTTATAGCTAATCATTGGATTTTTATTTGTTTCTCTTTATCATTTATTCTTTTTGATACTAAATTATCCTTTCCAAAAATAGCTATAATGTAAGAGAATAAAAAAAATGGTAAAATGCCGATGTCTTTTTACTTTATTTATCGATTACAATACTAATTCAGTCAATTTATTTTAAACTTATATGAAGGAGATAATGATGTTCACTGATGTTCTTTCCTATTGCTCAATTAAAACTCATCGCTTCTCATTTTACATAAACATTATTTATTTACATTAAATTAAATAATGTTTCTTCTGTCTTCGTCCTCTATATATGTCTCGCTGTTTCTGTTTTCTTTCAATCCAAGCGAAAGTAATCAAATAATTCAAATAATATCTTTATTGTTGTGTCAACCTTGATTATCGTCTCATCTCATTTTCCTCCATAACGGTTCATTCGACCCGAATATAGAATTCCACAGCTTAATATACTCTGGCATAGTAGTGCATCTGTTCGCACCTCAAAATGCACTTAACCTTTTGCTTGCTTCCGACTAGATCACTAACTTAGTATCGTCTTTTAGGTATTCAATTTTTGTTCAAGTTCCTTTTATTCTCCTGCCGTTTTTTTTTAATATTTTCATGTGAATCACTTTTATTGTTTTCAGAGGCAACGGGTTCACTTGCTTCAGTTGTGTCTCGATAACGTACATCGTTTTTTTACATTTTTGGCTTGGCTAATCTCTCGACCACTCTTTCGGCTAATCTCCACCTAACTCTTTCGAATTCTTTCTTCTTTACTTTCTTTTATTTAATTTCGTCATTCTCTCTATTTCTCTTTCATTCACTTCACTTTGGATCCCCCCGGGGGCACATAAATATGGTCTTTATAGAACTTCGACTATCTAGACACAGTGCAACTGGGGAAAAAGGGAGTCCAGCCATCTGAAGTCAGCAGGGGTACAACTGGAAACTCCACTTTATTTCCACGGGAATCAGTAAGCCGCAGAGTTCGTTATTTGTTTCTTTAGACATTTAACTGTTCTCTGACTGATTATTGAGGTTGGCCCTTTATGGGAGTATCGTGGTGGTTGTGGTTTCGCGGCCCCATATCAGGTCTTTTGTTTAATATGGTGGCCAGGATCATTTTGCCGTTAATGACACGCTAGGTAAATGATCCAGCCCAGTGAGCATGCTAGACATGTGCTCTGGACAGGAGTTGGAAAGTCTTCAACTCTTAAGCAAGGAGTGATGATCATCGAAGTTGCAACTAGAAAGTTCTGTTGCATAGAATTATAGCTTCGGCTTCCTAGGACGAGCATGACGTTCCAAATTATGCAGTGGTTAGATCCACCATCTGATTGAGGCTTCATGGCCAGGCGCGGATGTAAATCGAATCACACAGTCAGACACTTCACTTTGGATCTTTAGGCCGGGGCACATAGAATCCGTCATATGTTGTATTTTTCAACTGACAAGTAAGTTAAAATATACGTTTTCTTATTAGCGTTGTTACAATCAGTATGTCTACGTCAACGCAAAGTACAAAAGTCGCCAACTTTTAACTTTTGATGTACGTTGAGTAATTTGACATTTTTCATTTGCTTCTGCTTCTGCTTCTTTTTTTTTTTTTTTTTTTTTTTTTTTTTGTTTTCGCTCTATTGTAGTAAAATATTTTTCAAATAAATTATAAATAATAATAATAATATATAATGGAATAAATAGGGGAATACAAATTACCATTAATAGAAAGTCTAAGATGTCGTCTAACTCCATTTCAAATGTGCACTTTAATAAAACTTTGCTGCAAAAAAATATAAAATAAGACAAACAAAAAACAGCTGATTTCTTATCCGTCAACAAAGTACTCATTGTGCCAACCTCATCCGTCGTTACTTTGACTTCAGTTGATTATGTCAAAGTATAACGCATGACGGATTCTATGTGCGCCGGCCTTTTTTAATTATTCACTTTCTCTTCAACTTATCACTTCTGTATTTCATATTTTAACGAATAAAAATAATTTGGTTTTTTACAGTATTTTAGTGTGTACTGGACAAATGTGTTCATATCCTTGTTGAGCCCCAAATTGTGGAATGCATGATAAGATTTACATTAGTACCTAGCCGTGTAAGCCATAACCCGATGGTGGGTCAAACCACTTGGGTGGAATGTAGCGTCACCTTTGCCCTAGGAAGCCGTCGGATATCTCTCTCCTCTAATCACGCCTAGTTGCAACTTCGATACCTTAGAGCAGGCCGCCGCCCCAACTCCTTGCTGTAGAGTTGGAGACTATCCAACTCCTGGTCCAGAACACATGACAAGCATGCTCACTGGATCCGGATCATCACTCCGTGTTCCTGGTCAAAAGTGAGATGATTCTGGCCCCTTAAACATTCTATAAGAGCCTACGAAACCACAACGATCTCGATGCTCCCGAAGGGCCAACCTCAATAAGCAGTCAGAAAACAGCTAAAAAGCTGAACTCTGAGGCTTACTGATTCCCGTGGAAATAACGTGAAGTTGCCCAGTTGACTTCTGCTAGCCGTTACAGTGCTGGACTCCCTTTTACCACCACTGACATATGTAATGATGGTGAGATTCCATCAAGATATATAAAAGTTAATTTGTTTACTGATATTCTTGTCTATTGTCCAATTCAAACTCATTACTTATTATTTTACATAAACACTAAAGCCCGCTGAAGCTTTATTTATTATTAAATATTTATTATTACTGTTATTATTAACTGTTGCTGAATGTGCTCTCTTCTAAAACGTCCGTCCTTTATATATGTGTCACTGTGTCTATTTTCCTATATTCCAAGCATCAACCTTGATGATCATCTCATCTCATTTTCTGCCTCATTTCCTACGGTTTTCTGAACAAAGTTTGGATAAAAACCACTGATAAACTATGTCAGGTGTTTTCTCGAATTAAACTGAAGTTTTTGTTGTAGTTATTTTTGAAATAAAAGTAATTAAAACAAAAGAACATTTTTACCTCTCCAAATTGATGTTTGCTGTTGCATGTGCTTGTAGTCATCTTTTTTAATATTCTTTTACAACTAAGTGAATTATAAAAAAGCGTGTTTAATTTGAATCTAAAAACATTTCAAGTTATAAATTCTCATTAATACAAAATAATAACTAACTGGGCTAACGAAATGAATAAAATTGTACGTGCACTAAATGAGTATTTTGTAATTTCTGATACCACCGCCCACATTATTTAATTGTTCATTGTTTTGTACTTTATTTTCGAACAAAAAAATAACTAATTACAAAACCATATACATAGTTAAAATTATGATGCTGCTAATAAAGTTTTCATCCAAATTTAATTAAATCCCTCAGGACTTTTTATCCTGTGACCACAGCAAAGTAGACATAAGGTATAGTATAGCAATGTAGCAACCCAAAAAAAAACGACCTGTGAATTGATTTCACAAAAATGCTCAAACAAAAAGGTACGACCAGGTTTGCCACAGTAACATGTCAAAAACAAATAAAAAGTTAAAAATTTCGATTTTAGATTAATTTTTAAAAAAATATCCTATTGATGTTGTAAGTTAATAGGCGAAGAGTTTTTGCCATCTTATTTTTACTTTGTTTAATGTACCTCTGTGGTTTTCTGTAGTTTAAAATTTTAAATTTATTAAAATTAAATGATTATGCTTTAAAGAAAACAATTGAATTCGAACACACACGTTTGAAATTAAGGAGACAAGAAAACCAAACATGCGTTGTTAAGGCAACCATGGCGAATTCAATTTGGAGACTGCTTTTATTGTATTTAAATATTAAAAAGGAGATATTTTACAGTTCATCAGTATAGGAATATTTTAAAAACACATATGGAAATTCAAATAATAATTTACTAATCAACAAAAATTTAAGGTTCTTTTAAAAATGAAAAATTCATTCATAAAATTCGAAAATTAGCCAAGAAGTTAAAAGTCGCCAAAATTCTTTTAAATATAAAAATTTTAAATTTGCTAAAGAATAAAATTACATAAGGAAAATTTTGCAAAAGGCACGCATAACCGCCGGATTAGTTTTCCTGCCAGGATACGTATTAATGCCGCTGTCAATACATTTGTTGTTATCTATATTAAGGTAATAGGTAAATTAATTTAAAGTTTCATTTTAATTTTTAAAACTAAAGAATGGAATTTGAATATTAATTTTTAATTAAAAATATAAATTTTCAGCTCAAAACTCTTTCATTACAGTGCCTGTTTTGCCGGTACTATTTTACAGCATTAAAACATTGGCAAAGTAAAATCTTCTCTGTTAAAAATATGAAACACTTAACACTAGAGGCGCTGTAGTTATGGTGTCAGCCGGGAAGATGTACTACTTGGTTTGTTTACAAATTTTGATTAAATAATAGATAATGGATTCTTATATTGATAAATGTTTTATTTAATGTCAGCAATTATGTATGAAATGCGATATCAGATAAATATCCGCCTCTGTTAGCCTCACAAATGCGAGCTCTTTTGAGCATTCTCACACATTTCATTAATTTCATCACGAATATTTTGCTTGTGTTGCTCAAGTGTTTATAGTTTGTTTACATAAACCTTGCTTTTCAAATATCCCCACAAAAAGAAGTCCGGCGTAGTCAAATCAGGCGACCGTGGAGGTCGAGTAACTTCACCATTTATTGAAATAATTTGTTGTGGAAAGAGGTCTCGCAGTAATTCCATTGTTATCCTGACTGTATGGGATGTGGCACCGTCTTGTAGATACCACGTGTTAATAAAACCCAAAGCATGCAGTTGTGGCGTTAAAAAGTTTTCAATCATATCACGATATCGCTCCCCATTCACAGTTACCATTACACCGTTTTCATTTTCGAGGAAGTAAGGTTCAATAATTCATCCTGACTGAATTGCACATCAGACTGTTCTATTGGTTTCTGTACGGCGGCGTAAATGGCCTTGTGGAAGAACCTCTTATGTGAACTGTATCTTATATGGAATCAAATCCAAATTCTTGTGAAAAATTATTACAAAAGATGTTCTTTAAAGACCAAGCTGCCGGCATCGAATTGAGGTTGATGGATTGTTTTGAACATTTTCTTGAGCAGCAGTAATGTTTTTAGCCGATATTGCAGTACATTGTGGTTCACCTCTTTCTTTGAAATCATTCACTACACGATAAATAGTGCGTTGTTTTGCCCGAAAATTTCATGTGTACTTGTCCATCATCATAAAATGTTTTAGCGATTAAAACATGTTTGTTTATCGAATATTTGTCCATAATAAATTTGCCATGTCTCTAATTCACGACTGCCAAATATGAACTGTCAAGGCTAATGCTTTCAATTTCTCCTCTTAACGTCCTTCCTGGCTGTTCAGGCAACAATGCCTATTTACCGTGCTACGTTCTGGAGTGCTGGTGATGCCTTCAAATTTTATTTATTATTGTTTTTTTTTAAGGGAAAAACAGCCAATGTTATTGTTGGGAATCGAACCCACAACCCCCAGACTGATAAGCTAGTACTACTAGTCTACAGGGTCTCGCAAATGGCAAACGCTTTCGATGTGAATACATCAAGACCAAAATGGTGGCAAAACACAGTAGTATACCTTCCGTCATCTTTTTACCAAAAATTTATAAAAAAAAAAAATTGAAATTTTATTAAAAATTCTGCAAATCAGAACAATAAAACTTGACAGAAACATTGTTTCAGTATTATTAAAGCGATTGCTTCTAGTTTTTAGTTTATTTTTCCTGACATCCACTAATATATCTATTGCAAGGAATTTTATTAAAAAAATTAACCTTAAAAGTCTTACAACAAACAAATGCTTTCAACTAACAATTTGGGAAATTTCGACAGAACCGTTCTTTCCTTAACTTGGTCATAATTATTTTTTGACTCTTAATAGGTAAATTAAATAATTGTTTGCCATACTTACTCATGTATATTAATTTATTTGCGTAAGACCTACGACTGTGTTTAAATAAGTACAATCTAAATGACTAATTGCTTAGATGTAAATAGAAATGGAATACAATATATTGCTATTCTATTTATATTAAAAAAAATATAAAACTATGTAGATAAATCTTTGTATATAAATCTGAATGCATTAGTAATTGCTGGCCATGATAATCTTTAAACAGATATATGTGAATGGTTTGCCACACTTTACTTTATCTCCTTAATTGCATTCAAGTGTTGTCCTGTAGAATAACTAGAGGTTATTTAATTTTGTTTACAGCAATTGTCCATTTGCTCTTTCTAGATGGCAAATCATTGCATATTAATAATGTGAAATATGTGATGTGGCAGATAAATGGCTCAACAAAGAAATTTTCTTAGAAGGCCGATTGTTAACATTGGAAATTAATTATGTTTTTTTTTTTTGTGTGGAGTTGATTTGAACAAGTTTTTATTATACTTTTGATATGCTTATGTGAAAGCTTTAGTAAATAAATATATATTGATGATGTGAGAGTAATTAAAGTAGGCAGAGGGTTTGATTTCATTGTTAAATGGTTGGTTTCATTACATCTTTCTTCAGAGAGCACTATGAATATTCGCCATAGTCCAAATCATCAGACAAAGAATCTTGGTGGCGTGCCCATCTATCACTACAGATATATAGTTGAATGCTGGCGGTTGAACCGTTCGTAAAAGTTGTTTGTTCAATGCCACTCCAAGATGTATACTATTGTAATTAATTACTCAAACGCTTAAATATCCTAATATAAGTCTGGCCCAAATATTTTTGAAGTATCTAACACATAAAAAAGCTTCAAGAAAAAATACGATCATCCATGAACAGTGTTATCTTATTAAAGCAAGAAGGACATTGTTAGAGGCAAAATCAAAAGGTTTTATTAGGGTTGCTTTTATATCTATTAACATCCAGACGAATTTAAATGAATGGTATAGTTTACCTGGATTTTGAAGTTTTCTTTTCAAGAACGGGATGGGTTTTAGTTCTCTCTTCTTATAAAAATATCGCTAAACGACAAGAAAATATTACAGACGTAGGCATGGTTGTGAAACCGTTACCAATAAAGATGACAAATTAGGCCTTCCCTATTCCAACGAAGAGGTTTTGGCTATAAAAACACTGAAAATCAAATAAACTCAAGATTTTTGAAGATATTTGTGACATGGATAGTGATAGGAGTAGGTAGTGATAGCTAAAGCTAATAGCTAAACTGCGTAATGTTTCATTCACCTAAAACCTGAAGGTCATAAGTAAGAAGCACGAGAGTATAAAACAAGAGCCAATAACTTTTTTTTCGCACGAGTATTAAGTGGTTTATGTTTATGGGAAGCGTGATAAGATTTATGTTGCACACTGGGAATTTCGCAGAAAAAAGTCAAATTTTCAATACGCTCTTCATACAATATGCAGTGTTTTGGAATTTTAGACTAAACGTTACAATAAAATCAAAAAGAATTATACGATCTGATTGCTAGTTTTTTTTATAGCCGCCTCAAGTTTAGTACTTGTATATTTTACCGAACCAACTTAATTTAAACCTAAGAATTTCAAAACGAATATTATTTTATTATGCGAGCTAATGTTTTACTTTTTATTTAAAGTAGGACATTTCAGTATACTAAAATTGAAAAAATAAACTCTGCAGAGACTTAAGAATATCCCATTTTTTCTCCAAACATTTGTACCTGTAAGTTTAGCTATACTTTCTACTACCGTTTGGAAATCACTACTAAAACATTGTCTCATATCTGTTTTTACATTTCAAGTGCCACCAGGTGCCACCATTTAATTTGTTGCATTACACAGTACAATATTTTTCAGCCGATTGATTCACGACTCAATTCTGGTAAGGCTCTTTTGTTTAACATAACTCAAGAACCACTAGTCGGATTTTGCTTAAACAAATTTAGAAAAACAACAACAAACCTTCTTCCACACACTATTGTAGAACACTCCAGTTTACATACGTTAAAGAGACACCTCAGCATAATAATAAAAACAAAAATATACACAAACATACAGGCGCCTATACATTGAGTGAACAACATACAAAAACAAAATGTGATAGGATAGGGTGTAGAAAATTTTTTATTTTTCTGGACTTTTAATGGAGAAATATAAAAGGCAGCGTCTGAGTGGATAGTTAGTTAGTTGGAAAGTAAACCTCGTGAAGTAAAGACATGCATCTAGTAGTTAAAGTAAATAAACTTGTAATTAATTTAAAATCTCCATATTTTGGTGTTATTTATTTTGCTATAAAGAACTCACAACAAAACGTTTATAAAAGGTATAAACGTAACAATATGTTAAATAGTATAGGGTATAGAGAGAAGAGAACACTGAAGATGGCTCACAGCCGAAACCGGTCTGTTTACAAACCAAATTTGACGCGGGATGACGTAAAATAATACCCAATGTTAAATAGTCGTTTCTATTCATCGGCCTTTATAAGCTTTGGTATTGTAAAGAGGCATTTGCTTCAAAAATGAGTCTGTCCAGGGGCTAGTTTTCTGGTAAGCTGTTTTGTGAGTTAGATAGTAGAAATATGTTACAGACTGGCGTAGACATGTGCTGTCAAAAAATGCCAATCTTTGTCTGTCTGCTGCTGCCTTTTGAAACTTGGTATTTTATTTATCCCTTATATAATTGTCAAAGACATGTTTACTTAGTTTCAGTATTTTCTTTTAAAATTCTTTAAAAATATTTATTTATATTTTTTTAATTAATCTATCATTAATAATAAAATAAGTGAAAACAAATTTTCTTTTAAAAGATATTTGATATATAAAAAATTAAATTAAATATTTCTTTTGAATTGAACGTTTTTTATACAACAATTTTGCCAAAGAGAAATTCAAAACATTAAGAATTTTTGCTTTAAACTAAATAATGAAAATATTTCACTTGAATTATAAAGGTAATTCAAGAAAATTTAGACCTTCACTAATGTAAAAAAACCCTAAATTAAAAAAACTACAACTGCATTATGCAATCCTTATTATAGCATCATATACCTCACCCCCATGAATTTGACTACCGCCTTTAAGTTTGATGATGTTTCCGGTTGTTTCCCATGCCATTCCCATCTTTAGCAGTTTTATTGTTCTTTTTATTATAAAACTTAATGATAAATACGAACAATAAACAATCAAAAGCAATTAAATCTGCAATTCACATTTTCCCAAAAAGCCATCATCCTTCTAATCCCATTTTTCAAATAGAGCAAATAAACAGACAACAAATAAGCAAAGTAAATGCAAAAATAAAAAAAACAAAACAAAACAAAAATGCAAAAAAGGTCAAATATAACACTTTTCAATAAAATTCTTATTATTGTTGTTGTTGTTGCTTTATTATTACTATTATTGTAGTTGGACGCCCTTGTCACTTATACACTTGGCCAAAACCAAAACAAGCACGGAAAGAGAACTATAAAAAATTATGAATAAAAATTTTGTTGTCCTGCTTTAAATTCGATGTCCTTTTTGTTTTACTATTTGAAAGTTTTGTACAAAAAAAGGCTGCTGCCTACGGAGGTGTTTTTAGTAAAAAGTAAAAGTTTGTTCTTTAAACTATGAGTTATATAGTTTATAGTTTTTGCAATAACTCACTTTATTTGTACTGCTTCCCATTTCAAAATTTTTACCACGATTTTTGACTGTCGAAAGAGGATTAATAGAAGGTGAATGTTTTGGGTGAATGTTTTATGTGAAAGAATTTTAAGAATTATTCCTATTATGTTAACTTGAGGATCATACTAAGAAAATCTAAGTTGTTAAGTTCGATGTGTGAACACTCCTGCATATACAACAAGTCTTAGATGGGCCCTTAAACTCTGTTTAAAGGAATTTCAATTTTCACAATAATTTTAAATGCGATGCCTTTGTCATTCTCTCAAACGAAGAAGAGAAACTCGCCTTTCGCCTTTCAATTGAATTCTACCTTGCATTCGATTTAACTAGAAATATAAAGCAAAGATATCTTCTATGCAAAAGTGTGAATCGATATAAAATGTCTACTTTGTTAAGGCCAGTGAAAGTGGCAGTTTTCTAAACGACTCAACTCAATGGTGTTGTTTAGTAAAATTTTGGCAGTGCTAAGTGTTTTCAGCTAATGGTGGCACCTGGTTCAGTTGTTTGTATGCTAAAAATTATATTTGGATATTTCGGAAATTTTTGTTTTTTTTTTCATTTATTCTTAAATTGTAAAAAAGCAAAATATTAATTATTTCAAGACTTTCATTTTTAGTTACTTTTTTGGCATCTAAGGCGTCAATTGTCGCTAGTTTACTACCATTGACTTTATGCAGTTACAATAGCCACATCATTAAGGTGGCTTCAATTATTACAGAAGCTTGATTTTGTACAAAATATCTGCAAATTGATAAAATGGGACACATTTTGCACATTTTGTTATTGAGTCTTTTAAAGAGTGTGTCGTATTAAATCTTATGGCATCACCTTAACACACATCTAAACTAGTTAAATTTTTCTAGGACATGAAACATTTTGTATTTAATAAAAATATATGTTTGAATTTGATAACAGCTGCAGAGGAGTGTTTTAAAATTTTTCAGAATGTATAGATGGTTTTGTTTTTATTTAACACACCTCGTAATGCCAACTCATTTATTTATATTTTCATTTTTCAGTTTTTTCTTTAAATGAAATATTCAATTGAATTCTGTTTTTGGATTGTGAACTTTGAAAAACATTTCAAGTGCACTCTTGTAAATTCTACTTAAAGTAAAATGATTTTCAATTTTTTTTTTGTTTTATATTTATCATTTAACATTTTTCAGTCAACATTAGTTAGCAAGGGAAAATATCAGCAGGACATAACACAACAATACAAAACGTCATATAATAGAATCCACCAGAAACAGGAGAAGCCATGTTAAAAATGTCATTCATTGGAGAGTCAAATGGAGATACGATTTTTTAACCACTTTTCCAGAAATAAAAAAAGGACAGACAAATAGCACAGCGATAAAATAGTTAAAGTAAAAACAACAACAACAACAACAAAACTGCTTATTGTGATGCTAAACATCAACAAGAAACTGTCTTTGCTATTACTCGAGTTGAATAGCAAAAAAAGCAAAAAAAAAAACAAAAAGAAAAAGAAAAAAATATATGGAAAGTGGTACTTGAGTCAAATGGAAAATTTATTGTGATGACAGTTATGGGCCATCTCAATAATAATAAAATCATGAACAACAAACCAACGAACCAACGAGCGAATCAACGCAATACCATCAGCACCATCACCAACGCCATCATTATCGTCATCTCATCATCCTTATAACACAAGCGTAAATAAACAGATGCAGTAACTGATGCAGCAGCAAGAGCACTATCGTTATCATTAGCCGTTGTAAAATTGTAAAGGAAAAAAAAACAAAAAAATAAAATCGAAACTTAAACTTGAGGACTTGAGGCGAGGAGAGAAGATGTGAAGCAAATATGGTAGCAAGATTTCCTAGTGCTATTAACATCACTGTCCTCATCACCATCATCAACAACAACATTAAAGTCCATCATTGTCGACGTCGTCATAATCATCAACTACAATAAGGGCAATAAGGCATTTAGTATCTCAGGGTCGTTGTTTGATATTAAAGTGTTGTTTTTTTTTGTTTTGCTTTTTTTTTTATTCAGCTAGTTTTGATAATAGCTGCAGGCTTTAAGCAAAGGTTTGTTTAATTTAGGGAAGGGGCCTTAGAAAAACAGCAGCTACGGAAGTTTCAAAAATTTCGTCTAGTTTTTAAACCCCTAATTATTTTATGCTTAAATAACTTTAAGAAGTAATTAAAGTGAGAGATGGAATTTGGCGCCCAACCGACCTGTGAAACATAATAATCTTAGCTCTATTATAAGTTTTATATATTTCGTAATTTTACCTTATTTCGCAGCATTGGTGTTAGAATGGAATAATTTATAACTAAAGGAGGGATAGAGACTGCCATTTTATGACGTCTGTGTCTCTTTCCTTTTATCCTTCCTTATTATTTCATTTCTTATTGGAATTGGTAAAGACTTTTTCTCATAAGATGCTTTCTTTCATTTTATTTGGACAATTTTGTTAAAATATTTTTTATTTTTTAATGATGACTTTTTGTCCTAAAACCGATTAGCACTTTGACCACCAAGCATTTGATTAAATTTTCTGGCAAATTCTTATCCCTGCTATCGCTTTTTAACAAGATTTATTGTTACTCTTATTCCTTTTAGTAAACGTTTTATTAAATTGAGTTATTTTATTGCAAAATAATAACACAGCAGTTAGAGTTTTAACTTAGATAATAAACACAAAATAAACACGATGGTAACTATGTTGTCCTTGCCCAGCAAGTGGTTAATATTCTACGTTAACATCACCCCATATTGTTTGTTGTTATTATCATTCAGTATAGACGCCTGCTTGGCTGTTTGTGCTTTTTTTGTTGTGTGTTAGTGGTTCTTGGTTTCTGTTGTTTAGCTTATTTCCTGGAATTTCTTAAAAACATGTTGTTGTTGCTGTTTTGGGTACATAGAATTTCTTAGAAAATTACTCAGTTTGTGAAATGCACAGTGGGTCGTTTCGTTATATTTAACTGATAATTATTTTCTTTCAAAACTTAGCTTATTTCCTGGCATTTCTTAAAAACATGTTGTTGTTGTTGTTTTGGGTACATAGAATTTCTTAGAAAATTACTCAGTTTGTGAAATGCACAGTGGGTCGTGTCGTTTTTCTTTCAAAACTTAGCAGTATTAATGTCTATCATAGTAGTCGTAGTCTATACAATTTTCGTTATTTCCAAAAAGTCATTACTTAGTGTTACCAATCTTTAAAAAGTAATTTAAATCACTTCCAAAGTTCATTAAAATTAAATTCTTGAACTTAAAAATTACACTTACTAGAGGATAAAAATTAGAATTCTGGCCTTGATAAGGAAAATCTGCACTTCCAGTTTTTTTGAGTATAATTTTTTTTAATTTTGGCACCATATTTCTTTTAATAGCAGTGATATCTTTTTTTATTTTAAGAGAAGTAGCACTTCAGGCAGCAATGCCTATTTAGTCAAGTACCATGCTACATTCTTTAGGAAAGGTATAGAGAAGATGTGAAACATATGGTGAAAGTAGAAGGATAGTCACAAATTAACTGTCGTATAAGACAGCACAGCGACCAGTGACCATACCTTCATCACTGAGCAGTCCCACCGACAGTGAATTTTTATTCTTGTAGTGAAAACAAACCAAGGTCTTCGTTGGGAATCGAACCCACAACCCCCAGACTGACAAGCTAATACACTAGCTACTAGCCTACAGGGGCACCTAGTTGGCAATTAGCAAAATACTTGGAGATTTGCATTTTGTTCCATGATCACTTTCAAGGCCCTTTTTTTATTTGAAAAACGAACCTGTAGAACTCATTATTCTGTTTTATATTCCTGCTGCTTATAAGCATCCGTTGTCGTGTATGTTTGCATATAAATACTTCTAAGGTTTACTTTTTACCAAGAGGAAGCATCATTCATTTACATATATTTTGATTTTTTCCGCTATCGTTTATTAATATTGAAAAATCTTTAGCACGCGAATGTGTGCATTTAAGTGAAGAAGAAGTGAATGGAATTGTGTGAAAAAAAGAAAAACTTTCTCGACACAAGCGATTCAGACTGTCAAGTTCTAGAGAAGCATTTAATGTGTCGTTACATAATTTGATTGCATTTTTTACGACAACTTATAGTTCTCGTATCCAGTATTGTGTATTTAAATACATGGAAACTACTTTAACAAATAGCAGTGATTGCAGCAGCTACATTATCCATTAGACATTCATCGATTGGCCCAACATTAAGTGAGATGTAAATGCATAATTTAATTTAAATTTATAATGACTTCAAGATAATGGCAAATGTTTGTAATTAACTCGTTAAAATATTAAGTATGCTCTTGGATAACACAAGGAATAGTGCGAGGAAAAGTTAATAGGTGCTAAATAAAAACACCACAAAGATCTTTTTAAAAACTGAACACACAACCTAGCGAAAGTTGTTTCATAAATTATTAACCAACAAAAAATTCTGAAGATCCCAGAAATGAATTTATCTCAAAAGGTAAACTACTCATTTAAGTCGATACATTTTTTGCCGAATTTTTCTTCAATTTCGGAACTCGAAAATTTTGCTGTGAGGCAATGGAGATGATAAAAACTTAGAGCTGGCAACAATTTAAAGTAAAATAAATTAATGGAAAAATATTGTTGGCTAAATGCACTGGGTTTCAATTTTTTCACTTAAGAATAATATTTTTTATTATCTAGAAATTCAATTGTAGTTTCAAATCATATCAACTAGAACAGTAGACAACCAAGTGTTGATTCATCTAATAAAATCTATTGAATTCACAGTAGTGTATTTAATTAGCAGAGAATAATAAATCTACGATTGTCTTGACAATTTTTGAGAAAGAAATTAATTCGAATCAGTATCGATTGCATTTATTTTGATTTAAAAATTTGATACGTTAAGAATAACTGGCTTATGGAAGAATATTTTTAATGATCATGCTATTATTATTCCGTATTTGCGAATACTGGAAAAATAATTAAAATTTATCGCATTTGTAATGATTTGGAACTTTTTTGGATATTGTGCATTTTATAGCGATTAATTTGCATTTTCTTAGATTATTTAAAAAATTTTTATGCAAATGTAAAACATTATAAAAAAGTTTGATGATTATTTTTGTTTGGCCCACTGTGCGTTTGTTTTAAAAATTTTAGGCCTAACTACCGCATTTTTGATCGAAGAATATTTTTTCGTAGTAGAACTATTTTATTCGTTATCAACAAATTACTTTCGTAATTTTGGAATATATTATCGATAACGATCAAGCTTCAGCAGTTGAAATTTCATCAACTATCGAAAATTGTATATGCAAAAAAAATTTAGAGAAAGCTTAAAAATATAACATTAAACTAACGGATCCACCAAACAACTTTTTTTTTAATAGGGCACAAAACATAGAGTGTAGCTTTGTATCTTTGGCTGTGTGGCACGTAGCGCCGTCCTGTTGAAAACAAACGTTGCCAATATCCTCTTTTTCAATTTTTGTGAACAAAAATTCGTTCAAAATGGCCCGATAACAATCGCCATTGCCAATTATACCTCTGGACAAAAATCCGCACCAAATAGTGACTCGTTTTGGGTGCGTCGGCTTTTCAATGTATGCGTGCGGGTTTTCTTTGCCCCAAATCCGACAATTTTACTTGTTTGCATACCCGCCAAGATCAAAATGAGCTCTTTCTGAAAAGATGATTTTTTTTTGCAAAATCGGCATCTTCTGCAAATCGATCGCAGGCCCACTTAGAGAAGCGAAAACGCATTGGATGGTCACTTGACTTCAACTCCTGAACTAGTTGGACTTTGTATGGCGTTATACGAAGGTTTTTATGCAAAATTCGTCTCAATGATGTCTCTGAAATGCTCAACTGTTGAGAACGACGGTGAATTGATGTTGATGGCCCTTCACGCACACTTTCTGCCACAGCAGCAATATTGTCGGGTGTAAGCACTGTTTTTCAGTTTCTTGCACTTTTTTCACACGATAACGAACATGCGGAGCTGACGGTGCTTCTATTCTTCCAAAATTCGTACGCAGTTTTCGCACACATTCTGCAACATTACCAATATTTTCAAAGTAATGTCACAATATTTCCCAGCTTTGTTCAAGCGGAAGGATAAACCTAATTATCTGTCAAATCAAACATGGGCTGTTTCACGAAATAAGCACTAGTTGAAAAAAAAAACTTTACATTGCGCACCCTATATAAACGTTTTGTAGCACTTACGCATTAACCGGCAATGACATAAGTGCGTTTTTATCTCGCATTTCCTTTCCGATACGTACTCGTATTACGATCGTGTTACGATCACCATCAGAATCAAAAGACGATAAACAGAAATAAGTGATGAGCAAAAAAAATATCTAAAAAAGCAGTGCATTATAAGATTTATGTCGGTTCCTAGCTGTGTATGCCATAACTCGACGGTGGATCAAACCACTTGCAACAACGCCCTAGACAACCGATGACATAATTCTAGCAACAGATCATTTCTAGTTGCGATTTCGGAAGTTTTGGAGCAGGGCCGCCAACCCTCACTCCTTGCTGAAGAGTTGGAGACTATCCAACTCCTGGTCCAGAACACATGACCAGCATGCTCACTGGATCTGAATCATTCACCCTTTGTTCTCAGTGAGATGATCGTGGTCCCTTAATCATTTCATAAGGGAGGCGAAACCACAAACACCACGATGTTCCCGAAGAGCCAACCTCAGTAATCAGTCAGAGAGCATATAAAAGTCAAAAAAGCCACAAAGCTGAATTCTGAAGCTTACTGATTCCCTTGGAAATAACGTGGAGTTGTCCAGTTGGCTCCTTGCTAGACTTTGGGGGACTGGGTTCCCTTTTATCCCCGGTGACACATGTAATGACGGTTACATTCCCTCAAGACATATAAATGTGCCCCTCGGGGGGGGGGGGGAACTAAATAAGCGATACGACATTTTCACCTAAACATATTTTTTAATTCATACAATAAATTGAAATAAGATTAAAGTATAATAAACAGAGTAAAAGCATCCGTTAACAAAAGTACTACAAATCAATAAAAGAGTTTTGTTAGTGTAAACAATTTTGTAAGTGTCAAAAAATCAATTCTATACTCGTACAAACGATTCAGAATGGTAAAGTTGTAGCAGTTGTATTTTTCATTTTCTTACAATTCCAAACTGTAAAGTAAAATTATACAGCATTTGCAATAACTTAAAAAAGATCAGTTTTATATTGAAGATATTTTGTTATGCCACACTTTGAATTTTAAAACTTAAGTCTGGCTACTTTTGCTTACATCTTATCACTACTTCATAAAATTTTTGTTAGTTCCTTTGTGCTGTCTGTAAGCAAATATAAAAGGCGTAGCAAAAACGTAGCTACAATAGCTAGCTACTACTATTGCAACAAAATTAAATTTATTGAAACTCTTTTTTGCTTAAACGAACAAAATAACTCTTTTAGAATTATAAACTAATTCAAAGTGTTCGAGAACGAACATTTAGCAGATCCTTACCATAGCTTTGTCAGAAGTTGAAAAATAAAATAAAAGCGCCTATGATTTGGGCATAGAAAAAAAATTTATATTATTAAACCATAAAGAGTTATGCCAATAAAGGCCGGTAAACTAGACTAGAGAAATTATGATATTTTCAAAAAATGTAGGCTTTTGCAAAACGTAATATTTTTGTAAAATTTGAATTTCAGTGAAATTTAAATTTTATGCTTGGAAATCTAATTGTTTAGTAATGTTGCGAGTCACCCTCGCATAATTGACTTATTATATTATTATTATTTGTCAGCAAGTTATTTAAGTTTATTGTTCTTATTATATTATTTCTTCAGTCAGCAAGTTTATTGTTAATGAATAGTATAAATAGTAAATAAGTGTTAGATTAAGAATGATATGTGAAGTACAGCTTACCGTAGCAGTTAGTACCCACAGCTCAATAAGAACTGTGAGACTAAGCGGAAGTTGGGTTACAAGTTAATAAAGTAGCGGCCTGCGAATCCTACGGGACCCTCCAGGTTTGTTAGCAATTGTAACTAAATAACCTCGCCTTTTTATTCTAACCCTGAGAATCCTGCGGGACCTTCCGGCGTTACTACAACAAGTTGGTATCCAAAAGGATACATCAACAGTAAAATTATATGTTTTATTACGTTCCATCTTTTACGTTTTTGAATTAAGTTCTTTTATTGCAAAATAATTATACACAACTCTTTAGAGTTGCATTTAAATTACACGATTTATTTTGTTGCATACACACAAAAATATAAGATGGTAACTTTACCACTTTAACGCCTAAAAGCTGAATTAATATCTTTATGTCTTTACTCGTCCATGTTTTCACTTCAACTGACTTTATTGGTATTTGTATAGTGTATTTAGAGCGGTTCTCTTATATACAAGAAGATTCTGCTTCAACATTATCACATATAGTCGTTTTGTTATCATTATTCAGTGTAGACGTCTGTTTGCCTGTCTGTTTTGTTGTTGTTTTCTGTTTGTTTAAGTTATTTCCTGAAATTGTTAACAAGCATATTGTTGTTATGTTGTTTTCATGAGATTTTTTAGAAACTACACAATTTGTAAAAAGGCACAATAGGTCATTTCGTTTACTTTTTTTTTACTGATATTTATTTTCATTTAAAACTAATTTTTCAAGCTTAAAATTAAAAAATTAGTTTTAAATATAAATAAAAAAAAGGTCAAATAATAATATTAAGTGGATATTTATTTTCTTTGAAAACTTAAACAAAGCATTTTCGTAATTTAAGCAATCTTTAGCAGAATTCTTATAAAAAGTAATATAAGAAATAGAAGCCTAAATAAACACATTTGTTGTTTGCAAAAGATTAAATATTTTTTGTTTTGTTTTGTACACATTGTATTTCATTTAATACCTATTCTGATAATGTAAAGTCAGGTTATTACTTGTTGCAACATACAGTTTCTTTATAACTTTTTCTTTATAATAGTAGAAGGTAACGTAAATTTGGGTAAACATAAACCTGAACATGAATAAGAATATTTCGCATTGAAATGTTTTAAGTTTAAAATAATTATCTATGGTCGAATTTAATTTTTGGTTGCAAAGGCCATACAGAATTAAAAGTTTGATTTTGTTTTTTTTTTTGATTTTTTTCTCTAAAAATTAAGTAAAAATATTATTTGACTCGTTAAACAATAGACACTTATAACTGGACACATATGTATATGTGATTGTATGAAGGCTTCTTTGCATCTATGCATGTATGTATGATGGATTCAGTAGCTGTGGGAAATTACTGAAAACAGTTGTTTGCAATGGGCTTAAAGAATATATTGATTCTGCAGAGGGTCTGTAAAAAATTCAATATGATTTTCGAAAGAGAAAATCAACAGAAGATACCTTCAAAGTGGTGGCAGAAATTACGAAAGAAAGCAATTGAAGGCAATCGTTGGGGAAAAGGCTCCAAAGAGTACTGTGTACCTATTACTTTGGATGTGAAAGAGGTGTTTATAAAGGACTCTTTCCGTAAGAGAGTACACATATATGAAACCGATTAAGCAATAAAGAAACATAAAGTAGCAGGGTGTGTGCTAGGACCAGTACTATGGAACGTGATATACGATGACTTCTTGAGACTAATTCATCCAAGCAGAGTAAAAATTGTAGGTTTTGTAGATGGTATAGCGCTTGTAATTAAAGCGAAAAGTCTTAATGAAGCTAGTAGGCCAGAGAGTAGTATTCAGTTGATTACATCATGGCTTAGGGCAATAGGTCTTACGTTAGCTGATTATAAAACAAAGGCTGTATTAATTACCAGTCCTTTAGTTATGAAATATATGAACCTTCAAATTGACGGTAGTATGGGTGTATTCTGCATACAAAACTATATCTGATAGAGCTGCTTCAGGAATACCGACTTTTTAGGAATCGTAAAGATATAACGAACGCTAGGAAAACAGCATGGCTGTGTTGCAGATAAGATGGATCTATCAATGGTAGATCGACTTATGCACTGATATCTAATATATAAGTGTGGTATGATAGACAGCGTTACGCAATTTGTGAGGAGTCACGGTTGCTTTTGATCGTGTTTATTTCATTTAGGACTTCATAGTTGTTCTCTTTGTCTACATTGCAATCAACATATAGAAAATTTCGAACATGTATATTTTGTTTTTCCACGTTTCTATCAGATTACGCGAACCTGTAAAACTAATTAGGACTAAATATTTATATTGTTACGTTTATAACTTTTATAAACGTTTTGTTTGAGTTCTTTATTGCAAAGTAAATAACACCAGTTTTTAGAGTTTTGAAATTAATAACAAGTTTATTTATTTCAACTACACAAAGTTGACACTACTGTACCATTTACTTAAAATTGCACGTCTTTACTTGATGAGGTTTAATTTTACACTGATTCATTATCCATTCAGCCGCTGCCCTATTTATATTTGTCCCTTAAAAGTCTAGAAGATTTAAGAATCTTCTACTCACTTAGTATCATATTTTGTTGTTGTATGTTGTTTATTCGATGCATAGGCGCCTGTATGTCTGTGTGTTTAGTTGTTTTTGTTTTTATGCTGATAATGTTTCTGCTTGGGATTTATTTCAATACATTTGTTGTTGCTTTTGTAAAAAAGGGTTTCTTAGAAAACCACGCAGATGGTAAACAACATATATGTTTGTTGTCGTAAAATTAGATTTTGTCTTGCGCGTTTAGATGATAAACAGTATACATGTATTTTGTTTCTTGCATGGCAGGCAGTTGGTAAACCGCATATCAAATTGTAGTTGTGTGTATATAATTCTGTGCAGTTTGTAACCGGTAGTTCGCTTTATTGCTTAATTATTTTATTTTAAAACTTAAGCAAGACACATTCGTAACAATATATATATATATATATATATATATATATATATATATGGGCAACATAGTATAGACTTCGACGAGAGGATGTGATAGGGGGCTAGTCCACTACGAGGAAATGTTTTGTCGTAGGTACCGTAGGGATCTTCGTATAAAAAAAAAACTTTTTTATGTGTCTTATGCCTGTATTCACATACGTACTCGTATGTATGTATGTGTGTGTGTATAAATGTATAACTGCGTTTATGTATGTTGCAAGCATGCATTCATGTATGTATGCGGGACTACAAAATTGTTATTTGCACATTTTTACGTCAATGCAAATACGTTGAACAAGCTGCTGCAATGTTATCAAGAACATCAAAATTTCATCAGTTGTGTGTGTATCGTTGTTGTTTGTTATCGTTTCAAAAATATTAGAAAAAGAGTTTTTGTTTTTATCTTCTGATTTTTAAGCCACATTTAGCAATTTTGTGTTTGTATAAAGAGCTTCGTTATAATCAACAGTTATTTGAAATTGGACTGTGGTATTGATTGAGTCTTATAGTGTTGTATTTCGTATTGTATCGTTGTTTTCTTATCAACCTTTGTCAAATTTTCATGTTTTAATATTCATCTGCTGCTTCTATATTCCGTCGCCCAACAGGCTCTACACGTGTACACATAAATTGTATTAACTTGCTGCTCAATGCTTTGTTGAGTGGTTGAATGTAATGACTTAAATCAATCTGTTTACGTAAGACACAGCCCAGCACCTTTAAACGGATAACAATGAGATGAATTGTTAAACACAATTGCTTTTAAATTTAAATTTGCAAACGTTGACGTCCTTTTTGTTTAATGGCTGTAAAATATTAAAAATTTTATATGCACCAAAACCACAAAACCTTACGACTACTCCATATTCAGAAAATAAGCTAAAAACGATAATTGCATTTATAAGCTGCCATCTTAATTTAAATAACTTTTTTTAGTTTGCGGGTTAAAAATTTATAAACATATCGACTATTCCTAAAAAAACAAATTTAATAAATTTTATATTGAAAAATGTTCAATGTTTAAGTCAGATATAACATATTTTACAAAAAGCGACTGTAAATTTAATATATATCTTTGTTGTTGTTTTTGAAAAATTACAAAAAGAAATGTAGTGTCACAATTTAACCGATACCAAAAATTAATTACAAAATAACAGGCGAGCGCAACTACAAAAACTATACATTAATACATGTTTGTATGCAAACATGCTTATGTGTATGTATAAATGTAGTCATATGTGTAAATGTACTTGCATGTGCACATGTATGTTTAGTTGTTTCTGCATGCAAAAATAACAAAATTTTTACGCAAACTAAAACAATAACAATAACAACAGCAACTATAAAACTTTTAAAAGGGGATATACAAACAACAAGAAAAAAACAAAACAAAACAAAACAAAACACAACCAGCAACAAAAACCAAAGTGCACTTTTGTGGATATTCATAAATATCAAAAGGGTAAAATGAAAAAAACAAGACATATCGAACGAAAAACAAAAAAAAAAAAAAATACGGAGGGGAAAATGACGGGAACAGAAGAAAATTTAATTGAAAATTCCCCACGAAAATTCAAATGCCAAAAACCGAAAACAACAAAAAACATTGCAAAACACCAAAATATTGTTTGCTAAACTTTTCAGTCCGCTGGAGACAATGGCAGTAAAAAGAGCAAGATAAAAACAAGAAAAAAAAAACAACAAAACTGCGAAAAGTAACACATACATATATGCAGATAAATACATATGCATTTATACGCACTTTTATGTGGCTATGTATGAGTTTTTGTGCTCTATTTTACCCTGCAAACATTTTTATTTCAAAAAGTAAATTCAAGGATTATTCTACGTGAACGGGGCAACCAAAAATTATATTTTTTTTTAACTTTCTTCATCTTTGCCATAAATTTACCTTTAGTTTGCATTAAAAAGGAATATGAAAGTTTTTTTTGCGTGGCATTAAATTGATTAAAAATGAAGCGAAATATTAAGGTTAGCGGATGGTTAATAAATATAAAAATAAAAAAACTAAAACATAATATGCCATTCAATATAAAACATCATAACATCTTTATTTCATATTTTATAAAAATATAATTATAATTAAATATTTTAAACAAAAGTTTTATTGATGTACATATAATCAAAACAAAGCTCGTTATCCGAATAATTATTTTTTTAATATGAACAAATTCTTTGTATGTTCTTCCTAAGCCTTGCAAATTAACCTTTTTTGGGTGCTTTGCTTTTTATTAAAAAGATTAATAAAAAACAAAAAAAATATGTTGATTTTGCTGAAAACAATAAAATCATTTTTTATGGATCTAAATACCCGGATGAATAATATTCATTTTTATACATCGTTAACTATAACGTGACAACTGAAAATAGTGGCATTGCCAGAATCAAAATACTAATTTTACTAAAGCATACATTAGCTAAAGTACTGTTTTTGAATACCATTGTTCAACAAACGTCTGTTATCCTTAAAGTGTTTGTTAACTAATGTGTACTTCAAAGCTCAAGTAAGCGTTTTTTATGCATACAGCCGTTAAAATATTAAAATATTCTACATGTGCTACTTGCCTGTAGGCTGGAGCAAATCAAACAAGACTGACAATAATGTCAGGTAGAACTTCTTTGACAACTTCAGGTGATATGAGCAAGTATGGGTTGTACATTAATTATCTAAAATAGGGTATAGACGGAATTTCAGGCTGAACGTCCTGAAGGCAAGGAAAAGCATTATCTTCAGTAAAGTTTAGTTGTGTGAAAATAAATCTTTACTATGATTAGTTTATAGAGTTTATATACAAGTAGAGGGGAAGTAATTATAAATCAAATTGAAACTTTTTTTAAAGAAAGTAATGAATCGGAGTACAAACACTAGACCGATGTAAATATTAGGCAAAATTATGTATCAAGAAGTATACTGTGTATTAAGAAGTGATAAAGGGATATTTGCAAATATTAAATAAATAATTGCAAGGAAAATAATAATGGGTACACAGCCAGAGACTATTAAAAATTCGAAACCCAAAAATTGTTGTATCCAAAACAGTAGCTATTAATGGTAGCGGTAATCTTTGCAATATTTTTAATTGTTCCACCACCCCTGCTGTAAGTATTTTTATTTAGTATTTTATGAGTTAAAACTGAAAACATAAACAAATCATTTTTTCCACAACTGATTAGTATTTACAATTGATAAAAAAAATTGCTCTTTGCTAACAAAAATCAATCTTCGTTGTTGCAATTTAATAGCTTAAAATATTATTATTATTATAATTATTATTGTTGTGTATATTTTTTGAAATTATGCAAGTATATACATGTGTGTGTGTGTGTGTGTATATGTACTAGGGTGGGCCTAGTACTAAGAAAGTTTTTGTTCCCTTTCTGTATTAGAAAATATTAATATTATTTAATATTAAATTTAAAATCTTAAGATTTTAAAAAATAAAACCTATGATTTGCTTACTTTTTTAGATATGCCTTTATCAACTGTGCCTTAATTGTATTGCAGATTTTCCAATCAAGTTATCGCTAATTACAGCAAATTAGAAATAATTGAAATCATGCGCTAAATAGTGTTCAATAACACCTGAATAAACTAAACAAATAAATATATTTTTTGTTATTATTGGAGCCTTGTTGTTTGAAAATGATTTAAGCTCATTTTACATTATGACGAAATATTTAAGGATTTGTATAGGTGGTATGTTACTTAATATTCAACTTAACCGTCAAATTTTTTTTAATAAAAATGTGTTATATTTTTTAAACAGTAGTTTAGAGAAGAATATAGTTTTGATGGTCTAAATAAAAACCGTTTTTTAAATACAATTTCAATTTATCATTATGAGAAAAATCTTAAAATTAGTATTTTAGTATAAGAGAAGGTAAAAGCTACATCCTATCGTTGATTTTAAAGGGCCTGGCATGTGTATATAAAGGTCTTTCTCCACTTGAAAGTAATTTTATTGGTAATTTTATTAAGTATACAAATATATATTGTAACAAAACGCATTTCCTGGCTGCTGGGGTATACTCAGCGGCGTCCAGGATCGTGTAGTGTCGTTAGGACAAATAAAAGGCTTCAGTTGATTTAACAGCAGCTCGCTTCTCGGCTCCGTCTACTGTACACTAGTGTCCCCCCCGGGGGCACATTTATCAGTCTTTATAGAATACTCGACTATCTAGACCTGTGCAACTGGGGGAAAAAAGGAGCCCAGTCCCCTGAAGTCAGACAGGGAGACAACTGGAAACTCCACTTTATTTCCACGGGGATCAGTGAGCCGCAGAGTTCATTATTTGTCTCTTTAGACATTTAATAGTTCTCTGACTGACTGGAAGCATCGTGGTGGTTGTGGTTTTGCGGCCCCATAACAGTATAATGGTTATTATGGTGGCCAGGATCATCTCACTGATAATGACACGCAAAGTGAATGATCCAGTCCAGTGAGCATGCTTGAGATGTGTTCTGGACAGGAGTTAGAAAGTCTCCAACTCTTTAGCAAGGTGTGATGGTTTGCAGACCTGTCCTGGAATGCCTTCGGCTATCTAGGACGAGCATAACGTTCCAAATTATGTATAGTGGTTTGTCCACCATCTGATTAAGGCTACATAGCCAGGCGCGGATGTAAAACAAATCACACTCTGTACACTAGTGTGTGTATACCGCGGTTTTCGTTGCCTTGGTCCTACCTATCCCGATAAGTGCTCGAGGATAATTACACTGTAAGCTGGGTTGGGTTAAGACCTCCGCTCAGCTCTCCAATACTTTGGTCATCCACTGTGGTGACGGTGGACACAAATTTCGCTGGGTTAAGACCTCCGTTTCGTTTGTGACCGCACCACAGTTAGTAAACCGTTTCCGATGGCAATAACCAAAACACTGTACGTCGAGCTGGGTTAATACCTCCGTTCAATTGTTCACTCCAGGTAGTGTCTCAGGGTATAAACTTAGCTGGGTTAAAACCTCCGCTTTGCTTATAACCTGACTATCTTACCTAACAGTCCGAAATATTAAAATAATATAACCTGTTGTCCTGCCGCCGGCCGCACACAAATTGAATTATTATTCATGATGTTCCCCCATTTATACATATTCTGCCAACACACACCTATACACAAACACACATACGCCATCTCGGCAGTCGATGTGCACAACAGCCGACGGCTGTATTTACCATCAACCATCAGCTGTTATCTAAAACAGCTCTGTAGACTATTTTACCACCAGCCGCTGGTTACACCATCCCGCCAGATGGCGTTGCTCATTGAGCTGCCGTTAAATACAAAATTGAAAATCAAAATTTAAGAATACTTATAATAATTATGAAAAAAAATTCAATTGATATAACAAAAAATACATTATTTTCTTAAAATGGAAATGTTAATTATTATAAATAAAATATAACTTCATATAAAAAAGATCGATATAGACATAATAAAACAGAAATTCATAAGAGTAAGTCCCGCCGACGATCAGTCGCTTCTTTTGTCAAAAACGACATTGGACTTTTGGCGTAACAATATTTACAAAAGCCTGTTTCACACTGTAATACTGAGTATTAAGATTTGTCAAATACATGTGTAAGCAAATGCAAGGTAAATGTTAAATAATATGAATTTCTATTTTTTAAGATCTTAAGTATTATAGTGTGAAATCGGCTTAAATGAATACTTTTAAAAGGGCTTGTTGATAAAAAGCTCATAGCAGATTGTATTTAATGTTAAATTAATTACCTTCTTATCGAAAATCGTTTTACGCTTAAGAACCGTTTCGAAAAAAAATTAATATCCTTTTTTCAAATGCCTTTTTTAAACTGAGTAAACTGGCTGCAGTATAAATGCGCGTGTTCTTTTATTTCAGACTTAACAGGCTCTAAGTTACATTTCTAAGGAAAGACCTTTGTGAAGAACTACCCTAATGCTTTAATGTTTACGAGAATATTTGTGTGCACATTAACCGCGTTGTTATGGTGCGTGTTATTATTGCGGTCTAGTCCATGTGCAATATGGCGTATGAGTGATTTTAACATTTTATATTCGCAGATTTATTCATGAAAGCTACAACAGTGTATGTAAATTAGCTGAAATAATATTTAACAAAAAAAAAATATATTTTCTGTCTGCAATCTTTTTTTTTTTGTTCTCTTCTAACTGTATAAAATTTATTTATTTAAATGTGTTAGTGCGTGTATTTATTATTCGTGCATGTGTAACTAATTTAAATTGTTTAGCAGTTAATGGCAATTTAATTGAAAGATACGATACAATTTAAAAACGTATACATGACTGCATTTATACAAGAATTGTGTATTCAATTAATGTTGTGCGTAATTGTAACACTATTTTTAGTTCATGTTAAATAAATAATTTGATAACATATATATGTAGTATTTTTTTTATTTTATTCTATTCGTTCAATAAACATAATAACATTGTTTTATGTGGAATTTTTGGTGGTTTAATTAGCTTGAGATTTAAAAAAAAATAAATAATCGAAATAAATAATTGTCTGTTTGATTTTTAATAATTTAGAAAAAAAAACTATTCATGATCGAAAGGAAATGTTTTGGAATAAAAATAAAATAAAAATAATAATGATAATATTTTTCTATAGAATTTATTTTAATTTAACGGCATTTTGTAAAGAAAAAAGAACAAAACATGCCTGAAAATATTACGACTCTAAATGTATGAAAGACTTATATCTTAATGTTTCTGATATAATTCGATTTTGTGCCAATAGTTTGTTAATAAAACTTGTACGCATTTATTTAAAAATTTATTTATAACATAAAAAAAAATATATATATATATATATATAAACATAATATTTTAAAATGATAAAAATATATTAATTTATATAATTGTAGTTTCTATTATTTGTCAATGTATTAGTGTCAACTCTGCACCCGCAGTAACTTTCAAAAATCCGTATCGATTTAAATGATTATAAACCTCTTAAAAAATACTTTATAAATGATATATTTTCATCGAAATCAGCTATAGTTTGTGCGCGTAATAGGCAGCATAAAACACGATTTTGCCTATTATTAACATATCTTCTTATTTCTTTCTCATTATTTCGTTATCTTTAATTTAAATATACATATTAAACGGTTGCTTTCATAAGGCAAAATTTTAAATGTCTGAGCTAGGAATACATAATTTATTTTTCAGTGTTTCAGCATGATTTCATCTTCTAGCATGTGAATTGTATAGATAGGAAACTCTTAATCGCTTCCAAAGAATTAAAATATAGTTTAATTTATTTTCGATTTTTCAAGATAGTCCTCTCTCTTAAAGGAGTAAGTTAGCAATATACTAAAGATTATAAATGCTGCCTTTTTGCTTAATTCAACTTTTTCATTCCTAATTAGTAACTTTTTAGTCCAACTGATCAAATCTGTGGGCTTCACTTTATTTTTAGCAGTAATTTAACTTAACGGAGATAGGTAAAATAAATAATTAATAATTATGGAATAGTTTGAGTATAGGGATTCTAAATGGGATAAATTGCTACCAATCCCGAAATCGTAAAAAGTATAGGCATTTTAGGTTTTTTTTGCGCTATCGCAAAATAATTTTAATGAATAATCTACTATTTGATGTTTTGAAAATCATTTGAAATTTTTATTTGAACTTTTTTGCAGAATGACTATGAATTTTAATTTATTTTAATTTAGGTTTTTTTTATTAATTATTAATTTATTTTCGCTTTAAAAATACGAGAAAAATTAAAATAAGATTTGATTTTGTGTGGTTTTCTTGACTGTTTTGAGTTCTCACATTCAATATTGAAAAAAATCCAGGTTGAATTTATACACTAAAAAGTTGCAGAAAAATAATTGAGAAAGCTGATTCTACTCGTGATAGTAAAGGGATTAAATTGGTAACATAGACGGTTGTAGATTTTATTTCCTGTTCTATAGTAGTTTAATAATATTCTTAATCTTAATCTCTACCATATGAAAACATTTCATCACAATCGCAGACTTAAGAAATGTGTTGTATTTAATGTTGTTGATGGAATTGAAATGAATGCTATTTTGCAAAACTTTTTTTTATGTTATTGTATTTTTTGAATAAAAGAACACTTAAAAAAACAGATTTTAAATTGTTAATGATAGAGAAAAATTATGTGATATATTGCAAACTACATAAAGAAAGAAAAAATTCCGAACAGACTAAATTATATGTGGGTATACCCTAGCTATTTCTAGATACGCATAACTGCGCCAATGATTAAATATGAATATTTTCTATGCAGATGAGAAAACAGATGTAATAATAATATATTGTTAAGTTTTTCTACAAATGCACGTGTAAGTTTTATTTTACTTTTCTATGACACTTTATGCTTATAATTTTGTTCCTTAAATTTTCGCCTTTGGCGGATTCGAGTTCATGATCTTTTGTTTTACCAACTAGATTTTTATTAACCAACTTAGCTACGACTTCGACAGAATGTTGTTATGTTGTTTGACTTGTTGTTTTTTAATTAACTCACTTCATCCATTATACATAAATAAAATAAAATTTTTTCTATTCTAGTCTCTCATATCAACGCGATTGCCTAAGATAACTCTCTATATTTTATTAACTTACACCACTCTTTGGTAATAGTAAAAGTAACAATTTATACAGTTTCTTTTACCACACACACACATACACAAAACAAAAACATTGGCCTTTTTTATATGCGAAAATTTAGAAATATTCGGTTACATTTGTAGTTCTTGTAGTCCGATTTTATTTTATATTTCATTTAAAATTTTTTATATTATTTTTTGTTTTTTAAAAAAATACACATATAAAATGTTTAAGCAGCTTTGAAAGCTGTTTTTACTCAATTTTTTTTTTTTAAAGAGAAGTAGCACTTCAGGCACAATGCCTATTTAGTCAAGAACTGTGCTACATTCTTTAGGAAAGGGATAGAGAAGAGATGAAACAGGTGGTGAAAGTAGAAGGATAGTCGGAAATTAACTGCCGTATAAAAGAGATCACAGCGACCAGTGACTATACCTTCACCGCTAAGGAGCCCCAGCGGCAGTCAATTTTTATTTTTGTAGGTCTTCGTTGGGAATCGAACCCATAACCACCATACTGACTATCTACTAGCCTACAGGGGCTTTTGCTGCTGGTGTTGTGTAACTACCGAAATATATATTGTTACGTTTATTTCTTTTAATAAACGTTTTGTTATATTGAGTTCTTTTATTGCAAAATAATAAGACACCACTTTAGAGTTTTAAATTAAAATAAACGATTTATTCACTTTCAATACATATAAAATAAACACGATGGTAACTTTAACGCCTAAAATATGCTTTATTATATTGTTGTCCATTCTCAAGCATGTCTCAACTTGAATTCCTCTATTTGGTGCTATATAACTGATTTCGTCGGTTCTCGCATATACAAAAATATTCTACTATAAAATCAGCTCTTGTTGTTGTTATCTTCATTCAGTGTAGGCGGCTCCTAGGTTGTGTGTGTGTTGTTTTTTTCTGTTCTTTCTGGTATAGTTTTGAATGCGACATCGTGTAAAAAACTACCAGATAAAAGGATGAGCCGAGTTAAGAGGGCAACGCCCGAAAACATGTGTTGATCGAACTGAATGCATTATATTTCTTGTATTACTTATTATTTATTATTTAAACTACAAAATTAAATTACAACTTTAAATAACTTTAACATGAGTACGTTAATAAATAGTTAATCTCATTTTAGGTATTTACATGTTATAATACACGTATTATATTCACTGTAATAGTAGTTATTTAATAACATTTTCTTGCTTGCTGCTTGTTAAAATGTTTATTAACTAAAGTGAGTGTGGTAAAGCAATATTAAAACAAAAACAAATAATACTGGCTGTATGAACAGAACTAGTTGTGTGAAAACTCTTATCTCTTCCCTCTCTTTTGTGTTATTATTATTTGTTGGAACCCTTAATAAAATTGCTAATTTTATAAAGTTTAAAATTAATTTTTTTTATTATTCTTTTATTATATTAAGTTAAATTTCCAATTATATATTTGTAGTCTTTATTCTATAGCTGAAAGTCTATTTTAACAGTGTTGCAAATATGAAGAATTGTATAAATTTTCTGATAATTATGAAGGTTTTGTTGATTTTTAAATATTGTTATAAAATTTTTATATCTTTTTTATTATGTCGTTTTTTCTTGCAATTAAGTGCAGTTGTTTTCGATTTTTTTTTATCTACTGTCTGTATGTCGACATGCTGTTTTGTTTTTGGCCAGTAGGTTAGTTATGGTTTTTTGTTCATTGGTATGTTGATTGCCGAGTTAGTTGTTTCTGTTTGGCTGAGCTGATTGTGGTTATTTATATCAGCAAAAATTCAAACACATTTTTCATAAAATAGCAGATATATTTTTGCACAGTGGAATGGATTACATAAAAAAACTGTAATAAGTTTGCAACTGCTTAAGTATGCGCCAAATTGGTTTATTGAAAACAGTTTATGAAGTTACAAAAACATAATCTGTGAACTATAGTGGCCCGCTTTACCAATTTTTAAGGGCTTAAGAGCAAAATCTTAATCTAAACTAAATCTCATAGCATTATTAAATTTTCCAATAAAGTCGTGTGTTTCTAGGTCATTTTTGTTCCAGCCCCGTATTAATCTGATGACTTAGTAGCAGCATGCATTGCTTTTAGTGACGTGCAAATAAAAAATCAGTATCTTAAAAGTTATATTTATATTATTTTTGAAAAATGCCCATAGTGCATTTTCCTACTCTTTATAAATAAATATTATTCTTGTTTGAGTTTTTTAACGATGCTTTTGAGGATGATTACGATGATGGAGTTTATGCAGGTGATAGTATTTGCTAATAATACTGCATTAAATTATCCTAAATTGATAATTGTGTATATTTCTTTTGCTTTATTTATTAGTGAGACATGCTCTTAAAGATTATGATATACAAAAATTGCATTGTTATTAGATATTTCAAAGAAAAATAACAATAAAAACGAACATATCCTACCATGCCGTAAAAATATAAGATACTCTATTGTATTCATTAATTTAATTTAAAATTTAATAACAAACAAAATTACAGAAAATTTTTTTCTAAATCTTTTGAGATGCAAATATTAAATTTTGAAATAGATAAAAAGTCGCAGTAATGAGCAGTTAAGAGATAATTACTTATACTATTAACTTCTTTATAATTTAAATTTGACTACACGATTTTACGAAAATTATCATATTTTCTTTGAAAATTTCACACGATAATTAAAGTTTTTGCAAAAAAATTATATTTCAAATCAAAAACCTTAAATTACAATAAAAAAAACCAAAATTCATTCAAAAATTCTAAATAACGAAATAAATTGGCTTTATAAATAAAAGATAAAATTTTACTAAAATTTTATAAATAATTTCTTCTTAGGCACAGGGTTTTTATATAAAAATTATATGAGTACAATTTTTATTTTCGACATTTTGTTGACAAGCAAAATCAAAGTAATAAAAAAAAATTAAAAAAAAAACCACAAAACATACAAAAAACGAACAAAAAAAAATAAAAACTATAAACTGAAATATGTAACTATAAGTACAACTATAATATACAATTTTATAATACTGAAAACTTTTTAAATAAATACAAATTTTGAAAATAAGAAACTTACAAAATAATATCATTTTACATATACATTCAAACATAAATTTTAATAACGAAAAATTATTAATTAACTATAAATATTATTTTATTAAAATATCTTATTTTCACTAAAATATCAAATTTATTTAAAAATTTAAACATAAGTTAAAACTAAAACCCTGGCAGAAAAAACTATACATAACTAAAAATTTCCAAAGAAAATTTCTATTAAAATTCAATTAAAATATAACATTCCCACCGCCAAAAGTACCAAAACATTTTTTTCCAATTAAAATGTGAAAATTTAAAAGGAAATATTGTATAGAATCCATCAAATAATATATATTATTTAATTTAAGAATTTAAAAATACAATTCCTTTTGTATATAAGTCAAATACAGTACCGTTTCCTGTTTCATTACGATTTTAAAAGTTCAGCAAATGTTTTAATACATACCTTTGTTCATTCATTCATATTATTTGTATCTTCTGCATATTCTTCAAAATTGTTGTTTTATTTTAATTTTATACTAAAATGAAACGATCATTTGCTTCTCCATTTAAAACAATGTACATATATTTAACAATAATATTTCAGGCATATTTAAACAACTAATTATCCAATATATTGTAATCAATTAAAAATAAAAGTTGATAAAAACTCTTGTTAATTTAATTGCTCAAGGATATTTCGTTTTCAATTTAATGCCCTGTTTTTTTTTAGTTTCTTCAAAAAAAAATCTCATTTAAACAATCAATTTATGTAAATTTTTTGTAACAATAAAAAAGTATTTTTTCATTAATCATATAAAGTTTTTTGTAAATATAGTATTTTTTTTACATCCCCTTTAACTAAATAAAAGATGCATATTCATTGTATTTAATTTCGAATAAAATTAATAGAATAAAAAGGAAAATTACAATCATTTCGTTTGTTCAAACAATTTTAACAGCAAAATGTAACGTCAAAGAAAAAGTTTTATCAATAAAAATATTTTATAAATATATAAAAGTCTATACTGTTTTGTGTTAATTCAAATTATTGTTTTTACTTGCGAATTGCCAGTAAGTAAAAGAAATAAAACAAAAAAAAAAAAAAAATTAAAAACTGTCGAAATATCTTACGGTCGATTCAAAATTAAATATCTAAAACACGCACAAATATTGTAGAGAATATAATAGGGTAGCGTTTTTTACTACCCCTAAAACCAGTGAGAAATAAGAAATTTTATATTTAAAATGCACAATCCAATTAGTAGAATATATGACTAGCATAGCGTCATACTTTTGAACTCTCGTATAGCAGCATAATCAAGGGGGATAAATGAAATGTTCTAAAAACGTATTTTTCTTCTGAAAAAGACGATGAAACTAGAATTTTGTAGGCATCTTCTTGTATGCCTATAACATAAAAAAAAATTGTAATCGATTACTCCTGTTATAGCATCTGACGCGATGGTACTATCCAATTTAAAACAGTTCTTGTACCCTAAAATCATTAAAATAATGATTACATAGGTTCGTTTCGATTATAGAGAATGGCTGAATAGAATTAAACAAAATTTCATATGAAAATTATACATTCGTAGGCCTCTCTATACCATTTTATTCAAAAGTTAAATCACTAAATCACATAATATACCTCAAACCCCATAGAAGTGTGTTAATTTTGTTTTGCTATACATTAATTGCTGAAAAAAAAATAATGCGAGAAGGCTTATATTTTAGAAATTCCTCAAACACATTAGCATTTTTAAGGTTACAGTAATAGCCAATCAATAATTAATATAATAATAAATAAATCCTGCTAATTTAAAAGTACCAAAGTATCAAAATACCAAAATTATATAATTAAAAATTAGTAAAATAAAAAAATTATTTCTTTTCACCCTTTTTAATATCGTCTGCAAAGAAAATTATGAATTAAATTCATGCTGTTAACATTTGTCAGTCAGACAGTTGAATTTTTTTCCAACATAATCTTTATTTCTTTTAAGTATTTGCTGTGGCAAATTTTTACAATCTGCCCTTGATTATTTTGCATTTAAAAAATTTTTTACGGTCCTGTACTAAAAAGCACGCAGAGCGATAAAAAAAAATCCCTCTCCCTCGCACAGTTTTTCTCAAATCATTTGAGCTTAAAAAATAAATAAATAAATAAATTATATACATGTGGCTATGTATATTTGTATGGTTTTAATGCATGTAATGACATGTAGTGTAGTATGTAAGTGTGTGCATATATGAACATATAAAAAAGCGTATAAAAATATTTTTTTATCGTAATGATCACAGTTGTATTGAATAATTTGTTAAACATAAAATTCGTTAAACAAAAATAACATTTATAAAGTGCACACGAACATAAATACGCATTCTTCAAACCCGTGTATATGCATGTGTATATACATTCGTAAGAGAACTCTGTTCTGTGTCGAATTAACTGCATGCATTTGCGTAAGTATGAGAATGTATATATATATATATATATATATATATATATATATATATATATATATATATATATATATATATATATATGATTTTTTAACTGTTTCTATGTTCAGTATCACATGAGTGTTTGACTGTGTATATGTTGTACATATTTATTATTTATGTATGTATTTTAAGTCCAAGTACATTAAGTATCCAGATTCCCAAATGGGTTTTAAAAGAAGAAAAAAAATTAAAAATGTACCTCTTTATTTTCACTGCACACCCCTTTGCTTTGCCTTTATTAAATTGTATCGAGGGTGAGTAAACAAGTTTAAATCTTTTTAAACAAAATGTCATTAAACAAAATTTAAGCCGAACGACATGGCAAATCTTCGTATAATATTTCGATTTCGTTTAAAAATTTTCGAAAATTTCAAAACTGTATATCGCAGTTATTTGAGGCGTATATTGACTTGTTATTTTAAGGCATATATTTTCGCATTAAAAGTCTGTGTTTTTCTTATTGTGTTTCTAAAACTCAGCAATTTTCAAACTCTGAGTTTGAACTTTTCAATTCACTTGAATGCAAATAAGACAAATTGGCGCTATACAAATTGTTTGTAGTTCAAAAATAAATAAATTTATTTCTTAGAAATAAATTTATCCCGTTTTAACAAGAACAAAAACTGCTGCTTTGGGTTTGCAAGATGTACCTAAACCCTTGTAGCACCCTAAGATATTGCTAGTGACATTTAAAAAAAATTAAAATCACTTATATCTTTTGTCGAAAATATCACCTTTTTTTATTTAATTTTTAATAAAATACCATGCTGTTGTGCTTGTTTCCATACTTTGACTAAAGCTCTATACAAATTTTCCGGCAAAACATGTCTTTATCCCACAACTTTTTACTCTGTAATGTAATAATTATTTTGGAAATATTTCAATAATTTTAGTATTCCAAGTGTTAGATTCTTTTAAATAAAAATATTTTGATTGAATTGAAATATATGGTACTGGGGGGAGAGACCATATGCATATACTCTTCATAAAGCTTATCAGTGGCTTTTACTTCAATTTTGTATGAAAAAATGCAAAGGTCCTATATCTCAAGCCATATTGATTAAATGAGAATTATATTCAACCACCGTAACAAAATTCAAAAAATATTTGTGTTTAAAGGGATATTAAAGTTATTTAAATATGGTATTATCAAGTTTATTTTTCCTCCTCCAGTAAATGAAATATTATTGTCATTTCCAGTCTTATCTGGCTGTTTTGAAGTCAAAGGCGAACGCTTTCGATGCGATAGCATCATTCCCAAACCGCGTTGTGGTTTGTACTGGTGGTTCAGTGTTGGCATTCAGGTAGTTCTGTAGTTAAGTTCGTATCTATTCAGGCAGGCAGACAGAATAACAGCCACTTGGCATTTTTATGCAAAGTAAATTTATCGATACCTCCGTCTTTTATTATTATTTAGGAACGTGTGTCCGTCTGAGCGTGTTTTTCGTTTGTTCGTTTGCATCAGAGTACCGAAGTGTTCACTCACTATTCATGCATGTGTGAATATGTACATTTCATTTTTTAGCCGCTTCTTCTCATACATGTGTGAGAGACTACAAAACATTTTGTGTTTTCTCATTTGTGAATGCGACGATTTATTTTTTTTCTTTCTATCCATAAGTGAAAAAATGAGAAACACGCAAGTGTTCATTTTTGAATATTTACAATTTTGATAATTTTTTATAAATGAAAAGATCGTAAAAATATGTGCGTTAAGCATTCGCGTACATAAACGCACATATTTGGTAATGTGCAATTGTCGGCGTATGCAGAAAAAAAGTTTTTTTTTTATTTCTTTTAGAATATATTGCAAAATTGTATTTTGAGTTAATATGTACCCATGTGTTTTTACTACATTTTACGGTAAACTGCGATCGTAGGTAGAAAATTTTTTCACTTTCATTTATGAGAAATTTTATAAAATTTCAACGTTAATAAATGAACATATATATTTATGAAAAAGAACATTAATGAGAAGAAGCTAATTTATCATTCATCACATATGAATAAGACTGATAATTCTTATTCTTCGCATTCATGTATGAACATAAGCAGAACATTTTTTGTTGTTCGTTTATGAGTGTGAAAAATAAATATAAAATTTTAGATTTCTCATTTATGAAAAATATCATGAATGTTGATTTTTGAATGTTCATAAATGAAAAATTCTGAACCCTGGTTTGCATGAGTAGTTTTAGTGGTGTGAAAATTATGTCTGAGGTCGTGTTTACCTGTTCGTTTATAATTATTTTAATATTCCAATTAAAATAAAAAGAAACTCACATAATGTGTGATAGCATTATTTATTTTTTGATATTATGAAAATTTTATTTAATAACTGAAGCTAAGGAGAAAAAAAGAGAAAATATTTCGAAGGAAAACATTTACGATAGAAGCAATTTTTAACTTCCTAACACTGAAATGTGTTCGTTTAGACAATATATTCATTAAGAATTAGTTAGTAACTGTTGCCATTTCGAAAATTTGTTAAAAAAAAACACTATTGTTAAGTAATCACGGTATGTGAGTTATTAATTAAAGTTGCCACACAATGTCGCCGTAATCTTAGAAAAGGAAGCTACATAAGTGATAATCGTGTAAAACTTTATCAATATGTCGGTTTGGTAAGAAGATGATAGCGGGCTCGAATTCTGCCACAGGATATGGTTGTCTTGACAGATAGATAGAAAATCGTAAACCTAAAATGCATTATCTCAGCACGAGTTTTTCTGAGATTGTCCTTCCTTGCAGCAATGACTTGATATAATAGCAATTTAAAATGAAAATTATATTAAATAAACAAGCTGATGGACATATTATGAAGAACACGAAAATTTAGGGGTGGTAGGGTGGTTATAAAGTATATCTAAGAGATAAAAAAAAGTGATTCTATCTTTCTAATACTAGAAAATGAGATTGGCAAAGTTTGAATTTAATCTGATAATTTAAACACGTGTCGCCTTAAGGTTAAAGTTAAGAAAAACAGCGGTTTTTGAAAAAATCCTAGTATTTCATCCTTAAAATCGAAACTACTTTTTTGGAATATAACTCTAGTCTAATTTGATGGCAAATTTTATTCTTATTAATTTGGAATTTTATAATTTTTTTTTGCTAAAATGGATTGTTTGAAAATTATTATAAATTTTTCTAATATTAAGAATGAAGCACATATTGGTAAGTCAATTTTTTCTGACGCTTCTGGCTGATTGTTCGGTATAAACGGCTTGTGCTTTCAATGTGAAGTCATCATTTTCAAGCCGTGTTCTAATCCGTACTGTGAAAATGGCTAGCGATTTCGATGTGAAGACATCATTTTATCAAGTACGCATTAGAAAACGGTCAGAAACGACAGAAAAAATGACAACAGTATTAAATTTACTGGCGGAAAAAATCCAAACAACAAAGTATTGTTTAAATATGAAATTATTGCGATTGTCCTTAATACAGGTAGATTTAACATTAAAATAAAAATGGTTTGGTAAACTGTTATTTTTGCGATGACGGTTTTTTTTTACTTATTGTATTAGTTTTTTAAACAACGAAATAATTTTTGTTTGAAATCTGTTGTTATTGTACAAGCAATCAGAAATGTTTGAAAGAAAACCATTTAGTAATGTGAAAATATTTTTTTTATAAATTATTATTATTATTATAAATATGGATCTACCACAGTAACTTTCAGAGTATCAAGGCAGAAAAATTCATTTTTTTAAATGATCACATATCTCATCAAATAAGCGGCAGTAAATTACCTTCCAATTGTTAAGTATTACGTAGTTTATTTTATAATATGTGTCAAGTAAAATTAAACAATAAAGAAGCTGTCAAAGTTACAATAAACGAGGTTCTTCTTTTTTTTCGCGAGAAAGCCAGAATACCAACCAAAGATATTCAACATTGTGTCGCAAAGCTGGAGATGCTAAGATTTGAAAAACCAAAAAAAAAATTTATGTGGGTGAGTTTATGTCTTTTAAAAATGATTTATTTATTAAATAATAATAACATTAGTAACTCACATTTATATTTTATTTTAAGAACGTGAAAAATATGTAGAACTGGAATCTACAACAAGTATTAGCAGCACATCAGAGGAACATCAGTCGATGCGAGAAGATACAGACACAGATTTAGAAGAGGCACCAAAAATAAAAAAGAGGAGGTACTGTCGAGATGCCGTAAAGATTATTACTAAAAAATTGTCTGTGTTATTGCGTAGATGTAGTGCGAAATATAGCAGCTGCTGCAGAAATGTTAGCGCGTGACCCTTAAAAATTTTGTTATGAGCAGAAGTGCCATACGAAACCGCAGACAACAATTTCGACAACAACGAAATAATCTAATCAAAAGTAGTTTCAGGAATTCCGATTTAGAGCATGCTATGTGCACTGGGATTAAAAATTGCTTCCAGAGTTCTTGAGTAAAGAAAATGTAGATAGGCTAGCTATTTTAATTAGTTGTGGCGATAAAGAACAGTTGATAGGGGTTCCAGTTCTTGAAAATGGTAGAGGGATTCCTCACGCAAAAGTTGTATTATCAGCAATTGAGGAGTGGGGAGCAGTTGGAAAAATCTAGGCAATGTATTTTGATACCACTGCAGTGAATACTGGTGGCCATAGGGAAACCTGTATCGTGTATTGAGCAATTATTAGAAAAAATCTTCTTTATTTAGCATGTCGCTATCATATTTGAGAAATTATATTAAAGGAAGTATTTGATTGCTAAATGGGCGAATCCACCGCTCCTTAGTCAAAAATTTTTCGATGGGTCTAGATGGTCTAAGATAGCTAAAAATAAATACAATGGAGTTATGGGAGATAAAAATTTTAAAAATAAAATAAGCAACCCGCAACAAATTTTCAATTATTTTATTAAACAATTAAAAACTCAGCAGACCAGGGATGATTATAAAGAATTCATTCAACTTTGCTTAATTTATTTAGGACGTCTACCACCGGAAAAAAAATCCCTTTTAGAGTACCTGGAGCTATACATCACGTCAAATGAGTGGCAAAGTCTACTTAATACCTTAAAATATATCTTTTCACGGATGAGTTTTCATTAACTGGTTCAGAGAAAAAAGCTATTGAAGATATTTGCTTATTTACATTATTTTTATTTATTTAAAAGCATGGTTTAATACATGCAAGCCCACCCTGGCCCCTAATCAAGGCTTACAATTAAAATATTAAAATCTTTAGTTCAATATAGAATAATTGACAAAGAAGTTGTTAGGCAAGGCATTGTCTAAAATAATTAACCATTTGTGGCATCTAAATTCGGAGCAAGTAGTTTTTTTTTAATTTTTCGGTGATACTTTGGTTAGAAGTTTATGCGGCAAAGAAGAAAGCGATGAATTTAATTCTGATAACAGGTATGTAAAAGCAAAACTTAATTACGAAGAACTTGGTCATCTGCTGGACAAAGAAATTGTTTATTTTGTTTCTTCTCGGACTTAACAGCTTTTTAAAAGATTCGATACAGATTTTTCAAATAATGATCCTGGTGAATGATGGGAAAATCAACATTATTTAAGAGCCAAATAAATGACACAGCTGAGAGGGAGTAAAATTAATCCAAGACTTCAACTTATCCTTAGCAAAAGATGAAGAACAACGACAGTTTTTGTTACAAGTGATATCTGAATGTAGGCATCTTTTTTCGGACTCTACAAAAGCTACCGCATGTAAGCCATTATCACCATAAAATATTATTTTTAAAATATGCAATTCAAAATTATAATTAATAAAATATATTTTAACACTATTCAAAAATTGAATTAATAAAGTATGCTTAAAGCAGATGTAAAGGATTATTACGGTGTTTTTTGACTTTTGGGGTTTCCTATATAAGGAAATTCATTACGAACTGAACTGGTAATTGCTAAATGCCCCTAAAACTATCAATTTTACCAAAAAAGTTGTTAAATTTAAAATTTAAAAGAATAAAATTTCCTATTAAATAGGACTAAAAAAAAACAAAATAGTTTCAATTGTAAGGATAAAAACCTAGGATTTTTTTTTTGGAAAAACCGCTGTTTTTCTTACTCTAACCTCAATGCGGCACGTGCTAATTTATCGGATTGAGCTGAAACTTTGCCAATCTCATTTTGTTGTTAATTAGCACCTTTAAGGGGGTTGGAAAATCCAAAATTAATTTTTTGTAAACGCCCTAAGGGGCAGTTTTGCGATTATCTCACAATGCCTCAGAACAAATTCCAGTATCATGTTCAATAATAAAACTTCCATTTAAAAGCACTTTTTTATTCTCTGTTCATTAAAATATGAGGCCAAAGGCCTTTATTAGAATTAATTATATTTAAATAAAGATTTTTTTCGTAAATATTAGTTCAAAATAAAAAATCTGCTTTAAAATCGGGATTATAATGGGTGTCCAAAAGTAACACGAAATAGTTTTTTTCAAGTGAATGCTAGAATTAAGATTGACGACTGCGTAATCAAAGCTTTCCCAAACAAATTATTTGAGAATTAAATCTCGACGGGGTATACAATAAAGCAAGATCGTGCGGGCAAACCCAGCCAGAGCAAATTAATAGAACCATTGAAAAGTCAGAAACAAAAATTATAATAGTAAAATATTTAATTTTTAATCAAGTATACGAAAATATAAATCGCAGAGTTGACAAGAAAGTAGTAATCAAATGCTCTTATTCGACATGATGGAAAAGTTTTGTACTGCAAAACTTTTCAAACAACCTGGGCTTTATTCACATTAACTATTTTTATTACTTATTTTATTTCTTTTTCATATGTTTATTTTCATTTTCATTTTCGTTTTTTCTTTTTTATTGTAGTTAAATACATATAACATCAACATTATTCATTAACACATTCAATACACAAAATATATTGTCATTGAGGTTATTGCAACTCGTTGCTGCTGCTTATGCTGTTCGTAATGTTTGTTTGTTGTTGCTTTTATAATTTGTACCGAATGTGGAAGAAAACAGCAATAGCGACAACAACAACAACAAGAAAATTATTCCAATAAATAATTGATAAATTGCAGATGAATTTTAATATTAAATTGATTGTGTGTAACAGGGACATGCTTTTCATATTAATAAAAAACAAAACGAATGAGCTGACAAAAAATATATAATGGAAATTTTATTTTTGGATAATTTAAAGGTTGTTATGAAAAAAAAATGCAATAAGAGAAATAAGTGTAAAAAAAACTCAATAAGAAAAAAAATGTGTTATTTCCTCCTAGACAAAAATGCGCGTGTAACGCTTTTATTATGCAGATATATAAAATTATATGATTTTTTCGCTCCGGCAAATTATTTCATCAATCAATAATTGTGTGGTTTGTTAAGTTTTTGCTGCCTGGCAATGAAATATTAAAGCAAAAATCATATATGTAAAGCAAAAACAACAATTTCTTTTAGCATTTATTTTTGAATAATCTATAAACTGTTGAGCTAACAATATAAATGTGTTGGAATTTTTGCCCTTCATATTATAGTATTTTATCTATTCAAATAGGATAAAGCGTTTTCGAGCTATGTTGAATACACTATTGAGAAGGTCATATTTTCTACGCTTCCTTTAAAGAAAAAATATTCAAATCAGATTTTTTTTTGCTGAGTAAAGGGCTTTTAAACACGGAGTTTGTTTTCTAAAACAAATTAAAACAAAAAATTTTGTTTAAAATAATTAAAATTTTTATTGTATTACGAAGAGAAAAGTTTGGCAATTATGAATGCAAAATAATATTTGGCATGTTCACCATTTTTAAACACTTTTTGGGAAAATGGCATTCCTATTTCATTAACCACAACATGGGTTTTGAGTTTTAATGCTGAAGTCGTTTCGATTGGCTCCGTATAGACGCTGTCCTTAACATAGCCCAGCCAAAATTAAGTTATTGACCGTTACCGTATTTCCGTCATCTTCGAAAAAAGGGCCCAATCATGCCTCCAGACCATACAGAGACACGTTGAGTATGCAAAGCCCAAATGCGGCAATTTTACTTGTTGAGATATCCGGACAAGTGAAAATGAGCTTCGTCTGAAAAATGTATTTTTTGAGAAAAACCAATTGTTGGTTCCTGTATGAACCTACGGCGATGTGAATGGTCGGTCGGCTTTAATTCTAGTAACAGTTTAACCTTTTAAGGCTTCAAAATCAAATCCATACACAAAATTCTACATTTGGTAGTTTTGGATAACCCAAATTGTTGAGAACGTCGAGGAATTGACAAATTTAGATCTGCTTCAACACTCATGGCTCCAATGTTTTCAATTGAATTACCCAGTTGGTAAATTGGTTAATTAACGACCAAATGCGGTCTCAGAAGGACGATTATATTGTCCGAAAATATTACGAATTTTACGAAATATAACTTGAACAGCACCACCATTTTCATAGTGGATTTTAATTATTTAAATGCGATTTTCATTTGCAATTGAAATTCTTAATAGCGGTCTCAGAAGGACGATTATATTGTCCGAAAATATCACGAATTTAACGAAATGTAACTTTAACAGAACCACCATTTTCACAGTGAATTTTAATTATTTTAATGCGGTTTTCGTGCGAAATTGAATTCATTGTAACAATTGTCAATGCATCTGCTACGAATACGTCAAAAAACTGAATGTCAAGACATATTGTTATTGGTGTTGGCAACAATTGCAAAAAAAAGCTTTGTTTTTTGATTTCCTTTACATTCTGCAAAAACTTTAAGTTTCTGCGTAGAGGACCATGACAGATGAGCACAATAGAGTTAATGTTTTAATATTTGGTTACAGAACCCCTAAAATCACAATAAATAGTCGTTCGTAGTGAAAACAAATTTCGTTTTCAAAGTCCAAAAATCTAAATCTTGACAATAGAACTTACAGCAAAATGAGAAGCATTTCTGACAATGTTTCAAAGTAAGTTTTAGAATTCTAGGCTAAACACAGGCAATAAGCCAATTGGGAAGCATTATTCTCTCCACACATTTTTTTTGGCAACTAAGGAAAAACTGCAGTAATTTCCATTTAGGAAAGAAAACGAAAACTTTCAACTCTCATACATACCCATTTACCCGTATTTATTTAAGCAAATATTGTAAAATAAACACTCGTCTGAAAAAATGATTTTTCAGAAAAATTTGTCATGAATTAATTGAGCGAATCTACGACGCTTTGAATGGTTGTACGGCTTCAATTTACTGCACAAATTGTACCTTGTAAGGGTTCAAAGGCAAATCCTTACGCAAAATTCGCCATGTAGTGGTTTTGGATAACCCCAATGCGGTTAGCGGCTGCGATGTTTTTAGTTGAACGACACGGGAAAATATGCAATTGTGTTCGCACATTTTGAATCGTGGCTGTCGAGTGAAATTTAACGACCAAATTCTTAATAACGGTCTCAGAAGGGCAGAAATGTAACTTTAATAAAACCACCAATTTCATAGTGGATTTTAAATATTTTTTCCAATGCATCAACTGCGATTAAGTCAAAAAACTAAATGTCAAAATTATCATGTTGTTAGTGTTACCACAATTAAAACACAAACTTCTTGTTTAAAAATCCGATATATTAAACTCACCACATTCATCCTATCATTATCATATCATTAGCTTTTTATATTAAATTATAAACGTAGTAATAATTTGCAAATGCAGCAATCCGGCTAACGTTTCTTAGTTATGCTAAGAGCAGATCTTGTATTAACTGCAAGCAAATACATCATCAGAAGAATATATATTAAACAAATTTTCTACAATGATCTCCTTTTTTCTGATCGTAATGCAGAAATTGATTATTTTGAGAACAATAAATAATAAACCTGAATTTTAAGTCAAATTAGTTTTTGTTTTAAGTTATTTTGGGATTCAGTAATATGAATATTATTGGAGAAATATTATTCTAATAGTCAATAACATTTTACAATAAAAATGCAAACAAGCTGATGATCTGGCTAAACCTAATTGATTTTAATGTGGATTGGATACCAGGCTTTTGAAGCAACCAATCAATAAATTAAAATGTTATAAGCTATTAGTATAATATATTTTTTGATTAAACGAAACATTTTGTACAAGTTTAAAGGATGCTGCGGGAATGTAAAACATTTTATGTTGCTGACAATAACTACTTTACAGTACACAAGAATAAAGAAATTTCGAAGAATCCTAAAGTTTATCTGAAATTATAAAAAAAATGAAGTTTCTCATTTTGTGAATGGAATAGAGTTATCTCTTCCATTACGGTTGAATTTAATTTTGGGGCGCACTATCATTAAAGTATCTAAAATTGGTGGGAAAACGACAAAGGCTCTTAAATAATAAATATAGGATATAATTAAAATTGCTTAACATTATTCATAGCATAGGTGAAAGTATTAAATATTAAAACTACTCATAGCACAGTTGAAGCCATTAAGTATATTCAGTTAGTTTCTAAGTATTATAAATGTCAGTTTTCTTGAAAAACCGTAAAGTGGCATTATTTATTTAAAGACTATTTTATACCTTCCAATCATAAAAAGCCCGATCATTTTAAATGAATTCTAAATAACAAAAATACGACAAACTTTAATAACAATCTACATGTAAAACCATCGTCAAAAAGGAAATAAAAGTACCATAACACTTTATTTAACCCTATCACTTAACAGGGCTACATAGTGCAAAAAAAAAAACAACTTTTGCCACTCAACTTCATATCCGTTTTCTCAACTTATTTCTTTTCTTTTTATTATTATTGTTGCTATAGCTGCAGTAATGGTCCACTGATTTGCTTGCAATAGTTTTCACGGAAGGAAATAAGTTTGGATTTGGACACGACATAAACTAAGAGCATTTGTGATGAAGATTCTTAAAAGTGTCATGTCGTAATGTTTCTGCATAAGTAGTTGAGACACTAAAATAAATACTAAACCAAATACACCTACACAAGTATGCATGAGTGTAGGTATATATATGTGTGTATTTGTGTGTGTATGTGTAAACACTCTTAAATGAATATGTATAGACGCTGTCACCGTTTTAGTTTGCTTAGTGCAGGATTATTTCGCCTTGAAAAACAAGAGTATGAGAAAAATTGAATGCATTGATGCGTTTCTTATGTTATACGCCAACTCAAAACGTGTAATGCAATCTGATAAGATGAAGCGCACTAATACTTAGCTTGAAAATAAAAAATTGCAATCAACAGAAATATAAGGTAAGACTTAACAGTTGTATTATAATTGAAGCCAAAAAAAAATAATGTGTATGTTTTTTAACTGCTGTGAAGCATACAAATGATGACTTACAGTTTAACACTGGAAAGGTTTTTGTCATATAAAAAAAATCGTTTATCGTTTTCCCTGTTACACACATCTAACAATTTAAAATATCGTTTAACCCCTGACATTTAATATACATTTTCGATCAGATGATAGGAATCCCATCATTTTTGTTTTCAATAGTCCTTACTTTTTCAATTCTAAAAATTATCTGTGTGGGGAAGGAGCATTAAACAAACATCAACTTTACAAGATAAATTTTGTGTTAACAGTATTTAACACCACTTTTTCCATTCTCCAAAAATTTAAGTTAAGTTAGAGCCTAAAGTGTCTCCGCTCACTATATATGATAAATATAGAAAACTTTTTCCGATTGTTTAGTGGTTAAGCTTTTTATTGTAAGCTATTTAGTTTAAATATTGGGGCTTTCAACAAGAAGTTTGTGTTTCAATTATGGTAACATCAACAACATGATAGCTTTGACATTTAGTTTTTTCAGTTATTCGTAGTAGATGCACTGGGAATTGTTACAATGAATTCAATTTCGCACGAAGATCGCATTAAAATAATTAAAATCCACTATGAAATTGGTGGTACTGTTAAAGTTATATTTCGGCACTTCTGAAACCTCTATTAAGGATTTGGTCGTTATATTTGACTCGACAGGCTCGATTCAAAATGTGCGAACACCATTGCATATTTCTCCGTGTCGTTCAACTGAAAACATCGCAGCCGTGAACCCCATTGAGGTTATCCAAAACCACTACATGGCGAATTTTGCGTAAGGATTTCTCTTTGAAGCCTTAAGAGGTTCAACTTGTGCGGGAATTAAAGCCGACCAACCATTCAAATCGTCGTAGATGCGCTCAATTAATTCAGGACTAATTTTTCTCAAAAATAATTTTTTCAGACGAAGCCCGTTTTCACTTGCCAGGGTATGTCAACTAGCAAAATTGCCGCATTTGGGCTTCTGATAATCCTACAGCGATTATTGAGGAGCCTTGGCATGCTCAACGTGTCACTGTATGGTGCGCTATGTGATCTGGAGGCCTGATTGGGCCATTTTTCTCGAAGATGAAGCTGTAAATTCGGTCAATGGATCACGCTATAGCGAGATGCTAACAACTCAATTTTGGCCTATTCTTGATTAGTAGTTTCTACACGACGGTGCCATATGTCAGCCATAGCCAATGAAACGATCAATTTCCCAATCGCATAACTTCATGACAGTCAGCGCTTAAGTGGCCAGCCAGATTGTGTAATTTAACACCAGTGAATTATTTTTTGTGGGGCTATGTTAAGGACAGAGGCTATACGGAGCGAATCGAATCGATTTCACCCATAAAACTCAGAATCAGTGATGTGGTTAACGAAATGGGACCGCCAGTTTACCAATAATTGCGTAATAACTTTGATGAAAGAATCGACATCTCTCAGCATGGTCGTGGTGGACATTTAGCAGATATCTTTTTTAATTTATAATTTCCAATCTTTTATTTTCGTAATACAATAAAAATTTGAATCATCTGAATCTAAATTTTTTGTTTTATTTTGTTTTAGAAAACAAACTTCTTGTAAAACCGTTTCTAACCCTAAAATTATTTATCATAATATTATTGTCATTTCCTATCTTATCTGGCTGTTTTAAAATCAAAGGCGGGCGCTTTCGATGCAACAGCATTATTCTCAAGCCGCGTTGTGGATAATCATAATTTTGAATTTATCTAATTCGCATTCATAATGCTGGCGAGCTGATTCAAATATAAATGTTCACTGTGATGCCTATGATTGCAAGCTGAGGTCGCATTCGTTTTTATGCTGTTATCTTAATCAGTAACGAAAGGCTAATAACCTATAAGGACACATTTAAATTTTAGAAGGTGAACTGAACAAAATTTTGAGATATTTAAAGTTTTTTGTAATCGCAAACGAAATGATATAAATGGCAATTAATTTATAAAATACTTAAATAAGGGTTCCCCTTCCCTCCCTTAGAAATTAAAATTTTGAAATTCATTTTGATTTTTTTCATAGCATTTTGAAGACAATTAATGGGATATAACAGAAACATTATTATAAAGAATATTGTAACTGAAGTTTATTTTTATTTACAATTTATGATTGATTTTTATATAAAACTTATTTTTTATAACATAATACGATTTATAACCAATGAAACATTTTGAAATTATTTGGAACTTTTCTTAGATACAATACAATATAATACAATACAATACAATACAACTTTGTTTAGATAATTTAATTAATTGAGATTGAGAGTTCACGCGATGCGCCCTACGCATCTTTTAAAAAGTAGAATCATTGTAGAGAGCGGCCATTGCTTAACTCTTTGTTTTTTTAAGCAGCATAAAGGCTAAATTGGCTTTTATTTTCGGCCCCGTAATGTGTGATGTGATGTTGTTGTGTATTAAATTATTATATTCCGTTTCATTTCATTTCGTTTAGGTTCGTTTCGTTCTGTTTCATATTAATTAGTAGAAAAACATTTTTGAAAATTAAAATTAATAATATTTTTAAATACTGAAATCTAAAGAGCCATAGAAGCTAAGATTAGTAAAGCTTTAAGAAGTATAAAAGCATATAAATTTTTGAACAAATTCTTTAACACTATAATATTAAATTTTGATGTAATTTTAAAAATTCTTTCTATTTCTATCTGGCTAAAAATATTACAACAGCTGATCAAAATTAAAAAAAAAAAAACTGTGACATATAAAGCTTCGCAGCAAACATGAAATGCATCAAAGCGTTCGTAGAAAGTATGATATGATATATTGGGTAAAAAGTCATAATATGGAATTTTAATTTTAAATAAGTTTATTATACCTAATTAATTAATTAATTATTTTATGTGACACCGTGAGCTGGAATTTTTTATCAATTCAAATTTATGGTTGCATTATCTTGGCTACTCCTTTATTAATGTTTCTTTATTCGCCATTCAATATCTTTTCAAAATGGGTAAATTTCGTAACGCTGCTTGGAGACTTTCGTGAATACTTAGAGGAGCTGTTTATCTAAAATAAAAATGATGTGTGTACATGATTTATAGTTGTTATGTTTACGTTATATAATAAGTAAAACTTGGCTCCAAAAAATTATACTTCAGCTGCCTTGCAGATGAATAGCACAAATAAACATAACATAACGACGACTTAAATATAGATAGCAATTTTATTGTGCCAATTAAGTTAGATTATATAAAATATATTTTTTTATTTATTTTTTATTATAGCATTATAATATAATATACAAAATTATAATAATAAGAATTGAGGTGAGTGCTAGCAGTTATGACTCAAGCAGATTAAAGTATATTATCGCTTGTAATTCTGTTATTTAATTCTGGTATTTAAAAGTCCCAGAAAAGTTAGCTTTATGAATTTAACTTAAGATTAAAAAAAGAACATTTTCAGATTGTCATCGTATATAAGACCTCAAAGTAAACCATTTGCACTAGTGTCACAATCATAGTGGTTTATCATCCAAATACAAATATACTTACTGCACAAGAAAATAAAAAAGAAAACGTACAACACTGACTGACTATTGGCTGAATATGAAATTAACTCTTTCCTTTACGTTTTTTTTTTCTTAGTTTAATACTTAACGTACTTTTGACTCTAGCTAAACTAACAAACGTTCCTTCAATTGCTGTTTATACGCAAGAGTGTATGATTGTATATGTATGTATAAGTGTATATATGTGTGCTAAGGAAGATTTTAAGTTGTTCTAAAACTCAAAGCTACAGGTGTGTAATTATGTGCTTAAACTCATTTTAAATCACCATCACTATTATTATTCTATTTGTTTGTATGTCTTTGAAAGTATTTTAGTTTCCTTTTAAGTTAAACAAATGTTTGATTACACTACTCGAAAAGGATGAAAAATAGCAGAGTAAAATGATAAAAAGTATAATGATTATTCTTTTTTTGTTTTAGGGCAAATGTGAATTAACTTCATTTGCTTACATACATCAGCATATAATTTATCACCATTAACATCGCTCGACAGTGATGTGCTTCTAAATGTATATTTTGTTAAAATGAATTTCGTTTATGAAAAGGTTTTACAAAATAAAATCAATTTTATTGTCAATTAAGTAAGTTAGAACAGTGCGTTTATCGTAAGGCCTAGCATTGGAGCTATTGCGGGTTGTTATCTAGACCCATAAACATATTCTGTGACTAATTTTAGTATCAAGTGGTGTAGAGGACTTTGTGAATACTATGATTACTTTCGTCACTTCTGACAAACTTTTTCTAAGTTATTTATGGTTAAGGCCTTAAATTATTTTTTTAAATCAAAATATAAACTCGCAGTTATTTTTACAAAGTTCTAAAAATATTTTTTTAGGAATCATTGGTTCGTTCCACTTGCTGTTTTCAGGAAGCTAAAGTAACAGTTGGCTTTTACAAAATTATTCGCCTTCAGAAAATTATTTATTATTATTATTATTGTTATATGCAACAATGGCTGCAGTGCTAGATAGCTAGGTAATTATATCGACCTAGTCCAGCTGCTGGCATTATATACAGCTTGTGCAGTAATGACCGACCATAAAGTATTTCTTATTTTGTGTAAATACAAATAGTGGAGAAATTATTCTAATTTAAATGGGATCTAGTTTTTTATAATACCCAAAAAAGCAATGAATTCACAAAACGTGTGCTCTGTTGTATGGATCTCTTCTAGATAGAATAAATAGACAGTCATGAGCTTCAATCTTATTCTACAAAGATGGCAAATAAGACCAAAGTGTCCTGAGGGAAAGACTGTTAGAAATCTAATGTACTGCTATTCGAAATATTATAAAATTTAAATTTTTTAACTGCTTGAAGAGTTAAGCAAGATGGAGACCTACTCTTGTATATATCCTCTAGGCGAGCTCGCCGTTCATTTGAAATCACAAAATGGTTCAGACCCAGGATAAAAGAAAAAACAAAACTTGTTAATTCATCTGCCCTTTCACTACTGACCATTATGTCCCTGTATCTAGTAAAGAGATAGTTTATTTTTAATTTGGATAGTCGGTGTAGAGTGTGAAAAAGTTTTAAAACTTATCCCTGATGAGAAAGATGCTTTACAAATTTAAAAGTATTACTTAAACTTAATCCATTATATTTTTCAAATAAACCAGACGAACAGAGAGACAAGTATTTGTCCGTTTAGTTTATAAATTAAATCGGGCAAAATTGTTTTAGTCTCAACAAATAGTTATTTGTTTTGCTTATTTGTTTTGGTGTACAACAGAAGAAAAACTCTCAAATTTTACATTTCATTGTATAAAGCCAGCTAACTCCAGAGCACAGTCAATGTTACATTTTATATAAATTTAATTATCCTTTAAATCTTATTATTAATTTGGAAAAAGAAAAATTCGAAATTGTGAATTATTATTGAGCAGAGAAATAAAAAAGCATTGATAAACTTAAGGACATAAAAATAACCGAAAACACGCGACTCGTTTCCTTTGATATCAAGGATCTATATACTTCAATACCAACACATAAAACCTCAGATATTCTACGCAACACACTAAACAATTTGTACGAAAGCCAATACATCGCTGATATTATAGATATTGCAAAAACGATAATAAAACAGAACTACTTTAGAATCAATAACAACTTTTATAAATTACCTGACGGACTCGGTATGGGAAACTTAACTTCCGCAATCTTCATGGAAATTTTCATGCAACATCTCGAATCACTACTTATTACTATAGATACGTAGATGACATTATATGCATCCTCGAACAAGACAACGGCGAACCAATTCTAGAAAACTTAAACACAATTCATGATAAGATTACATACACTATGGAAAAAGAACAAGACAGAAATTTACATTATCTTGACATCACCATAACACGAGGAACTGACTATTTAACATTTGACATCTATAGAAAACCAACAACAACGGACACTACCATCCACAACACCTCAAACCACCCTACCCAACACAAACTAGCAGCGTTTAGACATATGATACACAGGCCTGGGATAATTCCACTTACTCCAGATAAGTACAGGAGGGAACTCGACACAATCTACGCCATAGCTATGAATAACGGCTACAAAACCACTACCATCGATAAACTACTTAGACAATACAACACTAAGAACAGAAATAGAGAAGACAAGGAGACAGCCGATACAACACGACGGCACACCTTTACTTACACAGGACCAGATATATACAGACTAACTAACCTTTTTCACAAAGAAGGAATACTCACAGCATTAAAAAGTGGAAACACCCTCAGACACTATCTCAGAACAACGACAGAAACAACTGACAAATTTAATTCCAGCGGGGTATACAGACTTACCTGTACCTGCAAACGAACCTATATAGGGCAAACTGGACTAACACTAAAAACAAGGTTTACAGAACACATACGCTCATACAAACGGAAAAGAGAAGATTCAAACTTTGCATTACACCTTGACACTCACGGACACACACCAAGGGAAATAGATGAATGTATGAAATTATTACATCCCAGCAAAAAAGGACGAAGACTAGACATTCTTGAAAATATGGAAATCTACAAAACAAAAACATTCAACAACGACATTATAAACGAACAGGTTAACACGACCTCAGACACAATTTTCACACCATTGAAACTACTCATGCAAACGGGCAAACGAAAAACACTCTCAGACGGACACACGTACCTTCATAATAGTAAAAGACGGAGGTATCGTTAAATTCACTTTGCATACAAATGCCAGGTGGCTGGTATTCTGCCTACCTGAATATATACGAACCTAATAACAGAACTGCCTGAACCCCAACACTGACTCACCAGTACAAACTTAACCACGGCTTGAAAATGATGCATTTGCATCGAAAGCGCTCGCCATCAGATAAAAACCAGCCAGATAAGACGGGAAATGGCAATATTAATTTAATTATCCTTTAAATCTTATTATTAATTTGGAAAAAGAAAAATTCGTAATTATTAATTATTATTGAGCAGAGAAATAAAAAAGCAATTATGTAAAAAATTATCTGATCACATTTTTTACTTGCTTTGTACAAATGGCCCTTGTTTTAAATTTTATAGCAGAAACTAAGTTCACTTATGCCCCAAAAACCAAAGAATAAAGGGAGAATTTCCATGATATTTTCTCTTCAGAGCTTCATCCTTTTTTTACTCCAAAAAATGTCGCTAGTAAAATTTATTGTGGATCCTCTGCTTTTTACGAATACAGGAAACCACAATGAATAGGAATCAAGTGTGTTAATAAAAGTATGCTTCGAGAACCAAGTTCTTACATCGGAAGTTTGTTTTTTTTTATCGTTGTACACTAATTTATTTTTATTAAATATTATTCTTAATCTTTTAAACGGTCCTTTAAATTATAACGATTTTTTTTCTCGATATTTCGCTTTCCTGTGGAAAGCTCCTTCAGGAAATTATTTTTTATATTTTTCAATAACAAAAATTATAACATTTTGAAAAATAAAAAATTTTTGTAAAACATTAGACAAAACATATAAAATAATTTTCTTCATACATACAAACATACAAAAATTAAAATTTTAAATATTTAAACATACAAACACAAGGAAACGGAAACTAAATAACAAATTCTTTCTTATGAAATAATTATAACAAATTATGTGTCTTTTGAATTAAGTACCTATAATTCTGCGCTTAATTGTCTGTGTCTGTTTTGAAGTTTATTCTCCTTACATTTGGAACATTAACAATTTCCAACATTTCTAACACTGATGTTTCATCAAACTTTGGATAATGATTATATTTCTTAGGTCGAATAAAACTGAAAATAGTTGTACACTAATCTTAGCCACAAAAATTATGGTGGAGATAATTAATGTTACTTGAATTGAAGCATTAAAACTTTCTAAACTACAACATAAATTAGCGGGAATTTTTTGTTGAACCAACAACTTTTTACAGGGTGTCTGCCGGTGTCTCCTACAGACTCTTTTTCTTTGCAGTCGTTCACTACGAAATAAATAGTGAGTTTTGACGACACGTAGTTTATCCTAAAAATTTCACGTAACTTTCTATTCGTCACTGCAATCGGTGATTGATTTTAATAAAATGTTTTATTGAATAAAACACGTTGGTTCATCGAATATTTTTACTCAATAAACGACCACCAAATAAGACTAATGTTTACGAAAAAAAGTAGTATACCTTCCCGGCGGTACAATATCTAATTGGCGAGTCTAATGCCTTAAATAATAAATAATAATCTTAAACTAATAAATTTTAAAAATTTCAAATTCTGAAAACTCCAGTTTTAGATCTCTAAAAAAAATATATATAAAAACTTTTGAGCATTCAGGAGTAAGCTACGTCTCACGTATTCAATCTCTAAAGATTTACCAGTGCAACTAAAATTGAGCGCTGATGCATAATTTTTTTCAAATACTTGTTTGACGGAGCTGTAAAATACTATGGAGGTAGAAAATAAATTAAAGGGTTCGCACTCAGGCAACACCTTGCAAAAGTATAGAGGGCCTCTTCCATAGTAGAGATGATTGGCCCGCAGCATTACTCCGAAAATCTCGAAGAAATACTATGTCGCAAGTAATGTTTCTTGCTCATCACTGAGAAAACTACACAGAATTGTAAAAGGACCTAAAAGTGTAGTGGTCAATATTCCCTCTATACTATTATAGACTAGTTAAAAAGTCTGAAATTTTTTAATAGTAGTTTTTTTTATTTAATTACTTTACCTTCAATTATTTACTCTAAGCACTACTTATTTTTGTTCTCCTGGATTAAAATATTTTTTATTATCATTTTCCTTGATGATGTTTAGAAGGTATTTTAAAAATTTTTACTTATAGCAATGAAAGCTTATAATATGTATTTCCTTTTTATGCAAAAGAAAATCTTATATATTATATAAGTAAAGGGTGTTTTCTTTTTATACAGGTTTTAACTTTTTGTAATTGTTATGAAATTTACTTTATTCAAAAGATAATCCTCTGAAATTATAATTTAAATATGACTTCTAGTATATAACCGCCACGGTTAGCTCAAGCGTAGTTTACTCTGATGCATAAATTTTCGATGACTATTTCCAACATTTGCCGATAAGCCAATGGTTTTGTATTTATCGGAGTAGGCTAGGCTGAAAATAGTCTAGTGGCATTAAATTGTACTATCTTTGAGACCAATTCACGGATCCGAAACGTTAAACTATGCGGTTATCAAAGGTTGGGGGACGAGCTGTTTAAGATACTGCGACGACATGTTGAAATGACAGCTCCTGCACATCATAATTCTTCAATTGATAAACGAAAAATTTAATAATCATGGCTCTATTGGTTTTAAAGAAATACGGACGGTTTTGCCAACCCATAAAGCAAGCCGAACAGCTAGTATTCTGGAGGATTATCATCACTCCAAATACGGTAGTTTTGTTTATTGATGTATCCATTCAAACCAAAAGTGAACTTTATCGCTAAATAAAATGCGGTAATGAGAATCGGGATCAACGGGATCATTTTATTCATGTTGAAATGCCATACCAAAATTACTTGACAGTTGATAAAATGGCTGGCAGTTAAAAAAGGATTGCTAACTTAAAGTTCTATGCCTCTATAAAAATCCCATAAAATAGTCAAACCATTTAAAACTAATCCAAATAAATCATCTAACAAGTCAGTTACTCAGGCAACCAATGGAAATATTGGTTAAATTGTAAAAGGGTTTTTCCACTTTTTTCTTATTATTTAACTTTTACTTCATATTTTAATTTTCTCTTATTTGTAGGTATTGTGAGTATAAGGAATGAAAATATGTTTTCTGTATAGAATTTCAAGTTGAGAGGTATTTGTTATACTTTTTATGTTAATTGCACACGTGCATATGTGTATGATGTGAGATACATGGAGCAAAAAATATTAGAAAAATATTTCCTGAAAATTATTACTAAAAGGAACACAGTTTAAAAGAGTAAAGAAAAGTGTTATTTTTTTTAATAAAACTTCTGATATATTTAATGATGATGAAGTGACGAAATACTTTTCCAATTTGAAGGAATTTTAAAGTCTTGGGAGTTTTTATATTATTAAAATAACAAAAAAATTTTAGACGAAAACTATCGTTTTGAAGGGGTTAATAATTATTGGCATTAAAATTATTCGAAAAGAGTGTCAATTTATTCTCTGTTCAAATAAGCGAATAAAATTTAAACTTAAGTTACAGAGGAAATGTTGGGTACTGAAACTCCCTTATGTTCCAACCGAATGTGTATTTACTTTCGACTTTAAACTAATAACTATTTTATCTTTTTTCGTTAAACAGTATCGCATTCTAATAAGAATCGGTGTGCCGGTGGAGGTATTCTGTAGCCATGCAGTAGCGCATAGGATCGCGGTTATCATTTAAACCCTAGCAACACTATTTAATCGATCGAAGTTACACGTCAATTTAATGGAGATCATAATTCTGTGGAGCCAGTAGCTTATTCACTGGTTCTTATTTATTAGCTTAATGATCTTGCAAGCAAGGGTGACTGGTACGGCCTCAGTACGTGGTACCAGCACATTCTTGAGTTTCTTGTCTCCAGTCATTTTTTCAGATTTATTTATTCCAATTTTTATATCAACTGGATCCTATTTAATTCATATCGTAGCCAATATATGAGGTTGGTGAAACTCTTCGCTCTAAAATTGGAAATACTTCCCATGATTATTAATCCGCATCTCTGCTTTTTTTCCATCCTTTTTTTTATCCAGCTATTAAAATTTTTCTCGTACTACTGTAATTTTTATTTGTTTCGTACATTTCATTAAGGAGAAAATTAAACCAAAAGCAATTTTCATTTCACTATCTTTAGCATTTGCACCAGTTCAAAGAAGAAGGTGCATATTCATATCTACAATTGCATCTGCATCCGAAACTGTACATAATTTAAGTTTTCAGTTTTCAGTTTGCAGTTATTTTAAAGTTCCTTCATGAAAATAAATTTGTTTTTAACATATCCTTGGGCTGTTCAGTTCCTTTTATTATTATTGTTCTTGCTTTATTTGCACGCACAGGATAATCTATGCTGAAATAAATGTGCGTTTATTTATTTGTTTATATGGCTTTGACTATATGTGTATTGTAATGTTTATACAAACACAAAGGCATACAATTTGTCTGAGTATATTTTAAATGGTAAATGCTGTGTGTCAAAACCAGAAGAGTATCCTAAAGCAAAAATTGCAAATCCCTTTAATTAGTAATTAAAATAAAAATAAGAATAAAAAAAAATCTTTCTTTATTATGAACGTTCAAAAAGTGTTTGTGCTTGAAATATATTTTCTTTTTAGAGTTTTCTTTTTAGTAATTGCACAAAAATTTGATACTGGGGATATTTTTTTGTTAAAAGAATTATCACAAAAAATAGGGGTTTTAAAATTTTATTATATTTAAGCTAAATAAAATAAAATACGTATGACATAACGTAAAATATTTTTCTGTTTGTTATCTTTAAATGTGGCAAAGACATTTTATTTATTTATGACTTTAGAGAATTTTTATTTAAATATAATTTTGTACAAAGACTTTAATAAATCAACACAATTATTTATGATTGCAGAAGCTGGTTGGTAATGTGTTGGTTATGACAAAAGGGCACTTATTCCTTTAAAAGTGGCTTCTTTTAATTCTACTAAAGAAAACATTTCAGAAATTCTTTTCTCTTAGGAGCCAAAAGTAAGGAGCGAACGTGTGTGTGTTCAAAATTTATAAATGAATGTGGCAGCTGAAAATAACTTTCTGCAATTTCGTTTTATTGTACACATGCTGATATTAAAACAAAAATATACATGTAACTCTCATTTTAATATTATCAATTTAGAAGTTAAATTTCAGTCGATTGATTTGATGATCGTCAACAAACATTAAATTTATTTGCTGTGTGGAAGTGAACATAGATTCATTTGTCTTAGCACACGTCAAAAAGTTTTCTTTTTTCCATTATTGCATTTTCTAAAAATCATTGCTAACGGACTACTCCATAATCGGTAGTAAAATATCAATAAATTATGTACAAAAATGATAAAATTAAGAAAATATCGCCATTATAGTTCTCCTTAATTGTCCTTTACTATGAATCAAAAATGGATAATTTTTTTCTTGTAAAAAATTTTCATATTTTTATATAAAAATAAATTGTAGTGTTTAGTGACTAATGGTCTTTATAATGCATAAACTTATTTTGTTTCCGTAAACTTTTTGTGAAAGATAACTACAATACCAAGGTTTTTATGTTTGTAAAAGATCTCTGGCTGTAAGTTGCTCATGAAGATGCTTGTGTTTTTTTTTTCTTCTGCCGGAAAGCTATAACTTAACAGCTTTACTATGTAGAGCCTTTGGCTTTAGCTTTAACCAAACGCATGTTTATGTGCATAGTGGTATAAAGAGCCTATACAAACTGCAAAATCGGGGAAAGATATAACTTGCAACGTTGAAAAACTGAATTGAAATAATGGGTGTACTGATTTCAGGGTGAAAATCATTTTCATGTGCTTAGGGAATTATAGCATGTGATTATTGTAAATTTGTATGGAAAAAATTGTAATAAATACGTGTAGTTAAGCGAAAAATAGTGTTTGCGGCATCTTCCATACAAATAAATATTCATTAAATATTCTAATGATTCTATCTGATATGAATTTAAACGATTTCAGTTTCCTATTTCTATTTCTTGTGAACACAGGAAAATGAAAAAAGCAGGACTATATTGCTTCTTTCAAGTTTGCACTATAAAGTGTGTAAAGATCTCGCAAATTATATTGTAAAATTTACGTAAAAGTAAAATTCAGTTGTTAATGAAATCATAAATGTATCATTCCAATTATTTCTAGCGAAATGAGAGGAATTTTATATAAATTAAATGACATATGCAATTGTTGAAATATTAAATTTTATACGATTTATAATACTGAATTTAATGGCATTAAAAAAAAATTTTATTTTATTTTACTATTTTCTACACAAAATGTTAAAATACATTTTGAATTTATTAACTGAATTATTAAAAGAAAAAAATTATCTCAACTCGATTTAAGTTTAATTTAATTTTTATTTGTAAATTAATTGAGACAGAAAATTAGTTAAAAATTTTTGCAAAAATAAGACAACAGCAAAATGCAGTGCATCATTTTTTGGATCCCTACATCTGGCATCAGTATTCTACACATCTATCTACCATATGCTATCTTCAGTTATAAAAGAAGCAGCTCCTCAGTTTTGATAAAATTTTATTAAATTAAAAGTATTTTCATGCCATATTTTAAATCATCACTCTTAAGATAAATTAAGAAATACAAAATAAAATCTCAAAAAGTCAATTTTAATTTGAAAATAAAGTTTGGTTTTATAACAAAAAAAAAAAACAAAATAAAACAAAAAAAAATCACAAACAAACAGAAAAGACTAAAAAGAAATTAAAAGTTTTTCGTACCTTCAATATCATTTAAAATATTTATTTTAAATGTCATACAATATATGGCTGCATCTGCTTAATTTACGTACAATGGTGTGTTTATATGTAACTTCCATCTGCTTTCATTTGCATATACTTAAATGTATAGCTTATTTAATAATAAATCTCTCCTCCTTTACTTCCTTCGCTATCTCGTTATAATATAAAATAAAAACAAAATAATTCATTGTTACACAAGCAAGTAGTGGTACAAAACTTGACGCTGTTGCTCATTCAAATTCATCTCTCTTTTCTGTGTGCAACATGTTACAAAAAAAGAAAAACAAACTACACAAACAAAAAAAAAAAGAAAAAAACAAATGCAACTATTTATGAATGAATAAATGTTTCTACCAGCTCTACTTGTTTTTCACTTATTCCATGTGAATTTTTCTTTATAGTTGTATATGAATGGAAGCCTGAAGTTGTTACTTTATGCTAATGTCACAAGGTTGGCTATATTATAAATTTATATGGTTTTGCATTGTCTTTTCTTCTATGCAAATATGATTTTGTAAATGTAATTACACGAACACATACATACACATACACATATCTATGTTGTGTTATGTAAATGCAAGTGTATAAATAGCATAAAGATGTAAAGGCATTTTTCGTTTAATGTTTTATTATTTTATTATTTGGTATGCAACACCGCGTTTACATTCATTTATGCAAATAAATATACATTCAAATATATTCATTCATTTTTAAATTATGATAAATTTCTAATGTTTATTTTGCAATATTTGCTTAAGTAAATACGGGTAAATGGGTATGCATGAGAGTTGAAAGTTTTCGTTTTTTTTCCTAAATGGAAATTATTGCCGTTTTTCTTTATTTACAAAAAAAAAAAAAGAAAATTGCTTCCCAATTGGTTTATTGCATGTGTTTAGTCTAGAATTCTAAAACTTACTTTGAAATATTTTCAGAATTGTTTCTCATTTTGCTGTAAGTTCTATTGTGAAGATTCAGATACGGTTTTTAGGCTTTGAAAACGCAACCACTATTTACTCTGATTTTGAGGGTTCTGTAACCAAATGTTAAAACAGTAACTCTATTACGCTCATCTCTGTGTAAGAAACTAAAATAGACCCTTCAAAATTTTGCAGAAGAATCAAGAAAAAAAGTTTGTTTTCCAATAGTGGCAACATCAATAACAACATGTCTTGACATTCACTTTTATGACATATTCGTAGCAGATGCGTTGACAATTGTTACAATGAATTCAATTTCGCACGAAAACCGCATTAAAATAATTAAAATCTGTTAAAGTTACATTTCGTTATATTCGTGATATTTTCGGACAACATAATCGTCCGCTATTAAGAATTTGGTTGTTAAATATATGTAGACAGGCTCTATACATATATATAACTGCGTCATTCAGCTGAATATATCCCAGCAGCGAACCACAGTGTTGATGTAGATCCAAATTTGTCAATTTCTTGACGTTCTCAGCAATTGCAGTTATAAAAATCCACCACATGGCGTCTTTGAAGTCTTACAAGATTCAATTGGTGCAGGAATTGAAGCCGGGATGATCATTCACATCCCTGTAGATTCGCTCAATTCATTCAGAAGCAACTGGTTGGTTTTTCATTTTTTTAGACGTAGCCCATTTTTACTTGTATTTCGTGATAAGATTTACATCTGCACCTGACTGTAGACCTTAATCAGATGGTGGTCAAACCACTAGGAATGAAAAGCAACATCATTCACGCCCTAGGAAGTCGAGGACTAATTCTAGCAACAGGCCTTTCCTAGTTGCAATTTGAGCGGTTCCAAAGCAGGGTTGCAAACAACTACTCCTTGCTGAATAGCTGGAGACTATCCAACTCCTGGTCCAGAATACATGACTAGCATGCTCACTGGAGCTGGATCATTCACCCGTTGGTGTTATTAAAGGCGAGATGATCCTGGCCCACTTATAATCAGTTCATGCTGGGGCCGCAAAACCACAACCACCACGATACTCCCGAAGGGCCAACCTCAATAATCAGTCAGAGAACAGCTAAAAGTCTAAAGAGACACTTAGCGGAATTCTGGGGCTTACTGATTCTCGTGGAAATATGGCGAAGCTTCCAGTTGACTCCCTGCTTGCCTTCAGGGGACTGGGCTTCCTTATACCCCCAGCAGCACAGGTCTAGATGGTCAAGTATTCCATAAAGACCGATAAATGTGCCGCCGGGGAAGGAGGGGGGACTTGTCAGGGAATGATGTGAGAAGGTTTACATCTGCACCGGCAGTGAGCCATAATCAGATGGTAGCCAGAACCACTGTGAATGCAAAGCAACGTCATTCACGCCCTAGAAGGCCTTCGAATCCGTGGATCCTCCGGTTACTCCTGGTTGCAATTTCAAAAGCTCGAAGTAGGTCGCAGCCTTTACTCCTTGCTAAAGAGTTGGAGAATTTTCAACTCCTGGTCCAGAACGCATGAAGCTTAATATAATTAAGAATACTACGGCATTCATACTGGACCTGAACCATACATTGTGTTCATTGTGAATTATCCGACCCACAAACTCTCACGAAGGCCTTGAAACCACAACCACTACGATACTCCCATATAGGGGCCAATCTCAATAATCAGCCAGACAACAGCTAAATGTTTAAAGAGACAAATAGTAAACTCTGCGAGTCTACTGATTCCCGTGGAAATATGTGGATTGTCCAGATGGCTCCTACTAGCCTTTAAGGGGCATGAGCTCTCTTTTACCCCCCCAGACACCGGTCTAGATGGAATAGTAGGCTCCAAAACGACTATCATGTGCCTCCGGGGGGAACTTGTCAGGGAATGTCAACAAGCAAAATTGCCGCATTTGGGCTTCTGGAAATCCTAGAGCGATTATTGAGAAGCCTTTGCATGCTCACTGTATAGTGCGCTATATGGTCTGGAGGCGTGATTGGGTCGTTCTATTTTGAAAAAATGTGGTAACGGTCAATGGAAATACTAACAACTGAATTCTGGGCAATTATTGACGACTTGGATATCACTGATATGTGGTTTCTACAGGATAGTGCCACATGTCATACAGTCAATGAAACGATCAATTTATTCCAAAGCAAATTTCCTGATCGCATAATTTCACGACAATTAGCAGTTAATTTGCCAGATAGATCGCGGGATTATTTTTTGTCGGACTATGATAAGGACAGAAACTATACAGAGCCAATCGAATCGATTTCAGTTGTTTTAGAAAACAAAATTCTTGTTGAAAACCCCTTTATAAATATCACACAATTTTGGAATTATAAAAACTTTGTTTTGGCTACAATTTTTGGTCATAAGGCAGAAATGATCAAAGATTAATAAAAGCTTTATTGCAACTAAAGTATAATTTAAAAGTTTTATATTTTGTACACTGCCACCATGTGTTATTACAGTGATCACAATATGAAAGAAAGAATTGTTTGGAAAACTTTAAAAATTATATGTAAATTACAAATAAAATTCCTAATAATAGTACTTAATTTGTTTCAGCTTTCAGCTTTAATGCTACAAAATCAATTATGTTGTTAAAAAATATTATTCAAATCCATGTTTTATTAGGAAAAAAATATGCTACAAAACTCAAGTTTTAGATGAAATAAAAACTGCCTTTAAATAAATACAAAAAAATTCAAAATTAAAACTTTATGAAATTTTCAAAGAACAAACGCTTTGTGCGTAAGACGTTTAATGTTAAATAAGGAACAAAGAAAAAAAAACAAAAACAGTGAATAACAGCAGAAACAGTAAAATTTCAAAAATTACAAAAATAACAGAAAAAAAAAACAAAAGTCTAATAAAACTCTATGTGTAATTATGAATTAATTAACATTTGTAATAATATTTTTATTAAGTTAAGGATACAGCAATAGAGCAGTTATTCTGAAAAGCATTTATATGTAAATGAGCTCGTACTCCCAGGAATTCTAATACCAACATTCTTTACCTTTACTCTGAAACATTTTTTTATTAAAAATAAAAATAATAAGAAAAAACGTAAAAATGTTTAAATAGAAATTGTATAAAATAAAATTCAAAACGTTATTATTCGTAATAATAAAATTAAAATTTGTTTCTCTTTTGAAAACAATTATAATAAAAGCTTCGTAGATAATGAAAAATTCTACTAAAATAAAAATTTATTTCCTTGCCAAAGTGTTGAGTTGCAGGCAACGATAATAAAGCTATTAAGCATGTGAATAAATTAATTTTATATAGAAAAAAAAAATAACTACAAAGCCCCCACACACACACACACATACACACACACACACATACATAAAGAACATATACAAAGTTATACTTCGATAGAAAAAACAAAAGGCTAAATATTTTTTTATGTAAATGATTGTTTAATTACCTTCAGGTTGTTGTTAATAAGCGTCCGTTTTATTTTTTTTTCTGTTTGCAATTATAAAAACACGCACCAACAATTGCCGAAGCAATTTTGTAATAGTAAAAGAAAACATGACTTTGTTAGGCTTAATTAGATGCATACATTTAGGGGTTCGGAAAGACGCATTAATAATTATTAGTGGCAAAGGAGAAACTAAAAGTCGCTTAACAACAATTGTACTTTCTAATTGAATTTGTAATCAAATAAAAAAAAAACTTATCTTTATAATTTTTCATACCACTTTGTATAAATTAAACAAAACAATATTAATTAAATAAAAAGAGAGGTTTTAAGACTTTTTCATAAGGTCTGTTTGGTGCTAACAAAATAAATTATTTTTAATCGATTAGTAAATTGTGTGTTTAATTGTGCGGAGAAATTATAAAAATATAATCACAACCTAATGATTATTTTTTATTATACTTAATATAAAATTTGTGAAAATGTATTTATTTTCAGAATAAAAATCAAAATTCTTAGAAATTAAGTTTTTTAATGTGGCGAAAAAAGGCGCTAATGACCAAACGTTGCTTTTTAAAAACATTAAGGTTTTAGCCTCAGATTTCTGAAATGAGGTATACAAAACTATAGAAGTCTGCACTTACAAAAACTAAAAGGTAGAAAGAAATAAAATATGAAGGTATAGTAAATACAAATAATTTTTATCTTTAACATTAAGGTTTGTGAAGCCTCCACCGTAAGCTTACTAAGCTTAAGGAAAACGTTTCAGCAGTAGTTCTACGGTAGGTAATACACAATTTGTTTTGAGTTTTAAACGAACAAGGTTTAGAAGGATGTTTAATAGAAATATAAAGTTAAAATGAAATTATTAAACTGGAATAAATCATTGTAAAATAAGCTGGTATACAAAATAAGACAAGACATCTTGTCGAAACGTAACAGAAAGGCGCTTTAGTAAGTGTAAAGTTACGTATGGTTTCTTTGGTTTTTATTATAACTATAAAGCGCAGACCAAAAATTTAAAAAAATAACTAAAAATAATATAACATAAATACTACATAACTTTGGAATTATTGGAGTTATTATTGGGTTTTTTTAATAATGTGCACAACGATCACGGCTCTCATAACTTAAATCCTAAATTTGTATTTGTACGGAAAAAGTATTGGCACACCAACTTTCACTTTTAGGCGGTGGGGCGCCAGTCTAGGTAACTCATGCGAATTTTAAAATTCGACTGGATTATTTACAACATTGTCTTGATTGGTAACAGAGTCAACCGATTTGTAGGTAAAAATTTTTCCGGAAATGTCATTTATAATTGTAACATTGATATCCGAAACATCTGCATTTTTTGCAGCTAAGATAGCTCTTTCCCCCAACCAATCATGGTTTCTAAAATTTTGGGCAATACCGGGAAATACGTTTGTGACCAATTTTTTTTGTTTGTGGCAAAAATTATCTGGAAGCGTTATCATTTTTGTGGTGGGGTCAATTGGAATTACGCAATTCCCAATATCTAACAATTGTTTTGAAAAACGTTCGGCTGATGGATCATTTTGCAATTGAACACGCAAATTACACACACATACAAAATGCAGCAGAATCAGAAAAACAGAATTCTCTATTTGTTTGCACATCCACTTGCCATAAACATGAGCATATTTTGATTTGTATTGCCGTCGCATACTGTGCAAGCACACACACAGCAACGTACAAACGAAAACACACATTTCATTAGATACAAATCATTGACTCGAAGTGTGCAACGGAAAAAGAATTTTGATTTCTTTTTGGAAAATTTATCTTGTTTCAAACACGCACTGCGGACGCAGTTTTGTTCTTAAGCGCATTTAACAAAGGTACAAACCAGCGAACGACCATTACGAAGGTGCTGTGAAAATTTGGTGGAAATCCGACGGCGCATCTCGTCAAATACTGGCAACCAACGGACACCTATTTTGGGCTTAATTTTTATATATATAGATTATAATGGCTGAAATGCTTTAGTGGAATTGGGAGTGTGCAGGTCAATAACAATTTTGTATTTTTTATCTAAGGCTTTTCAAAAATATTTTTCATCTTCAAAACTCATATTATATTGAAAATAACACTTTGTTGTTTGACAGACTTTTGCAAAAATCCCGGCTAAGTTTCTGCTGTATTGGATGTAATTGAGAACATGCAAGATAAATTTGATTAAGGAAAACTAAATTTGCTGGTACTTTTTGATCATTCTAAGGCCTCTGACATGATTAATTATGGTACTCTGCATGAAACTTTAACACTTTTTTAACTGCTCTTTAACTTCCATGCTGAGTGCTATCTTCATATCTATAGTCCTATAGAAGTTTTTGCTGTTAAACAATCTACAATCTTCGGTCTAACATTTATTTTGTAGAGTACCTTACGGATCAATCCTGGAAGAACTCCCCTTTTCTTTTAATGAAAAAAGTTCATATGTACGCAGCTCTATTTAAGCAATCCATTCATACCCGTTGCTGAAAATATTTTAAGACTGAATGAGAATCTGAATAAAATTATTTACTGGACAACTGCAAATGAATTTTGTTTACACCTTCATAAGTCAAAGTCTATTATAATTCGTAAAAGAAATTATTAATCATATTACTGATGTTGAAATTTTAATAAATGCAGAAAAATGCTGCCACGAACCTTGTAAAAATACTCAATAATAGTTTTATTTCGACAATACATGTTAATTTACTTGTGAATCGGACTTATATAAAGCTGAGGTGTATTTAGTCATCGCATCACTATACACCTTTTAATATAAGACAACTTCTTACATAATCTTATCTTGTTACTTTATGAATCTACGGTTGTTAACTTTTGGAACTTTCTACGGGATATGACTCTACTAAAAAAAGAAAGCTAAACGTCTTATCATTGTCATTATCATTAGATATGTATACGGATTGAGAACATGTTTCTCAATTTTCAAACAACAAACTCGTTAATATCTGTGTGGTTTTATTTCCAAAAAATCAATTCTCTGCAATGCAAAATCAGATTTGCCAGTTAGGCCAAAAAGTGGTGTTAATTCCTCTTCACCGCTCTCTTACATCTGAATGGCAGTTTTTCATACATGTATCGAGTATATGGGATGTTCTTCCTCAAGCGGAACAACTTAAAAGCAATGCAAAAAGCTTAAAACAACTTTTATTTAATTTTTATTTCCAATAATAAATTATAAATACTCGTATCATTATATAATGGTGTCTGAATATGTACAGTCTGTTTATTTGCCGTCTTAACTTAATTTAATAATAGCACTTTTAAGTACTCTAAATATAAGATTATTTCTTGTTATGTAAGTTTTGAAGATAAATACATAAATAAATAAATAATAATTTAATGTTGAAACTATCAGTCTGTTATATGCATTATCAAGCGGTTATTGCCGATAAAGAAATTTTCGTTCTTAGTTTTATAATTCAAGGCAGGCACAATTCACTTAACAGTGAAGAACAAAAATTGTTTAAATTTGTCAATGAAGCGCAGCAAATTAATTTTATATAATATTAAGGTGGTGTTTTTTTAATATTTAAAAAAAACTGGTATTAAATAAAAAGTAAAATAAATACAAGAATTTATATGCGACTCGTATTATTTTCCAAATAAAATTTTACAAAGTAAAACTTTTGTCTTAAAAAAAAATGTGTGTAATTATTTCATCAACACTTATTTTGCTTAAAGATATATGAGCAACACAACCACCCTACCATTGAAGCCATGCCATATTTGTGATTATAAGGGTTAAAATTTAATTTCGTTTCATTTTTCCTTTTTTTTTTTGGTTGTTTTAAGCCAAAAATTATACATGCAAAATTCTTGTTATTTCTTGTTTCATTAAGCCAGCACAATAAGCGTGTAATGAAGAAAAATAACTTAATTTCAAATTCTGTTCTTTTTTCTGCTGCCGTTTTCTTCTTTTACCCATCTATATGTCTATAGCTTGTTATATATGTATGTATGTTAATACTGGTTATATGTCTTAAGCTTATAAATTGCGTATAAAAACATATACGATGGTTACCTTAAAAAGTTTATTCTATTTAATGATAGAAAATTATTTCATCTAGCTGAAGACATGCAAAATTCGCAGATTTAGCTCTGAGATATATACTTTATACTTACTGTTCAAGTCTTGGATCAAGTTGAGACTAATTTGTTGTTCCTTATGTATTTTTTTGTAAGTGTTTGAAAGCTTAAATTGCACAAAAAAAACAATAAAAGAAAACAAATAAATCGATACAAAAACAACATCAAAACTGTTTGTACTCGGGGCATGACCCCTACTCATGCAATGTATTAAACCAGAACTAGAAAATTAGGTTATGGGAAGGAGGAGAGAGGAAGTGGTGTTTGAATTTTTCTACATTGAAAGTGACAGGAAAGACCTCTGGAGGAAGTTTATTCCATAAACAAACTTTTTTGCTAAAAAACCGATTTTACCTGTAATGCTTAGTGCAATTCACTGGCCAAACGACAACAAATGGATGCTCTCCCAAGGAAAATCAAGTTAAATGCAAAAATGTGTTAGAGCACTTACCATTGTAGTAACGATAAAACAGTGAAATACAACCTACATTACGTCGATACGGTAAGGAATCAATAGAGTTGGATACCCTACCGTCCCCAATGAGTCGAGCAACTCCAAAATATATTTTGGGGCGCCGGCCCCTACATGAGAGTTGTATTCTATCTTTAGATGGATATAAGTGGTATAATTAGTACGAAGATCGGAAAGAGAAAGTTTCTTTAGAAATTTGAAAAATGTATTTAGTCCGTCGAACATCACACTAAATTTTCATGCCAAGAACACCAAAAGCTTTCGATTCCGTAATACATATATCACCCGTAGAACAGCACCATTTTCGCACACAGCACAGTTCTATGCGTAAGCATGCAATATTGCATTGTCTTACGGGCATTAAAATCAACTCTATTCGCACCACGCCATTCGCAGATCGCCGCGAGACCCTGATTGAGTGTAGCATTCATGTATTGCTTTTTTTTTGTAAACTTTATATGTCTATAAAATTATTTTAATAATAATTATAGTTAATTGATCTCTTTTCAATATTCTATAAATAATTTTTTCCATCAAGCACAAGGCGTTTATATGAAAATTTATCAAATTTTTAGTTTTGTTTTCGATATAAGACCACACCATTGGTTTGCCTCTTCGGGAAAAGTATATAAACAATTTAATAAATCAATCAATAAATGCAATAAAATAAAAATTTGATTAATTTTTATGTTAAGACCTTGTGACTTATGACTTTTTCCTACAAATTTTAGTTAATTTATTATTTCATAAAAATAGTGTGTATATTATTCGCTAACTCAGGAGTTAATTAGGCCTAAGGCTTATATGTTTTAGCTCGTCTATTCGTGAATAACTCTAACATTGGTGTCGTCTATTTAAAGTTAACAGCTTTGACTGTTACAAAAATTCGCATTAAAAAATTAGTAACATAACATTCATATGCTAATTTTTATAATAATAAACAGATTTTAGAAAAATTTACGAGTCATGACATCAAATTGTTTCTTCAAATTGGACATGTAAACTTGGTTAAAAACTTAGTTGTCGGAATTTTAATTAAATAAAAAAAGTGAAAATATGCTATGAAGAAAAATTAAATGAAAACAGATTTAATAAGGCGCTCTGATAATTGAGTTAACACGGGTAAAAACTTGGAAAACTCAGAAAAATTTCCATCGGATATTAATTAAGGAAAATAGGCCACGAATGAGGGAGAAATAAAAGTACGCAACGTCTGTGAATTGTTTGAAAAATGTTAAACAAATATTAAAAACATTAATAGCAATCAGAATAGTTAAATTATTGGGAAAAATGAAAAAATAGTACAGACAAATTTGTTATCCCCTTTGATTTAATTTTAACTATTACAACAACATCAACAAATGAAAGAATCCTCTACAAGCAACAGGACTTAGCACAAATATAGTTACCGTGTAACTTCTAAAATAATATTTATAGTTTTTTAAACGATCTTTTTTTATTTATCTTTAATAAATAACTTTTTTTCTTTTTAACGATCTTTTTTATATATTTTTTTCTTTTCGATATTTCGCTTTCCTTTGGAAAGATTCTTTAGGAAAAAAAATTTGTTTTTGTTTTCAAGAATAAAAATTTTTTCCTGAAGAAGCTTTCCAAAGGAAAGCGAAATATTGAAAAGAAAAAAATATATAAAAAAGATCGTTAAGAAGAAAAGAAGATATTTATTAAGAATAATAATAATAATAATAATATTTTTTAAAAACTTATTTTTTGTACTATTCTCGTTTTTTTAATGAATTATTTGTTATCATTTGGTAGTGATTTGTTGTTCTTTAAAGTAAACAAAATTAATTTTTTTTTTATATTTCTGAAAGTTCTTCAAATAAATTTTCTTATTCTTTAATCGTTCGACATTTCCAGTAATGTTAAAATATTATTGGGGAGTTATATTCTATTTTAGTGTTTGTGTAGAAAAAACAGTTAATCTGAAAGTATTATCATTAATTTATGTTTTAATAGCACAACTAACGCAAATTAAATTAAAAATTATTCTGAATAAAAATTTTATAGTTTAATTAAAAAAGTATATATATATTTTTTTTTTGGAATAGTTTTAAGCTCGATTACTTTGACAAAAAAAAAATAATTAAACATTGAAACATTTATTTCTTTATTTTTTAATTAACTTCTTCCTATCCATTTTTAGGCAAAAATATAAAAAGAAAACGAAGAAAAATTTTAATGTGAGTAACGACAATATTGTTGAATAAGTCAATCGACTCGAGCTAAACCACCAGCCAAGCATTAGTCAGTTGCATATGCCTGATACGGTTGACAATCCACTATGCAATTGTAAAGAAACCTAAATAACGAATAGAGCAAAAATGTCTGCTGTTGTGCCTTCTAGAAAAACATTATAAAATGACTAGTCTAAAGCTCATATTTCTGAAAGGGAAATAAGTGAATTTTTAATTGCCGATTACGTCCACATAATTCTCGAAAAGGATGTGTGTGATTCGATTTACATCCGCGCCTGGCCATGAAGCCTTAATCAGATGGTGGATCTAACCACTGCATAATTTGGAACGTCATGCTCGTCCTAGGAAGCCGAAGCTATAATTCTATGCAACAAAACTTTCTAGTTGCAACTTCGATGATTCCAGAGCAGGGCTGCAAATCATCACTCCTTGCTTAAGAGTTGGAGTTGCTCACTGGACTGGATCATTCACCTAGCGTGTCATTAACGGCGAAATGATCCTGGCCACCATATTAAGCCACCACGATACTCACATAAAGGGCCAATCTCAATAATCAGTCAGAGAACAGTTAAATGTCTAAAGAGACAAATAACGAACTCTGCGGCTTACTGATTCCCGTGGAAATAAAGTAGAGTTTCCAGTTGTACTCCTGCTGACTTCAGGGGACTGGGCTCCCTTTTTCCCCAGTTGCACTGTGTCTAGATAGTCAAAGTTCTATAAAGACCATATAAATGTGCCCCCGGGGAGATCTCAAAAAGGATGTAGAGAGGCTTGCGAGACTGAATTTTTGACAGTATTTTAAACAGGTAAACAGCCGCCTCTTCTTGTAGTGCATAGAAAATATGTGGCCATTAAAGCTTTTGCAGAGTATGAAAACTTTTCAAACATTTTTCTCCTGCTAATATTTTCAGGTGATAGATAACTCGCTTCGGCTGCTCAAATTCTTAAAAATAAAAATTGAAAAATTTAATTGAACCTTTAGCATTTTCTTTTCAAACTATTAGTCAGCTTAAAAAAAAAAATTTCAGAAAAACTTGTTGACACGAAATAGAAAACGCAATACAAAAACTAAATGAATTTCTTGTATTCAAAAATTTTTTTGCGAATTGTTAATAATTTTTTGTTTTTATTAAAAATAATTTCCTAAAGAAAATATACTATTAAATTTAATTAAAAAGACCGTTAAAAAGATTAATACATATTTATTGTCAAAAAAAAAACAGAATATGTTTTCCTTTGTTGATTGAACATGAGAATGATATTTGAAAACACCGCTATAATTATGAGCACCCCTGTCTGTAGGCAATAATCTGTTTAAGTCATCGTCATTATAATAACGTTTCATGTTTTACTTTTACATGTTTGTGTTAATGTTTGTTTTTAACTTTATTCTGTTTTCTAATAATTTTTTGTTGGATTTTTATCTTGTTGTTGTTGTTGTACATTTATGTATTTCATGAAGTTTTGCTTGGAAAGGATGAAAATTGAGTTAATACCTGCTTAAGCACTTTGCTGCGTTGATAACCTAAGCCCAGTATTTTCTTTAGTTGCTTCCATATGTATGTATGTACGTATGTACGTCTTTTTGCTGGAGTTTGTTTTTATTACATGCCTTTTTAACATTTACACAAATGTAAAAGCATACACATACATAAACACCTTAACTTCATTTTGCAATAGATTCAGTTATTTACATGTTACTGACAAAACAGAATTTTTAAATAGCTGGCTTAGTGTTTTTGGTTTTCATTAAATTACTACATGCAAAGCATACATACATACATACATATATACTCACGCATACAGCTGTATTATTGCATGCATTAATATTTATGTTTGAATGCATGCACGTTTATTTTTAACTAGGTTTATGTTTGTGTTTTGTGTGTGCATAAATAAGTGTAAAATTGAATATTAAACTTAAATGGAGTGTAAGAATATTGTTTATTTTTTATGTGTTGGTTGTTCTTGTTGTTTCTGGAATGAACTTTTGAAGAATAATATTATATTGCAGATTTTATTTTATGTATTTCAGAATTAAAATTTATTTTTATAGTTATTCATGTTATTTAAAATGGATTGAATTTGTTTTTGCTTTTTTTTTATTATAAAGTTTAAAATTGTGATTAAAAATTGCTTGCTTATGTGCTTGATGGAAAATTAAAAACGAGTGTTGTCAAATTATTCCAGTTTCAATTTATTCGAGCAAGCAAATACAATTTTTATTTTACTCGAATATGTTATAGAATAAAAAAAAAATAGAACTTTATTGGAAAAACTTAAACTTAAAAAAGTTGTATTATTTTAGTTTAGTTTTTTTATGTTAGAAACAGAAACAAAATCTAAACAAATTATTAATAAAAATCAGAATAATTAAAAATTAATTTATACATTTTTGAAATATTGTTACGTTTATACCTTTTATAAACGTTTTGCTGTTGCTGAGTTATTTATTGCCAAATGAATAACACCAGAATTTTCAAATTAATTACAAGTTTATTTACTTTAACTACACATCAAGTGTACAGAACAATTTACTAAATATACAAGTCTTTACTTCACGAGGTTTATGGTTTAACTAACTAACTAACCACCCGGATGCTATCTTTTATATTTGTCCGCTAGAGGTCTAGAATTTTCTACTCTCCTTTTTTTATCACATTTTATTGCTGTTACCTTATTCATTCAATGTATAGACGCCTGTTGGTCTGCGTGCATTTTTGTTTAAAGTTTCTTTCCTGGAATTTATTTTAAGATAGTTGTTGTCGTCTTGCATGTATAAGTTTTCTAAGAAAACTAATCAGTGGCGTGTATAAGATTTCAATGCAATTTGTAACTAGAAAGTTGTTGTTGTCTTACGTGTACAAGTTTCCATAGAAAACTAGTAAACAGCATACCCAGTTATTTTGTTTACTTTATTACTTAAATATTTTCTTTTTAAACTTAAGAAAAACGCATCGGTAACAGGTCACTAAAAAACTCTAAACCAATCATTAATAAAAACAAGAATAAAAAAAATTAATTTATACTTTATAAAAATATATTCATACTCTATCGTGCGCATACGGTCTTGTTACCCGGCGCCTTTAAAGGATTTCCCATAAATTCATTTATAGAAAATTGAGGCTAAATAAAAATAAATAAATATTCATAGTCTATATATTTAAATTCGTTTTTAGTTTTCTTTACTATATTTTGATATTTACGTGTACTTAAATACAAGATAATAATGTTGATTTGGTCAACATATAGCATAACTATCACATATGACCAATAATAATAAATAAGGTGCTTGGAGATCATTGCTATCATTATAATTCAGTGCACGATATACGCCAATGTGGAAACAAACGTTGTTTTCAACCGCTATAATAATGTCGATTTTTGCACCTGAAAAAGATGATTTGCGAGAAAAGTCTGTAAGACTGCTGAAAGTTATTGATTGTTGGTAGAAGTTTACGTTCATCACGCACCAACTCAAAAAGCTTGTGAACAATGGTTGACGTGATTCGAGTACTAAACAACAATTTTAAAGTATTAAATATTTAATATGTGTGAATGTTTTTCGACGAGGTTTGATTTAATTGGATATGAATTTCCGTCATCCTGCGTCAAATTTGGTTGGTAAACAGACCGCTTTCGGCCATGTGCAACTTTTAGTGTTTTTCTCTTTTCTTCTTCTTTATACTTGTATATGCGTTTGAAAGTCGGCTTTTATATCTGTTTAATGGCTCGACATATCTAAAACTGTTAAGATTAAACCACAAAATTATTGGTTATTATTATATTTGTGGCAGAAACGCAGCTTTTAAAATTGATTTACTTTGGGCTGTATGTGTTATCTTTGCATAAAAAATATGCATTTGGTATTCTTATATAACAGGCTCACGCAAGTATTTATAATTAATTTAATACATCATATTGTTAATAGCTTTAAAAAGCAAATTTTTAAATATTATATTCGATTATTATTTAAAAATTTGCTTTAAAAAGATGCTTTCGAATAATAATTATAATTATTTTTTGTTATAAATTTAAAAATTGAAGACTTTCGGATAAAAATGAAAAAGTCATTTATTATTATAACTCGAATTATTCTTGCTCGAATGAAAAGTCCATTAAGCACCTTAAAAAGAAATTTTAAAGATCAAAGATTTTTTTAAATAATTTGGCATTATAACTGATAACAACTTTAAGCTTTAAAAATGATTTTTCAAATAGTCCTGCATCCTAGCAATCGAAAATTGCCAAAGAATATTTTAACTTTGCGTTAAAAAAAGTATACAAACATCTGTTATACCCTCCTAAAAATGAATGAAATACTTAAAACCATAGTTTTTGTTTTTACTAAGGGCTTGCAGTAATACCTTGAAAACGAACAACTAAAAACATAAATTAATCAAGAAAGGGTAAATACAAAAAAGGATTCAGGGATGGACTGAGTAAAAATGGTCCGAGGAGTACACAAAAAAGTTTCAATTATCGCAAAAAAATTTCTAAAGTAAGTTATTCGAATTTAACCTTCAATGGCTATGCCGCTAAGATAAAATGAATTTTAATATCCTGTTGGTATTTACAATTCACTCTCTCTCTCTCTTACTCAACAAATTTACCAAAATATTTCCAGAAATGGTTGCATTTAAATTCAAAATAATTGCCGCACATATTTTAAATAAAAACAAAATAAAACAAAATATTAGGAATAAAAATAGCTAAAAGAATTTTTGTATCTCAATGAATTTTTTCATTTCTTATCCCTTCTAATTGCTGTATACATGATAAAAAATACCGTTGAGTCTCTGAAAGATTAAACGTTCTTACGCAGTAGATCCTAATTTCACGAACATTTTAATGTCTCATTAGGGGCACATAATTTTCTTTTAATTTTCTCGATTAATTTAATATACTGTTGTATTTTTCCTTTAATCAACGTTTAGTTTATTGAGTTCGTTTATTGAAAAATAATTACAGTCTGGTTTTGAAGTTTTAATTAAATTCCGCACTTTAATTATACTAAATGCATGATGCAGACAAGATGGTGTGACTTCGCTTGATCATGTTCACTATCAGACTGATTGACTGACTGATAAGTGAGAGAGTATATATATGTTATTTTTAAGCGTTCTAAAATTTACTAAGAAGCTTAAATTCTCCACATTTGGAAACTTCTAGAATCGTAATTTCTAGACATGCTCTCGTTATTAGTATTCATTGTACGTACTTTTGTTTGATTGTGTGCCTTGTTGCTCTGTGTTAGTTATCTAGTTTTTGTTGTTAATCTTAGTTCATGGAATTTAAATGTATCATATTGTTATTGTTTTGTGTTTTACAGACATAAAACGTCATTTCTTTTTCCCTTTTTTAATAGTAATTGGCTTATTGTAATTTAAACTAAGTTGCACTACCGCCCAATTAAGCCTTTTTATCCCGAACAGGCTCAACATCACTTTGGCCATATTTAGCCTTTCTAGGTGAATCACATTCACTTTGGACCTTGAACTATGATATCTCTGCATCCGTCATTTAATTTCTTAATTATCTTGTATGGTTCCTTCCAGTGGCTTTGCAATTCAGGGTATACTTTTTTCTTGAGTCGTGGGTCCAAGAGTATAAACACTTGTCCTTCAGTAAATCCCTACGTGTTTACTGCTCGATTATACCCGACTTTTTAATACGCTGGACACTTAAATGCGGTTGCGGACAAACTCTTAGAGCACGTGGTGGTTTTTTTGGACCTGAAGAGTGTTTTAATTATTTTGGTGTGCAGGTTTTGGTTTAACATCAAATTATGAATCCACTGGCAGTTTTAGTTCTGTTTCAAACACGATTTTTCTGGATAACGTGAACTTAAATCGTGTACAACTGACCAGTGTGCCAGTAAAACTTTGGCTACATGCTCAACCCAATGCTTTTGATGTATACTGACCACTTTTCTGAGGTATTGCTTTACGGTACAATTGAATCCAGCTACCAAAAATATCTTTCAATTGAGACCTTTAAGCATATGTGCCATTAAACACTTCAAAGTATCTAGAGCATTGCAGTATCCAAACGGCATCACTTTGAACTGCCACAGCGCCATTAATTTTCCTATAGTCTACGCAAAATCTGATGCTGCCATTTTTGTTCTTTTCCAAACCTGTCTGTGAGCTCCACGAATTCGAAGGTAGCTCAACTACTCCATTTATCTTCATTTTATTGATCAGGTCTTTGCACTCGTTTTGCTTGGGAATGGTAACACTTCTGGCTACTTGTTTTGTAGGCTTCGCTTCGCCAATATTTATTTCGTGTTTCACCACAGCCGTTCTACCTTGGCTGGAATAAGTTAGCAAAGACAGCAAATGTTTTGCTTTCTTTCTGTTAGAAGATGTCAGTTGTGCAACTCATTCTTCCACCTGTTCTGCTGATTATTAGGGTCTACTGAATTCGCCCCACAATTAATCATGGATCCAGCTGGCTCACATCTACTAATTTATAAATTTTTGTTAATGGTGTCTTTACTATTGGACAGATAAAATATACAGGAATTTTTCCAGTGTCGCAGTTTTTCACCAAAGCTTTAGTTGTGATAAAATCGCCTCTGACATCTTTTAGTTCTGCCACCTACCACCGGTTGTCCACACAATCTGCCTCCACACGTAAGCATACTGTAGTTTCCACCTGAAATTGTAACTTCTGGGCATCTATGGCAAATAACTTCTTTACTGTGGTCTTGCTCTTATTAGGCAGGGGTACCTCGGCATGCCTGATTTTGTTGGCCCGTATGTATATTAACGAGCTATAATAAAGTATGTATTAATAATGACTTTATCCACTATGTTAGCGACAATAAATACGTGATCTGCGCTGATGTTTCGTCTGTCTGTTACCTTCTAAATACGGGAAAATGCTGGCGTTTTGGGAATGAAAGAAACTTTTATTATTGACACTTACACAATTATCAGACAATGCTTTGTTTTTATTGCTGTGTGATTAACAAGAGATGATAACAAATGTAACTAGAGCCACATAGTAAAAAATATAAGACAAGCAGTATTAGAAACAATAAATTTCAAATAGGAAAAAAGCAACGATTTATAAATTTTATATAGAACACTTTTACTTCTAATATTTTTTCAATTTTTTGCTTTAATTCAACCAGAGATAATATTTTGAAATACAATTAAATAAAAGAGGCATGGCTTCCCCAGTCAGTTGAAAAATTTGTTAAGGCTCAGTATTTAAATATTATATTAAGCTCAGAGCTTTCAAATTCATCTCCATTGACATAAAATACATCGAATAGCACTCTATATTAAAAACACAAAAATAACGTAAAGAGAATTTTCCTTTTATAGTTTTTGTCCATGTACAAATAAAATATATTTTGCTCAAATAAAAATATTTTTTATACATACGTGGGCGGTAAACCAAATAAAATATACTCTTATACTGATAAAACTGGCGAAAGTAACAAAAACAGAATCGTAAATAACATTCTTGGCGAATTTTTTTTTTTTCAAACATTTAAAATAAATTTTTACGTTGTTTAAATGCACATAAACATGAACTCACATAAAATATTTGCAATTTGAATACAATTTCAGCAAAAGAAATTGGTTATGAAAGAGGTACCCGGCTTTATGGTTGATTTCAAAAGAGAAAAAAATCAGCACCACAAGAACACATCATGCTCGTGTCATGGAAAATGTCATGGATTTTATTAATGTTTATTATTTTTATTTATTTTTAATTTTTTCTTTGTTAACATTTACATAAATATAAAATTTTGTTGCTTCAAATAACACTTAATCTGTAGACTGTCTTGATTTGCATTAATTAATTTGTTTTTGTATAATTATAATTTTATTCAGAAACTGTATTTTACTTATTTACTATCATAAACAAGGTTTTTTCAAAAGGAAAATTTTTTCATGAATTTAAATTAAGAAGAATTTAAACTTTTAAAATAGATATTTGTAAAATTTCACTTTATTTAAAATTTCATTTTACATTTGCCAAAAATTAAAATATTTTCGCACTTAAAATTTCATAACGAAATTATAATAATTTTAGTTATTTTAAGTTTCTTAATGAATTTTAATTTTATTGTTGTATTTTATGGATATAAAAAATTAATTTCTTTAAGTTTTGTGTTATTTTCGTTTCATATTAAAAATTTTCGTTTCATGTAAAAGTTTATAATTTAGGCCCGACAAATTAAATATCAAGCTTTTTAACAAGCCCAACAACATAATAGTTTTGACATTTAGTATTTTGACGTATTCGTAGTAGATGCTTTGGCAATTTTTACAATAAATTTAATTTCACACGAAAATCACATTAAATAATTAAAACTAATGTGAAAAGGATGATTCTGTTAAAGTTAAATTTAGTAAAACTCGTGATATTTAGGAGAACCGCTGTACTCGATAGATAATGTGCGAACTTCAACGCGTGTTTGACCGGCTCGTTAAAGTAAACACATCGCAGACGTGAGCCACAGTATAGAAGCAGGCCCAACTTTGTCGATTCTTCGACGTCCTCAACAACTGGGATTATTCAAAACTTCGAAGCCGTACGAGGTTCAACCGATGCAGGAATTTAAGCCAACCTAGTATTCAGATCGCCGTAAATTTGCTTAATTCATTCAGGAACAATTGGCTGGTATTTTTTTCTCTCCTCTTTGTAATACAATAAAAATTTTAATCATCTTAATCTGAATTTTTTGTTTTAAATTATTTTAGAAAGCCAACTTCATTTTGAAAAACCCTTTATATATTTATCTAGCCACTTCTCACTACTACTCAATGAATTTCACCCCAAATTTTTTATGGAAAATTCAAGAATCTTATATCGTAAGCCATATTGATTACATGAGAGTTCTCATTTAAACAACACTTGCTGTGCGCATATTAACGTAGATTAAATTAAAAACCCTTTGCAAAAAATAAAATTGCTTAGTAATAATTTTGTTTAACTCAATTCAAATTAGTTACTACAATGCAGAATGATATTATTCTTGATAAAATATCGAACAGGCATTTATTTCACGTACCATTCCAAAGATTTCTATAAACGTTATGGCTGAGTTTTAGAAAGAGAGTGCGTCTTAAAAACTTAGCAGATGGTTTTTGCCGAGTTACTAGCTTTTGTAATAAAGTTATTAATTGTTTTCTATAACTTGTATTCATTTATTTTTAACTTTAATTGTTAATTATTTACAGAGCTCATTTTCTTATTTAAAATTCATGCGTATAGTGACAGATTTTCTTTTGAGCAGATATTCAAATATTTCATGGAAAATTAATGATATCCATTTTCATTCCGAGGGCACTCAAAATTTTAAAGGAACAAAAACGGACAGGAGTGTATAAAGCACAAATTAAAAATGCAACAATACCCCATATTTTCAGATTATTATATTGTCACAAATAAAAATTTAATCTTTAAAGCCACTGATGCAACATTACTCTTGAACTACAGTCTTTCAACTAATAATTGTGTGCTCTAAGCTCTAGAAGCTTGGTAACTCTCAGTAAAGTGTTACTGCTGTCTCTGGAACTTGGCGCTTACAAACCTTCTAAATCTACATACTGCCGTCTTTCAAATAATGGCAAGTTTCCTATATTTTCTTTTCCTCCCCACGCCAATGTTCAAATACGATTTCTTAAATTCTAGCTTATTATCAACTGTTGCCAGATTCAGCTATCTCAGTTCCTTTTAAGCCTGTTCAAATTTTTAATATATAACATTTTTTATTGATTTTCTCAAATTTATTTCAATTCTTTTTGCAGTTTAACAAAATAAAACATTTTACTTCATTACTTAACCCTGTGCTATAACACTGTTAAATAGGTATATACAATTTCGTTGTTGCTTTTACACAGCTTGCAACTAAGATTTCTGTTTAAAGGCGAGTAAAAACGTCTAAATATTGCAAAAGATCTAATAGGCTCTTCAAATTTTTGCTTATATATTTAATGGAATTTTTATTTCTGAAAAAAACTAACCTTTTTGTATTTTATTTATTTTTTTTTAGAACCTGGATGCACAATTAACTAAAATCTAGTTTGGTTCTGATTCTTTACATTGCCCTCAAAAATGTTATCGAAATAAATATAAAAACTAAATTTTTTTATTTTTTTAATCGACCTTTTTATATTTTAAATAAATATCTGTTACTCTTTTCATTTATTCTTTTATTTAAAATATAAAAAGGTCGATTAAAAAAATAAAAAAATTTAGAAGCTTCTTCTTTCCATAGGAAAGCGAGTTATCGAAAAAAATATATATTGTTAAATTAATTAAAAAGACCGTTGAAAAGAATAACAGATATTTATTTAATAAAAACTAAAAATATATTTGCTTTTCAAAGCTCAAATTTAGGTTTTCAAAATTCGAATGAAATTAATAGTTTTTATTTTATTCTGAAGTCCTTGAAGTTTCTACCCAAAATTTGTTATTTAATGGAATGCATTTCATATTGCCAACTCTTTAGCACTTTTAATAATGAGGTTTAATGTATAAAAAAATATATATTTTTTAACAGCTGATGCTGCTTTTTCGTAATATGCATACAGATGTGTGTTATGTATTTTAATCGACAAATAACATTTAATATTTTTCTTCTTTACATTGTATAATAAAATGGCATAGTTTATGATTACGAAAGTTGCAGCTTACAAACGTACCAACACACATATACGCAGTTATAATATAAACAAATAAACTGATCTCTCTTTCTCTCTCTCACACTCTTTTTTGTATTTGTATTTGTGCATGCGTTTGTGTGATATTAAGCTCAATGCAATATGGATCATAAATTGTACTTTATTTATATCTTTAATACAAAAGCGCAAACAATATTTCATATTTCATAAAAAAGGGGGGAAAATAAATAAAATTATAAATGCAGATAAGAAAAGCATGATATTTTTCTAACGTAGTAAGCTTGATAATTGTGTTAAAATCTTTGTGAAGCTGACTTTCGTTTTAATTAAATTTTTATTGTAAAAAAAAAACTCACAATAAGCTCACATAAATGTATAACAGTTTTTTAATTTACAAAAAAATAATATAAACAAATGGACATTTATCTCATAGATCATATTACTGTTTATAGTTAAGTGTTGATAGAAAAACTTAAGGAACATAAGGATCTATTTATTTATGAAACAAATTTAAAATAAAGGGCCGCATTTACTTTTCAATACTTTTTACGTTGATTATTTAAAAAGTGGACTTAAGGATTTTAAGAGAAAGTATGCTATGGCTATATAATAAAATAATGAAAAATAGAATAAAATAACGTTAAAAACGTGTGAAATAATTTACATTCGCTTATCTGATCAAAAATAGTCTTGGGATACATATTTTTTTAAAGAAATTTCTTTAAGCTTCCGTTTCACATTTTTATTGAAAAATTAGGCAACAATAAAGCGCCACCGCTGTTGACTTTTCTAAAATCATGAAATAATTAAAAGTTTCAAACTGTTTTTTCTATAACTCTTCTTCTTATATAACTAAATAACCTGTTTTTCGAAGCTATCATTTCTCTTTATTTCAATTCATTATAATAAAAGAATTTATTTGTCCTTTTTGTTGAGATAAGCCAAGGCTGACAAGCAGCTAGTGGAACCAATATAGCAGTTTCAAAGAAAATTGTCGTTTTATTAACCTTATGTTTGCAACATTATATATCGTTGGTTATAATTTTGACGATGCAGGTGCAGCTAATTTTATTTCGCAGTTAGGAAAAATATTACTGGAATCATTTTGCTCTTAATCAACATGAAACTGAAAATTATTTGTTTATTTGTTTTTCTCAAATGAACAGAATATATCTTTAGCTAGTTCCCATATGTATAATAATTAAGTTGTAAATTTATTTACTTTTAATAAATAAATAAATAGATAAATAAATAAATAACTTTAGCAACATTATTTTTTATTCATTTCGCACAAATTTTTTTATTTGGGCTTTTGAAAAATGCAGTTGACTCTTTCATGCTCGCATTAAAATGGGTACTAACTAACAAAAATTTTGACGCCTAGGTGTCCTGATTTAAGAGCTACAGGATGTTGCGTGCAAGCAACATTGGTGTTATAATATAAATAAAAGTTGATTTTTTTTCAAATGCCTTTTATTTGAATTTATGTATGGTGGGATACAAAACAATTATTTTGAGGATTGGAGCTTGGATAGTGTTGCAGAGCCTACATCTTGCCCTTGTTCCCCATTCCGGGCAATGATTATAACCATAAAACCGTAGGGATTTTGCAGGACCTGAAACCTATGCTCTTTTATAGGGGTTTGATTCAGAGCCCATAGATGGAACTGGTGATTACGGAGTCGATGGAAAAGGTGATGAAGTTCCTGAATTCACTGTCAAAAGGTGCTATGATGGATGAACTTTCTTTTTTGCGACAACTGTAGTTTGACCTGCGTTTAAAATCTCGGTAGCAACTTCCATTTGGAAATTTATGAGCGCCGCACATAGAGGTATTTCAACGATCTGGGCGGCTAAAACCCCAAAAGTCAAAGTAGGAATAATATTGAAAAAAAAAGTCACTGCGTTAAAAGACATTCCAAAGAACATGAGACAACAACCAAAATTTTTTTTCCGCGCATCACGCGCACGTACGAGCAGTCGAAAGTTGAGTGTTTCACAGAGTTCTCATAATAGAACTGGGTTCCCTTACAAAACAACCGGTTTTCATCGTAAATATTAGCAAAACAAATTAATCGCACAAGGAAAAAATTATGGATCCTAGTACTTCAGATAATGGACTTATGAAAAATCATTTTACAACATATAATTAGTCATATCAATGCTGATTTTTTTATTGATTGAAAGTAAGGTTATTTTTGTAGTAAATTTTTGTTGAATTTCTTTTTCAAGATGCTTTTTGATATGTTATCAAGATAGATCAAGCACTAATTTTTTTTGTTTAGCATTATTCAATCTTTCCTTTATTGAAGTAGCAAAAAATTTTTCCCGGATAGTCCCGGATAAGCACTTTTTTGACACCTTAAACATTTTGGATCTCAAAAGCTTTTTTTTTCTGTCAGTTGAGTTTTTGCAAATAATAAAACTAACTTTGATTATATGTTGACCTGTACCCATGGCATCCTATGACTCCAACGTTGCACAAAATTTTGGTTCATGGCGCAGTTGTAATTGGAAAATCTCTGTTAACTATAGGACAACTTTCGGAGGAGGCGGCAGAAATTCGTAATAAGCATTTCAGAAGTTATCGGCAAGACTTTGCAAGAAAATTTTCTAGACAAAACTGCAATGAAGATATATTTAATCGCCTTCTACTTAGTTCGGACCCTTTGTTAAGCTGTATGAGAGGATTAAAGAATAGAAATACTAACCCGTTCTTGCCAGAAGCAATATCAATGTTCATATCTGACGAGCCATATACAAATGATTATTCTTCAGAGAGGGATGCAATATTCAATTAAATGTTTTCTTAATCTTTTATGTTGTTTTGTTATTTTGTTTTCAATAAAACATGTTCATTATATATTCTCATCATTTACATACCATTTCTTTTTTTTTTATTCATTACTTTTGAGTACGTATTTATTCCAGCATTTTGGTTTCATTAAAAGTTCATTAACTCAGTCAATTTTTAACGGATGTTTTAAACCAAAGTTGCATTTTACTCATAAATAAACATACTTTTATATTACAGTCTTAAATTATACGGTTCCTAAATGAAAAAATGTGTAGAAACATCTCCAAACTTGAAAAATACCTAATTTTTTTTGCAAAACTTAGTTTGCTGGAGGAATACACACAGATGTCTCAATATTACTTAAGTCACATTTTCATATCTTCGAAATGGCTTAGTTTCTTCTTTCTAAATCCACTGAGAAATTCTAAATCGGTTGATATTCAACAAAGTTACTAGCTTATATGTGCGAAAGGGCAGAAAACCCGGTTTTTTACCCGCAACTCAAGATTTTAGAGGGTTTCGCAAATTTCAACGACACAGGCTTGTTGTACTTAACAAGATATGTACATTTAAGCACAAAAATAATTTTGGCCGCCCAGATCGTTGAAATACCTTTATGTGCGCCGTATGGTTCAATTCACCGTGTGTTTGTGTGTAGTCTCTGTACAACAACCAACTGTTTACCAAACTCGAATTTATGCACTAGTACACTATGCGCACGTACCATTTATTTGAGCGGTGGTTGATTTTGTACAATTAAAACAGCATTTCCTCAAGATAAACTCTTCTTCTGCTTGTTATGCCTGAACGAGATATAGTTATAAATTTCGTGTCTTCTTGGGTTCTTATCTGTATAGTTTGAATCCAATTGTACACATTACAATTGGATTTAAACTAACGTCGAGCAATCGATTGCTTCATATTTGAAATTGCTTGATCATCGTCCTCGTCCTTGGTACCTAGAGAGTAGTTATTCCACAAGAAACACGATTGCTAAGATCTAGTTTTTACTTTAAATAACGAATGACACAACAAATGAGAATAAAATACATGAATCCCTCCTATTCGCTGCTCTACTGAAGTCTTATTATTCAGAAATAGCCCAAAAAATATGGTAAGCTATATACCGGATCAAGATATCTGGTATTTTTGTTTTCATCTTTGCGAGCGGTTCTCAACCCTTCTGTAGTGATATATGTGCGTCAAATGTATAACTATGCCGTTTCTAAATTTTTCTACTTTTATACTCGCATATGATTTTATAATCTTAGCATTTTTAAAAACTTTAAAAAGCATCCCATTTATTACGAGTATTATAAGTCATAACTAACACTAAACATTATCAAACCCTTTTATTTAACATGATTTCATTTTGGCTTTGTTTATTTATTTATATTTCAGAAGGTTTGTTTATTATGGCATTAAATTTAACAAAATTTTTTCGTAAAATCCAAAGAAATATGTGTATTCAAGCTGCATTATTAATTCTAGTGAACTGGTACAAATATTCACACACACATCTTTGATACGCTTTTATGGATATGAGTATCGTTCTGGCTAAAATAGTGTGTGTGTGTGTGTGTTGTTATAGTTTTTAATAATAAAATAAATTTGACTTTGTATCGTATGTAGATGTTTATTTGCTATGCATTGAAACAAAAATAAAAAAATAAAACAAAGGGGGTTCCATTAGAGACCTAAAGCTGCTTAAATCAGTAGAATTTAATGTTTTGAGTTTTGTGAAAAACACTCTCATAAGCAGCACAGCACAGCACACTTTTCTAATGATATTGTATTTTATCAGTGCATGTGTAGTGGTTATTTCATCACTGCATTATTAATATAGCAATCATTATACTTAAACTTTTAGATACGAAAAGGTGATATGTAAGATATTTGCAAGACATTAAAATTATCAAATTTACACGCTCCTATTAGTGAGCTTATTTTCAAAAAATATTATGGCCTTAAAAATATGAAAAAAAAAGTTAAAAGAAAAATGTCGCAATGTTGACAGCAATGGATTTTATGTTGCTTAATTTCCGTTTTCGTTATATCATTGATGCACGCTTTTAGAAGAAGTTTGCATGTATGTGTTTGTGTGTGTGTGTGCGTTTGTGCATACACTTTGAACTATTTCTATATACATGACACATGTATTTATAGCATACAAAGTATGAAAGCAAACAGTCAGTAACAATAAAAATATAAAATAAATGTCTTTTGTGTATAAAAATGCTATAAAATGGAATTGAAACCAACTTTTAGCGATTGACTACTGTAAAACAGCACTTTTTACAATTTATAGGTTATGGTCTACAAATTATGTCTCAACCGATATGTGCGTGCTTAAAATATTGTATGTAAAAGGAAACTATAGATATTTTTATGTATTCATAAAAAATGACTTTACTTTAATGTAAACGTAAAGTAAATGACACATTTTTGTAATGTCAAACACAGCGTTGTTTTTAGATTATTCTGCTGCAATAATTTTTAAAAATATTTAAAATATTTAATCTTTATTTCACTTTTCTTTTTTCTCCGGGCTCTAGGTCAATAATATTTATTCAAATAAAACTCTTTTCCGTTTACAGTAAACATAACACACTCAAGGGTATTGACAACGGTTCCTGAAGAAGGACAACGAAGTTGTTCGAAATATCGAATGAAAATAAAAACAATATTTAATGAAGCGGAAAAGAGTTTTATTGGAATAAATATTATTGACCTAGAGCCCGGAGAAAAAAGAAAAGTGAAATAGACATTCCTAAAAGGTCGAACAAAATAAATAAATAAAAATATTTAATCTTAAATAAAATATTTTAGTGCTGTATAATTAGAGCTACTTATTTACAATTTACTAATTGTTCCTTATTGGTAATATTTGGTTGAGTATTTTTCATATTACACTTAACCTCTTTCTAAGCTTAGCCTAATTCATTAACCTAAAGTTCTTATAAAGCCTTAAACCTATGGCAACCATATGGAAATATGATCTATTTCATATTGCTGTTATTTGAATAACTTCATTGAAAATTATAACTATTTAATATCATATGAATCACACTGATTATCGTGTAAACACAACTAAGTCAAGGGCATTTAAGTGGTTTATTATTTTAAGGCCACTTAATTATTTAAAGGGCATGTGAGAAATGTAATGTGATCCATTTAATGCAATGCATTTACAGTGTCTGTTCATGATGGATCCAAATATTGCGGCCACTAAGACCATTTGTTGCACTACTTATGTGATGACTGCTTTAGCTGATTAATCACACCACACTGTGATTATCAGTAGCCACTTTATTTCGTATTGTATTTTGAGTTAGTTACGACCTATTGCTCGTATTGTAAATCGTAAACTGGTTGGCAAAAAAGATCACACAAATTCAAGAATATTTAGGCGAGCAATTGAAGAATTCTGCTAATGTTAATTTTTTCCTGTTTATTTGTAAAATTAAAATAAAAATTTTGAAATAATTTAATAAGGTTTCGAAATTGAAATATTGATAAACTTATTGCGATTAAATCTGTTATTCAATTTGTAGTTTTTTTTAATCAAAATAATTTTTATATTTATTCAATTTACTAATTTTGAGCTATTCTGGCCCAACATATTTATGATAATTTTTTTGATTGCCATAATTGTGTTGGGTCAGAATAACTCAAAATTCGTAAATTGAATAAATATAAAATTCTAATTTCGCCGAGATAAAAAGAAAAAGTAAAAAATAATTTCTATTGTGGCATTAAGAAATGCAAATTATTTACAACAGGACAGACACAATTGTAAAAAGTAGATAATTACAAATTAGAAAGAAAAAGTAGTTTCTACGCCTACTTAAGAAAGTGTGAGGAGATATCTGATAATATTTGGCATTGAATACCAAATGCGCTTATGCATATTCACTGTTGACATGTCTTTGGGCCAAGTAAGCCGAACATTAGTACAGACGACCGCCATGTATGCAGTTTTGCTGTTGTAGGCGGTCTAGTTTTCTTTTCGATTTGGTTGTTAAAGTTGTGTTAAATATATGACAAACTATAAGATGTCATGTATTTAGATTTTATTACTGTGCATAGCAAAAGGAAAGTGGGGTCAAACATAAATAATATGTTCAAATTTTTGTTTAATGTTTGTATTTTTAAGCGTGTTTCAATGTTCATTGAAATTATATTAATGTAATGTCTGTAAGACGAATAGACTTAAATATTTTCTACAGAAAATTTCTTAAAATCTAAATTTTTTTTGAGTTTCTAAAATTAATTTTATTTTTATTTTTTGACTCACTGTACCAGAGTCTATGTGTTAATGGACTTAATGTTAATGGAGCTATTTCAATAAGTTTATATTCTGTTGCAAGCATTTTTTCTAGGGTATTGCAGCCAATACTCGTATATTGTATTTTTCTGATAAAATATTATACTTATAATAAATAATAAATAATATTTGTTGTTGTTATTTTGTTAAAAAAAAACATTATCTTTTTTGTGCTAAAAAACACATACACAATCCTTAGTAAATGTTCGACAAATGTAGTGCGAATATATGTATAACAAAAATCACAAAAAAACAATCTACATTTAATGCTTTTCACTCCTGTTTAAAAACGTTTAATATTTTTGCCATAAATTAATTGGTGAATGCAATTAGTTGCATTCATAAATTTTATTTCATGTTTAAAGTTCATTTTGTGCTAAGTACGCAATATTTTTAATCAGAAATGTATTGCACCTAAAAAAACACCACATGAAAAGAAGCTCACAAAGGGCGAAAGAGAAATAATAAAATAGTTTTACCATACAAACTTTTATCTAGACTTTATAGATAACGTCATACACACAGCTGATGTCTTAAAATATCTTCAGTTAAATGAAAAATTTATTTATATTTATTGTGGCATCGTACAAGTCATAAATAACTAAATGAAATTATTATTTATGAATATGTTAACAATGAAATTTTGTTGTTGTGTTTTTTAAGCAGCTTGAAGAATATAAGAATATATATTTTAATAAATCTTTTTGAAATTAGCTAATAAATATATTTTATTTTTTACCATTGAACAATCTATAGTTAAGTAGTTTAGTAGTTTGCCTATTACAAAACTATCTAAATTAAATAATTCTTAAATAACATATTTTTTTTATTATTAATAATAATATTTTATACATTTTAAGCTTTGGTGAAGGAACTCTGTTTATTTTCAAGCAAATTTAATTTTTTGATCACTGAGGTAGAATAATCCTCTGGACTGCTGGACCACTTCAAATAAACTATTTGAATGGATTATTGGTTATTTTCCTTTTGCGGCACTTAACATTTTTACTCGCACTCAAACTCAAACATTATTGCGAAAATTAACTGTGGTCAGGAGCGCTTCCTTTTCTTCATGCGTCAGAGTTTTAAAACATTTTGCTAAAAATACCAAGATTTTTTTATCTTAAAAAGGTTTTTACTATAAAGCTTTCTTTCTTTCTTCCTTTCGAAATATTTTTCGCTTTAATGCTTATCTTCTTTCACGAAATATTTGTCGATAACTTTAATAACTAAATTTTTAGTAGCGAAGGCATAGAAACAGGTCTATTAGTCCAAGCTTTTTTTAAAACCATTTGCAATAATTTGGTAATTCGGACGGCTGTTTTCCTGCTATCTGTTACTCAAATTAAAAAAAGAAAATTTTCTTTTATGATGATTATGTATTAAATAGTTTCTTATATTTACTAGGACTAAATGTTAGCAGTTATAGAAAAGTAATAGCAAGTAATTGCATTTGACAATAAGGTGCAAATAGAAGAAAATTATAGATTTAATACAGAAATTAATTAAGACTCAATTTAATTAAAATTTTTTTACTTTTGATCTAATACTTATGATAAAAAAGTCGATGCAGTTAATACTTATGAAATGTATCTGCATTAGCTGCAATAATATAATTTTGTACAGTGAATATATTTTTAGAAAATAGTTTGTGCTATTTATAATTTTTTTTCGCTCTTGTTCATTTATGGTATCTTCACTTAAATTTAAACTGACCTAACTATTCAAATCTTAAATCTAAAATTTTATTAATTTTTTTTTCAGCCTTGCCAATGCTAGGTAAAAATTTATATCCCACTATAGTTGCTTCAATTGGCGCTCATCTCATTACTTGGTTACGGATGAAGGCAAGGTATTCCTCCCCCGCCAGGCTACTGTGACTACGATCAGTTAGGATGTTACGGGATGGATTTCTAGCTTCTTCACGTATGACGTCACATGTTTTAAAATTTCCGTTTTCACCATAGGCACGTTTAGATCGTTCTGAATGTGCGAATTTTTTGACACACCAGGGAGCAGCTATAATTATACAGAGAATTTTATTTTAGTGCCTTGATTCGTGATTACAACAGCGCCCCACAACTGAATACGGTTATTGGTTTTAAGATGGAATTATATATTACTAGTTTGCAGTCTAATTTAAGAGTAGAATTCCTCCAATTATCCAATTAGTATATCTGAGCCATTTTTTATTTCAATTGAATTAACTTAGCGCCTATTTAAGACTTCAATGTGAGGCACCGATTAAGTTATATGCCAGGGTATTTTACTACGGTCTGTCGAGAAACAATTTGGTTATTAATTTGAGTCATAGGGCACGATTCTTTTCGTAATTTGTACGCACTTTCTTTCATTCACTTTAATTTTCCATTGCTCAAGCCACCTTTATATTCTTTATTCTTGTTCTGTGGTCTTTTAACTGTCGGTAAGCTTCCTGGAATGTATTGTTGATGCTCAGAAAGGCTGTATGATCTTGCAAATGTTGACGTATGAATATTGTTATTAGCTGGCATGTCCGAAGTATATATCAAATATAAAAATGGACCCAAAATACTGCAATTTGGTCTTGGAACTTAGAAAATCACCTTTGCTTATGATGAATTTTCCGCTAGTAATGTAACTTTCTAATAGTGTATAAGTATTAAGTGCAACTGTTTTTTAAATTTGTGCATTAAGTCTTCGTGCCAGACTGTGTCGAATGTTTGCGAAACGTCTATTAATAGGACATAGCAATATTTCCTAATACTTGTACTAGTCTGTGCATTGATTCCATAATACTATGTTTTCATCTGAATCCAAATTGGTGGTTAGGAATATATCTGCTTTCATTAAAATGATAAATGTTGTTATTATTGGTAATTCTAAAATCATTTCGTTCCTAATCGATAATAGACTTTTCATCCCAATAAAAATTTAATGCCAAAGTAGCTATACGAGTAGCATCAATATTGGAAAAGTAGCATTGCTAATAAGAGAAAAGTTCTATTGCAGCCTAATAGTCAGACTTAATCTTGTAATTTCTTTTATATTTATGGACCAATTAAAATAATAGGAAATCAAATCTAGTATATCTTGTTGTATCGGTTCCCCCCGGGGGCACATGGTAGTCTTTATGGATCCTACTACTTGCATCTAGACTGGTGTCTTGCGGGGTAAAAGGGAGCCCAGACCCCTTCAAGGCTAGTAGGGGTCATCTGGACTATCCACTACAAGCCACGGGAATGAGTGGCCCGTAGAGTTCCGCTATTTGTCTCTTTAGGCATTTGGCTGTTCTCTGGCTGATTATTGAGGTAGTCCCTTTTTTTGGGAATATCGTGGTGGCTGTATGTTTCGAGGCCCTCGTTTGTGTTTGTGGGTAGGATTATTCACAATGAACACAATGAATGGTCCAGGTCCAGTGAGTATGAATGCCGTCGTGTTTTTAATTATATTAGGCTTCATGCGTTCTGTACCAGGAGTTGGATAGTCTCCAACTCTTCAGCAAGGAGTGAATGCTGCGGCCTACTTCAGGCTTTCGAAATTGCTACTAGGAGTTACCGGAGGATATACGTATTCGATGGCCTTATAGGGTGTGAATGGCGTTGCTTTTCATTCACAGTGATTTGACCATCATCTGATTATGGCTCACTGCCGGTGCAGGTATAAATCTTATCACATCATAACATTCGGTTTTAGAGTCAATTCCTGTATTCTAATAAAAATGAAGTAAAACTCATATACTTGTATATAGGCTAGTGAGTTTTATATTAAAATTTCTTTTCCATTTAAGGAAGTAGGAACAATAAATTTTATTTAAAATAAAAAATAAGTACTAATCTTTTAAACGATTTTCTTAATGAAATTTTCACGATTTATTTTTTTAATATTTCGCTTTTGTATGGAAAGCTTTTTCAGGAAAATTAATTTTAATTTAATTAATTTAAGATTAGTACATATTTAATTAAAATAAAAAAGGTCGAAAAAAATAAAAATAATTAAAAATCAAGTTAATTAAATTTATTTAAATAATTAATAATTTGCTAGAGGTTTCCTTAAAATTAAATAAATAAATTCGTTACAGCATCTGAATATAAATATTTTTTTGTTTCAAAGTAAAGATGAAATTGAACCGGGCGAAACGTATCACGTTGTATTATTCAATTGATAATGCAAAAATTATTGCCTTGAAGTCAAAGTTAGACATTCAGAAATGCTTTTCTTCATTCATTCACATTGACGATGTTATTTTCAAAATTTTGTTACAGTGCAAGTCGTGCCCTCGTTTTCACTTAAACGATGTTACTACTTTATTATTACTTTATTATTATTTTTTTATTATTAGTAATGGTCTTTTTTAAATAAATTTACTCTATATATATTTAAATTATAAGATTAATAATAATTTATTTAATAAAAAAAAGAGGTCAAATAAAAATAATAATCAAAATGAATTACTATTATTATTATAATTATTGTTATTATTTTTCTTATTATTATTACTATTTAAATTGAATTCACTGTCTAATTTAAGACGAATTACTAGTATTATCTTATTTATGAATTATATTATAATTATTATATTACATTATATTTATTTATGAAGTACAAAATCAGATTTAAGTTAACAGCCGGGAACGTCGGAGCGCCACCTGTGAGTCAGGAATAAACAGATCATCAATACAGTCAGCTGGTCTGCAATCCAAATCTCACAGCTGATAGTTGTCAGTCAACTATGACAAATAATGCGTGGGTGTGTGAATGTGTATACCCACGCACAAGTATATAAGGCAGAAGATTTGGTGAATTTATTTCAATCAACAAGTAGCTCGTTGCAGGTAAGAGGTATTTTGGAGGAATTTTATATTCCGCAATAATATCTTGTCAGCAGATAGCAAGCAGATCACCTGTAGACCGTTCGACTGATACTGTTGCGGAATTTTATATTCCCTCACTATTATTTACACGGCCAAGAACTCCCAGAATTATGCAAATTTAATTTTTCCAATTTAAATTTTATGAGGCTTATACACCGTTTATTGAACGAGCTTAAACTATTTTATTGTAATACAACGCATACAATAATACAAAAATACAATTGCATTATGAATTGCACAATTATAATTTAAAATTATGATATGAATATTATTTTAAAATTCTTTTAAAAAAGCTTGACAAAAATTGAATTTACTTTAACCGATTCATTTTTATATATTCCACTTACTATTCCACTTATGATTATTTGTATAAACTGCGTTTATATAAACTGAATTTATATAAAATAACACAAAAACATTATTAAAAAAAAATAATTTAATCCATCTAAAGAAAAAAGGACCAAATGAAATTTCACATAAAGAAATAAAATAAAAACAAAGTGTGTAACTAACCACAAAAAGTTCTTAACTTTCCTTTGAGGCTCTCTTTGCGCTTACAAAAAAAAAATTAAACTACTGAAAATTGTATGAAGAAGTTATTTTATACAATTTTATTTTTTTTTTATCCTTAACAAAATGAAATTCCAGTCAGAATTTACTATGAGTATTTTAAATCCAAAAATAATAAAAACGAAAATAACACCAGTGAAATCCAAGTAAAGAGCAAAAAATTAAAATAAATCCAAAACTGACAAAAACGTTTTGCAGTTGTGCTCGTTTGGTTTTGCTGATACAGAAACAAAGCGAAATATACAAATACCACAAATAAGTTGCATACGAAAAAATTTAATACTAAGATAAAAATAAAAACGGAAACGGATATAAGTAGCCAAATGATTTCCCATGATACAAACACTGCGTAATACTTTGTACTTAACAAAAAACAAAAAAAAAAACAACAAAAAGGAAGAATAGTAACAAACTGCACACATCAACCAACACTTTGTTCTTTTTTGTTTTTTTTTTTTTTGATTGAAACAGTAAAAGCTTCATTCTCTTGCAGATATTTTACAATGAAATTATTTCAAAATATTTCGACATTTAAATTGATCAATTACTGTTTTTGGTTTATTTAAAAATAAAAGACCTTTAACGCAAGTGCATCTTTCTTTACTTTTGAAAATGACAGTACTTACAAATACAGACACATATACATACACTGGCATATTTTAAAATATTCATGTTTGTAAAGGATATTGTACGCCTTTCGCTTGAAGGCCGTTAAGACACTAAACTTTATAAAATATAAATAAACTACCGAAAAATAACCATAAGAAAGAAGGCGAACACAAAAAATATAAATGCCAGAAAACTTTAGTTTTAGTATTTTTGTAAAATAAAATTTAAAATGTTTTTTATTCTATTTAAAAATTGTTCGTTTTGCTTTTTTTTTTGTTAATGAAGAACAGAAGAACAAGACAAAAAACAAAATAGCAATGGCCACATGGGTTTGTTAGTTTCTTTGCAAAGAACATTGTTTCTTTTATGATTTTTATAACTTCTTGTTACAAACTTCCTCAGGGCACTCTTTGGCCAAAGTTATTATTTTATTTTTCGTCTATAGTGCCTGCTTGTTATTAGTTTTGCTTGTTGCCTGCCTGCACGTAGGATGTTTAGTAATTATTTTTGAAAATACCGGAAATTGCTAAACAATATCCTGTTTTTAGCAAAGTACAAACAAAACAACTGCGAAATTTTAATAAAATCAGTAATTTGTGTTTTAGTATTATTGAAATTTGATGAACTTAACAAATTTTTAACAACTGTTAAATAGAACAAAGATTAAGTAAAATATGAATATAATTTAATTAGATTAAATTGGTTTTTGTTAGTTTTCCCATTTTCTTTTCGTTTTTGAAAAGTTTATAGTGGCAATAAGAAGAAAAAAGCTACGAAACCATTTGAAATAGCAGAAATACCTGGCCTTTATTTTGATTGCAGTGACTATAGCCCATCGACTAGAAACTGCTTTATTTTTCATCACAGCGTTTTTCATTAAACACAAGATGTAAATAGGCATTCACATTTGATATAGAGTGCTTTTCTGAACCCGAAAGAATTTTCAAATTTAAAAAAAAAAAGTAACAAAAAAATCAATCTGATTATTATTGTTATTGGACCTTTTTATATCTTAAATAAAATTTTAACGGTCTTTTAAATAAAATTTGAAAGAAGTTCAAGAAAAATAATTCCATTGGAACAATAATCAATAAATACAAGGCTACCATGGACAAAATTATAGGAAAGCTGGAATTAATTGTAGGAAAGCTGGAATTAAAAAAATAATTTAGTGGAAATTTTTAATGTTAACGAAATTATAAATTATCAACACACTATTGAGAGCTACACAAAAGATTTACACAAAAGAATGTTAAATTTAGTAATTAGGGAACAATTTTAGATAGGAACATAGAGATGTTAGTATATAATATGGAAGGACAATTGACATTAGATGAGATAACAGAATTATCAGAATATATAGATAGATTAACTCATATTTTTGAAAAAAAAGTTAAGGAAACACATAGTAGGAAATTTAAGAATCTTTCTGATATTTAAAGAAGGGAACTAGGAATTAAGGTTAATAAAGATTGGCTTGTTAACAAGACTGACATAGCTATTCCAGGGGATGTTAAGTGGATTCTTTCTCTAGAACAGAAATTTTTGCATTACCAGTTGAAAAGAAAAATTTTCCTATGATGAAGGTAATTTCAGAAGGAAATGATTTGCTTCAGACTGTAAAAGAAAAAGAGGTTCAGGAAGTAGCGCGGAAAAAACTAACAATGATTATTGATAGGCACATTAGCAACATTAGACCTACAGCAAGGGATATTTTTATATTAGATAAAGTAAAAACTGCTAAACAATTTTTGAATACTAATAGAAACATATTAATTGTTAATGCTGACAAGGGTGATGTTACTATTGCTATGAGCAGAGATGATTATAATTCGAGAATAAATGACATTCTTAACGATTCTGCAAAATACTCAATATTGAATAAGGATCCTACCACTAAACTGCAAAAAACAAACAATGTTTTAGTTGATGAACTTTAAAAAAAAGATATAATTTCAGTAATGGAGAGAAATAGACTTAAGACTAATGTATCAAATTCTCCAAAGCTATATGGAGTACCTTAGATCCACAAGCAGAATTTTCCTTTAAGGCCTATTTGCTCTTGCATTAATTCCGCGGCCTATGGACTGTGCAATTTTATAACGAATATTCTTAAGGTAATAACTGGACAATTGATATATAATATTAGAAATTCATTGGAATATAAAGATAAAGCCAAGATAATGATAGATTATTTTCATTTGATGTAGTTTCCCTTTTTCCAAGTATTCCTGTAGGTTTAGCTTTGAGGATTGTAGGCAGAAAATGGCAGATAATAGAGCAAAATACGAATATTAAGAAGGAATTATTTTTACGTATTCTTAAGTTTTGTGTTAAAGACAACAGGTATTTTTAATTTGATAATAGGAAATATCTGCAGAAGGAGGGTCTCCTTATGGGCTCTCCAGCATCTCCAGTGATAGCTGATATTGTGATGGAGGAATTACAAAATTCATGTATTAGCAAAATGCATATTAAACCGAAGATTATCAAAAATATGTAGATGATTTATTAAATTTACGATTGAAAGAGAGTTAGAATCTAAACTTCCATATTCGGATACATTGATAATAAGTAAGGGAAATAAGTTAGTGTTTGATTGGTATAAGAAACCAACATTTAGCAGTATGAAGGATGAAATAGAAAAAATGGAAATATCTGATGTAGTACAGAGGATACCATGTGGAGGAAATGACCAGGTGAACTGTGACAAAGTTTATATTGGGACAAAAAAAAATAAACTTAAAACAAGATTAGCTGGTCACAGATGTGACCAAAAATATAGAAATATTTCAACACAGAAGACAGCCTTATCTTCACATTGTAAGAAATATAATCATTATCCAAAGTTTGATGAAACTTCAGTATTAGATATAGAAAAAAACCACAAGAGACGTTATATGTTGGAAATGTTAGAAATTGTTAATGTACCAAATGTAAGGAGAATAAATTTCAAGACAGACACAGACAATTTAGCTCAGAATTATAGGTACGTAATTAAAAAGACACATAATTTGTTATAATCATTTCATAAGAGAGAATTTGTTATTTGTTATTTATTTGTTATTTCCGTTTCCTTGTTTTTGTATGTTTGAATATTTGAAAATTTTAAAATTTTTTATGTATGTATGAAAAAATATTTTATATGTTTTTGTCAAATGTTTTGAAACATATTTTTCAATTTGTTAGTAATTTTTTGTTTTCAAAAATATAAAATTTTTTCCTGAAGAAGCTTTCCAAAGGAAAGCGAAATATCGTAAAGAAAAAAAATATATAAAAAAGAAAAAAGTTATTTATTAAAGATAAAAAAATAAAATTAATTAAATTTTATGTTCCGATAAAAATAAAGATAAAACTGAAGTTTATGCACAAATGAATTCATGCTATAATATATTTTGCCGGGGTAGTTCTCAGAGCATGCCCAGTGGTGCCAGTAATACTTACTGTTAATCTTTTTTTTTCTCAAAAAAAAAAAACACAAAATAAAAGAAACCCAAACAACTTTCTTAATCACTTTTATTCTCTCTTTAGGTTTACAATTTGGAGTTTTTATTTTTAACGCTCGAACACAAACCAACCGACCAGACCGTGCAAGATTTTACATTTTATGCCCTGAACCCGACCGACTTAGATCTCCGGTATCGCGTGCTTGTACTCGGGCGGTAGGATACTTAATGCCCTTGCCCAGTGTTTACTTCTTAATTTTCTTGCTTGATTTGTTGATTGTTAGTGTCTCACCACGACTAGGACCTATGACTGTAATAACCAGTAGTGTCCCTCTTCACTACAACTTCTTGGTCTGGGGACTATGGCTTTAATAACCAGTAGAAACCCTCTACAACTATTACTACTTGGTCTGGGGACTATGGCTATAATAACCAGTAGAAACCCTCCACCACTACCTGTTGTTGACCTGCATGTCTTGGTGGCCTTCCACTGTCGAGGCTGTAATAACCTGCGTCAGTGTCCCTTCAACAAGACGGCGCAAGCATAACTGAAGTTGTCGTGATCATCACACCCTCCATCAACCAATCATTACCACTAAAGCATTGACATCAAACAATCTCTCTAATACCCCGCCAGTTTAGCCTCTTTCTTATTGTGGTTGATTCTCTTATACTCTTTTCTTTTAAATTCGACTAATTATAATAACTCATTCGAAAGATACGAGATTATTATTAATACGTCATCATCGATTCAGGAACATAATAATAATGATAATTACTAATAATAATATCGATAAAAAAATGTTAATAATACTATAATTCACAAAAATTCTCAATTCAGTATGATAATTAATAATAATAATATTGATCAAAATTATAATAATACTCTACATAAAACTATTCAAAAAAAGATTCGTGTGGCAGTATGAACGAAAGTTTACTTCGTTACAAGGCTATTATTGATTCTGCAGAATATACATTCGAAATTGAGTTAGGTTTTAGGTTCACAGTGGCAGGCGCCATATTCATTACAAAAACTACAAAATTTTTGCTATACGAAAAATATAGATTTCAATTAAAAATTTTTTCTTTAAGTTGTTTGTTTCCCTTCTTTTGTTATTTATTGAATCTTCAAAATATTCAATAACAATAAGTTGTCAAATCCTAAATCTAGAAATAATCGTTAAGCCCGACCAATGTCAGACATATACACCTAGTGGCAGAAAATGAATTATGCTCAAGACGCTTTATCTGTAGCATTGACAACTAGATACTTAGTGCCCCTCTTTTTTAGGCGAATGTGACCACTAACGTTTGATATATTGCGAGCAAGTGAATTAGGATGGGTTTCGAACTTTGTTAGGTATTTTCCTGCGTATTTAGCTATTTCAGCAGTCACTAGTGGCATGTTTAAGTCCCGATGGATGTTAGAATTTTTGACGTACCATGCAGCTGATGTTACTAGGCGCAAAATTGTATTCTGTCTACGTTGGATATTCTCCACATTAAAAGCTGATGCAGTGCCCCATAGCTGGATTCCATAGCATCATATTGGTTTCAAAAGAGACTTGTACAATAAAAGTTTGCAATCCAGACTCAGGGTAGAATTTCTACCAATGAGCCAATGTATCTGAGCCAATTTTAGCTTCATCTGAGTCAGCTTTGCTTCAATGTGATTCTTCCACGTAAGTCGTCGATCAAGATGTATACCAATGTATTTCACATGCGAATGTTCCGGAACAATTTCGTTATTGATTCGCAGTGTGAACGTTATATGAACACACTTTTGTTCGTTCACCTTTATTCTCCATAATTTCAACCATGTTTCTAGCTGGCTAATATGCTCTTGAAGATTATGAGATGCTTCGCGCGGGTTTTCGTGCATATTAAGACAGGCTGTGTCATCAGCAAATGTAGATGTGTGAATAATACTACCCACAGGCATATCACAAGTATAAATTAAATATAAAACTGGACCAAGTGTACTGCCCTGTGGCACACCTGCGGCAATAGATTCGAGTGGACTCATGAAGTTTCCTTATTTAACAGTAAACTTCCGGCCAATAATATAACTTTCCAAAAGCTTCAGAATGTTGACTGGCAGATATGTTTTCAGTTTTAAAAGCAGTCCTTCATGCCACATTTTGTCAAAAGCCTGAGATATATCTATGAAAAGAGCAGAACAAAACTTCTTTTGTTCAAATGTCCTTCTGATGACTTGAACCAATCTGTGCGTTTGTTCAATGGTGCTATCGTGACTTCTAAAACCAAATTGATGATCCGGAAAGCACCCGCTATTTGTTAGGATAAGTGACAATTTTCTCATGAGGAGCTTTTCGAAAAGCTCTGACATTATTGACATATATGACATATATAACTCCGCCTTGGTAAGATCTTTTCCTGGTGTCGGAATTATTTTGACTTGAATTGAATATAAATAGCAAAATTCTAACTGCAATAACAGGTAACTCAATCAGCATTCTGTTACTGATACCGTCGATGCCCGGAGCCATCTTCTTGTTAGTTCACCGATGACTTTTTGTACATCACGCAATTCCAACTTTAATGGTCGCGGAGGTAAGGCAACTACGTTCGGCAATTCAAGAACACCAGTACTTGTATTGGGGGTAAATACATTCTTTGAATGTTCAGCAAATATTCTACCTTTTTCAGCATCAGTTCTTGCCCAACCTTCAGTCAAGGTGCGCAAAGGTGGTTTAAAATATACGGGTCTTTTAAGATTTTTAGCAGCACGCCACAAAGAGTAATTAGAGGCTGGTGTGACAGACTCTCCAGATATTTTTGAAAAGATGCAGTTTTTTTTTAAGTAACATATAAATATTATTTAAGTTTGTTTTGCAATTTACAGCAGATTTGTTTGATACATTTAATTTTATAATAAAAAATATTGATTCTGTCAATCCTTTATTCTGTTGTTTAAAGTACAAAATCAAAATAATAAATCATAAACTAAATAAAACATAAATAAATAGACATTTAACTTAGAAATATGATACTGAAAAACTTTATTCACATATTACAGACAGACTGACTTTATTAATTTTTGTTTTTCCTAATTTTAACAAAGTACAAATATTTTATATCAATCTAATAAAATTTAGTTTTTATGTTTTAACATTTAATTTGTCTTTAAAATTCAATTTCCATATCGTTGATCAACGCAGTCATTTAATTTAAGTGTTTATTTGATTATCAACAAATGGCACACGCAACATGAATACACTCCTCATTTTATATCCTTCGTTTAGTGACTATACTCAAAAATCCAATAACAACAAGTGGCCGAAAATTTAAACATCGAATTCTACTAAAACGCAACATAAATTTTGAATAAAAATGTAACACAACACGCACACATTCCTAACATTTATTCATTCACTTTATTTACTTCATTCACCTAAATAACTGATTTACATTTTTCGTTGACGTGCTAAAATGTATAGACTGATATCGTTTGATAGGTTAAAAAAATAAAAACTGAAAAAAAAGAAGGGAAAACAAAAAATGCCTAAACCGTTTTTATTTTATTAGTTTCATTTGGCAATAATACGCAAATAAACACTCAACAACCATTTAACGTACTGGACTACATTATAACGTTTGTAACGTTGGTGTGAAATAATACTTAGGAGCCATTAAAAAAGAGTTGGGGTAAAAAACGAACAAACAAACAAACCAAAAAATATTGCTGACTAGAATCAATTTAAAATACAAATAATTGTTTGATAAAGAATCAACAACCTGCTGAGAGTTTAACAGTTTTACTGATTCAACAATAATGTGTAAAATTTAAGTCTAGTTATTTATTCCTGTATATGATCCTTTAATATGGCTTGAGGAACAACAACAAACTAAAAGGTATGTTTTGTGCTTTTATTTAAAGAAAAAAGGCAAATGGATATGTGTGTGGGGTTTTTTTTTTATTATTTTTATTGGTTAAGGGAACTATTAATTTATGATTCAGGGTTTTTATTTTTTGGTATTATGTTGTTTGGTTGCCCTCCGCCAGTAAATGAAATGATATTGCCATTTACCGTCCTAACTGGCTGGTTTTTTATTTTTTGCTGAATTGAATAAAGCATTCGTAAAATTTATGAGATTTGCAATTGTATTGTTTTTTCCTACCATTTGTTTTCGCTAAGCTAGACGGTAAGGAATATTAAATGCGTACAAATGTTGTTTCTAACTTGTAACCGGACATGCCTGTTTTTTTCCCGTTCGGACCAGTACTCAGGGCGTGACCCCTACTCATGCAATTTATTGTACTGCAAACTAGGATAATAGGTTATAGGGAGGGGGAAAGTGGGAGTGGTGTTTGTGGACATTGAACTTCACTGTATTGAAACGGACGGGCAATTTATTCCACTTATGAACTGTTCTGCTAAAAAACCAATTTTCCCTGTAATGCGTTGTCCGATTTATGGGCCACTCAATCACAAATGGATGCGCTCTCAACGAAAATCGAGTCAAACGCTAATATGTACGAGTTTGGGGAACAAGTTCCCTAATTTCATTCTAGCACTTACCATTGTAGTAACGATAGAACAGTGAAATACAGCCTACATTGCGTTGATGCTCTAGGAAATCAATAGAATTGGATACTCTACGATCCTCAATGAGACTCTTGATCCTCTCCTGTACGCGGTCGAGCAACTGCAAAATAGACTTTGGGGCGGCAGCCCACACATGAGAGTTGTATTCCATCTTTGGACGGATATAGGTGGTATAAATAGTACGGAGATTGGATGGAGTGAAGTAACTCTTACACCGTTTTCGAAAACCGTGACACTTGAAAAATGTGTTTAGTCCATCGAACATCAAATTAATTTTCATGTCAAGAAAATCAAGAGCTTCCGGTTTCGTAATACCTATACCACCCACAGTAACAAGTGCAGCACCATTACCGAACACAGATTTATGCGTAAGCATGCAACATTGCGTCTTACGGGCATTAAAATCGACTCTATTTGCACGACCCTTTTCGGAGATTGCCGCAAGATCGTGATTGAGCGTATCATTCATATTCCGGTATTTGGAACCCACCTCGTACAGGTTCGGTCGATTCCCAAGTAAATACGAATGACAAATGGAGCTATCATCTGCGATAAAGTATGTAGGGTTGAAAGTTTGGCAAGAAGGGCTGTTAAGAATATTCGTTTGATGAAATCCCATCTATAACAATTCGTATATTGCGATTCCTGAGAAAACTCGATATAAATCTGGAGAAATTATCACCGACACCAAGAGCAACAAGTTTTGACAAATCATGCATCAGGCCTCACCTTATCAAACGTCTTGAAAATATCTATACCCATCACCTTACTCTCTCCGAAATTGCGTGATTTGATTTACTTCTGTACCTGGCAGTTAGCTCTAACCAGATGGTGGTCAAACCACTGTGAATGGTATGTAGCGCCATTTTCGCCCTAGAAGGCCTTCGAATCCGTGCATTCTCCGGTCACTCCTAGTTGCAATTCCAAAAGCTCGAAGTAGGTCGCAGCGTTTACTCCTTGCTTAAGAGTTGGAGACTTTCCAACTCCTGGTCCAGAAAACATGAAGCTCAATATAATTAAGAGCACGACGGCATTCATACTCACTGGACCTGAACCATTAATTGTGTTTATTGTGAATGATCCGACCCACAAACTCTCACCAGGGCCTCGAAACCACAACCACCACGATACTCCCATATAGGGGCCAACCTCAATAATCAGCCAGAGAACAGCTAATTGTCTAAAGAGACAACTGGCGCAAATCTGGGGCTCACTGATTCCCGTGGAAATATAATGGATTGTCCAGGTGGCTCCTACTAGCCTTAAAGGCGCCTGGGCTCCCTTTTACCCCGCAAGACACCAGTCTAGATGGAATAGTAGGCTCCAAAAAGACTATCATGTGCCCCCGGGGGGAACTCTCTCCGAAATGGTGTATGGAGTTGCACCATTGTTTCGATAGGAAAGCCAGAAAGTTGCCCATAGGGAGCCCCCTACGGACCCCATACTGTCGGCCGCTAAGTAGGCCGTTGGACTCCAGGTATCGCATAAGATGAAAATTATTTATACTTTCCATCACTTTAGAAAGTGCAGAACATACTGAAATTTTGGGATCGGTGTTACATTAGCAACCTTCCAACACTTTGGAAATTCACCGAAATGATACAACATGCTGAAGAGGGTTGCTAACGGAATCGTTATTAAACAATATGCAAATATGTGTGGCCTTAGTTAACAATAATTCTCCAGCAGAACAGATTATGTAACAAATTATATGAGATTTTTATTAATAATTTTATAATTCTTTTCTTTTTTCGAAAAAAAAAGTAGAAATATCGTGATCGTAAAAATTTTCAACCTGCGATATAGCGTTTTTATTCGTGCTTTTAGCGGTTAAACTTAAAGTTTCTTAAAACTGAATATCGACTGACTGTCAATTCAACTTAATTCAAGTTTGACACTTGCGTTCGCCTTGGACTGTTGCTACTTTAATGCAATATTAACACAAACACGCAAGTATTTACAATTTGATTTATTTTTATTCGATAACAATTATTTTAATAATTTTTTATCCTAAATTTCAATATTTTATACGATTAGAAACAAATTAATTTAATATTCGAACTATTCTTTCTTTGTTTGTATTTCATTCTGCTTATTTCTTTAAAAATTGTATTTCAATCTGCCAGTTTCTTCAAGAATTTGTAAATAAATTATTTTTCTTACTTAATTTAGAAATAAAAAAATACACACATGAACTCAGGCCTACTTAAGAATTATTCATTTAATTAAAATACTAACCATCTGATTTATGCTAGTTTTTGTAGTCTCCAACAAAGTTGCCACTAATTCCACATTGTCAATATTAAAAGCTGAATATTTGTTATCCAGCTGATAAGGTTAGGCATCCAAACTAATGTAATGACCCAGGCTACACAGGTATTTGTTATGTTGTTATTAGTATAAAAGTAGTTGATAATATAAGAGCTAAGCGATTAAAGCACGATACCCAATTGACTTACTTAATATTATTTAATATATGAAATTGGGAAGGAAAACAGTAAAGTTAATTGAAGTAGTTCTTAATAATTTATCATTAACTTTATAACTATTTTTGCTGTTAAATAGTAGCCGAACAACTGACTATAGCCAAAATGAAATTATAACTTCTCGTAACCAACGTTGCCCTAAGTAAATGTTGTGTTTTCTAGGAAACTATTCTTAACAACCGCCAATTTTAGTTCATTAGTTTAGGTTTTCATTTAAGAGTTAAAGCCATTATAAGCTTATTTGCACCTGAAACAACTATTAAAAATCTACCATGAGTATAACCAACACCATCACTATTATAACTTTTAGTTATATGGATTTTTTGTTTCTTTTTTCCATTAATATTCTTTTGTATTGTGAAGAGGTTTACTATTTCCCAAAATACTTGATTTTATGTGAATTAGTTCGCACATACCCGTTACTGCAAGTACAAAAACAACTAGACATGCATGGGTATGTGTACTTTGAATGAATGTTGTGTTGTTTTATTTATTTTTTTTTTCAGAAGATAATGTCTCAAATAGGAGGTTTAGAAATTCAATGAAATTGAGTCGTTTCAGTTTTATTTGTATTTTGGAAAAATTTGTTTAGTGTTTAAAGGGTGGTTTGTTTTCGATTGAAAACTTTTTTAATTTTACAATGTTGACATTGATAAGATGGATAGCTTTTTATTATGCTATCGTCTTCAATTATTGCTATTTAATTATGTTTAGTGTTTTATATTTTTAAACGTTAGAGGTAAACACTTGAAATGTATAAAATTTGAATTAAAAATTAAATCATGCTTTATATATACGAGTACAGGCTTACCATTTGTACGAGTAAGAGGATCATTCTAAATATTCTTTAAGTTACATGTGATGCAGATTGTATATTTCGAGATTGATAAAGTATTTTAATAAGTTTTTTAGACGCAGTAAAAGAGCTCCATATAAAAATAAAAAATGGGTTTTGAGATAATAGAGTTATATAATTTATACTTACTTTTCTTAAACTTTTCTATAGGAAAACTAAGTAATATTTTTATTTTTATTTGGGTATGGTTTTACGTCGACCCTCGTCAAATTTGGTTTGTGAATAAACCGGTTTCGGCTATTTACCATCTTCAGTGTTCTCTTTATACTGATATTTTTATATTAATGGATAGGTTGTCTTACCTTGTTACAAAATATAATCAGTAGAGTCTACAAAATTCATAAAAACATTTTTTTGTAAGCCTTTAACATAAAAAAAATGTAAAAACTCACAAGATTCGACAAATGCCGAACGAAGGGTGCATGCTCACTAGACACATCTCAAGTGGATTGCTTTTGATGGTATATAATAATAGAATTCTTGAGTTTAAGATTGTTTTTTACACAATGTATACTTATGAAGACACTACTTTGAAAAAAACAAATTGAATAAGGTCACTTTTGGAATTTTGAAAATAACGAATTTAAATTTTATTCTTAGAACTTTACTAAGTGTGGAAGGGTGTTCTATAAATTGTATTTGAATAATAATCTAGAAAAAGTTAAAAGAAAAACTCAATAAAGCCAATATTAAGTATTCTTTCCTTTATATCATTTATATCACCTAAAGAGAGTGAGGTACAGTAAAAATGTTTCTTTATATTTTGTGGGAAAACTTACAAATTTATTTGAAGATGTGACTCACTGTAACTTCGATTACGATTAAGCTCTAATGATTATATCATTTTTTTCCGCATTTCACCTAAGCACAGATTGAACAGTAAAATACGATCGTAGCCTGCACCAGTATATTCCTATCTTATACATGGGAAAATCTTGCGTTACGAACGCTACATTCGTACGCGTTTTCGGAATGAAATATAACAATTTGTTGGTCTTTTAAAAGACATATCTTTATATTATACACAGTGTTTAGTGGGATTTAAGTGTAATTTCGAATGTCATTAACATATTTTTGTTAATAGGCATAAGTTGTGAAAAATTTTATCTCAAAGTACTGTTACGCACGCTAAAAAAAAGGAAGTAGCTTTGAAGGTTGAGGTATGTTTTTGTAATTTTTAGCAAATTTTGCATAATAAAACAGAAAAATTAAATACTTAAAAGAAAGATTTATGTAAGAGAATTCTAAAATAACTTACTTGCAGCCAAAAAATGTTATAGTTTTTTTACAACAACCGTGAACCCAGCGTTATGCACGCTATGCTACGCAAGCTACAATTTTTCCAGTAGTATATAAATAAAAACAATTGTATTTATTAAAACAAAACAATAACATTATTTAATTCATATTTAACGTTTATAAATTATAAATTAATTTTATGAATCTGCCGTTAGTGCTATTTCGAGCACATTTCCGCTAAGTGATGAAAAATAATGGTTGCTTTTAATGTTGGGAATGCTCTTAACGATAGCCCATCTCTGCGAAAGAAATCCAGTTGTATTTTTTATGTATGCACTGCTTACATATAAAACAATAATACGATTTATATTATTTTTTGCCAATTTAAAAAAATCATGGGCGTTATAAAGAACAATATTTTAAGCTTTCACCATTTGCCAAATTTTTCTATTTATGACAGCTCCTATTCTGTCTCTAACATCCTTTCCGTGAGCACTTGCAAATAAATTCCACTCAAAGTTGGTCAAATCGAATTTTTCTTTAAAAAACGTTGTACTCCTCAAAATGAATTTGTTTTTAAATTGACTTGCACTTGATCATCAGAAGAAGAACAAATTTTAAAATAGCATTTTGTGTTTTAAATTTCTTTAAAATTACCTGAAGAAAGCAATAAACGTCATATTTATTGTGTGATAGTTGATCGCTCGTAATAGCAAATGATCGTGTGCAATTGTGCGACCAGGCAACACAAGTTGAGTGAGAACTATAGTTTTCCGTAAAATTTTTTTTTTTTTTTTTTAAGAGAAGTAGCACTTCAGGCAACAATGCCTATTTAGTCCAGTACCGTGCTACCTTCTTAAGGAAAGGGATAGAGAAGACACACAGGTGGTGAAAGTAGAAGGATAGTCGGAAATTAACTGCCGTATAAAGACATCACAGCGACCAGTGACTATGCCTTCATCGCTGAGCAGTCCCACCGACAGCCAATTTTTAATTTTGTAGTGAAAAAAAACCAAGGTCTTCGTTGGGAATCGAACCCACAACCCCCATACTGACAAACTAGTACACTACCTGTAGTCCGTAAAATTGACTTGCAGAACAGCTTCTTCTTGTTTAATTGATATTTTTCGGCCTTGAAAGTATTTTTGTTGAGTCCTTTTAACATAAGTATGCAGTTTAAAGGAAGGTAACTGAGATTTCAATTCATTAATCAAATCAGTTAATGGTCCTTTCGTATGACTAAAGACCATGCGTTTATCAACCATTTTCCAATGCTTCCATTCAGTAAGTTGATTAAGGAGTTGATTAATGTAAATTAAAGGGACGAAAGCGTCTTTAATGCACTGTTACATTCATTCCTCAAACAAACTTCATTTGTTTCGTCAAAAAACCCTTTTTTTAAAAAATTGCCGCAGTTAGATGGGAACATACGAAAAATGCCAAACATAGCTTCCAATAAAATTGCTAAATTGGCGTGGTACTGACAAACACACATGTTATGTGGAAGCTTATTATATAATTCCATGTGTTTTGGTCGATTATTATGAAATTTAGTACGTGAAATATTTGTTTCTGGAAACGTTGTTTTAAACAATTCATATGCTTCTCCAATTTTCATAACCATGAATCTTTTAGATATTAGAAGGTTATTTGATTTTGATAAATATAAGTGTGGAACAAAATTTGCAAAGATTTTTATTGTAATATTTGGGAGGACTCAAATCGTTACGCACGCTACAGAAATGAATATGCTGTAATTTTTTGGTTTTTAATTGTAGAATTTTAAATGTTTTCTTCTTAAAAGCAGGATATTAATTTATAAATGAATTAAAAATTTTTTTTCTACTCACAATATAAAAAAATTTTTATTTTCCGTTACGTACGCTACAACGAATTTACCAAATTTTACTGCTTCCATTTTTTTTACAAAAGTTAAAGACAGAATTGATATGGCTTTCGATTGGACCATCTATGTTAATAGAAAAGCAATGATAACACGTAAACAATTTCAATTTTTTTTGTATAACATTAAAAGATCTGAGGGAAGGTAGGATTTTTTAATAATTTTTGTATTAATCATCATCGAAACACATTTTTTTATAAATTTATAAAATTAGATGTCTATTCTAATGCTCCATTAAAAAAAAAATAAGTTCAAAAAATGTTTGGTTGGTAGACTGTTTCTGGGATATGCCCATATATACATATAACTATATATGTAGATATATATATATATATATATATATATATATAAAGGGTGTTTTTTTAAGCCCGATAGAACTTGAAATTGTAAAAAATAACACAAAAAATTAAATTGTAATCAAAATTTATTTTTTATTCGAAGGATCAATACGTGACATTAACATTTGAAAATTATTTCGGGCATATGGGCACCGCGGCTGTTCTTGACGAAGCGTATTCTGGACGTCCAATTTTGGGCCACTTTTTCGAGCACTGCTGGGCGTATGTCACGAATAACACGAAATATGCTGTCCTCCAAGGCGTCAATTGCTGCTGGTTTATCAGCATAAACCAATGACTTCACGTAGCCCCACAGGAAATAGTCGAGTGGTGTCAAATCGCACGACCTTGGAGGCCAATTGACAGGTCCATTTCTCGAAATCAACTTATCGCCAAATTTTGATTTCAATAAGTCGATGGTTGCGTTCGCTGTATGGCACGTAGCGCCATCCTGTTGAAACCACATCTCGTCCGGATCAATGTCATCCATATTTTCAAACAAAAAATCATTGATCATGGTGCCGTAACGACCTCCATTGACCGTAACGCGAGCTCCGGCCTCATTTTTGAAGAAATAAGATCCGATGATGCCACCAGCGTGAAAACCGCACCAAACGGTGCATTTTTCTGGATGTAATGGAGTCTGTAGGGTCTGTTGTGGATTGGTCTTACTCCATATGCGGCAATTTTGCTTATTAACAAACCCGTTAAGCCAAAAATGCGCCTCATCGCTGAACACAATTTTGCGATAAAACAACGGGTCAGTTGCCAACTGCTCTAGAGCCCAATCGGCGAAAGAACGACGCATATAATGGTCTCGTGGCTTCAATTCCTGCACCAGCTGGATCTTATACGGGTGTAGGCCGAGATCTTTGCGCAAAATTTTCCACGTAGTGGACGGACAGAGCTCCAATTCCTGCGACCGACGACGAATTGATAAATTTGGATCTTCTTCCACACTTTCGTTTACAGCGGCGATATTCTCTTCAGTACGCACATTCCTTCGACGTGTTGGTGTTATTGCATCCTCTAGAGAGTATGTGGTATGAAATCTATCGACAGTTCGACGAATGGCTTGTTCAGATGCACGATTATGTACGCCATAAAAATGACGAAGTCGTCTATAAGTTGCGCGAATCGACGACTGATTTTCAAAGTAAATTTGGATAATTTCGTAGCGTTGTTCAAGCGAGAGTCTATTCATGATGATATGTCAGAGTATACTGAAACAAATAAAAAAAATGTTTCATCAAAATTTCATTTTTTGTGTTACTTTTTACAATTTAAAGTTCTATCTAGCTTAAAAAAGCACAATTTTTATTTCACACTTTTAAAGCGCTCTTTAACTTTTTTCTCGTATGTTTTTGACATTCGCAAACAACTTAATTTTTATAAATGATATGTCGACAATAACAACAAGAAAAAAAAACTAAATTGTTATACAACACATCTCAACTTGTCTACACTTTAGCAATAACAAGCATATTCGAAGAACAAAAAACGTAAAAACGTAAAACAAAGTAGACATACTCGCCCGCACATGTGCAATTTTATGTACGAAAGCATAGAACAACAAAATTCTGTTTTAATACTAAATTGATAGAACAAATGAGACAAATATTATAAGGGCATAAAATCGTTTATATGTGTAATTAAATTTATCTATACATTTATAGAATATATTTTATTTGCCTGTATGTATGCATATGCGTGTTTAGGCATTTTATTGAAAGTTTACGTCGGAAATAATTTCTACAATAATGATGAGTTATGATGACAACCACAAAAAAAAAACAAAAAAAATTATATTATATATTAAATAAAATGGTGTTAACATGCCAAAAGTTATTGTTGACATTATTATTGTTACTTTTTACGTCAATGAGTTTGAGTAAATATTACATTATTATGTGTCAAAAAAATCGACATTAGTTTAAGGCAACAAAAAATAAGAAACAATTACAGTTCTTTGGACAAATTAGTTGATTGGATTTATGAACATTAACAATATCCAAAATAGCTTTGTCAATTGCCAGTTTTAAAGTGTGCGGCATTATATCATTATTCTTCCAAAATAAGGCTTTAAGATAGAGATTGTGCCGCCCAGTGGACCATTTTACAGGAAGGCAGTCAAAAACGGATCGGATTTGAACGGATCGTAATTTTGATACGCGGTTTTTTTTGTCTACTAGGTGAGATCATAGGCTTTCGTTTAAGGTCTACAAATTTAATTGACCGATTAGAAAAATAGTTGTGAAGGTTTAAAACATACATGTTAAATTTTAATTAGAATTAGCAATTAATGCAATTGGTTTACATTCCCTAATTCATCAAAAAATTAGAATCAGTTCAACTAATTCCCGTTAGATAATTGCAATTTTTATTCTAATGGTAAAACTAATTGCAATTAGTTGCCATTAGCAGAAAAAATTGGCTTACCTTTACAATTAGAAATCTAATTGAATTCTGCTAATGCAATTAGATATTCAATTAGCTCGAATTAGAATCAATTATTTTGATAAAAATAACTTTGCAAATGGCCAAAATGTTCGTAAGTGCAGGAAACTTTAGGTGGATGCCTCGTTGTGCCGGTTGTGATGAGGTGGAACCTGCTATACGACACCGTTGTTCGACTTCTTCAGCACAAGTCGAAACTGGATGAGTTGTGCGATAAAATGAGCCTGCTGCGTTTTACATCCTGTGAACTATCATATAGATACATACAAGCTGATTGTGGCGCCTATTGCTGGAGATTATGCAAGGCGAGCAGAGTGTTGGATATAGTTGCCTTTTGCCTACAATTATCACCCTGAGCAATTAATTGATAAAAATTCAGCAGAAAATAGAGCATTCATTGTCTACAATTGCATTAGAGCAGGAAAACCAATTAAGAAAACGATTCCTAGCTTTCTTTGAATTAAATGAGGAGGCAGATTTGGCGTTAGCTGCAGCTGCACTGATTCCTAACGTTAAGCTGAGCTGGCTGAAAATCTTACAAAAAAATATCACCGCAATTTACATATACGCGAATAACGGAAAGGCTTATTCGTATCAGCACTGATTGCGCAATCAAGCAGAACCTTCCTGCAACAAATGAAAATCATAAATGTGATGGTTCGTATACTGAATCGACCTTTTATGATTTTAGTGATGGTGGTAAGTTCTGCATAAGTGACACATATACATATATGGTATTTTTAGCAGAAGAAAGTACTGCTTCATTGTCAAAATTGACAGAGGAGGCTAAAAGCCTTCATTTTATTTGAATGATGCTGATAAAATTTCCAATATATGGTCCAAATATCCTACATTAAAGGAAAAAGCACTGATTTGCAACATACCACTTACGTGTTCAGGCCCTGTGGAGTGACTATTTTCCTTTACGGGCATTATTAGCGGTCCAAGGCGGGGACGCTTGTCGGACTTTTCTTTTGAAAAGCTCGTATTGCTGAAAGCGAACATACCTGGTAAAGGTAAACCAATTTTTTTTTTGCTTTTACCATTGGAATAAAAATTATCTAATGCGAATTAGTTGAACTAATTCTAATTGTTTAATTAATTAGAGAATTTCACGTAAGAAGGTTAATTAGCAGTCAATAGCATTATCTAATCTTTGGTTTAAAAATACATTCTAAGTTTTAGCTGATTTTTGGTGCGAAAGTAAAGTATTAAAACTTGTTCAAAGAGTTTGTTTTACAAAGGTTGGCTTTTTGAAATAGTTTAAGTTAAAAATTAGCTCATTAAGTAGCAAACCTATAAAATATACTCATTTGTTCAAATTTACTTTACATAAGGAGGTATTTAAGTCCAAAATAAATATATATACTACTCGTTTATGTAAACTTTTATTGTAAATTTATTAATACTTTATTAATGTACAAACAATTTTAAAAGGATGAAATACATACAGATAACTCTTGTGTTTGAAAAAATTACTATTAATTTCAGTACATATTGCTTCTATTAGCATTGATTTTCATCTTCTAGAATCAGTTTAGCTTCTACGTCTAGTTCAATGGCAGTAGTTTTCCATTTTTGCCGGATATTGGACATATAGGGATCTGATGTGCATAATAAAATAATAATCAAGTCTTCATAAGAACAATATCTAGAATTTTTTCTTGTGTTGTCTTCGCGAAAGAATCTATAGTCTGTTTCGTTTTTCTTGCGCCTCTTTAGATAGATCTCCTATTGGTACAATATTGTGTTGAATTATTTGTTCCCCATGGTAAAAAATAATAATAATAATAATAAAAAATAATACTGAATATCCTTATTAGTGAACAATTTAATCCTGTGATAGATGCTGCAGTTTCTGAATCTGAAAAAAATCTTCTTGCAGTGTTTCCATTATTTGTTTTTTCTTCTCCTTGCTTTGGCTGATTGATGATTAGGCCTAGTTCCAAATATTTTTCTTGAGTTTGTTTTTGGTTTCTTTTTTCTTCATTTTACTTATTTTTCTCATTAACGGACCGAAATCCAAGTCATAACCCAATATAAGAATATGCTCCATGAAACGCATTTTATTATGAAGAGAGGACAAAACAAATACGTACGCTGCCTTAAAAGTGTAATCTTCTGGAACTGGATGGCTTAATTGACTTGATGTCTTTTTGCATATAATGCAGCTTGATGGTGCTTTCGTATTAGTTAAAGCTTGTGCAATTTTTGCATCAACCCGGTAGAACTTTTTATTAAGCTTAATGAAACGAATGATATCATAAAAAAATCAGCGTCTGATGAATTTTTGACATTACATTGCTTGTATTGCATCTGACCGGAGGATGCATCACATCCCCATTGAGAATCAAACGTATTTAACAACCGTTCAGCAGTGTGTTCAAGAAGTTCTTGCAATTTAATTTCTGCTGAAGAAAAAGTGACAGTTATAGCATATTTTAAAAATATTTATTGCTTAGTATAGGCAATTGCACAGATGGAACATCATTTTGTACTTAGCCATTGTTCAAATTGTATTGAATAATAATAATGAGGACACTACTTTAAATACTCTTACTAGCAATTAATCAACAAGAACAAAAATACAGGTAGACGGTAAATTCGGAATCAAGAAACGAATAAATACACACAAAAGGAAATTTCTTTTTTTATAAGACACACCCGCTATGATCCTCACAAAGGTGTTTCGCTTACTCAGAAGTCTATAGAAAGTTTTCGCTAATTTCAGATCGGTTTTGATTTTGTATTTCTACCTTCAAGAGTGTTGGATAATTATGAGTGGTTTGTTTTTATGCCCAAACACAAGCAATTTAGCAATTTGAAAACAAAAACTATTTTACAATCAGTGTAAATTAATTTAAAAAGCAAAGTACTTTTGTGACCTAAATTATATTTATTTATGTTATTTTAAATAGGGAAACTATTTTTGTGCATGACTATGAAATAGACTAAAAGTTGTCGTTTTCTATCTCTTTTTGTTTTTCTCACAAAGGCGATTTGAAAAATCGCAAAAAATTTTACAAAGGCGGACAAAGGAACTACGACTGTAGTAATGCACAAAAAAGATTATATGGACAAAACACAATAATTTATACAGCAGACCAACTGCACTAAATTTAAAAATGACCCAATTGATTCCTTCCAAAGAGAAATAACGGAAAAGTACATTAACATGAATCCAGGAGCACCAACACTCAAAGCACAACCAAAACTACACAAGGGAAACATACCAATGAGATGAATTATAAACTACAGTTCTGCACCACAATACCACCTCACCGACCTACTTAAAGAAAAGATAAATTAACTACACATATATGCTATACGTAATATACAAGACCTTGTCGATAAACTTAATGACATTAAAATAACCGAAAACACGCGACTCGTTTCCTTTGATATAAAGGATCTATATACTTCAATACCAACACATGTAACCTTAGATATTCTACGCAACACACTGGATAATTTATACGAAAGCCAACACAACACTAATATTATAGATATTTCAAAGACGATAATAAAACTTTAGATTTAAGAATCACTTTTACAAATTACCCGACGGACTCGGTAATTTTCTTGCAACATCTACATCACTACAGGTAAAAACACTAATGGAAAAACACAAAATAACTCATTACTATAGATACGTAAATGACATTATATGCATCCTCAAACAAGACAACGGTGAACAAATTCTAGCAAACTTAAACACAATCCATAATAAGATTACATACACATTGAAAAAGAACAAGACAAAAGTTTACATTATCTTGACATCAGTATAACACGGGGAACTGACTGTTTAACATTTGACATCTATAGAAAACCAACAACTACGGACACTACTATCCATAACACCTCAAACCATGCTACCCAGCATAAACTAGCAGCATTTAGACGTATGATACCTAGATTTAAGATAGTCCCACTTACTCCAGATAAGAAACAACAAAGAATTCGACACAATTTACACCATTGCTAAAAACAACGGCCACTACTATAAACAAACTTTTTAGACAATACAACACTAAAAACAGGAATATAGAAGACAAAGAGACAACTGATACAGCACTACGGCACACTTTTACTTACACAGGACCAGAAATATACAGGCTAACTAACCTTTTTTACAAAGAAGGAATACTCACAGCATTAAAAAGTGGAAACGCCCTTAGACATAATCTCAGAATAACGACAGAAACAACTGACAAATTTAGTTCTAGCGTGGTATACAGACTTAGTTGTACCTGCAAACAAACTTATATAGGACAAACTGGACAAACACTAAAAACAAGGTTTAGAGAACACATACGCTCATACAAATGGAAAAGATAAAGAAGAGTCCAACTTTGCATTACACCTTGACACTCACGGACACATACCAAGGGAAAGATGTGAATGTATGTTATTACTATATCCTCGAAAACAAGGACGAAGACTAGACATTCTTGAAAACATGGAAATCTACAAAACAAAAACTTTTAACAGTGACATTATAACCGAACAGATAAACACGACCTCAGCCACAATTTACACACCATTAAAACTACTCATGCACACGACAAACGAAAAACACCGTCCGACGGATATACGTGTCCAGATAATAATTAAAGATGGAGGTATTGAGAAATTTATTTTGCATAAAGTGCCAAATGGCTGGCATTCTGCCTGCATGAATAGATACGAACTTAACAACAGAACTACCTAAACGCGAACACTGACTCACCAGTACAAATTATAACTCGGTTTGACAATAATGTTTTCATATCGTAAGCGCTCGTCATTAACTTCAAGAGAACAACAGCCAGATAAGACGGGAAATAACAACAGTAGTTAAAATAAAGTTTTAATTTTTTGGCTCCCGAGGTTCATTAGAATCTACTTTCGAACGAACTTTAAAATTTTACAATTGGGGGCCATAAAAAAGGACTTTTGGTCGCCTTCTCGTAAAATAGTCCACTGTGCCCCGAGAGTTTTTAAAAATATACACATTTATTTAATAATTAACATTTGCTATTAAACACATATGTAAAATGTCTGTCACGTTATTAGTTTTTTTATTACGTATTTTTTATGTTTGTACTTTATTTAATTTAAAAATATTTTTAATTGTAAATATCATATACAACCTGATTATTATTTTTATTCGACCTCTTCTTTTTATATTAAATAAATAAGATTAATCTTAACAATGGTCTTTTTTTAATTAAATTTAACAATATATTTTCAATATTTCGCTTTCCTCTGGAAAGCTTTTTCAGAAAATTAATTTTTATAATAACCAAAATTATTATTAATTCGAAAAAAAAATTTTGGAAAACAATTGACAAAAACATGTAAAATAATTATCTTCAAACATACATGCAAAATTGAAATTTCAAAAATTTTAACATACAAAAAAACAAGGAAATGGAAAATAAATAACAAATTCTTTCTTATGAAATAATTATAACAAATTATGTGTCTTTTGTATTAAGTACCCATAACTCTGCGCTACATTGTCTGTGTCTGTTTTGAAGTTTATTCTCCTTACATTTGGTACATTAACAATTTCAAACATTTCTAACATATAACGTCTCTTGTAGTTTTTTTCTATATCTAATACTGATGTTTCATCAAATTTTGGATAATGATTATATTTCTTCCAATGTGAAGATAAGGATGTCTTCTGTGTTGAAATATTCCTATATTTTTGGTCACATCTGTGACCAGTGAATCTTGTTTTGAGTTTATTCTTTGTTGTCCCAATATAAACTTTGTCACAGTTCACCTGGTCAGTTCCTCTACATGGTATCCTCTATACTACATCAGATATTTCCATTTTTCCTATTTTATCCTTCATACTGCTAAATAATTTATTTAATGTGTTATGTGTTTTGTGTGCAATTATACATATATCTATCTGTGTCATATATTTTGGACTTTCTTAATCTTTCTGATATTCCAGGAACATAAGTTAATGATTTATAAATTCTTGGTTCTGCCGTAGTATTTCCTAAATTATGCCTATGATTACCATATTGTCTAATTAATCGGTTAGTTAATTCTACTGGAAAATCATTGTCATTAAGTATATCTCTTATTGTGTCCTTATTCTTCAAATGAAATTCTCTATCACTTATAGTCAATATTTTGTGTATCATATTTTTCGCCGTGTTTATTATCACTTTTCTCGGATGTTTGGAATAAAAATTAATAATTCTTCCAGAAGATGTTGGTTTCTTATACCAATCAAATACTAACTTATTTTTCTTCCTTATTATCAATATATCTAAATATGGAAGTCTAGATTCTAACTCTCTTTCAATCGTAAATTTAATATTCGGATGAAAGCTATTTAATTCTGACAAAATATCATCCACTGCATCTTCTGATGTTATACAAAATAAATCATCTACATATTTTGTGATAATCTTCGGTTTAATACGCATTTTACTAATACATGAATTTAGTAATTCCTCCATCACAATATCAGCTATAATTGGAGAAGCTGCAGAGTCCCTAGGGAGGCCCTCCTTCTGCAGACATATCCTATTATCAAATTGAAAATATCTGTTGTTTTCAATTAATTTTAAATGTGCTTAACTTTCTATTTTTAACTGAATATTAGCTTTAGTATACTTATTATTTATCAATGTCTTGTGACTGTGGCGAAATTCAAAGTTACGAAATATTTTTCACCAACACCAGGCTATTCAAACAACTCAACCATAACAGACATACATTGTTTTGTAGGTACTTTCTTCTATTACGAAGCGTTTGTCTAGGTTTGGATAACGATTTTATTGCATTACTATACAGGCGACTTAAGCATTTCCTTACTTGTTACTGTAAACAGGCAACGCCACAGACTCTTGTACCGGATCTACATAACACTTTTTATTTTATGTTTCTCGAAATTTAACTTAACTTATCTAAATACTATATCAACTACTCAAGACTCTGTTAATATTTTATGTAACAAGCAAGCACCTTTACCACCTCTGTTAGTTTGTTGATGGTGTTAAGTTAACTCTGTCTATTTGAGAGACAACTGTAACCACATTAGTTTTTATTTTGCTACAAATATATTAAATGTAAAATGTTTAAAATTTAAAATCTTGTAACAATATCTTTGTTTGATCGCCTGCTTTAAATGCTACTTGAACCACATTTTACTAAATTTACTTTTACTTTAAAATAGCTGGTTAACTATTCAAATTCTAAATTTTATTTAACTAAGAACTTTACTGGAAATGTTGTTGTTTGTAAATATAAAAATTGGGCCAAACAAATAAAAAATGTTTTTAAATTTATTTTAAATCAACAAAAATTTAATTGATTTTAAATCAAGAAAAGGCAGCGCAACACTACGAGTAGTATAAACATGTTTACACTAGTACTTTAGTTTTCAATCTGAAGTGTTTTTTTGTTTGCATTGGAAAATCTAGAAAATTTTAGTGAGAAGTACTTAGTACTTTTTGATGTATTTACATAGAAGTTACTAGACGTATTGTTTTGTTCGTCTGCAATAAAACACTTTAATTTGAAATTTTTATACAGTGAGATTTTGCGATTGCAGAAAATGCAGTTTTCCAATGAAATCAGAAGTAGAAATGAAAGAAAAAAATTTATATTTATATTTTTTATTTTTAACTTTTTGCCAAATTTTGTAATATTTTTATTTTTAATTAATAAAATATCTCTATATTTAAATTTTTTTGTTTCAACTTTCACCAAGATTTTCACCTGTATTTTCTCTTTGTTTATTACTTTTTCTTCTCCTGAAAGTTCATTGCGTTTGTTTAAATCATTTAGTTTTTTATGACGATCAATGTTTTTAACATTCACAGGAAATATCCTGATTTAATTCAGAACATTTACAATTAGCCTAAAGAAAGAACCATATTTTGCGAACCATATATTCGACGCCAAATGTATACCACGAGGGGAAGGAGACTAAATGTATTAGGGAACATGGGAATATACATACAAAGAACATTTGCCGGACGAATAATAAATGGACAAATAAACACTGCTTCGGACACAATATTTGAACAATTGAAACATTTTTACAAGAAAACAAACATTACACCTGTTAACGTGAGAAGTAGCGGGTAGTTGGCAATGATCGAGCGTCTTGAAGCGTCGCTGAGTGTACTGGAAACTCATCGTCGCGTCGGGGCGGTCAAACATTGCTATAATCAAACCCTTTTCTTGCTTCCTTTTAACTCGCTGCTCTTGTGTTTGATCAGTGGCAATAAAGAAGTGACGGTGAGCAGACATTGAAACATAAGAGTGAATAACAACAAGAGACAAAATAGCACACCAAATATATGTAAAGCAATTAACTCTAATAACTAAAAAACAACAAAAAAAAATCCTACAAAAGGACCAAAAAAAATACAAATTTATTCAAAAAATAACATTTAATACTAGAAACTAAGAAAAGTAACAAATAAGTTTAGTTATATCAAAAATAAAATTGTTCTAGTGTCATCTCTTTTATTAAATTATTATTTTGTATAAATTGACGTTATTTACATTTTTCCTTTTTTACGCAAAATTGTATAAATTATAAAATCGTTAGTTGGTGTTAAAGAATAATAAAATACTATAAGAGCTACTTTTGCATACATACATGTTAAGTACATGTACCTCTTTAATAAAATTGTGATCGTTTTTAATTCTGTGAAATTATAATTGAAGTACACACAGAGTTTTCTTCCATAAAATAAAAATATAACATAAAAGAGAAAAAAAACCACACGTCTTTTATTTTCTGTACGTAGTGCGATAAAAGTGAAAAAAGGTTGGAGAAAAGTGCCCAGTTCCAGGTTTTATCACAAAAACTCCCAAACAACACCAACACAAACACGTTACTCAGGTGCACAAGACCAATGCCATAAAGAACATCATAAACGTACAATTACGGATTATTCTGTCACATAAAAGAAGAAAAAAAAAACCAATAGGTCCACACATAAACACAAACGGACAACAAGCATGATCATAAAAGGATTTAGTTAGGAAGAAAGACGAATGAAAAAGGGAGCGACAAATTAGGGAAAAAAGACAAACGAAAAAAGAGAGAAAGATACAGGCAAAAAGGAGAGAAAGTGACGAATGCAATAACACGAAGGAAAACACGAACAAGACGAACTATATAAACACAGCTGACAATAGAACGCAACTAGTACGAAAATAACAATTTAATATTATTTTATATGTCGCCCAATATAAAACATGCCAGTAGACATGTGATTTTTTAAGCCAATTAAAATCGCAAAAATAAAATGAAAAATGAATAAATATTAATCCAGCTTAAGTTCACATACATTTGCATATACTTTAAGAAAAGTAACATTCTTTTTAAAAACTTTTGGGTTTATTTTTAAAGAATACAGGAATATTTTGACACTAGATACTTGTAATTAAGCATTTCCTAGAACGCTATATAATTCATAAACATTTTTTGAAACTTTATACTTTACAGTCCACTAGTATCTTATTTTTTCAAAATTAAAAATATAAATAATTAAGAAAAAATTTATTAAAATATTGTTCTCAATGTGATGATTAATTAATCTTTTATAAATCGAAGTTGCCAGAGATTTCAAACGTTTTTGAGACGTCGCCACCTTTCTGATTAAATGGAGATGACTTTGTTTAGTTGGCACAAATTGCCTACTTTCTTTAGACACCTTCAAATTAAGAAGAAATATTATACATAAACTTTCCTTTGGAAGCGTTTTCTCATAATTTTAATGTTGTAAGAAGATTTTTATACTTTGTGGTGTATTTATTAGTTCGCCTTCTCACCATGGCATTTATTTCGAGAAAGTATCATTTTCTCAAGTGTTCAAATGTTCAGCTCAAATGATCTAAATCTTAAATTTATAAAAGAAAGCAGCAGTACTCTACTTACTCTACTGCTAAGTAGCAGTAGTACTCTACTTACTCTAATGCTAAGTAGCAGTATTACTCTACTTACTCTACTGCTAAGTAGCAGTAGTACTCTACTTACTGAGTAAGTAGAGAGATTTCAAAACGTTTGATTTCGATTTAGTCGACTCATTGAATATAAACAGTCTATTGTAAAGTTATCTGCCGTTATAATGCTAAACCCTTAACTCAGGCGGCCACTGCATAATGGGACTTTTTATGTACGTTTACTTTTAATTATTGCACTAAATATCATGGCTCAACATTATTTGTGTTTTATATTTTTTATATTTGTTTTCTAAGCAACAATGATCCTTTGCATATTGCCTCCATGGCACAAGTTTTTTGAAAAGCTTGCAGATCCTTATGTTATATTTTTAATTAGTTTTATTTTCTAAAAATGAACAACTGTAGGAAAGGAGTGGAGATTACTCATGAAGTAAAATTAAATTTTAAATATACATGAATCAATCGATTTTGTGGTGTTTGTTTTTTTTTTTTTGTTTTTTAAAGAGAAGTAGCACTTCAGGCAACAATGCCTATTTAGTCAAGTACCGTGCCTCATTCTTTAGGAAAGGGATAGAGAATAGATGAAACAGATGGTGAAAGTAGAAGGATAGTCGGAAATTAACTGCCGTATATAAGACAGCACAGCGGCCAGTGACTATGCCTTCATCGCTGAGCAGCTCCACCGACAGTCAATTTTTATTTTTGTGGTGAAAAAAACCAAGGAACCCACAACCCCCATATTTACAAGTTAGTACACTACCTACTAGCCTACAGGGGCACCTATTTTGTGGTGTTAAATTATACTACAAGAAATTTAATTCATGTTAAATGGTTTCTCAAACAAGGCATACTAACTTAAATGAAAAAAGAAAATTATAAAAACTGTTCATATGGCTACATTCTTAAAAATACATAAATATCAATCAGTTCCTGTCTATCCCATGTCATGCAATTCATTTTTTTGTCACTTAAACGCATAAATAAGAAAAAAAAATTATAAAAATCCTGCTATACAATCCACGCGACATCTTTCAAAGCTAAAATCATGAGTGAGTGCGTATGCAAATGAAATTAGTTAAGTAGGTGTGAGTGTCTGCACAAATATGTCAAATTGGTGATAGAAATGTAGTGTTGTTACCTTGGCAGCAGTTTCTAATGGATTTAATGTAGAAGGTGCATAAGTGCGTATTTTTAGCTCAAAAAATAAATGTGTTGTGATATGGGAGGGTTTAATTTTCATTATTTTTTTGCTTAATGTTTAAATGCAGACATGAGACCCACGCATACGTCGAGTATAAAAAAGGTGATGTATTAAACGTCGTTACACATTATTTTAGACGCTAGTGAGGTGACATGCATCTAGGATTTTCTTTTTGGTTAATTCCACACATGTGTGTGTGTGTGTGTGTGTGTGTGTTGGAGTATAAATGCTAAAACTGAAGTGACACAAAAAAAGATGTGCAAATAGTTTCAGACGAATTTTAATTTTAAGAAATATTCTTGAAGCAAAAATGTATTCAGGTAAAGTTGAATGAGAAAAAATCAATATTCTAAGTGAAAATAATTTTGAAGTATCGAAAAATTTAAGAGTAAATTTATCCCAGGGAAACCTTTAAGCAGCGCTGCCATCCAATTTTTTTCTTTCAATTTTCTTTGTCACTGTTATCTATTGCAATTATTCCACTTACCTGGGTGTTTTTTTTTTTTCATTTATTTCTTTTTTGCCATTTTCATATGTTCCATTCACCATAGTGATCTGACAAAAATAGCACCGTTTAGTTCGTATAAACAGCAACAATAACAATTTTTGCAAATTTTTTTTACTTCCATCTCAACATCCAAAGCAAATCCATACACAATACAATATATTTTGTGTTGTTGTTGTAGCCATTTGTTTCTGCTGCTATTGTATTTAGTTGCAACATTTGCTGGCATTGCATCGTCATCATCAATATCCTCTTGTTACTATGGTTATTTCACGGTGGTTTCATCACGTATGGTCTTTAATGTTACTTATTGCAACACTGATAATTTGTTTGTTGTAGCGAAACGTGAACGTTTCAAATGACTTGGAGGTTTCTTTATTTGCAACAATGACTAAGTACATTTTTAGGCTAAAAAGGGGTCACAGTTTACGTTTTAATATTTTGAAATTAAAAACGAATCGTACAATAAGCAAAGGAATAGAAAAACACAGAAATCAAAAGAAATGCACATTTTTTTTTGTATTGAACTGAATTATAATTAAATTTCAAAATGTATTTAAAGTTTAATTTTAAATTTAATGTTTTTCGTAAACTAAAAATTTATTATTTAGAATTATTGTTAAGTTATTCTTTAAACATAAATATTTTTTTAATTTTATCATAAAATACTTATGCTAAGAAATGTAAATGTATTACAGTAAAGAAAGTATATCCATATTGTTATGTCACTACTGCTCATATATCTTATCTGGGTATTTTACATAAGTTTTGCATAGATAACCCGAGAGCCTTATACTTCAGGCTTAATTGATGTAATAAGAATTATATTTAACCAACTATGCAAAAAGGCAAATAAACTCCAAAAAAACCTCTATATCGGATTTTTTAACAAGAAGTTTGTTTTCCAATTGTGGGAATACCAACAACGTGATAGTTTTGACATTTAGTTTCTTGAGTTATTCGTAGTAGATGCATCGTGGTAATTGTTATAATGAATTCAATTTTGCACAAAAATCGCATTAAAAAATCAATATTTGAGTTGAGAGGCTGGATACAAAATGTGCGAACATCCACGCGTATTCGACCGTATCATTCAACTGAAATATCGTAGCCGTGAACCACAGCATTGAAGCAAATCCAAATTTGTCAATTCTTCGACGTTCTCGGAAATTGGGGTTATCCAAAAGCACCATATGGCGAATTTTGCCATAAGGCTTTGAAGCCTTATAAAGGAATTGAAGCCGACCGACCATTCAAATCGCCGTAGATTTGCTCAAGTCATTCAAGACCATTTTCACAACCAAAATTTTCGCATTTGGGCTTTTGAAAATTCTACAGGGATTATTGAGAAGCCTTTGAATGCTCAGCGTGTAACTGTATGGTGCGTTATGTGGTCTGGAGGCGTGATTTTGCCGTTTTTTTTTCGGAGATGGGGCTGAAAATGCGGTAACACGAGATACTAACAACTTAGTTTTGGCCTATTATTGACGACGTAGATATTATTAATATGCTGTTTCAACAGGACGGTGCCACATGTCACAGAGATTTCATTGGCTCTAAATTTGTTGCAAACCAAATTTCGCGATCACATAATTTAACTACAATTAGCAGTTAAGTGGCCGGCCAGATCGTGTGATTTAACACCACAGGATAATATTTGGTGGGGCTATGCTACCGAACAAAGGTATACAGAGGCTATCGAATCGATTTCAGCCTGAAAACTGAAAATCCGTAATATGATTAACGAAATAGGACTGCGATTTTGTCAAAAAGTGATTAAAAACTTTAATGAAAAAATCGACATCTATCAGCGTGGTCGTGGTGGACATTTGCTAGATATAACTTTTGATGCATAACTGCCAAAATTTGAGTAATTTTAATCTAATTTTTTTGTCTTATTTTGTTTTAGAAATTATACTTCCTATTGAAACACCCTTTACAAAAATACACTAACTATTAAGAAACTATTTTTTCTTTTCACTTGTCTATTTAAGAGTTTTCATTGGAAAGTAAAAAAAAAAAACTTAAAATTGTTTGCAAAAACTTAAGGTGTGCATGCAATGCAACATAAACTATTTTTTATCTGGAAGCCATGCAATTAATGTAGATTAATTCAAAGAGGATTCCAAATAATAAAATTTTTATTTGCTTTAAAGGTGAAAGTTGCGTTTTTGTAAAAAAATTTTAGAAAATTTATTTTGCAACCAAACGATAAAAATTTCCTGTAGAGCATGCGCTATACTAGTCAGCTGGACTTAACATTTTTTTGTTGCTTTGATTGTTTTAAATTTCAATTAATCTTGAGAGACAGATCAGATCAATAACGGAGAAATTAATAATAAATACAACAGATCAACATTCTATTGCATTTGCTATCCCCTAATTAAGTGAAAGCTGTATTTTAGAGGAAAATTATTAAAGTAAGGCACTTTACTTAACTGCAATTATGTGACAGAACAGCACAAATTAATGTTGTGTTTTTTTATCTACAAAATAAATAAAATGTCCTGCTCAGTTTATGAACACAAGAATATTATGGCGTTTAATCGTTCAATCACACTATATTTAATTATCCAGAATTTCATACTAATTTTTAAACATTTATATGTTTGATGACATTTTCGCATATGTATGTATATGCAAACACAGGCAGGGAAATATTTAAAAATGAAATTGATGCCGCTCAAATGTTAATAAGATTTTTTGTGATAAATTTTGTTTGCGTATTAAAAAAATGTTGATATAAATTGTTAAATCATGCTGAATATATTTTGTTATTGTTTTTGTTCCTTTCATTTTGTTTGTGCAGATAAAAAAAACGGTTTAAAACAACAACAAAAGCCGTTAAGTTTGTTTAATTTATTATGGTGATGAAATACAAAAACGCTTCTTTTTTATCTTCCGAATGCATTTTGTAAATTTATTTAAAAGCAATAAAATGGGAATTATATTTAAAAATGTTTACATTTTACAACATCTGGGACTTTTTGTTTATTTATATTTAAGAAGCGACATATGCTCAAATTTAAGTGAAATTTTTAATTATTGATCTTATTAAAATTAAAAAAAAAAATGAAAAATGTGTTTTAATCAGTTAAGCGATAAAACTTATTTTATTTCATATTTAAGCGCTTTGGTTTTATTGCACTATTTTTTAAATAGAAAACATTAAAATAAGAGCTGTAATTACAGCTACGATGATTAAAAAAAATCATATATTGCAAGCTATATATTATCAGTATTTTTCTCTTTCTTTTCTCTTGGAAATTTTTTAATAAAATAAATGCAAGTAGCTATACGTGTCCTTTAAAATTACTTTAAACACAATACAAATTTATGCACTATCACACATATTGCTGTCGAAAAATTCAATGCAGCAGTGACAAATAAAAAATAAAAAATTTTTAAAATGGATCACAATAAACGGATTACTCACCCCAACTAATGAAATTTCACAATAACGTAACGAGTTCAATTACATTTTTTTTACACATGACAGTACAAAAAATGCAACAAATTTAAAGGCTTTCATTGCTGATGGGAGTAAAAAATAACTGTTTCATTGCAAACAATCAAACATCACTTTTTTATGTGAATGAAGCTTGTTTACACAGAGTAGTCCAATTTTAGCCATCAATATAGAATCAATATTAGAACATATACCACAACAATAACCTTTTAATTTTGAAATTATATGTGTGTGTGAACATTAAGCTGGTCCTGTTTAATTGTAGCATAAAAAATGTTGTTGAACTGAAATAAACTTTTCATACTCAGGGAGTGACCGCCTACTCATGCAATGCATTATGCCAGAACTAGGACATTAGGTAATGAGGGAGAGGAAAGAGGGACATTCGATTTGAATTTGTCTACATTGAAGGTGATAGGAAAGATCTCTTGAGGAAGTTTATAGCACATGCGAACTGTATTGCTAAAAAAACGAATTTTCTCTGTTATGCGTAGTGGGATTTATCGGCCAATCAATCACAAATCGATGGACTCTCAACGAAAAGTGTGTTAAATGCAAAATATGCAAGTAACGGGAACAGGTTTCCTAATTTCATTACAGCACTTACAATTGTAGTAAGGATAAAACAGTGAAATAAAACCCACATTGTGCCCCCAATGAGTTTCTTGGCCCCCTCTTGTACTCGGTCGAGCAACTCCAAACAAACTTTGGGACGCCGGTCTATACAAGAGAGTTGTTTCTCTTTTTTGGCCAGATATAGGTGGTATAAATAGTACGAAGATCGATTAGAAAACGGAGGTACTTGAAAACTGTTTTAGAAACCTGAAAAATGTGCTTAGTCATTGAACTTCACACTGAATATTGATGCCAAAAATAGCAAGAGCTTCTGATACCTTAATGCTTATATCAATCATAATAACAGATTCCACAACATTTCCGAACATACATCCATGCGTAAATATGCAACATTGTTCTTATGGGCATTAAAATTGACTCTATTCATACGACCCCACTTGAAGATTGTTGCAGAATTGAGCGTATCATTCACATATTGCCTTTTGCAACCCACCTCCAACTGATTCTATCTATTACTGAATGGTTACAACAGATAAATGGTGCAGACATCTGGGAAAGAGTAGGTTACAAGTTGGACAAAGTAGGTTATTTAGAGAAATAAGAAAAAGGGTAGGAGAAAGAACGGAGCCTTGAAGTACTCCACAATTCATCTTTAACTCGTTTGATGAAATATCTTCTTTATAACAACTCGTTTAGTGCGATTCCTGAGAAAACTCGATGTAAATATGGAGAAATTATCACCGACTCCAAAAGCAATAAGTTTTGGCCACACTCTATCAAACGCCATGGAAATATCTCCGAATTGAGGTGTGGAGTTGCACCATTGTTCGGGAAGGAAATCTTGCAAGTCATCTGTAGAGCGCCCGTTACAGAAAATATACTGTTGGTCGCTAAATAACTGTTGGACTCCAAGTACCTTACCAGATAAAAATTAATCATACTTTCCATCACTTTAGAAAGTGCAGAACAAATTGCAATTGGGCGGTAATTTTTAATTTAATTTTTACATTAGCAACCTTCCATAACTTTGGAAATTCACCGGCATAATACAACGTGCTGAAAAGGGTTGCTAACGAATGCGCTAGCGTGTAAGAGTACTGTTTCAAGACCAGTACTGGAATCTCATTTGCCCCAGGAGACTTGTTGATGTTAAGATCTTCTTAAACCTTTTTAACCTCTTGAGCTCGAAAGAATATTTTGACGTTGACATAGATTACCTAAAATTAAACATAATTGCACAATAGCGATTATTTTGTATGTCCATTAAATTGTTGCATATTTATATATAGCAACCACGCCATATGTATAATCAAATAATTTTTCACTGTATTGACACATGTCGATAGATTCATTTTAAAAGTTATGTTCAATTCTGATGTGGTTATTTTAAATCACGTTAAAACCTTGACAGCTTCGCTTTCTAGGCTTCAGTGAAATATATGACCCTTTGTAGTACATGTCTTTTGCAGTTACACAAAAAACGAAGCACAAATAATTTTTTCTAAATCAAAACAATAATTTTCGAGATAAAATATTTGAAATATTAAAACAATCACATTTACATGGGTAAAAACCTGAAGCCTAGTGCAGAGTCTAAATAAGGTTTCTTTAGTACAGGCAACCCCCGTATAAAAGGACATTTCACTCTAACGGTTCGAGAATTGGCAACAGCCCCATATAATTGAAAGAAGAAATTGATGAAGGTTTGGTAGAAATGATATCAGGAATCCATAATAAGTCAGAGGATGATATCATAGGTGAAGACGAAGTAGTTAAAAAGTTTACTCTAAAAGGTCTAAGCTTAGGAGTCATATTTCTTAAATGAAGAATATTCTTGCAAATGAAAGGAGCAAACATCTTTTAACTAAAAGGAAGAACTCTAGAATAACAGATTTTTTGCAAAACGTAGAGCATGGATCTGAAGATAATAGAAAAAAAATGTTCAGAAGATGAGGATGTCAAAGAAAACAACGCCTGCGTTTAATAGTGCTTAGTGACGACGAAGAAAACATTGTTTAATTCATAACAATATGTATTACTTCTTAAGAAAACTTTAACAAAGCTCTATATTATGAAGATATAATAGCAGGTGACTTCAGTTTGTTTTGGAATATTTTTCGCTCTGCTTTTTTCATATTTCGCTCCATTAAATGACACCTTTGGCGAAATAGTTTTACAAATTCTATACAAATGCTTGTCTGGCCATATTTGTAATTTGTTTTCAAAATATGCGCACATACCTTGAATTCAAATATATCACTCTACATGTGACTAACGCATTTACAAAACAGTTTCATACGTAAAACCTCAGTAAAGTAAACACGTGTCTGCTCTAACGATTACTAAACTACAGAACTACCAAACTGCAATATGTTTTTAGGCGATATCGGCTGCCAATGTTCGTGATGAAATTAAGAATTTGCCATTGTTTTTTAAATTATACAGTAACAAATGAATATTACAGCAAAAAATATGCCTTCAAGGGATACCGCCAAATCGGTTTAAGAACAAAAAACGCTTTCATGTAATATTTATATGAGAAAAAGGATGAAAAAAATATTATCCCTGCTTTTTTAGCGTTAAAAGGACATATTTTGTGTCTTTTTTTTAGTTTTTTAAACCTGGCCAATATGTAGTAGTATTTGTTATTTTTTTTTGTTTTGTATACCCAACAGCTTTTGAGATGGAGGTCGACATTATTTATCTATGGATAGAATATAGAAAACATGACGTAAATAGAAATAGATTCCAGGGTATATGGAATATTATTACAGTTGAGTATGAAGGCAGATTAAACTGTCTCGTGCTAGCCAAGGATAGCTTATCTTATACAGGTATATATCTTATACAAGTATAATTCTTATACAGGTATATATTTTTTACAGGTTTACTGGTAGATAATTATTATGAAGACGAATTTATTAAAAGTGAAAAACGTATACATAAAAACCAAAATGGAGATATACATAATAGTTGTGTTATAAAGTAAGATACTTATTTTAAACATAAACATATTTGTATATAAAACAGAGTTAAGAAGGAGTTCTTTCATTATATAAATATATTGCTAACACCCCTTCTCAATATATTCAAATATTGCATACAATAAATTTATATAAGCTAGAAAATAATAAATTAATTTAATTACACAAGCCAATTAACTTTATAAATTTTGATATTTTATTCCTCTGCAAAGGTTTAGTTAAAATATCAGCTAGCATGGAATTCGTTGGACAATAGGTATAAGTTACTTTCGAAGATTTATACAATTCACGAACAAAATAATATTTTACATCCACATGCTTGCTTCTGGGGGATATTTTCTCATCCTGCAGAATTTTTAGACAGCTTTGATTATCTTCATAAATTGTAGAATTCTGTATATCAATTCCTAATTCTTTCATTAGCTGAATAATCCATAAAAGTTTTTGAGATGCCTCAGCTAGAGCTACAAACTCGGCTTCAGTAGATGATAACGTCACTTGTGATTGTTTTCTACTAGCATAGCTGATTACTGCATCACCTAGCTTGAAAATATAACCACTCGTAGATTTTCTGCTATTGATATCACCTGCCCAGTCGGCATCAGCAAACCCTTTCAGCTCTAATTTAGATTTAGATCCCACACACAATTTTAAATTTTTAGTGCCTTTTAGATATTTAAAAATTCGTTTCACTTCCGTCCAATCATTATCATCTGGATTATTTATCTTCCGGGATAATATCGACACAGCAACCGCAATATCGGGTCGAGTATTATTGGAAACATACAGAAGTGATCCAATTGCCTTTCGATACATATTGTTGTCTTTAAGTAAATTAGCGGTACTTCTCTTCAAATATCCAGGATCCATAGGAACAAATGAACACTTTGCATCTAATTCCGTTATCCTAAAATGTGACCTCAGAATTCTTACGACTTCTTCGAATTGTTCTTCTGATTTTGAAGCTACTATGATATCATCCACGTAAATTAAAATATATATTAAGTCAGCATTTCCCTTAACATAGAGACAAGGTTCCGCCTCTCCCCTTCTGAATCCCGAATCAATAAAAATTTGATTGATACGAAGATTCCAACACCGAGCTGACTGCTTAAGTTCATACAAACTATGATTTAATTTACAAACAAGACTTTCCTTTCCAGGCGTAACAAAACCTTCTGGTTGTTTCATATATATTTCGGAATCTAACTCACCATAAAGAAACGCCGTCTTAACACCAATATGATGTACTTTCATATTCTTGTTACTTGCAATTGCTAATAAACTTCGAAATGATGTCTGCCTCACAACTGGTGCAAAAATCTCGTCGTAGCTTTCGCCATACTTCTGCGAAAAACCTCTCGCAACTAATCTTGCGCTATACCGTTTCGCACCATCAACTGTTTCTTTTATTTTGAAAACCCATTTGTAGCTAACTAATTTGGTATTTTGGGGTAGTTTAACCAAGTCCCACGTGTTACTATCCTGCAGTGCTTTCATCTCTTCTTTCATAGCATTAAACCATTCTTTATTGTCAGGTCTTGATGCTGCCTCATTATAGCTTATTGGATCATCACTAACACAAACTTTATAACCGTACCTTTTGGGAGGTACTCCTTTGTTTGCTCTCGAAGAAGTTCTAGTCATTGTATTATAATCATTTTGTGTTTCAGAGTCAGATGATACAAATTCTTCCGCAGATGCAAAATCATACAAATCGTCCAAACCAATCTTATCTAGATCCTCTGGTACTTGCTGTGAAATGGGATCCAAATTGTTACTTTCAAAAGAAACATTCACCACTTTGTTCTCAGCATTACCATCCTCTATAACAACGCCAGATGACAAAATAACGTTTGGCTCTAAAAACTTCACGTCACGGCTAATAATAATTTTATTAGTATCACAGTTCAACAATCGAAAAGCTTTTGATTCATCAGCATAACCAACTAAATAACATTTAACAGCTACATCATCTAATTTTTTACATTGCTTACATGAGCATATGCGACGGTACCAAAAATACGAACATGCCTTAAATTCGGAGCCTTACCAAACCATAACTCAAATGGTGTCACATTAACTGCAGATGACAAGAAACGATTCTGAATGTAGTTTGCATTGTTAACCGCCTCACCCCAAAACTTAATTTGCATGTCTGCATCATACAACATACACCTGGCCATCTCCATTAAGCTTCGATTCTTCCTTTCCGCAACCGCATTTTGTTCGGGTGTATAAGGACAAGTAAGTTGATGAATAATACCTTTATCCTTGAAGTAATTCTGCATCCTTGTATTTACAAACTCACCACCACGATCAGTTCTGATAACTTTTATCCGCTTTCTAAATTGGTTTTGTGTTTGTTCTACAAATTCTTTAATTTTATCGAACGCGGCATATTTAAAGAGGTTAAATCTGTGGTAATTTTAGATTAAAAAAGAGGCAATTGTTTAACTAAAACAATCAGTAAAGTGGTTAGCTGAATTAAAAACGTTTACGCGACGTAATAGTGATCTTAATAAATAAAGGTATAATTCAAAATTCAGCTGGTATAGCGACGCGCTCTTTGTATTATTATTTTTAATTTAAGGAAAAAATCGGAGCAGACCGACCACCATGGTATTAACATTTAATACCCTTCTACACGTAGTAAAAATCCTTGTGCTAGCCAGTGCTGGGCATTCGCACAAAATATGCATCACTGTCTCTGCCTCTTCCAGGCATGGTCTGTAAATATCAACTATTTTGATTTTCATTTTTACTAGATGATATTTTAGACACCAGACCCTGTCACTAAAGTAGTTATTCAGCTTAGAATACCTTTATTTTATTTGATACCCATATTAGTTTCTTATTTATAATTTAAGAAAATTTGTTGGCTACAAATGTGCTACTGTTATAAAATTTTTCATAATTTATTTATTTCGATAAAGTTACCAAGAATAAGGTTTTCACGATAATTGAATAATTGAAGTTAGTAAGAATAATTTTTAAACAAAAATACAAACAAGAGTTAGTTCGTAAAGTATTTACATTTTAATAAGTTTAAACAAACTCATTCTAACACTTTGTTGTACAGTATTTTCGAACAAATTCACACATTTGTAAACGACTGTTTGGATTATTTTATTATTATTATGTAAGTTCTTCATTTAATCAGTTGAGTTTTTTTAAAATATTGAGTAGATTTAAAAAAAAAAAGAATTAAGGAATTAATTTTTTAATGTAATATTTTAAATATTGTCAAATAATTTCGAAATGAAATATTCTCGGAGTTCAGCAAATTTATATTAAAAATAATTAAAAAATTTCATAGCATTTAAAAATAAAGAAAAACGGTTTAAGTTGTTAATTAAGGCTTAAGATGGGTAAAAGAAAAATATAAATTGATAGTAGAGTGTACGCAAGTCTGCTGAGCCTATGTAAATAAGGTGATGTCAAGCAAATATTTTAATAAATAGTAGGAGATATTAATGTTTCAAAACTAGAATATGAAAAAATTAACATCAAATTAATTGATAACTATCTTGTGGAAGAATGCTAACAAAGATTTTAGCGAATTAGAAAATGTATAAAAACCTTTTTATTTATTCATTCAAACTTGTATAGTTAAGAACTCAAAGAAGATTTAAAACATTTTGAATTGTTCTACATTAGTTTGAAATTGCGCAAAAACTTTGCGTGATTTTGGGAAAATAGATAATTTATTTCCAAAATAGTTTATTTTTGCCCCCACAGTGCAGCAATTGAGACAAAGAGTATCAGCGTACTAACAGTATGATGGCAATAAAACAAAAATTATTGTGTCCAAGGCATGAATCGTTGTTGGCTTATTACCACAAATCAGTGTGCAGCACTTAAAAAAAAAAACTTATCACTTTATCACTCAAGTCCAGTCTAAAACGTTTAATCGTAAATATATTACAGAAAAAAAATTTATTGGAAAAGTCGATATACGGTTATTGGTATTAGTTTTTAAAATTATTTTGGACATATGACCAATGCGGTTGTGTTTGAAAAGGCTGCAGCAGGTTTCTAATTTCTGTTAATTTTCCTAGGCATTTCTGACATCATGATATATATAAAATGACAAATGCTAGGCTTCAAACTGATTTTTTTATCATCAAACAGTGAAAATCGTTAAGAAAGCGAATTGAGAGGTTTATTTTTTGAAATCAAATTATTGTTAAAGTTTAATTTTAACAAGTCATTTGTTTCTTCTTAAAAATAAATCTATGATTTCAAATCAAACTGATTGTTTTAAAATTTATTTTAACTTGATAATTTTTATAGTTTTTTTAAACGATTTTTTTTATTTATCTTTATTTTTATATATTTTTTTTCTCGATATTTCGCTTTCCTTTGGAAAGCTTTTTCAAAAATATAAAATATCGAGAAGAAAAAAATAAATAAAAATAAATTTATTTTAATAATTAAATTGCAGTCTAGAAAAAACTTATAGTTCAATGGCAACTATAATGAATAATTATGTTAATGATTACAAAATTTGTGGCTTATAATTGTTTTCAACACTCCTTCTCAAATTAGTAAACATTAGATTTTAGTCTTTAGACTAAATTCAGGTTTTGCCAAATTGTGAAAGTATAAATACTTCCAGTTTTGAATTTGGCAAAACCTTAATTAGCATATCAACTGTCATCTTAGCAGAAGGATAATATTCACAAGTAATTATCTTCTTGTCTACGTAATCTTTTACAAAATGATATTTTGTATCTGTATGTTTGTATCGATTGCTTAACTTTTCATATTTTATTAAATTTAAGCAGCTTCGTGCATAAACGTTGGACTCTTTTGCGGACATCCTAGATGAGATGGATCCAAAATTGCTTTCTTTGCAGCTTGTAATAATGCAATAAATTATTCATCTGTTGTTAATAACGAAACGCTAGTTTGCTTTTAAACAAGCTCAGCTAACTTCATTATCATTAAATACGAAAATGTAGCTAAAGTTCGACTTTATATCGACCTAATTAGTACCTGCATAGCCAACTAATTGATTTTGATTAGAGGAACTACCATTCAAACTTAAATACATTTCTGATGTTCACTTTAAATAATTTGCTATATCTGTTAAATCATTCCAGTCCTCCAGCATTAGAGTGTTGATTTTCCTAGCTAGTATCGATACATTCGTCGAGATATCAGGACGTGTATTGGCAGCTACGTACAGGAAAGAGTCGACTTAACTTTGGTACTCGTCATTTGATAGGATTAGTTCTATCCGTATGACGGATCAAGGGGATATCTTGTGAACCAAAACTTATTAACATTTAATCAATATATTGCTTGTAGTTAAACTTGTCCACTGTTATTATATTCATTCCGAGGTATTAGAAACAATAAGAACCAAGATTACACGCTTTAAACTTCTTATTTACTATATTGTAGACATTTCTAAGAGTCTGTTAGGGATTGCTTTCAATTTTATTCACTAACAATCATGTTAAGCCAAAAATAAGGTTTCTTGCTGAGCAATTGATTGATGTCAGAATTGCCGTCTGGTCTTTTGATAGCACTCTTCGAGTATCAATATATTCTTGATAATTTGCCAGAATATATTGAACATAAATATGAAACAAAAAAAATGAGCTCCGTTAACCCTTTCGGAAGTGCTTTCGAAATAAATAATTCAAAATTGCAAATGACATACGCGTTGTATATAAATTTTGTAATTGTTAAAGAAGCTTTTGAAATTCAACTTTGTGACAAGAAATAATTTTGTGCAATAAAATAATTTTGCACAAAAAGAATAAATACGATAAGATAAAATTGGTTTTTGGTATTCTCAATTAAAATATATGTGCAGATGTGCATGTGTGCGAACTTTTTGCGGCATTTCGACAAAAAATAATTAATTGTTTTATGCAACGTTACCAATACGTGTTCGGTTTTTTTTTTTTTTTTTTGGAGGGGGGTCAGTTTTATTTTGAATTTTATAGTTGTACAAATTATATTCTTTTGTAAGTCTGTTATTTAAAATAAACGTTATTGCTGCCTTTTTATTGTATAAAAATTCATATAATAGTTTTTTCCTCTTTTACAAAATAATATATTTTAAAGTTTCCTTCTTTTTTTTATCAAATTCGTTCACATGTAGTGCAGAAAAAATTTTATTGAATATATAAAATGTTGCTGATGCTGAGTTATTATAAACTTTTGTGTTATTATTTTAATTTTTGTGGCTGTGTCAGGTCGTTTCGTTCGTTTGTGCTCTTTAACAAAAGGGAAAAAGAACGAAAAAACTACTATTTTTTTTGCATTTAACCGAAACATGCACGTTTAAAACATATTTGTAATTATTGAAAAAATATCAAAGTGTGTGTGTGTGTTTTTTTTTATTAAATATTTTTGCACTATGTATTGGTTATAGTAAATTAAAAGTTGGCTTGTAATCTGAGCTTTAAGTAAAGTTTTTTCACTAACTGTTTAAAGACGGTTTTAAGTAACTAGAGTTTATTCAATAGTTTTGTTATTTGAACATTGTCAATAATTGATTTAAATAAATTTAACATAAATTTAAATTCTAAATTTGAATATTTATTTTTCTTTGTTGATCGTAACGAAATTATGCACACACGCTGTCAGCGTCAAAGAAAGCAAATAGTGGGCCTCCTTTTGAGAATAAATTTTTACGGGAAGAATGTTTGTTCGTGAAGAATAAAGCGTTTCAGAAAATGTAAAATGAAATTTATATTAAGTAACTTATTCCAGTAATTAACATTTTTTTAATAAATAGCTACAGGTCCTTCCTAGTAGCAATTTCAGCGATTCCAGAGCAGGGCTGCAAACCACTACTCCTTGCTGAAGAATTGGAGAGAATCCAACTCCTGTCCAGAACACATGACTAGCAGGTGTTAACTAGGTATTATTAAAGGCGAGATGATCCTGGCCACCATAAAAAAACAGACCCGTATGGGGCCGCGAAACCATAGCCACCACGATACTCCCAAAGGGCCAACCTTAATAATCAGTCAGAGAAACAGCTAAATGCCTAAAGAGACAATTAGCGGAAACTCTGCGGGCTACTGATTCCCGTGGAAATGAAATAACGTGGAGCTTCCAGTTGTACCCCTGCTGACTTCAGGGGACTGGGCTCCCTTAAACCCTCAGTAGCACAGGTATAGATAGTCAAGTATTCTATAAAGACCGATAAATGTGCCCATAGGGGGATCAGTTCGTATCACAATTGATTTATTGAGGGAAGCATTTATTAACCGCTTAGTTTCATATTTGAAACTAATAAATTTGCCTCCAAGGGATATAGGAAATCGCTAATCTCGCCTGGCGAACAATATTCCCCGCGACATTGCCGATTCACAAACAAAAATGTTGGAACAAGTCATCGAAATCTAGACCTCCAGATTATACTATATTTGAGACAGCCGTGGCGGTCATATACCAGAAGTTATATTTAAATTATAATTTCATGAGATTATCTTTCGAATAAAGTAAATTAAAAATGCATGTTTGTTTTATTCCATTTTAAAGCCCTCTACCTCTATAAAAAACATCCTTTTTTAAAACACCAAATTCTTGCCAATTTCATTCAGCTACTACAACCGAATTCAAAATATTTCGCACAACTAACAAAATTCGTTTGGCAATAAATTCGGTTTTCATTTGTGAATTTCTTTTCTCTGTGTGAATATAAAGTTGTTCATCGATGTAGAACAAATAATGCACGTTTTCCCCAAACTTAAATATTTATTAAGTTACTTTGTATAAATTATCTTCGGCAATTACATAAATATTTTTAATTACTGATAAATGTTATACATTGTAGTATATTGCTTGTCTTAATGTTTTTTTTTGTTTTTTTGTGTTGTTGTTATTACACTCTTATTGTATGAATGTGTCAGTAATTCATGACTCCCTTTAGATACGGGTGATTAATTTTCTTGTCCTTGTTGTAAGTATAAAATTTTAACATTTTTCCCAGCTTTCATTTTTGCGTAGAGCACAAATTTTTCTTCAGTTCATTTTTAAACAACAAGAACAACAACAATAATAAGAGAATAAACAGCTTTGCATGAAAATGAAAAGGATGTTTTAAAAATACAAAATCAGTTCATTTTGTTCGTTTCTACTCCTGCTGTTGTTGTAAATGAAAGACAAGAAATATAAGGGAATCATGAATTGCGGTTAATTTCCGTAAAGTATGCAATAATTTTTACTTTTCAACAAAAATTTTTAAAATACAAATATTTACAGGGTAGAAGAAATTAAAGGGTTATATATATATTATGTATATGCTATATAGTATTGTACAACAAAAAACACAATGATGATGGTAATAGGAGCGGAATATTTAAATTTAAAACATATTTAAAATATTAAAAAAAAATATTTTTATATCTTTAAATTTTTAATAATTATTTTTCACTTCTACATCGTTTTTCATAACAACTTTATATACAAAATTATACAATCATTCAATTATCTGTAGGGTTCACTATAGACGAACAAATACAAAGTGGTTAAAACATTTAAGAAAGGAACAACAATTACCGCAGTTCAAGTACATTTGTATACAATGTAACATGTGTTGCACACGATGCTTGTTGCAACTCCAAGCCGTTGAACAGCAACAAAAGAAAAGAAAAAATTTAAGAACCCTTACTGCATTTAATACAACATTCATCAATATAAATCAACTGAGAAGGAACCACAAAAGAACACCGACCAGCCTAGCGAACTGGGTGGAAATGTAAGACAGACAGACAGACAGACAGACAGATAGATAGATGGACAGAGAGAAGCAAAAATTATTGTGTTAAAGAATGTAAGCAGCAAAAATGATACAGCGAAGAAAAAACAATGAAAAAATTTTTTGTAATTTCAGTTTTTATTAATTTATTTAAGTACATATTTACATTTTTTTCAGCAACAAAAGGAAGATATTTAAGCGTGAGTTATTTTATTTTTTTTAATTAAGAGCTGAAAAGGCAGTTCAAGTCTTTGATTATAAAATATTATTATTCGCTTATTGCACAGTAGCTGTATTACAATAATATTTATCAAATTTGTATTATATACAGCTGAGATATTGCGGATTGTTTTGCAAGGGAAAGGTGTAAATCCCTCAGATTTGTTTAATTAAAATTATCTATCACATTCGTCCAGAACAGTCCGCAAATGTTTAAATATCTTAGATCAGCCATAACGGTCACCAGGAGAAGCCTAATCATTTTATAAAATATTAATAAGTTTGTCTCATTATTGTTGTGATTAAAGTAGTTAGCTTAGCAGTCATTTCTTTAGTTAACAGAAAGATACGCTGCTAAGGGATGTATGTTTAAATGAAACCCCACTAAGGATACAAGTTTGTTTATACTCGTGTATTAATTACATATAAGCGGCTGTTCTGATTTTATTTAAATTTGGAACAGACGAATCCTTTTTCAGACTAACTTTCCATTAAATTATTTTTGTTTTGGAAGCTGGGGGTTTTAAAAAAAGTTGCGAACCGAATTTTAAATAATACGCGCATTATTTTAAAAAATTTTTCAGTTTTCCATACAATGGGTAATGGTTAGTTACAAATTTTTATTTTTAAAAAATTGTTTATTAGCAATTATCAACGACAAGTTCAAGATGTCGTTGAAAGTTCTACTAAAATTTATATGCAAAATACTTCGTAACATTTTACAGTAGAATATGTTGGAAAATAATAACTTCTAAATTCCTTTCTCCGCACTGGCGAATGTAGCAGGCACCTGGTCAGCTACTGTCTTTGCAACTTTGAATTTTACATAGCACTATGCAAACGTAGTGTTATATGTTATCTGTTCTAAGTAATTGCGATTATGATTTTCAACCTGAAAAAGTCAAAAATAACAGACAAACAGGCTATGGAAGTATTGGCGAGATTAATTTCTTGACGAACCTCATTTTGTTATTAGTCATTGAAAAAGGTGGATTAAAGGAAGAAGTACACATGTTAATCTTCTAGTGCAGTTGCCTTCCCCCCGGGGGCACATAAATATGGTCTTTATAGAATTCCACTATCTAGACACAGTGCAACTGGGGAAGAAGGCAGCCTAGTCCCCTGAAGACAGGCAGGGAGTCAACTGGAAACTCCACTTTATTTCCACGGGAATCAGTAAGCCGCAGAGTTCATTATTTGTCTCTTTAGACATTTAACTGTTCTCTAACTGATTATTGAGGTTGGCCCTTTATGGGAGTATCGTGCTGGTTGTGGTTTCGCGGCCCCATAACAGTTATAATGGTACTTATGGTGGCCAGGATAATGACACCCTAAGTAAATGATCTAGTACAGTGAGCATACTAGACATGTGTTCTGAACAGCAGTTGGAAAGTTTCCAACACTTTAGCAAGGTGTGATGGTTTGCAGCCCTGCTCTGGAATCATTAAAGTTGCAACTAGAAGGTTTCTGTTGCATAGAATTATAGCTTCGGCTTTCTAGGACGAGCATGACGTTCCAAATCATGCAGTGGTTAGATCCACAATCTGATTAAGGCTTCATGGCCAGGTGCGGATGTAAATCGACTCACACAGTTGCCTCTCAAAAGGAAGCTTAAACGGAGTAGACGATACTTCAAGTCTGTGAAAGTAAGAGTAAGTAGGAGCCTGTCTAAGGCTACAACTGGCTTTTGCTGTAGTGAACTTTGCCTCAAAGAAATGTTGGCTATTGTGAGAGACTCATGCATGAGTTAGTATTAAATCACTACAGTTGTGAGTTAAGTCCAGTAACGGAACGAGAATCAATCAAAATAACATAGGAAACCATTAAGAAAGAAGTCGAAAATAATCCATAATTTTGGTTTCATTTATTTTTCATAGAGAATGTAAAGAAAATGTCGACTCCTTAGCAAATATTTACTTTATTCGTTGCTTGGAAACTGTAATTGTGTATAATTTAAAAGCCACTTTTTTAAAGAAATTTTTATTTATAAGATAAGAAAAGTGAATATTTGAAAATGCAAATCTATCTATAGTTATCTTAATAAAATTAAATTCTACGTATCTTATTTTGTTAATTATTTTTGAAATGGTTTTTCTATAAAAATCCATCTTCTCACATTTTTTTTTAAAGAAAGAAGAATGGACTTCAGCCATTAGCATTGTAGGGCTCTATCTATCTTAGGCTGTATTATATACATATTTAACCAACTATTGTAAGAAATTAGAATACGATGAATAACTTGTAAAATAGTTAAACATAATCCACACACAAATTCAAAGCACTTTTTATTATTAATTTTTATTATTTCTGCTAACTATCGGTTGTACAATGATTGCAATTTATTTAAAATATTTTTCATTTTCCTCACTTTCACATACTATTCTAAAATATTGTGTTTTAAAGAAACAATATATCTTTAAAAAAAACAGGGCGTAATATATTCATTGCATATAGAATTAATTGAAAGAATTAAAACGACTTATTAACTAACCCTCGCATGTGTGTTTGCAACCTTAAGCTTGCTGTTGGCATGAGAAATGAATGCAAGACCTAGCTAAAGTATGTATTGGGATTAAGTACCATATGCGATCAAATGGATTTCATACTATAGAATTTACATTTCATTATAGTTAAGCCTTAAGGCTGGTAATGCTTTTTACGGATTTTCGTTGAACAGATATATTTTTTGTTATATTTTTGTTGCTTTTAATATCCATCTCATACTTTGGAAGTCATTAATTAAGAGTATGCGTGTGTGAGTGTGTGCATTCAATATATACAAGGGATTTTTCATTGGGATTGATTTTTGCATTAATGCATTTACCAATAAACGTGAAAAAGAAAAAGAAGAGGAAATACAAGCTTTATGCAGCCAGCGTGTTTTGCTTACAATTGCAGTTGTGTTATTTTGGACGTTTGTGGCTTTAACATTAATTCCTGTTAATGTTTTTTCTTTTTCCTTTTTAAATATTTATTACCAACTTATGTGCCATTGAAACAGCAACAGCAACAAACAAATATCAGCTTCATCTCTGGCTCGTCATTGATGGCTTCTGCGATGAAATCGCCTATTTCCTTTTTTTTCCTCTCGTTTTATTTTTGTTTAATTAAATGTATTTTTTATTTTATTTTAATTTAAACTTTATGTGCTCTGTTTGTTTTAAGTTTCAGATTTTGTAACACGAGTCCCTGCGGCAAATTTCTGTTATTTATGCATTTTATTTTAATGCCGTTAATACATTTTATAAGATTTTCTTGCTTATTTCGTTGGAGCTGTTGTAACAGGATTTAAAAAAATGTTTATTTTTTATGGGTTGTTTTTATTTTTTTTAATAATAAAAGGAAATATAAATTTCAAAAATTAAATTATAAATTTCGAAGATTTAAAATGTAGAAATATTCATTTGATGGGAAAGCGAGTTGTTTTTCTTTATTTGGACACTGTCAAAATTAAGCATAGACTTCAGAAACAGGACGGAACAGGTTTGGGGATGAGAGTGGTTGTTTAAGTTTAATTGGTTTAAGTTATTTCTTCGAGGACATGTGTTTAGCAGGTTCAATTTTTAATTTATGCATTGTTTATGAGCTGTTTGATTCTTGTCTTTAATGAATACGAAATGAAAATTGTTACGACTTCAATGAAAGTAAAAACCTGCAAATAAATAATAATTGTTTTTGTTTAATTAAGACTATAAAATACAATTTACAATTTTTGTAAATTGTTGTCGTACGATAGATAATCAATTCAAAGAGAAATAAAATTTTTTTAGCTAAATACATATTTTCCTGGCAAATTGTCATATGTTTAGTTTCGGTATACTTTCAATAGCTTATAGTTGGTGGTAAAAGTGTATCCCCTAAAGACCTTAAAATGCAGAACAATTTCATTGTACAAGTAAGGTTGCGGGCAACATCTCAATCTCTCACTTATAAATTGATATAGACGTTCGAATTATTTTCCATATTTTAGAATGAAGAAAACAATGAAAGAATTTAAACAACAAAAAATATTTATTAAAGTCTGATACTTCCTACTGTACTTAGAGACGAATCTTAAATTTTTAAAAGCTCTTGACACTTAACTTTATATTTATTACACAGTTTGAAAACTCTATGAAAAAGTAAGCTGCAGTAAGTAACTAAAATCGTCGAGGCTAATATTTATTTTTAGCATTTTAAATCTTCTAATTATAAGATCAGCTTTTAACGCTTGTTAAATATTCAAGTAGTTTTCAAACAGAAACGCAATAGGCGAAGAGTAATTGGAACTAATTACTGCAATATCTAGAATAAGATTAAGAATGAGTATTCTCTAAATTGACTGATGAAAAAGGTTGCATTGCGGTCACCGCTTTCTTTTTGATACAACTTTGAGTTGGGCTTGAGTGGAATCAGGTGTATTGATTTTTTTCTCATCAGACTTTCTTTCGCACAGCATACGAATATTTTGAAAATTGTTTTTTTTTTAGATCTTGCACTACCACACGGCAGGGGACTTCTTCCTTGTCTGCAGTATTAGACCACGTTTGCGCAATTCTTGCATTTCCACTATCATCTTATGCCTTAATAATTATTTCTTTTGAATCTGTTATCTTCCTTTTTATATTTTTCCTCTGCTTTTAAACACTAAGCTGATAAGAGATCACTATGTTAGGCCCAAGCAGAAAGCAAAGATAGCTGCTTACCAAAGCTAACGGAACCTTGGAGTGAATAACAATACATGAATTTTAGACATGATAAGACAAATGGAAAATTAGAGCTAAAATTGGCAGCTACTGAAATTGCAGCACGTGAATTTATGGGAATTGCTGGCTTTTTATTTAGAACTACAATGGATGCCATACGGTTTACCATTGAAAATATTGGACTTTGTTAAAGCAACGTTATCTAGACGAAACTCTAAGACATTGCTGTGCTTAAAAATGGCTATAACAGAGACTGAAAAATTATTAAAAACTTTATATGCTTTGATTCAATACGATCTCTTCATATTATTATCGTTTGCAACAACTTGCTACGAAATAGTTATCAATGATAACAATTTAAATAATAATTCAAAATTTAGATCCTTTTATTTTACGTTTGAGTGTATGTATTAACAACTTATACAACATTTCGTTTCCCCTGGAAGTTATTAGAATTCCCAACGATGGCTTGGACTCACGCATAGGAACAAGGTTGTGCGGGGACGATCGTTGTCTTTTGGTTTATTTGCATATAAAGGATGTACGCCGGGATTATGTTTGTTTATAATTTTAAATGAAGGAGAATGGATCTTGTAGTGATAAATGTTTTATTTAATATCTTTGAAATACAATATCAGATAAATATCCGCTTCTATTAGCCGCCACAAATGCGAGTCCTTTGGAATACATTTTTCATTACATTCTCACATATTTCATGCGGTATTTAATTAATTTTATCACGAATATCAGTAATTCCATTATAATCCTGGCTTTATGCGATGTGGCACCGCCTTGTTGCTACCACATGTTAATCAAGCCCAAAGCCTACACTTGTGGCGTTAAAAAGTTTTCAATCAGATTATGATATCGCTCCCCATTCACAGTTATTGTTACACCATTATAATTTTCAACCAAGTAAGGTCCACTAATTCCTCCTGACCAAATTGCACACCAGACAGTCACTTTTAATGGATGCATTCTCCAGAACCGACTATTCTGTTTACTAACAGATCCATTCAAATCAACTCATAATGACTTTTTCATGAAAATCGCGGTTGTCATGGGTAAGTTGAAACATCCTATTGAATGTTGTTCTTTGAAAACCAAGCTATTGAGCACGGCGTCAAACTGAGGTTGATGGATTGTTTTGAATACTCACTTCATATAACTCTTCATCGTTACAGTTATCGATGATCGAATTTGATAAAATGTTTTAACAATTAAGGATGAGCAAAATGTATTTGCAAGGGATGTAAATTTTGCTAAAATTGCTACAAGTATAAGAGATAATATATGACTATAAAAAATTTCGATTCGAAAATAATTTAACGATATACACATAATTCCAACAAAAATCATGTTTCTTTTTTCAAAAAAAAAAGGCCAAAGGCCTATGCAAAATTATACCTCAAATTATATATTTAATAAATAAACTGGAAATAACAGGAAATTGGTAACATAACTTGCCCTAACTATTCTAACAAATTACGCATTAATAAAATCATGTTATTTAAGAAATACAATAATTAAATGGTGATTTTAGCAAACAGCTTAAGAATAAGTAAAAGAAATAACAAACACAAGAACAAAAAAGGAAAAACAGAAAAACAGCAGTACAAGCAATTTCAACTCACAGACAGCCAAAACTAAATCAAAATTGTATGTGGCATCTTGCCCCCGAGACAACCGAATTATATTGACAAGAACAACAAAACAAAGAAGCTTTAGGAAACTTTTGAAGTATGAGAAAACAAATAAATCCTTTAACAAAAAAAAAAAAAAAATAATATAAAATAGAAGAAATAATAGAAACCCGAAGCAACAAGGACAACGTAAGCAGCAAACGCTTATCGCACTAAAATACTCGACCATGTTGTTATTTTCATTACTTAGAGAGAAAGTTTTTGTAATAATCCCAACATTAGCAATGCAATCAAAAGTATAAACCGAGAAAATGTGTTGAAATTTCTGCCGCAGTTACAATTGCTTTCAATGTTTAAGGTCTTCCTTTGCATTTGTTTCTGGTGGAATTATAATGTTGGCATTAAAAACAATGAAATATTAAATACGAGCTGCACAGTGAACTCTTGCGAAGTCTGAAGGCTTAATGGTTTTCTTCTTCTTTTGTTTTTGTAGTTGTTGGACTTGAAGTTATTGTAACTATAGCTTCAATTGTTTTATGTCTAGCTACTTTATTGTAAATTATTGTTTATCCTTGTATTGACTTCTTAGCTTTTGTAGTGCGGTGTACATCTTTAACATCCCTTTTTCCACAAAACCCACAACGAAGTGGCGATACTAAAATCCAGAACAATGCGTACGAGCTTGGTTTGAATAGAAAAAAAAATAACAAAAAGAGAATAATAAGACCTCAATACAAATGTAAGGACAAATTTTATTAATTACTTTATTGGACTAATAATTTTTGTGCTTCATTTATTTACATTGTGAACAGATAGACCACCAACTTTACGTATTTTTAACTACATTTGAAGGCTTTTATGTTTTTATGAGAGACAATTTATATGTGGGTGTCTGTATTTTGATTATAAAAAAGAAAAATGATTATTAAATGTAAGTATATGCTTAAGTAGGACAATATAAGGATAATATTTTGTCCATAAAAGATTTTCTTTTCATATTGCAGTTGATTTATTCTTGACAGAGACGTCTAGTCAAAGTGATATGGTTTAGTATAAATCTTGAAGATAATTAGTAAGTGCTCAAAAAGAAAGGAATTTCGGTGAGGAAAAACTTGTTTTTAAATAACATGTTAAATTATCAAGAAAACATGAAAAATTATACTCTGTAGAAAGGTAGATACCTTTCGTTGTTAATACTATTATTTAACCAATCAATTTAAGCAAGTAGAATACAAGAAAGATCACATTTTCCATCTTTCTTTGGTGCAATAATGGACTACAACTGATATTTCAAATATGGCAAATATCGATATCGAAAATATGGATATGTTTAGCTTATAGTGCCTTATCTGTCTTCTGTCAACTTTCATGCTTTTGCAAGATGTTTTACTGAATTAGTTGACTTGAGTTATTGAGAGTTAATATTTGATATTTACATATGTGTATATGTGAAAAAAGCAATATGAAAGGTGTTTTTTAAGCTAGATAGAACTTTAAATTGTAAAAAGTAACACAAAAAATGAAATTTTGATGAAACATTTTTTTTATTTGTTTCAGTATACTCTGACAAATCATCATGAATAGACTCTCGCTTGAACAACGCTACGAAATTATCCAAATTTACTTTGAAAATCAGTCGTCGATTCGCTCAACTTATAGACGACTTCGTCATTTTTATGGCGTACATAATCGTGCATCTGAACAAGCCATTCGTCGAACTGTCAATAGATTTCGTACCACATACTCTCTAGAGGATGCAATAACACCAACACGTCGAAGGAATGTGCGTACTAAAGAGAATATCGCCGCTGTAAACGAAAGTGTGGAAGAAGATCCAAATTTATCAATTCGTCGTCGGTCGCAGGAATTGGGGCTCTGTCCGTCCACTACGTGGAAAATTTTGTGCAAAGATCTCGGCCTACACCCGTATAAGATCCAGCTGGTGCAGGAATTGAAGCCACGAGACCATTATATGCGTCGTTCTTTCGCCGATTGGGCTCTAGAGCAGTTGGCAACTGACCCGTTGTTTTATCGCAAAATTGTGTTCAGCGATGAGGCGCATTTTTGGCTTAACGGGTTTGTTAATAAGCAAAATTGCCGCATATGGAGTGAGACCAATCCACAACAGACCCTACAGACTCCATTACATCCAGAAAAATGCACCGTTTGGTGCGGTTTTCACGCTGGTGGCATCATCAGACCTGATTTCTTTAAAAATGAGGCCGGAGCTCACGTTACGGTCAATGGAGATCGTTACCGCACCATGATCAATGATTTTTTGTTTGAAAATATGGATGACATTGATCCGGACGAGATGTGGTTTCAACAGGATGGCGCTACGTGCCATACAGCGAACGCAACCATCATCTTATTGAAATCAAAATTTGGCGATAAGTTGAATTCGAGAAATGGACCTGTCAATTGGCCTCCAAGGTCGTGCGATTTGACACCACTCGACTATTTCCTGTGGGGCTACGTGAAGTCACTGGTTTATGCTGATAAACCAGCAACAATTGACGCCTTGGAGGACATCATTGTTCGTGTTATTCGTGACATACGCCCAGCAGTGCTCGAAAAAGTGGCCCAAAATTGGACGTCCAGAATGCGCTTCGTCAAGAACAGCCGCGGTGCCCATATGCCCGAAATCATTTTCAAATGTTAATGTCACGTATTGATCCTTCAAATAAAAAAGAAATTTTGATTACAATTTAATTTTTTGTGTTATTTTTTACAATTTCAAGTTCTATCGGGCTTAAAAAAAACATCCTTTATAATAGACAACAATAAAAAAATCTTTAACTTTGATTATTATTATTATTCGACCTTTTTTTTCAAATATATAAGTATTAATCTTAATAATGATCTTTTTAAATAAATTTATCATATATATTTTAAATATTTCGCTTTCCCGGTTGGTGCTAAAAAAGCTGAGAAAGTTTGGATACTTATAAATTGTATCTCCAGCGATTCTTTATTTTTTAAAGAAAAAAAAATGTGAAGACTGTTTATTTTTTTTTTATTTATTTACTTAGACTATAGATTTAATATCCTTACAGACTATAACAATATATAATATATTTTTACAAGATTAATTATTTAAAAAGAAGAAAATTTTTTTCTTAATTCTATGTATGTTCTGACAATAATCAATAAATCTATAATATTTATTAAATTCAGAAAAAATCCTTAATAACGGATCCCAGTTAGCATAGTTCGCTCTGTACACTTGTAAGGATAGCGGGATAAAATTACGTGTAGGACGTGATGGAATATTAAAACATATATTCCTTTTTTAAAATTGATAGGACACATTTCCTTTAATAAGATTAAGGACGAAACTAGCATTGAACATTGTTCTACGACTTTTAAGCGTCGGAAGTTTAATTAACGCAAGTCTATTGTTATAAGACGGTAGATTTCGCATATTCCAGTTGAGGCCACGAATGCCTCAACGAAGGTAAAAATTGTCTATGAACAGATTCAACAGTATTAATATGGACATTGTATGCTGGGTCCCAAATTATAGAGCCATATTCCAGAATAGGTCTAACTAAAGATGTGTACAATTGCTTCGTTATATAAGGATCAGTAAATTCCTTAGCCCAGCGTTTTATAAATCCCAAGACAGATCAGACTTTATTCACCGTAAATAATATATGATGTATAAAATTCAGTTTAGGATCAAGTAAGACACCCAGATCAGAAATTGCTTCAACTTTGTTCAATATACCATCGTTCAACATATACTCCACATTAAAATGTGTTCTACGAAAGAAACACATACTGTTGCACTTTTTATAATTCAGCTGCATAAGATTAATTTTGCACCAGGATCTAATCGCATTCAAATCTTGTTGCAAGAAGATATGATTCGGATAATAATTATAAGTTAAAAAAATTTTTACATCATCAGCATACATGAGGATATTTGAAAACTTTATTACCGTTGGTAAATCATTGATAAACAAAGAAAACAACAACGGTCCAAGATGACTACCTTGTGGCACACCAGATTTAACATGAATCGGCTTAGATGTCAGATTCCTGAAGGAAACTTTCTATGTTCTGTTTAACACATAAGAGGAAATCCATCTTAAAGAGTCAAGTGTGAATCCCATGCAATTAAGCTTGTATAATTAAAGCTTATGATTGACCTTGTCAAAGGCTTTAGTAAAGTCTGTGTATATAACATCTGTCTGCTTTTTTTGAACAAATCCGCGATTAATAACAGTTGTAAAATCTAAGAGATTTGTAATTGTTGAGCAACCCTTGCGAAAACCATGTTGAACAGGCGATACAATTAATGAGACTTGATGACAAATTTGATCCATAATATTTTTTTCAAAAAGTTTAGGCAGAGTACTAAGCTTAGCAATGCCCCTGTAATGTGCGATATTACTTTTACAGCCAGATTTAAACAATGGAATTATAAATGAATCCTTCCAGAATGTAGGAAAATAACCATATTTAATTGATATGCTTAAGATGTATATTAAGGGAAACGTTAAAGCAGCAGCACAATTGATTAGAAGAGAACACGGAATACCGTACCGGATTTATATAACAATTTCAATTTAGTTAGATAGTTAAATACAAATGCTGCATCCATATCTGAACTTTGTGAATGTTTTTGCTGTTAGTCATTTTTGGTTATAAAAAAAATAGTGTCCCACAGTGGGAAACATTATTTGACTTATGCGGCCCTAGTTTGTTAATCCATTTAAAACTAAACATTAAGTAAATTATTATGCTCGCTAAAACTTATTTAGAAGTTATGTGGACATGTTTCTGTTTTTTTTTGCAGTCGATCTAAAAACAAATGGTAGTTTGAAGTACGGCTAAAAGTTGTACTTTTGTGTTTAAATTTTGGCAAGTTTTTTTTTAATATCAATGAAAAATTTTTAGTGCTTGCCATTCTACCAATTCTAGAAAAACTTAAAATTAAAACTGGTATATTGTACGCTCCATTTAATAAAGTTCGTAAATTATGTTTCTTAATTTCGTTAATTCTTATAAAATGTGTATTTTCAAGCAACAAACAATTTCGTGATATTATCTTAAAATGTATATGGTCAGGAAATAAATAGCATAATGCCTCTTATAGAGAAAGCAGGTAGGTGCTCCTTTTAGAAAACATAAACATTTAAGTATAAAACAAAATTGTTTAAACGTTATGAAATTTTGTTTTCTTAATTAAATTTTATTTAAAGCCGTTTTGTGCAGCAAATACTTGGCTTGAATACTGCGTCCTTTACATAATGAAATCAATTAAAACTATTTAGGGAAACAATTTTCTAATATTTTGATTAATATTGAATGTACATTGAAATAAATACTTTAAAATTATTAGAGTTAATAGAAAACTACTTCGAAATTACAAAGTCCGCAAATATTCAATTAAAAAAAAAGCAAAAAATTAAGAAAAAAGAAAGTCAATAAATTAAAAATAATACTTGTTATAATTGGTGGCAAATACGCCACTGACATAAAATTACTCATGTGTATGTGTGTTAAAAAAGATCTCATTTAATCTTTTTTGCCGGAATTATGGTCATGTTAAATGAATGTAGACCATGAATACAAAAAGCTCCACAATTAGTAGGCTTAACAGGCTTTAACAGATACAAAATATTATTAATACACTTTCATTTATACATACATTCATACATAAAGAAATACATTAAACAAATGAGCAGAAAAATATACATAATACAAAAAGCAAAAAGAAAAAAGATAAATATAAATTGAATAAGGTACCATATCTCTCTCTCTCTTTGTATTTTTATATTATTAACATATTTACAGCACCATAGTCGGCATTAAAATTAAGACTGGCCATTATAACAACAATAACAATAATAATATTATGAGCCTCCCTTTTGGACGTTTAGTGGTGATGACCATAACTATGTTAATGCAATATTACCAAAGGCAATGATGACGATGATGACAGAATAACAGATATCAGATAGTTAACACAAAAATAACAAGTGGGAATTGGAAGAAAAGAATACAGCATTTTTGTAGTAACACTCTAACAAATAAATAACACAATTGCAGCATGTGAAAGAAGATTTTATTTTATTGTGGTTACCACTGCCACCATCATACACCCAATTAAATATTTTTTCACTCGCATTCGAAAGAATCACAACTCATCACCATTATTTATATTTCAATATACTGTAGAGTTTTTAAAGTATACTTTACAGTAACAATAAGAAAAAAGATGGCTAAATAGAGAAACACACATATATGGACCGTAGGACTTTAAAAACTACAAATAAATGGACAAAATAAATGGATAAGAAGACTTTGGCTATCTATTTGTGCAGATTTTTTTTTTAATATTTTACGCTATTGTTTACTCTTACTTTAATGAATTTAATCGGGCATAATAAACAAAACAGAAAGAGAAAAATAAAAATGTTGTTGCTGTGTGTGTGTGAATTGAAATATTAAAATTAAATAACAGAATATAGTGCTGTTATATTTTATTGTATACAAATGTAAATACTCAAATTTGTGCATGTATTTATGTATTAAAAAGTTTATCAGCGAGGTTGGTGTGTTATGAACAAGTACTGTTTCAGATCAAAAATGAGTTAATATCAAATGATTTAATACAAAGAAAATATAAAGAACCCATAAATTAAGAGGGGATTAAGATTTCTCTTCAGACAAATTTTTATTATTTTTTTTTCTAAATATCTGAAGTAAAACTTTAACCATAAACTGTTAAGCATATATTTTATATTTAATGTAAGAACTTAAGTGACAGATTCTTGACCCACTGTCGTATTTTATATAGTCAATTAAGCCGAAATTTTATGGGACAGGTATCAAGGAGTTTACCGGCTACACTATCTTCTGCTACCATACAATTAAATTGGTTATAAAGTTACTAACATAAAGCAAGCCGCGACATTTTCTCTCTTTGATGATGTGAGCAGCCAAAAGTATTCTTACAAATTAGTCGCCCACAATTTGACAAATAGTCGATTTGTATTTCTAGAAACAGAAATCTTTTTCTTATTATTAATGGAACTGTATGCGCCACATCTATTATTAGCTTGGTAGCAATATGGGTATGTAAAAGCAAAAATCTATTAAAATCTCTTGCAGAACATAAAGGATCCAGAAAAAAGAAGAATATGAAGACATCATATTGAAAGTATCAAAAGAAAATGATTCAAAATTCAAGTAAGTTTTTTTAACGTTTTTTAAACAAACAAACAAACAAACAAACAAACAAACAGACGCATATATAAAGGGTCCGCCATCTAACGTTTTTTTTTCAACTAGTACTTATTTCGTGAATTGTAACACTTAGCTCATGTTTGATTTGACAGATAATTAGTTTTATCCTCCCGCTGAACGAATATGGTTGTGTATGCGCTTGAACAATGCTTTGCTAAGTGGGCCTGCGATCGACTTACAGAAGATGCCGATTTTGCAAAAAAAAAAAAAAATCATCTTTTCAGATGATGCTCATTGATCTTGGCAGGTATGTAAACAAGCAAAATAGTCGCATTTGTCGCACATTGAGAAGCTGACGAACCCAAAACGAGTCACTGTTTGGTGCGGATTTTGGTTCAGAGGCATAATTGGGCCATTTTTCAGGAGTGGCCGTAACATTTATCGTTATCAGGCCATGTTGAACGAATTTTTGTTTTCAAAAATTGAAGAGGAGGATATTGGCAATATTTGGTTTCAATGGGACGGCGCTACGTACGACACAGCCGAAGCTGTGTAGTTTTGTTTATAGCATTTAAAAAAAGAAGAAAGTTCTTTGGCGAACCCTATACATGCCTGCATACTTAGGCATACATTTAATTGCCTTAAATATTTGGGTGTTGTTATTGATAATAATTTATCATATTGTCACGCTTTTTTTTTACCCCCCGGGGGCACATATATGGTCTTTATGGAAAGCAACTATGTACACCTGTGCAACTGGGGGAAAAATGGAGCCCAGTCCCCTGAAGTCAGCAGGGGTACAACTGGAAACTCCACGTTATTTCCACGGGAATCAGTAAGCCCCAGAGTTCCGTTATTTGTCTCTTTAGACATTTAACTGTTCTCTGGATGATTATTGAGGTTGGCCCCTATATGGGAGTATCGTTGTGGTTGTGGTTTCGCGGCCCCATAACAGGCAGGTCAGTTTTAACGGTGGCCGGGTTCATTTCACCTTTAATGACACCTACCTGGTGAAATGTTCCCAGATTCAGTGAGCATGCTAGGCATGTGTTCTGCACAGGAGTTTGATAGTCTCCAACTCTTTAGCAAGCAGTAATGATTTGCAGCCCTGCTCTGGAATCATTAAAGTTGCAACTAGGAAAGACCTGTTGCTAGAATTAGTTTTCGGCTTCCTAGGACGAGCATGACGGGTCAAATTATGCAGTGGTTTGGCCACCATCTGATTAAGACTACATAGTCAGGCCCAGATGTAAATCTAATCACACAGTTGTCACGTTTATTTCTTTTAAAAAACAAATTTTTAGTTCTTTTGTTGCAAAATACCAACACATTATTTGAGAGTTTCAAATGAAATTAAACGATTTATTTACTTTCAATACACACAAAATAAACACAATGGTAACTTTGTTTTCTTTACTCACTGATTACACAACTTGAATTAATTAATTTGCCCAGCAAGTGGTGCTTGTATAGTTATTTTGAGTGGTTCTCGCAAATACCATAATATTCTACTTTAAGATCACCCCATATTGCTGCTGTTATTATTATTCAGTTTAGGCGTCTGCTTAGCTGTGTGACTTGTTAGGTTCTGTATCAGCTGCATTTATTTTCTGTTGTTTATCTTATTTGGTAGAATTTCTTATAATCATGCTGTTGTCTGGTGTACATCAGATTTCTTAGAAAAGTATGTAGTTTTTAAAATGCACAGTGGATCGTTTCATTTACTTTTTACTAATAATTATTTTCTTTTAAAACTTGATAAATTATCTTCGTAACAATATAAAAAACAGCTTTCTGTTGGGAAATGTCAAACACAAAAAGTTCCATATATACTACTTATGATTATAATTCTCTATGCATCTCCAACTTACAAAGAACTAACTGCAAGAAAATTGGTTGTGCGTACAGACTGACAGTACTACGGCTGTCGACTAAAAGTCTCATTAGTTATTGAAGCGACCATACCAATTGATAAATTGGCAAGAGGGAGGAAACGGCTACTTTTGGGAAATTATAACAATATAACAGATATTAGAGAAACCAGCATGGGTGAGTTGTAGATGAGGTATACATCGATAAACGTATGTGCTGATACCTGATATAAAAGTGTAATGTGACAGGCAGTGCGGTTACGAAAGCTTTTTCCTCACGCCATATCTGAGTGGGCAGGGTTGTTTTCATTCGTATTTATTTTATTACAAACTTAATAGCTTTCCTGTTTGTCCGTGTTGTGGTCAGTATTTAAAGCATCCTGAACATGTATTTTTTTTTTTTGTTAGATGATATAGTACAGTTTATGTTGTTATCCCAAGATTACTGGCAGAATGTATGTGAATATATTAAGGTTGTTCTTTTAGTTCTTTGAAGGCAGGACGAGATCCGTCGGAGAAACCAAAATTAATTGTGGTTTTAAATCTACTCCTCCTTTCGCGGTTATACCGTCTCGAAGATTTTCACCACGTATAAAAAAAATATTTTATACAAACATGGATGCATACATACATAAATAACATACATACTTCGCCATACATACTTACACATACATACATAAATATATAAGTAAATATGTAATTTATGATTGAAAAAATAAATATAAGAATACACATGTTAGGAGCAGTTATCTTCATTTTTAAAATCCTGCACTGAATTGAATTTTTACAATTCAATGCTACTTTATTACGAATTTTCCCTGTTCCAGTTTAAGGATTCGTTTAAGTAAAAGTGAAAGAATTATTTTAAAGTGATACTGCTACCAGAATATATAGCAACATATAATTAAACATCCAAAGATTATTAAAATCATAAATTTCGTTATATTGTTGCATGTACTAGTTTGTCATGCCATTAAGAGAAATGCTGACAAGGTTTAAGTAGAAGTAACCATGTTATGCTTTGTAATAGTAATGTTTCCAAATAAAAGTTACTTAATTTTGGCCTGAGATTAAGTGTTGAATTAATTTATAGTAATTATAAAACTATTTTGTTTAAGTGTTTGTATGGCTTTATGTTTATATAAGCCGGTACTTTAATTTAAGCTTTATAACTTATTATTTTAAAAATATTCCACTGTTAATAAAATGTGCTTTTATTTTCTATTTACAACTTTTTAATTTTTGTAAATTATAAATTTTTATTATAAATTTCATCTGCCTTGAGTTTTTAGAGCACTTTACTATTTTCCAGCAATATAAAAAAAAACAAAAAATAGTTGGAAAATATATTCATATTTAATTTTCGAAATAAATTTTATAGTTAAACTAATTTCGTATGTGTGTGTAATAAGGTTAACATCTGGCCGGGTGGAGGAAAATCAGCCACCCGCATCCTAAGATGCATGCCGTGTAACAGGGCCATGGCCCCACTTCTTCCTGAAGAGTTGAATAGTATACAACTCCTTGTCCTATTGCATGTGAGCTAGAATATTGGACGCCAAACCTGCGTTATCACCTCTTCGGATACTGTCTTCAAAGCACCGATTAAACCAACAGCCACCATGCAAGTCCGCGGTGGGACCCACAAATAACCAAAACAACTGGCAACTGGTTCCTTTAGTACCAGTATAGGTGTAATGAGTTCACTGGTTCGACTTCGTGACTGGTGACGCCTTTTACCGCCGAGAGCATATGTCAAGATGGGGAAGCGATCCATTTAGATTGCGTGTTCCCGGGAGGCTATATTGTTTTCCATGATCTCTTGCTTAGTATCTTCGTTAACAAGCAATAATTTTCCGTTTTGCTATTCAACCAAGCTACAACTGCTACTACTACTGCTATTGTTAGATTGTTACTTTTATCACTAACTCATACTCCGTTAGAGTTAGGACTCTATATTTCTTACTTTTAATATGCAGGCGTCTTGAACATATCAGCGGGTGTTATTAATATTCAGAAACCTTCCCCGGCCTATTAACATCGTCTTAACAGCAATTGCTTTTTCTGTTCTTCTTAACGAGACTACGGGAGGTCTGTACTATTTTGCCTTTAAAGTAATTCCTCAAGCATGCAGGCTCCTCTACCAAAACAACCTTGATTGCTCTGTACAATCTGGATTAGTATTGGAAGTAAAAATTTTAATAGAGGGCATTAAGATCCTATTTTCCTAACACTATGAAAAATATGAATAATAAATTTTTCAACAGATATTTATTTCTTAATGAATAGGCCTGGAGATTAAAAATCTGGACTTCTTAATACGAAAGTGTAACAAACAAATGAGTATTTTGAGGCTTAAGTTCGCGTTTTTATATCTAATTTTGCAAATAAATTAATTAACAGCATTCTCTGCTAAGCAGATAGTTAGTAGAAGGCAATAATAAATGTTTGTAAAGAGTTATAGGAAAAGCAGGAAGAAGACTTAATAGTTGTAGATTATAAAATATTTATTTAATTTTATTTGTTTAAATTAATTGGTTAACGAAGAAGTGTTCTAAGAAGAGAAATAATGATACAAATTTATAATATTACTTATAGAGGTTATCCATGTTTTAGCTTAACTTACAAACTAAGTTGAGTCTGTTAATTTTAATTATATAGTTTCTGTTTTAATTTTATATATTTTTGCTAGCTCGTGATTTAAAACAAATACCACCCTCGTATATGTATATACTGCGAGCAGCAAATATTTAAATGACAGCATTGTGTTGCGTGCTACAGCTATTGTTGAGCTTAAGATATTTTTACCCATATCAAACGATACGACCGACCACCGACAGCATGTGATGCCATTTTATATATATATATTTTTTTAAATAGAATTGTTGATGCTAGTGGTTGATGGCTTATAGTCTCTGCTTTTCATTTTTAAACACATAAATTCCTCTAGATTTCTTTATATTATCTGGTTTGGAAAACGCATTGTTTGCATAAGTCTGTTTGTTATTTTTGCATTCAGCATTTTATATTTTATTCATAGTTATTGTATGAATTTCATTCATTTTCTGGCATGTCTTTGTGGTTAATACGATTGTGATAAGTGCTGATTTATTTGCTGCAAATAAAACGTTACAACGCTTCCTGTTTGTTTGGTATTGCTACTGCGCCGCTATTTATTTTCTGTTTGGAAATTTCTTATCATGCGTGTTAATTGGAAGCAAATAATAATTTAAACTTTCCTCAACCCTCAAGTTATTTCGTTAACAGTTTTTAATTGCGAACACAAAATCAAAGACGGTTTCAAAGTAAGCACGATACATCACATATATTTTAAAGAGAATTTTTTAGCCATTGAAATATATTATTATAAATTTTTTATAAATTTGTCTTCTGTTTAACAACATTTTATTTTAATAATTATTTTTCAGTTAGTCCTAAGTTCATTATTAGTTGCGATTAGTTAAAGAAATAAACTTTAGACTTCAGTGAAAAGAAATGTCGTTTGTGCTTGTGATATTTAACTTTTACCGTTCCCTTTACAATAAATCACGATTAATAACGAACTTAAGCCTAACTGAAAAATAAAAATTTATTTATAAAATTAGTCTGATTAGTCGATATAAAAAATACACAGACAAGCTGCCATTTCCAACACATGCTTCTGCAAAGTTTGTAAATGTGATTTCACACTTTCTAACTTAACGTTGGCTTTTAATCTACACTGAATTTTGCTTTGCAAATTTTAAAATATGATTTCTATAAAATATTTTTATATATAGTTTGTGGGCGTTCTACCTTTATTTTAAGATCAGATTTATGCCCTCTTTAAAGTAACAGATTTTCCATTTAGAAGATAATGACTCAAGTCCCAACATAGTCTTATAACGGGTTTCTCAAAAATAAATTTATTTTTCAATTTTGGCAAAACCAAAAACATGATAGTTTAGAGTTTTAGTTTTTTGACTTATTTATAGTAGATGGCGCGTATTCCACCGGGACGTTCAACTAAAAACATCGCAGCCGTGAGCCACAGGAAGCACATACAAAGTTGTCAATTCCTCGACGTTCTCAACAATTGTTATTATCCAAAACCACCACCCTTCGTGATAAGATTTACATCTGCCTCTGGCTGTAAGCCTTAATCATATGGTGGTCAAACCACTGGGAATGAAAAGCCACGTCATTCACGCCCTAGGAAGCCGAGGACTAATTCTAGCAACAGGTCTTTCCTAGTTGCAATTTCAGCGGTTCCAAAGCAGGGTTCCAAACCACTACTCCTTACTGAAGAGCTGGAGACCATCCAACTTCTGGTCCAGAACATATATATAACTATATCCAGAACATAGTACTAGTTTGTCAGTATGGTGGTTGTGGGTCCGACTCCCAACGAAGACCTTGGTTTTTTTCACTACAAAAATAAAAATTGACTGTCGGTGGGGCTGCTGAGCGATGAAGGCACAGTCACTGGTCACTGTGCTGTCTTATACGGTAGTTACTTTCCGGCTATCCTTCTACTTTCACCACCTGTTTCATCTTTTCTCTATCCCTTTCCTAAAGAAATTAGCACGGTACTTGACTGAATAGGCATTGTTGCCTGAAGTGCTACTTCTCTTTAAAAAAAAATATGACTAGCATGCTCACTGGATCCGGATCATTCACCCGTTGGTGTTATTAATGGCGAGATGATCCTGGCCCTCATAATGAAATTCATGCGAGGGCCGCAAAACCACAACCACCACGATACTCCCGAACGGCCAACCTCAGTAATCAGTCAGAGAAACAGCTAAAAGACTAAAGAGACAATTAGGGGAACTCTGCGGCTAACGTGGAGCTTCCAGAGGACCCCTGCTGCCTTCAGGGGACTGGGAAACAACCCGCTGGTTTTTCTGAAAAAAATTATTTTTTAGACGAAGCCCATTTTCACTTGTCAACAAGCAAAATTGCTGCATTTGGGCTTCTGAAAATCCTAGAGCAATTATGGAGAGTCCTTTGCATGCTCAATGTGTCACTGCATGGTGAGTTATGTGGTCTGGATTCATGATAAGGCTTTCTTTTTTTTTAACGAGACTGGAAATGTGGTAACGGTCAATGGATTACGCTATCGCGAGATGCTAATAACTCAATAGGGCTTGTTTTGGATATCACTCACAAGTGGTGTCAACAAGATGGTGCCACATATCACACAGCCAATGAAACGATAAATTTTTGGCAAACCAAATTTCCCGAACGCATATTTTCATGATATGATAATCGGCAGTTAAATGGCCAGCCAGATTGTGTGATTTAGTACCTCTGGATTGTTTTTTGTGGGGCTATGTTAAGGACAGAGTCTATACAGAGCCAATTGAATCCATTTCAGCCTGAAAACGCAAAACGCCATTTTTCCAAAAATTTATTAAAAACTTTGATGAAAGAATCAACAACTGTGAGCGTGGTCCTGGCGGACATTTTCCAGATATCATTCTTCATTCGTAATTGCCGAACTTTTCTCTTTCTAATACAATAAAAATTTGAATCATCTTAATCTAAATTTTTTGTTTTATTTTGTTTTATAAAACAAACGTCTTGTTGAAACATCCATTTACATAAAGAAACAAATTATTGTTTTATTGTTTAGTTGTATAAAGTGACTTATAATTCGAAAATAACAGTACACATCTTCAGGTGCTTTGATAATTGGAATATACAACTGTATTTAAATACATCTGTATTGGAATGCAACTGTTATATGTATACTTGTGAGTAGATTAGTCATTCAAAAGGTGTGTTTACTCAAGGAGAAAATGAGGTGATTAAAAGTTACTTAAAATCATTATATAATATATTTACGGACAAGACAACACATTAAGTGAATTAACACAAGACAAAGAAGTCCCCCTGTAGTCTAGTAGATAGTGTACTAACTTGTCAGTCTGGGTTTTATTTCACTACAAAAAAAAAAATTGGCTGTCGGTGGGGCTGCTCAGCGATGAAGGCATGGTCACTGGTCACTGTGCTGTCTTCTGCGACAGTTAATTTCTGACTTTCCTTCTACTTTCACCATATGTTTCATATCTTCTCTATCCCTTTTCTAAAGAATGTAGCACGGTACTTGACTAAATAGGCGTTGTTGCCTGAAAAAATAAAATTTTGAAAAAAGTAACAAAATATTAAAAGCAATTTAAATTATTAGGTTTTGTGAAATATTTTCTATTTCGCGTCATCACCTATAAAAGTTAACTTATTTGCTATAAAGCAAAAATTTTACATTTTGTCATATTAATTTTGCAACAGCTATTAACTGGCTATAGTTTTTTTCGGAATATTATACAACTCTCATTATTTCCAATTTATAATTTCAACACAAACTTAAAGGGGGTTTTTAGGCGAAGCAAAATCTCTAACTTGCCGAATATGCCACATTTCGCAGAACAATATTCTTTATTCCCTACATTTTCTGTATAAATAAAAATTTTAAATAAAAAATTTATTTTACTTTAATTTTTTTTTTGTTCTTTAATATCTATATATTAAGCATTTAGAAATTAAGTTGTTAAAATAGACATTCAACCGTAATGATTTTTAAAATATTATTTTAAATATTAACATTTTCATTTAGTTATTATTTCAGCCGTCATCATTATCTTTTTTCAACAAATATTGACTTAAAGTTATTTCAACCGAACAAAAACAATTCTAAATGTCTTGCTTAATTTCTTACCTTCTCTTTTCCCTGACGCTTTTTGTTTTATGCAAAAAATAAAAAAAAAAACACACACACACACAAAAGAATAAAAAGTATTAAAATCGTAAAATAATAAACTTTGTTTCTTTCATATTAAATGAAGATAATTTCGTATCTTAAAATTAAGATGAGGAAAATGTTTGAAAAATTGTACTTGGTATCGTACTTGGCTCTGTTTATTGAAGGCCGGAAGGTAATAAAAAAATGCATGAAAAACACGTTTCCTTCTGTTATGTGTGTGAGTATTTTCTGGGGGCCATGTTACCAGAACAAATTCATTTATGCTATTTCGAGCAATTTTAAAAGGGCCAAACATTATTTAATATTCGGTGGTAATTGTTTTAACACAGTAACTTATAACATTTAATTTAATTAAAAAATAAGTATTATATTTCAGAAACATCGACATGTAGCTGCTTATTAAAAAAGCAAGATGTATAGCATTAAAGGCGTCTTAAAATACCCTATAGCTTAAAATACGAAAAGTCAGCTGTTGAAATCCCACAACCCACTTCAAAATAAAAATATGTTTTTCAAGGCAAATCAATTTTCTTTTTCTTTGTTGAGATAAAAAAAAACAGATAAAGATGCTTAAATATAAAAATTTTGATAATAATAGGTGCAGATGGTAGTGCATAGTGGGACTCTTTTCAAAATAACACATAAGCGTACTTGGACCATTACTATTCCAAATTTTTATAGACGGTTTAAAAAATATAGAATTTTTTGGGAATATTATTTATGTTCGCGGACGGCATTATTTCAAGCAGCGATAACATGATGTAAAAATAATAAATGAATCGGAAAGTGTAAAGTAAGTCGGGGTTCATTTTAATCATAATTTTTTATGGGATCATCATGTTCCACATGAAAACCTAATCTACCACATACAATGGGTATTTTGCGAAAATATAAGAAGTTAATTGTTTTATTTGGATACGGTTTTACGTCGACCCTCGTCAACTTTGGTTCGTGAACCGGTTTCGGCTAATTGCCATCTTCAGTGTTCTCTTTGTACTAGTTGCGTTCTATTGTCAGCTGTGTTTATATAGTTCGTCTTGTTCGTATTTCTCTTCTTGTTACTGCATTCGTCACTTTCTCTCTTTTTTGTCTGTATCTCTCTCTCCTTTTTTGTTTGTTTGTTTTTACCTAATTTGTATCTTCCTTTTAATTCGTTCCTCTTTCTATCAAAATCCTTTTACGATCATGCTTGTTATTCCCTTGTGTTTATGTGTGAATCTATTGGGTTTTTTCCATGACATATTAATCTGTAATTGTACGTTTAGGAGGTTCTTTATTGCCTTGGTCTTGTGCACCTGTGTAACGTGTTTGTGTTGGTGTCATGTCTGCTCCCTTGTAAAAATCTTTCAGTGGTTTAAATATTGTGTCTGAAGCAGTGTTTATTTGTTCATTTACTATTCGTTCGTCAAATGTTTTCTGTTTGTATATTTCCATGTTTTCTAATACATTTAGTCTCGTTCCTTTGTGCTGTGTATAAAGCAGTTTAACCGTTGTTTTTATATGTCCTGGTGTACATTTGTTGTTGAATATATGGTTCGCAAAGTTTGATTCCGGAGTTGATTTTGGTTCTCGTAGTTTTTTGTTATAGTCTCTAATGTGTTCCCTAAATCTGGTCTTAATTTTTCACCCTGTTTGCCCGATATAACTATAATGGCATGTACAAGTTAATTTCTACATTCCTTGTTTATCTAGTATATTTGTCTCGGTTGTCTTATTCTGTAGTATTCTGCCTAGGTTGTTTCTTGTTATGAAAGCCGTATTGCTGTTGTGTTGTCTAAAGAATTTCGCTAGTTTGTGCGTTTATCCTCCCATATATGCTTTTTGTATCCGTTGTTTTCCGCTATGGTGTATATTGTTCTCATTTCCTTCATATACATTTCCCGTGTTAGTGGTGTTCTTTCGAGTCTTGTTATTAACTGCCTGATTGCTGTGTTTTTGTGTTGCTGGGGATGATTTGATGAGTTGTGTATTATTGTGTCCATTGCTGTTGGTTTCCTGTATATTTCATATTCAACTCATATTCAATTTCATATTCAAATGTTCAGGATTATTTTTCTCTTGACCATTAGGTCCCCACCTCTTCCTTTTCCATTGTGAATTTTATGTTCTTGAGTCTTCCATTCAAGTAATCTAAACTATTACTTTATCAGTCCTTAATTCTTTCATATCTTACATACTTAAGTACCAATGATTTATGGATACAGAATAGGCTTACTTCTTTCAACTCTTCAAGCAGTGCACAACAAATCTTGTCTTTAAAAATTGTGTTTAATCTGCCATTACGGTTTAGCACATTGGATTTGTGTTTTTCTGGTAACAGGTTTATATAAATAAAAATTGTTAATACATATTGTTACGAAGATGATTGGCTTAAATTTAAAAGAAAATTAATTTCAGTAAACAAAGTTAACAAAACGACCCACTGTGCGTAGCTTTCTAAGAAATCATATACACACAAGACAACAACAACATGCTTATAAGAAATTCTACCAAATAAGATAATTAACAGAGAGCAAAAAAAAAAACACACACAAAACCAAGCAAGCGTTTAAAGTGAATGGGATCATGTTACAGCAGAATATTCCTGTATATGCGAGAACCGTTTAAAATAACTATATAAGCACCACTTTTTGGGCAAATGAATCAAATCAACTTAAGTGACCAGTGAGTAAAGAAAACAAAGTTACCATTGTGTTTATTTTGTGTGTATTGAAAGTATATAAAACTTTTAACTTCTTGTAGTTTTATTTATTAAAGATAAAACTTTTAACTTAATTTAAAACTCTACAGTGCTGTGCTCTTATTTTGCAATAAAAGAACTGAAAATAACAAAATGTTTATTAAAAGCAATAAATGTAACAATATGTTTAAATGCTTAAGGAAGGTTGGTTCTAATTCTATCCAGTTTGAGCACAACATGTCGGCAGATCAAAGAATGACAAGTCAGTTTAGACACCTAAGTGTTACAACATGTCGCCTTGAAGTTACTAAGCAAAGAATTCGTTATGCAGGACGAAAGGAGTACAGTCTGATGCTAGTCTGTCTTAAAAATATTTTGATTTCATCAAGTTTTAAGAATCTTTTTACTTAACAAGGTTGAAACACTTTTTACATTACAAGATAGCGAATAATTTTCGCTGTCAAGATATTTGTTAAATTTGTTAATATGATGGATGAAGAAAAATATCAATTATCAAATAGCTTCTAACAACCATACGAGTATTGGGTACTTTGGCAAAATTTATTATTTTGTAATTTATACTTTTATTCAATAAAAATAAAACAAAAACAAAAATTATGGAACTTCTAAACAGTTAATTGGCTTTGGAAGATTTAGGCTTTAAAAACGGAATATCGGTAACTTTGAGGCTTTAGCAAGAATGAAATAACAGTTGGAAAAAGTTAAAATTCTAGAGTTCAAAAAAATTTGTTTAGGGTGTTAACGTTCTTAAATGTGTGATTTCAAGATTTGTAATTGCTTTAAGTTTGGAAAAGGACATAATATCCTTACATTCATTGCTGGATCTTCAACGGTGTAGTTTTTTGCGAATATCACAGATTCTACTGTTATAAATTACAGAATCTTCATTTAGTGGAACCAATATTCGATTTTTTTTCCAAAAACTTTTCTTTGTATTAAACTGTTGTTGCTAGAATGGGTGTCTTAAATAAAGGTAAAGAAAAAATGAATACCAGACAACTTTATTAAAACTTTTTTCCCCAGCAAACCTTTTATGTAAATTTCTTGATTCCGTTTTTTTTTCTTTTTTTTTTTGTAACTTTTTATGAATAGAACATATAAAAATGTATAGAAATTAAGCTTTAATTTTCTCATTGGGTTTTTCTTTTTTAATAATTTGTATTCTTAAATAAAAACAGAAAGTTAAACTTTTGGTTGCTTTTCTTAAACACTACGTTTGTTTATTATATTATTTTGTGTTTTGTTGCCTTTTTCATTAGTTGCGGTGTGTTGTGTTGTTTTTGATGCCAACAGTGGTTTTGTTTTTTCTTTTAATTTTTAACCCCATGTGGTTGATAAAAATTTCTTAAATGTTCCCTGTTTAACAATCAAGGCACCACCTTTATGTTGTTTATATGAGTTAAAATATAAAAAAGAAATTTTGCGTCTAAAGAATGAAAACTTTTATTTTTTTGTTCTGTTTAAACCCAATCAAAATTTTAGGAATTCTCCTTTGTATTGTTATAAAAAATGTAGTAGAAAAAACTTTTAGAAAAATTGTAGACTTGCTTCCATGTCATATTAATATTAAAAACCAAAATTTCATTTATATTCATCTACATATTTATTCAGATGCGCAAAGTAAAAGTTTTTCTTTGTTTGCTGTTTTTTTTTTTTTGTTTATTAACATGTTGATGGTTATGAAGTCTTAACAGAGCAGGGAAATTATTCATCATGTTGCTTTTTATATATAAATAATATATAACTAGATTGATTGGAATTTTTTTGAACCATGTTTATGAAGCCGCAATTTACGTTCTAAAATAAAAACATATTAAATTACTTGGTGACTATTTCGAAACAAGTTTGGTGATAAATTATCAAATAAAAATAAGTTTTAATAATTTTGTTTAGATTTAAAATAATAACAGAACAATTATTTATTGTAAGTAAGTGTTTATTTAAATAAATTTATTATTTGGAATCATTTTTTAATTAATCTGTGGTAGTTTGTACTAGATTCCTATAAAGAATTACTTTCGAAATGTTTACTGTGTTTTTGTATTGTTGCATTAGGATTTTTTGTTGTGTTTTGCTGTATTGGTTTAATAAAATTATTACTTAATCAATGCGGCTTGAGATATAAAACTCTTTAGTTTCAATATACAATCTTTGCTAAATCCGCTGATGAGTTATATGAACAGTAGTAAAATGGCCAAATGCTTTCTCCCACAGGATTACATTTTGTCGAATGAATTATCATATTATTCTGCATATACCTATTTTTATTTAATATTTTATAATTAGATTTATAGGCAGCTGCATCATTACGTGATGGTACAACTGGCAGCTGTCACCAACTGTTTTATATATCAGCTGCAAAAATTGTGTATGTGTATGGCGCTGATTGGGTATAAAAAGAAGAACTTTGTAAACAAAAATGTTTCTGGGCATTTTTCTCGTGAACTAACTATTATCTCGTTGTACTGGCCATAGTAGCACCAGCGGGGTAACAACCTGTGCTGTGGTATTTACCCAGCCTGGTGTGTGCCTACAGTCGTTGCTGGGAGTGACCACAGTATTGTATTTTACTGGTTATTGCCCTGCGTAATTTTCGGTGTTCCAGGTGTATTTCCCAGGAGGGTGAGGTGCCGGTCAGAAGATTAGCGGCAAATAAAGGCTGAGGATTTATACCAAACCGCCGTCTTTTAATTCAACTCTGGCACGACACGTCCCTGGACGCCGTTGAGCATACCCACGCGATCAGAGAAACCGTGTCGTTACAATATAAAATTTTAAAATAATAAATATTTCTGAGATAATCATAAAATCTAGCACTAATTTGTGTTAGATTTTATGATTATGTGTACATTATGTGTACATTAAGTAAAATATTTAAAATTAATTTTTTTTAACTATATTTTTTTTTTATTTTTTATTAATTCTCATTAATTAAAACAGTTAATTTAAAATTTAATAAAGCGTGTAACAATTTTTTTTTCAGGGTAATTTTAGTAAATTTTATTTTGAAGTTTTTACTTAAAATTGCTCTGTGACTTTGACGGGATCATATGCCTTTATCAATATAGCCAACCACTAGCCTCAAACGTTTTTTTTTTGTCAAGTGGTCAAATCAAGTTTTTATTATGAAATTTTATAATACCTCTAATATTTGCTCGCAAAAATAAATGCGCTTACTTTTTCACTAGAAGCAATAAAAACTCTACGTTTTGAAATTTTTAGCTTTCGAAACAAATCGAAGAGTTTTGATGCTACTCATGAAAAAGAATTATTTGTGTGAGTAAAAAGAAATTTGTGTCAAACTGACTGTAGGAGATAATTATAATTATTTGAAATTTTTTTTTAAAAAAGCGATAGAAATAAAACTGAAGAATAAGCAAAAATTAACAAGCGGAATGATATACCTACACATATTAATGTTAATTGTTATGTTAGGGTGTTTACCGGGAAGGTGTGCTACTTTGTTTTGTGTCCCATTTTGGTGAACATTAGTCTTGACAGTTCATTTATTTTGCAGTCATGAAGTACACACGTGGGTAATTTATTATGGAAAAATATTCGATAAACCAAGGTATTTTAATCATCAAAATTAAACATTAATTAGTGTGACGATGAAAAAGTGACGTAAAATTTTTGGGAGATAGGCCCAAGCATGGACCACGACGTCCATCAACCTCAATTCGACGCCGTCCTCAGGAGCTTGGTCTATAAGAACAACTTTTTCCACAATTTTGCACAAGGATTTGCACTTGTTTCCATATAAGATTCAGTTGGCACAAGAACTTGTGGAAGCACAAGACCAGTGATGGGCGAACTTTTTGGGTGGCGGGCCAATAAATTAAAAAAAATCTTGCGGCGAGCCATTAAATTAAAAAAAAAACATAGAGGGTCATTCATTAAAAAATTATAGGGTTGCTGTTAAATTAAAAGTTCGGTTTAAGCTATAAATTTATTAGTTATGTTACGTAATATTTTAAAACAACATAAAAATTTCATAAGATACGGTTTATTATGATTTTAAGACTTTCGAGATGTATGGGAAGCGTGGATCTGTTTCTGACTTGACATAATTTCCTCAAAATCTGGTTCCAGCTTGAAGGATGCGACTTTTAAATTAAATAGACTCTCGTCTGACAATCGGTTTCTTATTGAATTTTTTCTGCATTTCATCACTGAAAAGGCCTGTTCACATAAATATGAGGAAGCAAACATTCCCATAATTTTCTGCGCATGATTAATTAGCTTTGGAAATTCATCTTTTGGTAAGGATTTATAGAAATTAAGCTTATCTGTATTTAAAAATAGCGGTTTTAAATTATTATTACATTGCAATTCTATAATTTCCAATTGTAGATCAGATGGAACATTCTCAGGATTAACATTAAAAGGCATTGAAAAAATATCTAAACATGGTTGGATTTTTTTAAAGTCAGCAAATCTGGCCTCAAATTCTGAATACAATTTTAATAAAGATTGTGGAAAGACTTTTAACTTCTCTTTACTCACAGGCCTCAAAGAATTAAGTCTTGGAAAATGAGTCAAATCATTTTTTTCCAAACATTTAGAAAATATAAACAATTGAGTTTTAAAAGACCTCAAACTGCCCCAAGTTTCATCTATGAATTGATTTCTTCCCTATAACTTCTTGTTCAGTTTATTATAGTGCTCGAGTAAATCCGTGAAAAAAACAAACTCGAAGCACCAATTCTTATCCTCAAATATTTCCCACTCATCCCAAATTTCAGTTTTGGTTTTTAGAAAAACTTTAAATTCTTCGAGAAGACTCCAAACTCTCGAGAAGGCATGCCCACAATTCAGTCACTTGATCTCTGTGTAATAAAGTACATCTGAAAATTCTGCATCAACTTCCGATAAAAATTGTCGATGTAACAATCCACGGGCTTGAATGGTATTAATTAATTTTAAAATAATATTAAGTACGTGGTTAATATCCAAGGCTGGCTTGCAAAGAATATCTTGGTGGATTATACAATGTAAAAAAATTGTTTCGCTTTCAGGATTCTGACTTTTATAAACTCCTGCAAAGCTCATATTTTTTCCCACCATGTTAGGTGCTTCATAAGTTGTTAAATTAATTAATTTGGAAATTTGGGCATTAAGAGATTCCATTCTCTCTCTAAATTCATCATAAATTATTTTTCCTGTCGTCTTTCCTTTCAAAGATCTCAAAAAAGCAAGTTCTTCGGTTATTACAAAGTTTTCATCGACTCCTCTGATAAAAATTAGAAGTTGGGCTGTATCACTCCTGTCAACACTCTCGTCCATAGTGATAACAAAAATACTTAAACTTTTTAAGACGTCCATCGAATTGATTGGTTAAATTAGAAGAAATCGCTTCAATTCTTTTTGTGACCGTTCTACGTGACAGCCCTATAGATTCGAAATCTTTTACCTTTTCTGGGCATAATACTTTTCCAATCCTTAATACATTCTCCTTCAGAAAACGGTTTGTTACTTTTTGCTATTTTATAGGCAACACTGTGACCAGCTAACGTGGAGGATCGCTGGACACTTCTTTGATTTTTAAAAAACATTTGCTGACTAGATATTTTTCGTTTCAATTGCTCTGAATGAACTTTCTTGTTTTCATTCTGTCATTTTATAATACTTCGACCCAAGATGTTTTGGATTAAAGTGCCTAGCGAGATTATAATCTTTTAGTACAGCTACCGGTCCTTGGCAGATAAGATAAATAGGTTTTTGGTTATATTCCATAAAGAAGTACTTCCATGTCCACTCTTCTTGAAATACTCGATATTCCGAATCAATTTTTCTTTTTCTATTTTCGATTGACATTTATGGGGGTATTTACAATACACTTAATTACACAAGTAAAACTGTACGTTGGCAACTTTATAATTTTGCTTCACAATTTGTTCTTTACGTCACGAGATTTACACTTTTACTGATTGCTGATTAATCCATCGCTGGCCCTTTTATATTTGTTGTGCATGTTGTATCGAATGTTCAAGAATCTTCTAGATCTCAAAGATAATAGTTGTTGTTATGTTATACGTTCAGTTTTCTATATTAGTTTTTAGTGTTTTATGATGTTTATGCTTCTTCTTGGAATATTGCATCAGAAAGTTGTTGTTGTGTTGTGTGTACAATATTTCCTAGAAAACTACGCAGTTTGGACACAATACAATAGGTCTATATTAGTTGTTTTTGTTTCATGATTTTTAAGTTTCTTCTTGGAGTATTGTATTAGAAAGTTGTTGTTGTCTTGTGTGTACAATAATTCCCAGAAAACTACGCAGTTTGTACACAATATAATATGAAAACATCGCATTTTTTTGCGCTAAAATTGTCAATTTATATCTTTTTTAAAACATAATGTAAATTATTTTTTTGGGCATAATTTTTTAATAGGTGATTAATTTTTGTTTGAAAAATGCTCGGTGGGCCGGATTGAAACCTCTCGCGGGCCGGGTATGGCCGGCGGACCGTAGAACGCCCATCACTGCAGAAGACTATTTACGTCCCCATTTAAATGCCAATAAGATGTTACAGCTCGCCCATGATAACTCGGATTTTCATGAAAAAATAATAATAATAATGTGAAGAGGCAGACATGGATACGGGAGTAAACAGAATTGTCGGTTCTGGGGAATGGGAAACCTTCAAATTATTCAACAGTCACCTTTACATCCATTAAAAGTGACAGTCTGGTGTGCAATTTCGTCAGAAGGAATCATTGAACCTTACTTCTTTGAAAATGAAAACGGCATAACGATATCGTGATATGATTGAAAACTTCTTAACGCCACAATTGCATACTTTGGTCTTGATTAACATGTGTTAACAAGACGGTGCCACGTTGCATACAGCTAGGATTATAAGGGAATTACTAAGAGACTTCTTTCCACAACATGTTATTTCAAGAAATAGTGGTGTTGATTGGTCTCCGCGGGATATCTGAAAAGCAAAGTTTATGCAAACAAACCAGATAAGCTTGAGCAACTCAAACAAAATATTCAAACAAAATATTCGTGATAAAATTAATGAAATAACGCATGAAATGTGAGATAATGTAAAGAAAAATGTGCTCAAAAGGACTCGTATTTGTGAGGCGGATATTTATCTGATTTTGTATTCCATACATAATTGCCGACATTAAATAAAACATTTATCAATATAAGAATCCGTTCTCTTTCATTTAATCAAAAATTTTAAACAAACAAAGTAGAATACCTTCCCGGCAGACACCCTGTATTATTATTTTCTTTTTCTTGTGGGAAAAGTAAGCAAAATCCTATTACTTTTGTAGTAAGAAGTTGCGCACAGATTCCGTAAAATAGTTATACCAACTAAAAATGTATGTCTACTAAGGGCATTGCACTTTTTTTCACTTTGGCACCACATTATTTCGAGGTGGTCTCCAATTATTCACTGTATCCTTCTATTTCCTTCTGTTTTGATTTCATGTTAAAAAATATATAGTGAAGAATTTGAAATAAGTTTTAGTCTGTTATCAATGAAAGCAAATCTGGTTTCGAGTTGACATACTCACAACAAACTAGTTCTATTGCAGAACTTCTGATTCTAAAAGCATAGCTTTCTTCCCCAATTAATATCTGATGTAGAAAATAAAAAAAAATTTAAGGGTGTAAAAAATTAATAAACTCGAGGTGTCTTATTTCAAGGATAGAGTTTTTATAAGTTCTACGCTTAAAATAAAGTTCGCCTGCTGCTCTCATTACTGAGAGGATTTCTGCCTTACGAATGTTAGCCGGTGACCATGTTTGCTTACTTTTGTGAATATAAGAATACATTCCATCCTTACGATTTTAATTTGTTAATTAAAAAAATGTTAAAGTCTCTTTTTTATTACACATCAGCATAGAAAAAAGTATATAATCATTTTATTTTTATTTATGACGATCATACTGCCACATTTCATTTCAACTCATAAATAAAAAGCTTAGTTGCTTCATCTTTGAATTTGATAAACTGCTCTACTTACACATACCAACAGCAGTCAATGTGTGTGTGTGTGTGTGTGTGCTGAATAAGCGTAATATTTTTCTTCTGACATTTGATCTATGCGTTCAATAGAAACGTATCTATGAAACTATCAAAACAATTTGTAAACAATTGGCAAACTATTTGTATTTTATACAGAAAAAAGAAATGGAAAAGGAAATATATCAAAAACTAGAAAGAAAAACAATAAAAATACTTCTACAATAATAATATTTGTAAATATGTATTGCAATGTTCAATAGCTTAATATGAATGCAAGAGCTTGATGAAGTTGCCACAGTAACATGCAATTTAACAAACGAACAACACATCATATTTCAGTTGCCTTTTACCATACTCACTCTGCCTTTTACTGTTACACACATATGTACATATACTGCGGAAGAATATATTGTTCAGCGGAAATTCATATTAGAAATGTATGTACATGTATGTATATATGTAAAGGGTGTCTCCAAATTTGTAAAGTATCACTAGTACTGGCAAATTTTATGTTACAAATTATTATGGTTTGTCAGTTATAGTTTGTTAGTTAGGCTTTGTTAACTGTGCAGTGAGTTCGTTAAAAGGTTAGGGTAAAATTAGCCTATCACATTTTTGATGTATGTATTAGTATTGTGTATAAATAATATTAAAATACTTAAAGGAAGCTACACTTAGATATAGGCGCCGCATAGAGATTATAAAATAAAATTAAATAAAATAAAATTTAAATATGGTGCACATCTTAAGGACACACTTTATGCAACAGTTGAAAAAATAGACGCAAATACACATGTGTTAAACAATATCAATATCAAATCAATATTACGTGGGATATCTATGGTTTGGTTTTGCTACTGTAGTTGGTTCAATGATAACTGCAATGAATAAGGCTGTAGATTAAAAATTTAAAGGCAACGCAACATTAAAAATTATTATCCATTTTTTGCTAAATTAATTTTATGATGGATAAAAAATTATTATTAGTATTTTTGTAAAATAAAAACATTTCAAAAAATTTAAGGAATGTACTGTTCATTTTAGCTTTTTGTTAAGAAGAAAGAGTAATCAATTTGATGTGAATTTAAAATACGTGTTCGTTAAATAAATTTAAATAATTTTGCTTAACTTTTTCAGTTTTACTTAAGCAATATTATTCTTCTCAAAAAAATGTCTACTAATTTAAAATAAATTTGTTAACTTGAAACAATTGCCAAAACTTTTAAATTAAAATAAATTTAATTAAAATTGTTTTATCGTTTACGGTTAACTATTTTTTTAATAGGTGTTACCTGTGAATTTTAGTTCAGTGTACAAGTTTGTATATTGCGTTAATTTCCTGCATATAAGCCCATAACCTCAACTGCTTGGATGTAAGAATTTATTGCAAAAGCATTTGAAATGCTTTAACTTTTTCACAACTCTCGTACTAATATGCATACATATTCACATCAATCGGTTTATCTACATAGCCTTGCATATATTCTAAGACAGCATACGAAATACACACAGAATAGAATCCACGCATATCACCTGCATACATATTCCCGGCTATTAGTTTTATAGCTATTGGCTATAAAGGGTTTTTCAACATGAATTTCGTTTTCTAAAACAAAATAAAATAAAAATTTTGATTAAAATGATTCAAATTTTTATTGTATTACGAAGACAAAACGTTTGGCAATTATGAATGAAAAGTGATATCTGGCAAATGTCTACCGCGACCACGCTGAGAGATGTCGAATGTTTCATCAAAATTTTTATTCACTTTTTGGCAAAACGGCGGTCCCATTTCGTTAACCACATCTCGGATTTTAAGGCTGAAATCTACTCGATTGGCTCCATATAGACTCTGCCTTTAACGTAGCCCCACAAAAAATAATCCAGTGATGTTAAATCACACGACATGGCCGGCCATGCTGATTGTGGTGAAATTATGCGACCGGAAAATTTGATTTGCAATAAATTAATAGTTTCATTCGCTGTGTGACAGGGCATATGTCAGCGATATCACTGTCATCCATAATGGGTCAAAATTGAGTTGATAGCATCTTGCGATAGCGTGATCCATTGACCGTTACCGCATTTCCAGTCTCATTTTCGAAAAAAAGGGGCCCAGGCCACAAAGCGCACTATGCACTGACACGTTGTGCATGCAAAGGTTTCTCAATAATCACTCTAGGATTTCCAGATCCCCAAATGTGGCAATTTTGCTTGGTTTTAAATATATATTACACAAACGATGTCTCAATTCTACAGATTTTACTACGCCTCTGATTAATTGCTTTAATTGAAAATGCATGGTAATAAGCAACGCCTTCAGACTATAAAGCGCACCCCTCAGTGATATGTTCAGCATGCTAAAGGTTCTCAATAATCGTTCTAGTAACAAGTGAAAATGAGCTTCGCCTGAGAAGATAATTTTTTCAGAAAAACCAGGCGGTGGTTCCTGAATGAATTAAGCGATGTGAATGGTCGTTCGGTTTCAATTCCTGCACCAGTTGAACCTGGTAATACCTCAATGTCAAATCCTTACGCAAAATTCGCCATGTGATGATTTTAGATAATCTCAAATGTTGAGAAGGTCGAGGAATTGACAAATTGGGTTCTGCTTCAACACTGTTGCGTACGGCTGCGACGATTTCAGTTGAACGACTAGGTCGAACACACGTTGGTGTTCGCACATTTTGTACCAAGCCTGTCAACTCGTCTCAGAAGGACAATTACGAGGGCTGCTATTAATATTTGTGGCCTAAGGATGAAAACACAAGCATTTAAAGACAAAATCTATTTTATTGTTTTTCAAAATATTTTCCATGAAGATTTATACACTTTTGCATGCGTTGGAACCAATTTTCAAAGCTCTTTTTCCACTTAGGTACTTCTTTTCCGATTTAGGTACTTCTAAAACATGGGCTTTGAATGCAGAAACTGCTTGTTCAGGTGTAGGAAACCGTTGTCCACGTCGCTTTTTCTTGATGTTCGGAAACAAAAAGAAGTCATTAGGTGCCAAGTCAGGGCTGTACGGCGGATGACCCATCAATTCAATGTTTTGCCCTGTCAAAAACTCCGTTGTTTCAGCCGATCGGTGACAGCTCGCATTGTCGTGATGCAGAATGATGCGTCTTTTCTTTGACTTTTCCCGAAGTTTCTCAAAGCCTTCTGTCAAACAAATAGTAGTGTACCATACCGAATTAACCGTCTTACGTTGCTCACATGACCGGTAATGCCGAAGAAACAGGCAACCATTTGCTTTGATGTGCTTCGAACAACTTTGCTGAGGTTTCGCTCGTCTTGAAAGACCCATACGGTGGATTGCTGTTTTGTTTCAGGATCATATGAGTATATCCATGATATGTCACCTGTGCAGATATTATAAACTGCTTTTGATGTACCTTGAGCAAATTTCTGCAACATTTTCTTGCACCAATCAACACGAGCATCCTTTTGTGCGTTTGTCAGGTTATGCGGTATTCAACGTAAACAAACCTTTTTCACAGGCAAATGTTCGTGCAAGATCTTATTGACGCTTGTCATACTAATCCCTACAGATGCCTCAATCTCGCGATACGTTACATGACGACCATGATTTATCAGCTCATGCACAGCTGTGATGTTTTCTGGCACAACAACCGTTGTTGGATGACCTTCACGGGATTCGTCCTGGAGTGATTGTCGGCCACGATTGAATTCGTTATACCAGTTTTTAATGGTGCTGTAAGAAGGTGCTTCATTACCATATAAGGAATTAAATTCATCCGTGCACTGTTGTCGTGTCAGGCTACGTCGAAAGTTATGAAAAATTATTGCACGAAAATGTTCACGAGTTAATTCCATTTTCTCCTAAGATCACTTTTTCAACCTGCTATCACTAACACTAACAACAATAAAATGACACAATGTTTTGGTTGAGGTTATGTTTAACAATGTAAAGGTTGCACTGGAAACATCAGCTGGTGCCTAGCAGCAGTCAGTATTACCAGGTCAGAAATATAAATAGCAGCCATCGTATGTTGTCCAAAAATATAGCGAATTTTATGAAATATAACTTTAACAGAGCCACCGCTTTCATAGTGGATTTTAATAATTTCAATGCCATTCTCGTGCGAAATTAATCCTTTGTAACAAGTGGCAATACATCAAATACGAATACGTCAAAAACCCAAATGCTAAAACTATCATGTTGTTCATGTGTTGCGGCAATTGAAAAACAAACTTCGTGATAAAAAACCCGATATATTGTTATATAGATATGTTAGTGTGTTAGTGTATATCGTTATTTTTATGATGAATTGACAAGCGATACTATTTGTCAGCAGTCAATGTGTTTGCAATATTTTTATGCTGTAACAGCATATTTTTGCTACCAATGTCATGCATGTTGCTTACTCTTCTCATCGAACATCGTGTTTGTGCACATTCTTATATAACAAAAAAAAATATATTAAATTCAGAGTATAATGTGTTCCTCTGCATGGCGTATATGTATTTTTGTGTATGTGTGTGTATGTGTCTTCGTTTGTATAAAACGTACCAATTTGTAAAGTGCTGGTGTTAGTGTTGTGTAAGTTATTAAGCTACTTTGCTTATTTTTCTAGATTTCTTTATTGTGTGCAACATTCTTTTGAATATTTTGTTTCTTTTTATTTTTCAAATTTTTGTTTATTTTTTTTTTCTTTCTATTTTTAAACTAAATCTAAGTTTGCTGGCTTTGCATTTTTTTTTACATCCGTTTCCTTTAGTCTCAACGTGCATTTACAACATACTGCGTGATGTTTTTTGTTTTATTTTTGTGTTTCTCTTTTTTCTTAATACGAAAAGAATTTGTAATTTTTTCTTGCTTGTCTTGTGTTCATTGTGTTTTATTCAAAACTAAAGCTCTAACTGACTTTACTAAAAAAAAAAAAAAAAATAATAACAAAAAAAAAAACAGATCAAAATATTCATCTTAACAATTTGACAGCATTCAAGTGTTACAAATTTGATGTTGATGCCATAGTGCTAATCAATTTTTTCATCTAGTTTTATGTGAGTGAATTATGTTACTTTATTACAAAATGCAATAAGGAAAAAAAATTGTGAGAATTTAAATTTATTGAGTTTAATTTCTTACATTTGAAGTTATAATAATTAGGGAAATTTTTCAAAGTTATTTATGTATAAATTATGTTTAGGCGGAAACACACCCTTTAGCATAAGCATCTGTCGACATATCTATTTATAGCAAAGTAAAGTTTTTAATTGCAATAAAGGTTTTGTTTGCTATCGAATATATGTTTAATGAAATTTTTAATTGCCTCAATTATATATTTTATTCAAAATTGGTATAATTCAAATGAACAAAAAATTCTCTTAATAAATAAATTACAAAGTCAAAGGACTCAATGGCTTGATTTTCTTTATTCTGCTTGCAAAACCTTTACATTTTTTTACAGGCAATGAAATTTCATTTTAATAAAAATGTAATTTGATTTTTTAGAATTTAATTTTATTCAAAGTATTTGAAAAATGGATTATTATTTTTAGTTAGATTTAAGTTTGCTACAAATTGTCATTAAATGTAAAGAAGCAGTAAAGCAACAGAAACAAGCCTAATTGAACAATAATAATTTATTTGTAAAACTAATTTGTATAAAACGCAATTTAATAAAAAGGAAAAAAAATGCTAAGGGAATGTCGAATGGTTTTTTTCAATAGATTAGCAAATATATTTCAAAAATAACCTGTATGCTTTTTGTTCAACAAACAATTCTAATAAATAATGACTTTTCTGGAGAAAAAAACGATCTGAAGATAAAAATTAGATTTTAATTTCATTTAATCTCATTCTTCGATATGTTTCTATCTTAATATAATTTTCAACTGATAAGTAACTGGTAGATAGATGTGTAAAATATTTATGTAGTACTGGTATCAGAAGTTTACTATTCTTTATACCTTCAATTATATATAGCAACGAACTTAAGCCTACAGAAAAAATAATAATGAAATTATAGCCTGCATTAAGTACTATAAAGGAAAATTAGACGAGTAAAAGAAGTAAAAACGTCGGTTGCTTGGAAGTAAATGAATGTTTCATTCAATTATAGTAAAAACTTTTGTGTTTTTGAAATATCACATCGAAAATTGCAAAATTGGCTTATATGGCTATATTTATATTAGATAATAGATCTTAGACATCTTAACATATTTTACATTTAATAAATATAGATGTCAAGTAATTAAATTTACTGCGAGGAAACAAAAGCTGATTTGAGAAAAGTATCGAAAGTTACTACCAAAAATGCTACACGAATCGCCCTAAGACATGAATTCCTTTTTAACATTTTTCTTTTTAAAGTTTGCACCAAGGAGTTCATTTTTAATATCTTGAGTGTATAAAGCACTACAAAATCGATTATATTATATATTAGGGTCCTAAATATTAGTACCAGTAAGCTATTGTCATATTAAATGAGTAATCAATATGTAAAATAGAAGCTGCGATTTAATACAAAGTTCAAATAATGACTTCAGAAATGTTGAAATTTAGTTCTTTATTTATAGATAAAAATTGAAATGGTAGCAGACCTATTCGTATTATTATTTATTTGTATGGAGAAAAATGTACAATTAAATCGATTCAAAAATCTAAAAGATGTCCAAAAAATTATACAAATACAATGAAATGAAATAAATAATTTTATCACATAACATCAACGATATCATAAAATCTTACAATTTCCAAGCGTTTATGGATGCAAGTTGTTTCAGGACATAATCGGTCACCAAACGTCTTGAATCTTTTGAGAAGTCATATGGTATTTATTTAAAAAGATAAAAATAAAATTTTTCGATTTTATGATTATGATTATTCACTTGTTTTTATAACATAACAATTGTGAAGTATTGGGTACACACGGGCATCATATGGCATAACTATCACATATGATTTGTGTCAAATATGCTATTTTAAATGCTAAATATTTTTCATTAACTTTTAGTATTCAATAGACACCAAAGTGTAAACACACATTTCTTTCAATCTCTATAATAATGTAGAGTTTTGTGCCTAAAAAGGTTGTTTTGCAGCGAAGTCCACTAGCCTTCCTTCATTTGAAGAAAATAACTGCTGAAAGTTATCGATTGTTGGTTGAAGTTTAGTTTCAACATTCACCAACTCAAAAAACTTGTGAACGATGGTGGTCAGCCGAAAAAGTTTGAAGATGATTGTTGGAAGCATTACTCTACAAGGATTGTTATGAAACGCTAGAGAAATTGGCATTAGTCACACAAGAAGCTGTTTGTTCAAAACCAAGTAAATTGGTTTCATAGCAAATAAAGCCGAGACACATTGAAATGCGTCGAAAATGATACGAGCGCTACAAAAAGAAGTAAGAAAAATGGATATATTACGATAACCCCAAGCGCAACGTAAAGCCTGGCCAACCAGCCAGATTAGCGATGAAGCAGAATATCCATGACACCAAGGTATTGTTCTTTGATGGGATTAAAAACCGAACAGATCCTCTTAACTGAATCAATTGTCTTCGTTGGAAGAGAACAATCAAAGAAAAACGACTAGAATAATCGACCAGATATGAAGCCATAATCTTCGATAATGAAAATGATTGGCCACATGTTGCAAGACCGGTCAAAAACTATTTGGAAAACAGATAGGACTTTTAGCTTACCCTCTTTTAGCCCAGATTTTGCCACTTCTCAGTGCCATTTGTTTCGATCGATGCCGACCCAGTCCCCTGGACAATCCACTATATTTCCACGGGAATCAGTGAGCCCCAGAGTTTCGCTATGTGTCTCTTTAGGCATTAAGCTGCTCTCTGTCTGATTATTGAGGTAGGCCCTTCGGGAGTATCGTGGTGGCTGTGTGTTTCGAGGCCTCGTTTAAGTTTGGTGGTCGGATCATTCACAATAATCATAATGAATGGTCCAGGTCCAGTGAGTATGAATGCCGTCGTTTTCTTAATTATATTTTTTTTATAGTTTTTTTTAACCGATCTTTTTTTATTTATCTTTAATAAATATCTTTTTTCTTTTTTAAGATCTTTTTTATATATTTTTTGTTTTCAAAAATATAAAAATTTTTTCCTGAAGAAGCTTTCCAAAGGAAAGCGAAATATCGAGAAGAAAAAATATATAAAAAAGATCTTAAAAAAGAAAAAAGATATTTATTAAAGATTTTTTTTTTTTTTTTAGAGAAGTAGCACTTCAGGCAACAATGCCTATTTAGTCAAGTACCGTGCTACATTCTTTTAGGAAAGGAATAGAGAAGAGATGAAACAGGTGGTGAAAGTAGATGGATAGTCGGAAATTAACTGCCGTATGAAGACAGCACAGCGACCAGTGACTATGCCTTCATCGCTGAGCAGCTCCACCGACAGTCAATTTTTTAATTTTTGTAGTGAAAAATACCAAGGTCTTCGTTGGGAATCGAACCCACAACCCCTATACTGACAAGCTAGTACACTACCTACTAGCCTACAGGGGCACCTAAAATATACTTTGATATAAATATCTATGACTAAGAATATTTCTTCTACAAAACAAAAAAAATCAAAAAATAATAGCTTTATGCGTTCTGGACCAGGAGTTGGATAGTCTCCGACTCTTCAGCAAGGAGTGAAGGCTGCGGCCTACTCCGGGCTTTTGAAGTTGCAACTAGGAGTGACAAGAGGATATGGGTATCCGAAGGACTTCTAGGGCGAGGATGGCGCTACATACATACAGTGGTAATGATCCACAATCTGATTACGGCAAGGTGCAGATGTAAATCTTATCACGTCATCACATCAAATATGATTGTCATTTAATCAAGTGTAGTACGTTTAACATGTTCGCGAACATAAATGCTACACCATTCAAATTTGAAGGTAAATTTTTCAATAGTTTCAAAATTAATCACAGAGATATTTTTTTTAGTTCCCTGCATTAATAAGCGTCCGCGAACATCTTATGCAAAATGTAAAAAAAATTTAAAAATCAAGCATTTATCATACGTATACTCAAATCTCGCCCAAGTCTCTAAAATAAAAATAACATTAAAAAAAGTAATCTTAAACATAATCACAATGATTATGCAAAAAATCAATGTTTAATAGTTAATACATAAAAAGTCAATAGACCATTTTATATTATCTTTAAATTAAATGCACTTTCCTCTACTTTAACGATAACACAGACACAGTGGCTATAAAAGATAGTATAATGGCAAAAAAAGGTCTTGTCACTCTGTCAATCACGTTTAATTGCTTAATGTCTCGTTATTTTCAATGAGCCATTGATACAATTCTCAAAAGCGTAATTATGATAATAATCAAATGATCCACAGGAAAAGCCCAGTAATAGCCAAAAAAAAAAAAAAAATAAAACAGGAAATAAAAACTAGGTTTTACCGCATAACCACACAATTGATGCGTGTCGAAATATAACAAAAAAAAAAATACTACTAGAGAAAAAACTCGTGTTGAAATTGCCGGAACAAAAGAAGAAAACGAAAAATAACAAGAATTGTGAAAAGTTGGAATGAACAAAAATGCTTATCAATTTTTTTTTTCTTTTTCATTTTCATCATCTATGCCTGTTTTTTGTTTTATTTTTTTTTTGTTATTTGCTTTGAATGTCTGCTATTTGATCATTCATATGATGCTATTCATTTCAAACTTTGGTAATTTTTTACTTTTGTTTTTATATGGAAAGCATTGATTAAGCAGTACTGTTTTTTACACAAATCAATCATTTATTTTTCAAGTTCTATAAATTTTTAATCTGATTCAATTGCTTTGATGGCCCATTTTTTTTAAGAAGATTTTTCCTTTTTTTATTTTTATTTTTAGGAGTAACTTTAACAATTTTTTTATTAATAAAAATCCAATTACCTCAGCAGATATAGGTTTTTAGGTTATTAAAGGCAAGGTAAATATATTTTTTTAGTTTTATTGAATATATATATATATATAAAATTAAGTAGGTTTTTATAAATTCATGTTTGACATGAAATTAAAATTGATTACAAAGAACACTTTCATAAAGTCATTCTCCTGGATGAGAAAGTTTACGAGAAAATCTTCCAAGCAGTAGTGGTTATAGAAATAAATGATATACAAATAATTAAACTGTAATTTTTTTGCTCTAACTTTTCGAGCTTTAGGTCACCGCCGACGTTTATATTATAATTAAATATTAAAAAATTAATAAACCAAGTTTTTCGCTTCCTTTAGGAAAACAATGGGTTACGTCAAACCATTAGGGCTGAATAATATTTCCAAGAGGTTTAAAATTAAAAAGATTTCTTAAAGCAAAATGACAGAGTGGTAGTACATACAGCATTAAAATACACAAAAGGACAAGATGATAAAAATACATTGTAAAAGTCAGAAATTTTTGAGATTCAAAAAACCAGGTTAAGTGCTAAAAAATGGAAAAGAAAAAGAATTATAAACGTGAAATAAATAAAGTAAGTGAGAAAAAAGTGCGGCTAAAGAAATTGTGGATTAATGTCACTACCTGTAGTGCTGATAGAATAAAGCAAGGAAGTTTTCCTCAAGATTTTGCATACGAAAATTGAAAGCTTACGTCTCAGTATGCAATTAAATTTGAAGACAAAGAAAACTTATTATTTTTTTTTCAAACTAAGGGATTTTCAGCAAGAAGTTGGTTTTCGAAAACAAAATAAAACAAAAAATTTAGATTAAAGTGATTCGTATTTTTATTGTATTACGAAATTTTGAATGAAAAATTATATTTGGCAAATATCCACCACGACCACGCTGACAGATGTCGACCCTTTCAATGAAGCATTTAAACACTTTTTGTCAAAATGGTGGTCTCAGTTCGTTAATCTCAGTTTTAAGGGTGAAATCGATTTGATTGGCTAAGTATAGACCCTGTCCTTAACATAGCCCTATTAAAAATATTCCAGTGGTGTTAAATCACACGATCTGGCTGGCCACTTAACTGTTGATTGTCGTGAAATTAAGCCCTCTTAAAATTTGGTTTGTAACAACTTGATCATTTTATTGACTATGTCCAGTGGAAAAAAAACATGTCAGTGATATTCACGTCGTCAATAATAGGCCAAAATTTAGTTGTTAGCATCTCGCAATAGCGTCATCCATTGACCACTACTGCATTTTCAGCATCGTCTCCAAAAAAAAAGGCGACCCAGACCACACAGCGCACCATACAGTGCCATATTGTGCACGCAAAGGTTTCTCAATAATCAATCTAGGATTTTCAGATGCCCAAATGCGGCAATTTAACTTGTTGACACAGTCTGACAAGTGAAAATGGGCTTCGTCTGAAAAAATGATTTTTTTCAGAAAAAAGCAACCGTTCATCAGCAGTTGTTCATGAATAAGTTGAGCGAGTCTACGGCGATGTGAATGATAAGTCGACTTTAATGCTTGTATCAGATAAAAGTCGAATCCTTATACAAAATTCACCATGTGGTGGTTTTGGATAATCCCAAATGTTCCCCCCGGGGGCACATTAAAAGTCTTTATGGATTACACAACCATTTAGATTTGTGTCTTGCCCAGTTCCCTTAGACTGGAAAATCCACATCAGTAAAGCCCCAGAGTTCCGTTATTTGGCTCTTTAGGCATTTATCTGTTCTCTGACTGATTATTAAGTTTGTGGGTCGGATCATTCACAATGAACACAATGAATGGTCCACGTCCAGTGAGTATGAATGCCGTCGTGTTCTTAATTATATTAATCTTTATACGTTCTGGACCAGGAGTTGGATAGTCTCCAACTCTTCAGCAAGGAGTGAAGGCTGCGGCCTACTCCGGGCTTTTGAAGTTGCAACTAGAAGAAACTGAAGAATATACGTATCCGAAGGCCTTCTAGGGCGAGGATGGTATTACATATCATCCACAGTAGTAATAATCCACCATCTGATTAAGGCTTACGGCCAGGTGCAGATGTAAATCTTATCACGTCAATTCCAAATGTTGAGGAATTGAGAAATTGGGTCTACTTTAACACTGTGGCTCACGATTGCGATGTTTTCAGTTGAACGACTGGGTCGAACATGCGTGGGTTGTCGCATATTTTGTATTGAGTCTGTCGACTTTAATTTAATGACCAAATTCTTAATAGCGGTTTCAGAAGGATGATTATGTTGTCCGAAAATATCATGAATTTTACGAAATGTAACTTTTATAGCACCACCGTTGTCATAGTAAATTAGAATTATTTAAATAAGATTTTCGTGCGAACTTGAATTCATTGTAACGATTGTCATTGCATCTACTACGGACACGTTAAAAAACTAAATGTCAAAACTAGCATGTTGTTGGTGTTGCCGCAATTCAACAACAAACTTCTTGTTCAAAAACCTGATATTAACTTATTTTAAGGATGCAGTGTTTTTGAGTTTATATTGCCAACTCTTAGAGAACATTAAGTGAATACGAAACTGGTTTTTAGAACCTTGCAGGGCCAGTATTAATCCATAGGAAGCAAATTAATAAACAATCATCAACGATTAACAATAACAATAGCAACATAAGTCTGAGTTTAGTGCAGTGCACACAAAATAAAAACAAACTTCTTAAAAAATAAGTGAGTAAAATTAAATATTAATCAAGCAATTTAAAAAAATATTGCAACAAAGTACAGTTGGGATAAAAAAAATTTCCGAAAATATTGAAAATATGATTTCTAAAAAACTGCTCAACGAGCTAAAAGGACATTACAAATTATATTTAAAATACTTTAGGTATGCAAGCATCGATTTTATTTTTTTATATTGTTTAAAGTGTCTACAATCAATAGTTTATACTTTGAAATTTTCAGCAAGTAACTAGCATAATACTTTATATGCCAGTTTAAATAAATTAATTCTAAAGTTTCTTTTAACAAAAATACATTAGAATTAGTTTCCTCCTTAGGTTTATGTAATAAATTTAATTAAATTTTATTCTACCTCCAATTCTCTTCGTTTTACTTTCTTTGGCTGATACCCAAAAACCACTCACTACATTTGATGTGACATATAACAGGTACATTTTAATTGAGATACTTGCTACTATTCCGTTTGCTTCTCTCTTAGGAAATTTCCTATTAATTTGCTTCCATTATTTGTAGACACTTGGTTAAATATTTTTATTTGTTGCTGTTGTTGTTCCTTCGTTCTAAAGTTTGTCAATTACGTATTTATTTATTTTTTTTTTTCAATTTTTATTGCTAGCAGAGGAAGGAAAAGGTGTCTTAGAATTCACAAAATTTTAATTTGTCAACGTTTTGACAGCCTTAAGAAAACAATTTGACGATTGCAGTTTAGCATAAGGAGACTTAAACATTGTTAAAGAAAACTCTTAAATAAATCACTGCTCAATTTTCAAGCAACATCATTGCAAGTGTTCTTTCTAGTCGTCAAAACTTACGCATTTGAAGCTTAAGAAATCCGCGTATGCTTATAGAAAACGGAGCATCTTTAAAATGTTATAATTTTTGACTGTTGAAGAACAAAGATTTCTTTGAATATAAGATTGTTACCTGGTTTGTGGGATTCGATGCGGGAAGATATTAAAAAATTTATTTTCCATCATAAATTGTTATTAGGATGCCATTTAATTCTAACAAAATGATATGCATTGTTACAGTGTTCACGATTTGTTAGCATCCTTCGTACTATACGAATCTATTGAAAAACAGGTAATCAAAATAAAAACAACATTTTCTATTAAAATCTTTCTTTCAAAATATCTTTAATCGATTTTGGGATACCCTTTTTCACATACACATTAAACAATTATGTTGTGCTCCCTGCAAACATTTCTTATCGGAACGTTATTATTAACATTTAGCCTGGATTATTAACATCATTTCATGGCAAAGAATTAATTAAGTTATTAGCTTTTTCATAAAAAAAGATAATATTTTTATCGAAAAAAATTCCTTGTTTAAAACTTTTCATGCCCCACGTTCAAATATCTTTCTTACTGGCATGAATATTTTATTTTTGGATACAACGGAAAAATGCATTATATTATTATTGTATAAATTAAATGATTGTTTGAGTTTTGCTAATGGAAAATATTGTGAAACTGCGCCCTTTAGATGTTCAAATTAAATGATGCCGATTAAAAAAAAAAATTATTTTACTTTTAAACGTCTGTAAGTAGTTTTCGTTGATTTTATTATTTGTCTGATTCAAAAATGTACTTTACGACTTTAATCGTATAATGATAATATATAATCTTAGTTTAAATATTAAGTCGTGATTAAACAACAAACATCCATGCAAATTTTCATATTTGTCATATAAAAAGAAAATTTATTTTTTCGTTATCTAAGTTAATTTTAATAAAATTGAAATAATGATCAATTTTATTTATTTTTGCCAATTCATAATTAATAATAAATAATAATTATTTGATAATAAATTAAAGAATATAATAATAAAAAATTCTTAGCGATCATAACGTTTAAAAACATTTTTTAGACAGTTAAAGCATTGCTGAAATCATAAAAAGAATTTCCTTAAAATAACAAAAAAATCTACAACCATAAAACTAAAAATTTTTCAATAAAAAATTTAAAATTATTTTCCTTAGTATTGTTACGTTTATTCCTTTCAATAATCGTTGTGTTATATTGAGGTATTTAATGCAAAAAAAATAACACTGTGCTTTAGAGTTTTAAATAAACGATTTATTAACTTTCAATACACAGAAAATAAACATGATGGTAACTTTGTCGTCTTTACTCAATTGTTTTAAGCTGTTCTTTCATATTTAAGAATATTTTACGTTAACATCACCCCATATTGTTGTTGCTATTATCATTCAGTATGGGTCACTGCTTGGCTGTGTGTGTGTATTTTATTTGTTCTATGTTAGTTGTTCTTATTTTGTGTTGTTTAGCTTATTTTCTGGAATTTCTTAGAAACATGTTGTTTTGTGTCTATAGGATTTCTTAGAAATCTATTTAGTTTGTAAAATGCACAGTGGGCCGTTTCGTTTACTTTTTTTACTGATAATTATTTTCTTTTAAAACTTAACTAATCATCTTCATAGCAGTGTTAATGTCTTTCATAGTAGTCTATACAATTTGCTACAGACTACAGTGTCCCCCTCCCTCACTGATACTCAGATATAAAAATATCCCTACTTATCATTAGAGGTGCAGTAATTTCACTGTTATAAAAACCGAAGCTCACTATATACAAATGTTTATTGCTTATCTCCTTTCCAAAACTCATAACTCAGTGTTATCAATCTTTAAAAAATAAATTAACAAACCACTTCCAGAGTTTATTAAAATTAAAATTAAATTCTAGAACTTAAAAACTGCACTTAGTAGTAAATTAAACGATTTATTTACTTTCAATACACAGAAAATAAACACAACGTTAACTTTGTGGTCTTTACTCACTGATAACTTAACTTGAATTTATTTCATTTGCCCAATAAGTGGTGCTTTTGCAGTTGCTTTAAGCAATTCTCGCTTATACAAGAATATTCTACTTTAACATCACCCCATATTGTTGCTGTTACTATTATTTAGTTTTGGCGCCTGCTTGGCTGTGTGCTTTGTTTTTGTTTGCTTTCTGTTGTAAATCTTATTTTGTAGAATTTCATAACAGCGTGTTGTTGTTGTGCAGCGTGTATATATAAGATTTCTTAGAAAACTACGCAGTTTGTAAAATGCACAGTGGCTCGTTTCGTTTACTTCTTTTAATTGATAATTATTTTCTTCTTAATTCATCTGTGTAACAATATGATTTGCACCAGTTTTCTTTTTTATTGCATTATTTGCAATTGATTTATCCATTATTAGTTATCCATATTTTATATTATTCACTTGAACTTAAAAGTAAGAAACGAAGATTATTAATAAAGCTTCTATTATGTTTTTTACAGAAAGAAAAATTTTTGTTTTCATTTTATTAATTTTAAATACAATAAAAATGTTAAATAAAAGGGTGTTAATATGAGTATTTACGGACAAGTATTAAACAAATATAGGATCCGCATTCTAACGTTTTTTTTTCAACTAGTGCTTATTTCGTGAATGGTAACACTTAGCTCCTGTTTGATTTGACAGATAATTAGTTTTATCCTTCCGCTGAACGAATATGGTTGTGTATCCACTTAAATAACGCTGGGAAATGTAAGCGACATTACTTTGAAAATCATGGTAATGTTGCAGAATGTGTGCGAAAATTGCGTAAGGATTTTGGAAGAACAGAAGCACCGTCAGCTCCGTGTGTTCGTTATCCTGTGAAAAAAGTGAAAGAAACTGGCATCCTCATGAATAAACCAAATTGTTAAAAGCCAAAAACAGTGTATACACCCGAGAATATTGCTGCTGTGGAAGTGCGTGAAGCGCCATCAACATCAATTCACCGTCGTTCTAAGTAATTGAACATTTCAGAGACATCAAGACTTGTTTCTTAGAGAATTAATTGATACCGTTGTACCCTTTCGTGTGAGTAAAGATTATGCAATTCTAGTTTTAGGCTGTGTATTTTTGAATACGTTTATTTAACGAAATTTAACAAAATTTAAGAAATGAGCTATTTAATTGATTTAAGGTACCTAAATAGTAATAAAGCATATATAAAAATTTAAAATCATCGTGTGTTTAGAAAAAGAATCAAACATTCTGATTTCAAAGGAAAATTAAAAGTTGGATAAAAAATTATTTGTTTAAGTATACAATTTTAAATTACAGCAAGAAGTGACAAACAAATTATTTAATCTTTAAGAGATAAAGTACTTAACTTTAGTATGTTTGCAGGGAATCTCTCTCTCACACACACACACACATACATTTCCTTGAATAGAAGTTTTTATACATACCTTAGCATTTGAATATTTGGGTTTATATATATTTAGAAAATTTATCAAGTGTATAAAATAACAACATTAACAAAACAACAATAAAAACAACAACCACAATAACAACTATTAGATTGTATTGTACACAGTATCATTATCATCAGCACATTAATCAATTATTGTCAAACAATTTATTGCTTTGTTTGGTGATAAAATTTATACACAACTTTATAGAAATTAATTTGTTGTCTAAATGCAAAATTTGTTAAGTACGCAGTGCAAAGTGTAACGATACTTTGTTTTTGTTTTTTGTTTTTGTAAATTAAAGTTATTGATTGCTTCATGTAGCAAAATATACTAAAATTTATTAAATTAAAAAATCTTTGAGATCATTGCTTTTGTTTTGAAATTTTTATTATAATATAATTCTCATTTAATTAATCATTTTCAAGTACAAAAATCTTTAGTTGCCTGTTTGTTTATTTATTTGTTTATTTCCTGTACAACAAGACTAAATTTTATAATTATAGTACAGGAACGCATTACGTTATACTCAAAATAAACAAAAACAAATACAATATTTTTAAATAAGTTTAATTAAATAAAAAATAAATATATAACTAGAAATTATTTAAAAAAAGTAAATAAAAATTTATTAAAGCTATTAGCGTTGATGTTGTGTTGTTGATATGGTGGAAAACTAAATGTTGATGTCGAGGTATTATAATATTTCGGTTTCTAGGCGATTGGGAAAAATGTTATTTTTCAAACAAATATCTAGGGGTTTTTGTGTATATTATTTTGTGTAAAAAAACTAGAGTACGGATCTTTATTAGACTTTCAAAACTAACCCCGTAAAGATTATTTGAAACAGATGAAACATGGTCAAATCTACACAAACCATAGACATATCTAGTAATATTATTATATAGAACATTCAGTTTTCTTTTACTAACGGCGTCGCAATTACCAAATAGTTCACATCCATACATAAAAGTTGGAATCAAGTATGCCTTGGCGACCAAAATTCTTATGCGTAATGGAGTGAAAAACTGCGTGGTCCAGAGAGTCCGTAACTTCACATATATTTGTCCGACTAAAGCATTTACATGGTCCGACCATATCAACCAGTTGTTAAAAATTATGCCTAGATTTTTTGCCTTATTAACAATTTCGATATTCTAGTTATTTAAAACAATGTCTCCTGAAAAAGTTGATGCTAAACTTTTTCTACCTATTACTATACACTTAGATGTACAAGGGTTCAAGCATAGTCCGTTTGCACAAGCCCAGTGATAAATTTTTTTTAACTCATTATTTAAAGGCAATCGACCATTGGCAGCATTTTCAACTGGGGTACCTAGCGTAAGTTGCACATCGTCTGCGTATAGGTGGATGTTGCATTTTGAAAGCACCTTTGGCAAGTCATTCACATATATTAAAAATAATAGTGGACCCCTGTGGCACGCCTTTGATAAGTGACAATTTGTTCGACCATACTTTATTTACAAAAACCGACTGTGTGCGATTCGATATATATGAATTAATTAGCTTGCCCGATGTGTCTGAGAATCTGAAAAAAATTTTAATTTTTTTAGTAATATGTCATGATCCACGGTGTCAAATGTTTTAGAGTGGTCTAGAAGCACTAAAAAACATATGTTTCCATATTCCAGTTCCTATCGTATGCTTACTGGAAAGTAAATTATTGCCGTTAATGTAAGACAACATTTGTTGGTATAAAATTTTCTCAAAAGCTTTTGATAAAAAACAAAGAATGGCAATTGGCCTGTATTCGCCATTTGCCTTCGGCAGAGGTAAAATTTTCGCATGTTTCCATATCGACGGCAGCGACGATGACATGATAATATTATTAAAAATATAAATAACGTAAGGAATAATCAGAGGCAAAAGCACTTTCACAAATTTCGGGTGTATATTATCAGGCCCAATAGCATTTGATATTATTGAAAAACACGTTACCATTACATCACATTGAGTAATAAAGGAAAACCGAATGTGATCACCAACAACTCCATCACACAAATTTATCGGGTCTGAGGGAAAATTAAAAACAATGGGATCTGATTTCATCATGGGAGCGCTAGTAAAAGTTTCATTGAGGGAATTTGGATCAATATTGCAGTCAAATTTTGCAACATCACTATCACTTGCAATTTCACAAATAGTATTCTATGTTTGGCGATTGTCAATTGCAGTGCCAAATCTTTTTGAATAATACTCGCCTTTTGCAATTTTTATGTACCTGTTTAAATTTCTCCTGACAATTTTGTATTGAAGATTTAGTTCAACGGTTCTATATCTCTTCCATCTAGCAAACCATGGTTTCTGTCTAAAGGCCTTAGTCTTATGTTTTATTGGTACAGACAAGTCGAAAAGATACTGAATATTGTTATTAAGGAAATTGCATTGTACATAAAATAGATATCACTCCAGGAAATATTGGATGAATATTCGCGTAGATGGTTAAAATTTAGCTGTCTGAAATCACGACAGCTAATGCACTGATGATCAGTTTGGTGAAAATAAAAATCGTAGTTTAGAAAAATAAGATTATGCTTGGAAAAACATGATGCGGATATTTGGTCATACAGATTTATTTTAGATGTATTAGAAACAAAGAAAAGGTCAATTAATGTACTACTTGTGGATGTAAAATGTGTTGGATTCACTGTGTTGGCTACTCAATTTAATAGCTCATATCCGAAACAGTCTGAATTGCAGAGAAGCGTTAGCCCCTACAGCTTATGAATGCTAACTAAATCAAAAGATAACACAACAGCAGGTATAGGTGCTGATTTTGTTTGAAACCAAAAAGTTTTGCAGTAGTGACCTGCTGCAATTTTTTTTCCTACATGTTAAAGTACAGATAATGGAAAAATAAAATAATTGACAAAACTTAGGAGCATGTTATTTAAGGCATACGCGATATCAATTCAAATCATTTTGATTTCGATCATTTTGACAAAAATTCATTTTAGCTTACACATGCATATGCAATGTGTAAGAGTTGATCATTCACAAACTTCTTCTAAGTTATAAGAAACAAACTTTTAAAGGCTGCCACATTATTTGTTTTCTAAAATTTTCTTCTTAAGCCCTTATCAATGCCACTACGGGTAAGTTTTGGTTAAATATTTAACAATCTTGGAAAATGCTTTTAATTGTTTGGCAATTTTCTTCTAAAATGGGCTAAATTAAATGATGTTAGAAACCTACTTGTTAGTCTAAAATATTATACATTTCCTCAAGAGGACCAAGTTGAGACTGCCTTAGCATAAGCTTCCTAACATTTTTTTTATAAAACAATTGATCTAATTTAACAGTTATTAAAAAAATATTTTGGAAAGCTGGCTTTTTATTTAAGATTTAGGGACGGTATTGCTCTTATACTAACAATCTAAGGTTTTTTTTTCAACTAGTGCTTATTTCGTGAATGGTAACACTTAGCTCCTGTTTGATTTGACAGATAATTAGTTTTATCCTTTCGCTGAACCAATATGGTTGTGTATGCGCTTAAACAACGCTGGGAAATATTGCGAAATCATGGTAATATTGCAGAATGTGTGCGAAAATTGCGTACGGATTTTGGAAGAAAGAGCAGCACCGTCAGCTCCGTATGTTTGTTCTCTTGTGAAAAAAGTGAAAGAAACTGGCATCCTCATCGATGAACCAAACCGCGAAAAGCCAAAAACAGTGCGTACACCACCCGAGTGTGTGAAGCGCCATCAACATCAATTCACCGTCGTTCTCAACAATTGAACATTTCAGAGACGTCATTGAGACGAAAGACCCTAGTATGACGCCATACAAAGTCTAATTGGTTCAGGAGATGAAGCCAAGTGACCATCCAATGCGTTTTCGCTTCGCTATCGCCTTACAGAAGATGGTGATTTTACAAAAATAAATCATCTTTTCAGATGAAGCTCATTTTGATCTTGGAGGACATGTAAACAAGCAAAATTGTCGCATTTGGGGCACAGAAAACCCGCACGCATATATTGAAAAGCCGACGCACCCAAAACGAGTCACTGTTTGGTGCGGTTTTTGGTTCAGAGGCATAATTGGGCCAATTTTCTTCAAATATGAGCAAGGAGTGGCCGTTACAGTCAATGACGATCGTTATCGGGCCATGTTGAACGAATTTTTGTTCACAAAAATTGAAGAGGAGGATATTGGCTACATTTAGTTTCAACAGGACGGCGCTATGTGCCACACAGCCGAAGCTACACTTGATGTTTTGCACCCTAAGTGTTACGCCGACAAGCCAGAGACAATTGACGCTTTAAAGGACAATGTTCGTGAAGCCGTTGGTGAAATACAGCTACACACAATCGATAATGTGCTTAAAAATTGGACTGATCGTATAGGCTACTGCAGGGCCAGTCGAGGCATCCATTATTAACCGGAAGGCTTGTATTGTCAAATAAAAAAAGAAATTTGAGAAAATATTCAGTAGGTTCGTTTTTAGCATTTAAAATAAACAAAAAAGTTATTTGGCGGATCCTTTAGTAGAAAATAGAAAGTCACCTAAAAGTTTAAGAAGCTCCTAGCTTGCATCGGCTAAGGATGATACTATAAGACTGGCTGAATTTTCGTTATTGGGGAAATAAAACCTGTTCAAATAACAGAAACTCTCATACAAAGTTGTACACATCAAGTCTCCCCCGGGGGCACATTTATCGGTCTTTATAGAATACTTGACTATCTAGACCTGTGCAATGGGGGGAAAAATAAAATCCAGTCCTCTGAAGGCAGCAGGGGTCAACGGGGAACTCCACGTTATTTCCACGGGAATCAGTAGCCCGCAGAGTTTCTGCTATTTGTCTCTTTAGGCATTCAGCTGTTTCTCTGACTGATTATTGAGGTTGGCCTTTCGGGAGTATCGTGGTGGTTGCGGTTTCGCGGCCCCATCACAGACAGGTCAGTTTTATATGGTGGCCAGGATCATTTCACCATTAATAACACCCTAGGTGAATGATCCAGTTCAGTGAGCATGCTAGACATGTGTTCTGGACAGGAGTTGGAAAGTTTTCAGCTCTTCAGCAAGGAGTGGTGGTTTGCAGCCCTGCTCTGGAATCATAAAGTTCCAACTGGGAAAGACCTGTTGCTAGAATTAGTCTTCGGCTTCCTAGGGCGTGAATGACGTTTGCTTTTCATTCCCAGTGGTTTGACCACCGTCTGATTAAGTCTCCATAGCCAGGTACAGATGTAAATCTTATCACGTAATGTACACATCAAGTCGAAGAACGAAGAGGACGCCACAGATGAGATTTTTAAATGCATCAGTGATGGATGTAAAGAATGACATCGATTTAAAGAAACTACCAGTTACCATTTTGAGATGACTTTAAAGTGAGCTATTATTCAACCAGATTTCTCTTACCACTTTAACTGTAGTATTAAACGTGACACTAGACGATTACTTGAAAGAAGTTCTTCAGTATTTCCATGTTAAAGCTGAATTAAAAATACCCAAAGATGCAAACGTATAATAACATATTTAAAAGCTATGGCTTAATGCCTGCTACATATATTAAATATTTAAACAATATGGAGAATAGTGTTAAATGTCAAGATGTAAGTTGTCATTCTTTGATATTTATTTAGCAAAAAGTTGAAACGCTACACTTTTGAGGAAAGAATTTTAGTTGTGAAGATTAATTTCAGTGTATCACTTCGTAAAATTCGACCAGTTTTTCCTTGTAATAAAGGTTCTTTTGAGACCGCTGTACATAATTTATTCACTTAATTAGGGGCTCACGGTTTTGCTGCTGATAATAGACTACAACAATACAGCAAAGTCTTGCGAATGAGCCTGGAACAACAAGTTTTCTACGTTAGCAATAAGTAGGCATCACTAGAAACACTATTGCTATTTTGTGTCAAAGGCGAGCGCTTTCGATGCGAATGCATCATTTAAGCCGTGTTGTGGCTTGTACTGGTGAGTCAGTGTTGGCGTTCAGGCAGTTCTGTTGATAAGTTACGTCAGTCCAGCAAGAGAGGACAGGAAATATCAATAGTGTTTCATTTACTGGCGGAGGAAAAATAAACAACATAATATCACTAGAAACCAGGGTTGCAAAATAAGAACATAAAAATTGTACCAACAGGCTTATAAAATTGTACTATTTCGAAACCCATTGTAGCAAAAAATTTTTTTTAGTAGTTATTTTTTTTTATTGATATAAAAGAAAAAAAAACATAAACATAACAACATAAAATAAAATAACATAAAAATTCATTTTAGTAATACTAGAATTAACATTTGTACTAGAATTAACATTGTATTTTTACTTTAAAAGAATTTATTTTAAAAAACTACACTAAGGTTTAGGTTTATATTTAAACGTAAAACAAGGTTCATAAGGCATATCGATATATTCATGAGATCAAATTATTTGTTTTTTTAAAAATAAAGCAACAAAAATTGATTATATTAACAAATCTTTTGTCTGTAGGAGACAGAAAATATAAAAATTCTTTTTTGTAATAATAAAATTAATATTTGTACTTAAAAATGTATATCTACTTTAAAAGTATTAAAAAAAAAAAACTACATTAAGCTGTAGGTAAATTTTTTAACGAATAATAAGGTACATAAAATAAGGTATGTATATCTTTATATTAATGAAATCAAATTGTTTTTGTTAACAAATTATTTGGAATTTTAAAACTAAAACAACAAGAATTGGATGACCTTAACAAATCTATTGTCTGTATGAGACCGGAAACTGTAGGTACATGAAGCCTATTTCGTTCTTTCGTTTTAATAATATTTTGGTAGGAAAAAATCCGTTACACATTCGCAGAGGAATGTGGAATTGATAATATTCCACCTACAATTCTTGAAAGATCTAGAAACATTAATTCATTCAATTCATTTTTCATTTCAGAAACTCTAGCCCAGAAGTTGCATATACTTTCATTTTTAAAATCTTTTAAGACTTCTATATCCGCCAGGGATCTAAACTGAGTATTTATTTATTTATTTATTTCATTTCGATTTCTCCACTTCCTGTACAACAAGATTGTGTCTTATATTTATAGTACAGGAACGTACAATATTACAATAGTATTCTTAAGATACAAAAAATAGAAAAAATAAAAAAATATAAAATAGTTTAGGTGAAATAATTATATAGAAATTTCCTAAAATTGTTAGCATTGCTATTCATTTGCTGACTTAGTGGAAGACTATTCCAGAGACGAGCGGCATTAATATAAAATTGCCATTCGGATACGAGGCAGTGATGACGAGGCAAAATAATTTTTTTGTGCCTTGGTGATTGGAAGAAATGTATTTTTTCAAACAAATATTTGGGCGTTCTTGTCACAATTATTTTATGCAAAAATAAAAGGGCACGAACCTTTATTAGTCCCTGAAAAGAGATTCCAAGAAGATTGTTGGAGACATGTGATATATGATCAAATCTTCTGAGTTGATAGACATATCTAACGATATTATTGAACATAACTTCAAGCTTGTTTCGACTGACCGAGTCACAGCATCCAAACAACTCACATCCATAAGTTAAAGCGGGTATAAGATACATTCTAGCAAGCAAGATTCCTATCCTCAAAGGAGTAAAATATTGTGTTGACCACAGAGCTCGAAGCTTTATAAACAATTGACCTGCCAGCATATTCACATGATCAGTCCATGTTAATCTATTATTAAATACAATACCGAGGTTTTTAGCAGATTTAACAATCACAATTCTCTCGTTGTTCAATACAATATCATGTGACAGTACGGGCTGCAAACCTCTTTTACATATAACGATGCATTTCGACTTAGATGGATTTAGGTAAAGCCCATTTGCATTCGCCCAAAGGTAAATTCTATCCAGATCATTGTTTAAGGAGGATATGCTGGAGTCAATATCCCGAACAGAGCTACTTAGTGTTAGCTGCACATCATCTGCATATAAGTGTATACCGCAGCTAGAGAGTTGTTTCGGCAGATCATTCACATAGAGTGAAAATAGTAGCGGTCCTAGAATGGAACCCTGTGGCACTCCTCTAGTAAGAGGCAAGCTATCCGACCAAACATTATTCACCAACACCGATTGCATATGGTTCGATAGATATGAGGAGACAAGTTTAACTGACAGGCCAGAAAAACGAAAGAAGAGTTTTAATTTCAGTGCCATAATCTCATGATTGACCGTGTCAAATGCCTTGGAGTGGTCAAGGAGTACTAAGAAATTGATATCTCCTCTATCTAACCCTTGCCGTAAATTCTCACTAACATATGCAAGTGCCGTAACACATCCATGACTCTCTCGAAAACCTGATTGCATGGGAGACAATAAATCGTTGGAATTAACATAATTATATATCTGTCTAAACAGAAGTTTCTCCATTACTTTTGAAAGAAAGCATAATATCGCAATCGGCCTATATTCACCATTCCTTTTCCGTAACGGTACTACTTTTGCATGTTTCCAATTTGATGGAAATACACATGACATTATAATGCAATTAAATAAATGTGTTACAAAGAGGAGAATCACTGGTAAGAGCATTCTTATAAATTTCGGGTGAATACTATCCACACCTACTGCATTCGATTTAATCGAAGCACATACCAAAACTACATCCTGTTGGGATACACATGAAAAATTAAAACGTTCAACGGTACTCGAAGAGCTCGATGAAGAATTGCAAAAAAAACTCGGATCTGATTCGACAACCGGTATGTTTGTAAAAACTCTATTTAAATCATTGCCATTCACACTGCTGTCCACACTGTTGTTTATCTTACCAATGCCAATTTCACGTATAGTATTCCACGTCTGTTTAGAATCAATCGCAGAACTGAACCGTACAGTATAATAATCACTCTTAGTACATCTTATGGATTTATTAACCTTTCTCCTGGCTTTACAGAATTGATAATTCAACTCCGGTGTTTTAAACCTCTTCCACCTGGCGTAAGCAAGATCCCTTGCCTTAATTGCATCCCTGACAATATTCGAGAACCATGGTTTTTGGTTCGGAACAACTTTACGACGCTTAAGTGGCACTGTTAGATCATAGAGATATTGAATGTTACGTTCCAAAAAAAGCAATTGATCCTCAACAGAAGGAATTAAATAGATATCAGTCCAAGCCAGTCGCAAGGAGTGTCCTCTTAGGGCATCATAGTCCAAGTGTTTGAAGTCGCGATAATTGACGTACCGTTCAATATATTTAGCCTGAAAGTTATAATTCAAAAATATCAGGTCATGTTTAGAAAAACAAGAAGCTGAGATCTGATCGTACAAGATAATATTTGCGGTGTTTGAGGCAAAGAAAAGATCAAGCAGTGTACTTGTTGAGGATGTGTGATGTGTCGGATTTGTCGTGTTAATGGGAAAAAGACCGAATGATAACATATCATCTGAAAGACGCGTATCATTCATTAAATTAGAGTTGAAATCACCCGCTACAACTATATCATTATATTTGGACACATGATACTCAAAAACTGCATATAAACTAGATAATGGTATTCTCTTATTTGGACGATATACACAACCCACAAGCATCTTCTTCCCATAAGAGGACACCTCAACAAAAACAGATTCTACATTTTGCCCAGACGCACAATTTTCAGAAAAATAATTTTCACATATTTTGCAACTGATATTACTCTTCACAAATATGGCAACGCCACCACCATGACTTTCCCTATCAACTCTGAATACTTTATATCCGCTAGGGCATATAGTATTATCATATGTTGAATCAGATAACCACGTCTCCGAGACGCAGATAACATCAACATTTGATCCCTCGAAAACCAATTTAAATTCGTCCCCTTTATTATTTAAGCTCTGTGCATTTATATGAACTATTTTAAAACCATGTCTATACTTGGCCATAATTCGCAACATACTCATTGTTATGTCTCTAGAGCTTCCACGTTCATTACTATTTAACGACATAATAGTTGATTATCAAAGTAAGCAATGCTAACAATATAAATAAACAGTAGAAGTTATGATGTAGAATCATGTTTAAAGTTAATCTAAGTTTATCACAAATATTATAAATAACAATAAATAAGTAGTTAGAAATTAAATAAAATTCCAATAAAACAAGATCAAAGATCATTCGGAATTTTAACTGTAATTTATCAAATAATAACGTTATCTCCGTATTAATGACATTGAAGAGAAAAATACAAAAAAGCATTACTAACAAAATAATAAAACAACTATTGTGTACTGCGAAAAAAATGAGTTAGTTGTTCCGGATACAATATTCTCAATGGTTCTTCATTTTCAGATAGTTTCACGTGTACAACACCCCTAAAGGTATAAACCGCCTTAAATCCTTTATCCTTTTTCAGTTTCAGCACTTGTTTAAAAATACCATAATTGTGTGGCTTTAGATTTTCGTTTATTGAGTCAAAATTGTCATATTCGTTTGGAAAAATTTTAATTAAAAGTGGCACAATACTATTCGTTTGTCCCGAAACGACTTTTTCTGGAATAAATTTACTAAACCAGTTTAAAATTTCATTGTCAAAGTTTACTTTTACTCTCAGCACCTCGCAAAATTTTAAATAAATTTTTTTGGCAATTTCCTTGAAATTCTTCACCACATCACGTTCAACATCATTTGTGGAAATATAAATAGCTACTTCTGTTCCACAGTATATTTTTTTATTCCTTGTTTGGTTTTTTTAATTAAATTATTAAAATTTTTAAATCACTAATTTTTCAATTAACATGTTTTATCTCTTGTTTGGATTGTTGTAATAAAAAAACTATAAAAACAAAGTAAAGGTAGTTGTAGTTGCTTGCAAATAAACAGCTGATGCAAAAATCAAAGAAATGATAGCAAAGAAGTGTTGCCACCGTAAATCAATAAAAAAAAATAAACTGGGGAAGTTTTATACAAAAAAAAAAAAAAAAAAATCGTAAATTGTACCAAATGCTCGATAGGTGTACCATTGTACTTTTGAGTTTGTAATTGTACCAATTGTACCAACTTTTGCAACATTGCTAGAAACACTTTGCACAACATTTTACATAAAATTCTTTATGCGTCGAAGCTTGTAAATTGGCTGTTTGAAAAACTGAACAAAATCAGCGCATTTTTGAACAAAATCATCTTTAGTGATGAGGCTCATTTTTAATTAGACAAAATTGTCGCGTATGCGGCTCGTAATTCACAATTCGAAAATTCATTGCATCTAAAGAAAGCGACCGTATAGTGCTATTTGTGGTTAGCCAGTGTCATCGGCCTTTATTTTTTGGAAGCGTCATTTATTTATTATATAAAAATGACTTTCTGTAACAATACCTTGGATTATATGTAGTAATAGAAATTTTCATAACTTCGCTTCAGAAGTAGATTCTTTAAACAATTTTTTTTTATATTTTTATTATAATTTTTTTTTCTAAAAGGCATGTGTAAAACATAAAAAGATTTAAGTCTTACAATTTCCTCTCTGCGATTTAATAAGACAATAGTCAAGGCATTAGCGTGATTACTGAGCCTATTAAGGTATCTTTTGCTAAATCTTTTTTATTTCATCATGGTCAAAGCGTGTTTTTAAGTCTTGGTGAATGTTTTTGTTACTCATTTAGCAAGAAGCGATAAAAAATGAACTTAAGCCGAATTAATTAATTCATTTGTTTACAAGTTTTATAATAAATATTTTTACAGTCATCATCTATATACGCATTCTTAAAATTAATCACGAAAAAAGCCCACCTTTGCATAAAATAAATTTTACTAAAGCTTAACATTCAAGCAGAGACAATTGTAGGTAAATGTTTAACGCTTAATAAAAATTAATCTAATAAAAGATTTTTTTTATTAAAGTTTTCTAATCTAGTTAGTATTTGCACAAATCTTTTTTTTTTGTTTGACAACATTGGCATATTATTTAGAGGTAACTTTAAATAGCACAACTACAAACATAAATGCATAATTTGATTTTGATATTTGTTAACAACAAAAAAAAAAAAACGAAAATTAGTCCTCAAGTTATTTTATGCAGATGCATGAATGTTGTCTTAATTAGTTATCTTAGTTGGAATATAACACAACGTTAGCGGTAATATTTGTCATCATTTAGAAATTCTCTTTTTTCACGTAGATATTCATTCAAATAGTATAAAATTTGGTATAATTAGTTTATGAAAACGTTAGTAACAATTAGCGTGAGATATAACCCAACAAATATTTCCATTCTTATTGAATTTATCAAAGAATTTTTCTCGATTTTAAGTTAAAAATGAGTTGTAAATAAGAATTTATTACCTGTTGAAAACTTTCTGTAGAGTATGTGTAGTGCGACAATATTTTATATCAATATAAAATTATCTTTTTAAAATTCAACATTGCCTACTCGTTGCATACGAGTACACGGCATATGAGTAGCAACTAAGTACAAATATAGATAGATGATGAATGTATTAGAGTTTAGATTTTAAAAGTTGCATATTTTTCTCTTTCCTTGTTGCCTTTTTTTTTCTTTTTTTGAACCGTATTGTATGTATAAAATATATTCAAACAAAACTAAAAGGGAAATATACAACAACACATACACCATTATAAAATTTTGCAGTTGGAAATGAATTAGCCTTGGACAGCAAGCCAAACGTTTGTCGCATTTAATATGTATGAGTTGACAAACTAATGTCATTTTGCATTCTGGCTAAGTTTCTATACAAAAACTAAGGTTTGTGTAAGCGTGTACTTTTGTATGTATTTTTGTTGTTGTTGTTAGAAAGCTGAAAACTAAATCGTCAAAATCAGTTATAAATTTTAGGCTAAAATATATTCACAATTTTATATCGTTATATGTGTGCTGTATGTGTGTTTGTATTTACACATGTATTCACTCATATATTTGTAATCTAAGCCTTTTGCAAAAATTAAAATAAATAGCGAGATAGAGTGCTGTTTGATAAGTTAGGAAAAAAAAGGTAAGCCATCGAAATTAAGATGATTGCTGTGCATGCTTTTAAAGGTATGACTTTTTGCTTTCGTGGTTGATACTGAAGTAAATAAAATTAAATAATTTAAATTTATCGATAGTGATTATTGAATGTGAAAATATACCTTGGGACCATTTTTTTTGCTCCAAGTTAATGATTTAACTTGAATACAGACGTTAAAATATTAAATTAATTAGTAATCGAACAGCAGACTGTAAATGATGTGAAGGCGTAAGTACATAAAAAATCTAGATCACGCTTTGCACCTCAGTTTTATTTTTTTAATGTAGAGAAAAACTTTCTTTCTTCTACACTGCACACGATATACACATCCCCCTCGGCGGCACATTTATGAGTCTTAACGGAATCTCACGGTCAGTACATGTGTTATCGGGGGTAAAAGGGACCTCACTCCCCTAAAGGCTAGCAGGAAGCCAACTGGACAATTCCTTGTTATTTCCACGGGAATCAGAAAACAGCTTTTTGGCTTTTTGATGTTTTAGCTATTATCTGACTGATTATTGAGGTTGGTTCTCCGGGAACATCGTGGTGGTTATGATTTCGCAAGTCCTCATGAATTTTAATTAAGGGGCCAGGATCATCTCACCTTTACTGAGATCAAAGGGTGAATGATCCGGATTCGGAGAGCATGCTTGTCACGTGTACTGGACCAGTTGGATAATCTCCAAGGCTTCAGCTAGGAAGGGGGGGGGGGGGGGGGGGTTGGCTTCCGTGCTTCAAAACTTCCGAAATTGACCTGTTGCTAGAATATAGTCTTCAGCTTTCTAGGCCGTGGGTGCACTCTACAGATCAAACAAGTGGTTTGATTAACCGTCGAATTGTGGCATACACAGCTGGGTACCGTGTGCATGATAAAGCACACGTTATAGACAATAAAGCCTGACCAGATGAGCTAAAAACATCCTTGAGATAAAAACAGCCAAAGTAATTATCAAAAAGAATAATTGCAGACATTTTCGAAAGAAATAGAAGTAGAAATAAATGTCGTAGGCAAGTCATAAATAAGAATAAATAAGAAATAACACTTGTAAAAATTCCAACACATGTTTCTAATGGAACCAAAGTCCTTACGATTTTTTAAATATTATTTTTTTAGATTGACAACAATTTTCTGGGTACTGCGACAATAATTTGCCTATTTTTGTTAGTTATTCAACGGATTGTAATCAATATGTAAAGTTTCAATATTATTTCGAAAATAATTTTATACAAAATACTATGCAATAATCACTGATTAACCGAAATTAAAATATTGTCAATATTACTTTTTCTACCATGCAAATGTAATTTCTCTCTTAACTCAAGGTACTTTTTGGACATTTTTATAACAATTTTATTATTTATTTTTATACTTGTCCTTTTTAAATAGAACTTCAGGCATTATGTTCTTGAGAACTTGTTGAAAACAGCAGCTAGAAGTGAAGTTGAACTTTTCGATACAATCGCAACTGAAAACCTTAAGAAATTGAGACAGAACACAACTGTGTTCACGCAACAGAAAACTTGTTCTTTGTCTACTTTATTATTATTTTCTTCTTCATTAAGTTTTTTTAAGGAAAAGTATTGGCCAATCATAGACAATTTGTAATTCTTCTTTATTTGAAAGGTGCTATCACTCAGCGACTAAAAGCCGTAAGTAAGTTTATGGCTTTCTGCTGAACTGAGCAGAGTATGGAAATCTCTATGTTTATGTATATCATTAGGAAGAGATGTAATTTTTTTTTTAATTTTAATTTGAAAGCTTAAAAACATATTTATTTTCATTCTTGATGTTGGAGAGCATTGGTATTCAGCAAAGGCAAACTTATATCTTTTATTATCAAGTATCTTAGCTATTTCTGGTTTCAAGGAAAACTTTAAGACTTATTACTCGCACCTCGCATTTAAAAAATGGTTTGACTAGGATACATGATTGTATAAGTTACATTTGTATGTAAAAAAAAGACGAAACGAAATGTGTATTTAAACATACAAATTTATACATTTGCATGTAAATATATAAATTTTGTTTTGTATGTTTAAATGTGTTCTTAATGCATGTACGAATAGGTACAAATATCTTGGACTAATCTAACCAGCCATCAGCATCATCGTCATCATTATGGTGGTGTGCACACGTAATATAAAGCAGTTAAACAAATATATGAATGTACATTCATTGCATGCATGTATGCATGCATCAACAAACTGTTTGAATTTGGGTTGCCCGATAACTATAAAAGTGGATTCTCATTTTGTACAAAATATACACGAATAAATTTTTTTTTTTGTACATGGACAAACATTGCATATTTAACGAACTTATGCTATTCCTTTTTTGTTAATTTTTTTCGTTTGTTTTTTTTTTTAATTATTTAAACAAAATACTATGAGTGACCAAATTTTTAGTGGAAGCATACAAGGAAAAACTAATTGGACTGATAGTCTTACGCTAAGAAAAATGTTTGAATTTTTAGGATTTATTAAGAGCACTTAATTCAGATGATTGGAACCTTTTCAGATTTTATAGGCCTAATTTGTTAAAGGTTTTCCAACAGCTTAATGTAGCTAGAAAATCGAAGCAGACTGCTTCTTTAGTGGGTACCTTTTCAACCCCTTTCCATACTTAATGATTATAGATAAATCGGTTTGTAATTTGTGCTATACCTTACCCTAATTGAATCTCGTGCTATACCAGCCTTGACTTGGTGATTTTCGACTGTCGACTGATAGCATTTACATTTAATAAGCTTCTTCTCGTGGCCCCAAGCCTTGTGCTAGCCACTGCTGGATATTCACATACAATGTGCACCACAGATCAGCGTTTCACGGGCAGAGTCTGCAAGTATCCTCCTATTAAATTTTTATCTTATATAAGGAATATTTGATGTTTCCATTAGCTATTACTAACGCAATTTGCTGCAGAGCAGATGACGTAAGGCTTTTTATAAATGATTGTTTGGAGTACTTTGATATTTACTAATAAAACGAAGTTCAATTTTAACGGCGCATATGGTTTCACCTGTTATCTTCTGAGGTATGGTCTGAGTTGCCATAAAATGACAAGAAAATTAAAGCTAAACTAGTCATATATGACGCTCAAGTGAGATAGTTGATTACCCTCAACATAGTTTTAGCCTCAGCTACATTATAGAAATAAGTATTGCACACTTTAGGCCGGTTGTTAATTCAAGAGGCGGAAAAGTTTTCAGTCCACTAAATACATGGGTCACGTTTGTTCATTGATCAAGGATCTCTAGATCTTATTTTCGACTTTAGTGCTGTTGAACTATCAATTTTTTCTCTAATTACAGCGTCTTTCGTTAGAGCTAACTTTTGTTAAGTTAGTTAAGTTCTGTCAGCAATATTATTAATATTTGTCTTCCCCTTGTTTCTTAGTCGTGATAATAATGGAAATTGTCATTATCCTTCTCTAGCACATTTACCCAGAATTACTAGCTAGCGTATATCTGAGAAATTTGGTACACTTCATATCCAGTCGTTTTAGCCTGAGGGGGACGTTTAGAGGTTAACTTGACCACGATTTTATCCAGTCGGATTTTTTCCTGTTTGATTTAATTTTTATTTAAACTTCTAGCTCATAAAATTCATGTTTATCCAAGCAGAGCTTCATAAGTGACTGAAATTCAGACCCGTTGCAGGTCGCCGATCCATGAAGGTGTAACTTGAGCTTCTGATAATATATATAGTTACTGCAAGCCTGACAGCAGACCTTTGAAAATATTTTTAGACTCAACGGACTGTGCACCATTATAATGCATCCAAAAAATATTCTCCTGATAAAGCAAATGAACTATATTAGGAAAGTATTTTACATAGAAAGTATTTACTTACCCTATGTATAATCCAATTTATCATCATAACATTATCTTTTATCATTAGCCTGCTAACTTCCCTAAAAGTGCTATATGATTGAACAACAAATAGTATACACTTAATTAGTATATATTTTCATTATAAAATTTTAATTTCAACTGACCCAACTGATTTCTTGTATGTCAACATACAATATGAAATTGCATCATTAATAAACTTTTATTTGTATAGTGATAGATTAATTTCAATAACTTGCACATGCAAAAGAACATATTTTCAGTCTTTGTAGAAAATAAGCTAAATATTGACATTTATATGTAAAAAAAAATTTACATACAAGTTTAATTATTTTCTTGTAGATTTATGAAATTGTGCTTTTTTTTATGAATCATTTAGATGGACTTGTAGAAAATTTTTAATACTTTGGTAATGTAAAAAATAGTAAAATTGGTATCATACCAGAAACAGCGGCATATGGTAAATATTTTTCCAACAAATGAAATTTCTATTCATCCCATTGACAATAGATTTGGAGTCAGTTTAATAAGCTGCTGCTGCATCAACTGAAACAACTAAAGTTATTTTGTTGTGCTCGCATTAATCGATATAGCTGAGAGCTATATACAATTTCAGGAAGCCACAAAGTGAAAACAGAAACATAGTTTTTTGATGTACACTTTGAAAATGTTTGTTTGACACGCAATCGAGTAATTTACTCGCTCTCGATTTTCTCTTAGGCAATTTTCGAACCCGCATGCCAACGAAAAATATTTGCAGAGTGAGTAGGTCTATATATACCCCTGTAGGCTAGTAGGTAGTGTACTAGCTTTTCAGTGTGGGGGATTGTGGGTTCGATTCCCAACGAAGACCTTGATTTTTTTTCACTACAAAAATAAAAATTGACTGTCAGTAGGGCCGCTCAGCGATGAAAGTATAGTCACTGGTCGCTGTGCTGTCTTTTATACGGCAGTTAATTTCCGACTATCCTTCTACTTTCGCAACCTGTTTTATCTCATCTCTATCCCTTTCCTAAAAGAATGTATCACGGTACTCGACTAAATAGGCATTGCTGCCTGAAGTGCTACTTCTCTTAAAAGAAAAAAAAAACAACTGGATATTTGAAATGTTTAGAAGTTGTGAAAGATGACTTCTTCACTAAAGCTGAGCACTGAGTAATTTGCACATACAACTTTATTAAGACTGAAATACTATATTACAGTGACTAAGAGTTTATTAGTTAAGTATTTTCCATTCAGTTATATTGTAGTTTGATTTTGCTGATTTCTCATAATTTTCTTTTGCTATTCTCTGTTTTACTTTCCTCGTGTTTTATATTTATTCAAGATAACACAAAGGACAGACTGCCTCCTGAGCTTATTTGACCTTAACGTAATAATATTACTCTTAAGTATAAATAAATTTTTAACCATTTAAAAATTTCTCACTTAGAAAACGTTGAAGAAAACCAACAAAATTTTGAGTATTTAAATATGTAAAACAATATACATACATGACCTTAAATTAATTTTAACCGCTGGTTAAGAAATAATTCCAACTGCCGTTTATATCATATAACTTATCCTTCTTTAAATTTTTATGATTTGTTATTCAGATTAAAGCTATTTGTTTTTGTAAATATATGTATCTATATCAGATGAATGACGTGGTCTTAAGATAAAGCTGACTTACATATAAAATTTGGTTTTACGTTTCATAAGCCAATATCGATATTATTATTGTTCTTTGTATTATGGTTTTGTTGTTTTTGCATTTTGTATAAGTGGCCTCAAAAACCGACAACATTAATTGTGGTCATTTATTTACACATATTTGATGTTTGTCATCAAACAGACAAAATGAAATGACTTCTATTGAAGTAAAATTTATCCATTAGAAGTATGAAGTTATCTATTATAAAATGTTTAATTTAGTTTAAGCAGCCACATAAATGTAACGTTTATTATATTTATATACAATCATTGTTATTTTGTGTCTAACTTTTTGTGCTTCCAAAATAATTGGATGAATTAAGGTAATTTTTGAAACGATTTTCAAAAATTAAATTATTCTTTGAAAATGAATATGAGTTGATTTTTACTTTACTTTCCGACAGAGCGGTAATATTTGGAAAAATATTCTTTTTAATTGTAGAAATAAACATATTATTTGACAAATATTTTTTTTTCATAAAAACTTATATTGAAAATGCAAACTTAAAAAGCTTTATGAAATTTTCTGAAAACAGCTTTTATACAGAAATTTATTCAATCTGCACTATTGTATGAAAATAATTTCTTTTAACTTGAATACTTATTTCTTTGAGATAAATATTGCGACATCCCAAATCCTTTGACATTGATTCAAGTTTAAACTTAAATATGTTAATAATTTAAGCATTTGAACGTGTTGTTACGAAAATGCAGTAGAGTAAAATGACTTATTGTATTTGTATGCAAATTAAGAAATCTTATCAATACACCAACATGCTACAGTAAAATTCCATGAACTAAGGTAAACAATCAGAAAGTAAAAACAACTAATACAGAACAAGAAGACAAACAATCAAACAAACACCTACACGAAATATGCAGGGCGTTGAATCAGAGTTTTCGAGTAAATGCTAGAACCGTTGAAAATAGTGTAAGTATGAATGTTTCGAGTAAACATACAAAGTTAATACAGCAGCTTTTAAGCGATGAGATGGTAAACTGGTATTTTGGAATAAGTAAAGAGCTCGTCTAAATGAATCGTATAATTTAATTCAAAACTTTAAAGTGTTGGGTGTAATTCTTTTTTTGCAATTAAATAATTCAATAAAATAAACATTTATTTAAGAAAATAACTTGGTAATATTTAGAATTAAGTCTTAACTTAATCTACACTTGGAAAATTGTGTAGATTTTTTAATGTTCTAATTTAAATAATTCGCGTTGAATTGACTTTTAAAACTTAACAACTCTCTTTAGCACTACACAACTCTAAAATAAAGTTTAGGCACGCGAAATGAAATATTTGCGCTTTGTAGGAAATTAAAATTTTTAAATATAGTGCGACAGAATACGAAGGTACGTTATACCGGCAAACAAACCTATTTTCCTCTCCATTTCTTATAAATGGCACATTCATTATTTATTTCATAACAATCATTAAGATACTAAAAATCTTGACTGTTGTAAAAGGAAAAAGTTTTAAAAATAAATAAAGTACGTGAGCAAAAACAAATGTGAGTGACGATTAAGAAGGTAAACGATGTAAAAATGTTTTAGGTGTTAACAGAATCTTACTTTCGAACCATCTCAAACGCAACTGGTAATAAAATACTTCGCATAGAGCATAGACAACCTTAAAACGTATATGGTTTATAATAATGAATAACAGCATCGCCTATCGTAATGAATAACAGCAAAAATAGCTGCTTATTGTTATTCTAAATTGAAGCAGAGTTGAGTGACCTTATAAGAGATCTTGGCTTGTCTAAGGAAACGGCTGAGCTTTTAGGGTCAAGACTACAATAGTGGAATCTTCTAAAACATGATATCAAAGTATCTAGTTTGTTCTGATGTTAATGGTTTGATGAACTGCTTGAATTTGGATCACGCTCCATCTGAATTAAGATTGTTTATAGACTCTTCAAACCTAAGCTTAAAAGCTGTACTTTTGCTTAAACGAAATCAGCTACCTTCTATTCCTATAGGTCATGTAGTTCACATGAAGGAAACTTATATAAATATGAAAACAATTCTCCAATCAATCAAATATGAACAACACAAGTGGCAAATCTGTGGTAATCTGAAAGACATTGCTATACTCCTAGGAATGAAATTAGGGTTCACCAAGTACTGTTGTTTTTTGTGTCTGTGGGACAGTCGGGATAGAAAATCTCACTATAAAAAAGTGAACTGGCCTACACGAGACCTAAACCCTAATGAGAAAAATGTAGTTGACGAGCCTCTTGTAGATCCTAAGGATCTTCTCGTTCCTCCATTACATATTAAGTTGGGACTAATGAAAAACTTTGTCAAGGCCATGTTCTAGGTAGGACAAGCTTTTAAGTACTTGAGAGCAAAGTTTCCCAGGTTAAGTGATACAAAAGTCAAGGAAGGCATCTTTATTGGGCCTCAAATCCGTGAAATCGTAAATAATCCTGCTTTTGACATGATTTAAACAGGAAATGAAAAAAGAGCCTGGGAAGCCTTTAAGGGAGTTGTACATGGGTTTTTAGGTAAGAAAAGAGGTGATAACTTCACAGCATTGGTTAAAGAGCTTTTTCAAGCTTACCACCAACTTGGATGCAACATATCCTTAAAACTTCATTTTCTTCACTTTCATCTTAATTTCTTCCCACAAAACTGTGGAGCTGTGAGTGAACTACATGGTGAAAGATTTCATCAAGACATTGCCTTAATGCAACAGAGATATCAGGGCCATTGGAATGAAGCAATTCTTGCAGACTACTGCTGGTCTGTGTGTAGGGATGCTCCAGAAGTGTTTTATAAAAGACAAGCTAAACGACAGCGATCTTGCAATTTTAGTGGTACAGACTTCTTTTATTTGTCAAAACACTAAGAATAATGTTTTTTTTTATCAATTTTGTACTTAAAATATTCTAACAGAAACATAACAATATTGTTTTATGTACTTTCACATTTCACGTATAGTACAACTGCTCTTTAAGATTAAGTACTGTGTATCTCAAAATGCAGAGCTAATAAAAATTTTTCATTGTCATTTTCGTACACTAATAAACTAATAAATGCACTACAAAATTATAACATAAAGTAGGAGTATTTATAAAATTGCTATTTATATTGTTTGGAAATGTTGGTATATATATTATTTTTTTTGTTGCTTAAGGCAACTGAAGAAGTCGCTTAGCAAAATTTTTAGATATCCAAAAATATTTTCCTTTAAGAACAAAAACTTTATCAACAACATGAGAACTATTTTTAAAGCCTATACAAATTTTAAAACTTCAATTAATGTCAACAACAAACAAATGGCATTTTGATGTTTTCTTACGATCCTTTTCTCACCAGGCTACAGATCTAAGGTATTTTTTTCTAACCAATAATTAAGTTGAATTTTTTTTTAAAGCATAATATATCTTTTATATGGGAATTGCTTTAATTAGATGATATTTTTTTTTATTCTATACCATTTTCAGAATCGTTAAAGCATGCTGATTCATTGAAACAGTAAATATGACCAGCCATAGTTTATATGTATGTTGCTCTCTACATAATATAGTGTTATTTCTGGTAATTATACGAGCTTAGAATGATATATTTTAGCTATTTATCTACTTCTTCTCGCTTTTATCCCTCATGAACTAATTGTTTAACCGCAGTATAAAATATATAAATTTTTCTTTTTACTTCAATGATTAATAAGGTGTTCAATTGCTAATAGCGTGTATCAGTGCTGCTGAGGTCAGTAAAAAATGTGAACGTTTTCTAGGAAAAACTTGAGCAAAATATATTGCAATTAAATTATTTACAAAACAATTCGTTCATTTATTTCTCTTAATCTTTTTTTTTCTATTCAACTCAATTGTCTTCGTTAGAAGCACAGATAAATTAGTATACAACTGTTGTGAAAAAAATCGAAGGTAAATGAAATTAAATATACTAAAAACCTAGTTTGTACACTAAATTGTGCTATTGTTAACTGTTTTTTGAAGTGTTTACTCGGTTCAATGGCTGCCTATATTTGGCGTGAGTATATATCCGAGGGTTGTTTATTAATTATTAATTATACTTGTGAATTTGGTAACAGCTGGAGTTGGAAATACTATGGTATTGTACTTTTATTCCCCCCGGGGGCACATATATGGTCTCAATGGAGAGCTACTATGTAGACCTGTGCAACTGGGGGAAAAAGGGAGCCCAGTCCCCTGAAGTCAGCAGGGGTACAACTGGAAACTCCACTTTATTTCCACGGGAATCAGTTAGCCGCAGAACCCGTTATTTGTCTCTTTAGACATTTAACTGTTCCCTGACTGATTATTGAAGTTGGCCCCTATACGAGAGTATCGTGGTGGTTGTGGTTTCGCGGCCCCACAACAGTCTATGGTTATATGGTGGACGGGTTCATTTCACCTTTAATAACACCTACCTGGTGAAATGTTCCCAGATCCAGTGAGCATGCTAGACATGTGTTCTGGACAGGAGTTGGAAAGTCTCCAACTCTTAAGCAAGGAGTGATGATTTGCAGCCCTGCTCTGGAATCATCGAAGTTGCAACTAGAAAGTTTTGTTGCATAGAATTATAGCTTCGGCTTCCTAGGACGAGCATGATGTTCCAAATTATGCAGTGGTTTGATCCACCATCTGATTAAGGCTTCATGGCCAGGCGCAGATGTAAATCTAATCACACAGTTGTACTTTTATTTATTAATAAGCGCAACTCAGCCTTAAACGAACATATTTTAATTTTTAAATTAAAAGAAATAATAATTTATAAAAAAATTATAAGCGTAAACCTAATTATGTTATTATTGCAGTAACAAATCTTAGAAAAGGCATAAACTGGTTATTTAGTTGAATTCGACGCTTAGTTTTGAATGCATACTTCTACTTTACATTAAGTTAATGTAAACTTTCCACTTTTTTAAGCCTAGATGATGTTATGGAATTTACTTACCTTTTAACAACTTTTTGTCAATTTAAAAACATTTTTGATTTTATAGCCAAAATATGGTTAACATTTTTTTGTTATGACAAAAACCTGTCTGACTCTAACCTCTACAAATTTGTATCTCTACTTACCCAATCTCACAGCCCTCGTTTTTTGTTTTTTTTTTGTTCAAGGCTTAAAACTCCGGGTATTTTCTTTCTACAAATTCAGTTAACTTCTAAACTCACTTACTTAAATAATGTGTAGATCTGTACAAGTATAACTTAATAAAGCAAGTGGAAATTTGTACATATGTATGTATTCAATTGTAGTCCTCCAATTCTATAACATGTTAAGTTTACATTGTAGTTGTGTTTGTAAACGTTTACTATTCATTATTAATCGTATGTGGTTTGGGTATAATTAACACATGCTTTGATTTATTTCATTTATTTTTAAAGGGTGTACGTGGGATTTGTATTGTTTTACTTGTTGTTTTACTTTTAGTTTTCTTTTGTTAAGTTCTTATAAACTTGTTATCAATGACAATTGCTTTTTTGCTTGCACTAACTATTCTTTATATAAATTTTTTAAATTCTGGAACAGTTTAGTTCACTTAATAGATTTAATATTAGAAGACAAGTACAATACTAAAGATAAATAAAGTTCACTTGTTTTTAAATTATATGAAAATAAAGAATAAATAAAAGAAAATACAATATATATATATATATATATATATATATATATATATATATATATATATATATATATATATATATATATATATATATATATATATATATAAATATATAGTTTATATTAAGTTGTTTGGATTTGTTCCCACAGTGAATGAAAAAATTTTGTTTTTGTAAAACGTCGTTGCTAGCTGCTTGTTCGGTATGAGCGGTGAGCGCTGTCAGCAATGACAGCTTACACCGAAAAGAATGACAGTAAATATACACATATACATATTAAATATATAGTCAAATATGTTGGTGATATATTCGCGGTTGCAACAATTAACGATAAGGATGAAATCCTAAGGAAAATAAATAAATACCACAACAAGTTTCAATTTTCAATTAAAACAGAAGAAAAAGTTTTGATCACACATTTGGACGCAAAAATGCGTAGAGTTAACAACCATATTAAGAGTGAGTGGTATGAAAAAAATCGCAGCGCACGGAAGAATAATAATAATAAATATCACTAAAAGGCTGAGTAATGCTCAATGACATTCAATGCCATAATGACAACATCAAACGTATTACAAAAAAACTAAACGACAACTGCTTTTCAATAAAATTAGTTAAAACACTAATTGAGTCGAAATATAATATATTAAAAATTATTCATTAATATTCAATAATATAAATAAAAATTCAAACATTTTTTGCATTATAAATTGTATACGGCATCTTAGTGACAATAAAATTATGACAGCAACGGTCAGGATCTACAAAATCAATCTTGCATACAAGCTTAAAAAGGTATTGGAGACATTTTTAAATAATGTTAAAGCGCCAACTGATAAATTACAACAAAACAACATTCTATATGAAAGAGAAATGACAAACAAAAGTGTTTTCTAATTTATATAAGAACAACAAAGCGAACATTACATAAGAAAGCAAATGAATATAGAAAGGATATCAAGAGAGTAAAAAGATCAATTGTATTAGTTCACGGACACACAGCTGAGTTTGATAATACTAAAATAATTGACACAGAGAAAATAAAGAAAAAACATTTCATAATTGAAAACTTGCATACACAACACAACAATGAATTATACAGAGGATACTATAAAATATTAGCGCGAGCTATAGTGTTGTTCTAAAATAATGTTCAAATAACGTTCAATATAATAATTTTTAAAATATTTAAATGTTTTTTTTTGTTTTGTTAAGTGTAAATTTTTTTATTTTTTTTAATTATAAATTTGACTATTATTAATTTATTGTAAGTCCTTATTATTACTGCTTATCTATGTGTGTTTGAAAAATAAAATTATGCTTTTTATCAAATATAGACGAAATCCCTTTGAAAAAGTTATCAATAAGAAATTTGACGAAACGTTAAGGTAAGAAAATTTAATAAATTAATTTTATATACGTTTAATATAACAGAGCCCAATTACTTTATATAAACAAATAAAATAAGACGTTTTAAGGATTTTAGTTTTAACTATAAAATAAGTAAAATTTAACTCTCTGTAATTGTGTTTAGCATGTGGTGCATAAAATTTGTTTTTATAACTTTCTTTGTAAAAATTTTAACAGCTTGAAATATAATGAAATATAATGTATTATTTTTGTTTAATTTTAGTTCCAACTTTAATTGTTTCTAATAATTTAAAAAAAAATTTTTTCATAATTTTTGATGTAAGTATACCATAGCAAGAAGTGTTAAGTTGCTTCTGTTACTTCTATTGTGGTTTGTTAGTTACCCTTGTGTAGTTTTTCACACATATGCAATGTCTATGTATTTTGCTGAAGGAACATAGTTATTGTTCAGTCAAAATCATGATTTTTTATGAGCATTAATGGCATATTTGTTTTATATATCGTTTTATTTTACATTAATTTATGTTCAATACATTTTTCACAAACATTGCGGTTATGGGCACGCTCACAAACGCTCTTTTTGCAAAAACAGCAGTTCGTTTGGTGAATATAATTTTTGTATTTTGACTTTTCGCTATAACAAATATGACATTGAGATGTTCCTTCGATTATAGGAGGAATAGTTGTTTGCTTTTTTGAAGGAATTTCGAACGATTGCGATAAGCTCTGCTCAGCTTCAGATGGTTCACGGGACTGGGTTATTGACTGGGTTATTGGTTCATCCACTAAATCGCTTTGGTTGATAGCAGAAAGCACATATACTGCTGATTGAGTTCTTGGTACGCCCTTTGCGAGGCTTTGCGCGAGATATTCCAAGCTCGCGGAAAAAAACTCGACGTACAATTGGTTTGTTTATTTTCCAATTTGGATTTAAATCTTTAAATATAATGTACGCATTTAAAGCTGAAACATCAACCATGTTTGAGAAAACAGCAACTGGCCATATATTTGTTTTTCTTTTCGAACTATAGCCCGATAACATTTTGCCCACGGTATCCACGCCACATATAGAATAAAGTTGTAAAGCTGAAGATCAATAAAGCTAATATATAATATGCTGTAGAATTGAATGATTTTTGGCATTTTTTTCGCATCACATTCTACTTCATTCGAATGATGCATTGTTCTTTGCAGTACTACACAATTATTCTTTTTCCCCACATATGACACAAGAGTTGTAGTAACGGTGAATGCAAAAGTTGAATGGTACAGAGGAACCTTTTTGCACTCTAATAATCTGGGTGGTATGCTTCTTTTATTTTTGCGCATAGTACCTAACATTGTTAGTGACAACAACTTTTGCCTAAGTTGGTAGGATGAAAAAAGTTATCCATTGTTATATTGTGACCCTTAAATCTAACTAACTCCAAAACAACACGTTCTCCCCGATTTTTTTCAGCTATGCTACCAACAGGCTTACCCAAATATGTTTGGATTTCCAAACGTAATTCCATATCTTTCAGGCTTTGAAGGCATATATTGCCTAAACTTGCATCGTCCACGAAATCCAAGCAGTTATTCATCAGCTGTAACACACTCAGATGGATTGAAAAAATGAGTCAATAACTTGGCCCTTTTGCCGAATATCTTATGAATTGGAGAAAATTTATCTGTAGAGCAGGTTTGATTTCTGCTCATAACTTCATCAAAACGAATAACACGATTCATATATTGAAATGTTTTTTTGACATTATCGCTCTAAATATGGAGCGTCCATATTCACTATCGAACAAATCCAACACTGTTTCATTCTTTGATCTAATATAACTGCAAATTACATTGAAACTACATATGTGTGGAAAACCACACACGAGGGAAACTTACGTAAGTTTTGAAATATTTCATTACTAAAAAATATTTTTTAATAAAAAAAGGTGTTTTCTGTGCTTAATTGATATTGTTAACAAAGTCAGGAAATTTCTTTAGTATACCCCAATTTTTTCTTGGTTTATCGTATAAACATGGTTCAGTTTGTGTGGTTTTCGACACAAGGGTGATTTGAGGGTTAACTATCAATTATGATATAACTTGTCATATTTTAAACTAAATATATTTAATCATACCAGTATATGTTATGCAGAAAAAGTTGTTAGAAAACTATAGTGATATTCTGTTCTGTATTCTATACACAATAAGCAAAGACTTATTTTCAATAATCTACTACTAAGAGAAGAAGAATCATTGAAAAGATTTTTCTTGAGATCATTTAAGGAAATTGGAACATTCTCCACATTCGTGACTTTAAATTACTCTTCATATAATTTTGTGTTTTCGAAAACAACTATTTTTCGTAAAATACAAATAAACTAAAATTATTCTCAAAGATAAATTTACGAAATTTCTCTACTTTTAAATACAAAATAAAAAGTGTAGATTGCATGTAGATAATGTCACCAATGAGTGAATAAAGTTGTTGACAAATGTGGTAAAGCAGTTTTCCCCACGCTTCTGCATATAAGTTATTTTTTTTAGTCATATTTACCTTTTTCAAACATTTTTTATCTACAGAAGGTATCCAAAGATAAGACGTAATTTTTTTTTAAAAATAAAATATATTTTACAAATATTTTTATAAAATTAAGCACTTTTCTTCTATTTAATGGGCAATTAATAAAATTTTTAATTAGAAAATATTCACAGGCTGGAATTCCACTTGATTATAGTAAACTAACAGCAAATAGTTAAATAATAGCGATTATTATATAACAACATATGCATAGTTTTCTGAATCTCAATTTATAGGCTATACCTGTGGTATCGGTAGATATTGTGCGCAAATACGCAAGCAACAGCTAAATATCTTCAAACTAATGTTAAGTTTGATTAAAAATTTCTATACTTATTTATTTCTGTTCTTATTATCATATTTCCTTTTTGCTCCCTTAAATTCTTATTTAATGTTTTAACTAAAAAAATATTAATTTGGTTATATTTAAAAATAAAGCAAATCTAAGCATTTATATACGCTGTATGTACTAACTCTTTATCGTGTATAAATAAATTAATACAAGCAAATGTTGGTTAGCTTGGGAACGTAGTACACAAAATGAGATAATAAAGGGGTTTTCAACAAGAAGTTTGTTTTTAAATTGTGACAACAGCAACAAAATGATAGTTTTGACATTTAGTTTTTTGACGTATTCGTTGCGAGTTGCGAATTGGCAATTGTTACAATGAATTTAATTTCGCATGAAAATCGCTTTAAAATTAAAAAAATCCACTACGAAAATGGTGGTTCTTTTAAAGTTACATTTCGTAAAATTCGTGATATTTTCGGATAACACAATCCGTCTATCTGAGACCGCTATTAAGAATTTGGTCATTAAATTTGAGTCGACAGGCTCGATATGAAATGTGGGAACACCATGGCGTGTTCGGCCGGGTCGTTCAACTAAAAACATCGCAGCCATGAGCCACAGTTTTGAGGCAGATCCAAATTTGTCAATTTCTCGACGTTCTCAACAATTGTGATTATCCAAAACCACCACATGGCAACATTTGCGTAAGGATTCGACTTTGAAGCCTTACAAGGTTCAACTGGTGCAGGAATTAAAGCCGACCGACTACTCACATCGCTGTATATTCGCTCAAGCCATACAAGGACAACCTGCTGGTTTTTCTGAAAAAATAAATTTTTCAGACGAAGCCCATTTTCAATTGTCAGGGTATGTCAACAATTAAATTGCCGCACTCGGGCTTTTGAAAATCGTAGAGCGATTATTGAGAAATCTTTGCATGCTCAACGTGTCACTGTGTTATGCGCTAAGTTGCTTGCAGGCGTGATTGGACCTTTTTTTCGAAGATGAGGCTGGAAACGCGGAAACGGTCAATTGATGGCGCTATCGCGAGATACTAACAGCTCAGTTCTGGCCTATTACTGACGATGTGGATATCACTGATATGTGGTTTCAACAGGGCCGTGGCACATGTCACACAGCTCATGAAATGATCAATTTATTGCCAACCAAATTTCCCGATGGCATAATTTCACGATAATCAACAGTTAAGTGGCCAGCGAGATCGTCTGATATAACAACACCGGATTATTTTTTGTGGAGTTATGTTACGGACAAAGTCTATATCGAGCCAATCGCATCGATTTCAGCCTTAAAACTAAAAATCCGTGAAGTGATTAACGAAATAGGACGTCATTTTGCCAAAAAGTGATTAAAAACGTTGCAGAAAGAATCGACATCTATCAGCGTGGTCGTGGTGGATATTTGCTAGATATCATTTTGCATTCATATTTGCCGAAGTTTTCTCTTCGTAATATAATAAAAATTTGAATTTGAATCTGAATCTGCTCTAAATTTTTTGTTTTATTTTGTTTTACAGAACTAGATTCTTGTTGAAAAACCCTCTATTTAATAGCATAACACAAAAATATCGCTCACGTTTCGCTGACTCAAGCTAAATGTTATTACAAATATTTTTATAGCATTTGGCTTTTGGGGCAAATCTTTCTGTTGAAATAGCTCTACAGGTACTTGCCTATAAATTTTCAAAAATACTGAATAGCGCTATTTTGAGGCATTTTCTCTCTCTCGAAAAGCGCATGTAAATCATAAATCAAGAAACAATCATGTAATAGCTAAATACAATAACCGCTTTCAACATTTACAATTGATTTTATATTTAAATGTAGTAAAACGTACAAGGCTACAAAAATATTTATAACAAGCCCTTGCAGTCTCTAAAAATAGTTTGATAATTTGTATTAAAATGATAATAGTGTGTTCTTTTCAGATTTTTTCGTAGTGACACTTTAAGTTTTTGTTTTGGCAAAGGAAACTTTTATTTAAAACGTGTTATTCAGTATAAAAAATTCAAAGTTACGGGTTTCGGGTTGATATCTAATATTAGATTATATGTTCACGAGTTATAATAATATCTCCGCTGTTAGTCTATTAAAAAATAAACAATTTTTGCCTTCATGTTATAATAAGGAGATCACATAATTTTAAAATTATAAAGTTCTAAAAATGTGATATTCTCATGTTTTCTTAAGTTAAACATTATTAGATGTGTTTTTTTTATTTCTTAGCATTTGAAAATTGTAATTAATTCTCAGGTGTTGTTTAAGCACCCTCAAATCAGAGATCTCTGATATCTTTTGTTATTCAGCAAATTTTATTTCTTTTCAATTTCTCTATTTTCTTTTTGTTGATGTTTTTTGCTTTGTTTCTGCCATTGTAAACACTTGTGGCTTTTTATACGCTTTTTAAAATTTTTTGTTGATAATTGTAAATTATAAAGATGATGTTGTCTAAGAACCCAGTAAGCTTTTGAGGGAATAAAGTTATGGCAATTATTTTTTTAAATGAAATAAAAATAGAACTCTTAATTGAATTGTGAAAATTAAAGCAAATAAATAATAATTTCTTATACAAATTTAAAAACTGAAATCAAGTTTAAAAGATTTTCTGGGTTTTATTTTGTGCTATCTTATGTCTTCAATTTATTTCCTTTTTAGTCCACTTTTTTGTTGTTTTTTTGTTTTCTTTGTTTTCTTATTTTACTTTCTACCGCTGAATTTCGAACAGTTAGAGTGGTAAAACATTTTAGTGCGAATAACATTTGTTGGCATCATCTCAAATCGAATATTTAATTAATTGGTTTTCTTGTTGAACACCTTCAGCTATTTTCATTAGAATGATATCTGAATAATTAATGATTTATTATTTCATTCAAGTTAAACGATTAACTAGAAGACGTTAAATATTCTAAACATTTTTTATATCAAATAAATATCCTTAAGGCTTTGGTGAAATTTCCTGTGAGTTAATTAAAATGTGTATGAAGGTCAAAATTATTAATTTTTTGTTTTTGTTTTGTAAACAAAAAGAAACAATTGAAATTCATTAGAATATTTATATTTTTACTGTTAAAGTTTATATAAATATAAATTTAAAAAGAAATGTAGAAACTGTCAATTACTTTGTAGTGTTTTTGTATTTTGATTTGAAATGAGGTAAATTAACATTTTTCTTTGAGTAAGAAGCTTTTTACATACCCAGTTAGTACTTGGGATGTGTAATATCTCTTAAACAGTTAAGTTTGTGGGACTTAGTTTTAATCCTGCTGGGCTGATAAATGCAAAATTTTGAATCATATATAGCGATTTCTTTTTCATCTACAGCAAACTAAAAAAAATGCGCAAATTCCTTATTAATTTTCTCAAAAGCTTTAAAATTTGTCTTGCAAGCCATACGACGACATAACTGAAAACTGTATGACAATTTAGTTTAGCTCTCTTTTGACCACAAGACATACAAAACTAAAATGTGTTTTTTTAAGCTAGATAGAACTTTAAATTGTAAAAAGTAACACAAAAAATGAAATTTTGATGAAACATTTTTTTTACTTGTTTCAGTAGACTCTCGCTTGAACAACGCTACGAAATTATCCAAATTTACTTTGAAAATCAGTCGTCGATTCGCGCAACTTATAGACGACTTCGTCATTTTTATGGCGTATATAATCGTGCATCTGAACAAGCCATTCGTCGAACTGTCGATTGATTTCGTACCACATACTTTCTAGAAGATGCAATAACACCAACACGTCGAAGGAATGTGCGTATTGAAGAGAATATCGCCGCTGTAAACGAAAGTGTGGAAGAAGATCCAAATTTATCAATTCGTCGTCGGTTGCAGGAATTGGGGCTCTGTTCGTCCACTACGTGGAAAATTTTGCGCAAAGATCTCGGCCTACACCCGTATAAAATCCAGCTGGTGCAGGAATTGAAGCCACGGGACCATTATATGCGTCGTTCTTTCGCCGATTGGGCTCTAGAGCAGTTGGCAACTGACCCGTTGTTTTATCGCAAAATTGTGTTCAGCGATGAGGCGCATTTTTGGCTTAACAGGTTTGTTAATAAGCAAAATTGCCGCATATGGAGTGAGACCAATCCACAACAGACCCTACAGACTCCATTACATCCAGAAAAATGCACCGTTTGGTGTGGTTTTCACGCTGGTGGCATCATCGGACCTTATTTCTTCAAAAATGAGGCCGGAGCTCGCGTTACGGTCAATGGAGATCGTTACCGCACCATGATCAATGATTTTTTGTTTGAAAATATGGATGACATTGATCCGGACGAGATGTGGTTTCAACAGGATGGCGTTACGTGCCATACAGCGAACGCAATCATCGACTTATTGAAATCAAAATTTGGCGATAAGTTGATTTCGAGAAATGGACCTGTCAATTGGCCTCCAAGGTCGTGCGATTTGACACCACTCGACTATTTCCTGTGGGGCTACGTGAAGTCACTGGTTTATGCTGATAAACCAGCAACAATTGACGCCTTGGAGGACAGCATTGTTCGTGTTATTCGTGACATACGCCCAGCAGTGCTCGAAAAAGTGGCCCAAAATTGGACGTCCAGAATGCGCTTCGTCAAGAACAGCCGCGGTGCCCATATGCCCGAAATCATTTTCAAATGCTAATGTCACGTATTGATCCTTCGAATAAAAAAGAAATTTTGATTACAATTTAATTTTTTGTGTTATTTTTTACAATTTCAAGTTTTATGGGCTTAAAAAAACACCCTTTAGATAATCACCTTTGAAAAAAAAGGCATAAATATAAATTTATATGTAAAATTAAGAGAAAATGCAAAGGATACGTCAGGAAATCAATGATATTAAATATGAATGTGTTGACAATTTTGAATACTGAAATCGCCAAAGCATCACTTACGCTAAAACAATTGCAGGTAAAGACAAATGGCTCCTCCATAAAGCCCCAGGCTAATGCAACGTATAAAGAAAACAAAAAAGCTTACGCAGTATACTAAAATAAACGTCATTTACAGGGTGGACACCTTTGAGGTTAAGAAGTTAATTATTTATTAAATAATTAAATGCCACAAATTGAGCGGTCATTCTTTTACACTCATTTAGTAAAAGGTAGGGAAATTTTAAGCATTGCACGTTAAGCTTCACGCTTATCAGTTTCAACTGGTATAAGAATTGAAGCTGACCGACTATTGTTTGCATCGAACATTTGTCTATTTGAAAAACTGACGAAAATAAAGGATTGTTCAACAAAATCATCATAATCCTGAGGCTCATTTTTAATTGGGCGCTTAAAGAAGCAAAGATAACAGTTGCAAATGGTGCTCACAAAATCAAAAAATAGTTTATTACAATCAAAGTAAGTGACCGTGTCGTACGGTTTGTGGCCAGCGGCATCATTGGCCCATACCTTTTCGAAAATGAGCAAGAAAACGGTGTTCCCGCAAATGCTCTATATAACCAAGCCATAATAAGCAGATTCTTGTGGTAGCTATTGGCTACAACTCCTTTCAGGAAGACGGCTAACACAGATATCGAAACAATACAGTTATTGCCTGAGAAATTTCCCGGATGCTTAATCTCTCGATTTGGAGATGCCAATTGGCCGCCTTGTTCTTGTGATTGAACAGCGCTGGAAATTGTTCAAAAAGGTTGTGAAAAGAGCAGACGTCTATTGCCGTGCTAAAGGTGGAAATTTTTCCGATTTTATGCTACATTCGTGATTTCCACATTTCTCCTTTAAATTGGTGTCAATAAAACTCAAGCTGTCAAAAATGTATGTTTAAGCCAACTTCCTTCCATCTTCCTAACCTTAAATTTGTCCACGCATTACATATACCTCAGGGAAACTTGGTATGCAAATAAAGTAATAATACTTAAGGGTGCCATTCTACGAGCTTGATAGCCTAGACTAGTAGCCGCGAAGGCTATAGGAAGGGAAAGATGCGATTAGTTTCTTAAATTAGTTTCATTGCTCAGTTATGACTAATACTAGATATGCATTTACACTTCTCTCCAAAGGCCCAACTATAATATGCATTAGCTGGCTTAAGGTAAGAGGTCCAAAAATGAACGAAAAGTCTGTCAAATTCTTAAGCAAATCATTGAAGACTTTTAGCTGGCTATAATGTACTTACATGAATATAGAAATTATAACGCACAGTTGCAAATTTGTTTTATTCGTACTTTTGTTGAAACATAATTTCTTTCTAAATAAATGAAATTTATTAACAAAAAGTTGTTTAATAATTATAAATTGTATACCCAATACTATTCTTATACAAATATACGTTTTTTTTAATAGTTTTAAGAAAATTACAAATGAAAAATGTTTCGCTGCTTGTATCATTTGGGCCAAAAGTACTAAAAAAAATTCAACCGTGTGCATCACTGAATTTATAAACAATAAAAAATTAAATTTTTTTACAAATTGTGTGTTAAATAAATGGAAAAGAAATTAAAATGTTTAAAGGCCCATAAGTTATTAAACTCCAAGTTTGAGTCTAGTTCTTCAACGCTATCACGAGTACTACAAAATAAAGATTCACATTGAAAAAAGGTAAAAATTATTCAATATAAATGCTTATACCGGCGGGGTGCGAGATAGCTTTAGTAGTGCCCTTTCCTCAGTAGAGCCCATTCCACTGCCCGATTGAGGTTCCGTCCTCTTAATTTCCTTGCAGAAACGTTCTTGTAGTAACTTCCATCTGTGGTTGCACTCCGCAACTTTATATAATTCATACCAGTATGAATATGAAAAACGCAACTAGAGTTCTTCAAGGTATTACCACTTTTATTGCATTTTTCTGTTACTTCTTTCCATGCTTGCTCTTTTGAATTGCCGTTATAATAAAACGTGTCTCTTTTGCCATATAAGCAATTTTTTTTTGTTCGTTTTCTATATTTTTTCATTTGTTTACTAATATATCTACACACATTGCAAAATCAGCTGTTTCCGTACGGAATGTGCGATCAGTTTCGTACATTGCTTAAGCAAATGACATTTTAGGAAAAGTTTTGTTAAGTACATTATAGTTTGCCACATATAATTATTAGGTGGGTGCACTGTTGCTTAAGTTGGCTTAAGTCAGTAAACACATAATATAGTTGGGCATTAAGCCATGTTTTATGAAAAAAACGGTATTTCGTGTAACAAAAGTTTCGATGAGGAGTTCCATGGATTAAATAATTCACATAAGCGATGATGAGGGAAAAAATAGAACGATGTCTCACAGTCCCAGGAAATTTGAGCAGGCTGCATTACCAATATCTACAGTTAAAGCTCAAGAAATTCAGAAAATTATTTTATAATTATCAGTGAAATTTTTCTAAAAATAAATTAACGAAAAGTTTTCCTGAATATTATATTATATTATATTATTATGTTATATGATATTATATTACATTTTATTATATTATATTATATTATCTTATATTATAGTCGTTATTTAAAATTTTCAACTTTCTAAGATGACGGGTAATGAATGAAAGAATTTAATTATTTTTTCGATATACATTTTTAATGATTTCTTCCAATTCGATAACAGATAATCTATTATGAGCCCTAATAAACGATAACAGTGAATGAATCATATAGCCTGTTTCCACGACAGTTTGAATCTCGTGCTTCGCTCTCTGAAGCAAGTTTGTGAATCATGCTGTTTACACGACTCATTTATCTGCTTCGATTTGGCAGTTGTTATTAAACAGAAAAACATAAGTTGAAAAACAACAACAACAGTTGAAAAACAACAGAAGATATTCTTCTTGCCGCGATAGCATTAAGTATAATTTTTTTTCCTATCCATTTTTTTTTAATTTTATAAAATTAAAATTAATTAACACACCCACAAAACAATTATATTTTTTAAGTTTTCACTTTTAACTTTGTTTTGTTTGTAATTTTTCTTTGTTGATAACTAGTGCAGATAAACTTACGATAAAAATTAGAGAAGAGAGGATTTTTACTTGCTTCGCAACTAGGTTCAATATGAATCTACCAGCTTCGCTCTCAAAATTTTGTATGGCGAAGCAGGTTGATTCGCTTATGATTGGGGTGTGAAGCAAGAATAGAGAGCGAAGCAGGTGCCGTGGAAACAAGGCAATATTAATAATTGAAAATAAAAATACTGTATTGCCATCAAGCGCAAATAATATATTTATGCTTTCGTAGAGGAATGACTGATATTCTTTAGAATAAATAACACTATTTTACATTGTTTTAAAAAAACTTGTACTAAATTTATTTTAATCGAATTACTTTTTTTTTAATATTTTATTGAAAAAAGGCGTTAAAATGTTAGAAGTTCAAATTATATGACATATTTTTATGTATGCTTTTTCAATAATCCCAAGCATATTTCGTATTTAATTTTAAAAATTATTAGTTAATCTTAAATAATTGTAGATGTATATTTTTGGTTGGTGGACCAAGTGCTTGAGTTGTAAAATTTCTATAAGTGCAATGAAATCTAGGCTGAATTTTGCTATTCAAGAATATCGCGTGATGTTGAAAATATTTAAATTTATTAAATAATGAATGCTAATAGGCACAGGTTCAGCTATAAAAATATTCTTTATGCTAAGTAGTTTTGTATCAAGGAATTTATAATTTTCTGCATCATTAGCATCTTGAAAAACTTTATAGAAAAAGTATAATTTATTTTTCAACTTCTTTTTCATATATGGCACATGCTACTGGGAATGTATTTTAGTGTTGTTGTAATTGTATTGCATCTAGTATTTTTGTTATTATTTTTTCGAGATGTTACGATTGCAGCACGTTGATGCATTTGACACGCTTGAGCAATTTATCAAAGAAACAGCATTTAGTGATTAGTTTGAGTATTTTGACATGCTGATGTTGTAGTAAATTATCAGGAAAAAGGAAAATTAAAAATAAATTTCTTTTTGCTGTTTTAAGTTTTTAAGAAATTTGCAGTTTTTGTTTTCATAAAACACTTTTTATATACTTATGTACGTGTGTAAACTTATATCATGTTCTTATGTTTAGTTATTTGAAAAAGTATAAAATATAACCAAAATGTAATCAAAACATGCGATATTTAAAAAGTGCGTTATAATTTTGAAAACTGAAACAGAACTTTAAGGTTTGTTTCGTAGAGCATCCCGCAGTTAGTGAGGTTAGGAAGTAAAGTAACATATTGTAAACGTTTTGTTGTGAGTTTTTAAATTAAGAGTTTTTAAATTAGAGTTTTTTAAATTAAGAACAAGTTTATTAATTTTAACTATACAAAGTTGACACTACAAAATAATTTACTTAAGGCGTACGGGGTTTAATTTTACAATGACTGAATATCCACTCAGACGATGCCCTTTTATATTTTTCCATTAAAAGTCTAAAAAATTTAAGAATCTTCTACTCCTTTGTTGTTGTATGTTGTTTATTCAATGTGTAGACACCTGCACTTGCTTTTGTTTTCATACTGATAAAGTTACTTCTTGGAATGTATTTTAAGATATTTGTTGTTGTCTCGTGTAGAAAGGGTTTCTTAGAAAATTATGCAGATGGTATACAGCATACATGTTTGTTGTTGCCTTGCGCGTATAAAATTTCTACGCAGTTTGTAACTAGACATTTTGTTGTTGTACCATAAGTTTTCTAAGCAAGCAACGCAGTTCGTAAAAAACATACCCAGTAGTTTGCTTTATTGCTTTATGCAAGACACATCCATAACAATATACTCCTTTTGAACAACTTCAATTTTAGCGAAATAAAAAAACATGGAAATTTATGAGATTCTGATCGTTTCACAGGCACATTTTGCACCAAAGCTTATATCATTAATGCAGCCCCAAATTTTATGTTTTAGGGCGTTAGATGCTTATGGGTTCAAGAAATTATGCGACCCGAATAAATGCCGTGCAATAACTGGGTGGATGTGTGGCCTGTGGCGTCGTCTTGCTGAAACAGGATTACTGGTATCAACATTAGCCAATTGTGGCCACATAAGATTGGTTATCATGGTTTGATAGCATAGAGAATGATGACGGTCCCATGCTAATTTTCGAAAAAATAAGGGTTGAGGATGTCGCCGCCCGACAGCAAACAACATCGTATGGTAATTTTTTTTGAACGCAATGGTTTTTCGAGGACTCTTTGAGGGGCCCTTTATATGACAATCTTGTTTACATAACAGCCTCATTGAATATGAGCCTCATCACCAAAGATGATTTTGTTGAAAAATGTTTCACGCAAATAATGGTCATTCGGCTTTATTTCTTCAACAAGTTGGACTTTATAAGTGTGAAGATGGAGATATTTATGCAAAATGTTACACAAAGTGCCTCTACTGATACCAAATTGCTGTGAACGTCGAAGGGTCAATATTTCAGGCTTATTCTCAACACTTTTTATTGCAGCCTTGTGAGCCTTAAATTTTGTGTTTAAATTACGCAAAACAATCTCAGAAGGAGCCTGATAACGGGGAAAAGGTGCTCAAATTTTACAAAGTGATACAATGGAATTTCAACCATTTCGATAGTAAATTTTCACAATTAATGTAATGTTCTGTGTTTAAAAATTTTCAACTCTTTACTAAATAAATGAAATGCATATTTCTTAAAATTTAATAATTTGCCAGACAATTTAGTTCCTTACCTTAAATTCGCCCACCCTTTAGTTAAGTTAAATTTTGCAATATATTAGGTTTTTTACAATCAGCATAATTTTTTATTGAACAGAAAGCAAATAAAATAAAATCTACTAAAATGACAGACTTTTACCTAAATGAAGAAGTAATTTATTTTGTTTAACATTTGTAATTATTTTTTTTAAGCGAATTCCGCATTTATGGAAATAAGTTAATCTTTGCTGTAAAAACATGACGCTGTGAAAGGGAAAGTTTTCTTAAAGAAAATATATAAAAATAATTTTTTGTTTGAAACAAAGTCGACCTTTCAGTCTTTGGAAAAAATACACACGTAAACTTATATTAATATAAGCGAAATGTGAAAACTCTTTTCATTATTTTTATTTACGCGAACGTATAGAATAGGTTTATTAAAACATTGTAAATATCCAACCAGGTTAATTTATATTTAATATGACTTCAAATATATTCAAGTGCTTGTAGGAAAATATATAAGCTTAACAGTAAATAAGCGTGTTAAGAGCTGCTGTTATTTCCGTTGAGTACCCACTACATTTTGTAGTCCAAAACTTTTAATGTATACACTCATCTTATGATTTAAAATATAAATGCTCAGGTAAGCGTTGCTTAATAGTTGTTAACAGTTAAGTTATGTTTATATCCTGGCACTAGGTGGTGAATTAAAATTTCAATTCTATGGCAGGAATTAAGGTTCACAAAGCACCAACCAAAATTTAAGCATCTGTCTTAACAACACTTTTCATGTGAAAGCAATACAGTGAAATAATTCTTATTTCATACATTTTTCTAACAGCCAGGAGGAGAAATTACAGATAAAGAATGTATGGAATTAAGATTAAACAAAAAAGTGTTTTAAGTAAGTAATTCTATATTTTATTTTATTATTTCTTTATGCTTTCATAATGAGTTTTTTTAATTTAGAGTTTCCAACTCTTTTAATTGTACATTAAAATAAAGTTAACTGGATTTAGCTTAGGATTTAGCTTATGTACAAAGATTGATTATAAAAAGTGTTTTTGTTTTCGAAATGTTTGCTGTATTTTTGTATAGAAGTGCAGGGGAAAACATATCTATATGGCCACTTCACTACTACTCATATAGCTCATTAGTGGCTTTTACTCCAAATTTTATATTGACAATTAAAAAGTCTTATATCGCAAGCCAAATTGATTAAATGAGAAATTTCATTGAATTAACACAGCAATAAGACAGCAAAACTCAAAAAACCTTCTATACAAAGAAAGTATAGCAAACATTTCGAAAACAAAAACACTTAATTTTCAATCTTTCTACATAATGGTTTCCTTTGGAAGAACTTTATATGTAATTTGAGAAAAAAAGAATATAACAAATATTTGTACGTGCACATGTAATGAAAATAAACAATATTATTTTATTGGAGTCATTTTTAATAATATGTCAATTTCATAGATGAGTTATATGAGCAGGAGTGAAATAGCCATATGCATATGCTTTCCCACACAGCAATACATTTTTAAATATATTTTTTGAATAATAATATTCTCATAAAATTTTTATGTTTTAAAGAGATCTAGCACAAATTAATGTAGATTAAGTTGAAAATGCTTCCAAAAATTAATTGCTTATATATAATTAACATTACATTTCATTAGAATTGAATGAAAGAGACCAATATGATGAAATAGTCTTGAGATCGCTACTGAAATTACTGAAATTAATAGAATATATATAAAAATATATATGTATTGGTTCAATTGAAGTAAAAAAAAACTGCATGCCCTTTTCAAAGCTCATTTAGTTGTATTTTATTATGAGATTACTTCAGAGATGGAAACTTTTAGCTGGTAACATATAAAAATAATTTTCAGGTAACGTAAAATTTTCCCTGAAATTCGAAAGTATTGTCGCAAACTATACATAGTTGGAAATAAAGATAAAAAAGTGCTGAGTACATATTCAAGTTACATGCTAAAGTTTTAAGTTAGAGTCTAAACACAATACTGCGATATTTTATTGCGGTGCGTTTTTTCATACGATTTTGTAGTAAAAAACCGCAGTGCGGTGCGGCATAAAATTAAAATCTATTTTATTTCATTGCGGTTTTTTTTATTCTCTCAATTTTTTACACTCTTTCTCTTTCTGATGTTGCCATAGTTTTTCATTAATTGGCGGTGTTCACAACATTATTGTAAACAAAACACATGTGATTTTGAAGTTTATATTAATTGTTGTGGGATCAATAAAAAAGGTGCAAAAAGCATAAAAGTAAAAATGTTACTATGTCTCGTGGTTTCTAATTCCACACATAAATCAAACGTGGCCTCTACCAAATTTACAATGTTTTTAATAGCTTGAATTTTTTTATTTACTGCCATCATAAAATATTTAACACAAACACCAAATTGTACAAAAATTTAGGCACAAATAAATTCATAAAAAATGTAAACAAACAATGACAAGTTTTGCCGCCGCCGTCTTCCGGTGTATTGTGTTTATTTCTCTCTCCCGCAACGAGAAATCGCACCGCACCGCACCGCAATGGTTGTGTTTAGACTCTTAGTCAGGTAAATAAGTTTCAAGCATGCCTCGATTCATTACTGTTAACGTTTATTCCTTTTAATAAACGTTTTGTTATATTCCGTTTTTTTAGTGCTAAATAATAACACAGCACTTTAGAGTTTGAAATTAAATTAAAAGTTTTCTTCACTTTCAATACACATAAAACAAACACGATGGTAACTTGTATAGTTGTTTTAAGCAGTTCTCGTATACACAAGAATAGTCTACTTTATTGCTGTTACTATCATTCAGTGTAGGCGCCTGCTTGGCTGCGTGTTTTAGTTTTTGTTCTGTTTTGATTGCTTTCGTTTTCTGTTGTTTAAGTTATTTCGGGAACTTTATAATAACAACGTTGTTGTTCTCTTGTATACATAAGATTTCTTAGAAAACCACGCTATTTGTAAAATGCACAATAGGTCATGTCGTTTACTTTTTTAGTGATAATTATTTTCTTTTAAAACTTAAACACAACATCTTCATAACAATTATTATGCTTGAAAATATGCGAGTTTCTATGTTTGTTAAAAGAAAAGAATTATTAAAAAGACTAGTATTTATGAATCTCTCCATTTTGAATGATTTTTAAATGTTCTTTGTAGATTATATGCCTAAAATCTCAATGCCTTAATATTGGCCTTAAAGTCATTGTACGGGCTCAGCTATTCTCAAAGTTATCTTATGCTCAATTGTATTTTTATGGACATGACGTGATAAGGTTTACATCTGCACCTGGCCTTAATAAGATGGTTACCATTACCGCTGTGGATGGTATGCAGCGTCATCCTCGCCCTAGACTGCCTTCAGATACGTATATCCTCCGGTCACTCCTAGTTGCAATTTCAAAAGCCCGGAGTAGGCCGCAGCCTTCACTCCTTGCTAAAGAGTTGGAGACCATCTATCTCCTGGTCCAGAACGCATGAAACTTAATATAATTAAGAACACGACGGAATTCATACTCACTGGACCTGGACCATTCATTGTGTTCATTGTGAATGATCCGACCCACAAACTTAAACGAGGGCCTCGAAACACACACCCACCACGATACTCTCGAAGGGCCTACCTTAATAATCAGTCAGAGAACAGCTAATAACCTAAAGAGACAAATAGCGGAACTCTGGGGTTTTAATGGGACTGGGCTCCCTTTTACCACCGCAAGACATAAATCTAGATAGGTGTGTAATCCATAAAGACTTATAATGTGCCCCCAGGGGAAACATTTGGGTTTATCCAAAATCACCACATGCCGAATTTTGTATAAGGATTCGACTTTTATCTGATAGAAGCATTGAAGTCGACTTATCATTCACATCGCCGTAGATTCGCTCAGCCCAGTTGACTGGGTAACCTTTTACCTCGCAAGACACAAGTCTAAATGGCTGTTGTAGGATCCATAAAGACTATCATGTGCCCCTGGGGGGAATTTTTATGGACATAGCTATAACAATATCGGGAGTTTAGGAGTTTTAATAGATTATATAGGAATTTCGGGATTCAGTTTCATTTTTACCGCCAATTCGAAGAAGCTATTTGTCATGTGCGAGCAACAATTAATGTATTGTTACGTTTTTTCTTTTAATAAACGTTATGTTCTATTCAGTTTTTTCATTGCAAAGTAATTATACACAATACATTACACGATTTATTCACTTTCATACACACAAAAATTCACAGAAAAAAAGCTGCTTTATTATTTTTATGTCTACTCGAAAATCATTTCACTTCAACTTACTTTATTGTCCGACAGATGGAGCTTAAATATATATTGCTTTGAGCGATACTCGCATATACTAGAAAATTTTACTTCAACAGTATCAAATATTGTTATCATTATTCATTAACCTGGAATTTTTTATAAGAATGTTATTGTTGTCTTTTATGCATAAGCTTTTTTTAGAAACTGTGTGATTTATAGAAAGAAACAATAGGTCATTTCATCAGTTTACTTTTTTACTAATTATTGTTTTCTTTCAAAACCTAAACACAGCATCTTCGTAACAATATAATTCTTTCTGACAGGAATAAAGATTTTGTACGATTTATATTATATCACTCTGTTAATCTATATTTTTACAAATATTATTGTAAGTATACTTTAGGCTACTATAGTTGTAAATATCTGTTTAATTGTACACACACTAAATGTCTGTGCTTGTATGAGTGCATCAGGGTTTAAACATTTTTTTTTTTAAATTTCACTTCATGTAGTGTACAATTCAAAATTTGTTGTTTATATGAATACACACACACACACATACATATATACAGACTTTTCAACAATATTATATGCAACTACTTAAAGGCTGTTTGGGTAAGCGTAACTTAATGAATGAATTAATGATCAAATGAATGATTAAATAAATATTTGTATTCTACGTTACTGAATCGCTGATTAAATTCTGTGGTTATTCGTTATGTGGTAGATTACAGGTAAAACGTTTATGGCATAAAATCCCTTAACTGCTTCTGGTAGTTTGTTAGTTAGTTGCAACAAATTTGTAGTTTCAGATGTTGCAGCACTTTAAGTTTCTCTATTATAATCGTACTAATTTCCACTTATTTTTTACATACAAATATTTAATGATTATAAAAACTGATAATAAGATTATGTAAAAGATAATATGTGAGGTTGCTTTCTGGCTGTGCCTTGTTTGCACAAGAAGTTTCCTAGGAACGAAGAAAATAATAAATTTCTATATATAAGTGCTGTATGTAATAATCTTCTTTGTTATATTTTTTTGTACTCAAGCGAATCTCTTGGTTATGAGTTTGATAAGGTAAGGTGGGTATGTTGTAAGTTCTTAATATACTTATTATTTTGATAATTCTTAAGTGTATGATATTGGTTTTCGTCGTGTTGGTAGTATTGTTAACGTTTGCGGATAACTATTGGTAAAATGAAAGAACAAAAAAAAACAAAGAATGGAAAAAATGATAACCACTCTAATCTACTATCCTTAATCTTATATACGTTCTGCATACATTCATGCATTTTTGGGGGGTATGTAAAAGTAGATGCAATCGCCACTTTTCGCTCAATTATAGTTGCTAGTGCTCGTTATTTGTTTTTAAATTGCTATATGTCTGCGGTATAGTCTGATAACCTTCTTTCATTTGAAGTAAACAACTGCTGAGAGTTCTTGATGGTTGGTAGAACTTCACGATCAACATGCACCAATTAAAACATTTCTGAGCGATAGTTGGTGCGTTTCAAAAGTGCTGTTTTCAACACAGGAGACATGAAGTAACCAAGTTAATCAACTGACGATAGAACGCAACTAGTACGAAAAGAACACTGAAGATGGCAAACAGCCGAAACCGGTTTGTTCACAAACCAAATTTGACGAGGGTCGACGGAAAACCGTACCCAAACAAAAGTTAATCAAAACAGTTTGAAGATGAGAAATTGGATATATTACTCGAAGAATGCAAGAAAAAATTTGTAGTATCTTTGGAGATACACAACAACTTATTTCCTTATGTTTAAAAGCATTGGAATTTATTCAAAAGTAAGGAAATTGGGTTCCACATTATTTGAAGCCGATAAATGTTTTTTTTTGCTTGAACACTACAAAAGAAGACATTTTTGCATTGTATTGTTAGTGATATTAAAACATGGATAGATTACAGTAACCCTAAGCTCAAAAATCATATTTAAAGCCGGCTTACGAGCCAAATCAATGCCAAAGCCGCTTATCCATTACACCAAAGTAATTTTCTTCTTTTGGTTAAATCGGAAGGACATTTTGTATTATGAGCTATTGAACTTGTGTCAGATGATCACAGAGGGCTTGTAGCGAAGACTTTTGATTTGTTTGAAGAGAGCAATCAACGAATAACGACCAGAATATTTGAGCAGACACGAGGCCATATTCTTCTATCATGCTGTTTATGCTGCACGACTGGTCAAATACCATTTGGAAAACAGTGTCTTGACTCATCCACCTTTCTGACTATCATTTGTTTCGATTGTTGCAGAACGTCCTTATTAGAATAAACATCACTTCAGAACAGGGTAATCATTCTTTACCCCAAAACCAGAGCAGTTCTTTCGGCGCGGAATGCTACCAGATAGATAGACAAATTTTTGGTTAACGATGGATAATATTTTAAATAATATATCAACTTATTTTGTTATTATAAGAACTGCATTTTGTTAGCAAAGAAATCGACATTATTAACTTGTACATCTATTAGCATAGTTGCTTGATTATCAAAAATACTCGTATAAAAAACTATTTTATTTTAAATTACTAGTGTTACTAAAGGTTAAACAACAGTTATAATGGCTAAAAGTTATAAATATGCACTTATTTTAATGGAAGTTCTTGAATCATATGAACCATTTTAAGCTTGGGATATTGTAATTTAGCACCAAATATTATGCTTCACTAGAGTTGTGATCTATTTATTTATCATTTATTTAAAAAGACTTTGTTTTATTTTCTAATGTTTTTTGATAACCTTCCGTTATCAAAAAACATTGTCTTTTGAATTTAAATGTCAGTAATTAAATACATTGTATTAAGCATAAGGATTTTGTACAAAGTTATACATATTAAATACATTTATAAATGTTATATTTTTGTGCTCAATAAAATGTATTTGGAAGGTATGAATCTTGCTTAACAGTTTTTCTATTTTGTCTTAAGCAAAAATCATGAAAACTTATTTCGGCACTTAAGCAACAATATCTTAAGCACTTGTATCTATTTAAATTATTTTTATTATGCGAAAAGAAAAGAAACATTTTACTATTGCGAAGTAGAAATAAAAATAGACAAGAAGAAATATTTTACAGTCAAACATTAAAGTGTAAGAATAGTTAAAGTTTTAATTAAAAACAGTAAAAAATTTCTATAAATACAACATTGTATACAACGAATATGGTAAAAGTTAACAAAATAGCAAACACTTACGAAAACAAACTAAGCAAATATTTATTTAGAGTTTAGACTGATGCAGAGTGAGTTTAGTTATAAGTATACAAGTGGTAAACTTTAGAAATATCAAAGTAGATCGCATAAATTTTTGTATATAAAGCACAGATGGCGCTATAGTAAACTATTGTTGGCTACGCCTTATAAATTTTGTATATTAAAAATCACTTAAATTCTTCTTACGATATAAAAAATAGTTGACTACGAACATCAATTTTTAAGTTCTTATTACTTTAAAGTGAAAAATAAAAAATAATATTTACGCTATATTGGTAAAAAAGGTAAAGATCTTCAAAAGAAACTTTAATATTTTTCAGTCTTTGGGTACTTTATATTCTTATATAAAATTATCATATTTATTATTATCAAAAATTGAGGCCAGATTTTTTAACTGCTTTTCGATGAAAACGAGAAAGGTCGAAGGTAACCATTTACAAAGATATTCCGCCATTGCCCGTAAAGTCGGGCCAAGTCACAAAATGGTATTCGGGTATTTGTAAGATGTATAAAAAAAACAAGATTTCAACTGCTTTAACTACAACCGAATGCAAATAATTTTTGTGAAATGCTTTTATTTTCTTCTCTTTCAACACTACAAATCAGAAGGTATTCATGATGCAAATCATTTTAAGCTTTGAATACCACGAAAAAAACTGAATCTGTGCAAACAAAAATCTATTAAAATTTGCTGGAAATCATATGACATGAGACATTCAAGCAAGAGGTCGTGTCAACAATTGATTTGTTTAGGTTTTAAGTGACGAAAACAAATATAACTTGGATGATTCAAGTGACAATATATTAACAATACAAGAAAAAAAGGTTGGTTTTAATAATAAGGCTGTTAAAATGTATTTGAATCCAAAATGATTTGGAATTTCAGAATGATATTCGAAACCATTTTTTCTTAGAATAATGATAGTTTTTTCTACATACGACAATACATTTTTCCTGTTCATATTCTGTAGATCTAAAGATAATTGAAATAGTGAGATAACGTCTACTGAAAGCCACTTTTTTTTTATTTCTTTTTTTTTTAAGAGAAGTAGCACTTCAGGCAACAATGCCTATTTAGTAAAGTACCGTGCTACATTCTTTAGGAAAGGGATAGAGAAGAGATGAAACAGGTGATGAAAGAAGAAGGCTAGTCGGAAATTAACTGCTGCATATATGAGACAGCACAGCGACCAGTGATCATTCCTTCATCGCTGAGCAGCCCCACCCCCATTCAATTTTTATTTTTGTAGTGAAAAAAATCAAGGTCTTCGTTGGGAATCGAACCCACAACACCCATATTTACAAGCTAGTACACTACCTACTAGCCTACAGGGGCACTTTAAGATTCAATAAAATTTTTCCTGTTCATATTCTGTAGATCTAAAGATAATTGAAATAGTGAGATAACGTCCACTGGAAGCCACTTAAAGATTCAATAAAAGTCATGTATTTGAAATTATTTTAAAGTACGCAGTGAGTGTGGATATGCATATAGAAAGTTGTCAAGAAAAAAACAGTTAATGTTCATATTATTATATTACAAAATAATGCAATTTTAATTCAAATTTTAATTTTTAACAAAACTGCACTTTCTATAAAAACTTTTCTTTTGTTACCCTAAAAAAATCATAGAAATAGCAACAATAAAATAGGAATTTAACGCAGTTTTTATGATGTGATCGAGAGTGTATGTAATAGGTGGCAGGAAATCATGGTTGTGGAACGTGTAAAATAAGGAAAAGACACATTGTTTTGTTTTACCTTAACAAAAATTCTTTATATATTTTTGAATTGTTGAAAGTATAAATCAATATTAAAGAGGATGACATAATTCCTTTTCTGTCTATTTCTTCTTTGTGCTTTAGACTTTAATTAAATAACTATGTAAGATACTTTTTATATATACTTAAAGAAGAATGTGAATGTATCTTTAAACACAAATTGATTGAATGATTAAAGTTAAATCACATTATACTATAACTCTACTGTACTCTAAACTTGATTTAACTTTTAATTAATTGTATTTAATTAATTAATTATAAAATGTTGCGTTTAAGATTATTGATTTCTGTTGTTTCGGTGACAATTTAGAATGCTTCTTTATATGAAAATTGCAAAGTTGCAATCAGAGAAATATATATAGTATACGCGAACTACTGCATTTTTGTTCACGCTAGCTCACTCTATTATATCTTTACATGCGGTTTTATAGAAGCCTAATCAATTCTTTATTTATACTTAAGGTTCCAAACAAATTTAGCCATGCTTCAAGAAGTTTTGTAACGTCTTATTTTATTTATTATGGAGCACTATATTTTAGCTGTCTAATTCTTTATGTGGAGGCCCCATTATGCCTAGTACGCTGAATAGATCTCTCTCTATTTGATAATATGTATGTTATAAACAATTCTTTTTAAATTTACTTAGAGAAAACTAGCCCATCATCGAAAGTTTTATTTTTTTTCTTTTCTTATTCATTATCACATATATTTATATTTAATTCAAGTCAATCCGGTGCTAGCAACGTATGCAGTTTTATTTTGCTAATGCCCTTATATTTTAGAATTAAAAAACTCACCCTTTTTTGTTGTAAAATAAGGTAACTTCTGGTTTAATTTAGTTTACACATCTAAATATAAAATTATTATCTACACTAGCTATGTTAGAGTTATATAAAGTAAAAGTTGCAGCAATTAAAATATACAGAAAATGTATTTGAATAAAACACAATATTTTTATTAACATGTTAGTATATCTGCTACATTGTTTTTTTTTTAGCATTTTATCCTACATTGTTTAAAATACTTATCCTTATTAATTAAGTTTTTTTATTAAGCACTAATCAAAAAGGATGCACTGTTAAGATACCAAAATGAAGCGAAAATATAATTTAAAAATGAGTATCGTGGCAATATTAAAAAAAGAAAATATTTTATTCTTGTTGTGTAGGAAATTAGTTATATACCTCTAATATAAAGCTTAATAATGATAATAATGATCGATTTTAGAGTTTTCATTGCACTTATTATAGTTATCGTTATTCAGTGTATGTGCTTGTTTTCTTCTTTTCTTTCTGATTGTTGAAGGAATTGAAATATAGCATGTTGTTTTTTTATGCTCACATGATTTCTTAAAAACTGCTTCAATTCTAAACAGACACAATAGGCCATTTCACTTCACTATATTTAATAATAATTACGAAAAATGACATTTTTATTTTAATTATTGTTTATTGGCATTGATGATTCGTCTCGTTTCTCTGTGAATTTATGGATTCCACTTACCTTTTAACTTCACTATATTTAGTTATAATTACGAAAAATGACATTTTTATTTTAATTATTGTTTATTGGCATTGATGATTTGTCTCATTTTTCTGTGAATTTATGAATTCCGCTTATCTTTTAAGGCCAGACACAAATCAATCCAATATATGATATCGTATTCTGCAGCGAAGCATATTCCAGCTTATTCTGTAAAGAAGAAGAAGAAGAAGAAGAAGCAGAAGTAGTAGTAGGAGGGTAAAGTTCTCGGCTGGTGGAGTATAATTTCCAATTTACTGGCTCGCATTGCTTTTAATTTATTGAAAAACAGGTTGTGCACTAATTTTTTCCGTTAAGGAAATCAGTTAAGATCGGTGCTTAATTTTTGGAATCTTCTGTGTTAGTCTCAAGAGATCATAACGTATTATGTTTTGATCGCAAACTCTTAAGCGAATAATCTTAGTTTGTTGTGTGCATCATTTCAGATATGAAAAATTGTTTCCGTTGTTTGGCTTTAATCAGTGTGATATCCATTTCCCTTGCCTTTGGCTGATTCTAAGACTTCTTAAAAAGCTTTGTTAGTAATGCAATATTCGACTTTATTCGAAAAATAAAAATATCACTTACTTACCTCTGTGCCTTAGTTTTTATTCAGAAGAACATGCCGATATATTGATTTAATTTTAGTAGAAAAAAATTAATTTAAAGTTTTTTCTTAGAGTTCCGCGATTGAAGCTTCTAATACTTTTCTTAGAACACAACGTTTGAAGCTCCTAATGAATATTTTTGTTTTTAATTTTTATGGCTTATATGTTAACAATGATATACCCTAGATTTTAAGCATTTGAGGGAGATATGCATAAATCACTCGATATCTTACTTCTAGACTTTGATAGCAACATTAATATTTAAAACTACCAGGTTATCGTTAAAGGTTACGTAATATCATAAAAGCTTGAGTAATTATATATTAATAACAATTGGAAAAACTCACAATTATTAAGATATTCCAAGTGCAACATAAACTGTCGATCGGTGTGCACATTAAGGGAAGCAACAATAACCATAACAATAACAATTATTATTGTTGTATAAGGGTATTATATTTTAAACGCCACTAGACTACTATGCATTGCATTAGCAATGCACCAACATCATGTTTGTTTCGCCATAAGTTTTGGGCAATTTGGCACTTTCTATTTATACAAAATGCGTTAGCAATTATGGCTATTTATTACAGTACATGCTGCAAAGGATCATACAAAAAGTAATATTTTTACAATTGGTCTGCTTGTTTACAGTGTTTGCGTTTTTCACAGCCAGAAGAGGTGGAAAACAGCAGTTATTACCTCTCGCAGTCTTAATTAGAAGAGGAATAAATTATATTGTAGCCGTGGGAGATTAATTGATGAAAGAACTTGGAAATAGTATTAAAATCTAAAACGTTAGTAGATATTTAGCAAGGAATTAGTTGTATTAAAACAATTTTAAAATCTTAAGGACTATTTTTCTGAAAGTTTGCAATTCTTTTTTTTTGGATTTTAAGTTTCGTGCTGTCCTTGTAAGAAAAAAAATATATAAAAGTTCATTGGATGGGAAAACAGAAATTATTAAAAGATTCCCAATCTCTATTTTACGTAAAAAACTAGAATCGCCTAAAAAAATAATGGACCAAAATGAACAGTGCCAACATATTAATCACTAATATGTTTCAGAGCTGCTGCAATACCTAGGCAACGTCAAAATAAGTAGTTTTATTTGACTAAACTTTGTAGTTCTCGAATCCGTGGAAAGCTTTAGTGAATTTTAAATTCCACACTAACTTATAGGCAGCGACATTTCAAATGAGAGCAGGTCTTGTGAGAAAAATTTGTTATTTCCTTATAAAATATAAATTCAGCTTAAATGCAGTTTTGTTATTATCTCGGATATTATCCCCCCGGGGGCACATTTATCGGTCTTTATAGAATACTTGCCTATCTAGACCTGTGCTGCTGGGGGTATAAGAGAGCCCAGTTCCCTGAAGTCAGCAGGGGACAACTGGAAGCTTCATGTTATTTCCACAGGAATTGGTAAGTCCCAGAGTTTCCGCTAATTGTCTCTTTAGACTTTTAGCTGTTTCTCTCACTGATTATTGAGGTTGGCCCTTCGGGAGTATTGTGGTGGTTGTGGTTCTGCGGCCCTCGCATGAATTTGATTTGAAGGCCAGGATCATCTCGCCTTTAATCACACCTACAGGTGAATGATCCGGATGCAGTGAGCATGCTAGACATGTGTTCTTGATTAGGAGTTGGATACTCTCCTCTCTTCAGTAAGGAGTAGTGGTTTGCAACCCTGCTTTGGAACCGCTGAAATTGCATTTAGGAAAGACCTGTTGCTAGAATTAGTCTTCGGCTTCCTAGGGCGTGAACTGCCTTGCTTTTCATTCACAGTGGTTTGACCACGATCTGATTAAGACCCAAGACCAAGGACAGATGTAAATCCTATGACGAAATATCTCGGATATTATTTAAGCCCGATAGAAACAACGATTGTGTTAACTCTTAAACCAACTTTCATACTGCACTCACTTTTTGACATGTAGTTATTATCTGTATACTCCGGCAAATCATCATTAATAACCCTGACAAATTATCCAGATTTGCTTTGGAATTCAAGTTGATGCAAAAATTAAAGAAGCATTTATTTATTTATTTTAAAGTCTGGAGCAGTTAGAAAGTGATGCAATGCTTTACCGCCACCGTGCTACCGTGCCGTGATCAATAATATGGTTTTAACAGACACAATATGGTGGCTGCGAACTTTAAAATATTATTATCAAAATTTCCGCATAAGTTGTTTTGAAGTAATGGACTTGCCAACTGGTCTGCAAGGACACAGTGATCGCGTGTCCGGTCACAATTAAGCAAATGAATCAGAAATAATTAAATCATTTGAAGCACACACTTTCGTAGTTATTTCTGACAAAATTTAACCAGAATAGCGGCCATATCTTTGAAATATTTTTTTTTATTTACATTAAATTTTGTTTGCCCTTTTTTAATAATTTCTATCAAGTTTAAAAAAAAATGAATATTTCAATAAAAATGTAAACTGAACACAATTTTATATTTTACCATATTTATTAAAATTTTTATTTGCACTGCAATAACCCTCTATCTTTCTCAAATAAATATAAAATACAATGTCGTATAAAGTACATTATTTCACTGTTATCTTGTTATAACGATGTTACGAAAAATATTTACTATCGTTACTTTTGTTGCGGATGATGCACTGCTGTCAGTCATATTTTTTTTTTTTTTTTTTATATTTCAACTTTTATTCCGAATTAAAATTTTACGTAATAATGATGACTTTTTCATTGATGTTTTTTGTTAAAATGTTATTTAATGTTTAAACATAAGTGCATGTATTTTATTGTAAAATCCAAACATTTAATTCAACTTATCTGCTTGTATATATTTCTTGTACATTAGTTTTTATTTTGGATTGTTCTCTTTTGTATAGTTTCTTACTTAATCGAGGTATACGATGTATATGTACAGTATAACAAATTCATAATTCTTTGTTACATCTCTAGTTAAGTAACAGTTCAACGTGGTAGAATTATAGTACGTAAAAAATTTATAATGTACGCGTTATTAAATTTATGATTTTTATTTAAATTCAACAGAGCTGAGCAATATTTCGGAATCAAGGAGCTTATAAATCTCTAATGCAATAAGCGAAAATATATTCATACTTATTTTCAAGAAGTATAAAAGACTTTATTATCCACTTTTTTCATATTAACAGCAAAGTTTGTAGTGCAATACATGTGAAAAGTGCATAAAAATATTATATGTATTTTTTGAAAACAAACATACATTTTAAAATATTATTGCTATTTCCTATTTCGAATTTACTGGCGGAGGAAAAATAAATAACATAATATCATTTATTTTTAATTTTTAAAATTCGATGTTTGCCTGCCTATGTCTCCGACAATATTGAAGAAGAATTGACAATTGTAATAAATTGATCGTTTCATGGGCTGTGCGATATGTGCCACGGTCCTGTTGAAACCACATGCCAGTGATGTCCACGTTGTCAATAATAGGCCAAAATTGAGCTGTTAACATCTTGCGATTGCGTGATTATTTGACCGTTGCCGCATTTGCAGCCTCATCTTCGAAAAAGAACAGCCTAATCACGTCTCCAAACCCCTTAGCTCACCATAGAGTGACACGTTGTGATACAAAGGCTTTTCAAAAATCGCTTGTCCCGAATGAATTAAGAGAATCTACGGCGGTGTGAATTGTCGGTTAACGTCAAATCCTGTATCAGTTGAATCTTGTAAACGCTTCAAAGTCAAATCCTTGGACAAAATTTGCCATGTGGTGGTTTTTGATAGCCCAGATGTTGAGAAAGTGGAGAAATTGACACATTTGAACCTACTTCAACACCATAGCTCACGGCTGCGATGATTTTAGTTGCACGACCCGGTTGAACACGCGCTGGTTTTCTCAAACTTTATATCTACCCTGACGAAACAAATTTAACGACCAAATTCTTAATAGCGGTCTCAGAAGGACAATTATGTTGTCCGAAAATATCACGAATTTTACAAAATATAACTTTAATAGAACCACCATTTTCATAGGGAATTTAAATAAATAAAACGCGATTTTAATGCGAAATTAAATTAATTGTAACAATTGCCAAACCATCCACTACAAATACGTCAAAAAACTAAATGTCAGAACTATCAACTTTAACAGAACCACCATTTTCATAGTGGATATTATAATTGTTTTAGTGCGATTTCTGTGTGAAATTGTTTTTATTTTACCAATTTCCAATGCAACTACTACGAATACGTCACAAAATTAGTTTAAAAAATTTAATGTTGTTTTTTTTTTAAGAGAAGTAGCACTTCAGGCAAAAATGCCTATTTAGTCAAATACCGTGCTTCATTCTTTAGGAAGGGGACAGAGAAGAGATGAAACAGGTGGTGGAAGTAGAAGAAAAGTCGGAAATTAATTGTCGCAGAAGACAGCATAGCGACCAGTGACCATGCCTTCATCGCTGAGCAGCCCCACCGACAGCCAATTTTTATTTTTGTAGTGAAATAAAACCAAGGTCTTCGTTGGGAATCGAACCCAAAAACCCCAGACTGCCAAGCTAGTACACTATCTACTAGCCTGTAGGGGCACCTATGTTGTTTTGCCACAATTGAAATGCAAACTTCTTGTTAAAAAAGCAATATTGACTGCCGGTTTAATGAGAATGAAATATTTAAAAATTAAATAATTAAAAATGGAAAGAATGTTTTTGTAATGTTAAACGAAAGGACCTTCTGAGACCTTGAATATAAAAATATAGCTAAGAACTATTAAAAACATCAATTATAATCAGAGTAGCGAAGTATTCACTCACTGTTCATACATGTATGAATATGTACATGTCATTTTTTAGCCGCTTCTTCTTATACATGTGTGAGAGACTACAAATTATTTTGTGTTTTCTCATTTGTGAATGCGACGATTTATTTTTTTTCTTTCTATCCATAAGTGAAAAAATGAGAAACACAGAAGTGTTCATTTTTGAATATTTATAATTTTGATAATTTTTCATAAATGAAAAGGTCGTAAAAATATGTGCGTTATGCATTCGCGTACATAAACGCACATATTTGATAATGCGCAATTGTCGGCGTATGCAGAAAAAAAAATATTTTTTTTATTTCTTTTAAAATATATTGCAATATTGTATTTTGAGTTAATATGTACCCATGTGGTTTTACTACATTTTACGGTAAACTGCGATCGTAGGTAGAAAATTTTTTCATGTTCATTTATGAGAAATTTTATAAAATTTCAACGTTCATAAATGAACATGTATGAGAAATTTTATAAAATTTCAACGTTCATAAATGAACATGTACATTTATGAAAAGTAACATTAATGAGAAGTAGCTAATTTATCATTTATCACATATGAATAAGACTAATAATTCTTGTTGTTCGCATTCATGTATAAAAATAAGCAGAACATTTTTTGTTGTTCGTTTATGAGTGTGAAAAATAAATATAAAATTTTAGATTTCTCATTTATGAAAAATATCATGAATGTTGATTTTTGAATGTTCATAAATGAAAAATTCTAAACCCTGACTATAATATAATTTTTCTATAAAAAAATATTATCGGTCACAAATTTCTATAAAAAAATTTCATATCGTAATTCTTCTAAAAATAAGTTTCGTAGTGTTATTTGCAATTTTTCTATAAAAATTTTCATTTGTCAAAACTTTTCTATAAAAATATATCAGTCGCAAATTTCTATAAAAAAATTTCATCAGTCATAATTTTTCTTAAAACAAAAGGTTAGTAAACGGTAGTAGATTTTCTATAAAAAATATCATCATCATGATGTGACATAGTTTTTCTTTGAAAATTAAATATATCATGAGATATATTTTTTTTGTATTAAGATTTCATCACTCACAATGTTTTATCTGGATATTGGCCGCAATAAAAGAGAATTATTATTTCTTTTTTTTTCGTGTTATATAAACTTCAACACTTGTGTTATGTTAAGCAGATTAATTAATTTAAAGTAAAATATTGTTTTATTTATTTAGAAACAAAATAATGATATTGTGTATGCTGAAAAAAAGTCTATAAAAATATTAAAACATTTCTTCAACTGTAAATTGCAGTCGTAATTTAGCTAAACATTGCACTCCATAATTCAATATTAATTTACAGATGTTCTTTAGTACAAAAGTATTTCTTTGTTCAGAAATGTAAACGTTTTTTACAGTACATGAATATATTCTTCTATGTTTATTTTGACATTTTATTTGATGTTATTATTGCTGCTTCGTATGAACGATATGTACGCTAAATATAACAAAAGTACTGGCATTCGTCTTACTACACTGGCAAAAGTGAATGTCAGGAAATGACTTAAAAGTATAAAATGAATAAAAACGAAAACATATCGCTCACAATCAACAAAGAAAAAATTGAGGGTTATATTTTATAGTTGCAATAAGAGCACGAGTCAGAATAGCAAAAGCATCGAGCGGAAATGATGCATTTAAAACATGATTCTAACTTGACTTGTGTTCTTTTATTAAAATTTATGTCTTATGAAATTTTTTATGCAAAAATTTTATTTATATCTTCTCATATACAATGTTTCCATATATTGAAATCTAAGAAAATATTAACGCAAACCTGTTTACAGTTTTATTACAAAAAGTGATGAATATTACCTTTTCCCTGTCTATTCTATTTCATTTGTTTTTTTTTTTGTTTTTCGAAAAAGAAATGTATCATGACAATTTATACGAAAGGCGGAAGGAGTGCTGATTACATTTGAAAAAATACTATTTATGATTTATAAAAAATGTCGTTTATTATCTTAATAAAAACTACAATATAGTTTTGATTAAATACGGAACAAGAGCAACAAATTGTTGTCAATCACTTTTTGTTACTTTAAAATGAAGAGAAAATTTTATTTTGTAAAGATGCTTTTCTGAAACAAAGCTAAAAAAAAATAACTAATATAAACGATAGATAATATATTTTTTGTTTTTATTTTAAAATCTCCTATTAATGTAATAATTGATATTTTATTTAAAAATTTGAACAATCTAATTGTAGTAGAGTATTATAAAAGGTAGGTAACAAAATTACACAGATGGAAGCAAATCTATATAAATTTTAACTAATTAGCTGTTGTATGCTAAAAGATTTTTGGATTAAAAATTATAATATTATTTCCTCTAATTGTTTTCATTATCCTTTGATAAAGGAGATTACCTGCTTCGTTTTGTGGAAAATACCCTTAAAAAAGATTTTGGGTTGAATAACTCTGGTCTGGGCAGTCTCGAATGGCATTCAAGGTTCCTTTATGAAACGATAGAGGTTATTGTATAAAATCGAAAGTTAAATTGTTGTAAACTGTCTTGGGTAACACGCCATGTAAAATTCAGGTTTTATCTGTCTTCAGTAAAAACTGAGAAAGACTTTGAGTTTGAAAGAAACCGATATAAATTACACTAGATGCGACTGATCAAAGCAGCAATTTATAAAATTCATATTAAATTTATTATTAAGCGGGTCATAATGTTTCAAATAATATGAGTAGAAGAAATATTTTACCATTATACTAGCATGTTATATCGGATTTTTTAACAAGAAGTTTATTTTTAGATTGTAGCAGCACCAACAACATTATAATTTTTGACATTAAGTTTTTTGAAGTATTTGTAGTGGATGCTCTGGCAACTATTACAATGAATTCAATTTCGCATGAAAGTCGCATTAAAATAATTAAAATCCACTATGAAAATGATGATACTGTTAAAGTTACATTTCGTAAAATTCGTGATATTTTCGGACAACATTATTGTCCTTTTGAGACCACCATTAATAATTTGGTCGTTAAGTTTGAGTCGACAAGCTAAATACAAAATTTGTGAACACCAGCCAATAAAACGATTAATTTATTGCAAATAAAATTTTTCGATCACATAATTTCACGACAATCAGCAGTTAAGTAGACAACCAGATCGTGTTATTGAACACCAGTGGATTATTTTTTGGGTGGCTATATTAAGGACAGAGTCTATACGAAGCCTTAAAACTCAAAAGCCATGTGATTAACGAAATAAAAGCGCAATTTTGACAAAAACTGTTTAAAAACTTTGATGAGAGAATCGACATCTGTCAAGTGGTCCTGGTGGACATTACCCAGATATCACTTTTCATTCATAATTGCCGATTTTTCCTCTTCGTTATACAATAAAAATTTGAATCACCTGAATCTAATCTTTTTGTTTTAGTTTATTTCAGAAAACAAACGTCTTGCTGAAATTTAAAAAGTATACTGTATAAGTCATTTAAGTATACGCTAAAGAATTTAATTAGTTTCTAATTAATAACTTATAAACCTGAGCAAAAAAAAATCTGTGAAGCTGGGATGTTTATTTCTTGAAATGGGACGAAACAACGAAACTATATTATAAGAGAAGAGCTGAAACATTTTTAGTTTACAGAATTGTGTTGAAATCAACCCTTTTAGTGTCTAAAATTAATATCAGAAACTGCTATATAACGATTTCAATAGTATATAGTGCCAATATAAAATATATGACATGATTGAAAAATTGTGGTTTTTACTGATGACAATAAGATAAATCTGGATTGATCATATGCCATATTGTTCTATAATATTAAAAAGAAAATTTTCTTAAAGTCCAGCAAACAAGCCAGCACAGCATTGTAGAGTGGGTGACTGTACATACTATTGAACAATATAATTGCAATTTTCAAGCGCTAGGATGACTAGAAAAACCTAATACGTGTTTTCCAGCACAAAATTGAATTGAATTTAGATTGGTTGCGTGGCGAGTGCTTTGGATGTGAATACATCATTATGAAGCCACGTTTTACAGTGTAATGGTGAGTCAGTATTTCTAGTATGATGTAATAATGTCATATACTCACCTATTTCCCTTGTTGTATGACTGTAATTGTCAAGGTGTAATACAAAATTAGAGTCTTCTCTTTTTTGTTTGTATGAGCGTATGTCTTCTGTAAATCTTGTTTTTCGTGTTCGTCCAGTTTGCCCTATATAAGTATGTTTGCAGGTACAAGTAATACAAGCTTACTCCGCTGGAACTAAATTTATCAGTTGTTTTTTGACGAAGTTGAAGCAAAAAAAATAATTCTAATTTAGCTAAATTTTTCCGACAACTCCTTACTCCTTCATATCTTCTTTTGTTTATAAAGTACAAAATTTGTTAAATGTTATTGTAAAATAACATGACGCAAACATTAAAATTTCAATTAGTATTTTAAGCAATAATTTATGTCTTCATTTCAAACGCATTTAACAACAAATGTCGACATATAATTGCTTTCTAATTAATAATAAATAACTGCTAAAATTAAAACAGAATACACATATTATTTATAAAAGTGATGTTGCCATAGGAACAACGGTTTTTTTCTTTAATAATTTGATAATTAATAAATTTATAACATAAATAGATTGATATTAAGTTGTTTGGATTTTTTCCGCCAATGACTGTTGTCATTTTTTCCTGTCGTTTTTGGCTATTTGTTCGGTTAGCGTGATAAGATTGACGTCAGTACCAAGCTGTCCAAGTACCAACTGTGGATGATATGTAGAACACAACCGCAAGCATGCTCACTAAACCAGGACTATTTATTATGCTCATTGTGAATGATCTCATCCACACAACTCAAACGAGGGTCGCGAAACCACAACCACCACGATGCTCTCGAAGGGCCAACCTTAATAATCAGTCAAAGAACAGCTAAAAGGCTAAAGAGCCAAAAAGCTGAACTCTGGGGGCTTACTAATTCCCGTGGAAATAAAGTGGAGCTGTCCAGATGGCTCCTGCTAGCCTTTTAGGGGACTGGGACTCCCTTTTACTCCCGGCGACACATGTAATGACGATGGGATTCTATTAAGACATATATAAGCGCAATTTTATTTCGTGCTTGATTCCTTTAAATAAATATTTCATGATATTCTCATAAAATATTTATTTTTATTTGGATAAATTTTTTATGAGAATATCATGAAATATTTATTTAAAGGAATCAAGCACGAAATAAAATTGCGCTTATATTGAAAAAGATTCCGAATAATTATAAATTACTTATTAAGACATATAAATATGCCCCTAAAGGGTGTTTGTTCGGTATAAATGGCAAGCGCTTTCGATGTGAAGACATCATTTTCAAGGCGTGTTTTAATCCGTATGTACAGTAAATAGATAGAGTTTTAACGCTATACAAGCAAAAACGCTAATGCGCCTTTGGCCGTGAAAATATTTTGAACTTTAGTTACTTAATATGTTATTTATGAAAGTTGTTATCTATTAATACAATACACGTGATTTCTTAGCTTTCAGTTAAACACTTCATCAAAGTTAATGACCACAAGAATATTAAAATAAAAAGCTTGAATTTTCCACTTAAAAAAACAATGGTGAAGATAACTTGGCTTCTAAAGTACAAGCTTTTGAGGCCAATCAGCAATTAACGATGCAAATTAATGATACTAATGTTTATAAAGCACTTCCACTAAAACATTGCAAATTTATTCTATTACAGAAGTTGCCTTAGCAGCCACAACGACAAAAACATTCAATAACCATAGAAAAACCAACCTCAACAAACAGTCAAACAGATACAAGATACAATGCAAAATTAACTAGGAAATGTGTAGCTAACCATAAATGTGGCAAATACTCAATTAGATCCTGTTCGATTTTTTTTCTTGTATTTCCTTTCCAGAACGCCAAGATGGTTGATTGTTTAATATAATTGTTGTATGGAAAGTAAAGTTGATGCCTGTCAAATGCAGTGTTCTAGATATTGCATTCAAAGTTATTAAACATCATGTTAATCATAATTACTTACAAATATAGAAAACATTGCATATGAATGAAGTTTTAACATGGGCCACAAGATATTTTATTTTACAACAAATTCAGAATAAGTGGCCAGTTTTGTTTAACCTTTTATTGCGTTTATTAATAAAAAAGAAATCATGATTTTTTGTTACACAGGATACTGATGACTAAGGTTCTGTTTTGTAGCTTCCATAATACTACTTAAGGGCAAATATAAAAATCCGAAAAAATACAAATAAATACAAGCAAAAGTAACACTGAATTTTGTTAGTTTCCTTATAGCGAATATTAACTTCCATATAAATTTGATAAGAAGCATTTTAAAATAAAAGAGGATTTTGGGAAATAAGACTAGCACAAATCTCCGATGATTTATGATTGTAAAGTGTGATAAATTCCTCACAATTTTTTGCTGAGATAGGGAGAGAGAGCGAGAGAAAAGCGAGAAAGACAAACATTTTATTTTTCATGTGCAGCCGAGTTTTATAGGCCAAGTTTTATAGGAATTCTTCCTATTTATAACGAATTATATTGCAAGATTTTACTAAAGGATTCCAGCTTATCGTTTAATAATACCAGAAATTTTAACAAGACACAAAGAACACAAAAAAATGTTGCGCTTTGGAAGGAAAACTATTATAACCTCGAAACTAGCAGTCGTAATCATCCAAATACTTGCTAGTGTTAGAACTTTTCTAATTTATCACTGCAATCTTTGAAAATAATATTTTGTTTGTAGGTCCACTTACGTTATTTAACAATGAGGTTGAAATAGTAGAGGTAAAGGGAAATTGTCTATAACACTTACCTTACACTGCATGAATTCATGCATTAGAACAGTACAATAACTTGGTCTACTGGCATAAAAATTAAGCTTTACTTTAATTTAATGACTTTCAAACCACTTGTTTTTAGTTTCGTATTAAAATTAATTTGATGCTGTAGGGATCAAATATTCCCAAAATAATCTTAATACTCTACTGTACAATGGGCAGAAATAAAATGAATTAAACAAAATTTCGCATCTTTGTAATAGAGCAGGTGTAATGTAGATCTAACTTTCCAGGTCTATAAGATTGGTCGATACAGGGTCCCATGTAGAAAATCTCGGAAAAATAAATTGCTTTTTTTTTTTATCAGATTTTATTTTTTTATAGCTTTTAAGGCATTAATAATGCTCTAAACAAACAAATACAAACTATTGAGTTTACACCCCTGATATTTAATTATAATTTTTCCAGCTTTTAAAGCAAAATTATAAAAATACTTAAGATTTTCAACTTAATATCTTTACTAGATGAAACAATATTTTCTTTTAAACAACATTGTAATACGGAAATTTTGTAATGAAAATGTAGTTTTTTATATTTAAGATGTGAATACGTTATGTGAATAGATTATGTTAGATAGTCTATAACATAATTTTGCTTTTCTTTATATTTAGGATGGCGTACACAAAGAATAAAAAAGTTGCACTATTGTTTTCAATATAATAATTGTCCATTTGTTTGTTACAACCATCTTTAGATTCGTTATAGACTGAGTCTTTGAATTTTTTACAGAGATGTGTTATTATAGCCCCTATTACAACAAATAATAAAAATTAAAGAATGTACGAAAGTGACGTGATATTATACAAATATTTTTAATTTTTAATTTGACCATACGTCACCTTGTTTTTAACGGCAATTTGAATATTTTATATGCACTATAATACACATAGATACTTACCAGGTAGAAATATGGACGCTATAGAAATAAAACTGAATTTAAAAATGAAAGAATAGTAGTCTTAAGAAATACAACTTTATTTCTTTCAACTTTAAACTCAGCAACTAGAATTTTGCACTGTTCTTGAACTGCTATTGGCTGGGGCACATAGAATCCGTCATCCGTCATACATTGTATTTTTCAACTGACAAGTAAGTTGAAATACACTTTTTCTTATCAGCGTTGTCACAATCAATACGTCTCCGTCAACGCAAAGTACGAAAGTTGGCCAACTTTTAACTTTTGACGTACGTTGAGTACTTTGACATTTTTCATTTGCTTCTTCTTCTTGTTTTTTTTTGTGTTTTCGCTCTATTGTAGTAAAATATTTTTAAAATAAATTATAAATAAGTAGTTTATTCATCGGAATTATTTTCAATCTAAGTAATTTTATTATTTGTGCTTGATTCCTTTAAATAAATATTTCATGATATTCTCACGAAATATTTATTACAAAAATTTTTATTAAAAAATAAACATTTTATGATATTCTCATAAAACATTTATTCCAATAAAAATAAAAAATATTTGAAATGTATTACTGCGGGGGAGAGCATATCCATATTGCAATTTCATAAAATGTTTATTTTTTAATAAAAATTTTTGTAATAAATATTTCGTGAGAATATCATGAAATATTTATTAAAAGGAATCAAGCACAAATAATAAAATTACTTATAAATTATAAATAAAAATAATAATAATAATAAATAATGGAATAAATAGTACAAATTACCATTAATAGAAAGTTTAAGATGTCGACTAACTCCATTTCAAATGTGCACTTTAATAAAACTTTGCTGCAAAAAAATATAAAATAAGAAAAACAAAAAAACAGCTTATCCGTCTTATCCGTCAACAAAGTACTTATTGTGCCAACCTCATCCGTCGTTACTTTGTCCTCAGTTGAATACGTCAAAGTATAACGCATGACGAATTCTATGTGCCCCGGCCTTATGTCTGCTATTTAAATTTAAGTAGTATAATTAATTTCACATAATTTTTGTAAAACAACAAAACAAAAAAAAAAACAGAAATAAAAAAGATAAATTGTCATTCTATAACAAAATATTCCCTACTCGTTTACGTCAATACAGAGAAAAATTTCTTGCTCAATACGTTACACATGAAAAATCTTATTCCAATCACTGATTGTGTGCTTTTAATAGAAATAAGTCTACTTGTGTTGAAATAAGTCAAGTGTGTTTTTAAACTTAGTCATACATAATTTAAAATTAGTCATAATTGAACATACTCTTTGAGAGCTCTGGTAATTAACTAAACAATTATGCCAAATTAAAAAGCAGCCAAATTGCAGCTGATAAGAAAACTAAAAGCCACACTAAATACTGTCGAGGAAATGAATGAATTAATTTGAAAACTGTACTACCTGCTATGCAATCATGAGCACTATCAGCATTCGTTGATTGGGGAAATGTAAGTATAGCTCGTAGCTTATTTCTTATGTACGTATATGTATGTATATTATATATATATAAAACATATACCTCTACTGACATGTACAGCACACAACTGCTGTGCGAGTATGATGAGTAGTGCAACTTAAGAGGGCAAATATAAATGAATGAAGATGCTTGAGTTAAATGTTGGCAGAAATTATGTTAACTACATAAATTATTCTGGATAAACAAGATCAAAGAATAAAATAATAACAAAAGCATCACACAAAACAATATAATACATTTTTTTAAGAGAATACCTGAAGTAAAACTGCTGCATGCCACCTGAAAAAATGTATTTTGTATTTAGCCAAGTAGCGGCAACACATTGAGAATGCGTTGAATTGCAATAATTAATATTTTCACGTACTGTTGAGAATAAGACAAGATTTATATTTTTTCAACTAGCATTTGGTTTTTGTGATTTTCAAGTTGTTGTTAAATTTTTGGCATAAATCGAAATAAAATCACTATTTCAACTTAACAGTCATTCGTTATTTATTTTGCTATATAAATTTAATAGTTTTTTGTAAAATTTAAAGCTACTCGTAAACTACAATAGTCACAAACGGTTAACTGCTGGTTTATTATTTGCACTATGGGGGAATATATTTGTTTAAAAAAATTCAAATTATACGGTTATTTATTTGTTTAATGTTTTGTTAATGAACTTTCATTCAAATGTGAAAGGCATTTGTTTCTTGTTGACGAATTTTGCATTCTGGTAAATTTAAATATAAAAATAAATTCTTTATTTATAAGTGCCATTGTGCTCATTTCTATTATATTATATTTCCTTTATATATTTTTCTATACTTTTCAGTTACTTCTTTTTTTATTTGAACACTTAGGTGGCATCACGTTCTTAGCTCGCGTACGCATACAAAGTAACTTAATGTTATAAGGCTGACAAAGAAAAAAATGAATGACTGAAGGAATGAGGGAAACCTCAAACACTAAAGGACATTAAGGGGGAAATACGGTCGAAACAAAATAAAAAAAAATAAGTATTTCACAATTGTAACAACCATGCCGTTGACAAAATTTCATACACACAAACTTAGGAAAATAGTATTAGGATACAGAAAAAGTATAAAAATTAAACTGTTCAGGATGTACGAGTACATAAAGCGAAAATACATAAATTTTTTAACGATTTGAAAACCGCATTTTATAATTGAATCACGTACATTTTAGAATGACACTTTTTGTGCCGTTCTAAAAAAAATATAAATAAATAAAAAATACAAAAACAAAAATATATATGGAAAATAGAAGTATACAGATACCGGCAACATGTTCTCGTTATTATATTGGACCCGAAACAATAAAGGCTTTGTATGAGTTTATATATGAGTTTAGATTTTTGAATGTCATTACATTGAAAAAAATTTTTTTTTTTGTGAAAATATATGCAGCACTCAGAGAAAATTATGCATTAAAGAGTATTTTTGTTAAATAATTAAAATTTTTTTACACAATATTTAGTTATTTAATGTTTTTAAAGCCTAAAATTGTTATAAAAAAATCTCATTAAGTTCTTAAGTATTTAAATGATAAAAAAAAATCTCGCTAACAATTATGATGATCTCACCTACGAGTTCGCTATAGGAAGCAAGTCAGGAAAGTAAATAAAGATATAATTCAAAATATATTCTATTGTATTTCATAATTTAACAGATTTAATTACTTTCTGCGCCCGGAAATCTTTAACAATGATTATGGAAAATCATCTCATGTATGGGTGCTGTTGTAGTCTGTTTAAGTTCGTTTCTATAGGAATTAAATAGTTAGTAATGGGAGTTTTATATAGGTATAAAATTTTAAGTTGGCAACAATTTTTTAACTCGTAGCTGTTTTTTCAGCTGCCAAGTGATTTATGTTAAGTTTGCTTTGAAATTTCAACATGAATAAACTGATGCCTGAACACATTTCCAAATCGTGTAAATTATACTCAATATAAGATTATTCGAATGGATATGTCAATAAACAAAACTGTTTTCTTTGGAGTGATGACAATCCTCAAGTGTTTGTTGTGACACTGTTATATCCAAAGAAACTTTTTGTTTGATGTATTTTATAGGCTAGTGGAATTATTTTTTCATACTTTCTAGTCAGAATGTGACAATCAATGGTGCCTGCTATAATGACATTATTATTCACTTTTTGGTTCATCGATTAAATAACTACTACGGACGGAACATGTGCTCTCAACAAGATGGCGCAACATTGTAGGAAATGTTTGGTAACCGCATAGTTTAAAATTTCAGATCTGTGAATTGGCCTCAAAGATCGTGCGATTAAATGCCGCTAGACTTTTTTCTGTGGGGGATATGTGAAGTTGCGATACAACGATTGATCACTTTCGCCTCGTTATTGCCGCTATACCACCATTTATATTGGAAAGAGTCATCGACCATTGCATCTTCAGATTATACTACGTTCGAGCTGGCCCTGGTGGTCATATGCAAGTAAATTTAATGCCAATTAAAAAATCATCTTTGTTTTATTCCATTTCAAAATTTTTTACCTCTATAAAAACTCCCCTATATGTTGAGAGAAGTAAATAATAAATTAATTTTATTTTTGTTAGAAAATTGGCTCCTACGAGAACTAATCTTCACCCTATTGGCAGCAACTGATTAAGAATGTTACTAAATAACTCATTCCTTTAATCAACTTGGATTGATAAAATTTTGTATTTTATTTCAACTCTTTCATAAACGGAGATATTAGAAGCTCCAAAAGCCTGATTATCAAAAGCATTTTTGTAATGTGGATGAAGATTAAAGAGATTTAACAAATTCTTTTTGTAGCAGTCATTTCTATAAAAGTGGCTTTTACTAGAAAAATTGAATTTTGTAATTATTTTTTTATTTTTTTATTAAAGAAAAATTGAATCCTACATGAAAAATATTCCATAGCCTCAAGTACATAAGAGTACAACTCATGATCCTTTTAAAATCGGATCCGGTTTCTTAAAACCTACGAATGAAAACTCTCACTTTCTAGAAAATAAGTTGGCTTCCAAGAGACCAAACGAGGACGGAGCCCTTGGGTTTGTTAATTTTTTTTTTTTGGCAGCATCATTTGAATTATGGTGCTCCATAAAAATAAATTGCATAAATTATTTGTTTCGTGAGATGTCAACGAAAGAAAAATTTACGGCAGTTATTTGTAAATTTTATTCAGTATATCAATTCTTTGAATTAAGGTCTCGATAAGTCTAAAATTTAAAACATCAATAAGGCATTATTAAATTTGGGTATGATTTTACGTCAACCTGCGTCAAATTTGGTTTTTGAACATACCGGTTTTGGCTATATGCCATTTTCAGTGTTCTTTTCTCTCTATACATTATTAAAGTATTAAAATTTTGAATTTATTTTCGAAATATCGTAATTGACTAAACAGAGTTAAATAAATAATGCCTAATTATATTTATTGGTATATATAATAATTATAGTTATTTGACCTTTTTAATATTTTTTAGTAGTTTATTATTAAGCACTAGGTCATTATTTAATAAAAAATTTTTAAAAACTTTATTTTTTATTATTTTTCAATATTTCGCCAAACCCTTGGTTGGCATCATCAGAATAAACAAAAAGAATGTATAAATAATTAGTTATTTTTATATATTTAAAAAGCAATCTTTTTGTTATCTATATTACATTTAGATGCAGTAATTTTAACTTATCAATGTATAGTAAGTTATTTTTTTTTCAGTGTATTGTTAAAGGTGTAGCTGCTATTTTATTAAGTTTTTGTTACAGACAAAATATTTATTCAGTTTTCTCATCTCGCTGCCATATTTGATTTTCGGTTGGGATTTTATCAAAATTATTAAATATTATAAATTATTAAATTTATAATTCTATTTAATTTTAAGGAAATAGTATTATTGCTAGAAAATTTTAAACAATAAAATGTTATATGGGGCTGATAAGTGGGACACTTTTAAAAATAATATACCAAGTCGAATGATGTGAACTAATGGTTGTATGGATTAGAGCAAGCTTCATTTTGCTTATTAAAAGATTAAAATTTATTAAAACATTTAAATCTTAATATATATTTACATATATTATTTTAAATCCTGTGGTTGGTATATCTTCATTAGCTATAAGTTCACGGCTATTATCGCCTTCTTTTGAAGTCTCAAGAGAAAAATTTCCAACCCTGGCTCATTTTTTGATGATAGTTGCTAAGGTCTAAGTGGCGCTGTAATCATCAAAATTTTTAATTCGTTAAGAATTTGTTTGTGCATTATTCATTCAAGTTCGTTTATCGACTCCAAAACTCAAGTTCGTTTTTATTGATGTAATTAAGATCGGATTTTTCGCGCCATTGTAATATCAAATAAGAAAAAATTTTAAATAAAGAAAATATCGAAATTATAGTGAAAGTAACCGAATTTATTTTACTTGTGGTTCCGTTTTTTTTTCGTTTAAGTGAAGACAGCCATTTGGAAGCCATCATGATCCCCTACACTTTTACCTTCTAGAGCGATAACAGGAGACAATACATCTTATTTAACTACAACACAAAAATAATTGGGTGCCGATATTTTATTGTTTTAAAATAGCAAAAAAGGACACTTTTACGTCTAATGATCCGCTTAAGCTAACGTTACAGTATCATCGTTTAATATTGTAGCAACTCAAAACTTTTTTTCATGAACAGCGATAGTTTAACAACTTACGACACTTTAGACACTCTTTATTAGCAGTAAAATTAAAATTATTTATTAAATCTGTTGCTTGAGATGATTAATACAATGTGACCCCATAAGGTATATAGGTGCGACCAATGCTAATGAATAAGGTAGCGATCAAGAAAATAATTTCTGATTATTTCTGTATATTAAAAAAAAAGAAAAACAAAATAAACACTGGGAATGATAATTTTATATACAAAATTTTTAATTGGTATTAAGTTGTTTGGATTTGTTCCGCCAGTAAATGAAATACTGTAGTCATTCCTTTCCGTCTTTACTGAGATGATATAATTTCCAATTCGTGCAATAAACTGTACTGGTGAGTTAGTGTTCTGACTCTGATGGAAAGTAAAAAAAAATGGAACAGTAAAAAATTTATTATTTGGAATCAATTTTAAGTTAACAATGCTAGATTACTGTAAACATTAATATTTTATGATATTTAAAAGCTGAGAGAAAAGCTTACACCACAGTAATACATTTACATCGTTTTAAAATAAATATTTTATGAGAATATCATTAAATCGAGTATAGAAAAAAAAGAACACTGAAAATGACACATGACGTAAAATTATACACAATAACCCAAGAATATCATAAAATATTTGTGTATTATGATGATTGCAAATATTTTCCAATATGCTTATTTGAAAAAAAAATTGTTATGTTGTATTAAAAAAAATGTTGAAATAACGAATTTATGCCTTAATTAGAACAACTTATTAGGCATTTATTTGTCTTGTTTTGTTAAAATCAATGAAATTTTGTTAAAATTAACTTTTCACTTAACAAGTTCGTTGGAAACATTTAAAACCATGATGCATTTACTATTAGTTTATAGGATTTTATGATAACATTTTGTATAGAATCACCTTATTCACATACAGTACATTAAAATAATGCTGCTATAGACTGTTAAAAAATTTCTTTTATACAATTTAGGATAAAGATCTGAGGTTTAAATTATTAATAAATTTTTTTAAAAAATTTTATCCAACCAAATGAATAATTTTTATTTAGGGCTAAGCTTACATGCCTAAAGAATTATGCAAAATATAGTTTTCTTAAGTTATTGTTCATAAAAATAAAATAGATTATTTTAAATTCTGCCCGCAAATTTTTCGTAGTTGTAGAAGGAGATAATTTCTCAAATTAAATCTTAATTTTATTATTAATAAAAGCCGTAAATCTTTTTCTCTCTCATAAATTTAGTTTCCGGTTAAAATCTTAATGGGCAGATATCGGGTTTGTAGATGAAACCATGTTTCCAATGGCCACTACTCTACCGCTTAAATAGCTGCTAAGGAAATTGTAAACAATTTTGGAGATAAACTATAGAGTTTTCCCAAACAGAGTAAATTAGTCTAAAGAAGATATTAAAGATAAAAACCAAAGCTTAATTAAACACAAAAAAGAAAAAAACAAGAAACAAAGAAAAATTTCATTTTTTTCGTTAAAATGCGCCCGAGTATTTTTAGCTTTTTACGCTGTTTCAAAATTATAAAAAAAAAACAAACCAAATATCACAAAACGTTATAGTAAAATGGTCCATGACACCTGCTCTTAGCAACAATAATAAATATCGATGAATTTAAAATATGTAATCCAAATTCAGTAAATTACAAACGTAAGTTAAATATTCTTGTGATTTGATTTTATAAAAAATTTTGATTTAATTTTTACCTTTAAACAACTTAAATAGCATTATTCAATATTAATTGTTTCTTTTGAGTTAATATTGACGTGATTTCTATTGCACTTAATGTTAATCAAATTACTGTGTTTTGTTTCAATCGCAAACGTCTTTAGCTAAATATTTTATCAAAGAGCAATAAACAAGGAAATCTAGCAAACATTCTTATTAATTAATATCGCTATCTAGCAGCTAAATTTATGTTGATTTTATGAATAATGATTACATTTCTCTGATCTAATTTCCTTGCGAATGTCAATAAATAATTCATATTTGCTTAATTTATAACCTTTCCACAAATAATATCTGACACACATAAGTGACAACATTCTAATTGAAACAATTTTTGATAAATTGAACAGCGTGTTAAGACAACTAACAACGACGTCTGAGTAAAATGAATGTGATACGTATGTATGTGTTTGTATGAATGTATCTATTTCAAATTGAATATGTAGAAAAATGCAGAAAAGACACAGCTTATAGCATTCTAAAATGAAGGATACATAAACAAAAACTTACAAACAAACATTAAACTAAAACTATAAAATCTGCTGTGCTGTAGAGTGTTTTTTTTAATCCAATTGTAATTTAACAGCCAGTGGGAATGTAACTTAGCTTTTTGTCTAAAATTTCATTAAGTTTTAGTTTTTTCCGCTGGCATATAACGTATATAAGTTTGCAAAGGACTTTGATGGCAAATGCCAAATCGTCAATTTTAATTTTTTTCCTTGTTTTTTGTGTTTTTTTTAGTCTGAGGCTCTTACCTTAATTATTTTTATCTTAACATGAGAGTTTTGGAAACAAACCATTTCATCATTATAAGTTACAACACTTCGGCGAGACGCGAACATTACGACATCTTCTCCAGCAAACATGTAGCTTTATCCAGGGCAGCCATTCAGACTACAGATGCGTGACTGAAGAGACTCAAACTTAACGTGTCTTGTTTACCAAACGCGCCTTTCAGTTATGTCTGTTACAATTGTTATCCACTGCTATATTATTACTTTCCTGTTTAAATTAAGCTCCATAGATACTTAAACCTGGACTTTGTTTTTGCCTATACCGGCCCTTTAACCATTGCTATTAATCTTCTAATATGCTGACGCCTCATTTATTAGCTCATTTTATTAGCTGAGACTCTGACAGACTGGAACTCCTCTTTTCTAGTTATTGTTCATTTAAACAATTTTTCGTCCACGAAATTTTATTTTCTACCCAAAAGGATGCTGGGATTTCAACTCCTGACTCGTTTGTTTAATAAACACGCAGATAGATATCTTTGCCGCTGCGTCTGATCAACAAGATTTAGTTAATTTTTGTTGGTGAAAGTAGTAACTTATTTGTATCTTCTTACCCACACTCATATGGAAAACATCAACACTAGCTTTAAGATTAATTGTTACAGTTTTGAAAAGTGGTGCGAATTTTAGTTTTCTAAAAATATTTTGTAAGACGGATACCTTCCCCACAACATATTCTTTATTCTCTTATTCTTTATATAAAGCACAACACCCACTTCTATATATATGGTGGCTCTTGGTAAAGTTATAAACAAATTGATTTTACTTCTGCTAAGAACTCTGTATACATTTGCGTCTTCTTCCCATGCTAGTCCCATATTAGACGCACCACCACAAGACTTACTTTTTTATTTGATCATAAATTTTTCTTTACTTTTACTCTTTGTAAGGTTTTGTTACTGTGTGATTACACAATGTCTGTGTTGTTATGTGTGAATCTGGTTACTAGACTCGTTGGATAGTGGCAGACTGTTAAAAAAGAAAAATAATATTTTAAGTCATTTTTATTATTAATGTGTTGCCAACGATTTAACAGTTCAATAGGGCATTTATTGGAAAACAACAAAAAGTATTTTACTCTAAAGTTTTTCAAAAATATTTATACTTGTAAATATAACTGTTTCATGAAAACTCTTTATTTTGCCATAAATTCGAAGGGCTTTCATATATTTTGTCCTAATATTATTTTTTATCTTTTATTTAAATATGAACATTTTGTTTTTTATGTTGGAGACATTATATGCAACAGGCTTTTAAATTTTATATATCGTGGTTAAGTTATCAATTTGCTGAAAAATTAATAAAGTTTTTAATGACAAATATTGATTATATTCCAATTTTTTATGTTTTGTTAAGATCTATCTCATTTCAATTGATAGTAAAATCCTATGAAAATATTTATTGACGAATTGAAATATAAAAATTTCACAAAATTACTATTTTTCTTATGGGAAGTTGGATGGTAAAAAAAATAAAATTTCTAAGATGCTTTATTAAAGGGCAACACAATTTGATGAAAGGTAGAGCTCTGCTAAAATAGTTCTGCAAAAGTAAGGATTAATCAATGTTAAGCGTGGTCGATAACTATGTCCAGAAATGGGGAGAGGCAATAATTTTTGTTTGTTTTCAAATAACATTATTTAAAAAATCTTAAATGATAATTGTTGCTATTTGTAAGCAAGTCATACCGACTTTTGAAATCTTCGTTAAAACTATTTTAAAATTTCGAAGAAAAATTAAAATTATTTGTGGCTGCATCGAATATATACACATATAGTATATTATGGTATATTACAGTCGCTTTATTAGCGAACTAGAGACATTTATGGAGAGAACATTAGCCCTTAATGAAGAGGAAAATTGTATTATTTATTAAAAATATTATAAAAAGAAACAATATACTGCCTGTTTATGGTAGAAACTGATATTTTCATAAAACTATAATTAATACCTAACGTAAGCTTAATTACTTAAGCATTATTTTCTTCTTCCAAAAATCTTTGAAAATTTTCCTGCATATTATACTCAATTTATATTCTGCATTAAAAGTCTTTCTATAATTCAAATACAAACAATTAATATTTATTTATAAATGCAAATGCACATTTTCTTAATTCAACATTTTAATAATGTCTGCTTTTAGTTTAAGGGAATATAACTTACAAATCAATATTTCATAGACATTAAATTCATATTTGAAATCAATATTTCACTGCAATCAGTGTTTGCAACAGAACAACAATTGGTTGTACAACATATTGTTAGAATTTATTTGAAAGCATGTTTATTTTACATGGGCATGTCCATTAATAAATATGAGAATTTAAATATTTGCTTGATTGTCTGAGTTATGGCCCAACAGTATGAGTTTAACTAAGATCTATATAATTTTTTCTTTTTTTTCATTTATTTAATAAAACTGAAATCTGCAGTGGATGTATGGTAAATATTTTAGGATTATTATTTAATAAATAACCGTGTTGTTTTTTAATCTTATTAAAAAGCAAATAACAGTAGGTTTTTTTCATATAACGTGTATAATGCTTGATTGTGTTTTAAATTTTATTTTCGACCACTAAAAAGTGTGGTGTTTATAGTAAACAGAAAAAAAAAGATTGGCAAAAAATTAATGAGTATTTGCGTTGTGGTCTAAGCCAAAGTGGAGCGTCAGCTAGATGGTAAGTGACAACATTGTAGTGTATAACAGAGATTAGATGGCTAAGTTAGTTCTTTAATAATCAAGAGGTCGCTAACATAAATATAGACAAAAATTTATAGACTACATGTCCAATAGAATTTACGACAGTGCTAACTGTTATACTGCGCTTACTTTTTGATATTTTTGATCAGCATGCTCTGCAAATCATCCTGAAGATATTTACTTTCATAATCAGTTATAAGTATGAGCTAGTAATAAACAACTATATGTTTTCAATAGAGAATAGAATCATCCATTCAAACAAGCCATCCGTCGAACTAGAAACAGATTTTATTCAATACATTTTCTAAATAATGCATTAACAACAGCACTTTGAATAATTGTGCGTACTTAGGAGAATATCGCTGCTGTAAATGGAAGTGCCATCAGTCGCAGGAGTTTAGGCTTCATTCATTTACTACGTTAAAAAGATTGTCCCAAAGTCCTGTGCTACACAGGTATAAGGTCTAAATTTTGCAGTGATTAAAGCTTCTTTCTGGGTTTCAGTTGAAACTGATCGATTGTGTTATTGCAAAATTGTGATCAATGTTTAGGATAATTTTTTGATTAACGGGTTTGTTAAAAACATAATTGCGATATATGGAGTGATTACGTGATAAGATTTACATCTGCACCTGGCAGTGAGCCTTAATCAGATGGTGGTCTGAGCGCCACTCACGCCCTAGGAGGCGTGATTCCAGAGCAGGGCTGCAAACCACCACTCCTTGTTGGAGACTATCCAACTCCTGTCCAGAACACATGTCTAGCATGCTCACTGGATCTAGGATCATTTCACCAGGTAGGTGTTATTAAAAGTGAAATGATCCTGGCCACCATATAAAACTGACCTGTCTGTTATGGGGCCGCAATACTCCCAAAAGGGCCAACCTCGATAATCAGCCAGAGAACAGCTAAATGTCTAAAGAGTCTGCTGACCTCAGGGGACTGGGCTCCCTTATACCCCCAGTTGCACAGGTCTAGATAGTCGAAGTTCTATAAAGACCGTTAAATGTGCCCTCGGGGGGGTTGGTGGGGGAGTGGGGTTGATATATGGAGTGATATCAATAAACAATGGACTCTACAGGAACCATTACATCCAGAAAAACGATTTAGTGCTTAGATGCAGACTGACGTTAGCACCTAACCGTACGGTCCAAATCTGACGGTAGTCTTATCACTGCTTGAGACCTGGCACTTATCTAAAACTCCCGTCATCCCCAGCCTAGTGACATTCTGCTGCAATGTAACACCACATCGTATAGGAAAAAGCCACACCTTGCCGTGATTTTGATATTAAACCACCACGTTACTCACGGAAGGGCCTCACTAATAATACGTAGACTACGTGGTTCAAGTTGGTAAGTCACTGGGCGAACCTCGAGTAATCAATTATTCCGGTTTCAATCTCCGCTAGCCTAGGCCACTGATGTTGTCTTTTAACCACAGAAGCATATGTTACAGTTAATGATTATTAGCACGTAATAGAATCGCGTGAGACGTGGTTTCAATAAGATTCGTTACACCAGTACCGACCGTAGGTCATACCCTAGTGGTGGCCAAACCACTGTGGGTAATTTTAGCGTCATCCTCGCCCTAGAAGGTCTTCAGATAGATATATCCTCCGGTCACTTCTAGTTGCAACATCAAAAGCCCAAAGCAGGCCACAGCCTTCACTCCTTGCTGAAGAGTTGGAGACAATTCAACTCCTGGTCCAGAACGCAGTAAGCTTAATATAGTTTCAAGACACGACAGCATTGATGCATAATGGACCTGGACCATTCATTGTGTTTATTCTGAATGATCCGACCCACAAACTCAAACGAGGGCCTCGGCTCCCTTTTACCCCCGAAGACACATATAAAGACGGTGGATTTCAGTCAATACATTTAAATGTGCATCCCCGGGGGGGTCAATAAGATGACGTTATGTACCATACGAACCCCAACTTTTGACTTTTTGAAATAAAAATTTGATTCGATGATGACAAATTGTTCTTTAAACTTGGCTAACACCTCTCGATTATATCCTGTGAGGACGCGTAAAGTCACTAGTTTAAACTGATAAACTAGCAAAAATTGACATCTTGGAGGCGTTATTTGTGGCAAACTTTTATCAGTGCTTAAAAATTGTGTCAAAACTCTACGTTGAAAAGGTGCTTCGTAAAGAAGCTCCCGGTGGTCATATTATCAAAGTCATTTTGAAATGTTAATGCTGTTCAATGGTTAGCTATCATGCTTTTGTTACAAACTGAAGTTGTATTCGGCTTATTTGCAATCAAAAGAACCCAACTCTATGGTTGAAATGTCAAACTAAACTTGAAATGTATATAATGACATGATATTAAAAATTTCTATCGTTATCATTTCGTTAAAAATGTTAAATTGGCGAACATAATTGTAAGGAAAATATTTTTTATTGCTAAAAAAAAATTCCGACCAATTTTTTGTAAGTTTCCTTAATAAAAATAACAGTAAAAAATATCAACTCGCATTTTTACCATTAACTTCTACTGTACATGTCAGATGTACAACACATATGAATGTTGCTTCAACGTAAATAAATATGTACTTTTCTACGTTTGTACAGGTTTTACAGTTTTTAATAAAAATTCATCAAGCACACCGCTTGTTTTGCAATGATTTTTGTTGTTGGTGTTGTTGTTGTTGTTCCTATTTGCTTACAAAACTTTATTGGTTTATAAATTGGCTTTCATTTGGAATTGTTTACTGTCGATACCTGTAAATTTGAATGCCCTCTTATACATGTTCACTTATATGAGTGTGTGCGCGTGTGTGTGTGTGCGTATGTACAATTGTTTTGTGCATATGTAAAATGGGACACACAGCTGCAGCAGCACAACTATGATACATGTAAATGCAAGATGGTGGTATTGTCAATAAAAAGAGAACAGCACAGAAAAGCACATGTAAGCGTGAGAACGAGATAGATCGATAAGGAGGCCAATTCAAACTACCTTTTTTGTGTTTATCTTTTATAAACCTTTTTTCCATTTTTGTTTTGTTAACACTGTTGTTGTTTTTGGTGCCATTGAAGTTGCTTGGTTGCATTTTTGTTTAGCTGATGGGCTTTAAATTTTACTTTATGTTGTGCCCTAACAAAAGCAAAATAAAAACTCACTTATTTTCTTTATTGTTAACAAAAATCCAATATGTTTCTCCGTGTGCCATTTGTTTGTTTATTCATTTGTTTTTATTGTTTTATTTGTTCCGTTTGCTGTATATAGTTTGCTCTTCTTCTCTATTGTTGCTTCTGTTTTTGTTATTATTGCGTGTTGTTTAGTTAAAGGTGAGTTTATGTTTAAAGCATATATGGGACGTGTGTATGTGTGTGTGTGTGTGCTTGTGTGTGTGTTTGAGAGAGAAATTTATGGCGTAATTGAAACCGGAAACTACAACACAATATTTTGTGGTAAAATTTTGATAAACTCTATTGAATAAACAATTATTTATAGCCATATCGATGTCATATATTTATTTAAATAAATAAGTATACATACATACATACATACATATAAACACATATTATGATATAAACAAAATATATATGTATATATATTTGTATGCGCGTGTAACTTCATTTGTATTTAAGATATAAATTTACTTTATTTATAAACAAATAATATAATAAATTGTTATTATTTTAATTTATATGTGATCAATAAAATATTTTTTTTGCACATTTATGAATATTTATATTTTAATCTTTATATATTTACTAATTGTTCTTTATTTGCCTTAAGGACGTTTAGGAAGCACAATAATACAAGGCTTTCATAACAAAATAAATTTGTTGAATATGATATATATAAAATACACTTTTGGCAAAGTTACTGGCAGACATAAAAAATCTTAGTTTTTAAAGTTGTCCACTGTGTAGAATTTTTTCCGTTAAGCCTATTCGCTTTCTTTGCTGTACATTTTCTGTCACAAAATTTAGGTTTTCCCCAATTTTATTAAATCTAAAACTAATTTGTTGGCCAAAAATATTTTTTTTATTTAAAAATTCATTCTGCTGTACGTTTTAAAAAATTTTAATTTAAAAAAAATGAATTTTAATTTTTTTTTTAAGAAGAATATGGATTTTTTGGACTAGAAATGTGAGTAAGTCAAGAAATGATTCAATTAAATCTATTTTTATTTGATGATACAAAATATTTTATATTATATTTAATATTTTGTATTATAAAGTTTACTCAAGTTCATTGCCATTATATTGTGAAATTTGAAAGGCCATGGATTGTTAAATGTGTGTGTATACATAGTTAGTTAGTAAAAAATGTTGTTATGAAAATAAGAATAGCAAAACTTTCCACAGTAAAGCTAATTTGGTTGCTGCCCTTTAAATATGTTGAACTAACTGTGTGTGTGTGGGTGTTCAGTTAACAGATTTTAATTAATTATTATTTCCACCCAAAGCAAGTTAGCTGTTATGTATATCTTTAGTAGATGCGGTAGCTGTATTGTTGTGCCTATGCTTGTTAAACAAAACTCAATGCGGAATAATCTTGATTAGCAAAGCAAAAGATGAAATTGTTGTGTTTTCTGCGGCTTGCGATTTGGTAAAGTCTACCTTATGTACAGAGGCAACTAAGATGTGTGCCGCAATATTGAAGAATGAGCCTTAGCTAAACGGAAAGTAGCAATACAATTGCAGTGAATGGTAAGAGGGAAGTTTGTGAGTGAGATCTCACTGGAGCCTTAGTGCATTGTAGTTTAGATGACTGTGCCACAAAGCAAATAGAATAGAGAGAGAGAGAGAGAGAGAGAGAGCATAACTAAACTGTAACTATTCTTCTGTAACTATTCCTTTTTTTCCTTTCTATGCTCTTCTATTATATTTTGTTCTATTCTATTTTAATCTACTCTACTTCATTTTATTCTATTCTATTCTTGTATACTCTCTTGTATTCTGTTGTAGTCTATTCTATTTTATTCTATTATCTATAATATAAAACGTGGCAAACGGAGTTCGCCGGGTTTGCTAGTTTTTTATGATATTCAATACGTTTCAATTCTTTTCAATTTCATTCAGTTCTATAGGGCTCTACTAAATTCTTTTCAATTCTATTCTATGCTATTCTATTTAATGCTATTCTATTTCATTCCATTCTATTCAATTATATTCTACTCAATTCTATTAAATTCTATTAAATTGCATTTAATTATATTCAATTCAATTCTTGTCAATTTTATTCAATTCTAATCAATTCTATTCACTTCAGTTTCATTCAATTATATGCTATTCTATTCAATTCTATTCTACTCTGCTTTGTCCTATTCTATTTAATTCTACTCAATCTGTTGAATTCTATTGAACTCTGTTCAATACTACTCAATTTTATTCAATTCTATTTAATTCTATTCAATTCTATGCAATTCTAATCAATTAAATATTAAATGGAATTCAATTCCTTTCAGTTCTATTCTACTGCATTCTGTTCTACTCAATTCTATTCTTTTCTATTTTGTTCTGTTCTATTTTATATGTAATTTTATTCTAGGCTACGAAGACCTTGGTTTTTTTCACTACAAAAAAAAAATTTACTGTCGGTGGGGCTGCTCAGCGATATATTACGGTACTTGACTAAATAGGCATTGTTGCCTGAAGTGCTACTCCTCTTTACTAAAAAAAAATTATATTCTATTCTATTCACTTCTATTCAATTCTTTTCAATTGTATTTGTTTCTACTCTGTTCTATTCTGATCTATTATCTGCTCTTTTGCTCTGTTCTGTTCTATTATATTCAATTCTATTTAATTCTATTTAACTCTGTTCAATTCTATTTAACTCTATTCAATTCTATATAATATTATTTTACTGTATTTTATTCTATTCTAATCTGTTTTATTCGGTTCTGTTCTGTTCTGATCTATTCTATTCTCTTTTGCTCTGTTCTATTCTATTCTATTGTGTTCTAGAGAGGAGTGTGTAGGATAGAAGTTTGTTTACAATTTTACATTTAAAATTTATGTATATAGGATTTTCTGCTAATGCTTGTTTCTTGTAAGAATTTAAAATGTTCCTGCAAAATACTCTTGTATTGATATTTATTTACAAAGAAATAGATCTCCTTTGCTTTACTATTCTTTATTTAATATGTAATATATAATATAAATATTTTTAAAAACAAAAAAAAAACATGTTTATTGTATTTATATTTAAACTAAATTATCTACGTGAAAAAGACTAATATATCAATTGAAAAGTAAAAAATTAATAACACCTACACTGTAAAAGGGTGGCAGCTCTGGCATATTTAAGATTTTATTGTATACTGCCCACAAATTATAAGTATCGTAATACAATTGAGGGAATTTTTGTTAAACTATTTGTATAAAATTTCTGTCATTAATTAAAATTATATATTGCATTCAAATAACTATTCATATTTATTTTTTTTATTAAATATATTACAACTAGGGGCGTTATTTTATCCTTAAAAATACAATAAAATATGATTTGAAAAATTATTTGCTTCAATTTATTACTTTAATTTTTATATTCCGTATAAAAATTATAAAAAGTATTATCAAGTTTAACAAACAAATAGCTTTTGACAAATTTTGATATATATGATATACATATGATAATATTTTTTTAGATATATGCTGCAGGGTTCCCTATTTATGTTGCTAGAATGCCATTTTTAATCGTAGAGAATAGGCATGCAAAATTAAAGAAGAAGCAAAAATAAATTGTAATAAGAGTATGTCCTATTTGTTTTGGTTATTGTATTGATTTATATTTTAAATGATATTTGTAACTAGCGCAGACTGATACACCTACTACAATAAAATATACAACTAGTTGTTATAAAAAAAGATGTCCGTATATAAGACTAGATTTCGACACATGTTATTATATTTGGAACTGCATTTCACAGAAAGAGGAAATTTCCAACAATAATTAATTTTAATAAAAAAATTAATTTTAAAGTGAAATACTGTCACCATACAAGATACGATTTTTAAATGTTTATAAGTAACATGAAGAGTTTGGTTTTGTATGAAACGTATATAACTATATATTCGCTAGAATAACAAGTACAAAATATAAAACCGAAACTTGGAATATCAATATAAATATCCGTTCGGTTCCAAAAAGTTGGTAAAGTATTTAACAAAATACAATTAAGCAGCTACAAGAGAAATAATTTTCTTCTAAAGCTTTTCACAAAACAACTTGTGGGAAACCTTTTCTTCCGGCAATAATATCGTGGTATTTCTCTTATGCTTTCAAAGTTGTGGAATGCCGTAGCTGCTATAATATCTCAACATAATTAGGCCAACAGCGATCTTCTTCGTTAATTGTTCTTATTTACTGCCAAATAATAGATACGGACTATTCCATCAATATCCCAGAGAACGTGATCAAAACGCTATTAGACTGGGATATGTATGCATGCATGGTTTATGCTTTCATTTCTACATTCATGGATCTGCAGTTATGGGTTTGCAGTCATGGCTCTTTATTAACAGTTCTAAAATACCGCAAGTAAGTAACAAACCAATAGACTTTAACTAACTTCTAAATATCTAACAATTCGTGGCTGTTTAAAAAATCTGTGGCCGTGTATAACTATGTGCAGGTATTTTGAGTAAGTCTCCTTTAAAAACAGTATCCCCTTTTTATAAAACTGAGAATAAAACACAATTTTGTAAACATTCTTCTTTGCTCATCGCTTTGATATTAGAAATCTTTATAAAAACGATGATCCTTATTTTAAAATCACACTTTAATGTTATAACATCTACATAAATAAATGTTTCAGTTGTTGCAAGATAAGCACATTCTGTATGTTATTTATTATTTGTTCTTTTAGCATTTTCTGCATGATTTCATTAAAAGTTCATTTTTGAAATATTTCCCCATTCATTCGTTTCCGACTTGCACTACATACCAAAAGTGTGAACAGATAAAAATAAAAAAAGGAGGATAAAAGTCTTATTGGATAAGTAATTATTAGAATGTGCTAAATATCAATTTTATCCCTGAATATCCGTAACTAACAAATGTATATAATTTTTAATAATGACTGGCGAAAAATTGATATTAAATATATTTAGGGTAACTTGTGAATACAAGCTTTGCTTTTGATGTTTGTATGTGAAAATTGTAAATAAAATTTTATATACATAAGGTTATATAAAATAAGCTTTTGCACATATTTTTAATAAAAAACTCGATAATGAATTAATATTTAGCGGAGTAATAAAGCAAATATAAATATAAATAAATATGCAGTCTTTTTGGCTGATTGCGTGATTATAATTCTTATTTAATCAATTTGGCTTGAGATATAAGACTTGGGTTTTCTGTACATAATTTGAATAAAATCCACTGACTAGTTATATGAGCATAAAGTAATGACCATATGGATGTTCTTTTCCCACAGTAACACGTTTAAATTTTTGAATAATAAATATTTTATTAGAATTTCTATTGATTGCACTAAATGAAATGTGATAGTAATTATAACGAAAAAAAATTACTAAAACATTTACTATAAAATATTTAAATCAAGTTAGTGTTTCTTAAAATGCAATCCGTAGAAATTAAGTCAAATTAAAAATTTATTCTTTAATTAACACAGATATTATTTTTGTAATAAAAGAAATATTGTTTTATAAGGCTAGCATATGCACCAGACATAGCGTCAAAAATTTTTATTGAAACTTGAATATGGATAGCGATTTAATGTCAAAATAAATATAAAAAATTTTCGGGCTGATCGGATTGGGGCAACCTGTGGTCAAAGTTCAAAACTTAAAAAGAAACCTCTAAAAATTTCTTTCTTTTGCGTTTAAGCATTTTTTTAAAAAGACATACTAGAATGGTAATTTTTTTTTTCTTAAATATTTATTAAATAGACTTAATCAATTTGCATAGGCTGGCGAGTCCTTACCGTAGTTCTCTGTAATGTGTAACGACTGGTGTTTATCATCTTAGTTATTAAGCATCTGGTTAAGTAAGATATTTGTATGTCGGCGGCATCATTCACATCAGTAATACATTTGGTCATCTGTGCCTTTTAAAAAATTCTTCGCTCTTAGGCCAATATGACGAATGAAATTATAAGAAATGCATAGAAATTTCCATACGAGAAAAATATTTTTTGCTTTGGTGGCCATAAAAGAGCTTAAATTCTCGGATATAAATAATTGTACACACTTTTTTAGAAGGGAAAATATCTACAGTACACCAATTCACAGATATGGTTGTCTTTATCGGATTCTAGTTGCAACGCTAAAATCATCTTTTCTTTATTTCTTATGATATTAGATATGAATCAAAACAGTCAAGTCAAACCATTTCTGATAAATACCAATACTTCCAGTGTAGAAACTTTATCATCAAAATAGCCAATAAGCCTCTTTGTCATTTGCGTGTCACTGTTTGGCACTTCAGCTGCATTTGAGGTTCTAAACCAGTATGATATATAGTCACTTACTAGAAAATGCACATATATATGAATACCATTTGACTGACTTGCTCATATCTATATCCTTGGATATGAATTTTTGCAGGTGTACAAATTGTGGAATTGGGAATAGAAAAATACATGCAACTTGCAGGATTTCTCTATAATCATTCTGAATATGTTTTTTGTTAAATATTGGAAAATTGGTTTTTGGCAGATATGAGACTCAAAACTAGCATGCCAGTACTCTATCGCTTTGATATAAATGTGAGTGTCACCTTTGGGCAATTTGTTTTTCCGAAATTAATCTCAAATACAGCTCTCAAGAGAGTTTCTACAAAAGGGCGGTGACATGGTAACCACAATAAGCTGTTAACAGTTAACATTCCAATAAAGTTCCTGCATCACTTTGAGGATCAGTATTTGCAGCAGTTGTGTCAAAACATATAATGAATTTAACATATTTAGTTTTAGCAAATAGTCGCAGGCTGATTAATCGACTGCAGCGCCAGAATACTTGAGAAACAGCCAAATTATATGACAACACTATTAAATTTACTGGCGGAACAAATCCAAATAACTTTATACTAGTCATATGTATACTAAAAAATAATTATTAAGTAATTTTACTTAATCGGCATGAAGTCGAAATTAATTCTATAAAAGTTTGTTTGAAAGAATATTCTTAAAAATTATCCTTTCGATTTTTTCTATATATTTCTTTTTTTTGCAAAATATCTTAATTTTTTTTAGGTGATTTCAAAATTCTCATAGCTCAAAAACGATAGAATCTACAGTTTTTAATAAAATTAAATCTTATTAAAAAATAATTGAAAAATATAAAATATTTGAGATTAAATATTTTTGTGACAACAGAGGTCAGTTTTCTATATAGAGATATTGCTAGTTGTGGTTTTCTTTGTGTACTAATAATTAAATGTATTTTATTTTATTACATTCTAAAATCTTAAATAAAGAATTGTTAAAATTAAAATTAAAAATAAGAAAAATTATTGCAGTTTTGTTATTATAAGTTAATTTTGTGTAAATGTTTTTTTTAAGCAGCAATTAAATTGTTGTTAAATTATTTCTCAAAATTTATTTTTATAAAACAATTTATTGTCAAAGTGTTGTTATTAAAGAATTTGTAAATGTAAAAAACATAAATGTGTGTTTGTTTAATTTGATTGTATATAAAATTTTTACAATTGATTTCTGGAAACTAACAAACTATGAGCTACTATAAACTATATTGTGCTACTATACAAACTTTTTTAATAGTACAATGCTGGCCAAGTTTCATTTATCATAACACACTGAGAACAGATCCTTAGCGATAATCAAATTTCTTACCTATCGAATTAAAACAGTTATGAAAAGAAAAAAATTTCGAATAAATTGTTTTCATATTTTTAAAGATTAATTATAAGTCTAAGTTCGTTTACTTCTGTTACTCCTAATGCACTTTACCAAAATTTTAAATTAATCAGAATATCAAGGGAAGCCATAAAGCCTTGCTTCTGAATCGGCTAACGTCGTTGGTCCACAAATTTCATATTTAATAAAAAAAAAATATTTAAAAATTATTGTTTCTTTAATTAATTATTACATATTACTAAGAATATCCTAGTAGCGTTAATTTTAGAGATACACTTCATATTCTTAAATACTTAGTGAAGATTGTGAGAGAGACTTGAGCTAGTCCACAAATTTCATATTTAATAAAAAAAAAATATTTAAAAATTATTGTTTCTTTAACTAATCATTACACGTTACTTCATATTCTTAAATACTTAGTGAAGATTGTGAGAGTGACTTGAGCTTTTCCATAAATTGGTGGTTTTCCCAGCGCAAACTATTTATTAAAGTGTACTAGTTGAAATAATATACAAAATCCATATTTTTGTTCTAACAGTGATTTTTTGGAGTTGTATGTTTTAGTTAGTTAGTTTTAGTTAGTTGTTAAAGGTATTATTCAAAATTATTATTATTATTGTGGTGTTAATATGTTGCTTGAATTCTCAATACTACGTTAAGGTATGTTTGAAACAGCATATATCTTAAAGGTAGTGTCTTCTATAAACTATTAAAAAATATATATGTTAACCTTTTTTTTAATTCCATCTCTATTTCTAAGTATAACAACAAAAAATTCTAATTTTACCGGTTATAACTTTTGTAGGGTCAATAGTTTTCTCATTTACTTTCTTAAAAGCACAGATATCTGCTTAATAAACTCATAACTTAAATAACTTTATTTATAAAAGAAAAATCTTTCACAACAATCCTATTGATGCTATTGTTATTAGCAATAAAAATTCCATAAATTTTATATATTTATTGCAATAGCTTGGTTTGTAAACGATTGTGTGTATATGTTTTGAAAAAAAAAGAAATAAGATAAATATAGGAACGATAACAATTAAAATGTAATAAATAATTATTTTTATTCTTTTGTATATTTATTGTTTTAAAATAATTGTCTCTACAAGGACAAAAATTGCATTTGTTGAATTTTAACTCTATTAAAATGTAAAAAAATTCATTCCTGTTAGATAACATGTTAAACAAAAAGTTTTAAATAGAAATCACAAAGAAAAATAATGACTTTTCATATTCTCAAAAGACAATTTTTTCTTGGAAAATTAATTTTAGAAAATTAAATTTTACAGAAAATATTTTCTTGATGTCTTTTGGGTTTGTATTTCATTTTAGAATTTTGGTTAGATTTCCTTAATAAATTAATTTTAAAAATTTGTTGATTATAAACATGGCTGTATTAAATTGGTTTATTAGCTGAGCACATTGTGGCAGAAAGTAAATAGTTTCTAAGCTGGCCGATACGTACAAGTTTTTGGCGAGAAAGCCAAAAACTTTGACTTTCAGAAGCAATTCAATATGACCACAGAAGACGGACTAATATTTTTATAGGCAAAAATTCCACATTTTTAAGTCAAAAAAGCCCTATCAATGTTTTTTTTCTGATAATTGGGGGATAAAAAAATAACATATTGGCTAAACTGCCTTAAACATGACCAACTTTCCTACGTCCTTTCAATGGCGCCCATATCTATGTCCACAATATATCAAAGCTGGAATGCGTAACTTAAAGCGCGCTTAAAAATTTTATAAAAATATTGATTTAAAGACAATAATCCATATTGTTTTTTCCTTAGAGGGAATAGAATTAATAATGGTTGTTGTTTTCTAATTTGTTTCATTATTTTAATTCATTTAAATTTTTTAACAAAAATTTAATTCGCACGCGTCATATGAATAAACTCTATTAGTGTCCAACAAATTGACGCTCTAAATAAATTTCGTCTTAATCTACTGATACCAAACATCTAACGTATTATTTCCAAAGGATCTAATTAAACTTTGAACTAAAAGTCCATACCCTACACTAATACCTTGTAGATGTGTAATTTTTTGTTGCAGTCAAACCCATTTGAAATACAATTTATGTCTGAGGATTACTTTGCTTGAACTTATCGCCTCTAATTTTTTCATATTTTATAAATTTTGGTCTATGCAAAAGACACAACCTACATTCGTATCAAAATGTTAAAATAAAAGATAACACTTGATTAAATTATATTTTCTATGTAAAGGGTTTTTTAAAAAGAAGTTTGTTTTCTAAAACAAAAAAAAAAACAAAAAATTTAGATTAAAATAATGAAAACTTTTATTGTATTCAGCAATTACGAATGAAAATTTATATGAAAAATTATAGGAAATGTCCACCACGACCATACTGACAGATGTCGATTTTTTTATCAAAGTTTTTAATCAGTCTTTGGCAAACCTACAGCCCTTTTTCATTAATCACATCACGGATTTCGAGTTTTAAGGCTAAAGTCGATTCTATTGGCTCCGTATAAACTCTGTCCTTAACATAGCCCCATTAAAAATAATCCAGTGGTGTTAAATCACACGATTTGGCTGGCTCTTTAGCTGTGTGACATGTGGCAACATCGTGTGGAGTACGAAAATAACACTGAAGATGGCAAACAGCCGAAACCGGTTTGTTCACAAACCAAATTTGACGAGGGTCGACGGAAAACCGTACCCTAATAACAGTAATTTTAACCCGGAAAAATCCAAGCACATATCGATATCAACATCGTTACTAATAGACCAACAGTTTGTTATTAGCATCTCGCGATAGCGTGATCATTGACTGCTGCTGCGTTTTCAGCCTCAAAAAAAAAACAAAACAAAAAAACACGGCCCAATCACGCCTCTAGACTACATAGCGCACCATTTATGCATCTCAGTAATCGCTCTACTATTTTCAGAAGCTCAAATGTGACAATTTTGTTAGTTGGGCTTCGTCTGAAAATGAAAAAGCAGTGTTCCTCAATAATTTCAGCGAATCTACGGTAATGTGATGTGATCGGTCGCCATGTGGTGGTTTTGGATAACTCCAATTGTTGAGAACGTCGAGGAACGGAATATTTGGATCTGTTTCAACACTGTGGCTCACGGCTGCAATATTTTCAGTTGAACGAACCGGTCGAACATATTTTGTGTCGAGCCCGTCGACTTGAATTAACCGACCAAATTTCAATAACCGCCTCAGAAGGACGATTATTTTGTCCGAAAATATCATGAATTTTACGAAATGTAATTTTAATCATAGTGGATTTTAATTATTTCAATGCCATTTTCGTGCGTAATTGAATTCATTGTAACAATTGCCAATACGTTGAAAAGCTAATTGTTAAAGCTATCATGTTGTTGGTGTTGCCACTATTAAAAAACAAACTTTCTAAAAATCCCGATATACAATATATAATCTACACATGGAAAAGTGATATTTAAATGAAAATAACACATCATCATTTAATTATAATGCAGTGAGTAATGAAGCCAATACCAAAACATATTAAATGTACATATGTATGCACAAAATTATATTTTTACGGTATTAGGAATGATGACGTTTTGTTTATAAACCAAACTGGAATGCTAAAAAAACAACTTAAATATCTCAAACAATACCATTACGACAATGTGATTAGTTTTAGCCGAAAAGTAAACATATACTTATCTAGCAGCATCCAAACACAAATATAAAACCTTAAGCTTTAACTTATTTATTTGACAATAATCCCATGTCATAGTGTAGGATGAGTTACATGCAGATATGTAGATATACATACATATATAATAGCCTTGTAATACAATAATTTTTCATTGAATTCTTGTTAACTAATTCAAGGCAAAACTTATTGTAAAAAATTGTATACTCATGAGTCATGACTATTAATGCATGGGTATGGTGATATAAACGGCGGTTTTACTGCATGTAAAAATTTGAAATAATCTTTTTGCCAGGAGGCTTTTACTTATTAGGTGATCGATCATATTTTTAGTACATTTTTTATATATATAACTACTGCTATTATATTTGAAATATTTATTTTCTTATTCAAGTACATTAAAATTTCCTACTTATTTGTAATGAAATGAGTTTCGGGATTTAGCAATGTAAAGCTATTTAATGCTATTTTCAATGCAGACTATGTTTTGCGTCCAATATTTTATAAAACTTTTATTTTCTTTTTGAAGTTTGTGCTTTTTATTTTTATGCGGCACATTAAAGTTTCTGAATTATCAGAAATGTGATCGTTCCATTTCTATTGTTCTTTATTCTCTGGCTATTTGTTCTTTATAACTTAATAAATAATACAACTTTCAGTTTTGTGATACAATTGCTTTTTAATTAATTCCAGCCAGAGCTAACAACAAAAATATATTTTTGAAACTCATTGTGCTTGCGATTAATTTGTATTCAAAATTTTTTGTTCATCAAACAAGTGTTCTTTATAGCGCTATATAAACCTTAGTGATCCATAGTTCCCGATATCTTCTTAATGGAAGATTCAACTTAACCCACTATAGTCTCCTAAACTACATCATCTTGTGTGGCAATTGTAGAACTACCGATTTACTTCAATTCGAGTTTCTCAACTAACTTAGCCATGACTAACACACACTATTATTTATATTAAATTTGTCCCTTACTAATGCTTAATCGAAGATATTTTCGACTTTACTATTACAGGCCTTATGATTTCATCTGCTATTATTTATTTTATCCAGCTTAAATTCAGGCGTTCGATAGAACTGCCAAATGGATGAAGGCAGAAGTTGCCGTTCTTAGTTTGTAAACGTTAGTCTTATTTATTGTCGGCATGTGGCCCTTTTTATATTTAGTTTACATTTTTGTCTTAACCTTGCTAATTTCCTTTATCTTCTATATATATATAAATTAAGCCCAAAATAGGTGTCCATTCGTTGCCAGTGTTTGACGAGATGCGCCGTCGGATTTCCACCAAATTTCACAGTACCTTCGTAATGATCGTTCGCTGGTTTGTATTTTGGTTTCACACGTTTACGCACAATAGTGCGTCCACAGTGCGTGTTTGAAACAAGACAAATTTTTCAAAAAAAATAAAATTTTTTTTCCGTTGAATACTTCGACTCAATGTTTCGTATCAAATGAAATGTGTGTTTTCATTTGTACGTTGCTGTGTGCGTGTGTGCTTGCACAGAATGCGCCAGCAATACAAATCGAAATATGCTCGTGTTCATAGCAAGTGAATGTGCAAACAAATAGAGAATTTTGTTTTTCATATTCTGTTGCATTTTGTGTGTGAGTGTAATTTGCGTGTTCAATTCCAAAATGATCCATCAGCCGAACGTTTTTCAAAGCAATTGTTAGATATTGGGAATGGCGCAATTCCAATTGACCCCACTACAAAAATGATTACGCTTCCAGATAATTTTTACCGCTTTGCACAATCAAAACAAGAATTGGTCAGAAACGTATTACCCGGTATTGCACAAAATTTTAGAAACCATGATTGGTTGGGGGAAACAGCTATCTTAGCTGCGAAAAATGCAGACGTTTTGGATATCAATCTGACAATTTTGAATGACATTTGCGGGGAAATTTTTACCTCCAAATCGGTTGAATCTGTTACCAATCAAGACGATGTTGTTAATTATCCAGTCGAATTTTAAAATTCGCTTGAGTTACCTGGACTGCCGTCCCACCGCCTGCAAGTGAAAGTTGGTGTACCAATTATTTTGCTTAGAAATATCTGCCAGCCACGACTTTGCAAGTGCTATTGACATTGACATAAATATAAAATCGGAGGCTTTATTAATTTTGTGATTAAATTGTCATAACGATTACATGCCATTCTCACGAGCTGTTGATTTGTTCACTAAATGACATTTTCTTTAGTTTATGTGAACTTGGCTGGTGAAGAACTCATTAATTTTCAGTACATTGGGTTGCTCAACGATACCTTTCACCAAAACCCATTGAATACATTAAGTCCTTTATCAAAATAACTATTTACATTGAAAATAAATAGGTTTTTCAAAAGGTGATATTATTTATCAAATGACTGAATTTTAATTCTTTAGTTTAGTTTATTTTTTCTTTTCTATTCTTTTAACTATGTTGCTCTAGAAGCTTCGAAAGACAACTGGTTAAAAAACGCGAACTTAATCTGCCATTTTTATTTTTCATTAAGGAATAAATTTCCTTTTTTTCGCTAGTACTAAATTTTGGTACCGCCAGATGTTTTCAATGTATGTCCAAAGCTAGTTTGGGCACCCATTTTAGGTTCTTTTCCAGCCGGCACCCATTGGTAGTTTGGGTAAATATGGTTTGCTATTATTAAACAATTTCAATTTGGTTGACGAAACTTATTCTCTCTATTAAGGTAACGTTTTGGTATCACGCTAAAAATAGTTTGACGCAGAAATAATCTGTTAGAAATGTGCGCAACTTCTTTGGCTATTAGCGCCGATACATTCAACTCACATAACCTCGCCGCTTATTATGTTGACTGCTTGCAGTTTCCCAACTGAATTTGTAATCTCTGTAGTCTATTATTTAAATGCTGCAGTCTAATTATACTTTAATCGCAAACATTTATAATTTTTATATAAAAATCCCCACCCACTTAATTTCTTTCAAACATTTGAGTTTTTGTCACCTGCTTCATTACTTGTTTTTAATGTTTGATACTGTTAATTGTTTTAAAAAGTTTTTATACCCCTCGAACACATTGTAAAAGAACTTTTTGTCTGTTAATTGTTTATTGAACATGTTTTCTATAAATTTCTTAAGAATGTATAATCTTTAATTTCCAAATGGTGTTAGAAATGTTTCTCCACTGTTTAACTTCATTTTCTATCTTCATATTAAAAAATCTGCCCATACAGATATTTGCACATGTGTATATGAAATTCTATTGAAAAAATAATTAAATCAGCAAATGTAATGTAACAGATTGAATTATGACTTTTATTTTAGTTTTGTTAAAACCATTCCAACAAAATCTGTATTTTTTTCGTTTTTACATTTTATGTAAGCATTTCCTTTTATACATTTTTAATGTCTGTATTCTGTAGCATTGGAATGGTTTATAATGTATATGGTGCCATCTGGGCAAATGAAGAGCAAGTGCATATAAACTTTGGAATAGAGAAAAGCATAATCAATACAAGATATTTCATTAAAATGGAAAAACAAAATTCCTTAAAATTGATATTTTGATTCATTTTTATATTTAATTAATTATTTAAAAAGAGCTTGTCTAGAAGCATATTAACTAAATTCTTGCTGAATCACATCAAGTACTTTAGCAATTTAAAAGTATTAACTCTTAAACATAAGGTTACAGCAAAGTTTATAGTAGAATGGGAAAAAATAAATGTTAGTGTTGTGGTATTAGAAATATTCAAAAACACTAATAAGATTCAAAGTTATTTGGGAAAAGTAAATTAAAAAAGAATAAACTTATATGAACATAGTTTAAAGCATATCTTCCATATTACTTCAAGATGGATAATTTTTAATAAAATTTGAATAAAAATTTTAAATATTTTAATCTCAGTAAAATTAAGGGATTTTTAAAAATGACAGCTTGGACAATATTATCTGTCTGGTTTTAGTTAATAATCGTAGAGATTTGAACTGTTTGATATTTTTTGCGTTTGTTAAAATTACAAAACAACAATTTTATTTTTCTTTATACATAAGTGTATCTGATGTATGTATGCAGACCTTTCTATCGGTTGTTTAATGTGTGTTGGCGAATTCTGCTTTATATTCTATTAAGACACAATAGCCTTGCCATTTTTAACATCTGTTTTATATTTTCTTAGCTCTTAGCTTTTGTTGTCACAGATTTGAAAAACAACACTTTACATTTTAAAAATTCGATTGGAATAAATTTATACATAATTTACCTTTCAATGTTTATTTTTTCTATTTTACAATATACATACATATACATTTTTTATAAATACTTTTTCGAAATTTGTTTACGAATTTTAAATTATATTTTCATTTTCAATTTGAGAAAAACCCATAGTTGCATCTCTTAATGTTTTGTTTAAGTAGAATTTGTTTAATATGAGAAGTCTTAAAAAGATACATCTTGTAGATTTTGCTTAAAATCTGTTAAGTACAAGATTATCGTATAATCTAAATATACTATAACCATGATTACTTGAGTAACTTCAGTCAAAGCTGAATATAAAAAAATATATTTTTCATTAAATTAATTTCTGTCATGGAATAGAATCTCCGTCACTCAAAAAAGAACTTAATAACCATGAATCATATCAAATTTAACATTAAAAATTTATTGAGGAAGCTCTTGATATTTTAACTTATACCAACATCTGATAACTTTAATGGAGGAACTTCGTATATTATTTGATGAGTAGTGCTAAGATATTGTAGATAAAAGAAAACAACAAAAATCGCTGTATCAATGCTAATGACTGTCTTCTTATTTTTATGAATAAAAACCACAATTTATGAATCATAACTGTTGATGTAAAGTCGACCAAAGGTAATAGGAATAACGTTTGACAGTATACGTTGAGATTTTAATCTAAGATTGGACCTTTTGCCTATGAGTATCATTTTTAATTTTAACGATGTCAATTTTGATTATTTTAAACTTAAAACCACTATCACAATGTACAAGGAGATATTTGGGTTGCGAGAGCTGTGGTATTATTTGGTTATATATATTTGAATAAGAGAACATGATTGCTTGTGAAACGATAGTTTTAAAATATTTTCACTAATCGGCATGTCTGTTGTTGATGGGTTCATATTTTATGTCCTTTCTCCGTCAGGATTTGGGTAAGCCAAATAACTTTTTTTTGTTTTGTGTTAAATGCTATAAACAAAACACACAGCTTCGGCTGTATGGCACGTAGCGCCGTCCTGTTGAAACCAAATGTTGCCCATATCCTCCTCTTCAATTTTTGTAAACAAAAACTCGTTCACCATAGCCCGATAACGATCGCCATTGACTGTAACGGTCATTCCTGAAAAATGGCTCAATTATGCCTCTGCATCAAAATCCGCACCAAACAGTGACTCGGTTTGGGTGCGTCAGGTTTTCAATTTATGCGTGCGGGATTTCTGTGCCCCAAATGGGACAAATTTGCTTGTTTATATACCCGCCAAAATCAATGAGCTTCATCAGAAAAAATGATTTTTTTTTTGCGAAATCGGCATCTTTTGTAACGCATTGGATGGTCACATGGCTTCAACTCCTGAACCAATTAGACTTTGTATGGCATCATACCAAGGTTTTTATGCAAAATTCGTCTCAATGATGCCTCTGAAATATTTAATTGTTGAGAACGACGGTGAATTGATGTTGATGGCGCTTCACGCACACTTTCTGCCACAGCAGCAATATTGTCGGGTATACGCACTGTTTTGCAGTTTCTTTCACTTTTTTCACAAGATAACGAACATACAGAACTGACGGTGTTTCTATTCCTCCAAAATCCGTACGCAATTTTTGTACACATTCTGCAACATTACCATGATTTTCAAAGTATGCATGCCTATATACATACGAATATATATATATATATATATATATATATATATAGATGTATATATATAGTCATGCATGTGTGTCTGAAATATTAATATAAAAATCTATGTATTACGTGTGTACGTACGTATGTATGTTTATATATATATATATGTTCACATGAAGTATACGTGCACTTATAAAGCACATTGACCTTGTGGTTCTCAAAATATCATCAGTATTCATTTGCAGTTGTTACTGAAAAACATGAACACCTAACAGATGTCACCACATAGACAGAATACACAGAGTTTTCTAATAATAACCATGGAATCAAGATATATTCATACACTTTTATCCAACAATTTTCTTATTTCTCCCACTTCTATTATGTATCACGGTTACCTGTAATAGTTGATACAAAACAAGACAACACAATACAGGACATGAGAACTACTAAAACAAGTACTTATCAGTGTTATGCATGCGAGTACGGACTCTATACATATTAAATTGCTGAACAAGACATACTTTCGTGCAATTGGATAATGGACGGAATTGTTTTATATCTACATGTTTTGCATGATAAGTTGAATCTTTTGTCATTGTACTTATTGTTTGTTTTTTTTTCATTTTCAATTGTTTCTCAGACATATACCCACTGGCCATTTATAGACATTCCAATTATATTTTTAGTTGGGCAAAACATGAAAGGAAAAACAATTATTTCGATACATGATTTTAAACAGTGCAAGCGTAGTGTGATACAGGAGATAATATATAAGGGTGAGTTAAGAATAACTATCGAAAAAAAAAATATGTATGTACATGTTATTTATTTAAGGATATATTCGCGGTAGACATGCAGTACTTACATGGCTGTATAGCTTTTCTATGTGAAAATAAATAAATTTTAGAGAAAAATATAAATTAATGATACAATTTTTTAAAAAAAAAAAATTTTATATATTTTGAGTAAAATAGCCCGAAATAAATGTGTGCTCATAAAAGCTATAGGAATAAAAAAGAAAAGCGTTATATTATACCGGATTACCATAAACTTAAGGTCTTATTGTAATGCCATCAGTTCTGATTTTATTTTTTACTTTTAATGATTTCTTTTTAATGGTTTTGAGAAAATGTTGAACGTTGAATGGAATCTAATTGATGTTTTGTTGAAAATATCCATCAATATCTTAAAATTAAAACCTCTGAAATCCATTTTAGAATAAGTTAAAAAGGAGCAGCTACTATGTGAAAGTCGTTAGAGTTTTTTTACAATATTAAAAGCCAGAAAAAACAGTTTAAAATTCGAGTATTTTTAACATGCAAGTAAACGCAACAGTAACAATAAAATAAAGAGAAAATAAATATAAATTCTATTGTTGGTATTTTTTATTTGCCTTAAATATTATTAAAACGTCACAGATATAGTGTAAAACACTAGTTGTATACGTCGAATATATTTGATCGTTCACAAATGTTCCGAAATTAAAATCCACGCAAGCTGTTCTATGAGAGCAAAATTTGTAGCGCAAACAAACGATATTATATTTTCAGTCATTAAAAATGTATCCAAAAGCTGAAGGCTGTAAATTTCATTTTTTCTATTTTCTATATACTTCCTTTAAGCTGGGGTAGAAAAAATCCGACTCCAATATATATTTTTCGATTATTCTTTACTAACTTTCTAATACACAGGGAATTTTTTTTCGGGGCTTCATAAATAAAGACAAAATAAATTTATAAGAAAATCTGATTCAAACATTAGATGTAAACATCAGATATTTGACGTTATGCATTTATGCATGCATTTTGGGTTTGTTGTGGTTTATTAAATAAAATCCAAACGAGTAAACGTATCCAATTTATCTAAAAAAAAACAGGTTAGAAAATTGCAAATAATTTCAGTCATATTCTACCAAAATTGATTAAGACATTATTTACACATTTGTTTTATTTTACATTTGTGTCGCAAATGATGGAATTTTTGGGGAAGAATCTGCATTATAAGAATTATAAATGATTTAGCATTTAGCAATTGCCAAAATGCCATTTTATTAAGAAATTAATTCTCAGAAAAAATATAAATAAGAACATGATTTCACTCTAAAGTAGTTTGCAAAAGTCTGCAGCATCTGGTTTTTTTTTTTCTTAGCTGAAAGGCATAAAACATTTAAATACATACTACATATATGTCTAAATGTGCCTATTGGCATATATTCGTATATATATATATATATATATATATATATATATATATATATATATATATATATATATATATATATATATATATATATATATATATATATATATATGTGTACAGGTATAAAAAAGTAACAAAAGTTATTATAGATTACAAATCGAAACTCCTATTAACAAGTTTCGTCTCGATTCAACTTGACTTTTATTTTTGACTCTTAATATTTGAATCTTTTCATAAGCTTGGTTTCATGCTCTTGAATTTGTAATTCCTGCACGAGTTCCATTAGGCAAATTATCCAAAAATTCTTGTCAATTATTCAAATAAAACTCCGCCAAGTTGATTTGCACGTAAGCGTGTGTAATTTAAGCACTCTTCTTATGCTGTTATGTAATTATTGAAACACAGAATGCTTTGTTAAGAGTGACTGAAACTTAAAGTAGGTTTAACTGCTGTTGTTAAGCACAATTTCCTAAAGTTGTATTCAAAAAACGCTTTTACCTTAAAATCCCTTTGTTAACTTTAAAGTATGAAAAACCTACGTTAAACCTACAATAAATTGACAGTTCAATTTTATTATTGAAAGTTCAAAAACCAAACAAATTGTGTTTACAATAAACTGAGCCGTTTTTTTTAAAGTGGCATAAGTTACTTTGTTATAATCATCTTTTTATTTTAAATTAGTTTATAAAACGTTTTAATTTTTAGCCATTTCAACTAGTCTGCGTTTAGTTTTCTTTCTGAAACGGATTTTTCTAATGATTGTGTTGAAATAAAATCTTTTTTCTCCATGTTGTGCACTATGAAGGATTTTTTCGACAGGGGGGCTATTACTACTATTACTATTTTGTCCTTTACATAAGTCACTATGTGCAATAATATGCTTTTGAGTTGTGACATTCTTAGATATTTTATACAACACGAAGCAACCGCCTGAGAATAAAAAAATAAGAAAATAATGCTAATTATGTGTAGTATATTAGATATCACTATAATATAGTTCAGTAAACTGCACTATTCTTTCGAACTAATAAAAATAAGTCCAATAATCACAACAATACTTCACACACACTTATTACATGTTTCCATTTCTTTCACACTAAGCTCCGTAATTAATTTCCTGAGTACAGCGACTAACGCCATTTTCAAAATAAGCATTTTTGTGACACCGTTAATTATCAACACTCCTCTCAAACAAATCTCAATACTTCTTAACTTATTAATATCAAATTTATTAAAAATGAAAAAAAAACTGTTCAGTTGTGACTTATGCCACTTTCAATGTAAACGGCTCAATTGACACTTTTACTTTGTTATTCCAAAAATGTTTAAAAATGTTTATTAAAAACAAATTGTAGTATACAAATAATATTAAAAACTAAAATATAACACGCCATTCAATATAAAACATTTTTACATCATTATTTTATATTTTAAAATATATAATTATATTTTTTAGTAATTAATTTTAAGCACTAGGTCTTATTTAATAAAAATTTTTTTAAAAAACTTTATTTTTTATTATATTTTCGATATTTCGCCACACCGTTGGTTGGCATCATCATTATTTTTGTTTTTCCTGATGATGCTAACCAACGGTATGGCGAAATATCGAAAATATAATAAAAAATAAAGTTTTTTAAAAATTTTTTTATTAAATAAGACCTAGTGCTTAAAATTAATTACTAAAAAATATTAAAAAAGGTCAAATATTATAACTATTATGTAAAATATAATTATAATTAATTATTTTAAACAAAAGTTTTATTGATGTACATATAATCAAAACAAAGCTCGTTATCCGAATAATTATTTTTTTAATATGAATAAATTCTTTGGAAGTTCTTCGTAAGCCTTGCAAATTAACCTTTTTTGGGGGCTTTGCTTTTTATTAAAAATTTTAATAAAAAAACAAACGAAAAATATGTTGATTTTGCTGAAAACAATAAAAACATTTTTTATGGCTCTAAATACCCGGATAAATATATACATTTTTATACATCGTTAACTACAACGTGACAATTGAAAATAGTGGCATTGCCAGAATCAAAATACTAATTTTACTAAAGCATACATACATAGCTAAAGTACTGTCTATGAATACCATTTTTTAACAAACGTCTGTTAGCCTTAAAGTGTTTGTTAACTAACGTGTACTTTAAAGCTCAAGTAAGCGTTTTTTATGCATACAGCCGTAAGTCCTTATGTATTTTTGGTGTATATTAAAAAAACAAAATAGCTGAGTTACCTTAGATTTTGTTGTTAAACTTGTATTTTATAATTGTTTTTGTTATTTATTTTTTACGTACACAATTTACGTATTTTATTTTTTAAAAACAAATTCTTTTTTATGTTGGTCCAAATAAGAAAACTATATTGTTTCGACTTCAGGAAATGTTGTACTCTTACCAGGCGCTTATTACATTGTACACAGTCACTAAATCAAGTAGGAAGTATCTAAAAAGCAGGTTGTTGCCAAATCACTCTCAACTATTGCTTTATTTTCAGGATGATTTTCGCATTGAAAGGGATACATTAGGAGAAGTAAAGGTGCCAAAAGATAAATACTATGGTGTACAAACTGTGAGAGCTCTTAAGAATTTCGACATAGGTGGTCCAGAAGAACGTGTACCCGTAGGATAATTGTTAGCTGTAAAAGTGAAAATGTTCTTAAAATTTGCTATTAACAGGAACAACTCATAAAATCCTTAGCTATATTGAAAAAGGCAGCTGCTATCGTTAACATTGAATATGGATTAGATGCGCAGATAAGTAAAACTATTGTAGAAGTGTGTGATGAAATATTAGAGGGCTGCCTAATTGAGGATCATTTTCCAACCATTATCTGGTCTACAATAACACAAGCCAATATGAATATTAATGAGGTTTGTACTCGAATATTTTGTACCGCTCGATTTTTTTTCGAATAACATTTAATGAAGGTGATAAGCAATCGAGCAATTGAATTATTGTGTGGTGAAATTGGTTCTAAAAATCCGGTGCATCCAAATGATCATGTCAATAGATCACAAAGCTCTAACGATACATTGCCAACAGCTTCTCAAATATCTATTGGCATGGAACTGAATAATAATCTAATTCCCGCTTTGACAGAACTGCATAATGGCTTAAAAACAAAGCAAAAGGAATTTTGTGTCATAATAAAAACTGGTCGCACTCATCTACAGGATGCTGTGCCTATATCGTTGGGCCAAGAGTTTAGTGGTTATGCACAGCAAATTAAAAATGGCTTAGATCGTATTCAGTCCGTTTTGCCACGTGTGTACGAGGTGTGTTTAGGTGGAACGGCTGTAGGTACGGGTATAACTGCCTATGAAGGTTTTGCTGAAAAATGTGCTGCTAAAATAGCCGAATTAACTTCTCTGCCTTTTAAAAAGTCACCAAATTTTTTCGAAAGTATTGCCACCTGTGACAGTATGGTAGAGGTACACGGTTGTTTAAATACTATTGCGGCAAGTATAATGAAGATCGCAAATGATATACGTTTATTAGGTTCGGGACCACGTTGTGGTTTGGCGGAACTTATATTGCCACCGAATGAACCAGGGAGTTCCATTATGCCTGGTAAAGTAAATCCGACCCAATGTGAGTCGATAACATCTATATGCGCTCAAGTTATGGGCAACCATGTGGCTGTAACTATTGGTGGTGCAAATGGACACTTAGAGCTGAATGTTTTTAAGACAATGATGGTGGCAAACGTGTTACGTTCTATACGTTTGTTATGTAAGTTTATCAACAAGAAAAGAAAAGAAAAGAAAAAAAAATAATTTTAAATATTTTAGCTGACGGGAGCCGAAGTTTTCATAACCACTGCCTCAAGGATATAAAAGCGAATAAGGCTAAAATCGAAAAGATGATGACTGAGACATTAATGTTGGCTACCGCCCTTAATAATCATATAGGTTATGACAAAGCCGCTTTAATAGCGAAAACTGCACACAAAAATGGCACTACACTCAAGGAAGAGGCAGTCAAGTCCGGTTTTGTAACAGAAGAACAATTTAAACAGTGGGTTGATCCAAGAAAATTGATTTCTCCTGCAAAACGAGATAAAAAGTAATTTATTTTATATAAATGGTTGCAGTATAAAAAAATATTTTTTATTTTAAGATTTCGTGGAAAAAAACCAAAAATAAAGTAAATAAAAATGATAAATTAAAATTTTTTGTTTTGCAGAACAGCCATAAATATTATTTTAAATTACTGTGAGAACAGGTTAAATGAGATTTTTGCGCATTACATTGGGGCGTGTTCGAAGGACTCGGTATCCTTGCAAGTATACACTGGACCTGTTCTTAAAGTGATTTGAAAATTTCAATAAGCAAAACAATAAGTTTGAATACTTGCAAGAATGCCGATTTCTTAGAACACGCCTCTATGCAATGCGTAAAAATTTCATTTTACTAACAGTTCAGGATCAGCAAAAACAACAATATGATTTTCAAATTCCATTTGATTTAATAAATAGAACACAAAAATAGGTAATTATTTAAATATAAACCAAAAATAACTTAAAAAAAAACATGAGTAAAGAACAAAAATATTAATTTGGACCAAGCATATTTTTGGGATTAACCCATTCGGTAAACTGTGCCTCAGTAACAAAGCCCGATTTTATAGCTTCTTCTTTGAGAGTAGTACCATTCTTGTGGGCTGTTTTAGCAATCTGAGCGGCTTTGTCGTATCCAATATGAGTGTTAAGTGCGGTAACCAACATCAAGGATTCATTCATAATTTTATCTATTCTTTCTTTGTTAGGTTTTATGCCTTGCACACAATTTTTGTTGAAATTCGTTGAACCGTCAGCTAATATATTTTAACAACATATATATAGTTTAGATTCGAATATGGAGGTTACTACATGATGCGATTCGAAAAAGAAACCTTTAGAAACACTAATGTTGTGTAAGCCAAATAAATTCGAATGATTTACTTTTCGAATTCAAATATGGAGTAACCCCTTCTAGATATGTGACGAAAATTTATTCGTTTGAAAATTCAAATTTTTGGATTTGTTATAAAAATTCACGACACCTTGTAAAAATGATAGCCTTCAAACCGATAAAATTCTATCACATATCTGTGCATTAAAATGTAGGTAAGGCATGCAAAGGGAGGATATTTTACCTAATAATCGTATGGACCGCAAAACATTTGAGACTATTAGCGGCTTGAAAACATTGAGCTCAAAATGACCATTTGCACCTCCTATAGTGACAGCCATTTGATTTCCCATTACTTGTGCACAAATCATTGTAAGAGATTCACACTGTGTGGGATTTACCTTTCCAGGCATAATTGAACTACCCGGCTCATTTGCGGGTAAAAGTAACTCTCCGAGACCGCAACGCGGGCCCGAACCCATTAAACGTATATCACTAGCCATTTTCATTAAACCAACTGCAATTGTATTTAAGCAACCATGCACCTCTACCATACAGTCGCGAGATGCTAAAGCTTCAAAGAAATTGGGAGCCTTTTTAAATGGTAAGCCGGTGTACTCTGTAATTTTTTCAGCACATTTTTCGGCAAATCCAATTCTTGTATTGAGACCTGTCCCTACTGCAGTACCACCCAATGCAATTTCATATACACGTGGCATTACGGCATTAATACGATCTAAGGCATATTTCACTTGTTGGGCATAGCCGCTAAATTCTTGGCCTAATGTAAGAGGCACAGCATCCATGAGATGAGTACGACCAATTTTTATTATATCTGCAAACTCTTTCTGTTTTTTGGTTAACCCTTCATGCAATTCATTTAACGCTGGAATAAGACGCGATTTTATTTCCATACCAACTGATATATGTATGGCGGCTGGGAAAGTGTCGTTGGAACTTTGCGATTTATTGACATGATCGTTTGGGTGCACTGGGGCTTTAGAGCCTAATTTACCACCCATTATCTCTATGGCACGATTACTAATGACCTAAGTAAAAAAAAACACAAAATAGTTACATACACACTTATGTAAATTTAAAAATTTTTATATTTTCGCTTACTTCATTACAATTCATATTGGTTTGTGTGCCAGAACCAGTTTGCCATATAACTAACGGGAAGTTATCATCTGGTAAACATCCCTCAATAATTTCATCACAGGCTTCTGCTATCGCATCACTGACCTTACAATCTAAGCCAAATTCCTTATTTACTTGAGCGGCAGCTTTTTTTAAAATTGCCATTGCAACTATTACAGGTTTCTAGAAAAAGGATTGTTTCCCAATTTCTAATTGATATTGACAAAAATAAGACAGCATTTTACCGGTATAAGTTCTTCTGGTCCGCCAACTGGAAAATTTGTTTTAGATCGCATAGTTTGAGCTCCATAGTATTTATCGTTCGGGACTTTTACTTCTCCCATTGTATCAGTTTCAACACGAAAATCGTCCTTGTCCTTAAAATAGGCAAAAAAATAATTGGTTACACCCTAATTTTGACCATATTCCACATACCATTCTGCAGTCTGTTAATCGAAATTTTCTGGTGTTTGGTAAAAGTAACTTTAATATTTCAAATTCTTTTGCTGTTGTTATTTTGTTGAGAAAAAACATTTATTTAAATCTTAGTTAATTATTAAAGAAAAATATTTTTAAATTATTTTCGTATTTTTGATTAGAAATTCTAAGGTGTACAGTGAAAGCGTACGAGACTTGCTTAAAAAAACCTTTGTTAAGGACACAGGTCTATGTTGAGGTTTAGCAAAAGACTTGCTTTTTCGATTAAAATGATTCAAATGTTGATTGTATTACGAAAAGAAATGAAAGATTATATCTGACAAATATCCACCACGATCACGCAGACAGAGTCGCTTCTTTCACCAAAATTTTTAATTACATTTTGGAACCATTTGGTTAATTACAATATGGATTTTGAGTTTTAACGCTGAAATCAATTTGATTGGCTCCGAATAGACTCTGTCCTTAACATAACCCCACAAAAAATAATGCAATGATGCTAAATCACACGATCTGGCTGGCCACTTAACTGCTGATTGTCGTGAAATTAAACGTTCGGGTAATTTGGTTTGCAATAAATTACTCGTTTTATCGGGTATGTGACATGTGGCAAAGTCCTGTTGAAACCACATGTCAGGGATATCCACGTCATCAATAAAAAGCCAACAGTAAGTTGATAGTATCTCGCAGTAGCGTGATCCATTGGCTGTTATCGCATTTCCAGCCTCATCTTCGAAAAAAAAAAACGGCCCAATCACGCCTCTAGACCACATAGCGCATCATAAAGTGACACATTGAGCATGTGAAGACTTCTCAATATTCACTCTAGGATTTTCAGAAGCCCAAATAAGGCAATTTTGCTTGTTGTCACACCCTGACAAGTGCAAACGGGCTTCGTCTGAACAAATAAGAAACCAGCCGGCTGTTCTTGGATGAATTGAGCGAATCTATGGCGATATGAATCGTCGGTCGGCTTCAATTCCTGTACGAGTTGAACCTTGTAAGTCTTCAGGGTCAGATCATTACGCAAAATTCGCCGGGTGGTGGTTTTGCTTAACCCCAATTGTTGAAAAATTGGCAAATTTAGATCTGATTCAACACTGTGCTCGCGACTGCAATGTTTTCAGTTGAAGGATCCAGCTGAACAAGCGCTTGTGTTCGCACATTTTCTGTCGAGCCTGTCGACTCAGATTTAACGAGCAATGTTCTTAATAATGGTGTCAGAAGGACGATTATGTTGTCCGATGATATCACGAATTTTACGAACTGCAACTATAACAGAACCGCCATTTTCATAGTGGATTTTAATTATATTAATGCGAGTTTCGTGCGAAATTGAATTCATTGTAACAATTGCCGAACGAATACGTTGTTAGAGTTGCCACAATTGAAAAACAAACTTCTTGTTGAAAAACCTAATGTAATGGCAGTTTAGCCAACATTAGTAACAGAAAAGTAAATAGACTTCATTCGATTTGTGAAGGTTTGCTGAAATATTTTTAGTTATACTCGTGTTATAGGCAGATTATTAATTAAATCATTTAAAATACGGAGATTAATCAGATCTTGTTTTAAAGAAAACTTTATTTTTTAGTTAAAATTATTTTTTAGGCTTTTAGTCTTTGCTGACGGACCAGGGCCGCATGCTATGTGAATGAAGGGATGTTGATGTTGCCAACTGCAAAATTCATTTGGATATAATAGAAATTAGAAAATGAGAAGGGGAATCATGAACGATATTAACCGAGTTATAGATATTTTTCACATTTTATACTGGATTTAAAATTTAACTTAATTCTAAAAATGTGTTTTCATAAAAAATTATTTTAGAAAATTTGCAAAATTAAGTTAAATTAAATAGAATAAAAATCTTAATAATCTATTAATTTTTATTAATTTTTACTTAAATTAAAATTTTTATGAAAGCTTAATTAATTTCTGTTAATTAATTAATTTCTGGTTAATTAATTTTCTGTCTGTTAGAAATTTTATACGTGCCTCTTCATATTATTATTTTTTTTTTAAATAGAAAAGCTTAATTGAAATAAGTTGTTTCAAGCCTACTGCGGAGTTTCTTTCCATGAGCCTTCAGTCACAAAGATATTAGTAGTTTAGTTGTACATAACTCCAAGTGTTTATTGCTTTGTTTTCCATATATAAATTGTTTATTGTATTTAATATGAATTATCAACAATTTTTCAAATCTTAAATCTAAATGTATAATCATTAGGCCCGACCAGTGTCAGACATAATTCTAGTGACAGCAATAAAATAATATCTTAACAAATTCTCACAATCAAAACTAAATATAAAAAAAATATAAAAACTATTTTCAAGAGATTCCATTTCCATTTGGAGGGTTATTGACCAATGTCCCTGTGTCTCTCCTTCTTAATCGGATATGACCTCTAAAATTCAAAATATTTCGCGCAAGAGGATTCGGGTAGCACTCGAGCTTAGTTATATATTTGCCTGCATATTGAGCAATTTCAGCAGTCACGAGTGGAATATCCAAATCACGATGTATAATTAAATTTCGCATGTACCATGGAGCTAATGTAATTATTTGTAGTATTTTGTTCTGTCGGCGTTGAATTTTTTCCACATTTGAAGCTGAAGCAGTGCCCCATAGTTGAATGCCATAGCACCATATTGGTTCCAGAATCGACTTATACAATAGAAGTTTACAGTTCAGACTAAGAGTTGAGTTCCTGCCAATTAACCAGTATATTTGAGATACCTTGATTTTCATTTGGATTAGCTTTGTGTCGATGTGGTGTTTCCATGTAAGCCTACGATCAAGGATTATGCCAAGATATTTAGCGTGCAAGTGGTGAGGAATAATCTGCCCGTTCATACGAATAGGGGAGCAAGTTTCCCTTTTTAAAGTAAAAGTTAAGTGGACACACTTTTGCTCGTTTACTTTTATTCTCCATAAATTCAACCACAATTCCAGATGCGTAATATGTTCCTGAAAGAACCTGAGATACCATACGGCGGTCTTCGTGAGAACTAAGGCAGTATGAAGTATGGATGCTACTGCTCACAGGCATATCACAAGTATAAAGCAGATATAAAACTGGACCCAGTATACTCCCCTGCGGCACACCGGAAGCTATCGATGTGGGTTCACTGATGAAGTCTCCTTCGGCTACTGTAAACCTTCTCTCCACAATGTAACTTTTCAGAAACTTCACCATATTGATTGGGAGATATGTCATCAACTTATGTAATAGTCCCTTATGCCATACTTTGTCAAATGCTAGCGAAACATCTAGAAAGAGGGCAGAACAATATTTCCTTTCCTCAAATGCCTTTCTCACTACTTGAACCAATCTATGAGTCTGCTCAATGGTGCCATGCTGGCTCCTGAAACCAAATTGATGGTCTGGAATGCACCCCTAACACTTAAAATTGGTGACAGCTTAGTCATAAACAACTTCTCGAAAAGCTTTGATGAGGTTGATAATAAGCTTATGGGCCTATATGATTCGGCCTTGGTAAGATCCTTGCCCGGCTTCAGAATCATTTTAACTTTGGCTATTTTCCAGACGCTTGGATAATACTCTAATCTTAAAATGGCATTAAATATAAATAGCAAAATTCGAATACAAATACGGGGCAACTCCATTAACATTCTGTTGCTGATACTATCTATGCCTGGGGCTTTCTTCGGATTGAGTATGTCAAGTAGTCCTTGAACGTCACGCAACTTGAATTTTATGGATAGAGGGGGTAAAGCCACTACATCTGGCAATTCAGCCTCTCCAGTAAATGCGTTCGGGGTGAAAACGGATTTAAGATGCTTAACAAATATATCACCCTTTTCAGAATCACTTCTTGCCCAGTCTCCAGTTGAAATATGCAGAGGTGGTTTAAATTCAACGGGTCTTCTAAGGTTTTTAGCAGTTCGCCACAAAGAGTAAAGAGGTTGGTAAAACATCGAGTCCTTCCAGATATTTCTTAAAAGATGAGTTTTTTCATAATTTAGCAAATCTTTTAGACGAAGTTTATGTTGAGGTGATCTGTGCTGTTGCCGAGCCCTTCTGGCTCTTCTTTTTTCCGCTACGAGATGTTCAATATCCACAGAATATATTCTTCTAAGACCAGTCTGAGTGAAAATAGTAGTTGCATGTTCAGCGGCTTACTTAATTATTTCATTAATTGTGACAACGCTAGATTCAATATCCTCAGGTGTTCGTAATATACAATGGTAGTGCAATGGCTACTGAGATACATTTTGAATTTTAACCAATTTATACGACTGATCTTATTCGCGTTTGGGTGATATAAATCAGTTATCCAAGGGTTACAAATTGTAACAATAGTTGGAGAATGATCTGACGATAGATCTAATGAGGTTTCAACATTTATCAAATCCAAGGAGAAATTTTTCATGACCCCAAAGTCTATGACATCAGAAATTTTATACCTATCAGCAGGCCAATATGTTGGCTTCCCACTTGAAATAACATCCAGAGACAAGTTTGTAACTGTATTAAACAGTGCGCGACCCCGAGGTGTAATAAGACGGGAGCCCCAGTACGTACGTTTGGCATTATAATTGCCAGCTGCCAAAAATCTATCTCCGAGCGATTTGTAGAAATCCTCATATTGCCTCTGGGTAATTGAGAATCTAGGAGGTGAATAAATTGATGAAACAACGAAGTTCGAGTCGGAGTTCTCAAAGCATATATTCGTTGCTTGCAAATATTTTTCACATACGCCGTCAAGAGAATAGTGCTTTATTCTCGATTTTATTAAAATCGCTGAGCCACCGCATGATCTACCACTACGATCTCTTGTATCATATAATTTGCTTTTCGCAAAATAAAAATATTTATTAAAACAAAGGAATATTTAATCAAGTCAATGAATATGTTATTCATTTCCGCTTAAGTTTCGGATAATATTTTAATTAATTTCTGTATACAAAAATACATTATAGTGTGTGTCTGGCGAGAAGCTGCTAATGACATGATTACAATTTTATAAATTCAGTGGAATTATTTTTTATTTCCTTGGTTTCTTTCTTAGTATTTTATTGAGCAACATTAAGTGACCGTTTATTTAAATTAAAATTGTTTAGAATGTACCTGCTATTGTTGAATGTTAGTTAACTAATGATCTTTTATATAATAAATAAATATTCAGGAAATATTTTTAGCTTCTTTGACAACTTTAATCTTCGAAAAACTAATAATTATTGGCTTTTTATAATCATATAACAATTTCCTTGAAAAATAGTTTTTATTTTTTTTCTTGAAATTTTACAACAACCTCTTTTCATTATTATTACCTATGAAATTCGATTCAGTGTAGGAATGTAACAGCAGGTCCCAAGTTTTGCCAGTAAAATATATGTATTTTTATGGTCATTAGTAGATCACAACTGGAAGAAAATATAAGCCAACTTTTTATACAAATTACTCGCAAGCAAGATAATCCCAGAGATGAAGGCTGCCTTAATGGCAGGTATGGACAGAATTATTTGAAATATATGACGTGTGCTTTAATACGCACAAAACACATCCCGACTTTCTTTGGCTAAAAAAGCTCCCACAATGATGTTGTTTGAAAATTTAGATAAAACGGCAATAAAGTTAAATAGGCAAATTACCGGTTCTCTATATAGAAAATACCACAGTGAGAGTGATTCATTTTTGTAACAAAGACACATATAAAATATTTATATTAATATTGAAAATTTCTTAAAATTACTCTAATTTATCATTTAAAATTAATTTTAAGCGTGAACAACAGAAATTGAAGTTTATACATTTAGTTTTAGAAAACTCATGTAGGGGCTTTCCAAGATACAACATAAATAATCTTGTTGTTAACATGAATTCAACAAACTTTCAGTAGAACTGAAAGGACATGGTCATAAGCAAACATGTTCTAGTAAAAATTGTTGCTGCTGAAGAATGAAAACAGAAATTGTAAATCTATGTTAAACTATGAAATACCACACAAAAATATGAAAACAAACTTACATGAGTATACGCTTTCTAAAGCTTGACAAACAAATGCATACGCAAAAATAAAATTCGAACAAGAAAAATTTTGTTAAATGTTTGTAAAACTTTTATCTAGGATTTATTTGTAAACTAAATTCTAAACATTGTTCTGTCCATTTTGCCAACTTGCTATCAAAATGTAAATGATGAAAATCAAACAATAAAAATTGTCGAAGAACATCAAAAACAACAGCATCATCAGAATATATCAACACGTTTGTAAGTTTCTAAAGAAAAGGATATTTTACTGATGTTAAATATTCAAATAAAATTGATTTTTTTGCAGTTTTTTTAATTCTGCCATTGCGATTACACATACAGGTTTTGAATTTTCTTATGTAAGTAATAGAAGAAATGTAGGTAAAGATTTAAGACTTAATTTATAAACTGTAAATTCCTTATTAATGATTGCAGCACAAGCCTAACCCGATTACAACAAATCAACTTAAAATTGATTTGGCGAAATTTGGCAAAAAGACAGATAACGAAACCACATGTACTGCGAAATTTATATGAAAAAAAAATCCTACAAGCACTGTTGAAAACAAAATATGGAAGTTTCAACAAAAAATTATTATTGTACGAGGTGTGGGGAAGGTATACTTTGTTCTGCCGCCATATTTGTAAATATTAGTGTTTTCAGTTCATATTTGGCAGTTGTAAAGTAGACACGTGGCAAAATTATTATGAAAAAATATTCAATAAACCAACGTGTTTTAATTTTTAAAACATTTTATCAAAATCCTTCTTCGATTACTGTGACGATAAGAAAGTTACGTGAAATTTTCAGGAGAAACAACTTGCCAACAAAACGATTGAATGATTTCGAATATAGAGGGTCTGTAGGTGATACGCCGAAGCATGGACCATAACCTACTGCAAGATCGACTGGAAACATTACGCCATGCTCAGAAGTTTGATCTTCATTTGTTTTCATATAAGATTCATTTGACACAAGAGCTTCTTCCACAAGACTATTTACACCGCCGTACATATGCCAATAGGATGTTGTTACAGCTCGCCCATGACAACCGCGATTTTCATTAAAAAAAAAACGTAATGCGTGACGAGGCACATTTTCATTTGAATGAATATATGAATAACTAAAATAGTCGCTTCTGGGGAATGGGAAACTCTCAAATTATTCAACAGTCACCTTTGCATCCATTAAAAGTTGACAGTCTGGTGTGCAATTTGGTCAGGAGGAATCATTGGACCTAACTTTTTTGGAAATGAAAACGGCATAACGGTAAATGCGAAAGGGAAGCGATATTATGATATGATTGAAAGCATTTTAACTCCACAACTGCATGTTTTTTTGGCTTGATTAACATGTCATCTAAACAAGATGGTGCCGTCCATTGTAATCCTGTCTGTATGCGACAGGATTACAATGAATTTCATAATGTTCCTACGATTCAAAAATTTACGGTTTTATAGCTTTATAGTTTTGTAAGAGACTTAGGTGCCCCTGTAGGCTAGTAGGTAGTGTACTAGCTTACATGACTGGGGGTTGTGGGTTCGATTCCCAAAGAAGACCTTGGTTTTTTTTACTACAAATAAAAATTGACTGTCGGTGGGGCTGTTCAGTGATGAAGGCATCGTTACTGGTCACTGAGCTATCTTATACGACAGTCAATTTCCGTAACTATCCTTCTACTATCACCACCTGTCGATCTCTTCTCTATCCCTTTCCAAAAGAATCTAGCACAGTACTTGACTAAATAGATATTGTTGGCCTGAAGGGCTCCTACTTCTCTTAAAAAAAATACTGTGAGACCTCTTTCCTTGACAAGTTATTTCAAGATGCGATGATGTTGATTGGCCTCCACTGTCGCCTTTTTTGACTGCTCGGGACTTCTTTTTGTTTCTGCAAACCAACCAGAAACGCTTGAGCAACTCAAACAAAATATTTGTGATGAAATTAACGAAATACCGCCTGATATGTGTGAGAATGCAATGAAAAATGTATTCAAAAGAACTCGTATTTGCGAGGTTAACAGAGGCGGACATTTTTCTATAATATCCGATCTAATATTGTATTCCATATATAATTGCCGACATTAAATGAAACATTTATCAATATAAGATTTAGTCTCTTTCATTTTATCAAAAAATAAAAACAAATTATAAGACATCATCTATAAGACACTTCACAGTGGTTTGACTACATTTTATTTTCGAAATAGTTTTATAGCTCGTGGTTCAGGATACTAAGCTGGTGGATTTGATTTTCAGTTGAGTTCGGTTTGCTTAGCCTCTCTGAAATTTCATTAGGGTATCTTAAGTAGTTCGTGAGCCACCGAATAGTTTCCCAAATAAAAGGTTTTCACACCACTGTGCATTTTTTCAAGAGTAAAATGATTTTGTTTTGTGGTTTCGGTGGACGTTCTCTTTAAGTTAAAAATATATGTTAAGAAAAGTTCTTGTAAATACTGTTGCATTAAGCTTTAGTGTTGTTATTATGTAAACAAAATACCCATATCAGCTGTCGACAATAAATACTAAAAAGAAAAATTTAAGTGTTTCTAATTATCTGATCAAACATGTGTACATTAAGATGTTTTCGAATATTTTATAAAAAATACATTCATGCTTACTGCTTTTCAGCAATTGAAAATTAAATTGATCAATTTAGTAATAAAAATAATAATTTAAAAGAATTTATGTTTATGAATATTTTTATTTATTAAAGACCCACATTTTGAGAAATTTTATGAATTTCATTGTATATCGTTGCTATGTAATATCAAACAATTATTGCCATGTAAAGGTAATGTAACTCACCAAAAAATTAACACAAAAAGAAGAAAATAATAAAAAAGATTTTGTACTGTATCAGTAGTGGCACACTCCATTAAGTTTCAATGATGTAAACAAAATGTGAAAAGAAATTGTTAAACGATTCAACATCCTTGCATCCTGGATATTCAAATTACTTTGTAAACATGTACGAGGCCGTATTAAAAAAAAATGTTCAAACAATTTTGTCTAGCGTACTTACAGATTTCACGGGGTATAATTTCCTTAAAATATTGCAAATATTGTATATAATATTTCTTTTTATTAAAAGCCTTGTTCGGTAGACGCAAAATATTTAAGTAAAAAAATAAAATATAATATTTTCCAATGCAGAAATTTAATTTATATATTCTTATTTTAAATAACTTTAAAAGAAATTAAAAAAATTCTTGTGACTATGAATTAGTAGAGCAAAAAGGAAACTTAAAATAAAACTTTGTTCTAGTTAACTAATAATAGCTGCTAAAATAGATTATATGCTTTACACATCCACCTAAAAATGACAAAGGAAAATCGGATCCATAATCTATTTATATTAAATTCTGCTTATGTTTTCAGTTTTTCTTTTCTTTTTAAAATTAGAATTATTTTACAATTTTTATAAATCAAAATTAATTTTTCTAACTTTATATTAAAAATAACAAAAAAGAAATGAAAAATATGAACTTAGGCTTGCTTAAAAACTTGTACGTGTAGTCTGTTCTGTTTGATCAGTGTGATTATGCTGTATTATATCAAACCTTTTTTCTCCAAAACTTGTAAAATGTTACTAGTGGTAGCACGAAATCAATCTTTGTAGTCGTACTGAAGAAAATACAAGAGTAATACATACCGCCATTTTCCAAAGGTGTTTGATTTTTGAAATATAGAAATGTAGAGATGTATGCGGCAGAAATACAAAATCCGGAAGAAGCTTTATATGCAATATGCGTAATCTGGATAGTTACCAATTTACAGTTTAAATACAGAGTTATTGGCAAAGTTACACAGTGGTGACTGTACTTGAGATTTTAAAATTAGACATCAGAGGTAAGCACCATCTAAGCCATCTGATACATATGAAAAATTTAAATAAAATCAAAATTAAAGCAACAAAAACTGTTATATACATTCTGGGGGTCTAGTATAGATTAAATCATAATTTTTTATAGTTTAACTCTTAACTTAAAAAATTGCAATTAAGAATTTTAAAAAGTCCATACGTTTGTGTAGAAGGTGCAAAGAAAAATAAAAAGAAATGACAAAAAAGAATTATATGGAGTAACCACTAAAGAGGTCTTATTGATTTTATGATAAAAATATATCAAGCAAAAGAGCAAAAAAAAAGCAAAAGCAAAAAAAAAAAAATATATTAATATTGGAATTGGAATTTTAAAAAGGCGTTTCTTAAATTAAGCTGAAAGTAAATTCTTCTTTATGAAGATGAAATTGATACAAAGATAAAAATAGAAATATTTTTTTGAGAAGAATTAAAGCCACCTAATTATGAGAAATTATTTCTGGGGTATGTCCACTTTCTAAAAAATTAAAGTTTGGACTTCTCTTCTACGGTATTATAATTAACATTGATTTCGGCTATTAAAAAATTAAAATTCTTGTATAGCTGGCTTGCGACCGAGCGGAAATATAGTTTAACTAACACCACCACTAAAAGTTCTATGCAAGTTAAATTTATTTAAGTTTGTTGTGTATAAACGGCCTTCCTGGTTATTATTAATTAAACTTAATCCTCTGCTTAGAAAGAAGCATAATTTTGTGTATTCAGTATGTTGCACTTTCGAAGTTACAAACTAGAGTTCAAAGACCCAATTTGAATTAAAAAAAAAAAATAATTTGTTGCAGACAATAGGTTAGTATAACTGAAGTTGTACGTGTAGCCTCTTTTGTGGAATAAATAATAATAATGATTTTTAAAATAAATGCCAAAAGGATTATAAGATTTAGTATAGTTAGAATTAGACTCCTTATGGTTTTGGGAACTTAGTTCCTTACAATAGTTCGCAGTACGCCTCACCGCTAAATTATTCTTTTAGAATGTATTTTATTTGTTTTATATTATAAATTATATTATATTAAAAATAAAAGGATAAAATAAAATTTTCAATGCTATAGATACAAAGTCATTTTATTCTTTATATAACAAAATATTTGAATATTACAAAGTTTTTAACTTTTGAGTTTTAGAAGAATCATTTTAAAGTTTTGAAACATTTGTAATTAAATACCTTTGTGGCATAGCTTTGAATATTAAATGACAGAATGAAAATTGCGTTTCTCTTCGTGAACAGTTTACAAAATTGCATATTTTTTAAAAAATATTTTTTTATTTTTTTTTTTTATATTTTGACAATGTTAAAAACAAAAATCATTTATTTAAATGTTTATTAATTTATCTTCCTAGTATGTGTTGTCATTGTTTCAATTTTCCAATTCATTCAATTTTGCTTTTTTACCACATGCACAAAACAACTTTTTGTTGGCGACTTTATATTTTTTAAACATAAATTCTCTTACCTTTTTTCATATTAGCATTGCTAAGCCAGCAATTTTAATTTTTTGTGTATTTAAAAATTTATTTCACTACAAAAAAAAAAAAAAAAGAAAAAAGAAAAAGAGAGAAAGAGAAAAAGGAAAACTTGCAAGGTGTAATCGAAAGTTGTATACCATGAATTTTTTTGTTATTCATTTTGGTTTATTATTCGTTAAAATTGATTTGCTTTTATTGTATTTTTCGTTATTTATACTCTTTTACTCCTGATTTTTTTAGCTTATATGTATTTAAAACCAACTACCATTTGTATTTGTTTACCTGGTTTTGTCTAGTGGCCGGAGCAAAAAAAATTCCATCATCAGCGAAATCCAAATGACGACGCGTAATAAAGATAAGCTGTGTTTCTGTTGTCACAAAAAATCTCTATTTATGAGATTCTTTTAAAATTTATGCCACGACACACATTGTTTTTCTGGCTGTCGTTGCTGATGATGTTGGTTGGTTTTAGTAGAAATTTATTGCCAATCAGATTTTCATTTACAGAAATAATCTGGAGTCATTGCGACATGCAGGATTCTTCACATAAACATTTCTTTTAAATTTTAATATAAAATCTTTCTCTTATTGCTACATGTTGAAAATCGTATGATTTTTTATGTGGAACATTTTTAAAATTTCAAAGAATGCAAATATAAAAACGTTTTAATATTTTTTAATTAAAATAACTATACATGGGGTAGAAACTTCGTTAGACTTTTTCGTTTCTCTTAGAGCAAAAATTAAACACTGTGAAATTGAAACAAAAAGACTTTCATAGTTTTGAGCCCTAATACCTGAGTTCTTCTTCCAAACGCTATTGGACGACATGTATCGAGATAAGTTTACTGTACCCATGATTTAGAAGCGTTTCAATTAAAGTCTGTGTCTCCATAAATTCATCATTAATATATTGAAGTTCCTTTTGTTGCGATTTAGACAGATAACTGTATTGATTTTCGGACATTACATTACAAAAGAGGGACATTACGTGATAAGATTTACATCTGCACCTGGCAGTGAACCTTAATCAGATGGTGGTCATACCACTGGGAATGAAAAGCAACGTCATTCACGCCCTGAAAGCCGAAGACTAATTCTAGCAACAGGTCTTTCCTAGTTGCAACTTTAATGATTCCAGAGCAGGTCTGCAAACCACCACTCCTTTCTGAAGAGCTGGAGACTATCCAACACCTGTTCAGAACACATGACTAGCATGTTTGCTGGATCTAGGATCATTCCACCAGGTAGGTGTTATTAAAAGTGAAATGATCCTGGCCACCATATAAAACTGACCTGTCTGTTATGGGGCCGCAATACTCCAAAAGGGCCAACCTCAATAATCAGTCAGAGAGACACCTAAATGTCTAAAAAGGCAAATAGCGGAAACTCTGCGGGCTACTGATTCCCGTGGATATAACGTGGAGTTTCTAGTTGACCCCTGCTGTCTTCAGGGGACTGGGCTCCCTTATACCCCCAGTTGCACAGGTCTAGATAGTCGAGCGTTCTATAAAGACCATAAATGTGCCCTCCGGGAGGGGGGGGGGGGCAAAAGAGGGACAAAAAGGAATGGGGGTAGTTTAGAAACTATTTAAAATAAAGTATTTTACACAATTGGGCATTCTAATAGTGTCTAGACTTCAGTATTTTATTTGGGCAAGTGTTATCGTTTGATATTTGTTGTGTTTGCAAATTTAATTATTTTAGTTTGCATAGTGGCTAATGAGCAATAGGTTCTGAAATCAGCGTCTTTAGTTCACCAACTTAGCCGGACTTTGAGAAATTTTTTGCACACAGAACATTGTCATCAGGCTATTAACCCCAGTTTTGCATAAAAATTTTTGTGTCAAAATAGTAACAATTAATGTTGCCCCAATTAGGCGCATAAATTAATAAAAATTAAAAAAATGAAATTTAAAATAAATTACTGCGAGGTATAAAGTCTTGAAGTATATTTTTAAATTTGTATATTTTGGAGTAGAGCATGAAATTAAAATTTTTGCTAAAACTTGCTTTGCTATATACGAATCGAATGTTCAAGGCATGTAAACATACTTTCTAAATGAGCCCGAAAAGCATAATTCATTTATGAACTAATTTATTAATAATAATTTTTAGCTATAAACACCATAATAGTAAAGTTAAGTTATAGTCGGATAGAATGAAATATCTTGAGGTAATTTTCCATAACAACTTTGAGTTCTATAGACACATCGACTATGCGTGATAAGATTTATGTCAGTACCCAGCTGTGTAAACAATAACCTGACGGTGGATCGTACTACTGTCGATGAATTTTGGCGTCACCCACGCCCTAGGAATGGTTTGGAACTCTGAGAGCTCGGAACAGGCCACAGCCCTCACTTCTTGCTAAAGACTTGGAGACTACCCAACTCCCGGTTCAGAACACATGCAGGCTTAATAAAATTTCAGAACACAACCATAAACGTAATCACTGAACCAGGACCATTCATTGTGTTAATTGTGAATGATCCAACCCACACAACTCAAACGAGGGCTGCGAAACCAAAACCACCACGATGGTGCCGAAGGACCAAAATCAACAATCAGCCAGAGGACAGCTAAAAGGCTAAAAGCTAAAAAGCTGAACTCTGGGGCTTACTGATTCCTGTGGAAATAAAGTGGTGTTGTCCAATTGGCTCCTGCTAGCCTTTTATGGGGCTAAGCTCCCTTTTTTCCCCGGTGACACATGTAATGACCATAAGATACCATCGAAATATATCAATGTGCCCCTGGAGAGGACACATCGACTGTATCTTGGAACGCACATATTACTCCTATCGCATTACTCTGAGATATAGGAGGGGACTAGATTGGAAAAATTCGATTTCCGATGGGTGTGGTGCGAAATTCTTCTTTAGAGATGGAATTGGCTTATGGAGTCTGATGGGCAATCGGATTTATAGAATCGACGCTTAAATGATGGGATCATGTATGTTCGAGAGAGCTCGTTCCCTTGTAAACACTCGTGGTACATTGCTTTGAAAGGGCTAACAATAAAGATATTATTCGGGTGTTAGAGAACGTATCTTCAGTATACCTGCCTCCTTTACGGGAGTACAAACTTCCTATATTATCACAAGATAATTAACTCTTTGAATATCGGTAACACGGTATATAACACTGCTAAATAGGCCACAGGTTATTAAGTTTCTATTGTATATATTTTCCTCCTTTTCTTTTGTACATAATATCTTCCCTTATTTTAAGATTACTATAAGACTATAGGATTAAGCATAGATGTTTAACGATTTAAATTTTGTAGGGAAAATTAATTTTAAGAAAACATGTAAATCTTAAATTTAAAACAACAAATAAATACCAAGTAACAAATACAATAAAGTTAATTGAAGTGTTAACCTCGTCGAATCAAGAAACAAAGACAATAAAGAAGATAATGGTCAGTAAAAAAAAAAGTAAACAAAACGACTCACTTTGCATATTAAAAACTGCGTTGTTTCTAACAAATTAGACAATAACAATAAATAAGGCATTAACAACATGATTATAAGGAATTCTTTCAAATAAGATAAACAATATTTGTGGTGATGTAAAGTAGAATATTCCTGTATATGCGAGAACCACTTAAAACAACTGTACAAGCACCCCTTACTAGGCAAATGATTTAACTAAAGTCGAGTCTTCAGTGAGCACAACAAACTTACCATCGTGCGTATTTAAATATTTTAATTTTATATAAAATTCTAATGTACTGTGCATTATCTTAATTTTATAAAATAACACAATATAACAAAACTTTTATTAAAAGGAGTAAACTTTAAAATATTAAGGGATTTTTAAAAAGAAGTTTGTTTCTAAAACAATATAAAACAAAAAATGTATTGCATTACGAAGAGAACAGTTTGTTAATTATGAATGATAAATGATAACTGGCAAATAACAACTACGACTATGGTAATAGATATCCTTTCTTTTCTTCTAAATAGTGGTCTGAGAAGGGCGATTATGTTGTCCGAAAATATCACGAATTTTACGAAATGTAACTTTAACAGAACCACCAATTTCATAAGGGCTTCTAATTATTTAAATTCGATTTTTATGTAGCAATTTTTGTTGTGGAAAAACAAATTACTTGTTGAAAAGCCCTGATATATATTGTTTATGTGTTTTTTTTAGTTATTTGTAACTCATGAAATATATAAAAACTAAAAAAATTAATTTCGTTAAATACTTGGAATCTTTTCAGCGAGTGGAACTGTGTGTAAAAAGTGTATTTGTCATATATAATAATTAGCAATTACAGTTTAAGACAATTCTCTTAATTAGGATCTATAAAAATTAAATTTATGTAAAACATAAATATCAAGTATAATTGAAGTAATAAAATATCTTTTATTAGTGCAGCAATTAAAGCCTTGAGGCAATAAGAAACACAAGCAATCGCATGTTCTGTTATATTCAATGTGTATGATTTTAAACAATTCTGCAGAAAATGCAGTTTGGGTTAAATATCAAATAAAATATTATATTATTGTTATGACAAAAGAATAATTTAAGTATATTTCTTAAATAATGGTTAATAATTATATAAGGCAAAATTAGAAAAACTTATCAGTTTTTTTTTTTGGCTATGAGATATTTTTGATAGTCGATTACTATAATTCAAATTCATGTTAATGAAAATGATTAGACTTTAAAGAACTTAAAAAAATCAACACAACTTAAATTTCTATTTTTGGCGGGCCTTTGTTTTAAAGTTACAGAAATCGAAAAAAAAATATACTTCCCTAAGATAAGATCATAAGAAAATAAATGAAAGTTATGTCGGCAGTATTTTAAAAGCCCTTTAATGGAATTCCATTTGTTTTATATAAATAGAACCGTAAACGCGTATGGTCAGTGAATAGAAAAATTAATTATAAAGAACATTACAATTTACTTCAAAGGTGTTTTTTGTTAGAAATTTTTATATTAATTACTAAAGTGACTTCAATCAATTTGACGAAATCGCATGCAAGAACTCCAAGTACTTAGTGGCTTGAGTGATTTCTTAATGTCCAACTGTATTATATTCTCAAACATTTAAAATTAATTTTAGGTGCCCAAACTTCATATTAATTATCTCATAATATTGTTACGGCTGCGTCTTGCTTAATTAAAAAAAAAAAATAATAATAATTAAGTAATAAATTAAACGAAATAACTGTTTACTAACAGCGTAGTTTTCTACGAAAACATATACACGCATGACAACAACAATTTTCTAGTTACAAACTGTGTAGAAATCTTATACACGCAAGACAACAACAACTCTATTAATATAAATTCCATGAAGAAACTTTAACAGCATAAAAACAAAAACGAAAATACACACAGACTAATAGACGCCTATACATTGAATGAATAACATAACAACAACAAAATACAAGCGAAGTAGAAAATTTTTCATTTTTCAGAACCTCTAGTGGACAAATATAAAAGACAGCATCTGGGTGTTTAGTTAGTTAGTTAGTTAAAATATAAACCAATTTATCTTTAGTAAATTGCCAACGTACAAATTTTGCTTTGTGTATAGTTAAAGTAAATAAACTTTTAACTAATTTGAAAACTCTAAAATCTGGTGTGATTTATTTTGCAATAGAAAACTTAGTAACAACAAAATCGTTTATAAAAGGTATAGACTTAACAATATCTTATAAGTGCAACTTCTCTGCTGTAATGGCGTTTTAGAATTGCTTATGTTTTCTTGTGCCCTGCCAATATTAATTGCAGCTATTTAAGCTATGTAATTTAAATTTCTACTCATCACTAAAATCCACAATGCGCTTTTCATTAATATGACCTGCTACTTGAAACGTGTATTATTCAACGGAGCGTTTTGCTTTTGATTTATAATTTCAGTTTTTCGCAAATTTCCAGCGCTCTTTATACTATTTTGATAATTAGTGGTGATAGTGAAGAGTCTATCGAATAGAGCTAGAGCGGTTGGAATTTTTCCTTTGTATTTAATTGTTTACATATTTTTGTAGTTTTGTTCAATTACCGGGCAATGGCTTGGTTCTTGTAAACAAAACGCATGACTCATGGTATCTTCGGCTGTTAAAATATTTTACTTATATGTTTTTCTATAAACTTTTTAAAAAATCAATTGCAAAATCTTGCAAAATATTTCAAAGTTCAAAGTAATTATACAGATTAACAATCAACAATAATTGCAAGTTTTTTGTACTTTACTGGAAAAGACTCTTTAAAGTAGTGTTAAAATAAGTTATAGCATAAGAATACGCATTGAAATGATTTTAATCAGCTGCCCGAAAATGTATGTTACCCAAAATTGTTTTTACGCTTAACCTCCATAACTGTACATTATCGATGGAATAGTGTATACTTTACGAAGCTGCCAACCAATTTGCTAAAATTAAAATTAGCTTTATTATATTTTCAGGGTGCTTTAAATAATTCATTGTGTAATATTAAATTACCCCGACACATATATTAATGGTTGCTTCTGCAGTTAAAGTTTTTGTGCAATTCAATAATTACAATAATGGAATGGAAAAAGATAAAAGCTAATAATTTACCTACAGTTTAATTATAACGTATATACGCTAATAATAATAGACGAAAATGAACAAGAAGTGAAGAAAACACTAAATTATCAGCGACAATAAAAATTTATTTATTCAGATAACAGAGACTTAAGCAAATGCTTTAAGCAGACATAAAAGTAGAATAAACAATGGCTATGAAAAAATATTATAGCGTTATAAAATGTTCAAATAATTGTATCTGATTATTTATCTCATTGCAATAATGTGTTTTTGCCACCACTCAGGGAGTAATAAATCTGTTAAATAAAAATGCAATTATTAAGCAAATTTTGGGCTAAAATTTTTTCTAATATATTTTGCATTTTACAAAATGATACAAAACAATTAACACATGCCCCTGCAATCATCTAAAATTAATCACCCTTGTCGTGGTTTGCGTTTTCGTGGCGAAAGTAAGGCGTTTTTTTTAAATGGTATCGTGGTTGGAAAAAACGCTAAAATGTACGACACTATTTTCAAATCTGTAACAAAAACCGTATCGTGTTTACCGTATTTGCCTGTCAAGTTTGATAAAATTTGTCGTTAAGAATTTTTCTAACGCCATAATTAAATTTAGTTTCAAATTGTTGAAATGGATGGAAGTAAAACGTAAGTTATCCAAATACTTCATTAATTTTATTATAAAAAAAAAAATTAATATTGAATTGTAAACTAAACTCAAAAACACTGTGTTTGTATAGAAGTGTTTTTGAGTCTTGCTGTCTATGCTATGTTGATTTTATGGAAAAATTCTCATGGAATCAGTTTGGCTTTAGATATAAGACTTTTGGGTTTTTCTATACAATATTGGGGTAAAATTCACTGATGAGCTTTGTGAGCGAAAGTGAAATTGCAATATGGATATGCCCTCCCCCGCAGTAATACATTTCAAATATTTTTTTTTTTTTTATTTTATTTTTATTGAAATAAATGTTTTATGAGAATACCATAAAATGTTTATTTTTTAATAAAAATTTTTGTAATAAATATTTCGTGAGAATATCATGAAATATTTATTTAAAGGAATCAAGCACAAATAATAAAATTACTTAGAAGAATTTTTATAGTTTTTTAAACGATCTTTTTTAAAAAGGAAAAAAGATATTTAATAAAGAAGAATTAAAAAGGAAAAATGAACATAGAAAATCCCTGTTGGAATAAAAGCAAGCAAAACTTTAATTAAACAAAAAAAATTACGAGCTGAAGGAATTGAAAAGGCAGTAATTCAAATTTATAAATTTTTTATTTTAAAACAGAATATAAATACCTTTTGTTAAATTATTTTACAATTTTAATTTTATATACTTTTAATTCTTTAATAAAAGCAAACAAATTATAAACGGTCCTGCATAATTTTAGTTCTAATATTTGAAGCACTTAAGTTGCCTTGGTAAACATAATCGGATATAAGTGCTGCACTAGGTATGTCGATTTCTGGCCACTCTATATTGAAATGAATTGTGCTGGGTTGCGCAAACTGCTACAATTTTTCCACTGAATTCGGAACTGTAGTATAGTTGTCTGGCACCTAGTAAGCACCGGAACCTGTTTTTTAAAACTCCTATAGCTCGTCCAATGACGTTTCTTGTTTTGAAATGGATTTCATTAAAGTGACTTTCTGGGGTACCATCCTGTGCTGATCGAAAAGGTGTGATGAGAAACGATTCCAGCGGATATTCCGAATCTCCTTTAAACGAAAAAATTAAAAAAATAAAAACTAATACAAGTAAACAATTTATTTACCCAGTAACCAAGTATTCCTTTCACCATTTTCGTATTTTTGTTTTAAATAATGCCTTAGATCACTTACATTCCATATTAGGGAATCGTGGCCCGATCCAGGAGAATGAGTTTGAATATACCGTATACGAAGCTTATGGTCGCATACCTATAAGGCACTACCAGCATGACGTTCAAACTATGAAATCCCTTTCTGTTCATGTATTTAAAACGTTGATTAATTGATGTTGGGATAATAGAAATAATAGAATATAATAGGTTCCATCAATGCAACCAATTACACCGGGAAATCTCGTTTGTCGAAAGAAGTATTTTTAGGATAAGATGTTATTCGATTCCAGTTTACGTTCCAGTTCCCCAATTGTATTGTGCTCTCCATTTAAGTGTTCTGTAGAACACTAGTCCCCCTATAACCCTAGTCCCTTTTATAACCTCTTTTGAAAAGAAAGGCGTATTTTTTGTTGCATCGTCCTGCTATATGCATACGATATAATATCAAATAGAACGTGGCAAAGGAAAGACTTCCCTAATTCTTCTCCTTTTTTTTAGACTACATCAGATATTTCCATTTTTCCTATTTTATCCTTTATACTGCTAAATAATTTATTTAATGTGTTATATGTTTTGTGTGTAATTATATATTTATCTGTGTCATATATTTTACACTTTCTTAATCTTTCTGATATTCCAGGAACATAAGTTAATGAGTTATAATTTCTTGGCTCTGCCGTAGAATTTCCTAAATTATGCCTATAACTACCATATTGTCTAATTAATCTGTTAGTTAATTCTACTGGAAAATCATTGCCATTAAGTATATTACATATATTCAATATTCTGTCTATCATATTTTTCGCTGTGTTTATTATCATTTTTCTCCGATGTTTTGAATAAAAATTAATAATTCTTCCTGAAGATGTTGGTTTCTTATACCAATCAAATACTAACTTATTTCTCTTCCTTATTATCAATATATCTAAATATGGAAATCTAGATTCTAATTCTCTTTCAACCGTATGTTAGAAATGTTAGAAATTGTTAATGTACCAAATGTAAGGAGAATAAATTTCAAGACAGACACAGACAATTTAGCTCACAATTATAGGTACTTAATTCAAAAGACACATAATTTGTTATAATTATTTCATAAGAGAGAATTTGTTATTTGTTATTTCCGTTTCCTTGTTTTTGTATGTTTAAATAATTGAAAATTTAAATTTTTGTATGTATGTGTGAAAAAATATTTTATATGTTTTTGTCAAATGTTTTGAAAATTTTTTCAGTATGTTACTAATTTTTGTTTTCAATAATTACACGTTTCCTTCAACGTTGCTTTGTGTATATCTAGAGTATTATACATACATTTATATAAAATACATTTGTGTATATGAAGGCGCACCTAATTGTTAAATATAAATACGTCCACAATACAACTGATATATTTAATTTTTTACGAACACAAAAGAGGACAGTTTTAGTACAGAAAAACGATTTTTATAATTTTTTAAACTGTTGATTTGAAGATTTGCTTTCTTTTTTATGCATAGCACAAATACATAGTAAGAAAATTTTTTATTTTTATATTTAATTATTGCACTGCCACAAATTAGATTTACAAACTATAATGTGATAATAATTTGTTAATAATTCTGTTAGGCTAATATTTTGTTCAAATTGCGCAAAGATAATTGCAGAAAAATTCGACCCACTTATGCTTTGTGTCATAAGCTAAAATCTTCATGAAGTAGCTAAGAAAAAAGTAAAGTGTTAACAATGTTAAAGGAAATACATAAATATTAAAAATCAACCAAGTTTACTAACGAAATTAAAAAATTTTATTTATATTTTTATAGCGGACAAATTTAAGAAATAGTCTCTTTAAGATTCGTTTTGTTACACGCTATAACATTTAAACAATACAATAAACAGTACAATAAACAATATCACAATAACTCAGCTTTTAGGTAACAACTATTGTTTTTATTTCATTTCTTATTAATATTCATTTGATTTCCATTTTTTTTTTTTTTTGGGTAAAGTTTGGTTATTGTAAAGAGAATTAAATTTCTATGTTTTTACTGCAAAGTCTACCTATGAAGAGAAAAGAGAAAGCTAACAATAAAAATAATGAAATAATGAAACAACATCAGTGTAACCACATAAAGACAAACACAATTTGGCCACAACAATTATCAAATTTGTTAAATAAATTAAAATTTTTTTCTAAAACATTTACATAAATGCAAGAAAATATACACACGTACTTAAGTGTAAACTGACACATATGCATATACACACAAACACACATATACACAATCTCCTTACACTAATGTATAACAAACGTACTCGTTACACTGATAAATAATTTAAATTATTTATTCATCCCAAATGTGTAACTACGGTTTGGCACATCAACATGCTTGTGAGAGGCAAAAAACGTGGATAAATTAATAATGATCTCCTTTCAACAAGAAGTTTGTTTTCCAAAATAAAATAAAAGAAAAAATTTAGATTAACATTAAGATGATTCAAATTTAATAATTAATATTTTATTAGTTGTCTATTATTAAGCACTAGGTCTTTATTTTATAAGAAATTTTAAACTTTATTTCGCCAAACCATTGGTTTTGTTGAATTTAAGAAATTTATTTTAGTAAAATTAAAATGGTCATTCATGCTACTGGTGGCACGAGTTTTAAATTGATCTCAATTTTCAAAAGAATGAATGTCACTGTTTTGTCGTTACTACAATAATAAGTGATGGACCAAAGGTCTTTAGGAAAAATAAGAAGGGAAAAAGGTCAGAGCCTTATGGTGTCTCCTAATATTTTTTTAAACTCGTTTAATTAGATCTTGACTTCGAAAACAATAACTGTTGCTTAAAGTGCAGCATGCTACACTTTATGCCGTGAAAGTATCAGGATCCATCACTTTATTAACACTGTAACAAACAGGATCCACCACTTTTCTTTCACCGAAATGATGATTTTCTCTACAAGGTAAGCGCCACTGACCATTTTTCTTCCCTCGTCTTGTTGCAACTTTACATGTTTATAATTTAAAACATTTGAAGATGCGAAATATTTTTTCTGTTACTGTTGGCTAATTTTCGTAAAGACTTTTCATACTTCACTGTAATTATAAACATTAGAAACTGGAATATTTTGAATTCAATAACATAACGTTATCAATAGAAAACCTTTTGATTATGACAGCAAGTAAAATCTATACGCGTAATCTATACAAATTTGAAATATCCGTTTAATCGTATGTCAAGCCATCGGAAGAGCTAAATAGGTGCCAAGCTAAGACCAAACAATAAATAGAATACAATAATTTTGAATTCAAAAGAGAACTTTTTTATTGCAGACACTTCACAATTCTCCCTTTTAACACATATACATATTTCTTAATAGTAGAAAAACTTTGCTAACACATCCTTGTTAATATTATTTTTCTATCCGCAATGTACAATAACGATGTTTTCTTTTACTATTGTTGTTGCTGAACATCTTTGCATAAGAAATTAGTCAAAAGTTTCTCAACCCAAACAAAAAAAAAAAAAAAAAAGAAAAAAAAAATAACAATTAAATATGCCAATAGTGTTTGTATTGTAAAACTTTATTATAGTTAGTGGTTTCCTACCGGTGTTAAATGCTTTTAAGCTTCGAAACTGCAAAAGTTTAATTTATTAAGATTTTTATGTGTGCAAGTAAACTTAAGATAGAGATTCTTAAATTATTGAAGTTATGTTTTGAATTAGGAATTTTTATAGTTTTTGTTATAGTCAAAAAAGTGGTGTAGTGTACTTTTAACTATAGTTGCGTATACCGGCCATGTTCTAAGCTATAAATGAAACAAAGTTTAGAAAGTATTTAAGTATTTTTTTTGTAATATCTGTAACGAACATATAAAATTATCTACTTCGAACGAATAAAAAAGTGATATTTTACAACACGAATAAGAAGTTGAAATTTTAATTTACTTCACTATAAAATAGTTCTTACAGTAACATTTTCAATTATAGCTAATTAAATGTGGAATTTAAACACCTTGTTAAAAACTTTCAACCCTACTGTATTAATGCAATTAATATGCTGTAGTTGGTAAACAAACTTTGTTATGAATTCTAACATTTTTAGAGCGCTTGTACTTAATTAATATGCTTAAACTTTCTTAAACAGATTAATACGACTAAAGCAACAATCTGCAAAATTCATAAGGTTTTAGTGGTGTTTTAGTGCTATTAATTGTATTAATACAGTAGGATTGAAAGATTTTAACAAGATGCTTAAATTTCACATTCAATTAGCTATAATTGAAAATGTTACTGTAAGAACTATTTTATAGTGAAGTAAATTAAAGAAACCAACATCTTCTGGAAGAATTATTAATTTTTATTCCAAACATCCGAGAAAAATGATAATAAACACGGCGAAAAATATGATAGACAGAATATTGAATATAAGTAATATACTTAATGACAATGATTTTCCAGTAGAATTAACTAACCGATTAATTAGACAATATGGTAGTCATAGGCATAATTTAGGAAATGCTACGGCAGAACCAATGATTTATAAATCATTAGCTTATATTCCTGGAATATCAGAAAGATTAAGAAAGTCTAAAATATATGACACAAAAAGATATATAATTGCACACAAAACATATAACATATTAAATAAATTATTTAGCAGCATGAAGGATAAAATGGAAAAATGGAAATATCTGATGTAGTATACAAGATAGCATGTGGAGGAAATGACCATGTGAACTGCGACAAAGTTTATATTACGACAACAAAAAATTAACTTAAAACAAGATTAGCTGGTCACAGATGTGACCAAAAATATAGGAATATTTCAACACAGAAGACACCCTTATTTTCACATTGGAAGCAATATAATCATTATCCAAAATTTGAGGAAGCATCAATTTTACATAAAGAAAAAATCTATGAGACGTTATATGTCAGAAATGTTAGAAATTGTTAATGTACCAAATGTAAGGAGAAAAAATTTCAAAACAGACACAGACAATTTAGCGCAGCATTATAGGTACTTAATTCAAAAGCCACACATAATTTGTTATAATTATTTCATAAAAAAGAATTTTTTATTTAAATTACATTTCCTTGTTTTTTGTATGTTTAAAAAATTTTGAAATTTTAATTTTGTATGTATGTATGAAGAAAATTATTTTATGTTTTTCTCAATTGTTTAAAAAAATTTTTTTCAAATTTTTAATAATTGATTCCTTTAAATAAATATTTCATGATATATTTATATATTTATATTATCATGAAATATTTATTTAAAGGAATCAAGCACGAAAAATAAAATTGCTTATATTGAAAATGTTTCCGAATAATTATGGATTGCTTTTTGTTAATTATTTTTAATTTTTGTGTTTATAAAAATTAATTTCCTGAAGAAGCTTTCCAGAGGAAAGAGAAATAATGAAAATACAGTGTTAAATTTATTAAAATAAAACTTATCTAATTTATCTTAATAAAATTTAAAACGAAAAATAAATAAAATTAAACCTGAAAAAAATTGATTAAAAAACTTCTCAAGAAAAATTCTTTATTTTTGTAAGTGTCAGTTTAACTAATTTAGGAACGATTCCTTATTGTCTTTTTGTTCTTTGTACTAGCACTCGCGGGATAACAACTACACATGCAATTCTTGTGCCAGACTTAGGAAATTAGGTCATGAGGAAGAGAAAAGAGGGAGTAATGTTTGTGTACATTGGATTTGCACTTTCCTACATTGAAAATGACAGCAGGTAGTTTATTTTACATACAAACTGTTCTGCTAAAAAAATTTTCCCTGTAATGCGCATTTAGTGCGCTCTCAACGAAAATCGAATTAAACGCAAAAACGTGCAAGTAATGGGAACAAGTACACCCAATTTGATTAGAGCACTTGTCATTGTAATAACGAAAAAACAGTGAAATACATCCCACATAGCTTCGATGCTCTAGAGAATCAATAGAGTTGGATCCCCTATTGTCCCCAATGAGCCTCTTGGCCCTCCCCTGTACGGTGTCGAAAAACTCCAAATAGTTTTTGGGGCGCCGGTACATACATGAGAGTGGTATTCCATTTTTGGATGGATATAGGTGGTATAAATAGTACGAAGATCAGATGGGCTGAAGCATTTCTTACATCGTTTTAGAAAACCGAGGCCCTTGAAAGCTTCTTTAGAAACTTGAAAAATATGCTTAGTTCCTCGATCATCACACTGAATTTTCATGCCAAGAACATTCGTAATACTTATATCACCCATAGTAACAGATGCAGCATCATTTTCAAGCAGAGATCTATACGTAAGCATGCAACGTTGCGTCTTACGGGCATTAACATCGACTCTATTCACACGGCCCCATAATGAGATTGTTGCAAGATCGTGATTGAGCATATTATTTATGTTCCGCCTCTTGGAACTCACCTTTAACTGGTTCAGTCTGTTACTAAAAGAACACCAATGACAAAGGTTATTTAGCAAAATAAGAAGTAGAGTAGGAGAAAGAACGGAGCTTTGTTTTTAAGGTTAAATATTTTTATGTGATGGATAATAGCTTTTATTCAGTCCTTATCTATTACTCGTTGTGGAATGTTTAACTTCTGCCAATTAGATTACAATGCTGCATTTGGCTGCAGCAGTTTTAATTCACCTAAGCACCTAAGGTGCTCAGTCAGAATAGAGAGTACTATTAGCGTTTAGTATTTATTGACTCTAATTTTAGTTCTGTCCTTATTGATAAAAAAATACCAGCTTATATACTAAAATGTTCCATTGATCAACATTATTTTAATTTGATGAAAGTCAATTACAAATTAGGTATTAAATTTTGTTGGCTTATAAAATAAATTTAAACAAGTAATGATCTCAAATTACTATAGTGTTCTGCATTAGTTTACATACACTACACCTTTAAACTATGACAAAATACACGTCGCCATATGGTTTTCTGTGGTGACATCCTTTCAGTTATTTTATATATTTATCGTTATAGCAACATAAGTAAAACGTATCAATTGCAGATAACTATAAACGTTGGACCTGTAAGTATTCTTAAGGTAAGAAAAGTATTTCTCTTTGAAGTATTTTTAATTTAATTTACTTTAATTTTTTTTATAAGCAAATTTTAAAGAAACTTATGTATAATAAAAACAAGACAAAGATAAGGGATTCATAAAACTTTTCTATAGAAAATTATAAGAAAAAGAAAATTTACTATAGAACAGTATGACTGATGAAAAAGATTTTCTATACAAATTTATGAGATGATATAATTTTCAATAGGAACTTATGAAATGATGAAAATTTTCCATAAACGTACAATTACAGACTATTACATCATAGGAGGGAACCCAATGGGTTCACACATAAACACAAACGGACAACAAGCATGATCGTAAAAGGATTTAGTTAGGAAGAGAGACGAATGAAAAGGAAGAGACAAATTAGGTAAAAACAGACAAACGAAAAGGGAGAGATATACAGACAAAAAGGAGAGAAAGTGAAGAATGCAATAACACGAAGGGAAACATGAACAAGGCGAACTATATAAACACAATAGAACGCAACTAGTACGAAGAAAACACTGAAGATGGCAAACGACCGAAACCGGTTTGTTCACAAAGCAAATTTGACGAGGGTCGACGGAAAACCGTACCCAAATAAAAATTATATAATATATAAGAGAAGAAAACACAACTGAAATAACTTAAAGTGTCGAACTTAATAGCTCAGTAAAAATAGCAATGCTTATATTATTTACATTATATATTACTCTATTTTCTAAAGGGCAAGTCAAGTACATGTACCCTTTTTAACCTGCGTACTTCATTGCTATCGTCTAATAAGTTGATGGCTAGAATTTTGTTATTGAAAACTTTTTTTTTTAAAAAAGTTATCACTTATAACATTTTTTGCAGAAAAATTTTTACCAATAAAATCTTTACATAGAAAAATTATGACAGATGGAATTTTTTATGGAAAACTGATGATATGTTTAGATTTAACTCGTGAACGACTTTGTTTTTTTGCAGCCCTAAATTATTAATTAAATTATTATCGTATTTTTAGTTAACGAGTTTGCAGAAATATGCATAATTGAAATAGCCCTTAAAAGGCCAATTTGGCATATTTTTTCTGCTTAAGTAAGCGGTTTATAAAAAAATAACTAAAAAATAATGCTTAAGAAATTGTAGTTACCTTTTTTAAACCATTCTGCTCTCACAAATCTTGACCCTTAAATTTTTAATTTAGTTTTGTGTTTTTAATCGAGCTTCTCTACATTCTTGTTTACAGAAAAAAGTCCTGCTCATTTGAAGTTGAATACAATGTATCCTCGTTTCTCTGACGATTTCAAGCTTTTAGCAATTTAGTTTAAAAATCTCCCACTTTTTTTCAATACTTTTCTTCATGTTCAAATACTTTTATGTATTAAATTTATGTTTGTTGTTTTGCAGTTGTTGAAGTTGTGTATATAATTTGGTTATTTGTTAACTAAAATCTCTATGTCGTTAATACAAAGTTGCAAGTAGTTGCAATGTCTGTTGGTATGTGTGTTAAATCGTTTGGTTTTTTATGTTGTAGATAGAAATAAACACTTTTTGGCTTTGTTTTTATTTTATTTGAGTATTTTTTGGATGTTCTTTTTGATCGTTAGGTTACATTGAATATTTTTTGTTTTTGGCAGAAGTTTACTTGTGTTTCGCTTGAATAAGTTGCAATACAAATTAAACTCAGTAAGATGCAGTCATTGTTGCTATTGCAACAGTAGTTATAGATGCGCATACCTAAAAGTTTCTTTTGCGGGCATTGAAAGGGATTTAAATTTATAATATATTCGTTTTTTACGTTAAGTTAGTTAAAATAATGAAAATAAAAATTTTAATTGCAATCAGAAATATCTATATAACAGCTGTCGAAAATGTGCAAAACAAATGTAGTCGAAATGAAATCATGAACCCCGTCCGCCTTAAAACTTGCTAAGTATTGTATTTGCTTTTAATATCTCCAATTGTTTCAATCATTTTGGTGGTTAAAAAACTTATGAGATGAAAATCTTTGTCAATTGGTTTTTAAAATCAAAATTGTTTGCTCCTTAGTAATATCGCTATTAACTTAGTTGAACGAAGTCTCCTTACATATACAGACCAAAGCTTTTTTCCTTGATCTCTTTATTAATTATCACATACTTGTATATTTATCATTACAATACATCTCTGTATATTGGCAAATGCAGTTTTCTTTTAATTTTTGCCTACTTCTTATTTTTGACAGCACAGTTACGCCCAACATCAGTTAAAAACAAATTATCTCTTCTAATAAACATAAAATTCTAACCCTACGAATCTCACACTAGTGAATTTTTAAATATTAAATTTGTAAGTTTTTTGCAGTTGGAGTCTATAACTCAATAACTCCCATGTTATACTAGCTGAAAATGTTATCGGGGTTATTACACTTATATTGTGTTTATTTACCAGCATTTTTAATTTCTGGTTTCCAAAATAGCTGTGTTAATTTGTTGCATGCGTATCGCAATAAAATGCAATAAATGTTTTGTCGAACATAATTGTTTATTTCCATTGTATGTGCACGTTGCGTTTTTGTAAAATTTTTTTACAAATATTTTTTGTTTTTTTTTTGTTTTTCAAATTAAATATGAATGGCTTCCAAGGGAAATCCTTATGTAGAGAGATTGAAAATAAAAAGTGTTTTTCTTTTCGAAAGAAAAAGTGTTTTCAAATTTTCTTGTTTGCTGTGTTGTTTGAATGAGAACTCTTATTTAATCAATTTGACATACAATATATGACTGCAAATAAATCTCATTGAATGCAAATAAAATTTCAAATTGAATTATATATCCAATTAGATGTAGCAGTTAATTATTTTGAATAAAAAATTTAGCATTGTAGTTTAAACATACAAATTTGTTATTTTGGCACTAACAATGTACATATTTTTAAAAATATTGCAAATTTATATTCGCATAATATATATATGGACATACGTACGTATGTTTATTTCAAACTTCAATTTTTACACGAAAGTTTGAAAATATAAAATTTTTGGTTTTAAAAAGTACTTAGTATGAGTTTGGTACGTTTTGTGTATAAGCATAAATTACGCGAAAATTTGTAAATACCATCTCTTTTCTGAACAGGTGATTGGGTTCTGTTTACAAAATTAAAAAATTATTAAAAGTGGTGTTTTGAACTGGAAAAACTTATTTTAGAAAAATATTAATTATCACAAGTGTTTAGAATTAGAAAAACTTATTCTAGAAAAATATTAATTATTACAAGTGTGTAGAATTGGAAAAACTTTTTTTAGAAAATTATTAATTATTACAAGTGAAGTGTTTTTTAAATATGGATGACGAAAAACTAATTTTGCTGGTGCAGGCGAATGAATGCCTGTACAACAAGTACAGCGTTAGATACAAGGTGGCCCAGAAAAAGAAAAGTGTGTGGCAGCAAATAGCTACTGAAATGGAAGCTCCAGGTAATGTCATATAAAGTTTAAAAATTGTATGAATGTACGTATAAACGTATATATGTCAAATTAATTGTTTGCAGAGGAAATGGTTGTCAGAAGGTGGGCGTGCCTACGAGATAGGTACGCACGACAAAAAAAGACGGCTGGAGAATCCACCTTCCGAAAGTGGCGTAGAAAAGAAAAGTCAATGGCCGCTAATGTTGTCAATGACGTTCATTGACAAATTTATTACTCCCCGAGCGTAAGTAGGAAATATGTACATGGTTACTTTATTGATTAATGTTTTTTTTTTTTGTAATATACTTGTAGAACACGCTGCTCTTTTAATATCATCGAAGAAAGGTGCTCGTTGCCGTCTTCACCGCCAGCCGCACAGTCATCACCCGTTATTTTGTTGCCACTTACCGAATCGGAAGCACCAAATGAATCACTTCCGAGTACTCCGGAAATGCCAACATTAAAACTGCAAGCTCCTTCGTTAGCAAACAAGCGAAAACGGCAAGAGAATACTGAGGATGCAAGTTTTTCCGAAGCCGTTGCAGCTTTTAAGAAGTTGTGTGATGTGCAAATAGAAAAGCAACAAAAAGAAGAAGAAGACCCACATTACGGTTTTGGGCAAATGATTGTAGCGACAATAAAAACAATGAATCCGGTGAAGCAATTGCAAGCAATGCAAAAAGTGACGGCTTTGGTAATGGAAATGAAGCTTGAGCCGGAGTAAGTTTGTTATATTAATTATTTTTACTATTATTAATTTTATTATTATTAATTATTGTTTTTTAAATAAATTTATCTAGTCTAACTTCTGAATGAAATAAAAATGGATCTCTTTGAAAATGAAAATATAATTTTAACTATAAAATATTAAATTTAACTTATTAATTTATTTTTTACACTTCATACAAATCAATAAATATCATATTTCAAATAAATATCAGGTTTCTTTATATTTGAGCGATGAGACAAACCAATTTTCGGATTAAACCATTAGGTGTTGGTATGAAATTGCCCCCTCATTTAAGAAATATTGCGCGAATTTATCTCTTAAATCTAGCGCTGTTTGAGTAGATCTGCGACTATGTGTTGCAAAAGAACGCATAGGCCTATCACCATTATTTCTGAGCTCCTGCCGCCAGCCTCCTTCTTGGATAGTACCGTCTTCAGCTTCTTGATCAACGTAATTTGAAGGGCAATACCATCGTTTTTGATCGTTTAGCATAACAAAGTTCTGCAACACGGTACATGCCAGCACAATGATGTCGACATTGTCCGGCGACATTTCAATTGTTGTTAACAGTATTCGCCAACGAGCGCATAGAATACCAAAACAGTTTTCTATAACCCTTCGAGCACGAGAGAGTCTGTAATTAAATATTCTTTTCCTTGCATCCAAATTAGACCCTGGATAAGGGCGCATTAGATTGCTTCTCAATGGAAACGCTGCATCGCCTATGAAGTAGTGAGGGAAGGCATCACCATATGTTGGGCATAGTGGCTTCTCTGGTGGTACAGGTACATTGCCTGACATTACTGAGTGCCCAAAAGATGATAAACGAAATATTCCTATAACAAATAGGGTTAAAATTTTTTAACATATGAACCACATTGGTTTCACTACCTGCATCACTTTGGCTACCGTAGCTGCCCACACTCACAGATGTAAAAGTGTACTTCGCATCACATGCACCCATCAATACCAAGCTAAAATATTTCTTGTAGTGGTAATACATAGAGCCGGAATTGGGGGGACACTTTATAGCAACGTGTTTCCCATCTATCGCACCAACACAATTCGGAGTATTCCACATCGAAGAAAAATCTTGTTCAATATCTTGGTATTGACTTGTTGTTGGCTCACTCAGGTAGATTGGAGATAAAACGCGCCAAATTATTTCGCAGGTTTCCAGCACAATACCTCGCACTGTAGATTTTCCAATCTTGTGGCTCCAAGCTATTGACTGCAGTGAGCATCCATGTCCCAAATATCTACAAGAAAGCATACTTAATTATTTCCATTCCCGATTTCAATTTTAATTACTTACAGCAGGGTGACTTCTAATCTCTCTTCTGCACCAATTCTTTGCCCTGGTCTTACCAGATCACCACGTACTAGATTCAGCAACAAATCAAACATTTTACGATTCATTCGCGTATGTTTAAAAAATTGTTCTTCATCGAACTTTTTCATTTTTAAAAACACTTTCTTATTGTAGCCCGCAACAATATAGTCTTTATTTATGGGCCGAACACCCCATCTTCTGCGGCGGCATACACGTTTCGCTTTATTTTTCTTCCACATATATATTTAATTTAATAAGCTTAGGTCAATAAATAAATCCTCACACTCCATTGCAAAATAAAATAAAATTTCACCAACAAAACACGAATCACAATATCGTTGTATAATATTCTATTTACATTTATTTTATTGACGTTTGACACGTTTTTAACGTTTCTATAACTACACTAACGTCCGTACGTTACAGTACGGTACGTTTTTCACGTACAAACGTTCGGCTAACCAGGCCTTAAAATCCACTGATGAGCTATATGAGCAGTAGTAAAATCTCCATTTGGATATGTTATATCCCGCAGTAATACATTTTATATATATATATATTTTTTTGTTGTTTTCAATAATAAATATTTTATTATCGAGTTTTAGCGAGACCAACGAACAGTAATTCATTTAAATATATGTAGAAGAAGATTGTAGAAGATTAAAGATGATTATATGATTACGAAAATTATTTTGTTTTAACTAAACAATTTTATTTTCTGGAATCATTTTTTAATTTAATCTACATTAATATACGCTAGATTCCTTTAATAAATATTTTATGAGAATCTAGCACATATTAACGTAGATTAAATTAAAAAATTATTCCAAAAAATAAAATTGTTCATTTAAAACAAAATAATATTTTTTTAATAAACTAATTATGTTTTATCTTATATATATATATGTATATATATATATATATATATATATATATATATATATATATATATATATATATATATATATATATATATATATATATGCCATTCTGAAGTTTTAAGGAGACAAAAGAATATAAAAAAAAAATTATTTTATTACGAAAACAATTTGTCTCCTTAAAACTTCAGAATGGCGGGAATGATCAGGCTAGTTTTATTTTAAATTATTAGTGGAAGCTCAGGGAAGGTTTAAATACCAAAAACGACAATGTAATTATCCCATACAAAGAGTTCTTAGCTGTGAAAAATTTTATGTTTTCAGCCTCTTCAATCTTGTTTTTATACAATAGATAGCGTCTCAAATATTTTGTAGGCTGAAGTTATATCCATTTATAAATGCAGTACAATCAACTTGCGTTTTCACTTAGAAAACTTCTGTAAGATCACACAAAGCATGAATAGTTCGTTGCAGAGAGTTTTCCCAAACACTGCACAGAACTACAAAAACCATTAGTGACTTAGTACGCATGCTATAGTAGCGGTCAAAAACATCACCATTCAGAATGGCATACCCGGCGAAACGACAACATATAAGTTAATCGATACTGTGGTGAATCCAGATTAAGGTGTCGAACTTCCAACTGAATTCTTAAATTTGCTAGTTATGCCACCGCACCTTCTTACGGTGAGTATTGGCATAACCATCATTCCTTTTTGAAGCATAAATCCACGACGACTTTATAATGGACCCTGACTCTCAGCCAAGAAAATGATGAACAATATTATTGAGGCAACAATTGTGAATGGAAAGTTCTAAGGTGAAGGCGTACTATTGCCACGTATCACAATGATCCCAGCAGATATGCAATTCAAACGTTTGCAGTTCCTGGTGCTACTTGCGTTCCCAATGGCTAATAACAATGTACAAGGAAAATCGTTGTGTGTGAATTAAATTTTCTTCTTATTTATGCAACTCTATGTGATCTGATCACGCGCCAGAAAACCTTCTGATTTCGTTTACGCACCAGATGGAGAAAGAAGAATTGATATGTACGCTGCAATGTCACGATTTTTTTTTCGAAATGTACAAAATCAATAAAATTAATCCACATGAATTAAATATTTATGTAATGTCTTTCCTTCAGATTTATTTTAGTTGCTGGCTAAAGCAGCTCGCACAGGGGATAGCTAGTAAAATGTAAAAAGAAATCGTAAATGCAAAGGTAAATTTTTTTTCATTTGTATGCATAGTGTTATCCTTAAATAAATTTAGCTTAAGGCTGAAGAATCTAAAGCTTTTAAATAAAATTTAGTTAAAACTACTGATGAAATATACAGATATATATATATTAGCACTAGTAAAATGACTTTATAGATAAACTTTCCACACAGTAAAGCATTGTGCTATTTTCGGCCAAAAGTTATTTTAAAGGACGATTAACAAGAGCTAATAAAAGATTTTTTTAAGGTGTTTAACCCTTCAACAGAACCAGTATTTTCTACTTCGCTGTATTATAAAAATGGTTAATTTAATTTTTTTGGTTTTAATTTTTTCACAGATTTAACATTTTTTATCTTCAACAATATGTATTTAATACAAAAAATTCTCTCCCTATGTAAGTCACTTATATTTACTTTCAGTCATGGCTAATTATATTGTATTTAATTTAATTTTACGGCAGTGATACCCCGCTTATAAAAAAATATATATAAAGAGTAAAATTCTTTTTTATTCCAGCAAAAGTAGTTATGATTACATCGTTAACAATTAAAATTTTAAATATGTACTTTTTGTAGATATGTATGTATATTCAATTGTTTGTGTATACTCGCATATATGAATTTTTATTCTTTGTTATACGTACCTTTCTTTTTAAGCAAATAGTTGTTACTGTCATGGTGCCACCATTAAACTATTCGCAGTGTCAACTTTGTTTAATTCGCATAATTTTTTACTGGACAAAGTCATTAAATGAGACACAAATTAGATTTACTGTTCTCTGCAGTGTCATAATGAACTAGAGTTTGCTACGTTCACGAGGACTCAGAGAAAAGTGTTATAGTCATTTTTGAACAAAAAATATAAATTATTACTGAATCAGAAAAGCTGTAAATTTTTTTTGGTATACTTTAACTTTAATCCATTACAATAAATATTATTTGTTTAATATTAATTATTATTTATAAATTTAAAAACGATATAGAATTTAGAGGGAAAATCGCATAAATTTTCAAAACGTTAATATAAAAATAATAAATATTATACACGCAAAAAAAAAACTAGTAGAATTTAATAAACAAAAGGTGTTTGAATAGCTAACCAAAATTAGCTAGCATAGCTTTTTTTTATTGTTATATTCGCAATCTATTTTACATTTAAAATAAGCAAATTTCATGACTTTTAAATAACAAGCATTGAGGTTTTTTTAAAACTCAGAAAAAAAAAAAAGAAAATTTTCTTTTGTATTTTAAATAAGACAAATTAGAATTTTTCTATTTTCGGAAGGGAAGGTAAAGAACATGAAGTCTTTTAAGTCTCTGGATTTTATTGCAGTCATCTAACAAGTTTGTTGCTAACACATTGGAATGATTACTTAGTCTATTAAGGTATCTTTCAATAAAGTTATTGATCTCATCTCTTACCATGAAAATTCGAAGATCTTGGTGTATGTTTTTGTTGCTGATAAACTATGGCGCATTTGTTAAAAGTCTAAGTGTATCTCTGTAATATCTCAACGTTCGAATTACTTGCCGTCCCCCAAAGGTGGTTTGCGTATGTCCATATAGGTTTTAGTATTGTGTGGTATAAAAGAAACTTGTTTTCCAAGCTTAAGCTTGATCGTGGGCCCAATAACCAGAACATTTTTCTTGTTTTTAATTTCCGTTGCTCCTTCCAGGTAAGTCTTCGATCGAGACGAAGGCCTAAATGTTTTACAGTGTTGCAGCTCAAAATAGCTGTGCCATTTAAATAAACAGCACAACAATAATTTTTTCTTAGGGTAAATGTAACATGAACGGACTTTGTGCTATTAACTTTAATATTCAATTTCTGAAGCCAATCTTGAAGAGGATTCAATTGACTTTGTAGCATCTCGGAAGCTATTAACGGTGATTCGTTTGAGATTAATAAAGCAGTATCGTCTGCATATGTTGCAGTAGTTATATTTTCGACTGTTGGCATATCTGCTGTAAAAATTGTGTATAATACTGGACCCAGGACACTACCCTGGGGAATACCCGCGTTAATACAACCAAAACTTGAATAATTATCATTTATGCTCACAAAGAAAGATTTGCCTTGAATATATGTTTTTAGTATCAATTAAAATAGGGCTGGGATGAGGTTTCTTAATTTATACAGAAGGCCACTGTGCCAGACTCTGTCAAAAGCCTGTTGAACATCTAAAAATACAGCAGAACACTACAATTTTCTTTCTAAGTCGTATGAAATGTTGTTGACAATCCTATGACACTGTTCAGGTGTTCCATGTTTATGCCTCAACCCGAACTGATAATCAGGTATAAGATTCTGTTTTTTTAAGATTGGCATTAATCTCTTTAAAAAGAGCCTTTCAAAAATTTTTAAAAAACTTGACAACAAACTGATTGGTCTATAGGATGCAACATTATTTTCGGGTTTGCCAGGTTTTACTACCATTATTATTTTCGCATATTTCCATTGCGATAGCTAGCATAGCTAAAAGTTTTTATATAAATGGTTCCTTGCCAATCAACTCTGTAGAGAATATGTCAACAATAAAAAGGGAAATTAAGATAAATTCTCATATCTCACATTGCTTAATATCTGTATAAATAGAATTTACATTTCATAACTACCTTGTAGATGGACTCGAAGAATGCTGGTTAAAGCGAATCAGAAAGCGTATATCATTCTGCCGGTATCGAAGTTTTATAAATAACAAGGAACTTAAGTTAAAACTACATAACACACTCGCAAATGGTGGAAACAACTTAGTTATATTTCTTAAAATAATTTTAGAACTAAAAGGTTTTTTAGAATAAACAAAAAAATAAAATGCTTAATACTTCACAAAAAATATTTGAAAATACAATTAAACTCATAATAAAACAAAATTTTTTTGTATAGCAAATTTTTATTTAAATAAAAATTATCTAATTATTTTATCATTTTCTAAGTATTGAATCACGAATTATTTTATTAGTGTTATATCTTATATGACCTTGATAGCAACAACATAATTTTATTTTGAAATATTCGATGACCACTTGACATAAATGTGGCAAAATTTCGTTAAAACCATTTATAAGTGGCTGCAGGCTGATTTAGATTGAAGTTTAACTCACAAATGATTTTTTTTTAAGAGAAGTAGCACTTGAGGCAATAATGCCTATTTAGTCAAGTACCGTGCCATATTCTTTTAGGAGAGGGATAGAGAAGAGATGCGGCAGGTGGTGAAAGTAGAAGGATAGTTATGGAAATTAGCTGTCGTATAAGACAGCTCAGTGACTATGCCTTTATTACTGAGCAGCCCCACCGACAGTTAATTTTTATTTGTAGTAAAAAAACCAAGATATTTGTAGGGAATCGAACCCACAACGCCCAATCATATAAGCTAGCACCTACAGGGGCACCTGTATACATCGCAAATAATTTTATGAACAGGTGCCAAGATAGCACACACTCCTAATGAAGAAAAAAAAAGTACAAAAAAGAATGTACGTAACCAAAATAGGTTTCGTGAAGCAACTGAATTATTTCAAAAATTTTATATGATATCATCTGTTAAAGCCTAATGATAGGGGTATTAAATTAGCCAGAGGTTGGCTAGTTCCAACTTTACAAAAAAAAAAAAAAACCCCACACGCAGCTTAAATAAACCAGCTTAAGCTGTGCTTTTGTGCAGATGTTTTTGTTTGCTCTCTGTTTTTCAAATGCTAAAATTTTTTTCGTGCGATCCTCTACGGCGGTGCATTGCTGCTGAATTAAAATGCCATGTTTTCAGCTCATTCAAAACGAAATTTATTATTTGTCTAGAATAGCAAAACCACAATTAAAAAATGCAGGATTAATAAATGTAACAATAAAAATTAAATTAAATAAATTAACTAAATCTTAAAAAGAATCTTTTGATATGATTCTAGAGCATGTGTACTGTGGTATACTGCGATAGCTTTTATGTTTTGTGAGACTCCAAGTTCAGAATGACTCACAAAAAGTAAAATTTGAAATGGCGTTAAATGTAAATCATTCAGCATCGAAAGGGATTAAACAGAAACTCAGAATGCAATTCACTTTATACAATTATTAATAAGTATATTATGTAATCTAACCCCGTGGGGGTTTAGTCCCTATCTTGACAACTGTTTTCGGGGATAAAATGCAGCATCAGTTGCCTAAAAGTGAAAGAGGATTTGACTCTCGTGGTCCGACTAATGACTGTCAACACTGATACCATGGAATCCAGAGACCCGCGGGACTACGTCCCTGTTTAGACCATTCGGGGAATAACGTCGTAGCTGTGGTTTAAACCCAAATCGCAGGAAGTTCGGGTTTTCTTACCGCAGATTGTGGCTAACTCTAAGCGACAAGCAGTTTAGATAGTCTCCAGCTCTCCAGCAAGGTTTTTTTATTATTTACGGAGATATAGCCATTTTAAGAGTTTTATTAAATTTTCATATAAAAATCGATTTTTTATGAAATTAGTAGGTGATCACGAATTAAGCTTATTTTCTCGAAATTCCTATTATTTACGGAGATATAGATAGATATAGTTTGCAGTGCTTTTGAAATTGCCTCCTAAAATGTTATGTACCTCGGTGTGTGTTTGCCTTAGGGGCATTGGCAGACATATTATTTCAGCCAGTGCTAAGATTAGAACCTAACGGATAGATACTGTCAAGAGTCTGTGCCATCTAATCATTTGGAAACCACCCACGTACCTTCAAGCCGATACTCCATTTTAAAAAGCATCTCTTCTTTGAAGCAGATAAATGCAGTACGAAAAAAAGGTGAAACTTTTGCTTAATAATTTTATGTAAATGGCAAATTATAGTGTGGCCCGGTTTGGGAAAAAATAACTGCATTGTTGGCTGTGTTAACAATTTTGAATAAGAACAAAAAAAAATTCCATCTTTTTTTAAATATTTTCTTTGTTTTTGCATTTGGTTTCATTATGCATATGAGTAAAGTCAACAGCGCGGTATGTGTATGTGCATGTGTTTCTTTTTTATTCCTCTTTGGTATTATAGTATTTTATCTATCTTTTTATTTTATTTAGCCTCCGGCTATCATTCATCCGTTGACCAGTGTCTATGTAGGCTTTGTGGAATACATTTAGTAGTATTTTTTTAAGTTAAAAAAAGAAAAAGTTATGGTGTATTTTTTGTTTGATGTAGGGGTTACAATTTTTTTCGCTTTCTGTTATATGGAAAATACGAGAAGAATACTTTTAACAATAAATTAACATTAGCTGAAAGTCACATATTTACACAGTTGGGTCTATTTTAACTTCATACAAGTTGGCACAGAATGAGTTTATCACTGTATCTGTTAAGGGAATATTTGTGTGCGTGTGTGTGTGTGTGAGTGTGTGTGTATGAGTGTATGGTTGGTTTCACACTGCTCTTTGTAAACAAGTGTATTCCGTATGTACGTTTTGTATGCAGTTTGTATTTTTTTATATGCCTGGCATACATACTTATATGTATATACATGTATGCAAAAAATAAATGTGTGTTTAAGCTTTAGTTTTATAAAATATAAGCGCGTTTTTAAATCATATTGTAAAGTGTTTATCAAAAGTATTTTTCATTTTAGACCTACAACTAGGTATAAAAAATTTTATATTTCTATTTGCCTTCTGTATATTTTAGATGGTAACTAATTTGCTACTATTCTTCCCTGGATTACACCTTTTCAGTTCACTGGAAATTTTGTTTGCTTCCCAAAACTTATTTTCTGCATACAGGGTACGAAAATCTTACAGAAGGATTTGTTTTCATAAATTAACTGCTAAGCAATAACACGAATTATTTATTATTTTTGGATAATAGTCTACAGTGCTTTCTTTCAGAGAAATTTTTAATGAATGCAATTAATGAACTCTGGAGTAATAAATAATTTAAGAGAGTTTCTTATTATATGTTATATAAAAAATGCGGTTATGATTATTATGGCATTAAGGTAAACGTAGGACAAAGTTTTATAACTTAATTATAGATTTATAGTTTTGTAAGAGACTTCCACAATTATGGGTTGTGGACAACCAGGTCACAAGAGGGGCAGGACCGCCCCTGTAGGCTAGTAGGTAGTGTACTAGCTTATCAATATGGGGGTTGTGGGTTCGATTCCCAACGAAGACCTTGGTTTTTTCACTACAAAAATAAAAATTGACTGTCGGTGTGGCTGCTTAGCAATGAAGGCATAGTCACTGGTCGCTGTGCTGTCTTATATACGGCAGTTAACTTCCGACTATCTTTCTGCTTTCACCACTTGTTTCATCTATTCTCTATCCCTTTCCTAACGAATGGCATAGGCATTGTTGCCTGAAGTGCTACTTCTCTTTATAAAAAAAAAAAAATTTAGTTATAAGGAATCACAATTTTATTAATAAAAATATTTTCACTTAAACGACTTTATTCTATGCTATTTTCGTTCACAGGAGGAATAGGAAACGTTATAGAGCTGTATAAAACATCTTAGAACTGTTTTATAAAACAACGAAATAAACAAGATTCCGCATTAAGTTTTAAACTTTTATTGTTCTTTCATAAATATGGTAATTAATTAGTACACATATATTAATTAATGCATAATCAAAGGATAAATATAATATAGATAGTATTAATATTTTATATTGTATCTGTGTTGATGTTTATTTAAACTGTCATTAATTTTTGCACAAATACTCGTAAACCTAACAGATACAAATAATTTCAGCTAACGACCTGTTATTATGACAAAATAGATTCACGTCGTAGCGCAACTAATTAAAATTTCTTTACCATCATATTCTACTGCAGTAGTTCTTGAAAAGGGCTTGTTGAATAAATTTTAAACTCTACTTTATCCTTTTCTACTAAGGATTTAACACAAAATTTTGTAGATAATTTTTCTTTCATACTTAATTCATATTAAAAAATATATGCAAATTTAAGCCGAACTAAAATTGTTTATTATGCTCTCAATGCTTTTTTAATTCATAATTGTTTTAGTATTTGAAAAAATATTAATAGAGAATTGAAAAAAAGATACTTTTTTTTAGTACTGTGCTGCAGATTTCGGCATTGTCCATTTGTTGTGGTAAATGCATTCACCGTTAACTTGCAAAATGATATGCAAATAGAAAAAAATTCATCATTCTTTTAACATTTATACACGTACACTTGCATACTCACATATGAATATGCCATAGCCTGGTTGTAGGCTTATGCTCTACTTGTCATTCATTTACATGATTCATATTGTTTTAAATATATAAGTAAACAAATGTTTAAACACACACACACGCACACGTCACATGCATATTTATATATCTATTTTATTAAATCCTTTTTCTTTAAAATGTATGCACAAACATTTTAACATAAATAAAACTACAATATTTTTTTATCCTTCTTTTGTTAAACCAACATTATTTTCATTAGTGTTGTGCTATAAAATATTTATATTTTTCTATTTTTTTTTTTTTATTTTATCCTGAGTGCTTTTTTATATTTGTATTATTATTATTTAATATAGGATTAACCAATTTGTTAAATTAATAAAAAATATCTTTAAATTTATTCGTTTTTATCACTAATAGTGATTTAAGCTCATTAATATATTATACGTGTAAAAGGATAGAATCGCTTTAGTTTGTGCAATTGAATAAAATATATTATTTTATTTAAAAAATTGCTATTGCCATATAAAAATTTATCGTAATTACGTTTTTAAGGGACTTAAGTATTTAAGGCTACTAATTCAACACGTTCTACATTAACAGCATACAACAGATTAGGCTAAAATAGTTAAATAAATGTTTGTTTTTATTTCCATTGAATTTCATTAAATTTCATGTGACTGTAGAGAACCTGTTTAAAGCATGTATATCAAACCGATACGCTCGAATCTGCTCTTATTGAAATTTGTTCTACAGTTCAGGACACTAACGGAGCCAATTTTTTTATTACGTCATATCAACAATCGTATAGACAATAAAATATTAATTATAAGGTTTGTTAGAGTGTAAAAAGTGAATATGGTCTCATCGAACCCATTGATATAATTCGAGTCAAATAAATGACATACAATATAGATATTGATTACGACTGATTGATGATTTTTAGTGTTTTCACCAAAATAAATGCTGAGTCTCTGCCCTATCTCGTTATCTGCATTAACTTTATAAATATATGGCTTTATTATGCATATGTTTCTTAAGAATCAAACTGAAGAATTTTAATGTTGTTAATTTTATAAACTTTAGCTAGTCAGAGGCCTAACATATTCCGTGTCAATAGAAACTTTTTATTACACTTTTACCCAACGTTTCGTCAATTTCTTGTTGACTTTCTCAAGGGTTTCGTCCATTTAAAAATTAAAATCTTACATTATTACAATTAAATACACCACAATAATTTACTTACAATATAATATTGATTATATTTCTAACTTAACATTTAGACAAATTTTAAAAAACGTTTGAATTTGAGTAGAAAACAAACACAATTCAAATTAAATAGAACGTTTAAATTTTTTGTTATTGCAACACTGTAGTTGGTGTTTATATTATCCGTGTCTTCTTTTACGTTCATAGTCTTGTCAATGTTTTGTTGAATGCGGAGACTTTCTATCGTGTATCTTACCCTTCGTTTGCATTCTATGTCCAAAATCTTGACTTTTTCAAAGTCAGCTGCATGTCCAGTATTAAGTATGTGTTGTGATAATGCTGTTGTCTCTTTTCGTTTTGTAATATCGTTTTTATGTTCACTTATTCTTGTCTCCAATGTTCGTTTTGTTGTTCCAATGTTTATTAGATCACAGCTCTCGTTATCACAGCCTTTGTTGCACTTTATCTCATATACAACATTGCATTGTTTTTGGTTATCTATTTTATCCTTCATGTTTCTGAATATTCTGCTCAATGTGCTGTTCGGTTTATATGAAAATTGTATTTTGTCAGTTTTTATTATTGCTTTCAGGCTTTTGCTATCAGTCAAACCTAGTAATAATTGTACACCGTAGAAAGTTATTTGTGGATTGTTCTTATCGTTAGAGGATAATCTGTTTTGAGTTTAATTTCCGCTTCTTTTATTAAATTGTTTATACGTTTTACTGGGAAACTGTTGCGTCTAAGTATTGTCGTAATTCTATTTATGTTCCTGGTGTAAAATTGATCGTCACTAACATTTAAAACTCTAAAGATGAAACTTCTTGCAGTATTAATTATCTGTGCCATGGGTTGCGTAGCATTAAAATTCATTAATCTCCCAGACGCTATATCCTTCGCATGCCAATCGTTTTTCGTTGCATTGTTGTGTCCAAATATGAGATTTTTCCATTTACCTCCATCTCCACAGTAAATTGTATCTTTGGGTGGTAACTGTTCAAGGATTTTAGAATTTCATCTTTGTCGTCAAATTTAATTATAGCTAAAATGTCATCTACATATTTAGTTATGTATTTAAGGTTAATGTTCCTATCTTCTAGTTCAGCTAATGCTTCGTCTAATAAGTTATCCAGTATAACATCAGCTATAGTGGGTGAAAGAGGGTTACCCATGGAGAATTTTTAGTTTAACAAATTTATTAAAAACTTGCATCATTACAAGCATGAAAGCCTACATTTTACATTTGCAAGACGAATTTCTCCCCGGGGGCACATTTATCGTTCTTTATAGAATACTTGACTATCTAGACCTGTGCAACTGGGTGTATAAGGGAGCCCAGTCCCCTGAAGTCAGCAGGGGTACAACTGGAAGCTCCACGTTATTTCCACGGGAATCAGTAACCCGCAGAGTTTCCGTTATTTGTCTCTTTGGGCATTTAGCTGACTGATTATTGAGGTTGGCCCTTTGGGAGAATTGTGGTGGTTGTGGTTTTGCGGCCCCATACAAGGCTGTTTTTATGGTGGCTAGGATAATCTCGCCTTTAATAACACCCACTGGTGAATGATCCAGATCCAGTGAGCATGCTAGTAATGTGTTCTGGACAGGAGTTGGATAGTCTGCAGGTCTCCAGTAAGGAGTAGTGGTTTGCAGCCCTGCTCTGGAATCATGGAGTCGCGCTGCTTTTCACTCCCAGTGGTTTGACCACCATCTGATTAAGGCTCACTGCCAAGTGCAGATGTAAATCATATCACGAAATTTGCAAGGCGAATATGAATTTCAATATTTGTAGTGTGTTAAATTTGATAGAACTATGTATACAGTTAATATAATGGATGGGATAAATTTGGAACCAACCTAATTTTTTTTACCAGACAGAAAGATTGTTAACGGATTTAAGAAACCAAATATTTTTGACCAGTCCTCCTTACAATAGAAGTTTCAAAATTCTAGGGTAAAAAGGTAAATACCTTTCTTAGTATGTAATAAGACTAGATAAAATGCACACCATATAATAGGGCTATAAGAGAGATGATCATATATAATAAAAAGTTTTAAAGATATATCAAAAATTATGTTGTTTATATTTTCCCGCCAGTAAATGAAATACTGTTGTCATTTTCCGTCTTATCTCCGTCGGATACTTGTGTTTAGATAATAATGAATGATGGAGGTATTGAGAAATTTACTTTCATAAGGTGGCTGGCATTCTGCCTACATGAATAGATACGAACTTTAAAACAGAACTACATAAACGCGAACATTGATTCCCAATACTAATTACGCCGCGGCTTGACAATAATGTTTTTACATTGAAAGTGCTCACCTTTAACTTCAAGAGAACAACAGCCAGTTAAGACGGAAAATTACAACAATACATCAAAAATAACATTTTGACCATTACTTAGATAATGTTATCGCGAAAAATTAAATTTATAAAAGTATTATGAAAAGTGATTATAATGAGTAACTGCCTTCTACTATAACATAGAAATAATTAAAAAATAAATACAAATTTAGAAGAACTAAAACCTATTGGAAACAGAACATTATCTTTCTAAAAACCTTTGCTTCCAGTAATGTATCTAATGCTCTAATATATAACAAACATATTGAACAATATAAAAAATGAAGAAATAAAGGAGAGACAAATATAAACGCGTGGAATTAAAACATTTCCCGTATTCCATTTTTCGGTGTAAATGTCATTGCATACATGCACTATAAAATAAACGATAGAGGTATGGCGTTTAGTGGACCACTTTACGAAAAGGCGACCAAAAGTCGTTTTTTCATGGTCTCCAATTGTGAATTTTAAAGTTTATTGGAAAGTAAATACTAGTGTACCTAGGAAGGCAAAAAATGAAAGCTTTATTTTAACCATATCATACACTTTTAACATATCACACACTTAAAAATGAGCATTTTCAGCATTTTACTAAAATGAGAAATTTCTTAGTAAATTTTTGATCTATAACTTTTTTGTTATACAAGATTTTTAAACCAAATAAACTTTGTATAATAGCGTAATTTGTTATGTATTAGCAAAAGATTGATTGATTATTAATTTTTAGAAACTAATTTTTTTAGAGGTCCAAATATTTTCTAAATTCTCTTACTTAATAGAGCATAACTTCTAAAGTTCGTTAGGGAATGTGAAAGCATTAGCACTGTATCATAGTCCTAAACGTCCCCTACATGTCTATACCCAACTGTATACGTGAGCACAAGAACAATTTTTCTGACACAAGGTCGAAACATTTTCTCGCATTGATAAATAAATTTCAAAGAACAAATTCTTTAATAAATTTTCTTATCAATAAAAACACAAATGGTATTAAGAATGGGTAATAAAGGAAATACTTACATCAGCAATACAAATGCTGAGACTAAAATTGGTTAAGAATACCTAAACTAGAGCAGAGTAAATTGACGTTGAGACATATCAGCAATCCAGATGCTGAATTTCAATATATTAAGAATCACTTATTTCATACAAAATTTCAACTTTTCAGTTCTAAGTAAAGACTATTAATCTAAATAGTCGTTGTGAATTTACGATAAAAAATATAAAATGAAATTAACAAAAATAACCATTAATTGACAGAACTTCTAGAGGTTTCCTTTTTTTTACATTTCAATACCAAAAGACAAATGGGCCCAAAACAAGATCGTCGCTGAATATATACGTTAATAATTATTTACTGCCGTATATGAAGTGGTAATTATCCTTAAGTGTTTGTGGAGACACTGTTACATCCAGAAAAACTGCCTGTTTGGTGTGCTTTATCGGTTAATGGAATCGATGGTCTGTACTTCTTTTAAAACGATGCTGACGGTACTGTCAAAGGTTACCGCTATAGAACAATGACTACTGATTTTTTCTTTCAACAAATAAACAGCTTTGGTTTGCAGGATATGCAGTTTTAATAAGACGGCACAACATATCACACAACTTGTGTTGATATATTGAAGAAAATATTTGGTAACCACTTAGTGTTTCATTATGGACACTAAGATCGTGCCGTTAGTCAATTTTCTATGGGAATATGTGAAGTCAGTAGTCTACGATTAAAAGCCAAAAACGTTTGACCACTTAAACGACAACGTTCGCCGCGTTATTGCTGATATACGACCACACATTATTAAAAAAAAATTCATCGAAATTTGGACCTCCAGACTGGAATATGTCCGACCCGGTCGTGGGGGTCATATGCAAAAAGTAACATTTAAATTATACTATCAGATGATTTATTTTTGGAATAAAGTAAATTTTATATCAATTTAAAAAAATCATCTTTGTTTTATTATATTTCAAGTTTCTATCCATCTAAATATAAAAAACAACCTTTAAAAACTCACATGAGTCCTTTTAAAAATTTAAACTAAAATAGAAATTATTTTTACTCTCAAGCACTTATATTAATAGATTGACACACAAGATTGTATTTGCCGACCATTTCTGCTGTTCAGTCAAAACATTAAGACATATTTGCTGCTGTTTAGCTTAATAACACATAATTGTCTAAATTTTAAGTGCTTTGACATATTTTTATTGAACACATATTTTTATCCATATTCTTGCTATTACTGTTGCTGGTAGTATTTTGTATTCATTGCAAATAATAACTGCGATATTTTAAGTACATTAAGCGCATATATGATGTAAACCTCACTGTGTTTAAAAATGAGAACATCCATTAATTTTCGAAATAACCACAACATTCAAAAATGTATATAAAACAGAACAAAAGCCATTCTAAAGTCTATAAAATATGCGCTCAATAAAGTGTACAAAAAAAAGGAAAAACATACGCAAACTTTTACATTGAGATGTATGGACGAAAGCATTATTTAATATTATTATTTTTACTGCAGATACAAAAATGATTTTAGTTTATGCGAATGGAATTTTTTCTTAATCTTAAAAGCCAAAAAGAGTTAAACGTTTAAAATTAGATAAGTGATTGTAGTTGCAATAGTAGTGTTAAGTAGTTTTTATAGTCGGTATAATATTATTAAATTTTAGTGCTATCAGTCTATTAAACATATTTGAATTATGTTGTTTATTTCTCCTGCGCTAGTAAATGAAATATTATTGCTATTTCTCGTCCTAACTGGCTGGTTTGTAGTCGTAGGCGACATATGTTACACAGACTTAAGATAATCCCACTTACTCCAGATAAGTACAACAAAGAACTCGACAATTCACGCCATAGCTATAAATAACGGGTACAAGGCCACTACCATCGATAAACTTCTTAGACAATACAATACTAAAAACAGAAATAAAGAAGACAAAGAGATAGCCGATACAGCACGACGGCACACCTTTACTTACACAGGACCAGAAATATACAGACTAACTAACCTTTTTCACAAAGAAGGAATAGTCACATCATTAATAATTGGCAACACTCTGAGACACAATCCCAGAACAATGACAGAAACAACTGACAAATTTAGTTCCAGCGGGGTATACAGACTTACCAGTACCTGTAAACAAACTTATTTAGGGCAAATTGAACGAACACTTAAAACAAGGTTTACAGAACACATACGATCATACAAACCGAAAAGAGAAGATTCCTACTTTGCATTAAACCTTGACAATCATGGACATAGATCAAGGGAAATAGATGAATGTGGAATGACATTACTACATCCTAGCAAAAAGGGACGACGACTAGACATGACTTGAAAACATGAAAATTTACAAAACAAAAACCTTCAACAATGACATTATAAACGAACAGGTAAACACAACCTCAGACACAATTTTCACACCATTAAAACTACTCATGCAAACGGGCAAGCGAAAAACACCCTCAGACGGACACACGTACCTACATAATAGTAAAAGACGGAGGTATCGATAAATTCACTTTGCATAAAAATGCGAGGTGACCGGCATGCTGCTTACCTGAATAGATACGAAGCTAACAACATAACTGCCTGAACGCCAACACTGACTCACCAATACAAACCACAACGCGGCTTGAGAATGATGCATTCGCATCGAAAGCGCCTTGCCTTCGACTACAAACCAGCCAGTTAGGACGGGAAATAGCAATAATATTTTAATTAGTGTATAATACAATTATTGTTGTGGTAAATGTAACTCCATCAATATTTATTTTATACTCTTACCTTTCTTATGCTGTTGCTCTAGTTACGCAGCCATCCAAACCGTAATACTATATAAAACCAATCAATGCCTTCAGCCACGACTACCAGCGTTGTATTAAACTCTTACTTGGCCTCTGCCGATCAAGGTATCCTTACCTTAACTATATAGGTGTCTTAAGCATTTTATCTACTATGGTTATACAACAATTGTGCAACTTGTTTTCTATTCGGGAACAACATTATTCTACACTTATTTTTTATTTTTTTGAACTACCTAAAAAAATTAAAATGTCAGAAACGGCCCTAATTAACAAATACCATAAATAGCACATGGCCCTTAAATATGATATAGCATGATTATTAAGTTGAACTAAATTCCTGCTCTTTGATGCCAATCATTTCCTTAGATGATTTTATTAAAAGAAATTATTAATTGTAATATATTAAACATAATGATTAAATTCATTGTAGCGTGCGCTAAAATTCAAAATTAAATTTGGTAGTTAAAATTGTTTTTTTTTTTGTTTTTCCATTCACGCATTCTCTTACATGCCGGCTAATATGAGCTCAATAGAATATTAAAAATGTTCTAGAGTTTTTGAGTGCCCAAAAATGTTAGTAAATATTTAATTATATTTTCTATTTGAGCTGGGTACTAATTCGCGTACAGCAATGATTGGGTATGCGTGTGTGTGTAGTTTTATGACATAATGTAAATGTGATCTTTCTTTGTATAGAAAAGCTTAAAAAAAAATTCCGTACAAATTACCCAGAAAACTATTATCGTTAAAAACACATGTGTTGTATTTTAGTGCGTGGTGTTCATCTTAACACCACAATCGAATTGAATAGTTTTAATTTTAGGTATAAAAGGGAAGAGATGATAAAATACGTACCGTATGACAGTTTAAATTTCTTCAGCATATAGTACGATATTTTAAATAAACCTTTATAACTATTCTTTCTCAAGTAAAGTAAAATTTTGCATAAATTATATGTATAGAAAAAAGAATACTCAATATCACACAATAACACTCTATAACTTCACTTTTATTTTTTTTTCTTTTCATGCAAATCTTAAAATCTAATTATAAAATTTATAAATTTTAATTTATTACAATTTATAATTACGAATAATCAATTGGGGTTTGAAATTCCTTTCTTTTTTTATTATTATATTTTTCTCCAAGGTATTAGTACCTTTTCGGGGTATACACAAGTATAATGTGCAGCCAAACAAAAGAAAACGTCCTAATCGATAGAAACTAACAAAAGAGATGTTCGTTAAGTTTACCGTAGCTGCGTTCTTTACTTTAAGCGTAAACAGCCACTATGATCGAAAAAAGTAACTTAATAGACATATATTATTTTGCCTCTGAAATTTTTAAACTTGCAGTTTTTTAACTATTTATAATTTTAAACTGAATAGGGATATATCCTTTTAGAAAATGCTGGATCTAAAAATAAATCATCTTTATTACATTATTTAATTTTAAAATTAAAGTGTGCGTGTTCTTAAGCCGGATTGAAACTATCAAATTGGTAATAATTCTAAAATGTTAATATTAAAAATATTTTTATTTAATTACTCGCAAGGCACCGCGCCTACAGACTAACTGCACAATCAGTAATATACTGGAATAGAACTGAAAATTTGATAATAAAATTAGATTCATTGCTAAGCTGAGAAAATAATGTAAAAATTTGTTATGTGTTGTGGACTAACTTACTTAATAGTGGTTGATAATAAGTTATTTATTGTATAGTAATTTCTGACATTAGTTGGTTATTTGAATAAGTAATTTTTCCAGCGTACAGCATTTAAAAGTAAATAGATGCGAATAATGCTAATGACAGATGTAGAGATCAATGATATATTTTTTTTCTTCAAAAATTTATAAAATAAAAACTCCACAAATTTTATTTGTGGATATTTTTTTCGACATTTCGCTTTCCTTTGGAAAGCTTCTTCAGGAAAAATTTTTAATTTTTTTAAAAAAGAAGCTTTCCAAAGGAAAGCAAAATATCGAAAAGAAAAAAAATATATAAAAAAGATCGTTAAAAAGAAAAAAAGATATTTATTAAAGTTTTTTTTTTTTTAACCGATCTTTTTTTATATATCTTTATTAAATATCTTTTTATCTTTATTAAATTAAGATCTTTTTTATATATTTTTTCTTCTCAATATTGCGCTTTCCTTTGGAAAGCTTCTTCAGGAAAAAATTTTATATTTTATATAAAATATATTTTTATATAAAATATAAAAAATATATAATATATAAAATATATTATATATATAAATATATAATATATATTATTAAAATATAAAATATATTTTTATATAAAATATAAAATTTTTTCCTGAAGAAGCTTTCCAAAGGAAAGCGAAATATTGAGAAGAAAAAATATATAAAAAAGATCTTAAAAAAGAAAAAAGATATTTATTAAAGATAAATAAAAAAAGATCGTTTTTTTAACTTTACAAATTAAAATAAACATTAACTGAAACTGGATTTCTAATAGAAATTTATTTCACGATATTTGTTATATAAGATTTGTTTTTAGTTCATACTTATATCCTTACCTTAGTCTCATATAGCAAAGCGTAAGTCCAAAATCAGTATAAAGGTGAGCTTTGAAATCAACACATTTGTTTTTCTATATTTTGAGTAATTGTCCTTGCGGCACAATGCGTATACACATACATAAACGTAAATTAAAGATATGCGAGTGTTTGGTTGTATGCGCCATGGGTGCATCCATGTCATCTTTTATGCGGATTAGAATTTATTTATTCCCTGAAATTGCGTTTTCGTGTTTTGTTTAATTCTTTTTTTTTTTTTTTTTTTGTTGAGATTTTGGGAATGCATGTGCATGCAGTACTTTTACACACATTTATTTTTCATGTGCTTTTTTTGTGTTTCCTCATTTAGATGATAAAGTGTTTGTAGGTGGTTAAAATGTCACACACACAATTATATAAAAAGGAAATATTTTTGTCACTGCCACTCCTATAGCGCTTTTTTGCTTTTTAATTTTATTTTGTATGAAATTTAGCTGAGGTCACATTAAGGACTTTTCAGGTGATGCCAACACGCAAATATATTGCCAAACATTTTTTTTGTATTTATCTGTATGTGTTGACACTCATTCACACAGTTAGATGATGACGATGAGGTTTATTTGAGAATAAATGTTTTGTTGTTTAGATTGCTGGAAATGCATTTTAACTTTCATTTAAAAACAATAGCTCTGTATGATGCCACTACAACGAATACATATGAATGTTTAAATATTGTAGGTACTTGAATGTATCTGTATATTTGTTGCTATAGATTTAAAAAAAGGCATACAGTGAATACAAAATACTGTATCTGCCTGTGACACTGCCATATGTTAAACATTTTTGCTAAAGGTATAAACCCCATTGTGCTGCAACTTTTCTCAATTTGTACTGAAAGTTCATTTATATTCGGCTGGTTGTGTACACTCCCCTTCTTTTTATAGCAGCTTAACACTAAAATTATAAGTTTTTGGTATGTTAATTTATTATGTTGCCAAAGTATTTTTTGTTTTTGGTTTATAAAAATGAAATTTGTTAATTATTTGCGCAACGCACTTTTTTTTCGCTTTTTATGTGTTGTTCTAAGATTTTCAAAAAAAAAAAAAAGAAACAGGTATTTGATGCTTTGGCATTCAGCAAAACTAGGATGGATTTAATTATTATTCCTACGTCATTAGCATTGAATTCGAATGTAGTGAAAGAATTTGTGGAAGGTAGAATTTGGGATAATTAGAAAATTGATTAAAAATGCAATTCTGTTGCCTGCTAAGGCTCACTGCTAAAATGGGTTGTTCATACAGACATGCTATGCCATGTACACAAACACAAAATACTTGGCATTTATTTTAAACAGTGTTACGGAAAGAAATTTAATTTTAAATCTTGTAATACTTCTACTGAAAAATTGCATTATATTAAACATTTTGCTTGATATACAATTATTACTAAAAGATTATGCCTTGGGATATAAGGTTTTGAAAATCCAAAACATTCACAGCTGTGCTTTAATAGGAAATATTCTAACAGAAGCTAAGTTCTTCAGCCCACTATTCCTCTTTTTAAAGTTTTACGGGTTGTTAAGCATTCTATTAACTAAAAGACGAATTTTTCCAAAAGTTAAGACGAACTAGTAACGGACGTGAAAAAGATAAGTTATAGTATTTTGAAGAAGGATAAGCTATGAATTCTGTTAAGGTAGTAAGAGAAAGAGAAGAAAGCAGATATCTGAATAAGCAAAAATGAATTGGCAAATCTAAGGAAGTGCCCACGTGACTTGTTAATTTCTTTAATATTTTCGTTAAAGCATTAGGAAAGTCCAGATGGAGAAAAAAACGTAAAAGTTAAGGACTTGACAGTGTTTGTGTTTTTGAAATTGTTTTTAGTTTTTTTTGTTTGATTTTTTTGTTTTATGGAAGAAATATTCTTAGTCATAGATATTTATATCAAAGTACACTACAAAAATAAAAATTGACTGTCGGTGGGGCTGCTCAGCGATGAAGGCATAGTCACTGGTCGCTGTGCTGTCTTATATACGGCAGTTAATTTCCGACTATCCTTCTACTTTCACCACCTGTTTCATCTATTCTCTATTCCTAAAAGAATGTAGCACGGAACTTGACTAAATAGGCATTGTTGCCTGAAGTGCTACTTCTCTTTTAAAAAAAAAGTTAAGGACAAAATAATAAGCGTAACATTTTTATTTTGCCATAGAAACCATAGAGCAAACAGTGAAATCTGTATTCATTTATCAACTATTTAACCTCAATTAAAGGAAGACAATAGACAATAGGTGTTAGGATAACCTTTGGTATATATTCAAGTTAATTAAGCAGAATAGGTATTGATCCTGTTTCCGTTAAGTTCCTTCTTAATTTTTTATCTCTAAAGTTGCTTCTTTAACTTAGCGTATATACTTAGGAAGATTTAAAAAAACAAACACGAGTAGCGCTGGGTGCAAAAATTAGTATTTAATACATCGGCGTTAGAAAGGTAGAATGCATAATGGTAATACTTGATATATTGTTAATATAATATATATAATGACCACATTAAAATGCCTTAAATAACGGTTATACGGGTGATTTTAAGATACGTCGTAAATTATAAACCGGGATTCGAACGATATTGGGAGCACTGCACTTGGCAATATTTTCTATTAGAATTGCAAAAATTATAAAAATATATTTACCGAAGGATCCTTTATGAAATTAAGAGCAAAAGCGAGTGACTGCACTTGTGAGATAAATCATTTAACACCGTTAGCCTTTATAAAAATATTCAAGTACTTAGGAAAATGGTGCTACGTGTTCAACACAAGCCATAGTAAATCGCAAGCTTTTAAATAGAATTATGACAGAAATGCTTAGATTTGCTTTAAGTATTATGCATACACAGGCTTCTGAACCATTATTCAATGCGTATGAATTTTATTCCATTTCCCACTTCTAAAAATTTCAAACAATGTTAACTTTTCCAAGATATATTAATCCATTAATATATTCTCAACGTTGTATCAATAACAGCCGGTATATCTTGAAATGGAGCAAGAGAACAATGCGGCATTAAAGAAATATTTATTTAAAATACTAATAGATTCGAAATGGCGCCGACATGATCAGGTTTATTTTAGGAATATAAATTAATTCCATTTTCTTGCTAGAAACCTGTAACTTCAGCTACTCCTTGTACAGTAGATAGCACGTTACCCACCGGGGGCACATATATGATCTTAATGGAGAGCTACTATGTAGACCTGTGCAACTGGGGGAAAAAGGGAGCCCAGTCCCCTGAAGTTAGCAGGGGTACAACTGGAAACTCCACTTTATTTCCACGGGAATCAGTAAGCCGCAGAGTTCGTTATTTGTCTCTTTAGACATTTAACTGTTCTTTGACTGATTATTGAGGTTGGGCACTATATGGGAGTATCGTGGTGGTTGTGGTTTCGCGGCCCCATAACAGTCTATGGTTATATGGTGGCCGGGTTCATTTCACCTTTAATAACACCTACCTGGTGGAATGTTGCCAGATCCAGTGAGCATGCTAGACATGCGTTCTGGACAGGAGTTGGAAAGTTTCCAACTCTTAAGCAAGGAGTGATGATTTGCATCCATGCTCTGGAATCATCGAAGTTGCAACTAGAAAGTTCTGTTGCATAGAATTATAGCTTCGGCTTCCTAGGACGAGCATGACGGTCCAAATTATGCAGTGGTTTTGTCTACCATCTGATTAAGACTTTATGACCAGGCGCGGATGTAAATCTAATCACACAGTAGATAGTACGTACTACTGGATTTATATGTTATTCTCGTTCATAAAGTTCAGTTCGGGTCAAAAAGCGTAGGTAAAGCGTGATAAGTTTTACATCAGCACATAGTTGTGTAAGCCATAACTTGATGGTGGATCAAACCACTTAGATGATATGTAGCGTCACCCTCGCTCTAGGAACTCGTCGGATATCTCTATCTAGTCACTTCTACTTGCAACTTCGAGAGCTTGGAGTAGGTCGCCATCCCCACTCCTTGCTGAAGATTGGACTCTATCCAACTCTTGATCCAGAACGCATGACAAACATGCTCACTGGATCTGAATCAATTACTCTGTGTTCTTGGTCAAAAGTGAGATAATCCTGCAAAACCACAATCACCACGATGCTCCCGAAGGGCCAACCTCAATAATCAGTCAGAGAACAGCTAAAACGATGAACTCTGAGGCTTACTGATTCCCGTGGTAATCGTGGTGACACATGTAATGATGGTGAGGTTCCATCAAGACATATCAAAGTGCCCCCAGGGGGGAGGGAGGCAGGTGTAAGTTATCAAATATATACTTCTCGCTTCGCGGCAATGGCTTTATTGATTTTAAAGAAGTGGAGCGAATGAGAGCAGAGCATGAGATGAATTTCGTATAAGCTTACTATATACGCTACATGGCTATCTAGCTACTTTAGCCGAAAACAACACTTTCTTACAGCAATTTTCAAATCATACGAAAATCACCTTAATATTCGATTTGGCAAAAAAAAATTTTTTTAAATAATTTTAGACCATTGTCGAATTGAAGTTTGAATAGAAAAATTTTACATTGAAAATTTTAAAATAGAAAAATTTTACATAGAAAATGTTGCAATAGAAAAATTTTACATAGCAAATTGTGAATCGAAAAATTTTACATAGAAAATTTTTCAATAGAAAATTATTGAATAAAAAAATTTTACATAGAAAATTTCTGAATAAAAACATTTGACATAGAAAATTTTTGAATAGAAAAACTTTACACGGAATATTTTTAAGTAGAAAAATTTTACATAGAACTTTTACATAAAAAATTTTTGAATTAAAGAATTTTACATAAAAAATTTTTGAATAGAAAACTTTTATATAGAAAATTTTTGAATAGAAAAATTTTACATAAAAAATATTTGAATAAAAAAATTTTACATAGCAAATTTTTGAATAGAAAAATTTTGCACAGAATATTTTTGAATAGAAAAATTTTGCACAGAAAATTTTTGAATAGAAAAATTTTGCATCAAAAATTTCTGAGTAGAAAAATTTTACATAGAAAATTTCTGAATAGAAGAATTTTCATAGACAATTTCTGAATAGAAAAATTTTACTCAGAAAATTTTTGAACAGAAAAATTTTACTCAGAAAATTTTTGAATAGAAAAATTTAACTCAGAAAATTTTTGAATAGAAAAAAATTATCTCTATCACCTCTTTTAAAGAGTTGTAAATTGAAGAGAAATTAGAACACTTATTTTAAAACTATGAATTAACATTCATGATCACTGCATCTAATGATTAGTGATAAAAAAAATGCACTTCTAACATCAATTTCGCAGTTTTGTGATTTAAGTTGGTTTAATTTATTTATTAATAAATTTCTTTTTAATTCTTTGGTATTATTTTATCACAGGCATAAACAATTTTTTATATAACGTTAAGAAGTTTAATGACAACCAGCTCAGCTTCTTAAAAACTGCAAAATACAAACGGTCTTTCTCCACGTCTAACACATAAAATATACGTTAACGGTAATAAAAACTTGGCATTCCGGCAAGAAACTAAAATAAAAAATTAAAATCTAATTTTATAACAAATGTCATTTAATTTAAGCAAATATCACGAAGATAGAGAAACTATTCATAGCAACTGCTTCTGTAAAGTCAGTTATATTTTATAGGAAAAACAAAAGAAAAAAAAAACAAATAAAAAGGAAAACAGCAAAAAGCATAAAGACAAAGCAATACAACATAACTAGAAACCTTTTAGGAAAATATCCCAAAAAATGGAGAACACAATACAAAAACAAAAAATAAATGTAATAAACCAAAATTATTTCTTTATGTATGAGTGTGAAAACAAGGAAATAAAAACATAATGAAAAAGTGAAGAATCTTTTATACGTCCTGTACTTAAAGTCACGCTATAATATAAATATGCTCAAGCATGTAGCAACAATGAAGAGACTTAAAATAAATTTCTATACATTATTTAGGTGCTATTTTTTTAATCTCTACTGTTTGTTAACATTTAAAAACATAGATAACTAGAAATAGTACTTTTCGAAGTAGGACTGAGAAATGCTAAAGAAAAATTACCAAACAAATATTGTGCACTTGTGCAATTTATATTGCAATACAATTGTCATTAGTAAAAACAAAAACGATTCGTTTGAAAGTATAAAATGAAAAGAATGTGCCAGAGTTAGACAAATGACTTAATGAATCTTAATATCTTTAAAATTAGGAAATAAACTGGAATTTTGATAGAAGACGTTGAAAAAATATTCGGCATGATTGCCAAAAAAAAAAAAAAAATACTGAATTATGTCTTAGATAACCAGCGCGATATTAAGTGTTATTTGAAATTCTTTACAAACTCCCAAATAAGTACAAAGGAAATGTTGACATTATTTTTGTAGACATGATCGATCGGTCATGAATTCAAATCTGAATAGCGCCCTGAACGCGGAATGTTAATTATAATTTGAATAAAAAAGCCGTGATTTCATTCACATCCTATAAAAAGCGCATAATTTTTTTCTTCAAGCGCTTTTTTATAACATTCACCTACTTGTGTAATTGTTCGCTAGTGTTACGCTATTTAATTCGAATAAATTCCTTCTCATTAAGAATGGAATCCGGCTTGATTAATAAAATTTTTCTAAATAGTTTTTACTTTTTGTTAATTGGTCATATTATTTTGACCTTATTTCTAGCTTTATTCTAATGGTATTTAATGAAATGTTTCAATATTTAGAGCAGAAGGAGAAGAATGTAATTAAAAATAATTATTTAGAGAGCAACTTTAGCTCTGGAGGATTGACAAATAAATTTTGCCGCTATCTCATCTTGCCTATCCCCCTACAGATGTTTAGATGGAAACTCTTCCAGAAAATTTTCTAGCACAAAAGTTTATACAGAATTACTTTGAGGAGATAATGGCAGCCGCTAATTGGTTGCAGAAAACCAGAAATCAAGTAGTTCAAGTGTGGAACTAGAAATCGTGACAAAACGATATGATTTTATAATAAATTTCAATATTAACAAAGCAATGCCTTCAAAGCTAAAATTCTTATAAAGTTTTGCACATATGCAAACAAAAAGATTAAAATCCCAATTTTTAGCTATTATTGCTGGTATTCAATATAGCGCCCATTTATATCGTCTTCGTAGTTTACATTTCTTAAAACTTACAAAAAACTTATGTTAGATTTAATACCATAAGAAAATCTTACACTTATATACTAACAATGGTAGTTTTTTGTAGTTTTTAGTAGTTGCATTGTGTGGTAGTAGCATGAGTATGAGTACTAGTAGTAGGAATATGAATTGTAGTAGATTATGTATTAGTAGCATTAGTAGTTTAAGCACGAGTAGTAGTATTATAAGTATGAGTAGTAATAGTATGCGTATGACTAGTAGTAGTATGAGTATAAGTAGTAGTAGTATGAGTAAGACTACTAATATGTAGTATGAGTATGAGTCTTACTATGAGTAGTATCAGTAGTAGTAAAATGTGTCAATATATATCGCAATTATCCGACTTATTTCTTACCACAAAAATTTAGACCAGCCTACACAATACAAATTGGAGGAATAGTAAAAAGTAATTCCAACATTTCGAATTATTTTAAAATAGATGCCTACAGTTTACTTCACTTGTCAGAGATAAGAAACACACTAAAGCTTTCTTTAATAATAATTCCTAAACATGTAAATTTTTTTTGTAATAAGATCAATATGAAAATTATAATCATTGTAAAATTAAATTTGTTCGAGATGATCTGCTGAGACAAACTCAAATCATATTCTATTTTATGTGCAATTTTATAGGAATCGAATTAGACCTTTGACAAATTTATTATAAGAATATTTTCCGAAAAACAGCAAGTTTCATAATTTAAAGTTGTGGGCTTATAAAATTAATGTTATTTAAATATGTTATTGTTATTAATAATGTTATTTAAAATTTCATTTGCTATGTTTTATAAATTTCTTCGTAGTATACATGTATTCTGATTACTTATAACGATAACAACTACTGTTTTAAATTATGACATTTTTGTTATTCTTTGTGCCTTTGCTTGGCCAATACAGATTTTGCACACAAGTCTTCTGTAGTTGATTTCAAGGTCCCTATTTTTTAAATAGAAATGGATATATTATTATAGGCATTCGTTATTTTTTATGCGCCATATGGTTTATATATTAAAACTCTCAACATTAATACTGTAAAGAAATATATATAAAAACAAAAGAAATGGCAACATCCAACATCATGGCCAAATATATTTGTATGTTACAAAAAACACACACCCATCCACACAAAACGATTGAAAAGTTTTAAGCATCGTCATTTCAGCAGTCACACATGAAACTAACAGCAAACCAGTTTTAAAATGACAGGTATTTTCACTATTCGCTTAATAACGTAAATAAAAAAACATAAAACCAAATGAGAAACAGCAGCAAATTATAACATAGTTCAGAGACAGAAGAGAAAGCTTAAGTTCTTGTAAATTTCACGTAATACACATTTCATAAAATCGTTTTATTTGACTTGTCTTTTTCCTTGCGACCAAACGACTATAAATTTAAGCATTGAATGAGCAAAAAAAAAAAAAACAAAAAAAAAGGAAAATTATAAGTCAAAGGATTTTGTTATATTTACCTTTTGGGCTACCTACAAGAAATTGGAGTAAAGTTTTTCAAGTTCAAGTTTTTCTTTCTAAAAATTTTGAACTCTTGAAATTCTGCATATTTAAATCTAATTAGAATTGATTAGATTTGTTTGAAATAATTTTAAACAAATAGTTATGGTCATTTTGATAGCATTGAGATGCTTTTAGGAAAAATATAAGGTGCACGGTAGAGCTGTAAATGAATCCTATGTTTTTGATTTCAATTTGTTACGAATTAGATAAATTTTCAATTAATTCTTTTCACAACACAAAAGAATTGAATGAATTTTGAATCAATTTTATGGAATTCGGCAGCAATGAATTTTAATTCATTTCCAATTCAAATAAATTTCTAGAATGAGTTGAAATTCGCTTATAATTCAAGTGACTCAGTAAAATGCATTACAATTCAATTCCAAATAAAATGAGTTTCTTAAAATAATTAGCAATTCATTATCAATTCGTTTGAATTGAATTGATTTCGAATTTATTTAAAGGAATTAGAACAATAAATTGTAATTTAAATGAAGCAAATAAAAATGAGTTGCAATCAGTCAAAATTAAGAGCAGATCTAGGGGGAATGAAAAATGGAATATACGAGGTGAAGTACACAACGAGAGCTAAGCTTGAATAACAAAACCACAGTGATGCTTAATGCAGATTTACTTACAAAATCAATTCAAATCGCAATCAATTCAATTTAAATGAATTGATAATGAATTGCCAATTATTTTTTCTAGTTCATTTGAATTAATTCAAAATCAAATCAATTTAAATGAATCAGAAATGAATTGCAATTCACTACAATTGCAAACTAATTGCAATTCATTGGACTGAAGTTACTGATCATCCAGATCCATTTACGAGGGACTTAATTTTCTTTGAGGGCCATAGGCGCCTCAAAAGGGTGCAAACTTTTGATTTGGCAAAATAATATTTTTGTATTTTTTTTTCGAACTAAACGTTGAGTGCTGCAGTGGCAGTATCAACATAAATATTCTTAGGTTAAGATTTTAATATTTATTGTGACAGTTCAATAATAAATAAAATAGTTACTAAAAAAAATTCATTGGACAAATTCATTTTACTTTGAAATGAATTGCTATTCATTTGACAAAATCATTTGCATTCGAAATGAATTACAATTCATTTTTACCAAATTTATTTGAACTGACTCAAATTTTATTCAATCAATTTTTTTGTGTGAAAAGAATTAACTCAAAATTTGCCAATTCAGTGCATGAATGATTCGCGAATTAATTCAAAAATGAATGATTCCTTTACAGTTGTGGTATACAGAATTTTAAATTTAAGAAGAAAATTAAACAAAAATATTATGAACTGATTCAATAGAAAACAGGTGAAATGGTATGATATAATATGAAAACAATACGGAAAGCATAGTGTTCATATGCACAACAGCAAATCCCTTAATTTATATAAAAAGAAATCCCAAGGAACTCATAACAGCGGTAAAATGTCTGGGAAAATTTTACCGTGTGTCTTTATGTAGCTTCTTTCGATTATCCACTAATTTGTTGGATGACAATGTCGGTGTCTTTACATGGCATGATGTCTTTTTTATGACAGACAGCATATACTAAGTCAGCATATTTTTGAACAATCAGCGTAGGAACTTTGGTTTTCATCATATTAAACCAGCTCTTAGGGAGGCAGTTACTTAAAAAAAATATAAGTAGATATATTATAGACGCTAATATTATGCTCTGGAGCCAAATGGCATGACAGCTATCTATCATTTGCTTACGAAACTCTAACTCTTAGAAATCTTATTTAGAATTTTACAGAATTATGCTAGAAAATCGACTTACACGTGCAGAAGCGCACAAAAAATTACTTTGGAAAAAGTGTTGTTTTTTAAGTTTTCTGGAAAGCTGGGCTTAAAAGATGCTAAAGTTCTTTAAAATGTCTACTAGAACTGTTATCAGAAGAATATAAAAAAATTATTTTCTGTTACATTTAAGTGTACGATTAAAGCCGACTCACATTGTCTGTAGAGCCAAAAATAACTTCAATAGTTTTAGTTATTTTGGTGCAATATAAAAAAAAGCGGAAAGCAACAAGACACAAAAGAAGAAAGAAAAAAACAACAACAACAGAATTTCTCTTGAATTATAAGAAGACAAAAGCAGATAAATGAACAAACGCCATTTATATACATATTTCTTTCGTTTTGTGATGATGCTGTTGTGTTTGCAGTCAATGCAGCAACAGCAGCTGTTTCTTCTTATTTGTTGTTTTATCTAAATAGCACTTTTTTTATTTTGGTATATGATCCCTTAAGCTTTTTGTTCATTAGAGGATAATGAAGCACAAATGAAAGGTTGCATCGTACGGTCTTTTATGTGCGAATGCCTTTTTCACTTTTTGTTTCTGTTCTTTTTTTCTTGTACTAATATTTCTGTTGGATGTTTTTGTACTTTGCTTTCTCTTTGTTTTTATGACGATGCGTGTTAAATACAAACAAATATTATTAAATTTTTTTATATAAAAAAACAGTTGTTATATACAAGGTACACAGGAAAAAGATGAATTATTTATATATCTAGTGATGTGTAAATCCAAATGGAAAAAGTATAGCCGCGTGTTTATCAAATTTCTGATTCTATATCTACAGCTTTTCGGAATATTTAGATGTTTGGGATATAAGAAATACAATCCTGAATTACTTAATAACCTCCACTAAATAAGTTAGCAATAGGAGGACGGCCAGTTTCACTGCGTAAACTAAATGCTGTAGGAGAAAATTTATGTAATTCTTCAATCACTTTTTCCATGATTCATGATTGCTTACGAGAGCTTTCCCATCAAGAAAGGTACATGTGTGGTCACTATCGGTATTTTTGATGCATTGAACAGTTACAAGATGAATGTCAAAATAAAACATTAAAAAACTCGGACTGTTATGTGGTTTAAGAGATGTAAGAATATTATTGATGTAACATTAATAATTTATTTTATTTAAAAATCGAAAAGGAACATGGTCCATCTCGGTAACCAATATTGTTAGTATTATTTACAGTATATTCCGTAAAGGTGGGATTTGGTTTCAAGCTACATCTCGTTAAGAAGAGTCGGAAATTATTTTCAAATGTTAATTAAATTAAAAAAAATATATATATTTGCGTGACAAGTAAAAAATCTATTGGGTTAAAAAACACCTTTTATTAATATGCCTAAGCGAAAACACCAGCTTAATAACATCAGCACATTCTGGATAAATGGAAGTAAAAGCATGAAGTGTCAGTATTTTAATGTGGATTAGTATTTTCTTTGAACTTTTCTTCTCTTAGCTATTTTTGAATTAACTAATAGTTTGGATGTAAAATTTTTTTTTGAAGTTTTGATATCTGGTATTGTTTGTATTTATAATACCGATTGACAATTATTTCTCATTTCAAATTTGTATGCAAATTTGTTTTAAATATTTCGTTTTTCCGTAATTTCCATCGAGACAAGTTAACAAAATTAATTTCATTTTATATGGAAGTTGTTGTTTTATTCACTTTTATCCTACAAATTTAATGTAATATTCTCGTAGTGTAAATAATATTTAAAAAACAATAATTTTCATTTATGTGTAGAACAATATCAATATGTTTATAGTCAGTCAAAAGTTACTCCAATTGGTCTCTATACTTGTGACATTTTAAAAAGGTTTATCACTAGACTTGAACACCATGACAATAGTTATATTAATAACATTTTTAATGAACAAAAAAATTTCAGTTGGACTAATAAAAATTACCTTTCACCTGTTGGCTATATGAACAAAGAACTGCCAAATTTTAATTTGAATACTATCACTTGTTATAGTTTTTAAACAAAAAGTACAATTGGTACTCACAGAGGATAGTACCCTTTTTGTGATTTTTCGTTGTTTTGTTTGTTTAATTTGTTATTTTTTATAATTTATTATTTGGTATGTAATTTTAGTTCTAATTTAGAATTAAGTTTATTTAATAAGATTGTCTTTCTTATTATGTAAGCCTCGGGGGCAAGGGCGTAATGTGTTTTTTTTAAATTTATACTATTTTATATAATTTTAAAGATAAAATTGGTGCTATTATAAATTATTGGTAATTAAGATAATATATTTTAGTCTAAAGTTGTTCTTTTGTTTTCTTTGTTTCTATTCTTTTTACTGTCAAAAAAGACTCAATAAATATTAAATTAAATTAAGTATCAAAAAGAATGGTTATCTAATAAAATGTTATATTATTTTTAATTGCCTGAAAATATTTGGCAAACAATTTCTGTAAACATCACTGAATTGATTTGCACGACAAATTGGATAAGAGATTTTTCATAATAATCGTAATTAATATTATCTTTCACAAACTAATCTTGGAAAGGAGAGAGTAACTTTAGTCATTCAGTCTTTATTATATTGCTTTATTTTCCTAAAAAAAATGTTTTATTATTTTTTTTCCTTTTCTGTGGGACCTGAATAGACAGTTATCAGCCCGAGTTTGTTTTTACAATTTCAAATTGTTTTTTTTCCAGTGTACTTCAAATGTAACAAAAGAAACTTTGTTTCACTATTGAATATATTAAAACTCTTAACATTACTCTTTGACTATGTTGCATTATTTGCAAAAAACAAAAACATTGTTTAAATGGAGTGATTTGTAATTTTGTACAAAAAAAGTAAAATAATAACATTTTTAAAACTAAAACAATGTTGCTTATTCATCCATGAATATAACTAAATGAATCTGTATTTAATTAGAAAAATCAAAATCGAATAGAAAGATTTGAAAAAGTGGTGATAAAAATCTAAGAAGAGAAAATAAAAAAAGATTATTACAGGTTAATTTGTTACCTGAATTGATAAGATTTAATTAAAACTAATGACAGAAAATAAAAACATGTCAAAACGAGAAATTTGCATGTTTTTTTATTTCTCTTTACAATTTGGCTAAAACGACATTTAACTAGTTATCGTAAAAATATAAAACTACTTTCTCAATTGTTAAATGATACTTTTTCTTTAAAAAAGGGACTTAGTGTAGTTTGGGTAAGATCAATCAATTTTAATTTGTGCAAACACATATTATAAATTACCACAAATAGAATTAGAATGAAAAGTGGGATAGATAAATGAACCATCAAGTCAAGAAAAAATGTAGAGTAACAGTTTTTTAAGAAAAAATGAGATAGTAAGAAATATATTAAAAAATTGACACAAAAGATAAACAATTATAAAAATTGTTATTAGATAACAGCAGCTATTAAGCGGCATTTTTTCTATCGTGTGTTTAAGATAAAGGTTCCCCAATTTAACGAATTTTTTTTCAACTAGTGCTTATTTCGTAAATGGTAACACTCAGCTCGTGTTTGATTTGACAGATAATTAGTTTTATCCTTCCGCTGAACGAATATGGTTATGTTTAGGCTTGAACAACGCTTCGCTAAGCAGGCCTGCAATAGACAACATCTTTTCAGATGAAGCTCATTGATCTTGGCGGGTATGTAAACAAGCAAAATTGTCGCAGAAAACCCGCACGCATACATTGAAAAGCCGACGCACCCAAAACGAGTCACTGTTTGGTGCGAATTTTGGTCCAGAGGCATAATTGAGCCATTTTTCAGGAATGGCCGTTACAGTCAATGGCGATCGTTATCGGGCCATGTTAAACGAAATTTTATTTACAGAAATTGAAGAGGAGAATATTGGCAACATTTGGTTTCAACAGGACGGCGCTACGTGCCACACAGCAGAAGCTGTGTAGTTTTGTTTATAGCATTCAAAACAAAAAATAAAGTTGTTTGGCAGACCCTATATTTTTATTTTGAGACTGACGTCAAAAATTTCCCCAGCAAATTAAACACTTGATAAATAGTAAAATAATAGTGTCAATAAAAGTAACTAACGGCCCTCACAAATGGTTTTTGCCGAAAAATTGCAACATATTGAATAACCGCCATAAAATTAACTTGGACATTTCGATCATTCCAAACTACTTTTCTAAACTTATTTCTCGAAAATTTTTCTAAAACTTAATTTTTAGCGATTACAATATACTAATAAAAGCATTACTTTTTTCACAAAATTTAGCGACTTCTTCATGGATAAATTATTACCATTATTATTATTATTATTCATAAATTAATTGCTAAACGTAATACTTTATTTACAGGAGCACTAGTTTGAAAGGCCATCAGTAGATATTATTTAATTATCAAATCATAAATATTGTAAGTAATTTTAGCGACTGATTAAATATGAAATTAAACAGTTCAAGTTTGGCTTAAATATTCGATATTCTAGTTGTAATTGCAAGCCATTCTGTTGAAGCAAGAATGAAAGCGATATCACAATAATATTTTTCCACGAAAAAATTAACGAGACAATATTACACAAATTTCTCTGTTCAAAGTAAAACAACAGTCCAGTTTGTTGTTATAACAAATGTTTTTAATAGATCTATAGAACTTTTTTGGCAAGACATTTTTAACTGGCATTTCGACATGAATAGACTGATGCCTGAACAACGTTTCCAATTTGCCAAGACAAGGTTGAAGTGGATCTCTTTTTTTTTAAGCCAATGAACGTAAACATCACTAACAAAACTAATGTATTTGGAGTGATAATAGTCCTTAATTCACTGTTACATTCAGAAAAACTGACTGTTTGATGTGCTTTATGGGCTGATGAAATCATTGGTCCGTACTTATTTAAAAACGATGCTGATCTAAACGTTACATTCAATAGTGACTGATATAGAGGTTACTTACTCTTTTCTTTATCAATTGATATAGAGCAGCTATGATTTAAATTAATGAGATCAATAGCTCGCACAGTCATAATTTTTCTATACAAGAATTTAATTAATTATAGCTGTTCTACATAAAATTTTAACATATAATTAATGCATACATTTTTTTCTAGATCCATTGGATAAATGTTAAGTGGCTTATTTATTATTATATTATGGGAATAAGCGCATAAGCATTTGTAAATAGAACGCGATCATCAAAGAAATTCAACGGCATTAGGGAAAACCCGACCGTATTGGCAGTTGTTCTTTGCGCTAGCAGCTGATATACAAACTTATAATACAATAGAACAATGGCATTCCGAAGAAGAAAATAGTTTTCTTATGCTCTTACGTGCGTACGGCACTGTATTCTACAGCTGATACTTTACTGAATGCTTTTTCAGATTGTTAAGATTTTGTTCGCCGTCTTTATTGCCTAAGAATATATTTTTAAGGAAAGAGTATATAGTTGATGCTGTTTGTTGTTATTCTTATGGGTTTTATTATTCATAGCAAGCAAAACATGCACACATATGCATGCCATCACAAATACTCACATTAATACCTTTTTTCGCTCCACATCGTAGCCAGCCTTCAAATTGACTTTTGCTTTATTTTCGTTGCATGCATTAGGGCTTAGTGTTCAAATTGTTGTTTTTATTTTTGAATTTCTTGTTATTGTTTGTGTGTATTGTAAATGCGTCCTTATTGCAACTTGACTGTTGTTCTTTTTACCTTGTCATGTAATATCGCTACATTATGTCGCGTTCGGCAAATCTAAAAGTATGATTTCGCTGTGTTTAGATAAAATGAATGTGAGTTTTTTCTTTTCGTTGCAAATAGCAGGAAATGATTCCCGATTTATTTAATATAAAAATAAGGCTGGAATAATTTCTTATCAGAACACAATATGCAATTACTACAGAAGATGAGTAAGAATTTTCTTTTAACCAAAATGCCAACTTTTTTTTCTTAACCTGGAGATATTAGGGTAACATTAAAAGTTGACCAATTTTAACTACTTTGAACTTAAAATACTTATGTGTTGTTTTTTTTAAGTATTTTGGTTTGGAACACTTTTTGTTTCTTTTTCCAGTGAACATAGCTGCTTTATGAAAATTCCATATATTCACGATTGCACTATTTTTTGCTTCCTAGGGTAAAATCTGTAGAAGACTGAATATAATAAATATAAAGAAACAAGTTTTCAACTATTCCAAACATTTTTATGGCCGCATACGAATTTTCATAAGACAACAAAAAGAAAAACTCGATAAAACTTTTAACACATTTAATAAATTTTCAAACACCATAAATACACACGCAATATACAAATACCACTAAATATGCAGCACTATACTGTTGCTTGGTTAAATTTGCAGAACCAGGTATGCGTAGATACTACTGCTGTGCTGTTTTCTTTGGCCGACGCAAGGTGTGACAAAATTAACAACAAGTCTAACGTTTGTCGTTTTTATTGCAGATAGAAATTATGTTTAATCTGCTGCTTATTATTATTTTTCTAATCGTTTTGCAAAAGTTTTGTGAACAGGTGATAAATTGAATATCCTGACTGTGCAAGGAGTGACAGTTATTGGTATCGAATGTAGCCATTGAAATCTCTTTGCCAAACAATTTTACTACCATTAAATATTACTGTCTTTTTTTTTCAATTAAGATTTTCTAAGACACAAATTTATGATAAGAGGAGCTGCAAAAAAACTATTCGTAAATAATCCATATTAACATTTTTGTTGATAGGTCTACTTTTGAAAATTTTAATATCCCAATTTAAAGTGAAGTAGTGTAGAACATAATGTCCATAATGTCTACGTCAAACACCGTAGATAGCAGATCTTATTGCTTACATAAAAACAATAATATATTTCTATAATATTTTGTTTTTCGTAGGAATGTTATTACGCTATATTTGACTAATTTTTTTTAATAAAAATTCTATTTTATAAATAACTTAAAGTGTTTGTTTACTAAACAAAGATAAGGAATGATGTTTTTTATATTAATCAAACAATCTATAAACTAAATATCTTTATTAATCAAAAATAACGATAGTTCTAAAAAGCATTACATTTTTATAATTCAATGCTAATGGAATTAACAATTAATTATTTTAAATTACTTAATCTAATTAATTACTTCCATTTATAACAGAGCTACGTTTCTTTTTCTTTTCACTTAATAGCATTAGAGCTTCATTTTAGGTGATTGTTAACCAGCTGTATTAGCTCTTCAATATTTTACCATAAATAATAGCTTATTTACAGTCAAATATTATTTTTGCTTCACCTTGTATTCAGAAATAGTTTTTCCTATGGTTTCTTATTTTTCTCTTTCGTTTTTGAAAACCAAAAAATATAAGAATCATAAAACACAACAAGATTAAAAAGTTTATTGAGACTTTAAGTTTTTACATAAATTATTTAATTTTTAAAATTTTTCCAAGTTTTCCTGAATATAAAATTTATTCAAGTTTACTTTTGTATAGAGGAAATATGTAATTTGTTTTGTGTTAATTAACAAATTTTTTCAAAAGTATACTGGCTATTTTACTTTAGAAGGCTATACAAAAACATTTCGTTCAAAGAGAAATAATATAAAATTCCTTAAATTTTCTTTACATGTGGTGTTTAAGCTATGGAGCCATTTTATTTCTACGATTTGAGGTTATCAGCATCAAGCTTGATTTTAAAAATCTTTTTCAAATTTAAGAACTTTTGAAACTGAATTCCGAGATAACTCGTGATGATGTCTATGCCGATTTAGCTGTTAATTCAAAAGAAGTCTAAGTTTAGGTCAGGAATTCAAAAATAGTAATGATCAGCTTCCTAGTGCTTTAATATCACACACTTTTATTAAAACGTGTACATATTTTAAAGTTCATTAGAACATAAGCAGCTTAAAGAAAATAAATTTCTTTCGAGCTAAATGCATTCGATTTTTACAAAGAGTGTACATTCAAGTGCTATTTGTTTTACTTTCACTAGTTTTATCCTTGTCATTATGTATCAAATATTTACCATTATATGATTACGAAAGCCCACTTTGGCCAACTGTATCTTAATAAGTAGGATTTATAATATTAACTCAACCATAATATATTTCAATTATGACTTGGAAAGAATTCATAAATGCAGTGCTAATGGGCTCTGCTTAAGCACATAAAAACCTTAGTACGTTATCTTATATTAAGAGAGTGTTAAGCACATCATTGTTTATCAGGCTTTAATAAATGCCAAAAGGATTTAAATTTTAAATGGTGTAAAATATATAGAAGTGAGATTCAATATTAATAATTAATAACAGAGAATGGATTTATTAACTCTCCGATAGAAAAAAATTTCTGCTAAATTACGATCTCTCTGTTGCACTCTCAAAATAATACTCGGGTGCGAAATATTCCTGAGCCGTATTTCAAATAATAAAATAACAATACGGTATTATAGCTTTATAGTTTTGTAAGAGACTTCCGCAATTACGGGATGTGAACAACCAGGTCAGGACCGCTCAGTACCCCTGTAGGCTAGTAGGTAATGTACTAGATTATCAGTTTGGGGGTTGTGGGTTCGATTCCCAACAAAGACCTTGGTTTTTTTCACTACAAAAATAAAAATTGAGTGTTGGTGGGGCTGCTCAGTGATGAAGGCATGATCACTGGTCGCTGTGCTGTCTTATACGACTGTTAATTTCACTCCTACAACAACATTAAGACAACAAGATATATGTTTTGTATGAAGAGGCCTGACCATGCTTTTAATTAACCTACTTTTTTTTATAGTGTCTGTTTTGAGAACTAATTGAAAATATGCATTCTTTAAGGCTTACATGAAATTATATGCAACAGAAAAGATATCATAATTTTTCTTCACTAGTATTTTACTTCTGAATGGCAGTGTTATATATTACAAGTATACACCGTACATAGTGCAGTTAATCAAAAACTAAATAACAATTCTCACAGCTTTGAAATTTTCTTTTTAGCTTACTTTCCCTAAACATTATTTTAAAATTATTTGTTTTAACAAAAACTTAATTTTGAACGTATAGTGAGTGCATTTTATTTCTCTGAGCTATAGTTATAAGATTGTTGTGTTGTTGTAAAGGATAAGATAATAAATAAAAAAAGTAATGCTGAGCCGCTTTTGCAACTGATATATATGATGCTGTAACTATTGAAAGGTTGCTTCGAAGCCTTTGTAGCTTTTTGTCCATGTACAGTCACGTTAGCTAATTGGTATTCGAGATAAATATAAAGAATATAATTTAGTTACCGGAATAACACGATGATCTCAATAGGTCAAAGAAAGTTATAAATATCTTTCTTTATATATAAATTTACGTCTAATTTAGAAGCTTTCTAAAAGCAGTTTCTGCTTTGAGGGCAAGTTTTGTTATATTTGCTAAAACAAATCATAATAATTCATATCTATTACAGTATAAGAGGTAATGGTAGATATATAAAAGAAGTATGGGCCAATCATTAAATTGTCCATTAGGATGAATTAGGATTTTTTGGGATTTTTAAATTTTAATAAACAGTTTTAAAGTATCAATTATTAGAAAAAAAATTTTTATTTTCTTGTTTTAATATTTAGATTTACATACTCTGATAAATCTTAAAGAAAGAAACTATTGCTGATATGATGTAGTATAAAAAATAAAAGGAGAGATAATTATTCTTAACTTTAAAATTCGCTTTCAAGCAAAAGTAATCGACTTAGTTCAAAGGTGTAACTAAACTTTTTATTTATTTCGTTAAATCCTAATCTTCTAAGAAACTTAACTTAAAATTTGCCAATGCTAATCATCATTTCTTACAGGTATGAATTTTGTGTATATTTTGTTTTTATTGTTCCATGTTGAATATTTGTTTGTATTCATTTTAGGTTTTGTTTAAAAACAAACAAACATTTCTTATACGAAAGCAATTGTCTTACGGCTATTCCTGTCACGTCGTCTTTGAACATAGTGCACTTAAATTGTTTAATGCTTTTATTCTTTATTTTTTCAGATTGACATATTGTTTCGCTTTTTCTATTCAAGACCTTATATTTTCTCTTACAATTGGAGATATGTATGTAGACTGCATTTTACACTTTGGTTGATGTTTTTACCACTATATTATGCTTCCGAAATATCAGAAAAAATATAAGAATGAAAAAAAAGGAAATTAAAGTACATAGCCCAAAGACTCTATTATATCGTTTATATGTATAAATAATCTAAATAAGATCATTGCTATGGAGATTATTCTCTTGCGTTATTGAATTACTTTCACATTTTTTTCTGCTTTAAGTTATAGATTTAAAAAAAAAAAATAAATAAAATAATACTTATCAATCATAATATTTTATAAATAATGTTTCAAGCACAAAGGATTTGAGTGATATTTTATAAAATTTACGATTAAAAAGGGATGTAATTCAAAGCTTCCTTATTTAGATAACTTAATAATTAGAAGAAATAAAAAATTATAACTATCTATCTCTCTACTTTATTTATCGGAAGAAATCAACAATTTTTGATACCGATAAATACTAAATGGCATATAAGAATAGAAACACATTAAGTAGATTGTTCAGTTAAGCTAAAGATAAAATACAAAAATTGATTATATCGTATATAGTGTATCAAATATCTTTTAACGGTAATGATAAAGAGAGGTGTAATAAAATTTATATAGGCATGAAAAAAAATCCATTAAAAATACAATACACATAATAATACTTCACACAAAATGGCATTATCGTGCCATTGTTCTTAAATTAATTCCTATTCTACCTTTGCAAATATTTTAATTTAAAATTTAGAAAAGTAAAAAATAATATGGAAAATATTGCACAAAATTATAGAGATTTGTATACATAAAACTAAAAGCAATACTCTCTATATATGTAACATCAATAATTAACACTTTAATTATTTTTACAACGTTTTGGGTATGTATAACATAACAATGTTTCGTGTATTTGTTATTTTTCATATTTGGATTTATTTGAAAAGTTTTCAGTATTAGAAAATTGTTTATTTAGTTTTTTTCTTTTTTGCATATTTTTTTTTTTGAAAAAAATATTTTGATTATTTTGAATTTGTTTGTCAACAATTTTTCATTGATTGATTGATTTATTCAATTGTTAAAACGTGTTGCTTTTCCTGAAGATACCACCCAATGTTAAGCCTAAATATGAAATTATAAACAATTAATTAATATCTAATTTCTACACAGACCTTGTGCTTGAATATATTATTTTTAAGAAATAAATTTTAAAACTCCTTTTTATGACACTCAATACATATGAGTGTAATTAAAAACCAATCACTCTTTATTTAATTTAAATACTGATTTTATAAATAGATTTTTAGTAATTATGAGTTTTATGTTGTGTTTTGACAAAATTGATTCATTTTTCATTCTTCGAATTATAATAGTTTCCTCTTTTTTAGTAACCCTGGCAATTTAGTTTTAATTTCATTGATGAATCGATTCATTGTTATAGCGTTTTTGCCTTTTTTTCTTTTTAAAGCCAACAATGCCTATTTAGTCAAGTACCGTGCTACATTCTTTGCAAAAGGGAAAGAGAAGAGATGAAACAGGTAGTAAAAGTAGAAGGATAATCGGAAATTAACTGTCGTATAAAAGACAGCACAGCGACCAGGGACCATGCCTTCATCGATGAGCAGCCCCTTCGACAATCAATTTTTATTTTTGTAGTGAAAAACACACCAAGGTCTTCGTTGGGTATCGAACCCACAACCCACAGACTGACAAGCAAGTACACTACCTACTAGCCTACAGGGGCCTTCCTATAACTGTGGAAGCCTTTTACAAAACTATAAACCTATAAAACCGTAAATTTATGAATCGTAAAAACATGCCTTTTTTAGCACAACATCGTAGTTTTAAGTTCACCTATTTTAGTCGTTGCCACACGAACAAAAATAATTTCCTTTGTTTATTCTCGGACTTTATTTCAGGGAAATTTTTAGTTACTATATATATTGTCGAGAGCGTTATTGACTGTTGTTGGTAGTATGTGTCTAGCAATAAACTGATGAAACGCTTAATGTCGCTCACACTTTTAAATCTGCATTAATTGAAACAATTGCTATGAGATGAGGTTAAAGAGTGTAACGTAAAACCAGAACTGTTGATGTAAACTTTTTTTCTAAATCAACATTTAAATCATTAAAGCCTATGAATTTTAAAATAACTATAATTTTTCATTTTAATGACTTTTCCCGGATACGAGGTGTAAAAGGATACTATTTTGTTCATTACCATACCACAGTCTGTTTACCTGCCACAACCATCTTTTGGTAGAATACGTAGAGTGTAATAATTTTTATGAAAGGTGTACTAAGCGGTATTACTTGATGTTTATAAAACTATTGTGATTTTCTGAACTGTCATTTACACACCGTGTCAGTAAGACAATGTGCGCTAAAGTAATAATTAGAAAAATAAAATTTTGAATTTGGGTATGATTTTTTTCCACGTGACCTTGTTTTTAACCCGCAATAGATTGACACCTTTAGCTTAAATAATAATTTATTAAAATTTATTAATATTATTAAAAAAATTAAATATGAAGCGCAGGCGTTCCTATAGACAGGTAATTTATATGTATATATCTCTTAAGAATTTTACCTGTAGTGGGTAGGCATTCAGAATGTTCCTAAAATATGTAAAAAGATATATGTGGGCCAAAAAAATAAATAGACAAATAATTTAAAAATTAAAGGGTATTTCATAGAGGCCGTGAAAAGTATTGCGTTATATTTTTAAAACTTGGCATAAAATTTTTTGGTGGAATACGCATAATTTTCTGGTCGAAATATATGCCGTAAAGTGCCTTGGCATTCTGAAACAATGCAAAAGATTATTTACTTAATCTGGTCTCCTTACTATCTATGTCATAATTATAAGATAAAAAATAACTTTAAGCCTCAGTTAAGTACTTAAGAGATAGCAATCATTAGTAGCCAGTTGTTTAGTGAACAACACTACGTATTACTAAGAAATTTCTTTTTTAGTCGAATATTTTGTGGGTAAGAAAACCTCCCAATTATTTTTTCTTTAAAATCTAGAGTATTAATTAAAAAAAAAACTATTTACCTTAATTCTTCGAACACTGCGATGACAATGTTAGTTCAAAACTTGACCCCTCGCACCCGTTTATAAACTCTGTTGCACATAAACTTAGGCAATTTGTAAATTAAAAAATTAAATCTAAAATTATTGAATTATTATTATCAAAAAAGGCTGTATAAAATTACATATATAAAAAGAAATATATTCCCAGAAGTGTATCATTATTTATAATATTTAATACGTAAAAGTTGATTTGTAAACGAAATAAAAAAATATATTAAAAACACAGGAATGATTGATGAATTAATGTAACGTCAAAAATGCACACATAATATACTCGCAGTAGGTACAATAGAAACAATAGCAGTTCCTTTAAATGAAATATTATTCTCTTAATACAATTAATTACGGTTAATAAAATAAATATTAATATATTAATAATTATTAAAATAAAGCAAATAAAGTAAAGATAAAAATTAAAGAAGGAGTTCATAAATGGCAATAAGAAGCAAAATCTAAGAATTTTCTAAAAATGATAAAGTAGAAGTGTCATTTTATAGTTTCCGTGTTGTAAGAATACCAATCTGTACGAACACTAAAAGGCAGGCACTTGAAATTAATAAAATGTCGCTTAAAGTTAAAGAGTGTTTTGTTTTTTTAACTACAAAAAAATAGGATTTAACTTAAAAGTAACTGAAATTAGAAATTCTATATTTTTAATAATATAAGTTCTTTTAAAAATTTTTTTATTGAATTTTCAATTTTTATAATTGAATTCAAAATCAGTGTACGAATCATAAATCTAAAAATTGAACTTTTTAACTCCAGCAAAAAATTGTTGCGCACTTGTAGCTAATATTTATAAATATTTGTAAAATTCGAAGATGAAATATCATATGAAATGCTATTGTTGGAAGCGATATTTCACCTTCTAGCTATCTTGGATGTGTTTCTGCTTTGTCGAATGGCACGTTTAAGAATATTCGAATTTTTTATATTCGTTGTATTTTGTTATGGAACCTTTAAGCTTTTTCTACATTTGTTGCGGTATATTGCTTCACAACTGGGTTTCGTAGCACTTAAGGATCGAATTATATAGAAGAAATTTGAATTAGTTTTAATTATATTTGTCTTTGTTTTCTGGCTGTTTCATTTGGCTTTTCCAAGTCAAACGCCTATTAAGATGTATACCGAGATATTAACTTCCGTAAGTTTAGTTATAATTTAGTTATTTATTTAATAGGAAAACAGAATTCTTCGCGCTATATTATAAGCGTACATTTTTTATCATTTACCTTAAGTTTCCATTTATTCAACCATTTCTTCAAGTCGAGTATATTATCCTTTAAATATCCTTTAAATACTTTTCGGGTGCTTTCCGTAATAGTTAAAAAAAACTGTTTTATCAGCAAATGTCGATATGTGTACACAAACGCTATTCGGCATATTTAACGAATTCTTGGGGGATGTAAGTGTCATTTAACTTAGTTATAGTTTTCTAACAACTTGTATTTTACTTAAATTTATATCACAAGCCTTGATGCCATATCCTATCAAACGTTTGAGAAACGTTAATTAAAAACGTTGGGCGGTATTGCTCGTCCTTGAGAGCTTATCTTTAACCATATTTCCAGACCTGTGTGTATGTTGAATCGTGATTGCTGCTCTGGAACCTGAATTGGTGGTCCGGAAAACGTACTTTACAATGAAAATGTTAATTTGACTATTTGTTTCAATTTGAAAAAAAAACTTGTCTGATAAGAATAAGATAAGAAAGCCCAGTTTCAGTCCTGCCGTTATTTGTATCCAAGTAGGAAGTGGCTATTTGAGCATTTTAAGTTTGTGCGATCTTTCAAATCAAAAATTTTTTCTAACCTTTATAATAAAGAAGAAATTTTACAAGAGCAGGCTTTTAAAAAAATAAGAAAAAAAGCACTTGTGGTTAAAGATATTTGCTAAAAGCAAAAATTTAGTTGAAAACAGTAGAAAGTTGTTCACATTAATTTAAGCGATTTATGTTTTTTTTAATAAAATATTAAAAACATAAAATCATAATTTGAATGAATTAAAAAAATTGCAAAATAATAATAATAATATTTATGAATTATTTATGTAATATCAAACTTTTTGAATAAAATTTTTTTAATTAAAATATATTTTGGAGTTCAAAGTTAGTTTTTATATTTATTGGGACACATTAAAAGCCTTTTTAAATGATTTTTTATAAGAAAACTGTCAACTGCGATTTCTACAGGTAGTACATATACAAAATTGCAAAATGGTTAGTTAGAGGACAAGTTTTAGAACTTTTCAACTCAACTTAATAAAAAATTTTCTTACTTACTCCCACTCTGAAATAATTGACTTACGTTTTGTAATTAACGGTTGTAAAGTTGTATTCAAAAAACGTTTTTACCTTAACATACCTTTGTTAAATTTAAAGTAGGAAAAACCTACGTTAAACCTACAATAAATTGACAGTTCAGTTTTATTATTGAAAGTTCAAAAACAAATCAAATTGTGTTTACAATAAATCTAGCCGTTTATATTAAAAGTGGCATAAGTTACTTTGTTATTGTCATCTTTTTATATTAAATTAGTTTATAAAACATTTTAATTTTTAGCCATTTTAAGTAGTCTGTATTTAGTTTTCTTTCTGAAACGGATTTTTCTAATGATTGTGTTGAAATAAAATCTTTTTTCTCCATGTTGTGCTCTGTGAAGGACTTTTTCGACAGGGGGCTATTACTACTATTACTATTTTGTCCTTTACATAAGTCACTATGGGCAATAATATGCTTTTGAGTTGTGACATTCTTAGATATTTTATACAACACGAAGCAACCGCCTGAGAATAAAAAAAAATAACAAAATAATGGTAATTATGTGTAGTATATTAGATATCACTATAATATAGTTCAGTAAACTGCACTATTCTTTCGAACTAATAAAAATAAGTCCAATAATCACAACAATACTTCACACACACTTATTACGTGTTTCCATTTCTTTCACACTAAGCTCCGTAATTAATTTCCTGAGTACAGCGACTAACGCCATTTTCAAAATAAGCATTTTCGTTACACCGTTAATTATCAACACTCCTCTCAAACAAATCTCAATTCTTCTTAACTTATTAATTTCAAATTTATTAAAAATGAAAAAAGCAACTGTTCAGTTGTGACTTATGCCACTTTCAATGTAAACGGCTCAATTGACCATTATACTTTGTTATTCCAAAAATTTTCAAAAATGTTTATTAAAAACAAATTGTAGTATACAAATAATATTAAAAACTAAAATATAACACGCCATTCAATATAAAACATTTTTACATCATTATTTTATATTTTACAAAAATATAATTATAAGTAATTATTTTAAACAAAAGTTTTATTGATGTACATATAATCAAAACAAAGCTCGTTATCCGAATAATTATTTTTTTTAATATGAACAAATTCTTTGTAAGTTCTTCGTAAGCCTTGCAAATTAACTTTTTTTGGGTGCTTTGATTTTTATTAAAAAGATTAATAAAAAATCAAAAAAAATATGTTGATTTTTCTGAAAAGAATAAAAACATTTTTTATTGATCTAACTACCCGGATAAAAAAAATATTCTTTTTTATACATCGTTAACTACAACGTGACAACTGAAAATAGTGGCATTGCCAGAATCAAAATATTAATAATACTAAAGCATACATTAGCTAAAGTACTGTTTATGAATACCATTTTTTAACAAACGTCTGTTAGCCTTAAAGTGTTTGTTAACTAACGTGTACTTTAAAGCTCAAGTAAGCGTTTTTTATGCATACAACCGTAAGTGTTTAAAAGGATTGTAAACTTTAAACAATATCTGCTTAGGTACTCGCATAAGCAAAATTAAAAATTTGCCTCCAAAATATAACAAATGAAATTAAAGAATATTCTTACTTACATGTGTAGAAAAAAGTTTGCAACGCTAAAAACCAATTTAATATTGTTACGGATGTGTCTTGCTTAAGTTTTAAAAGAAAATAATAAAGCAATAAAATAAACTATTGTGTATGTTGTTTACTAACTGCGGGGCTTGCTAAGAAAACTTATGCACAACAACAAAATTTCTAGTTACAAACTACGTAGAAATTTTATACACGCAAACAGCAACAGTTTGACATGCTGTTTGCTAACTGCGTGGCTTGCAAGACAACAACAAATTTCTGTTTACTAACTGCGTAGAAATTTTATATGCGAAAGACAACAGCAAACATAAATTCCAGGAAGAAACTTTATCAGTATTAAAACAAAAACAAAAATACATACAGACATACAGGCGCCTATACATTGAATACACAACATACAACAAGAAAATGTGATACAAAGGGAGTAGAAGATGCTGAAATTTTCTAGACTTTCAATGGACAAACATAAAAGGGCAGCATCTGAGTGAAGTTCACTGCGTGAAGTAAATAAGTAAATTGTTCTGTAGTGTCAACTTTGTATAGTTAAAGTAAATATACTTGTAATTATTTTAAAAACTAAAAACTGGCGTTATTTATTTGGCAATAAAGAACTCACCGCAAAACGTTTATAAAAGGTATAAACGTAATAATATGACTAGTCAGTTGATGACAGCCAAATATGACTGAATGGCGAAATTGATAAAAGGGAATTCAAAAGCTAATGCTGATTTTTTTACTATTAAATTTTTGTTAATAGTTGAAAGTGATTAACTTTTAATGAAAGTTATTACTGCTGATTATGCTTAAGTTATATAATACCGGTTTATTAAAGCAGTTCTTAATTGCCTATACATAGAGATTTTATTGAGAATTTTGCTTTATACTATTATAATAATATTTATGTTGTTATTTGTAATAACAATATAAATAAAGATTTCTGTAGTTATTAATTGCATAGAGATATTTGGTCTTTTTAAAAATATATTTTCCAAAAAGGATCTACGTTATTAGCTATAACTGACTAGATATTTGCGGACCTTTTATGCCGTTACACTTTTTCTAAAATTTATTTGTCGAGTTTTCTTTTTTGAAGACTTCTTAGGTGTTCTACTAAGTAAAATAATTAAGTAATTATCTGTGTTCCGTGTTTTATTTGTTTCTTCACTGCAGCGAGATAGCAGTTATTTTTATGGAATAATTTAGTCTGTTACCGGCTATTTTGCTGATATATCTATGAATAATTTTATGTAGAAACATTGTGTAAGCACAACAATTAAATGGCGTTTGTTTTTTTACAAAGAAAGTGTTCTCTTCAGGAATTAAAATATTAAGCTGAAATAAAGAACTCTGGTTGCATGTGGAAAACTCTTACTTAATCCTGACACATAACATTTAATAATAAGAGTCGATACATTAAACATTAGCCAAAATTGTGAATGTTGCAATGAAGGTTGCAGGTATTTCAAAAGAACTAAGACTTTTAAATGCATTTGTAGAGCTAAGCTAGATAAATTCGCTATTGACAGAAAACATAGATAAAATAGCCATTGAATTGAAATTATTGTCTATTTTGGGAAATTTAAAATCGAATAAGAATTTAAAATACTAAGCAGTAAGTGACGTTGAATTGACGACACGTACATGTTGCGTATGTTATTAACTTACAAAACAAAAAATTATAAAATCTCAAAATTAATTTTATTATTTCATGCGTCCTATGCGATTGAAGTATAGATACTGGAATTTAAACTTAAACTTTGCGTTGAATATTAAAACTATATGTTCAATTTAACTATTTTTATTTCAACATCATTTGCTTTATTTATTTTATTTTATATTATTTTATGACATATATTTTTGCAGTTTATTACAGTAGATATTTTACTATGAACTTATAAATACTTTCATTGACATTATCTTTGGTTTGTTGTTAATTACAATAAAATTTTTGCTTAATGATTTAACTTTTTTTTTTGACTTGAGTTTATTTAAACACAGTGACACAAATTAAAACTGCATTAAAAACACAAAAATGTTAATAATGAGTAATAAAATAAATAAAGTATGTTTATTCTATATAAAATAATCTAAATTTTGGATAGTAAAAAATAACAATATTCAACATAATATAACTGTAGGCAATAGAAAAACAATTTGAAATATATTTAAAAAGCTAATAAAATTGTTGCATTTCAATTGGCTTGTATTGGTTGTATGTGATTTTGTTAATATGATCAGTTATTAGGTTTATTTCAAATAATAATTAATTTTAAAGCTGTGTGTATGCACTACCAACATGCTCTCTCACACAAGCATGCTACAAATACATTATTTAATAATTTTGACATCATGTGTGTTTTGATTTTTTTTTTGAATGTTCTCATTTGATTTTAATATTGTCTTTATTATTATTTAAGAGTGTATGTTCCATGTGTGTATATATTTCTATGTGTAAATGTGTATGTGTATATAAAATCAAGTACAAATACATATATTTCTATGTTTAAATCGGTATTTATTAATTTTTTTTTGTTTTTGTGTAAGAGCCGTATAAATTTTGTTATTTATGCAATTATTTCTATGGATTTTATTTTATGTACAAACAGACACAATTTATTTTTAATTAAACTTCTATGCAGTTTAAAACAAATTCAATATACATGCTTTTACTGCAGATACATCATGAATTTCTTTTAAAATAATTATAATAAAATAGCAGTTATTGTGTTCTTTTCAAAACTGCTTTGACAATTTATAAATATAATTTATTTTTAAATATTTTCTAAAAGCAAAACAAGTCATTTATGTCAGATAACATGTTTAATTGTTAAAGTTATTTAAAGGAATGAATTAAATGTTTTAGTAGAAAAGCATGATAAGCTAGGACAATTCTAACATGCGGAGAAATCTATAAAATTTAGAGTTTGTTATCGATGTCGATCATTTTTCATCATAAAGACGTATTGTTATTGGAAGAAAAATGTTAATGCGGAGAATATATTTAATATCTCAACACGAATATAAGTTGCAAATTATGTTTTGCAACTACACAAATACTATACTTAAAGTCTCTGTGCCATCCATACCTAGATCAATAAGCTTTTGACTGATGCTGAACTACAAAAGTAGGAGTAAAAACCAACCAGGATTTACATGATTGTATTCCATGAAAAACAGAAGCCGTAGATGCAAGCGATATGGCAGTATTAAGCAAGACGTAGAAAGCCAAACTGTACCAACACAGTGATAGAAAATAAAAATCATATCCGACGTTTTTTATATTGCTATTAAAAAAACATAACGAGTAATAATACTTGACCTAAAGTACTATCTAATTATTAAAATTTTAGCTAAAAGAGAAAATTACTTAGCAATGTAAGGAAATCTGATTTTAATGCCTATTGTATTCAATTTTGTATTACTTTTAGGAAAAAAAGGCTTAAATTTGGATATAAAAAAAGATAGAAAATACAATAGCTTTAAAAATCGTCTTATGATCAATTACTTCATTTATTTAATTTTTCGAGAAGTGGTTAAAAGAAAACCAAAACGTGTTTTGCATAATATTTCTTAAAAATTAATAGGAAATAAATACTGACAAATTTTATTTGGAACATTAACTAATTAGAAAATTTTAAAAGTAAGAAGGTAAGAACTAATAAAGAATATGAAAAATTGTGTAATTGTTAAACTTAATATATTTGTTAATGTATAAATTTGCAAAAAATTTTAAGTCTTCGATTTCCTAAATCATTTTGTAATTTTTTAAAAAGATTTCTACAACTTAAACCCAAATAGGAATCTTTAAAATGTGTAGCATAGCCAGCATATACAAGGCAGCGTATATCTACAAATTAGTCAAATCACATCAACTTATATTTTAATTGTTTACATTTTCATTATCTAATCGATCGGACTTAAGGCAACGTAAGAATATTATTTCTTGAAACTGTTGTAAATAGATTGCTTTCATCATATATTCGTCCGTATGTATAATAATCGAATATTCATCGATATGTTTGTCATTTGCGAAACCTTTAGAAAAAGTTCTCACGACGCCTGAATGCCTCGTAGGTATAGAGTGTAACAATTCAATATACTACTAAGCATTTAAATCTATAGTTTTAATCTATAGTTTTCGAGCGCTTTTTAGCTAATTTCTTTATTTCAAATAAAAAAAAAAACAAAACAAAACAAAACAAAAACATTCATAATCACATATTTAATTGAATATTTAATATAACGCACAAATCAAGGGTAAAAATTAGCATCGATAGGCCTGTCTCACCGCGATAGTAAATTTAGCAACTATTCTTTTCTATTTTTTTTGTGTCATAGAATATTTAAATACCTTAAATTATTCCTCTTCGCTAATGGCTTAAAGCCCATTCAGAAAAACTCTCTACTTACGCATACAGAGATAAGACTCCTTAATTTAATTACTTACCCGCGGCTTATCTGGAAGGCATAAAAAATCGATCATATCATTTTCATTCTTCTATCCCCCCGTTCGCCAACAAAAAAATCTATCAAATGCCGGTTTCCAAACAATTAAGGTTAGAGCCAAACAAACAAAATAATATAAATCATACGCCACGAACAGTTCTTGGTTTGAATTGTTTCTGCAAGGTTTAAGAAACACTTCTAATTCATCTTTTAAATCCTAACGACAATAAGTTTAAAAAATTTATTATTTTTTTAATCATAAGCATATTTATTTCAATACATGCATATTCATAATAAATATAGATTAAGCTCTTAGATGTTAATATAAATAAATAACTTTATTATTTTATTTTATTATGTACATGCTGTTATTTTGTTTTGATTACTTTTTTCATTTAATTTAATTTATTTTTATTTACTAGAAACAAAATTTACTTAAACTAAAATAAAAACACAATTTTTATAGTCTCTACGTATTTATTTGTAATTATTTTTATTATTTGCTACATATATATATAAATACTAGTATTTTTTGTGCATTTTTCTTGAATTTAAAATAAATTTATGGAATATCATTAAGCTTGCCTTCTCTTTATGCTGAAATTTTATATTTCGATATTAATCCCTACCTTAAACAAGAAAAAGGTTATTCAATTATAATTGTTATGCAAAATAGTTTTATTTGCTATTTATAATTTAAATACAATTTAATGACTAACTATTTCTTTAAAAATTTATACTAATTTTTAATATTTTATAATATTTTTCAATAATTCCTTTTTGTTTAACATAAATGTAACATAAACATATATATATGTGTGTGCTTTAGGTGATTACTGTACTGACTGTTGTTAAAATACCTAAAATGCTTTTTAAAAAATATTTAGATTTTTAGTTTTCTTATTTATTTATTCAAATATATATTTCTGGTATAAAGTTAGTTTTTTGTATTATTATTATTATTACTATTAATGTAACAATTTAATTTTTTTTAATTTAGGTATTTTTTTGCTAAATAAATAAATATAATAGCATATGGAGTTTATTTTATCTACCGCATGGTAAATTGGCTTAACAGAAACTTTTGCTAAATTAACAGCTTATGTTTATAGAGGACGGATAAACATCCATGTTTAATTGATATTGTATAATTTTCAATTGTGTAAATGAAATAGGATTTAGTGGCATAATAAGATTTAAACAAATAGACTGGGTATTAATAAATAATTTTGTTTTTTAGTCCCAATTATTGTAATTGTTGTAATTTGAGTATAAAAACTAAATTTTATTAAAAAATAGATAATAACAGAAATAATATTTTCAAGCGTAAATATGTTTGCAGAAAAAAAATTTAAGCACCTTTAATTTATAATGCGTTTAACAAAAAAATAAAATTAAGATAATTAATAATATGCGAAGTAAAGTTATTGAGGTTAAGAGGCTTTTGAATTTTGTGTAACACTGTGACATTTTATATAAATATATATTTTAAACACAAAAAGTGAACTTAGCATAAGTAGTTTTCATATTTTTTTAAAAACAAACGCATTTATATATTTGCTAACCAGTTTGGATTCTATTTTCAAAAACATACTTCTAATTTTATCTTCCTTCCTGATTTGCATGCATTTAAAGAGAAAATGCTGGCCTAAGTGTTGACACAAGCAACGATATTTACTGGCATGTCTATATTAATTTATGGTATGTTACAGTTACATAATTGTTATTATGAATATAAACATATTTATCTTGCAATCATGCAAATAATTGTAGTTCTGCATATCTATTAACAAACATGACGAATCTAATAATAGATGCCAGAAAAATTAATAACAATTTAATTTGTCCACTGTACTAATGAAAAACTTAGTGTGATACTAAGTCTGTAATAGCAACAGCAAACCTGGCTTGATAAATGTCTATATAAAGGGGGATATCGAAAATTGTTCCGTAATGCTAAGACTACAGCGAGACGGAACATTTAAAAAATGACACCGTTTTATCGAACGTAAAGCTGTATAAGAAAAAAAGGATGACACAAACCTTTTACCAAGCGAATACACTCGCCTTTAACTACAAACCAGCCAGTTAGAACAGGAATGGCGATATTATTTTTATCAAGCCCTGAATGCGCATAAGTTTTGAAGATTTTTAAAACATAAAACAACTGCAAAAACAATTACCCCTTACTTATGTTTCTAAAGTAAATCATTGCTATATTTTGTGATTATTTTACATTTGTTACTACCTTTATTATAAAATATCTAAATGGTATCAATTATGGTATCGTATCAAGTAAGACTTTAATAATTAATGAAACGAATTCCGCCAAAAATATTTGTCAACTGGTTTGTAAAATAAACTTTTTATGACATGAGTGGCCTTGTGTGGAAATTTATAAAATCTTGATTTGAACAAAAATTTTGCTTTGGACAAACAAATAATTTGGAATTCAAATTAACCAAAACTGTAAGAATAATATATCAAGAGAATATCACAAAAGATGCGATATATATATACATCGTCATTTTCTCTTCATTTGTAAAATTAAAATGTGTCGCTACACTACTTTTTATAGCCAGCTTTGTCTTTTGTTTTTAAGTAATAAGTATATATAGTTTTGCTATATATTTATTGATTCCTATATTTTGATTTGTGTCATTTTGTTTTTTTGTTTTACATTTCCAACTCCACCACTTCTATCTTCTAGATATCAAAATTCATTTAAGTATTAAAAGAATTTAAATACAGAAAATGGGAAATTGATTTTCAAAAATTTTATTGATAAAACAATACAAAATACTTTCAAAACTACAGAAATAATAATGATAAATAATAATTATAAATAATGACAATAGCAGTAATAATAAATGCTATAAAAATAATAAAACTTTATAAATACAAATTTAATAAATACTGAAAGTTTTTTCTTTGATGTCTGTATGAATTAATTTACCTAAAAATAATTTTTGTTTTATTTTGTGCAAAATGCTTTGTGTAAACGCCACCTAGTAAAATAAACCAATCGCACACATACATCTACTTAAAATATACTCATGCATATTTTTTTATGTAAATACTAATCCATACGTTTAGATTTTTATCTTAAATATTAAGTAATTGCTCCTTTATTTATAAATATATATTTTTTCATTTTCTTTTTAACAATTTATATATTCTTAATTTCATTTTTTTGTTATTTTTTAATTTGCTCGTTTTTTTTTGTTTGAAAATGATTACATAAGTATTTAAATTTAAATTTTTTGTTCTCTTTTTTTTTTGTTTTTCTAACCAATAAGCCAACAATGTCTAAATTTTAATATGTTATTATGGAGTATTTATGATGATCTTTGTACACGTCCGTTGAAGAAGCAAAATCGTTGTTTAATACCTGCTGCTGATAAACGTAATAAGGATAATGATTTCCATATTGTAATTGCTGTTGTTGATGATGTGGCAGACACTTCATTATTGCCTGCTGCACATATAAAGGCGCTGTTGAAGTTGTTGCTGCTTCCGTTGCTATGGAATTATTAGTAGCTAATAAAGCTTTTGAACAAGCACAAGACATTAAGTTCGTAGCTGCTGTTGCATAACAAGTGTCTCCCATTATTGGAGGTCATCATGGCAGCTACACAAGTAGACTGGGTGCCAACCATTCATCTTCTGTAATCTATAAAATATTTTAAATTTAATATATAATCATTTTACGGAAATATTTAAAGAAGAAATATTCTCAAAGAAATATAATGAAAAATTTCTTCAATTTCTTAATTTTACCTGAGAATTAACTTGATATTGCTGCATGGGATATGCTACAACTCCAGCAGTTTGTGGCAAGGCATTGCTAACAGTTTGTGCAAGTTGTGGTGCTGTTGTGCCAGGTATTGATGCCTGAGCTGGTATACTTTGCCATGTTGCGGGTACTTGAACACCCATTCTGTATATAAAAGAAAACGTAAGAAATATTTTTAGTAGTAATAACAACAATAATAAAAAAAAAACTGGCTAACATTTTAAACAAATAATTTATCTATTTTGTAGTAGCGGTTATGGACGAAATGGTGTTACGGTTTAAATAATTCCGATATTAACATTAAGCAAAAATTGGAGTTACGAAAACTACTGAACTAATCTACTTGATAGTGCTCGTTCCACTGCTACCCCTCCTGATTTTTTATTGAATGCTTTTCAGCCTGCTCGGTACAAACCTAAAGTTCCGCTTTAGTAAATTTTGAGTTATTAGACGAACTCAGTTGTTTTGTTATCTTGACTAGAAAATCACTAAGGTAATAGTTAATAAAAAATAGTGCCAGTTAATATGTCTGTATTCGAAAGTTAAATATACAGTTATAAAATATTTGATGTGATTTGCTTAACATTTATGCAACAGGGCTACAAAGCTAACAAGACTGTTGTGGATCAAAAATACTTCATCGTTTGTTACTTTTTACCAATAAAAAATATGGTGTAAAATATGGTCACTATGTAACAAAAAAGAGTAAGTAGTTGGTTTCGTGGACTGCTGTTAAATAAAAAGTTATGAGTTTAACTCCAAAGGTAGTTAATTTTAGTTGCTCCTGCTTATGAGGTATTTAAAAGGTTAATAAATGTAAATCAATAGGTTCAACCTATCGAAGTCTTGATTAGAAAAGGCAAATGGAAGCTGTGCAGCAGCCATATATGATACATGCAACTGCATGTTTTTATGACCAGCAGATGATGTTTGAGGCAACATAATATAAGGGATAAAAAAATCGAAAAAAGCTTTTTACCTGTTGCCTACTATTCAAAATAAAAAAAATTTAACATATATCAATTAAATCAATTATTTTTCTTGCCGCCTTACAATTGTTAACTTTTTGCATGATAGGAAACGAATAATAAATAAAATGGTTTTTTAACTTACCCCATGAAACCTTGTTGATAGCCACCAAACTGTCCAAATGTTGTAAAGCCTTGCATTCCTTGTAAGTATTGAGCTGGCTGCAAGGCATTTGTTGTTGTTGGTGCTGCTGGTACTGGAGCAGTAGGAGCTGCTGCTGCTGCTGTATAAGTCGCGGGTGCTGAAGGATACCAATATCCTGTTACATGTTGTCCATAGGCTGCAGCAGCTGCTACTGTACCAAACGGAAATCCATGTCCAAGTGCTTGACTTGCTAAGGCAGCCATATGTAATGGTTCACCACTTTCTTTGCCCCATGCACACTTGACTAACTGCTGATTTATCTCGGTATTGTGAAGAGCAACAATTGCATGTGTTGCTGCTTCCTTAGTCGAGTATCTGTAAAATACGAGCATACGTGGCCACCAAGGAGATTTGTAGGAAAAATATTACACACACATATATATATATACACTCTTAAAAATAAATACTCATTCAATTTAATTTTAAAATCATTGAAATTGTGTGTATAGTATATGAGTACTATCATTCTTTTATTATAACACTGTCGCTTGAATGTGTGTTAATTATTTGCCTTCATGTGCATGGGAATGTAAGGGTAGGAAGTATGTTTCTGTTAAATATCCAGAATGACCCCAATCTATAGAAGGAGAAAAGTCACTGGCTTTTTTTGCTGCATTATTAATTTAAATGGTTTTGGGATTTAATAGCTTTGGCCTTCATTTTTTTATGCCGTAAAGTCTGTGTTTGAAAAGAAATAAACTATCCTTTAAATTAAATGCATGCAGAGAGAAACTTGAATAATTTGAAAATTATTATGCTGATTGTTATTGATAATAATTTTAATGGGATCGTACTTATTATTTAAAAATATTCGCTGACAGCTGGCAGAATAATTAGCTTTCTTGAATTCCTTCCTTCCTTAATAACTATTTTTAAAATTATATTACATATTTGAATACGGTCTATAATGACGGCCTACCTGTTTGACTTAAAACAGTAGCTAATATTGAATTTTTACGATGAGGAAATACATCTCATATTGAAGAGAAATTTTTACTACAACACTGTATCCATCTACGGAACAAATTATTTTATTTAAGTTTCTTTTTATATAGGATCATTGAGCGCAATAGCAGATTCGCCTTATTAAAGGATCAGTTTTATTTAACGTATTATATGGGATTTAAAATGGAATTTGTCTTTTACGAATAATTAAAAAAATAAGTCAAATGTGCCACCATAGAAAGTACGTGAGTAATGGCGCTGATACAAGTAACATGAAGATACAAGTAACATGAAATTATGAAAGTGCCATTCCTGTATTTTTTTCTGAAATGCTATGATAACACAATTTCAATGCATTATATTTAAATGATTGCAAAGCTAAATTGTACAAATATAATTATTAATTTGCAAATCTATAAAATTTCTTTTTTTTCTGGCAAATTACCAAAATATTTATTCTAATTAAATATTTTTGTGAACATAAATTACCTTAAATATTATTTTAAATAAAACTTACCTAACAAATGCATAACCCTTATCCTTAAAAACACGTATCTCTTGTATCGCACCGAATGGTAAAAATGTTTTCTGTAATATTTCCTCGCTTAGGAAACCAGCCAACGTGCCATTCATGCCACCGCAATACACAGTACAATTTGAGGGGCTGCTCTGATTGTAAACCTCATCGAATGTTAAAGGTTTGCTATTAGCTGTAATGATTTATTATAGACATTCATAAATTTAATTGAACAAGAACAAAATACAATAAAATCGAATGAATTTTCTATTATGTATCCTTTTTTTTATTATAAAACATTTTTCTGTGATACAATTTAATTAAAATGCATTAATACTTACCATCTGGTTTGATGTTTGGCGGTTTTCTTGTTGCCCAGTTCGTACGTATTGAACGTGAACCTAACCATTGACCATTCATGGCTGTGATGGCGGTTTCCGCTTCCTGTAAAATATACACAGCCATACACAAATTATGAAAAATTGAGAATAATAGCGACTTTACAACAAAACTAGAATAATAATAATAACAACAAATAATAAAAATGTAATAAACAACTGAACAAATGATTAAATTGAATAAAAACTGCATCCGTTTTTTTTAGTAAAAGACACGAGCTATCAATTTCCCTTTGCTCCTCATTCAGTGTTATTGTTGAGTGTTTTTTTTCATTTTTTCTATAGCTTATAATTGAATTTTTAATAATTATTAGCTCGGAAGGTTTTTGAAGTTCAACTGAAGATGAAAATTTATTGCAATGCAAGCATTGGCTTAGGTCGACACACGTACATGTGTACACAGTTTTTTGCAAACGAAGGCAAGAATGCGCTTATATTTTTAAACTGACTCCAAACGCGGTGATGTTTATCAGCTCGTTATAATAGGCGCCCATAGAGCTTACCCATTTGAAAGCCGGTTTTGATATTTTTAAATTGCTTACAGATTGTCTCCATTTAAAAAAAAAAAGATTATTTTAAAAATTAAAGGAGCCGCAATATCATGTCTTATCCCCCCGGGGGCACATGATAGCCTTTCTGGAACCTACTATTCCATCTAGACTGGTGGCTTGCGGGGTAAAAGGGAGCTCAGGTCCCTTAAAGGCTAGTAGGAGCCATCTGGACAATCCACTATATTTCCACGGGAATCAGTAGGCTCGCAGAGTTCACTATTTGTCTCTTTAGACATTTAGCTGTTCTCTGGCTGATTATTGAGGTTGGAGTATCGTGGTGGTTGTGGTTTCGAGGCCCTCGTGAGAGTTTGTGGGTCAAGTCTTCGCAATGAACACAATGAATGGTTCAGGTCCAGTGAGTATGAATGCCGTCGTGTTCTTAATTATATTAAGCTTCATGCGTTCTGGACGAGGAGTTGAAAAGTCTCCAACTCTTAAGCAAGGAGTAAAGGCTGCGACCTACTTCAAGCTTTTGAAATTGCAACTAGAAGTGACCGGAGAATGCACAGATTCGTAGGCCTTCTAGGGCGAGAATGGCGCTACATACCATTCACAGTGGTTTGACCACCATCTGGTTAGCGCTAACTGCCAGGTACAGATATAAATCAAATCACGCATATCATGTCTTATACTACTTGCCCGTTAAAAAATAAACTGAAATATTAAAGGGCGTTTCCATAGCTGACGTAATTTGACATATATGGGCGTATTTTTGATCCATAATATTCATACATTAGAAAATTGCACCAAATGTTTGCAATGGGTGTCCCTAAAAATTATGCCACTTAATTTATATCGGATTTATTATTGAACCGTTTGAGACAGAGAGTGGAAATGTTGACATAGCGTGTTAAGACGGGTATAACAATAATCATAGAATATTAAACCATAAGTTAAACTATTCGATTTAGTATCTTAACCGTTTGAAACATTTAAATGTGAATTACTACAACTACAACTCTAAAGATAAAAAATAAGAGAGCCCTCGTGGTGAAAGAAATTTGACGTATATGGCCTTGTTTTTAACCGTTATAAAAATACACTCACAATTTACCTAGAATTGTTGAATACAGGTAAAACAAAAATATTTTTTATAAAATATCTTAGTTTCACTTATTATAGTTTCGAAATCAAAAATATGTTATTATATTAACGAAAGTAAAATTAATTACACTTGCATCCCTCAAGGAGGTTGAATTGAATAACAAATATATCTGCTGGGTTGTCTAAATATTTCTTTTTTTTTTTTTTGCTAAATATATTTATTTCACTTAAGACATGTAGATTTAATAAGGTTTGTAAAATTTAATTAATTTACTTTACTAAATTTTAATATGGTTTTTGAACTTAATATGGGCAAGCAATTTGAGAAAAAATTCTGTGCAGTTAAAATATTTAATTAAGTTAAACTTTTTTCTTTAAAGTATTTGTAGTTCTTCCTGTTTCCGCAAACATTTTTTATTTCGTTTTTAAATTGTCTCTTTGTTACAATTTTACACCTTTTATAATTTAAAGTCTTTGACGTTAAATGATGGTTTAAATTGTTTGTAAGATTAGTTTTGGTGTGTTTTCCGAAGCCCAGAAGACACTCGAAACAGAAATGTTTTTGAAATGATTGAAAATTATTTCATCAAAAGCCCTAAATGCATATCAAATTGAAGAATTGCCCCACTTTATGTTATGTTATATAATAATATATATGTCAACTTACTAATATTAATAGTTACTTTGACTAACTTTTTTCAATTTAATTTAATTTTCATTTTATTTTCTTCATGTTCAAATAAATCAATCTTTTTTGATTTTAATTCGCTGCTATTTTCGCTAAATTTTTAGTTTATTCTTTTCACAACAAAAAATAATTGAATGAAATTTAAATCAATTTAAAGGAATTAGGCAGAAATAAATTACAATTCGTTTTAAATTTGTAGAATGAGTTACAATTCGATTTCAATTTAAATGAATCTCAAAAATTAATTGCAATTAATTTCCAATTCGTTTGAATTGAGTTGATTTTCAATTCATTTAAATGAATTCGAACAGTGAATTGCAATTAAAATGAAATAAAAATGAATGGCAATCAACCAAATTCAAAAATAGATCCAAAGAGGAATGAAAAATGGAATTTTTCCTACTAAAATAAAAATATTCAATATAGAAATTGAAATGCCTTGTCCTGGATGCGCGCCTTTATCAAAGGAAACATGGTATTTGGAGTATGTTGTTTCAAAAATAGCTGAGGTTTATTTTGAAATACGCCGAACGACAAATCACATCAATTTTCTGACCGTTGACCAGCCAACGACACAATTTTTGGTGACATTTATTTGAAAACATTGAAATTATTTTTCAATTCATTTTGCTTAAACGCATTTAAAGTTTTCAACTGACCACCAATTCACACTGAAATAAAGGAATCTTATAGCACATATTATCGTGTTACTAACAGAGTGTACAAAATGTCATGAAATCCCAGTAGGAACTTCAAATCTCAGAATTTTTTGTCTTTGTTCTTTGTTAGGTGATATACAAAACGAGTGTAATGCTTGCTTACTTTTATTAAAAAAGTTAATTGAAATAACAAAACGACAGTGGTGTTTAATGCAGATTTATTTACAAAATCAATTCATGTTTCAATCAATTGAATTCAAATGATTTAGTATTGAGTTGTTTATTATTTGCCAAATTACAATTCAATTGACAAATTTTGTTAATTTATAAATGTGTTGCAGTTCATTTTTACCAAATTCATTTGAATTGACTCAAATTTTATTCAATTTATGATGATTTACTACGCATCGAGATGCCAGCGGATACATTGTTGACTATGCGGATGACATAGCTGCAGTTATAGCAGCTGGGAATACAGAAGAGGCGGAGGGCAAGCTAAGACAGGTGATGATCAGGGCCAAGATGTGGCTAGACGATCATGGATTATAGCTAGCGACGCATAAGACTGAACTGTTTCTGCATTCTAAACGTTGTATTTCAACAGAGGTGATTATGAGCATAAAATACGACAGAATACTGAAGCGGGTATACGGTTGGATTCCAACCGTATACAGTACGGAGCAGATAATTTATGCGAAGGGGAAGGTGGCAAATACGATCGCGAATCTTAGCAGGCTGATGGCAAATGTTGGATGCCCAATTTCCATTAAGCACAAAATTCTAATGTAAGTCAATCACAACATACTTCTTTACCGATGTGAGGTATGGGCCGAAACAATGACGGTGAGGCAAAGGGCTAAGATATTGCTGGCAGTGCAAGGAACAGCGGCACTTCGGGTAGCATCTGCATATCGCACAGTTTCAGGACCTGCCGTGATGGTCATATCGGGAATGATTCCCGTAGACCTAGTGGCGAGAGAGTGGAGGAAAATATGGGAGCTGAAGTCGACCCATTCCGGGTCTTTGGGCGACATAAGTCGACAAACTATAATGGAGTGGCAAGCACGATGGAACACGGAAAGTTGTGAAAGATGGGCGTCTAGGCTAATTCCAACTGTAGGAAGCTGGATGAACAGGAAATGCGGTGAGGTAATTTACTACCTTATACACAAAAGCTGACTAGTCATGGATATTTCAGGGAATATATACGAAGGAGAAGGGGTCACTGATGACGAGGAATACATGCAATCATTGGGCAGCTGAAAGGGAAACACCGTAGGACCAAGTCAGGGTTACGAATATTGGTGGAAAAATGATAATGGAACCCCGTGGCAAATTATTGTAAGCGCATCCTACGCGTTAAGAAGAGAGACTTGGATGAGATATTAAATCTGGAAAGGATTGCCATTGCAGAGCCTGGATGCAGGACGCGGCCTAATGCCGAAATCGGAACCACGCTGATGTAATCCCGAAGTGGAATGATTCTTGATAAGACGACAAGGGGGTTTTTAGTCGGTATTCTAGTACGTAGTGTCTGACATCTGCTTTCTGGCGATAAGCACCATGAAAGTATAAACCTTTTTCCCACATTTTCCGCAAAAAAATTATTATTATATAAATTATTATTTTTTTGGAATAAAATATTTTTTATTGGTTAAATAATAGTAAGTAGAAGTATATCCAAATAAAGCATTTTTTTATTCTAAATGAAAAAAATTAATTTCAAGCTTAATTATTTAATTAATACTGTAACAAATTTTCACAATTCTATTGCCACAAAATGTTAGTAATATGAAATTACAGCAAGACGTTGAAGTTACAAATTATATACAATAATATGGCTTTAACACACTCAACGAGTCAATTAACGCGTAGATTTTTTTTTTATTTCTTCTGTACAAACACAATTCATTAAGTTGGATTAAATAACGATTATTTATATTTGAAGACAAATGCGTGAAAATAGTCTTAATTAAGTTATAATTATGTCAGCCTTTTTCTTTAACAAAACTAGGAGGATCAATTACAATGGCTGTAGTAAAGCATAGGAAGACAGTTGTATTTAATATAATTTCTTCTAACGAAACTATTTTAGTTAATACTTTTATATTAATAATAAAAATCATTATTGTATTAATTTTCTTGCAGAGATGAACAATTGGACGACAGCATTGTTAGTCAAATTTTTATGCAAAATTAAATTTTTATTTTATTTTGCGAATTTTTATTTATTTAATGGTTTATAGAATCAATGACTATAATGTACTGAATTTCTTCAACAAATTTTTTTTCAAGCAACATCAGTAGAACTAACCAAAAAGTTATTTGTATAACACATAAACTACATTTTTTTAATTCTACCCTTTTTTAATTCAATACTCCACTTTAACATATTTCGGTAATTTTATAGTTTAAGGAAACTTTCTCTCTCCACTGGACAAATGGACGTGTTTATGCTCACAAAGAAAAATGTAAAAAGCATTAAACTTAACCGCAGATGTGCCATTGCTTTTCAAAATGTAGCTCCAGATTTAATTACTAATATCATTTACTATTTCATTTCTTTTAAGCCAATCAATTCGTTAGGAGCAGCAAAATAGTGCGCCATCTTAGCTTTGGTGGTTGAATTTTCTGATATATCTATATCATTCAAAATCTTTAGCAGTACCATTTTGAATTATCCTACTATTATAACAAGTAGTGTTACATTGTAATAGTTGATATCATTGTAATAGTTAAGGTTATTGTTGTGAAGGTCAGAGTATAGAAAAAGTGTTTAACAAAACATGTGTTTATGTGCAACTTTGTAAGAGCACATACATATATACACAAACATATATGTATATACAAATACAGCAAAACAGCTAGTCTTATAAATAGAGTATATTTTCATATAGAATTATCTTAACACATAAATTAAACGTTATACATAATAGGAAACCTTAAGGGATCCATTGTCTTTGATGTTGATTTTAATGAGCATCATGGGATTATTTTCCTAAAAGCAGATTAGAATTGTTTAGTTGAATAGCAGCATCTTTGGCACAAAAAGAAAAATATATAAAGTTTCTTGTCTTGTTATTGTAATTTTCCCCTCTGTTTTAGTGAATTTAATATTTAAAATTTTCTAAAATAAAATGGTGAAGTTTGCAGAAAGTTGGAATTGTGTAATAAAACTTTAATATGTCAGCAAGGGAGCCAAGCGAAGAAGAGTTAAGTGTTATGAAAAAATATTAAAACTTTTAAATTAACGATAATTGACTGTCATTTTTGGTTCTCCTATTTTTTTTTTTTAAGAAAGCAAATAAAATGTGTCCCATTTAATTTGAATTTAATTTATAAATTTATTTTATCTTCCTCAACGTAAAATATTCAACCCTGCGGTAGTAAATAAATGTTTTTACGTATTTTGACAATGACAGAAAATATGTCAAACTTAGTTGCTCAGCGATTTTTTTTTTATATAACATTATTATTTAACATAACTTTAGTGTGTAAGAGCCAAAAAATTAATATATTTAATATTTAACATATTGTATGAACTCGACAAAGTCATTTTAATTCTTTTTATTTATAAGGCTAAATGTCAATAAGATAATTATGTTCATGATAGAGAAATATATTGAAAGAAAAATTTTTTTTCCAAATCTCTGACAGAAATGATGCGACTTAAACTATATGTTTGGTTAATTGTTATTATTTTATAGTTAACAACATATTAATACATAACTACAAAATCTTTATAATAGAGTCCGTTTAATGTTTAAATGAAAATTGTAATTTGTTTAGTATGAGCTTGTGAGAGGTGCAGCTTCGAATCATATCATGATAGAATGTTTTATCTTTGGTTTGATTAAAAGTTAAGGAAAAACTTGAAATAACACAAATTAAAAGCTTTACTAGTTAATATTAACAATAATAATAATTATTATTTAAATAAAGTTTTAAAATTAAATGCAATATCGGCGAATTATATTTTTGCATAGTTTGATACATTCGGAAAAACTTTAATGGCCTAAAGAAAATATAGAAGAGATAGAAGAAGATTAATATGGAACCTGATAGCCCCCACACATTGATATGTTTTGACAGAATCTTACCATCATTACATGTGTCAATGGGGGTAAGACGGATCTCACTCTCCTTTAAGGCTAGCAGGAGCCAACTGGATAATTCAACTTTATTTCCACGGGAATCAGTAAAGCCCCAGAGTTCAGCTATTTGTCTTTTTACCCTTTTAGCTGTTCTCTGACTGATTATTGTGGCTGGCGCTTCGGGAGTATCGTGGTTGTTGTGGTTTCGAGGCCCTCGTTTGAGTTGTGTGGGTCCGATTATTCACAATGAACACAATGAATGGTCCAGGTCCAGTGAGCATGCTTGCGGTTGTGTTCTTAAATTTTATTAAGCTTCATGAGTTCTGGACCTGGAGTTGGATAGACTCCAACTCTTCAGCAAGGAATGAAGGCTGCGGCCTGCTCCGGGCTTTCAAAGTTGCAACTAGGAGTGACTTGAGAATGTACGTATCTGAAGGCCTTCTAGGGCGAGAAGGACGCTACATTTCACCCACAGTGGTATGATCTACCATCTGATTATGGCTTACGCAGCTAGGTACAAATGTAAAACTTATCACGCATGGCAACTGATAGCAACTTTAACACTACAAATGCGCGTACTTGCAAATTTCTTAATAAACCTATTTTTTCCAAACAACTTTAAATTCATGAATTTATTTTTATTTTATGTATTTATTTATGTTTAGTTTAATGGAAAATTGGGCGATCTTGACATTTTCTTTTAAATACAAGCAATTTCAACACGAATATCAAACCTTTCAAATAAAATCTTGTTTCTAGTGTGGGTAAGTTCTTTACGTGCCTTAAAGGCTGTTTAAAATTTGTCAGCTATTCATTTGTATTCATGATCGAGTATTTAAATCGATTGCATGAATATTTTTAAGAGAGTCTATGGTGTGACCACAAAACTTTTTTCGTGACAGTAAGTATTAAAAAAATATTAGTGACTGCTCAGAAGCTTGGCTGTAATTACTTTAGCCAATATTCATACGATGGGCGGTTCATTTGTCGCCTGGTTTGTTGGCAACACTACCTATATATTCAACTGATTATATAGAAAATTTATATTTAAGTACGGTGGTTGGTAACCTCTATATAACTCTGTCATGTTTTAAATTTCTACAAAACCAGTTGCTCTAATTTCAACTAGTTTTAGTGACATATTACAAGAATAAAAAGGGTTTTGTTTGCAATCTATAAACTCGGTGTTCTCTTCTATATCAAATATTTCCCATAAGAGAGACACATCTTAAAAAAAATTCTAACTGCCATGTGAATGCATTCAAGATATCCAAGGTTAAAAAATATATTTTTTTGTATAGAATTCATACGTTACAATCAAAGTCATAGTTTTCATTGAGACGTGGTTTTTTTCACTGAAAAGTATTTCTTATTCCCCAAGTTAAAAATTTTAAATTTAAAATTTTGATTGAAAATCATAAATCATACAATTAGACTTGTTCTCCTTTCCCACTAAATTAACACCAACAGAGAAACTAAGTGGGCAATAAAATAAACGTAAGTAAAATATAATTGCAAAAGTAAGCTTCTTCATAAAATAATAATAACAATAAGATACGTTGCAAATACAGCTCCGCTAATAAATCTGCTTCAAAATAATAAATCTGTTGCAAAAAGAAAATTATCTCTTTTATATTGGTAAGATAATTGAATATTTATGCGTTTCAAGAAATCTAAACCAAATCTCTTTTTTAATTGTGCTCGGTGCATATTAATATAGAAAAAAAGTTATTTAAATGTTTTATTTTTTGGCTTGATTTAATTTTGACAGTGTTTTTGAAAATACTAGGTTCGTTGGCCCACTCCACATAACTCTTTCTAAAACTGTGCTATTGTTAAATAATACTATTTAAAACAACCTAAAGGGTTTTTCAACTCTAAAAATAAATAAAACATTTAAGCAAGTTGACAATAAAAGACGTTTTAAAAATAGAAAATTAAAGGTGCAAATTAAATATATTGACAGCAAAAAAAAAAAAAAATCATTTACCAATTACCACAAAATTGAATCTTTAATACAATATATGTGATGATATTGCACAAGAGTTGCAACTATCAATGCAACATCGATGCAAACGTTGTTCCTGTTCTTACAGATTATTTGTATGCTTGGTTCATTGTGTGAATGTGTTCAATTGTGCATTTGTGTGTATAGCCGTGGGTAAGTATATGTGTGATTATGTGTGCGTGCTAATACGTATGGGAGTATGTGGTTTTCATATATATTAAAGAGCATAACGAAACGTTTTCATACATTGCCTCTACATACAAGGGCATGGAAAATTATAATTTCAATTTCACATAAAAGGTAATTCGTGCAAATCAAACGTGATTCATGTTGAAATTATTGCAAGTGCCACAATCATAGAAAATTGTATTGTATCCTACTAAAGTATACACATATATACTAAAAAAAACAACATATGTGAGCGTGTAGATTTCTCTATATGTTGGCATTTGCAAAAGTTCTTTCGTATTAGTGTGGTAATACATTTAAGTATTTCTGTGTTTATGTGTGGGTGTGTGTTTTTGTGTATTTGTGCTTAAATGGCAGAAGTGAAGGAACAAAAATAGGTATTGCATTAAAAACAATAACAACACTCTAGCAATGTTCGGTTGATAATGCTGATGAGAGTCTGAATTTGTTTGTATTTCTGTTTGGTTTGTTAACATTCATATTATTGTTGATATATTCAAGAGTATACATTGAAAAAATTTTATTCGTATTATAAATTAACTCATAAAGGAATTTGATTTTAAGTTCAATTAATTAAATTATTTCTTAGAGTTTTCGTCCAATTATAAGTGCAGAATGGTCGAGTATTTGATGAAATATACGTAAACACCCAATAGTGCATGTAATGCTATATTTGAGGCAAGTATTGCTATTATTAGAAAATATAATACATTATAATTATGATTATTATATCCATCACCAAAAGTGCAAAGGGCATGTATAACTACATTCTATCTAAGCAATGTACATAAAGTTGTGTTGTGAAACCTTAATTAATTATTAGTTAATTTAGCAATCTTTGTCTGTACATTCGGATTGAAATCGGTCAAGGTCGCAAAAGCGGTGCAATAAATTTAAACTCATCTATCATAAATGCATGGCTTCAAAAACAGTGCATTTTGCAGTTTCAGCAACATACATAGTCTGGACAGAAAAAGGTGATGGCCTCTGTTGTTATGTTTTCCAGATGTGTTTTTTTCTTACGCTATTCTACACATTTGCTTAAAACATATTATATTTTTACAAAATAATAACATTTTAATTGCGGTGCAAAAATGTATATTTTGCTAAAAACCGAAAGTTCAAGAAAATGGTAATGTTGCGTGTCACCCTCGCATAATTGAGTTATTTATTTAAGTTTACTGTTCTTATTATTATTATTTGCAACCAATCATGGACTTCTTCAGTCAGCAAGACAATTGTTAATGAATAGTATAAATAGTAAATAAGTGTTAGATTAAAGGAGAGTTTTTGAAGTACAGCTTAACGTAGCAGTTAGAACCCACAGCTCAATAAGAACTGTGAGACCAAGCGGAAGTTGGGTTACAAGTTAATAAAGTAGCAGCCTGCGAATCCTACGGGACCCTCCAGGTTTTTTAGCAATAAACAGCAATTGTAACTAAATAACCTCGCCTTTTATTCTAAAATAAAAAAAAAAACTTGAGACGTTTTTGTTTGCTCTGGATCGATCTCTGACTTCGTAAAAATACCACGAAATTTGCAATAATTTTTACAGAAAATTATAAGGTACATATAGAGGGATATAAGTAGAGGTAGTATAAGAAATATGACGTATGTACCGGAAATATCAAAACATATAGAAAAAGTTACAAGTTTTGATTTAAAAAAAATGTTGTGGCGTAGAAAACATACAACACTTTAAAATAATTAAGGAAAACAAAAAATAGAAACATAAATGTAACATGTTAAATGTACTGAACAAAATAATGATAATAAGAATTTTAATAAGGTAGAAATAATATAAAACCCGAATAGCAGGGCATACATTACATAATAGCTTTAGAGACCGCAATAATCCAGAGAAAATTGCATTATCTTCTTTTGACATACATCAATTATAACTATAGAAAACTAGCACAAGCCATGCTGACGTTGCCCTGCCCTACGCACTTCTATATATATATATATATATATAAATGGATGCCTTTGTGTGTATGTAATCCAGAATCTAGCATGTGCTGGTGAAAAATTAAAGAGGAGTCATATAGAATTGTTGAAAAAATATATAAATTTTTTTAATAGCAATATTCTAGAATATCAATGAAAAATATTTTTGCTATATGATGAAAGCAGATTGTGATAATAAAACAAATTTATCGTAACGCCAGTAGATACACAATATTTTTGTTTTTCTCGTTTGGTGCGTAGATGTATAGAGTTTTTGGCATTCCAACTCGAGAGCCAGCGACATAAAGTTGACGATGAGAAAAACATGGATTTTCGAAATGTAAACTGGCAACTCGCAAGCACTGTTCTTGAGATTTGTTGATTGTTATTTTGAAAGCGAGACGCACTGGAAACTGAAGTCGCTTGAATGTTAAGGGCAAATCAGTGGGGATCATTGGAATGCTTGGAATGACCACATCCTCTTCTTTACATCTGCCACAGATAATCGTCGCTTCAATCATATTCAGCATCAATTTTTTTACGGAAAGCCTAGTTCAGTATTACAACTTGCGCGTGTTGAGAACCCGAAGAAGCAATGTTGGCGAGCCAACTTCCAATGAATTGTGAAATTCGACTGGATAATTGACGGGTTGGTCCTCTTTTGTGACTGTGCCAACAGATTTGTATTGCGTGATTGTTTCAAGAATTTCAATGGAATCTTATGATTGATGCCATTGACGTCATCATTCTTCGGAGCTAAGATAGCTCGCTCACAAAGTCAGTCGTGATTCTTGAAAATATTGGAAATGTCCAAGATATGATGCAGCGTCTATAAAGAAACGAAAAAAATTTACTCACCAATAACTAATCACTGCCATAGTCACAGTCATAATTTGTTATTATTGAGGACAGTAAAAATTACTAAATATTTTCTACTGCCGTCGAAATCAGTTTTATTGCAAGGCCAACGAAAAAACTATATTGCTATATTGCTGCTGTTTCAATGTTTCGACAGAATTAGAATCAACAAACTTTGGCATACGCAGCGTTATAGAACAGTGCTTTCAAAAAAAATGTTTACAGTGCCATCCAGTGGCGAGTTACAGAAAAATTGATAGTCTAAAAACCATTTTTACGGAAAATTACATACACGTGTCAAGTGTCATCACGATCGGTTGAGCGATGTAGAAGTTTATCACTTACCAACTAACAAAAATCCATTTTTATATATACAGATAATAACATGTCACATTTTTGTTTCTATCTTTGGTTTTCCTAAATCAATTTGGCTAAAAATAAATAAAATATATTTTTTAATATTAAATGTCTATTTTTAATTAAAAAGCTTTAACAAGATTAATAGCTATAATCAAAACTTTTTTTTGTTTTTCGGACCAGCACTCGGGCTATGACCGCTAGTCATGCAACGCATTGTGCTAGAAATTTGGTTGTGGGGAGGAGAAAAGTGGAAGTAGTGTTTGTGGGCATTTGGTTTAATTTTCCTACATTGCAAGTGACAGGAAAGACAAGATTGTTTATTTTGAACTGTTCTGCTAAAAAAAAATTTTCTCTGTAGTGCTTGGTGCGGCTCACTGGCAAGTAACGGGAACAAATTCCCTAATTTCATTAGAGTACTAAAAATTGTAATAACTATAAAACAGTAAAATACAATCCATATTGCTTTGATCCTCGAGTGAATGATTAGAGTCGGATACTGTTTCCAGTGAGTTTCTTAACACTATCTTGTAGGCGGTCTAGCAACTTTATCTTTTACAACGTTTCAGAAAACCGAGACACTTGTAAGCTTCTTTAGAAACCTGAGAATAAGATTAGTCCATGGAACATTACACTGAATTTGCATGTCAAGAACATCAAGAGCTTCCTATTCCTTAATACTTATATCACCCATAATAATAAAGCATGCAACATTGAGTCTAACGTGCGTTAATATTGACTCTATTCACACTACTCTATTCGGAGATTGTTGTGAAATTGTGATTGAGGGTATTATTCATGTTCGGCCTTTTGGTCCCCACCTCCAAATCGTTCGGTCTATTACTGCATGAATACGAATTATAAATAGTACTGTCAAATGTGAAAGAGTATACAGGGTTAAAAGTTTGACAGAGAAAGTCATTTAGAAAAATAAGAAATAGGAAAGAGAAAGTACGGAGCTTGGCGATACTTTAGAAAGTGTAGAACAAAGTATAATTGGGCAGTAATTTTTATGGTTATTAGGCTCACCAGTTTTGGGGATAAGTGCTACATTAATAGCCTTCCAATACTTTGGAAAGTCAGCGGCATGATATAACGTGCTATAAAGGGCTGCTAAAACCTTTTTAATCGTTATTTTTGTTTTTATTCTCTTCTTTAAACAAATTTCTCTGCTGCAACATATAAAATATGTATTCATATTGTTATTGACTGTCGTGGAAAGGACAAAAAATTTGGTGGTAGCTTTTATCTAAGTTCAAGTGTAAATTTTTGTTTTACCTAAATTTTGTTTATATAATTTTTCTTTTTTTTAAAACTTGACACTTTTGAAAGTTTGACAAAGTAACAGCATCATATTAACAATCGCTGTAGAACATACAATTTACAATAGGTTATAAATTGCGTAATAGTAGTCTATAGATGTGTTTGATGTCCAGTCCAGTGAATCCAATGAATGTCCAGCTTAAAATATTTTAACATTTGAATAGATTTATATTTTTCATTGTATAACAGTAAAATGCACAGTCATAAAAATCAGAGTTTTACTAAACAATTTGGTGCAGATTTGATGGATCAGATAATTAAATTGGATATTCCACATTAAGTTTTTTTTACTGAACTTAAACTTAAACATATAAACTCTTTCTGTATGCATTTTTGGAGTAAATAGAGCGAAAGAATAATTACACTGAGCTCTTAAAAAAAAGATCTCCAACATACCTCCTATTGCTTGCTACCTTCAAAGGGTCGAAAAGTTGTGCAAGATTAATTTTAATCAAACAGAGCATGTTCTTAACGCACTAAACCCATTTGCTGCACGTTCGTGTTGGGGTACATATTAAGACTTTATATTTGATAGTAATGCACAAAAAGTCTCCAAATTTAATTAGTATGAAATAGATTAATACGAAATTTGATTACAACCGATATTGGTGTGATTTTAGAGTTTAACTTAAATTTACTAAAACACAAATTTTTTAATTCCTAATAAAATTTCTTTAAGTGTAACAACGGCGACAAGACATCGCAACCTGCTTGTGGTAAACCTCGAATATCAAATGCAATAAAAGTAATCGGTATTGCAACAGTGGGAGTGTGTTTAAACTTCCACTGTTTTCTCTACGTTTTTTCTTTTATTGTATTTACTTTATTTAATTTTTTTTTGAACACTTATTTTTTACCTCCAGCTCTTTGCTTAACAAATTTGTTCGAAATCGTCGGCGGAAGTAATCTACGTAAGCGTGCTCTGTAATATAAAATAGTTTTTATATTTCGTAAAAAATAAAAACGCTCACGAAATTCAGAAAATAAAAAAAAAGAATACTAAGAAATAAATGAAAATTGTACAAAATTATATAGAAAGCAGGACGAAGGAAAGAGATAAAAATGTAATGACATTAAAAAAAGTCATGTTTTTTTTTTTTATTTTAAAACGAAAAAAGATTATAACTTTGACCTGTGAAGCCCCATTTAATTGTATTCATAGAGTACAAAGAAAAATAAAATACAATTTAATTCTTTCGTAGGTTATAGCAGTTAAAATAAATGTTATGACAGTATTTAAAACAATTATCTACAATTTTGATGTTCACTGTTTTAAGTCTATATAAATTTAAATTTTATTTAAATCGATAAACATAATTGTATTGTAGTATTTTTATTTTACAGAAATAGTGTTGTTTAGAGTTTATAATTGAACCCATATTTGTACATTTCGCTTTGCATATGATTTCTTTCGCCGCTTGTATCTTGGTATGGTAAAGATTAAAGTGTAACTAAAAAAATTCGGTAGGTGAATGGACAGATTCTTCTGTTTTGCATTTACATATTCAAAAACTGTTCTGCAACTTCTCACAGTTTCCTGCTTTTGAATTGTTTTCATCTTTTGTTTTATATTTCTATTATCATTAAAATATATAAACAACTAGCTGACCCGGCAAACGTTGTTTTACAATAGTAATAACGAAAAAATCGGATTTACTTAATTTTAATTAATCTTTCGTGTAGAGAATACCTTAAAAGTGCTATGTTATGTTATAGTTCGACTTGTAATAGAAGTTAAATGTTCTCAGATTGAAATATGCCATAAATGTTGTTGATTTGATTTGTCTAAAGATCGTAATTTCAATGCAATTCTGCCGAATCACGTTTTTCAGGAATTTTCCGAGTTTTCCACTAATAGTTTTCTATTTTGCAATTCGAAAAGCTACAACGGAACAATTGCACACAAAATTCCATACTAAAAATTAATTTTCGATTTTTCCAATTTCCTGGCTTTTCCGTACGGTTTTCCCATACTAACATTCTCCTGGCAATTACGAACAACTGAAAAAAAATTTGAGCCTAATCGGCCCAGCCGTTCTAGAGTTATGGAACGACAATAAAATGTACACTTCTTTTTATATATATAGAAGAAGATTATTTGCTAGAAAAAAATTCTTATAAATTTATTCGCTAGATTGGACCTAGAAATTTTTTTATATCTGGATAAAAAAAATATCAGAGATCTAGCCGGAAATTGGCTAAATTGTCACTTACTTAAAAGGCTATAAAATCAAGAAAACCTTTGTATTGTTAACATATTCAATTAAACAAACATATGAAAAAGAAAACGGAATCTATTTGAAATCAAGGATTTTGGGGTAGAATTGTTTTTTTTTAGTTTTTGTAAATTCTTTCCTTTAGTTCTTAACGAAAATCAAATCACATATTTATACAGCCATGCATGCCTTAGTTTAATCGCTACTGCAACCATGTTTCAAATACTTATATAAACGTTTTTACTATAGTGTGTGTTGGTGCAACATGTCTTAAGCATGTTTTCTAAGCAATTTACTTTTTAAATGATTGATAAACTTTTACTGCAGTCAAAATATTTTTTTTTTCTGCTATCCTTTATTTACAAAAAAAAACTAACTATCTGCACAAATTCATATCCACTCATACATAAACAATGAAGTATAAAATGTACATGTATGTAGGTATGTATGTACGGATGTATGTATGTATGTATGTATGTATGTATATAGGTATGTATGTATGTACGGATGTATGTATGTATGTATGTAGGTATGTATGTATGCTTGCATGTATGTATGTAAGTAGAATTTTATTTATTGAAAAGCAGAATGAAAGAAATCTAAAATAAATTGACCTGCTTGGTCTTAGCGTTTAGTTTTTGTTACAATTGTTGCTGTTGTTTTCGTTGTTGTAGCAGTCTTCGTTGTCGTGTCAAATACAAGTGTGTACACTCAACTTTAAAGAGAATGATGTTGTTGATATGGCAATGTTGTTCCTTTGTTTGGGCAAGTGCCTAAGTATGTATGTGTATAAACATATATTGGTGTGGTTTTTGTTATTGGTGTTGTATCGATGATTCTCATAGTTGTTGCTATTGGTTGTGTTGTTCGGAATTTTGCAATACAACAGTCGGTTGCAATATCACAAAGAATATTAACAACATATGTACATATTCGTAAGTATGTTTAATATGTATAAGAATGTATGAACAAACAAAGCCATATACACACACTTACTTATATAGATTTGTAAATGTTTAACTTTGTTCAAGTTTATAAATGTGCATTTGTCAGCATGTACATGCACATGCACATGCACCAATCCATGTGGTTTGTTCAATCTAAGCTTCGAGTATTATATGGTTTTGACTGCTGCTAAGGTATAGATAAAGTTGCTAACAGTTTTTTCCATGATGCATATAGTGTATTTATGTCCTAACTTATACACTTGTAGCGAACAGCGCTAGCCCGTAAAAAAGAAAACGATGAACTCTAAAAGTGTGCTATTAAAAATTTTCTTAAAAAAATATTTTAGTTGATGGAACTATAAAGCATAAAATGCTATAGACAGATGTAAGCCTTTTGTAATTGATGTCTCTCAGTAAGCTACAAAAAAAGATAAAAAAATTTTTCAGTGTACATTACAGAGGATAACACCAAAAAGTGGTGAGTAAGGATCAGCGATTCAGAAATTGCAAAACACACTGCTGTTTTCGAAATTAACTTTTCCTGTTTACATTCTGAACACTTGCAAAACAACAGCGAGCATCCTAATTCTAGTGAAATAATATATTTAATAGATCAGATTTTAAAGGGATTGAACTCAGTATTTTTATGTTAGCTAAATAGCTGTCTTTGATCGATTAAAACGGTAAATGCCTTTTCCAAAGAAATATACTTTGCTTTTTTTTTGTTTTTTGCTTTTTAAAGAGAAATAGCACTTCAGGCAACAATGCCTATTTAGTCAACTACCGCGCTACATTCTTTAGGAGAGGGATAGAGAAGAGATGAAACAGGTGGTGAAAGTAGAAGGAAAGTCGGAAATTAACTGTCGTATAAGACAGCACAGCAACCAGTTACCATGCCTTCACCACTAAGCAGCCCCACAGTCAGTCAAGTTTTACTTTGTAGAGAAAAACAGCTAAGGTCTTCATTGGGAATCGAACCCACAACCCCAAATCTAGTACACTACCTACTAACCTGCCTCTGTAGGCTTTCCTTAGGCAAAATGTCAATGAAACATAAAACCTCTGATATTCTTAGAAATAGAGAAATAAATAAATCATTGGCTTATAGTCAGACTCCTATAACAGGAATTATCCTCAAAGAAAAATAAAGTTAAAGATATTTTTGAGAACAGCATACATTAAGGCTTTGTAGATGCGTCATGATTTTCTATAAATCCGGTGGTAACGATGTCCAAACTCAAAAAATGCAAATAAATAAGAACTTCTATATTAGCCCTCGTCCTGCTGATAATAAATATGTACGTTAAAGTATTAGTGTGAACGTGTTTATTTTCAATAGACGATGACGACAATGAGTTTATGTGATCGATGTGATGTGTCGATTTTACTAACAATGTTGCTGATTGTTTGACACATTGAATACAAATAAAATCGGAAAAAGAAATGAAACAAAAACATCAAAAATCTAACACATCACTAAAACTTACAAACACATATATATATATATATAATTCGATGTTTAGATGTATGTACGTGCATGTGTAAAGGTGAAGTTAAAAGTTTTCATATTTTTTTTTGTTTTTTTTTTTTTGTTTTGCTAAACTTAATACAATGTAACTTTTTCTGTCAATATCAATAAAAGTAAATTTTTAAGTAAATGTTAAAAAATTAAATTGAAATTGAAATACAAATACATATGTGTGTCGTATGCTTGCCTTTCTTGGCTGTGTCACCACAATTATTTTAGATAATTTTAAATTTAAGTTTGTGAAACAAATCGATTTATTTTTAGTTTTTATTTATTTTTTGCTACTTTTCATTTTATTTTGAGGACATTCAAGGATTTTATTGAAAATTCAATGAGTTATGATTTATAAAGGACAACATGAAATAAAGTAACAAGAAAATAACATACACTGAAATGAGGAACGAGCATTTTTTAATGTTTTTTAAAATATGCATACTACACATAGTCCTTGTTGTAGTTGTGTTTTCCGTGTTTGTTTTTTTTTATACCCGTAACCAAACGAAAAATTATTACGAAAGTTGTATGACAGTTTAAATAAAAAGGATACTAGTAACGCTTTTTTATTTTGATACTGTGGTTGGTCTTACCATCTCGATTGCATCTACAGTGACAATTAAATATTAAAGAATTTAAAAGGACTTAAATAAACTGCCATTTGCGTTGGGTTTACATTTCGTTGCTTTAATATTTCTAAAATATTGATGTAAAAAAATATAAGAGAATAATAAGACTTGGAAGTCCAGATGTAAAGCATATCAGAATTTCTAAAAATTTTCCTGGGACATTAATTGATTTTAGGGTTACTTGCAAATAGTGTGAAGGCATTATATATTTCGCTACAATATCTGTCCATCTGCTTGTCACAGCTCTTTATCTCTGGAACTGCAATAGAGCAAGTCTTTAAGTTTTCAAATAATAATAAAAAATTACTGAAAAAGTCAAATTTGTTTTGACTGTTCAATTCCAATTCATCTTTATTTATAATGTATTTGTTTACAAATAAAATTAAAACTTGCGAGGAATTATTTATAGGTATAACAATAATCTATATTGAGAAATTGAAGATCTTGAAAACAACTATTTAATAGCAAGATTATTTAAAGAAAAAACCTTTATTTACAGAAGGAGGGTATAAATTATATAGGAAAATATACATGTATATAGTAAGATAATCAGGAGATAACAAACATATACGTGTTATTTTCGTTTTAATAAATTTCATTTCAATGTCCTCGTTAAACTGATTGAATGTATTCCCATGTCAGTTGATACGGGGAATTTTGTATGGATGTGTACTACTTGCTGAAACGTTTTTTATGAAGTCGGCTATTCGTTTTTAAAATTTATTGCTAAAATAACGATATATAAATAAAAATATTTTTTTTTATTTTTGGCTGTGACAGCTAAAGTGGCGTGATTCTTACATAGGTAGCTTTGGTTATGAACCACAATAGGCGGACACGTTCAGGATAAGTATTTTTTTTTGTGCAAGACCAAAATATTAAAAAAAATATAACTTTGAATTTTAAAATAAAATCAAATCTTAATTTTTATTGTATTTTATCTTAATTTTATTCTTGGACACTGTTGATGACAAATGTGTATCTGCCATTGAATATCAGCCACAAAGCTTTATAATTTTTTGTGATAGTTTATTTTATATTTGCAATCATGACGGTAAAAGTAAAACTACATATATACCGATAACCCGTATATAAATTAGGGTAACCCAATTTGGCGCTCAATCTTAATTTGAAAGCTTATAAAGTTAATTATTTTTCATATTTTTCGGAATAGATTTAAAACTCTCATGACTATACCCTTAACATAATTAAAGTCACGTTTTGTGACAAAAAGTTTCCAAACTTTACTACTATATATGTATATAGACTCCAAGTTTCGGCAATATTATTTTTCTCCCCATTGGGATATCTGTAGTTTTTGGTTTAAACTTTTAAAACGTGCATAAAAAAAAACAATTGGAAAAAAAAAATTTTGGTGTTATCATATGGCAGCTCTTAGATTACATTTTCGGATTTCAAATTCTAGCTTTGTAATCAGTTTGTTGAAAAATAAGGAAAACAATATATTTTTTAGAATTCAGCTCATTTGTTTTAAGAATACATATTAAAAATTGGTACCTTTTCACTTCTCTTAATAATTATAATATTCTATAGCAGTTGTATAAATAAAATTATGTTAGTATACCTTTTTTCATCATCACCTTCTAAGCTATATATTGCACCTAAAATTGGTTATCTTAGCGTTTTAATGCATCTGTCAAAATTTTGAGTTTACTTGTGAAAATGAAAGAAAGAAATTTAAGGATTAATTTCCAATTTCAATTGATTTTCTAAAACAGAAGCCAGCACGTCACTTCATGCAATAAAAGTTAAAGAGGTATGAGTTTGGCTACTACGTACCTTAATGTTACAACTTTCAAAATAGATCCTTATAATTAAAAGCGGTGAATAGATTGTAAGGACCACAATAACTTATATTTAAACAAGGAAAGGACAGGAAAGGTTCGTTTTATATTTTTAAGTATTTAAAAGAATATCATAAAAATAGGTACGACTAAGGAACGTCAAGATTATATGCAAAAATTAATATTTTTTGGAAAAATGTTTTTATTTCATTTTTTAAACTGCTTCAATATTTTTTTCTTCATTATCGTAAAAACTGTACTAAAACTACCTAACAACATTTTTTACACACAAAATACCGGATACCTTTCTTTAAATTTAATAGAGAAAACTTAAAAAATTACAGCTGTTCTTAGAAGAGGTAAAAATTTATTTATTGCCTTAATATTTGAGTGTGTTGCTCAATATGTCATTTGGTCAATTAATTTAATTAATCGTCAAAATTACTGATCTATATTTTTTTTAATAGAATTTTGTTTAAAGGTTTTGAAAGTAGTCTCATATTTATATAAATGCATTTTGCTGATTTAAGTCATTGTTAAGTTCTTTCGATTCGTTTGTTAGTACATACAAGTTTGGACTCTTAATAAGAGCAACAAGCACACATGAAAATAGAACAAAACAATGCGATAAGAAAATTATTTACGTAAACTTTTGCAGTACAATTCAACAGAAACAAAACCAGTTTTAAGCAAGAGCTTGACTTTGAAATATCAGAAATAAATCTCCCTCAAATTATGGTAGAGCAAGTAATTTTACATGCTTATGAGCCTCCTTATTATCCGTACGTATGGTTTATATATTAAAATACAGCAAAAAAGTACAAACACACTTCAACTACAATAACACAATGATAACTTTTCAACACAACTTGTTCTTTTCTACAATGTTGCGTACAAATACGAGTGTATCTATAATCAAAAAGTGTTGGTAAACACTTTGTTTGACTTTGTTAGGGTAGCTATTTTCCTCTTTTTTTATTGCACTGCAACACATGTAAAACTGAGAAGATGCTCAAACAAAAATAATTCGTGTTTGTACTGCATCGTCAATAACCGTATCAGTAAGAAAGATAGCAACACCAGCAATTGCCTCTATAAATATAAATGTATTTAAAGTTCTGGTAAAATGTGAAGGGTACATTTTAAAAATACATAAAAATATATTAAACAAACACAAATTTTTCAAATACTAATGAGATCTTTTCTTTAAAATTTTCTTATTTGATTTGCAATTTTTTTGTTTTCACTAAATTGTAATTGTCTAAAATTGTGAAGCAGTAAGAAGGCTAAAGTGAAAAATACGAAAAGAACACTGAAGATGGCAAACAGCCGAAACCGGTTTGTTCACAAACCAAATTTGACGAGGGTCGACGGAAAACCGCACCCAAATAAAAGAAAAATAAATTCATAAAATTTTCTTAATTGTTTTATTTATTTCGCTATTAATTATATGTTTTATATCTTTTAGCTCAATAATTAGGTTATAAATTAATAAATATCTCTTATTCTTTTTTACGGTCTTTTTAAATTAAATAAACAATATACATTTTTTTCTTTTCGATGTTTCGCAAAAAAAAAAATTTTTTTTTTCAAAAATAAAAAAATTTTTTTTTCCTGAAGCTTTCCATAGGAAAGCGAAATATCGAAAGGAATAAAATATATATTGTTTATTAATTTTAAGAAGACCGTAAAAAAGAATAAGAGATATTTATTAAAGTTAAAAAAAGGTCGATTAAAAAACTACAAAAGTTATAAATTAATAATAAACGTTTAAGCCACGAAGCTTTTAGAACACCCTAATTATATCGTTAGTTTGACGCTTTAATATATATCAATATTTTTATGAATATTACGCCACTTTTGAAACACTCTTTATTGTTTAGTATTTACTATTATAGTGAATACAGTAAGATATCCTCTGTGAAAATTGCAAAACCTACGGAATCCCAACAAAATACTTACGAAAATGAATGGCTAATTTATCTGTTTATTTCATTTAATTTAGCTTAAGTTTAATATTATTTAAAGCCATGACGCATTAACGATGATGTAATAAAAAAATTCTACAATCAAGTGAGAGGTATCGCAAATCTGTTTTCAATAATAGATAGAAGAAGACTGGAACTACTTAAAAAAAATTGGATGGCCCTATATGACCATGTGTTCTGGGGAAATTAGAGTGTAAAAAGTCGGCAATTTTATAAAGTGAAAAAATTTCAACATAATTGGCTCTGGAAAATTTTAGGAGTGGATTGTACGAAAACCCTTTTATGGTTTTATAGCCTTGCAAGTCCTCTATCTATAAAACAAAATCAAGAGCATAGGTCTTCTGGGCTACAGGTTCAGATTTATAGCATGGGTATTTAAATACCCACGTCGGCATAAAGGGGTTGTAAAACATATCAAACACGAATTTCATTTTTAAGTAAAAATTTGTTGTTTGTGCGATTTTATTATATATATATATATATATATATATATATATATATATATATATATATATATGTTTATTTACATTGAGTACTACTTGTGGTATAATAGATTTATTACTATTTAGATTGTTTTTATTTTATGAATATTTTTTGGACAGCCGGCATGAAACTGTGCCAAACAGACTTTGGATGCAAGTTCGCATTGCACTTTGAGCATCCATACTCAGTTTTTCCACCACATTGCCCACACCGGCCGCATTTGCCAATCTTGTCAACCATGTGATCAACTTTATCCATTCGCTTTGTCATTATTTGCGCATTCGTCACAAGTTTTCTATAAGCATGGCTACGATTTTCAGAAATTGTTATCAATGCTTCAACGACAATGATCCGAAAATCGAGGTGACTCAAGGGTGGCAAGCATTCAACTTTTCTGCAGATGCAGTGCAGCTTCCAAGCGTTCACTATACCAGCATCCATAGCATTAGTGAGTAGCGGCCAATACTATTTCTCTCCGCGTACTTGTATGCGATAATTGTTCATAGCATTATTGAACAAATCAACTCCACCCATTCGTTGATTGTATTGGTGTATAAGATGTGGTTGCTCAATTGTTACCACCTTCCGATTTTTCCGATCGAATCTTCTTGCTCGGCACATCGGCTCTACCCCCAAGAAATTCGACATCACTGTAACCACCTAAATCAAAAATTTCAGTATTGTATAAATACAGTGGAATAATCTGAGTACATACCGAATTATCATTCCACCGTGACCAGTATGATCTAATTGTCGGCAAAGTATAATATCCTGTAAGATACAAGATTCCAACAAATGTTTTCATTTCTGTAGTTGAAGTAACGAAACGAGAAATATTTTTTTGTCCAGCATAAGCATTGGTTCTTTCGACAATACCATTTAGGACTTCTTCATCGAAAAAAGATTCCCATAATTGTAACGGTGTATACGAACCTGCCGAAGCCAAAAATAGCATGAGAAAGAAGGTATTTCACAGAACTTAACAATTATTTCGTACAAAGCTTTTTGAGCAATCTCTTCATTATCGAAAGGTTGCTTATCACAACTGTTTTGACTTCGATGTAGATGTTTGCGATTCATTATTCGTATTAAAAAGGTCATACTCTGTTTCCATTACTTCAGAAGACATTGTTAGATTCACGTTATCATCATAAATGTACTCAATCTCAAAATGGCCAGACGTTTCATTAGGAAATTGAGTTTTGTCACGAAGAGTTGGGATATTATCATCTATATATCATGGTCACTAATATTATCGACTTTATCCGGCGGATTTTTTACAAAATTTATTTTATTAGCTTTATGGCCCAGCTCATTTTCTTCCTCGTCACTCGTCCAACTGTCTATCTCTGCTTGTGGTTCAATTTGGGTTAAAAATTTACGACGAAACATTATTTGTATATTACTGACTCACGATTCACAATGCAATGCATAGCTACAACAATGAAGTATCAATTTACACTAGAATTGCATCAACCACTTATTTTATTGCATTTAACTTCACTTGCTCTTACAAAAATCGGGGGAGTCCCAAAGAGCGCCACACACATCACACACTAACCAACATATAAGGAAGCAATAGATAGATAGATAAAAAAAAAGAATAAACTCGTTTATTGCCACTCGTTTCCAGCTAATATTTTAAAATAAAAAAATTTATTTTATAACACGTTAAAGCCTAAGTGGGTAAAAAAATACCCATAGGCTACAGGCTGATGCTTAAGAGATAAAAAAAATATCACGTCAATATAAATGCTCTAAATACTACCTGTGTGAAATTTATTCAAAATCGGACAACGGAATCGGAAGTCAGACATTAATGGGTTAAGTAACGAATCTAGGACAACCATTCTGAGGAATAAACATTTCTGAAATTATATTTTTTCCAAGAAAAAGTTTCTCTGAAAAGTTTACTTTTTTTCAAATCTTCAACTTACTTTGATGTATTTAAGTAAATATTTCATTGTATAAAATTAAAAAATTTGTTTGAGCTTTAAATTTTAGTTTTTGAACTAACTTGTCATTATAGCGAATATAACACTACATACACCATATTAGTTTTTACTTTTAAGTTTTTTCTGTAAAAAATTGCAAATGCCTAACTTGTATTACTTCATTGATAAAACCTACTAGAGAAGAAAATAAATGAAATCTTACAACTGACAGTTTCGTACAATGGGATATTTATTTATTTATTTTTTTTTCATCTAATTAAAATTATAATAAATCTTAAGAACTAAAGCACTAGTAGGCTACAATGGAATATTAAAATTAAATAATACATTAATTAAAATAAAAAATATGTAAAAATAAAATATTTTTTAAATAGTATTCGTTGTTCATATTAAATTCCTTTTAAAAATAATATAAATCAAAATACATTATAATTAAAATTTTTTTTTAAATTAAAAAAAAAAATTCTGTCTATATATTTAATATAAATATAAACACAAATATAAATGTGTGTATATATAAAAAAAATAACTCATGCATTAAAAAGTTATTTTTAGAAATTTCAAAGATATCGTTTAAAAACATAAAAAAAAACCAAATTGTTTACGAGCATTATATATTAAAAGCCATCCATATACACCACGCAAACACTATAACTTAACAAACATCAGCAATATCATTGGCAGCTAAAGTTAAATAATCTACATATAAACATAAATATACATAAATATGTGTAAATTTTCAGAGCACATACACCATCCAACACCTAAGAAAAGTTACAGCATATTTTGATGAAGATACAGTGAGAATTAAATTCTTATGAAAAAATGAATTCGATATATCATAACATACGAACATTTTTAACTTAACTGCAATTTAAAAGTTAAGAAAAATTGCTGATTGCTTAATTATATACGATTTCAAATTTGAACTTTAACAAAATGTCCCTGGTTTCATTAAAAAACTACTTTATCTCTATTTTAGCAATCAGTTACCGCTAAAAATCTTTGCATTTTATCCATTTTTTCTTTAATAAAATTTCATTTATATCAAAATCCGAGCTTTGCTGAAGAAATTGAAACGGGATTCAAAAGAGCAATTCTGAATAGTATTTCGTATTTCCAGTTTTATTTCATTATATCGCGTTTTTCAACAAGAAGTTTGTTTTTCCATTGTAGCAATACCAGCAATATGATAGTTTTTACAAATGGTTTTTTGTGGTATTCGTGGTAGATGCATCGGCAATTGTTACAATGAATTCAATTTCGCACGAAAAACGCATTTAAGTAATTAAAATTCACTGCTTCTGTTAAAGTTACATTTCGTAAAATCGTGATATTTTCGGACAACATAATCATTCTTCTGAGACCGCTATTAGGAATTTGATCGTTACATTTGAGTTGAGAGGCTCGTTAAAAAAATATACGAATACCACCGCGTGTTCGATCGGATCGTTCAACTGGAAACATCACAGCCGAGAGTCACAGTGTTGAAGCAGATCCAAATTGGGGTTATCCAAAACCACCACACGACGAATTTTGCATGATTTAACGTTGAAGCCTTACAAGGTACAGGAATTGAAGCCGACAGACCATTCACATTGCCGTAGATTCGTTCAATTCGTTCAACAACCGGATGGTTCTTTTTTTAAATAATTTTTTCAGACGAAGCACATTTTAATTTGTCAGGGTGTTTTTAACAAGCAAAATTGCCGCATTTGGGCGTCTGAAAATTCTAGAGTGATTATTGAGAAGTCTTTGCATTCTCCTCGTGCCACTGTATGGTCTATTGGCCTATTTTAGATATCACTGACATGCAGTTTCAACAGAACGATGCCACATGTCACACAGGCAATGAAGTGATTGCATTATTGCAAACCAAATTACCCAATCGCATAATTTCACGATATCCAGTCATTAAGTGGCCAGTCAGATCGTATTATTTAATACCACGGGATTATTTTTTGTGGAACTAATGTAAGGACAGAGTCTATATGAAGTCAATCGAAGCGTATTCATCCTTTTTGAGTTATAAGGATGAAAACGCTTCGATCGTGATGTGATTAACGAATTAGGACATCCATTTTGCCAAAAAGTGATTAAAAACTTTGATGAAAGAATCGACATCTGTCAGCGCGGTCGTGGTGCACATTTACCAAATATAATTTTTCTTTCATAATTCATAATTTTCTCTTCGTAATACAATAAGAATTTGAATCATCTTAATCTAATTTTTTTGTTTTAGGAGACGTATTTCTTGTTGCAAAACCCTGTATTAGAATTTCATAATTTGAATTGTCTAAGCCTACAAACTGTTCTCTATATTTGTCCACTCTACTCGTTCTGATAATGAATAATGAATTTAGGATCAACTGTTATGTTAGGGTTTGTAATGGATTTTCAAAGTCTTAATTCCTTTTCATTTTGATGATCAGCAAAAATTTACAGGATCTTTCAAAATTAACATATGCGAGTAATCCTACTTAAACACATATTTTCAATTCGACTATGTCTTCATTATCTTTTTGTTTCAACCGGAGAAGCAGTTTAGAAATTGCCAATTTGTTTTGAAATTACTTTATTGCAGCTTAATTCTATATAAGTAAAAGATAAAGGGAAATTTGTATTTTGTTAAACTTCCTTCATTGATTGATTATTAAAAAAAAATGTAGTCAAACGTGCTTGTGGACATGTATTAAATATAAATACATTGCGTTGAACAATTAATTTTCTCACTGTATAATTAACATCATGCAAGTGTATTTTATTTTACACATATGTAGTTGGGCATAATAAATTTTAATATGGTAAATATGCAACTAAGGAAAGTGACAACAGCATTTTGTTATAATAAGAAAAATAATAGCAAAAACAACAGCATACAGAGAATAACAGCAACGAAAAAAAAAAATAAATAAAATAAAGAATACATTATGAAAAATCATATTAAAAAATGAAATATATGAAAGTATATTTATTTAATACAAACATATAAAATGTGTTAAGCAATGTTAACACAGCCACACCGATACTTTGCATATATAAACACATGGACAAAAATTTTATGTTCTTGAATGTGTGTGGATGTGTTATAGAAACAAATTATCATTGATGCACTATTTAGTAGAACAACAATAACAACATAAACACACACACACACACAAGCTAACGAAGGGTAAAGTTAAAAAAGAAACTTTTAAACAAATTTAACAACATTATGTGACATACAGACAAACACATACTCATCGACAGATAAAATGTATATTGAAAAGTGGTGGAGAATAAAGCAACCATAAGTTGCCAACAATATATTTATGTATACGTACTCCTACTTACATATACATAAGTATTTTAAATGGAAGGAAATATGAAAAAATGTATTATTTGAGTGAGTATGAGAAAACAAAAAAATGAAAACAAAATGGAAAATGAGCAGTAGACACTTTATATGCCAAAAGAAAATAAAAATAAATATCAGCTGAAGATTGCAGTGTATTCGGTGTGGGTTAAGTAAAACATGTGCTGCATTTGATGGTGATGAATGTGTGTTTATAATTCATGCTGAATACAAAAAAAAATAAAATTAAACAATAACATCAGCGAGCTTCTATTAATATTATTTATTATACACTACGTAGCTAGTTTTAAAATTAATAGCAACGATTCGATGGCTCCTAATTTGAATAACTGCAGAAAAATTGCCTAATATGATCACGGTATTCAGAAAGTATATAAAGAATAATGGCAAAACTTAATTCATAGTGTGCCTGCTAAATATTTTTATGCTTATGCAATATGAATGAACCAAGCCTTAATATCTTGAGGTTGACAGCCAGCAGTTGGAAAATCAAACTTTGACTCTTTGGTTTCAAACCTCGGTTTCTCTATGCAAGGAACACATATGATGATGTATTAAAAAATTAAGTTTTTTAAATATAAAAAGCAGCTTTAGCTTTTCTAAAATGTGCTTTAGAGCTCCCTGACGATTTAGTGTCAACAATCACTGAAATGGCCAAAGGAACTAACTGGCTTTACCACGTATAGTCAATTTAATGATTTTATTAAAAATAAATTTGTGTATTAGACACTGAAAATCTATTTAATACAAAATGTTGGAAGTTACACAGTTCTATGATATCTACAAGAAATATAATAGTGTTTACTGTTTAAGTTCTAGTTTTGTTTATAAACATAGACAATTGAGATTATCATAGGGTATGAAGTTGTATAGGCACCTTAACAACAAATACTAAGCCAAGTAAATTAAGAACTAAATGGTGTCCCTATAAAAACGCAACGTACTAATGTAACGCAATACGTATACATTTTGCTGAAATTTTCACAGTTCTGAGCATGTTTATGCCTTCACGATTGAGGTATTTTTTATCTTAAAACTTCTTGAAATAAGCTTTGCATATAGCTAATCTGAACTAGGTTACAAAAAAAAGGACTTACAAAATTTACTTAAATGCATTAATTTTTCTTTTATGTAATTTTTAAAGGATTATTTTTTTACACATCATTGTATTAACATAGAAATTTATGATATTAGAAGGCATCAACAACGTGCCAACCACTGCTGTCATCCAAATAATCATTCTCATATCCACAACTGTCTTCTATATTTGAAACATTTCAGTCTATGGCAAATGGTTTTAACACGTTCGAGGATTTGTAAAAGTTGATATTTATACATTTAATTTTAGACATTTCTTGGTTTTTGTAATTAACGTACTTTTCAGAATAATGACGAATTGATACCTTAAGTGCTTTGATTTTTTCGCCGAATATTTACAAAATTTCTTTATTTAAAAATATCATCTATATCGAGACGTGGATGCTATGATATTTCTTATATGTGTAATCAGATATTATTTTTTTTTTCAATTCAGTTCAATTTATTTCACAAAATTATTAATTAACAAAAATTTGTATTAGATAAATTCGCAAAGAGGTTAGGATTAGATCCTTTTCTACTTAAGTATATATACAATGTTTTTATAATTTGTAAGTGTAGATTTACTATATTTGATAATTAAGGAAAAATTTTTAAAAACCTTATTACAAATTTTTGAGGGATAGGATAAACTTAAACTAAGGAACAGGGAACGTAAAAATTATGATGAAGCGAGTTCATTAATATGTGTAAATTCTGAGTTGAGGCATCTTAAGTTGAAATTCGCAGTAAGTTTTGAAATTATATTTTTAACAAGATCAACGTTTGCTAGAGTATGTAAACGTTGAGTGGAATAATGCCAAGGCATTTTGTACATCATTTTAAGCAGCTTATTCTGAGCAATTTGTAGTTTTTTGATTTGATAACATGCCGATGTAGACCACACAGGTGTAGCGTAAAATATTATCGACTGAAACGTTGTTTTAAATATTAAATTTTTGTTATGGTTGCTGAGTTTGGAATTTCTATTTATCAAGGGATAAAGGAGCCTTATTAAGTTGTTGATCTTATCGATAGTGCGTGGTATGTGGCACTTAAATTTGAGTTTAGGATCCAAAAAAAAACTCCTAAATATTTCACATTGCCCATCCAGGGAATTTCCGTATTGTTAAAGCTTATACTACACTGAGGTAAGTAACATACTTTTCTTCTTCTTGAGAAGTATATAGCCTGCGTTTTTTGTGGATTAATGAGAATTTTCCATTTTAAGAAATATGCATTTATTGCAACAAGAGCTGATTGTAATTTAGCTAACACGTCGGCCGAATATATTCCAGAGCTGAGTATAGCAGTGTCATCCGCAAAGATAGAAGTTATGCAGCCGTCAAGCAATGGAAAATCAGCTGTATATATATTATATAATATTGGTGACAGACATGATCCCTGGGGACAGCCAGCTAATAACACAGTTTCTCTGGAATGACGTAAACCAATAAGAACACTAAAAGAAAGAAAGCTCGCAACCATTTTAATTAATGATGGCGGATACTGATGTCCTATCATCTTGTAAAGAAGGCCGTTATGCTAAACAGAGTCAAAAGCAGCCTTTATGTCCAATACGATCATACCCGTAGACCTTTTTTGTGATAAATTTGTGCTTATAGCTTCACGTAGTCTAATAAGTGGTATGCTGGTAAAATGTTGTGCGTTTCGGTAAATTCGATAATTATTTCCTTCATAACTTTTTCTAGTATTTTACTTAATGAGGAGAGGAGACTAATTGGCCTATAGGAAAGCGGACTTTCAGCAGGTTTATTAGGTTTTCTTATTGGCACCACTTTCGAATACTTCCAAATTTTAGGAAAATAATGCAGCCGAAGACACGAATTAATAATTCTGTAATAAAACTGACTCCTTTTCTTGGCAAAAATTTTAACCACCTGTTCGTTATTCCATCTACACCTGGACTTTTTCTTAGTTTAACATTTTTTATTAATGACGAAATTTTATTTGTTGAAACACACAGGCAGTTATCTTCACTTGCATTTGTGGCGTTAAAATGATCTATTGTGCTGTTAACTTCAGCTATGGTAGAAGTATCGCTGAGATTTATAGAAATAGAGTGATTTAAACCAAAACACTGTGCTAGTATTTCACACTTCTCCTGCTGCGTATGATATTTTTTGTCATTGTGTTTTAAAACCGGCATACTTGTAGGTGTCAGATATTATTTTAAATTCAAAAATAATTGCTGCGATCGAGTTATATGGTTCTAAGTAAGTCACAATTTAATTTATTATAATAGTATTGTTGTTATTGCAATCATTGGTTGTCTAACAAATTATTGTTAAATATAACTATAATTATGCTTAAACTATGAACATTGTATAATATGATAAATTATTGTTAAATTTGTTTTGTTTATTCATAACCTTCTATAACTTGCTTTTATTTAATAAAATGTTCATTTAATTCATTCAAACAAACAACACTTCAATTTATTATACTTGTGATTTCTAAATAAATAATAATCACTTAAAATATATTTCGAGTTATTAGCATGCTTAATAGCGAACGACCAATTTAAATTCGACTAAAAATCTGTGGGATTAATTTCTTAATTCTTTGTATTCTATGTATATTTTTTTATTAATAATTACTGGAGTGATAAATTTTAAATTGTACTACCAACATACTTATATTAAAGCTAAAAGGAATCTACATATGGAAAGCATAAACAGAACAGAGAGTAATAATGATGATCATCAGTAAAAGAAAGGAAGGAAGTCAAGGTTAGTGCGGATGTAAGCAATGCAATATGTTACCCTGTGTATCTTGTGTTGATGTGTCATAGTCATACGTTATTGTTGCCATAATTCATACAAGGTGTACAATAAATAAATGTTAGTATAATGTATGTGTGGAACGTGTATATATGTTTGTTTGAGTATTCACGTAAACGTTTTAATAGATGTTCGGCAATTCTGAATATGAGCGAGCGCGAAAAGTAGCAACAATAATATGTTAATATCCGTCATGAGACAATACAAATAATAAAATAACAACCAACACCTTCACAGATGTACACATTCATTCATACACATATGTATATAATGCATTAACTTTCACATAAACTAAAAGTTATAATGGTACACAATATAATAACATCATGTGTGCGACAAAAAAAAATTCTAAAATAAAAAATTATCACACAATAATGGCACAAATACAGTCATTCAGTCAGACAGTTAGTCAGACAGACATACTTATCACTTACTCATCATACGACGTCACATAGTAATAAAGTTATTTATTTGTACATGTGTTGCTATAGTAACAACAATTTGAGTTAAAACTAAAGCGGTAACGCAAAACATCCGGAATTTACATAAATAGCAAGTATAACAATAGCAGCAACAAATATAACGGAATAATATAGCTAGCAATTTACAACAGGCAACCATTGAAACATTAACAACATTAAAAAATATTAAGCAACAAAATCACATAGCACATTAGCCAAACTTTCCACGTATACATGTGTGCGTATGTGTGTGTGTGTGAGTGTATGCGCGTGTGAAAATAAAAAAAAAAAACTGTCAGATGCGTAAATGGTAGGAGTGTAAAATAACAGCTAAAGAACCTTACATTCGTTCATGTATTTAAAATTTATTTTACTCATACATTGACTACATGGTGTACTTTCGGGACTCCCCCCCGGGGCATATTTATCGGTCTTTATGGAATACTTGACCATCTAGACCTGTACTGCTGGGGGCATAAGGAATCCCAGTCTCCTGAAGGCAAGCAGGGTGTGAACTGAAAAATCCACTATATGCACTATATCCACGGGAGTCAGTAAAGCCCCAGAGTTCCGCTAATTGTCTTTTTAGCCTTTTAGCTGTATACTAAGTGATTATTGCGGTAGGACTGATTATTGCGTTCTGAATCAGGATTTGGATAGTATCCAGCTCTTCAGCAAGGAGTAGTGGTTTGCAACCCTGCTTTGGAATCTCTAAAATTGCAACTAGGAATGACCTGTTGCTAGAATTAGTCCTCTGCTTCCTAGGGCGTAAATGACGTTACTTTTCATTCCCAGTGGTTTGATCACCATCTGATTAAGGCTTACAGCCAGGTGCAGATGTAAATTATATCACGTATATATGTTTTTATAGAACCCTGCACTCAAACCCTTATACACATTAGAGAATCAACAGAACAAAGAATTAATGTCTTACGAACACAGAAGTCTTTATAAAGCCGTGTTTACATAAACTTAACAAATAGTTTTCGAAATCGATTTTTAGCTAAGGGTTTGATATAAAAACTGTTAACAAAATATTAAGTAATTTTTATTTTATTTATTTCTTTTTTGATAAAAATTTTATATCTCCAAATGTTAAAATGCATACGTATACTACAAATCAAGTTATTAACGCAAAATAAAAAAAGAAAAGATTTGCAGCTACAACGCACTAGAAACTATTACACAAAATGCATCAAGCTTCGCTCTCAATCTATTGATCGAAGTCATAAGAAAACTAAATGCAGTGATTTATAGCGTGTTATAGAGTAGTATTTATTATAGCTTCGCTTGTAGCTCGCATTCCGACATCAGCCTTATTGTTACAGCAGATATAGCAACTAAGGTGCTAAGGTCAAGAGTGTGCCTTAACTTACAAGATAAGGCCAAATAACACTCTCTATAAAACACAGTTTTTATTTATTTCTTTAGCTCGTTGTTTTAGCTCATATTTATATATATACGGAGTATAAATTCTGAATGCCTGTGTACCACAGGCAACAAACTTAAAGCAATATGCGTTTAAATCGCATCAGTTTTGCAGTTAGTCTTATAGCAGACATAAAAAATACTTAAATACAGAAACAAAGCTACGCACATGGAAATCTGGTCACTTATGGTGCACCTTTAAATTTTAAGTTTTATAATGTTTTTTAGTTGTTGCTACTCTGCAAGTTTGAAATGTCTTCGTATAAGTTCAAAAAATATTTACAAGTTTCACACTAAAATATTACAACTAATGATACATTAAAATTTTAAGCAAGGCAAACAATAGAAAAGTGAAAAAAACATTTATGCAACTTAAGTAGAAGAAGAATTTTCGCCACAAAAGAAAAGCACTCATTCGAAAACTGAGGAGATGATTTAAAAAAAGAGAGATATTTACCAAAGACTGGCTGATTAATAAATTGTACAAAGAAATGCCGTCAAATAACACGGCGGCTACTCTGACTTGGGTTAAAGTTTGTGTTTTCAATTACAACGAAGACATTCCCTTTATTTAAATGCTTTGTAGATGGAGAATTTTGAAGACCGAGAACTACAAGTAATATCGAGAAGAAAACTAATATCACTTATTCACAACTAATATCACTCATTGGCAACTTACACAGATGCAAACATAATGAGAGGAAAAAATTCACAATTGACACAGTGGGGCAGGCAGAATGATTTTAAAAGAAAAAATAAAGATTTACTAATATTAAACGCTGTTAAGGGATATAAGACAGTGGTGGTAATGAAAAATGAATAACGTTGTTTGAAAAAGAGAATAAGCTTTTAAAGAAGAAAATTAAAAATGTAAACTAATCATCAAAATTGTGATATCAAGGAGACCTTATGGCTTAACAAAAACACACAAAACTGACATCCCTTTACGTTCTACTTATTTATCAGTAAATTCTCCGTCATATAGATTGAGTAAATTCTTGGTCAATGTTTTACACAACTGAACTATTGAAAAGAAGAAAAATATATTGAAACAATATACAAGGATACCAAACAATATTTTTATTCAGTTATTATCTTTTTACATACAGATGTAACAGATAGTAGATGTTGTAGACAAGTTTAACGAAAAGGAAAAAAGAAATGGCAATTAGTTCGCCAATAATGGCAGACATTGTAGTGCCTGAATTATTATACGAATTTCTAGACTAATGGAAAATAAGCCACGGATAGCAACGGACAATGCTAGAATAACTTTAATAATATTAAATTATCCTTAAAACCAATTACAATTCGCAATGAAAATCAAATATATTATGTCATGCTCAAGTTTAAAAATAAAATAATTAAGCAATAAAGCAAACTACTGGTTCAAACTGAGTAGAAGTTTATACACACACAACTACAACTTGATATACTGTTTACTAGCTGCCTGGCATGCAAGACAAAAAAATACATGTATGCTGTTTACCATCTAAATGCGCAAGATAAAAAAACCAATTTTACAACAACAAACATACATGTTGTTTACGATCTGCGTAGCTTTCTAAGAAACCCTTTTCTACAAATGACAACAATAAATGTATTGAAATAAGACCCAAGCAGAAACCTGATCAGCATAAAAAATACAGGCGCCTATACATCGATTATACAACATAAAACAAAATGCGATACAAAGGGAGTAGAGGATTCTTAAATCTTCTAGACTTTAAATGGACAACTATAAATAGGGAAGCATCTGAGTGGATAATCAATCAGTATAAAATTAAACCTCATCGAGTAAAGACGTGCATTTTAAGTAAAGTGCTCTGAAGTGTCAACTTTTGTAGTTAAAATTGTTATAAATTTAAAAAACTGGTGTTATTTATTTTGCAATAAAGAACTCACCAAAAAACGTTTATAAAAGGTATAAACGTTACAATATATTAGATCTCTGAAGATGACGAAATATCGGAAAATAAATAAAACAAAAATATAAAAATGCAAAAATATATTTTTAATTCTTTAATTAATAACTGAACTGCAGTCAAATTAAAGTTGCAAAAAATAAAGTTTACAAAGGTCGTCCAAGCTGCTCAAGGTATTAAATAACAAAATTTTTATGAATATCATATCACTTAAGGAAAACTCTTTAGTTTTTAGTATATGTTGTTTTAGCGGCTATACTACTCTGGAGAAAACAATCTATCTATTACTACCGAGAGATATAGGGCTGTGATAGATAGCCAGACATTGAAGCGAAAACCATTTTACACTTTGTGTAAAGGATAAAGTATTTGACTAGTTACTACAAAAAGGGGAAGGCTAATGATTTAATAGTAAAAAAAAACATTGAAAATAACGCTTACGTGTCGTAATGAAAATATTTTTATTTTAGAGACTACCTTTTATATTAGCAGGATTAATGAAATATGATTTGTCACTGTACATATGTTAACGCAAATTAGCAAAATCAATGGTACTACAAAATAATACACATACAATTAAACAAATTACTGCACTCTCCTGCAAAACAAGTTAGTGATTCTAATGCAGGTAGAATTTTTTGTCTTTAATTGTACAAAAACGAAAGCATAAACGACTTCTGAACAATGTACTGAGTTATTACTGGTTTTTTTTATTGCAAAATAATAAAACCCCCGAATTTAGAGTTTTTAAATTATTTACAAGTTTATTTACTTTAACTACACACAAAGTAAGATTTGTACGTTGGGGCTACAGAACAATTAACTAAAGATGCAAGCTATTACTTCACTAGGTTTATGTTTTAACTAACTACCTAACCTAACTATTCAGATGCTGTCTTTTATATTTGTCCGCTACAGGTCTAGAAAAATAAAGAATTTTTTACTTCCTTTGTATCACATTTTGTTATTATTTTGTTCATTCAATGTATAGGCGCCTGTTGGTTGTTTTTGTGCTGCTAAGATACCTTCTTAGAAGACTACGCCGTTAACTAAGTAGAAAGTTGTTGTTGTTGTCTTGGGTGTATAAGATTTCAACGCAGTTTGTTACTAAAACAGTTGTTGTTGTCTTGCGTTTTCTTAGAATAACACGCAGTTAAAAAACAGCATACCCAGTTTTTCGTTTACTTTATTACTTAATTAGTTTCTTTCAAAACTTAAGCAAGACGCATCCGCAACTGTATGTTATTGGGCATGGTTAAGAAAATATATACTATTAAGAAAATACCACTGTTTAGCTTTCACAGTCCTACGATAACTTGACTTTTGCTTAATTTGGAGAAACTTATTTTAAACAAGAACCTTTAATGAGGGAATAACAAATGAACTACCCAAGTTTATTTTTGATTGAAATAAATGTGTATAAGTACCCTATAGTACATCTAATTATTTAACAAATGCTAATGTATTCCATGAAACTTTTAAGATACAAAGTAACAGTTTTGATTATACTTATTAACACTGTCAATGATTTTGCTAAATAATATTAAATATTTTTAAAGTATTTGCAATTTATTTTACTATAATCACAATCATAATATACATTTCATTTAAGAACTAAGCTTTTGCATACCAAAGAAATTAATTTTGTTTATAAATATATAATTTGCAGCTCCTAATATTCCTAACATTTTTAATGTGTACTCGTTTTATTTTATGCAAATGTGTGTGGGTATGCTTTTATACAAATAAGTTTCACGTGTGATTTATGAAGCTTATGATACGTTTAGAATTTAAAAAATGTGATATTAAGTATTTGATATTAAGCGAAAACAATTCATAACTACACCAAATTAGGCTAGGACCTTATTTTTGGTTAATTTAAAGTAATTTAAAAAAAAATTGTTTGTTTGTTTTATTTTTACATCATCATCATACCATTAAAATACATAAATATTATATATACAAAGATTGAGAGATTACTAAGTAGTATTACAGCAAATAGTTAAACAATTTTATAAAAAGAAGTACATTTAAACTATATTAAAAGTATATTAAAAGTTTAAGGAAAAAAAAGATAGTTAAAACCTTAAATCTACATAAAATTTTGTCAAAATTTTTTTCAATATTGATCCTTTTTCCATCTCCATTATTGAAAATTGGTAAACAGGTCAAACCTATAAATTTCGAATCAAATCATAGTCCGAAGATCTGTTGCGATGATTAAATCTTTGTGTCAATTTGCAAAATAGCGTTTCCAATAAATCTTTCTTAAAATTTCTGTGTAACTCCATAGTGGAGTAACGCCTATGTAGATTATATATAATTTTTAAGTTTTTGTTTTGTATAATCTGCAGCTTCTTCAGGTAAGTCTTTGCACATCTAGTAGACCTTATTTGACAACCACAGGATATAATTGGTCTAATACACATTCTATAGAGAAATAATTTGTTTTTCTGATGAAGAGTTGATTTTCGATTAAGTAGTGGAAAAAGAGCTCTTCCACAACTGATAGCTTTAGCACAAGTTTAGAGAACGTGTTGCTTAAAACTCAAATTTTTATCCAACGTTATCCCTAAATATTTAAGGGAGTCTAACATTGGTATTTCCGTCCCCAAAATGGATAGTCTACGACAAGGAATTCGCTTTGGCTATTTGGTAAATGGGAATATGATTGCCTGTGTTTTCATATCATTAAATTTGACTTTCCAGTTTTCAAAAAATCTTTTTATTGCAATTAAAGTCTTTTCCATTTTTTTAACGATAGCGTTTGAAATTTTTCCACTTGCTATTAGAGCAGTGTCATCTGTATACAGCGCTGAGGATTGATCTCTTAGTGTTTTAAAGTCTGATATGTATATGGAGTACAGAACAGGGGATAACACTGAACCTTGTGGTACACCAGCGGGGATTTGGCGTTGGTTTGAGTACTCATTGTCAACTTTTACGACAATTAAAAAAAAAGTAATAATTAAAACCATTACAAAAAATGTTCTAAAGTTAAAATTTCCAAAATTGCATATTATAACTTAATAGGCGCTACACCCATGTAACTTTCAAATGAAAATAAGAAAATTAGAAATTACTCCAATTAGAAGCTATAAAGCCAACTGTCGAAAATTTAACTCTAGTTAACCACAAAGTTATATTGACTCACATATAATTTTTATTAAATTAATTTGCAAAAATTTAATACATATTGACTTTAAAATGTTTTTATAGAATTCGAATTCTGTTCAATAATTTATTTTTCACGATAACACATACAAATGTTAAAAATAACTTCATTAGAAATTTTATACAAACAAAAATATTAGTATTGTTAAGCAACTATTGTTATTTTTCATTTTCAGCAAACAAAATGAAAACTGTAATAAATATTAAAGTATTAGAGGATGAAGGATTTTGTAGCATTGTAAAGACAAATAAATATCAAAGTTACAAATTTGTACACCAAACTATCATCAGGATCTTTCTGTTCATACGATTATATTTTTATGACCAGTCAATAATTCAAGATTTGGTTGGCATGGTTGCCAATTCATTTAAAATGTTTTAATTTCCTGTACACAAACTTTTAAATGTTTGTCCTTAGCTCTCTCATAAATTTTTGCATTTTTTTTTTTGTCGTTAAGTTGTGATTATTTTTTTCGTTTTTTAATTTTTTGGATCTGCAACACAATGTGTATCTTTTTGTTTTCGGAAATATAACAAAACTTTTCATATAAATAAAGTTTGCTTTAAATCAAGTGTATGCAATGATTTTGATGAAAAAAAAATTTTTTTCTCTTATCTATAACATTGCGAAGTAACTAAAATATTGCAATTATAAAAGAGAAGTCTGAAAAGAGCTTTTAATAATTCTGAATTCATTGTAAAATATTTTTTATTTTATTTTACAATACTTTAGATATCTATTTCTTCCCCCTTTTTAAGCAGGCTTTCACTGGCCCAAAGGAAAAATGTTATTTCAGGCTGATTTTGTTGTTTGTTCTTTACTGCATAAATAAAGATCGCTTCGCTGTTATAATTTGTTATAATAGTGCCTAAAATTCCTTATTCACATGAAAACAGAGAGTAAAGTAAAATATTTTGATTTGAAACTGCCACTCCCAGAAAAATATAGACATTGAAAATTAATAAAAAAATTTAGAAGAATACAAGCAAGAAGATGTCAAAAACTTAAAAACTTACACTGAGGCTTCAATACGAGTATAAACTGACTATTGCAAGCAGCTGCGCCTTCAAAGAATATATAAAATTTAATTTCATATTCGATGACCCTCTATCTACCTGTGCTGTTAGGTCGAATTATTACTCTAGTGGAAAAAAAGATTTTGCCGGGACTCGTATGCTTGGCCGTCACAAATACACACATACACTAATAAAAAAAAGTAATTTTCTCGTATTAACTAAAACTGGGTTTATCTGTCATAAATGAAATTAAAAATTTTATATCTGTGTTTGTATAAACGTAAATGTGTTTGTTAATTTTCGTTTGAATATGCATTAAAAAATTGTTTGCAATGCAATAGTTTATTTATGCTGCTTCTAGGTTTTTAGAATATAAATGCAATTGGAAAATTTAATTTCTTGTGCCAAAATAATGACACATTTTCTATCTCAAGATATTGAAAATTATACTTTTATGTATTTACGCATGTATGTATGTATGTGTGTATGTTTTTTGTTCTTTTATTTTTAAATATTTCTTGTTTAAAAATTTTGCCACAAATTTTAAAAAGGAAAATTTTTTATTTTTTTTTAGTTATTTAAAGGCTTTAGTATATTTCTTTGGTTGGGGTATTTTTAATACCTCCTAGAATAAATAAAGAGTGAAGTTCTTTTCACGGTGTAATACATGAGATATCCCATAAATAGGAAATGATCTCTATAGTTTTGTTCGCAGAATTAATACATTTAGTTGTCTACAACACTGCGGCTCTTATGTGTTGATTTTTAAACTTAAATTCTTGGAGGCCAGCCATTACTGATAGTTAGTAAAAATAAAAAAAAATATATATATCCGGTTCTATGTCAACATTGTCAATATTACTGTGTTAAACATTTTTATAAAATCATAACAATATTAAGAAGAGTAAAAACTAAGTTTAGCATACACTTGGCATTTGATCTTTCCCTACAACTAACAGCAGCTTGTTTAAGATTTTTCAGGAAATCAATGGGTTTTTTTTTTTAACTTTTGTGCTACAAGTTCAACAGACGGCTATGGATAATTTAGTCTGGGTATAAGGACTGAATGATCCCTGTAGATTACAAAAATAATGATTTTTTTTTTATTTCTACAAATTTCCATTTTATATTTATTTTTATTCGATTTTAATATCAACTTTCAACTTCATACCTGCCATGATAATAGTATTTAATGTGAAAGTTCCCCTAAAGTCAATTTAACCAGATATCCTTCCAATAATGTACTCACAGAAAGTTTGTAATACCAGTGGCCACCATTATTCAAGGAAAACAAGAAGAATGATATTCAGATAGTTTTTACAAAATAGTTTAACATATCTGGGGTCAATTTTAGTTTCAAAAAAATTGATCAAGTAAAAAATTAAATGACTTTCAAGAAATTATGAATATTTAGATATTTTTATATATATTTTTATTTATTTATTTCTTTTAAACTAGCTTCAAAATAACTCAAATTTATGTGGACAATTTAATCCAACGTTTTCCTATCGTTTCGACGATTTTTTGTGTCTTGGAACCATATTTAAAATAGTTAAAAAACGCTATCATGCTATTGTACTATTTAAACTATTCAAGTGTTAATAAAATATATTGAACAAATTTTAATTGGCGCATAATTTTTCTGTTTTTGTTAAGGTTAATAAAAATTTTAAGTTCTAAAAATTTCGCAATTCATTCTTTTAAAGCTGAGTATTTACGGAGCCACAAATCCTACGAATAGTAACATTAATTGTGACATATACAAAGAGCAGGTTGAGTTGAGGGCATTAATGTTTGTAAGAGGTAAGCACAAAGTAGTGTAATGCGAGAATATTGCTGTTTGGTTTTCGGTGTGTTATAGTGGAGCAGTATCAAACAGAGCGAAATTCACTTTTTTTCATTTTATTCTTAAAACGCACGATAGTCTGCCATTAACGGCTTCCTAATATAAATTTGATGACACAGCTTATTCTTATTTAGACAGGAATTAACTGATTATTGTTGTCATGATTCGTGTTGCCATTCAATTGGAGCACTCAAAAAAATCACGGACCTATTGGTTCACTCTCGTCGATTGTATTATAGATGAAACTTAAATTTTGATAGAGGTACGATATATCCAAAAAAAATCTCAAGTAGATTTTCAGATGTTGCAAAAACCTGCATTTAATTCATAAATATACAGTTTTAATAAATTATCCATATCACCTGCAACAAAAAGGACTTTAAAAGTAGAACCAGGCGACTACAAAACTCGCTTGAAAACGAGAGCTGTTAGCACAAAAGAATATGGAGATTTCTTTTATAAAATATTGTTGCCCAAATAAACGAATATAGACGAGATATGCACTTATTAAAACATCATTAAAATACCCTGTCTACAGTTTTATATTTATAAAAATTAATATAAATTAAAAATAAAATATATGAATACAACACCTGGCGCATTTAAAATTTTTTTAATTTATTTCGTTTTCATCTAGTCCTCATAAAAATGTTTAAATTTTTTGTTTTAATTTTATTAGGATATATCCTGGCCGGTTTATAGTTTTAGTCTTGTTGTGTTTTTTTTTTTATTTGTTTGTTTTAAAAAGAAAACCATTTATGTTTTCTCAGAAACCCAGTATGATTATTTTGTCAGCATTTTTGCTATTCAAATAAATATTAAAACTTTTAGCTTACACTTTTGATGTTTAAACCTTTATATTTACACAAAAAAAAACCAAAATACCTTTTCTTATTTTCAAACATATTTGAAATAAAATAAATCCTTAAAACTACTAAACAATCACAAAACATAAATATGTTTTCTTTTTTTTTATTTATTTAAAAACTTTGATTTTCCTTCTCTCTTGTCTTTATGAAACCATGTCCTCAATCAAAAAGTGTTAAGTTTAATATAGAAGATTGAAATGACTTTAAAATTTTTACATGAAAGAAAAAACGAACAAAATTAAATTTTGAAGGAATTTGTAGTAACAGTTTTACGAACACATACTTTTGCTTTCATGAATATATTTTTAAAATATAAAACTGCTGAAACAACAAAAATGTAAAATAAAATACCTTGATTAGTAAAGCAAAAAAATATACTACAAACAACAAACAAAATTGAACAAGTTTTAAGTGGTTTAAAAGGTTTCTTTTGTGTTTCTTAAATTCATTTTTAGATACGAAAATCATTAAGAAATAAGTTGTATTTAAAGGACATGTTTATTAAAAGAAATAGAATGTGGGTGTCGTTTTTCTTTACATTTTGTATATAAAAATATACTTGAATATATATATATATATATATATATATATATATATATATATACATATATATATATTTATATATATATATATATATATATAAAGGGATCGCAACAATGGTAAACGTATTTTAGTTTGTTTTTATAAGCTTACGTAAGTATTTATCACTTGCAATATATAAAGTTATGTATGTACGTAAAGAAAGCGAAATCAAAGAATAAAAATGTAGCTAAAATATTTGTGTGTATTTTTTCTCATTGTATACTTAAGACGTTAGTTAAAAAAAACAAAAAAAAAATCATACAATGCAAATAGAAACTCAAACAAAAAAATAAAAACCAAAGGATAATCCATTCTCGTGTTTTGTGGGCTACAAAAGTTTTCCCTTTTTATAGGAAACATAAACAAACTAGAAAATGCTTGTTATAAAAAAGATGTTCAAGTACAAAACTGAAAGGTTTTCAAAAATAAATATGCTAAATGCGTTTGTTTAAAAAGAAAGTATATTGTTTAAAAAAGGAACGTATTTACCTACACTTACACTTTACAGAAATTATTCAAATTTTTAGGCAAACAAGTTTTGTTTTTTTAGAGATTTTTATACAAAAATTTGCGAAGGTAGTCCTGTAGTATTAAAACGGTTTTTAACAAATTATCCGAACATATAAATGTTTTTTACGAAGACGACAGCAAATGCATATTTTCTTTTTAATGGGAGTTTAAGTTTTTTCTTCAGTGTGAAGAAAGATGAAAGTTATGTAAATAAACACATTAATAAAAAAAAAGCTGGAAAATGCCTTTAATTAACTGATCCTAACTAACTATATCCGTATATATTTATCCGTATATATTTATATATCCGAACACTGGCCCCCCGAGGCAGACGGAATCTCACCGTAATTACATGTGTCAACGGGGGTGAAAGGGAGTCCAGTACCCTTCAAGGCTAGCAGAAGCCAACTGGACATTTTTACTACATTTCCACGGGAATCAGTAAAGTCCCCGTGTTCAGCTATTTGTCTTTTTAGTCTTTTATCTATTCTCTGACTGATTATTGAGGTTGGCCCTTCGGGAGTATCGTGGTGTTTGCAGTTTCGAGGTTCTCGTTTGAGTCGTGTGGGTCGGATCATTCAGAATGAATACAATGAATGGACCAGATCCAGTGAGCATGATTGCGGTTGTATTCTTAAGTTTGATTAAGTTTCATGCGTTTTGGACCAGGAATTGGATATTCTGCAACTCTTCAGTAAGGAGTTAGGGCTGCGGCCTGGTCCGGGTTTTTAAAGTTGCAGGTAGGAGTGACTGGAGGATATACGTATCTGAAGGCCTTTTCAGGAGAGGATGACGCTACATTTCATCCACAGTGGTATGATCCTCCGTCTGGTTATGGCTTATATAGCTAGTTATAGACGTAAATCTTATCGGAACATTTTAGTTACCATAAACTCTATATTAAACCAAAAACGTGATTTTCCACTAAAAATCAAGAAATAAAAGCAAATGTTAAAAATATTAAAAAGTGATTTTTTATTTTCTTTTAAACATGCTGACTCTGTTGCTTATATATATATATATATATATATATATATAGACTAATACTTGAACAGATTTTCAAAAAATTACAGAAATACTTTGAAAATCGATCAACTTATATCTATAAAATTTTGCTCAGTAGTAATGCTCCTTTATGCCATACCATAAGCGGCTTGGTAAGAAAAAAAAATGCCGCATGAAAGAAATTCACAAAAGACCCAACAAACTCATAACTTACAAAAAGTTTAAAAAATGCGGTTTACATGCATTGCTGGGGGTTGCCACCGCACTTATCCGAATGAGGTATAGTTTAAGTACTATATGTCGACAGCAGCCATCGATATATTGAAATCAAAATTTGGCAACAAGTGGATTTCGAGAAATTGACCTGGCAGTTGACCTCCAAAATCGTGTGATTTAAAATTTGCTGCTTATAAATCCATAAGAACTGACGCTTAAGAGACCAACATTAGACATGTCGCTCATGATATATGGCCTGCAATATTTAAGCAAGTTGCCAAAGATCGGATGCCCAGAATATGTTTCGTCAAGAAAGTTGACCACCACAGCTATTTGGTCTTTTAATATACAATTTAATTGCTCGTATTACTATTATAATTAAAACTTTTATCTGGATTAAACAAATATGGACTATATGCTTTTATATTGCGTCTGCCCAATGTAATTACATGTGACTTTATAATTTATTTTACTAATTTAAGAAATTTTCAATTTATGGAATTTGTAATAGACTTGTTTTGGAAAATTAATAAATTTAAAATAAAAATTTTTTGACATATTTTCTAATATACTTTTTAACTTGTGTCGTTTATTTTAGCAAGCAAGATAAATAACAAGATGGATAAAGTAATATAACTCAATTCGAATTATGTTTACTGCAAACCATAATGAAAAAGAAGTTTAGTGGCAACAACAAGTGTGGTTAAGTTATAATTTCCGCTACATAAAAGAAGTTGCACACCTATTTCAGTCTCTATTAAGAAACTGAGATGAGAAACTGTATGTTTCTGTTTTGGTAGTTCATTTTCTAATAAAGCTTAATTACTTATTAGTATTTATGATTAGTAAACACTTCAGGTCTTTTTTATGAATTTATGTAAAATGAACACTTCAGGAATTGTATGGGCTGTATATGATTTCAATATGGATTTTCTTGCTAATTGCAATTTTCATATAGGCTTTGAAGAAAAGTAACATGAAAAGCTTCTTTTTAAATTTCACTGTGAAACAAAGGAAAATGTAAATTCCGGCAAAATGTATAAAACAAACATTAAAAGAAAAATCAATAACTAATAGATATTTTATTTAAATAGTAACAATTTTTAACTCGATCCAAATAAAGTGGAGTAAATTTATGTTTAATTAACCGTCAAATAAATATATTTAGTAAAAGTTTTTTATAAAAGTAACTTAAATAAAACTAAATCCTAACTAATTTTAATAATGTATGAATAAAAAAAAGATGTTGTTAAGTGCGGAAAAGAAAAAATTTAGAGATAACATTTTTTAAATTACGCCTTTGAAAATTCAATTATCTGATCCTGAGAGCTATTTGATTATTTCGTTTCACTTTGCCAAACGATATGCGTTTAAAATTTAGATGTGTCTTTTAAATTATTGTAAAAATTATCGTTATAATTTAAAAACATTGTTTCCGTAAAATAATAAAAAATAATAATAAAAAATTTTCTATTTAATTAAACATTATTTTTACGAAATTGTGAAGGGAAGGAAGAATAAAGAAACTAGTTCTTTGCTCTCAATTTTCTACATACATATTTCAAAAATATTTTGACATATTTAATTTGTTTTTATGTTTGCATTGCTTATATCTAGAAAATATAACAAAAAGGTATTTTTGTTTTGTTTAGTTCATTTTATGTTACTGTTATCAGTTTCCTTTCGTCACGAAATTTAATAAAAAAGGTCTTGGCATTAACTCAGTTTAACCATGTTCTTATTTCTAATTTTTTTCCATTATTTATATTTAATTTGTTTACTTTGCCATTATTTTTTTGACTTAAATAATCTAAATGCAGTATATAAATCATAAATAATTGCTAATGTTAAGGAAATATCTACAATTTTGGAATACAGTTTTTAGGTTTAACAATATTTCGACTGCAAACGTAAAACCTAAAAAAAAAATAGTGTTGAAATATAAAAAGCATTTTCCTTATGCTTCATTGTATTGAATAACGTAAGAACAATAAATCCATTTTGTCTTACAATAGAAAGTGAAGAGTGAATGTCATGTCCTATTGTTGTACATAACGTAATTTTATTTTATACTAAGAAATGCTCAATAGTAATTATAGGCCACCAAAAGTTCTTAAAACCTTTATATATATATATATATATATATATATATATATATATATATATATATATATATACAGGGTATCCGCCCAGACAAATTTTTAGAATTAGTTTTATCTAAATATTATTTATGATTTACATTGAAATAATATTTAGAACAATTGCTGCAAGCTAAGTGGTAATAATATTCAGAGAAATATATTTACAATCCTCCTACAAATGATTCGTTGTTTAACAGCAATCCAATTTTTCAATGAGTACAATGAGTCCACCATTTTGTCTATTTAAAACAAATACAAATAAACTTACGTTGTTTGTAACGCTAAAATTTCAGAAAGCCTGGTCCGATTTTTATTATAGATTTTTTTTGAAAATCTTTTTACTATTCGACTATGAGTCTCTTGGAAAGAAAGATATCAAAAAATGCTTACCATTGGCTTCTGTTGTATGATATGAAATGCTTACTATTTTTTTTTTTTAAATAATGAAATTTGAAGTTTTAATAATTTGTCCTGATGAAGTTATGTATATTTGAGTTCAAAAAATGATGAGATAGAGCCAAGGTAAAAATTAAGAAAGACCAAATTTAATAAAAGTAAATTGGAGCCATATATATTTTAGATATTTTTTGTGAACACAAAAGAAAACTTCAACAAAGTACAATGCAGTTACAGTTTTATTCATATAACTAAAGCCAAGTTCATGTAAAATAAAAGTGTATGTAATAAAAACGATTGAAATGTGTAACACGTTAGCAAATTTAAATATAATTTTTAAAAGGAACGATTTATAAGTTTTGTAATAAATAAACTTAGAAAAAAATAATTTGCGATTATCAAATGAAAGCCATACTAATAGTAGCACTCATCTGCAATATTTTCTATTGGGTTTGCCAATATTTAAAATTTACTAGTTTGCAATTTGTATAAACTCTCTTAAAAATAATATTATTTAACAACTACAGATTTTTATATTGTTGTTTAACATTTCAGTTTTTAAATGAAACCATTAAATTGATAGTTATTAAATATAAAAATATATCTAACATACATAGAGTTAATAAAGTTAAGTGATAAATGCAAAGCTCTTTCTTTTGCGAAAGTAAAATTAATTTACAAAATAACAATACGAGAACAAAGACTCAATTGAAATATAGGAATATAAAAATTTTAAATGCAAATGTAAAATTAATTTAGAGAAACATTTTGTTTTTGTAATGACCAAAAATCAAATACTTTACATTATTGAAATTACTATTTCTTAAATACAGGATGATAAAATCAGATTGGTGTATTGAATATTTTTCCAAAATAAATTTGCCATATATCTACTTCAGCACTCCCAAATATGAACTGTGAAAACTAATGTTTACCAAAACAAAACTAGTATACCTTCCCGGCGGACACCCTGTATTTACATATTCATTTTGCCTTTGTTGATTTGAACTAAATGCAGAATAGCTGTTTCGGCACCTTCGGGAGCACATTGATATGTTTTGTCGGAATCTCACCGTCATTACATGTGACAACGGGGATAAAAGGGAGCACAGTCCCCTTCAGGGCTAGCAGGAGTCAACTGGACAACTCTACTATATTTCCACAGGAATCAGAAAAGCCCCAGAGCTCAGCTATTTATCTTTTTAGCTTTTTACCTGTTCTTTGACTGATTATTAAGGTTGGCACTTCGGGAGTTTCGTGGTTGTTTTTTCCAGGGCCTCGTTTGAGTTGTGTGGGTTGGATCATTCACAATGAACACAATGAATGGTCCAGGTCCAGTGGTCGGGGTGGACATTTTCCAAATATTGTTTTTCATTTATAATTGCCGAACTCTTCTCTTCGTAATACAAAAAAAATTTGAATCATCTTAATCTACATTTTTTGTTTTATTTTGTTTTAGAAAACATACTTCTTGTTGAAAAATCCTTACATATATAAATTAAAGATACTGTCAAGCATTAAGGGAAAGTTTTATACTAATGAAATTTTTAAAGCTGCTTAAAAAGCAGCCTTTAACAAATTAGGAATTTTCCCAAATATTGTGGTTATCATACTGATTGTTTACTATATCCGCCGCTGCTCTGAACAGTGACTGGTGTTAAAATATTGGCATAGGTTTTGTAGTCACAACAAAAAAAAAATCGAGACAAAAGAATCTTTTCCCTTCTTTTCATCTTTATTACTACTTTAGCATTGATTGTAAAAAAATGCATAAACTTAAATTTTCTAGCCAGCCCCTGATCTAAAATGTCATTTTCATTTCAAAATATTTTTTAACAAGACCGAAACCGATCTAAGAGCAGACTTCAAAAGTTCGTTTTCATTTGAATTGAAGTAGAAGTTATTACCTATTGGCTATACAAATTTAGATAAATGTTCAAGGAAAAAAAGTATGATATTGATGAAAAAGGCCACTACATAGAGAATAAGCTATGAATGAAAATTTGTTTTCATTTCTGAGTAATGAATTTATTTCTACTTTCATTACTTAACGTGTTTAAACTTACAAAATATTTTATCATATTGTTAAAATTTGTATTTGCAATTAAATTTATTAAAGCAAATGAAGTTTTGTTTAAAACGTTAAGTTATACGAATTATAAATTAAAAATCTTAATCAGTTATATGTTAACCAACAATAGTGTGTAAATACAATTTAATCCTTGACACTTATACCATTCAAAACGAGTGTGCTTGTGACTGTTAGTGAAAGGAAACTTAGTTATAAATAATTTACAAAAAAGTTTTGTATGTAAGAATATCTTTAACGTTATAATGTTTGTCAAATGTATAAATGTATAAATGTTTATATATATATATATATATATATATATATATATATATATATATATGTGCATTTAGATATAAATATATTTATATATAAATATAAACATACATGAATACAAATGCTACAATCTACATTTTATTACAACACATTTCTATGTCAATTCATGTTTATGTGCTGTCTTGTTTGTGAATGTTTAAATACATTTTATTACATCTTATTTCGATGCCACAAAGCGTATTAAGTTTACTTTTCGGCTTATCAACACTTCAAGTCACATGTAGGCCTCTTAATTTTGGTATAAAAGCCTTTTCCGTTGTTTGAAAATTTTTATGTTATAACTTTTTTTTATACTCAATAAATGGCTATTTCCGTTCACTCTTTTTCTCTTCTACTTTTTATTTACCAAATACTTACATATATCCTTGCAAATATATTCGAAGTATTATTTAGAATTTTTCACATAATTGTGGATTAGTTAACATGCAAGACAATTACTTGCTTTTGAAAGCATCAAAAGAAAGCTTATGCAGATTTGTAGCATCTGACTTATATTTTTGAGTGAGTTTAATCTTTGGGTTTTATATACTTGTTAATGTTACAAATTAAATTTTCCTAGGCTGAAAATTTAGCTAACTGCTTAAGCTTTTTACGTGACGTGCGCAACTCTTTATATATTACATTCACTAGACAGTAATTTTTGCTATTCGTCGTATAAAAGACTACTTCTGCTTCGAGCTAAAAAACGCAAACATGGAGTGAAGCATTCCATGAAATGACACAAATTAGTGTTAAATACCGAAAGTGCTGCTTGCCTAGGAAATCAAGCGAACAAAATTCTTATTAGATGGAGAAATTTATGAAAGAGATTTTTAAATAGGTTTTTATTTAGGTAATTTTGCACCAAACCCTAAGCTGAAAAATTAGTAGTGCAACAGACTCACTTGATCGTAGCTCTTTGACCTAAAAATTTATTTATAATAGAAAATTTGTTTTTCATATTTTCTTTGTTTAAGACCTTTTTGCTATTGTCCGGTGGCCACTTATTCTGTCTGTAACTCAATACCTTCGCTTAATAAGCAAAAGCAAAGTTATTTTTTATAAGTAAACAATTAGCTCAAATTTAAAACGGCTGACATACTAATCATAAACTTAGATTAAAGTTAAGAAAAAAAAAAATAAACTAAAAATAAAAAAAATAAAATTATTATTCACTGTTACACTTGGAGATAGCCTATATAAAATAGAAGATCTCTACCCTCTCAATGAAGACCACTTCCAAAATGTATCAATTTGCTGGTAAGCAGCCTTTTGATATTTTAGTGGTCCCTAAATTTATTTTAGGGAAACAGTTTTTTACCAAAAAGTTTTCTAAGGAATGTTCACCTTTAAGGAACATAAAAAGCTTTCAGACCTCGAATGAGTCTATAGGATAGTTGGAAATAGTAGACTGAACAAACAGTTGGGAATAATACTATTCCTGTGCATAGAAAAGTAGCCCACCCTCTAGTCGCTCCATCTGAAAGAAAGGACAGAATATAAGGCGTCGTGAATGACCAACATAAACTAACTAATGAATACAACTAAGTTTAAGTTCACATTTATTTTAAAATCCACACTTATTAAGCAATAATATTTATTGAAAAATTTTAAATATTAAGTAAGTCATGGTTTGTATTGTTTTTCCAACTGCTTGCAAAAGTATTTTAAATCAGTTTCATAGCAACATTGTGAGTAATAGAAGATATAAAATTACACAACCTTATTAATTGTGATTGGCATATTTTAACGTAAAGTATTTTGTAGTCCTTGATTTGTGATTTATAAATTTTATTTTTGTATCATTTCGCAAGCTAAAAACTAAAACTCTCACTCTATGACTTAAAAGTTATCTTTAGTTAACGTACGTTCAGTAAATTTTTTTTCTTTGTGAGAGAAGTCCAATTTTAAGAAGAAATTCTAGGATAGAAGTAAATAAATTATGCAACGATGGGAATTTAGCTGAAATTTATATATGAAAAATTTGTTTTGTATTGAAAAATTAAATCCTGCCAGAAAAATAATTGGCGGTTTCATTTGTTTTAGCTTAAGTAAATTTGTTAACAAGCAATGCCTTTGTTATTAAGCTACAATTTGTGTAAATGAATTTTTGAATGACTGAAGGCAATTAAAAAACTGTCAATCGATTTAGCAAATTGCAATGGTTTGCGCAATGATGTCATCGGTGTGTATTTTCTAGCATGACGTAATCAACACAACACCCAAGAACGATAAAGTGGTGAAAGATAGCAACAGACTTTTTTTGTGGCATCTCTTATCAATATTTTAAAAATTAAATTTTTTTTGCAAATGAAATTGATATAATATTGAAAATATTGCTCCGTAGATATTTTTTTACAGATTATTTTACTTTCTTTAGAAAAATATTCATCTAGATATTGATCTGATCACATTTATTCATAAAATGTAAACAATAAAACACTGTTAGAAACTTCATTCACTTACCGATTTTTTAATAAAAGATACAAATCCATAACCTTTCGATTTCAGCGTCTGGGGATCACGCACAACTCTGCAGTCTCTAAAATGAAAAAATGATTTATACTGTAATTAATTTTGTTGAATAAATATTTCACTTATTATAATTATATTTATAAAATTTTTAATTGTCTAAAATATTTAACAAAAAAAATGCATATTCCTTTTTATCCTTTAAACAGATGAAATATATGCACGACTAT